>OX465600.1:252787781-255287781 GCA_950022295.1 Bromus sterilis | reverse complement strand
TTCTGCGAATCCTACTGGAGACAAACCTTGGTATCTTCACCGAGGGAAATTTTCTGCTATGCTACATCCCACCTTTCACTTGGGGTAACCAACGAGAAGTGAGAGAACTATCCTCACCGTATCAAGCCAATTTCTGGCGCCATTGCCGGGGACTCCAGTCTACAAGATAGGGGAGTTGTACACTATATTTTATCTTTTCTTTTTAGTCTTGTTAGTTTACCTTTCAATCTTTACTTTTGTGTCCCTTATCAAAAATACCAAAAATACCTGCTACTACTTTGGGTTCCAATGAAAACACCAAGTTGTGTGACTTCACTAGTCACAACAACAGTGACTTTATCTGCACTCCTATTGCTCCACCTGCCACTTCAGCACCTTCTTATGAAATTAAACCTGCTTTTCTTAATCTTGTTATGAAAGATCAATTCTCAGGTGTTGGAGAGGATGCTGCCTTGCACTTAAATAATTTTGTTGAGCTCTGTGATATGCAAAAGTACAAGGAAGTAGATTGAGACATCGTCAAGCTGAAGCTTTGTCCTTTCTCCTTGATAGGAAGAGCCAAGGAGTGGCTGCAATCCTTACCTAAGAATAGTATCGATTCTTGGGACAAGTGTAAGTATGCTTTTATTGGGAAGTACTATTCCCCTGCTAAAATTATCCAGTTGAGAAGTAACATTATGAATTTTAGGAAATTGGATAATGAACATGTTTCCCAAGCTTGCGAATGAATGAAATCTCTTGTTAAGAACTTCCCTACACATGGTTTAACCACCTGGATGGTTATCAAGACTTTTTATGCAGGCTTAAACTTTACCTCGTGGAATCTGTTAGACTCGGCCGCGGGAGGAACTTTCATTTCAACCACACTTGGTGCTGCCACGAAGCTACTTTATGAGATGATGTTGAACTACTCTCAATGGCACACCGAACGATCTCCAACTGGTAAGAAGGTAAATTTTGTCGAGGAGATCTCCTCTCTTAATGAAAAGGTTGACTTGATCATGTCTCTACTTACCAAGCAAGCTCCTATTGATCCTCATGATGTTACTTTAAATTCCTTGGTTGCTCAAGAACAAGTAGGTGTGAACTTTATCTCTAGAAACAACTTCAACAATAATGCTTATAGGAGTAATATTGGTAGCAACAATCCTAGACATTTCCCATCCAACAACTACGGGAACGACAATAGCAACTCCTACAGCCAGACTTATAGGGAAAGAGACCTACCTAGTTATGAGAACCTTTTAGAAATAGAAAAGGCACCAAAAGCTATATGCACACACAGTTTGAAAAAAACAAGGCTTTTTCCAGACAATTAGATGAGCACTCTTCTATCCTTCAAAACATTAGCGAAAAACTTGAGAGCCTGAACAGTGACATCTCCAGTCTTCAAGCTAGAGTCACTACCACTCAGACCTATGTTTCAAACATGTCTCACACCCAATCTACCTTGATAAACCAGATGGCAACAAAACCCGAAGTTATCCCCAAGGAAGAATAGAGAGTTAATAGCCTTCCTACCTACCACACAATAGCTATTATCCAAGTTGTTGAGGATGTCCAAACTGTGAGCACCCATCACACCCCTAGTCCCACTGGACCTATCAATGATGATGCTACCACCTCAACCATAGATGAAGAAACCTCTATGAACATAGAGGCTTTCAAACAAGTGAGCCTAAAAGATATCACTACCTCCTTGATAGATAGTAGTGATCTAGACTTTGACAACTGCACCTTACCTGAAGTTATTGGTTTCCTACACAAAATGTCTAGAGACCCCCACACTAGCACACTTAATCTTGCCTTCACAGAGCATATCACCAATGCTCTAATCAAAGTTAGGGAGGAGAAGCTTAGAATAAAAGCCTCCATACCGAGGAAGCTAGAAGTTGGTTGGGATCCTATGATAAAAATCAAATTGAATAACTTATCTTGCTTTGCTCTTTGTGATGTTGGAGCTAGTACCTCCGTTTTGCCCAAAAGAATGTCTGATGTGCTTGAATTGAAACCTTTTGATGTTCGTCTTGTCGATTCTTCCGTAAAGAAAACTTTGGGGAAGATCGACGATGTTCTTATCATTGTCAATGACAATTATGTTCCCGTTGATTTTACTATTATGGACATTGAGTGTGAGCCCTCTTGTCCAATTATTTTGGGACGTCCTTTTCTTTGCACCGTGGGTGCTATTATTGACATGAAAGAGGGGAATATCAAATTCCAATTCCCTCTCAATAAAGGGATGGAACTTTTCCCTAGGAAAAATATTAAGTTTCCCTTTGAGTCCGTCAAACGGGCAAGTTATTTTCTTGATAAGACTTGATCTTTTGCTTTAAGCCTAGCTAATGGCTTTAAAGAAGCGCTTTTGGGAGGCAGCCCGCAACGAATTTAGGTTTTCCTTTTTGTTTTTAATCTGTTCTTAGTGGTCTTGATGATTTTTACTACTGTAGCAACATCATTGTATCTTTACTTTTCAAGCTTTGTGCCAATTATAGCCTCATATGACAAGGGAAGTGAAAGTTGTGACATGCTGTCCAGAAAACAGATTCTGTCCTCGTGACGAAACAAATCGTAGAAAATTACCAGTTCATCTTTTTGAGCTGAATTTTTTACAAAGAATTCTCTATACAATCAAGGAACTTTCGTATGTTCTGAGTTTTTTTATTTGAGTTGCAGAAGTACCCCTAAAAAATTCTTTACTACCTGCTGTTCTGTTTTTCACAGATTCTGCCACGTTTTGTCTCTCCTAACTTTTGCAAACCTTAAGATTGCTTTTTCTTTGCACAAACTTGTTGGAAATCTTGAGAAATAGTATCTCTTCAAGAATATATTTATTTGCAGTAGAGGAAAATTATTTTAATAGGGTACTAACCTCTCTAATCAGTTTACAATGAGTTATGTATGAAGGGAGTTTTCAAGTGTGCAATGGAAGATGATGAAAGAAGATCCTGGAGTGTCAAACGCTCAAGCTTGGGGATGCCCATGTGCACCCCCAAAAAATATTCAAGGAGACTCAAGCATCTAAGCTTGGGTATGCCCCCGTGCATCCCCTTCTTCATCAACAATTATCAGTTCGTCCCTCGTTTCACTATATTTTTATCACTTCATGCGTTATGTGCTATGCTTGGAGCGTCTCGCTCTTTACTTTCCTTAGTTTTGTTTTTGATTTGTTTTCTGTTATAACAAGTTAGACCCCAGATTTATTTTGTGTGGGAGAGAAACACGCTCCGCTTGAACTAGAACTCCTCATAGGGTTTTCATGCTTATTTCCTTAGCTGTGAGTTGTTCTTTTTATTTTCTTAGCTGCTGCCATATTTAGATGTTGTGCTTTAGTTTTCTTCTAGAGATTTTGTTTTTTCTTAGGTTGAACTTTCTATAGGTTGCATGTTTTATCTTTTTAGAGAGTTTTCCTGTTGCACTGAGTTTTGTGTCTTGAATAGAAAGTAGGTAGTTGAAGTTGCTATTCTCTTTGTAGTAGTAACTTGCAATAGTTTTGAGGTATTGACTAGAGTAATGTTTGAACTTTTGGTGTCAAGAGCTCGAGCCTATTAGTGATAGATGTCGTATTTTGGGCAATCCGTGTGATTTTCGGAAACCAAAACCCCTGTTGATAACTCTAGCTACTAGATGGATCACTAACCTCTGGAGGGTATTCATATTAGAGTACACTCATGTACCATGAGTCGAGGATGCGCAAGGATAACCAAACCCCATACACTCCTCCTCGGGGAATTCAAAACACAAAAGAACAAAAGGTGCAAAAGCTCTCGCTGTCCTCTTCTTGCACGCAAACACCATCTGGAGACATTCGAGTCACGGACAGCGAGAGCTTTTGCACCTTTTGTTCTTTTGTGTCTTGTGTCAATACTAATATAGACTCTTGCTTGTTAAAACTTGAATTGAATTGCATGCTTTTATTGCTTTACTTAAAAGTCCTTATATGTTTGTGTGCAATGTCACCACAGAAATTATGCTTGTTATCATTTCCCTACTCGAGGACGAGCAGGAATTAAGCTTGGGGATGTTGATACGTCCCAAACGTAGCTATAATTTCTGTTTGCTCCATGCATGTTTTGTTTGACTTTTCCATGTTTTGCTCGAACTTTTATAAACTTTTGAGCATATTTGGACTAACCTATTAACTCAGTGCATCCAGTTGCCAGTTCCTGTTTTCTGCTGTTTTTGTATTTCAAGTTTTTCGGCCATTAAAAGTGCTCCAAAATATTCGGCAAAATTATATAAAAAATCAGCGTCCCGGAAGACTTCGAAATCACCAAGGAAGGAAGGGAGGGCCACCACAGGGACTCCAGAAGGGTCCATGGCGCGGCCCCACCCTAGGCCGCGTCGGGCACCCTCCTGGCTGCCCTGTGGCCCCTCTCGGTGCCCCCCTTTGGACTATATTTACCCCCCGTGACGGAAACCCCTAAAAGTGATCTGCTATTGCCGTTCTCCTCTCTGTACCGCCGCCGCCGTTTCAAGATCGGGGCTGACAAGAGAAGCTGCCCCGGCACCCTGCCGGAAGGAGGAACCCCCTCCAGGAGACCATCCATAGCCATGGACACCTCCCGGATGCGCCGTGAGTAGTCTCCCTTGGACCATGGGTCCGTGACCAGTAGCTATGTGATGCACTCCTCCCCTCTTTGTGCTTTCACTTTCGAGACCTCATGAGCTGCCTCACATGATCGAGGCACTTTTGTAATTTTTTGTGTTGCTATGCTGAGTTTGCTGGGATCTGATGGATTATGAGATTATGTTCAGATTGTGATGAGTAATATATTCGGTTCTCTTTTATATTTGTGTTCTTTAGTAAATTCTTGCATGTTCTCTGTTGCCGTATTTTGCTTTGGCCAAGTGATTTGTTGCGACTCCAAGAGGGAGCGTTATGCTTGATTGTGGGTTCAGCCCCTTGATGTCTTGCTTGAGTGACATAAACATGAGACTAGGGGATGTGCTGTTGCCACCAGGGATAAAACAACGGTGCTTGTACCTGCAGGTGCAAGGATTGTTTACTTTACGCAAATTTCTTTTAATGTAGTTGTCTGTTGCTTTGGGTTTACACTTTGGGTGGGATTCACAACTTAATACCAGCGAGATGTTCTGGATAGATATCTCAAGGTGGATGATTCGTAGTAGATGCAGATGGATTTCGGTCTACTTACCTTGCCGTACTTCCCATTGCTTTTGAGCCTCTTCCTTTATTTTTTAGCATAGTTAGCATTGCGGTGCGTTTATAATCCTGCCAATTGCCCAGCTGTGATAGCACTTTTATCGTCTTTTGGGAGAGAGACATCACTAGTGAACATCACGGGACCCCGGTCCATATTCACACCATTGTTTACACCCTCAATTTATTTTCAGCTCTTACTTTCAGTTGCACTATTATATCTTGCATTGATCCTTTGTAAACAGTAAGGTCGGAGGCATTGACAACTCCTCTGTACTCGTTGGGAGCAAAGTTATTTGTTTCTGTGTGCAGGTCACGACAACCGCCCAATTCCTGGCGCCGTTAGCCCGAAGTAATCTGGCGCCGTTGTCACCTTCTTGTATTTCTGCGAGTCCTACTGGAGACAAACTTTGGTATCTTCACCGAGGGAAATTTGTTGCTACGCTACATCTCACCTTCCACTTGGGGTAACCAACGAGAAGTGAGAGAACTATCCTCACCGTATCATTCGTCCGCCCAGCACCACTAGGATTCGCGCCTCCGGCCGCCCAGCACCATGGGGTGGTGCGCCTCCATGGAGAGCTCCTCCTCACACAACCATTTGGCAGCGAGGACACCGGCGCCACCGCGTTGACGGCCTGCGGTAGCGGCGGCGAAGGGGGGGGCATGGGCTGGGGGAGCCCTGGTGGCGGCGGCTAGGGTTCCCCTGAGTCGCCTCGAGCGGAGCGACGGGAGGTCCTAGCGAGGAGGTTGGTGTAGATATATCTGGTGTCATGTTTCCTTTCTGAGCATGTGTAGTTAGACTTTGTTGATTTTGAGTGGTGCTAGTACAGACCTGAAGATCGTGAAAGAGTTGTTCAGGAGGAGGAAGAGATAATTGAGAAGATGAGGATGAAGAGGAAGCAGAGAGAATATCATATGCTTCATTTTGAAGGAGACACGAGAGTGGAAGAGATGTGCCCATAAAATGAAGATAACTCTAAAACTGAATATGAAAGCCCACTTCTATAAACATTTAAGAAAGTAAAATTAGCAGGCTCCAAAACTGGATCCCGCCATGAGCCTGAGATAGAGCGGACTGTAAATTTTTAGCACCAAGCATATAATACGTCGAAAATGTATCTATGTTTTTCCTGTTTCATCACATTACTACATGCTTTTATAATACTTTTACATCATTTTTAAGCATTTTCTTGAACTAACCTATTACATCGGGAGAGGGAAGCCGGGATGGGAGGGTGGTAGGCGTTGAAAAATAACCCACAAATGTAGGGGATCACAACAGTCTTCGCGGGTAGGTATAACCCAATTTATTGATTCGGCGCAAGGGGAGCCAAAGAATACTTATAAGCCTTAACAGTTGAGTTGTCAATTCAACCACATCTGAAAAAACACTAGACAGAATATAAGTAGCAACAGTGTGTTGACGGGTGTAGTCTTTAAGAATTCCCCAATCACCAACACCATAAAGTAGTAACAAAGTTGTAGCAGCTGTAATGAGAGCAATAGTAACAAAGAAGACAATAAAGGTGAAGGATGGACCGGGGTTCAAGGTTTCACTAGTGAAAATAAAGCAATGACACAAAAAGAGCATGGAACAAGCAAAAATTATGGATACGTTTGAGACGTATCAGCATCCCCAAGCTTAATTCCTGCTCGTCCTTGAGTAGGTGAATGATAACAAGATAATTTTTGACATGACATGCTACTTATGAGTAAAGGCAATCAACCTAATGTAATGAAGATTCATAAGTCAAAGACAAAGTGATATAAAGCAATAGTCTATAGTTGATATTAAAGCAAGCAATGAAAGAATATATAGACAATTGAGTTTTTGTTGTCCGTGAATCGAATGTCTCCAGTCGGAGTTCCCGTGCCAAGAGTGGGGAAGTTTTAGAGCATAAAAATACTGAATAGTTGTTGAGAACTAAATCTACTAATTTTCACACATGGTCCCTTTGGAATCTTATTATGACTCGTCCCCAGACCACTAGTCAGGTACAACTCAAACTGATCCTCTCCCTTTCGACTTTGAGAACTCATGCAATGGATGAGCGCGAGCAAGATATGTTGGCACTTAGGATGGCAAAAAAATAATGATGATGGGGCTAAGAAGTCAAAAAGTGAGAAAGGCTCACACCAATGAGGACAATCATAGGCGAGAAAGCCAAATGATAGATACGGTGTGAGGAGTAGGGATTGCCATGCAACATGCGGATGCACAAAGAGCTATAAGTGTATGAAATCCCTCCAATGGAACTAGTGGGGGTGCATCCAACTTGCTTGCTCATGAAGACCTAGAACTCTTTTGAGGAGGCTCATCCTTGGAATATGCAAGCCAACTTCTATAGTGTATAGATCCCCACCTAGTTATGCAAGAACATGAAAACTCTTTATGAAGTATGGGTGCTACTTTGAAGCACAAGTGTGGAATAAAGGATAGTAGTGTTGCCCCCTCTTTTTTTTCTCTTTTTCACCTTTTTTGTATTTTTTGATTTTGGTTGGCCTCCATGGATCTTTATTCTCTCTCTCTCTTTTTTCGTCCACTTTGGGATCTTTTATTCCTTTCCTCACTGTAGGGGCAACACTCTATAAGAACATCAACACACTTTTTTTTACTTACAACTGTGAATCAAAAAGTAATGACTCTATACGAATGCCTCTGTCAGTGTACCAGTATGTGCAATGATCAAGCGCAACATGCAACAAAAATATGTAGTGGGCAAAGCCCAACTACATGCAGGCTATGAGATCATGCAAGGCAATATGACAATGAAGGATAAGTCATATGAACATGAAGAACGATGGATGTTGCATGGCAAGATATCTCGGAATGGCTATGGAAATGCCATGATAGGTATGTATGGTTGCTGTTTTGAGGAAGATATAATGAGGTTTGTGATGATAGAGCATATCGTGCCAAGGGTTTGGATGCACCGGCGAAGTTTGCACCAACTCCCACGAGAAGGGCAATGCACGATACCGAAGAGGCTAGCAAAATATGGGTGGTGGAAGTGCCAACAATCGAATACTCGCATTAGTCCGAAGAACTTGTGCACTTATTATCGATAACTCTCTATCTTGTCAAGAGATTCACAAAGAGAGAAGTACCCCGAGGAGGAGTGTATGGGGGTTTGGTTATCCTTGCGCATGCTCGACCCATGGTACATGGGGGTACTCTATATATTCCAACCCCGCAAATATTAGTGATCCTATTAGTAGCTAGAGTTCTCAACTATTTTTTTCTTCGAAAATAAGGCACGCTTAGCCAAGATACGACACCTATCACTAATGGGCGCAAGCTCAATTGCATAAAAAATCATCATTACTCAATTAATACCTCAACACTATTGCAAGATATCCTAAGCTAGACCTAGTGATCTAAATTACTTATACACCACATATAAATCATACCATGAGACATATAAAGCATTGCAACAGAAATAACTCTCTACAAAAATATAAGTGAAGCACGAGAGTTCTAAACTTTCTACAAAAGAAATTAACAAGCTCTCAAACAAGATCTAAGTGAAGCACAAGAGCTAACAAGCAGGCATTAGATAAATTTAACACTCAACAGATATAAGTGAAGCTCTAGAGTGTACTATGATAAAGCAGAGCGTGTATCTCTCCCAATCAAGCATGATAGGGTCCGACATTGTAATGACCAACAAACAAAACAAAACTAAACTAAAAGAAAATATACAGATGCTCCAAGAACAACACATATCATGCGAAGTAATAAAAGTATAGTATTGAGAGAGACGACCTGATAATTGTTTGATGAAGAAGGGGAAGCACAGGGGCATCCCAAAGCTTAGATGCTTGAGTCTTCTCGAATACTTGTTGGGGGTGCCGGGGCTTCCCCAAGCTTGAGCTTTTTCCTCTGGTTTTCCTTCACACAAAACTTCTCATAAACTTATTAAAGCGGTTAGTCCACTAATAGATAATCTGCCAAAACAGGACAGATTGTAAAGAGATATTTTTCAGGTGCACTTCTGTATCTCAAATAAGAAAACTCAAAACATATGAAAGTTTAACAATTGTGTAGAGCATGTTGTGTATAAAATTCAGCTCGAAAAGATGAACTGGTGATTTTTCTTGATTTTGCAATGAAGCAAACAGAATCTGTTTTCTGGACAACATGTCACAACTTTTGCTTCCCTTAACATAAGAGGCTAAAACTTGGCACAAAACTTTAAAATAAAGATACAATGGTGTGGCTACATTAGTAACAACATCCAAGACACAAATAAAGCAAAACAAACATAATCCGCTTTTGGCTGCCTCCCAGAAGCGCTTCTTTAAAGCCATTAGCTAGGCATGGGTGTAACGATGCTCACAAAAGAATAAAAAATTGAAGCACAAAAGAGAGCATAAAAAGGAGAAAATATAAACCAAATTTAATTCTAACATGCTTCCTATGCATGAGCATCTTGTAAGAAAAAAAATGAAGCACAAAGTATCAAGCATAGGAAGGTAAAACAAGAGCACCTTCAAGATTTTCAACATGGAGAGAGGTGTTTTCCTAACATGAAAATTTCTAAACCAAATTTTCCTCTCTCATAATAATTTTCAGTAGCATCATGAACAAACTCAATAATATAACCATCACATAAAGCATGATCTAGAAGCACATAATCATATAAACTTTCTAAACAAAACTCCTCATCATTAAGAACATCCATAGTAGGAAAAAATAGAGGGTTATCATAAGACTTATCAAAGTAGCAAGGGTTATCATAAATAACAGTAGAAAAATCATCCTTGCAAGTCTCATTCATAGGGGAATCATGGCCAAATGCCTCAATTTCATCAAAAAGGGATATTTCAAAAGAATCCAAAGGATCATAGCAATCAATATAGTATTCATCCTCCTTCGTAAGCATGGAGGGAAATCATGTAAAGTAAGAGTCAAATAGTTACTCTCATTAGTTGGTAGAGATGGGTAGCTACTCCATTCTTCCTCCTTATGTTCGTCACTCTCCTCCTCTTCATCCAATGAGCTTTCAGTTTCAGCAATTTCTTCTTCCATAGAGTCCTGCAAAGCATTAGTCTCTTCCTCTTGTGGAGAGAACCTTTTGAGATAGTCAGTAATATAAGCGTTATCATTAAAATTCTAAAAACAATATTTAAGTATAGCAAGACTCTCAGATTCATAAGGTGCATCTTCAATATTTTCAACAAAGGAAGCAATTTCATAGGCACCCTTAAAGACAACTAATTCTTCTATTTCTGCTACATCAAAGAAATAATAATGTGCCTTAGTATAAGATACCATGGTTTCATTATAATTACACCAACATTGGAAAGGAAGGTGTTTAAACATCAAGCAGCAACAAGATTCATCACAGAAATAAGATTTATCATAATCAGAGCATAAGTTTCTAGCATATCTATTAAGTTGATTCATTATTTTCCATATAAATATCCCTTTTTCAGACATGCGATATTCCTTATAATATTTTTGTTGATCCTCCGTGAATCCACCTTGCCAATAAGATCTAGATTCAGTGAATTTAACCATTGTAAGCAAATAGAGTAATAAGATAAAGTGTACTTATCAAGTGAACTTATAAGTAAAGCTATGTTCACCGGCAACGGCGCCAGAAAGTAGTCTTGATAACCCACAAGTGTAGGGGATCGCAACAGTCTTCGCGGGTAGGTATAACCCAATTTATTGATTCGACACAAGGGGAGCCAAAGAATACTTATAAGCCTTAGTAGTTGAGTTTTCAATTCAACCACACCTGAAAAAGTACTAGACATGATATAAGTAGCAAAGGTTTGTTGACGGGTGTAGTCTTTAAGACTTCCACAATCACCAACACCACAAAGTAGTAGCAGCAGTAATGAGAGCAATAGTAACAACGAAGGCAATAAAGGTGAAAGGTGGACCAGTGTTCAAGGTTTCACTGGTGGTAACTCTCCAAGCAAAAGACAAGTGTTGGGTGCACAAATTGCAGTTGGGCAATTGAAAAAATTGCACAAACTCTAGCAAAAGAACAAGCTAGAGCATCCTAGTCTAAGAACCAAACGTAGGCATGTGTTCCGTATGTAGTTGTACGTGCTTGCAATAAGAACTTGCACAACATCTATTGTCCTACCGTCCCACCACGAATGGGGCCCAAAGGAACTTACGGAGATTAAGGTGCTCCTGTCAAAGAGCATCGGAACAAAGCATTAACACTCTATGAACACATGTGATCCTCAAATTATAGCCCATCCTCTTTGGTGTCCCAAGCTGTCACCATTGGGATCGCCGGTTCCGTACTATAACAGGTGCATATAACCGTAGATAAGATCGAGAACAAAAATTATAATGATGCAACCATAACGTGCTCAGAACTGAAATCATGCTACTCATGCACTAGTAACAAGCATTAAGAACAACAAAATTGCAGCAACAATAATGCATAAACCTCTTAGGACCGAACAAGGTAACAATGCATCGGATCCCAACAAACACAACACCAATTACACCATATGGATCTCAATCATGTAGTGCAGCTCATGAGAACTTTGTATTGAAGATCTAGGGGGTGAAGATACCAACAAGCTACTGCCAAGAACCTGTAGTTTAAAGTCCAAGTATGTGATCAGAGGGGGAGGGGGTGAATGATCACTTCAAATTTTCGCATGAAACTTCGAAGTGAAGCACACCTAAGCAGCGAAAGGAATTCAACAGAAAGGTACACATTGAAGCAGAACTAGAGTGAATCATAACATAGCGAATCCAAAGCATCGAATCAGTTGCATTGAATCAAATCACAGAAGCAATTGCAATACTGAAAGTAAGTGCGGAATGTAAAACGAACTCTTGACTCGGCGATGTTTGTTCGACCAGTTCACACTCTGCAAAGTGATACGTCTGGTTGGAAGCACTTGTGATTGAACACATGAGCTAACCTCTCTCCGTCTGTATCTCCACTTCACCAATCTCCTTGAGCTTGGCCAGTTCTTCACTCGTGGTTGATTATTTAGGAAATCACCGAAACCTTTGACAAACTGAACTTCGAGGCGACAATTACTCTTCACTCTCTGAAGAACAACACTCTAACCGACTAGGAGAATTGCAGTTCTCCAAGATAACAAGGCTAGCAAACTTCTTCCTAAGTCGTAGTGAATCAAATCAGATCAATAGGACTTATGCTTCGGTGGATGGGTTTTTGGTTTGCTTCGGTGGTGTTGCTCTCTCTCTTAACTGTCAGAATAATCTTGGAGAAGCCACCCACCAATGAGGGCGGGGGTGGCCTATTTATAGGTGGCGATCCCAAGGAGCGAAATGACTGAAGTGACCCGATGCGACAGCTTGACACCTGTCCGCAATGTTCGGATTTTTGTTCAATGCGCAACTTTACTTGCGAAACAAGTAAAGCTGACTCACGGACTTGGTTAAGCTTCAGGAGAAGAAAGAACATAGTCTTCGCTGGTGAAGCATTACCTAGTGCACATGAGATTTCTCATCTCTGGCTTCTCACTGGTTTGGATTCGATCTGAGTCTTTTCACCAAAACCTTTGGAGTACATTTACTAAACCCCTCTTGTTAGTACGGTTTTTCCTACGACTCAAAGAAGTGAAAAAGAACTACGCAAAAACTACTAAGTCTTGCGCCATCTTGATCATCTCCTTCGATGATACGTGCTTCATGATTCCTTATCTTTTTGGGGTTCGACATCCGTGATGAGCTTCGCTCCAGAGGATATGCTTCAGTAAATATGTGAATCCTCATTGAAGCTTTATCACCAACCTATAACTTCAGGAACCTAACCATCTGTTTTACACTAGAAAACTTGTTAGTTCCTCTACTGTTTTGTCCAACAATATCCAAAACTCATGGGGGCATAACTTTTCTCTTACAATCTCCCCCTTTTTGGACTAATGTTGACAAAACAGGCATCGATAAAAATATGGAATTTTGAGTTGAGTTGAGAGCAAACTCTAAGATATGAAGCTTTTGACTCTTCCTGAATGCAAGCATCAAATATTTATATAATCGAAGTAAATGCTTGATTGAGGATATCTTTGATGGGGAGCTTGACACATATCTTAGTGAAGCAATTGCATTTAAAAGATATTAGTCTTGAAGAATATGCAATCATCCAATGACCTGTGAACTTAATGGGAATAACCACCTGCAAGACAAAATATACGAGAGCAACTTGCAAGCACGGGGGTTATTAACACATAACATGTAGCAGTTCACAGACAAAGTAAAACTTAAATTACAACCCAATCGAAGCGAATGGAAAGTTTGTTGTAACTCAGTACGCAAAAGATCGAATCAAAAGCCCTTAAACCCCGCAGCGAATCTAAACTAAACTCAATCGATGCTACATTGTCCCCCTTTTTGTCAATGATTGGACAAAAGGTTGAGAGGTAGATCAAGAGTATTTACTCGTTGGCTGCAACCCGGGGACCCTTCTGACGTTCTTCGCTCGAAGAAGATGCATCTCCAGAAGTGTCTCCTTCAGCTGAGGCAGGCGACTCCATTTCTTCAATGTTCAGTGGCACCTGCAGCAAGTCAAGTTCACTGTCGTTGAGAGGGTCATCTTGTTGCTTCGACGTGTGAGAGTCTTCTTCAGAGAAGGTGTCAGGGTGAATCTTCTCAGCTGGGTTGACAAATAAAACTTCGTCAATCTTCTCCAGTGAAGGGATCTTCGGGTTGGGGCGGTCAATCGAATCATTTCTTGAAAAATGGCGTTGAAGATGTGGATACTCCTTGTAAATCCAGGCAGCTTCAAGCTTCTTGAAGGAGTTGAATTTCCTTAGTCCTTTCCATGAGTGGCGCTTCAGCACTTTCAGGTACTGATTGTTGTTTAGAGCAATGTTGCCAACTCTATTGATTTCATCAGAGAGATGTTGCATTTGGCGTTGATTGCCTTCGATGAAATTTTCCAGCATCTGTTGCGAGCGAATGCCAACTTCAAGGTGATAGACTTCCTTCTGGAAAGACTTCGACATGTTTCTTTCATTGACATGCCGTCTGCCTCCTACATAAGTGTCAAATGGATCATTTGGCCTTCTGAATATATTCATTGTATCGCACACAGGAGGATAGAACAGCTTCGGATGATGCTTGGCAACAAAGTGTTCATTGCGCCCATAGTTGCATATGGCTTGGAGCCAGGGAGCATAAGGATTCAATTGATGGACCAGTTCAGCAGCTTGAACCATATAGCGAAGAAAACAATCCTCAAAGTCAAACACATGTCCATGAGTGAGCTTCAGTAGTGCATGACGTACATGGTAGTGAATGTTGGACTCATCATTGGCAGTGCTGAGAGGCATCAAGGAATTAGACAAGATATAAAACCAAGTCTTTGAAATAAAAATCAGATGCTTCGGGAAAATATTTTCTGGCATATGATCTCCAGTGACTTCAGGATCCAATAGCGAAGCAAATTCAGCTTCAGTAGGATCAGGCAGCAAGTGAACCTTTGCAAGTTTGCCAGTATGCCGAGGGATATTGACTATTTCCATGAATTCATCAGAATGCATGCGAAAAACTTTGCCTTGAATCATCCACTCCAGTACCCATGTGGCAGTATCATCAGGATTTCTAGATACATATAATGTGGCATAGAATTGCTTGATCAATTCAGAGTTGAATGGCGTTTCCATGGCAAAGAAGCTTGTCAAATTATGTGCTTCAATAGTTTCCATGATGTTCTGGAAGCACGTTGCAGAAGATAGGCTTCGGATGTCCAAATACTTGTGCCTAAATAAAACACCCTTCTGGAAATACAACTTTGTGTACAGAATCTTCTGTTCAGTAGTCCAGAAACGAAGGTCATCAGCTGTCCTGGGCGAATCATAAGGGCTTGTTGAAAAGAAGCGAAGATTCTGGCGATGAGCTTCGAAATCAAATTCTGGCCCATGTCTTGTTGAAGAACCATCACCCAGGAAAATTGGAAAGGTTTCGCGTGGGTAGATGGAATTCAGTTGAGTATCTTGGGCAGGTGTGCAATGGGGCGCCTGCCTACGAGCAACTATGGCTCGATCTTGAGGTTGAGTTATGACAGCCAATTCATTTGCTTCAGCAGCATTTGCATTGGCTTCGGGCTCTTCTGATACAACCTTTCCTTTAGCTTCGCCTTCTGGTTCTTCAGACTCGTCCGCACAGTGAGCCGAAGAATAATCTCGTGAAGGAACTGGTATGTCTTGAGCTTGGGGCGAAGTCTGTGGCTCAAAGTTGTCGTGGTGCGAGGGTTGTCGAGCGGCTTGAGGTGGAGGTGGAGGTGGAGCACAGGGTGGAACGGCTTCGGGAGCAGGTGGATTGGCGGTGGGAGTGGGGAGGGTGATGATTTTGCAACGCGGGGGTGAAGCATGTCTTGGGATCTTCTTGGTAGGATGAGAGTTAACCTCATCAGCTTCATTAGTGGCATTAGTGATCAGACGGCGCTTCCTTGGCTGCAACTGGGGAAGGGGAGAAGCGAGTTGCTTGAGCAAAGCTTCACGCTTCTTGGAATCAAGAGCCATGACTGAAGCATTATGCGTCTTGCAACATTCTTCGATGGAAGATTTTATCTTGCCTTGAAACACTTGAATATTTTGCTTCGTCTTCTCATTGACATCAGCAATTTTCTTTGAAGCAGCTTCGGCTTCGGCCTTGAATTCTTCATCAGATTCTTCGTCAGCTTTCTTTTTAAACTTATGTACTTTGGATGACTCATCCTGTCCCTTGGATGCAAGTCCCTTAGCTGATTGTACAAAGTTTCAATCATCGCAGAGAGTGTTGTTGAGATGTATACATTCCCAACATCAAAAGCTTCAGGATCAAATGCTTCAGCGAGCGTGCAGAAATCCTGATGCAGGCTAAGACAATCTCATAGTTCACCTTCTCTAGCATCAGGGAAATTGTGGTGACTATGTTCAGCTTCTTCATGAGCTTCGGGGGCAGGAGCTGTGGCTCGCTTCGGAGTAACATCTTGTGGAGCCATGTCCACAGCAGCAGCTTTCTGTACAGCTCTAGCAGCCTTCTCTGCTTGCTTCGTTCTTAAGATATTAAGTGATGCCTTGCGTTTGGCTTCGGCTTCGCTGAGTTGTTTGGCTTCGGCAGCAGCCTTAGCTTCTTGAGGTTTTACTTCAGCGAACTTACGCTTCGCTTCAGCTTTCTGATTTGCTTCATCTAAATCTTTCCTTTGCTTCTCAAGTAAGGCAGCTTCTCTGTCAGCCTTTTCTTTCGCTTGAGCTTCTTTATCTGCCTTAGCTTGGGCTTGTGCTGCAGAATGTAGTCTTTCAGCTTTAGCACGATCTCTCTTGCGCAAATTAGCTTCAGACATCTTCTTGGTGCCAACCTGGGCATAAGTTTGGCCAGGCTTTGCAACAGTGGATTTCATCTTCGAAGTTTTAACAGAGTCGGGGGCATGTGCTTCGGTCTGACCAGCAGTCTTCTGCTTCGGGTCATGCCTTTCCTTTGTCCTCTGCTTTGCAGGAACCAGGAGGCGAGGTGGCTTCGAAGCCGAAGGGGCCTCTACCACCAAGTTGGTTAAATCAATTCTTGGCCGAGGAGCAGGAGGATCAGTGGGATCTTGAATTCTCACGCCTCTCAAAGCAGGCGGTTTCTCTCCAGCCTTTTTCTTCAGAGGCTTCCGAATCTTTTGCCTCTTGGGACTAGGAGCAGCTGGGGAGTGCTCGGACTCGTCATCAGCGTCAGCTGCAGGATCCTCATGAAAAGAATCCTCAAGCTGTGCAGCAGCATCAGCTTCATCATCAGCAGCCTGCTCACTGTCTTCATCTGAGACAGCAGGAGGTGGTGAAGCACTCAATTTCCTCAGTCGACGTCTCTTAGGCTTCGATGTGCCAGCTTCAGCATGGCCTCCAGCAGCTTGTGCTTTGGCCTTCTTCTCATCGCTTATTCTTTTCTTTTCAGCCAATATAGCAAGTCTTTCTTGCTCCTCGGGGTAATCATATGGCGTCTTGATAGTATTGGGGTGAGGGACATTGGATGGCTTCGGGTAGTATTTCCTTCGGTTCTTAGCGTTGTATTGAGCACACAGAGCAGTAGTGTACCGGTATGGTGGGCTGAAAGCAAACTTCATTTCCCACTTCCAGTCTGGAATGCTCTTGTACTTGTACCACCTAATCGCCCAGTAGCGGCGAATCTTTTGCAGGCGAATCTTTCGCATGTGATCAGTTTCTTCGGGAGTGTCATAGCCCATTTTCACACGAATGGTTTCGAGAATACCTCGGGCATTATTGACTTCCTTTTTCTTGCCTCCTTTGCCTTTCTGCTTCGGGGTCTCAGGGAGATCCTCAAGCCCTTTGACAACTGGTGATTCATTCCCAATGGCAGCATCTTCATCAGACATCCTGTGAACAGAATAGTAGAAAAGAGGGAATAGGATAGGAATGAATAAGCACAGGCAAAGGCTTCGACCAAAAACCAATTTTGACAAGAATTCAGGGCAAAACTAAGACCAGATGCATATCTGTCGTTGGATTAGGCTAGAACTAATTCAAGAACAAGTTCTAACTCAGTCCAAACACAAACAGATCTAATCCCAACACTGACCTGAATAGAAGGGATACTTTGATGCTACAAACAAGTTTCCCAAGGTTCAATGATTACCACGGATCAAACAGCCCTAGAAATAGAAGGAACAATGGAAACGACAAGTCTCAGATCCAAACCCTAGGAGGAAGAGAACGCATTGAGAATAGATTGGATCCGAGATGATGCTTAACGTACCCTAACTTGGTGACGAGAAGCGCTACGGCGACGGAGGGCGGTGATGTAAGGCCCGATATGCGGTACTGTTCCAGATCTAGATGTTTCCATCCAGATCCGGGGACGAAGCACATATCGGTCCCACCGCGACATATGATGAAGTCATATGCCCCGGATTTCCAACATGATATCACAACATTACAGATACAGGATATATCATCTCATACAATCGGCATACAACTGGGAGAGCTCCAAGCTCGGGCCTCATATGGCGGCCGGCTGGTCCTGTTGGAAACGAGAGAGAATTAGAGAGGGAGGAGGGGGAAATAGAGGAGAGGGGAAGGGAGAGGAGGAGAGGGCGGCGGTGGCTCGCCGGCTGCTGCGGCTCCGGCCAGAGTTGGCCGCGGCGGCGCGAACCGAGGAGCTCCACGGGCTGCTAGGAGGTGAGGGAAGAGAGAGCTAGTGGGCAACGTGACGCAATCCTGGCCACCCGATCGCGCGATCCGACGGTCCAAAAACCTGAGATCTAGGGTTGTGCGAAAATTGGGGCAAAATTGGGCAGATCTGGGGCTGCAGGTGCTTAGGGAAAACCCTAAGTGGTGGGGTGGTCTATATATAGCCCCGGTGGCTGGCAGTTTGCAAAAACATCCCCGGTTTTTCTCTCACGCGCGCGGTGCTCACGTTTCTGACCGTCGGGGGTCCGCAGTACCTCCGATTCGGGTAAAACTTCGAACTGCGCGATCAGCGAGTCGAGCCGGAGGCGTTCACCTCGCGCTGGAACCGTTCCGAAAACACTTTCCGGCGCGCCATAAAAATATCCCATTTAATTATTAAACGGGGTTTTCGTTCCGTTGGCTGCGGCTAGTCTCGTGCGGTTTTCGCGACGGTGATCGGGTGAAAACCGGTGTCGCAAAGGTCGAGTATCAGAGTGGGAAGGGTCGGTCTCTGTCCGGTACGAGATAAGAGGGGGAAAATAATCGCCGATCGATAAATCGGGGATGCAAACACCGCAAACAAATCATACAATCAAACAATTCACACCGAAAACAAAATTTTAAATTTTTATGAAAACTGGGCTGTTACAGGTGAGGTGCGCTTCGTCGGCGGGGAACGTCCACGGCGGCGACTGTCCGGCAGTGAAGCGACGCGGTCGTCGTCGGAGGCGAGAGCCAAGCGGCGAGCTCAAGGAGGGAGAAGGGGAGCGGAGGAGACAAATGAGCCGGGGGTGGTTCGCAGGGGTGGGGATTTGCCTTATATAGTGGCCGATCTGAAACGGTTATCAGATCGCATCGGACGGCTCCCTGCGAGTGTCTCTTCCAATTCAACGATGGGGATGAAGTGGCGGTTCGTGAGCGAAACTCATCGGATCGAAAAAGACGGGGACTCAATGTTCGAAGAATAACTCTTGACTAAGAGCAAAAACTTCGATAAAGTTGAAAGTTCGAAGCAATATGCTTTCCGTTTCAAATGTGCTTAACCATTCTAGACAGAGTAGATTGGGAACGAATCAGAATGGAGGGGATAGGGTCTGAAACTTATCACTTCGAAGAAAAACAACAACGAAGCTAAAAGTGACAAGCACAGGGGACAAACGAAACGAATAAAAACCAACACAAAACTGGAAGAAAATGGCAAACGAAACTAAACACATATACATGGACGAAGGAAAACTCGAGTGAAACTAAATAAACAAACACACCGAAGGTGAATATGTACAGGGAAAAGTTTCAATCTTACTGAACATTGTGTGAGTCTAGGATGTTAAGCTCACATCTCAATGCACAGAACCTTTTCTCGTCCAATGGCTTCGTGAATATATCTGCCAATTGATCTTCAGTTCTGACATGACTGATCTCAATGTCTTCGCGCTGAACATGATCTCGAAGAAAATGGTGGCGAATATTGATATGCTTCGTTCGAGAGTGTTGCACAGGATTGCGTGCAATTTTGATAGCACTCTCATTATCACAAAGCATAGGGATTTTCTTCACAAAAATACCATAATCTTTCAGCGTCTGCTTAAGACAAAGTATCTAAGTGCAGCATGAGCCAGCAGCAATGTATTCGGCTTCAACAGTAGATATTGAGACACAGTTTTGTTTCTTTGAAGCCCAACACACAAGAGATCTACCAAGAAAATGACAAGTGCCCGAGGTAGATTTCCTGTCAACTCTATCACCAGCCCAGTTTGAATCAGAATATCCAATCAAGTCAAACTGAGTTCCTTTGGGATACCAAAGTCCCAATGAAGGAGTATGTGCTAGATACCGAAGAATTCGCTTTACTGCAGTATGATGTGATTCCTTCGGATTGGCCTGAAAACGAGCACAAATACAAACTGATAGCATAATATCAGGTCTAGATGCACATAAGTATAAGAGTGAACCTATCATAGAATGATACTTCTTCTGATCGAAGGGTTTCCCCTTTTCATCAGCATCGAGAAAACCATTAGTTGGCATGGGAGTTCTGATAGTTTTGCAATCAGTAAGATCAAATTTCTTCAGGCAATCCTTCAAATATTTTTCTTGTGAAATAAAGGTGCTTTTTCTGTTGGCGAATCTGAAGTCCAAGGAAAAACTTCAGTTCTCCCATCATGGACATCTCGTATTTCTTCGACATCATCCTTGCAAATTCTTCGCTGATTTCAGTGTTAGTGCAGCCAAAAATAATATCATCTACATATATCTGACACACAAATAGATCATTGTTATATGATCGAGTGAAAAGAGTGGGGTCAGTTGTTCCAGGTTTGAAGCCTTTCTTCAGGAGGAAATCCTTCAATGTTTCATACCAAGAACGAGGTGCTTGCTTCAGTCCATACAAAGCTTTGTGAAGCCTATACACCATATCAGGATTCTTCGAGTCTTCAAAACCTGGTGGCTGCATAACATACACTTCTTCTTCTATCTCACCATTAAGAAAAGCACTTTTGACATCCATTTGATATAGCAATATATTTTTGTGGTTAGAAAAAGCAAGCATGACACGAATGGATTCGAGACGGGCTAATGGAGCATAGGTTTCACCAAAATCAATGCCTTCGATTTGGGTGTACCCTTGTGCTACCAGACTAGCCTTATTTCTTACCACAATACCATCTTCATCTTGCTTGTTGAGAAATATCCACTTAGTGCCAATAATATTGTGCTTCGTGGGATCAGGCCTGTCAACAAGTGACCAAACTTTGTTTCTTTAAAACTGGTGAAGTTCTTCCATCATAGCTAATAAGTTAGCCAAACGAGTACGAGATCGAGTAGTGGGACGGCCTGGTTGATGAATGTCTTCGAGGATTGACTCAACATCAACTCTTCTTCGAACTCGTGATAACGTAGTATTGTTTGCGTCAGGCTCAGCTTCTGCTTCAGGATCTGCTTCTGCTTCAGGATCTGCTTCACCTTCAGCTTCAGCATTTCCTTCAGGATTAACATTTTCTTCGTTCCCTTGACCTTCTTCGTCCTATTCACCATTAGCTTCAGGATGTTGATCTCTAGCTCCCCGGGCTATGTGTGGGAACATTGGATCATCATCATCCCTATTAGCTTGACGAGGATTTGCTTCAACTGGGCGAATCTCTCCAATAGCCATGGACCTGATCACTTCATCAAGTGGAGGTTCATCTAGATCATGAGGCAAATGCTCTTTTTGAGAGCCATTAGTTTCATCAAACCTCACATTTACAGTTTCCATAACTTTCCCAAAGTGAGAGTTATACACTCTGTATGTGTGAAAATTTGAGCCATAACCTAAAAGAAAACCTTCATGTGCCTTAGGGGAAAATTTGGAGCTATGATTCATATCTCTAATAAAGCAAGGAGCACCAAATACCCTAAGATGCGAAACATTTGGTTTGTTACCAGTGATAAGCTCATGTGAAGTTTTCTTCAGAAATTTGTGAAGGTAAACCTTGTTGATGATATGACATGCTGTGCTAATTGCTTCGGCCCAGAACCTAATAGGAGTCTTGTATTCAGCAAGCATAGTTCTGGCCATTTCAATAAGAGTTCTATTATTCCTTTCAACTAAACCATTCTGTTGAGGTGTATAAGCAGCAGAGAACTCATGAGTAAAGCCATGATCATCAAGAAATTCTTCAATATGAGTATTTTTGAATTCAGTTCCATTATCACTTCGGATATGCTTCAGAGATAATTCATATTCTGTTTGAGCTCTCTTAGCGAATGACTTGAAGATTTCAACAACTTTGCTCTTGTCATCCAAAAAGAAAACCCAAGTATAACGAGAAAATTCATCAACAATAACAAGACCATATTTGTTTCCTCCCAGACTTGCATAATTTTGAGGACCGAAAGATCCATATGAAGCAATTCAAGAGGACGAGTTGTAGTCATCATAGTCTTCGTTGAATGATGTTTCTTCGTAATTTTACTAGCTTCACAAGCACTGCAGAGACGATCCTTATCGAATTTTACTTCGCTAAGGCCAATAACATGCTTCTTCTTCACTAGATTATGAAGATTTATCATCCCTGCATGCCCAAGTCTTTGATGCCATAACCAACCGGATGAAGCTTTTGCCATTAGGCATGTGGATACAGCAGGGCCCGAAGAAAAATCAACAATGTATAAATCTCCTTTTCGGTAACCCTCGAAGATAAACGTATAGTCATCCTGTGAAAAGACAACACAGCACGAAGCAGAAAATAGAACAAGCATACCCATATCTCATAACTTCGAAATAGACATAAGATTATATCCAAGTGATTGGACTAGCATAACCTTGTCAATGTGCTTATATTTCGATATGGCAACCTTACCCAAACCTAAAACTTTACCCTTGTTGTTATCACCGAAGGTAATGTACTTCTGAGAAGATTGAGATAGTTTTTCTTTGGTGAATAACTCCTTGTCTCCAGTCATATGATTTGTACAACCACTATCCATGACCCATTCGGATCCACCGGAGACATAGCCCTGGAGAAGAATTAGTTCTTCTTAACCACCCACAAACGAGCAGGTGACTGAGAAGAGGTTGAAGCACTGGTTAAAGCAATATTAAAACGAACAGGATTATATTGCCTAGGGGGACCATCAAGTACACCATAAATGTAAGTCCTCTGCGAATGGTTAGGATAAGCATGAGCATATGCAATCTTATTATGGTTATCATGAGGACGATAAGTATAACGACCAGTGCGATAGTATTTCTTCTGAGGAACATTTGATTCGGGCACCAGTGAATCATTTCTCTCCTCTAGAGAATAGAAATGATTCGGTGGTACCGAAGACTTTCCCTGCATGGTATGGTTAGTAGGCAATTTTTCCACAAGTGCTTTCTGCACCCAGATCTGCCTCTTGTAGAAGCCATTCTAAGGAGGAGTACCAACATACTCAGCTGTAACCTTTCCCTGTTCATCTTTAATGAGCTTGTAGTCTGAATCAATTGGTTCATCCACTATAGCCTTATTCATTTGACCTGAAAGATTAGAAATATCAATGGGTTTGTCCTTCGCTAGGACCCAAACAGTCTTAGGATATTGCTCAGGTTCCCAATAGGTGCCATCAGGGTTTATCTTTCTCTCGAAACCAACACCCTCATTCCTAGGATTCCTGTGAAGGAGAGCCTTCCTCAGGATGTCACAAAGATATTTGTGACCTTGCACACTTTTGAACATGCCTGTTTCAAATAAGTTTTTCAACCTGAGGAGTTCCTCGGTAACAGCGGGATTTTCCTCATCCGAGGCATTAGTATCATCAATAATAATAGGAGCTTTGCCTTTCGAATTAGTTTTGCTTCGTTCCAGACAAGTTAAGCAAGGTGAATCAGTTTTATGATTTGCTTCAGAACCTTGTTGAGCCATGAGAGAGAGATTAACATTTTCCAACTCTTCATGACCCTCTTTCATTCTTTCGAGAGCCATTTTCCTCTGAAGAAATTCATAGGTGAGCTTCTCATAGTCAACTGAAATAAGATAATGCCGAGAGGATAATTCTTCAAACTTTTCTTTCAAAGCGGCATGCTCATTAGTCAAAGTTTGAATTTTCTCTATCTCATCGATCAACAGAGTTTATGACTTCTTAATGGTTTTTCTTAGCGAATCAAGTTCATCTTGTTGGATTGAAGCAATTTTAGCAAGTTTAGCATAGCTTATCTTCGAATCACTATCATATGAGGAACAATCAGAAGTATCATAGGTAATTTTGGATGAAGATACCTTCGCTTTGTCCATGAAGCAATATGTAGGAGTTTCATCTTCACTAATGTTGTTGGTGAAGAATGAGCTCGAAGCTTTGGTTGAAGCATCTGCTGAAGCGAATGCCAAACCAGCAACACCATCTAATTCGGACCCAGTACCAGACCTTGAGCCTGATTTAGCTTCGGACCCAGAGGATTCATCTTCAGAGTTCATTTCCTTTCCCAGATAGGCCTTGGCACAGTGAGAGCTGCTTCGACGAGACGAGTGAGTCTTCGATGAAGAACCCTCACGCTTCTTATGGTACTTCTTCCTCTTGTCATCATTAGAATCTTTCTTCTTTTCTCTTCTCGAACTGGAATCATGTCTCTTGGACTCATAGCTTCTGGAGGATCTGTGGGACTTGGTTGAGGAGTCTCTGAGCGAATGCTTCGATCTGTTTTCAGCTTCCCACAGAGGGCAATCAACAATGTAGTGACCTGGTTTCTTGCACTTGTAGCAGCAGTTGTCCTTCGATGGAGAGCTTCTTGAGGATGAGCGGTGAGATGAGTGACTTGAGCTCCTTGAAGAATAACTCTTCTTGGGTGAAGAGAAACCTTTTCTTTGGAAGAGGTTGAAGCATCTCATGATCAATGCTAAATCCTTCACAATGCTTGCAGGATCATCAGATTCGACACCGTAAGCGGAACTGACTTCGGGTGAAGAATGACGCGAAGCTTTTTCTTTCAAAGCATGTGATCTTCTTCGAGAGCCATTAATGTCACGTTTCTCATATTCTTCCATTTCAAAAGTATTGAGTCTCTCAAGAATATCAGCGGCAACAAGACGTCTGAAATCAGTTCTTTCCTTGATCATCAGCACAATGTGATCAAACGAATCATCCAATGAGAGAAGCAAAGTTCTTACAACTGAGTGAGGAGTAATGTCATCAGCATCGAAGTAGATCAACTCATTAGCAAGAGCAGTGAGTCTGCTGTAAATGGAGCTGACTTTTTCACCCTCGTTTCTCTTAAATCGATAGAATTTGCTTCAGAGTGTGTCAATTGTGGCATCCTTCTGGGTAGAAACACCTTCACCAATATTTTCCAGATAGTCCCAGACACCTTTGGAAGTTGGGATATTCTTCACTTCATGATACTTCTCTGGTGTCAGATGATTGGTGATGAATACCCAGACTTTAGAATCAAGATCAATCAATTTTGCTTCTTCGGGAGTGATGGCATTCTCATCGGCGACTGTGACTCCATATAAGACAACTTTCCAGGCAACAGAATTGATAGCCATGATATTTCTCTTCATTTTGTCCTTCCATTACGGGTAGTCCTTCCCATTGAAAACATGAATAGGTTCGCCAGAGCGAATAGCTGCGAAAGACATACTTGGAGGCACTCCAGGAGGTTAATACAAAACACACAGAGTGTAGGGAGTGACTAGCTCTGATACCAATTGAAAGTCCAAGTATGTGATCAGAGGGGGAGGGGGTGAATGATCACTTCAAATTTTCGCATGAATCTTCGAAGTGAAGCACCACTAAGCAGCGAAAGGAATTCAACAGAAAGGTACACATTGAAGCAGAACTAGAGTGAAGCATAACATAGCGAATCAAAAGCATCGAATCAGTTGCATTGAATCAAATCACAGAAGCAATTGCAATACTGAAAGAAAGTGCGGAATGTAAAATGGACTCTTGACTCGGCGATGTTTGTTCGACCAGTTCACACTCTGCAAAGTGCTACGTCTGGTTGGAGGGACTTGTGATTGACACGGGAGCTAACCTCTCTCCGTCCGTATCTCCACTGCACCAATCTCCTTGAGCTTGGTCGGTTCTTCACTCGTGGTTGATTATTGAGTAAATCACCGAAACCTTTGACAAACTGGACTTCGAGGCGACAATTACTCTTCGCTCTCCGAAGAACAACACTCTAACCGTCTAGGAGAATTGCAGTTCTCCAAGATAACAAGGCTAGAAAACTTCTTCCTAAGTCATAGTGAATCAACTCAGATCAATAGGACTTATGCTTCGGTGGATGGGTTTTTGGTTTGCTTCGGTGGGGTTGCTCTCTCTCTTAACTGTCAGAATAATCTTGGAGCATCCACCCGCTAATGAGGGCGAGGGTGGCCTATTTATAGGTGGCGATCCCAAGGAGCGAAATGACTAAAGTGACCCGATGCGACAGCTTGACACCTGTCCGCGACGGTCGGATTTCTGTTCAATGCGCAACTTTACTTGTGGAACAAGTAAAGCTGACTCACGGACTTGGTTAAGCTTCAGGAGCAGAAAGAACATAGTCTTCGCTGGTGAAGCATTACCTAGTGCACATGAGTTTTCTCATCTCTGGCTTCTCACTCGTTTGGATTCGATCTGAGTCTTTTCACCAAAACCTTCGGAGTACATTTACTAAACCCTCTTGATAGTACGGTTTTTCCTACGACTCAAAGAAGTGAAAAAGAACTACGCAAAAACTACTAAGTCTTACGCCATCTTGATCATCTCCTTCGATGAGACGTGCTTCGGGATTCCTTATCTTTTTGGGGGTCGACATCCATGATGAGCTTCGCTCCAGAGGATATGCTTCAGTAAATATGTGAATCTTCATTGAAGCTTTATCACCAACCTATAACTTCAGGAACCTAACCATCTGTTTTACACTAGAAAACTTGTTAGTTCCTCTACTGTTTTGTCCAACAATATCCAAAACTCATGGGGGCATAAATTTGCTCTTACAGTAGTCCAAGGAGGAACTACTCAAGAAGCATCATGGGGTGATGAAGAGTTGATGAAGGGTACCGGAGAAGGTCCTGGTGACCCCTGAAGCTAGGTTTCGATGGTGGCGGAGATCGGGATCGCTTCTGGAAAATATAGGTCGATATCTCGGGTTTTCGCGTCGGGGTGTATAAATAGGGCCAAAGGGGAGACCCAGGGGGGTGCTAGTTCACTCAGGCAGCCTCCCGGCTTGGGTCTCCCCTGGCCGCGCCCAGAGGGCTCCTGGAGCCTATGGGCCTCCCCTTCTCTTCATCCTCCGGCTGGAGGACTCTTCCTATGTAAAAGTTTTTTGGTATTTTTTTGGGAATTTTCTAAGCAACTTCGTTTTTGGACTTTTTCTGCATTGCAGAGACAAAACAGTCAGAAACTGGCACTGGGCTCCATATTAGTAGGTTAGTACAATATATGATTCAATAGCATGGCAAAAAGATGTAGCAATGACACGAAAAGAGAATGGAACAAGCAAAAATTATGGATACGTTTAAGACGTATCAGCAACGTCTATGGTTACCCCCGAACTCGCTCGGGAGAGCGACACAAGGGAGGAGGGGGGTAGTGGGTTCTTTCCCTACTTTCCTTTGGCTGTCCGAAAGAATGGTAAATTACCAAAGTGCAAAGATAAATAGTGGAAACAAATCAAACCTCCTCATGTAATATTGGCGTGCTGATGGCTTCTCGCCCTTCGTTGGTTACCCCAAGTGGAAGGTTGAGATGTAGCGCAGTAGCAAGTTTCCCTCGGTGAAGATACCAAGGTTTGTCTCTAGTAGGACTCCAGAGATGATAAGTAGGTGTCAGCGGCGCAACTGACGTGGACCTGCACACAGACACAGATAACTTTGTTCCCAAGGAAGTTCAGAGAGGTTGTCAATCTCTCCGGTCTTGTTGTTCACAAAGGGTAAAACACAAAGGATAATGATAGCAACTGAAAGTAAAAAGCAGGAAAGTAAAGATAGCGTGGAAACAGTAATAAGGATATGGACCGGGATACGTGATGTTCACTAGTGATGTCTCTCTCCCAAAAGACGATAAAACTGCTATGCGAGGTAAAAAAATTACAGAAGGGAAATTGACACGATTATGAACGCACCACAATGCTAACTATGCTACAAAAGAAAGGAAGAGGCTCAAAAGCACGGGCAGTACGCCAAAATAAGTAGACCGTAATCCAACTGCATCTACTACTAATCATCCACCTTGAGATATCTATCCAGAACATCTCGCCGGTATTAAGTTGCGAGCCCCACCCAAAGTGTAAACCCAAAGCAACAAACAACTGCATTAAAAAGAACTTTGCGTAAAGTAAACAATCCTTGCAACCGCGGTTACAAGCACCGTTGTTTTCCCCCTTGTGGAAACAGCACATCCCCTAGACTCATGTTTCTGTCACTCAAGCGTGTCATCGGGGGGCATGAACCCACAATCGAGCATAACGTTCCCTCTTGGAGTCACTACCTACTACTTGGCCAAAGCAATAAACAACAACAGAGAACATGCAAGAATTACTTAGGAACAAAAATATAAGAGATAAAAACCAAATATATTACTCTATCACAATCTGAACATAATCTCATAATCCATCAGATCCCATCAAACTCAGCATAGCAATAGTAGAAAGATTACAAAAGTGCCTCGATCATGTAGGGCAGCTCACGAGGTCTAAACCATGAAGAAAAAAGAGGGGAGGAGAACATCACATAGCTACTGATCACGGACCCATGGTCCAAGGAAAACTACTCACGAGACATCCGGGGAGCATCCATGGTGGAGAGGAGACTCCCGGAGGTCGGCCCTCCCTCCGGCAGGGTGCCGGGAAGAGGTCTTCTGGTGCTCCCGATCTCGGAAGCGCGGCGGCGGAGGAACAGAGGCGAGTTTGCGAAATAGGGTTCTGTCCTCGGAGTTTCTCCGTGACGGAGAATAAATAGGCGAAGGGGGGCAGCCAGAGGTGGACCAGGGGCCCGAGGCGCCCCCCTGGCGCGGGCAGGGGTGGGGCCGCGCCGGGTGGCCGCCTGGGCCCCCACTGGCTCCCCTCTGGCCCCACTCGGGCTCTTCGCGAAGCTTCCTGTACGCTGATTTTTCCTGTATTTTTTCCGGAATTTTTCTGGCACTTTTTATATGGGGGAAAACTGAAATAGAAAAACAGCAGAAAACAGGAACTGGCACTGGGGTGCACTTAGTTAATAGGTTAGTCCAAATATGATCAAAAATGTATGAAAGTGTATCTAGAACCTAGAAATATCACACAAAACATGCATGGAGCAAGCAGAAATTATAGATACGTTTTGGACGTATGACGTGCCTATTTTTGCTGTTCGTGCTAGTTTCAGGTCGGGTTTTTCCCGTGCCAACTTGTCTTCTCTTGTCGGATCATGCCGTCTATTTTCTCAACTATTTGTACCATGACGACATGAAACCTCAATCATACTAGCCCGTCGCGCCAGATGTCGGGTTGTGTCGTGCTGCGAGCAGTGCTTTCTTAACAGGTTAGTGCCGCACCAAAAAGTTTTGACCCCCAGTCTCAGCGATAGAACTTTCTTTTCGATAACACAGTACAAGTACAACACAATGTCTAAACGAGCATCTACTTACCCCTATGAACTCATACACACACAATCATCCTCATGAGCACCTTCGTAATATTGATATACATTATTTTAAGATTGATGAAGTCACCACATGCGCTTTGTAATCGATGGAAACATCTTTTTCCTAAAAACGCATCGCTGAAAGGTCTGAAATAAATCCAGGAAAATACGAGCATCAATACCAAATCTAAAATTTGAACTCTAATGGACTAAAATTCCAGAGTTAACATTGGTGCTCGTATTTTCTCAGCGATAGAACTAACACCAACCTTTTTGTGAGTCATAAATTGTAACAATCGGGTGTTGATTGCATGGCGCAGTGTGGATGAGAAGGATAATCAAAAGGAATGGCAGAAAAAACATAGCATAATATGCACGGAGATCCTATAAATACAAACTAGAATCATGTTAAACCATCAAAATATATGTTCTCGTTGCAATTTATGGGCATCTCCTAATTTAAAAGAGAAAATCTCTATGAATTGAGGCTTGGTTATTATCTTTATTATTTTTTGAGTTTTTTTTACAATGCATCAATTGAATATGAACCGTGCGTTGAAGAAAGTTAAATGGTCCAGATCTGAATATGATACGTTGATGTCGCTTGTATTATGAGAAGGTCCGAGGGGGATTTTCAATACAAAAATTATTTTAAACAAAATTGATTATTTCCTCTCACAAAATAAGAATGTGTTTTTTAGGCAGTAACCGTAGAACAATTGTTCTACGGTGAATTTTCTATTTTGTCCAGAGAAAAGGTTACATTGATATGTTACAATGGAAATAAAATAAAAAGAAAGAAAAGAAGTGAAAGGCCTGGAGTGCTTAACCAATACCAGTTTTGTGCAACATAAAGCCAATCAGTCTAATCAAACTGCCTAAAAACCAGTCTATGTTGACTGTGATCCAATCTAGGAGTTCTTGTGTGTAGGTGTTCAATATTCTGTGCTGGAGCAATGTTAGTTCAAGTGTTAAGTTCCTCCTCCATTCTTGGATACTAGGTCTCTCGTTTCTGAAGATCTTTCCAATTCATATTCCAATATCCCAAAATAATGATTTCCAATCCAAAGTTTGATGGGACCTGGTCCAGAGCAAGTTTAACTTATTCAAAAGTAGAGGTACGTCTTTGTTTAAAGGGCATACGCGTGATCCAACATCTGCTTGCAAAATTGCAGTCCCAGAAGAGATGGAGTGGTGTTTCTGGTGCTTTGGATGGGCAACAGGTACAGTCATGGAAGTCTAGGTGAAATGATTTCCTTTGAAGTAGAGCTCTTGTGTTGATTTTGTTGTTGATCAAAAGACAGAAGAATATCTTATGTTTCAATCTGCAGTCACTCTTCCATAATTTTGTAGTTAGGATAGTGGCATGGTTGTCCTCTATAAGGTGCTTGTATACTTTCATAGATGAATATGTCTACTGACCATGACTGGGCCAGATATCCTTTTCAATTGAGGTGGTGGTGAGTGAGTTTGAGAACTGCTATAATTGATCCCAGGCTTGGATGGATAGAGGAGTATGGAATAAATCTTCCCACTTGATTAACTGCCTGGAAAACTGAACAGAGCAGTTCTTGTATTTAGCAAATGAGTATAGTTCAGGGAACTCTTATTGCAGACAATCTTTTCCCCAGTGATCTTGCCAAAGTGATACAGTGTCTCCTTCTCCAATTTGAATTGTGGCATGCTGCTTGTAAACTTGTACAAGAGGAATGTGAGCCTTCCACTAGAATGATCCAGTGAGTTGATCATCAGGTGGGCCATGTCTGTAAGCTGTTTCCTAAAGTAGTTTCACCCAAGGAAGATCTTCTTTGTTAAAGAGCTTTTGTATGTTCTTGATGAGGAGGTATTTATTGTGCAAAGCTATATCAATGATGCCAAGACCACCTTTATCTCTAGGCTTGCATACTTTTTGCCAGGAAAGTAAGGGGGATCCTCCATGATCAGAGCCAATTTTTCTCTAGAAGAATGTTCTGAGATATTTGTTGATTTGGGTGAAAACTCCTGCTGGCAGCATAAGGGAGCACATGAAGAAAGTGGGCAGAGAAGAAAAGGTGCCTCTGATGAGCATGAGTCTCCCATCAAAGGAGAGCATAGTGGAGCATCCATTGAGTCTTTTATCTATCCTTTGCATCATGTTCATGAAGTGCTCAATCTTTGGTTTGTGAATGCCCATGGGAAGATCAAGATAAGTGAAAGGGAAAGTTCCAATTGGCATCTGAGAGTGCTGATGAGAACTTGTGTTGCATCAGGTGAGACATTGATTGGGACCAGAAACGATTTGTTGAAATTGACTCTCAGACCAGTGTATTGTGCAAAATAAAAGAGAAGAGTTTTGGTGTGTTACAATTGCGTTTTGACTGTAGGCAAGATCAGTAAAGTGTCATCAGCATACTGAATGATGGGGAAGTCAGGGCATGAAGTTGTAGAAACTGGACTTTCAATGAGGTTTGCTTGCATAGCCTCATTGCAAATTTATTGAAGGATGTCAGCAGCCAACACAAAGAGGAGTGGAGATAAAGGATCTCCTTGTCTGACACCCCGTTTGCAGTGGAAAATTTTCCCTGGTACCCCATTTAGGAGGACATATGAAGTGCCAAAGGAAAAGATCATCTTCATCCAATTGCACCAGGTAGGTCCAAATCCTTTAGCTTCCAAAATATCCAAGATTGTCTTATGTTCAATCATGTCAAAGGCTTTTTCAAAATCCAGTTTCAGTACCACAATTTGCTTTTTGGAGGTGTAACAAAGATGGAGATACTCATAAGCCCATGCCACACAATCCTGGAGGGATCTTCTCTTGATGAATCCATAATGGTTGATATGAATCAAAGAAGAAATGTGTCTCTGTAATCTATTGGAAAGAAGCTTCGTGGTGATTTTGATGGTCAGTTGAGCAAGGAGATGGGTCTGAAATCATTTGCAGTGGAAGGAGAGTCCTTCTTTGGGATAAGGGTGATGAAAGATGCATTAATTCTTTGCAGATTAATTATCCCAGCATGAAAATTAGCAATGATTCTTTAGAAGTCTTGACAAATGATACTCCAACAGTTTTTGATGAAAACCCCATTAAAACCATCAGGTCCAGGAGCTTTGTGAGCAGGCATTTGTGTAACAATGTCATCAATTTCTGTAGTGGAAAAGGAAGCTTCAAGTTCCTCTAGGTTTTCCACTTTCTTTAAAATGTTGGAGAAATTCATGGGGTCAATTGTAGGATTGCTATTGCCCAGTCTTTCTTTAAAGGCTTGCCATAACAGATGCGCCTTTGCATTTTGATATGTGATTATTTTGCCTTGCAGATATGTTAGCGATGCTATGGAATTATGTCTGTGGTTGATAGTAGCTTTGGTTTTGTAGAAATTTGAGTTCTCATCCTCCAATTTGACCCATCTAATTGTGGCTCTTTGCTTCCAGTAAATCCTTTGAAATTCTAGCGTTTTTGCTAGATGATATTTCAAAATATCTCTCCCATTACATTCAATTTCACTCGGAGGTCTGAATTCTTCAAAGAAGTCTCACATGTGAATTACTTCATTAGAGCCTTTTATTGTTGCTGCTAGGTTTGAGATGGTTTTAGACCAGTTTTTTAGACCTTTTTTGAGCCTTCTGAATTTTGCTGTGATTATCTTGGCATTGTCATTTTCTTGGATAGGCCGGTTCCAAATGTCAGTCACAACTTGCTTGAAATTCTGATGCTTTAACCAAAAAAATTCAAATCTAAAAATCTTTCATTTGGGAATGGATGTGCCAATGGAAATGTAGCAAGGAGTGTGGTATGATGTAGTCTTGGCAAGAGTTCTAACACTGGTATCTGGGAAAGAAGTGGTCCAATGTTTAGAGGTGAAGACCCAATATAGTTTTTCCAGTAATGGGGCATCTTGCATGTTGCTCCAGGTGAAAGATCTATCCTTGAGAGTGATTTCTATGAGTGCAAGGTTATTTATAGCTTCATTGAACTGCAACATGTTCGGAATGTCTCCTATTCCTCTGTTTCTATTATGGGGGTATCTCATATAATTAAAATCCCCAACTATCAGCCAGTCTGTGCCATTAGGCATGTTAATATTTTTGAAGCAGTCTAAGAAATCCATTATTTGTGTGCTGTCACAGGGACCATAGATATTTGTGAGGATCCAAGAATGATTGTTCAACAGAGAGGTGAATCTGATTGAAATGGAGAATTTATTTTTGAATAATCATTCCCCTTGGAAAATTTTATCATTCCAAGCCACTAGCAGCCCCCCAGAAGCACCAACAGAAGGAACAAAGTCAAATTTGTTGAAGTTCCTAGTGCAGATTTTTTTTATATAGGAGGAGTCAAATGTTTCTCTCTTAGTTTCTTGAATGCAGACATAGAGCAATTGGATTCAGCTATTTAATTGAAAACTGTCAGTCATTTGTCCTAGGCATTGATGCCTCTAATATTTCAATTTAGGATATTCCAGGATGAAAACATGTAAAAGACAAATATAATTTGGGGGACAACCAAACCAACTGTAGTTGCATCACTGAAGGCACTGAGAGTGTAACAAGGTCTACAAAGTTCAGAAGGACAGGTAAGAATATTACATATCCATGATCCACAAAAGGCATCAATTCATCAGGTAAAAATGTGTTGTTTCAATATGATTTTTTTGGATGATCGATTTTTTCTTTAGATCATTATACCTTTAGGCTTAAGTAAGGTCCAAATAATTTCAACCGTTGAATTATTTAAATGATAGCCTCTCCTCTCGTATAATGATGCATCATAAAATCTCTCTAATTTTTACTGTTACCAGATCATATTTGTCAGTCAAAAACCGAAGCCGTTCCGTTTTAATTAAATGTATTAATCTTATATCAATTTTATAAAACCAAGAGAGTTCTAAATACTTGTGCAGTGTGTGGCCTAGCTCGTAGTATGTCGCCGGCCTAGTGTACGTGTTTTTTGAGAAATCGAAGTGTGTGCACCGTCCCGTCTCCCGTGTGACATGGTAGATGGAGTAGTTGTTGAGCACTGCTATGCGTACTACGAAATTCATACGATAGTTTGAGCACTGTTTGTTTGTTTGTGCGAAATGTTACCGTTGTTATCCGGACTACGCATGCAGTTGGTGCCGGTAAAATTGGCGTTTTGCATGTGTCACTGTGTGGCTCGCAGACCACAGTGCATGCATGCTGAACTGACACCGCATCCCAGTGGCCGCTATTCGTCGCATGCAGGCCACAGTGTCACTGTGTGGCTGCTGATTCAGGCCCAGGACTGTGTCACTGTGTGGCTATATGCCCGTAGCAAGCAGATCCCGTAGCAAGCAGATTTGAAAATTCCCACCAGATAGATAACTCGCAAAAATAAAATAAAATCCCACCAGATTTGGCACTCGTGATGTTGTAAAAAACCACGCTGACCATAGTTTGGCGTAAAACAACATAAGGATTGAAATCATTCGAAATTCCTCCTTTTGAAAAATATGAATCAAGTAGGCCCTGAATCAGCCCATTTCATCTCCTGTAAACACATCGTTAGTCTCGGAGTAGATACCAAAGAAAAGTACTGTACTGAGTATTGTATAGATGAGCAGGTCGAGCTGTGGCGTGAGACCTAGCATGAAGCATCTCCCTGACTGACGAGCAGGACGACGCGGGCACGCATCGCGGCATAGGATACCGGAGCAGGACGACACGGCCTAGTGCAGGGCAGGGCAGGCTTTTCTTTAATCGAACCTGGCCGACTAGTTTGAGCTACTCCCCCTACGCTTCGTGCTTGGGGAATGTCTGTTTTTTTTTAAAACTCGACGTCTACACGTAGGCACTCATGGGGTGCGATTTTTGTAAAAAGAATCCTAGTTGAAGAGCTATACCAAATTTCATTGATTAGGAAGAGAAGCACAAAACACAAACCCAAAGGGGTAAAATGCCAAAAGAAATGACACACACAAAAAAAAGGTAAAAGGGAGAAAGAGATCTCAACCGGGGTCAAACCTCAAACGAAATGTTTGCTTCAGCAAGGTTCCAGAGGTTAACTCCACGCAAAAAAAACACACACAAATACTTCGTTTTGTGTGTAAGATATGATTAAGATTTAACAACTACACATAAGACATAGAGTGCTATGACAACTGCGGTGGATGATGACGAGGACGCAAGCAATTAGTTTGCGGCGCCGCCGTCGTTGATTCTTTGTCTGCGCCAGCTGAGGTGAGCTGGAAACGACGGGACAATGTCGCAGTCATCGCAGGAAGCCAAGGACAACGCCCCTACCCGCAGAGCCCGCCATGCCACCGCTCTGCACCATCGCAGTAAGGGGGCTAGCATGAGTTGGGCATCAGCAAGGGGTCCGCTTGCTCATCGACCTAAAGATATCGGTGTTCCGCAAGATAAGCTTGTGGCGATAAACGGTGAAATTTGCGCCGAGTCCAATGGTTGCATGGAAAACTAGTTGCTTGTGTCCTCGCCATTGTTCATGCCATGACAATATGTGTGTTATGGGTAGTTGTTTAAGTATTAATCATATCCCGTGCACACAACAAAACACCCATGTAGGTGCATGAGTGGAGATAATATGGGCAAGCAAACATCGTGCATTTCATTTTGCTCCAACCAAACTAGAGGGTATGCAGGCAACCAGATGTTGATTTCTTGCCCGCATTTACTCAGTCAGACCGTGCAGAGACGTGTATGCAATGCAGACAAAATCAGAGAAAACAACCAAACACACTCTTAGTCTCGCCGCTCCAGGACTAAGAGCGATGATACTCACCACTCTTTTCATCACCCAGGTTGGAAAGGTGTGAACTGAGAGTAGATAGGTGGTGAGCGAGGATAGGGCCGATTTGGGAAGAGTTAGCTAGCCTCCCGCTCTTCGCCATGAGCGAACCTTTCCAAGAAACCGGTTTATTGACGAATATATCCAGTAGGGGATGCAAAATTAGCATCCCTGGTGGCTAATGGCACACTTCCGTGAAGTACGGCATCGCTGAGTCAGGGGAGGGGGGCTGGTCCAAGAGCGAATGGGCGGTGGCGCACTGCTTTACAGGTGCGCCATTACTAGCAAGGGCACTAATGGCGCACCTGGACCTGGTGCGCCATTGCTATTTAGTAATGGCGCACTGGTCATCTGGTGCGTTATTATTGTCCATATTATTTATATCTGTTTTTCCAGTAGTGAAACCGCCTTGTGAAGGGATTGTGGTGTGAAAATTAGGGGAATTATTTTATGATATTTATTTCTTTTTCCTTTATCAAGATACACTATCTCATTTTTGTGTGCAAAAAAGAAAGAATGTATGTATATTATGAAAAATGTTAGAGCAACTCTAACACATCCGCCAAAAGGCTCTGACCCACAAAATAATCATCGATATAAGGTACAGGGCCATAAAACAGCTCAAACAGGTGTCGTATATCAGCTGAAACCACAAAAAACTTTTGCGGGAGCCAGAAAATCCAATCCTGGGGGCGCCATATGTGTCGTGTTCCCGCACCCTTTTGCGGGGAGTGTTATACCTTCCGCAACTTGGTGGTACGGAAGTTTCAGCCAAGCCAATCTTTCTGTCGCTACCCTAGCCTGAAATCTCAAGCAATTCACCCCTTCCCGGCCAGCCCAGGCCGTCCAGCGCAGCGTAGAGACTTCCCCTTGCTCATTCGAATATTCTCTACCAACAGATCTCGCGGATCCTGCTGGTTTCGGTGAGGCGGCAGCGGCGAGGCGTGGTGACATAGACCCGGTGATGTCTACGCACGCTTCTATTCTTGTAGACTATGTTGAGCCTCCAAGCGCAGAGCTTTGTAGGACAACAACATTTTTCCTCAAGTTGATGACCTAAATTTTATCGAACTCAGAGAAGTAGAGGTTGAATATGATCTCTCTCAAGCAACGTGCAATTAAGGTACAAAGAAGTCTCTTCTATCTCCAACACACCTAATACAATGAAAAATTGTATAGGTGCACTAGTTCAACTAAGAGATGGTAAAATATGAGTGATAGGTGTGACAAAACAAGATAATATAAATATGAATAAATAAAATAGCAGGGTAGCAAGTAGTAAAAGTGATTAAGAACGGTATTGCAATGATGAGAAATATAGCCTAAACTTCATACTTTCACTAGAGGACGTGTGGTACTACAAATTTGTACATCATAAAATATATGGTACGATTTGCAGCATTTGTTCCACTAGAGGCCGGTCGATACTACAAATACGGATACTTACCGCCCACAAAATGTTTTTACGGATCTCATCTTCAATGGATCTGCTAGACTTGCTCTTAGTATGAACATTAAATTAAAGCAAAATTAAGATGCAGGGCTTAATGTAATTGTAGATATACAACCCAAAAGCTATAAAGGGCGCGTGCACTTTTTTCATCTGAGAGCATACCTCGCTTGCTCGTTTCACATTTAACATATAAGCTTTTGAAGGTGGGACCTGATTGGCTAACCGGCGTACTCTCTTCGTCCTTGAAAGAGTGTACTTCTAACTCTTTTGGAAAGTAAAACTTTATAAACCTTGACCGTGGTTATATAAAAATACATCAACATTTATACCACCAAATTAGTATCATGAGATTCTCTATGAAGTATATTTTTATTATATAATTATTTGATTTCATAAGTATTGTTATATTTTTTGTGTAAACTCGATCAAAGTTTGAATTTTTTTTTGAGTCTCATACCCACCGCCTCCTCCTCCCCCACCGCTGGCTCCCCATGACGACGATCCCAAGGATGGCAGCCAGGAGGGGAGTGGACCTAGTGGCCCTCCTTTCACCGTTCAGGAGTCGGAGGTGCTCGGCTCCCGCATCGAGAAGCTGTACCCGAACCGTGCTCCTGATCGCGATAGTGGGCACAAGCATGTCCACAAGGATGCCATGGAATCTATTCTTGAGGAGGATCCCTCCCCTGTTCCTGCTAATCTCGTGCCGGTGGATCACGTGTCTCCGGTCTCGGCCGTGTGCTCCAATCGGCTGGGACGTGCTGGTTCCCCTCGCTTTCTGGCATCGTCGACTTGCCGCCCCCTGTGGCGGATCCCTAGGGTGATGGGCCACCTCTCTCCCGCAAGCGCAAGACGGTCCGCAAGACTTCGGCAAAGGCCAAAGCCAGGGCGGAGGAATCTGCGGCCCTCTCCAAATCCTCCCAAGTCGGCCTGTGTCTCAACCTTGAGCACGACCTGGGGACTGTTGCGGATGATCATCCTACCTCGCCTTCTATCTCGTCTCGTGGAGTCAAAACTCCCGTGTCCACTGCGCGGAAGAGCAGTCGTACCTCGGGAGGTGGGCTTTCGGAGATCTAGCGTGCGGAGCGGCGTGCGGAGGCTCGCGATGATCCTATTGGTACGCCTTGCTCTCCCCCCTCTCCCTTGTTCGCTTGTTCGTCCGTTTTTGTCTTCTCGTCCTGATTCACATTTTTTTCGCTGTGGCTTATGATGTGGGGATAGTGTTGGGTGATTTGTTGGTCTCGCCCCGCGCGAAGCTTTCGGTTCTTCGTGCTAATGAGCTTGTGCAAGCTGCTATCGCCAAGGACAGTGGGGCTATGGCCCGTTCGCCTCCTATGGGTGAGGTTGGTTGTGTGCCTGTTGCGGGTGGTGATGTTGAGTTGGGTAGTGGCCCAACCCGACCGCCCTTGCGAGGTAGGAAGCGTGCTGTTAATATCTCCACTTGCCCTGTGGCGCGCTAATACGTCCCAAACGTATCTATAATTTCTGTTTGCTCCATGCATGTTTTGTGTGATATTGATATGATCTAGATACACTTTCATACACTTTTCATCATATTTGGACAAACTTATTAACTCAGTGCACCACAGTGTCAGTTCGTGTTTTCTGCTGTTTTTCTATTCCAGGTTTCCCCCATATTAACAATGCTCCAAAAATTTGGGAGAAATCGGATAAAAAAATCAGCGTGAAGGAACCTTCCGGAATCACCTGGGTGGGGCCAGAGGGCCACCACCAGGGACCCAGGCGGCCACCTGGCGTGGCCTAGGGTTTGGCCGCGCCAGGGGGGCGCCTGGATCCCTGGTGCCCCCCCTGGCTGCCCCCTTTGCCTATTTATTCCCCGTGACGTGAAACCTCCGAAGACAGAACCCTTTTTCGCGATCTCGCCTCAGCTCTGCCGCCGCCGCACTTCCAAGATCGGGAGCTCCAGCAGACCTCTTCCCGACACCCTGCCAGAGGGAGGATTGACCTCCGGGAGCTTCCCCTCCACCATGGACGCTTCACGGATGTACCGTGAGTAGTTTCCCTTGGACCATGGGTCCGTGATCAGTAGCTATGTGATGTTATGCTCCCCTCTTTGTTCTTCATGGTTTAGTCCTCGTGAGCTGCCCTACATGATCGAGGCACATATGTAATTTTTTGCCGTTGCTATGCTGAGTTTGCTGGGATCTGATGGATTATGAGACTATGTTCAGATTGTGATTGAGTAATATATTTGGTTCTTATCTTTTATATTTTTTTCCTAAGTAATTCTTGCATGTTCTCCGTTGCTGTTTATTGCTTTGGCCAAGTAGTAGGTAGTGACTCCAAGAGGGAACGTTATGCTCGATTGTGAGTTCATGCCCCCCGATGACACTCTTGAGTGACAGAAACATGAGTCTAGGGGATGTGTTGTTGCCACAAGGGGGAAAACAACAGTGCTTGTAACCACGGATGCAAGGATTGTTTACTTTACACAAAGTGCTTTTTAATGCAGTTGTCTGTTGCTTTGGGTTTACACTTTGGGTGGGGCTCGCAACTTAATACCAGCGAGATGTTCTGGATAGTTATCTCAAGGTGGATAATTAGTAGTAGATGCAGTTGGATTTTGGTCTACTTATTTTGGCATACTGCCCATGCTTTTGAGCCTCGTCCTTTCTTTGTAGCATAGTTAGCATTGCGGTGTGTTTTTAATCCTGTCAATTGCCCAGCTGTAATTTGTTTACCTCGCATAGCAGTTTTATATTCTTTTGGGAAAGAGACATCACTAGTGAACATCACAGGACCCCGGTCCATATTCTCATCACTGTTTACACACTCTTTTATTTTCCCGCTTTTACTTTCTAGCTGCTATCATTATCATTATTATCTGTTGCGTTTATCCTTTGTGAACAACAAGGCCGGAGAGATTCACAACCTCTCTGTACTCGTTGGGAAGCAAAGTTATTTGCATTGTGTGCAGGTCCACGTCAATTGCGCCGTTAGCACCTACTTATCATTGTCGGAGTCCTACGGAAGAAAACCCATATCCTCTACATAGGGGAAATTTGCCGCTACACTACATCTAACCTTCCACTTGGGGTAACCAACGAGGATAGAGTATCAAGCAAATTTCTGGCGCTGTTGCCGGGGACTCCGAGTGCTAAGATAGGGGCGGTGCACACTATCTTTTACCTTTGCTTTTTAGTCTTGTTAGTTTACCTTTAAGTTTTTATCTTTGTGTCTCATATCAAAACTTACAAAGAAATCTGCCACACTTGATGCTACTATGGGTTGCACTGAAAACACCAAGTTGTGTGACTTCACTAGTCACAACAACAAAGATTTTATCTGCACTCCTATTGCCACACCTGCCACTTCAGCTACCTCTTATGAAATTAAACCTGCTTCGCTAAACCTTGTTATGAGAGATCAATTCTCTGGTGCTGGAGATGATGCTGCTTTACACATAAATAATTTTGTTGAGTTGTGTGATATGAAAAAGTATAAAGAAGTAGAAGATGATGTTGTTAAGCTCAAGGTTTTTTCCGTTCTCTTTACGGGAAGGAGATAAATTTTGGTTTCAATCTTTTCCTAGGAATATCATAGATTCTTGGGATAAGTGCAAAGATGCTTTATTGGGAAGTATTACCCACCTGCTAAAATTATCCAATTGAGGAGTAACATTATGAATTTTAAGCAATTGGATAATGAACACGTTGCCCAATCTTGGGAACGTATGAAATCTCTTGTTAAGAAATGTCCTACACATGGTTTGACTACTTGGATGGTTATCGAGACTTTTTATGCAGGCTTGAACTTTACCTCGCGGAAACTGTTAGATTCGGCCGCGGGAGGAACCTTTATGTCCACTGCACTTGGTGCTGCCACAAAACTTCTCGATGAGATGATGACCAACTATTCCCAATGGCACACCGAACGCGCTCCAACAGGTAGGAAGGTAAACTCTGTCGAGAAGATTACCTCCCTAAATGAAAAAGTTGACTTTATTATGTCTCTACTTACCAAGCAACCCTCAATTGATCCTCATGATGTTCCTTTAAATTCTTTGGTTGCTTAGGAACAAGTAGATGTGAACTTTATTTCTAGAAACAACTTCAACAACAATGCTTATAGGGGCAACTTTACTAGTAATCCTAGACCGTTTCCATCCAACTATGGGAACAACAACACCTATCCTAGCAACAACTCCTATAATCCAACTTATAAGTAAAGAGACCTAGCTAGCTATGATAAATTGGTAGAAATAGAGAAAGCTACTAAGAATTATATGCACACCCAGTTTGAACAAAACAAAGCCTTCTCTATGCAATTAGGTGAGCACACTGCCATTATGGAAAACATTAGTAAACAACTTGAGAGCCTGAACAGTGAGATTTCTAATCTCCAAACTAGACTTACAACCACTGAAACCTATGCTTCAAATATGTCCCACACCCAATCTACTTTGATAAATCAAATGGAAGCCAAACCAGAAGTTGTCCCTATGGAAGATGATAGAATTAAGAGCCTTCCTACACACCACACCGTTGCTACTATCCAAATTGTTGAGGACACCAAAACTATTAGCACCCAACAGACTCCTAGTCCCATTGGACCTATTAATGGTGATGCTAATGCCTCAACCGTAGAAGAAGAAACTCCTATGAACATAGAGGGTTTCAAACAAGTGAGCCTAGATGACACTACTACCACCTTTGATAGTAGTGATATTGATTTTGATAGTTGCGCCCTCTTAGAAGTTATTAGTTTGCTGCACAAAATGGCTAGAGACCCCCACACTAGCACACTTAATCTTCCCTTCACGGAGCATATCACAAATACTCTCATAAAAGCTAGGGAGGAGAAGCTTAGAATAGAAGCCTCCATACCTAGGAATCTAGATGATGGTTGGGACCCTATGATAAAAATTAAATTGAATAACTTCTCTTGCTATGCTTTATGTGACGTTGGATCTAGTACCTCCGTCATGCCCAAAAGAATTTATGACATTTTTGAATTGAAACCTTTTGATTCTTGTTCTTTTGGTGTTCGTCTTGTTGACGCTTCAGTAAAGAAACCTTTGGGGAAGATCGACGATGTTCTTATCATTTTCAATGAAAATTATGTTCCCGTTGATTTTATTATTATGGATATAGAGTGTGAACCTCTATGTCCAATTATTTTGGGACGTCCTTTTCTTCGCGCAGTTGGTGCTGTTATTGACATGAAAGAGGGGAATATAAAATTTCAGTTCCCTCTCAAAAAGGGGATGGAACACTTCCCTAGACATAAAATCAAGTCCCCTTTTGAGTCGGTTACACGGGCTAGCTATTCTCTTTCTCTTGATAAAACTTGATTCTTCTTTTTCCTTATGCCTAGCTTAAAGCTGTAAAAGAAAGCGTCTGTTGGGAGGCAACCCAAGATGTTTTTACTTCTGTTTTTAGTGGTCTTGATGATTTTTACTACTGTAGCAACATCATTGTATCTTTATTTTCAAGCTTTGTGCCAAGTTATAGCCTCTTATGATAAGGGAAGCAAAAGTTGTGACATGTTGTCCAGAAAACAGATTATGTCTGCTTGACGGAAAAAATCGAAACAAATCACCAGTTCATCTTTTTGAGCTGAAATTTTTACACAGCATGCTCTATACAATTGTGAAACTTTCGTATGTTCTGAGTTTTTTTATTTGAGTTGTAGAAGTACCCCAAAAAAATCTCTACTACTTGATGTTCTGTTTTTCACAGATTCTGCCACGTTTTGCCTTTCCTTAATTTTGCAAACCTTAAGCTTGCTTTTTCTTTGCAAAAACTTTTTGGAAATCTTGAGAAACAGTAGATCTTCAAGAATATCTTTATATACATTGGGGAAAAATTATTTTATTAAGGGTACTAACCTCTCTAATCAGCTTATGATGAGTTATGCATGAAGGGAGTTTTCAAGTGTGCGAGGGAAGATGATGAAAGAAGATCCGGGAGTGTCAAACGCTCAAGCTTGGGGATGCCCCCAATCATCCCCAATAAATATTCAAGGAGAATCAAGCGTCTAAGCTTGGGGGTGCCCCCGTGCATCCCCTTCTCCATCAACAATCATCAGTTCGTCCTTCGTCTCACTATATTTTTATCACTTCATGCGTTATGTGCTATGCTTGGAGTGTCTCGCTCTTAGGTTTACTTTTTTGTTTTCTTTAGCTTTTCTTTCTGTTCATAACAAGTTAGACCCCAAATTACTTTGTGTGGGAGAGAAACACGCTCCACTTCAATCTAGAACACATCATAGGATTTTTTATGCATACGTTTTTTTTAAACGGGGCAAAAGACTTCCCTTTATATTGATATAGAAGGAGCAAAAACAGGGGGCCTAAGCCAATAATAAAAAGGTTCAACACACGAGAAATAGCTCAACCCATAAGTTCCGCAAGGTTTTTAGCTCCCGCTAAGATCCAAGACTTCCCTTCCTCTTTAATCTTACGCATAACCTCCGAAGGCAACGAGGACTTGTTGTTGAAAACCCTCTCATTTCTTTCCTTCCAAATCTCCCAAGCGATGAGCATAATTTCCATTTTGAGGCCTTTGGGAGAGGAGGTGGTCGTCCTGGCCGTAGCACGCCAGTAGTCCAGGACCTTAGGGCGATTTGTGTTGGATATATGCTCTAGAGGCAAATAATATATGATTATTCCCATATATCTAAGCAAGTTCATAACCAGTTTCATACCATGCTAGAACTGCGTCAGTGAAACAATGATGCAGGTGTGGTATAGAAACCCCCAGAGTTCCTAGTTAGCCTCTACATCGATAACTAGTTCATGCTCAACATGATGGTCGTGGTTTCGCGATCATGGACAATTAAGTCTCTTGACTATGAGGTCACCTCACTGTTTAAGTGACGTGATGAACATTACCCAAAGTAAGCATTACAGCATGATCAAATCTTATGAAGGTTCAGTGTTGTAATTACAGAACGTGGTAGACCGTTCCTTTGACCGTGAGTACGTGCATAATTACTATCTTCCCGGATGCTTTGACTTACATCCCACCACCTGACTGAAATATGCGGATCATAACGGTTGTATCTTAGGTATTCTGTGGAGATATGTTGAGGAGTATTGTTACAAGAGCGGGATTTGTCAATCCATATAATGGATAGATACTCTGGGCCCACTCGGTGAGATTCCATCCATAAAGCTGCAGCGTGTGACTAGGTCACGAGGATGAATATCACGGAAACGAGTGAATGAGGATTAGTTCGGAACGAGGTTGAACCAGACACAGGATGTCATTGATCGAATCTCGGAACAATCTAGTATCACTGACAAAGGGAATGCTATACGGCGTAAGGTCCAATCGGTGTTTGATATCCGGAATGCACAGGGGTCATTATGGGCATCCAGGTCCCGCTAATGATCATTGACCGTAGCCTCATCTCGTTCATGACTGGAGTGTTCTCGGACCGTAGGGTAACACACTTAAGGGCTCGATGAAATCGGAGACCTTTTCGGAACCATCGGAGTAACCCGAGAATAAAGGAAACAATATTGGAGAAGTACCGTGTTGAACCGAAACAAGTTCGGAGTGAACCGGAAGGTGTTCCGGAGCACCGGGAGATGGAATATTATGTTTTAGTTATTAATTAATTGAATTAATAATTAAAATCATTTTATTTCTAATTAATATGTGCAATGGGCCTTAGTGGAGAAAAAGGCCCATTAAGGGAAATAAAAGGGAAAAAGAAAAGAGGGGGGAGGCGCCATGGGCCCTAGGGCCCATGAGGGGTGCGCCCCCTCCCCCCCCTTGGCCGGCTACCTCCCCTTAGCAAAGGGACTTTAGTCCCACATTGCTAAGGGAGAGGGGTTGACTCCCTCCCCTCTGCCTATATATAGATGGGCAGGGTGCACATATTTAACACACAGAAATTCGTGAGAAATTAAATATTACTCCGAATTGAGATCGGTTTTCTCCGGTCTTCTCCCCTCCCTTGTCTCTTTCACGGTGGGCTCCCTAGTGTGAGCCTGTAGTGGAATTGAGGCTTCTCTGCTAGAATCGGAGGCCGTCGTGCTGCCGAAGCTCCGTCCCGAGGTCTGCTTCCGCCACCTTCGCTGGATCAGAGAACGGAGGTCCTCATCGAGTCTCGTACGTGTGCGAGTACTACGAGGTGCTGCACGTGTGGCAATACACCCATCCGGGGGCTCAACACAGCCAGGGGGCTGTGAAACTTGATCGGCTACATCAACCACGTTTGCGGGAACGTTTCCCGCGCAACGGACTACACCTTGAGGTATGTTATTTCCGCACTACTTTCCATTACGGTAATACGGCTAGCTAGATCTTGGGTTATGGGAACACTAGTTAGAAAAAAATTTGTTTTCTGCTGCGAACCCTAACATTGGTATCAGACCTAGGTCTATGCTTAGTATTACTGTACGGATAGAACACATCGGGGATATGGGCGTTGATTGTATGATTGTTACCCTCCCACGTGTACTTGTTCACATCTGCGGCATTGTTTGATGAAGCGGCCCCCGACCGACCTTACGCGTACGCTTACGTGAGACTGGTTCCACGCTTGACATGAGGCTTGTACCGTATAAAGTGGCTGGGGTGTCTGTCTCTCTACTTTAGCGGATGTGGCATTTACAACGGAGGGCCCCGTACGGGGTGTAATAGAGACAATCGTATGGTTGACGTTGTGGTTGACTCGTAGGTTAAAACCTGTTTAACTATGAAAGCCCTAGCAGCCACGTAAAACTTTCAATATACAACTAGACCGACTAAACCTTGTATTGCTAAGTGGGGGCTATCTTTCGTTTGTTTGTGATGTAGTGATAGCTTTGCTATGTGTTACTAGTAAGTAGTAATCGTCATCATAAAACAAACTAAAATGGAGACACTGTAGACTTAGTGTTGCCATAGCTCAGACATCTTAAAACTTGCTAGTATAGGATACACGACGGTAGCATGTTCTAAGATGATCCCTTAACAAAGCCAAACACAAGTATTCTACCGAAGTGTGCACCGCCTGGAAGGTTCTCCCATATGGCTTGATGCTCCGTACATACCGGAGTTGTCCTACATATTAAATGGAGTTCGCATGAGGTTGGGTTCGGCAAGCCTGGCATATGCAGATATGGCCTTGCTGAGCAGCATATAACATGGAGGTTAATTTGGCGAGCCTAGCATATGCAGATATGGCCTCGGAATACTAGAGATCGAAAGATCGAGCATGAGTCACGGTATATATAAGATAATGTGATCGCACAAGTTGTTGTCTACCTTTGAAACTGACCCGTCGGCCGTGTGATATTCGAGGTCGGGCAGTGAATCTGGATCATGTAATCACTAAAACTTCCTAGGGATGAATTGTTTTAGTGCGAGCTCATTTATAATATGATTATATGAACTCATTGTTGTGAACTAGTCTTAATTGTGTTCCTTGCAATTATGTTTGTAGAAAATGAATGCACTAGAACAACGTGAACTATCTTTCTTCATGGAACGTGAAAGACTTAGAGAAAATGGGTCAAACTTTACTGACTGGTACTTACGCCTTAGGACGTCGCTCAAGAGAGCGAACATCTTGTTTACAATAGAAGTGCATGTGGAAGAACATCCGGACGATCATGTTGGCGATCAAGGGATACTTGATCATTATGCTCGCCGACAGAAATGCTTCGTAGTCAGGAATGTCATGATCTTCAACATGTCAGACGTTTTGGGCATACAGTTTCAGGACACTGGCTCATATGACATGATGGACACGCTAAAGACAATGTTCGTACGTGAGTTCAGAATTGCCAGATTTGAGTTAGAAAGCAAGTTTCTATCTACAAAGATGGAAGAACACACAAGCCTTGGTGATCACTTGGACAGAATATCACGGGAACGAGTGAATGAGGATTAATTTGGAACGAGGTTGAACCAGACAAAGGATGTCATTGATCGAATCTCGGAACAATCCAGTATCGCTGACAAAGGGAATGCTATACGGCGTAAGGTCCAATCGGTGTTTGATATCCGGAATGCATAGGGGTCATTATGGGCATCCAGGTCCCGCTGATGATCATTGACCGTAGCCTCATCTCGGTCATGACTGGAGTGTTCTCGGACCGTAGGGTAACACACTTAAGGGCTCGATGAAATCAGAGACCTTTTCGGAACCATCGGAGTAACCAGAGAATAAAGGAAACAATATCGGAGAAGTACCGTGTTGAACCGAAACAAGTTCGGAGTGAACCAGAAGGTGTTCCGGAGCACCGGGAGATGGAATATTATGTTTTAGTTATTAATTAATTGAATTAATAATTAAAATCATTTTATTTCTAATTAATATGTGCAATGGGCCTTAGTGGAGAAAAAGGCCCATTAAGGGAAATAAAAGGGAAAAAGAAAAAAGAAAAGAGGGGGAGGCGCCATGGGCCCTAGGGCCCATGAGGGGTGCGCCCCCTCCCCCCCCCCAATGGCCGGCCACCTCCCCTTAGCAAAGGGACTTTAGTCCCACATTGCTAAGGGAGAGGGGTTGACTCCCTCCCCTCTGCCTATATATAGATGGGCAGGGTGCACATATTTAACACATAGAAATTCGTGAGAAATTAAATATTACTCCGAATTGAGATCGGTTTTCTCCGGTCTTCTCCCCTCCCTTGTCTCTTTCACGGTGGGCTCCCTAGTGTGAGCCTGTAGTGGAATTGAGGATTATCTGCTATAATCGGAGGCCGTCGTGCTGCCGAAGCTCCGTCCGTAGGTCTGCTTCCGCCACCTTCGCTGGATCGGAGAACGGAGGTCGTCATCGAGTCTCGTACGTGTGCGAGTACTACGAGGTGCTGCACGTGTGGCACTACACCCATCCGGGTGCTCAACACAGCCAGGGGGCTGTGAAACTTGATCGGCTACATCAACCACGTTTGCGGGAACGTTTCCCGCGCAACGGACTACACCCCGATGTATATTATTTCCGCACTACTTTCCGTTAGGGTAATACGGCTAGCTAGATCTTGGGTTATGGGAACGCTAGTTAGAAAAATTTGTGTTTTCTGCTGCGAACCCCAACAATTTGAGCCCATGTTAAGAAGAAAATCCGGGCAAGAGAGCCAATTCGCAGCAGCGGACCAAATCCTCTTGGAATATCAGCACTCAAAAAGGAGATGTCGCGCCGTCTCGGGGGTACACCTGCAGAGTTGACAAGTAGGATGGTGTGGCCACCCGCGCTTCGCCAAACGGTCTGCGGTCCAAAGGCGATTCTGTACGGCAAGCCAAGCAAAGAAATGACACTTGGGGGGGGGCAAGTCTTCCACACAAATGTCTCGAAGGAGCATGGAAAAGAGCTCATGAATTGAGCCTTATAGGCGGAACTTGCCGTGTAGCAACCGTTAGGCGACAGAGTCCAGGTAATGGTGTCCTCAGTACCCGGAGAAAGCTGAATGGTCGAAAGGAGCTCCGAGAGGTGAACGAATTGGATGATGTGTTCCACGGTGAAGGAATCCATCGCAAGATCGGTGATCCAATTTTGGTTGGTAAGCGCATCTTGAACCGTCCGGATTTTTCTTCTAGACCCTTTAAAGATCGGAGGCACCAGATCTTTAGGCGGCGCTCCATTGATCCAAGATGAAGACCAGAAGGAGGCTTTTCTGCCATCACTAATGGTAACTCTAGTAGTCGCGTTGAAGAGTTGCCGATCGGCGTCATCGTTGGGGGTTTCAGTTCCCACCCAAGGTTTTTCCGGCGTCGTCCACTCATAGCACATCCAACGAATCCTGAGAGCACGGGAGAAACTATCCAGGTCGAGAATCCCCAGACCGCCCAGCTCCTTGGGACGATAGACCTTTTGCCAGTTAACTTTGCACTTTCCCCCGCTCACATTTTCACTGCAATCCCACAGCATCCCCCGACTGATCTTGTTAAAAGCCTTAAGGATACCCTTATCAACTTTAAGAGCCGCGAGGAGGAAAATCGGCATGGAAAAAAGAACAGACTTCACGTAGGCATAGCAGCCAGCCCGAGAGAGGAATTTTCCTTTCAGAGGATCCAGACGCGCAGCCACCTTATCAATGTAAGGTTGGAGATCGACTTTTTTGAGTCTGCCGAGGCCAAGAGGCAACCCCAGGTACTTGATCGGGAACTGCACGATGTTTGCCGAATTTTTTTCCAAAACCGAGGCAAGATCAATATCGGGGCACCAAATGGGAGCCACAGATCTTTTTCCACGTTAGTCATCATCCCGGTTACCGCCCCAAAGCTCAGAAGGATATCAGCCAGGTTGGACACATCCCGCCTGTCGGGAGCTAGGAAGATGGCTCCGTCATCCGCATAAAAGGAGGTGTGAGGTCCCTGGAAGACGCGAGGAAACTCATGAAGCAGGCCGGAGGCAGTGGCCGTGTCCAAAATTTGCTGCAGCGGTGTTGGGGTTCGGGGCAGAAAACACAAATTTTTCATAACCTACGAGACCCATACCCAAGACCTATACTATGGCGATGCAAGTAACGGACAGAAATAGATCACATACCAGTATGTAGTCCGTCAAGCGGGAAACGTTCCTGCATGAACGTGGTTGGTGTAGTCGTACCGGCAATCCCCGATGCCGCGCAGATCCACGATGACTCCTATAGCCACCCGATCCTTGTGGACCGATGATGGGATTACGTCCCCATCGGAACGTTGCTGATGAAGACCTCACGATACGACCACGACGACGAAGTAGCACCACAAGTGTAGTGCCTCGCGGGATTATACACATACAGTATACCCGACGTCCCTCCGGGCTCCGAACCAGTAGAGCAGCGGAAAGAAGATGGATTCGGATCCCGATTCCAGCAGCACAACGGCGTGCGTTTAGTGGAGAAGTCCCCAACCAAGTGTAGACTCCAAACAAGGGGAGTCCACTCGAGGAAGGAGAAAAGGAGGGAGAGAGAGATGAGAACTTATCTCAAAAATATGATGATTAAAAGGGCACCTCTACCCCTCCTTATATAGGCCAAGGAGGGGTGCCACCCCCCTCCACTTCCGGGGTGGGACTAATCCCAAGGGGAGGGGGTGTGCCATGAATAAAGGGGGTGGGCCCCTCTATGGCGCCATGGCCCATGGGGGAGGACTCCCTCTCCCCCTAATGGGCCCTATGAGGCCCATATGCCTTTTAATTCATTTTTAGTTATATTTAAATATATTTTAATATTTAATTCAGATAATTAAATAATAAAACATTAATTAAACATTATTAAATATATTTTGAACCTTTCAAAATACCCGGAACAACTTCCGGCCTTCATCGGAACAATTCCGGTGTTCTCTCCAATTTCTCTGGTGATCCCGAATCAATCCTTACTGCGTCGAGTACCCTTAAGTGTAACACCCTACGGTCCGGGAAACAGCAGACATGATCGAGACAATTCTCATTGATCAATGACTAATCAATTGGACCTGGTTACAATCCTTGATAGCCCCTGCGCTTCCATCGAATGAACTTCAATCGTTGTTGGATCCGTTAACCGTGTGCCTGTTCCCTTTGTCCTATGGTACTTTGCTTGTCCGAGGTTTGATCATCGGTATCCAATATACCTAGTTTGTCCTCGTTCTCAACAAACAAGTTTACTCGTTCCCGTGATATTACAACTCCGTGACCTAGTCACACGTTTGCAAACTTTATGATGCAATATCACCAAGTGGGCCCAGAGTAGCTATCCGTCACACGGATGGACAAATCCCGCTTTGATCTATTTGCATACTCATCAACCATCTATTTCGGAATACCCAAAGTGCACCGTTATGGCCAGCATATTTCAGTCAGGCAGTGGGATACAAATCAAAGTCTCCTCATAGATGACAATTACGTATGATCATTACGATCAAAGGATCTGGTCACTACGTTATAGTTATCGCAATGTCGAACTATGTGACTTGATCACATCGCAACACTTCTGGTGGGTGTATGTCCATCATATCATTATCCAAAGATACGACTCCATTGTCAACAGACGCCATTGTCTCATGATCAGGAAACCTTGATCATCAATCGCCCAATGGACTAGTATACTAGGGTTTACTAGGGACCTGGTTGTTTGTATACCACACCTGTATTAATGTTTCCGCTTAATACAGTTCTAGCACGGTATCAAACGTATTATGAACTAATGGAATATGCTCGATAAAACATATTTTATTTGCCTCTAGGGCACATTCCCAACAGTCTCCCACTTGCACTAGAGTACAAATAATCTAGTTGCATTTCCTCTGGATCATAACTCCTTATTGATCATGCTTTCCCGTGGAAGAGGTTGTATCAACGGTCTGGGTACCATTCAGAACCGTATGTCCTTTTGCAAATCATAATGTCACCTAATTTGACATTCCTTCATTATCCACTATAATGATGAGGTATATATATTTGGCGGTGAAGTGAGACTTCGTTTGTTGTGTCATAGCAATGACATCCGGTGGGTCACGCGGACTTTCCCATAGTCATGCACACTTGAAACTCACTCAATTAGAAGTCGAACTTCTTAAGCCATAATATAACTCCTGCTACTTCTAAAGCATCCACATCAATGTAGGTTCAATCCTTAGTGCATTATATGCAACTTTGATGTCTAACCATGTTTCTTTCAACTTAGGTATTCATTAGTGTGATATCTCAATTTTCTAGGTTAGTGTCAAAACTTGAACCAGCATAACATTTATGGTCAAGTCCACTATCCTTTACAAATTTGAGATGTATCCTCAGTTCTCTTCAGACACTGAAGGATAAACTTAACTCTTTGTTCAATGATTTACTCATAAATCATATCACATCATGTTCTTACTACTAAGAACTTGGGTCACATTACGTCGAGTACATAACTCTGGTTTTATATGAAAGAACCTATGACAAAATCATAGAGGATCCAACACATCCATTTCTTTCATTAACCATTAACCATTGTTCTTGTACTGAGATTAACTCAACACTTCTCTTGGATATACAAGTAAGGACCACTTCTTGACTTGTCCCATTCTGAACTCCTTCAGAATCTTATCCAGGAAAGTATTACGACTCAATGTTATTAAACACATATCTATCTTAATAGATCTTCAATGCTTAATACTTATTCATCTTCATTTATGAAAGATTAAAATAATCATTAACACCAACTGCACCATTCATAATATGTTATCCATATATGAGAATGTTATCATGCTCCCACTCAAATATGGCATGCACATATTAAGTTATAGGATAACACTCATATTGCTCCCACTCAAATATGTCGGCCACATATAAGACAAGGATAACATCCACATGGCTCCCACTTAGATATGTCAGACACATATTAAGTTCAGGATACTAACCACATGGCTCCTACTCAAATATGTCATTTACATATAAGTCTAGGATAATACTCCCATAGCTCCCACTCAAAATATGTCGTCTACATATTAAGTTTCAGGAAACTATTCAACTCCTACTCAGTTTCATGCAAATGCATGTTTCCTCGATATTTTGGTTAAGTCCAAAATCCTCTGATCATCCATCAAAATGAGAATTCAGTTTACGAGACACTAGTATCCATATGTTTTTTTCAAAACCTTCTTGTTGTACCAATTACAACACTTCTTCAAATACAGGATTTGAGGAAGTCACGGTATTGATAACAATCCTGGATCAATCGTAGTGAATATCCTTTTGACTCAAGCATTGCTACACATTGTAGTCAACCCATTGAATTTGTCAGAAACAATCTTTGTGACAAACCAATCTTGAAGTCCCTTTGATGTTCACATTTATTCCTCATAACTCTGAAGTTATTGTGAATATCAAGTAACCTCCTTACTTGATAAGATTCAAGCAATCATAAATGTAACTCAACATAGGATTTCATGACTCATAGTCATATCTCGTACTTAGGTCCACCATCGCTTCTTTGTAGTTCGTAGGAATGTCTTGTTCCATTAACATGACAAGTGAATCATGAATATCATTTTGCACCAGGGGCAAATATATATTCTTGAATCCTACCTTTCTCAGTAAAAGCTCCCATCAGAAGATCATGATCATTATCATTAGTTTCTCCTCTTATTGTAGAGCTTTGCTTCCAGAACATATTCCGTTGCACTACTCTAACATTTGGAGGCAAGGTCAATTACCTTGTTTGAACTTTCACTTTTCTTCCATTACCACATTTATCAAGAACAATTCTTGACAAACACCAAACATAACAATACAAGTTTTGCTCCTTTTGGTTCTAGTTGTGGAAGATGCATCCATAGTTGTCTAAGGATACACTACAAAGATAATTTATCTTACATAAATCAAGCTTCCTAGAAACCACAACACACCATGACATATATAGTGTTGGTTTCCACGAACTCAGATGGTTCCCTATGCTGAAGTGAGTGTTTGCATATTAAATTAATAACTTTAAACAATCATAACGTAACTTGGTAAGAGATAACTTAGACCATACACTTTTTTGATAGAATATGATCACAATGTTCAGGCACGTCAATCATATTGAAGTGTCTCAAGACATTGCAATTTGTGGAACAACTTTCACACAAGTCTTTATGCCCAAGACTAACTCAAAACATTTGTCACTTTGATCAAATCGTAGAGACTTGTCTTTCTTGTTAATTTAATATCCATCTTTACTCTGAAATCCCTTTTGATTATATCAAACTATTTCAGACTCATGTTTCATTAGTGAATACAAATATTCATCTAAGTCCACATATGAAGTTCACGAAATAATGAAATTCACCACATGCTGACATACGATACATCACAATGTATGATACTCAACAATCAGTACACATTCCGTTTACCAGAATGTGAGGTTTTAGTCATCTCACCTAAAAGGCATGGTTTGTATGTGTCAAGAGATCAAGTATCTTAAGACATCAACATACCATTCATGACTTAAACTGTAGTGTCATTATTAAGCCTGGATATTTCTTGGCATTACAATATTTCTTATAAATGATCAAACAACTATCATCAATATAATAATAACTCATTCATAATCGTAATGTGACCATAACAGATATCATTCATAAAAGAAGAACAACTGACTTGTTTCTCACTAATATGAATAATTGTCTTCGCGAGATGCAAGACACACTAATAAAGTCCTCATTCAAACGATCATAAAATTTATTCATATATTAATGAATTGATAGATGTAGAGGGAGAGTGTTGTCGACCATCAACTATCTTGATTGCCGTCAGCACACATTGTCACCTCATCCCTTCCAAGTCACTCTCAAGCAGTAAGTTCAAGCATCGAATACTTAATCAACCGCAATTAGTGTTTCATGGGAAAGACATTTATAACTCGTATATCAAATATACCTTCCCCGTCAATGACCATTCCTGCATTGGTTCTACTCTTAAAGTTCTTGACTTTAACCATGACCTCATGAAAGGTGAACGATTCTTCTTCATGACATAGTCCAGACATGGTCTTTGTAACTGGGAGGAAGCGGATGCAACTCCCCAGTTATCGCAAAGTAACCAGTCATTCAGTAGTCCAAGTTATACACAAGGTGTTCCATGTATCTTACACATTTTCCAAGTGACTTTCTCAGCAGGTTGTTCCTTCCACCATAGTTGAAAGAAACCCCGTCCATATACTCATATTCCATTACTCTGATTTGTGACCAAGTGCTTTCAAGTTCACCTAGCACCTCATACGTGTTGGTTAACATGCATTCACAATTCAGATTCCATAGAATGAATTATGGTGTATTGGATAGTCATTCATAAGTGACGGTGAGTGCGATACTCATCATCATCTTCCTTGATTACGGAGTTGTCAGGTGTATCTCCTAGCAGTTCTTCGTATTATGTTTAGCAAGTCATTACTAATGAGTATGTCCCTAATGGTGTTGGTACACATCAATGAAGTAAGACCCATTTACCTTAAGTTCTATCATACTAAAAGAGCCATAGTTCTAAGCATTGGTATGGCGTTATCTACAATGATATTTGCTAAGACATGAAGATTAAGTTCATAATATGGAGTTCATGTTTCAAAAACAAAATTTATCCCTCATAGTTAATTCTAAGTGATTACACGATCCTTGAAGAACATACCTCCCCCGTGTGACACGACCATCAGTATGTTGTTCAAGGTAGGCCATCATGCCAATCACATCATCCATGTGACTCATGCTCGACCTTTCGGTCTCTTGTGTCCCGAGGCCATCTCTGCACATGCCAGGCTCGCCACAATAACCTTAGTGAGTATATGCCGCGTATGCAAGGCCATGTTTCTGGACATGCTAGGCTTGCTCCACCCATCTCTTTTGAACGTAAAAATGTTTGACACCCTTGTGACACGTGATGCCTCCATAATGAAGAACTTTCCAGATGGTGCTTCACTAAGGAAGGACACTTTGTTGGATTAGTGAGGGATCATCCTATTATGCTACCGTCGTATATCTAACATATTAGCAAAACAGGATGCAACAGTATAAATCATACATGCTATGATTCCCCCCGACATGCAAATTAAAGTTGAAAACGCCTTTCTACTTTATCTTTTGCAAGTTTTACGTGGCTGCTAGGGATTTCAAGAAAAGAACCGCTTTCTATCCTGCGAAAAAAGCCACAAAACCAATCCCACAATTGTCTCTATTACACCCCTGTCGGGGCCCTCCGTTGCAAACATCTTCGCATCGCTAATGCAGAGAGACAGACACCCCCCCAGCCACTTTATATGGTACAAGCCATATGTCAAGCGTGGAACCAGTCTCGCGTAAACGCGTAAGGTCGGTCGGGGGCCGATTCATCAAACATTGCCGCAACGCTAAATGAGTACACGTGAGAGGGTAACAATTGGAGAATTGATGCCCACAAACTAGATGTGTTCTATCCGTACAATACATCTACGCATAGCCTTGCTCTGATACCACTGTTGGGGTTCGGGGCAAAAAACACAAATTTTTCATAACCTACGAGACCCATACCCAAGACCTATGCTATGGCGATGCAAGTAACGGACAGAAATAGATCACATACCAGTATGTAGTCCGTCAAGCGGGAAACGTTCCCGCATGAACGTGGATGGTGTAGTCGTACCGGCAATCCCCGATGCCGCGCAGATCCACGATGACTCCTATAGCCACCCGATCCTTGTGGACCGATGACGGGATTACGTCCCCGTCGGAACGTTGCTAATGAAGACCTCACGATACGACCACGACGACGAAGTAGCACCACAAGTGTAGTGCCTCGCGGGATTATACACATACAGTATACCCGACGTCCCTCCGGGCTCCGAACCAGTAGAGCAGCGGAAAGAAGATGGATTCGGATCCCGATTCTAGCAGCACGACGACGTGCGTTTAGTGGAGAAGTCCCCAACCGAGTGTAGACTCCAAACATGGGGAGTCCACTCGAGGAAGGAGAAAAGGAGGGAGAGAGAGATGAGAACTTATCTAAAAAATATGATGATTAAAAGGGCACCTCTACCCCTCCTTATATAGGCCAAGGAGGGGTGCCACCCCCCTCCACTTCCGGGGTGGGACTAATCCCAAGGGGAGGGGGTGCGCCATGAATAAAGGGGGTGGGCCCCTCTATGGCGCCATGGCCCATGGGGGAGGACTCCCTCTCCCCCAAATGGGCCCTATGAGGCCCATATGCCTTTTAATTCATTTTTAGTTATAATTAAAATAAATTAATATTTAATTCAGATAATTAAATAATAAAACATTAATTAAACATTATTAAATATATTTTGAACCTTTCAAAATACCCGGAACAACTTCCGGTCTTCATCGGAACAATTCCAGTGTTCTCTCCAATTTCTCCGGTGATCCCGAATCAATCCTTACTGCGTCGAGTACCCTTAAGTGTAACAACCTACGGTCCGGGAAACAGCAGACATGATCGAGACAATTCTCATTGATCAATGACTAATCAATTGGACCTGGTTACAATCCTTGATAGCCCCTGCGCTTCCATCGAATGAACTTCAATCGTTGTTGGATCCGTTAACCGTGTGCATGTTCCCTTTGTCCTATGGTACTTTGCTTGTCCGAGGTTTGATCATCGGTATCCAATATAACTAGTTTGTCCTTGTTCTCAACAAACAAGTTTACTCGTTCCCGTGAAATTACAACTCCGTGAGCTAGTCACACGTTTGCAAACTTTATGATGCAATATCACCGAGTGGGCCCAGAGTACCTATCCGTCACACGGATGGACAAATCCCGCTTTGATCTATTTGCATACTCATCAACCATCTATTTCGGAATACCCAAAGTGCACCGTTATGGCCAGAATATTTCAGTCAGGCGGTGGGATACAAATCAAAGTCTCCTCATAGATGACAATTACGTATGATCATTACGGTCAAAGGATCTGGTCACTACGTTATAGTTATCGCAATGTCGAACTATGTGACTTGATCACATCGCAAAACTTCTGGTGGGTGTATGTCCATCATATCATTATCCAATGATACGACTCCATTGTCAACAGACGCCATTGTCTCATGATCATGAAACCTTGATCATCAATCGCCCAATGGACTAGTATACTAGGGTTTACTAGGGACCTGGTTGTTTGTATACCACACCTATATTAATGTTTCCACTTAATACAGTTCTAGCACGGTATCAAACTTATTATGAACTAATGGAATGTGCTCGATAAAACATATTTTATTTTCCTCTAGGGCACATTCCGAACAAGCGGGTCAATGGCGATATCAAAGAGCAAGGGGGGCAGAGGGTCCCCCTGTCGAAGACCACGGCCATGAATGATGTCCTTTCCGGGGATGCCATTGAGGATGACCCACGATGAAGCATATGAGAACAAAATAGCCGGCAGGGCCCTCCACCTCGAGGGGCACCCGAGGCGTTGCAAGAGGTCCAAAATATAATCCCAGCGGACAGTGTCGAAAGCCTTGGCGATGTCAAGTTTGATGAGAAGGGTCGGGATCTTGCTGTGATGAAGCTTGCGAGCGGTGTTCCTCACGTACATGAAGTTGTCATGGATGGATCTAGTCTTGATAAAAGCTCTCTGGCAGCGGGAAACAAGGACATCCATCTTCGGGCTGAGCCGCCGAGCCATAGCTTTGGCGATGATCTTCGGGATCGCATGGATTAGTCTTATGGGCCTGAAGTCAGTGATAGCCTCCGCTCCATCCTTTTTAGCAGAAGAACAATGTTGGTCGTATCGATGATGTGGAAATTGGAGGCCGAGAGCTTGGAGAAGGCGTTGATGAGCCCCATCAGATCAACCTTAATGATTGATACGTCCCAAATATATCTATAATTTCTGCTTGCTCCATGCATGTTTTGTGTGATATTGCTATGCTTTTGATACACTTTCATATCTTTTTATAACATTTTTTGGAACTAACCTATTAATGGTTGCAAGAGTGCACAAGTTCTTGTTTTTGTACTTTATATGTAGAAATTACTTGGATAAAGGAAAAATCACAGAAAGGAGCCTTGTAAGAGTTGGACTCTAACTTTCCCGAAATCTGTCCCCACCAGACATGTTTTAAAGATCGCCTCGGAAACGCTAGAAGACGGCCTCAAACGGAAAAACTTAAAACTACAAAGTTGTAGGGAATTTTTGTCCGGGGGATTTAGACATAAAATTCGGCCCAATCGGAGTTCGGAAGCTTCCAGAAACCCCGAAATACACAAGACGTAATCTGGATGATGGGAATCCGAGAGTCTATATAAAGAGAGGAAACCTAGGTCAAAGGGCACCACGAAATTTCCTCCCCCTTGGCAGCCGTCTTGAGGGGGAGATCAATCTCCACAGCAGCACCATCTCCAAGGAAGAAGAAGGGGCCAAGGGCCGCTGCCCCCAAGGGCCGTGGCCGTGGGCGCCGCCGCCGTCGTGGCCGCTGCTGTCGCCGTCTCCTCCATCTCCTCCGGGCTGCACCTCTCCATCAACAACTCTCCCTCTCACCATGTCCATGTGTGAGTAGTTCCCCCTCGGGGCTAAGGCTTGTATCTTGATCTATGTGGTTTCTCTCTCTCCCATGATGTGATCTTCGTTGTGATCATAGGCTATGTTAATCTAAGGTGATCCCATGATGTTTCCCCTTCTTCTATGTATTGGATTTGATGTACTCACTTGATCCTATCTAGTATAATCCCCGAGACCATGGTGACAGCGGTCTATTGGACATGGGTTAGAAGAATATTTTCATGAGTGATTTCCTCTTTTGTGTGTTGATTGAAGATTGAGAGTCTTTTGGTGCTTGTCTTTGACTATCCTTTAGATATGTTGTGGTGATTGTGGTACTCTCTTTGGATGGCCGCGGTGACATTGAGAAATCCATAGATTGAGAACTACGAACTCTGAGGTGTGCTTTTGTAGCCCTACATAATTCTCGTCCTCTCTTGACCACAAAGGAATGACCTCCGAGTACGTCTCCATGGCATGTTTTATGGGAAATATCATGTGATTAGACTATGTTAATGTTGTTGGGAGTTCCCACTAGTGAAAGTATGAAGCCTAGGCCTTGTTTCCACCATTTCAATACCGTTTGTGCTCACGTTTACCACTTGTTTGCTTGCTGCACTTTTTATTACAGATTTATATTACTTTGTTTTGCCGCACCTGTCACCCATATTTTACCATCTCTTCGCCGAACTAGTGCACCTATACAACTCCTAGTTGTATTAGGTGTGTTGGGGACACAAGAGACTTCTTGTATCTTAATTGCAGGGTTGCTTGAGAGAGACCATCTTCAACCTCTACTTCCCTGAGTTCGATAAACCTTAGGTCATCCACTTGAGGAAAATTGTTGCTGTCCTACAAACCTCTGTGCTTGGAGTCCCAACATAGTCTACAAGAATAGAAGCGTGTGTAGACATCAATGATATCCCAACATGACCGGAAAAAAATCAATGGAGAAGCCATCAGAGCTGGGGGCCTTGTCCGCAAGCATATCCTCAGTCGCATCTTTTATCTTGAGCTCGGAAAAAGGAAGGCCAAGATCTTCCAAAGCATGAGAGGCAGGATTTACGACCGCCCAGTTGAAGTCAAGCTGGCGGGCGGCGGATGACCCAACGTGTGGGAGAAGTGGTCGAAGACCAAATTATCCATATCCTCATGTGTGGTCGCCCAACCATCACCATTTTTGAGCCTCTGAATGTGATTTTTGCACCTTCTAGAATTTATCCGCAGGTGAAAGAACTTGGTATTAGAATCCCCCTCCCGAAGGTAGTTAATTCTGGAAGCCTGCCGCTTCCGCGAACGCTCAAGGGCCACCAACCCCAGGACACGACGCTTCAGACCGGCATGAAGGGCGCTTTCATCCATCGACAAGGTGCGTGTTTCCTGAGCAACGTCCAGCTGGAGAATAACGTCCAACGCCATCATAAGCTGAAGCTTGCAATTCGAAAAAAGGCCCTTGCTCCAGGATCTCAAGCTTCTCGCCTTAGTTCGCAGCTTATGATTGAGCACATGCACCGGCTGAGTATGAGAAGTAGCCGCCGACCATGCCTGCAGGACCGTATCGTAGAAGCCAGGCATCCCGGGCCAGAAAGATTCGAAGCGGAAAGTACGAGGCTTCCGAGGGACACTCTAATTTGAGAGTAGGAGGGGGCAGTGGTCCGAGAGGGATGACGACAGAGCATGCAGCACATGATTTTCGAACGTCAGATGCCAACTTCAGTTGCAGAAGCCACGATCCAAATGCACCAGGGTGGGGTTTTCACGCTCATTGCTCCAGGTATATTTTTGGTTCTGCAGCTTGATCTTCTTGAGCTGGCAGTTGGTGAGAGCGCGCCTGAAATGACCCATAAGTCGAAAATTCAGGTTGTTATTATTTTTGTCTTCCGCCCGATAAATGAGATTAAAATCTCCAATGATGAGCCACTCATGATCATTACCGGGAGTGGCGTCGGAGATCTCAGCCAAGAAAGCAGCTTTGTCGGCTATGGATGCTATGGATAAGGCCATTCAGGTGTTGAACGCAAAGATGGGAGTACACTCACATACCATGAGTCGAGGATGCTCAAAGATAACCAAATCCCCATACACTCCTCCTCGGGGTACCTGTATCTTTGTGAACCTCCTCATTAGATTGAGAGTTACCGATAATAAGTGCATAAGTTCTTCAGACTAATGTAAGTATTAAAAGTTGACACTTCCACCTCATCATATTTGCTAGCCTCTTTCGTACCGTGCATTGCCCTTTTCTCACTCCGAGAGTTGGCGCCCACCTTGCCGGTGCATACAAACCCTTGGCATGATACGCTCTGTCATCATAAACGTCCTTATATCTTTCCTCAAAACAGCCACCATACCTACCTATCAAGGCATTTCCATAGCCTTTCCGAGATATATTGCCATGCAACATCCACCTCTTCATGACTTGATCTTCATGTCATACATGTTCTTGCTACACTGGCAGAGGCATACATTGCATACATCATGATAGCTACATCTTCTTTATGTTTGAGTACCTTGTAAAGTGTGAAACTCTTCTTTACCTTCTTGTAAAATAGAGTGTTGCCCTTAAGTGAGGAAAAGATCCCAAAGTGGACAAAATAAAAGATCCCAAAGAGGACAAATGAGAGTTAAATAGAAAGATCCATTGAGGCCACCAAAATAATACAAAAATGGAAAAAAAAGAAAAGGAAAATAAAAAGAGAGAAAGGGGCAACACTACTATCCTTTTGAAAGATCCACACTAGTACTCCCTCTTATCCTTGTACTCCATAGAGATGATCATTTATGCATATAGCTATGTGGGGACCTTCACACTATAGAACTTGGCTTGCATATTCCAAGGATGAGCCTCCTCAAACGAGCTCTAGGTCTTCATGAGCGAGTAAGTTGGATGCACCCCCACTAGTTTCATTGGAGAGCTTTTCGTAACTCATATGTGCATCCGTTGCATGGCAATCCCTACTCCTCACATCATATCTATCATTTGGCCTTCTCGCCTATGATTTTCCTCATTGATGTGAGCCTTTCTCACCTTTTTGTCTTCTTCCTCCACCATATTTCTGTCTTTTCCATCCTAAGTGTCAACTCTCGTGCTTACGCTCATCCATTGCATGAGTGCTCAAAATATCGAAAGGGAGTGGATCAAATTGACATGTACCTGGCTAGTGGTCTGGGGACGAGTCAAGATAAGATTCCAAAAAAGACCAAGTGTGAAACTTTAGTAGATTGAGTTCTCAACAAAAATATTTTTTCTCATATTCCCATACCCCCCTTCTTGCACGCAAACACCATTTGGAGACATTTGAGTCACGGACAGCGAGAGCTCTTACACCTAATGTGTCGGGACCCGGGGTTAGCGTATGTAATTCCAGTCACGATACAATCACATGGAGAGCCGAGAACCGTACCCACTTGTCTAAGTAGACAAGGCCAAGCACAGAACGTTCTCGGTAAGCATCGAACGTGACGGGCATCCCATCCAGACCGGATGATCAACTGAGATGGGTCCTCATCGTCCGCTCACAAGTCTAAATGCTTATGGGTGGTGAATCCCATACTCATAGACAAGTCGCCTCAACCATGTTATCGATTGAATCCTAACTCTTACATAGACTTACTCCAGTCCGATCACTTAGTCGGGGTCTAGGGCGGGCTCGATCATACAACAAAGTGTGCACGTGACAGAGTCACGAGCAATCGCATCGCGATGCCCCAAGCTGCGCACATCTAAGGGCCACTTGGTGTATAAAAGACCGCCAGCCAGATCACAACTAAGGTCTCGAAAACCCATACTAAGACATGCATTATATAAACATACACGCAGCACACATGCCTAGTATGAACAGCATGTATCATCACATAACTCTACAAAGTACTTCTTTATTGATATACACATAGAGCATACAAAAATCACATGTCTGTGATCACATTACATCATACAACGGAAGCAAATTAGGTCTGAGTACAGACAAGTTTAACAAATGGCTTAGAGAAGCCTTGTAAACATACATGCCCTTCCACGAGGGACCAGACTGCTGTCTGGAACTATACTACCAAGGTCAACGTCGAGCTTCAAGTCGGTGACTCCATCGGGGTCCGGGTTCTCATCTAAAACATAGAATAAGCAAACGTGAGTACAAAGTCGTACTCAGCAAGACTTACATCAGAACTACACTACTCATGCTCAAGTATCAAGGTAAAGGAGGTGGGGTTCAACATGCAGAAGTGCCAGCTTTAACTTGGCTAGTCCTGTACTACGAGTACCAGACTTGAGGTAAGAAGCGTACACGAGTCCACTACCAAGTCTCCAACCAATACACCACTATGGATACTTCCTCGACTTCCCCACGAGAAAGCACGCCATAGCACTCACGCTTATCTTGCGAGTTTTATAAGTATCCATTCAAGTTTTCTATGATCAAGTAAAGGTTTCCAAGTAGTCCATAACCGCGGACACGGCTATTCGAATAGTTCATTAACCCTGCAGGGGTGTACATCTTCACACGCGTGTCATCACTTATCGTCTCGTTCTTGTCACCCTTCAAGCGGGTCCCGGACGTGGATGAAACCAAGGCACTACCCTCACATCACCTTCTCTAATCCAGGAGTCGACTACCTGAGTTTGTCACCGCTCGAGAGTCCGTCCGGTTCCACGAAACGGACTCAGATAATGCAAGGGACCGAGACGCCACCTTTGAAAGATGGTTTCACTGCCTCACAGGTCCACCCACATATCTATACATAAATCAAATGGAAAGCCCGAATCTAGTGTGACTCCTGGACTGGATCGGGTACGTAAAGAGGCCAAATGGGGCTCCCATAAAACCCTACATGTGGTCATACTCTTTGTCTTGGATCACAAAACAGGAACTCGGGGCCTAGGGCAGTGTTCAACGAGACAACCCACTGTGTGCTCCTACACAGCCTCTCATCGTTCACCTTTGTTTAGGGTGGATTCACCAACACGTTTATCATCAGCATCACTGTTTTCATTCCATCCCGACTCACAATCATAACATCCTCATTGTATCACTAAGCAGCAAAAGCAGTAACAGTTGCAGGGGCCACATGCTCATCATTCAACTCCTAAATCTGCTAGGATTGTGGTTTGCTTAATACGGTGACAAAATGATAGGTCATGCATCGGAATGGGTTAAACTATGCGAAAGAACGTCTCTCGGTGATCTCCTAAACATGCATAAGCGAGACTGAGAGGGAAATAGGATTTTATAGACATGATCAATGGGGTTTTCTTGCCTTGCTGACGAGGTTCAGTATCGGGGGTCTTCAACGAAGGGGGTGGCCTCCGGTTCCACTTCTATTAGCAACATGACAATCATAGGATCAAATAAATTACAATGCACAAGCACATGAATAAGATTGCAATGGTGATGTTCATGGTTGCAATGTGGGTACAATTCCATTTAAAAGAAGTGGAATGCAAAATCATTTGCAAATTCACTCCAAATTTGAATTCAAAAGAACTCCATATGCATGTTTGCTACTGTTCACCCATTTTAAAATGGTCAAACATAGAAACAAAGTGCATATTATTAATCCTTGCATTTTTCTGATAATTTTTCATATATTATTTATTAAATTTGGAGTTAATACGAATTAGTTATGAATTTCCAAAGTTTAAATGATTTTCTGGAATTTCTGTAATTGTTTTAAATCTCTGGAAATTGTTTTAATGCGTCAGCATGATGTGGGGGTGACGTCACAGGGGCTCTGGCCAGTGGGCCAGCCCTGTCAGTGGGAGAGGGGCTAATCCCTCTCTGTTTAGTTAACAGAGGGTTTAGGGGGGGGGGGGTTGGGGGCCCACTTGTCTGTGGCTGTGAGGGGGTTTAGTTGGGTAGCTTAGGGCTAACTAAGCTGGGCCCGCCGGGATGTCGCCGCCGGCGAGCTCCGGCACGGCGGAGACGACGCCGGGGTGACCAAATGGTCACGGGGAAGCACGGGAGAGGCACAAAATCGATCCCCACGTGCCCCGCATCCATCTGTGCTATTCGGGGGTCTTCAGGGGGGCTGTGGCGTCGCCGGCGCCATGAACTGCGGCGGCCCGAGCTCGGCTCCGGTGGAAACGAGGGCCCCGGTGATAAATTGGAGCGCGGGGAGGGGCAAGCGGAAGAGGAGCTCACCCTGGTTCCTGTGAAGAGGACGGGGAGGTCTGGGAACGCAGGACGGCGGCGCAATCCGGCGAAACATCTCACGGCGGCTGGCGGCACATCGATGACGAGGGCGTCGGCTTCAGGGGCTCCCGGGCTCAATTGATCGGGTAAAACGACGTAGACGACCTCCTCGGATCTTCTGGACAGGCTGGAGCGGCTTGAGCTGGCCGGTGGCCACGTCTACACGCGTCGGCGCTCTCCGGCGAGCTTCTGTCGTCGAGGAATCCGGCGAGTGCAAGCGAGGAGGGGAGCTACGAGCGAGGGGAAAGGCGCGGAGTCTTCTGGGCGTTCACGTGGAAAGAGGGAAGGGCTTGGGGTGGCTTAGACGGCTCTAGCCGTCGCGGTGGCGCTCGCTGCGCTCCCAGCTCGCCACCGAGCTGCTTCGGGCGGAGGGGAGGAAGACGACAGCGGCTCAGGCTGGGCTGGGTCGTGGTGCTGGGCCAGGGGTTTAAGTCGGGCCGGAATGGCCAGGGGGGTCTTTTCCTTTTTCTTCCCCTTTTCTTTCTGTAATTTTGTGGTGCCTTGATAAATAAATACCTAGGAAATTTAATAAAATGCCCAATATATTTTTTAAACCCAAGTGACCAGTAGAAAGCCACTGTTAAGGTTTGGGAATTTTTGAAATTCAAAACATTTGAATTCCAATTCAAATAGGGGTCAAATTTAATTTCCAGGGCACCTTTTGAATTTTTGAATATTCCATGGGCATGGGAAAATATTCAAACCACTTTTAAAATGATAAGCATCATTTATAGGAATTTTCCAAATATTCAAATGATTTTTGGAAAAAGATTTTTATCTGGCCATTTGAAATAATTTCTCAGGGCTTTTCTTTTCCCCATTTTTGAATTTCATTTGAATTTTTGCATGATCCAAAGGGCACAAACAAACCCTAGCACTTACCCTAGTTGGGGTTCTGACATAATGTTCTTTTGTTGCTTGTTTCAATGCTAATATAGACGCTTGCATGTTATGACTTGAATTGAATCACATGCCTTGATTACTTTACTTTTCAAAGTTCTTATATGGTTGCTAGCATGTCACCACAGAAATTATGCTTGTTATCATTTACCTACTCGAGGACGAGCAGGAATTAAGCTTTGGGGATGTTGATACGTCCCAAACGTATCTATAATGTTTGCTTGCTCCATGCATGTCTTTTGTGATATTGTTATGATCTAGATACACTTTCATACACTTTTAATCATATTTTGACAAACTTATTCACTCAGTGCACCACAGTGCCAGTTTCTGTTTTCTGTTGTTTTTCTATTCCAGGTTTCCCCCATATTAAAAATGCTCCAAAGATTCAGGAGCAATCGGATAAAAATCAGGGTGAAGGAACCTTCCGGGATCACCTGGGTAGGGCCAGAGGGCCACCACCAGGGACCCAGGCGGCCACCTGCCGCGGCCTAGGGTCTGGCCGCGCCGGGGGGGCGCCTGGACCCTTCGTGGCCCCCCTGTCTGCCGCCCTTCACCTATTTATTCCCCGTGACGCGAAACCTCCAAGGACAGAACCCTTTTTGGCGATCTCGCCTCTGTTCCTCCGCCACCGCACTTCCAAGATCGGGAGCGCCAGCAGAACTCTTCCCGGCACCCTACCGGAGGGAGGATTGACCTCCGGGAGCTTCCCCTCCACCATGGACGCTTCCCGGATGTGTCGTGAGTAGTTTCCCTTGGACCATGGGTTCGTGATCAGTAGCTATGTGATGTTCTCCTCCCCTGTTTGTTCTTCATGGTTTAGTCCTCGTGAACTGCCCTACATGATCGAGACACATATGTAATTTTCTGTTGTTGCTGTGCTGATTTTGCTGGGATCTGATGGATTATGAGACTATGTTCAGATTGTGATTGAGTAATATATTTCGTTCTTATCTTTTATATTTTTGTTCCTAAGTAAGTCTTGCATGTTCTCTGTTGCTGTTTATTGCTTTGGCCAAGTAGTAGGTAGTGGCTCCAAGAGGGAACTGATACGTCCCAAACGTATCTATAATTTCTGCTTGCTCCATGCATGTTTTGTGTGACTTTGCCATGTTTTGCTTGAGCTTTCATACACTTTTGAACCTATTTGGACTAACCTATTAACTTAGTGCACCCAGTTGCCAGTTTCTGTTTTCTGCCGTTTTTGTATTTCAGGTTATCCGGCCATTAAAAGTGCTCCAAAAATTCCAGGAAAAATATATCAAAAATCAGCGCAACAGAATCTTCCGGAATCACCAAGAGAGGGAAGGGGGCCACCACTAGGCAGCCAGGAGGGCAGGTGGCGCGGCCCCACCCTGGGCCGCGCCAGGGACCCTCCTGACTGCCTCGTGGGTCCCCTCAATGCCCCCCTTCGCCTATATTTACCCCTCGGGGTGGAAACCCCTAAGATCGATCTCTTTCTCGCGAACTCCCCTCTGTACCACCGTCGCCACCGTTTCAAGATCGGGGCTGCCTGGAGAAGCTGCCCCGGCACCCTGCCGGAAGGAGGAACCCCCTCCGGGAGACCATCCATAGCCATGGACGCCTCCCGGATGTGCCGTGAGTAGTCCCCCTTGGACCATGGGTCCGTGACCAGTAGCTATGTGATGAATCTCTCCCCCTTTGTGCTTCCACTTTCGAGTCCTCGTGAACTGCCTCACATGCTCGAGGCATCTATGTAATTTCTATTGTTGCTATGATGAGTTTGTTGGGATCTGATGGATTATGAGACTATGTTCAGATTGTGATGAGTAATATATTTGGTTCTTCTCTTTTATATTTTGTTCTTGAGTACATTCTTGCATGTTCTCCGTTGCGGTATTTGCTTTGGCCAAGTATTTTATTTGCAACTCCAAGAGAGAGCGTTATGCTCGATTGTGGGTTCAGCCCCTTGATGTCTAGCTTGACTGACAGAAACATGAGACTACGGGATGTGCTGTTGCCACCAGGGATAAAACAATGGTGCTTGTACCTGCAGATGCAAGGATTTTTTACTTTACGCAAAGTTCTTTTAATGCAGTTGTCTGTTGCTTTCAGTTTACACTTTGGGTGGGATTCGCAACTTAATACCAGCGAGATGTTCTGGATAGATATCTCAAGGTGGATGATTCGTAGTAGATGCAGATGGATTTCGGTCTACTTACCTTGGCGTACTGCCCATTGCTTTTGAGCCCTTCATTTCTTTGCAGCATAGTTAGCATTGTGGTGCCTTCATAATCCTCTCAATTTCCCAACTGTGATTTGGTTACCTCTCTAGCACTTGTATCGTCTTTTGGGAGAGAGACATCACTAGTGAAAATCATGGGACCCCGGTCCATCTTCACATTATTGTTCACACCCTCAATTTACTTTCAGCTTTTAGTTTCCTTTGCACCTTTTATCTCTCGCGTTAATCCTTTGTAAACGACAAGGCCGGAGGAATTGACAACTCCTCTGTACTCGTTGGGAGCAAAGTTATTTGTTGCTGTGTGCAGGTCCACGACAACACCCTAGTCAGGAACTAATTTCTGGCGACGTTGCCACCTACTTGTATCTCCTGAGTCCTACTTGTTCGATAACCTTGGTATCTTCACCGAGGGAAACTTGTTGCTGCACTGCATCTCAAATCTTCCACTTGGGGTAACCAACGAGGGGCGAGAAGCCATCAAGAAAATTTCTGGCGCCGTTGCCGGGGACTCAAGTCTACAAGATAGGGGAGTTGCACACTATCTTTTACCTTTTCTTTTTAGTCTTATTAGTTTACCTTTCAGTTTTTACTTTTCTTTCCTTAATCAAAAATACCAAAAACACCTGTTACCTTGTCAGTAGTTACCACTATGCCTGGTCCTTTTGCCTTTGGTGAGGCAGAAGTGCTTACCTTTACTCAAAGAGGTGGTGAAAGTTTGAAAGATGCTTGGTATAGAATTAATGATTCTCAAAAAAGAGCCACCAAGAAGCAATCCACTACTATCCTGCTTAGAAATTTTTATGTTGGGATTACTTCTTGGAATAGGTTTCTTTTAGACACTGCTATCAATGGGAACTTCATAGAGGCCCCAGTTTGGGAATCCCTTAATGTTATTGAAAATCTTGTTGGAAGTCTCCCCATTGTTAGTATTAAGGAGGACATTACTTTAGCTCACATTATGAGAAAACTTGAAAAAATAGAGCTAGTGATGCCAAGTATCGATAGGGTGAATGAGTTGGATCGTAAGATTCAAGGGAATTTGAATAGGCTAGATAATTCCATGCATAAAATTGTCAAAACTTTGGAGACTATCAAATCCCTTGATGAAAAGTCTTCTAGGATAGAAAAGATTGAGGAAGTTATTGAAACTTTAGGAACTACCTTTTCCTCAATCAAAACCAAAAAGGATGAAACTCCAGCAAAGATGGAACCTAAGTCCGTTTACGTACCCAAGGTTCCCCGAGCTAAAGCTAGCACACCCAGTGCCAAGAGAGTTGAAACGGTGAAAACTTTGGAGGAGACACCTTGATTTTCCTCCTTGTGATTTTATTCCAAGAAGCATTTTCATTCATCCTTTATTTGAGAAACCCATTAAGACTAGTTGTACTATTGAAGAGCTTTTTCATGATCATGATGATGGTTCAATAGATGCAACTTGATCTTCTGCTTTAAGCCTAGCTAATGGCTCTAAAGAAGCGCTTTCGGGAGGCAGCCCGCAACGAATTTAGGTTTTTATTTTTTCTTTTGTTCTGTTCTTAGTGGTCTTGATGATTGTTACTACTGTAGCAACATCATTGTATCTTTACTTTTCAAGATTTGTGCCAAGTTTAGCCTCAGATTGCAAGAAAGGTCAAAAGTTGGTGCTTGCTGTCCAGAAACAGATTATGTCTGCTTGACGGAAAAATTCTCAATAAATCACCAGATCATCTTTTTGATCTGAATTTTTTTGACAGCATGCTCCAGACAATTACCTTTCAGGCGTCTGTTCAAAGTTTTTTGATTTGAGTTGCAGAAGTACCTCGAAAAAATTCTCCTTTATCTGCTGTTCTGTTTTTCTCAGCTTCTGCCCTGGTTTTTATTTTCGCAGTTTTGCAATCCTTAAGCTTGATTTTTCTTTGAAAACTTTTTTGGGCAGGCAAGAGAAACAGTAGCTCTTCCAGGAAATCTTTATTTGCAGTAGAGGAAAATTATTTTATTAGGGTACTAACCTCTCTAATCAGCCTACAATGAGTTATGTATGAAGGGAGTTTTCAAGTGCGCGATGGAGGATGATGAAAGAAGATTCAGGAGTGTCAAACGCTCAAGCTTGGGGATGCCCATGTGCACCCCCAATAAATATTCAAGAAGACTCAAGCGTCTAAGCTTGGGGATGCCCCTGATGCATCCCCTTCTTCATCAACAATCATCAGTTTGTCCCTCGTTGCACTATATTTTTATCACTTCATGCGTTATGTGCTTTGCTTGGAGTGTCTCGCTCTTTACTTTTCTAGGTTTGTTTTGCTTTCTTTGCTGTAGTAACAAGTTAGAACCCAACTTACTCTTTTGTGTGGGAGAGATTCACGCTCCGCTTGAACTAGAACTCCTCATAGGATTTGCATGCTTATTCTTTTAGTTGTGAGTTGTTCTTTTTCTTTTCTTAGCTGTTGTTCTGTTTAGTTGTAGTGCTTTAGTTTTTCTAGAGCTTTTCTTTTGTCTTAGGTTGAAATTTCTATAGGTTGCATGTTTTATCTTGTTAGAGAGTTTGCCTGTTGCACTGAGTTCTGTGTCTTGACTGAAAGTAGGTAGTTAAAGTTGCTATTCTCTTTATAGTAGTAACTTGCAATAGTTTTGAGGTATTGACTAGAGTAATGTTTGAACTTATGGTGTCAAGAGCTCTTGCCTATTAGTGATAGATGTCGTATTTTGGGCAATCCGTGTGTTTTTCGAAAACCAAAAAACCCCTGTTGAGAACTCTAGATACTAGATGGATCACTAACCTCTGGAGGGTTCGAATATTAGAGTACACTCACGTACCATGAGTCGAGGATGCACAAGGATAACCAAATCCCCATACACTCCTCCTCGGGGTACCTGTCTCTTTGTGAACCTCCTGATTAGATTGAGAGTTTCCGATAATAAGTGCATGAGTTCTTCGGACTAATGTGAGTATTCGAAAGTTAACACTTCCACCCATCTATACTTTTTCTAGCCTCTTCGGTACCGTGCATTGCCCTTTCTCACCTCGAGAGTTGGCACATACTTTGCCGGTGCATCCAAACCCTTGGCATGATACGCTCTGTCATCATAAGCCTCCTTATATCTTTCCTCAAAACAGCCACCATACCTACCTACAAGGCATTTCCATAGCCTTTCCGAAATACATTGTCATGCAACATCCACCTTCTCATGACTTGATCTTCATGTCATACATGCTACTTGCTTGATCGATGAGCCGCATGCTAGTTGCGCCTTGCCCTAACCATTGCTACATGACGCGCTAGTATCATTTCATATCCTGCTACCCTGGCAGAGGCATACATTTGCATCATGATAGTTACATTTTCTTTATGTGAGTACCTATGTAAAGTGTGAAAGATCTCCTATATTATTGTAAAATATACAGTATTGCCCCCAAAGTGAGGAAAAGATCCCAAAGAGGACAAAATCAAAAGATCCCAAAGAGGACAAATGAGAGTTAAATAGAAAGAGCCATTGAGGCCACCAAAAAATTAAAAAAAAAGAGAAAAGGAGAAAATAAAAAAATAAAAAAAGAGAAGGGGGCATATTACTATTCCTTTTGAGAGATCCACACTAGTACTTCATCTTCTATCCCTTGTACTCCATAGAGATCATCATCATGCATATAGCTATGTGGGGACCCTTCACACTATAGAACTTGGCTTGTATATTCCAATGATGAGCCTCCTCAAACGAGATCTAGGTCTTCTTGAGCAAGCAAGTTAGATGCACCCCCACTAGTTCCCTTGGAGAGCTTCTAGCTCACATGTGCATCCGTTGTATGGCAATCCCTACTCCTCACATCATATCTATCATATGGCCTTCTCTCGCCTATGATTGTCCTCATTGATGTGAGCCTTTCACACCTTTTTGTCTTCCTCCTCCACCTTCTTTCTGTTTCGCCTTTTAGGTGTCAACTTTCTTGCTCACGCTCATCCATTGCATGAGTGCTCAAAATGTCGAAAGGGAGTGGATCAGTTTGACTTTTACCTGGCTAGTGGTCTGGGGACGAGTCCAGATAAGAATCCAAAGGAGACCAAGTGTGAAACTTTAGTAGATAGTTGTTGTCAACAACATTTTTTCTCTTTCTTCCCAGTCCCTTGCTTGCACGCAAACACCATTTGGAGACATTCGAGTCACGGACAGTGAGAGCTCTTGCACCTTTTGTTCTTTTGTTGCTTGTGTCAATGCTAATATAGACTCTTGCTTGTTAAGACTTGAATTGAATTGCATGCTTTGATTGCTTTACTTAAAAGTCCTTATTTGGTTGTGTGGCATGTCACCACAGAAATTATGCTTGTTATCATTTACCTACTCGAGGACGAGCAGGAATTAAGCTTGGGGATGTTGATACGTCCCAAACGTATCTATAATTTCTGCTTGCTCCATGCATGTTTTGTGTGACTTTACCATGTTTTGCTTGAGCTTTCATGCACTTTTGAACCTATTTGGACTAACCTATTAACTCAGTGCACCTAGTTGCCAGTTTCTGTTTTCTGCTGTTTTTTGTATTTCAGGTTTTCCGGCCATTAAAAGTGCTCCAAAAATTCCAGGAAAAATATATAAAAAATCTGCGCAACAGAAGCTTCCGGAATCACCAAGAGAGGGAAGGTGGGCCACCACCAGGCATCCAGGAGGGCAGGTGGCGCGGCCCCACCCTGGGCCGCGCCAGGGACCCTCCTAACTGCCTCGTGGGTCCCCTCGATGCCCCCTTCGCCTATATTTACCCCTCGGGGTGGAAACCCCTAAGATCGATCTCTTTCCCGCGAACTCCCCTCTGTACCGCCGCCGCCGCCGTTTCAAGATCGGGGCTTCCTAGAGAAGCTGCCCCGACACCCTGCCGGAAGGAGGAACCCCCTCCGGGAGACCATCCATAGCCATGGACACCTCCCGGATGTGCCGTGAGTAGTCCCCCTTGGACCATGGGTCCGTGACCAGTAGCTATGTGATGAATCTCTCCCCCTTTGTGCTTCCACTTTCGAGTCCTCGTGAGCTTCCTCACATGATCGAGGCATCTATGTAATTTCTACTGTTGCTATGCTGAGTTTGTTGGGATCTGATGGATTATGAGACTATGTTCAGATTGTGATGAGTAATATATTTGGTTCTTCTCTTTTATATTTTGTTCTTGAGTAAATTCTTGCATGTTCTCCGTTGCGGTATTTGCTTTGGCCAAGTATTTTATTTGCAACTCCAAGAGAGAGCGTTATGCTCGATTGTGGGTTCAGCCCCTTGATGTCTATCTTGAGTGACAGAAACATGAGACTAGGGAATGTGTTGTTGCCACCAGGGATAAAACAACGGTGCTTGTACCTGTGGGTGCAAGGATTGTTTACTTTACGCAAAGTTCTTTTAATGCAATTGTCTGTTGCTTTGAGTTTACACTTTGGGTGGGATTCACAACTTAATACCAGCGAGATGTTCTGGATAGATATCTCAAGGTGGATGATTCGTAGTAGATGCAGATGGATTTCGGTCTACTTACCTTGGCGTACTGCCCATTGCTTTTGAGCCCTTCATTTCTTTGCAGCATAGTTAGCATTGCGGTGCCTTCATAATCCTGTCAATTGCCCAACTGTGATTTGTTTATCTCGCTAGCACTTTTATCGTCTTTTGGGAGAGAGACATCACTAGTGAAAATCACGGGACCCCGGTCCATCTTCACATTATTGTTCACACCCTCAATTTACTTTCAGCTTTTACTTTCCTTTGCACCTTTTATCTCTCGCGTTGATCCTTTGTAAACGACAAGGCCGGAGGAATTGACAACTCCTCTGTACTCGTTGGGAGAAAAGTTATTTGTTGCTGTGTGCAGGTCCACGACAACACCCTAGTCAGGAACTAATTTCTGGCGACGTTGCCACCTACTTGTATCTCCTGAGTCCTACTGGTTCGATAACCTTGGTATCTTCACCGAGGGAAACTTGCTGCTGCACTGCATCTCAAACCTTCCACTTGGGGTAACCAACGAGGGGCGAGAAGCCATCAGGAACACTATGCTTGATTGTGGATTCATGCCCCCCGATGACACGCTTGAGTGACAGAAACATGAGTCTAGGGGATGTGTTGTTGCCACAAGGGGGAAAACAATGGTGCTTGTAACCGCGGTTGCAAGGATTGTTTACTTTACGCAAAGTGCTTTTTAATGCAGTTGTCTGTTGCTTTGGGTTTACACTTTGGATGGGGCTCGCAACTTAATACCAGTGAGATCTTCTAGATAGATATCTCAAGGTGGATAATTAGTAGTAGATGCAGTTGGATTTCGGTCTACTTATTTTGGCGTACTGCCAATGCTTTTGAGCCTCGTCCTTTCTTTGTAGCATAGTTAGTATTGCGGTGCGTTTTTAATACTGTCAATTGTCCAGCTGTAATTTGTTTACCTCGCATAGCAGTTTTATCGTCTTTTGGGAGAGAGACATCACTAGTGAACATCATGGGACCCCGGTCCATATTCTCATCACTGTTTACACGCTCTTTTATTTTCCTTCTTTTACTTTCTAGCTGCTATCATTATCATTATTATCTGTTGCGTTGATCCTTTTTGAACAGCAAGGCCGGAGAGATTGACAACCTCTCTGTACTCATTGGGAAGCAAAGTTATTTGCATTGTGTGCAGGTCCACGTCAATTGCGCCGTTGGCACCTACTTATCATTGTCGGAGTCCTACGGGAGACAAAACATATCCTCTACATAGGGGAAATTTGCCGCTACACCATATCTAACCTTCCACTTGGGGTAATCAACGAGGATAGAGTCACGCGCAGGTCAAGTCTTCGCATAAAAAATCTTTCCAAATGAACGCTCTCTTCTGGAATGTCCGTGGGATCAGTGCTAGGGGGCGCTGTGACCAGTTACATGACTATCTCTGTCTACATTCCGTTAACCTGCTTTGTCTTCTTGAAACCAAAAGGGAATCATTCTCTACTCCCGAACTTGATGCCATTGGTGGGACGGGTCGATTTGGGTGGAATTGGCTTCCTGCTAAGGGGTCGACGGGTGGCATCTTGGTAGGGGCTTCGTGTGATGATTTTGTAGTTGGTAATGTTAGCCTCGGCAGGTATTTCATCAGTATCGAGATTATGACTATTATGTCGCGGCTTTCCTAGGAATTGATCGTCGTTTCTGGGCCTACTGATCACTCTTTTGCTTCGTTTTTCTTGCGGAATTGTCGGCCAAGTTGGCGCTGTCCTCGCTCCTTGTTGGTATTGGAGGGGACTTTAACCTTCTCAGAAACCCGGCTGAGAAGAGATCGTCCAAAATTTTGTTGGACTAGGGCGTCCATGTTTAATGACTTCATCGCGGACGAGGCCCCCCGTGAACTGACGTGTTTGGGGGCTAGATACACCTGGTCTAATCATCAATGTTCTCCCATTCTGTCGGTCTTAGACAGGGTCCTCATTTCACCTGAGTGGGATGGGCTCTTCCCCAATGCCTCCTTGTGTGCTCTTTCCCATGTTGGCTCGGATCACACCCCTCTGCTTCTTTCCTCTGTTTCCCTTGTTCTGGTGCGCCCTAAAATCTTTTGTTTCGACTCCTCTTGGCTATTGGTGGATGGTTTTGTTCCTCTGATCTCATCCAAAAATTTGAAATTTTTCCTTGATGGTCATCATTCCTTTGGCCCCATTGACGATTGGAGACACTGTTCGAGATTACTTCGCCAATTCCGTCGAGGCTGGTCGGCCAACCGCGTTTCTGCGGATCGAAAGGCTAAAGGGGACCTCCTTAACCGCATTGCGGCTCTTGACAATGTGGCTGATTCGGCTGGTTTGCATACTACTGGTTGGCAGCTTCGGTATGCCTTGGGAGATTCTTTGCTTGAGCTGCATAGAATTAAGGAGGAGTTCTGGCGGCAACATGGGCGGGCGTCTCGGCTTCTCAAAGGGGACTGTCTCACGAGCTATTTTATTGCTATTGCCAATGGCCGTAGGAGGCGAAGCTTGATCTATCGCCTTACCATTGATGCTCCTCTGTCGAATACCCCGCTATTATTAAAGAGCATATTTTTACCTATTTTTCCTCTCTCCTTAGCGCGAAACCGTTGGCTGCTATCTCTATTTCCCCGGCTTTGTGGCTAGATGCTTCTCGTGTTTCTGATAAGGAGAATTGTGCGCTCCTATCTTCCCTCTCATGTGAGGATATTGATACTGCGGTCTTTTTGTCCAATTCTAATTCTGCTCCTGGCCCGGACGGCTTTTCAAATGATTTTTTCTCGAAATTTTGGGCGGTCCTGAAGCATTTGGTGTATGCTATCATTCAAGGGTTCTGTCTTGGCACCGTGGACATTCCTCGTCTTAACTTTGCGGTGATCTCCCTGATCCCTAAAGTTAGAGGGGCGGACTCTATTCGCCAATTTAGACCGATTGCGCTGATTAATAATATTGCTAAGTTTCCTGCGAAGGCCTATGTTGCCAGGCTTTCCCCTGTGGCCCATCGCATCATTGACTGAAGCGTAACAAGTCTAACGCGATTATTCTTAAATTGGACTTCAAAAAATCCTACGACTCTGTTAGTTGTCCTTTTTTGCGTTCTGTGTTGTTTTCTCGTGGTTTTGATGGTGCGTATGTCCATGGAGTGATGGAGTTGGTTGGTTGGTGGCCACACTGCGATTTCCATTAATGGGGAACAAACCCCTTTTTCCCTAATGGTAGGGGCCTTCGTCAAGGTGATACGATTTCCCCCCTCCTGTTCAATTTTGTGGTTGACGCACTGGCTAATATCCTTTCTCGAGGAGTTGCTCATAATCACATCTCGCTGGTTGCCTCCAATTTGATCCCCAACGGTGTTATGCACTTGCAATATGCGGATGACACAATTCTTTTGATGGAGAATAATGAGTTGGGACTCATTAACCTCAAATTCATTCTACCCTGTTTTGAATCTATGTCGGGCCTTAAGATCAGTTTTGCTAAAAGCGAGTTGCTCACCTTGGGGTGCTCAGATTTGGAGGCGCGTAGAGTCGCTAATCTTATGAACTACCAGTTAGGCACCTTCCCCTTCAAATATTTGGGGATACCCATCTCCCCCTCCTCCATCTCGTCCAAGGATCTCGCTCCGGTTGTTCTCAAAGTGGGTAATAGGGTTATGTCGTGCCGTGGCCGCCATCATTCCCAAGCGGCTAAAATTTGCCTTATTAATTCTTATCTTTCTTCCCTTCCTATGTACACTATGGGCTTCTATAGGATGACTGGGATCTCCCATTTGGCCATGGATAAGCACTGTCGTAATTTCTTCTGGAATCCGGCTGATTATAAATGGAAGTACCGTATAGTCAAGTGGAACTTGATTTGTAGGCCCAAGAAGGTGGGTGGCCTGGGCATTCTCAATACTGCCATTATGAATGAGTGTTTTTTGGTTAAATGGCGGTGGGAGATATCCTTGAGTCTGTGTGATTTTGGACCTAAGCCTCTCTGGTTCCGGTGCCTCCAAGGTAATTATTTTCCATCTTCGTCTCCTCTGATGGCCCCGGCCTTGGGTGGCTCTCAGTTTTGGCGATCTATCTGCAGAGTGAGGGAGTTTCTTCTGTCCCATGTCAAATTTTCTGTTTGTAATGGGAAGTCTGTTCGGTTTTGGCTGGATCGGTGGCACCCGGATGGCAGGTTATATGTGTTGTTCCCTGTTTTGTTTTCCTACTGTTTGTCTCCTGCTATTTCTATTGCGGATCTTGCGGCTAAGAATTGGGACCTGGAATTTCGGCGATCTCTCTCTTCCGGAGAACTGGATGACTGGCAACGGCTTGTTGGAATGTTTCCTACGCTCTCGGATAGGGAAGATTCCACCTCCTGGACCCTTTCGGCCTCCTCTAAATTTTTTGTCAAGTCTCTTTATGCGAGACTTGTGGGTGGTCGCAGGCCGGGTCGTTTTTCTCCTGTGTGGAAGGCTAGGGTGCCTCCTAAAATTAAGGTCTTCTTGTGGCAAGCTTTCAGGGGAAAACTACCGGTTTCTGACCAGATTTTCAAGCGTAAGGGCATTGAGTCTGATGCTTGTTGTTTGTGTGGTTCATCTGAGACTACGGGCCATATTTTTTTCCAGTGCCAGTGGGCCCTTTTCATGTGGAGTTGTGTTCGTTCTTGGCTTGGTGTGAGCTGGAACCCTTCGGCCTTTGGGGAGGTGCGAGAGTTGGCGAAATTGTTACCTCCTTCTGTCCGTAGAATTTTTTGGACTGTGTTTCCTGCGTTTTGTTGGATACTTTGGACGACCCGTAATAAGTTTACTATTGAAAAGACAGTTCCCAGATGCCCTGTTGATTGCTTGTTTAAATTGGTTGCCATGCTTCAGAGCTGGATACCGATAAGTAAGACAGAAGACGACGAGGAATTGAAGGTCGTCATCCACCGCATCAAAGAGTTGGCTTCCGGGCTCCTACCTCAGCAAGCTCCTCCTCCTCCCAGGGCTCATGCGACCTCTGCTGCACCTTGAGTAGTGGCTCCTGTTTTGCTTTGCTATCTTAGTTCGACTCTTAGCCTGGTTGGTCGGTATGTCTGCAAACTTCGTAAACTCTGGTCGGTTCTATTTGGTGGCATGCGTGCCGTGGTGGCCACCTATGGTTTTTGATGGTGGTCGCTTGCTCTGTACTGGTTAAACTTGGGATCGTATCGTTGTCGTATGGCTTTAGCAATAAAGTCGGGCCTAGCCTTATATCTAAAAATAGTTTGAGTCTCCATTTTTTTTGGAAATATACTCTTTCAAAGACAGAGGGAGTATGTGCTTTTGACTTTGACCACACACACACGCGAACACAACAATCACTATGCACAGAGATAAGGTACAAATGTATTATGAAATTTTGAAACTGCACTACTTTTAGACCGAAGAGCTAGATCAAATTTCGTTTTCACCATTACGTCCATTTCAACATTATCTTTGAAACTAGATTCACATGGGCATATTCTGACACACTTTTTTAAAAAAGAAATTTTTGTTCTATTGTAAAGTATATTTTCTATACAAAATTGTTTTTCAAGAACTACTCAATAAATTCAGAATTATTTAAATTACAAGATTATTGCCAGTGAGTTGCAAATGCGGCGGATAAATATTCTTTTAATGTGATGAAAAAGCAAGTTTGTAATGAAACCTTTGATTTCACTGTACTAATTTGCTGCACTAATTTTGTTTTGTGAAATTAGTACTTCCTTCGTTCTGAAATAAGTGTCTTAATTTTATACTAACTTTAATTGTAGACAGTTGTACTATAGTAAGACACTTATTCAGGAGGGAATATGTTCCCTAAAAACCATAGAAAACAATTTAATGACATGCAAGTATCTATATACAAAAAACTTGCCTTACCTTTGGTGACCCACAACATATGGTGTGGTGGGCAGCTTATCGATTTGTGGTGTAAAATCATGTTTACAACTACAACTTGATTTACCCTCTTCCACGACGAGTTTGAGGAGTTCGATCGCCGCCATGCTCGCCGCGAGATCAAGGCGGAGAGCTCCTTCGGTGTCGCATGCCGTTACCACCGCTAAAAAGGAGGAGGAGAAGGAAGCAAGCCGCTACCACACGCTATTGCCGCCACCGAATAAGGAGGAGGAGGAGCTCCCGGTGGCCGCGGTCATCGGGGCCATCGGCATGAAGGATTACGTCACCGACGACATCACCGAGGAAGCGGTCATGGCAGTGATCCTTGCGCGCAGCGAGCGGGGCGAGGCAGAGAAGACGTAGCGCCAGCGCCGCGATCAACGACCTCCTGTGTTAGAATAGGGGCTCGCCGTCGAGCACGCCACACGGGAGAAGGAGGAGTGTCGCCGCTTCGCCATGGAGCAGGACAAGATCTTCGTCGACCTTGTCTCCCACGAGGAGTAGAGCAGACGATGCAACGGTCTCCAATGATCCTCGAGCTCTTTTGTAACTAGATGTTGCCATAGATGTTGAAAAACTAGTTTGTTCGTTCCCGCAAGTATAAATTTGTTTAATTTGGTGTTTTCGTTTTGTGCGGTGCTGTTTCAGCCCCTAAAACTGAAACTGTATCCCGTGTTTACAGTTTCGTGGGATAACATTCTGCTAGTGACGATCTTAGTGATATACTAGAAACCACACAAATAACACGAACTAAACTAACCGGTTTGTTTGGTTCGGTACATACTTGTCCGACTCACAAGTCATGACACGCAAACATTTGCATATGGACTAAGAGCTGCAAAATACGGAGTACTAAGAGCATCTCCAGCATTAGCGCTATATCTGCGCGCTGTAAAACGCCGAACCAGCGCGCCGTATCCGCATGCAGCGCGCGGAGCCCGAGAGCCCTTCGCCGGAAGCTCCAAAACGGCGCTGGACAATGCAGCGCGCAAGCAGCACTTCACCAGGCGCTGCATACTAGCGCGCGCTCCACCAGCGCAAACAACAATCCAACATATGCATACATCCAACTAGATCAAACAAACACCAAAAATTGAACAAAAAATATCTAAAAAAATTATTACGCAAAGTTTTACATCAACAATAACATAGATAGTTTTACAACACACCAATAAATAGTTTTACAATAATACAATAAAACCGTTCACCAACAAATGCAACAAATAGTTTCACAATAATACAACAAACGTAAATATGACACTAGCGGCTTCCAAACCAGTTCCACCACTCCTCGATGAGATCTTGTTGAAGCTCATCATGTGTTTCATTGTCCCGGATTGCATGATAAGAGGCCATGAACCGTGCCATTCTATGTTCTGCTCGTCGAGGTTTCACGGGCACACCCATCAAATCATAGTGGTGGGTTTGAACTATATCTTTTCCACGGGCCGCCGGACAATTCTTCCAACTCCAATGCATGCAATCTATGGAGCCAAGCATTCCGGGAAATCCCCGAGCCGCGTTCTCCTCCAAGAGCCTAGCCGTGTCCTCGGCATTGGGGGCTCTCAAATATGTGGCGCCATAGACTTGCACAATGGCCACAACAAATCTCTTGACACACTTGATAGCGGTGCTCTCACCCATGGCCAAGTGGTCATCAATCAGATCCGCTGGTATACCATATTCCAACATCCTCAGAGCGGCGGTCACCTTCTGATAGGTGCTATGCCCGAGCTCTCCAGCGGCATTCCTCCTCTGCACAAAATATCTATCATATCTGGCCACCTCCTTCGCGATGCGCTTGAACAAACCGGTGCTCATCCGAAAACGGCGACGAAAGTAGCTCTCGGGAAATGTTGCATCGTCGTTGAAATACATCCGCATCAACTTGTTGTGGCCTTCGATCCGTTCCCTCCATAGTTTCTGCCTACCAAAAACTGAGCCACCTATCTTGGGCTTCCTGTTGGCTCGCCAAGCCAATACCATGGCAATAGCCTCATCTTCCTCCATACCAAACTCATCATCGGAATCATTATAGGATGAGGATGGACTAATCTACATATATACAAAAATAATTAAAACATCTTCTACCTAACAAGAAATGGGCGCGGGCGCGGTGGAGCAAACCTTTTGGGGATTTTGACGAACACCTCGTGTGCGCCAAGTTCGCTCCCGGCTCGAAGAAGACATCGGCGCCGGCGAGGGTGAGCGCTGCGCCGCGGAGGCACGCCTTCAACAAATCGACCGAGCGCGGCGCCGCGGCGGCACGACTTCAACGAATCGACCGAGCGCGGCGGGCGCGGCGGCCAAGGGGGGCGTGGGCGGGGCGGAGACGGAGTAGGTGCGCGCGGCGTCGACGGGCGCTGAGCGGGGGCGGCCGCCGGTGAAGCAGAGCGCGGCGCCGACGATTTGTTTGGTGGCGGCGGCGGAAGGAGCGCGGAAGGGGAAAAGAGGGGCGGGAGAGCTGTCGGCGCGGGAGGAAAATTTCACGGCGGTTGCGCGTCTCCAGCGAAAGCACGCGCGCGAGAAGAAGCCCCAAAACTCCCGCGCCGGATTGCGCAGAATGTAGCGCCGCGGTATTTGTTTCCAGCGTGCGGAACTATACAGCCTCTGCTGGAGAAGGATACAGCGCGCGCGGGGCAAAAAATCAGTTATTTTAGCGCTGCGCTATTTTAGCGCCACTGCTGGAGATGCTCTAAGCTAAACTGCAAACCGCAAACCTAAACGACTGACGACGGTACAACAGACTAATACCACGTTGCAACACACAACAGATTAACCGGCAACATCTGAAACACGGACTGAAGAAGATCGAGCTGGCTGCAACTTATTCAAAACTAACACTACTAGCAGGTCCAGCAGCACTTAGCAAGGCAATTCACTCGACCTATACTTTGTAGTAGACGATCTTGATCTCGGTGGCGCCGTGGCAGTCGCCCCTGGGGACGGAGTAGTCGAAGCAGTAGTTGCCGCCGTTGCACCCGGCGGTGGGGCAGTGGCCGAGCAGCGGGCTGCCGTGCGGGGTGACGGAGACGCGGATGTGGCCCGACTGCTGGGTGTTCACCTCGTAGTACGCGCCGCCGTCGTGTCCCAGGTGGATCTTGGCCACGGCGGCGCCGGACGCGAACACGCTCCCCGTCCACGCGCAGACGTCGAACGACTCGTGCTTCCCGTTGGAGAGCACCCAGCCGCTGGGGAAGAGGGCCTTGCTGTCCGCGACCTCCGCGAGATTCAGTCTCAGGTCTTGGCCGCACAGGTTCTGCAGCGTCACCTTGTGGCCGCCGCAGCTTTCACCCGCGGCGGACATGGCCGTCGCGGACAGAGCAACGAGCAGCAGGAGAGCGAGGGGCTTGGAAAACGCCATGGCGAGCTTGCTAGCTCTAGGTAGTAGGGACTTGGGAGTGGAGGAAGAAGTGAGGCTGGCACTGGCTTGTGGTGAGGTTTATGGTTCAGGGTTAAGGGCGTATTTATAGGTAGATAAGCTTCATTAGGGCTAACCCGCAAAAAATAGAGCTTCATTAGGGCTTGGGGTCCAGTCTCACTCACTCAAGCCCTCCCGTTTTTCTCACGGCGGGGCCTTGGTCTGTGTATGTCTTCCTGGGCCCTTTGTGGTTACATCATACCGCACGAGTCCGTCCGTGAAGTGAAATGGGCGTTCCAAAGTACTTCCTCATTTTCAAATTAGATAACTTTTATTTATTTACATTTGTACCTAAATATATACATAAATAAAAATTATCTAATTTACAACGAAGGGAGTAGTACACTGCTCCACATTGTGTGCATCGAAAGGCTGATATTAATACACGCTCACTTTTGTGAGAAAAAGTTCTCTTTTCTTAAGTGTATAGAGAAAGAGGGTTGGTTAATACACATATATGATTGACACTTATTAGACATGCACTATATATATATACATTTATCAACACGGCTTGTGTTTTGACTATTCTGTTTTCTTGATCACTATCAATTTAGATATCTCCTTGCAAAACAAAAGAAAATTAGATATTTGAGTTTCTATAGACCACATCCCAATCTCTGATCTAAAGCTGTATTTATAGTTGAGTCTTTTTTTTACTATGGTACGCATAATTTGCCATACTTTTTATTTTAACTTATATGTGTGGGCACAGGAATAAGGGCATCTCTGCTTTAGCTTTTCTACGCTTACCATCTAAAAAAAGGAAATTTGATCATGTCGACCTTCATTAAATTTAAACCATAATTACATCATTCATGAGTTTATCAAGCAAAAAGGTTGATCGATCATCCATCCAGTTAAAATTATTCTTACTGCCAAAATAAAAGTTAGATCCCTCATGAGTTACCATGATTGTTTCCCCTAGACAGTGCATAAAATTAACCTTGCCAATCAATGTCGATTCGTTGATGCAGAATGCGAGTTTAAGCATGGCTTCCACCTAAAGTACTCCAAAGGCTGATATTAATACCTCGGGAACATGTTTTCAAGTTTGTGAACAATTTTTTTATTTGGTATTCTTTGAATCTGCGATTTCTTTTTTCCAAATTGACTATTATTTTCTGAATTCATGTACTTCCCCAGAACCGTAGTAAGTATCGCTCATCTAGTAAATAATTTGTAGTAATTTAGTATAAAATGAGTGACACTTAGTCAGGGCGAGGAGTCGATCAGCCACATCCTGGTGGCGTGTGTCTTCGCTAGGACAGTTTGGTCTATGGTGTGCGGAGCATTGGGGAGGCCGGACTGGGTGCCGCCGCCGCCGACGTCCCTGAACGAGTGGTGTGAGACTCAGGTTAGCGGGCCTGACCTCAGCAGGGACATTAGGACCCTCTTGGCCTTGGTTCTCTGGGAGCTGTGGAAACACCGGAATAAGATCGTATTTGACGGGGCGGTTCCTTCCATCCCGGAGATGCAGAGGAGGATATCGGAGGAAGGGCGAGCTTGGGTGCAAGCGGGGTTGATCAAGGAGGGCATGGAGGTTGTCCTCAATGCGGTGGTTGGGCGGGCAAATCGCGAGAGCTCTGCTTCCTAGTTTAGCTTCGTTAGATGGATGGAGTGTATTTGCGGACGGGTGTATTTGCGGACGGGTTTGTAACAACAATGTGGAGGGGTTTTCCCCCCTTTTTTCTATCTATTAATCGATGATGCGCATGCTATGCGCATCCGAGAAAAAAGTGACACTTATTATTGATAGGAGGGAGTATAATTTTTGTAATGTCCCAACATTTTTTTAGTTTGTATACATTTTATAATTTTTCGAGCAATTTTCAAATTTATGAATTTTTTTAATTCATGCATATTTTTTACCATTAACATTTATTTGTAAACAACACAAAATTTGCTCCATGTTCTACTTGGACCGTAGACCAGCCATAGCAAAATATGAGGGGGGTAGACAATATAAGGATCATTACTGGGTCCGCCCATGAAAGCCACGAGTCAGACCGGTGTTGCTCCAACATGTTGTTAACAAAAAAAAACATATTGTTAACTAGTTGGCGCAACGTTTTCTTCTCTTGTAATTTTGCCCGGCTTTCAACTACTATATTTACTTTCTCTTTCCAACTTATATCTTGGCTTTGGTTTCCGTGTGCTGCTTTTGATTTTTTATTATGGATTTGTATGGTTCTTCCTTTGTTTGGTTTATATTCTGATTTAGGTGGATTTTCGTTGTATTCCTTTTTTTTCTGGTTTTTTTAGATCTGTTTTTCTTTTGGTTCTACTACCTCCCTCACAGTTTAGAAGGCCTACGCGTATCCCTAGGTTGTCAATTTAATCAACATAGCATAAGATAAATATTATAAAAGTCATATCATTAGAAACTTCAAATGTTATATTTTTATATGGTATAATTTTTATGTTATAAATCATATATTTTGTTGGTTAAATTGACGACCTAGGGGTACGCACAGGCCTTATAAACTGTGATGGAGGTAGTATTGTTTTTCTATAGTATTAATAGACAATAAATTATTTTCTATTATGTGGTAAACATATTTACAATACTTATAAATTGTTTTATATAGGTTTAACCATTTGTTTTGAGAGAAGCCTTAACTCTTTTGTTATATATGCTCAAAAAGTATATGTGCGTGATGAATATTTTTTAATTCATGTTATTTTTTGTAATATATTGTTAAAAAATTAATATATTTTATTATATATTTAATTGCTTTCAATTTTTGTTTTTTTACAACTTAATTTCTTTCATTTTTGGGGACTTTTCAATAAACTGTTAATTTTGTTTGCACACACTGAATAATTTTTAAACACGTGATAGTTTTTATCATATATATACTTTAGAATAGTTTATTGGATATTTAAATCTTGATGATATGTATTCCGTAACAAACAATTCTCAAGAATAAAACCAGTAGAAAAACAGAAAAAATGAAATAAAAGGAGACTGCTCAACGAGCCACCAGGAAGTGTCAATCACTAATTAGCGGACACCCTTCACGCGCCCGCGCAGAGGTCACTTTTGATGCTCTTTGGATTCAACACGTGTCGTGTTTTTAATGTGTCTCGTGCGAACAACAAATGTGGTTGTGCGCAGACCTGTGTCTTGGACTGTGGCTGAAAAACGTATGGGAGAAGTACCCGCTAATTAATTGCTCCCGAGAAAGTTGACCACGCATGTTATGAACGGGCCGGGCCATTTACTATTGAACATGTGAACCATACATGCAGCCAATGTGACGTCTGCTGAACTAGAGCAATTATCTGAAGAGTGCTCGTTCGGAAGCATCCGACAAGAATTATTTTTAATGTGCTAATAACGAGCTTCATGTGTGCTTTTTTAATTTCTGTGTACGTGTTTTCGGTTTCTTGGATGCTTTATTTTTTGTTTTTTTGCATGATTTTTCTCACATTTTTATAAAAAACAAATTAAAAAATATTGCGGGAAAAATTGTTGTTTTTTTTTTCACGAGAATCACGTCTATGCCTTTCATGCGAGCACATCTTTTCTTCCACAAGAGGCACACCTCATACCTTAAAAAACACTTTTTTAGGTAAGATTATGCCTCTCGTGAAGCTACATGTGCCTCCTGTGTAGGTACATATTAGATTTCGTGCCTCTAATGAGAAGGAAAAGAAAAACCCCAGATCGTGACAAATGGCACACGTATAATATGTCATTTATCAACCGCGAAAGAGATAAACGTATTCGTTGCCACAAATACTCTTAACTAATGATTTTGCACGTTGACAACACCTAGTATTGTACGAGTGCGTCTCCCAGTATATATGCCCAATACATACACGATTTTCTGTCCAATAACCCAATCCAACTAAACTACCTGGAGCAACTAATGAACAAGTACTCGTTAGGGAATTTTCGTAGAGTCATTTTTTGGTCTTAAAAACGTACTAAGTGATGTGTTCAGCCATCATTATGTGTCGTGTTTGGTGCATTTATGATTTTTTTGTGCCAAAAACCTATGATTCAACGTGAAATAGATATGCGTCTCCATGAAAAATAAAATTGTGATTTAAAAAGAAGGAAACACACAATTTACGGAAAAACCGAGATTCAACGTGAAACAAAATCCAAGACTCCGCGCGAAGAAAATCAGTGCCTTCACAATAAATAAATATGTACTTTTCGATAAGGAAAACACATGGTTTTTTAAAAATATGTGTTTTCACTAAAGACAAAAGCCTTCAAGAAAAATAAAACTATGCTCAACAGAAAAAAAAGGAAATTCAAAATTTGTGAAAAATCCGTGACTTTGCACAAAAAAAACATGGTGCCTCCACGAGAAACAAATCTGTTCTTGCAGAAAAAAAAGGAAAATTAAATTTATCAAAAATCTGTGACTCAACGCTATGCAAAATATGTGCCCCGGGTGAAGCAAATCGTTGCTTCTTGTGTTTCTATTTCTTTTTGTTTTCCATTTTTTTTTTCACCATGTTTGTAAAAAGTACATCAAAACTTATTAACATGAGATCAGTTTCAAATATCTCGAGGTGATAATTTCAACGATGAAAACAATTTATGATTAAACCACATGGTTAGATTGATAAAATGTAATAAATAAATAAATTTATGAGAAAACTTATTGGTTGTGACAAGGTGACATATACAATGCGTTCTTTTAGAAAAACGTATAGACGTAGCACTTACAAATACGGACATACATCCATCTTGATGAACGCACACATGTATCCTCTATCATATAAGCACCTTCAAGAAATTGTGTTGATTCGACGCGCCTTGGGGTTTAACGAAACCCGTGCAGGTGCCTCACTATCGACGGTAATATCTTCTCTCATACAATGCGTCAGTCATTTTACATCTTACATTCTTAAGACGTTGATTTCAATCAACGAAAAATAGCACGCTGTAACGATGTCATAATGATGTTATAACATATTAGGAAAGAAAACGCTATATTTTAGCAAATTTAGCCGCTACGACGCTATAATGTTGTAACTTGTAATGTTATAGCATACACATGATGTTTTTTCTTAAAAAAAAGGAAAGCCAGGCCACAGCACAGCAAGGCCAAAACCACCTTGGCCACACCCCTCTCACTCGATATTAATGTTGGGATGTGGCACTGTGCTTGACCAGTTTAAAATTTATTATTCCAATTAAATATAGTGTATTTTTTATGCATATGAATACTAATGTTGCGTTTGGATATGGACGAAAATAGGGACAAACTGCCTTGGATTTGGTCATCATGCATGTATTGCTCTCGAGGAAAATTTAGTTGCTAAAATACTTTAATTTTGGATACATTTATTATTTTTTGGAAACACTATTTTGAAATATAGCACGCTATAACTTGGATAGCGTTTGGAGAAGGGTCTCGCTATATTTTATAGCGCGCTATTTTTTTTCATTGATTCCAATTAAGTGTTCATCTCAACATCTTCACTAAGCCATGCATTTAAGTCTCTTTTTTTCACCAGGCCATGCAAAATATGCCACATAAGCAAACTTATAAATTAAATTTATTTTTACATTAGTCTATGCATGTAATGTTGCCGCGTCATTCATGCATCTTAGTCATTCTTCACATTTTAGTTTGAAATGATATTTTTAATGGTAAATTTATTTTATTTTATTTTAGACACTTTTTTTATTAATTTTCAAGCTTATATTTTTCATTAGATTTAATTATTTTAGTAACTATTTACGCATTTTAAACAAAATTACCGCAGCAACGTGTGAAAATTCATCTAGTTACCATAAAAATGGGAGGAAAATATCCTTTGCAAGGATGCTCCTTAACTCGAAACTAGCGAACACAACCAACAAGCAACTAAGCAAGGCCGAAACAAACGACATTCTAACTTACATATTACTCGCACCAACAAGTCACGACACGCAAACATTTGCATGTGAGCTACTACATGTCTGCAAATGCAACTATGCAATGCCGACACTAAACACGCACTGACGACGGTACAATCTACTAGTACTACGGACTAGTACTTCGTTGGAACAGACATCGATTAACCAACAACAGGTGCAATACGGAGTACTACTGAAGATCTGAGCAAGCTGCAACATTATTCGACGCTACAAGCAGGCGGAGCAGCTAGCTAGGCCTAGGCGGGAGATGCGTCCATGGATCTATGGGTTGTAGTAGATGATCTTGATCTCGGTGACGCCGTGGCAGTTGCCGCCGGGGACGGAGTGCTCGAAGCAGTGGTTGCCGCTGTTGCACCCGGCGGTGGGGCAGTGGCCCTGCAGAGGGCTGCCGTGCGGGGTGACGGAGACGCGGATGGGCATGTTGGCCTGGTCGGTGCTCACCTCGTAGTACGCCCCGCCGTCGTGGCCCAGGTGGAATTTGGCCACGGCGGCGCCCTGCGCCGACACGCTCCCGGACCACGAGCACACGTCGAACGACTCGTGCTTCCCGTTGGGGAGCAGCCAGCCGTTGGGGAAGAGCACCTTGCTGTCCGCTACCGCGTTAATGCCCAGGTTCAGGTCGTGTCCGCACAGGTTCTGCACCGTCACCTTGTGGCCGCCGCAGCCTTGACCGGCTGCGGACATGGCCGTCGCGGACAGAGCCACGAGCAACAGGAGGGTGAGGGGCTTGGAGGACGCCATGGCTTGCTAGCTACCTGTTGGTGCTAGGATCTGGGAGTGGAGGAAGAGTGGCTGACAGTGGTTTGGGTTGAGGTTTATGGCTCAGGGTTGAGAGGGTATTTATAGGCAGAGAAGCTTCATTAGGGCTTTGGGACAATGGTTCGGGATTGTAGCCGCGTCAGATACCTAGACACCTAGTAACTTAGTTGTGATTAAACGATCATTGTTACGAACAACTACCTCTGTCCCACCTAACGTTTTTTCAGCTAGTCTAGCTGAAAAAAATATCACTACATTATGAAACGGAAGGAATACTAACGTGTCGACTGGGACCGACCTCGACCTTGCATGTAGCCATCCATGAGAAGATGTTTTCTCGTGCTCGTTGTCGCCTAGCCTGTGGCCGGCCTAGCCTGTGTGCATGACATGTTACTCTCGCTTTGGGTGGTCACATGTTACTGACTTACTGTACCTGGCCATCCAGTCGGCAATGGCTGAGAGTAAATTTGGGTGATTAATTTGCATGTGTTCATAACTTCATACTGCACTTTTCGAAAGCAAAAAACTTCAAATTATGCGTCCCGTATTTGTAAACATGCACTAAGAGCATCTCGAGTCGCGTCCTTAACAGGCCCACAGGGCGGCATTATTTGCGTCGGATGAAGAAAATTCTTCCAGTCGCGTCACAGCAGCCCAAATAGCGTCGGACTAGGCTGAATCTTGATCCGGTGATCCCGAGTCGAACCCAACGCGATGGGTGACGGCTGGGGCGTCGCCGCGTCGACGCTACAAAAATCGAGCGAAAGAGAAACCGCCCCGCGCTTTCTCGAGCGACACGCCGAGTGGACCCGGAGTGTCGGCGTCTATGAGGCCTCGTCATCATCCCCTCACCTCGGCTTCATCGCGTCGTGGCTCATGCGAATCAATGCCGAGCAGTCCAATCGATCGCCGACCAGTCCAATCGGCGCAGGGGCTCTTTAATGGCCGCACCGCCGTGTGTTCCCTCCCAATCGTGCCGCCGCGTGTTCCCGCATCCACGCCGTTATGGGCGACAATGCCGCGGGGCATGGACACGGCGACGTCCTTATCGTCCCGCGGATGGATACATGGCCGCCCTAGACAATAAAAGTGGTCCAGACAATCCAATCAGGACCTTTGTGGAAGGTTTGAGGTGATTAATTTGCATGTGTTCATAACTTCATACTGCGCGTTGGAGATGCCCTAAAGCTAGGAAATTTTCATATTTGATATGTTTATAAAATAGTCATGTCATCAACCTACACCTCTAAATACAACCACCCTAATAGAATGTATACCCTTTGTTTACAAGTTGTTTTGGTTATTTCAATATGAATTAAGTAGGAACTGAAATAAGTGATCAAACACACTAAAAAAAACTTTTATATACATTCAATTCAAGAAAGTTAAGTAAAAACATCTTATGATTATGAAGGAACGAAGTATGTAACATGTCTAATAAAGGATGAGATGAATATGGCTACTCTCTCATCTCACCTTGAAGCTTGTGCAAAATATTATTGATTCATGTCCATGTAACTTTGTTGTCTCGTTTTACTTATTGAATCCTACAAAATCATACACATTTTCTTTCACGAGGTTTATCGAGACCCCTTGTGTTTTAGATTAATTTTTAATAGTCTATATAACTAACATAATATGATTTATATTACTCTAAAAAGTATGGCATGCTTATAAAGTTATAATTTATACCTGATAAATTTTGACACTAAATATGAAAAGACCTGGTAAACCCTAGAAGAATGTGATAAATTTTATCAGCTATCATCTTACCGCTGTTAATAGATGCCCTAACTTTATAGTAAGCAGGTCGGCACGCGCACGCATAGGATACACTGGATGGATCATGAAGACACGGCCTAGTGCAGGGCAGGGGTAGGGCCAGTGGTACCTTTTGTTTAATGGAATCTCTGCCGACTTGTTTCTTTCATAGGTTCTTTCAGAGCTACCGTGCACCCCGAACGCTTTGTGCGGGAATATCGCCCTTTGACAACTTTTTTTTTTTTGAACTAAGCCCTTTGACAACTTTAAACCCATGCAAGGGAGTGCATCCACGTATAATGATGATGCAAAATTTACTTCTGGCCTTCTAGGCTTGTTAGTTATTTGTAGACAAATTCATATACGTATATGTGAGATTTTCCATCTAGATTTGCGTTCGGATTGACCCGCAAATTTTTTTTGTGTTCGGATTCATTGTCAAACACGCCAATGCAAGTTCGTTAATTATCAAAGAAATGCACATCGAAGAGAAGGAGTTGAAGTTGGAGTTAACGAAGCAGCGTCGAGTGTCATGTGATCATTTGATATATTTTTTTCAATGCAGGAGCAAGACATCGATCTTAGCTTGCTCAACCAAGCATCCTTTAAACAAATGGAACAACCTTTCGTACCTTCCACGTCTTCTGAACAGAAGCTTCACACTGTTTAGGCGGAGAGAAAAAAAAGTAGGCATAACGCAAAATAGACGCACCCTTAAGTTGATGCGGAAATTTTGTTAAAAATGCATAAATTAGTGCTAGATAAATAAAATCAGTGTAGCAGTATTTTGCGACTTGGTTTCCAACTAAATGGAGATCCATAAGTTAATGAGGTGACATGATTTTTATGAATAAAGCAACACAGAAAATAAGTTGACAAATTAACCAATGCAAATAACATATTGAGCAAAAAATGTGTCATGTCTTGCTCGGGTATTTCAGCGAACAATTATACCGGCCGTGTCTGACATATGTCGTTGTCTATGTAGTTGCGGTGAGTCGGTCATCGTCCCCATGGCAACACCATTCTTAGAAAATGTGTTCGGGATGCCTCGGTCGACTACCCCGCCCGAAAGTGCCCCGGCTATGCCAAAAAATGCATCTTACTTTCAAAGGCTGGAATGGAAGAAGCTGGCGAGGTAGCGAGACCATCCATGTCCATGTCGTCGCCTCTAATATCCACAATGGCCCTCTCCACAGAGGCCCTCTTCGCGGCTTCACACTCGCACTGCTTTTGGCAGTGCTCTCTACGGACGATGTTCTCCACCTTTCAACTGACCGCCACAATTAGAATCCCCTCGGCTTTTGCCTAGGCATCATCCATGTCGGGCATACACATATCATCCCCACATATGGACTAGATATGGAGAGTGTCGGTCAGCCATAACATTTGAACCGGATTTTCTCGGTCCGGCTGGGTAGAATTTTTCTGTCCGGACCTTGATCGCGCAGGCTGCCCAGATGTTTGGGGCGGATATGAGGTCTCCGGTCATAGATTTATTAGTAAGTGATGGTCGCATGAAGGGATAAGGTGGGTTGTGGTGTGCGTAGCGTGTGTGGGAAGCGACCAGCGCACGGCTAGATCGGTTGCCGGATCTGCTTCATTAGCCTTTGTACTACATTTGTTTCTTCTATTGTTTATCTAAACATAAGGTAGACTTGAAATTTCTCATCGATGGTCTTCGTATGGGGGGTTTTAGTTCGATTTGGTGCAATTGGATTAGGAAGATCGTATTCAATATTACTGTTTGTGTCAAATTAAATGGCAAAACTGGCCCTTTATTTGCAAAGCCACAAAGGCGTTCATCGGGGAGGCCATCTTTCTCCCTTTTCTCTCTTTAATTGTCAGTTAAATGCTTATCTAAAATTGTCTTCAATGCTCAGAGAGAGGGAATCCTGACTGCGATGGCACCTCCTCTGATTGATCATGGGGTTGTGTGTTACAATATGTTGATGATATAGTGGTTTGTATTGACCAGGTCTGAAAGGTTTCGAAACTGAAAACTCTCCTTTATATATGCATTTAAAATTGTGTCTAGCCTCAAGATCCATTTTCTTAAAAGTGAAATCTTCTATGTTTGTGGGCATGATGAGACGTTATCATTTTATGCCAACCTGTTTAACTGTTAGATCGATCACTTTCCTAGGAGGTACCTTGGGGTTCCTGTTAGTTTTTCATCTCTTAGGATTGTTAATTGGGACTTCGTGGATAGCAGATTTGTGAAATGTTCCAAATCCGAGATCGGTAACTCCGCCTCCTCAGGAGGGAGGCTTACTTTGCGTAATTCCTCCCTTTCCAGTACTATCACATGTCCATGTCTGTGCTATCTAAAACATTTATTGCCAAACTGGGCAAACATTGTAGGCTCTTTTCCTAGCAATGTGGTAGTGGCAAGAGGCAATAATACCTTGTTAGGTGTACTCTTGTGTGTAGATGTAAAAGTAAAGGAGGCATGGATGCAAAAGATCTTCGTAAGCAAAATGATAGTTTGATGGTGAAGTGGTGGTGAAGGCAGATACTTCCAAGGCTTATAATATGATATTGTAGCTGCAAAATATCTTAAGAAAGACTATGTGGCTACGGTGAGAATGAATTTTAATGACTCTCATGTTGGGAGAAATCTCATGCGGACGAAACCGTTCTATATGGAAGGCAGGAATTTTTTTACTCACTCCGGGAACCTTTCTAGACTCCTCCTCTTAAAGACCAGTTACCTGTGTTTTTTAGTATTTGTAATTCATAGAATATTACTATGGAACAATGGCCGACGATTTTTCATGACACCTTCTTTACGATACGCCTTTGTCCCCCTTGTATAGTCAATGGGAAAGTATTTGTAAGTTTATTTCCCATATGCAATTATCAAATGAACCTCATCGGGTGGTTTGGACACTGGCCCCAAAACAACAATATACTACTAGATCGATGTACGATTTCCTGGAAACAAATGTCGTGGATTGTGACTTGAAATGGATATGGAGAGCTAATGTTCTTTTAAAAGCTCAATTTTTTCTTTGTGAGCTCTTTCAGGATTCGGTCCAAACAAGAGATGTGAGGAGTAGGCGCAATTAGGCAGGAAATCATAAATGCTCTTTCTGCAAAGATAGATAGACCTCTCAACATCTGTTCTTTCTTTGCCCAGTGGCTTCCCGTAATCTTGGCATTCATAGCAACGAACCTTGTCGATGTCGAAGGTGTTCTTCTTGTTGTTGGTGCCGCCACGGTTTTTGTTGCGAGAAAGCCACTCCTCGCCCATGAGGAGCAAGCGTCTTCCTCCGCCATGGTTGATGTTGGTCGGTGCCCTCGTCCGGATCGCACCTATCCTTTGCAGTCTTGAGCCGCCCAACGAGCTGCTCTAGAGACATAGTCTTCAGATCAAGGAGTTGCTCAATGGCAATGGCTACCTGCATGTACGTCGAAGGAACGACACAGAGTAGCTTGTTGACCACCTTCTTCGATCCTCAGCGAGGTTTTTGCCAACAATGCGGATGTTGTTGGTGAGGCTCTGATACCAAATGTTGAGGCTGCCTGAGAAGAAAGAAAGAGAGAGACACACACGAGATAGAAGAAGAAACACAGAGTTTAGCACCTCACACGTACTGCCTTTTCTAGTATCTTCACACATGCAAATAAACAGGATACAATGGCTTAAGTAGCCGGACTAACACAACTAATACACCATGGTCAAGCCACACGCCTGCTTGATCTGAGATTCACTCCACACTAACTCAGCGAACTTGACCACTAACACACGTACATGCAACCATTTTCAAGGACCAACTCAACTTCACGTATATATCTCAACTAACTCAACGTCATTAGAGCTACTATCTCGGCTCCATAACATGAAAATTCTTCCACGCTACCAACTGCATGTACTGTCTAGTCATCAACTCACTAACACATATACTAAGTGATCTACGTAGTAATGCATGCATGCACCCATCTTCTCGCTTGATCTGCTCGCGCACACTCACTATATCTGTGTGTTGTTGATCCGGCCGCTTCGCTATGTCACCAAGCATGCAAACGCTAGAACTTAGCCACTACTAATGCAAGTCTAGGAAAAAAATATCATGCAAACACAAATAAACATGAAACTGCACCAAAGCAACAAGGTTAACTCAAACAGTGGCCAGAATTGTCTTGCGCACTGTTTGCTCTATCTTCGGGACAAAGCTATGTGCTAACAATCTGTGACAATTCTACTCTTGGTGCTACATATTATTTATATGATGAGGTTAAATTCTACACGTACGACATAGCAAATGTGTGCTGGGCAATTTAGAATTGTCGTAGCTGTGCAACTTTTGAGTTCAAATTGCCTAAAACTCCTTTTGAAGTGGTCTTTACAACTATAGTTTATTTTACCAATTGGACAGGTAAGTTGAAGCATGAAGATCGGGACACGATGAACAGGGGTGTGCTGATGTTGAGGAAAAACACTAACAACCTGATGAGGATCTGTGCTCCCGAATTGAAGAGGATGCCGTGAAGTGATGGTTAAGCTTTCTTCTGCTCTACCCGCAACAAAAGGCTTTCTTCTACTCTACATACGCTACTGTTCTGTGCTACATTGATCCGTTGGCTACTTATGCTGCTCCTGCGTGAGTAGGTAGGTGGTTTGCTCACTTGTAAGCTTCGTTCCTGGTTTAAAAATGTTAGGATAGTTGCTTGTTTGTGTGTTGTTAGGTTTTTGCCTCTCAGCAAATGTTTCGACTGCGATCATTCGTAAAGGTTTTTTTTATATTACCTGAGCTCGCTCTTCCTTTCCTCGTCCCCTTATGAACAAACTTTGTTGTTATGAGAGTAATTAGCACATAAAAGCACGCCGCACCCGTAAGAGAGCCCGTCTCAATCTTTCCTGCTGATGTCCTGTGTAAGCATTTAGATATCCTTGATCTCAAATTGCCGCTTACCAAAGGCATAATTCATAAAATTTTCTATTTCACAGACTTCACTTCTACAATAACAATCCAACCATTATTCAGATCCACAATGCAAGTACCCAGATGGATTTCCAATTGTCTTCTGAACAACAACTTAATTTTCTTGATAAATCCAATTCTGCATAGGAGAACATATGCTTTGCCCCCCAAAAATGATATTTGGAAATGTAAAAAACACATTGGAACACAAACTTAGCATGTACTCCCTACGTTCATAAATATAAAATGTTTTAGATCACTATTTTAGTGATCCAAAACATCTTATATTATTTTACAAAGGTAGTATATCTCAGCATTCTATGTACGCATGTCAAGTTTCATGGAAACCCCACATTTTTTATGGCTTGTATCAAAAAGATTAAAAAATGTCTCATGAAAAGCCCTTTGACTAACGATTTTTTTGTCCCTTTTTTTACATATGCCGCAAGATATATCGATTTTTCGTCAAACAACTTCGTAAACACATAAAACGTCAAGATGTACAACCAAATTTTTTGATCTGATTTCTTTAACATTTAAATATGTTTAAAAATACATTTTAAAAACCGAGAGCATCTACTTCAATGTGCAGAAGCCCCAATCCAATTTTTTGCTCATTTTTGTAGGTCGTGCTCCTTTCTTTAGGCTAGCAAGGTTCTGGCACGGTGGCGTGTGTAGCTCAAGGCCAAGCTATTCTTCTATAGTACCAATATTGTCAACTGCCAAAGCTCCAATAGCAATCACAATCAGTGTGTTATAAGGTGTCCCAAAAATATGTTTTGGTCAGTGTAAGCTGTAGACATTAAGTGGAAAGGAGGCCTTAAATAACGGTCAAGTTCTTTCTTACAATATTTACTGACAGGTTCATCAATTTAGACCCACAAAAAAACGTTCCATCAATGTGGCATATCATAATTATATAAATTATGAACACTAAGTGGTAACCAATGATCTTATGATACATCACTTTAGTGTGTGATCAACTCAATTATGCACAAAAATATTATAAGTTTAGTGGAAATTAACAATGACATGTATTGTGTTATCTTAATTACTAAATAGCATATGATCAAATCAATGTCGGAAACAAATTCTTAATTTTACTGTTCGGAAAATACACAACAGGTTTACGGTGCACCAATATGAGATTCAAAATTCAAAGATCCACCAAACTACAGAAGGGCCGCACAAGATTTTGGTTGTCGAACACCCACCTATGCAAGCAGATACTTGGGCAGCCGCTACAAAAGGCACTCTAACAACAAAGCATTGATACGTCCAAAATGCATCACTATTTTATATCTTAATTCATCCTTATTCATTGATATATTTCACATTACGATGATGTTCTTATGCTGTTTTGGCTTATTTTACACAGTTTGCAACTTTCCGGTGCCGAAGCAGCAGACGCAGGATTCAACGGTAAAAAGTGGACGCTGAGTTGCTGAAGAAGAATACCTCCAAATTACCTGAAAATCGACGGGGGGTATTTTCCAGAAGAATAACGAAGACTCACCGAAGAAGGGCCAGAGGGGGACACAGGGGGGCCCATGCGGCCACCTGGCGCGGCCCCACCCCTAGCCGCGCCGGGAGGGCGCCTGGAGCCCTGGGGCCACTCTCGGCTCCCCCCTCTGGCATATATACTCCTCGTTACGCGAAACCCCTAAAAGGAGAAGCTTTCACGGAGTTCCGCCGCCGCTCCATGGCGGAAACCTACAGAGAAGAAAAGGGCTCTTTAACGGGCAGATTCCTCCGAGGAGATCACCTCCGGGAAGGGGAGATCATCGCCATCGTCATCACCATCGTCACGGGCATCATCGAGATCATCATCAACATCATCCCCAACATCAACACCATCTCCACCACCATCCAATCTCACCTCACAAGTTCATCTTGTGTTGTAATCCGTACTATCTATCCTCTCTACTCTACCGGTGTTGATTACTACATTGTGGTGAATACTATTGAGTTTTGTTGGAGAAATATCATTATGTCCAGATTGTTTATAATATATTTATCACCTCTGATCATGATCTCTTTTATGTCTTGTGAGTAATTACTTTAGTTCTTGAGGACATGGGAGAAGTCTAGTTGCTAGTAGTCATATGATGTTGAAGTAATTTGTGTTGTTTGATATTTAAGTTGTGTTGTTATTTTCCGAGTGGTGTTGTGTGAGCCGAACACTTAACACTTCGCCTTTTAAGGACCTAGGGGAATACATTGTGTATTAAGAATGCTTACGGTGGGTTGCCGGAGTGACAGAAACCTGAACCCCAGTTTGCACACTTTTTCACAAGGGAATACTGGATCCTTGATCTTATTGCTGTTGTTAGGCTTTGCCTTAATTTCTATCTTGTATTTGCGGATTATTGCAAGATGTTTAATCAGAAGAGTGCACTTATCTTAGTCTAGAAGGTGTGCTAGCATAGATCCACCCACTCAACACTTATCAGCACAACACTTGTTATCGATACGGAGTATGGAGAAAGCACGTGACTACCTCTCCATGTGTCCTCAAGAACGCTTTAGTCTTTATAAGTTCAGTTGCCAGGCTTATCCTTTGCACAAAAGGATTGGGCCACTTGCTGCTCCTCAGTGCTATTTACTTTGCTTGCTTTTATCTTATCTTTGCTTATATCGAAAACCCCTAAAAAGTTATCGTTCAGTGCTTGCAGTTATTCCTTGTACAAAATCACCTATCAATACCTTTCGCTCCTCGTTGGGTTCGACACTCTTACTTATCGAAAACACTACAATAGATCCCTTTACGTTGAGGGTCATCAAGCTACGTTTTCTGGCGCCATTGCCGGGGAGCATAGCGCTATTGGTAAGTGAAGCTGGTAAGGAATTTTTATATCGTTTCTTTTATTTTGTTGTTGCTGTTCTTTGTCCGTATGGACAACCTAGCTATTGGATCGCTGCTTATGGGGAAACACCCCGCATATGTGGTGGTTGTACCTCCCCCTACTGAAGTTGTGCCTTATAAAATACCAGCTGGTATTATCGATTGTGTTTTGGCCAATCGTTATGCAGGAGACAGACATCCCAGTGAACACTTGCTATATTTATCACAACTATGTTCACTATTTAAGCTTGCAGGTGTATCAAAGGAGTTTGTCATGAAGAAATTATTCTCCGTATCGCTTATAGACAAATCTTCAGATTGGTATAAGCTTCTCAATAACTCTCATTTTCTAGATTGGCATGAGCTTATGTCTCTCTTTTATACCAAGTTCTATCCTCTTCATGAAATTCATCGAGACAGGAATTATATCTATAACTTTAGGTCTCGTGACGGAGAAAGCATTGCTCAAGCTTGGGGGAGATTGAAATCTCTAATGCTAAAATGTCCTATTCATGAGCTCCCCAAGAAAACTATACTTACAAACTTTTATGCTAGACTTTCTCGTCAGGATAAGGAGATGTTGGATGCTGATGTCTACGCACGCTTCTATTCTTGTAGACTATGTTGGGCCTCCAAGCGCAGAGGTTTGTAGGACAGCAGCAATTTCCCTCAAGTGGATGACCTAAGGTTTATCGAACTCAGGGAAGTAGAGGTTGAAGATGGTCTCTCTCAAGCAACCCTGCAATTAAGATACAAGAAGTCTCTTGTGTCCCCAACACACCTAATACAACTAGGAGTTGTATAGGTGCACTAGTTCGGCGAAGAGATGGTAAAATATGGGTGATAGATGCGACAAAACAAAGTAATATAAATCTGTAATAAAAAATGCAGCAAGCAAACAAGTGGTAAACGTGAGCACAAACGGTATTGCAATGGTGGAAACAAGGCCTAGGCTTCATACTTTCACTAGTGGGAACTCCCAACAACATTAACATAGTCTAATCACATGATATTTCCCATAAAACATGCAATGGAGACGTACTCGAAGGTCATTCCTTTGTGGTCAAGAGAGGACGAGAATTGTGTAGGGCTACAAAAGCACACCTCGGAGTTCGGAGTTCTCAATCTATGGATTTCCCAATGTCACCGCGGCCATTCAAAGAGAGTACCTCAATCACCACAACATATCTAAAGGATAGTCAAAGACAAGCACCAAAAGACTCTCAATCTTCAATCCACACACAAAAGAGGAAATCACTCATGAAAATATTCTTCTAACCCATGTCCAATAGACCGCAGTCACCATGGTCTCGGGGATTATACTAGATAGGATCAAGTGAGTACATCAAATCCAATACATAGAAGAAGGGGAAACATCATGGGATCACCCTAGAACATCATGGGCACAAAACTTGAAAATAAAGATACAATGATGTTGCTACAGTAGTAACAATCATCAAGACCACTAAAAACAGAAGGTAAAAACTCAATTTAAAGATAACAAGGGTTGTCTCGCTAGAGCTCTATTTCTTTATAGCCATAAAGATAGGCTTAAGATTTTAGTGATGCTCTCATAGGAATAAGAATTGAAGAACAAAATAGAGCATCAGGAAGCAAATACAAAACACATTTAAGTCTAACATGCTTCCTATGCAAAGGGATCTTATAGAATATTGACTCATTGAAGCATAAAGATATTAGCATAGGAAGGCAAAACAAGTGCAACTTCAAAGCTTTCAACATAAAGAGAGTGAATTTGATATTATTGAAATATCTATGAGCATATGTTCCCCTCTCATAATAATTTTCAGTGGGATCATGAATAAACTCAACAATATAAGTATCACATAAAAAATTGTTACCATGATCCACATGCAAAAGGGTACTCTTACTCTCCATATAAGCATAATCTTTCTCATTGGTAATAGTGGGAGTAGGACTATCATAAACAACTTGAACACTATAGATTAATTGTGTATTAGGAAGATGGTGTTCAACAAGGGAGTAATTCCCTCAATGATCATGACAAGTTTCATAAGGATAATTTCTCCTTATGTCATAGGTACCTTTATAATCACTAAAAATAGGAGTTATAACATCATCATAGTAGATAAGAGCATTATCATTGCTAGAAACTATATTTGTAAACATGTTGTCTTTATTCTTACTAGCAAAAGAATTATCAATTACCACATCACTAATGGGTAAAGGACTTGCAATCCTATCATCCCCAAGCTTGGAGCTTTCCATATCATCACTCTCAGAGTTGGTACCAAAGAGATTTTCAAGGTCATAAGTAGCATTATCATCATTTTCCCAATCACAAAAAGTAACATGCATATCATAATCAAAATCATCTTCAATAGTACATACAGACTTATCTTCAAGATAATAATGAATGCAATCAAGCTCACCATCCTCCATAAATTTTTGTCCGTTAGGATAAAAATCGATGCGAGGAATATGCTCAGGCCAGGTTGTTACCCATTCTTCTTCCTTCCTGCTCCTCTTCCTCCTCCTCTTCTTTTTCTTCTTCTTCACCTTAGGAAGGAGTGGTTGGAGGGGAAGTTTCTCCACATATCCTGGTTTATCATTAGAAACAATAGGGGAAACTTGGGAGAAACTCTCCTTTTTATTAGTAGAAATATAAGAGACATTTTTATACTTTGGTAGAGTTCCCTCCTTTCTAATCTTACTTATGTAATCATTCTCATGGCAATTAACAACACAATAGAGATGGCATTTCTGCAAAGTGTTATTTATTCCCAAAGCATGACCATCTAGCCAAGAAGTCTTTTCTGATAACTCTTCACACATCAAAAATAACATAAGCTCATCATAAAGATCAGGGGTGATCATGTCATCACACAACTGGCTAACAGTTATGTTTTTAAAGTACATGCACTGAAAATTGAAGTGACCCTTTATGCAGCAAATTTTACAAGTAAAAGGATAAAGGTCACACAATTCTCTAGCAATTTCATTTAAATCTCTAACCCAAGTGATTGTTCTTTCATGCTTATGTTGCTTACAATAATTCTCTTCTTCAATCATAGGCCTTTCACAAGGTCTATCCACTCCACAAAAATTAACATGCTTATATAAAACTTCATTTTCAGGAATTGGATCATGCATGTTGCAATCATCATTAACAATTTCATTTTCTTTGCAAATCTCTTTAAAAGGTTCATGATGCTTGATCCAATTCTCCTTAGGCATATTAAGATGTGAAGCAAAATATTTGAGAAATCAACAAGGAGTTGAGAATCAAGCCCAAACTTAGCACTAAATTTATTAAAACTTGCAGTTTCAACAAAGGACTTAATGCAATCATACTCATAAATTATACCTGACTCTTTACCTTTGTTGATCTCCCAATCTTCAGTGTTGTGTTGGATTCTTTCAAGGAGTTCCCATTTAGCATCAATCTTTTCGTTTGTGAAAGAACCCATCGAGGAAGCATCGAGCAAGTCTTTATCCTGTCGAGATAGCCTTGCATAGAAATTAGTAATAAAAATATCTTTGGGGAGCCCATGGTTAGGACATTTTAGCATCAAAGTTTTCAGTCTCCCCCAAGCTTGAGCTATGCTCTCTCCGTCATGAGGATAGAAATTATAAACACAATTCCTATTCTCATGGACTTCATGAAGAGGATAAAACTTGGAGTAAAAGAGAGACTGGATCTCTTCCCAATACAGCAGGTGAGAATCATGTAGTAGCCTATACCATTCCAATGCTTTTCCTTTTAGTGACAAGGCAAATAATTTCCTCATGACTTCATCTCTTGTCAAACCTGAAATCTTAAATAACTCACAAAGTTCTGTAAGTTTCAACAGATGAACACTAGGATGGACTGTTCCATCCCCTGCATAATGATCATTCATAAACTTTTCAATTATCCCAAGTGGTATTTTAAATGGGATACATTCATTAGGTGGAGGAGACTTCTCTACCACGGGTGTGGTAAAGCGGCCTCCCCGAAGCAGCGAACTAAGATTGCAGTTTTCCATAAGCCTAACTAGTGAAAATAAAAACAAGAAACGAAAAGATTTAATTGCAGAATCTAAAGATATACCTTCAAGCACTCACTTCCCCGGCAACGGCGCCGGAAATAGCTTGATGTCTACGCACGCTTCTATTCTTGTAGACTATGTTGGGCCTCCAAGCGCAGAGGTTTGTAGGACAGCAGCAATTTCCCTCAAGTGGATGACCTAAGGTTTATCGAACTCAGGGAAGTAGAGGTTGAAGATGGTCTCTCTCAAGCAACCCTGCAATTAAGATACAAGAAGTCTCTTGTGTCCCCAACACACCTAATACAACTAGGAGTTGTATAGGTGCACTAGTTCGGCGAAGAGATGGTAAAATATGGGTGATAGATGCGGCAAAACAAAGTAATATAAATCTGTAATAAAAAGTGCAGCAAGCAAACAAGTGGTAAACGTGAGCACAAACGGTATTGAAATGGTGGAAACAAGGCCTAGGCTTCATACTTTCACTAGTGGGAACTCCCAACAACATTAACATAGTCTAATCACATGATATTTCCCATAAAACATGCCATGGAGACGTACTCGGAGGTCATTCCTTTCTGGTCAAGAGAGGACGAGAATTATATAGGGCTACAAAAGCACACCTCAGAGTTCGTAGTTCTCAATCTATGGATTTCTCAATGTCACCGCGGCCATCCAAAGAGAGTACCACAATCACCACAACATATCTAAAGGATAGTCAAAGACAAGCACCAAAAGACTCTCAATCTTCAATCCACACACAAAAGAGGAAATCACTCATGAAAATATTCTTCTAACCCATGTCCAATAGACCGCTGTCACCATGGTCTCGGGGATTATACTAGATAGGATCAAGTGAGTACATCAAATCCAATACATAGAAGAAGGGGAAACATCATGGGATCACCCTAGATTAACATAGCCTATGATCACAACGAAGATCACATCATGGGAGAGAGAGAAACCACATAGATCAAGATACAAGCCTTAGCCCCGAGGGGAAACTACTCACACATGGACATGGTGAGAGGGAGAGTTGTTGATGGAGAGGTGCAGCCCGGAGGAGATGGAGGAGACGGCGACAGCAGCGGCCACGACGGCGGCGGCGCCCACGGCCACGGCCCTTGGGGGCAGCGGCCCTTGGCCCCTTCTTCTTCCTTGGAGATGGTGCTGCTGTGGAGATTGATCTCCCCCTCAAGACGGCTGCCAAGGGGGAGGAAATTTCGTGGTGCCCTTTGACCTAGGTTTCCTCTCTTTATATAGACTCTCGGATTCCCATCATCCAGATTACGTCTTGTGTATTTCGGGGTTTCTGGAAGCTTCCGAACTCCGATTGGGCCGAATTTTATGTCTAAATCCCCCGGACAAAAATTCCCTACAACTTTGTAGTTTTAAGTTTTTCCGTTTGAGGCCGTCTTCTAGCGTTTCCGAGGCGATCTTTAAAACCTGTCTGGTGGGGAAAGATTTTGGGAGAGTTAGAGTCCAACTCCTACAAGGCTCCTTTTTTGTGATTTTTCCTTTATCCAAGTAATTCCTACACATAAAATACAAAAATAAGAACTTGTGCACTCTTGCAACCATTAATAGGTTAGTTCCAAAATATGTTATAAAAAGATATGAAAGTGTATCAAAAGCATAGCAATATCACGCAAAACATGCATGGAGCAAGCAGAAATTATAGATACGTTTGGGACGTATCAGATGCCTCCTCTAGTGGGGTATTTCAGAAAAAAGGTGTTGAAGAAAGATGGGATCTCCTTGAAAGGATCCAGAAGAATACCGAAGATTGGGAAATAGATAAAGGTATTGAACGCACTATAAATTATGAGCATGATTATATAGAGAGCTATGTGAAAACTGATTCCTTTAATCCCTTTTGCTCTAAGATTGGTCTTGATTCCCATCTGATGATTGATTTTTTTAAGGACTTTGCCTCTCACATCGACTCTTCTAAGAATAAGAAGAGTCAGCATCATAAACCTTTCAAAAATTATCTATTGATATTCATGTTGCTGACCCTATTGTGCCTGCAGTTATATATGAAAATCCCCCCTTTCCCGTAAGAATAAGGGAGCACTCTTTTGTGACAGGCATAATGAATAAGAGTGAGAGAATAATTGATGAACCTGAGGACCAGATCAAGGTCGATCCTCGAGTTGCATTGGTTAAGGATCTTATTACTAATGATGCTTTAGATTCCAATATAAATTTTTGTGTTGTTTCCACTAACCTTGTCACAGCCAAGAATAAGGGCCCAATTTCAGGTACTCCAGTAGTATCTGTTAAAATAGGAGATCATAATTATTATGGGCTATGCGATTTGGGATCGAGTTCTAGTGCTATCCCGTATTCACCTTATCAAGAGATCATGGGTGAAATTTCACCTTGTGAACTAGAAGAAGTTGATGTTACTATTCATCTTGTAAACAGAGCAACTATCTCTCCTATCAGAATTGTGAGAGACGTTGAAGTCTTATGCGGAAAGGTAAAGTATCCTACCGACTTTCTAGTACTTGGTTCAGTAAGGGACAATTTTTGTCCTATTATTTTAGGTAGACCTTTTCTCAAAACCTGTGGAGCTATAATAGATTGCAAGAAAGGTAAAGTTTCTGTTGAATTCAATGGTGAGCCATATGAATTTAACTTTTCAAAGTTCTCTAAGTAGCCTCGTGGTACTGATTTGCCTAGTAATGATAAGATTATTGAAGATATTGCTTCCATTGCTATTCCCCCTAATGATCCTTTGCTGCAATATATGGAAGACCACGAGAATGATTTGCATATGCAGGAGAGGAATGAGCTGGACGAAATATTCTTAAGATAAACTGCTATCCTAAAGCACAACCTTCCAGTTGAGCCTTTGGGAATTTTGTCGCAACCAAAAGAAGATCCAGTGTTTGATCTTAAACCTCTTCCCGATTCGCTCAAATATGCTTATTTAGATGAAAAGAAAGTATATCCTGTTATTATCAATTCTAATCTTTCAGGGTATGAAGAGGAGCATCTATTGGAAGTACTTCGCAAACATCGAGGTGCAATTGGATATACCCTTGATGACCTTAAGGGGATTAGTCCGTCTATTTGTCAACATACCATCAACCTTGAACCTAATGCTAAACCAGTTATTGATCATCAACGACGGTTGAATCCTAAAATGATGGATGTTGTAAGGACTGAGATTCTCAAGCTTCTAGTCGCAGGTATTATCTACCCTATAGCTGATAGTAAGTGGGTAATCCCGGTTCATTGTGTTCCAAAGAAAGGAGGAACAACTGTGGTTCCTAATGATAAGAATGAACTAATACCTCAGTGAATTATTATTGGATATCGAATGTGTACTGATTACAGGAAGCTGAACAAGGCAACCAGGAAGGACCACTACCCGTTGTCGTTCATCGGCCAAATGCTTGAAAGGTTATCCAAAAATACTCACTTTTGTTATCTTGATGGTTATTCTAGCTTCTCTAATTCATGTTAACACTGCTGATCAAGAGAAGACCACTTTTACCTGTCCCTATGGTACTTATGCTTACAGACGTATGCCTTTTGGTTTATGTAATGCCCCTGTTACTTTTCAAAGGTGTATGTCTGCTATCTTTCATGGTTTTTGTGAAGAAATTGTGGAGGTATTCATGGACGATTTCTCCGTCTATGGAACCTCTTTTGACCATTGTCTCCACAACCTTAATAAATTTTTGCAGAGATGTGAGGAGAAAAATCTGGTGCTTAACTGGGAGAAGTGCCACTTTATGGTCAATGAGGGAATTGTTCTTGGACACAAGATTTCCGAGAGGGGAATTGGGGTGGACAGGGCCAAGATCGAAGCAATTGAAAGGATGCCCTATCCAAGGGACATCAAAGGTATTCGTAGTTTTCTCGGTCATGTTGGTTTCTATAGAAGATTTATTAAAGACTTTTCTAAGACTTCGAGACCCCTCACTAATCTTCTCTAGAAGGATGTTCCCTTTGTTTTTGATGAAGATTGTAAGGAAGCCTTTGAAGTTCTTAAGAAAGCATTAATAACTGCTCCTATAGTACAACCACCTGATTGGGATATACCTTTTGAAATTATGTGTGATGCTAGTGATATTGTTGTTGGAGCTGTTTTAGGACAAAGGGTTGATAAGAAGTTGAATGTTATTTATTATGCTAGCAAAACCCTTGATAGTGCTCAAAATAATTACGCTACTACCGAGAAGGAATTCTTGGCAGTAGTGTTTGCTTGTGATAAGTTTAGGTAGTATATTGTTGATTCTAAGATTATTGTTCATACTAACCATGCTGCCATTAAGTATCTTATGGAAGTTTCAAAAAAAAGTATCGTATGGAGAAGAAGGATGCCAAATCGAGGCTCATCCGATGGTTACTCCTTCTTCAAGAATTTGATTTGTAGATTGTCGATAGGAAAGGAGCAGACAATCCGGTGGAGGATAATCTTTCAAGGATGGAAGATATACCGCATGATCCCATTCCAGTCAACGACAGTTATCCAGACGAACAACTAGCTGTTGTTAAAGTACAATCTCTCTCCGATCCTTGGTTTGCAGATTATGCTAACTTTATCGTTGCAAAGTTTTTGCCTCCAGGTTTAACATTTCAGCAAAGGAAGAAGTTCTTTCATGATTTGAGGCATTACTTTTGGTATGACCCACATCTTTTCAAAGAAGGTCCAGATGGGATCGTGAGAAGATGCATACCGGAACACGAACAGAAAGACATTCTCAAACAATGTCACGATGGTCCATATGGAGGACATCATGCTGGTGAGAGGACCACACATAAGGTTCTTCAATCAGGTTTTTATTGGCCTACTCTCTTTAAAGATGCTAGAAATTATGTTTTATCCTGTGATAAGTGTCAGAGAGTTGGTAATATTAGTAGGAGGAATGAGATGCCTATGAATTACTCTCTAGTGATTGAGCCTTTTGATTGCCGGGGTTTTGATTTTATGGGTCCTTTTCCTTCCTCACACAAGTACACTCACATTCTAGTTGCTGTTGATTATGTAACCAAGTGGGTAGAGGCAATCCCCACTAAAAGTGTTGATCACAAGACATCTTTGAAAATGCTCAAGGATGTAATTTTTCCTAGGTTTGGAGTACCCAGGTACCTCATGATTGATGGGGGTTCGCACTTTACACATGGATCTTTTAGAAAAGCTTTAGCCAAGTACGATGTCAATCATAGAATTGCTTCACCTCCGGGAAGGGGAGATCATCGCCATCGTCATCACCATCGTCACGGGCATCATCGAGATCATCATCAACATCATCCCCAACATCAACACCATCTCCACCACCATCCATTCTCACCTCACAAGTTCATCTTGTGTTGTAATCCGTACTATCTATCCTCTCTACTCTACCGGTGTTGATTACTACGTTGTAGTGAATACTATTGAGTTTTGTTGGAGAAATACCATTATGTCCAGATTTTTTATCATATATTTATCACCTCTGATCATGATCTCTTTTATGTCTTGTGAGTAGTTACTTTAGTTCTTGAGGACATGGGAGAAGTCTAGTTGCTAGTACTCATATGATGTTGAAGTAATTTGTGTTGTTTGATATTTAAGTTGTGTTGTTATTTTCCTAGTGGTGTTGTGTGAGCCGAACACTCAACACTTCGCCTTATTAAGGACCTAGGGGAATACAATGTGTATTAAGAATGCTTACGGTGGGTTGCGGGAGTGACAGAAACCTGAACCCCAGTTTGCACACTTTTGCACAAGGGAATACTGGATCATTGATCTTATTGTTGTGGTTAGGCTTTGCCTTAATTTCTATCTTGTATTTGCGGATGCTTGCAAGATGTTTAATCATAAGAGTGCACTTATCTTAGTCTAGAAGGTGTGCTAGCATAGATCCACCCACTCAACACTTATCAGCACAACACTTGTTATCGATACGGAGTATGGCGAAAGCACGTGACTACCTCTCCATGTGTCCTCAAGAACTCTTTAGTCTTTATAAGTTCAGTTGCCAGGCTTATCCTTTGCACAAAAGGATTGGGCCACTTGCTGCTCCTCAGTGCTGTTTACTTTGCTTGCTTTTATCTTATCGTTACTTATATCGAAAACTCCTAAAAAGTTATCTTTCAGTGATTGCAGTTATTCCTTGTCCAAAATCACCTATCAGTACCTTTCGCTCCTCGTTGGGTTCGACACTCTTACTTATCGAAAACGCTACAATAGATCCATTTACGTTGAGGGTCATCAAGCATACACACATCTATATCTACGGAACTAAATCATGTGCTTTTCGTTATAGCACAGAAGTGGTATGGCATCAGTAACTGATGTGGAATTGTGGATACAGTTACATTTCCACTGAACAAAACAAATAATACTTGATGTCTATAGTCCTACAAAAGATAATACTGGACACCAAACATTGTATTTGATTAGGGTGTTATGGCTGAATGTCACTGTCATTGTGTAGCAAATGCAACATCCAGAATAATCTAATTAGACTACATGAAGCTTTATCTATAAGTATAAGCACCATCACTTGAGGAATAAATGAGGAACTACATCATACTATCAACTTCAACAAAGATTAGTCGAGTGTTCCCTCTCACCTAGGGGAAAAGGGCAAGGTTAATTAAATAACATTGAAAGACTACTGGTTTACTTAATGAGAGGACGGAGAGAGTTCGAGGGATTGAGAAAACTCAATTGAGAGGACAGGGAGAGTTTCAAGGATTGAGAAAACTCACCTGTGTCGCCGCTGCCTACGCAAAAAATTGACACCTTGTGAGCTTTCCACCAGAAAGATCCTACTGATTGATCCTCAGGTGCCATGTTTCCATAAGCTGATTCCCAGAGTAGAGCTACCCATGACAGGTCTTCTTTGTTCAAGAATTTGTGAATGTTTTTCATGAGCAGAGCCTTGTTATGTGTTGAGACGTCCAAAATTCCTAGCCCTCCTTTATCTTTTGGCATACAGACTTTGTTCCATGATATAAGGGGTGACCCCCCTGTTCTTGTCCATATTTTCTCTAGGATAATTTTCTCAAGTATTTATTTATCTGATTGATGATTCCCGTTGGCAAGGAAAGTGAGCACATGAAGAAGGTGGGTAGTGCTGAAAATACTGCTTTGATCGGTAACATTCTTCCATCATAAGATAGCATGGTAGTGCAGCCAGAAAGTCTTTGGTCTAATCTTTGAAGAATAGGGAGAAAATGCTCAATTCTTGGTTTTGAAATTCCCATAGGGAGACCTAGATAGGTGAAAGGAAATGATCCATGTTGGCACTGAAGACTATCTGTCAGAGTTGTGATTCTGTTGTCTTCTACATTGATTGGGACTAGAAATTATTTGTGATAGTTGATTTTTAGTCCAGTGGACTCTGTGAAGAATTGCAGAAGGCTTTTCAGTTGCTCTAGCTGATTGCAATTGGCAGCTAGGACCATTATTGTATCATCTGCATATTGGATTATGGGGAAGTCTGGGCAGGCCATGGATTGGATAGGTGGTTCAATGAGGTTGGCAGTCATTGCTTCTTTACAGATGGATTGAAGTAGATCAGCTGCCAGCACAAAGAGCAGTGGTGAGAGGGGATCTCCTTGTCTCACTCCCCTTTTGCGATGGATTGTTTTTCCAGGAATACCATTGAGTAGTACAGCATATGTGCCAATGTTAAAGATCATTTGTATCCATTTGCACTATGTATTTCGAAACCTTTTTACTTGCATGATTTCTATAATTATGGAGTGCTCAATCAGATCAAAGGCCTTTTCAAAATCAAGCTTCAACACTACAATTTGCTTCTTGGAAATGTTGCAAAGGTGCAGGTATTCATATGTCCAAGCAACACAATCTTGAATATATCTCTTTTTGATGAATCCATATTGATTTGTACTGATTAATCTTTGAATGACTTCTTGAAGTCTGTTTGCCAGTAGTTTGGTAATGATCTTGATTGTACAGTTTAGCAGGGAGATTGGTCTATAGTCATTGACATTTCTGGGAGTATCTTTTTTTTGGAATAAGTGTGATAAATGCCGCATTGATACTCTGAATATTTACTTGTCCAACATGAAAATCAGAGATTAACCTATAGAAATCCTAGAAAATAATGTCCCAGCACCTTTTTATGAATGCCCCATTGAAGCCATCAGGTCCAGGTGCTTTATCTGTTGGCATTTGTTTAACAACTTCATCAATTTCTGTTGTGGAGAAGGGTCTTTCTAATTCCTCTAAGTTATCCATATTTTGAAGTATGGATGAGAGATCAAGGAGATTGGTGGTTGGCATGGAAATGCCAAGTCTGGTTTTAAATTCTTGCCATAGAATATTTGCTTTTCCTTCTTGGTCTGTACTCATATTTCCATTTTCATCTATTAATTCACTGATGAAGTTTTTTCTGAATTTGATGGTTGCCTTGGTTTTGAAGAAGTGGGAGCTTTCCTTTTCAAATTTCACCCATCTGATTGTTGCTCTTTGCTTCCAATATATCCTCTGGATCTCCAGTGTTTTTGTCAGATGATCTTTGAGAATTTCTCTACCATTGTGTTCAATGTCAGTCAAGGGTCTAAATTCTTCAAAGAAATCCCACATGTAAATAACTTCATTGCAAGCTTTGATGGTGGTTGTTAAGTTTGATAAGTTCTTGGACCATACTCTTAGCCCTTTTTTAAGTCTCTTTAATTTTGCTGTGAGAATTTCTGCACTTTCCTCTTCCTGAATTGGCTGGTTCCAATTGTTCTCCACCAGTATTTTAAAGTCTTGATGTTCCAGCCAAAAGTTTTCAAATATGAAGATTTTTTATTTGGGCATATTTGTACCAATTGATATGCAACAAGGAGTATGGTCAGAAGTTGTTTTGGCTAGAGTTCTGACAGTGGTATTGGGATAGGAGATAGTCCAATGCTCACTGGTAAAAGTCCAATCAAGTTTTTCCAGAAGAGGGGCATCTTGCATGTTGCTCCAAGTATAGTTTCTATCTTTCAGTGGGATTTCCACAAGAGCTAGTGAATGGATTGCTCAATTGAACTGAAGCATATTAGATATGTCCCCATGTCCTTTGTTTCTGTTATGTGGGTATCTGATATAATTGAAGTCCCCTACAATGATCCAATCTGAAGTATCTGGCATTTGAATATTTTTGAACCAATCAATAAATTCTAGCCTTTGGGCATTATCACAGGGTCCATAAATGCTTGTGAGAATCCAAGATTTGTTATTCCTCAGGGAGGTGAGTCTGACTGAGAGGGAGAAATTATTTTTGAGCAAGCATTCACCTTGGAAAACACTGCCATTCCATGCAGTTAAAATACCTCCAGAGGCCCCATTGGATGGTAAAAAATAAAAAATTCCTATTCTGGTGGGGCAAAAATTTGCAAGATATGACTGTTCAAAGTTTTCCTTTTTAGTTTCCTGAATACAAATAATTGAACTATTAGATTCAGATATCTTGTTTGATATGGCCAGCCATTTATCTTTTGAATTTATCCCTCTGATATTCCAGTTTAGAATATTCCAATTAACAGCTATAATAAGGGAATGGATCTGTGTTCTGCTCTTTTAGCTACTGATTTCCAGTTCTTCTTACAGTATGCAAAATAAATCAGAGTCATAGTTGTAATAATTATTACAAGACCAAGGAACAACAAAAGACATCTAGTTCCTTCTGATTTCTCCAGAGTAGCTTCAGGCTTCCAATCCTTCATGCTCAGGCTTTTTTGGGAGGCTTGGTTCCCTTCTCTATGGCCATCTTCTTGCCTTTCTTTTTGTTGTGCAGAATCTCTTCACTTGTATCCTTTGCATTTACCTTGCAATAAGATATATTCAGATTTTTTACAGCTTTGCTTTTAACAGGAGGAGGAGCTATTTTGCAGGCCATGCAATTTATATTCAGGCATAATTCTTGCTTAAAACCATTGGCTTGACAAGTTAACCTGGCACTTCTTCTTATCTCAGATTCCACTAAAGGTGCTCTTTCCTTTCTTTTCCCTTTGGCATATATTGCACTGGTTGATGATGCCATGAGTGCTTCATTGCCTAAGGTCTTGTTTTTCTTTTCCTGGGGAGTATGAAAGGGATTAGATGGGCCCATAGATTCTTTAGGAGAGGAGCTCAATTGTGTACTATTGCTAGTGCAATTTGAATTCTGACTAATAGGGCATTTATCAGGAATAAAAATAGTCATGAGGTCTTCATGTGCTGTTCCATCCACAATAATATTCCACATTTCAGAAAGGAGACACTATAATTTTTTGGACAGATAAATGGGAGAAGCAGCCCATGAGACAGAAATACCCAGAACTACATTCCTTTGCCAAATATTATAGAATCACTTTGCAGAACTTCAGACAACACTCCAATTGGACTGACATATTCCACACCCCAATGTCTAACCAAGCATGGAACCAACTCCAAGACCTAACTATGATCATCCGAGCCGATTCACAAGACAAAGACACATGGGGGTTCCAGGGAAAAAATCATACTCATCCATGACCATATACAAGTGCATGATGAATGATGACCAAGGATCTGCTCTTTTGAACAAAATTTGGAAAACATCAAGTAGGCTCAAACACAAAATTTTCATCTGGCTGGTTTTGAAAAACAGAATCAACACAAGGGCAATGTTACAGAGAAAAGGCATGCATCTAGACAACTATGATTGCCCTTGTTGTCCCACACAAAGTAGTGAAACACTCCTACACCTACTTTGGGACTGCAATTTTGCCCATAGATGTTGGATATCTCTAACACCTTACAAAAGAAGAGGGACATCAGTCTATGAGGAGATACTACAGGCTATGCAACATGTACCACAAGAATTTGGTCTAGATATCATTATAGTGGGATGCTGGAACATCGGGAAGCAAAGAAATGAAAAAAATCAGAAATGAGCAACTCACAGTTCAAGAATGGATAAGAAACCTAGCTCAAGATTTAAATTTTTTTATTGATAATAATAAAAGATAGTCTTAAACCCAAGCTACAGGACTGGATTGATCAACAGCTTTCTTAAAAGCAGATTTTTTTGAGGCAATTTTGTAATTTATCTTCATTCTCTCATGCTAGCTAAAACAGGAATAGGCTGACTACTTTCTTCCCCCCCCCCTCACTCACACATTGTAATATATGTAAGAGCAAGTTTTTCCCCCGAAGGTTTTTGACATTGTTGGACAAAGCAGAAGTGGAACTAATATTGTTTTCGAGTATAAACAGATACTTAGGTTCCGAAAGAATGGAGTTTGCATGTAGAAGGTCGAAGGACAACTCGCTGCAGCAGAGCTGCAGTCTTCTACCGAACCCTTTGATGGAAGACGACCCCTAAAAATGTAGTCGAAGAAAAAGTCTCTCTCGAGTAAAAGCGCAACGAGGAGAAAGCTGAAGCTGGTCGAAGACTTAGTCTTTTTACTAGTTTCTCTTTACTTTCTTGAGTCGTAAGAAAAACCGTACTATCAAGAGGGGTTTGCTAGTTGAGATCTTAGTCGAAGTGAATTTGCTCTGCTCAACCTAAACCCACAAAAGCCTACCGAGAGAAATCTTGCTGAGTCGAGTAAATAGCTCGAAGGCAAAGTCATCGCACTTTGTGCCTTCGAGAGAGAACTCGTTCGGTAAGTCAGCTTACTTGTTCCTCAAGTAAAGTTGCGCAGTGATTGGAATCCGACCGTTGTGGACACGCGTCAAGCGGTTGCATCGGGTCACTTCAGTCATTTTACCCATCGGGATCGCCAACTATAAATACCCCGCACCTACCCGCCATTTCGGGTCGGTTGCTCCACTTAAGATTCTAAGACAGAAGTCTGTGAGCATCCCAAGAGAGATTCATCGAGAGAAAACCAAAATCCCAAGTCTGAGCTGAGTTGAGCAATTCACTATGACTTAGGTCGAGATTAGCCGATCTTTTTATCTTGGAGAACTGCAAGTCTCCTAGACGGTTAGGCGTCGCCTGTCAAGCAGTCGAAGAGAAATTGTCACTGCTGAAGGAAGTTTGTAAAGGTCTCGGAGATGTCCCGAATCATCTACCACGAGTGAAAACTGGACAAGCTCGAGGAGTTTGTTGCAGTGGAGAATAGGACGGAGAGAGTTTTTCTCCAAGTGTTCAATCACCAGTCCCTCCAACCAGACGTAGCACTTTGCAGAGTGTGAACTGGTTTACCAAACATCGTCGTGTCAGGCTCGTTTTCCTTCATACATTTATATTAAGTATTTACTCGTAGCCTGTTTGCCTTCGATGTTTCCCTTCGCCCTTAACCCTTTCGAGCTATGCATTACCTTCGATACTGTATTTCCTTCGAGATGTTCTTAGTCCTTCGCAGTTTGCATGAATTCCTTCTAAGTTCCTTAGAATTTTTAGAAGTGATCATTCACCCCCTCCCCCTCTGATCATTCTTGAGCTTTCAATATAGCATTGCACTTTTGTATTCATGAGAAAATATAAAAAATACCGTGGAACAATAGTTCTACGGTTATTGCCTCAAAAAATCACACCTTCGTTGGGGAACGCGGTAAAGAGAGAGAGAGGAGGGAGGTCAAATCCATCCGTCCAAATCAGCATGGGCGACAAAAGATGCGTCGACTATCGACTACGGCCGGCGTCGGATGGCGGAGAAGACCGGCGATGGATGGGGCCGACGGACGGGAACTGCACAGCGGCGATGGATGGACGAACGGCGGCAGTGAGCGAGGGTCGTATCCCCTGATAGGGCATATTTCCCCATGATTGGTTTTAGTGATTGATGACAACACATTTGCGGTTTAACCGTGTGCCTTGAGTATTTTAGATAACTTAAGCCATGGCACAAGACGGTTATCATCCCCTCGTTTGATGGAACGTGAAGACGGAGTTTCCCTCTCGGATTCTTTTTTTGGTGGTTGAGTCGTAGGAAGTCCGTACTATTAAGAGGGGATCCGCGGTGATAAGATGGGTGGAATCATCACACTACACTTTTCTCTGCACCCACATATCTTCTTGGCGCCTTCGGAGGAGTCAGTATAGGAGGCCATTCCAGCCTGGGTCTGCTGGGGCGGTAGTACCGCACCCACCGCGGTAGTACCGCGGTACGGTAGTACGGCAGTCTAGTGCCGCAACCACTACCGCAAGCGTACTAACTGAGCGGTAGTGGGCACGGCACCAGAGTGCGGTACTACGGTACCATGGTAGTACCGCACCCAGTGTGGTAGTACCGCGCTACGGTAGTACGGCAGTCTAGTACCGTAACCACTACCGCAAGCGTACTGACCGAGCGGTAGTGGGCACGGCGCTAAGCTGCGGTACTACGGCAGCACGGTAGTACCGCACCCAGCGCGGTAGTACGGCAGGCTAGTACCGTAACCACTACCGCAAGCGTACTGACTAAGCTGTACTGGGCACGGCACTAGGCTGCGGTACTACGGCAGCGCGGTAGTACCGCACCCACTGCGGTAGTACCGCGCCACGGTAGTACCGCTCTAAGAGCGGTAGTACCGTGGTTGGTGGGGGTCCAACGGATGTTTAATGCGCCCCCTATAAAAGGGGGTCTTCTTCTCCAAGGAGACTTACCTCATTTTATTGCTGCTCCTCCATTGACGCCCAAAGCTTATTCTTGCCCGATCTCCCTTCCTAGCCATCAAAACTTGTTGATTCTCTAGGGTTTGGAAGAGGAGGCCCCGATCTACACTTCCACCAAAGGATATTTGATTCCCCCCATTATTCCCTTGTGGATCTTGTACTCTTGGGTGCGTTGGTGCCCTAGACGGAAGAGGTCACCTCGGAGCCACATTCCATTGTGGTGAAGCTCCGTGGTTTGTTGGGAGCCTCCAATTAAGTTGTGGAGATTGCCCCAACCTTGTATTGTAAAGGTTCGGTTGCCACCTTCAAGGCCACCGCGTAGTGGTTCACGGCATCTTGCATTGGTAAGAGCGTGAGGAGAATAGGGTGGCCCTCGTTGGCCTTCGTGTGAGAATTGTGCTCCACACCCTCTCCAAACGGAGACGTACTTCTCGAGAGAGAAGGAACTCCGGTAACATATCCTTGTCTCCGTGTTCCCTCTACCTTACTTTGCAAGTTACTTTTCATTGCTTATATCTTGCTTGATTTCTTATTGTAGTTGTTAAGTTGTCATATAGGATCTCACCTAGTTGCATATCTAGACAACTTACTTTTCTTGATGAGCCTAAACTTATTAAGAAGTCATAAAAATTGTTAGTCGCCTATTCACCCCCCCCCCCTCTAGTCGACATTCTGATCCTTTCAATTGGTATCAGAGCCTCGTCTCTTATTAAGGGCTTTACCGCCTTAAGAGGATGGCGACGGAGGGGAAAGAAAAAGACGTTGAGTTGGTAGGTACTTCGGCCAATCCCTCCTTGGGGGAAAGTCCAAGTACCATGGGACTCACGAACACGTCTTTGAGGGATGACACAACCACCGTCTCTAGACATGAGTATAATGACGACATGTCCGCCATAAAAGCTCAAATGAATGAAATGACCCAATTGCTTAGAGATCTCATGTCTAAGGCTCCCGAGGGGGGCAACGCCGTCATCACACCCAACACTCAAACGTTGGGAGGAGGAGAGTCGATCTCTCAAGTTCGTGATGATGGTAGGAATGGCAACCCTTTCATTCCCCTTCATGGGAATGGAGCGGGTGTCAATTCCGTGGTTGCCCCTCCCTCGATATATCGCCCTTTACCTCTACCCAAGCCTCATTTTGCACATGCAGGACCAACACCTATCCTTAACAAAGATGAGTATCCTATATGGGCATACCGTATGAAGAGGCACTTGAAGGGTTCATCGGAGGAATTGTGGCGAATTATCCAAGAAGGCTTTCATCCATATGATCGCCACAACATGACTCCAAGAGAATACCGTGACAACTTCATCAACAGTCATGCTCTAGTTGTCATTGGGAATGGTTTGAAGCCCGAGCAAGAAAATCTTGTCAGAAAGTGTGAAACGGCCAAGGAGTGTTGGGATCTTCTTGAAAGGACTCTCATGGGAAGTGCAAGTATTAGAAGCTCCAAATTTGACAAGGTCCAAGACCAAGCCGATAACTTTGTCAGAAATGAAGGAGAGTCTTCCAAGGATGTTCATCGAAGGTTGGTTGCTCTTGCCAATGATATGACGGATCATGGAAGCAAGGACACCGATGATGATTGGGTCAAAAGGAAGTTCATCTCGGCTATGCTTCTCTATAAGGAGCATCTCACTCAAGTCATTCGTCAAAGACCGGATTTCCGTGACTTGACTTCCAACCAAGTCTTGGATGAATTTGTGGCCATGGAGATTTTGAATGACACGGCCAAGACGAAGATAACACGCCATGGAGGTCCTAAGATGCAATCCCTCGCCTTGAAGGCAAAGGAAGTTCATTTTGAGGAAGATGTTGATGAAGAGGATGTCGGTCCGGAAGACACCAAGTATGCTTACAATGAGCACATGGCTCTTGCATCAAGACAATTTTGGAGCAACAAGAAGAACTTCAAGTCCAACACTAGTAGCTTCAAGCCCAAGGGACAAAGAATAAGAACTTGCTTCAATTGTGGAAATGTGAGTCATTTCGTTGCGGATTGTCCATATGAGAAGAGAGAAGATCATGGTGGCAAGCTCATCTGGAAGGACAAGTCCAAGTCACCGTTGAACAAGAATTTTGTGAAGAAGAAGCCACAACGTGTGTTGGTGGCTCATGAAGAATACTTCTCCGATGATGAGGATGATGAAGAAGGTGGTGAGATTGTGGCAACCGCCACCGTCGCCATCGCCATGGAGTCTCCCTCATCGTCTTCGCTCCTCAACTCCCCCAACGAAAATCCTCACATCATCCACAAGTGTCTCATGGCGAAGACCACTTCGGTAACTGATCGACTAACGATGGGCATGTCTATGCCAAATTTATTGGTTCTTATGATGAATATATTGCTTGGTCTATTTGGGTCCCTAAGACCCTTGTTACTAACGCAAGAGGACCCATTCGTGAATGGGTACCTAAAACCAAGCATTGATTCCATGTAGGTGGCGGCTTCCGGTGGTGGCTCATGGATACTTGATAGCGGGGCTACAAGTCATATGACCGGAAGCAAGGACATGTTGGTGGACATTGACTATGGACCATCTCGAACCACCCGTGTCCAATTTGGTGATGCAAACACGTCCAAGGTATTGGGTCTCGGTAAAGTAATAATTTCTCCGGACTCGTCCATTGAGAAAGTATTACTCGTTGAGACTTGTGCCTTTAATTTACTCTCCGTTCCTCAACTTGCTATGATGGGTCTTTGTACCTTCTTTGATAAAGACATGGTCACCTTGATGTGGAGCAAAACTCTTAAAGTAGCCTTTGTTGGACACGTGGAGGACGGTATGTATGTGGTGGACTTCTCCAAAGTTCCCACCAAAACCGCCATGTGTCTAATGGTTAAAGTTGATGTGGGATGGCTTTGGCACCACCGACTAGCCCATGTCAATATGAGATCTTTGCAAACCCTCCTCAACGGTGATCATGTTGTGGGACTAACAAATGTTAGTTTTGCCAAAGATCGCGCTTGTAGGTCTTGTATTGAAGGAAAGCTTCACGAGAAGAAACATCCCGTCAAGAATATCATCTCCACCAAGAGGCCGTTGGAGCTCCTTCACATGGATATCTTCGGGCCTCCATCCTATGATAGTCTTGGCGGAAGGAAGTAATGTTTGGTGATTGTGGATGACTATTCAAGATACACATGGGTTTATTTCTTCAAGAGGAAGAGTGAGACTCAACAAACCGTCATCGAGTTTGCCAATGAAGCTCAACGTCAACATAACTCAAAGATATTGGCTATTAGAAGTGACAACGGCACCGAGTTCAAGAACTATACCTTGGATGAATTTCTTGGTGATGAGGGGATCAAACATCAATATTCTTCTGCTTATACCCCTCAACAAAATGGTGTTGCGGAGAGAAAGAATCACACTTTAATTGATGCGGCAAGGACAATGATGGCGGAGTTCAAAAGTCCCTACAACTTTTGGGAGGAAGCCATCAACACCGCTTGTCATGCTACCAATCGTCTTTATCTCCGCAAGATCTTGAACAAGACTCCATATGAAATCCTTACCGGGAAGAAGCTCAACATCAAGTACTTCCGGGTCTTCGGGTGTAAGTGTTTCATTCTTAAAAAGGGTGCCCGTTTGTCTAAGTTTGAGTCTAAGGCAATTGAGGGCATATTTTTTGGGTATGCTCCAAACTCTCACGCGTATAGAGTCTACAACAAGTCTTCCGGGCTTGTTGAAGAATCTAGCAACGTGGAGTTTGACGAACATAATGGCTCCCAAGTGGGGCAAAGTGATCTTAATGATGTAGGTGATGAAATTCCTCCGGAAGCCATAAGAAGAATGGGTGTGGGCTTTTTCCTACCCATTGAGGAACCCCTTGTGGCGGAAGGAGAAGGACAATGCTCTACTCAAGTGGAGCCATCACCTCCTCAAGATCAACAAGCCAACCAAGAACAAGATGAAGGCCCTCTCGTTACCGAACAAGATCAAGGTCAAGATCACATCAATGTTGAGGGTGTCGCACCCAATGATGACCAAGATCAAGCTCAAGTTCAAGGACAAACTCAAGATGTTGAGCAAGTCCTTGTTGATGCTCCCTCTTCCGAAGATGTTCCTCTCGAGCCATCTCAAGAGGCCATGGAGGAAGAAAGAGCACGTCGAGCACTCAAGATTGCATCCCAGTTAAAGTCTCAAGATCTCTCGGTGGATCAAGTGCTCGGAAGCATCAAGAAATGGGTAACAACTCGTAGTCAGTTGAGAAACTTTTGTGCCCATAATGCGTTTGTTTCTTGTGTTGAACCCCAAAAGGTTTTTGAGGCGCTTAAAGAACCGGATTGGCTTGAGGCCATGCATGATGAGCTCAACAACTTCAAGCGCAACAAGGTGTGGTCATTAGTGGAGAGACCCAAAAGTGATCATAATGTTATTGGGACCAAGTGGATTTTCAAGAACAAGCAAGATGCTAATGGTGTTGTCATAAGGAACAAGGCAAGGTTGGTGGCACAAGGTTTTTCCCAAGTCGAAGGTATTGACTATGGTGAAACTTTTGCCCCCGTGGCACACCTTGAGTCCATTCGTATAGCTCTTGCTTATGCTTCTCATCATAACATCAAGCTATATCAAATGGATGTGAAGAGTGCTTTTCTTAATGGTCCCATTAATGAGTTGGTATATGTCAAGCAACCCCCCGGGTTCGAGGACCCCAATTTCCCTAATCATGTCTATAAACTCGACAAGGCGCTCTATGGCCTAAAACAAGCCCCAAGAGCTTGGTATGATCACCTTACTGAGTTCTTAGTCGATTATGGGTTTCAAATTGGGCAAATCGATCCTACTCTTTTTACTAAGAGGGTTGGTGGGCAATTGTTCATATGCCAACTATATGTTGATGACATTATCTTTGGTTCGGTTAACCAATCTTTTAATGAAGAATTTGCTAAGCTAATGACCGACAAGTTTGAGATGTCCATGATGGGAGAGTTGGAGTTCTTCCTCGGCTTTGAAGTGAAGCAATTATCTAGGGGAACTTTCATCAACCAAGCCAAATACACTCTAGACATGCTCAAGAGGTTCAAGTATGATGGTCTTAAAGGAGCCAAGACCCCCATGCCACTCAAGTGTCAACTTGACCTCGACCCGAACGGCAAAGAGGTAGACCAAAGGGAGTATCGTTCCATGATCGGTTCCTTGCTTTACCTTTGTGCATCTAGGCCGGATATCATGTTGAGTGTGGGTATGTGTGCAAGATTTCAAGCCGCACCAAAGGAGAGCCACGTGGTGGCTGTCAAGAGAATCTTTCGATATTTGGTTCATACCCCAAACTTTGGCTTGTGGTATCCTAAGGGCTCAAGCTTCAATCTCATTGGCTACACGGATTCGGATTGGGCGGGAGACAAAGTGGAGAGGAAGTCCACTTCCGGAGGATGTCAATTCCTTGGTAGGTCTTTGGTGAGTTGGTCATCCAAGAAGCAAAATTGTGTATCTCTCTCAACTACCGAAGCCGAGTATATTGCTGCCGCAAGTTGTTGTGCTCAATTATTGTGGATGAGGCAAACTTTAAGGGATTACGGTGTCACTTGTGACAAAGTGCCTCTATTATGTGACAATGAAAGTGCTATCAAGATTGCCTACAACCCCGTTCAACATAGCAAGACGAAGCATATTGAAATTCTACATCATTTCATTCGAGACCATGTGAAGCGGGGTGATATTGATCTTTCATATGTGGGCACCGGAGATCAATTTGCGGATATTTTCACCAAGCCTTTGGATGAAGCTAGATTCCGAGAGTTAAGGCATGAGCTAAATATCATTGATTCGAGTAATGCGGTTTGAAGACATGGCGCACACACCCCATCTCAACAAGGTATATAGCTTGGATGTAGGAATGGACATAGGGGGAGTGTTGCTTAATTAATGGGCAACCACTCCACCTATTATGCATAAAGAGAAACAATTCTTTCACTATGGTCACTTTCGGCGGCCTTTCTAGGTCACCCAAGGTGATAACGGTGCTTCAAAGAAGAGCATTGGCCATGAACCCAAGATACATCTTTGTGGTGTCATACCAAATAAGCTCAAACATGGTGGCTTCGGCCACCGCCCCTCTCCGTTGGAGAGTGTTTGTGTTCTTGTGTCCGTGTTTTTTTTTTAGTTTTGCGTTTTGGTCACTTCAAGATTGCTCTCTTGTTCGTGTGCTCCTTGATCATGAAGTGACCCTTCCCAGTCGTGTTTTGTCTTGTCTCCATCCTAAGCCTTTCCCCCCCTTAGCCGTCGCGCAAAAGTCCTCCTTGTTTGCAACCTTGGCTGAGTTTTCTGCTTCTTGCGGTACTACCGCCCGGGGAAGCGGTACTACCGCGCCCAGTGCGGTACTACCGCAGTCTCGGGGAGAGTCAAAACCGAAGGGGTACGGGAAGTTGTCCCCATACCCCCAGTCAGTTTCCCCTTCTCTCCTCTCTCGAAGCAGCAAGGCTCTCCCGCGGCGCCCTCCCCAGAGTGCCGCATCCGTGCTCCCCCTCCGTGTTCTCCTCCGGTGGGATCGATCCCCACCTCCCCCGTGTGCCATGGATCCCGGTATTGCCCTGTTTCTTCCTCGTGTTGGCTCGTGTTCTTGAGCTTTTGTGTTTAGGGCAATGCTTTTAGATCCACTAGGTTTTTGGCTATTCCTAGGCATTTTGAGGACATGGAAGGATTGCTAGATAGGCATAGAGTAGAGTTGTTGGTGTGGTTGTGATTTGTGGAGGCACGGTAGTACCGGATCTCAGATCCGTGGTCTCAGCTGTCTGCACGGTACTACCGCAGTGTTACTGCGGTACTACCGTAGTACCCTACGGTACTACCGTGGAGCGGTAGTACCGCATTAACCACGGTACTTCCGTACCTCCAGAACCTGCAACCTGTATCACCTTCTCTGCTCCATTGTTCATCTCCTGGACTTTTGCATCTCATCCTTTATTCTTTTTGTGTCTGTCTGTTTTGGGTTTGGTCAGGTGGTGGCTCTCGTTCGGACTTGAAGCGCAAGGCTCCAGTCACTGGCAAAGCACCGTACAGTTCAATGAAGAAGACCGCTCACCGAGAGAAGCCGAAGGTGAAGCCAGTGTTCGAGCTCCCTCTGCCAGAGTACCGGGACTACCGTAGGGTCAATCCCTACAGGCAGCCTCGTGATCCATCCTTGATGAAGTCCAAGTTCTGGAACAAGGAGCAGCGTGATGTCTTCCACATGATCATATCTGACAGGAAGAACAAGTTTGTGCCCAATGTGAAGTCCGTCGGTCTGGCATACATGGAGCAGCATATGGACTACTTTGCTGATGCTCTTGCTCTGGTGGATCCGTTTGGACTTCGCCACATCATTTCCTTCAACAAACCTTTTGACGCTGATCTCGTGGCCCAGTTCTTCGCCACCGTCTACTTCCATACTGATGCTGATACGACCATCACCTGGATGTGTGATGATGATGTTCTCACCTGCAAGTGGAAGGTATTCATGGATCTTCTGCAGGTCCCCTACACCACTACCGATGAGCCGGTGGGGCTGCGTCCTCACACCACTGCCCCTGCTAAGAAGAAGGGTGAGTTGGCCCCCTATCAGACTTCTGTTGTCTACTATGATGCGAAGGGCAACGAGAAGCAAAAGTTGATGCTCACCCCGTTTCTGGATATTATGCACCGGATTTTCCGGACCTCTCTGTTCCCTCGGGTTGGCGATCTGGACAAGATCCATAGCTACTTGGTCAACATGATTCTTCTCTTCCAGGAGTACAGGGGGTCGGCGATGACTCTGGATATCTGCTCGATCATGTATGAGGAGCTCTACACTGCAGTTATGGAGCGCAAGGTCCCTATCTATGGGCCTTACCTTCAGCTGTTGTTTGAGAAGGTCTGGAGTAACACTTATGGGGATCCTCTTCGGCTGGGGCATCTTACCAAGCAAGAGGTGGTGCAACTACGGATTAAGGCCAACTGGGCTGGTGGTGAGGCTGCTGCTCAGGGTTCCCATGTTGCTTCTGATGCGGAGATGGCTGATGAGGAGGGTGGAGCTGGTGATGCTGATGAGCCTGCGGTTGGTGGTGGCAGCGTCCGCCGCACTCGCTCTGGTACGAGCTTTGGTGGCAGTGGGAGGTCTTCCTCCCAGGACTTGGAGCAGCCGGGTTGGGCTGCTAAGCTCACTCGCAAGGTGAAGAAGTTGTTCTGCATGCAGTCTCACATGCAGCACAGGATGTATCAGGCTCACAAGAGGGAGAAGGAAAACCGCAAGCGTCAGAAGCTGTTCTACAGGCACCAAGGCATGGAAGTGCAGTCCGGATCTGAGGGGAAGATCACTGAGGAGGATGACTGGATCTACCAGTTCAGCACATGGGAGATTGACGAGGACACTGCCGGCACGTCTGCTTCTGCTCCACCTGCTGATGAGACTGTTGAGGAGACTGCTGAGGAGTCAGAGGCGGGATCGTCGGATGAGTCTGATGATGGTGATGAAGATTATCAGGCGGAGGAGTAGTCCACCACCGTGGGGCGTTACGTCACTCTCTGCCTTTTTGGCGTCTCGATGCCAAAGGGGGAGAGAGTTTAGGACCTCGATTTTCTTTCTTTCAGGGTTGTCGAGTTCTTTCAGGGTTGTCGAGTCCCAAGTGTGTTTCTGTGTTGCCTTTTCCTCCACTTGTGAACTCCGTGTGTTTGCTTTCGTTATTCGTTTGCCTTGTGAGACCTTCGTGAAGTATGGTATGAGACATATGCTACCCTTTGCTTAAAGTACTTTATATGTTGCTTATGCTATGCTTGTGCTAATTCTCGCTCATATAATTGTTGTTGGTAGCTTGTGTGGCATGGTAGATAAAATATAGGGGGAGTGTCCATTCTAATGTGTGCACCAGGCAATCCAAAGGCTAATCTCAAAGGGTGCACACATCTAGGGGGAGCTAGCCTATATTTTGTGGCTCCATGCCATATGTTTCATTCCCTATTATCTTTTTGAGCAAATCGGTTGTTGTCATCAATACACCAAAAAGGGGCAGATTGATAGGGAATATTTCCCCATGATTGGTTTTAGTGATTGATGACAACACATTTGCGGTTTAACCGTGTGCCTTGAGTATTTCAGATAACTTAAGACATGGCACAAGACCGTTATCATCCCCTCGGTTGATGGAACGTGAAGACGGAGTTTCCCTCTCGGATTCTTTTTTTGGTGGTTGAGTCGTAGGAAATCCGTACTATTAAGAGGGGATCCGCGGTGATATGATGGGTGGAATCATCACACTACACTTTTCTCTGCACCCACATATCTTCTTGGCGCCTTCGGAGGAGTCAGTATAGGAGGCCATTCCAGCCTGGGTCTGCTGGGGCGGTAGTACCGCACCCACTGCGGTAGTACTGCGGTACGGTAGTACGGCAGTCTAGTGCTGCAACCACTACCGCAAGCGTACTGACTGAGCGGTAGTGGGCACGACACTAGAGTGTGGTACTACAGTACCACGGTAGTACGGCAGTCTAGTACCGTAACCACTACCGCAAGCGTACTGACCGAGCGGTAGTGGGCACGGCACTAAGCTGCGGTACTACGGCAGCGCGGTAGTACCGCACCCAGCGCGGTAGTACCGCGCTACAGTAGTACGGCAGGCTAGTACCGTAACCACTACCGCAAGCGTACTGACTAAGCGGTACTGGGCACGGCACTAGGCTGCGGTACTACGGCAGCGCGGTAGTACCGCACCCACTGCGGTAGTGCCGCGCCACGGTAGTACCGCTCTAAGAGCGGTAGTACCGTGGTTGGTGGGGGTCCAACGGCTGTTTAATGCGCCCCCTATAAAAGGGGGTCTTCTTCTCCAAGGAGACTTACCTCATTTTACTGCTGCTCCTCCATTGACGCCCAAAGCTTATTCTTGCCCGATCTCCCTTCCTAGCCATCAAAACTTGTTGATTCTCTAGGGTTTGGAAGAGGAGGCCCCGATCTACACTTCCACCAAAGGATATTTGATTCCCCCCATTATCCCCTTGTGGATCTTGTTACTCTTGGATGCGTTGGTGCCCTAGACGGAAGAGGTCACCTCGGAGCCACATTCCATTGTGGTGAAGCTCCGTGGTTTGTTGGGAGCCTCCAATTAAGTTGTGGAGATTTCCCCAACCTTGTATTGTAAAGGTTCGGTTGCCACCTTCAAGGCCACCGCGTAGTGGTTCACGGCATCTTGCATTGGTAAGAGCGTGAGGAGAATAGGGTGACCCTCGTTGGCCTTCATGTGAGCATTGTGCTCCACACCCTCTCCAAACGGAGACGTACTTCTCGAGAGAGAAGGAACTCCGGTAACATATCCTTGTCTCCGTGTTCCCTCTACCTTTACTTTGCAAGTTACTTTTCATTGCTTATATCTTGCTTGATTTCTTGTTGTGGTTGTTAAGTTATCATATAGGATCTCACCTAGTTGCATATCTAGACAACTTACTTTTCTTGTTGAGCCTAAACTTATTAAGAAGTCATAAAAAATGTTAGTCGCCTATTCAACCCCCCCCCCTCTAGTCGACATTCCGATCCGTTCATCCCCCTTTCCATCTTTTTACAGCAGTAAATCTATATGGGCAGTAAAAAAACGCTCCTAGCATGTACACGTGTGGAATAAATAAAAGGAAAACGTGGCAGCTCGAGAGAGCTCACGCTCCTAAACTTGGAACGCACGGGAGGAGTTCAAGCTTAGCCAATTTGTAAGTAGGTATATGAAAAGGAGCGTTGCTCGGCTTAACAAAAAACTAAGGCCGCGCTTGGAACGTCGTTTCCAATCCCAATCCCGCCGAAAAATATTCGCTTGTAAAATATAAACGATGGCAGCAAGTTACGTACTTGGTTGGTTGTTTATGGACTGTAAAGCGGTTTCTATTTTACACCCGTATCTAGCGCGTCCCCTCCTATATCCGAAACACCGCTCAGTCGGCCTGTTTTGGTCACCTGTAAAATATCGGTCTGTCTACTAGATCGGTATAATACACTTGTAAGTTTTCTACACTCGTATCAATTTACCGAGCTTCCAAGCGCAGCCTAAAAAAGCAGTTGTACACTCTAGCCATTATGTATAGTATGTTTTCTTTTTTTAATAATAAAAGAGGGGGTTTCCCTCCGTATGTATACATTGTAGTGCCACAAAATAGTACAGTTAAACTGCAAATCCGATACTTAATGGCTGACGACGACGTACGGTACAAACTCGTCGGAACACACACTAGATATTAACCGGCAACAGCTGCAACGCCGCTGACGATCGAGCTTCGCCGCAACATTATTCAGCACTGGTAGGTGCAGCAGCTACGTACGTACGTAGGCGGTCGATCGATCCATCGATCTATGGGCTGTAGTAGATAACCTTGATCTCGGTGACGCCGTGGCAGTTGCCGCCGGGGACGGAGTGCTCGAAGCAGTGGTTGCCGCTGTTGCACCCGGCGGTGGGGCAGTGGCCCTGCAGCGGGCTGCCGTGCGGGGTGACGGAGACGCGGATGGGCATGCTCGCCTGGTCGGTGCTCACCTCGTAGTACGCGCCGCCCTCGTGGTCGAGGTGGAACTTGGCCACGGCGGCGCCCTGCGCCGACACGCTCCCGGACCACGCGCAGACGTCGAAGGACTCGTGCTTTCCGTTGGCGAGCAGCCACCCGTTGGGGAAGAGCATCTTGCTGTTGGAGACGGCGTTGATGCCCAGGTTCAGGTCGTGGCCGCACAGGTTCTGCACCGTCACCTTGTGGCCGTCGCAGCCTTGGCCAGCGGCAGTCATGGCCGTCGCCGACAGAGCCACGAGCAGCAGGAGGGCAAGGGGCTTGGTGGACGCCATGGCTAGCTAGCTACTAGCTAGCCGTTGGTGCTAGGAAATAGCTGTGGAGTCGAGTGAGAAGAGAAGCTTGGCCGTGGTTTGGGTTGAGGTTTATGGCTCAGGGTTGTGGGGTATTTATAGGTTAACTAGGGCTCTGGCACGAAGGTTCGAAATTGCAGCAGCGTATGGTATTCACTATCAGGTTCTTTTTTCTTTTATAAAAATCTCACTAATTTTATTTTTTTAATATAAAATTTCACTAATATATGCCTAGTCGCTGGATCCAACCACCAAATGCTAGAATCTGGGTTTTCATCATGAATAACTACTCTAAGCATATTCGAGCAATGTCTTCAACAAGGTGATGACGTAAAAATATCGTCATTGTCAGGTATAACCAACTTGAACGTGACCTAGCTTTTTCACCTCAGAGCTCGAAACAGGGTACTTAATAAGCACCGTCATCGAAAAGTGAATAATATGTTATCGCCACCACTTTTTCCGTGATCCTAGCACCTGCATGTGTTGCGCACTTGGGCTAGAAAACCGATGGACACTAGTGCACAACCATACCCTCTGTGTCAAGCCGTTGTACATAGATTGCATCTCACCGCCAAAACAACCACCGGATCTCGAGAGAGTTACACTCACGAAGACTTTTTGATGACACTGTAATCTGAGACAAAGGCGTCGACGCAGGGTGAAGTGGTCACCACACAGACCAACATGGCAATGCATCACCACCAACTAACAAGCAAGGCTTTGTAAGGAACACAAACATGCAACCAAGCGTGTTACTTGTGTTTCTTTTTTCATGTACCTTAAGGCTTTGTAAGCAAACAAATGAAGTGCACAACATGGACCGCCTAGAACATCTTTATTAACATTCAATGGGTGGCTTAAAATTTGGCGTGTGAGTACTAAGGGCGACTTCAACGAGGATCGCCAAATTATTTCTAAATTTTTGCATCAGATTGTTTAAATATTTTTGTCATCCAACTTTGAGCATCAAATTTATTCACACATATTTGGTTGTTCCAAATCGCATAAATTGGAACCAACCGTAGGGGAGATTGTGGGTCTCTGGACCTCCTTCACGTCCGGCCTATCAAAAACCTTACCCGAAGCCCGCACATTTGGACAAGGCATCATTGTTTTCGCGCAATTTGCCTGATCAATCATGGTCCTTTCCCATTGCCTTCGACCTGATTGCCACCTTCGCCATGGTTGATGTTGCACCTCACCCTTTCAGTCTATTTCTCCTTCCATCATCGTGATGGAGACGCCGCAAGAGGACCCAACGGAGACGATTGTCGTCCCGCGAGAGCTACAGGACCCGACCATGTTAGCCATGTGCAAGGTCACGTCCATGTAACGCAATGCCCGATCAAGGTAAAACTCCTCCTCCAATGGGGAGCCGCCACCCTGGTGCCTCCCGGGAAATCGATGGTGTGATCGTGCCAACTGAATCTGCTGTACTACTTCGCCTCCCATCAGCTTGGTGTGTCCGGTACACAACAGTCTGCGTCCTTCGTCCATCGAGTCACGCTCATCATCGAGCTCAACACCGACTATGTGTTCGAGTTGTAGTGGACATGTCTTGTCCGATCGCGGATGTCGGTTTTGGACTGCTTGTAGAGCGTCGATGTCAGTGCCCGATCACTGATCGCTATAATGCCTCATCCAAACGCAATGATGGCAAACGACGAGGCGATGAGGAACGGGAACCACTACATATCTAGCTAAAAAGACAAACAAATGAATGACTCACAACCAAAGAAATATACCATATGAGGGGTAAAAGGGTCTTTTCAAGTGTTTTTAGGCTCAAAATGGATAAAAGTGTCATAAAAGGCATAAAATTTAGACTTATTGTTAGATAGGGAAGAAATTATTTGCCGATTTCAAATAGGGCATAAAATATAGACACAGTGTTAACTAAGGAATTCTCTTTTTTTTATTGTAATTGCATATGTTTATAATTATTGAACATATGCTTAAATTGATATTTATCATTTTTGTGTGTGGTTCAAATTGATATTAATCTATATGTATGTCAAATGAAGATGGCCAAATCAAGGACGGATATTTGCTGACTACTACAATATGATGGTATTTATCCTTATGCATGTTTTCATGAACAAGTTTAGATGTGTCTATGAACATTTAATGTTTTAATGAATCGTGTTGAAACATATTGTGTGGTCCAATGGTCCAAATCAAAACAGTACAGTACTACACAACGTCTGCATGAAACATTTAATGACGGCCGTTTTGATGAACTGTGCTAAAATTATCATAACAGTCACTTCACTGCACTGAGCAGTCTAACATATTGGCCCTGTTTGGATACTCTAACTCGGTTAGAGCTTAGAGTTAGATTCGAACTCTAGTCTAACTCAAAACTAACTCTAACCAAAGAGGTGTTTGGATGGTGGGGTTAGATTGTCAATAAATGTACTATTCCAATCATTTGACTACTTTATTCAAAATTTTGTATGATGGAGATAATGGAAAAAGTAACTTTTTGTGCCTCATCCAACTCTAACCCAAATAAGCACCTCTTGTGTGGGTTAAATTTTTTGAATGGGTTAGATGCATCTAACCAACTCTACCTTCCTGTTTGGATGTTTTGGGGTTAGTTTGATACAATCTAACCAACTCTAACTCTAACCCATTGTCCAAACAGGGTCATTGTGTGGTCTAATGACCCAGGCACTGCACTGCCCGATGTTGCTGCTTATTATTATTTTTTCCTTTTTTTTTCCGAAGGATACTGCTTATTTTCTTTCATCATGTATATCAATAAGTGTGGCAGAAAAAACGTACTAGAAGCTTAGAAAATTTATACCAGTAGGTTTGCCTGGGTTTGCTATGGTTTTCTTTTTGAAGGTTGGTTTTGCTATGGTTAAACGAAGAGAAATAGTTGGGCAGGCGATAGACATCGAAATGAAGAAATACTGTAGTAAACCTATTTTACCCGTTCGGTCTCTATGGTAAAACACATGATGGGCATATTTGGTTCGTTACTGGTAACATGCATGCCAAAACTCGCCACAGTTCCCGACGCCTAACCTTTAGCCGGAGTTTGCTTTACAACGTGCCGCACCTTGCTTAGCGCCGTCGCTGATTCACTTTGGACGACGCAGCACGGCCAAAAGTCCGGCGCCGATCTGCGCGGCCGAACCGTCGGCGTGGCGGGTTCCGTTTTCCAACCAATCACGGGCAATACGTGTCGCGTCCAGCTTAAAAAAAGAACACTGTTCACCGGCCAATACATCTCGCTACACTGTGCTCGCATGCAGCTATAGTACTCGTGTCATCAGTGTGCACTGAGACGGAGCATGAAGCATCTCTCCGTAGCCTGAAAAGCCTGCCTGCCCGGACGGCACGAGCACGGGCATAAAGACACGGCCTAGTGCATGCAGGCAGGGGCAGGCCCAGGGTAGCTTTTGTTTGAAATCGAATCTCCGCCGACTAGTTTCTTTGGACTGAGAGCTGCCCCTAGGCTTCGTACTCGGCGCATGTCTGCTTTTCGATGTTACTTTGAATCCACGTACGCTTGCAATGGACAATGGAGTGCATCAGTGTGTGGCCACATGGGGTGCAGGTGTTGCTTCCAGGCCTGTTTGTAGAGAGATTCATAGGTGTAGATGGCATTTCCTTCGAGATTAACTGTAATTTATAGTAAATTTTGTGTTCGCTCTGTAACTACAAATACACCACAATCTTTAGTTCTACTCCTACAATGTTAATCAGTTTAGGGGTGTTCGACTGTTGACGCGCGTGTGGTACGCTGTCCTTATGTCGGCAGTAAAGATATGCAAAGTTGGGGAGCATCAAATCTAAGCCTGGTCATCTAGCATGTCATACTCTTATGTACTGACATAAAGCCGAAAAATTAAATCATGAAAAGCATGTCGACACCTGCTGACTGAGATGTGAAAGCTGTGACAAAGTGAACATCAGATTTGCTTTGATCCTGATTTTTTTTGCAAGTGACTTGTATGATTGTTTTGTGTGGTTCGTAAGATCTAATCCAATAAAAATATTTTCTAGGAATATCTTCTTTTTCTGTAGTGTTTTAAGACCCAGCAAAAAACAGTGATATTAGAAGAATAAGGAGATACAAGCACTCAAGCTTGGGGATGTCCAAAGGCCTCCCAAAAAGTATTTACATAAACCCAAAAAAAATGTTTCAAGAAATCTCAAGGGTTCAATCTTGGACATGCACAAAGTATCCCCTTCTACATTAACCATTTTCGGTTGACATAAATATGGTACTGGCCACTAGACTCTCATAAGATGTGCATTTTTGTCACTCTTCTCATAGAACTAGATGATGCCCCACACCTTGTTGCGGGAATTTTTGCAATATATTTCAAATAATTTTTTGGTTAAATTAAACATGAATGTTTGAAATAGAAATTTTTAATTAGTATATGCATTTCATATAAATATCATAATAGAATGGAAATTTTCATGCATGTGTGTTGCATGTTAGGATGGATTTTTATTATGCATAGTGACATATTAAGGTGGGCATATTCTCATGCATGTTGGATGATAAGGTGACATGTTTGCATGTTAAAAGAAATATGTTAGTGAGGGCTAGATATTTAGATATAGAAGATGTGAGGAAATAGTCCATGTCCTTTTATGTGCAAACCAATCACTTTGTTGTTAGCTAGCGTAACATGCGCGTATGTGCCATGCTGACTAGGATCCAGTCGCAGCGAGGTAGAAAAATGCAGGAAAGTCCCTGCCCGCATTAGATTTCCCATTTCGAACCTGGTCCTTTGGTTTTATCTCGTTGGGTGGCTTGTAGGCGGTTGATGGTTGTGACGCGATCGACGAAAGCGGCGGCACCGAAGGCCAAGGTGATGGAGATGCAGGCGGTGGCGGCGGCAATGATCCCCTTGGCTTCATTATGCTTGGTGGCAATGGGAAGGGCCCGACCGATGGAGGAAAAGACAACAAAGGCGGAGGCACAAAGGGGACATGGATGGTGACCCAGTCGTTGGCATCGAAGGAGATGCTGGCATGGTCGATGTGAAGCTCCCTCGCCGTCAAATTCCTTGATACGAAAGCATCGGTTTACGGTAAACCGTAGTTTGCGATTTTCTACTATGTTTGATCTTAGGTAGTCTCTCTATTAAATTAATAGTTGATTGTTCGATTAGTTGTGATGAATTGTTAGTTATATCATTTTGAAATGTTTGATGGTTAAGATTTTAAAGAGTGTGGAAAGAAATTTTAACTCTAGATGTTTGGGGGGAGGGGTATGGTTAGTTCGATTTGAAATTGAAATTTTGATCGAATTATGTGCAATGCAGGTGACGACTCAGAAGAATTTAGCGTGGAGATTCATCACAATGGATGGTTTTGGGGTGTAGGCATTAATCGTAGCTACATGGAAGAACATGTTGACACATTTGACACAATGGATGGTTTTGTGGTGTAGGCATTAATCGTAGCTACATGGAAGAACATGGTTATCATAGGAAAAACCTTTTGATGTGTTTTACTTGATTGGATGGTTCTCATTTAGGATATCCAACGCTATAAAGAGGTTATGCAATGTAATGGTGCATCCATGGTTGTCGTCGTATTGTGACGACAGATGCCATGGGAATGTCTAAAGAGGGGAACAGACCGATGTGAATGTCGATGGTGTCGAAATCGAGAATGGGGACAAGCACAGTGAGACACCGCGATGTATCCAGGTTCAGGGCTCTTCGTAGAGATAACACCCCTACTCATGTTGAGCTAACTATGAGCAATAACTCGGGTTACAATGAATGCTCCTTGAGTTGTATGAGAGGAAGGAGAAGAAGACTCTAAGCATTGCTCTCTCCTACATCCCCGTGTGGTGGTTGAAGTGTAGTAAATGTGGATCGCCCCTCATGCAGGAGGGATCCCTGGGGCTCTTATAGGCCGAGCTCAAGGTATAACAGTAACTAAAGGTTGATATGGGGCCTAGCTTTAAGCATCTGGTAACTTGCTGGGACCCACCGACTGCGCCCTTTCTGGGTGCTAGGCGGAGGAAAGTTGTAGAGCTACCTTGTCCGGGGAATCTTGTAGCTTACAGGCCTGGAGGGTCCTACGAGTAGACTTGTGGCTTCCTCAGAGCCTTGTCACTTCCACCGTCCTGTCGTCCCGATGTGTCAAGGGAACATCATGCGTCTGACAGGTCGACATGGTACCTTGCTTGTCTGCCATGCGGATCTCTCGGGATCACCTATTGATGACCTCGGACCGGGTGCGCCCATCCGGCCCAGGGTCAACTCTTCTTGGGTGAGCTCAGCTGATCTTGCAGCCACTTGGGCGAACTGAAATCTGGTGGGGCCGGTTGCTTCCTCAAGGGACAATCGACGTCCGACCTGGTCAGCTCGGCCTTCTTTAGACCGGTCTTGTTCCGCTCGGACTTCTTTAGATCGGCGGTCTTCAGATTGGCAGTCTTCAGATCGTCCCTCTTTAGGTCGGCCAGGCTTCGTCTTGAAAGGTTATTTCGCCTGGGTGACCCTACCCGGGGGTCATTCCCACGACAATGGTAAAACTATAGCTAATGGTTTGCAAGTAGTTAGCTTTGAAATTCATTCTAGGGCTATGGTAGGACCTTAGTATACATGACAAAGTACTTGTTTTGTTCATTGATCACAACAATGTGCTGGAAAGGCAACTTTGAGATGACGTCCTACTATTGCAACAAGTGCAGCTAACTAAAGTAATCAGTCCAAGGAAAAAAATTCATCAAATGAGGTGGCCCATAAGATCATGAGCAAAGATATTTTAGTGAGCACTTGTTCAACATGTATCTTGGCTTTGATGTAGAAGATGCATATGACAAGGACTACACTACTCAGATTTTGAAGATTCAGACTATGACTTTGATTCAAATGTGTGAAGGAAGAACTAGTTGTTGAAAAGAGAAAATGGAAAAAGGAGTCAGCAGAAGAAGCACATGATCAAGATATGGTATATATGTATGAATTAGAGTTGCCAGTCAGAATCAATATTGAAGCTCAATTTCAAGTTATGCAACCCAATGATAGACATGGATAACCCAACTTTTAAACTTAGGTGACATTTTCAAGACCAGAAGAATTGAGGAAGGCATTGGCAAAATACATTGTGAATAACAGAGTGAAAGTGAGGAAATCAAGGAATAATGAAAAAAAGGCTAGAAGCAATATGTGTTGAGGATTGCCCATGGAAATTGATAGTTGTTAAAGACTCAAAATCTTGTTGTTTTCTGATTAAAACACTAGTAGATGTGCACACTTGTGAAAATATTTGCAAAGTGAGAGAAATGACAGCTACTTTGCTAGTAGATAAATATCTTGAGGATTTCATAGATGACCACCACATGAGTTTGATGCCTCTTTCTAACAAGGTTGAGAAAAAGCACACCAAGAAATTCAACAGGTTCAAAATGGCAAGGGAAATATTAGCTTGTTTGAAAAGAATTAGAGGAGATGAGGAGACAAAATATGGCAAGTTATGGGACTATGGATAGGAGCTAAGGGGATCAAACCAAGGCACGCCATTCTTTAAAAAAAAGGGTGAAACACTCATTTCCTTGTACTTTTGTTTGGCCGGATGTAAAAAAGATTGGTTGAGCGGATGTAGGCCCATTACCTACCTAGATGAAACCCACACAATTCACATAGGGTTTTGGACGACGTAATGGCGCCTTGTAGGATCATCTACGATTGTACCGAAAAATGCACTCCCCTATAGTAGCATAACAGATGGATTTGGAGTTTTTAATGACGCCTCGTAAGATTGCTAGCGATCCTATCATCCATCGTACCAAAATCAAGCCCATTATAGAATTTTACACAGGAGATTTGGCATTCATAACGACTCCTAATGCGAACGTTGTCGTTCGTACCAGGTATGCAGCGTTGCACCTCAAACAACAACAAAATTTAGGGACGCGTAACTGTGACAGGTACGAACAATACCGTTCGTACCATCATTTATACCACGTGTCGATTGAGCCTCTGTACACACGGAAAGAATGTTAAGCTGGTTCAAGAATTTGTATCAAAGTATCGACAAGAGAGGTTGAGCTACCAACAAGGGTGATAAGTACTCGCCTTCAACACAATAACATATATTGTGAGGTAAAAAGAATATTGCATATGATACTTTGTAATGGTTCATATTATGACTTTACACACATATGGGAGCCGACACATTCTGCTAGAAACCACTACCGACTGATCGAACCCGATGTGATTCATGTCATGTTCATGTGTATGTGAACCTATATTGTCGCGCGCTTAAGGAGCAGGAGCTCATTCGGATGGGATCTGAGTGAAGTTTGGATGGAGGGTCTCAAGAGTTGAGCCCATGCCATAGACGTCTACATAAGTGGAGGGCAAACCCCAAAGGGGTGATAGTTCAGTTCATGCCCTAGTCGTCGCCACTTCCACGTCCAAGTCGTGCATGCAGACCTAGAAGTCCGCAACTCAATGCTTCCTCCCTGCACGCGCAGATACCTTTTAGGCGCCACAGTCGTGGCGTTCGGGATGAACTGTTTGCGGGATCAGTTTGTAGGATCGTTTGGGATCGGTTTGAGGGATTCACGAGGAGGAGCCGACGTGCATTGCCAACTCTCTTTCCGCTATCGTGACTGCACGTCTAGTGGTAAACCCTAATCATGTAGTTCATATCTAGCCGCATGATCTTGGTTATGTGTGGTAGAAAAATTTATTTGATGCTAGAGTAGCGTGTCGCGCACCCCAAAAGCAGATATCAGTTGTTTTTTCATGAAAGGCTCAAGTATCTCATCCAAAGCTTCCGCGAACATTTGTAACAACACAAACATCAAGCAGACGAGCCTAAACTTTTGAATAGAATCAACATCAACTCATTTATGAATTAGTGTAGTGATTCAAAAGTTTATCCTAGATAAGTCAAGGTTGCCAGCATGAAATTCATGATAACACATCATTGAATCATATTTAATAAAGATCCAGCATGCCTGATAGAATTCAATAGGAAATTCATCACAACCAAGTACTTTATTATTTTTCATCCCCTTAACTATCTTCCAGATCTCTCCTCCAGTAAAGGGTTTACTTGATTCTTTATTCTCCTCCTAGACAACTTCTCCACATCTCCCCATACATCCTCTCAGTCTGCATCTAAAGCCTTCTGCAGGACCAAACAATTGTTTGTGGTACTCAATTACATGGTTCACAAGGTCGGGGATCCCTGAATCATTAAATCTCCATTTTTAGTGAGAAAATATAAGAAATTCTCTTTTCCGATTAGCAACCCGTTAAAAATATTCAGTATTATTGGTCCCTATAAGCAACCGGTTCCGATCAGCGCGTTGAGCCGGCGGCGTTCACCTCGCGTTGGAACCGTTTCGAGAACAATTCCCGACGCGCTATAAAAATAACTCGTTTGATTATTAAACGGGGTTTTCCGTTCCGTTGGCTGCGGCTGGTCCTGTGCGGGTTTTGCGACGGTGATAGGGTGAAACCCGGTGTCGCAAAGGTCGAGTGTCAGGGTGGCAAGGGTCGGTCTCCGTCCGGTACGAGATAAGAGGGGGGCGGGAAATAATCGCCGATCAATAAATCGGGGATGCAAACACCGCAAACAAATCAGACAATCAAGCAATTCACACCGTAAACATTTTTTTTAATTTTTGTGAAATCTGGGTTGTTACAATACAACACCACCAACAAGGGATCTCGTCCCGAGATCCTGGATGATCCGGGGGAAAGAAGAGAGAAAAGAGAGATGACGATCTTCAACACCACCAACAAGGGACTCTGCTCCATGTCGACGTCGAACTTCCGTCGAGAGAACTTTCCGCAGGGAGATGGCATCGTCAGAAAAAACGAAACCGTTAGTGTCAAGAGGAAGAACGACAATTCAAAGCGACGATCAAGGGAAGAATTCTCACTGAAATCGTGAGGATACTGGGCAAGAGTACTGAAGTCAACAGATGACCAAGATGTTTACCCAGAATTCAGAAGAACTAAAGGTACTACAGGATTTCCCAACCTGAGATCGGAATTGAGACAATACGCTGCAAGCAGGGCATTGTAACGGTTCCGATACTCCATACACACTCGGGATCCTAGAGTTTGAAGGGGACAAGGCGAGAGTTAGAAACACTTACGAGTAAAAAGATCCCTACTCTCCAACAACTAACTTAGTAACTACAAAATAATTTTTGTCTAGACTCGACTACGGCCAAAAAAGGGATCCTACGGTCGGTAAGGATCTGATACCAAGTTGTAAGGCCCGATATGCGGTACTGTTCCAGATCTAGACGTTTCCATCCAGATCCGGGGACAAAGCACATATCGGTCCCACCGCGACATATGACACTTCCATATGCCTCGGATTTCCAACATTATATCACAACATTACAGATACAAGGATACAACATCTCATACAATCGGCATACAACTGCCTTAATACATTACATCAGCGGAAGATACATGTCTGAGTACAGACTACAATCAAATGCCTACTGGCAAAGAGAAAATCATCGATCCCCATAACCACACGGGTCTAGGCCCTCCGCCGGGATCCGGCTACCTAGTCTTCGTCGAGTCTCCATGTGAAACGTCGATCATCGTACCTGTTGTCGATCAAGAACCCTGAAAAGAGTTTGGGGGTAGTATCATGAGTACAGAAGTACTAAGCATCCAACTGTAGTGGTCATCTGACCCGGAAAGGACTTCATCACTCGTCATTCTAGGACAACTAGTAGTTTACGGTAAGGATGGGGTAAGTGGTGAGGTTGCTTCCACAGTAGCATTCATGAAGTGGCTAACGATCTAGAGAGTAAGATAAGAAGCCAAGCATTCGATGAGGAATCGCCTCCAACAAGTCTTGCTATCAACTACTTATGCAAGCATAACACCTATCATATCCTTGTCCTCCTCTTCGCATCCCGACGAAGAAGAAGCAGTCAAGGCACACACACGTTGATCAAGTTGTATTAAGATTATCTCAGTTGTTTTTGTCTATGAACAAGGAGTAGGTGTCAAGTCGTCCATAACCGTGGAAACGGCTTCTCGAAAAGATTTAACCCTGCAGGGGTGTACCAACTGCCCATTACAAGGCTCTGCACGCACGCCCATCTCTCTCAGTTGCTACCCATCACAGGCAACCATTTTATGATTTAGTTCCAAGAGATCCGAAATGACAGGTCCCTCTAGCTAACAACGAACAAATCCGGGTGGCCCCCGGTGAGTCGACATCCATCTTAGGAGCCGGCCGCTCTCTCGATCTGGTCTCTACCGTATGAGTCGGGTTTGGATAACCGGTGAATTCTCACATGAGTCCGGGTCCTCAGCGGGCCAGGTTGGACCAACAAGGAAACCATGTCCCCGCTGGTCCGGGTTGGTTTAAAGAATATCTGCTAGGAGCTACCCGAAAGACACACACACGGTTTTCAAATGGTAAAATCAGCTTGGGCCACCACTAGAAATGTTTGAAGCTAGGTAGGTAAGAAAAGGGAACCCCATAAAATCCCACACGCGGTTAGGCACGCTCTGTCTTAAAACCAATACCCGGAACTCGGATCCTAGGTGACTCGAATGGAACAAAGCGTCGGGGCGGGATAGCCTAGACCTTCCATCCTTCGTCGAATATAGTCAAAATTTATAATAATCATATCATCAACACCAATATAATAATGTGATAGCCCAAAACCAAGGAGTAACAGGGTAACATCGTAGCATCCTAAGCATGCATACTAAGCAGGGGCTGAGCAACGAGCAATAGTAACATAGCAGTACAAGGTTTGCTGGGAGGGGACATGGCTGTATCGGTTTGAAAGAGGCTGTAAACATGTGGTAGGATCAAACATCGAACCTAACCTAGACTAGCATGCAAATCGCTGGTTGAAATAGAATGGATCATAAGTAATGTATAGTCCTTGCCTGTTGATAAGTCGGGTTCCGAAGGTGTAGTTGATCGCAAGCTCGCATCGTCTCCGAGAGGTACCCGCGGAAGCACACAAGAGGGTAAACACTGGAAGGCAACCAACGAGCAAGCATCTATTACTATGAAGCAAACACAATCAAGCATCAACAAGAAGGCTGAAAGGTTCGTTGCATAGAAAACAAAATTTTTCCTACGATTGCAACTGCCAAGATCACATCTAGGAGATAACTTGTAACGGTTTGAGAAGGACTCACCTTCGAAGACCAAAAATCTTTAACGAGAACGATTCTCGTGGGTGATGTAGTCGATCACTTGCCGACCTCAAGGTCGTGATGAAGATGGGCGCCACAAACGGGCAGCGCCTCCGTAATCGGTCACACGTACGGATCAGCGACGACCTCCGCCCCTTGCTCCAGTTGGGCAGCGGAAGTAGTGGATCCTCGGGAACTCCAGCAGCACTACAACATAGTGGTGGTGGTGGTAGAGAAGATCTTGAGCAGGGCTTCGCCTAAGCACCGTACTCGTGAAACTGGATCAGCTAGCAAGGGGAGGAAGATGCCAACCAAAGGGCATATGAGAGATGGAGGAATGGGTGTGTAGAGGGGTCTCCACCCATCTATATATAGGAGGGGGAGGCAGCCCCCAAGGGGTAGCACGCCCCAAGAGGTCCCCCCACCTCTCCCCTCATCATGTGGGTGGACTCCCCACTCACAAAAACAAAGGGTCACACATTATTCCCATAACTTCCATAATTCTCCACTCAAAATTCCAAGAGTTTATCACATTAAAACACTTTTAATTATCTTGTTTAATGTCACTCAAATTAATGAACACTTCATTCAATGAGTACTTCATTGATGAACACTTCATTCAATGAACACATTAACAATTATCCCCTTGCACTATTTTGATATACCGAAACTATTCCAGCAGTTTTATCAAAACAGTCCATGTGCTGTCCAGTATATTCTCTGGCGTTCCGTATCCACTCAAACGCGTCAACGAATCCTTAAGTGTGTCACCCTACGGTTCGTGAATAAAATGGACATGAAAGAGACTCTTCTCCGATCAATAATCATCAGAGGGATCTGGAGATCCATGATGACTCCCACTTACTCAACGATGAACTAGTGATCGTGTGAACCATTACTCGGTAACCAATTCCTTTTGTCTCGCGATATTTTACTTGTCCGAGATCCGATCATTTGGTATCTTCCATACCTAGTTCGATCTCGTTACCGACAAGTACTCTTTACTCGTTCCGTGATATAACATCCTCGTGAGCCAGTCACGTGCTTGCAAGCGATGTCAATGTGATATCACCGAGAGGGCCCAGAGTATATCTCTCCGTCATCTGGATGGACAAATCCCACTCTTGATCCACGAGCCTCAACTAACACTTTCCAAGTACCCAACGACACCTTTATAATCACCCTGTTACGGTGTGACGTTTGATGGAATCAAAGTACTCTTCCGGTGTCAGTGATTGACGTGATCTCATGGTCTAAGGATTAGGGTTACTTCGTGAAAGTTTGATACAGCAATAGAAACTTTGATGACATGATCGTATTGCTATAACTACTGTGGGTGTATGTTCATCACATCATTCTCCAATGATATGACCTTGTTATTAACGACATCCAATGTCAATGATCAGGAAACCTTGATCATCCGTTAATCAACAAGCTAGTATAAAGAGAGACATTACTAGGAACCTTTTCTTTGTTTATTAAACACACATGTATTAACGTTTCCGGTTAACACAATTATAGCATGAAAATAAACATTTATCATAAACATGGAATAAGATAATAACCACTTTATTATTGCCTCTCGGGCATATTCCCTTCAGTCTCCCACTTGCACTAGAGTCAATAATCTAGTTTGGTACTTGCGCATCCAACACCTATGGCATTCAGGTGTTATCCATACGCATTGCTAGTGGTAAACCTAATATCCAGATCTGACACTTCAGGTCTGTGTGTATTTGCATTTCTTTGCGTCTCTACGCATCACTCATTCACCAATGAGATGGCATTGCATAAATTTGGTCCTCCGGTGAGACCTTAGTCCCTTGAGCTCAAAACATGTTGAATCTATTGTCGTACAATAGATCTTCATAGTATTAGCTCGCTTGGAACTACACCTAGTTTGTCAAACAAACTTCTTGACACAAATGCCCTCCTTTGCTGCTGCTAGAGCAGTCATATACTTAGCCTTTCCTTGTAGTATTCGTTATAATGTCTTAACTTTGGAACTCATCCAAATCCATTTGGAACTATTCCAAATCTATCATGGAACTTTCTTCCATTACATTTTGCCACCTTAACATACCGCCAAAATTGAGATAAATTTAGATTGTATCTTGCGACAAAACTAGTATCAATGTAACACTTTACAATGAACTATTGTCCAACATACATAATATATATTCTTAGTCCTTCCAAAGCACGTAAGGATATCTTTACTATTGTCCAATGATCATCTTATGAATCATTCTGGTATATGCTCATAACATTTAGAGCATAGGACATTCTGGAATTGTACATATCATGGTGTACATGATTGATCAAATCATTCATGTGATTTTACTCATCAAGTGTCAAAACACTTGAATCTCGCTTCAACCTTTTCCATGCGGCAAGAACTTTTCTCGTCGTTTCCATATTGAACTTATTCAATATTTCATATATGTACTTCGGCCCAACCATATTAGCACCTCAATCTATCTATATAGACCATATTAGCCCAATATACTGGTTTTGCCCAAATCTTCCATTAAAATCAAATTTTCAATGAAACTTCACCCGTGTCAATAAAAGATACATCATTTCCAATCAACAATATGTCTTCTACATAATGTATTAGAAATATGTCTCAGCGCTCCCACTTAATTTCTTGAAAAAGCAAGCATCTTCACCGTCTCTGATGAAACTAAACGTTTTAACAATTTCATCATGATGAAGATTCCAACTCCGCGAATGCTTATTTCAACCATTGAAATTTGCATGCTATTTTAGCATCCTTTGAATTAACAGAACCCTTTGGACCGTGTCCTGTACACGTCCTAGGTAACCATTCTATTAGAAGAACGTTGTTCCGTTTGTTCAACTACCATATACCAAAACTAGCATATGTAGTGGTTGCTACAATAATCCGTCCAGACTAAATATCGTTATGAAAGATCAAATCTTGTCATAGCCAACTCTTTGAACATAATCGTAAACCATTTTAATGATATGTCGAATATTTCATAGATGTGAGAACATCCACGTCTGTTTCTTTATAGATCCAAACACGGTATCTAGAGGGTCTTCCAAGTTCAGAAACTTGGTTTCTCGTGTATGGAACTATCACGGATTTTATAGCTTCTAGCCATTTTGACGGAGTCAGGGCCCATCATTGCTTCTTTGCATGTAGTCGGTCCATTATTATCAAATAACAATGATTCAATCTCAAATCTTTCTATTTGATCGATTACCCGAACTACGCAGTTCAATAGGAACTTAGATCGCCGTGACCACAACCTTTGGGACACGGGAGCCAAGAGCATTGCGGCCGCTTCCGGGACACTTTCCGGCGCTGCGCCACTTAGCACATAAAGCTTAGGTTCAACAACCTAATCGAAGTTCTACTGTCCTCCCACTTAACTTTTCGCAAAAATTCCTTCTCAAGAAACTTGATGCTCTTAGCCACAAAAAAACTTTTGTCTTTAGTGTTCTGGAGGAATACCCAACGGTTACTTTGGGATAACCTACAAAGACGTACTTTATCCGACTTTGGTTGTAAATTTTTTACATATGCCTTGCATACCAAAATTTAAGAAAAGACAAATTGGGTTTTATCCCATTCCATAACTTATATGGTGTCATTTCAACGGATCTCGATGGCGCTCTTTTCAGTGAAAAGCGGTAGTCTCTAAAGCCTAATCCTTAAAATATAATGGCAATTTTATAAATAACACCTTTGATCCTTACCATGTCAAACAAGGTTTGATTACATCTCTCGAACACTCCATACTCCTATGGTGTTTCGGGAAATGCAAGTTTTGGAACGATTCCTAAACTCTCAGGCATTTGCTAAACTTTTAACTCAAAAATCTTCTTTTATGATCCAATCATAAACTCTTATTTTCTCGTTACAATGATTTTCACTTCATCTTGAAATTTATTTGAACATTTTCAAACATTTCATACTTCTTCCTTATCAAGTAAATATACACATATATTCACTCAAATCCTCGGTTAAAGTATATGAAGTTATAAGACCCACCACACACGGCTACACATAATGAACTATACACATCAACATGTATAATGTCCAATAAGTTAGTCGTCCGTCCTTCTTTGGCCTATGAACGGAGTTTCAATCATTTCTAGGAAATTCTTACAAGCGTCAGTTGATTCAAAATCAAAAGACTCCAAAATTCCACCAACATGGAGTTTCTTCATGTTATCTTTCCAATATGAATCATCTCTAGAAATTTCTCACAACCGTCAATTGATTCAAAATCAAAAGACTCCAAAATTCCATCACCATGGAGTTTCTTCATGTGTTTCTTTCCAATATGATTCAAACGGTGGTGTCACTCATAAGTGATCTTCTAATCATTTGTCTTGCGACATGTTTAGCATCAGTTATTATGGATGTGATTTCTCCAACAAGATTTATAGAGTTCATCCATCTTCTATGAATATGGTGATAATTTGAACAACTATTGTTCGTATAACACCAGAACAGAATAACAATTATTCAAATAAATCTTGAAGTCTAGGTTTAATTCCAACGATAAACACAATAACACTTTATTTTGTTCTTGATGAGAATCATCCCATATTCATTTGCTAGTTACTCAGGCCATTGCAACTCTTGTATTGCGTTGTTCCGTATGACACTTCATACCAACCAATCAGTATCCAATACTCAAGAATCACGCTGTTTAACAAGCAATGAATATACCCATAACATGTATATCATCTATATACCCGAGCTAGACATTTCCAGTCTTTTCCTTTTTCTTTTTCGCCAAAATATTTTTTTAGATCCTCTTTCAGCAATTCCTTTCCTTTTTAGAAGAATTTATCAACATCACTTGTGGCACCATTCATATGACACATAATCCAAAGTGTGTTAGTCAAATACTAACACCCTTTGATTCTCACTTTGATGTAGATCACCGTCATCAAATGTTTGGTGTTCTTCCAAATTCCATTCTTTAGTAATCTTATAGTGTAGTAAACATTTTACCTACATCTTCCATTCATCCTATCATGACAACTTTCATGACAGAACTACCATAGCTCATAGGGACAAACTGTGAGTACAATATTAGTTCCCAAAACCTTTTTGAGAGATTAGGACACATAGTGTCTCCAACCTTCACAAATTCTCATACAATATGAGAACATGTTTCTCACTAAATTTTACTCTATCACATTGCAACTAAACATTGTTTCAGATATCGCTATATCTTCCACACATGATAGTTTCTAAAACAATCCTTTCAGCTCCTAGATAACCTTGATAATAACAAACAACATTTGAATATCAAGGATCATGGAGGCAAGTGTGATACTTAGACACTAACACTGGAATTGTTACTCTCGATTTAATACACATTATTAAACTTCATGGAGCAAGCAAGGTTTGCTAAAGTTTGCAATAAGACTTTAAACTTTAGATTGACACTCAAACAATACGGTACCAGTCCGTAAAGTTAAATATCCAGAATTCTATAGTTCTATTATCTCAATTATAGCTAAGCGCAAAGGTAGTAAACAAATGCCAATGACTACAACGAACTATGCAAATTCACTTTGATTTAGTTCATGATAAAATGAGTTCATCTAACTCCCACTCAAAAACAACATCCCTCGAGTCGTCTTTGGTGATTACACGAACCAAATTCACTACACCACGACCGATCATCACGTGAGGCGGTGTAGCTGCAATGGCGAGCATCTCAATATGGTTCATCATATCATCCATATGACTCGTGCTTAACCTTTCGGTCCATGTTCCGAGGCCATGTCTGTACATGCTAGGCTCGCCAAGTAGAACCTTAGTATTTGCATGTGTTTCAAGGCCATGTCTGTACATGCTAGGCTTGAAAACACCCGTTGTATGCGAACGTAGAGTCTATCACACCCGATCATCACGTGGTGTCTCGAAACGACGAACTTTCTTAACGGTGCATACTAAGGAAGAACATATAATTATCTTGATATTAAGTGAGAGGGATCATCTTATAATGCTACCGCAGCGATCATGATCGTAACTAAGCAAAATAAGATGCATAAAAGGATAAACATCACATGCATGGATAATGTGATATGATATGGTCCTTCTCGCATTAGATCTCCATCTTGTGCGTCTTGGTATGATCTCCATCATGCCACCGGCGCGGCACCAAGGTCCATGGCGCCACCACCATGGTCGTCCTTCTCCATTACAATATATCTCATGGATATATCTACAGCACGCAGGCCTTAAAAAGGAAAAACACAACCATATGGCTCCTGCCGGTTGTTTACAATAAATCTCATTTCATACAACAATTTTGTAACAATGACCATATCACATCACATGCCCTGCAAAAACAAGTTAGACGCTTCTAAATTATCTTTGCAAATTTTACGTGGTTTTGGGCTTCCTAGGAAAGAACCGATCTTACCTACGGACAAGAACCACAACGTTCATTCGCTAGTTGTTTCTTTTCGTCCCTTTCCAGGGCCCTCCGTTGCAAATGCCATATCACTAATGTTAGAGAAACTGACACCCCCAAAGCCACTTTATACGGTACAAGCCGTATGTCAAGCGTGACACGCAATCTGCGCTTAGGGCCGCTTCAATCCAACATTGCCGCAATATGAACAAGTGCACAAAAGAGGGTAACAACTAGAGGATCAACGCCCACATCTCTATGTGTTCTAACCGTACAAAGCATCTACGCATAGACGAGGCTCTGATACCACTGAAAGGTTCGTTGCATAGAAAACAAAAATTTTCCTACGATTGCAACTGCCAAGATCACATCTAGGAGATAACTTGTAACGGTTTGAGAAGGACTCACCCTCGAAGACCAAAAAGCTTTAACGAGAACGATTCTCGTGGGTGATGTAGTCGATCACTTGCCGACCTCAAGGTCGTGATGAAGATGGGCGCCACAAACGGGCAGCGCCTCCGTAATCGGTCACACGTACGGATCCGCGACGACCTCCGCCCCTTGCTCCAGTTGGGCAGCGGAAGTAGTGGATCCTCGGGAACTCCAGCAGCACTACAACATAGTGGTGGTGGTGGTAGAGAAGATCTTGAGCAGGGCTTCGCCTAAGCACCGTACTCGTGAAACTGGATCAGCTAGCAAGGGGAGGAAGATGCCAACCAAAGGGCATATGAGAGATGGAGGAATTGGTGTGTAGAGGGGTCTCCACCCATCTATATATAGGAGGGGGAGGCAGCCCCCAAGGGGTAGCACGCCCCAAGAGGTCCCCCCACCTCTCCCCTCATCATGTGGGTGGACTCCCCACTCACAAAAACAAAGGGTCACACATTATTCCCATAACTTCCATAATTCTCCACTCAAAATTCCAAGAGTTTATCACATTAAAACACTTTTAATTATCTTGTTTAATGTCACTCAAATTAATGAACACTTCATTCAATGAGTACTTCATTGATGAACACTTCATTCAATGAACACATTAACAATTATCCCCTTGCACTATTTTGATATACCGAAACTATTCCAGCAGTTTTATCAAAACAGTCCATGTGTTGTCCAGTATATTCTCTGGCGTTCCGTATCCACTCAAACGCGTCAACGAATCCTTAAGTGTGTCACCCTACGGTTCGTGAATAAAATGGACATGAAAGAGACTCTTCTCCGATCAATAATCATCAGAGGGATCTGGAGATCCATGATGACTCCCACTTACTCAACGATGAACTAGTGATCGTGTGAACCATTACTCGGTAACCAATTCCTTTTGTCTCGCGATATTTTACTTGTCCGAGATCCGATCATTTGGTATCTTCCATACCTAGTTCGATCTCGTTACCGACAAGTACTCTTTACTCGTTCCGTGATATAACATCCTCGTGAGCCAGTCACGTGCTTGCAAGCGATGTCAATGTGATATCACCGAGAGGGCCCAGAGTATATCTCTCCGTCATCTGGATGGACAAATCCCACTCTTGATCCACGAGCCTCAACTAACACTTTCCAAGTACCCAACGACACCTTTATAATCACCCTGTTACGGTGTGACGTTTGATGGAATCAAAGTACTCTTCCGGTGTCAGTGATTGACGTGATCTCATGGTCTAAGGATTAGGGTTACTTCGTGAAAGTTTGATACAGCAATAGAAACTTTGATGACATGATCGTATTGCTATAACTACTGTGGGTGTATGTTCATCACATCATTCTCCAATGATATGACCTTGTTATTAACGACATCCAATGTCAATGATCAGGAAACCTTGATCATCCGTTAATCAACAAGCTAGTATAAAGAGAGACATTACTAGGAACCTTTTCTTTGTTTATTAAACACACATGTATTAACGTTTCCGGTTAACACAATTATAGCATGAAAATAAAAATTTATCATAAACATGGAATAAGATAATAACCACTTTATTATTGCCTCTCGGGCATATTCCCTTCAAAGGCAACACCAGACATCGCACCTATCATCGAGAGCGGTTACTAACAGGTTAAGTGGAGTACTCGTCACACACGACGATACCGCACATTTAGAATGGTTCAAGTTGTTTAGCTACACAAGATGAGCAAAGGTCGTTAACATGGAATCTCACTCAAGCATGGAATAGCACACAAACATTTCAAGAGGTGAAGCATAAGATAAACTATCCATGCTAGTCAATTTAAGTGAGGCACAACCTAAACATGGCATACACTAAGTACCCCACGACAATTTAAGTAATTGGTACTATTCTTCCCTAAACCATATTTTAGGTTGGTTAACAACAGCAAACAATAGCATAAACACAAAGTACACGAAAAACTAATCAAGTTACATATAAAGAACACTCCTAACGGAGTTACGGTTAAAAAGATATAAGCAAAACAAGTTTGGAACACAATCTGCCAACATCACGAAGCACACTTTAGAGCAATGCATAAACATGATAATGAATGTAAACATGCTCACAAATGATATGTATCTAAAGCAGACATGGCATGGAAGGCATGGAAAAAGGAATCATGTAAAAAGACATCATGGATCACTAGTTATAAGCAACACAACAAGCTATAAAACATTACTGGTCTAGGACTTAGTGAAAATCAGGAAATCATGGCAGAAACTGTTATTTTCATGCTGTACAAACAGGAGTAAAACTATATGCAAATGTGTAGCAACATGACATAGCAATATATGAGCATGAAGTAGACATGATGGTGATCAGGTAAAAACAAGAATCATGGTCATATGCATAACAGATCAAAAGATATTAAACGTGCAACATGGCATCGGAAAGTTATAGACTTAGAGAAAAACAGATGTGGCTGTCAACAACAGCAGCATAGCAACTTTGGAGCAGAATATAACTATGACCAGAAATGTAAACATGACAATGCAATACATATAATGGAAGTAGACATGATGCTTAACAGTATGCAAAAGGAATCAATGCAATAGGCCTCATGGATGTGTCACAATCATCAAGCAAACTTGCAATAAAATAACAACAGCAACACACTAACAGGAAATTAGTAGCAGTTAACAGTCTGATGCCCACTTCAACACATATTAACAACATCAAGATGGCCTCAAATAAAAATGCTCACAAAAGATGAACTGAATTACACACAATTCTAAGAAAATTTCCTTTTGGGCGCAACGTGATCTGAGCTACGGTTTACTCGCAAACTTCAACGCAAAATTGAATCAGTAGCAATTTTATTTACAGACTTAGAAAACATTAGAGAAAGGAAAAAAAGCACTGAGAGAAAAATAAGAACTGCTCGGGCTGGCTCACCATGGGCCGAGCCCAACTTGGAGGGGTGGGCACTGGAGGCCTGTGCGTGCTGGGTTGCTCGCTGCGAGATGGGTCGCGCCGGCCCAGGTGGGGTTGCTCCCGATCCGATCGGACCCCGCTGTTGTGGCTCGCGACGGCCGGCGGCCTTGTCCGGCGAGCGGCGCGGCTCCCGCGAGGTTTGGAGCGGCGCGGGAGGAGGGGAAACGGGCGCGGCGGAGGAGGGAGCTGCCGGATCCGGTCGGGCAGGGGCGGTTCGGGCGGCCGACGAGCTCAGGCATGGCGCGGCTTGGAGCTCTGGCGGCGTCCATGGCCGGTCCTGGCGGTTCCTTGCGGCATGCACAGGGGAGAGGCGGAACGAGGTGAGGAGGAAAACGGAGGAGAGAGGAGAGGGAAGGAGGGCACCGTGACTGGGGTAGGGGCGGCGACGCTGGTCTCCGGCGGCTGGTGGCGCGGCACCGGAGGCGGCTGCGAGGAGCTCGGGCGGCGGGGCGGGCTTCCCGACCCGGTTCGGCCCGCGACGACGGTGGGGAGGGCCCTGCGGGGCCCCGTTGCTGGGAGCTGCGGTTGGGGAAGGCTGAGGGGCATTGGGAGCCCTCCGATATGGATCTAACGGTCCAGATCGAGGGTTGAGGCTAGGGTTTCAGGATTTTGAGGAAGATTGGGCAGATCTGCGAATTTTCAGGGGGGTGGCTGCAATTTTGGACTAGGGGAAACCCTAGAAAGGGGTGGGAGAGTGGTGGTCTTTATATAGCCCAGGTGGCTGGCAGTTTGCAAAAACATCCTCGGTTTTTCTCTCGCGCACGCGGTGTTTACGTTTCTGACCGCTGAGGGTCCGCAGGACCTCTGATTCGAGGTAAAACTTCGAACTGCGCGATCAGCGCGTCGAGCCGGCGGCGTTCACCTCGCGTTGGAACTGTTTCGAGAACAATTCCCGGCGTGCTATAAAAATAACCCGTTTGATTATTAAACGGGGTTTTTCGTTCCGTTGGCTGCGGCTGGTCCTGTGTGGGTTTTGCGACGGTGATCGGGTGAAACCCGGTGTCGCAAAGGTCGAGTGTCAGGGTGGCAAGGGTCGGTCTCCGTCCAGTACGAGATAAGAGGGGGGGAAATAATCACCGATCGATAAATCGGGGATGCAAACACCGCAAACAAATCAGACAATCAAACAATTCACACCGAAAACAAAAATTTTAATTTTTGTGAAATCTGGGCTGTTACACCTAACAACGAACAAATCCGGGTGGCCCCCGGGGAGTCGACGCCCAATCCAAAAGCTGGCCACGCTCTCGGATCGGACTCTTCCGCCAGGCTAAGGTCGAGGTAAGTGATCCCCTCACATGTGGGCAGCCCTCTAGCTCACCAGTGTGGACCAACAGAGAAACTATGTCTCCGTTGGCCCAGGTTGTTTTAAAAGGATATCTGTTAGGAGCGAACCAACAGACATATATGCATGTTTTCAAATGGTAAATCAGCTTGGGCCACCTCTTGAAATGTTTGAAGCTAGATAGGTAAGAAAAGTGGGACCCCATAAAATCCCACACGCGGTTAGGCACGCTCAGTCTTAAAACCAATACCAGGAACTCAGATCCTAGGTGACTCGAATGGAACAAAGCGTCGGGGCAGGATAGCCGAGACCTTCCATCCTTCGTCGAATATAGTCAACATTATAATAATCATATCATACACAACAATATAATAATGTGATAGCCCAATCCAAGGAGTAACAGGATAACAGTTGATAACATCCTAGCATGCATACTAAGCAGTGGCTGAGCAGCGAGCAATAGTAACATAGCCGAACAAGGTTTTTTGGGATGTGGAGGACATGGTTGTTTGGGTTTATTTGAGAGGCATGAATATAAAGTGGTAGGATCAAGCAATCGTTCTATCCTACACCTAGGCGCGAGTGAGCTGAAAGTTATAAGCATGATATACGCTCCCCCTTACCTGATGAGAAGACGAAATCGAAGGTGAAGTCGATCGCACGCTCGCAACGTCTCGGAGAGTTACCCGCGGAAGCACACAAGAAAGAAACACTAGAAAAGGAAATCGACGAGCAAACATCTATTACTACGAAGCAATCACGAGCAAGCATCAACAAGAAGGCAACACGAGACAACACGCTGATGGCGGAGGAGTTAATAGGTTTAGTTAGGAGTTAATAGGAGTTAATAGACAACACGCCAATAAACGATTCTTGATAACCCACAAGTCTAGGGGATCAATTGTAGCTTTTCGATAAATAAGGATGTCGATCCCAACGAGGAGCAGAAGGTGCTGATAAGTGACACTGGATAAGGAAAGGCTGCACACACTCAAAGGTAAATATTTAGGGGTTTTTGGTTTAAGCAACAGAAAAGTAAAAGACAAGCAAAGTAAACAGGGTAACTGAGGAGTATCAAGTGGCCCAATCCTTTCACAAGGATAAGACTAGGAACTAAACTTATAAAAGCTAAAGCGTTCTCGAGAACACACGGGAGAGATAGCCAAGTTACTTTCACCATACTCCGCCAAGTAATATGTATTGTGTTGATAAGTGTTGGTGGGTGGATCAATGCTAGTACACCTTCTAGACTAAGATAAGTGTACTCTTATGATTACACACCTTGCAAGCATCCGTAAATACAAGGTAGTAATTAAGGCATAAGCCTAACCACACATTACGATCAAGGATCCATAACTCCCTTGTGCAAAAGTGTGCGAATTGTGGTTCAGGTTTCTCTCACTCCGGCAACCCACCATAAGCATCCTTTGTGCACAATGTATTCCTCTAGGCCCATGAAAGGTGAAGTGTTAAGTGTTCGACTCACATAACACCACTAGAGAAATAACAACACAACTTAAGTATCAAAAACACATAACACTTCAACATCATATGACTACTAACAACTAGACTTCTCCCATGTTCTCAAGAACTAAAGTAACTACTCATAAGACATAAAAGAGATCATGATCAGAGGTGATATATGGGTGGCAAGCAATCTGGACACAATGATATTTCTCCAACAAAACTCAATAGCATTCACCACAAAGTAGTAATCAACACCAACATAATAGAGAGGATAGATAGTATGGATTACAACACAAGTTGCAATTGTGAGATGAGATGAGATGGAGATGGAGATGGTGCTGATGTTGGGGATGATGTTGATGATGATCTCGATGATGCCCGTGACGATGTTGATGATGATGGCGACGATCTCCCCTTCCGGGAGGTGATCTCCCCGGCGGAATCTGCCTGCCGGAGATGGATTTTCTCCTCTGTAGGTTTCCGCCCCGTGGCGGCGGCGAAACACGGAAACTCTTCTTCTTTTAGGGTTTCTACCCCAGGGGGTCTTATAGGCGAGAGGGGGCACCGAGGGGGGCCACCAGGCATCCAGGAGGGTGCCTGGCGCGGCCAGGAGGGGGCCGCGCCAGGCACCCTTCTGGCTGCCTGGTGGGTCCCCTCACCTCCATCCTCGGTGATCCCAGTCAATCTTCATAAAAACACTCCCCGTAAATTTTCATCGCGTTTGGACTTGATCTGATTCAGCAACTTGGTGTCCACTTTTCACCGTTGAATTCTGGTTCTGCTGCTTCGGCACCGGAAAGTTGTAAACTGTGTAAAACAAGCCAAAACAAAATAAGAACAATACTTTAAAGTGGAATATATCAATGAATAGGATGAAATTACAATATAAAATAGAGATGCATTTTGGACGTATCACACGCTACGGCATTGTATCTATCGTCGAGAGCGGTTACTAACAGGTTAAGTGGAGTACTCGTCACACACGACGGTACCGCACATTTAGAATGGTTCAAGTTCTTTAGCTACACAAGGTGAGCAAGGTTGTTCACATGGCATCTCACTCAAGCATGGTATAGCACACAAACACGACAAGAGGTGAAGCATGAGGTAATTTATCTATGCTAGTCAATTTAAGTGAGGCACAACCTAAACATGGCATATCACTAAGTAACCCACGACAATTAAAGGATTTGGTAATGTTCTGCCCTAAACCATATTTTAGGTTGGTTAACAGCAGCAAACAATAGCATAAACACAAACTACACGAAAAACTAATCAAGTTACATATAAAGAACACTCCAAACAGACTTACGGTTAAAAAGATTTAAGCAAAACAAGTTTGAAACACAATCTGCCAACATCAGGAAGCACACTTTAGAGCAATGCATAAACAGGATAATGAATGCAAACATGCTAGCAAATGATATGCAACTAAAGTAGACATGGCAGGGAAGGCATGGCAAAAGGAATCATGCAAAAAGGCATCATGGTTCACTAGTTATAAGCAATACAAAAGCTATAAAACATTATTGGTCAAGGACTTAGTGAAAATCAGGAAAACAGGACAACAACTGTTATTTTCATGCTGTATAAACAGGAGCAAAACTATATGCAAAATTATATGCTCAACTGTTATATGAGCATGGAGTAGGCATGATGATGATCATGTATAAACAAGAATCAAGGTCATAGGCATAATAGATCAAAAGATATTAAGCAAGCAACATGACATCGGAAAGTTACAGACTTAGTGAAAAACAGAGTTGGCTGTCAACAACAGCAACATAGCAACTTTGGAGCTAAACATATCTATGACCAGAAATGTAAACATGACAATGGAATACATATAATGAAAGTAGACATGACATAGATCAAAATGACATATTGCAATGCTCAATAGGATGCACGGTTAAAAAGATATAGGGCAGCAAAGTAGCAACTTTATATAAACAACGGCACACTAACAACAGGGTAGCCACTTTGGAGCAACAATTAATATAGCTACAACATGCAAACATGACAAGTGATTGCATAGGATCGAAGTAAACAGTATGCAACAAAAATCAATGCAATAGGCCTCATGGATGTGACACAATCATCATGGAAACTTGTAATAAAATAACAGCAGCAACTCACTAGCAGAAAATAATAGCAGTTAACAGCCTGGTGCTCACTTCAACAGTGATTAACAACATCAAGATGGCCTCAAATCAAAATGCTCACAAAAGATGGATTGAAGTACACACAATTCTAAACAATTTTCCTTTTGGGCGCAACGTGATCCGGGCTACGGTTTACTCGCAATTATCGTCACAAAATTGAAACAGCAGCATTTAATTACAGGACTTAGCAAAATTCACAGGGTTTCAGAAAAAAATGCAAAAGGGCCTCACCCATGGGCTAGGCCCATCTGGCATGGAGAGGAACCGGCTGGGCCTAGGAGGCCCACGTGGCGCTGGGCTGGGGCACTGGCTGGCTGCCGGGCCGTGGGGGCGCCTGTTGGGCCGCGGGGCGCGCCGGCCCACGACGGCGCAGCGAACGGTTGGCTCGTCCCTCCTGCACGACGAGGCTGGTGGCGGCGGCCACCTCGACGCGGTGGCGCGGCCTACGCCGGCGGCTGCTCCGGCCAGCACGCAGCGGTGTGGATCAGAGGCCGAGGGGGTCGGCCGGGTGCGGGCTGCCGGTGAGAGGCGCGGAGGAGAGGTCCCGGGGCGGTGCGAGCACATGGAGTGGAGGCGGTGAGCTCTCGCATGGCCGGCCATGGCGCGGCGGCCGACGGCTGGTTGTGGCCTCCTATAGCAGCGAGAGAGATGTGAGAGAGGGAGAAGAGAGGGGAGAGAGGGAGGCGCGACGGGGAGGTGGCCGGAGCGCGGTGGCGCGGTTCCGGTTAGCCGGCGGCGAAGCTCGACGGCGGCGAATCTCCATGGGCGGTCGGGCCTAGATCCGGCCCACGGCGGGCCGCGACGGCGGATCCAGGCCCTGCGTGGCCAAATCCGGCGAGGAGGAGGCTGGCTGCTCTGGTGGGCGACGTGGCTGCTTTCGGGGCCGTCGGATCTCAGATCTGACGGTCCTGGACGGCTCTGACTAGGGTTTTCGAAATTTGGAGGACTTGGGGGAGTTTTTGGGGCAAAGTGGAGGGGTGGCTGCAATTTTGGCTTCTTGAAACCCTAGAAAGGATGGGGGAGTGGTGGTCTTTATATAGCCTAGGTGGCTGGCAGTTTGCAAAAACATCCCCGGTTTCTCTCTCTCGCGCGCGGGGTTTACGTTTCTGACCGCCGGGGGTCCGCAGGACCTCCTATTCGAGTAAAACTTCGAACTGCGCAATTAGCGCGTCGAACCGACAGCGTTCACTTCATGCTGGACCAGTTCTGAGAACACTTTCCGACGCACTATAAAATTAACCCGTTTAATTATTAAACGGGGTTTTCGTTCCGTTGGCTACGGCTGGTCTTGTGCGGGTTTTCGCGACGGTGATCGGGTGAAACCCGGTGTCGCAAAGGTCGAGTGTCAGGGTGGCAAGGGTCGGTCTCCGTCCGGTACGAGATAAGAGGCGGGGGGGGGGGGGGGGGATAATCGTCGATCGATAAATCGAGGATGAAAACACCGCAAACAAATCAGACAATCAAATAATTCACACCGAAAACAATTTTTTTAATTTTTGTGAAATCCGGGCTGTTACAGTAACTTAGCTAGTTATTGTAACATTATCATACCAAAGCAAAGTGAATCTGTATATTGTTACTACCTAGACTCGTAATATGTGTATATTACTAATCTAAGATACTCCCATTGTAACCAACCCAACCAATGTTGAATTCTAAAAGCCCCACCTGATATCTCAATCTTTGTGCATTAACAATTGAATTGAAGTTGCCATAGTATTTGCTGCAAGAATTTGAGAAAAATATAGTGTGATATTTTTTGGCAGCTTGAAATTACAGCAAAACTAATTGTGGTGGCTGGTGACACATCCATCGTTTGCCTTGAAAAAACATGTGAACTGTGGCTGATTGAGTAAAGATTCATGCTAGATACCTTGTTTGCCAGGTTTACCAAGCTGGTTTTCCAATGACTCGTTTGAGGCTATTTTGCGTCCTTCACGTCGGGGTTGATTTCCCGGCGGATGTTGTTTCAGACTTCAGTAAGACAAATTTCGAGTACCATGTACTAAAATAAGTCAGCTGTACTTACAAGTTACCCACACACAAAAACATGTACGTACTTACAACGACCGTGAGGCTTTCATGAGTTTGAACTGGTCATAGTTATAAACGGGGCGCTAATCATCCTGGTTTGGTTAGCTGGCTTGACAATGATTCATCTAATAACCCAATTTTCTTTCAGTAACTTATAATTAAAAATACACCATTATCAAATTGCAAAAAGAAACTATATCCCTTGCTATAAAAATACATCTCTATCAAATTGCATAAAGAAATAAGATCCACCAGAAAAAAACAAGAGGAAACAAGCATCAATATAGTGAAATATATTGACCACTAATTCAAAGAACCGGAGTAGATTGTGTCTCTGTGCCCAATAGCCCCAAATGCGCTCTACCATTCACACATGCGCCAGGACAGAGCAGGATGAAGAAAAAAATACGTAAGAGATAAGGGCACAAGAGCAATACCATTGACATGATCATCATATCCTCTTATACACAGCGAATGCCACGACACCTGAGATCGGATAGGAGGCGGCAGAGTTTAACAATTATACAGTTCCGTAAGTGATAAATCTAACTCGACAACTGCTCAAAATAAAACCACCCTGAAACCAATGCTTGTTCTGGTTCAACCCGCCAGCACACAGCCTCAGTGAAACTGAAATGGAGCGGCAGCAAGGATAACAAAAAAGGGTCAAAACCCACAACACCTGGAAATAAACCGACGCGTGCAGGGTATTGCTCAACAGCATGCCGTCTAAGTTTTGACCACAAGGAACCCTTACAAAACAGTACGAAGATGGATGCATGACAATGCAAGTATGAAGAAGGAAAATATGAAATAAACAAGCTACCAGCTCGCGAGGGACATGTCAAACTCGACCTCCTGAGCAGTACAAAATTATCCCGCGACAGTGCATGCGAGCCCCCTTCGCACAACGGATCCATAAGCAACCGGGACTTGTTACCATACGACCAAAGTTCAATGCATGCAATGAATGCAAGGGAAAGCGATAGCACACCGAGACCGTAGGCACGCAAGCCATGCCAAGCTCACGAACCATCGGCATGGCACCCAACCATAGAAGCTCATCTCACCTCCAGTGAGAAATTGAAGGTTCTAGATGCCTTTAGCAAAGTTAGCAGGCAGCCAACTTAACCCTCTTTCCCGCACAAGTGAGAAAGGCTGGGCTGACACATGTACTGATGCATGAGTTAGTGAGGACCCTTGGACACGCCTGTTAGGATGGTGGACTACCCCAAAGATATGATGCAACCGAAGACCCAGACTCCAAGACCCAGACTCGACTCGTGGATGGATGCATGTGCAGACTCAACACCAATGCCATATCAACCTGAAACTGCACGGCTGATTGCAATCCTTGCCCAGTCAGCTGATTCTTTGACCAGAGGATCATCCGATGCTAAGCACTCATCCAAAAATTCCTTGCTTGAGTTCGATTGATTGATCAAGGGACCAGCATGAACACCCAATGTGTCTGCCAGATCTCCCAAGACACCTATTGCAGTCTTCATCACAGAATCATCCCTGAAACAGTAAGAGACACTATTGAGTTGAATTGAGCTGAAATATTGATCAATTGTTGCAATAATACTTCACTGTCAGTGCTCATAGTCGCTTAAAAGGAGTGTGGGGTTACTGGACAAGATGCTTAAGGGAGAGAGATTCTATTCTGGCAATAGTGAAGATGCGTGTAACTCTGTAGACACACTATCATTACTGGATGTGGCCCTTTCCATCATAGTGGCAATTCGAATGCAAACAACATACATGCCATAGAACAACAAAAAGGACCAAGCTTAGCGCACAGTAAGAAATCACAAATTAGTATATAACACCTATTAGTGAATGAAAGAGCAACGCTACAATCTAAAGAGCGCATCATAATCAGAAGTTCACCAACACAGAAATTTGCAAGGCTTAGCTCGTAAATCAACTCAAATTTATCCAGCAAAATATTGTTAGAACAACAGGTCTGCAGCAGACTATATGGCTATAACACATGTCCGGTATACCATCATTTTGGGGAAAAAAACTGCTTATATATCATCGCAAGAACTCCTATTTTCATCATATACCTACAACGAACACTATTCCTTCTATCCAACTCGTCTCTCCACTATTTTCCTTCACTGTTGGCTGGGTGCCGAGTTTTGCCTTGGTTTAGCAGTGTTGCTGCTGCATGCATTTGTTGCTTAGGCAACGCTGCTGCCACCATGGGTGTTTTACAGAGAAGCAGCCTCACATTGCAGGTAACTGTGCGGGAGCACCGAGCCAGACAAGGCATATCCATGTTGACTCATGGCTAATTAGGCAATTAAGTTAAAGGGCCGGCACGAAGCACACCAACAGCCCACTAATGGCGGTAGCAATTCATGAAGTTCCAGAACTGAGTAGTGCAACATGAATGGGAATCTTTCAGTGGTGAAACAGGTAGTTATTCAGTATTCCCTCCCTAAAATACAAGGCATGTAAATTTCATCCTAAGTCAAACTTCTTCATATTTAACCAAGTGAATATGGAAAAAAAAATCAACATCCATACTACCAAATCATTTATGCCATTATGCCTTATATTTTTGGAGGGAATAACATTTAAGACTTTAAGTAATTATCTGTTTCCAGAAACTAGCTTGATTGAGTTAAAATTGCCAAAATTTTCAATTTTCCGGTACTTTGGGCCTTGTGTATTTTTTAAGCTACAGCTAGGCATTTGCCTGCCATACAGGAAATATGTCTAATCATCGTTGTCTATGTGTTTGCATGACCAGTTTACAGCTTTTAAACATCCGGAAAGCAGGAAATATATCATGTAAATAAGTGAGCAATTAAGGAAACAGAAGGTCTTCTAAATGACTTACATATCCTTGCCATTATGAAGAGCGTCAAGGAACTGAATAATATTTGGGGCATACGGCATCAGTAACTGCATCTTAGGGGAACTCTTGAATCCTTGAAGAATACCAGAGTAGGCCTCCAAGATGCCATTCCTTAATTGATTGGTGTAGTCGAGCATTTCATCATCAGCTGCATTTGCATGTGCCGACAAGTCTGCTGCACTTTGTAGCATGGGCATCGCATAGATCAAATACTTCTCAAAGTTCTCCCCAATTGCTAGTGCAATATCACCAAAACACGAGAATATAGGTGGTTTTACAGATCTGTGCAACTGATTGCTGGATAGATCTTTCAGAAGCTGGGTCATGATGCCGTCACAGTAGGGCAAAATTGTGTCCTCCAGTGCCCTGCACAGGTCACCCACAACACCCACTGTAATAGCACATACTTGATACTCTTCGAAGTTCTGAAGTCCCATTTCCAAGTACTGGTAGAACTGTGCCATGTACTTTGCGAAGTTTGAACCGGCTGCATATGCCAATGCACCAATAGCAAGCATAGCCTCCTCATGCACCGTGGCATTTCGACAAGCAAAAACTCTCAAAAATAGATCCATCATCTGATCCGCATACTGCAAGAAGGCAAACTTTGTTGACTCCATCCCTCCCAATTTCTGGATAATGACCTGCAAGCAACCACAGAGAAGGCCCTGCAGATCGCTCCGCTTCTCCCTCTCGTCAGTTGACAACTTTCCAGCTTCAAGTGTCTGGTGGAGTTCCATCATAATCACTGGTATCAGCTGCAAAACAATAGGAGCTGTCTCTTCGGTGGAGCACCTGACAACTTCATTTAGAGTTTCATAAGCTGCAGTGCGCAGCCTGGATTCTCCAGCATCTTCCCTGTGACTGGTCACAATTAGGCTCTGAATAATATCATGAAAGAAAGGGGCTAACGGTGATGCCGATCCAGCATCCACATAGCCTTGAGCAAGGAAATAGAGTGCCCCACATGCCTTTTCTGCCACATTTGGGACATCCTTCATGCTTTGAAGCAGCACAGTAAGTATTTGCTGGCAGTTCTCAGCTGTAATAACAGGAGCAGTTTCAAGCGCAGAACCATGAAGAAACTCAAATATTCTTCCGAGGGTCCAAGCAGTTGTGTCCTTCACATGGTTATTTGGGTCCTTCAACAACGCAGATAACATAAAGTTCAAGGCGACGTTAACTAGAGGGGCCAGTTTATCAGCTGATGGACCCTCCAAAATGGATCCAAAAGCATATGTTGCAGCCTCTCTTTGCCTCCATTCAGGTTTTGTTATGTTCTCCTCAACAAAAGGCATCACAAGAGGAACAACATCATCCCCAACAGTCCTCGCCACCAGGCCCAAACAAGTACCGCCAGCCATTGCAAGGTTCCAAGCACCTTCATCCAAGTCTTGGTCTTCCTCCTGCTTGAGGAGAGTTTCCAGCAGCATTGGCACTAAGGCAGGAAGAGCTTGCTTGATAAAATAGTAGCAAGGAACATCAGAGTTAGCTGTAAAGTCACTACTGTACTCGTCCAAAATGTCGATTTCCTCATCACATATGGAGCTCCAGAATTCAATGGCCTGAAGTGCAACTGACTCTTCATCTCCTTTCACAGCCTTTGCAGTAATATTAAATATATCCTGCATGTATGTGGCCAGCTTATCGTAATAAGTTGATGAAATAGCCACCAAACACTCAAAGGCAGCTTGTCTTATCTTGACCTCTGGTGACTGTGTTGCTTCACATATGACTCTCATGATATAATCACGTTCCATGTCATTGGAGAAGTTAACCTGAGCAAAGCCCAATGCATTATACAATGCCCGTGTGGCTGCAAGCCTCACTTCGGAGTTCCCTTCAGAAGCATTCATACCCTGAACAACAGCCGTAAGTATCTTGTTGACTTGGTCTTGGTCAACAGCTTCTGGAGAAACTTCCTCACATAAATAGCCAAGCGTCTCGAGCGTCGCCTGCTTGACATTTGGCTGGACCTGATGTATGTTTGAGAGCAATGATCCTATAAGCTCGGGCCATTGCTTCTGAGGGATCTCAATTCCAGCAATCTTTGCGATGACTTGAGAAGATGTAGATCTCGCACTTGCAACAGGAGATGAGAGAGTTTGCAGCAGCAACACTTTGATTTGTGCCTTGACACCAGCATCCAGTGCCAGCCATCTCTGGAAAAGTCCACTCTTCCTGTGCTGCTCCTTTGCATCCAGTGCATTTTTTAGGATCAAACCAGCCAACCTGCGGCTCTCCTCAGGTTTCTCGTTATTGGCCAACTCGCTTGAGAGGGAGAGCAAGAAACCTGGGAGATTTTGCTCCTGAAACTGCTTGAGGCTTTCTTCAGCATGCTTCCTAATGGAGCCATCAGCAGATTGCGCACTCAAGAGTATTTGAGTAACATCCAACGACATGTTGACTCTGTAACACCAAAATAGAGGAATCAGATATACTTCATGACATAAGAAATCCATGCATCATCAAAGAGATACAGCTCCTCTTAGGTGTAAATTACACAAGACACGGTAAACATGTTTTATTTAAAGCCAAACAATACACTAAATCTTATAGAATGGTAATGAGACACGCGGACCACATAGAAGAAAATCACTAATCTTTCAACTCTATCTGCACCACATCTGTAACAAAAAACTATTAGCTACAAAGAATCTGTTCTTGGCATCATAACTTACATATGAAAAACAGACTAATTAGCACCATATAAATCGATTCTTACGAGCAAGCAGGAGATTGAACAACATTTAATCAAGAAACTATTAACTACAATGAGGTATGATTAACAATAAAATTTTGTACAAGTTTCTTAAACGGCCTTGCTAGGTCTCAGTCGACTGAGAGATTTTACATTAAGATTGGTGCAAAACTTTCTTTTCAATTTTTCCTTTTTCTCTCTTGCATGTTATGTGACATGACTGAGACTTCGTTAAATCTCAGTCGACTAATAGCTAGCCACACCCACACAGAGCAAAGGCAACCTAATCAGCAAAAAAATAATCAGTGAAAATCAACCACACAATCTAATCATCTGTATAAAATCTGACGACGACATAATGCCATACAAATTCTCCCTTAGCTCAAGGAGGATACAAATATCCGGGGAGTAACCTTTAAATAGAGCATGTCCTTGAATAACACAAGCATCTGCTAACAAGAAGTTATTGTACACCAATTCCCTGTGAGTACTATTCACTTCTACTATTGAACTAAACATTTATTCTTGTATGTGTAGACCACTGCAAAGCTATAGCGACAAATATCCACCATTTAACCATTAATACTCCACCAAAATAGAGCAAAAAGGTGCTCTCAACCGTATCTCGGGTTTACAGATTCAACATGTGCACCAAATCCACCTTAACACACAGCAAATCCCAACAGATCTGCCTGGTAGTTCGGCGACAACAGAAGAACAGAACACGGATAGATATGTGGAGAGAGTGGGGAGGTGAGCTTCTGCGTCCTACCTTCTAGCGTCCTACTGAGAAGGGGAGGTAGTCGGCAACGAGGGGCGGGGTGGAGCTGGCCGGCGCGGGGGACCTCAGACGGCGACGGGTTGTGTGAAGGAGTTGTGGTGGTAGCTCGCCGATTCGGATGCGGAGGCAGATCGTCGGTTGTGCAGATGCCACGACGAGGGAGGCGGCCGTGGCGGCGGCGACGCTGGGGGAGGGAGGCGGCGGGCGCGGCGGCGGCGGCGGCGGAGAGAAAATCAAATAATGTGGGGAAAAGAAAAGGAAAAGGGCATCTTTGGTTAGTGTGCTGGGAGCTACGAGGACGGTCGTGAGGGTCAGCCGTATGATCTTTGATGGACGGTATCCATGGAGGATGGTTTGACTGTTTGTGTGATGTCTGTATTTCAAATTCGGAAGAAAATTTGCAAAAGGATCACAGATGTGATCTCACAGTTTTGATTTTTTTTGGATTATTTGCTCCAGTTTATTTCCTCATTTTGTAATTTGCCCTTTCCCCCTTCCTCCTCTCCGAATGATAAGGGTGTACAGGGCCGCCCGGCACCTGCCATTAAAACAATTAGTTGACACCCCGCGTGTTGCCGCGAAAATTGATTGCATTATATTTTGATCAAATTTTCTTGTATGAACATGAATATTGAAACTAATAGTATGTTGCATATGTGCACTAAGTTATGAATAGAAAGATAAAAAATCACAAAAGTATGAAATAATAAACTTGTGTATGAAAGACACATGTACACATGCAATTAATTTCTAAAGCTTAACGGAGTGATGAGGTGGCATAGTTGCATGTATTATGAAATAGTTAGTGGGTGTTGGCTATTTAGATATAAAAGATTGAAAGCTGATGTGGCATGCATGGTGAGGTGGATAGTGTGCATGTATAGATAATAGCTAATAATTATTTTCTTAGATGCTTGACGAATTAAACGCTGATGTGGCATGCATGATGAGGTGGATAGTGTGTATGTAAAGAGAATTGATGTGGTGTGACATTGTAAGGCCCGATATGCGGTACTGTTCCAGATCTAGGTGTTTCCACCCAGATCCGGGGACGAAGCACATATCGGTCCCACCGCGACATATGACAAAGCCATATGCTCCGGATTTCCAACATGATATCACAACATTACAAATACAAGGATACAACATCTTATACAATCGACATACAACTGCCTTAATACAATATAACAGCGGAAGATACATGTCTGAGTACAGACTACAAGCAAATGCCTAGTGGCAAAGAGAAAAGCATCGATCCCCATAACCACACGGGTCCAGGCCCTCCGTCGGGATCCGCCTAACTAGTCGTCGTCGAGTCTCCACGTGAAACGTCGATCACCATACCTGTCGTCGATCAGGACCCTGAAAAGAGTTTGGGGGTAGTGTCATGAGTACAGAGGTACTCAGCATCCAACTGTAGTGGTCATCTGACCCAGCAAGGACTTCATCACTCGTCATTCTAGGACAACTAGTAGTTTACGGTAAGGAAGGGGTAAGTGGTGAGGTTGCTGCCGCACTAGCATTTATGAAGTGGCTAACGATCTAGAGAGTAAGATAAGAAGCCAAGCATTCGATGAGGAATCGCCTCCAACAAGTCTTGCTATCAACTACTACGCAAACATAACACCTATCCTATCCTTGTCCTCCTCTTCGCATCCCGACGAAGAAGAAGCAGTCAAGGCACACACACACGTTGATCAAGTTTATATTAAAATTATCTCAGTTGTTGTTGTCTATGAACAAGGAGTAGGTCTCAAGTCGTCCATAACCGTGGACACGGCTTCTCGAAAAGATTTAACCCTGCAGGGGTGTACCAACTGCCCATTACGAGGCTCCGCACGCACGTCCATCACTCTTAGTTGCTACCCATCACAGGCAACCATTTTATGACTTAGTTCCAAGAGATCCGAAACGACAAGTCCCTCTAACTAACAACGAACAAATCCGGGTGGCCCCCGGTGAGACGACATCCAGCTCAGGAGCCGGCCGCGCTCTAGATCTGGTCTCTACCGTCTGACTCGAGGTTTGGATTACCGGTTAGTTCTCTTATGAGGCCGGGTCCTCAGCCGGTCAGATTGGACCAACAGAGAAGCTATGTCCTCGCTGGCCCAGGGTGTTTTGAAAAGACATCTGCAAGGAGCTACCCGACAGACGTATATGCATGAGTTTCAAATGGTAAATCAGCTTGGGCCACCACTAGAACTGTTTGAAGCTAGATAGGTAAGAAAAGGGGACCCCATAAAATCCCACACGCGGTTAGGCACGCTCAGTCTTAAAACCAATACCCGGAACTCGGATCCTAGGTGACTCGAATGGAACAAAGCGTCGGGGCGGGATAGCCTAGACCTTCCATCCTTCGTCGAATATAATCAACATTATAATAATCATATCATCAACAACAATATAATAAGGTGATATCCCAAACCCAGGGGTAACAGGTAACATCGTAGCATCCTAAGCATGCATACTAAGCAGGGGCTGAGCAACGAGCAAAAGTAACATAGCAGGTACAAGGTTTTCTAGGAGGGGACATGGCTGTATCGGTTTGAAAGAGGTTGTAAACATGTGGTAGGATCAAACATCGAACCTAACCTAGACTGGCATGCAAACCGCTAGTTGAAATAGAATGGATCATAAGTAATGCATAGTCCTTTCCTGTTGATAAGTCGGGTTCCGAAGGTGTAGCCGATCGCAAGCTCGCATCGTCTCCGTGAGGTACCCGCGGAAGCACACAAGACGAAACACTGGAAAGCAATCAACGGTGCACCACTATTACTACGGAGCAATACAAGATCAAAGAGGCAACACAAGGCACGGCAACGCGATACGGATCTATTGTCGAGAACGGTTACTAACGGTTTAAGTGGAGTACTCGTCACACACGACGAATACCGCACGTTTACGGTGGTTCAAGTTGTTTAGCTACAGGTGACCAAGCAACGGTTATTAACATGGCAACTCAAGCAAGCATGGCATAACACACAAACATGGCAAGAGGTGAAGCACAAAGTAAACTATCTATGCTAGTCAATTTAAGTGAGGCACAACCTAAACATGGCATAACACCAAGTGCCGCACGATGATTAAAACATTTGGTACTGTTCTGTCCTAAACCATATTTTAGGTTGGTTAACAGCAGCAAACAATAGCATAAACACAAAGAACACGAAAAACTAATCAAGTTACATATAAAGAACACTCCAAACGGAGTTACGGTTAAAAAGATATAAGCAAAACAATTTATGCACACATGCTGTATAAACAGGGTTAAATCTATATGCAACAGTGCAGCAACACGACATAGCAATACATGGGATGAAAGTAGACATGATGCTTAACAATATGCAACTGGAATCACTCAATTCCGATAAACGTTCGCGACACACTCGTCGACCGAAGTTGCAACAAAATAACAGTTTCAGCAATAGCAGCACAATAACATCAGGATAGCTACTTTGGAGCAAGATATAAACATGATGCAGCAAGCAAATATGGCATGTGAATGCATGAAACTGAAGTAGAAACATTGCTTAATGCAACGCAAAAGGAATCAATGCAATAGGCCTCAAGGATTTGTTACAATCATCATGCAAAGTTGCAACAAAATAATAACAGCAGCATCTAACAGGAAAAGTAGCAGTTTAACGGCCTGATGCCCTGTTCAGCACACAATTACACAATCAATATGAGCTCAAATGCAAATGCTCACAAAAGATGAATGCTAGAGCACGCAATTCTAAACAATTCGTCTTTTGGGCGCGAAGTCATCCGGGCTACGGATCGCTTGCTATCGTCAACGCGGAATCGAATCAGCACACAGTTTTCAGGGACTTAGAAAAAAAAGCAGCAGGAAAAATAATAAAACAACTAAAAAAAAGAAAAAGGCCCCACCCATTGGGCTCGGCCCAACTGGCATGGCGGGCAATAATAATCGCTCGGGCAGCCTCTCTAACAGCCCAGATTTCACAAAAATTAAAAACTTTGTTTTCTGCGTGAATTGTTTGATTGCCTGATTTGTTTGCGGTGTTTGCATCCCCGATTTATCAATCGGCGATTATTTTCCCCCTCTTATCTCGTACCGGACAGAGACCGACCCTTGCCACCCTGACACTCGACCTTTGCGACACTGGGTTTTGCCCGATCACCGTCGCGAAAACCGCACGCGCAGCCATCGGAACGAAAAACCCCGTTTAATAATTAAATGAGATATTTTTATGGCGCGCCGGAAAGTGTTTTCGGAACGGTTCCAGCGCGAGGTGAAAGCCTTCGGCTCGACGCACTGATCGCGCAGTTCAAAGTTTTACCCGAATCGGAGGTACTGCGGACCCCCGGCGGTCAGAAACGTGAGCACCGGACGCCCGAGAGAAAAACCGATGATGTTTTTGCAAACTGCCAGCCACCCATGCTATATAAAGACCACCACCCCACTTAGGGTTTCCCTAAGCCACTAGCCCCCCCCGATCTGTAAAAACACCCCAATTCTCGTCCAAACCCTAATTCTCAGATCTGAGGTCAGCCCAATGGGTTCTGGACCGTCAGATCGCCCGATCTGACGGCCGAGATCGCTCCCAGCCACCCACCTTCTCCCTCCTCTCTCCTCACGCGTCCAGCCGCCCGTGGGGGCACCGAGGCCGCCGCCGCCTCCGGCCAGCACTCCGGCCGCCGGAGCAGCAGCGCCCCGGCCGACCTCCTCTCCTCCGCGCCCTCTCCTCTTCCATCTCCTCCCTCGCCTGCAGGAACGCGCCGCCGCGCCATGGGAGCGGCTCGAGCCGAGGCCGAGCTCGGCGTCGTCCCCGCCACTGGCTCCTCCGCCGCCTGGATCCGGCGAGGGCCGACCGGATCCGCGCCGCCTGCGCCCCCTCCGTAGCCCGCCTGCTCCGCCGTCCTCCTCGCCGCCGGTGGCCGGCGTGCCACCGGATCCGCCGCCGCCGCAGCCCCGCTCGGGAGGAGCTCGGCCTCCCCGAGCCGACCGCCTCGCCCGCTCCAGCGGCCACGTGGGCCGGCCTGCCTGCGTGGCCCAGCAGCCAGCCAGGCCGCCAGATCCAGCCGAATGGGCCTCGGCCCAGTGGGGTGAGGCCGGCTCCTTTTTTTTTCCTGTTGTATTTTCCATTTTTCAGATTTTACTAAGTCTGGAAAATATTGCTTGCTGATTCAATTTTGCAACGTTATTTCCCGTTAAACCGTAGCTCGGATCGCGTTGCGCCCAAAAGACGAACTGCTTAGAATTGCGTGTACTTTAATTCGTCTTTTGTGAGTTAATTGTTTTGAGGTTGTTTAGATATAGTTTTTGCTGTTCAAAGTGGGCATCAGGCCGTTAAACTGCTACTTTTCCTGTTAGTGTGCTGCTGTTATTATTTTGTTGCAACTTTGCATGATGATTGTGAGTAATCCATGAGGCCTATTGCATTGATTCCTTTTGCGTTGCGTTAAGCAATGTTTCTACTTCAGTTTCATGCATTCACATGCCATAATTGCCTGCTGCATCATGTTTATATCTTGCTCCAAAGTGGTGATCTTTATGTTATTGTGCTGCTATTGCTAAAACTGTTATTTTGTTGCAACTTCGGATGACGATTGCTTCGCAAACGTTCATCGGAATTGAGTGATTCCAATTGCATATTGTTAAGCATGATGTCTACTTTCATCCCATGTATTGCTATGTCATGTTGCTGCACTTTTGCATATAGATTTACCCCTGTTTTTACAGCATGTGTGCATAAATTGTTTTGCTTGTATCTTTTTAACCGTAACTCCGTTTGGGGTGTTCTTTATATGTAACTTGATTAGTTTTTCGTGTTCTTTGTGTTTATGCTATTGTTTGCTGTTGTTAACAAACCTAAAAAATGGTTTAGGGCAGAACAGTACCAAATCTTTTAATCATCGTGCGGCACTTAGTGTTATGCCATGTTTAGGTTGTGCCTCACTTAAATTGTCTAGCATAGATAGTTTACTTTGTGCTTCACCTCTTGCCATGTTTGTGTGCTATGCCATGCTTGCTTGAGTTGCCATGTTAATGACCGTTGTTTGCTCACCTGTAGCTAAACAACTTGAACCACCGTAAATGTGCGGTATCGTCGTGTGTGACGAGTACTCCACTTAAATCGTTAGTAACCGCTCTCGACGGTAGGTGCGATGTCTCGTGCTACTTCTTGTTGATGCTTGCTCTTGTATTGCTCCGTAGTAATAGTGGTGCACCGTTGATTGCTTTCCAGTGTTTCCTTCTTGGGTGCTCCCGCGGGTACCTCTCGGAGACGATGCGAGCGTGCGATCGACTACACCTTCGGAACCCGACTTATCAACAGGCAAGGACTTGCATTACTTATGATCCATTCTATTTCAACCAGCGGTTTGCATGCTAGAATAGGTTAGGCGATGTTTGATCCTACCACATGTTTACAGCCTCTTTTAAACCGATACAGCCATGTCCCCTCCCAGCAAACCTTGTACTGCTATGTTACTATTGCTCGTTGCTCAGCCCCTGCTTAGTATGCATGCTTAGGATGCTACGATGTTACCCTGTCACTCTTTGGGTTGGGATATCACATGATCATTATTATATTGTTGTTGATGATATGATTATTATTATAATGTTGATTATATTCGACGAAGGATGGAAGGTCTAGGCTATCCCGCCCCAACGCTTTGTTCCATTCGAGTCACCTAGGATCCGAGTTCCGGGTATTGGTTTTAAGACTGAGCGTGCCTAACCGCGTGTGGGATTTTATGGGGTCCCCTTCTCTTACCTACCTAGCTTCAAACATTTCTAGTGGTGGCCCAAGCTGATTTACCATTTGAAAACCGTGTGTGTGTCTGTTGGGTCGCTCCTGGCAGATATTATTTAAAACAACTTGGGCCAGCGGAGACATGGTTTCTTTGTTGGTCCACCCCAGGGAGCTAGGGGGTTGTCCACATATGTTTGGGCAACCTATCCGACCTCATCCAGACGGTAGAGGCCGATTCGAGAGCGCGACCGGCTTTTGAGTTGGATGTCGACTCACCGGGGGCCACCCGGATTTGTTCGTTGTTAGCTAGAGGGACTTGTCGTTTCGGATCTCTTGGAACTAAATCATAAAATGGTTGCCTATAATGGGTAGAAACTGAGAGTGATGGACGTGCGTGCGGAGCCTCGTAATGGGCAGTTGGTACACCCCTGCAGGGTTAAATATTTTCGAGAAGCCGTGTCCACGGTTATGGACGACTTGAGACCTACTCCTTGTTCATAGACAACAACAACTGAGATAATCTTAATACAACTTGATCAACGTGTGTGTGTGCCTTGACTGCTTCTTCTTCGTCGGGATGCGAAGAGGAGGACAAGGATATGATAGGTGTTATGTTTGCGTATGTAGGTGGATAGCAAGACTTGTTGGAGGCGATTCCTCATCGAATGCTTGGCTTCTTATCTTATTCTCTAGATCGTTAGCCACTTTATATATGCTAGTGCGGCAGCAACCTCACCACTTATCCCTTCCTTACCGTAAACTACTAGTTGTCCTAGAATGACGAGTGATGAAGTCCTTGCTGGGTCAGATGACCACTACAGTTGGATGCTGAGTACCTCTGTACTCATGATACTACCCCAAACTCTTTTTCAGGGTTCGTGATCGACAACAGGTATGGTGATCGACGTTTCACGTGGAGACTCGACGACGACTAGTTAGACGGATCCCGGCGGACGGCCTGGACCCGTGTGGTTATTGGGATCGATGCTTTTCTCTTTGCCCGTAGGCATTTGCTTGTAGTCTGTACCAAGACATGTATCTTCCGCTGTTGTATTATATTTGAGGCACTTGTAAGCCGATTGTATGAGATGTTGTATCCTTGTATCTGTAATGTTGTGATATCATGTTGGAAATCCGGGGCATATGGCTTTGTCATATGTCGCGGTGGGACCGATATGTGCTTCGTCCCCGGATCTGGGTGGAAACACCTAGATCTGGAACAGTACCGCATATCGGGCCTTACAGCCTCCTCGTCCCGCACGGGACGGGCATGGCGGCGGCGCCGGTTGGCTCGGCTGGCCGGCCGGCTTGCCGTGGCGAGGAGGGGCGGCTGTGGAGGCTAGGAGGAGGAGGCGCGGCGGAGGAGACCGGAGGGAGCGCCGACGAGGTCGCCGGGGTGGCCGTGGCGCGCGGCGGCGCGTGCTCGGGCCGGCTGACCTCGAGCTCGGGCGGCCATGGAGCTGCTGGTTCCTGCGGGGGAGAGGAGGAAGGAGGGGCCGAGCGCGGCTCCTTGCTGCTGCTCCGGCGGCCGCTGCATCGGGCCGGCGGCACTGGCTACGCCCACGGGCGAGGGAGGCGGCTTCGGGCATGGCTGCTTGGTCAGAGAGAGAGAGAGAGGAGAGCCTCCAGGCGACGTGGCACATCCACGGCCGTCGGATCTGACGATCTGACGGCCCAAAACTCATTGGGCTGATTCCAGATCTGGGAGCTAGGGTTTGCTGCGAAAATTGGGGTATTGGGGCCAGATCTGGGGCTGGTGGCTGCCTGGGGAAACCCTAAGTGGGGTGGTGGTCTTTATATAGCCCCGGTGGCTGGCAGTTTGCAAAAACATCCCCGGTTTTTACCTCGCGCGCACGGTGCTCACGTTTCTGACCGCCGGGGGTCCGCAGTACCTCCGATTCGGGTAAAACTTCGAACTGCGCGATCGGTGCGTCGAGCCGGAGGCGTTCACCTCGCGCTGGAACCGTTTCGAAAACACTTTCCGGTGCGCTATAAAAATATCCCGTTTAATTATTAAACGGGGTTTTTCGTTCCGTTGGCTGCGGCTGGTCTCGTGCGGTTTTCGCGACGGTGACCGGGCGAAACCCGGTGTCGCAAAGGTCGAGTGTCAGGGTGGCAAGGGTCGGTCTCCGTCCGGTACGAGATAAGAGGGGGGAAAATAATCGCCGATCGATAAATCGGGGATGCAAACACCGCAAACAAATCAGACAAGCAAACAATTCACACCGAAAACAAAATTTTTGATTTTTGCAAAAACTGGGCTGTTACAGACATCCTGGCTTAGTAGGAATGAAAGACTACTCATGTCAACGAGGTGCACCTTTTTTTTCGGGAGCCCAGTGTTGGGAAACGTAGTAGAATTCAAAAATTTCGTGCCTACGTAACAAGAACCCAAGATCATCCAAGATAGATCACATACAAGGTTTAGGTTTTCATGCTCACCAACGGTTGCAGCGGAAGAAGAGTTGGTGAAGCAACGTGGACGTAGTGGAAGTAGTCGAAGATCTCCCACGAACAATCCCTCGAACAGATCTCCGAGAAGAAGATGGTCCTCGAAGCAAGATCAAAGCTATGATCTCTCCACCGGTATCCACACGTCCGGCACAGCAATCCGGCAGCGCTCCGCCGTCCAGAGAAGAACGCTTCCGAGAAAACTAGAGAGAGAAAACCCTAGCGAGTTCCGATCTAGATTAGAATCTAAACCGGGGTCTAAAAGTGGAGCAACTAGCAACTAGGGAGAGCCAGGGGGCGCCGGAGACTTGTGTGTCTCTTCCCCCCACCCTTGGCTCACCTTATATAGGTGGCCAAGGGGCCTAGGGCGCAGCTCAAGGAGGTTTGGGAGTCCAACTTGGACTCCCAAGCCTTCCAAAGCTTCCCACACCTTCCCACCGGAAACCTTCCATAATGGTATTTGGAAATCCCATCTGGAGGATCTCCCACCCCTTTTTGGTGCGCCCCCACCACCTGGCCGGCCAGGGCAGCCTAGGTGGCTTGCCCCCCAAGGCCAGGGGCGCAGGGCAGTGGGTGGTACTGCCCGGAACCTTCCGGAACCTTCTAGAATCTTCCAGGACCTTCCGGGACCTACCGGGACCGTTTCGGGACATTCCGGACACTTCTGGAGCACTTCCAATACCTTCCGGAACCTCTAACGAATGTTCCGGAGCTATCTAAATGGGTTTCGGAGCCATCCGGGCAAAGGTTATTATGTCCGGTGAACACAACATATTGTTTAAGCTGTCCACCGATCACCGAAACTATTCCGGTTGATCGTAAACTTTCCCATTACCATTTTCATATGAACTAAAGTTATCTGAAACAATTCCAAAGTATCTTAGCCATATTATTTGCTCTTTACTTGCTTCCACTAAACCTTCAATCATTCTAGCATTCTAACAGATTACTGTACTTTAAGTGTGTGACCCAATAGGTTCGGTATTATGTGGACATGACTTGGAACGCTTTCCAGACTTATAGTCATTTGTCAATAATCAATAGCGGAGCCATGGACACCCATGTTGACTCCCACACATACACGAAAAGACTTCGAGTGAACCTTTATGTTTATCGTATACTATTCCCTTTGCTTCGCGATATATGACAAAGTTAGAGGAGAGAAGTTTTGGCACCCATGTGAAACAACCCTTTTTGATCACAAGCCATTAGTTATCCTCATTGCTCGTTTGTCTTCATTACTCGTTACGTATATCGGTATCTCCGTGATCAAATCACAAAGTGTCTGGCCAGACGAGAATAGATACCGTTATACCGAGTGGGCCCTGAGTCTATATCTCTTCATCGTGAAGGAGCAAATCCCATTCTTGAACTATCACTGTTACTAGACACACTGTCCAATGTACCCAGAACTTATTTTACTACTTCCCATTTACGGGAAGATTCATCTAAGAACCAAAGCACATCTTCTTGTGTGAAGTGACTTGACATTCTCATGGTCTAAGGAACTATGTATATAACAACATTTTATGATATGACTTATAACGTTTGTTTTACGATGAGTTCTCTAAGTATATCATTTAACACTGGGGTCGGTTCAACATCATTGTTCTGCTAACAATATGCTCTCATTGCTATTGACATCCTTGTTACAAGAACAATGTCCATGATTAAGAAAACATAATCATCAATAAGCACATGGGCTGGTCTTAGAGGCAAAACCAGGAACTCTTGTTGTTTACATTTCCACACATGCATATGAGTTTTCTTCTGAATCTCACAGTCAGGATCATTGCCATTATAGCACAGAAATATAAACATTAATTATGAACATGAATATATAAATAATAACACACTTTATTATTGCCTCTAGGGCATATATCCAACACCCAGATCCAAAGAATTCCAAAGTTAAGCGTGCTTGGCTTGAAGCAATTTGAGGATGGGTGACCGACTAGGAGGTGGTTCCCGGATGCGCACGAGTGAGGACAAAGTGCGCAGGAAAGACTAGTGTTGGTCTGTGGGGACAGTCTAGATCCCGCCAGGAGTAACGGCCGAGAATCGATGTGTGACCGGGGCGTTACAAATGGTATCAGAGCCGACCCTCGTGGTTACACGGGTGTGTGTGGGTCAGTGCGCGAACATGGGTGAGCCATGTGTCGGCACTGGACGCACAGACGTGTGCCAAGAGGGAACGTTCCTGTGGGTCGGTGAGGACGTCGGTCCTTTGAGTGAGTGTGTGTGACATCCTGGCTTAGTAGGAATGAAAGACTACTCATGTCAACAAGGTGCACATTCTTTTCCGGGGGCCCAAATCCAAAGAACTCCAAAGTTAAGCGTGCTTGGCTTGGAGAAATTTGAGGATGGGTGACCGACCGGGAAGTGGTTCCCGAATGCGCACGAGTGAGGACAAAGTGCGCAAGAAATACTAGTGTTGGTCTGTGGGGACAGTCTAGATCCCGCCAGGCGTAACAGCCGAGAATCGGTGTGTGACCGGGGCGTTACATGTGGCATGCATGATGAGATGGATAGTGTGCATGTAGAGAGAATTGGTAGTAGTGGGGATCAACTTCTTAAGAATAGTAGATACTGGGACAAATCATCAAACCCTGGTAAAATGAAGTAAATCGTCTAATCTCTAATGTATTGGTGAGAAGATGATGTAGAAAATGCACCGATAAGAGGAGGGGTAAGATTTAGAGAATCAAATTGCTTTAATAAGACTATGACAGCGAAACAAATTTGAAGGTTGGTCTTACGAGTCAAAAATTTACGTGTTGTGTTCCAGGGACATTCTTGCCATCTGTGTGGGAGGCAGTGGTACAGCTGATCATCCTTCCTGGAACATGACTAAGAGTAGTGAATTTTCTGTCTGGTCTGCTTATCACCTTCAGATCTCTCTGAATAAGGCCAGGGTTGGACGACCAGTTCCCTCGAGTTCTTCAGTGCACCACCAACGTTGGCTAGGCCTTTGGGACACCAATGCATCGGGTAAGGCAAAAATTCATTTGTGGAGATTGATTTGCAATGGGATGGCAGTGGACTCTGAACTTTGACGTTGGAAGATCAAGAGGAGTATTTTCTGTTGTGTGTGTGCGCGGGATGAAACGCTAGTTCACAGATTTTGGGGTTGCCCCACTCGCAACTGTTCTGGAAGGAATTGGGCTCGGATCTTCAAGCTCCGATGGTCTCCCCTTTGGTCTCTGATGGCTCAGACCTCACTCTTGCCAAGTGGCTCCTGTCCTGGTTTGCTGAGGCTGCCAGCGAGGAGCGAGAGCTGATGATCCAGGGGGTATATGCCCTTTGTCTTGCGAGGAACGAGGCACGCGACGGGAAGAGGATTGCTGATGCGGTGGAGGTTGCACAGTCACCCAAGCACTACCTCCTCGAGTGGGTGCAGGTTCATGAAGCCAAGGCGCCCTTCACCATACGCAATGTGATGTGAAATGGGAACCACCAACAGAGGGATGGCACAAGCTCAACATCGACGGAGCAACAACAAAACTGGAAGCCTGAGCTACTGGGGGATGGATCTCAAGGGATGAAACTGCAACTTTTAGAGGTGCGACGAGTGCGGTGTTTCCTGGTATCATATCTGCAGAGGCTGTTGAGGTTCGTGCATGCTAGGAAGTTGTTCGGTGGTCGGCTAGCGTTGGAATCAGAAAAATTTAGCTAGAGATGGATTGCAAGGCAACAGTCCAAATATAGGAACCTTTGTGATGCAGGCTGTGATATAAAGGAGATCAAGAAGATGCTTCGCAATTTCGAGGACTACACAATGTGTGTTCCATGCGACGAGGAGCTAACAAGGATGCCCATGTTTTAGCTCGTTCGACTATCTGTAACAATGTTTTTCCTAGCTGTCCAGTTGTGCCTCCAGACTTTGTGCTGACGATTGTATCTGCCGAGATTGTTTCCTTGTAATTTAAATTATAAAGTGTGTGATGTTCAAAAAAATAAATACCCATATAATACAGGTCAAAATACGGGGAATGGCTCCCAGAAAACACGCCCTCCGGGCGGAGACGGTCGAGGCGATTGAGAAGGTGACTGAGAAGACATTGAGTGAGATCTTGGCCAACGACTCATGATCAGAGACAACAAAGATCACAGAGGACTGCACCAACATGGATTCACCGAGCGCAAGGTATGTTTCCCATATGCTTTTGGTATGCGGGAGACGTGGAATAGAACTAGGAAGGCAATTAGCGAGAGGGAGAGGAAAAAAATTGAATCAAGAAGGAATGGGTATAGGGAAGAAATCAAAGAAAGTAAATGAATTGGGGTCGAGATGTCAAAGATCAGGGCCAAATTGATTGCCATGAGAGAGGATCTGCATTATCCCCATAGGGGACGCGATTTCATGTGTTGTCGAGGAAGAGAAAATAAGGCACGAGAGCTGCTACCTAAGGGAGAGGAAATCGGGTTGAAATCACAAATGCTTGATCCACTACCTATCGGAGGTGATCCGGACCATAACCTATCAGATCGGTCAGCGGATTCCGGGGGATCGCATCATACACAGTTGGTTTATAAGGCCCCGTTACGGTGGGCATGAACACCAAAAAAAACCATCCCTCTGTGATTCACCAACACCCAACCCCTCTGCTCTTGCGATAGCGAACCAGGGCGACCGGAAGAATAAGGCGAAGATGGTGGAGGAGGAAGAGGTGGGATCCAATGGAGTGGAGAAAAAGTGCAACAAGATCCTGCTAAAGGGCAGCTCGTCTGTTTCAAGAGGGCGGGGGTATATGGACATTAAGAGCACTGACGTGGTCATACTTGACATGTCAAAGGCTCGACCGGCGATGAACACGAGGTGGCTGGCAGTGGGTTTGTTCCTCTCCATGTAGTCATTCAGTGCAGAGGGCCTGTTCAAGGAGCTCAATGATAAGTGGGGTCTGAGGGGGAAGATGGAGTACTCCCAAGTGAAGAACAACAGTTATATGTTGGAATTTGAAAGAGAAGGTGACAGAAGATTCATCCTCAGCAATGGGCCATGGACGCACAAAGGCGATGCTTTTCTGATGGTGCAGTTTAACGACAGTATTGTTGCCCGCAGTGTGGACATTGAGAAGATGCCCATTTGGGCGAGGATTTATGATGTGCCCCCTGTCATGTTATCCGTGGATATCGGTGAACAGTTGGGTACGATGCTGGGAGAGGTGCTAGAGGTGGATGCCGACAAGAATGGGGAAATCTGGAGTGAGTTCGTCAGGGTGAGGATTGATCACAATTGAAAGTGCAATCTTGCCCTCAAGCATATTTTGTTGTTGATGACAATATACATATAGGGGACTAACTATGTTTGCTAAGTGATACACAGGGATTGTTAGTCTTCTTGTTGTCATCATGTAGGGATCATGTGAGATCATCTAAGTCATACTGAGGAAGTCAACACAAGAACAGAAGATGACGTTAAGTCCTCTTTACCATTTCTTTCTTGAGTCATAGAGATCCCCGCACTATTAAGAGGGGATCATAAGGATGGGTTCAAGACTTGATCAAGCCATAAACTACTGAAACAGATTAAAATACATTTATCTACAACCTATGAAAATTTGTTAGATATGCAGAAAATTAACACACGATGATTCTGAACCTTTTGTGTGTATGTCGGACCGTCCGGTATGAAGGTCGGACCGTCCGGGCTCTGTCCCGGACCGTCCGACCTACAATGCAGAAAGGCCAGTACCATTTCTGTTATGGATCGGACCGTCCGGTATGAAGGTCAGACCGTTCGGGCTCTGTCCGGACCGTTCGGGCTCTGTCCCGGACCATCTGACCTTTGGTGCAAATGGTCAGTGGCTTTACCTCTATGGGTCGGACCGTCCGGTGTATGGGTGGGACCGTCCGGGCCGAGCCCGGACCGTCCGACCTCCTCCCCAGACCGTCCGACATGTGAGTGATATGGTGTCCTGGTGCAGATCTCATCGGTCGTCCGGACTACAGGTCGGACCGTCCGGGCTTGTCCCGGACCGTCCGACATATAGCCCGGACCGTCCGGCGCCCTTATGACTGCACCAAAACGTCTAGTTCTTGTGCATCTATAAATACACCCTACCCACTTCGGATTAGGGTTGACCACTTCACTTATTTCACTCAAGAACACAAAGTGATCCCTCTCTCTTATCTCATACACTCAAACCAAGATCCCAGAGAGATTTGTGAGAGTTCTTGTCGGATCTTTCACCACGTGATAGATCCGTCCCTTCCCCATCTTCCTACCAAAGCATATCCTGATTTGAGCAAGCATTGAGCTTTTTCCCATTGATCTTGTTACTCTTGGAGGTTGGAGACTCCTAGGCGGGTAGGAGTTCTTCGGAGAGGAATCGACCATTGTGATTACCCCCGTTGAGTTTGTGAGGGTTTGGTGACCACCTTTAAGGTCAACCGGTAGTGGTTGGGAATCGCCTTCGTGGTGATATCTCAAGGGAATAGAGTGAGCCTTCGTGGCGTTGGTGTGCCTTCGTGGTTTCACCCACTCTCTCCGAACGGTGAGTAGCTTCCCTCCAAGGAAGTGAACATCGGGATACATCGTTGTCTTCGCGTTATTCCGTTATCCCTACTCTTTCCCCTTATTACTTGTGCTACCGTATTATTTGCCCCTCACTTGCTTTAGTATATTGTGCTTATTGTTTATCTTGTCATAGCTAGGTAAACCTTGCAATTGTTAGGCACGCCTTTATCTTCCGCATTATTGCCTAAAATTGCTAAGTAGTGTTAAAATTTGTAATAAGACCTATTCACTCCCCCTCTAGGTATATCTCGATCCTTTCAATTGGTATCAGAGCCTTGTGCTCTATTCTTGTGGCTTAACCGCCCTAGAGTGAGATGACCAAGAACGGCATCCCCGAAAGTTCGGGGGCCAATGTGGAGGAGGTCGCAATTGCTGCGGATGCCGCTAGTTCGGAAGCCGAGAGATTGGCTGCCGAACAAAGGGCCGCCGCACAAGCTGCGTTGCCTCCTTCCACGGGGCATGTTAGTTATGAGATTGAGGATCCCAAGTTGTTCACCTCCGGAGATATGGAAAAATCTTTGCAAAAGGCTTTGGACAATCAAAGGAAGGAAATGGAAGCCTCCTTTGCAAGATTGAAGGCTTCGTCATCGGAGTCACAAACGTCAAGTGGTGCGGCCCATAGGTCCCCACAAGCGACCTTTGTGCACCCCGGTTCCGAGGCTCCCTTGCAAAGAGGTGGTCCCTACCAATGGGACTATCCGCCTCCTAAGCTTGTGGAACCTAAGTATAACTTTAACGGCAATCCGCCGGTACTAACCGAGAACACTAACTTTTTGGATTGGAAAAGTCTTATGGCAGATTATCTTAGGTTTGTGTGCGAACCCATGTGGAACCTCATCGACTCTGGGAAAGGCTATTATCCAGTTGATCCGAACAACCTTACCCCAAGTGAAGTATTTGATAGAAATCTCAACCTTGCGGCCATTGGGTTCTTGAAAAGAGGAATGGATGAATTGACACGTGCACCTTTTCTCCATATCACCAATGCCATGGAGATGTGGGACACTCTTCTCATTGCCAAGTCCGGCACCGGCTCTCTTCAAATGACTATATATGAGACCGCAAAGAATGCATTGCACAACCTTCACATGAAGAAAGATGAGACGCCCCAACAACTTCATATGCGTCTCAAGGTTCTCTCCGCTCATGTCCAATCTTTCACATGTGAGAAATATTTGGATGGATATCAAATATACCAACCGTTACCTTGTGGACAAGATGTTGAATGCTCTCATGGTGTATTCTCATCAAATGGTGTGGTAATTGAGGCGTATGCCCGACTTCTTCAAGATGACACCGGGTGATGTGATTGCCACCTTCTTGCAATATGAAGAGCACCTAAAGGAGTCCAAGAGACTACTTGCCACTTATGGTGGTCCATCCTCAAACCTTGCGCTCAAGGCTAGGCTCGAGGAGCTTGATGATGATGAGGAAGAAGATGATGATAACTCCGATGATACTCCCTCATATGATGATATTTCTCTCTTTGTGAAGAGATTCACAAAAGCGGACTTCAAGGGAAGATTCCAAAAGAAGAAGACAAGAAACTGCTACAACTGTGAGAGACCGGGACACTTTGCGGAGGATTGTCCATATGAGAAAAGAGAGGACAAACGTCAATTCCCTCGGAAGGAAGTTGCCAAGAAGCTACCAAACCCTCTCAACAACAAGTTCAAGAAGAAAGCATTGTTGGATCTAGAAGGGTCCGATCCCGAGGATGTTGGTGGTCTAGCCGGAGTTTCTCAAGATTCACAAAAGACCTTGAAGCTCCTCAACAAGGAAGGTGAAATTGTAAACTACAACTACATGAGTGACTACACCGGCAATGCACCCAAGTGTCTCATGGCCAAGTTGGTTGATGATGACACTCCCTCCTCCTCGGCTAAGATCAAGGTAACTACTATTGATGAGTCCTTCATGTTCTCTTCCGAACCTCATGATGAATTTCATGATGCGGAAAGTGATGATGCACATGCTACTTGTGAAGATTTGTTGTTTGCAAAAGTGAACAAAATGATGATCTCTCTCAAAGGCAATAAGCTCAAAATGTTTCAATTACTTATGGATGTGGTGGGTAAGCACTCCACAACCATTAAGGATCTTGAAATCCTCCTCACCGAGGAAAAGGAGAATTACACTCTTCTTGAGCGAAAGGTTTACTTTGAGGAAGCTCGAAATGATAACTTATGCAAAGTTGTTCACAAATCAAATGACTTAAATGACAAGCATGTTGCCTCCTTGAAAAAGGCTAATGAAATTTGTAAGGAACTTGCTAATGATATGAGAAAGCTTGTGGAGCTAAACACCTCCCTTTCTAAGGATGTTGAGGTACTCACCGTGTCTCTCAAGACAAAAGATGAGGAACTCGCCACCCTTAAGAAAAATCTTGAGACTCACAAACTTGCTCATATAAAAACACTTACTAAGATGTCCCCTCACACTATTGTACATGTTGATGCTTGTGCTACTAACTCTACTTTTGATCAAGCATCTCTCATTGAGGAGAACTTAGCTGACCCTTTTTCCTTTGGTGAAGCATAAGTGCTCACTTTTAAACAAAGAGGTGGTGAAAGTCTGAAAGATGCCTGGTATAGAATTAATGATAAAAAAAGAGCCACCAAGAAGAAATCCACTACTATCCTGCTTAGAAACTTCTATGTTGGAATTACTTCTTGGAATAGGTTTATTCTAGATACTGCTATCAATGGGAATTTCCTAGAAGTCCCAGTTTGGGAAGCTCTTAGTGTTATGGAAAATCTTGTTGGAAATCTCCCTGTTGCTCAAGAGGACATTACCCTAGCTCACATTATGAAAAAACTTGAAAAGATAGAGCTAGAGATGCCAAGCATTAATAAGATAAGTGAGTTGGATCGTAAGGTTCAAGGGAATTTGAATAGACTTGATAGCTCCATGCATAAATTTTTCAAAACCTTGGAGACCATCAAACCCCATGACTTGGATCCCTCTAAGATTGATAAGATTGAGGAAATTATCGACACTGTAGAAACTACTTTCTCCTCAATCAAAACCAAAAAGGTAGAAACTCCGGCAAAGAAGGAACCTAGGTTCATTTACATTCCAAAGGATCCTCGTTTCAAAAATAATCTATCTATTGTCAAAGGGGTTGAAACTGTGAAGACTTTGGAAGAGATACCTCTCTTTAATAGAATAAACGAGACTCCAATTGATCTTCCGCCTTTTGATTTTATTCCTAGAAGTATCTTTATTAGGCCTTTATTTGAAATACCTCTTAAGAGTAGTTGTACTATTGAGGAGATTTTTGATGATCTTGATGATGGTTCAATTGATACGACTTGATCTATTTGCATTAAGCCTAGCTAATGGCTTTAAAGAAGCGCTTTCGGGAGGCAGCCCGCAACGAATTTAGGATTTCCTTTTTGTTTTTCTTCTGTTTTTAGTGGTCTTGATGATTGTTACTACTGTAGCAACATCATTTTATCTTTACTTTTCAAGCTTTGTGCCATTTATATCCTCATATGACAAGGGAAGTGAAAGTCATGACATGCTGTCCAGAAAACAGATTCTGTCCTCGTGACTAGAAAAATCACAGAAAAATCCCAGTTCATCTTTTTGAGCTGAAATTTTTACACAGTGTGCTCTATACAATTACGGAACTTTCGTATGTTCTGAGTTTTTTTATTTGAGTTGTATAAGTATCCCTAAAAAATTCTTTACTACCTGCTGGTCTATTTTTCACAGATTCTGTCCTGTTTTGCCTTTCCTTCATTTTGCGAACCTTAAGCTTGCTTTTTCCTTGAAAAAACTTTTTTGCAATCTTGTGAAACAGTAGATATTCAAGAATATCTTTGTTTACAGTAGATAAAAAATTATTTTATTATGGGTACTAATCTCACTAATCAGATTATGATGAGTTATGTATGAAGGGAGTTTTCAAGTGTGCGAGGGAAGATGATGAAAGAAGATTCAGGAGTGTCAAGCGCTCAAGCTTGGGGATGCCCCATGCATCCCCAAGAAATATTCAAGGATACTCAAGCGTCTAAGCTTTGGGATGCCCCGTGCATCCCCTTCTCCATCAACAATTATCAGTTCGTCTCTCGTTTCACTATATTTTTATCACTTCATACGTTATGTGCTATGCTTGGAGCGTCTCGCTCTTAGGTTTTATTAGTTTTATTTAGATTTGCTTGCTGTTCATAACAAGTTAGAACCCAGATTTCTTTGTGTGGAAGAGAAACACGCTCCACTTTCAAAATTTAGAACACAACATAGGATTTTTCATGCTTATCTTTGTTGTGTGTGTTCTTTATCTTTTCATAGCTGCTGCCATGTTTAGCTTTTAGTTTTCATGCTTATCTTTTTAAAGAGATTTTGTTTAGTTTTTTGCTGGAACTCTCTTGAGTTTTCATGTTTATCTTGTTTAGAGAGTTTTGCCTGTTGCATTGAGTTTTGTGTCTTGACTTGAAGTAGGTAATTGAGGTTCCTATTCTTTTGTAGTAGTAACTTGCAATAGTTTTGAGGTATTGTTTTGAGTAATGTTTGGAATTTTGGTGTCAAGAGCTTTAGCCTATTAGTAATATATGTCATATTTTGGTCAATCCGTGTTTATTTTCAAAACTTACAAAATTAGTTGAGAACTTTAGCTACTAGATGTATCACTACTCTTCTGACGGGTCGAATATTAGAGTACACTCACGTACCATGAGTCGAGGATGCGCAAGGATAACCAAACCCCCATACACTCATCCTCAGGGTACTTGCCTCTTTGTGAAACCTCCTTATTAGATTGAGAGTTACCGATAATAAGTGCATGAGTTTTTCGGACTAATGTGAGTATTCGAGAGTTGACACTTCCATCTTCCCATATTTTTCTAGCCTCTCCTGTGCCGTGCATTGCCTTCTTCTCACTCTGAGAGTTGGCGTCCAGCTTCGCCGGTACATCCAAACCCTTGGCACGATACGCTCTGTCATCATAAACCTCCTTATATCCTTCCTCAAAACATCCACCATACCTACCTATCAAGGCATTTCCATAGCCTTTTCGAGATATATTGCCATGCAACATCCATCTTCAAATGACTTGATCTTCATGTCATACGTGCTACTTGCTTGATCGATGAGCCGCATGCTAGTTGGGACTTGCCCTAATCATTGCTACATGATGCGCTAGTATCATTGCATATCCTGCTACACTGGCAGAGGCATACATTTGCATACATCATCATAGTTACATCTTCTTTATGATTTGAGTACTTTTGTAAAGTGTGAAAGATCTTCTATACTTCTTGTAATATATAGAGTGTTGCCCCTAAAGTGAGGAAAATATCCCAAAGAGGAAAAAATCAAAAGATCCCAAAGAGAACAAAATTAAAAGATCCCAAAGAGGACAAATGAGAGAAATAGAAAGAGTCATTGAGGCCACCAAAAAATACAAAAAAATAGAAAAAAGAGAAAAAAAGAAATAAAAAGAGAGAAGGGGGCACACTACTATTCCTTTTGAGATATCCACACTCGTACTCCCTCTTATATCTTGTACTCCATAGAGATTATCATTCATGCATATGGCTATGTGGGACCTTCACACTATAGAACTTGGCTTGTATATTCCAATGATGAGCCTCCTAAAATGAGCTCTAGGTCTTCTTGAGCAAGCAAGTTGGATGCACCCCCACTAGTTCCATTGGAGAGCTTTCCTTAGCTCATATGTGCATCCGTTGCATGGCAATCCCTGCTCCTCACATCATATCTATCATTTGGCTTTCTCTCGCCTATGATTGTCCTCATTGATGTGAGCCTTTCACACCCTTTTTGTCTTCCTTCTCCACCATATTCTCTCTTTGATATCCTAAGTGTCAACTTTCCTTGCTTACGCTCATCCATTGCATGAGTGCTCAAAATGTCGAAAAGGAGTGGATCATTTTGACTTGTACCTGGCTAGTGATCTGGGGATGAGTCAAGATAAGATTCCAAAGAAGACCAAGTGTGAAACTTTAGTAGATTGAGTTCTCAACAAAAAAACATTTTTTCCCGTATATCCCTATCCCCTTTCTTGCATGCAAACACCATTTGGAGAAATTCGAGTCACGGACAGCGAGAGCTCTTGCACCTTTATGTTCTTATGTTGCTTGTTTCAATGCTAAATATAGACTCTTGCCTGTTATGACTTGAATTGAATTACATGCCTTGATTGCTTTACTTAAAAGTTCTTATATGGTTGTTAGCATGTCACCACAAAAATTCTGCTTTAATCATTTACCTACTCGAGGACGAGCAGGAATTAAGCTTGGGGATGTTGATACGTCCAAAATGTATCTATAATTTCTGGTTGCTCCATGCCTCTTTTGTGTGATATTGCTACGATATTGATGAACTTCCATACACTGTTGATCATATTTGGACTGACCTATTAACTCAGTGCACCCCAGTGCGAGTTCCTGTTTTCTGCTGTTTTTCTATTTCAGGTTTCCCTCATATTAAAAGTGCTCCAAAAATTCGGGAAAAATCCAATAAAAAATCAGCGATACAGAAGCTTCGAGAAACACCGACGGGGGGGGGGGGGGGGCAGAGGGGACCCACCAGGGCCCCAGACGCCCTCCCGGCGCCCCCTAGGGTGGGGCCGCGCCAGGGGGCCGCCTGGACCCCTGGAGGCCCCCTGGCTTCCCCCCTTCGCCCATATAATCCTCGTGACGTGAAACCCCCGTGACAGGAACCCTTTTTCACGATCTCTCCTCTGTTCCGCCGCCGCGCTTCCAAGATCGGGAGCACCAGAAGACCTCTTCCCGGCACCCTGCCGGAGGGAGGAACCACCTCCGAGAGTTTCTCCACCACCATGGACGCTTCCCGGATGAACCGTGAGTAGTCCACCTTGGACCATGGGTCTATGATCAGTAGCTATGTGATGTTCTCCTCCCCTCTTTGTGTTGGATATATGCTCTAGAGGCAAATAATATATGATTATTCCAATATATCTAAATAAGTTCATGACCAGTTTCATACTATGCTGGAACTGTATCAGTGAAACAATGATACATGTGTGGTATAGAAACAACCAGAGTTCCTAGTCAGCCTCTCATGATGACTGGTTTATCGTCAACTGATGATTGTGGTTTCACGATCATGGACAATCAAGTCAATTGACGGTAAGGTCACCTCATTGAATGAATGCCGTGATGAACATTACCCAATGCAAGCATTGCAAGATGATCAAATCGTAAAAGTTCAGTGTTGTAATTACAGAACATAGTAGCCTGTTCCTTTGACCGTGAGATCACGCATAATTTCTATCTTCTGAGGATGCTTTGAGTGCATTAACCGTCACACTGAAACATGGTGACCATAAAGGTGTATCTTGGGCTATCTGATGTGATATGTTGAGGAGTGTTGATTCAAGAGCGGGATTTGTCAATCCATATAATGGAAAGATACTTCATGGCCAACTCGGTGAGATTGCATCCATAAAGCTGCGCAACGTGTGACTAGGTCACAAGGATGAATATCACAGAACGAGTGAATAAGATTTGTCGGTAACAAGATAGAACTAATGCATTGGATGCAGTTGATCGAATCTTGGACTAATCTAGCATCACATGACAAAGGGAATGGTATACAACGTGTACGGTTCAATCGGTTACTTCCGGAATGCACAGGGGTCATTATGGGCATCCAGGTCCCGCTATTGATCATTGGTCGTAGACTTTGTCTCGGTCATGACTGGAGTGTTCTCGGACCGTAGGGTAACACACTTAAGGGCTCGATGAATATCAGAGACCTTTTCGTAACTATCGGAGTTACCGGAGAAGAGAGAAAGACGTACCGGAAAAGTTCCGTGTTGATCCGAAGGACGTTCGGAGTGAGCTGGAAGGAGTTCTGGATCATCGGGAGATGAAATAATATGTATTATTTATTAATTAAGTAAATTAATAATTAATAATAATTTATTTCATATTAAAAATTGCAATGGGCCTTATTTGTGAAAGAAGCCCATTAGGGGAAGGAGGAAAATAAAAGGGAAAAGGAAAAAGGGGGGGGGGGGCGCCATGGGCCTTGGGGCCCATGTGGGTGGCGCCCCACTTCCCCCCTCCTCCTAGCCGCACCCTCCCCCCTTGGCAAGGGATTAGTCCCACATTGCCAAGGGAAGGGGGGTTGACTTCTTCGGTCTGCCTATATAAAGATGGGCAGGGGTGCACTTCTTAAACACAGAAAAATTCGCAGAGAATTCAATATTACTCCGAATTGAGATCGGTTTTCACCGGTCTTATCCCCTCTCTCGTCTCTCTCAAGCCGGGGTCCCCTTGTCTGGAGCCTGTGCTGGGATTGAGGCTTCTGTGCTACGCGGACGCCGTCGTGCTGCCGAAACTCCGGTTTCAGGAGGTCTACTTCCGCCACCTTCACTGGATCGGAGAACGGAGGTCGTCATGGAGTCCGTACGTGTGCGAGTACTACGAGGTGCTGCACGTGCGACACTACCAGCCAACAGGGTGCTAACACAGCCAGGGGGCTGTGAAAGTTTTACGGCTTCATCAACCACGTTTGCGGGAACGTTTCCCGCGCAACGGACTACACCCCGAGGTATGTTTCCGCAAGTCTTTCCGTTACAGCATTACAACTAGATAGATCTTGGGTTAAGGGCGACGCTAGTTAGAAATTTTTTTGTTTTCTGCTGCGAGACCCAACACTTTGTTCTTCATGGATTAGACCTCGTGAGCTTCCCTACATGATCGAGGCACATATGTAAGATTTCTGCTATTGCTATACTGAGTTTGCTGGGATTCGATGGATTATGAGATTATGTTCAGATTGCGTTTGAGTAATATATTTGATTCTCCTCTTTTATATTTATGTTCTAGAGTAATTCTTGCATGTTCTCCGTTGATATTTATTGCTTTGGCCAAGTAGTAGGTAGTGACTCCAAGAGGGAGCGTTATGCATGATTGTGGGTTCATGCCCCCTGATGACTAGCTTGAGTGACAGAAACATGAGTCTAGGGGATGTGCTGTTGCCACAAGGGGGAAAACAACGATGCTTGTACTTGTGGGTGCAAGGATTGTTTACTTTACGCAAAGTTATTTAATGCAATTGTCTGTTGCTTTGAGTTTACACTTTGGGTGGGATTCGCAACTTAATACCAGCGAGATGTTCTGGATAGATATCTCAAGGTGGATGATTAGTAGGTAGATGCAGATGGATTTCGGTCTACTTGATTTGGCGTACCGCCCATGCTTTTGAGCCTCTTCCTTTCTTTGTAACATAGTTAGCATTGGTTTGCGCACATAATCCTGTCAATTACCCAACTGTAATTTGTTTACCTCGCATGGCTATTTTATCGTCTTTTGGGAGAGAGACATCACTAGTGAACATCATAGGACCCCGGTCCATATTTCCAATACTGTTTACACCCACTATCAATTTACTGCTTTATTTACTTTTCCGTTGCTATCACTATCATTATTATCCCGTGCGTTTTCCTTTGTAAACAACAAGGCCGGAGGAATTGACAACTCCTCTGTACTCGTTGGGAAGAAAAGTTATTTGCTGTCTGTGCAGTTCCAGGTGAAGTTAGCAACGTCGGTTGTAAACGGCGCCATTGTTCACTTCACCACCTTCTTGTATCTGTTGGAGTCCTACTGGTCAATCCTAAACCTTAGCATCTTCGCTAAGGGAAATTTGCTGCTACGCTACATCTCAACCTTCCACTTTGGGTAACCAACGAGGGGCGAGAAGTAAAATCTCGTGACATCACTCCTCCAAACAAGCGTGGCCGTGTTCCGGTGGACTACTATCGCATGGATGCAAAGGTTTACTCAAAGATGCGATCAGAAGACAATGAGTTCAATCTACTTGGTACTGCTACGGATATCCGTTTTCACACTCTTGTTGAACAAGATATTTATGAGACCGTCTGCCTTGAGATCAATGCCACCACGCCCCAGAAGTTCATCCACTTGGAGTACTTTGAGCAGCATCCGGCTAAGTTTGGCAGTATGACCCGTCTGGTGGATGCCATGGGGCTGCGTCAGGCTTTGACGCTCAAATGTGATTGGAGTCATGGAGCGATTCTTCAGTTCTATGCCACGTGCACCTTCGGCATCGATGACTTTCTTTCATGGATGACTCACCAGCAGACCATCTCCATTTCCTATGACCAGTGTTGTGAGGCTCTGGGTATGCCTACCAGATCTGATGCTCTCTACCGGATTCACAGTCGCTCCAGAGAGTTTGAGTCCATTTCCATTGAGGCGTGTATGGGCTGTATGATGTGCCCAGCTGATATTCCTCCAGGGAGCAATATGGCCATGAACAACTCCACCAACTTTCATCCACATTTTCTGCAGCTGTATCAGTGTCTCATGCGCACAATGGTACCCAAGCATGGTGACAAAGCGATGGTGCGCTCCTTTGCTGTTGATCTTATGGCATGTGCCAAGGGGGCCTTTGACCAAATGGAGTTGGGTCATATGTCTCGTCCCATTGATGTTGCTAACTTCCTCTGGCATGAGGTGTGGCTCTTCTCCCTCACGAAGCGCGGCCACTTCCCGTTGGAACCCTACATTCAACGGGTGATTGACCACTTCTCCACCGTTCCAATTCAGAAGCCAGTGGTTCACCAAGAATGGGTGCCCAAGAAGGGTTCTGCTCTCTATGTCGGGCCCCCCCGTCCCTCAGCTGCTACTGCCTCCACCTCACGTGGTTCTCACCGTGCCAACATGGTGGAACCCCTCCGTCGCATTGCTCGCTGATACGTCCCAAACGTATCTATATATTTTGCTTGCTCCATGCATGTTTTGTGTGACTTTTCCATGTTTTGCTTGAACTTTCCTACACTTTTGAACCTATTTGGACTAACCTATTAACTCAGTACACCCAGTTGCCAGTTTCTGTTTTCTGCCGTTTTTGTATTTCAGGTTTTCCGGCCATTAAAAGTGCTCCAAAAATTCCGGGAAAAATATAAAAAAATCAGCGCAACAGAAGCTTCGGGAATCACAAAGAGAGGGAAGGGGGGCCACCACCAGGAAGCCAGGAGGGCAGGTGGCGCGACCCCACCCTGGGCCGCGCCAGGGACCCTCCTGACTGCCTCGTGGGTCCCCTCGATGCCTCCCTTCGCCTATATTTACCCCTCGGGGTGGAAACCCATAATATCGATCTCTTTCTCGCGAACTCCCCTCTGTACCGCCGCCGCCTCCGTTTCAAGATCGGGGCTGCCTGGAGAAGCTGTCCCGGCACCCTGCCGGAAGGAGGAACCCCCTCCGGTAGACCATCCATAGCCATGGACGCCTCCCGGATGTGCCGTGAGTAGTCCCCCTTGGACCATGGGTCCGTGACCGGTAGCTATGTGATGAATCTCTCCCCCCTTTGTGCTTCCACTTTCGAGTTCTCGTGAGCTGCCTCACATGATCGAGGCATCTATGTAATTTCTGCTATTGCTATGCTGAGTTTGTTGGGATATGATGGATTATGAGACTATGTTCATATTGTGATGAGTAATATATTTGGTTCTTCTCTTTTATATTTTTTTCTTGAGTAAATTCTTGCATGTTCTCCGTTGCGGTATTTGCTTTGGCCAAGTATTTTATTTGCAACTCCAAGAGAGAGCGTTATGCTCGATTGTGGGTTCAGCCCCTTGATGTCTAGCTTGAGTGACAGAAACATGAGACTAGGGGATGTGTTGTTGCCACCAGGGATAAAACAACGGTTCTTGTACATGCGGGTGCAAAGATTGTTTACTTTACGCAAAGTTCTTTTAATGCAGTTGTCTGTTGCTTTGAGTTTACACTTTGGGTGGGATTCGCAACTTAATACCAGCGAGATGTTCTGGATAGATATCTCAAGGTGGATGATTCGTAGTAGATGCAGATGGATTTCGGTCTACTTACCTTGCCGTACTGCCCATTGCTTTTGAGCCCTTCCTTTCTTTGCAGCATAGTTAGCATTGCGGTGCCTTCATAATCCTGTCAATTGCCCAACTGTGATTTGTTTACCTCGCTAGCACTTTTATTGTCTTTTGGGAGAGAGACATCACTAGTGAAAATCACGGGATCCCGGTCCATCTTCACATTATTGTTCACACCCTCAATTGACTTTCAGCTTTTACTTTCCTTTGCACCTTTTATCTCTTGCGTTGATCCTTTGTAAACGACAAGGCCGGAGGAATTGACAACTCCTCTGTACTCGTTGGGAGCAAAGTTATTTGTTGCTGCGTGCAGGTCCACGACAACACCCTAGTTAGGAAGTAATTTCTGGCGACGTTTCGACCTACTTGTATCTTCTGAGTCCTACTGGTTCGATAACCTTGGTATCTTCACCGAGGGAAACTTGCTGCTGCACTGCATCTCAAACCTTCCACTTGGGGTAACTGATGTCTACGCATGCTTCTATTCTTGTAGACTATGTTGGGCCTCCAAGCGCATAGGTTTGTAGGACAGCAGCAATTTCCCTGAAGTGGATGACCTAAGGTTTATCGAACTCAAGGAAGTAGAGGTTGAAGATGGTCTCTCTCAAGCAACCCTGCAATTAAGATACAAGAAGTCTCTTGTGTCCCCAACACACCTAATACAACTAGGAGTTGTATAGGTGCACTAGTTCGGCGAAGAGATGGTAAAATATGGGTGATAGGTGTGATAAAACGAAGTAATATAAATCTGTAATAAAAAGTGCAGCAAAGAAACAAGTAACAAAAGTGAGTGAAAACGGTGTAACAATGATGGAAACAAGGCATAGGCTTCATACTTTCACTAGTGGCAACTCCCAACAACATTAACATAGTCTAATGACATGATATTTCCCATAAAACATGCAATGGAGACGTACTCGGAGGTCATTCCTTTGTGGTCAAGAGAGGACGAGAATTGTGTAGGGCTACAAAAGCACACCTCAGAGTTCGTAGTTCTCAATCTATGGATTTCCCAATGTCACCGCGGCCATCCAAAGAGAGTACCACAATCACCGTCACCTACAGGCAGTCGGCTCTGATACCAACTTGTGACGCCCCCAAAATCAAGCCGTGTACAGTAATCATACACGCAAGGTACACGATCGGGATCTGGGACTCATGGTGAGGTATCACAACACAACTCTACAAATAAAATAATACAAGCTGTTTAATACAAGCCAGGGGCCACGAGGGATCGAATACAACAGCTCGAGAGCACAAAGTCAGTGGAAGCAATAGTATCTGAGTACAGACACAAGAATACAAGGTTGCCTTAAGAAGGCTAGCACAAAATAACAACAGATCGAAAAGGCGAGGCCTCCTGCCTGGGAACCTCCAAACTACTCCTGGCCAAAGGTGAACTCGACGTCGCAGAAGGCATCGGGGATCTTCACGTTGCGGTGGTCGACATCGGGAACTCCTGCTCCTGGGCTCCAACGTCGACTGCAGCGGCCGATCAGGCAAAACAGTAAAGGAAATAAAGCAGGTGAGTATCTAGTATACCCGCGAGTCTTACGTCCGCTACTAAGCATTATGCGTTGTATCAATGGAAAGAAGAGGCTGTATAAAGTGGACTGCAAGATAGAAATCAGAATAAGGGTAAGAAGCTAGGCCTATCGAAGACTAGCAACTTCCGACGATGTCTTGCAGCATGAGGTAAGAATCAGCCAACAGTTTATATAAAGCATAAAGTAACAATGCAACAGAAGTTGCTGCAGCATTGCATAATAATAAGTTGTAATAATTAACAATGCCTCCGAGTTCACCTCCTCGACATCCCCGCGAGGAAGAAAACCCGGAACCATACAGTTTAATAATAATAGTTTCTAGTGGTAAGATCCAGCTTCAGCATAAAGCGTCCTGTTACCGTGGACACGGCTATTCGAATAGATTAATCTTCCCTGCAGGGGTGCACTTGTGTTACGCTACACGCACGGATCTCCAGGGTGGCGGGAACCTTGTTAGGGAACGCTCCACCGAGGCTATCCGACACTTCATAGCCCATCTTTCAAACTCAACAGAGAGGTCATCCGCCGGACTATATCCTATGTACGCGGGGCTTTGGACCCTAACCCCGACATACTCCTGCACGGTGCGAGGCTGGCCGGTGAAGTTAAATCAAAGCAAATACAAATCACACTGCCGCGGCAAATAAGACAACACCACTTCCCGGCGCAGGCCGCGGTACTGCTGACGTCTGAAGAGTCCTCGGACGACACTACGAAGCAGAGGAGCCCATAACTCGTAATTCCCACGGGTAGGTAGTGCGTACATGGCATATAGCCAACTCAAGACATTCACTGAACCATTTAGCATTTTATTAACCTGCGAGACAACCGTTATCGTTGCCTCGACTTAACTGACCCGCGGACAACGACAACAGCCAGGACCACCAGTACATCGGTGCCTACCCCGTCGTCCCACCAAGTCACTGCGGTTACCAACAAGGTGAACCGTCTCCTTACCTTGTCTCGCATGTGCTCCTGGGGGAGCTCGACTTTCGTGGTTTGGTAACTCTCGCGGCCAACGATCAGGGGCCAAGCACACCGGTACACTGGTCGTACCCTCCCTGTCGTCCCGCCGCAATACCTCTCGCGGGCACCGTTGGGTCGCCCGACTGCTCACCTGAAGGACAATCGATGTTCAGGACCCTATGGCGGTAAGACAAAGTCAGCCTCGAGTGGAGTACAAGGATTACTCCTTGATAGCTCACACTTGGGGTGACTAGGCATAACCCAGATAGGGGCCTTTGACGGTGTCTGCATTGTACCGTACCTGTGCAGTTATAATATTTGTATCCGCGTTCACTCCCCTGAGTGATCACGACCCTCTATCTAATCCTAACTAACAATGCGCATGGCTCACTGCTGAATAATGCATAATAATAATAACAGGCAGCATAGGATAAAGGAAGGCACATCAAGGGGCGACAATGACAGGTTATGCAATTGAATAGGTAAGCAACGTAGCAGCAGCAGTAACAATGCCTAGTGCAAGAAATGTACGGAAAGATAGGCGATATCTGGGGAAGAGAATGGCTCTGCTTGCCTGCAAGCTCGACGGTAGTAGTAGGGTCGTCAACGAAGTAGTCGTACTCAGCAGCGGTGTAGTCGACGGCAGCAGCGGGGTCTACCGGAGATTAAGGGGGAAGAAACAGTAAATACACAGCAAGCATATACAAACAAATGCATGACATGACAGATGAAATGTTAACGGTATTCTAACGTAGTGCAATGCACACTGCTCGGAACGGAAATTCATCTGAGGATGAACTACCGGCTCCAGATGATTACCGGACAGGGTGACCGGAGGGGGAAGGATCAAGCCGGAGGTGTCGTGGGTACCGGACAAACATAAGGGGGGTGTATCCGTGCTAGTTGATCTATTCCGAGAAACATTCGTGTTCGAAATAAATTCATCCGGGCACTCTAACAGTACCGGGCAATTTATCGGACAGTCGGTCCGGAGGGGGACGGTTCGATGTTCGTTGTGTTAGAGGGGTGTAATAGACATACAGATAGTGTATTCGTATTCGTTATATTTTTCTGATCAATTTTCATGTATAAAGTTTTTGAATCTGAGTTACGGTTTAAAAGTTATTCAAATTCAAAGTTTAAATCATTTAAAAAGAATTTCTGAATTTCTTTTTTATTATTATTACAACATTATCCAAAAGATTATCCAAAACAGTGCCTGACATGTGGGACCCACATGTCAGCCTCTGTTTATTAATAAATCTTTTACTTAAATTAAAATAGGCACTGGGCCCACATGTCATAGGCTCATTTTTAACAATTACATATTAATTAAACTAAAATTTTAGTGGGGCCCAACAGTCATACTCACAGAGGCATAATCAACTGTTTAATTATTATTTTAAAGCGCAGGGCCCACTTGTAATAGACACATATGTTAGACCAAGTATGTGATCAGAGGGGGAGGGGGTGAATGATCACTTCAAAATTTTGCATGAAACTATGAAGTGAAGCATAACACAGCAACCGAAACTATTCAACAGAAAGGTAAACATTGAAGCAGAACGTGATCGAAGCAGAACATAGTGAATCAAAAGTATCGAATCAGTTGCATCGAAGCATAACTCTGAAGCAATTGACAAACAGAATGTAAGTGCGGAAAGTAAAACGAACTCTTGACTCGGCGATGTTTGTTCGACCAGTTCACACTCTGCAAAGTGCTACGTCTGGTTGGAGGGACTTGTGATTGAACACAGGAGCTAACCTCTCTCCGTCCGTATCTCCACTGCACCAATCTCCTTGAGCTTGGTCAGTTCTTCACTCTTGGTTGATTATTGAGGAAATCACCGAAACCTTTGACAAACTGGACTTCGAGGCGACAATGACTCTTCGCTCTCTGAAGAACGACTCTCTAACCGTCTAGGAGAATTGCAGTTCTCCAAGATAACAAGGCTAGCAAACTTCTTTCTAAGTCATAATGAATCAACCCAGATCAATAGGACTTATGCTTCGGTGTATTGGTTTTTGATTTGCTTCGGTGGGGTTGCTCTCTCTCTCTCTCCTCTGTAAGGAATCAATCTTGGAGCAGCCCACTCGCCAATGAGGGTGGGGGTGGCGAATTTATAGGCAGCAATCCCAAGGTGCAAAATGACTGAAGTGACCCGATGTGACAGCTTGACACCTGTCCCCAACGGTCATATTTCCAATCAAAGCGCAACTTTACTTGCGGTCCAAGTAAAGCTGACTCACGGACTTGGTTCTGCTTCAGGAGCCGAAAGAACAAAGTATTCGCTGGTGAAGCATTACCTAGCTCACATGAGATTTCTTCGACTCTGGCTTCTCTCTGGTTTAGATTCGATCTGAGTCTTTTCATCAAAACCTTCGGAATACATTTACTAAACCCCTCTTGATAGTACGGTTTTTCCTGTGACTCAAAGAAGTAAAAAGAACTACGCAAAAACAACTAAGTCTTGCGCCATCTTGATCATCTTCTTTGATAGGACGAGCTTCAGGAATCCTTATCTTTTTAGGGGTCGACATCCGTGATAAACTTCGCTCCAGAGGATATGCTTCGATAAATGAGTAAATCTTCGTTGAAGCTTTATCACCAACCTATAACTTCAGGAACCTAACCATCTGTTTCACACTAGAAAACTTGTTAGTTCCTCTACTGTTTTGACCAACAATATCCAAAACTCATGAGGGTATAACTTTGCTCTTACAATCTCCTCCTTTTTGGACTATTGTTGACAAAACAGGCATCGATAAAAGATATGGAATTTTGAATTTGAGTTGAGAGCAAACTCTAAGATATGAAGCTTTTGACTCCCCCTGAATGCAAGCATCGAAGATTTTTATAATCGAAGTAAATGCTTGTTGAAGAATATCATCAATGGGAAGCCTAACACATATCCTAGCGAATCAATTGCATACAAAGATAATTTGTCTTGAAGAACATGCAATCATCCAATGACCTGTGAACTTAAGGAAAATAACCACCTGCAAGATAAAATATAGGAGAGCAGCTTGCAAGCACGGGGTTATTAACATATACAAAGATAAAACAGTTCACAACCGAAGTAAAACGTTAAGATACAACCCAATCGAAGTGAATGGAATGTTTGTCGAATCTTAACACACGCAAAATCGAAACGAATCAAAACCCTAAACCCCGCAGCGAATCTAAACTCAATCGATGCTACTTTCTCCCCCTTTTTGTCAAGAATTGGACAAAAGGTTGAGAGGCAGATCGAGAGCATTTACGCGTCAGCTGCACCCCTGGGACCCTGCGGAAAGTCTACGCCTGACGAAGATTCATCTCCTGAAGTATCGCCTTCGGTCGAAGCCGGTGACTCTTCCTCGTCGAAGTCCATCGGCGCTTGAAGCAGTTCAAGGTCGCTGTCATCGAGGGGATCGTCTTCGTGCTTCGATGTGTGGGAGTCTTCATCAGAGAAAGTGTCGGGGCGAATCTGTTCGACAGAGTTGACGAATAATACTTCTTCGATTTTCTCCAGCGGTGGGATCTTGGGGTTGGGGCGATCAACCGAATCATTTCTGGAAAAGTTCCTCTGCAGATGTGGGTACTCCTTGAATATGCGATCGGCTTCAAGTTTCTTCACAGAGTTAAACTTCCTGAGGCCTTTCCATGAATGACGCTTCAATACCTTCAAGTATTGGTTGTTGTTCATTGCAATGTTTCCAACTCTGTTAATCTCATCTGACAAGTGTTGCATCTGACGTTGATTGCCTTCGATGAAGTTTTCTAGCAGCTGTTGGTTTCGAATGGCAACCTCGAAGTGATACACTTCCTTCTGGTAACGCTTCGACATGTTGCGCTCATTTATATGCTGTCTGACTCCTACATATGTTGCAAAGGGGTCATTTGGCCGCCTGAAGATGTTCATTGTATCGCGGACCGGAGGACAGAACAACTTCGGGTGATGCTTCGCTGTGAATTCTTCGCTGCGTCCATGGTTGCAAATGGCTTGCAGCCAAGGAGCATATGGCTTTAGTTGATTTACCAATTCAGCAGCTTGTACCATGTTTCGAAGAAAACAATCCTCGAAGTCAAACACATGTCCATGGGTGAGTTTCAATAGAGCATGACGAGTTGGATAATGTATATTTGATTCTTCATTCGCTGTACTGAGAGGCATCAGTGAGTTTGACAGGATATAGAACCATGTCTTGGAATTGAACACCAGATGCTTCGGGCGAATGTTTTCTGGCATGTGATCTCCAGTGACTTCGGGATCCTGTAAAGATGCGAATTCAGCTTCAGTGGGATCCGGTAACATGTGAACCTTTGCAAGTTTTCCGGTGTGTCTTGGAATGTTCACAATTTCCATGAATTCTTCGGAGTACATCCTAAAGACTTTCCCTTGAATCATCCATTCAAGAGTCCAAGTGCTAGTATCTTCTGGGGTTCCAGAGACATACAGAGTAGCATAGAATTGCTTCACTAGCTCTGAGTTAAATGGAGTTTCCATTGCAAATAATCCAGTCAGGTTCTGTGCTTCGATAGTTTCCACGATGTTTTGGAAGCACGTGGCAGCAGATAAACTGTGCATATCCAAGTACCTGTGTCTGAACAGTACGCCTTTCTGGCAGTAAAGCTTCGTGTACAGGATTTGCTGTTCGGCGGTCCAGAATCGAAGATCATCAGCAGTTCTTGGTGAATCATATGGACTAGTGCCAAAGAATCGAAGCTTCTTGCGATGAACTTCGATGTCAAATTCAGGACCATGCCTTGAAGAAGTTCCTTCGCCCATGAAAATGGGAAAAGTCTCTCTGGGGTAGAGAGAGTCCAACTGTGTGTCTTGAGCAGGAATGCAATGCCTTCGTGCATCTGTGATTCGCCTCTGCGGTTGAGTGACTAAGGCCAACTCATTGGCTTCGGCTTCTGCTTCGACATCAGCATCGGCGTTGGCTTCAGCATGAACAGCTTTATCTTGAGCTTCTTCTTATTTTTCTTCAGACTCCTCAGCAGAGTGAGCTGAAGAGCAATCTTTGTCTGGAGTGGCTTGACGGGGTGGAGATGGTTGTGGAGCAAAATTGTCTTGAGCGGATGGTTGTGGAGCAGGTTGAGGTGGAGGAGGAGTTTGAGCACGGGGAGGAACAGCTTCGGGGGCGGATGGCTTCGATGTGGGTTTTCCAAGTTTGATGATTTTGCATCGTGGGGGCGATGCCTTTCTTGGTGCTTTCTTGGCCGGGTGGGAGCTAACTTCATCAACTTCTTCGGGGTCAGCAATCAGTCGTCTCTTCCTTGGTTGCAGCTTGGGAAGAGGTGAAGCTAATTGCTGGACCATGGCTTCACGCTTCTTGGAGTCAAGCGCCATGACCGAAGTATTATGCGTTTTGCAGCATTCTTCGATAGCGGAATTCAGCTTGCCTTGAAAATTTTGAATATTCTGCTTGGTTTGCTCATTCACAGCAGCAATTTTCTTCGAAGCAGCAGTGGCTTCACACTTGAAATCCTCATCAGATTCTTCATCTGCTTTCTTCTGGAATTTCTGAACCTTTGCAGTTTCTGATCTGTCCCTTGAATGCAGATCTCTCAGCTGATTGTACAAAGTTTCGACCATTGCTGAAAGATTGGGTGAGATATATGTATCTCCAATATCCACAGTGTGAGGATGAATAGCTTCAGCAAGCTTGAAATATGTCTGGCTCAGACCCAGACAGTCCCAAAGTTCACCTTCCCTAGCATCCGGGAAATTGTGCTCACTATGTTCGGCTTCAATTTGGGCTTCGGGGACAGGAGCTGCGACTGGCTTCGGGGGAATTTCCTTCGGTGCCATGTCCACAGCGGCTTCCTTTTGAGCGGCCCTAGCAGATTTTTCTGCTCTCTTCGTGCGAACAATATCAAGTTGAGCTTGGCGTTTGGCTTCAGCTTCAGCAAGTTGTTTGGCTTTGGCGGCTGCCTTAGCCTCTTGAGCTTTAGCTTCAGCTAGCTTGCGCTTTGCTTCAGCTTGCTGGTTTGATTCAGCCAGCGCTTTCCTCTGTTTCTCCAGCTCAGCAACATCTCTATCTGCTTTCTCTTTCTCTTTTGCTTCTCTCTCTTCCTTAGCCTTGGCTTGAGCTTCGGCATGCAGGCGTTCAACTTCGATGAGGTCTCTTTTCCTCAACTCAACTTCTGTCAGCTTCTTGGTGCCAACCTGGGCAAAAGTTTGACCCGGCTTAGCCACAGTAGACTTTGGCTTTGGAGCTTTAATAGGCTCTTGAGCTTTGGCTTCAGGCACAGTAGTAGGCTTAGCAACAGGCTTTGCCTTCGGGTCATGCCGTTCCTTGGTCCTCTGCTCGGATGGAACAGGACGGCGGGGAGGCTTAGACGACAAGGGTGCCTCGACCACCAGGTTCGTCAAGTCAATGTTCCTCTTTGGAGCAGGAGGTTCTGTAGGTTCTTGGAACTTAACGCCTTTAGGAGCAGTCGGCTTCGCTCAAGCCTTCTTCTTTAATGGCTTCTTCAACAGCTTCTTCTTGGGACTAGGGGGAATGGGTGAGTGCTCTGACTCATCATCAGCTTCATCAGCTGGATCTTCTTCGATAGAATCTTCGAGCTGTGCAGCTGCATCAGCTTCGTCATCGGCTTCGTGTTCAGCTTCCTCTTCTGAAGCAGGAGGAGGTGAATCACTTAACTTCCGAAGCTTTCGCTTCTTCTTAGGCTTCGATGGTTCGGCTTCATCAAGCCCAGCAGCAGCAAGAGCTTTAGCTTTCTTCTCGTCTCGGATCCTCTTTTTCTCAGCCAGAATAGCAAGCCTCTCTTGCTCTTCAGGATAGTCATCCGGGGACTTGAGAGAGTTTGGGTGCGGGACAGCCGGAGGCTTCGGGTAGTATTTCTTCCGGTTGGCTGCTGTGTACTGAGCGCACATGGCGGTGGTGTACCGATAGGGTGGACTGAAGGCGAATTGCATTGCCCACTTCCAAGTTGGAATGCTTTTATACTTGTACCACCTGATAGCCCAATATCGACGAATCTTTTGCAGTCGAATCTTTCTATCATGATCTGTCTCTTCTGGCGGGGTGTCATAGCCCATCTTGAGGCGAATGGCTTCGGGTATGCCTCGGGCATTATTCACTTCCTTTGTTTTGCCTGCTTTGCCCTTCTGCTTCGGTGGCTCTGGATAATTTTCCAGTCCTTCAACAATCGGAGACTCATTCCCCATAGCAGCTTCTTCGTCAGACATCCTGTGAACAGAATCATAGACAAGAGGGAAACGAAGAGAGGGAATGAATAAGCACAGGCAAAGGTTTCGACCAAAACAAATCAATTTTGATAGGAGCCCAGATCAATCTTAGATTGGTTGCAACTTCTCTGTATGAATTTTGGCTAGAACCAGTTCGTAAACAAGACCTAACCCAAGCCAAAACAGAGAACGAATCGAATCTTGTCTACTGACCTGAGAAGATGAGATTGCTTTGATGCTAAGAACAGCTTTCCCAAGATGTAACGATCAGCACGGATCAAACAGCCCTAAAACAGAAAACAAACCCTAACAAACTCAGATCCAAACCCTAGATGAAGAACACGGAGAGACATATAGGATCCGAGAGGCAGTGCGTACCCTATCTTGGTGACGCACGGCGGCTACGGCGACGGAGGGCAGAGAAGTGCTCTGCGTCGACGAGGAAGGTCCACGGCGGCGGCGTTCCGGCAGTGAAGCGGCGACGGCGACGACGAGGACGAGGAGCTCTGCGGACGCTCGAGGAGGAAGACGGAGGAGTCGAGGCGAATGAATGTGTGGGAACGGTTTCGATGGGGGGATCGCCTTAAATAGACACGATCTGGAGCGGTTACCAGATCACATCGAACGGTTCTCAGCAACTGACTCTTCCGATTCAACGGCTCAGATATGGTGGCGTATCGCGAGCGAAACTCATCGATCCGAAAAGACGGGGACTCAACGGTCGAAGAATAAGTCTTGACCGAGAGCAAAAACTTCGATAAAGTTGGAAGCATTTGATTCGGAACTCAATGACGTTCGACGCAATATGCTTTCCGTTTCAATTGTGCTTATCATTCAAGATAGAAAAGATTGGGAGCGAAACAGAATGGAGGGGTAGGGTCCGAAACTTATCACTTCGAAGAACAACAACGAAGCTAAAAGTGATAAGCATAGGGGACAAAAGAAACGAATAAATAAAGCAAACTAAACACAGAACAAAAAGCAAATGGCAAACGAAGCTAAACTTGGGCGAAGAAAAACTCAAGCGAAACTAAACTAAAATAACACAACGAAGGTGAGTATATACAGTGAATAGTTTCGATCTTACTGAACATTGTGTGAGTCTAAGATGTTCAGCTCACATCTCAATGCACAAAACCTTTTCTCGTCCAATGGCTTCGTGAATATATCTGCCAATTGATCTTCAGTTCTTACATGGCTAATCTCAATGTCTTCGCGCTGAACATGATCTCGAAGAAAATGATGACGAATATCAATATGCTTCGTTCGAGAGTGTTGCACAGGATTGTGAGCAATCTTGATGGCACTCTCATTGTCACAAAGCAGAGGGATTTTCTTCATATGAATACCATAATCTTTCAGCGTCTGCTTAAGCCAAAGTATTTGAGTGCAGCATGAGCCAGCAGGAATGTATTCAGCTTCAGCAGTAGATATTGAGACACAATTCTGTTTCTTTGAAGCCCAACACACAAGAGATCTACCAAGAAAATGACAAGTGCCTGAGGTAGATTTCCTGTCAACCCTATCACCAGCCCAGTCTGAATCAGAATATCCAATCAAATCAAACTGATTGCCTTTGGGATACCAAAGTCCCAATGAAGGAGTATGTGCTAGATATCGAAGAATTCGCTTCACAGCAATATGATGCGATTCCTTCGGATTTTCCTGAAAACGAGCACAAATACAAACTGATAGCATGATGTCAGGTCTAGATGCACATAAGTATAAGAGTGAACCTATCATAGACCGAAACTTTTTCTGATCGAAGGGTTTCCCTTTCTCATCTGCATCAAGAAAACCATTAGTACGCATGGGAGTTCTAATGGTCTTGCATTCAGCAAGATCAAACTTCTTCAGGCAATCCTTCAAGTATTTCTCTTGTGAAATAAAGGTGCCATTCTTCTGTTGTCGAATCTGAAGTCCAAGGAAAAACTTCAATTCTCCCATCATAGACATCTCATATTTCTTCGACATCATCCTTGCAAATTCTTCGCTGATCTCAGTGTTAGTACAGCCAAAAATGATATCATCTACATATATCTGACACACAAATAGATCATTGTTATATGATCGAGTGAAAAGAGTGGGGTCAGTAGTTCCTGGTTTGAAGCCTTTCTTCAGAAGGAAATCCTTCAATGTTTCATACCAAGCACGAGGTGCTTGCTTCAGTCCATACAAAGCTTTGTGAAGCCTGTATACCATTTCAGGATTCTTCAAGTCTTCAAAACCTGGAGGCTGCATAACATACACTTCTTCTTCTATTTCACCATTAAGAAAAGCACTCTTGACATCCATTTGATATAGCAATATATTTTTGTGGTTAGCAAAAGCAAGCATAACACGAATGGATTCGAGACGGGCTACTGGAGCATAGGTTTCACCGAAGTCAATACCTTCGATTTGGGTGTAACCTTGTGCTACCAATCTAGCCTTATTTCTTACCACAATACCGTCTTCATCTTGCTTGTTGCGAAATATCCACTTGGTGCCAATAACGTTGTGCTTCGAGGGATCTGGCCTTTCAACAAGTGACCAGACCTTGTTCCTTTCATACTGGTGAAGTTCTTCCATCATAGCCAATAACCAATCAGGGTCTTTCATGGCTTCGTCAAATTTTGAAGGCTCTAGCATAGAGACAAAGGAAAAATTTCCACAGAAGTTAGCCAAGCGAGTGCGAGATCGAGTAGTGGGACGACCTGGTAGATTTATATCTTCGAGGATCGAATCCACATAAACTCTTCTTCGGACTCGTGATAACGCAGTATCATTTGCTTCAAGCTCAGCATCTGCTTCAGGATCTGCATTAGCTTCGGGTTCAGCTTCAGCATTTCCTTCGTTCCCTTGACCTTCGTCGTCCTGTTCATCATTAGCTTCAGGATGGTGATCTCCAGCGCCCCGGGCTATGTGTGGGAACATTGGACCATCATCATCCCTTACAGCTTGACGTTCATTAGCTTCGACAGGGCGAATCTCACCAATAGCCATGGACCTAATCACTTCATCAAGTGGAGGTTCATCTAGATCATGAGGCAAATGCTCCTTTTGAGAGCCATTAGTTTCATCAAATCTTACATTTACAGTTTCCATAACTTTCCCAAAGTGAGAGTTATAGACTCTGTAAGTGTGAGAGTTTGAGCCATAACCTAAAAGAAAACCTTCATGTGCCTTAGGGGCAAATTTGGAGCTATGATTCATATCTCTGATAAAGCATGGAGCACCAAATACCCTAAGATATGAGACATTTGGTTTGTTACCAGTGATAAGTTCATGTGAAGTCTTCTTCAAGAATTTGTGAAGGTAAACCTTGTTGATGATGTGACATGCAGTATTGATTGCTTCGGCCCAGAACCTAATAGGAGTCTTGTATTCAGCAAGCATAGTTCTGGCCATTTCAATAAGTGTTCTATTCTTCCTTTCAACTACACCATTCTGTTGAGGTGTATAAGCAGCACAGAACTCATGAGTAAAACCATGATTATCAAGAAAATCTTCGATATTAGTATTCTTGAATTCAGTTCCATTATCACTTCGGATATGCTTCAGAGATAATTCATATTCTGTTTGAGCTCTCTTAGCGAATGACTTGAAGATTTCAACCACTTTGCTCTTGTCATCCAAAAAGAAAACCCAAGTATAACGTGAGAAGTCATCAACAATAACTAGACCATATTTGTTTCCTCCCAGGCTTGCATAATTTTGAGGACCAAAAAGATCCATATGAAGCAATTCAAGAGGACGAGTGGTAGTCATGATGGTCTTCGCTGAATGATGTTTCTTCGTAATTTTACCAGCTTCGCAAGCACTGCAGAGACGATCCTTATCGAATTTTACTTCGGTAAGACCAATAACATGATTCTTCTTCACTAAGTTATGAAGATTTCTCATCCCTGCATGACCAAGTCTTCGATGCCATAACCAACCAGATGAAGCTTTTGCCATTAAGCAAGTGGAAACAGCAGGGCCCGAAGAAAAATCAACAATGTATAGATCTCCCTTTCGGTAACCCTCGAAGACAAACGAATAGTCATCCTGTGAAAAGACAACACAACGCGAAGCAGAAAACAATACAAGCATACCCATATCGCATAACTTTGAAATAGACATAAGATTATATCCAAGTGATTGAACTAGCATAACCTTGTCAATGTGCTTATCCTTCGATATGGCAATCTTACCCAAACCTAACACTTTACCTTTGTTGTTGTCACCGAAGGTAATGTACTTCAGAGAAGATTGAGATAGTTTTTCTTCGGTGAACAACTCCTTGTCTCCGGTCATATGATTTGTACAACCACTATCCATGACCCATTCGGATCCACCGGAGACATAGCCCTGCAGAAGAATTAGTTCTTCTTAACCACCCACAAACGAGCAGGTGACTGAGAAGACGTTGAAGCACTGGTCGAAGCAATATTAAATCGGACAGGAGTGTATTGCTTCGGTGTACCATCAAGCACACCATAAATGTAAGTCCTCTGCGAATGGTTAGCATAAGTATGAGCATATGCAATCTTAGTACGATTAATATGAGGACGATATGTATGTCGACCAGTACGATAGTATTGCTTCTGCGGAACATTTGACTCGGTCACCAAAGGATCATTTCTTGTCTCTAGAGAGTAGAAATGATTCGGTGGTACCGAAGACTTTCCCTGCATAGAATGGTTAGCAGGCAATTTTTCCACAAGTGCTTTCTGCACCCATATCTGCCTCTTATAGAATCCATTCTTTGGTGGAGTACCTACATACTCAGCTGAAACTTTTCCCTGTTCATCTTTCATGAGTTTGTAGTCTGAATCAAGTGATTCATCCACAATGACTTTGTTCATTTTGCAATCGAAACCTGAAAGGTTAGCAATATCAATGGGTTTCTCCTTAGCTAGAACCCAAACAGTCTTAGGATACTGCTCAGGCTCCCAATATGTGCCATCAGGATTTATCTTTCTTTCAAAGCCAACACCTTCATTCCTGGGATTCCTGTGAAGGAGAGCCTTCCTCAGGATATCACAGAGATATTGGTCTCCTTGCACACTTTTGAACATGCCTGTTTCAAATAAGTTTTTCAACCTGAGGAGTTCCTCGGTAACAACAGGATTTTCCTCATCGGAGGCATTAGTATCATCAATAACAATAGGAGCTTTCCCTTTGGAAATAGTTTTGCTTCGTTCCAAACAATCCAAACAAGGTGATTCAGTTTTATCAATTGCTTCAGAACCTTGTTGAGCCATGAGAGAGAGATTGACATTTTCCAATTCTTCATGAGCCTCTGTCAGTTTTTCGAGAGCCACTTTCCTCTGAAGAAATTCATAGGTAAGCTTCTCATAATCAACTGAAAGAAGATCATGCCGAGAGGATAATTCTTCAAACTTCTCCTTCAGAGCAGCATGCTCATTGGTTAAAGTTTGATTCTTCTCAATCTCATCGATCAACAACGTTTCTGACTTCTTAATGGTTTTGCTTAGTGAATCAAGTTCATCTTGTTGAATTGAAGCAATTTTAGCAAGTTTAGCATAGCTTATCCTAGTGTCACTTTCACATGAGGAATAATCAGAAGTATCATATGTTGACTTGGATGAAGATACCTTTGCCTTGGCCATGAAGCAATATGCAGGAGATTCATCTTCACTACTGTTGTTGGTGAAGAATGAGCTCGAAGCATTGACTGAAACATCTGTCGAAGCAAATGCCAATCCAGCAACACCATCTGATTCGGACCCTGAAGCAGACCTTGAGTCTTGTTCAGCTTCGGAACCAGAGGCTTCGTCTTCTGAGTTCATCTCCTTTCCCAGATAGGCCTTGGCACGATGAGAGCTGCTTCAACGAGACGAGTGAGTCTTCGATGAAGAACCCTCACGCTTCTTATGATACTTCTTTCTCTTATCATCATCAGAATCTTTCTTCTTTTCCCTTCTTGAACTGGAATCATGTTTCTTTGACTCATGATTTCTGGAGGATCTGTAAGACTTCGATGAAGAGTCTCTGAGATAATGCTTCGATTTGTTCTCAGCTTCCCACAGAGGGCAATCAGCAATATAGTGTCCTGGTTTCTTGCACTTATAGCAGCAGTTGTCCTTTGATGGAGTGCTTCTTGAGGATGAACGGTGAGAAGAATGACTTGAGCTTCTTGAAGGATAACTCTTCTTGGGTGAAGAAAAACCTTTCTTCTGAAAGCGATTGAAGCGTCTCATGATCAGTGCCAAATCCTTTCCAATGCTTGCAAGAACATCTGATTCGACACCTGAAGCAGAACTGACTTCGGGCGAAGAATGACGCGAAGCTTTTGCTTTCAGAGCATGAGATCTTCTTCGAGAACCATTTATGTCACGTTTCTCATCTTCTTCCATTTCAAAGGTAGTGAGTCTCTCAAGAACATCAGCAGCAACAAGACGTCTGTAATCAGACCTTTCCTTGATCATCAGCACAATGTGATCGAACGAATCATCTAGCGAGCGAAGAAGTGTTCTGACAACTGAGTGAGGAGTTATATCATCAGCACCGAGGGAAATCAACTCATTTGCCAGAGCTGTGAGTCTGCTGTAAATTGAGTGAACCTTTTCACCCTCGAGTCTTTTGAAGCGATAGAATTTGCTTCGGAGTGTGTCAATTCTGGCATCTCTCTGAGTAGAAACACCTTCACCAATCTTTTCAAGATAGTCCCAGACACCTTTTGCCGAAGGAATATTCTTCACTTCATGATACTTTTCTGGAGTCAAGTGATTTGTGATGAACACCCAGACAACCGAATCCAGATCCATCAGTTGAGCTTCTTCAGGAGTGATAGCATTCTTGTCAGTAACTGTAACACCATGTAAGACAACTTGCCATGCAGTGGAATTGATAGCCATAATATTTCTCTTCATCTTGTCCTTCCAGTAAGAGTAGTACTTCCCATTGAAAATAGGAATAGGTTCGCCAGAGCGAATAGCTGCGAAAGACATACTAGAAGACATACTTGAAAACACTCCAAGAGGTTAATCCAAAGAGAGTGCCTAGCTCTGATACCAATTGTTAGACCAAGTATGTGATCAGAGGGGGAGGGGGTGAATGATCACTTCAAAATTTTGCATGAAACTATGAAGTGAAGCATAACACAGCAACCGAAACTATTCAACAGAAAGGTAAACATTGAAGCAGAACGTGATCGAAGCAGAACATAGTGAATCAAAAGTATCGAATCAATTGCATCGAAGCATAACTCTGAAGCAATTGACAAACAGAATGTAAGTGCGGAAAGTAAAACGAACTCTTGACTCGGCGATGTTTGTTCGACCAGTTCACACTCTGCAAAGTTCTACGTCTGGTTGGAGGGACTTGTGATTGAACACAGGAGCTAACCTCTCTCCGTCCGTATCTCCACTGCACCAATCTCCTTGAGCTTGGTCAGTTCTTCACTCTTGGTTGATTATTGAGGAAATCACCGAAACCTTTGACAAACTGGACTTCGAGGCGACAATGACTCTTCGCTCTCTGAAGAACGACTCTCTAACCGTCTAGGAGAATTGCAGTTCTCCAAGATAACAAGGCTACCAAACTTCTTCCTAAGTCATAATGAATCAACTCAGATCAATAGGACTTATGCTTCGGTGTATTGGTTTTTGATTTGCTTCGGTGGGGTTGCTCTCTCTCTCTCTCCTCTGTAAGGAATCAATCTTGGAGCAGCCCACTCGCCAATGAGGGTGGGGGTGGCGAATTTATAGGCAGCAATCCCAAGGTGCGAAATGACTGAAGTGACCCGATGTGACAGCTTGACACCTGTCCCCAACGGTCATATTTCCAATCAAAGCGCAACTTTACTTGCGGTCCAAGTAAAGCTGACTCACGGACTTGGTTCTGCTTCAGGAGCCGAAAGAACAAAGTCTTCGCTGGTGAAGCATTACCTAGCTCACATGAGATTTCTTCGACTCTGGCTTCTCTCTGGTTTAGATTCGATCTGAGTCTTTCATCAAAACCTTCGGAATACATTTACTAAACCCCTCTTGATAGTACGGTTTTTCCTGTGACTCAAAGAAGTAAAAAGAACTACACAAAAACAACTAAGTCTGGCGCCATCTTGATCATCTTCTTCGATAGGACGAGCTTCAGGAATCCTTATCTTTTTAGGGGTCGACATCCGTGATAAACTTCGCTCCAGAGGATATGCTTCGATAAATGAGTAAATCTTCGTTGAAGCTTTATCACCAACCTATAACTTCAGGAACCTAACCATCTGTTTCACACTAGAAAACTTGTTAGTTCCTCTACTGTTTTGACCAACAATATCCAAAACTCATGAGGGTATAACTTTGCTCTTACAACATAGCACTAACAGGGGGGTTATCCAAATCTTTCAATTAGGAGGGGGTTAGGGGGTTGGGGCCCTCTAGTCAGAGGGGTTAGCCCCCCGGTTAGCCACGCACGGACTCACCGGCAGGGAGCCGTGGCCACGGCATGGCGGCGAGGCCGCCGGTGGAGGAGCCACGACGGTCAGTGCGGGCGGCTGCGGGCACGTCAGCGACGCGGGTAGGAACGCGCGTGTGCGGGGAGGGAGCACAGGGGCCGGCAGAGCTCGAGAACCCGAGCTTGCGGCAATGGCGGCCGGCGGCCACGGCATAGAAGAGGGAGGGGCTACGGCGACCAAACGAGAGGGGAAGAAGGGGAACCGGTGAGGCCCACGGTGGGGAAGCCGATGGCGAGGGCGCAAGGGGTCGGGGAGGTTGGGGCGGAGCGAAACAGCGCCAATGGCGTCCACGGCCGTGGGTGGGGAGGAGGAAGGGGGCGACGTCCGTGGGGCGTCTCTGTTCGATTCCCCGCGCAGCTCGACGATACAGTGCACGGGGACCCTCCCGGACAACCCGTAGAAGCCCACGGTGGCCGTTGGCCGCGGGATCGAAGGAGGGCGGCCATGGCGGGATCCCTAGTCTGGCGATGGTGAGCGAGAGGAAGAGGGCGAGGGGAATGGAGTGGGGGGCTCGTCCAGGGGGCAGGCGACGTCCATATCCACAGAGAGGAGGGGGAGCAGGTGGAGTGGGGGGGGAGGGAGCAGGTGAGGGGGGGGGGGGGCGACGCGCTTGTGCCCTGGCCATGGCCATGCGCCACAGTGCGGGATGGAGACGGGGGCAGGTGGGAGAGAGGAAGAGAGAGAGGGTGCTGGGCCCGGGGGGATGAGAGGGTGGGCTTTGCCCAGGGGCGGGTTTTAGATAGTTTTAGGTTTTGCATTTTTTTCTTTTAGTTTTTTTTTTCTGTTAATATTTAATTGGCCATCAAAATGATTTTTATAAAAATTCCAATCAATTCTAATATTATGGTTACATCATACAAAGATGCCACAAAATATTTGGATCAAATATAAAATCATTTGTATTTTCTATAATTATTTAATAATTAAAATGGGCTACTTTGCTACTGTTTTTAATTATTTATTTTATTTAAACAAACTAATAATTCTCCAATACATCACAACATTACCTACTAATTATTTCACATTTTATAAAATAGGTGCCACAATTTTTAGTGCATTTAAAATTCCCATATGTTTATTCAAATTATCATGGCAACTTAATAATCACTAATTAATTTTTTTATTCCTTAATATTTCTAAAATACTTTAGTAGAATATCCATTGCTATTTTTTAACATGGCCCAAGATTATTTGCTATTAAATAATGAAAGTTCTTGCAACACCTAGGGTTTACTTCAAAATTCCACATTGCTTTTATATTAACATTATAAGGCAATTTAATCACCCACCATTATTGGTTTTATAATTAACACTGACCTGGGATTCTGCAAATGACTAAGGTTGATTTGGTTGAACAATGATCAAGTGGATTGACATGCCTCCACAATTCTTGGAGCAAAGTTTTATAATTTACCCAATTGAAAATTTTATCCGGGTTGGAAATTGACAAAACTAAGATCAAAGGTGATCATGGATTGATCATCAACAGTAATGATCACCAACAGTGGAATCACTGTAGTGATTACTGTTACTGATTCTGATGGTGTTCCAAAGGGGGAGGAATTTTCGTGGTGCCCTTTGACCTAGGTTTCCTCTCTTTATATAGACTCTCGGATTCTCGTCATCTAGATTACGTCTTCTGTATTTCGGGCCTGGAAGGAGCATCCGAACTCCGATTGGGCCGAAGTTTATGTCTAAATCCACCGGAAAAAAATTCCCTACAACTTTGTCGTTTCAGTTTTTCCGTTTGAGGCTGTCTTCTAGCGTTTCCGAGGCGATCTTTAAAACCTGTCTGGTGGGGACAGATTTTGGGAGAGTTAGAGTCCAACTCCTACAAGGCTTCTTTTTGTGATTTTTTTCCTTTATCCAAGTAATTCCTACACATAAAGTACAAAAACAAGAACTTGTGCATTCTTGCAACCATTAATAGGTTAGTTCCAAAATATGTTATAAAAAGATATGAAAGTGTATCAAACGCATAGCACTATCACACAAAACATGCATGGAGCAAGCAGAAATTATAGATACGTTTGGGACGTATCAACATCCCCAAGCTTAATTCCTGCTCGTCCTCGAGTAGGTAAATGATAACAAGCATAATTTCTGTGGTGACATGCTACCAACCATATAAGAACTCTTAAGTCAAGCAATCGAGGCATGTAATTCAATTCAAGTCATAACAGGCAAGAGTCTATATTAGCATTGAAACAAGCAACATAAGAACATAAAGGTGCAAGAGCTCTCGTTGTCCATACTCGAATGTCTCCAAATGGTGTTTGCGTGCAAGAAAAGGGATAGGGAATACGAGATGAAAAAGTACTTTTGTTGAGAACTCAATCTACTAAGTTTCACACTCGGTCTTCTTTGGAATCTTATCTTGACTCGTCCCCAGACCACTAGCCAGGTACAAGTCAAAATGATCCACTCCTTTTTGACATTTTGAGCACTCATGCAATGGATGAGCGTAAGAAAGAAAGTTGACACTTAGGATGGCAAAGAGAGAAAAGGTGGAGGAGGAAGACAAAAACGGTGTGAAAGGCTCACATCAATGGGGACTATCATAGGCGAGAGAAAGCCAAATGATAGATATGATGTGAGGAGTAGGGATTGCCATGCAACAAATGCACATATGAGCTAAGGTAAGCTCTCCAATGGAACTAGTGGGGGTGCATCCAACTTTCTTGCTCAAGAAGACCTAGAGCTCATTTGAGGAGGCTCATCATTGGAATATACAAGCCAAGTTCTATATTGTGAAGGTCCCCACATAGCTATATGCATGAATGATAATCTCTATGGAGTACAAGATATAAGATGGAGTACGAGTGTGGATCTCTCAAAAGGTATAGTAGTGTGCCCCCTTCTCTCTTTTTATTTTTCTTTTTCTCTTTTTTTCTATTTTTTTCTATTTTTTTTGTGGCCTCAATGGCTCTTTCTATTTAACTCTCATTTGTCCTCTTTGGGATCATTTGATTTTGTCCTCTTTGGGATCTTTTCCTCACTTTAGGGGCAACACTCTATATTTTACAAGAATATAGGAGATCTTTCACACTTTACAAAGGTACTCACATAAAGAAGATGTAGCTATCATGATGTATGCAATGTATGTCGCTGCCAGTGTAGCAGGAACATGTATGACATGAAGATCAAGTCATGAAGAGGTGGATGTTGCATGGAAATATATCTTGGAAAGGCTATGGAAATGCCTTGATAGGTAGGTATGGTGGCAGTTTTGAGGAAAGATATAAGGAGGTTTATGATGCCAGAGCGTATCATGCCAAGGGTTTGGATGTACCGGCGAAGGTGGACGCCAACTCTCGGAGTGAGAAGAAAACAATGCACGGCACAGGAGAGGCTAGCAAATATGAGGAGGTGGAAGTGTCAACTTTCAATACTTACATTAGTCCGAAGAACTCATGCACTTATTATCGGTAACTCTCAATCTAGTAAGGAGGTTCACAAAGAGACAAGTACCCCGAGGAGGAGTGTATGGGGGTTTGGTTATCCTTGCGCATCCTCGACTCATGGTACGTGAGTGTACTCTAATATCCGACCCCTCAGAAGAGTAGTGATCCATCTAGTAGCTAGAGTTCTCAACTAGTTTTGTAGGTTTTGAAAAATAAACAAGGATTGCCCAAAATACGACACCTATCACTAATATGCTAGAGCTCTTGACACAAAAAGTTCAATCATTACTCACATCAATACCTCAAAACTATTGCAAGTTACTACTAAAATTAAATAGCAACCTCAATTATCTACTCTCAAGACAAGACATAACTCAGTGCAACAACCAACTCTCTTAACAAGATAAAGATGAAAACTAAAGAGAGTTCTAGCAACAAACTAAACAAAAACCAAGGCTCTTGCTAAAGACAAACTATGACTAAAACTAAACATGGCAGTAGCTACGAAAAGATAAAGAACACACAACAGCAAAAGATAGGCATGAAAAATTCTATGATGTGTTCTAGATTTTGAAAGTGGAGCGTGTTTCTCTCCCACGCAAAGTAAGACGGGATCTAACTTGTTATGAACAGCAAGAAAAGCTAAAGAAGACTAAAAATAAAACCTAAGAGCGAGACGCTCCAAGCATAGCACATTACGCATGAAGTGATAAAAATATAGTGCAACGAGGGACGAACTGATAATTGTTGATGAAGAAGGGGATGCACAGGGGCATCCCCAAGCTTAGACGCTTGAGTCTCCTTGAATATTTATTGGGGATGCATGGGGGCATCCCCAAGCTTGAGCGCTTGACACTCTCGAATCTTCTTTCATCATCTTCCATCGCACACTTGAAAACTCCCTTCATACACAACTCATCATAAGCTGATTAGAGAGGTTAGTACCCTTAATAAATAATTTTCCCCACTGGATATAAAGATATTATTGAATAGCTACTGTTTCTCAAGATTGCCAAAAGGTTTTTGCAAAGAAAAATCAAGCTTAAGGTTTGCAAAAGTTAGGAGAGACAAAACGTGGCAGAATCTGTGAAAAACAGAACAACAGGTAGTAAAGAATTTTTTTAGGGGCACTTCTGCAACTCAAATCAAAAAACTCAGAACATACGAAAGTTCCGTGATTGTATAGAGCACGCTGTGTAAAAATTTCAGCTCAAAAAGATAAACTGGGATTTTTTTTGTGTTTTTTCTAGTCAAGAGGACAGAATCTGTTTTCTGGACAGCATGTCACAACTTTCACTTCCCTTGTCATATGAGGCTATAACTTGGCACAAAGCTTGAAAATAAAGATACAATGATGTTGCTACAGTAGTAACAATCATCAAGACCACTAAAAACAGAAGAAAAATAAAAAGTAAAGCCTAAATTCGTTGCGGGCTGCCTCCCGAAAGCGCTTCTTTAAAGCCATTAGCTAGGCTTAAGATTTTAATGATGCTCTCGCAAGAATAAGAGTTGAAGAACAAAAGAGAGCATCCAGAAGCAAATAACAAACACATTTAAGTCTAACATGATTCCTATGCAAAGGGATCTTGTAGAGGAAAAACTCATTGAAGCATAAAGATATTAGCATAGGAAGGCAAAATAAGTGCAACTTCAAAACCTTCAACATAAAGAGAGGGAACTTGATATTATTGAAATATCTATAAGCATATGTTCCCCTCTCATAATAATTTCCAGTGGGACCGTGAATAAACTCAACAATATAAGAATCACATAAAAAATTCTTATCGTGATCCACAAGCATAGAAAATTTGTTACTCTCCACATAAGAAAAATCCTTCTCATTAGTAATAGTGGGAGCAAACTCAAGAAAATAGGTATCACATGAATCATTCTTATCATGATACACTTGCAAACATTTGTTCTCTATAGCATAAGTGTCATCACAATAATCATCATAGATAGGAGGCAAAGTATCATCAAAATAAATTTCCTCATAAAAATTTGGGGGGCTAAAAAGATCATCTTCATCAAACGTAGCATCCCCAAGCTTGTAGCTTTGCATACCATTAGCATCAAAAGTATTCAAAAAAGACATGCAAATAACATTACTACTATCATGAGTGTTGTGCAAATAATAAAGCTCCATAGGCCTTTTGATTTTCTCTTCAAACACTTCATGTCCTAACTCAAGATAGAGCTCATAAAGCTCTCTCATAATTTTTTTGTTGTTTTCCATGAAGCCTAACTAGTGAAAATAAAAACAAGAAACGAAAAGATTTAATTGCAAGATCTAAAGATATACCTTCAAACACTTACTTCCCCGGCAACTGCGCCGGAAATAGCTTGATGTCTACGCACGCTTCTATTCTTGTAGACTATGTTGGGCCTCCAAGCGCAGAGGTTTGTAGGACAGCAGCAATTTCCCTCAAGTGGATGACCTAAGGTTTATCGAACTCAGGGAAGTAGAGGTTGAAGATGGTCTCTCTCAAGCAACCCTGCAATTAAGATACAAGAATTCTCTTGTGTCCCCAACACACCTAATACAACTAGGAGTTGTATAGGTGCACTAGTTCGGCGAAGAGATGGTAAAATATGGGTGATATGTGTGATAAAACGAAGTAATATAAATCTGTAATAAAAAGTGCAGCAAAGAAACAAGTAACAAAAGTGAGTGCAAACGGTGTAACAATGATGGAAACAAGGCCTAGGCTTCATACTTTCACTAGTGGCAACTCCCAATAACATTAACATAGTCTAATCACATGATATTTCCCATAAAACATGCAATGGAGACGTACTCGGAGGTCATTCCTTTGTGGTCAAGAGAGGACGAGAATTGTGTAGGGCTACAAAATCACACCTAGAGTTCGTAGTTCTCAATCTATGGATTTCTCAATGTCACCGCGGCCATCCAAAGAGAGTACCACAATCACCACAACATATCTCAAGGATAGTCAAAGACAAGCACCAAGAGACTCTCAATCTTCAATCAACACACAAAAGAGGAAATCACTCATGATAATATTCTTCTAACCGATGTCCAATAGACCGCTGTCACCTTGGTTTCGGAGATTATACTAGATAAGATCAATTGAGTACATCAATCCAATACATAGAGGAAGGGGAAATATCATGGGATCACCCTAGATTAACATAGCCTATGATCACAACAAAGATCACATCATGGGAGAGAGAGAAACCACATAGATCAAGATATAAGCCTTAGCCCCGAGGGGAACTACTCACACATGGACATGGTGAGAGGGAGAGTTGTTGATGGAGAGGTGCAGCCCGGAGGAGATGAAGGAGACGGCGACGACGGCGGCCACGGCGGCTGCGGCGCCCACGGTCACGGCCACGGCCCTTGGGGGCAGCGGCCCTTGGCCCCTTCTTCTTTCTTGGAGATGGTGCTGCTGTGGAGATTGATCTCCCCATCAAGACGACTGCCAAGGGGGAGGAATTTTCGTGGTGCCCTTTGACCTAGGTTTCCTCTCTTTATATAGACTCTCGGATTCCCGTCATCCAGATTACGTCTTCTGTATTTCGGGCCTGGAAGGAGCATCCGAACTCCGATTGGGCCGAATTTTATTTCTAAATCCACCGGAAAAAAATTCCCTACAACTTTGTATATTTAAGTTTTTCCGCTTGAGGCCGTCTTCTAGCGTTTCCGAGGCGATATTTAAAACCTGTCTGGTGGGGACAGATTTCGGGAGAGTTAGAGTCCAACTCCTACAAGGCTTCTTTTTGTGATTTTTCCTTTATCCAAGTAATTCCTACACATAAAGTACAAAAACAAGAACTTGTGCACTCTTGCAACCATTAATAGGTTAGTTCCAAAATATGTTATAAAAAGATATGAAAGTGTATCAAACGCATAGCAATATCACACAAAACATGCATGGAGCAAGCAAAAATTATAGATACGTTTGGAACGTATCAGTAACCAACGAGGGGCGAAAAGCCATCAAGAAAATTTCTGGCGTCGTTGCCAGGGACTCAAGTCTATAAGATAGGGGAGTTGCACACTATCTTTTACCTTTGCTTTTTAGTCTTGTTAGTTTGCCTTCCAGTTTTTACTTTTGTGTCCTTAACCAAAAATACCAAAAACACCTGTTACCTTGTCAGTAGTTACCACTATGGCTGGTCCTTTTTCCTTTGGTGAGGCAGAAGTGCTTACCTTTAGTCAAAGAGGTGGTGAAAGTTTGAAAGATGCTTGGTATAGAATTAATGATTCTCAAAAAAGAGCCACCAAGAAGCAATCCACTACTATCCTTCTTAGAAATTTTTACGTTGGGATTACTTCTTGGAATAGGTTTCTTTTAGACACTCCTATCAATGGGAACTTCATAGAGGCCCCAGTTTGGGAAGCCCTTAATGTTATTGAAAATTTTGTTGGAAGTCTCCCCATTGTTAGTATTAAGGAGGACATTACTTTAGCTCACATTATGAGAAAACTTGAAAAATAGAGCTAGAGATGCCAAGTATCGATAGGGTGAATGAGGTAGATCGTAAGATTCAAGGGAATTTGAATAGGCTAGATAATTCCATGCAGAAAATTGTCAAAACTTTGGAGACTATCAAATCCCTTGATGAAAAGTCTTCTAGGATAGAAAAGATTGATGAAGTTATTGAAACTTTAGGAACTACCTTTTCCTCAATCAAAACCAAAAAGGATGAAACTCCAGCAAAGAAGGAACCTAAGTCCGTTTACGTACCCAAGGTTCCCCGAGCTAAAGCTAGCACACCCAGTGCCAAGAGAGTTGAAACGGTGAAAACTTTGGAGGAGACACCTATCTTTAACTTTAATGAAACTCCAGTTGATTTCCCTCCTTTTGATTTTATTCCAAGAAGCATTTTCAATCGTCCTTTATTTGAGAAACCCATTAAGACTAGTTGTACTATTGAAGAGCTTTTTGATGATCATGATGATGGTTCAATAGATGCAACTTGATCTTCTAATTTAAGCCTAGCTAATGGCTCTAAAGAAGCGCTTTCGGGAGGCAGCCCGCAACGAATTTAGATTTTTCTTTTTTGCTTTTGTTCTGTTCTTAGTGGTCTTGATGATTGTTACTACTGTAGCAACATCATTGTATCTTTACTTTTCAAGATTTGTGCCAAGTTTAGCCTCAGATTGCAAAAAAAGGTCAAAAGTTGGTGCTTTCTGTCCAGAAACAGATTCTGTCTGCTTGACGGAAAAATTCTCAATAAATCACCAGATCATCTTTTTGATCTGAATTTTTTTGACAGCATGCTCCATACAATTACCTTTTAGGCTTCTGTTCAAAGTTTTTTGATTTGAGTTGCAGAAGTACCTCGAAAAAATCCTCCTTTCTCTGCTGTTCTGTTTTTCTCAGCTTCTGCCCCGATTTTTCTTTTCGCAGTTTTGCAATCCTTAAGCTTGCTTTTTCTTTGCAAAAATTTTTGGGAAGGCAAGAGAAACAGTATCTCTTCCTGGAAATCTTTATTTTCAGTAGAGGAAAATTATTTTATTAGGGTACTAACCTCTCTAATCAGCCTACAATGAGTTATGTATGAAGAGAGTTTTCAAGTGCGCGATGGAGGATGATGAAAGAAGATTCAGGAGTGTCAAACGCTCAAGATTGGGGATGCCCATGTGCACCCCAATAAATATTCAAGAAGACTCAAGCGTCTAAGCTTGGGGATGCCCTCGATGCATCCCCTTCTTCATCAACAATCATCAGTTTCTCCCTCGTTGCACTATATTTTTATCACTTCATGCGTTATGTGCTTTGCTTGGAGCGTCTCGCTTTTTACTTTTCTAGGTTTGTTTTGATTTATTTGCTGTAGTAACAAGTTAGACCCCAACTTACTCTTTTGTGTGGGAGAGATTCACGCTCTGCTTGAACTAGAACTCCTCATAGGATTTGCATGCTTATTCTTTTAGCCGTGAGTTGTTCTTTTTCTTTTCTTAGCTGCTGTTCTGTTTAGTTGTAGTGCTTTAGTTTTTCAAGAGCTTTTCTTTTGTATTAGGTTGAACTTTCTATAGGTTGCATGTTTTATCTTGTTAGAGAGTTTGCCTGTTGCACTGAGTTCTGTGTCTTGACTGAAAGTAGGTAGTTAAAGTTGCTGTTCTCTTTGTAGTAGTAACTTGCAATAGTTTTGAGGTATTGACTAGAGTAATGTTTGAACTTATGGTGTCACGAGCTCTTGCCTATTAGTGATAGATGTCGTATTTTGGCTAATCCGTGTGTTTTTCGAAAACCAAAAAACCCCTGTTGAGAACTCTAGCTACTAGATGGATCACTAACCTCTGGAGGGTTCAAATATTAGAGTACACTCACGTACCATGAGTCGAGGATGCGCAAGGATAACCAAACCCCCATACACTCCTCCTCGGGGTACCTGTCTCTTTGTGAACCTCCTGATTAGATTGAGAGTTACCGATAATAAGTGCATGAGTTCTTCGGACTAATGTGAGTATTCAAAAGTTGATACTTCCACCCACCTATACTTTTTCTAGCCTCTTCAGTACCGTGCATTGCCCTTTCTCACCTCGAGAGTTGGCGCATACTTCGCCGGTGCATCCAAACCCTTGGCATGATACGCTCTGTCATCATAAGCCTCCTTATATCTTTCCTCAAAACATCCACCATACCTACCTACAAGGCATTTCCATAGCCTTTCCGAGATACATTGCCATGCAACATCCACCTTCTCATGACTTGATCTTCATGTCATACATGATACTTGCTTGATCGATGAGCCGCATGCTAGTTGGGCCTTGCCCTAATCATTGCTACATGACGCGCTAGTATCCTTGCATATCCTGCTACCCTGGCAGAGGCATACATTTTCATCATGATAGTTACATTTTCTTTATGTGAGTACCTTTGTAAAGTGTGAAAGATCTCCTATATTCTTGTAAAATATAGATTATTGCCCCTAATGTGAGGAAAAGATCCCAAAGAGGACAAAATCAAAAGATCCCAAAGAGGAAAAATGAGAGTTAAATAGAAAGAGCCATTGAGGCCACCAAAAAAATAAAAAAAAGAGAAAAAGAGAAAAAAATAAAAATAAAAGAGAGAAGGGGGCATACTACTATTCTGTTTGAGAGATCCACACTAGTACTTCATCTTCTATCCCTTGTACTCCATAGAGATCATCATCATGCATATAGTTATGTGGGGACCCTTCACATTATAGAACTTGGCTTGTATATTCCAATGATGAGCCTCCTCAAACGAACTCTAGGTCTTCTTGAGCAAGCAAGTTAGATGCACCCCCACTAGTTCCCTTGGAGAGCTTTTAGCTCACATGTGCATCTGTTGTATGGCAATCCCTACTCCTCACATCATATCTATCATATGGCCTTCTCTCGCCTATGATTGTCCTCATTGATGTGAGCCTTTCACACCTTTTTGTCTTCCTCCTCCACCTTCTTTCTGTTTCGCCTTTTAGGTTCCAAATTTCTTGCTCACGCTCATCCATTGCATGAGTGCTCAAAATGTCGAAAGGGAGTGGATCAGTTTGACTTGTACCTGGCTAGTGGTCCGGGGACGAGTCCAGATAAGAATCCAAAGGAGACCAAGTGTGAAACTTTAGTAGATAGTTGTTCTCAAGAACCTTTTTTCTCTTTCTTCCCAGTCCCTTGCTTGCACGCAAACACCATTTGGAGACATTCGAGTCACGGACAGCGAGAGCTCTTGCACCTTTTGTCCTTTTGTTGCTTGTGTCAATGCTAATATAGACTCTTGCTTGTTAAGACTTGAATTGAATTGCATGCTTTGATTGCTTTACTTAAAGGTCCTTATTTGGTTGTGTGGCATGTCACCACATAAATTATGCTTGTTATCATTTACCTACTCGAGGACGAGCAGGAATTAAGCTTGGGGATGTTGATACGTCCCAAACGTATCTATAATTTGTGCTTGCTCCATGCATGTTTTGTGTGACTTTGCCATGTTTTGCTTGAACTTTCATACACTTTTGAACCTATTTGGACTAACCTATTAACTCAGTGCACCCAGTTGCCAGTTTCTGTTTTCTGCTGTTTTTGTATTTCAGGTTTTCCGGCCATTAAAAGTGCTCCAAAAATTCCAGGAAAAATATATAAAAAATCGGCGCAACAGAAGCTTCCGGAATCACCAAGAGAGGGAAGGGGGGCCACCACCAGGAAGCTAGGAGAGCAGGTGGTGCGGCCCCACCCTAGGCCGCGCCAGGGACCCTCCTGACTGCCTCGTGGGTCCCCTCGATGCCCCCTTCACCTATATTTACCCCTTGGGGTGGAAACCCCTAATATCGATCTCTTTCTCGCGAACTCCCCTCTGTACCGCCGCCGCCGCCATTTCAAGATCGGGGCTGCCTAGAAAAGCTGCCCGGGCACCCTGCCGGAAGGAGGAACCCCCTCCGAGAGACCATCCATAGCCATGGACGCCTCCCGGATGTGCCGTGAGTAGTCCCCCTTGGACCATGGGTCCGTGAACAGTAGCTATGTGATGAATCTCTCCCCCCTTTGTGCTTCCACTTTCGAGTCCTCGTGAGCTGCCTCACATGATCGAGGCATCTATGTAATTTCTGCTGTTGCTATGCTGAGTTTGTTGGGATCTGATGGATTATGAGACTATGTTCATATTGTGATGAGTAATATATTTGGTTCTTCTCTTTTATATTTTTTTCTTGAGTAAATTCTTGCATGTTCTCCGTTGCGGTATTTGCTTTGGACAAGTATTTTATTTGCAACTCCAAGAGAGAGCATTATGCCCGATTGTGGGTTCAGCCCCTTGATGTCTAGCTTGAGTGACAGAAACATGAGACTAGGGGATGTGCTGTTGCCACCAGGGATAAAACAACGGTGCTTGTACCTGCGGGTGCAAGGATTGTTTACTTTACACAAAGTTCTTTTAATGCAGTTGTCTGTTGCTTTGAGTTTACACTTTGGGTGGGATTCACAACTTAATACCAGCGAGATGTTCTGGATAGATATCTCAAGGTGGATGATTCGTAGTAGATGCAGATGGATTTCGGTCTACTTACCTTGGCGTACTGCCCATTGCTTTTGAGCCCTTCCTTTCTTTGCAGCATAGTTAGCATTGCGGTGCCTTCATAATCCTGTCAATTGCCCAACTATGATTTGTTTACCTCGCTAGCACTTTTATCGTCTTTTGGGAGAGATACATCACTAGTGAAAATCACGGGCCCCTGGTCCATCTTCACATTATTGTTCACACCCTCAATTTACTTTCAGCTTTTACTTTCCTTTGTACCTTTATCTCTTGCGTTGATCCTTTGTAAACGACAAGGCCGGAGGAATTGAAAACTCCTCTGTACTCGTTGGGAGCAAAGTTATTTGTTGCTGTGTGCAGGTCCACGACAACACCCTAGTCAGGAAGCAATTTCTGGCGACGTTGCCACCTACTTGTATCTCCTGAGCCCTACTGGTTCGACAACCTTGGTATCTTCATCGAGGGAAACTTGCTGCTGCACTGGATCTCAAACCTTCCACTTGGGGTAACCAACGAGGGGCGAGAAGCCATATCCCGCTTTCTGGGAAAGTCTCAGCAGACGATCTTCAAGGCCTGCACTACCCAAGCCACTGCTACTCACGAGCTTGAAGTTTGCCGTATCTCTCAGGCTAATGCCCTTCGGGCCCATCTTTGTGCCCGCCCGGGGAGCCCTGTGAGTGCTGATGAGGAGCCTCCTTCCGCTCCTCGGCCTGCTGACTACGGCTTCCCGAGGGTTGCGGACTTCCACGTGTTCTTCACAGACGAGCTCGACGATCATGATGACAAGGAGTAGCTGTCCGAGTCGTTTCGTGGTTCCTGCCCTTTTTGGTACTTGTTGCCAAAGGGGGAGAAACCTTCTATCGTAGTCATTTGTTTGTTTGCGTGACCTTAGTCAAACCTTGGTGGTGATCTATGCTAATTAAAACCTATGTATTAAGACCTTGTATTGGTTGTAGGGATCATATAGTATCTTGCGTGGTTATATTTCTAGTATCATGATTATATGTATGACCGTGCAATGAGATATTGGTGTGTATGCTTTATTGTGTCAAGATAACCTTGTTTAGTACTCCCACCTTGCTCTGAATTGACATAATCCATTATGTCACATAATTTAAATTCATGAATTTATGTGTTGAAGAAATCCCTCACATGTGCCTTGCTTAAAGCCAATACCACTATGCACATGTTGAAGGGGAGTCATCAAACAAATGATCACTGCTCTCCAAATTTGAAATGTGCATATTATTTTGAGAGCTATATGTGTATTGTCATCAACTACCAAAAAGGGGGATATTGAAAGTGCAATCTTGCCCTCAAGCATATTTTGTTGTTGATGAAAATATACATATAGGGGACTAACTAAGTTTGCTAAGTGATACACAGGGATTGTTAGTCTTCTTGCTGTCATAATGTAGGGATCATGTGAGATCATCTAAGTCATACTCAAGAAGTCAACACAAGAACAGAAGATGACGTTAAGTCCTCTTTACCATTTCTTTCTTGAGTCATAGAGATCCCCACACTATTAAGAGGGGATCATAAGGATGGGTTGAAGACTTGCTCAGGCCATAAACTACTAAAACATATTAAAATACATTTATCTACAACCTATGAAAATCTGTTAGATGTGTAGGAAATTAACGCACGATGATTCTGAGCCTTTTGTGTGTATGTCGGACCATCCGGTATGAAGGTCGGACCGTCCGGGCTCTGTCCCGGACCATCCGACCTACAGTGCAAAAAGGTCAGTACCATTTCTGTTATGGATCGGACCATCCGGTATGAAAGTCGAACCGTCCGGGCTCTGTACCGGATCGTCCGACCTTCGGTGCAAATGGTCAGTGGCTTTACCTCTATGGGTCGGACCTTCCGGTGTATGGGTCGGACCGTCCGGGCCGAGCCCCGACCGTCCGACCTCCACCCCAGACCGTCTGACATGTGAGTGCTATGGTGTCCTGGTGCAGATCTCATCAGTCGTCCGGACTACAGGTCGGACTGTCCGGGCTTGTCCTGGACCGTCCGAGATATAGCCCGGACCGTCCGGGCTTGTCCCGGACCATCCGACATATAGCCCGGACCGTCCGGCGCCCTTATGACTGCACCAAAGCGGCTAGTTCTTGTGCATCTATAAATACCCCCTACCCACTTCGGATTAGGGTTGACCACTCCAATTATTTCACTCAAGAACACAGAGTGCTCCCTCTCTCTTATCTCATACACTCAAACCAAGATCCCGGAGAGATTTGTGAGAGTTTTTGTTGGATATTTCACCACGTGATAGATCCGTCCATTCCCCATCTTCCGACCAAAGCAAATCGTGATTTGAGAAAGCATTGAGCTTTTCCCCATTGATCTTGTTACTCTTGGAGGTTGGAGACTCCTAGGCGGGTAGGAGTTCTTCGGAGAGGAATCGACCATTGTGATTACCCCCATTGAGTTTGTGAGGGTTTGGTGACCACATTTAAGGTCAACCGGTAGTGGTTGGGAATCACCTTCGTGGTGATATCTCAAGGGGAATGGAGTGAGCCTTCGTGGCGTTGGTGTGCCTTCGTGGTTTCACCCACTCTCTCCGAACGGTGAGTAGCTTCCCTCCAAGGAAGTGAACATCGGGATACAGCATTGTCTTCGCGTCATTCAGTTATCCCTACTCTTTCCCCTTATTACTTGTGCTACTTGTAGGGGAACGCAACAGAAAACAAAAATTTCCGCACTACGAACACGCCCAGGACCACTATGGAGACTGCATACAAGGTTTTGATCTGATCGTTACCGACTCGTAGCGCAGCGGAAGTAGAGTCGGTGTAGATCGTCGGTGCAGATCCCCGCAGCTAGGATTTACAACCTCCCAACCGCGAGGATGTTCTCCCTCGTCTGCTCCTCGAACAGCGCTCCAGGAGGCGGTCGGACAGTCCCTCGGACGGTGTCACGGACAGCCCTTCGGGAGGCCCCTCGAAACTCGATCGGTAACTCGGACAGCCCTTCGGGAGGACCCTTGAAACTCGAACGATAATTTGGACAGCCCTTCGGGCAAAAGATCGAAACTACGACCTCTCTACGGGGTTGCACACATACGATGTCAGCTATCCGACAGGGCTTCGCCGTCCAGAACTAGTTCCTGCCGGAACCTAGACAGCCTTTCGGCTCTACGAAACTATTTCGCTGGGAGGGAGAGAGAAAGCCAGATCATGCATGGCATTTGTATAGAACTCAAGGGAGAGCTTGGATCAAGGATATGGGGCTTCCCTCACACCTCTATTTATAGGAAACCCAAGGGGGCTTTCTTGGCTCCCAAGTCCTTCTAGAAGGCTTTCCAAAAAATATCCCAAGTAGTACTTTTTACTATTCATAACACCACTTTTTCGCGTCCGAAAAATCCGAAAATATTTCTGTGGGTCTTAGAATAATTCCAATACCCACTAAAATGATTTTGGGCGCGTTCCGAAACGATTTCGGATTAGTGATTTTCATCTGCAAAAAGCAACCTAAGCATTTCCGGCAGCTCCGGAACATTTCCGGCAGCTCCGAAATATTTCCGAAAAAAAATATTTTATTCTTTTCTCCAGAAAAATTGCAGAAGTTACCAGAACAATTTTGGCACCCTCCAAAAGTATCAGGTGCTTACCGAAACCTTTTCGGCTTAGTGGTTTACTCCGAAACAACTTTTCGGTTTTACCGAAACTATTCCGGTGTTCTCTCTCCGGAACTTTTCCGTTTTCTCCGAAACCTTTTCGGTGACTTTCTCTCAGACTCCCTGTCTAGTATTCAGCAGATAGATGACCCTTAAGCGTGTGACCCTATAGGTTCGGTGAAGTATAGACATGACCCAGAACGCTTTTCGATCAATGGTCAACATCGGAGCCGTGGATACCCATATTGACCCCTATACCCACACGAATAAATATTCGAGTGAACCTCCAGTTGCCGTGTGCTATTCCTGTTGCTTCGCGATATGTTACAAACACCCGAGGTGAGACTTATCGGCATCCCCGTGAATCAACAACTTGTCCACTATGCCAGTTACGTCGTTTCCGGTATTGTTCTCTTTTCTCGTTCCCGTGTTCCGGCATCCCTGTGATCAAATCACACTGTGTCTGGCCAGACGATGGTGGATACTGTAACACCGAGAGGGCCCGAAGAATATCTCTCCATCGACGGAGGAGCAAATCCCAATCTTGAGCTACCTAGTTCCTGGTCATACTTTTCCGTGAACCCGTAAGCCGCCGTAATAGCCACCCTTTTACAGATGACGTTTAACAAACCCCAAAGTTCACGAAGCAAGTACGAAGGAACTCGATACTCTCATGGTCTAAGGAATTATGCAAACGCTCAACTTTCTCTGTGTTATAATCCATTAACTGGTGACGAATGTATCTCATAGCATAACATCAATCTGGGTCGATTCAACACAAATGTTCTTCTAACATTGTGCCCTCAAAGTTGCCGGCATAGTAATGCCCATGATCAGGAAAACAGAACCATCATGCAACACTTGAGCTAGTCTTAGAGGCGAGACTAGGAATATATATTTTATCCGTTTATTATTCCACACGTGCATATGAGTCTTCCTCCGAGCCTCGTGGTTATTGCAGACTCGAGAACCATTGCAGTTATAGCATGGAATGTAAACATAATTACAAACATGGAGATAAATAATAACATTTATTATTGCCTCTAGGGCATATCTCCTACACTACCGTATTATTTTCCCCTCACTTGCTTTAGTATATTGTGCTTATTGTTTATCTTGTCATAGCTAGGTAAACCTTGCAATTGTTAGGCACACCTTTATCTTCCGCATTATTGCCTAAAATTGCTAAGTAGTGTTAAAATTTGTAATAAGACCTATTCACCCCCCCTCTAGGTCTATCTCGATCCTTTCAATAATGTTGATGCCCCGCTGGTAAGTGATGACGGGAAATAACTTCTTGCCCCTCGCTGGTTACCCAAAGTGGAAGGTTGAGATGTAGTCAGTAGCAAGTTTCCCTTGGAAAATATACCAAGGTTTGAGTCGACCAATTGGAATCGAAGTTCTTCAAGTAGGTGGCAAGGAAACAATGGCGTCGTTTACAACCAAGGTTGTTTACTTGACCTGGACCTGACACAGTAACAAATAACTTTTCCCCCAACGAGTTCAGAGAGGTTGTCAATCTCTCCGATCTTGTTGTTTACAAAGGATCAAACACACGATGGAAATAGTGATGGTGATTGCAACGAAAAGGAAATAAAATCAATAAATAGTTGAGGTGTAAACAATGGTGGAAATATGGACCGGGGTCCCATGATGTTCAAGTGATGTCTCTCTCCCAAAAGGCGATAAAACAGCTAAGCTGGGTGAACAAATTACAGCTGGGAAATTGACAGAATTATAAACGCAACGCAATGCTAGTTATGCTACAAGAAAGTTAGAGGCTCAATCGTATGGGCAGTACGCCAAGACAAGTAGACCATTTATTCATCAACATCTACTCACTAATCATCCACCTTGAGATATCTATCAAGAACATCTCGCTGGTATTAAGTTGCGTGCTCCACCCAAAGTGTAAACCAAAAGCAACATACAACTGCATTAACAAACTTTGCGTAAGGTAAACAATCCTTGCAACCGCAGTTACAAGCACCGTTGTTTTATCCCTGGTGGCAACAACACATACCCTAGTCTCATATTTCTGTCACTCAAGCTAGACATCGGGGGGCATGAACCCACAATCATCCATAACGCTCCCTCTTGGAGTTCCAATCTACTACTTGGCCAAAGCAATAAAAAGCAACAGAGAACATGCAAGAATTACGCAAGAACAAATATATAAAAGGCGAACCAAATATATAAATCATCACAATCTGAACATAATATCATAATCCATCGGATCCCAGCAAACACAGCATAGCAACAAAAAAAAGATTACATAGATGCCTTGATCATGTAGGGCATCTCAGAAGGGATAAGAATTGAAGCACAAGATTGGAGAGAAAACATCAAATAGCTACTAGTCATGGACCCATGGTCCAAGGGGGTCTACTCACGGCACATCTGGGAAGCGCTCATGGTGGTGGAGAAGCTCCCGGAGATCGATCCTCCCTCCGGCAGGGTGCCGGGACGAGGTCTTCTGTCGATCCTGATCTCGGGATCGCGGTTGTCGTGGTCATACCAAAGATATACCCTCAAGCACTAGGAATCAAGGGGTATCCTTAGTTACATGATCTCCCAAGAAAACCCAAGAAATTAAAAAAAATCACCAGAACATAAAGAGTCCGACAAAAACACAGGGAAATATGTTGCTACGTCTCCGAGTAATCAGTTACTCGGAAGAACAAGGTCATCTCCGAGTAGTCAGTTACTCGGAAGAGGCAATCATCTCCGAGTAATCGTTTACACGGAAAACAGATAAGCTCCGAGTAATCTGCTACTCGGAAGAAGGAACCGACGATCCATTCACTACTCGGAAGAAGGAAGAGTATTGGGCGTGGAGCATTGAAGCCAGAGGTGTTTTCTCCTTCTTAATTAGCAGTAATGAGAAGACCGTTTCATGTAATTAGTATAGACATTCACTCCTCTAATTATGGCCCATTTACTGGGGCGTTGAAGGGGCAGAGGTGCACTCTATATAAGCCGCCCCCTCTCCCTAGGAAGGGTTACGCGCAACACCATCCTCAAACGTTGAGTAAGAACACGCCAGCCAGCCTGGGACATGACTAAGTTTTTTATCTCTAAGGAGAGGCCTAACCTGTATAATACCTTTGTGTCAACCTCTCTGCGTACAGATTCATATAGATCCAAACATCACCCCTGACGAGGGGGTGACCCCACGACTCCTATGGATGGGCCTACTCGGTGTACCCGAAGACAGAAGGCCCACAAGGATGCCGCCTGGGCCCAGCCTTGGCCCACTAGTGGCACCGACGTAGGAGTCCGCGACTCGTAAGGAAGGTGCAAACCTGCCGTGCGGTGCAATATTAGGGTTAGGAAATCTCATCTGTAATCCAAGACGGATTCCCCGAGACCTAGCCTAGTATATAAGGGCTAGGAGGGGAGACGTCAAAGGGCAACCAATACACAAGCTGTAACCCTAGCCTTGTGCGCACTAGCCTTGGCCTTCCCTGTAATCGCATCTCCAAGCAATAATATCGAGCAGGAACGTCTCCTCCTGTTAGCCGACGAGCTATCGTCCAACCTGTGCCTCTCATGACTAACCCAGGGTCCCTGACCACGGGATTTGCCGGGGATGATCCCCGTCAATTGGCGCCGTCTGTGGGAACTACACAGGTTCGAATCACGATCTCGGAGGTTCCGTCTTCAGCAAGCCACGACTCAAGAGAAAGAACCAGATCTAATCCACCCAAAGAATTCAAGATCACGGCAAACATCTCTGCCGCCCCATCGAGATCGCTCGGCCTGTAGCTGTGCCAAGACCAATACTATGGCGTCAACCGAGTCCACCGCCAGCGAAGGAGAACTCGACGACCCAAAAGTAAGGCGCGAGGGTTATACACAGAGATCCCGATCGACGAGATGAAGCGCGAAGCAGAGGACCCGCTGACCACTCGACGACCCACCGCCACCCAGTCACCCGCCGCGCAACAAGACACCGACTCCGAGCTCGAGATCAGTGATCGTCAAGATCATCGCCAACGAAGAAGTCGACGACCTAGAAGACAGGCGCGAGGATTCTACGAAGAGACCCCACTCGACGAGTCACATTATACAGCTACACGCCAGCCGAACACTCGACGACCCGCCGACGTGCGGACAGCCGTCGCCCGCCAGGACAACGACTCTGAGACTCAGACCGGCGAATACTACGACCAAGATCGAAGACCAGACGAATTCTCCAACCTCATAAAGAACCAGAATCTGAGCGTGGGGATCGAAATCGACCCGCGAGTCCACGAGCACCCGACGGATCACGCGCAGATCTTCCGAATCTCAAGGAGGAAATGGCACGCCGGATCCAGCAAACTCACGGACAGAGATCATCTAGAAGGACCCTGCACGATCCACTGCTTCGAAGACGACCAGGGATACATCAGATCGGGTCACACTCTGGGAGATTGCCGCCTGTTCAACGAACTCGCCGACAGCGTCAAGGAAGAAAAACAACGAGAAGCCAAGCGCATCCGACGAACCGAGCAGTCGCCGACTCCAAGTCCCGAAAGACGCTCCAACCCGTCTAAAGGACATGTGTACACGATCCAAGAAGGAAGGGAATCGCAAGCCCAACAGGACGCCTACACCCTTCAAGCCAGAGCAGCCGAGAACCTAAACGCAGTCGAAGTCTACCAGCTACACGACGCAGAAACTAGTATCACATTCTCCCAGAGCGATCACCCACCTGCAGTCCCAAGACCGGGGCACGCGCCCCTAGTACTCGTTGCTCAAATTGGAGGGTACGATATGGATAGAATCTTCATGGACGGAGGCAGCAACATGAATATAATCTTCGTCAGCACCCTACACAAGATGTTGATCCCACGATCAGTATGGAAAAAATCAAGCATCGTGTTATACGGAGTAGTCCCAGGATAAGCGGCTACTTCCCTTGGAATAATCGAGCTCGAAGTTGTCTTTGGTAGCAGGCGCAATTTTGCAAAATACACCCTCGAGTTCAAAGTCCTCGATTGGCAGTTGCAGTACTACGCCATACTGGGGCGTCAAGCATTCGCGCAATTCATGGAGATTCTGCACTATGCCTACCTCAAACTCAAGTTGCCAGGATCCGCGGGCGTCATTACAGTCAACGGAAGCTTCACCAAATCAGACCAATGTGATTGCGATTTCAACAAAGTTTCCGACACCTTTGGAGCCGAGCAAGAACTCACAGAATAGCCATGGCGACAGATAAAAAGTATCTTTCCGCTAGCAAGTTGAAGCGAGTCAAAAGAGTATGGGCGAGACTTCAGGATCGACAGCGACACGGTCACCCACCAGGTGCACCCGACGGACCCAGAAAAAATAGTCCGCGTGTACGCCCACCTCCCGAAAGAGCAAGCAACTGCCCTCATCGCTTTCTGATACGTCCAAAACGTATCTATAATTTCTGCTTGCTCCATGCATGTTTTGTGTGATATTGCTATGATCTAGATACACTTTCATACATTTTTGATCATATTTGTACTAACCTATTAACTCAGTGCACCCCAGTGCCAGTTCCTGTTTTCTGCTGTTTTTCTATTTCAGTTTTCCCCCAAATAAAAAGTGCCAGAAAATTCCGGCAAAAATACAGGAAAAATCAGCGTACAGGAAGCTTCGAGAAGAACCCGAGAGGGGCCAGAGGGGAGCCAGGGGGGCCCAGGCGGCCACCCGGCGCGGCCCCACCCCTGGCCGCGCCATGGGGGCGCCTGGGGCCCCTTGGCCACCTCTGGCTGCCCCCCTTCGCCTATTTATTCTCTGTCACGGGGAAACTCCAGAAGGGGAACCCTATTCCGCAAACTCGCCTCTGTTCCGCCGCCTCCGCGCTTCCGAAGATCGGGAGCACCAAAAGACCTCTTCCCGGCACCCTGCCGGAGGGAGGATTGACCTCCGGGAGTCTCCTCTCCACCATGGATGCTCCCCGGATGTCCCGTGAGTAGTTTTCCTTGGACCATGGGTCCGTGATCGGTAGCTATGTGATGTTCTTCTTCCCTCTTTGATTTTCATTGTTTAGACCTCGGTAGCTGCCCTACATGATCGAGGCACCTTTGTAATATTTCTGCTGTTGCTATGCTGAGTTTGGAGGGATCTGATGGATTATGAGATTATGTTCAGATTGTGATAGAGTAATATATTTGGTTTTTATCTCTTATATTTTTGTTCCTAAGTAATTCTTGCATGTTCTCCGTTGCTGTTTATTGCTTTGGCCAAGTAGTAGGTAGTGACTCGAAGAGGGAACATTTTGCTAGATTGTGGGTTCATGCCCCCCGATGACACGCTTGAGTGACAGAAACATGAGTCTAGGGGATGTGCTGTTGCCACAAGTGGGAAAACAACGGTGCTTTTAATCGCGGTTACAAGGATTTTTTACTTTACGTAGAGTTCTTTTTAATGCAGTTGTCTGTTGCTTTGGGTTTACACTTTGGGTGGGGCTCGCAACTTAATACCAGCGAGATGTTCTGGATAGATATCTCAAGGTGGATGATTAGTAGTAGATGCAGATGGATTTCGGTCTACTTATTTTGGCGTACTGCCCGTGCTTTTGAGCCTCTTCCTTTATTTTGTAAGATAGTTAGCATTGCGGTGCGTTCATAATCCTGTCAATTGCCCTTCTGTAATTTGTTTACCTCGCATAGCAGTTTTATCGTCTTTTGGGAGAGAGACATCACTAGTGAACATCACGTATCCCGGTCCATATCCTCATTACTGTTTCCAAGCTATATTTACTTTACTGCTTTTACTTGCTATCATTATCCCTTGCGTTTTATCCTTTGTGAACAACAAGACCGGAGAGATTGACAACCTCTCTGAACTTCGTTGGGAACAAAGTTATCTGTGTCTGTGTGAAGGTCCGCGTCAGTTGCGCCGCTGACACCTACTTATCATCTCTGGAGTCCTACTGGAGACAAACCTTGGTATCTTCACCGAGGGAAAACTGCTGCTGCACTACATCTCGAACCTTCCACTTGGGGTAACGAACGAAGGGCGAGAAGCCATCAAGCAAGTTTTCTGGCGCCGTTGCCGGGGACTCCGAGTGCTAAGAAAGGGGAGTTGCACACTACCCTTTACCTTTGTTTTTAGTCTTGTTAGTTTACCCTTCAGTTTTTATCTAAGTGTCCTTTATGAAAAACCACAAAAATATTTGCTACCTTTTGCCTTTGTCTTGCTTTGCCTATTTATGCTATCCTCATCATGGGTGATGAACCACCCAAATATGGTAGGATGGACATGTTTCACTTGGATCGTCTTCGATCAATTTGTGCTCGCGCTAAAAACCCAACCGACTTGGTTGAGGGAAAATCATTGGATGAGCATGCTCATTATACGCGGCACCGCCTATCTCAGAAAGGGAAACACTTATGGGATCAAATGCATGTTTCTTATTGGCATGCTAAACTTTTGTGCCACATTTATGATTTTACTTGATGTTCTAATATAGATCATAAACACCTCCCTTTCCAATGTGAGTTTAATGAAAATGAGATCTTATCTTATTATGCTAAAGGTGTTTATGATTACTTTGATGTTGAAAAGATTGAATAGTTTGCTGCTTTTAAAGGTGCCTATGAGATTGCTTCTTTGATTGAAAAATATCACGATACTATTTTCGAGTCTGAAAACTTTGCAGTTCTTGCTTATTGCTTCGAGAATTATACTTCCAATTCTTATATTGAGGATTTAAAAAAATAAAATGTTTGCTGCCCAAGAAGAGGCCAATGATTGCATTGAGGAGGAATCCCATGATTCCGAGGACTCACTTGAAATATCCCTTTCTGAAAATTTTGATACTTGCTTTGTTGATGGCCAAGATGCCACTATGGATGATGCTGACAAAAATGAACTCTCTATAGTTCCTTATGTTAAGCATAAAATTGTTGCTATTGCACCCACACTTGATTGTCCTATTATCCTTTTGAAATCTCCAACTCCGGAGAACTTTGCTATTATCAAGGCTCAATGTGATGGGTTGCATTTATCTTATAATCCTAAAGACCGTGTTGAAAACTATACACATGTGCTTGCAGTTCATGAACAACATGATTTATGTGATAGTTATATTCTTGATGTTGTTCATGATACTACTGAAAATTATTTTGAGAGAGGGAAGTTTGGTTGTAGAAACTTCCATATTACTAAAACTCCTCTCTTTATGTTGAAAGTTTTGAAGATGTTCCTGTTCCACCTTTCTATGCATGTCACTTTGTCCTTCTTTGACTTATTTTCTTACAAGATGCCTATGCATAGGAAGTGGGTTAGGCTTAAATGTGTTTCATATTTGTTTCTTGATGCTCTCTTTTGCTTCAAATTCTTATTCTTATGAGAGCACCTTCTACAATCTTTAAGCCTAGCTAATGGCTTTAAAGAAGCGCTTTCGGGAGGCAGCCCGCAACGAATTTAGGTTTTTCTTTTTTCTTTTGTTGTGTCTTGATGATTTTTACTACTGTAGCAACATCATTGTATCTTTATTTTTCAACTTTGTGCCAAGTTATAGCCTCTTACGGCAAGGGAAGTAAAAGTTGTGACATGCTGTCCAGAAAACAGATTCTGTCCTCGTGACCAGAAAAATTCCAGAAAAATCCCACTTCATCTTTTTGAGCTGAAATTTTTACACAGTATGCTCTATACAATTACAAAACTTCCGTATGTTCTGAGTTTTCTGATTAGAGTTGCAGAAGTGCCCCTAAAAAAATTCTTTACTACCTGCTGTTCTGTTTTTCACAGATTCTGCCACGTTTTATCTCTCCTAACTTTTGCAAACCTTAAGCTTGCTTTTTCTTTGTAAAAACTTTTTGGCACTCTTGAGAAACAGTAACTCTTCAAAAATATCTTTATATCCAGTGGGAAAATTATTTATTAAGGGTACTAACCTCTCTAATCAACTTATGATGAGTTATGTATGAAGGGAGTTTTCAAGTGTGCGATAGAAGATGATGAAAGAAGATCCAGGAGTGTCAAGCGCTCAAGCTTGGGGATGCCACCATGCATCCCCAATAAATATTCAAGCAGACTCAAGCGTCTAAGCTTGAGGATGCCCCCGTGCATCCCCTTATCCATCAACAATCATCAGTTCGTCCTTCGTCTCATTATATTTTTATCACTTCATGCGTTATGTGCTATGCTTGGAGCGTCTCGCTCTTAGGTTTTGTTTTTAGTTTTCTTTAGCTTTGCTTGCTGTTCATAACAAGTTAGATCCCTTCTTACTTTGTGTAGGAGATAAACACGCTCCGCTTTCAAAATCTAGAACACATCATAGGATTTTTCCTTCTTATCTTTTTGCTGTTGTGTGTTCTTTATCTTTTCATAGCTACTGTCATGTTTAGTTTTAGTCTTAGTTTGTCTTTATCAAGAGCCTTGGATTTTGTTTAGTTTGTTGCTGGAACTCTTTTTAGTTTTCATGTTTATCTTGTTAAAGAGAGTTGGTTGTTGCACTGAGTTGTGTCTTGTTTTGAGAAGTAGGTAATTGACGTTGCTATTTAATTTTAGTAGTGACTTGCAATAGTTTTGAGGTATTGATGTGAGTAATGTTTGAACTTTTGGTGTCAAGAGCTCTTGCCTATTAGTGATAGGTGTCGTATTTTGGGCAATCCGTGTGTATTTTCAAAACCTACAAAACAAGTTGAGAACTCTAGCTACTAGATGGATCACTACTCTTCTGAGGGGTCGAATATCAGAGAACACTCACGTACCATGAGTCGAGGATGCGCAAGGATAACCAAACCCCCATACACTCCTCCTCGGGGTACTTGTCTCTTTGGGAACCTCCTTATTAGATTGAGAGTTACCGATAATAAGTGCATGAGTTCTTCGGACTAATGTAAGTATTGAAAGTTGACACTTCCACCTTCCCATATTTTGCTAGCCTCTCCCGTGCCGTGCATTGCCTTCTTCTCACTCCGAGAGTTGGTGTCCACCTTCGCCGGTACTTCCAAACCCTTGGCATGATACGCTCTATCATCATAAGCCTCCTTATATCTTCCCTCAAAACAGCCACCATACCTACCTATCAAGGCATTTCCATAGCCTTTCCGAGTTATATTGCCATGCAACTTCCACCTCTTCATGACTTGATCTTCATGTCATACATGTTTCTGCTACACTAGCAGCAACATACATTGCATACATCATGATAGTTACATCTTCTTTATGTTTTGAGTACCTTGTAACGTGTGAAATATGTCCTTTACCTTCTTGTAAAATAGAGTGTTGCCCTTAAGTGAGGAAAATATCCCAAAGTGGACACACTAAAAGATCCCAAAGAGGAAAAATGAGAGTTGAATAGAAAGAGCCATTGAGGCCACAAAAAAACACAAAAAAATAGAAAAAAGAGAAAAAGAAATAAAAAGAGAGAAAGGGGCAACACTGCTATCCTTTTGAGAGATCCACACTAGTACTCCCTTTATATCCTTGTACTCCATAGAGATGATCATTATGCATATAGCTACGTGGGGACCTTCACACTATACAATTTGGCTTGCATATTCCAAGGATGAGCCTCCTCAAACGAGCTCTAGGTCTTCATGAGCGAGCAAGTTAGATGCACCCCCACTAGTTCCTTTGGAGAGCTTCTTAGCTCGTATGTGCATCCGTTGCATGGCAATCCCTACTCCTCACATCATATCTATCATTTGGCATTTCTTGCCTATGATTGTCCTCATTGATGTGAGCCTTTCTCATCCTTTTTGTCTTCCTCCTCCACCATACTTCTCTCTTTGCCATCTTAAGTGTCAACTCTCGTGGTTACGCTCATCCATTGCATGAGTGCTCAAAATATCGAAAAGGAGTGGATCAAATTGACTTGTACCTGGCTAGTGGTCTGGGGACGAGTCAAGATAAGATTCCAAAGAAGACCCAGTGTGAAACTTTAGTAGATTGAGTTCTCAACACAAAAATTACTTTTTCTCGTATTCCCTATCCCCCTTTCTTGCACGCAAACACCATTTGGAGACATTCGAGTCACGGACAGCGAGAGCTCTTGCACCTAATGTTCTTTTTTTACTCGTTTCAATGCTAATATAGACTCTTGCATGTTATGACTTGAATTGAAGCTCTAACCTTGATTGCTTTACTTTTCAAAGTTCTTTTATGGTTGCTAGCATGTCACCACAGAAATAATGTTGTTATCATTTACCTACTCGTGGACGAGCATGAATTAAGCTTGGGGATGTTGATACGTCCAAAACGTATCTATAATTTCTGCTTGCTCCATGCATGTTTTGTGTGATATTGCTATGATCTAGATACACTTTATTACATTTTTGATCATATTTGGACTAATCTATTAACTCAGTGCACCCTAGTGCCAGTTCCTGTTTTCTGCTGTTTTTCTATTTCAGTTTTCCCCCATATAAAAAGTGCCAAAAAAATTCCGGGAAAAATACAGGAAAAATCAGCGTACAGGAAGCTTCGAGAAGAGCCCGGGAGGGGCCAGAGGGGAGCCAGGGGGGGCAGGCGGCCACCCAGCGCGGCCCCACCCCTGGCCGCGCCAGGGGGGCACCTGGGGCCCCTGGTCCACCTCTGGCTGCCCCCTTCGCCTATTTATTCTCCGTCACGGGGAAACTCCAGAAGGGGAACCCTATTCCGCAAACTCGCCTCTGTTCCGCCGCCTCCGCGCTTCCGAAGATCGGGAGCACCAGAAGACCTCTTCCCGGCACCCTTCCGGAGGGAGGATTGACCTCCGGGAGTCTCCTCTCCACCATGGATGTCCCCGGATGTCCCGTGAGTAGTTTTCCTTGGACCATGGGTCCGTGATCAGTAGCTATGTGATGTTCTCCTCCCCTCTTTGATCTTCATTGTTTAGACCTCGTGAACTGCCCTACATGATCGAGGCATCTTTGTAATATTTTTGCTGTTGCTATGCTAAGTTTGGAGGGATCTGATGGATTATGAGATTATGTTTAGATTGTGATAGAGTAATATATTTGGTTTTTATCTCTTATATTTTTGTTCCTAAGTAATTCTTGCATGTTCTCCGTTGCTGTTTATTGCTTTGGCCAAGTAGTAGGTAGTGACTCCAAGAGGGAACGTTGTGCTAGATTGTGGGTTCATGCCCCCCGATGACACGCTTGAGTGACAGAAACATGAGTCTAGGGGATGTGTTGTTGCCACACGGGGGAAAACAACGGTGCTTGTAATCGCGGTTACAAGGATTGTTTACTTTACGCAGATTTCTTTTTAATGCAGTTGTCTGTTGCTTTGGGTTTACACTTTGGGTGGGGCTCGCAACTTAATACCAGCGAGATGTTCTGGATAGATATCTCAAGGTGGATGATTAGTAGTAGATGCAGATGGATTTCGGTCTACTTATTTTGGCGTACTGCCCGTGCTTTTGAGCCTCTTCCTTTCTTTTGTAGCATAGTTAGCATTGCCATGCGTTCATAATCCTGTCAATTGCCCTTCTGTAATTTGTTTACCTCGCATAGCAGTTTTATCGTCTTTTGGGAGAGAGACATCACTAGTGAACATCACGTATCTCGGTCCATATCCTCATTATTATTTCCAAGCTTTATTTACTTTACTGCTTTTACTTGCTATCATTATCCCTTGCGTTTTATCCTTTGTGAAGAACAAGACCGGAGAGATTGACAACCTCTCTGAACTTCGTTGGGAACAAAGTTATCTGTGTCTGTGTGCAGGTCCGCGTCAGTTGCGCCGCTGACACCTACTTATCATCTCTGGAGTCCTAGTGGAGACAAACCTTGGTATCTTCACCGAGGGAAAACTGCTGCTGCACTACATCTCAAACCTTCCACTTGGGGTAACTAACGAAGGGCGAGAAGCCATCACTTTCCTCCGTGAAGAATGGGGAATCTTTGCCTGGTGCCCAGCCGCCATGCCAGGAGTACCACGCGATTTCGCGGAACACGCGCTGCGTATCCAGCCAAACACCAAGCCAGTGAAGCAAGCACTACGAAGATTATCAGAACCCAAGCGCAGAGCAATCCGGGAGGAAGTCAACCGATTACTCGACGCCCAATTCATTCGAGAGACGAAGAAATCCACTTGGATCGCCAACCCTGTGCTGGTCCCCAAGAAAGACACAGACGTGCTACGCATGTGCGTCGACTACGGGCCAGTCAACAAACACTGCCCAAAGGATCACTTTCCCCTACCAAGAATTGATCAGATAATCGACTCGACAGCAGGATGCGATCTACTCTCGTTCCTCGATGCCTACTCAGGATACAATCATATCAGAATGAAGGAAGAATACGAAGAGCATACATTATTCATCACCCCTTATGGCGTATTTTGCTACAGGACAATGCCCTTCGGACTCAAGAACGCCGGTGCCACATACCAGCGGATGATGCAAGCCTCCTTGAAAGAGAAAATCGGAAGAAACGTGCAAGTCTACGTGGACGACATCGTCATCAAAACCTACAGCGCAAACACGCTACTCGACGACCTGCGCGAGACCTTCGCAGCGCTCAACAAGTACAGAATCAAGCTCAACCCGAAGAAGTGCGCATTCGGCGTCCCAGCCGGGAAGCTGCTCGGGTACATGGTCTCCGCTCGAGGAATCGAAGCGAACCCCGAGAAAGTTCAAGCAATCGCCAGGATGCAGGAGCCAACCGACATCAAAGGCGTACAACAGCTCACCGGAAGACTCGCAGCCTTGAGTCGTTTCATCAGCAGATTGGGAGAGCGCACACTGCCATTCTACCAGCTGCTTAGAAAAGGGGAGAAATTCGAGTGGACCGAAGAAGCCCGCAAAGCATCCGCGGACCTGCAGAAGACACTATAGACCCCACCAATCTTGGCGGTACCCAAAGAACGAGAAAAGCTGCACCTCTATGTGACAGCACGCAACAACGTGGTAAGCACAACACTCGTCGTCGAGCGCACAGAAGAAGGCAAGATCCAGAGCATACAAAGGCCGATCTACTACCTCAGCATGCTCTTGACAAAATCCCAGCAGTGGTACCCGCACTACCAGAAGCTACTACTAGCCATCATCATGACCTCAAGAAAAGTGTCGCACTACTTCGACGAACATCCTGTCACAATCGTGAGCAGCGCACCACTCGCGGACATCCTCAACAACCCCGGAGCGACTGGGCGAGTCGCCGAGTGGAATATTGAGCTCAGTCCGCGGGACCTGCAGTTCAAGCACCCAACAACAATCAAGGCCCAAGTACCCCCAGACTTTCTGGTCGAGTGGACGGAGGACCCGACACCAGGCCCCCCGGACCTATCAAACTCATGGACAATGTTCTTCGATGGGTCTAAAAGACAGCAAGGAGCCAGAGCAGGAGTCGTTCTGGTCTCCCCCAAAGGAACGAAGCTCAGATACGTCCTCCAGATCAACTTCAGCCATGCCTCCAACAACGAAGCCAAATACGAGGCACTGCTCTATGGCATGCGCGTGGCCAAAACATGCGGCGCCACTCGCCTCGTAATCTACGGAGACTCCAACCTCGTCGTCCAGCAGGCGATGAAAGACTGCAATGCAGTAGCCGACAACATGGCGGCCTATCAGAAGCTCTACAACACGCTCGAAGGAAGTTTCGACGGTTGCGAGCTCAATTATATCCCCAGAATAAACAACACAGAAGCCGACGAACTTGAAAACATCGGCTCGACTCGAGGACCAGTACCACCAGGTGTCTTCCTCAAAAGCATCAGCCAGAGATCCATCAATATAAAAACAGCAGCACCCGAGGCAGCTGTAGATGACGACACCACTGAGCCAGCACAGGTGGCATCAGCAAGCCCATCCGAAGGCAACAACAGCCAAGCGGTCGAACCTGCAGATCCAATAGCACTCGAAGGACCAGCGTGGACAAAACCGTTCCTCCGATTCCTAATCGAAGGCACGCTACCGCAAGACGTTTCAGAAGCTCGGCGCATCAGTCGTCGATCCAAGGCATTCACAGTGATCAACAGACAGTTATACAAGCGCAGGATCACCCAAATACTCCAAAAGTGCATCGACGAAGAAGACGGAAAAGCCCTACTGCTCGAAATCCACGAGGGTACCTGCGGGCACCACACGAGCAGTCGAGTGCTCGTTTCCAAAGCATTCCGAGAAGGGTTTTATTGGCCCACTGCGATGAAAAACATAGAAGACATCGTGCGGCGTTGCATCGCCTGTCAAAAATTCGCCAGCAGACCGCACGCTCCAGCCTCAGAACTCAAGACCATACCACTATCATGGCCGTTCTCCACCTGGGGACTCGACATCTTGGGCCCTCTCAAGAAATCATCAAAGGGAGGAAGAACTCACCCGCTAGTAGCAGTCGACAAGTTCACCAAGTGGATCGAAGCAGTGCCCATCACTAGCTCCATAGCCCTCACAACAGTGAATTTTATCAAATCAATAATCTTCAGGTTCGGAGTACCACACAACATAATCACGGACGACGGTATGAACTTCACAACGGCAGAATTCCAGAACTTCTGCGAAGAACTGGGCATCAAAATCAACTACGCATCAGTCGCGCACCCGCAGTCCAACAGTGACAGGGATCAACCCCGGCAAATCCCATGGTCAGGGACCCTGGGTTAGTCATGAGAAGCACAAGTTGGACGATAGCTCGTCGGCAAACAAGGAGGCTCGCTCCTGCTCGATATTATAGATTGGGGAGATGTGATTACAGTGGAGGCCAAGGCTGGAGCGCTCAAGGCTAGGGTTACAAGTAAGATTCGATGTCTTTGGCGTCACCCCTCCTAGCCCTTATATACCGGGCTAGGTCTCGGGGAGTTTATCTACGTGTACAGGTAATACTTTCCTAACCCTAGCTTGCTCCGTACGGCAGGTCCTCGCACCTTCCTTGTGAGTCGAGGACTTCTACGTCGGTGCCGTCCAGAAGGCCAGGGTCGTGTCTTCATGGGCCTTCTGCCTTCATGGACACCAGGTAGGCTCATCTGTAGGAGTCGTGGGGTCACCCCCTCGTCAGTAGCCCTCGAGTGCCTGGGGGACTCGAAGAGTCGCGCAGGGACTCGAGTACATTCATTTGTCGTTTATTGATATGCACGATTCATTCGTGGGTCACTGGCAGTCTGGTGGCCACGACAAAACCTGTTTCGAGGGATGCTAAGCTGAAAGGGCCCAAGGAGTCGACGGATCGAGCCTTGGTGAATTTCACTAGGGAAAATACCACAGTAGCCCAATCAAACCCACGTCCCACAACGTGAGCTTGGAACACTGGTGTCGAGAAAAAGTCCGGCCGCTTCAGGTCTTATGGTGTTCATTTGCCGCCAGTAATGTGTGTAGCCTAAGGCGCGTCCGCCCGACTTATCTATCATGCTCTGCGCATGGGAAAGGTTGGGAGTGAAATCACTCTTCGGCAAGTCCCAGCCCGGCCGTACTTCGCAGTGGGGTCTTACCTACACGCTAATCTTGCGTGGCATCTAGACACATTGTATCGTGTTCCAGGAATTGTGTGTGTTTTGAGGCGCGGAGCCTTATAGCATTGCACCCGCTTGGAACAAAACATCAAGCGAGCTGTTCACTCATTCACCCGAGGAGCTTTGTTTCGAGTGCTTAGTCGGGGGGGTTTTTTGCGAGTAATCACTCGAATGCCGCTTCGGCTTTTCAGGTGAGGGAGCACCTGAGACTCTTTAGCGCCGTACGGTCTTGGCGAGTGCTTGTTTATCTTACGTCGGGTTGAGGGAGCACCCGAGACTCTCATGAGTGCGAGTGTTCACTCGAGCACGTGGCTGACGTTTAGGTGAGGGAGCACCCGAATCTCTTATGATGTATGCTCCCGATGGGAGTAAGATGTTTTTCTTCCCTGGGGAAAAGATCTGAAAAGATGGAATCTCTGGGCCTTGATGGCGTACTGAGTTCGCCTTGCTGTTTGGGTTTCTTCGCCATTCGTCAGGGATAGTGATGCCTCTGTTTGATGGCTGTCAGTGATGCGCCGCCAGTGAACCGTCATATCTCGAGGACCGGTCATAATGATGGGCGTTTGTGGCGTGCGGCAGGCGCCGGTTGAGTTTCCTATGTGTGTGTTGGAAACGCGCGCGAATTGACGCGCCCTGCCTACAGTGCTTCCCGTGGGAAAGCATCTTTCGTCTTGGAGTTCGAGATGGCTGGGTCGTTTGGTCTTTAAATTAATTGTCGATGTCGTCTTGGCTTCTCTGTGCTTCGAGGATTTTTTGTTCTATAAATAGGCCTTTATCTTCTACGCTTCTATCCAACTCGCTACTTCATCTCTTTCTTTATCTCTCCTTCCGCTCATGGTTCCGGGGCGAGGCGTTGGCCGTGGCCGTGGTCGTCGTGGCCGTGGTGGCCGCACACCACGTTCATGCCGTGGAGGTCGTCATGGTGCGGTGCCAATGCCTTTCTCCTCACCCTTGGAGGAGGGATTCTGGCGCTATGATTTTATTTTGCGCGTTCGTGGCCAAAGTTCCAATCGCATCCTTCTTCCCTCTGCTTTTTCTGCCATTGTCTCTAAACGTGGCTTGGATGGCCTGCTTCTGCACCTTCAGGGGAGTTGTCGATCTCCTTCTTATGTTGAATTGGAGGTTGATAGCTCTCGCTTGATTTTTCTTGGCTCTGGTTGGGGTTTATTTGCTCGGCGTTTAAATTTGCGAGATGGTGATATGCTTGGCTGTCGCTTTGATGGTGAGAGCACTGTCATTGTCCGCGCATTCGATCCGAGTGGCAATAGCATGGATCCGCATGGACAGGAGTCGAGCACCGACAGCTCCATGAAGTCGAGGAGTCCTTCGCCTGCGTCTTCGACTGCTTCTTCCTCCAGGGACTCTTCTGATGGTGGTGGTGAGCCGTCTTCAACTGCTTCCTCCTCTGCTTCTAGAGAAGACCTTGATGTCAAGCCACTGGTTAAACGAGCGCGGCAGGCGACCTTGTAGAACTGGAGGCGGCGGCGTCATCTTCGCCGGCAGTTTGGGCGGAGCTGGAGAAGAAGCTAGAGGAGCAGGAGAAGAAGCTGGTGGAGCAGCTTCCCCAATGGCTCCCCAAATAAGTCGAGCTTCACCTTTTGTTATGTCATTGACATCATGAGCCTGCTGCTTCCATCCTTACTTTGTTTGTGATGATGCTCTTGTACTATAATTGATTACCCCTCATGGGCACACATGTAGAAGTCATAATTCCTTGGGTGATTTCCTCTTGTAATAGGAGCTGCCTTCTATCCAAATGTAGTTGAGTCCTTTTGTATTGAGGATGATATCTATGATGTAAACCATGCTTTATCCTTTGTGTATATTTGAGATTTTGTCCCACCAAAGAACTGTGTCTTCACCATCAGGAGTTGTCTTTAAATCCCCCTTTTTTTGTGGAACTGAGAGTTACGTTTGAGTCTTTTGCGGCTGGGAACTGTCTTCGGGTCCGTCTTGTACTTGGTACTGTGGGTTTTTATCGGGTGCACGACAGTGCTCCCGACGGGAGTAGCCCCGAGGCTACGCTTGAATCGGAGGGTCAAGCGTAGGCTAGAGTTTCGTTTCCTTTGTTGTCTTTTATCAGGTGCGCGGCAGCGCTCCCGATGGGAGTAGCCCCCGAGTCTTTAGGTGATTGTTGGCGATCGGGTGAAGACTAGATGAACTTGTGCTTCCTCCAAGGTTTCTTCAAAAAGTGTTTGGATGTCATGGGGGTGTTGATGGTCGCCTCTCGGGTGGGATTTGTGCTCGAGACCCCTAGTGCTTCAAGAAGGAGGTCGCATAGGCGATGGCGTTGCTCAGGGAGGTTTTTATTCTTAGGCCCCCGAGTGCTTCGATTAAGATCGCGCAGGCGATAGAGTTTCTCGGGGGGGGGGGAGTTTCTCTTCAGCCCCCGAGTGCTTCGATTAGGATTGCGAGTGCGATAACAGTTGCTCGGGGGGGGGGGGGAGTTTCCTCTTCAGCCCCCGAGTGCTTCGGTTAGGATCGCGAGTGCGATAACAGTTGCTCGGGGGGGGGGGGGGAGTTTCCTCTTCAGCCCCCGAGTGCTTCGGTTAGGATCGCGAGTGCGATAACAGTTGCTCGGGGGGGAGTTTCCTCTTCAGCCCCCGAGTGCTTCGGTTAGGATCGCGTGTGCGATAACAGTTGCTCGAGGGGGAGTTTCCTCTTCAGCCCCCGAGTGCGATAACAGTTGCTCGGGGGGGGGGGAGTTTCCTCTTCAGCCCCCGAGTGCTTCGGTTAGGATCGCGTGTGCGATAACAGTTGCTCGGGGGGGGGGGTTTCCTCTTCAGCCCCCGAGTGCTTTGGTTAGGATCGCGAGTGCGATAACAGTTGCTCGGGGGGGGGGGGTTCCTCTTCAACCCCCGAGTGCTTCGGTTAGGATCGCGTGTGCGATAACAGTTGCTCGGGCTACGGCCAGGTGGAAAAAGAAAATGGCCTAGTACTATGGAGCCTGCGCACTACTCCAATTACCGCAACCCAGTACACACCTTTCTTCATGGTGTACGGGTCGGAGGCAGTGCTACCACATGACCTCAAATTCGGGGCGCCCCGGATCTCGGGGTACGAGGAAGAGGAAGCAGAATAAGCACTGCAAGATGACAAGGACACAACAGACGAAGCAAGAGACACAGCCCTAGCAAGGTCAGAGGGGTAGCAGGACAAGCTGCACACTTACCAAAGCAGCCGCCTGCGCACCAGAACCTTCAACAAAGGCGACCTTGTCCTACGGCTCATACAAGAGAAAGTCCACAAGCTTGGCCCCCAATGGGAAGGACCGTTCATAATTTCAGAAGTCATAGGAGGAGGCGCCTATAGACTGAAGAAACCGAAGACTGACGAGGACGTGGGAAATCCATGGAACGTAGCGAACCTACCACTACTGGAAAAACAGCTATAGATAATATTAACACTAATGGCGCACTATACATGTGGTGCGCCATTACTATTTAGTAATGGCGCACCATGTGCAGGTGCACCATTAGTAACCTAAACAGTAATGGCGCACCTGGTGAAAAGTGCGCCATTACTATGTTTGCCCAAGGTTTGACCCATTCCTGGACATAGTAATGGCGCACTTTTTATAAGTGCGCCATTAGTAAGGTGACATAGTAATGGCGCACCTGGTGAAAGGTGCGCCATTACTATGTTTGACCAAGGTTTGACCCAGTCAAAGACATAATAATGGCGCACTTTGTAAAGGTGCGCCATTACTATGTCAAACTTAGTAATGGCGCACCTTTACAAAGTGCGCCATTACTATGCCTTTGACTGGGTCATCGAAGGCATAGTAATGGCGCACTTTGTGAAGATGCGCCATTACTAACTTTGTGAGGTGGCCAATTTTTTTACCGAATCACCCCCCACCCCCCCCCCCCCCCCCCCCCCCCCCCCCCGTGGACCGCCTTTTCAGTTAAAAAAAAGAAAAAATGATAAAAATTTTAAATAAAATAAGATTCCCATGAGATGTGGTCTAGTTGTTAGGAAAATTTAAAAACATGAATTTTGACTTTTTTTGCAAAACCTCTCGAGAATTGTGTAAAATGGGCTTGGCTTAACTTTTGCATACGACCTCCGATGAAAAAGTTTTTTATATAAAAAATCATCTACTCGAAAAGTTATATCCAAATTCAACGGGTGTAACCCGTTGTACATTTTTAGAATCCTCAAAAACCTAACAGAAAAAAAGTTATGGCCATTTGAAGATCTAGAGGGCAAAAAAATAAAAAAAATGTAAAACTTACTAATGGCGCACTATTTGAAAAGTGCACCACTAGTAACAGGATTTTTTTTTATTTTTTTTTTATTTTTTTTTGAAAAAAGTTCAAAATATGATAGGACCCTGGTCGGTAAGTTTCAAAAAAAAGTTCACCATTTCATCACACCCATGGATATGAACAAGGTCCTAGACATGAACAAGGTTTAATAGGATTGATATGATACATATATCAACAAGTGCTTGTGAGGTGAGGTGGGGCAAGAGGTGAATGGAACTAAGAAGTTAAGCGTGCTAGGGCTGGAGTAGTGTGAGGATGGGTGACCCTCCGGGAAGTTTGACCACAGAGTGCAATTTGACTTGAGATTAAGCGGAGTAACTTGAGATTAAGCCGTAGTGAGCCGAGATTAAGACATAAAAAAATAAAAAATAAAGAAAATTGAAAGAAAAATATTAAAAAAATTGAAAAAAAGTTAGTAATGGCGCACCTTAGATAGCAATGTGCGCCACTAAAACTATATGATATAGCATTAGACAATGCGGGTACCCAAACCTGAGGTCGGGATGCGAAGAGGAGGACAAGGATAGGATAGGTGTTATGTTTGCGTAAGTAGTTGATAGCAAGACTTGTTGGAGGCGATTCCTCATCGAATGCTTGGCTTCTTACCTTACTCTCTAGATCGTTAGCCACTTCATAAATGCTAGTGCGGCAGCAACCTCACCACTTACCCCTTCCTTACCGTAAACTACTAGTTGTCCTAGAATGACGAGTGATGAAGTCCTTGCTGGGTCAGTTGACCACTACAGTTGGATGCTGAGTACTTCTGTACTCATGATACTACCCCCAAACTCTTTTCAGGGTTCTTGATCGACAACAGGTATGGTGATCGACGTTTCACGTGGAGACTCGACGACGACTAGTTAGGCGGATCCCGGCGGAGGGCCCGGACCCGTGTGGTTATGGGATCGATGTTTTTCTCTTTGCCACTAGGCATTTGATTGTAGTCTGTACTCAGACATGTATCTTCTGCTGTTGTATTGTATTTAAGGCAGTTGTATGCCGATTGTATGAGATGTTGTATCCTTGTATCTGTAATGTTGTGATATCATGTTGGAAATCCGGGGCATATGGCTATGTCATATGTCGCGGTGGGACCGATATGTGCTTTGTCCCCGGATCTGGATGGAAACATCTAGATCTGGAACAGTACCGCATATTGGGCCTTACACACCCCTGGCAAAGCTAATGTGATGGCCGATGCCTTGAGTCGCAAAGCCTACTGTAGCGGACTTGAAGTTGAAGTACATCAGCCACTTCTGTATGAAGAGCTACGCAAGCTAAATCTTGAGATTGTTCCACAGGGATATGTGAATAACCTTGTTGTTGAGCCGGACCTCGACAGCACCATCAAGTGGATACAAACATGTGAATCTGATGTCGAGAAGATCAAGAAGTATATCACTAGAGGAAAGCCATCATGCTTCACTGTTGCTGATGATGGAACGTTGTATTTCAAGAATCGTTTAGTGGTCCGTAGGAGTAAGCCCAACCTAAACTTGACCCCGCGCGTCATGAAAGAAGCTCATGATACTCCTTTGTCGATTCACCCTGGTAGTACCAAGATGTACCAGGACCTTCGTCAGCGGTACTGGTGGTCTAACATGAAGCAAGACATCGCTCGATATGTTGACGAGTGTGACGTTTGCCGTCGCGTGAAAGCAGAACATCAAAGACCTGCTGGAACTCTGCAACCTGTAAGAGCAAAGTTTTGCCCCCGTGTGTTTTGGATATTGTTGGACAAGACAATAGAGGAACTAACAATGTTTTCTAGTGTAAACAGTTGTATAGGTTCTTGAAGGACAAGCTAGGTGATAAATCTTCAGGGAAGGTTTTCACGTTATCGAAGCATTACCCCGTTTGGCGAAGCTTAATCACGGAGGATGACCCCCAAAAATGAAGGTGTCCTGAAGCTCAACTCATTGAAGAAAATGAAGAAGACGGCGCAAGACTTAGATGTTTTTGTGTAGTTTTTTTCGGTTCTTTGAGTCATAGGACAAACCGTACTATCAAGAGGGGTATTTAGTTTGTGGACACCGAAGTCATTGAGAAAATGCTCAGATCAAATCCAAACCAAGTGAGAAACCTGAGCGAAGAGATCTCATGTGCACTGAGTTAAGTTTCAGTAGAAAAGACTTCGTTCATTGGCTTCTGAAGCAGAACTAAGTCCGTGAGTCAGCTTTAGTTGTTCCGCAAGTAAAGTTGCGCAGTGATGAAAAATCCGACCGTTGTGGACACGTGTCAATCTATCACCTCAGGTCAATTTGGTCATTCCTCACCTCGGGATCGCCAACTATAAATACGCCGCCCCCTCCTCCATTTGCGGGCGGCTGCTCTGAAAATATTCCTGAGAGAGATTGAAGAGAGCACCCCAAAGACTTCATCGAAGCAAAACCCAAAACCCAGAATACTGAAGCCTAAGTTCCATTGATCTGAGTAGATTCGAGATGACTTAGGTGAAAGCTTACTAGCCTTTTTATCTTGGAGAACTGCAATTCTCCTAGACGGTTAGAGTGTTGTTCTTCAGAGAGTGAAGAGTAATTATCGCCTCAAAGTCCAGTTTGTGAAAGGTTTCGGTGATTTCCTCAATAATCAACCATGAGTGAAGAACTGACCAAGCTCAAGGAGTTTGGTGAAGTGGAGCAACGGATGGAGAGAGATTTTCTCCAGGTGTTCAATCACCAGTCCCTCCAACCAGACGTAGCGCTTTGCAGAGCGTGAACTGGTTGAACAAACATCGCCGAGTCCCAGTTTGTTTTACTTCAAGCATTTACCTTCAATATTTCATTTGCTTCGCAGTTATGCTTCAATGTGTTTTGATTCACTGCATTTAGTTCCGCTTCCAGTTTTAATTCGCTATTCCGCCCTACTTATGCTTCACTTCAATAGTTTTAGTAGAAAATTTTGAAGTGATCATTCACCCCCTCCCCCTCTTATCACATACTATGACCTCCAGATTATATTTGAATATTTTTATGAGTGATTTCCTCTTTTGTGTGTGGATTGAAGATTGAGAGTCTCTTGGTGCTTGTATTTGACTATCCTTTAGATATGTTGTGGTGATTGTGGTATTCTCTTTGGATGGCCGCGGTGACATTGGGAAATCCATAGATGGGAACTAAGAACTCTGAGGTGTGCTTTTGTAGCCCTACACAGTTCTCATCATCTCTTGACCACAAAGGAATGACCTCTGACTACGTCTCATTGCATGTTTTATGGGAAATATCATGTGATTAGACTATGTTAATGTTGTTGAGAGTTTCCACTAGTGAAAGTATGAAGCCTAGGCCTTGTTTCCACCATTGTTACACCGTTTGTGCTCACTTTTGTCACATGTTTGCTTGCTGCACTTTTTATTACAGATTTATATTACTTTGTTTTGCCGCACCTATCACCCGTATTTTACCATCTCTTCGCCGAACTAGTGCACCTATACAACTCCTAGTTGTATTAGGTGTGTTGGGGACACAAGAGACTTCTTGTATCTTAATTGCAGGGTTGATTGATAGAGACCATATTCAACCTCTACTTCCCTTAGTTTGATAAAACTTAGGTCATCCACTTGAGGGAAATTGCTGCTGTCCTACAAACCTCTGCGCTTGGAGGCCCAACATAGTCTACAAGAATAAAAGCGTGTGTAGACATCAAACCCTAACTAACCTCAGGGGGATCGAGCAGATCGTTGACGGTGACGCCGGGGACGGAGGAGCTCGCCGGTGGATGGAAGTAGCCCGGGGACGAAGAGAGGTGCTCGCCGGCGTTGAGGGAGGACCTGCACAAAGAGAAAGTTAGAGAGAGAGATAAGAAAGAAGGGGGAGTGTGGGTCAGGGGCGTACCAGCGGAGGCGTTGGGAGCTCGGAGACGGCGCCCCAGACGGAGAGCAGGGGCGGAGGAGCTTGTCGTCGCAGGCCCGGCGGCGGAGGCATTGACCTGCAGAGGAACAGAAGAGGTGAGAGGAGATATGTGGGAGGTGGCGGTGGCGGCTACAGAGGGAGTGTCGTGGTGGTGGCGATGGCTCACCGGCACGTGCAGGGGCACCGACAGCGGCGGCTCACCGGTGGAATGCTGGGGTGGCGGCGGGGCACAGCAAGGGAGCAGGCGGCGGCGAGATGTGTGAGAGGGGGGTTGTGGAGTTAGGGCTGGCCCGACGGGGGATAACGGCGCTAGGTGCTTGGCCGTCAGCCAGCTAGCGGCAGAGGCTTGGCCGTGAGCTGGCTTTCGGCAAAGCAGCGGGCAGTTAAGCTAGCTCCGCCTGGTGGGCCCCCGGTTAGTTTTTTGCCGTCCTCGTGTCGTTGCCGTCAGCTTTCGTTGCATCTACCGTCAGCCAGCTGACAGCGTTGAACGGGCTAACGACATAGCTCCGTTTTGCCTACAGCCAAGGCTTTGCCGTTAGCTTTCCATATGGCTGACGGTATAGTATTCTTTACCGTCAGCCCCGACAAAAAAATGACGGCAAAGCCATAAGCTGACGGCAAAACTCCTGTTTCCAGTAGTGAGATGGATTTCGGTCTACTTGTCTTGGCGTATTGCCCATGCTTTTGAGCCTCTAGCTTTCTTTGCAGCATAATTAGCATTGCGGTGCATTTATAATTCTGTCAATTTCCTAGCTGTAATTAGTTTACCCAGCTAGTTATTTTATCGTATTTTCGGAGAGAGACATCACTAGTGAACATCATGGGACGTCGATCCATAATTTCACCACCGTTTACACCTCCACTTTCTTTTTTGCTTTTACTTTCCGTTGCTATCACCATTATCACTACTATCTATCCCGTGCGTTTGATCTGTTGTAAACGACAAGGACGAAGGGATTGACAACCCCTCTGTACTCGTTGGGAGCAAAGTTACTTGTTGTGTGTGCAGGTCCAGGTCAAGTGAGTAATTATCTTCAAACGGTGCATTGCTCGTTTGACCACCTACTTGTCGACCTTGGAGTCCTACTGGTCGATCTCAACCTTGGTATCTTTTCCAAGGGAAATTTGCAGCTATATACATCTCATCCTTCCACTTGGTATAACCAACGAAGGGCGAGAAGCCATTATCATCTCTCGTACCATCAGCAAGGTCCATGCCACTGCAGGGCTTACAGGATCAATGCCGTCAGTTTCAGCAAATATGACCCTAACGCGTTCATTAGTGGTTAACTTTTCATCATGCATCACACATGGAACCGTCGGGAGTGAAGTCGCGCAGTGGCAAGTCCCGGCCCGACCGTCTGTGCAGCGGGGTCCTACCTACGCGCGAGCTTGCACGACATCTGGGGTCCAGTGTATCGTGGCCCAGGCAATGTTTGTAGGGGCGTAGTGCCAAAGTAGAATGCACCCACTCAGAAAACAATTAAGTGGACTAACAGCGGTCACTCGCGGAGCGTTCGAGTGCTCAGGCGAGGAGTAAGTATGAGATGCACCCACTCGGAAAGTTGTCGAGTGGTCTAGTAGCGTGTGCACCCGCAGAGCATTCGAATGCTCGGGTCGGTAGTTCTTCTTCTTGTCTTTTGAGTCTTGTATGCCAGCGTGAGTAGTCACTCGAACACCTTGTCGCCTGGGCGAGTCAGCACTAAAGCCTTGTAGATGTATTTGTTCTTGTTGGAGGGAAGTAGTGTAATGCCCCGACCACTCGCAACCGTTTAACCCCTGATTCCATGGTGGGTGTGCTTTGGATCCAGACTGTCCTCACAAACCAATACTAGTCTTTTCTGCACACTTTGTCCACACTCGTGAGCATCAGGGATCAACTTCCCGGTCGATCACCCATCCCAAGACTACTCCAAGCCAAGCACACTTAACCTGGTAGTTCTTTCATGATGGGCTCCCGAAAAAGAAGGTGCACCTTATTGATATGAGTAGTCTATCATTCCTATTGAGATCCTGGGCTGTTACATACACCACCCCTCAAAGGAACCGACGTCCCCGTCGGCCCAGCAGGAACGTTCCCCTTTGGCACACGTTTGTGCTCGCCAGTTGCAGGCATCCAACATGTACCCCATGTAAGCGTCACCGCCCGACACACACACACCATGTAACCGCCAGGGTCGGCTCTGATACCAGTTTGTAACGCCCCGACCACTCCCAACCGGTTAACCACCGATTCCATGGTGGGTACGCATGGGATCCAGACTGTCATCACAAACCAACACTAGTATTTTCTGCACACTTTTTCCTCACACGTGTGCACCCGGGATCAACTTCTCGGTCGGTCACCCATCCCAAGACTACTCCAAGCCAAGCACTCTTAACCTGGTAGTTCTTTCATGATGGGCTCCCAAAAAAGAATGTGCACCTTATTGATATGAGTAGTCTATCATTCCTATTGAGATCCTGGGATGTTACAAGTAGCCACTCGCACCCTCGAATATTAGTTCGTGATGTCTTGTGCTCTGCTTTAGCGGTGGCAGGGCGCTCCCGATGGGAGTAAATATTTGATGTAATAAAAAATTAAAAGAGGGAAATAAAAGGACCTGAGAGAGAGCATCTTTCAAGTGTCAGGGCGTCTGTATTTGGCACCGAATCGTCGCGTCTGTGCAGCCGCGATGTGAAAGGTCACAATGATGTTTGCTGATGAGTGTTTAGAATTGATACTTCAGGGTTCTGATCGACAACAGGTATGGTGATCGACATTTCACGTGGAGACTCGACGACGACTAGTTAGGCGGATCCCGGCGGAGGGCCTGGACCCGTGTGGTTATGGGATCGATGTTTTTCTCTTTGCCACTAGGCATTTGATTGTAGTCTATACTCAGACATGTATCTTCCGCCGTTGTATTGTATTTGAGGCAGTTGTATGCTGATTGTATGAGATGTTGTATCCTTGTATCTGTAATGTTGTGATATCATGTTGGAAATCCGGGGCATATGGCTTTGTCATATGTCGCGGTGGGACCGATATGTGCTTCGTCCCCGGATCTGGATGGAAACATCTAGATCTGGAACAGTACCGCATATCGGGCCTTACAACTTGGTATCAGGGCCTTACCGACCGTAGGATCCCCTCTCTGGCCGAAGTCGAGTCTAGACCAAAACTATTTTGTAGTTACTAAGTTAGTTGTCCGAGAGTAGGATCTTTTTACTCCTTACCTTTGCTCTGGTGAGGACAAGTGTCGTAAGTGTTTTATTCTCGCCTTATCCCCTTCAAAACTCTAGGATCTCGAGTGTGTGGAGTTTCGGAACCGTTACAATGCCTTGCTTGCAGCGTATTGTCTCGATTCTGAGCTCAGGTGGGAATTCCTGTAGTACCTTTAGCTTCTCCGGTTTCGGATATCATCTGGGTCGTCCTTTACCCTCCCTCCTTTTGCCCGGTGTTTTCACGTCTTGCGTCGAAAAGCACTATCCCTTTGACCAGGTTTTGCTTCATTCTTCCTCTTGACACTGATGGCTTCGTTTTCCGACGTTGCCGTCTCCCTGCGGAAATTTATCTCGACGGAAGATCGTCGTTCGACATGGAGCAGAGTCCCTTGTTGGTGGTGTTGAAGAATCGTCGACTCTCTTTTCTCTCCCCCGTCTCCCCCGGATCGTCCTGGATCTCGGGACGAAATCCCTTGTTGGTGGTGTTGTATTGTAACAGCCCAGATTTCACAAAAATTAAAAAAATTGTTTTCGGTGTGAATTGTTTGATTGCCTGATTTTTTTGCGGTGTTTGCATCTCCGATTTATCGATCGGCGATTATTTTCCCCCTTCTATCTCGTATCGGACGGAGTCCGACCCTTGCCACCTGACACTCGACCTTTGCGACACCGGGTTTCACCCGAGCACCGTCGTGAAAACCGCCGAGACCAGCCGCAGCCAACGAAACGAAAACCCCGTTTAATAATTAAATGGGTTATTTTTATAGCGTGCCGGAAAGTGTTTTCGGAACGGTTCCAGCGCGGGGTGAACGCCGCCGGCTCGACGCACTGATCGCGCAGTTCGAAGTTTTACCCGAATCGGAGGTACTGCGGACCCACGGCGGTCAGAAACGCGAGCACCGCGCGCGCGAGAGAAAAAACGGGGATGTTTTTGCAAACTGCTAGCCACCGGGGCTATATAAAGACCACCACACTCCCACCCCTTTCTAGGGTTTCCCTAGTCCAATTTTGCAGCCAACCCCCTCTCAAATCCAGACCGCTGATCTGAGTCGTCGGATCCAGATCAGACGAACTGCGTCGCGCCACGTCACCTTTTTTTCCTCTCTTCTCTCTCTCCCCAATCCTCCTCTCTCCTCTGCCCGTGGACGCGCCGCCGCCTCCCTCCGGCTCGACGCCGGAAAGCCCCACCTTCACGCGGCACCTCCCTCTCCTCTCTTCCTCCCCGTGCCTCCTCACCCCTCTAACCTCCCCTTTCCCCCTCGCAGATCAGGCCGGAGCCGACGCCAACGCCATGGCTCGCCGGCGCCATGGATCCGAGCGGGAGCTCGCCCTCGCGCCCCTCTGACCCAGCCCGCGCGGCCCCGGCGACCCCCTCGTCGTGCCGCCCCCGTTCCGCGCCTCCTCCGCCCTCTAGTGGCCCTCCCTCGCCGGCGGTCGGTCGGGCAGCCAGGCCAGCGCCACCGCGGTCTATCCGGATCGGGAGCTCGGGAACGAGCCGACCTGGCTGGCTGGCTGGCTCCAACCGCGTGGCCACCACGTGGGCTGGCTGTGCCCCACGGGCCAGCGCGCCAGAGGGCCTAGCTGGCCACCCGAGCCAGCCTGCCAGGCGCCTCCCAGCCCGCCGACCTGGGCCAGGCCCAGCTAGGTGAGGCTGCCCCCCCTTTTTTTATTTTTTTATTAGTTCTGTTTTTTTTTCTGTTGGGCCCAATAGCACTAGTTTTGGCCCGTATAGTTTTTTTGCTAGGTTTTATTTGTTAATTTTGGCAGTTTTCAGTGTAATTTTGTGGTGCCCGTATCTTTTCACCGGTAGCTCCGATGGAGACGCTTTCTACATGAAAGTGTTGGGAAACGTAGTAGAAAACAAAAAATTTCGGCCTATGAATCAAGAACCCAAGATCATCCAAGAAGATTGCATACAAGGTTTTAGGTCATGGCTCACCAACCCGATGTAGCGGAAGTAGAGTAGGTGAAGATCGTCGGTGCAGATCCCCGCAGCTAGGAATTTCAATGACCTCCCAACCGCGAGGATATCGATCCCTCGAACCGTCCCGCGATCTAGTCCCACGGGCAAGTCCCACGAACAAGCTCCTCGAAGAAGGGTCGAAGGCACGACCCCTCCATTAGTATCCACACATCCCGTAGCAGCAATCCAGCAGCGCTCCACCGTCCAGAGATGAACGCCACCGAGAAAACTAGAGGGAGAAAACCCTAACGGATTTCGGTCTAGAACAGCGTCTAAACCGGGGTCTAATTGTGGAGCAACGGGGTTTAGAGGAGGGAGGGTGGCGCATAGGCCTTGGGGACAAGTTGTGTTGCGCCCCCCACCCCTCCCCCACATTATATAGGTGGCCAAGAGGCCCTTGGGGCGCAATAAGGGGGGTGGGGAGTCCAACTTGGACTCCCAAACCTCCCAAACCTTCCCACCGGAAACCTGCCATATTGGAGAGTTGGACTTCCCACCTGGAGGGGGATTCCTTCCCCTTGGTGCGCCCCCCACCCCTTGGCCGGCCAGGGAAGCCTAGGTGGCTTGCCCCCCAAGGCTAGGGGCGCAGGGGAGTGGGTGGTACTGCCCGGAACCTTCCGGAACCTTCCATGACCTTCTAGAAGCTTCCAGGACCTTCCGGGACATACCAGGACCGTTTCGGGACATTCCGGACACTTCTGGAGCACTTCCAGGACCTTCCGAGACCGTTCTCGGATGTTCCGGAGCCATCCGGATAGTTTCCAAGACCATCCGAGTTACAGTTTAAGCCACCCGATGACCGCGAAGGTTGTCGGGACGCCCAACGATTATCCGGAAACTATTCCAGTTGATCCAGGACTTCCCCAGTACCATTCTCATATGTTCCGGAACCACCTGTGACTACTCCAGAGTGATACGGACATAACCTTAAATACCCAGAACTAATTCTGGTGCCCGTATGAACAATTCCATAAATCTGCGGAACTACTTCCGGTACCCGTATGAACTATTCTGCTTTGCTTCCACTAGACCTTCTACCATTCCAGTATTCTAACAGACTACTGCTCGTTAAGTGTGTGACCCAATAGGTTCGGTATAATGCGGACATGACTCAGAACATCTTCCGGACATAGGTCAACAACCTTTTGTCAATAGCCAATAATCAACAGCGGAGCCATGGACACCCATGTTGACTCCCGCACATACACGAAGAAACTTCGAGTGAACCATTATGTTTAGTCATGTACCATTCCCTTTGCTTCGCGATATATGACAAAGTTAGAGGAGAGAAGTTTGGCACCCATGTGTAACAACTTTTGAACATAAGCCACTCGTTATCCTCTTTGCTCGTTTCTCCCTTTTCTCGTTATCGTATTCCGGTATCCCTGACTGAATCACAATGCGTCTGGCCAGACTATAATGGATACCGTCATACCGAGTGGGCCCGAAGTGAATATCTTCTTCATCGTGAAGGAGAAAATCCCATTCTTGAACTATCACAGTCACTAGCCACACCATCTGACATACCCAGAACTTATTTTACTACTTCCCATTTACAGGAGGATTCATCTAAGAACCAAAGCATGTCTTCCTGTGTGAAGCAACTCGATACTCTCATGGTCTAAGGAATTACGTATATGATAACATTTCATGATATGACTTATAACGTAGTTACAATGTGATCTCTAAGTATATCATTCAATACTGGGGTCGGTTCAACATCATTGTTCTGCTAACAATATGTTCCCATTGCTACTGAAATCCTTGTTACAAGAACAATGTCCATGATTAAGAAAACGTAATCATCAGTTAGCACATGAGCTGGTCTTAGAGGCTAAACCAGGAACTCTCGGTGTTTACATTTCCACACATGCAAATGAGTTTTCTTCTGAATCTCACAGTCAGGGTCATTGCAATTATAGCACAGAAATATAAACATTAATTACGAATGTGGAAATATATATAATAACATTTTATTATTGCCTCTAGGGCATATTTCCAACAGTCTCCCACTTGCACTAGAGTCAATAATATTATCAGTGCTTGAGCATTTTACACCTATGGCATACCGGTGTAATACATGCTTCATTTGTGGTATAGACTTCATCATCGGATCTGATGTTTCAGGCCCGTTTGTATCTTGCATATCTTCGCGTTTTCACGCTATCATAAAATTCACTAATTCTATCAGTTTAGCTTTGTATATGTTTGAATCATTTGGCAGGACCTTGGTTCCTTAGAATAAGTCATGAAATCATTCATCAATGTTCCATGAGCTTCAAGCATCTATGAAACCATACCATGTTCATAAATGAATTTATGATTCAAAATACCCTCCTTGTTACTTCTTTAAGCAACAATATACTTAGCCTCTGTTATAGAATTCGCCACAGTATCGAACTTGACATAGTTCCTCCATAGTGTGCCACCCTTACGTGTGAAACACATAATCCCAATTAAAATCGAAAATCGATCGGAGTAAGTATGAAGACTGAATTGGTGTAACTGTTTACATCAAAATTCAGCTGGTGTAACTTGTTACAACGAACTCTTCATTATCTTCATTTTCCGGGAAACATATCTTATCTTTCATAAGTTTAACTTTTCATTGTTTGTCCAATGATCAACATGTTGATCACTTTGGTATCTTGCTCAAAACCTTTTGGAGCATTGGACATATCTGGTCGTTTTACATATTATGGTGCACATGATTAATCCAAACACATAGGTGAGTGAATTCAATTCATGTGTTTTGCTTTATCTGTGTTCATGAACACTGATTTTTGCAAACAACTTTTCACCATGACCTCGGCAAGAACATCCTTCTTGGCGTTTTCATACTAAACTACTTTAGTATCATGTCAACATGTAACGTTTGCTTTAGCATGATCAAGCACTTACTATCTACATAGATCATTATGCTCAATACTAATGCTATATTAGCCCAAGTACTTCAGCTGAAAACTATTTCCAATGAAGTCCTTATTCGTGTCAAGAAATTTATATCATTTCTAGTCAACAATATGTCATCTACATAAGTTTTTAGAAATATCATTCAGCTCCCACTTACTTTCTTGAATATTCAAGCATCTTCGTTATTCCTGATGAAAACAAACTCTTTTCGCAATTTCATCACAACGAAAATTCCAACTCCATTATGCTAGCTTCAGTCCATCACTGGATATCCAAGGCTTGCATCTATTTTAGCATCCTTTTAATCGACAAAACATTCCGGTCATATCACGTATACGTCCTTTGTTATATTTTCGTGTAGGAACTTTGTTTTGACGTTCATTCTACCATATCCTATAAATGAGATATGTAGTAATTGCTAGTATAACCCGAACTGACTAAAGCATTTCTACGGTCGACACTATTTTGCCGTAGTTAACCTTTGAACTTGCTAGAAAACAAATTGTCTAACGAGTTGAGCTTTATGGATAAAACAATTTCATCCGAATCAATTATAGATCCATATATATATATTCTTCAGACTTTTTGTCTTTCGGAGGGTCTACCAAGTTCAAAACTTGACTTACTTCCATGGATACTATCTCGAATTATTTGGCATTTAGCCAAATCCCGGAGTCAGGGCCCATCAACGCTTCTTTGTATATCACAGGTTTATCGTTGTCGAACAACAATATCTCGTTTACATAAAAATGTTTGTACGAGTTTTGTCTAACCTGTGTGGTTCAGCTGCGCACTTCTCTGAAGTTTCAACAATCTTTGACAAGTTGCACTGTCCTCCCACTCACTCTTTTGTAAGAAACTATTTTTCTTCAAAATACATTGTTCTTAACAACAAACAATTTTGCTTTGGTGTAGTGATAGAGGAATACCAAACCTTTTGGAATAACCTTAACAAAGTAGCACTTATCTGCTTTGGGACTTTGAGTATGTCAAACATATGCCTCATATACCCAAATTTTAAGAAAAGACAACATGGTTTTAACAGTCCATACCACATCTAATATGGTGTCATTTCAACAGATTTGATGGTGCTCTTTTCAGTGTAAAAGCTGTAGTCACTAACGCATAACTTTAATAAGTATAATGGCAAATTGATAAACGTCATATTTGATCTTACCGTGTCATACATGGATTGATTACATCTCTCGAACACTTTACTCATAGTGGTGTTCCGGGAGACGCAAGTTATGACACTTCTTCACAACTCATCAGACGTTCGCTAAACTTGTAACTCAAATATTACTTTCTACAATCTAATTTGCAGAAGCTTTATTTTCTTGTTACAATGAATTTCTATTTCACTCTAAAATTCCTTGAACATTTCAAAGATTTCAGACGTATGTCTCTATTGAACAGATATCCACATATCTACTTCAACTCATGAGTGAAGATAGGGAATCCACTGCACACAACTACACTTATTGGACTACACACATCATCATGTATGATTACCAATGGTTTAGTTGCCCGTTCATGTATGGCCTATTAACGGTGTTTTAGTCACATTAATTCGAGACAAAGATCGCAAGCGTCAAGTGATTCATAATCATATGACTCGAAAGTCCATCACTTATGGAAATTCTTCATGCATGTTATGTCACTTGTGATAAACGGCAGTGCCACATCTATGTGGTATTTCTGTTAGTCTTGCGACGTTTAGCGTCAGTGTTATGAATGTTTAGTATTATTATCAAGATTCATAACATACACCCTATTCATAATGGAAGTATGGCCTTTACGTTATTCATAGCTTTGAACAACTCTCTTGCAACAAACATGATTCAAAATGATGTTTTGCAACAAGGCTAAAGTGTAGTAACAATTTACTCAACTCTAAAATGAATTATGAAGATAATCATAGAGTCAACACACGGTATAGTAAACCTTTTACCGTGTTCCCGAGCGTGTCAAAACTCATCATTAGCTAGTCATAAAGGCCATAGTATTTCTTGCATCGAGTTGCAACAATATGCAATCGATCTGATATTCCGGTGATCAACAGTTTAATCACAATATACAGAATCCACAATTAACTGCTTAATCATGATTCCCAAGAATTACATCTCTTGACCAGCAATGAATTCATCTATAACTCCGTATGACTTTCATTTCTGAGCTGGTTATTCCAGTCTTCTTTCGTTTTGCCTTTATACGTATCATAGTTCTATTTCCAATGTCACTCCTACTCACAGAAGACCACACATGATCAAGGGTGGCGCAGGCCATGAACTTTCCGGCGTGTAAGTCTTACTAACACCCTATGGAACTTCCTTTCCCTTAACCCTCATCATCATATGATCATTGTTCTTCTGGATCCCACACTTATCAGTTTTTTTTAGAGAACAATGAACATTTTCACTAATGCTTACAATCATACATTGTACTAGATATCTTATATCCAACATTAATTGTCTTACTACTGAAAACTTATTTTCAGTTCCATGAATATAACATAACTATCCCAAACTTTTCGAAGTTCGGGTTTCATGGTGGTGAAGACAATGCACTTCGCTGTCGTGGAATTCCAGCATTTTGGATTATGGACATAAGTCACATCATCCATAGCATCAGCGGGAGAGCATCAAAAATTTGCGATAGGACAAGCTCCTTCTCGACACTATTGAGGATAGTCCTCACAATACGGTACCAATCGTAAAGTTTTTACCAGATAAAACAGTTAATCAAAATCAATTGGGAAGGTGGTAACGCGAGCCATTATTCTACAACGATAATGCAAATACTAAGACTTTGTTCATAATTAAGTTGCACTTGTGATTAATCAATTTAATTACTTAGTGCGCTCCCACTCAGATCAATATCTCTCGTAATTGATGCTGGAGTGATTCAAGATCCAACCCAATCGTCCGCCATTGATGTGACATCACTGATGACTTAGACTGGACCGGTAGGCCAACTTGCCAATCACGCCAAAGGTGATTCTTGTTCATCTTTCGATGGGCGTGTTCCGGTAGCAAACTTTTATCCAAACCGTCAAGATAACCAAGTGTAATGTGCTGTGTGTTCTTTTAACACACCCGTCTTTTATGCGTCACACCGTGTGCACCCATGTGACATGACCTGCTCCGATGTGAAACATAGTATAGACGGTGCTACAGTTGGAAGAACACTATCAACTTGATATTGTTTTGCGAGAGATCACCCTAATAAAACATGACTACCGCGCATCAAACAAGGGTGCATCAAAGGGATAAACATCACAGGCAGTTCATAAAATTATGTGATATGATATAGCCCTTTGCTTCGTGAAGTCTTCGTAGTCTTCACGCCGTCGTGGTAGAAGTCACCGCGTCCACCAACTTTCTCCTTGGCACCGGGAACATCACCACGTCTTCCGGCATGTGCGTCGGGGTCCACCTCCGCATCGTAGATCATCACCTTGCATCTATCTATTGCTTTGCCTCGAGCTAATAAACAGTTCTGGCACGCAGGCCATAATTAAGTGACAATCATATGACTCCAGTCATCATGCCGTACCACGACACGCAGGTCGCGAATAAATATTACATAACATATAGCATCTCATACAAACACATTGCAAATCTTGAAGGCTATACCACATCACAAGCATACTCTGCAAAAACGAGTTAGATCGCCATCTACACGGGTTGTTGCAAATTTTATCGTGGTTGTTAAGCAGGTTTACAAGGCAAACGAGAAACCCTAGACAAAACAAAAACACGATACTTCTTTTGTTGCTAGTTTAACATACGGGGTGCGTGTAGCAACTAATGCCACAATCCAAACTTCGTTAAACGCGTGACCCCCGTGTGGATTTGAGTTCATAAAATCCACAAGCCCGTTCATGAAAATTTTCTATAGCAAGACTAGGATGAGATCCAAGGAATTTGATGTAGTCCATGATCAAGGCAACCAGCATACTAAGAGCAGCATAGAGGGATCATGGCAAAACTCAAACCTTGTAGCAAAATCACATCATGCCGTCGAGCAAAGAAAAGATCACATGATAGGGAAGCAAACAAGAAAATCAATGCCTCATATCAACATATGATCTACCTAAACATGCATCTAATCAAGGATCGCTCATGATACCACTGTTGGGAAACGTAGTAGAAAACAAAAAATTTCGGCCTACGAAACAAGAACCCAAGATCATCCAAGAAGATTGCATACAAGGTTTTAGGTCATGGCTCACCAACCGATGTAGCGGAAGTAGAGTTGGTGAAGCTCGTGGACGTAGTGGAAGTAGATCTCGCAAGTTCTCCCACGAACAGTCCCTCGATCAATCCCACGAACAAGTCCCGCGATCTAGTCCCACGGACAAGTCCCATGAACAAGCTCCTCGAAGAAGGGTCGAAGGTACGACCCCTCCATTAGTATCCACACATCCCGTAGCAGCAATCCAGCAGCGCTCCGCCGTCCAGAGATGAACGCCACCAAGAAAACTAGAGGGAGAAAACCCTAACGGATTCCGATCTAGAACAGCGTCTAAACCGGGGTCTAAAAGTGGAGCAACGGGGTTTAGAGGAGGGAGGGTGGCGCATAGGCCTTGGGGATTGATTGTGTGTCTCTCCCCCTCCCCTTGGCTCACCTTATATAGGTGGCCAGGAGGCCTAGGGCGCAGCTCAAGGAGGATTGGGAGTCCAACTTGGACTCCCAAGCCTTCCAAACCTTCCCACACCTTCCCACCGGAAACCTGCCATAATGGGTTTTGGAAATCCCACCTGGAGGGGGATTCCTTCCCCTTGGTGCGCCCCCCACCCCTTGGCCGGCCAGGGCAGCCTAGGTGGCTTGCCCCCCAAGGCTAGGGGCGCAGGGGAGTGGGTGGTAATGCCCGGAACCTTCCGGAACCTTCCATGACCTTCTAGAGGCTTCCAGGACCTTCCGGGACATACCGGGACCGTTTCGGGACATTCCGGACACTTTTGGAGCACTTCCAATACCTTTCGGGACCTCTAACGAATGTTCCAGAGCCATCTAAATAGGTTTCGGAACAATCCGTGTTTAGGTTAATATGTCCGGTGAACACAACATATTGTTTAAGATGTCCACCGATCACCGAAACTATTCCGGTTGATCGTAAACTTTCCCATTACCATTTTCATATGTTCCGGAACCACCTGGGACTACTCCAGAGTGATCCGGACATATCCTTAAATACCCAAAACTACTTTTGGTGCCCTTATGAACTATTTCATAAATCCCCGGAACTACTTCCGGTACCCGTATGAACTATTCTGCTTTGCTTCCACTAAACCTTCTACCATTCTAGTATTCTAACAGACTACTGCTCGTTAAGTGTGTGACCCAATAGGTTCGGTATAATGCGGACATGACTCAGAACATCTTCCGGACATAGGTCAACAGCCTTTCGTCAATAGCCAATAATCAACAGCGGAGCCATGGACACCCATGTTGACTCCCGCACATACACGAAGAAACTTCGAGTGAACCATTATGTTTATTCATGTACCATTCCCTTTGCTTCGTGATATATGACAAAGTTAGAGGAGAGATGTTTGGCACCCATGTGTAACAACTTCTTGAACACAAGCCACTCGTTATCCTCTTTGCTCGTTTGTCCCTTTTCTCGTTATCGTATTCCGGTATCCCTGTGACTGAATCACAATGCGTCTGGCCAGACTATAATGGATACCTTCATACCGAGTGGGCCCGAAGTGAATATCTTCTTCATCGTGAAGGAGCAAATCCCATTCTTGAACTATCACAGTCACTAGCCACACCATCTGACATACCCAGAACTTATTTTACTACTTCCCATTTACGGGAGGATTCATCTAAGAACCAAAGCATGTCTTCCTGTGTGAAGCAACTCGATACTCTCATGGTCTAAGGAATTACGTATATGATAACATTTCATGATATGACTTATAACGTTGTTACGATGTGATCTCTAAGTATATCATTCAATACTGGGGTCGGTTCAACATCATTGTTCTGCTAACAATATGTTCCCATTGCTACTGACATCCTTGTTACAAGAACAATGTCCATGATTAAGAAAACGTAATCATCAGTTAGCACATGAGCTGGTCTTAGAGGCTAAACCAGGAACTCTTGGTGTTTACATTTCCACACATGCAAGTGAGTTTTCTTCTGAAGCTCATAGTCAGGGTCATTGCAATTATAGCACAGAAATATAAACATTAATTACGAACGTGGAAATATATATAATAACATTTTATTATTGCCTCTAGGGCATATTTCCAACAGAAACCTCAGCCTCAACCATGGATACCTGAACAAAAATAGTGAATAAAATATCTAATCAACACCATGATCCGACAAACCAATAGATCAGAATTTGGGAGTATCATTCCTAAAGTGCTATACTCATGCACATCAAAAATACAAAGAACACAGAGAATGAGGTTGCAACGGGAGCATTCTTTTTCTAGCGACTCAACAACTTTTGTGGCTGACATATGTCTATAGCATCCTCGTGCACATCAGGAAGTTGAAAGTCATATTTGCTTATTTTCATCCCATTGCAACCAACTTCTTCAACCTCTCTAAGTCTTTTCGTCAATTAATTACTATCGAGTTATACACACCATAATAATTCTAAATCATTTTAAGGTGTGAGTTTTTCAACTACGTGACAAATGTAAACTATATGCAATTCAAGAGTAGCGTGTTCAGAATAAGCAAAGTGGCAAAATTAACAACTATTTTAAATCAATGAGTCTCGAATAAATTAAACAGGCCACAAGTCACCCATATACATACACAATAGCCTCTTATAGTACAGTATGAGATGAGGACTAACTCCACCTTATTACATTAGGGTCAAGGAATGGATGAAATTTAGGTAAGTACATAAACTATACTAATACAGAAAAAGTTAAATGCTAAAACTCCAATTAAACAATGCATTCACATATGTAATTCTTCTTGCAACGTAACATATGGCATCTACCTATCCTGATCATCCCCTTGATGCACCCCTATGTTTAGCCATTGACTCTGGACACTGCCACTACTGGAAAAATGGTCATTAATGGCGCACCTATTTTGGCTACTAATGGCGCACATTAGGTGCGCCATTACTAGTAACTTTTTTTTTATTTTTTTTTCAAATTTTTTTGAATTTGGAAGGCGGGAAAATAGTAATGGCGCACATTCTAACCCTCAAGGTGCGCCATTACTATTTTGAATTTTGAATTTAGATCTGGATCGCGATTTTTTTTCGTTTTTTTCTCGTTTTTTTGCACGTTTTTTTTTGCATCTTTCGTTCTCATTTTTTGATCTTGTATGTTCTCTTTGCTGGAGAGGAGTTCGCCGGAGAGGAGTTCACCGGAGAGGAGTTCGCCGAAGAGGAGCGCCGAGGAGAGACCGTGAGCGGGAGAGGAGGGAGGAGGAGGAGCTCACCTACATCGCCGGAGGGGAGGAGGAGGTCGCCGGAGGGAGTTCGTCGGAGAGGAGTGAGGAGGAGGTCACCGGAGAGGAGTGGAAGGAGGTCACCGGAGAGGAGGAGGAGGCCGCCGGAGGAGAGGAGTGGAGATGGAGTGAAGGAGAGGAGTGGAGATGGAGTGTAGGAGAGGATGGAGTGGAGGAGAGGAGGAGATGGAGTGGAGGAGATGAGGAGAAAAATGAAGAGGTAAGGAAGAGAGGAGATCGGCCAGCCAATATATACAGCATAGTAATGGCGCACCTAGGGCAGGTGCGCCATTACTAACATTTTTTTATTTTTTATTTATTTTGAATTTTAAAGGCGGGAAGATAGTAATGGCGCACCTTGTCCAAGGTGCGCCATTACTAAGTTTTTTTTATTTTTTTTGACATATTTTGAATTTTGAAGGCGAGAAGATAGTAATGGCGCACCTTGGGCTGGTGCCCCATTACTAAGTTTTATTTTTATTTTTTTGACATTTTTTTAATTTTGAAGGCGGGAAGATAGTAATGGCGCACCTTGGGCTGGTGCGCCATTACTAAGTTTTATTTTTATTTTTTTGACATATTTTGAATTTTGAAGGCGGGAAGATAGTAATGGCGATTACAAAGTTTGAATTTTTTTTCCATTTTTTGCCCTCTAGATCTTAAAAGCCCCGTAACTTTTTTCTGTTAGGTTTTTGAGGATTCTAAAAATGTTCAACGGGTGACACCCGGTTGAATTTGGATATAACTTTTCGAGTAGATGATTTTTCATATAAAAAACTTTTTCATCGGAGGTCGTATGCAAAAGTTAAGCCCATTTTACACAATTCTCGAGAGATTTTGCAAAAAAAAGTCAAAATTCATGTTTCTAAATTTTTCTAACAACTAGACCACATATCTCATGGGAATCTTATTTTATTTTATTTTTTTTGACATTTCTATCATTTTCATTTATTTTTTTTAAACTGAAAAGGCGGTCCAGGGGGGGTGCATTTGGTAAAAAAATTGGCCACCTCAGAAAGTTAGTAATGACGCACCTTCACAAAGTGCGTCATTACTATGCCTTTGACTGGGTCAACCTTGGTCAAAGACATAGTAATGGCGCACCTTTCACCAAGTGCGCCATTACTATGTCACCTTACTATGTCCAGGAATGGATCAAACCTTGGTCAAACATAGTAATGACGCACTTTTCACCAGGTGCGTCATTACTGTTTAGGTTACTAATGGCGCACCTGCACATGGTTGCGCCATTACGAAATAGTAATGGCGCAACACATGTATAGTGCGTCATTAATGTCAATATTATCTATAGCTGTTTTTCCAGTAGTGTGCCAAGGAGCCCTACATTTGACATGCCACTCGGTAGTTCACCATAAATCTACCCTAAAAATTAATAGAATAAAAATAATATTTTCGTAAATTGTTCATAATTACTCATTTTTTCAGTTATCTATTTCATTGTATCAGCATAAGATACTTGCAATTTGAAACCAAGGAACAATTATTATCCATTAACTGGTTACAATTGCCCATTCTCCCTTCCAGAAGCAATTACAATATACAAGGGGAAGTTGTAGAAACATGCCATGTCTTCTAGCTTGTGTGCAACTTTCCGAAAACACCAAATCATAGTCTTGCTTTTCCTGCTAGAAAAAATCATAACATAAATCATAGTCCATAGAAGCATAAATCAAAATCCTGAGTTCATAGTAAATTTCAAATATAATCTATTTTAAAAAATCAGGTATAATCCACCCACTGGCAGGTCTCTTTTATAATGCTTAAGTTAACATACTCATATGTTTACACAAGACATATTTATACCTAGAGCGTATACACTCCTTTCCGTAGAACCAAAATAATAGTAAAACCCGAGTCACAAATCCATATAAGAAATATCTAAGCACATAGATCGGAAACACATGCGAATAGTGGGTAATATGCACTGAAAAAATATGATGGAAAAGAGTCAAAATATAGTCATCATAAGATAAGTTGTAGACAGTTCATAAAGTACATATATGCAAGCTCCAAAGCAACTATTCAAAATCAGGAAATGCAAGAGTAAGAAAGTCACTCGGGTAATAACCCAACATCTTGACACTATTTTTAGATAAGCTATGAGAAAAGAAAACAAACGGGTTGTGAACAAGATCTCTCTAGCTCCTGCCAAGAAGTTAATTTTCTTAAATGAAATTGTGTCTCTAGCTTGGTCATGAAGCATGTATATCCTAAGTCCACATCAACTGAACGTCATTGCCAGCGAACAATCAGAAGTAATTATACAGGTGCAACAAATAAAAAAATACCTAAGTCCACAAATTGTAATCCTGTTCGCGGCAGCGTGAAATTTTTGCAGCAAAGAGAAAATGGAGAGGGGAGATGTAGTAATGTAGGGGGATGACAGGGAAGCGGGCGGCGGTCCGGCGGAATGGCAGGGGAGCACCGAGAAATTGCCGGCGGAAGGGAAGGGGTTGGGGCGGCGGCATAAGGCCGCGGGCCGGGGAGCGGCTGCTGGGCTGCAAGGGGGGCGCGCCGGCCCACCTGGCGGCTGCGTGCAAGCGGGAACGGAGGCTTCGTCCTCCACCTGATCTGCACGAGGAGGCCGGCGGCGACAGTTGCCACGGCGAGGCGGGGCCGGGGAAGAGGCCTGGGATGGCGGGGAACGGCGGGGATGGAGCCATAGCAACCGGATGTGGCGACGGGGACGTCCAGAACAGCGCGGGGGCAAGGGATCTGACGACGATGAGCTCGGGCTGCGAGCGTCCATGGAGGCCAGAAAAACAAGGGAGAGAGTAGAGAGAGATTAGAAAGAGGAGGAAGGAGAAGAAGAGAGGGATAAGGAGAGGAGGCCGCGGGGGCGCTCACCGGAGGGCTGTGGCGGTCGCGGCGCGGCTGGCTGGCGTGGATGGTGCGGCGGCAGAAGCGGAGGGGGGGGGGCGTGAGGGAGAGGGAGAAGGTTTTGTTTTGCGGGACGGAAGCGAGGAGTGTTGTGACGTGGTTCGTTGGATGATAGCATTGAATGTAAGAGATTAATTGTTCTAGCCCCTCTGATGCTTTTTTATATTAGTAGTACAAGTAGTAGATAAATTTACCTCCTCGCCCGACGCACCCACTCCGGTCGAGTCTGAGCAGCCGCCATTGGTCCGCACCAGCGGAAGTGAAGTCCGGGATTGCAAGGTTGTCAAACATGAGTAGGATTGCATCGCTCCTGTCGTGCCACCTCCAACATCCTCTTCTTCCGCCCTTCCATATAATTGAACCCAATGTCCTTGAGTCTACAGATCCCGATTGACGTGGCGTTCTCGACCGGCTGCTTCGAGGAGGCGGGCAACCAATACGTTCATTGCCATCGCTCTTCAAACAGATCGAGGCCAATCAGGCTTTGGCGTCGTCCGTCCCTGTGACTTTCGCGTGTTTTACCGCTTGATCGAGGCCACAGATGCTTTGGCCGTCCGCCGCTGGGACAACACTCTTGGATCCAACGCCGCTGTGGAGTCCGTGCCCACCTGGCCACCTTCATCGTCTCACGTTTTTCTACCAATTGTACCACAACGCCAAGGACTCTATCGAGATCACATTAGCAGATGGGTTGATCTTAGCCCTAAAAGTGAATATCCTACCATAGCTGCCAGGAATTCTACAAAACATAGTTCTGGCCCCTTCTATGCTTCGTCGACCTAAAGCTCGAGCCGGTCGAAGAGGACACGCTGGCAGCCGACGATCAGGCCGGTCGACGTGGTCGTGGTGGCCGTCGCCGCCGAGACAGCAGAGGGATAGGGGGCCACGGCGACGAACACGGTCAATGGGAAGATGAAGAGGCCGCCGAGCCAAATCAGTGTCATCACTATCGCCTTGCAGGCTGATCGCGCCTAGGAAAGTTTCTCTCCACCCAGGTCTACCCATGTCTCAGCTCCACTCTCTTTTGCAACTATGTTGATTAACTGGTACTGGTTAAAATATAATCACTCTGTTTTCCTTTCCATGGTTGATAAGCTTGTACTACATGCATGTTTAAGTCACGGTTTGCATGGTCATAAGATAGAGCACTGATCATGAAGGAGAAAGAGAGGTGACGGAATGATTCACTAATCTGTAGCAGTCAGCAGAGATACAACAACATGTCATATGTTGGGTATTAGATAACGAGATGAATAAGTCCCAGATTAAGATTATGAGCTGCAATAATTTTTTGATTCACGAAGGTAACTATCTAGAATGGTGAATTTTGGGTTCTCTTTGTATCCAGTCATTCATATTCCAACCAAAGCTATCATAGTCATAAAGAAACTTCACAAGGACACACAAGAAATCAAGACTTAAGGTTAAAGCCGGAGAACCTTTAGCAAAGTACGAGCATTGTGTTAGAAAACTTTGATCAAGAAATGTGCACCACAATATGTTTTTTTTTTCTTCAAGAATGACCTTTCATATTTTTTAGTACTTTTAAAATTATTTTGCTCAAATAAAACTTATGTTTTACTATTTACAAAATTATTTGAGTGGCAAATACATTTTTTTTGCTTTGTACTAATAACATATTCAAATTTAAACTAAGATCATGTCAACTAATTTTGAACGGAGAAAGTATTTAATTGTGTTACCCGTTGAAACGTATGGGTCTTTTCAAGTTTTTAAGCACATATCTATTTATGTTGATCTACTGCAACACACTGACATATAATGTTTATCATACCCGTTGCAACGTACGGCCCTTTTTGCTAGTTAAATAATATAAACAAGAGGTAGTATTAATTACAAGATTTGGTAAGAATACGTGACTAGGCTGGGGGGCGATGCTTGAAGGTAAACAACACAAAAGATTGTATGCATTGGCGTTGCTTGAAGGTAAACAAAAGAGATATTATGCATTCTTATTTGAGGTTTCGTCATGTTTTTTTTATTTAGAAGCTGGCCTGCCAGAAAGCAAGGTAAGGTTAAGCTGGACACGTAGTATAGAATACTTTTCCTTACATCTTTATTTTTCTTCAAATCCAATTTTAGTTTTTGTACGTAAACATTATACGAAACCGGATAAAGACTTTGTATCACGATGATCATTGGATTTCTTTTAGCCCTTCTACATTTCAGTTAGTTCTTGTAAATCATTTTTATTTTTACACATATGGAAGTCGATGTATACACATATCGTCTTCTATTTCCTATTATCCATAATAGGTAGCTATACAATTTTGGCAGATCCTTATAACCAACAAATATATATAATTTTAATCCAAAATAGTATAAATATATATTTTGCTATGTTGATTCGTAGAGTAAATTAATATGTGAATTTGACTTTTTTTACATTTGAAACGTGCATTGCACGTGCATGCTTACTAGTCTGGTTATGTGGTAGAAAAATCAACATGGCACCTGCACGGTATGGGTTTGGGTAATATGTTTCCAAACCCGCCCGTACCCTCCTCATAATTTTTTGCCTATACCTGTACCCTGGGTTTTAAACTGTTTCATAAATACCCATCTCATTCAATTCACATTTCAGAATACATATTTAAGTATTTTATCACATATATAAAACTTTTTAGCAATTTGATATGTATATTTCACCATTTCAACAACATATCTATAAATTTTTAGCATTTCAACAACATATATATCACATTTCAACACATGTATATCTCATTGCAGAATTTTAGCACATATAAACAACATTTCAGCATATATAAACAACATGGAGAGTGTCTTGGAGGAGGAGATAGTACGACCAGAGGTGCGGGATGGAAGAAGGAAAAGGTTGGACGTACGGGGTGGGATGTGGCACGTGGGAGAAGAAGGAGAAGGAACGATTGCAGTGCCGAACGACGACGTGATGCCGACCGCCTAGGTTTAGGGTAGGGATGGGGTGTGACGATCGTGGCGCTGTAAAATCATAATTCGGGAGGGTGCTGGCCGCTGGGAGCTGGGCGGCTCATGGCCAGGCTATGTAGCCCGTGCTAGTATTTTATCTAATTATAGTCAATGACAAGTAGGCCTACTGTATAGTACGGGTCCGTGGGTTCCGGATGTGGGTATGGCCTTCCCATACCTGTAATCTTCATACCCATCGGGTATAATTTTTGCCTGTTTAAAAACCCATGGGTATTTTTATTTCTCATACCCTTACCCTAATGGGGTTTTTACCCGGCGGTTTGTGGGTAATGGGTACCCATTGCCATGTTGAAGAAAGGTAATCTGGACCATCAGATCAACCATGGATGGTACATATTTCAATGGAGGCATCTCAGACATTCAAAAAAAAAGTAGAGCCATCTCCTTACTACTATAAAAGGAGCTACTCTACTCGCCATCCTGGTTGATTTGAGGTGGCTAAGCAATCTGGATCGCTGGATCAACACATGAACAGGGTTAGAACGTTTACTGGTAGGTTAATCCAACATTGGTTAACTCAACGCGCGGTAATTCTTCTGTGAAGTCGATGACTGGTGGCTCTCCTTCCTCTCGTTCACGTGTAATCGCGGTAAAAATTGGCAAATAGGTGGGTTGCGAGAACCCACGCGGTCGAATAAAATCAGTGATGGCCCACAAGTGTAGGGGATCTATCATAGCCTTTTCGATAAGTAAGAGTGTCGAACCCAACGAGGAGCAGAAGGTATTGACAAGTGACTTTGGACAAGGAATAACTGCAAGTATTGAAAGGTAACTTTTTATGGGTTTTCGATATAAGCAACAAGAAAGTAAAAGCAAGTAAAGTAAATGGTGCTGAGGTGCAACAAGCGTTGGGATACGTGGTACGCTATGCTAGCGCCAAATTAAAAATTTCCTACCGCACACAACCAAGATCACTGCTACTGGGGATGAACTACATGATTAGGGTTGACCACTAGACACGCAGTCACGACAGCGGAAGGAGAGTTGGCGATGCGCTTCGGCGGCTGCTCCTCGAATCCCTTGAACCGATCCCTCGTACCAATCCCACGAATGGAGTCCCGCGATCCGATCCCACGAATAGTTGATGACCCACAAGTGTAGGGGATATATCTTAGTGTTTTCGATAAGTAAGAGTGTCGAACCCAACGAGGAGCAGAAGGTGTTGACAACTGACTTTGGATAAGGAAAGGGCTGCAAACACTGAAAGATAAATATTTATGGGTTTTTTTTGGTTTAAGCAACAGAAAGGTAAAAGACAAGCAAAGTAAAAAGGGTAACTGAGGAGCAGCAAGTGGCCCAATCCTTTTGGCAAAGGATGGGCCTAGGAACTGAACTTATAAAGACTAAAGCGTTCTCGAGGACACACGGGAGAGGTAGTCAAGTTACTTTCACCATATTCCGTCTAGTAGTATGTATCGTGTTGATAAGTGTTGAGTGGGTGGATCGATGCTAGTACACCTTCTAGACTAAGATAAGTGTAGTCTCTTATGATTACACACCTTGCAAGCATCCGCAAATACAAGGTAGTAATTAAGGCATAAGCCTAACCACAACATTACGATCGAGGATCCATAACTCCCTTGTGCAAAAGTGTGCGAACTGGGGTTCAAGTTTCTGTCACTTCGGCAACCCACCGTAAGCATCCTTTGTGCACAATGTATTCCTCTAGGCCCTTGGAAAGGTGAAGTGTTAAGTGTTCGACTCACATAACACCACTAGAGAAATAACAACACAACTTAAGTATCAAACAATACATAATACTTCAACATTATATGACTACTATCAACAAGACTTCTCCCATGTCCTCAAGAACTAAAGTAACTACTCATAAGACATAAAAGAGATCATGATCAGAGGTGATAAGTAGATGGCAAACAATCTGGACACAATGATATTTCTCCAACAAAACTCAATAGCATTCACCACAAAGTAGTAATCAACACCAAGAGAGTAGAGAGAATAGATAGTACAGATTACAACACAAGTTACAATTGTGAGATGAGATGGGATGGAGATGGAGATGGTGCTGATGTTGGGGATGATGTTGATGATGATCTCGATGATGCCCGTGATGATGACGATGGCGACGATCTCCCCTTCGGGGAGGTGATCTCCCCGGCGGAATCTTCCCGCCGGAGATGCCTTTTCTTCTCTGTAGGTTTCTGCCACGAGGCGGCGGAGAAACTCCGAAACTCCTCTCCTTTTAGGGTTTTTACCCCAGGGGATAATATATGACAGAGGGGGTGACGAGGATCAGCCTCGGCAAATCCCATGGTCAGGGACCCTGGGTTAGATTGTAGAGAAGGAACACGTTGGCGATACTCGTCGGCTAACAGGAGAAGCACTTCCTGCTCGATTGTATTATGCGAGGGGCGATTACAGTGAAAGTCTAGGCGAGTTCGCGCAAGACCAGAGGTGATGATTGTAGATTGGATGCCCTGAGGCGTCGCCCCTCCCATCCTTTATATACTAGGCTAGGTCTCGGGGAGTCCATCTCAGGTTATAGGGACGATTGCCTCTAGCCTTGCCTTGAACGCCAAGTCTTGACTTCCATATTGGTCGTGGACTCCTACGTCGGTGCATAGAGTGGGACAGTCGTGGGCCCGTCGAAGCTTCCAGCGGTCCTTATGTCTTCGTATGCACCAGGTATCCTCATACGCAGGTGTTGGGGTTCGGAGCAGAAAACACAATTTTTTCATAACCTACGAGACCCATACCCAAGACCTATGCTATGCTGATGCAAGTAACGGACAGAAATAGATCACATACCAGTAGGTAGTCCGTTAAGCGGGAAACGTTCCCGCATGAACGTGGTTGGTGTAGTCGTACCGGCAATCCCCGATGCCGCGCAGATCCACGATGACTCCTGTAGCCACCCGATCCTTGTGGACCGATGACGGGATTACGTCCCCGTCGGAACGTTGCTGATGAAGACCTCGCGATACGACCACGACGATGAAGTAGCACCACAAGTGTAGTGCCTCGCGGGATTATACACATACAGTATACCCGACGTCCCTCCGGGCTCCGAACCAGTAGAGCAGCGGAAAGAAGATGGATTCGGATCCCAATTCCAGCAGCACGACGGCGTGCGTATAGTGGAGAAATCCCCAACCAAGTGTAGACTCCAAACAAGGGGAGTCCACTCGAGGAAGGAGAAAGGAGGGAGAGAGAGATGAGAACTTATCTCAAAAATATGATGATTAAAAGGGCACCTCTACCCCTCCTTATATAGGCCAAGGAGGGGTGTCACCCCCCCCTCCACTTCCGGGGTGGGACTAATCCCAAGGGAGGGGGGTGGCGCACCAAATAAAGGGGGTGGGCCCCTCTATGGCGCCATGGCCCATGGGGGAGGACTCCCTCTCCCCCTAATGGGCCCTATGAGGCCCATATGCCTTTTAATTCATTTTTAATTATATTTAATTATATTTTAATATTTAATTCAGATAATTAAATAATAAACATTAATTAAACATTATTAAATATATTTTGAACCTTTCAAAATACCCGGAACAACTTCCGGCCTTCATTGGAACAATTCCGGTGTTCTCTCCAATTTCTCCGGTGATCCCGAATCAATCCTTACTGCGTCGAGTACCCTTAAGTGTAACACCCTACGGTCCTGGAAACAACAGACATGATCGAGACAATTCTCATTGATCAATGACTAATCAATTGGACCTGGTTACAATCCTTGATAGCCCCTGCGCTTCCATCGAATGAACTTCAATCGCGGTTGGATCCGTTAACCGTGTGCCTGTTCCCTTTGTCCTGGGGTACTTTGCTTGTCCGAGGTTTGATCATCGGTATCCAATATACCTAGTTTGTCCTCGTTCTCAACAAACAAGTTTACTCGTTCCCGTGATATTACAACTCCGTGACCTAGTCACACGTTTGCAAACTTTATGATGCAATATCACCGAGTGGGCCCAGAGTACCTATCCGTCACACGGATGGACAAATCCCTCTTTGATCTATTTGCATACTCATCAACCATCTATTTCGGAATACCCAAAGTGCACCGTTATGGCTAGCATATTTCAGTCAGGCGGTGGGATACAAATCAAAGTCTCCTCATAGATGACAATTACGTATGATCATTACGGTCAAAGGATCTGGTCACTACGTTATAGTTATCGCAATGTCGAACTATGTGACTTGATCACATCGAAACACTTCTGGTGGGTGTATGTCCATCATATCATTATCCAATGATACGACTCCATTGTCAACAGACGCCATTGTCTCATGATCAGGAAACCTTGATCATCAATCGCCCAATGGACTAGTATACTAGGGTTAACTAGGGACCTGGTTGTTTGTATACCACACCTGTATTAATGTTTCCGCTTAATACAATTATAGCATAGTATCAAACGTATTATGAACTAATGGAATATGCTCGATAAAACATATTTTATTTGCCTCTAGGGCACATTCCCAACAGTCTCCCACTTGCACTAGAGTACAAATAATCTAGTTGCATTTTTTCTGGATCATAACTCCTTATTGATCATGCTTGCCCGTGGAAGAGGTTGTATCAACGGTCTGGGTACCATTCAGAACCGTATGTCCTTTTGCAAATCATAATGTCACCTAATTTGACATTCCTTCATTATCCACTATAATGATGAGGTATATATATTTGGCGGTGAAGTGAGACTTCGTTTGCTGTGTCATAGCAATGACATCCGGTGGGTCACGCGGACTTTCCCATAGTCATGCACACTTGAAACTCACTCAATCAGAAGTCGAACTTCTTATGCCATAATATAACTCCTGCTACTTCTAAAGCAGCCACATCAATGTAGATTCAATCCTTAGTGCATTGTATGCAACTTTGATGTCTAACCATGTCTTTCAACTTAGGCATTCATTAGTATGATATCTCAATTTTCTAGGTTAGTGTCAAAAACTTGAACCAGCATAAGATTTATGGTCAAGTCCACTATCCTTTAAAAATTTTGAGATGTATCCTCAGTTCTCCTCAGACACTGAAGGATAAACTTAACTCTTTGTTCAATGATTTACTCATAAATCATATCACAGCATGTTCTTACTACTAAGAACTTGGGTCACATTACGTCGAGTACATAACTCTGGTTTTATATGAAAGAACCTATGACAAAGTCATAGAGGATCCAACACATCCATTTCTTTCATTAACCATTAACCATTGTTCTTGTATTGAGATTAACTCAACACTTCTCTTGGATATACAAGTAAGGACCACTTCTTGACTTGTCCCATTCTGAACTCCTTCAGAATCTTATCCAGGAAAGTATTATGACTCAATGTTATTAAACACATATCTATATTAATAGATCTTCAATGCTTAATACTTATTCATCTTCATTTATGAAAGATTCAAATAATCATTAACACCAACTACACCATTCATAATATGTTATCCATATATGAGAATGTTATCATGCTCCCACTCAAATATGTCATTCACATATTAAGTTATAGGATAACACTCATATTGCTCCCACTCAAATATGTCGGCCACATATAAGACAAGGATAACGTCCACATGGCTCCCACTTAGATATGTCAGACACATATTAAGTTCAGGATACTAACCACATGGCTCCTACTCAAATATGTCATTTACATATAAGTCTAGGATAATACTCCCATAGCTCCCACTCAAAATATGTCGTCTACATATTAAGTTTCAGGAAACTATTTAGCTCCCACTCAGTTTCATGCAAATGCATGTTTCCTCGATATTTCGGTTAAGTCCAAAATCCTTTGATCATCCATCAAAATGAGAATTCAGTTTACGAGACACTAGTATCCATATGTTTTTCCAAAACCTTCTTGTTGTACCAATTACAACACTTCTTCAAATACAGGATTTGAGGAAGTCACGGTATTGATAACAATCCTGGATCAATCGTAGTGAATATCCCTTTGACTCAAGCATTGCTACACATTGTAGTCAACCCATTGAATTTGTCAGAAACAATCTTTGTGACAAACCAATCTTGACGTCCCTTTGATGTTCACATTTATTCCTCATAACTCTGAAGTTATTGTGAATATCAAGTAACCTCCTTACTTGATAAGATTCAAGCAATCTTAAATGTATCTCAACATAGGATTTCATGACTCGTAGTCATATCTCGTACTTAGGTCCACCATCGCTTCTTTGTAGTTCGTAGGAATGTCTTGTTCCATTAACATGACAAGTGAATCATGAATATCATTTTGCACCAGGGGCAATTATATATTCTTGAATCCTACCTTTCTCAGTAAAAGCTCCCATCAGAAGATCATGATCATTATCATTAGTTTCTCCTCTTATTGTAGAGCTTTGCTTCCAGAACATATTCCGTTGCACTACTCTGACATTTGGAGGAAAGGTCAATTACCTTGGTTGAACTTTCACTTTTCTTCCATTACCACATTTATCAAGAACAATTCTTGACAAACACCAAACATAGCAATACAAGTTTTGCTCCTTTTGGTTCTAGTTGTGGAAGATGCATCCATAGTTGTCTAAGGATACACTACAAAGATAATTTATCTTACATAAATCAAGCTTCCTAGAAACCACAACACACCATGACATATATAGTGTTGGTTTCCACGAACTCAGATGGTTCCCTATGCTGAAGTGAGTGTTTGCATATTAAATTAATAACTCTAAACAATAATAACGTAACTTGGTAAGAGATAACTTAGACCATACACTATTCAATAGAGTATGATTACGATGTTCAGGCACATCAATCAATATTGAAATGTCTCAAGACATTGCAATTTGTGAAACATCTTTTCACACAAGTCTTTATGCCCAAGACTAACTCAAAACATTTGTCACTTTGATCAAATCGTAGAGACTTGTCTTTCTTGTTAATTTCATATCCATCTTTTACTCTGAAATCCCTTTTGATCATATCAAACTATTTCAGACTCATGTTTCATTAGTGAATACATATATTCATCTAAGTCCACATATGAAGTTCACAAAATAATGAAATTCACCACATGCTGACATACGATACATCACAATGTATGATACTCAACAATCAGTACACATTCCGTTTACCAGAATGCGAGGTTTTAGTCATCTCACCTAAAAGGCATGGTTTGTATGTGTCAAGAGATCAAGTATCTTAAGACATCATCATACCATTCATGACTTAAACTATAGTGTCATTATTAAGCCTGGATATTTTTTGGCATTACAATATTTCTTATAAATGATCAAACAACTATCATCAATATAAGAATAACTCATTCATAATCGTAATGTGACCATAAGAGATATCATTCATAAAAGGAGAGCAACTGACTTGTTTCTCACTAATATGAATAATTGTCTTCGCGAGATGCAAGACACACTAATAAAGTCCTCATTCAAACGATCATAAAATTTATTCATATATTAATCAATTGATAGATGTAGAGGGAGAGTGTTGTCGACCATCAACTATCTTGATTGCCGTCAGCACACATTGTCACCTCATCCCTTCCAAGCCACTCTCAAGCAGTAAGTTCAAGCATCGAATACTTAATCAACCGCAATTAGTGTTTCGTGGGAAAGACATTTATAACTCGTATATCTCCGTCAATGACCATTCCTGCATTGGTTCTACTCTTAAAGTTCTTAACTTTAACCATGACCTCATGACAGGTGAACGATTCTCCTTCATGACATAGTCCATACATGGTCTTTGTAACTGGGAGGAAGCGGAGGCAACTCCCCAGTTATCGCAAAGTAACCAGTCATTCAGTAGTCCAAGTTATACACAAGGTGTTCCATGTATCTTATACATTTTCCAAGTGACTTTCTCAGCAGGTTGTTCCTTCCACCATAGTTGAAAGAAACCCCGTCCATATACTCATATTCCATTACTCTGATTTGTGACCAAGTTCTTTCAAGTTCACCTAGCACGTCATACGTGTTGGTTAACATGCATTCACAATTCAGATTCCATAGAATGAATTATGGTGTATTGGACAGTCATTCATAAGTGACGGTGAGTGCGATACTCATCATCATCTTCCTTGATTATGGAGTTGTCAGGTGTATCTCCTAGCAGTTCTTCGTATTATGTTTAGCAAGTCATTACTAATGAGTATGTCTCTAATGGTGTTGGTACACATCAATGAAGTAAGACCCATTTACCTTAAGTTCTATCATACTAAAAGAGCAATAGTTCTAAACATTGGTATGACGTTATCTAGAATGATATTTGCAAAGACATGAAGATTAAGTTCATAATATGGAGTTCATGTTTCAAAAACAATTCTGGAACTCCCACTCAGACAAACATCCCTCATAGTTTGTTCTAAGTGATTACACGATCCTTGAACACCATACCTCCCCCGATCGTCACGGCCATCAGTATGTTGTTCAAGGTAGGCCATCATGCCAATCACATCATCCATGTGACTCATGCTCGACCTTTCGGTCTCTTGTGTCCCGAGGCCATATCATATACATATGCCAGGCTCGCCACCACACCCTATGTGATTTGTTGCTGTGTCATGCAAGGCCATATCATATACATATGCCAGGCTTGCTACACCCACCTCATGTGAACGAAAAAATGTTTGACACACGTGTGACACGTGGTGCCTCCATAATGTAGAACTTTCCAGGTGGTGCTCACTTAGGGTAAGGACACTATGTTGGTTTTAGTGAGGGATCATCCTATTATGTTACCGTCGTATATCTAACATATTAGCAAAACAGGATGCAACATAAATCATACATTCTATGATTCCCCCTTACATGCAAATTAAAGTTAAAAACGCCTTTCTACTTTATCCTTTGCAAGTTTTACGTGGCTTCTAGGGGTTTCGAGAAAAGAACCGCTTTCTATCCTGCGAAAACAAGCCACAACACCAATCCCGCAATTGTCTCTATTACACCCCTGTCGGGGCCCTCCGTTGCAAACATCTTCGCATCGCTAATGCAGAGAGACAGACACCCCCCCAGCCACTTTATATGGTACAAGCCATATGTCAAGCATGGAACCAGTCTCGCGTAAACGCGTAAGGTCGATGTGACATCCTGGCTTAATAGGAATGATAGACTACTCATATCAACAAGGTGCACCTTCTTTTCCGGGAGCCCAGATCCAAAGAACTCCAAAGTTAAGCGTGCGTGGCTTGGAGCGATTTGAAGATGGGTGACCGACCGGGAAGTTGTTCCCGGGTGCGCATGAGTGAGGACAAAGTGTGTAGGAAAGACTAGTGTTGGTCTGTGGGGACAGTCTAGATCCCGCCAGGCGTACGCCGGGAACCGGTGGGTGTGGCCGGGGCGTTACAAATGGTATCAGAGCCGACCCTTGCGGTTATACGGGCGTGTGTGGGTCAGTGCGCGAACATGTGTGACATGTGTCGGCACTGGACGCACATACGTGTGCCAAGAGGGAACGTTCCTGTGGGCCGATGAGGACATCGGTTCCTTTGAGTGGGGGTGTATGTGACATACTGGCTTAATAGGAATGATAGACTACTCATATCAACAAGGTGCACCTTCTTTTCCGGGAGCCCAGATCCAAAGAACTCCAAAGTTAAGCGTGCTTGGCTTGGAGCGATTTGAAGATGGGTGACCGACCGGGAAGTTGTTCCCGGGTGCGCATGAGTTAGGACAAAGTGTGTAGGAAAGACTAGTGTTGGTCTGTGGGGACAGTCTAGATCCCGCCAGGCGTACGCCGGGAACCGGTGGGTGTGGCCGGGGCGTTACAGTCGGTCGGGGGCCGCTTCATCAAACATTGCCGCAACGCTAAATGAGTACACGTGAGAGGGTAACAATTGGAGAATTGATGCCCACATACTAGATGTGTTCTATCCGTACAATACATCTACGCATAGCCTTGCTCTGATACCACTGTTGGGGTTCGGGGCAGAAAACACAATTTTTTCATAACCTACGAGACCCATACCCAAGACCTATGCTATGCTGATGCAAGTAACGGACAGAAATAGATCACATACCAGTATGTAGTCCGTTAAGCGGGAAACGTTCCCGCATGAACGTGGTTGGTGTAGTCGTACCGGCAATCCCCGATGCCGCGCAGATCCACGATGACTCCTGTAGCCACCCGATCCTTGTGGACCGATGACGGGATTACGTCCCCGTCGGAACGTTGCTGATGAAGACCTCGCGATACGACCACGACGATGAAGTAGCACCACAAGTGTAGTGCCTCGCGGGATTATACACATACAGTATACCCGACGTCCCTCCGAGCTCCGAACCAGTAGAGCAGCGGAAAGAAGATGGATTCGGATCCCAATTCCAGCAGCACGACGGCGTGCGTATAGTGGAGAAATCCCCAACCAAGTGTAGACTCCAAACAAGGGGAGTCCACTCGAGGAAGGAGAAAGGAGGGAGAGAGAGATGAGAACTTATCTCAAAAATATGATGATTAAAAGGGCACCTCTACCCCTCCTTATATAGGCCAAGGAGGGGTGTCACCCCCCTCCACTTCCGGGGTGGGACTAATCCCAAGGGAGGGGGGTGGCGCACCAAATAAAGGGGGTGGGCCCCTCTATGGCGCCATGGCCCATGGGGGAGGACTCCCTCTCCCCCTAATGGGCCCTATGAGGCCCATATGCCTTTTAATTCATTTTTAATTATATTTAATTATATTTTAATGTTGAATTCAGATAATTAAATAATAAATATTAATTAAACATTATTAAATATATTTTGAACCTTTCAAAATACCCGGAACAACTTCCGGCCTTCATCGGAACAATTCCGGTGTTCTCTCCGATTTCTCCGGTGATCCCGAATCAATCCTTACTGCGTCGAGTACCCTTAAGTGTAACACCCTACGGTCCTGGAAACAACAGAAATGATCGAGACAATTCTCATTGATCAATGACTAATCAATTGGACCTGGTTACAATCCTTGATAGCCCCTGCGCTTCCATCGAATGAACTTCAATCGCGGTTGGATCCGTTAACCGTGTGCCTGTTCCCTTTGTCCTGGGGTACTTTGCTTGTCCGAGGTTTGATCATCGGTATCCAATATACCTAGTTTGTCCTCGTTCTCAACAAACAAGTTTACTCGTTCCCGTGATATTACAACTCCGTGACCTAGTCACACGTTTGCAAACTTTATGATGCAATATCATCGAGTGGGCCCAGAGTACCTATCCGTCACACGGATGGACAAATCCCGCTTTGATCTATTTGCATACTCATCAACCATCTATTTCGGAATACCCAAAGTGCACCGTTATGGCCAGCATATTTCAGTCAGGCGGTGGGATACAAATCAAAGTCTCCTCATAGATGACAATTACGTATGATCATTACGGTCAAAGGATCTGGTCACTACGTTATAGTTATCGCAATGTCGAACTATGTGACTTGATCACATCGCAACACTTCTGGTGGGTGTATGTCCATCATATCATTATCCAATGATACGACTCCATTGTCAACAGACGCCATTGTCTCATGATCAGGAAACCTTGATCATTAATCGCCCAATGGACTAGTATACTAGGGTTAACTAGGGAACTGGTTGTTTGTATACCACACCTGTATTAATGTTTCCGCTTAATACAGTTATAGCATAGTATCAAACGTATTATGAACTAATGGAATATGCTCGATAAAACATATTTTATTTGCCTCTAGGGCACATTCCCAACAACAGGAGTCATGGGGTCACCCCCTCGTCAGTAGCCCCCGAGTGTCTGGGGGACTCGAAGGGTCGTGCAGGGAATCGAATTTATCATCGTTTGCTTTCATATGCGCAGCGCGGCTGCGAGTCGTTGGCAGCTTTAGCCATGACAATGTTTATTTCGAGGGATGGTAAGCTGAAAGGGCCCAAGGTAGTCGACTGGTCGAGCCTTGGCGAATTGCGCTAATGGCAAATACCTCAGTAGCCTAATCAAGCTAGTGTCCCTCGACACGAACTTGGAAATGACCGGTGTCTAGCAAAGTTCATGCCGCTGCAGGTCTTATAGGAACAATGCTGCTGGCCCCAGTAAATAGCCTTAACACGTCCGTTATCGGCTCATCTTTCTATCATGCGAGCGCAAGGAAAACGTCGGGAGTGAAGTCACGCCGTGGCAAGTCCCGGATCGGCCGCCTGCGCAGCGGGGTCCTACCTACACGCTAAGCTTGCATGGAATCTGGGTACAGCAAGTCGCAGCCCATGCATCATTTTTTTGTAGAGGCACGGAGCCTAGTTAGAGATGCACCCACTTGGAATAAACGATCAAGTGAGCTATTAGTAGTCACCTGCAGAGCTTTTGCGATCTCAGGCGAGGAATCAGATAAGAAAGCACCCACTCGGAAAATCATCGAGTGCGCGAGTAGTTTGTATTGTTGAGTATTTAATGGAGCCTTGCGAGTGGCCTCTCAAGTGCTTTGTCGTCTTTGAGGTGAGGGAGCACCCAAACTCTGTAGATGCATCGTTTCTGCTAGCGCGAGTAGTCACTCGAGTACATGTTTGCCTTCTGGGTGAGGGAGCACCCGAAACTCTGTAGATGTCGTGATTACTGTTGGTGCGAGTGGCCACTCGAGCACATCTTCGTCTTCTGGGTCAGGGAGCACCCGAACTCTTCAGGTTTGTAGATCTTGCTCTGCTTTTTAAATAAAGGTACTCCCGATGGGAGTAAAATATTTTGGTTCGGGAATCAATTTTTTTTGACACAAGAGACAGGTGACGGGGATGTACCCCGGCAAATCTCATGGTCAGGGACCCTGGGTTAGTCGTGAGAGGCACAGGTTGGACGATAGCTCGTCGGCTAACAGGAGGATACGTTCCTGCTCGATAGTATTGATTGGAGATGGCGGTAACAGGGGAGCCAAGGCTAGTGCGCACAAGGCAAGGGTTACAGATTTCGTATTTCTTCCCCCTTGACGTCTCCCCTCCAAGCCCTTATATACTAGGCTAGGTCTCGGGGAATCCGTCATGGATTACAGATGAGGTTTCCTAACCATGATCTTGTTCCGTACGACAAGTTTGCACCTTCCTTATGAGTCGCGGACTCCTACATCGGTGCCACTAGTGGGCCAAGGCTAGGCCCAGGCGGTATCTTTGTGGGCCTTCTGTCTTCGGGTACACCGGGTAGGCTCATCCGTAGGAGTCGTGAGGTCACCCCCTCGTCAGTAGCCCCCGAGTGCCTAGGGGACTCGAAGAGGCGCGTAGGGACTCGAATCCATTCTTGCGTCGTTTTGATGTATGCACAGTGCAACCGCGGGTCGCTGGCAGTCTGGGGCCATGACAAAACCTGTTTCGAGGGATGCTAAGCTGAAAGGGCCCAAGGAGTCGACTGGTTGAGCCTTGGTGAATTGCACTAGTGGCAAAAACCGCAGTAGCCCAATCAAACCCATGTCCCTCGGCATGAGCTTGGAACACTGGTGTCTAGCAAAAGTCATGCCGCTGCAGGTCTTACAGTGATCAATTGCCGCCAGTAAAGTTCATAGCCTAGGCGCGTCCGCCCGGCTTTTTCTATCATGCAAGCGCATGGAAAAGGTTGGGAGTGAAATCGCTCTGCGGCAAGTCCCAGCCCGGCCGATCTACGCAGCGGGGTCTTACCTACACGCTAAGCTTGCGTGGCATCTGGGCACAGTGTATCGTGTTCCAGGAATATGTATTTTTATTGAGGCGCGGAGCCTAGTAGATAATGCACCCACTTGGAATAAACAATCAAGTGAGCTATTTCGGCGATCACTCACGGAGCTTTGCCGGGTGCTCGGGCGAGGAGTAATGTAGAAGAGTATTTGGTCTAGAGGTCCTCGAGTGCTCGGGTTCATAGAGGTTTGTGAGTAATCACTCAAATATCGCTTTTGCTCTCGGGGTGAGGGAGCACCCGATACTCTGGGACCGCTCGATTTGGCGAGTGCAGGTCTGCGTATCTTCTGTCGTGGTGAGGGAGCACCCGAAACTCTCATGGGTGCGAGTAATTACTCGAGCACGTCTTTCCTTTAGGTGAGGGAGCACCCGAAACTCTCATGGGTGCGAGTAATCACTCGAGCACATTTTGTCTTTTGTGTAAAGGAGCACCCGAAACTCTCATGGGTGGATACGCTCCCGATGGGAGTTAGATATATTTGAAAAATGTATTTAGACCATGTAAAAATGGTGCTTGCAAGCTGCATTTTCTGCTCGCTGGCCCTTTAACTTACCTTTTGTAGGTGAAGATAACTATCTCCTTGCTGGAGGACCGTCAAAGATGCTCTGTCTGCGAACAGTCATGTCTTCGTGACCGGTCATAATGATGGCTTTTGGTGGCGTGCTACAGCCTCCTGTTGATTTATCGATGCGCGCATTGAAAACGCGCGAGATTTGACGCGTCCAGCGCACAGTGCCGCCCGTGTGAAGGCATTTCTGTCTCGGCATTCGAATCGCCTGGCATGCTTTGGTCTTTGAATTAATTGCTGCCGTCGTTTGGGCTTTGTGCGTGCCCTTGTGGTTGTGCTATAAGTAGACTCCTTTTCTTCATCTTGGCAGTAGTGTTCGTCCTCTGCCTCTCTAGCTCTTCTTCTTCACCTTTTCATGGGACCAAAACGAGGTGCAGGTATGACTAGCCGCGGCCTGGTTCGCTGTGGTCGCGGTGGTCATACTCCGCGCTCTTCTCGCGGTGGCCGTCGTGGTGCACCGTCGACGCCTTCCTCCTCTTCTTCGGAGGAAGGTTTTTGGCGCTATGATTTCCTTCTACGCGTCCGTGGCCGGAACGCCGCTCACATTCTGTTGCCTTCTTCATTTTCTGCCCTTGTTTCTGAACGCAGTCTTGATGGCTTGCTGCTTCGTCTTCACGGGTGCGCTCGTTCTTCTTCTTATGTTAAGTTGGAGATCGATAGTTCCCGCTTGATTTTTCTTGGCTTTGGCTGGAAATCGTTTGCTCGAAGCTTGAACTTGCGTGATGGTGATACTCTTTGTTGCCATTTTGATGGCGAAGACACTCTTGTCATCCGCGCCTTTGACCCGAGAGGCAACCGCATGGATCCGTACTTGCCGGAGACTAGCAGCGATGGTTCTGACTGGTCGAGGAGTCCTTCGCTTGCGTCTTCAACTGCTTCTTCCTCGGGCGACTCTTCGGGTGCTGATGTTGAGCCATCTTCAACTGCTTGTCCCTCCGGCTCTGAAGAGGACCTCGACGTCAAGCCACCAGTCAAGCGGGCGCGGCAGGCGACCTTGTAGAACTGGAGGTAGCAGCGTCATCCTCGCCGGCAGCTCGGGTGGAGCTGGAGAAGAAGCTCGTGGAGCAGGAGAAGAAGCTGGTCGAGCATCGTCTTCAAATTCTCCGCAAATAAGTCGAGCTTCACCTTTTGTTATGTCATTCACATCATGAGCCTGCTGCTTCGACTCCTCCTTTGTCTGTGATGATGCTCGCTGTCTTAGTGCCAATCATCCCAGCATGGGCACACATGTAGAAGTCATAATTCCTTGGGTAATTGATGTTGTAGGCTTGTTGGCTGCTTGTGTCTTTTGTAACTAGGTTAATTCTCCATGTAACGAGGATTGTCTTCGAGTAATCAGAGCTGCCTTCTATCCAATGTACTTTGAATCTTTTTGTACTGAAAATGATCCTTGTGATGTGAATTGCGCTTGAGCCTTTGCAATAGGATTTGTCTTTGAGCCCTTTGCAATCGATAGCTGTATTCGAGTCCTTTGCGATCGAGAGCTGTCTCGAGTCCTTTGCAACCGTGAGCTGTCTTCGAGTCTTTCGAGAGCTGTCTTCATCAAAGCTTTGTACTGAGGATTCTATCGGGTGCGCGACAGCGCTCTCGATGGGAGTAGCCCCCGAGGCTACGTTTGAGTCGGAGAGTCGAACGTAGGCTGAGATTTGTTTCCTTTGTCGTCCTCCCCTTATCTTCTGTCTTTTATCGGGTGCGTGGCAGCGCTCCCGGTGGGAGTAGCCCCCGAGTCTTTAGGTGATCGTTGGCGATCAGGTGAAGGCTAGAGAATTGTCTGCATCCTGCGCTCCGTCCAAAATTTCTTCAGAGTGCTTGGTGTTCAATCTGGTTGTAGCCGTGTCTTTCCTTTTGATTCCGGACAGAGTTCAACGGACGACACTTGTCAATGGGTTTTTGCTTGGACCCTTTTAAGTTTCGGGCTGCGTGAGTGATGGTGACGTCTTTCGGGGGGAAATTTTGTATTCGAACCCCCGAGTGTTTTGGTGGAAGATCGCGATTGCGACGATAGCGTCTCTCGGGGGGAGTTTTGTACTCGAGCCCCCGAGTGCTTTGGTAAAAGATCACGATTGCGATGATAGCGTCTCTCGGGGGGAGTTTTGTACTCGAGCCCCCGAGTGCTTTGGTAAAAGATCGCGATTGCGACGATAGCGTCTCTCGGGGGGAGTTTGTACTCGAGCCCCCGAGTGCTTTAGGAAAAGATCGCGATTGCGACGATAGCGTCGCTCGGGGGGAGTTTGTACTCGACCCCCTGAGTGCTTAGGTAAAAGATCGTGATTGCGACGATAGCGTCTCTCGGGGGGAGTTTGTACTCGCGCCCCCGAGTGCTTTGGTAAAAGATCGCGATTGCGACGATAGCGTCTCTCGGGGGGAGTTTGTACTCGAGCCCCCGAGTGCTTTAGGAAAAGATCGCGATTCCGACGTTAGCGTCTCTCGGGGGGAGTTTGTACTCGATTCCCCGAGTGATTTGAGGTGGTAGTATTTGGGCAACATCATTTTATTGCGTCGAAGGTTTACATGAGCTGCCAGGTGAGCATGATTGGTGGATACTATGGGTAGAACAGGCGTAGGTTCGCTACGTTCCATGGATTCCCCACGTCTTCGTCAGTCTTCGAGTTCTTCAGCCTGTAGGCGCCTCCTCCTATGACTTCTGTGATTATGAATGGTCCTTCACACTGGGGGGCAAGCTTGTGGACTTTCTCTTGTATGAGCCGTAGGACAAGGTCGCCCTTATTGAAGGTTCTGGTGCGCAGGAGGCTGCTTTGGTAAGTGCGCAGTTTGTCCTGGTACCCCTCTGACCTTGCTAGGGTTGTGTCCCTTGCTTCGTCTGTTGTGTCCTTGTCATCTTGCAATGCTTCTTCTGCTTCTTCTTCTTCATACCCCGAGATTCGGGGTGCCCCGAATTTGAGGTCGTGTGGTAGTACTGCCTCCGACCCGTACACCATGAAGAAAGGTGTGCACTGGGTTGCGGTGTTTGGGGTGGTGCGCAGGCTCCATAGTACTGCAGGAAGTTCTTCTACCCAGTTGCCCGTGGCCTGCTCGAGTGGTGCAAGGAGCCGCTTTTTGAGTCCTCCGCATACTAGGCCATTTTCTTTTTCCACCTGGCCATTGGATTGCGGGTGTGCGACTGATGCGTAGTTGATTTTGATGCCCAATTCTTCGCAGAGGTTCTGGAATTCTGCCTCTGTGAGGTTCGTGTCGTTGCCCGTGATGATGTTGTGTGGTACCCCGAACTTGAAGGTGATTGATTTGATAAATTTTCTGCCGTGAGGGCTGTAGTGCGGGTAATGGGTGCTGCTTCGATCCATTTGGTGAATTTGTCGACTGCTACTAGCAGGTGGGTTCTTCCTCCCTTTGAAGATTTTTTGAGCGGGCCCACCATGTCGAGTCTCCAGGTGGCGAACGGCCATGATGGTGGTATGGTTTTGAATTCTGAGGCTGGAGCGTGCGGTCTGCTGGCAAATTTTTGGAAGGCCATGCAACGCCGCATGATGTCTTCTGTGTTCCTCGTGGCTGTTGGCCAATAAAGTCCTGCTTGAAAGGCTTTTTCCATGAGTGCTCGACTGCAGGCATGGTGCCCGCAGGTGCCTTCGTGGATCTCCAGTAGTAGGGTCTTGCCGTCTTCCTCGTCTATGCATTTTTGTAGGACCTGGGAAACGCCGCGCTTGTAGAGTTGTCCGTTGATTACTGTGAATGTTTTGGAGCGCCGACTAATGCGTTTGGCTTCTGCGACGTCCTGCGGTAGGGTGCCGTCGATTAGGAACCTGCGGAGTGGCTCTCTCCAAGATGGTTCCTCTGGTGCGGCTGGCTCTGGCTCATCGACTGCGTTGTGGGCTTCTTCATTAACTATTGGGTTTGCGGCTGCCACTTGTGCTGGTTCAACTGTGTTGTCATCCTCTGTGTCTTCTTCTGGTCCGTGTTCTTTGATTGTGGTGATGATCCCGTCTATGTAGACCTGAATTTTTCCACCGATCCGGTTTCCCATGTGTGATTGCGCCATTCGCTGGTGTACTGCTCCTGCGTTGCTTAAGCCGAAGGGAATTTTGGGGCGGCCTGCTTTTCCTGAGTCTGTCGGGTGTACCTGGTGGTTGACCGTGTCGCTGTCGATCCTGGAGTCCCGTCCATACTCTTTTGACTCGCTTCGCCTTGCTAGTGGGAAGGTGCGTTTATCTGTCGCCATGACAGTTTCTGTGAGTTCTTTCTCGGCTCCGAAAGTGTCGGAGACTTTGTAGAAATCGCGGTCACATTTGTCTGATTTGACGAAGCTCCCGTTGACAGTGATGACGCCCGCGGATCCTGTCATCTTGAGTTTGAGGTAGGCGTAGTGCACAATCGGCATGAATTTTGCGAACGTTGGACGTCCCAATATGGCATGGTACTGTGATTACCAGTCGAGTACTTCGAACTCGAGGGTGTGTCTTGCGAAATTGCGTCTGCTGCAGAAGAAGCCTTTGAGCTCGATTAGTCCAAGGGAGGTAGCTGCTTCCCCTGGGACTACTCCGTATAACACGGTGCTTGATTTCTTCCATACTGATCGTGGTATCAGCATCTTGCTTAGGGTGCTGACGAAGATTATGTTCATGCTGCTGCCTCCGTCCATGAAGATTCTGTCCATGTCGTATCCTCCAATTTGGGGGTCGAGGTCTAGGGGCGCATGCCCCGGCCTTGGGACTGCAGGCGGGTGGTCGCTCTGGGAGAACGTGATGTTGGTTTTTGCGTTGTGCAGCTGGTAGACTTCAACTGTGTTTAGGTTCTCGGCTGCTCTGGCTTGCAGGGTGTAGGCGTCCTGTTGGGCTTGCGATACCTTGCCTTCTTGGATCGTGTACACCTGTCCTTGAGTGGGCGACTGCTCGGTTCATCAGGTGCGCTTGGTTCTTGCTGTTTTTCCTCCTTGAGGCTGTCGGCGAGTTCGTTGAACAGGCGGCAGTCTCCCAGAGTGTGGCTCGATCTGATGTTTCCCCAGTTGTCTTCGAAGCAGTGGATCGTGGAGGGTCCTTCTAGTTGTTCCCTGACCGTGAGCTTGCTGGATCCGGCGTGTCGTTTCCTCCTTGAGATTCAGAAGAACAGCGCGTGGTCCGCTGGGTGCTCGTGAGCTCGCGGGTCGACTTCGATCCCTTTGCTTAGATTTTGGTTCCTTATGAGATTGGCGAATTCGTCTGGCCTTCGATCTGGATCGTAGCATTCTCCGGTTTGAGTCTCGGAGTCGCTGTCCTTGCGGGTGGCGGCTGTCCGCGCGGCGGTGGGTCGTCGAGTGGTCGGCGAGCGCGTGGCTGTATAGTTCGACTCGTCGGGTGAGGTCTCTTCATAGAATCCTCACGCCTGTCTTCTGAGTCGTCGATTTCTTCGTTGTTGGCGATGATCCTGGCGGTCGCTGATCTCGAGCTCGGAGTCGGTGTCTTGTTGTGCGGTGGGTGCCTGGGTGGCGGTGGGTCGTCGAGCGGTCGGCAGGTTGTAACGACCCGATTCATTAAGAATCCAAGTCTCTGTGCATTCTGTGCTAGTCCCTGGATCAATAGCTAGCACACACAGTACATGATGTAATATCAAGAATAAACCACATGTCATATATATTACATCAAAGATCCAGTATTACAATAAAGCATACCTGCATAGCTCAAGGCTAGCTTACAAATAGAATACAACGGAAAAACAATAAAGAGCTTCGTGGCGTCCATCAACTCCAACGGCATAGTTGAGTATAGACATCGTAACCCTACAACGCATCACTTACTCGTCGTATAAAATCCTGCAACACCGAAGGTTACAGCCCGACAACGGGTCAGTACATCTAATTTGTACGGCAAGTCACATGGAAAAGAATATAACAGACCTACTTCTACATGCAAGGATAAGTCAAAGGAAAGATTTATGGTTTAGTTTTGCAGAAAGCTGATTTTTTCCTCACATACTACAACTAATCAAAATTTTAAATTATCTTGCTAGTCCTAAGTATGGTTGAATCGGGCTACACCAATTCCAACCATCACTTTATTAGAATTCCCACTCAAATTCTTATTAAGGTGAAATATCTGTCAAGACCATCCAACAACAATAATGCCCAGTTGCTCAAAGTTGTCCGTAACCGTGGACACGGCTAATCATGATCAGTTTTTACACTCTGCAGAGGTTTGTACACTTTTCCCACTGGACTCAACCAGAAGATTGAGACATAGTCTTTCAGAAGAGGTTTCCTCCACCCTTTGGTAGCCGGTACACCTATCATATCTACATCAGCTAGCTACCAGGGCCAGGTTCCCCACAACTTACTCATCTAAGCCAGAGCCCATATAGCCAGTAGTTGTACATGGAAGCTACTAGTCACACTGTCTGTCCGATCTTTTTGAGCCTGGACGGCGCCCACTGCGTCAGAGGGTACCCTCCATGACGCACCCGGTTCACCACCAAAACAACCATTCGGGAAGCATTTAGCCCTGGTCCGGCACGAGCCCCAGGATGCATTCCCTGCCCGTCCAGAGGTGATTTCTATTTAAGTTTGCTAGTCAAGTCATTACTCCTCACAAAGCTCAATGATAACTCAACCAATCCCCGTCTACAAAGCAATAGTAGTATATAACAACCACGATCCTAGGGCGACAATGAAATACAAGGTCAGAACATATGGCTATCCTACTAGGTTTAAATCATAACTAATATATAGTCCTACACATGCATAGAGTGATAATTTGCTACATGCATAATAGAAAATATAGGTTGAGGTATGGTCAAAGTGTAACTTGCCTTTTCCATTCGGTGAAGTTCTTCGCTCTCACGTCTCAGTCAACTCTACTCGTCACACTCCGAGAAATCTATCGCAAACGAAGGAACTCGAATAAGCAATCACATCACAACGAGACAAATAGAAGATCAACAAACAAACACAAAGGTTTTAGCACCAAAACGAAAAGATTTTGAAGTGCAAAGGTGTCGATGTGCTCGAAGGTGATCCGTGGAACGTGAACTCGAGAGAGTCAACAGATAAAGATTCATCGGTAAGGAATTGTGATCCTGAACATTTATGAATTCAAGGTGAATATCATGCCCACATGAAAAGTGTGTGAACCTTACCGACAACATGTCTCAAATGATCCGATATGCCAAAAGAATCACGTGAAACGGAATACTACAACACAGGTCATAGCAAGTTCAATATTGAACTGAACTTGACTTTAAACAGATCAAGAAACATTTGAATTTTTGTGTACACATGATATAGACAGAAAGTACATGGAACGAGTGATCCAACGCAAAAAGAATCACTCGATTTGGATCAATGGTTTAAAAGATACGGCCTCCGGAAGTTTAAATTTGAATTTGAATAAATTCAAATTCAAAAGTGTTCAAAAGTGTGAAAAGTTTACTCTATTATAAAGTACAGATCACTACGAGCGTGTAGGAAAAAGAATCACATAATTCCGATACACGGTTTAAAAGATACGGCTACGAAGATTATAGGGTGCAAACTTTGAAAAGGGCCCAACCGTGAATAAAAATAAATTTACCTCACGAACAGGCCCCTGGCCACTACCGGACGAACGGTGTTCGTTTAGGGCTTTAACCAGCGAACTTTCGCTGCATAACGAACATGGTCTTACTCGGTTAACCAACTAAACCGGAGAAAACCGGAGCGGTTTAAATAAATAAAAAACCAAAATCAAAACCTAACTACCAGATCAGATCTAGGCCATCGGTTTGAGATCCAACGACCAGGGTTTCTCACCGGAGTAACCGGTGGCGGCTTCACTCCGGCGAGCGGCGGCTTGGCCGGTGGTGGCGGCGTGGCCACGGGATGGTGGCGCGGCGGCGCGGAGGCGTCGACTGGCGGCATCCTCGAGGCGGAGGCGCCTCGGCCGGGCAGGGTGGCGGCGGCCATGGACGCGGCCGGCTAATCGGCCCACGAGCGGCAGCCGTAGCGGGATGGGGCGGCGGCGCAGTCACCAGCGCGGGTGGCGCGGCTCTGGCAGTTGCGCTCAGGCGAGCGCAGTGCTCGGGCGGGCGCAGCGAGAAGGTGGGGTGGCGCGGATGGAGGGAAGCTCAACTCCGGCGAGCAATTCCGACGAACTCGGGGCTCGGGAAACACCAAAATTTGGCAAAAATTGGACGAGAACGAGTTGGGCAACATTTATAGATGGGATTGCGTGCAAAACGGGGCAGAAACGAGATCGAAATCGCGAGTAAATCGGGATTCCGGCAAAGTCCAGGATGAACACGGCGGAGCTCGAGGATGACATGTGGGCCCGGGCTGTCAGCCACACTGAGGAAAACAGAAAAAGAAAAAAAAACGGAAAAAAACTAGGTCGCGCTAATGGGCCGGCCTGGCAGGCGGTGTTGCGCTGAGTTGCGCGCACGGGCGAGAGGTACATTCGGGCCACGACGTTCGGCTGTTTTTTTTCTAAACTTCAATCAATATTATAAAATCAAATATCTATTAGAAAAATATGAAATAAATTTCTAAATTCATAAAATAATACAAAGAAAATTATGCAATGAAAATATTTTCCAAAAAGGTAAATTAAAATAAAAACATTTTCTAAATTCTTTATTTAAATATAAAATAATTTTCATAAATCAAATAAAATCCAATAAATTATAAAAAATATTTTTATTTGGTCAAAAGCATTGACAAACCATTTCTAAATGATAAAATATAAATTTTCAAATTGTCACACCAATAAAAAATTTAGAAAAATAAAAATATCCCATTGGAATACTTTTTTAACCCTTTTAAAATATTTAATAAATAATTTCAATGAAATAGAAGCTCTCTTAGCATTATAAAATCCCTAAATAATTTTAGAGTTATTTATAATACTTAAAATAATTTTTAAAAACTTTAAAGTAATATTATAAATATTTTCCAACTTTACTAAAAAAGGGATAAGTCATTTTAAATCCTCTCAAATGAATTTCCTTGAGTTGAAAAATGTTTTGAATATTCAGAAGAATTCCAATAATGATTTAAAACATTTTCCAAACTTTTAATATGTTGAAGGAGTCATATTACCTTCTCTCATTTTGTTTTGTTGGTTTTGTTTTAAATAATAAATTCCAAAAACATCAATTATGAATATTAGGGAAAATCCTTTTATTCCCTCTCATTTTAATATTCAATAAACTTCAGAAAGTTTTTAAATCACAAAGAAAATCAAACACATCAAGCAAACAATCATTATCTATTTAATTTTATTAACATTCCAAAATTCAGGTAATTTTGGGATGTTACACAGGTCCTCTTCTTCGTGCTGTAGTTCGTCGATCGGGATCTCCGTGTGGAACCCTCGCACCTTTCTTTTGGGTCGTCGAGTTCTCCTTCTCTGGCGGTGGGCTCGGTTGCCGCCGTAGTATTGGTCTTGACACGGCTGCAGGCTGAGCAATCTTGCCGGGGCGGCAGAGATATTCGCCGTGATCTTGATTTCCTCGGGTAGATTGCATCTGGTTCTTGCTCTTGTGTTGTGGCTTGCTGGAGACGGAACCGCCGAGATCGTAATTCCAACCTGTGTAGTTCCCCACAGACGGCGCCAATTGACGGGGATGTACCCCGGAAAATCCCATGGTCAGGGACCCTGGGTTAGTCGTGAGAGGCACAGGTTGGACGATAGCTCGTCGGCTAACAGGAGGATACGTTCCTGCTCAATTGTATTGATTGGAGATGGCGGTTACAGGTGAGCCAAGGCTAGTGCGCACAAGGCTAGGGTTACAGATTGCGTATTGCTTCCCCCTTGACGTCTCCCCTCCAAGCCCTTATATACTAGGCTAGGTCTTGGGGAATCCGTCATGGATTACAGATGAGGTTTCCTAACCATGATCTTGTTCCGTACGACAAGTTTGCACCTTCCTTATGAGTCGCGGACTCCTACGTCGGTGCCACTAGTGGGCCAAGGCTGGGCCCAGGCGGTATCTTTGTGGGCCTTTTGTCTTCGGGTACACCGGGTAGGATCATCCGTAGGAGTCGTGGGGTCACCCCCTCGTCAACAGGTGAATATGCTCGGTCTTCGATCCGTCGCGTCTCCTGGCCAGTCATGATGACGATTTGGATACCATGCTGCCCGTTTGGATTTCCAATGCGTCTATGGGAAACACGCGAGATTTGACGTGTCCTTTAAATAGTGCTGACCGTGTGAAGGAATCTTGTCCTGGAATTCATAACGCTCGACGTGTTTGGTCTTTGAATTAATGATGGCGCCGCCTGGGCTTCTGCGTGTGACGAGGGGGTGACCCCACGACTCCTGCGTATAAGGATACCTGGTGCGTATGAAGACAGAAGGCCCGCTGGGAAGCCTCGATAGGACCATGGCTGGCCCAATCAAGCACCGACGTAGGAGTCCGCGACTGATATGGAAGGCGTGGCTTGGCGTACAAGGCCAGACTAGAACTAGGAAAGTGCCTTTGTAACTTAGTACGGACTCCCCGAGACCTAGCCTAGTATATAAAGGCTGGGAGAGGAGACGTCCAGATCAATCCAATACGCATCTACTCTCCTGGTCTTGCGAGAACTCGTCTTGGCCTCCCCTATAATCGCCCCCTCACGCAATAATATCGCGCAGGAAGTGCTTCTCCTGTTAGCCGACGAGTATCGTCCAACCTGTGCCTTCTCTATGACTAACCCATGGTCCCTGACCATGGGATTTGCCGGAGCCGATCCCCGTCAATTGGCGCCGTCTGTGGGAACTACACAGGTTGGAATCACGATCTCGGCGGTCCCGGCTCCAGCAAATCAAGACTCGAGGACTAGAACCAGATCTAGCCCACTCGAGAAATTCAAGTTCACCGCAAGCATCTCCATCGCCCCGTCAAGATCACTTATCCTACAGTCGAATCAAGTCCAGCACCTCGACGACCGTCAGATCCATCACCGACGGAAAAGAACTCGACGACCCAGAAGACAAGCGCGAGGACTCTACTTGGGAACACCACTCGAAAAGTCGTGTCGCGTGGCAGAAGACTTGCCCACCAGTCGACGACCCGCTGCCGCCCGGGCTGCTGCCACGCGACAAGACAACGACTCTAAAACCTAGACCGGAGAATACTACGACCCAGACCGAAGACCAGATGAATTCGCCAATTTCATCCGGAACCAATCACTCAGCGATGGGATAGAGCTTGATCCAAGATTACACAACCGAACGGAAGACCACTGTAGATCTTCCAAATCTCAAGGATAAGAAGGCACACTGCTCCAGTAATCTCACAACCAAAGAGCAACTGGAAGGACCATGCGTGATCCGCTGTTTCGAAGACAGTTGGGGACACCTCAGAGCAAGCCACACCCTAGGAGATTGTCGCCTATTCACCGAACTCTCCAATAGCCTCAAGGAGGAAAAGCAACGCGAAACCAAGCGCACTCGAAGAAGCGCGCAGTCACCAGCACCAAGTAAAGAAAGGCAATACCCCACGTCCCATGGACGAGTCTGCATGATCCAAGAAGGAAGACCCTCAAAAGCAAAGTAAGACGCCTACATCCTGCAGGCCGAAGCAGCCGAAGGCCTAAAGATAGCAAAGATCTACACCCTACGTGGCGCCGAGACCAGCATCACCTTCTCTCAGAGAGACCACCCGCCCGCAGTCCCAAGGCCGGGGCACCCACCACTGGTCCTCGAAGCCCAGATCGGAGGTTACGACATGGAAAAAGTATTCATGGACGGAGTGAGCAGACTAAACATAATCTTTGCCAGCACCCTACGCAAGATGCTAATCCCAAGGTCAGTTTGGAAGAAGTCAGGCACAACAATACATGGCATAGTTCCGGGCGAAGCAGACGCCTCCATCAGAACAATCGAGCTTGACGTGATCTTCAGCAGCAAGCGCAACTTCGCAAAGAAAGTCCTCGAGTTCGAAGTGCTCGACTGGCAGTCGTAGTATCACGCCATACTCGGGCGACCAGCGTTCGCACAATTCATGGCTGTCCCGCACTATGCATATCTCAAGCTCAAGATGCCAGGACCCGCAGGAATCATCACAGTCAAGGGAAGCTTCCCCAAATCGGACCAGTGCGACCGCGATTTCCACAAAGTCTCCGACACGTTCGGAGCCCAACAACAGCTCAAAGAAATATCCATGGTGACGGACAAAAGCATATTTCCGCTGGCAAGCCGAAGCGAGTCAAAAGAATTCGGCCGCGACTTCAGTGTCGATAGCGATACAATCACACACCAAGTCCACCCAACAGACCCGGAGAAGACTGTAACATCCCAAAATTCTCTGAATTTTGGAATGTTAATAAAATTAAATAGATAATGATTGTTTGATTGATGTGTTTGATTTTCTCTGGGATTTAAAACTTTTGGAGTTTATTGAATATTAAAAAGAGAGGGAATAAAAGGACTTTCCCTAATATTCATAATTGGTGTTTTTGGAATTTATTATTTCAAACAAAACCAACAAAACAAAATGAGAGAAGGTAATATGACTCCTTCAACATATTAAAAGGTTGTAAAATGTTTTAAATCATTATGGAAATTTTTCTGAATATTCAAAACATTTTTCAACTCAAGGAAATTCATTTGAGAGGATATAAAATGACTTATCCCCTTTTTGATAAAGTTGGAAAATATTTAGAATATTACTTTAAAGTTTTTAAAATTTATTTTGAGTATTATAAATAACTCTAAAATTATTTTAGGGATTTTATAATGCTAAGAGAGTTTTTATTTCATTAAAATGACTTATTTAATATTTTAAAAGAGTTGAAAAAGTATTCCAATGGGATATTTTTCTTTTACCAAATTATTTATTGGTGTGACAATTTTAAAATTTATATTTTATTATTTAGAAATGGTTTGTCAATGCTTTTGACCAAATAAAAATATTTTTAAATAATTTATTGGAATTTATCTAATTTATGAAAAGTATTTTATATTTAAATAAAGTATTTAGAAAATGTTTTATTTTTATTTTCCTTTTGGAAAATGTATTCATTAAATAAATTTCCTTGTATTATTTGAAGAATTTAGAAATGTATTTCATATTTTTCTGATGAGTATTTATTTTTCTACAATTGTTTGCAGTTTCGGTTTTTAAAGAAAAAGAAAAATGCGTACCGAGCCGGCCCAATAGACTTTTCTGCCCACAAGCGCAATTTGAGCACGAGACGGATTAATTTTTTTTTCGGGCTATATAAGATTTCTAGATTTTTCCTTTTTCGTTTTTTAGAAACCCTAAAGCGCCTCGATTTCCGCGCCGGTGAACCTCGGTTTCCGTGCCCGACGAACCTTGATTTCCGTGCCCCGGCGAACCTCGGCTTCCGTGCCATCGCCACGTCATCGGTACGTCAACAATTTTGTCCCGTAGTGAAAAGGATCTGTGTACGATAGAAACTTTTATTTTATTTACGAATAGGCCCTTTTTCACAGTTTGCACCCTATAATCTTCGTAGCCGTATCTTTTAAACCGTGTATCGGAATTAGGCGATTCTTTTTCCTACACGCTCGTGTTGTTCTGTACTTTAGCATGGTATAAATTTTTGCACACTTTGGACAATTTTGAATTTGAAGTTATTTCTAATTCAAATTCAAATCCGGAGGCCATATCTTGTAAACCGTTGATCCAAATCGAGTGATTCTTTTTGCGTTGGATCACTCGTTCTGTCTATACCATGTGTACACAAAAATTCAAATGTTTCTTGGTCTGTTTAATTTCAAATTCAATTCAATTTTGCAATTGCTATGACATGCGTTGTAGTTTTCCGTTTCACATGATTCTTTTTGCATATTGAATCATATGAGACATCCTATCGGCAATATCCACACACAATCCATTTTGCTATGATATTTAACTTGATGTCATGATGCCTTGATCATAATCTTGTATCAACAACTCTTTATCCGTTGATTCTCTCGAGTTCACGTTCCACCGATCACCTTCGAGCACATCCACACCTGTGCACCTCAAAGCTTTTGTTTTGTTGCTAAAACCTTTGTGATTGTTTTCTTGATCTTTTGTTTGTCCTTGTGATGTGATTGATTATTTGAGTTCCTTCGTTGCGATAGATTCTCGGAGTGTGACGAATAGAGTTGACTGGACCGTGAGAGCGAAGAACTTCACCGAATGGAAAAGGCAAGTTACACTTTGACCATACCTCAAACTATATTTTCTATTATGCATGTAGCAAATTATCACTCTATGCATGTGTAGGACTATATATTAGTTATGATTTAAACCTAGTAGGATAGCCATATGTTCTGATCCTGTATTTCATTGTCGACCTAGGATCGTGGTTGTTATATACTGCTATTTCTTTGTAGACGGGGATTGGTTGAGTTATCATTGAGAATTGTGAGGAGTAATGACTTGACTAGCAAACTTAATTAGAAATCACCTCTGGACGGGCAGGGAATGCATCCTGGTGCTCATGCCTTGGATAAGGAGGGACCAGGGCTAAATGCTTCCCGAATGGTTGTTTTGGTGGTGAACCGGGTGCGTCATGGCGCGTACCCTCTGAACGCAGTGGGCGCCGTCCAGGCTCAAAAAGATCGGACAGACAGTGTGACTAGTAGCTTCCATGTACAACCACTGGCTATATGGGCTCTGGCTTAGATGAGTAAGTTGTGGGGAACCTGTCCCTGGTAGCTAGCTGATGTAGATATGATAGGTGTACCGGCTACCAAAGGGTGGAGGCAACCTCTTCTGAAAGACTATGTCTCAATCTTCGGGTTGAGTCCAGTGGGGAAAGTGTACAAACCTCTGCAGAGTGTAAAAACTGATCATGATTAGCCGTGTCCACGGTTACAGACAACTTTGAGCAACTGGGCATTATTGTTGTTGGATGGTCTTGACAGATATTTCACCTTAATAAGAATTTGAGTGGGAACTTTTAATAAAGGGATGGTTGGAATTGGTGTAGCCCGATTCAACCATACTTAGGACTAGCAAGATAAATTAAAATTTGATTAGTTGTAGTATGTGAGGGAAAAACTGGCTTTCTACAAAACTAAACCATAAACCTTTCCTTTGACTTATCCTTGCATGTAGATGTAGGTCTGTTATATACTTTTTTGTGTGACTTGACGTACAAATCAGATGTACTGACCCGTTGTCGGGCTGTAACCTTCGGTGTTGCAGGATTTTATACGACAATTAAGTGATGCGATGTAGGGTTACGATGTCTATACTCAACTATGCCGGTGGAGTTGATGGACGCCACGAAGCTTATATTGTTTTTCCGCTGTATTATATTTGTAAGCTAGCCTTGAGCTATGCAGGTATGTTTAATTGTAATACTGGATCTTCGATGTAATATATATGACCTGTGGTTTATTCTTGATATTACATCATGTACTGTGTGTGCTAGCTATTGATCCAGGGACTAGCACAGAATACACAGAGACTTGGATTCTTAGTGAATCGGGTCGTTACAAAGACGGTCCGCGTATACGCTCATCTCCCAGAAGAACAAGCGTCCGCCCTCATAACCTTCCTTCGTGAAGAGTGGAAATTTTTCGCCTGGTGCCCAGCCGACATGCCCGGAATACCGCGAGAATTTGCAGAGCATGCGCTCCACATCAAGCCAAACACCAAGCCAGTAAAGCAGGCGCTCCGATGATTCTCAGAGCCCAAACGCAAAGCAATCGGAGAAGAAGTTAACCGACTACTCGACGAACAGTTCATCCGAGAGACGAAGAAAGAAATCTGTATAGCAAACCCAGTACTAGTCCCTAAAAAAGACACTGAGGTACTGAGGATGTGCGTCAACTATGGAACTATCAACAAGCACTTCCCAAAAGACCACTTCCCCCTACCGAGAATCGATCAAATAATCGACTCCACAGCAGGATGCGACCTCCTATCTTTCCTCGACGCATATTCAGGATACAATCAGTTCAGGATGAAGGAAGAAGACGAAGAGCACACCTCGTTCATCACCCCCTACGGCTTATTCTGCTATCAAACAATGCCCTTTGGTCTAAAAAATGCCGGAGCCACGTACCAGCGAATGATGCAAGCATGCTTGAGAGGCCAGATCGGCAGAAACGTCCAGGTCTATGTAGACGACATTGTCATCAAAACCTACAGTGCAAACACGCTACTCGACGGCCTCCGTGAAACATTCGCAGCCCTCAACAAGTACATAATCAAGCTCAACCCAAAAAAGTGCGTGTTCGGCGTCCCAGCCGGAAAACTACTCGGGTACATGGTCTCTGTCCCGAGGAATCGAAAAAACCCCGAAAAGGTCCAAGCAATTGCCAAAATGCAAAGGCCAACCAACATCAGAGGAGTTCAGCAACTCACAGGAAAACTCGTAGCATTGAGCCGTTTCATCAGAAGGTTAGGAGAAAGGACCTTACCGTTCTACAAACTGCTGAGAAAAGGAGAAAAATTCGAGTGGACTGAGGAATCCCGCAATGCATTCGCAGACCTAAAGAAAACCTTCTTGACCCCACCAATCTATAATTTCTGCTTGCTCCATGCATGTTTTGTGTGATATTGCTATGTTCTAGATACACTTTCATACATTTTTTTATCATATTTGGACTAACCTATTAACTCAGTGCACCCCAGTGCCAGTTCCTGTTTTCTGCTGTTTTTCTATTTCAGTTTTCCCCCATATAAAAAGTGCCAGAAAAATTCGGGAAAATTCAGATAAAAAATCAGCGTGACGGAAGCTTCGAGAAGAGCCCGGGAGGGGCCAGAGGGGAGCCAGGGGGGCCTAGCCGGCCACCCGGTGCGGCCCCACCCCTAGCCGCGCCAGGGGGGCGCTTGGGGCCCCTGGCCCACCTCTAGCTGCCCCCTTTTGCCTATTTATCCCCCGTCACGGGAAAACCCCAAAAGGAGAATCCTATTCCGCGAACTCGCCTCTGTTTCGCCGCCGCCGCGCTTCCGAAGATCGGGAGCACCAGAAGACCTCTTCCCGGCACCCTGCTGGAGGGAGGATTGACCTCCGGGAGTCTCCTCTCCACCATGGATGCTCCCCGGATGTCTCGTGAGTAGTTTTCCTTGGACCATGGGTCCGTGATCAGTAGCTATGTGATGTTCTCCTCCCCTCTTTGATCTTCATTGTTTAGACCTCGTGAGCTGCCCAACATGATCGAGGCACCTTTGTAATATTTCTGCTATTGCTATGTTGAGTTTGATAGGATCTGATGGATTATGAGATTATGTTCAAATTGTGATAGAGTAATATATTTGGTTTTTATCTCTTATATTTTTGTTCCTAAGTAATTCTTGCATGTTCCCCGTTGCTGTTTATTGCTTTGGCCAAGTAGTAGGTAGTGACTCCAAGAGGGAGCGTTGTGCTAGATTGTGGGTTCATGCCCCCCGATGACACGCTTGAGTGACAGAAACATGAGTCTAGGGGATGTGTTGTTGCCACAAGGGGGAAAACAACGGTGCTTGTAACTGCGGTTACAAGGATTGTTTAATTTACGCAGAGTTCTTTTTAATGCAGTTGTCTGTTGCTTTGGGTTTACACTTTGGGTGGGGCTCGCAACTTAATACTAGCGAGATGTTCTGGATAGATATCTCAAGGTGGATGATTAGTAGTAGATGCAGTGGGATTTCGGTCTACTTACCTTGGCGGACTGCCTGTGCTTTTGAACATCTTCCTTTCTTTTGTAGCATAGTTAGCATTGCGGTCCGTTCATAATCCTGTCAATTGCCTTTCTGTAATTTGTTTACCTCGCATAGCAATTTTATCATCTTTTGGGAGAGAGACATCACTAGCGAACATCACGTATCGCGGTCCATATCCTTATCATTGTTTCCACGCTATATTTACTTTTCTGCATTTACTTTCAAGTTACTATCATTATCCATTGCGTTTTTTCCTTTGTAAACAACAAGACCGGAGAGATTGACAACCTCTCTGAACTTCGTTGGGAACAAAGTTATCTGTGTCTGTGTGCAGGTCCGCGTCAGTTGCGCTGCTGACACCTACTTATCATCTCTGGAGTCCTACTGGAGATAAACCTTGGTATCTTTACCGAGGGAAATTTGCTGCTGTGCTGCATCACGCCTTCCACTTGGGGCTCACCAACGAAGGGCGAGAAGACTACACCCGTCAACCCTCGCGCCATCAAGAAAATTTCTGGCGCCGTTGCCGGGGACTCCAAGTGCTAAGATAGGGGAGTTTCACACTACCCTTTACCTTTGTTTTTTAGTCTTGTTAGTTTATCTTTCAGTTTTTATCTTTGTGTCTTTTATCAAAAACTACAAAATAATCTGCCACACTTGCTGCTACTATGGATTCCACTGAAAACACCAAGTTGTGTGACTTCACTAGTCACAACAACCAAGACTTTATCTGCACTCCCATTGCCACACCTGCCACTTCAGCTACCTTTTATGAAATTAAACCTGCTTTGCTAAACCTTGTTATGAGAGATCAATTCTCTGGTGCTGGAGATGATGCTGCTTTACACTTGAATAATTTTGTTGAATTATGTGATATGCAAAAGTATAAAGAAGTAGAAGGTGATGTTGTTAAGCTCAAGCTCTTTCCCTTCTCTTTAAGGGGAGATGCTAAAATCTGGTTTCAATCTTTGCCTAGAAATAGCATAGATTCTTGGGATAAGTGCAAAGATGCTTTTATAGGGAAGTACTACCCTCCTGCTAAGATTATCCAATTGAGGAGTAATATTATGAATGTTAAGCAATTGGATAATGAACACATTGCCCAAGCTTGGGAACGGATGAAATCTCTTGTTAAGAAATGCCCTACACATGGTTTGACTACCTGGATGGTTATCCAGACTTTTTATGCAGGCTTGAACTTTACCTCGCGGAACCTGTTAGATTCGGCCGCCGGAGGAACCTTTATGTCAACTACACTTGGTGCTGCCACAAAGCTTCTCGATGAAATGATGACCAATTATTCCCAATGGCACACTGAACGCGCTCCAACAGGTAGGAAGGTAAATTCTGTCGAGGAAATTACCTCCCTCAATGAAAAAGTTGACTTAATTATGTCTCTACTTACCAAGCAACCCTCTATTGATCCTCATGATGTTCCTTTAAATTCTTTGGTTGCTCAAGAACAAGTAGATGTGAACTTTATTGCTAGAAACAACTTCAACAACAATGCTTATAGGGGAAATTTTGCTAGCAATCCTAGACCGTTTCCATCCAACTATGGGAACAACAACACCTATCCTAGCAACAAGAACCCCTCTTCTGAATTAGAAAGCATGCTTAGAGACTTTATCACTACCCAAAAAGCCTTCAACAAAAATGTAGAAGAGAAATTATCTAAAATAGATAATCTCTCTTTGAAGGTAGAAAGCTTAGCCCTTGATATTGAGATGCTAAAAATTAGAACCTCCCCCCTCGAGGAGAATAAGGCCAATCCTATTAATGCTATCCAGTTACAAATCAATGAAAACATTAGGATGATGGCTAAATTTAAAGAAAGATGGGCTAGAGAAAGAGAGGAAGAGGATAGACTTAAGAGCCTTCCTACACACCACACAGTTGCCACTATCCAAATTGTTGAGGACACTCAAACTATTAGCACCCAATGCACTCCTAGTCCCGTTGGACCTATTAATGGTGATGCTAATACGTCAACCATAGATAAAGAAACTCCTATGAACATAGAGGGTTTCAAACAAGTGAGCCTAGATGACACTACTACCACCTTTGATAGTAGTGATATTGATTTTGATAGTTGTACCCTCTCAGAAGTTATTAGCTTGCTACACAAAATGTCTAGAGACCCCCACACTAGCACACTCAATCTTGCCTTCATGGAGCATATCACAAATGCTCTCATCAAAGCTAGGGAGGAGAAACTTAGAGTAGAAGCCTCCATACCTAGGAAGATAGATGACGGTTGGGACCCTATGATCAAAATTAAATTGAATAACTTCTCTTGCTATGCTTTATGTGATGTTGGAGCTAGTACCTCCGTTATGCCCAAAAGAATATTTGATATGTTTGATTTGAAGCCCTTTGAGCCTTGTTCTTTTGTTGTTCGTCTTGTTGATTCTTCCATAAAGAAACCTTTGGGGAAGATCGACGATGTTCTTATCATTGTCAATGACAACTATGTTCCCGTTGATTTTATTGTTATGGATATAGAGTGTGAACCTTTATGTCCAATTATTTTGGGACGTCCTTTTCTTCGCACTGTTGGTGCGGTTATTGACATGAAAGAGGGGAATATTAAATTCCAATTCCCATTCAAAAAGGGGATGGAACACTTCCCTAGAAAGAAAATCAAGTTACCTTTTGAGTCCGTTACACGGGCTAGTTATTCTCTTTCTCTTGATAAAACTTGATTCTTCTTTTTGCATTATGCCTAGCTAATTGCTTTAAAGAAGCGCTTTCGGGAGGCAGCCCGCAACGAATTTAGGAGTTTTCTTTTTGGTTTTGTTGTGTCTTGATGATTGTTACTTCTGTAGCAACATCATTGTATCTTTATTTTTTAACTTTGTGCCAAGTTATAGCCTCTTACGTCAAGGGAAGTAAAAGTTGTGACATGTTGTCCAGAAAACAGATTCTGTCTTCGTGACCAGAAAAATTCCAGAAATATCCCAGTTCATTTTTTTGAGCTGAAATTATTACACAGTATGCTCTATACAATTACGAAACTTCCGTATGTTCTGAGTTTTTTGATTTGAGTTGCAGAAGTATCCCTAAAAAATTCTTTACTATCTGCTGTTCTGTTTTTCACAGATTCTGCCACATTTTGTCTCTCCTAACTTTTGCAAACCTTAAGCTTGCTTTTTCTTTGCAAAAACTTTTTTGCACTCTTGAGAAACAGTAGCTCTTCAATAATATCTTTATATCCAGTGGATAAAAATTATTTATTAAGGGTACTAACCTCTCTAATCAGCTTGTGATGAGTTATGTATGAAGGGAGTTTTCAAGTGTGCGATGGAAGATGATGAAAGAAGATCCAGGAGTGTCAAGCGCTCAAGCTTGGGGATGCCCCCATGCATCCCCAATAAATATTCAAGGAGACTCAAGCGTCTAAGCTTGGGGATGCCCCCGTGCATCCCCTTCTCCATCAACAATCATCAGTTCGTCCTTCGTCTCACTATATTTTTATCACTTCATGCGTTATGTGCTATGCTTGGAGCGTCTCGCTCTTAGGTTTTATTTTTTGTTTTCTTTAGCTTTTCTTGCTGTTCATAACAAGTTAGATCCTTTCTAGCTTTGTGTGGGAGAGAAACATGCTCCGCTTTCAAAATTTAGAACACATCGTAGGATTTTTCCTGCCTATCTTCTTGCTGTTGTGTGTTCTTTATCTTTTCATAGCTACTGCCATGTTTAGTCTTAGTTTTTCTTTAGCAAGAGCCTTGGCTTTTATTTAGTTTGTTGCTGGAAATCTTTTTAGTTTTCATGTTTATCTTGTTAAAGAGAGTTGGTTGTTGCACTGAGTTGCGTCTTGTTTTGGGAAGTAGGTAATTGAGGTTGCTATTTAATTTTAGTAGTAGCTTGCAATAGTTTTGAGGTATTGATGTGAGTAATGTTTGAACTTTTGGTGTCAAGAGCTCTTGCCTATTAGTGATAAGTGTCATATTTTGGGCAATCCGTGTTTATTTTCAAAACCTACAAAACTAGTTGAGAACTCTTGCTACTAGATGGATCACTACTCTTCTGAGGAGTCGAATATTAGAGTACACTCACGTACCATGAGTCGAGGATGCGCAAGGATAACCAAACCCCCATACACTCATCCTCGGGGTACTCGTCTCTTTGTGAACCTCCTTACTAGATTGAGAGTTACCGATAATAACTGCATGAGTTCTTCGGACTAATGTAAGTATTGAGAGTTGACACTTCCACCTTCCCATATTTTGCTAGCCTTTCCCGTGCCGTGCATTGCCTTCTTCTCACTCCGAGAGTTGGTGTCCACCTTCGGCGGTACTTCCAAATCCTTGGCATGATACGCTCTGTCATCATAAGCCTTGTTATATTTTCCCTCAAAACAGCCACCATACCTACCTATCAAGGCATTTCCATAGCCTTTCCGAGTTACATTGCCATGCAACTTCCACCTCTTCATGACTTGATCTTCATGTCATACATGTTTCTGCTACACTGGCAGCGGCATACTTTGCATACATCATGATAGTTACATCTTCTTTATGATTTTGAGTACCTTGTAAAGTGTGAAAGATCTCCTTTACCTTCTTGTAAAAAAGAGTGTTGCCCTTAAGTGAGGAAAAGATCCCAAAGTGGACACATTAAAAGCTCCCAAAGAGGACAAATGAGAGTTAAATAGAAAGAGCCATTGAGGCCACCAAAAAATACAAAAAAATAGAAGAAAGAGAAAAAAGAAATAAAAAGAGAGAAAGGGGCAACACTAATATCCTATTGATAGATCCACAATAGTACTCCATTTATATGCTTGTACTCCATAGAGATGATCATTATGCATATATCTATGTGGGGACCTTCACACTATAAAACTTGGCTTGCATATTCCAAGGATGGGCCTCCTCAAAAGAGCTCTAGGTCTTCATGAGCGAGAAAGTTAGATGCACCCCCACTAGTTCCATTGGAGATCTTCTTAGCTCATATGTGCATCCGTTGCATGGCAATCCCTACTCCTCACATCATATCTATCATTTGGCATCTCTTGCCTATGATTGTCCTCATTGATGTGAGCCTTTCTCATCCTTTTTGTCTTCCTCCTCCACCATATTTCTCTCTTTGCAATCCTAAGTGTCAACTCTCGTGCTTACGCTCATCCATTGCATGAGTGCTCGAAATATCGAAAAGGAGTGGATCAAATTGACTTGTACCTGGCTAGTGGTCTAGGAACGAGTCAAAATAAGATTCCAAAGAAGAGCAAGTGTGAAACTTTAGTAGATTGAGTTCTCAACACAAAAATATTTTTTTTCTCGTATTCCCTATCCCCCTTCTTGCACGCAAACACCATTTGGAGACATTCGAGTCACGGACAGCGAGAGCTCTTGCACCTTTTGTTCTTTTGTTACTTATTTCAATGTTAATATAGACTCTTGCCTGTTATGACTTGAATTGAATCTCTAACCTTGATTGCTTTACTTTTCAAAGTTCTTATATGGTTGCTAGCATGTCACCACAGAAATTTTGTTATTATCATTTACCTACTCGAGGACGAGCAGGAATTAAGCTTGGGGATGTTGATACGTCCAAAACGTATCTATAATTTCTGCTTGCTCCATGCATGTTTTGTGTGATATTGCTATGTTCTAGATACACTTTCATACATTTTTTATCATATTTGGACTAACCTATTAACTCAGTGCACCCTAGAGCCAGTTCCTGTTTTCTGCTGTTTTTCTATTTCAGTTTTCCCCCATATAAAAAGTGCCAGAAAAATTCGGGAAAATTCAGATAAAAAATCAGCGTGACGGAAGCTTCGAGAAGAGCCCGGGAGGGGCCAGAGGGGAGCCAGGGAGGGCCCAGGCGGCCACCCGGCGCGGCCCCACCCCTGGCCGCGCCAGGGGGGGCACCTGGGGCCCCTGGCCTACCTCTGGCTGCCCCCTTTCGCCTATTTATCCCCCGTCACGGGAAAACCCAAACAGGAGAACCCTATTCCGCGAACTCGCCTCTGTTCCGCCGTCGCCGCGCTTTTGAAGATCGGGAGCACCAGAAGACCTCTTCCCGGCACCCTGCCGGAGGGAGGATTGACCTCCGCGAGTCTCCTCTCCACCATGGATGCTCCCCGTATGTCTCGTGAGTAGTTTTCTTTGGACCATGGGTCCGTGATCAGTAGCTATGTGATGTTCTCCTCCCCTCTTTGATCTTCATTGTTTAGACCTCGTGAGCTGCCCAACATGATCGAGGCACCTTTGTATATTTCTGCTATTGCTATGTTGAGTTTGATAGGATCTGATGGATTGTGAGATTATGTTCAGATTGTGATAGAGTAATATATTTGGTTTTTATCTCTTATATTTTTGTTCCTAAGTAATTCTTGCATGTTCCCCGTTGCTGTTTATTGCTTTGGCCAAGTAGTAGGTAGTGACTCCAAGAGGGAGCGTTGTGCTAGATTGTGGGTTCATTCCCCCCGATGACACACTTGAGTGACAGAAACATGAGTCTAGGGGATGTGCTGTTGCCAAAAGGGGGAAAACAACGGTGCTTGTAACCGCGGTTACAAGGATTGTTTACTTTACGCAGAGTTCTTTTTAATGCAGTTGTCTGTTGCTTTGGGTTTACACTTTGGATGGGGCTCGCAACTTAATACCAGCGAGATGTTCTGGATAGATATCTCAAGGTGGATGATTAGTAGTAGATGCAGTTGGATTTCGGTCTACTTACCTTGGCGTACTGCCTATGCTTTTGAACCTCTTCCTTTCTTTTGTAGCATAGTTAGCATTGCGGTGCGTTCATAATCCTGTCAATTGCCTTTCTGTCATTTGTTTACCTCGCATAGCAATTTTATCGTCTTTTGGGAGAGAGACATCACTAGAGAACATCACGTATCCCGGTCCATATCCTTATCATTGTTTCCACGCTATATTTACTTTTCTGCATTTACTTTCAAGTTGCTATTATTATCCCTTGCGTTTATCCTTTGTAAACAACAAGACCGGACAGATTGACAACCTCTCTGAACTTCGTTGGGAACAAAGTTATCTGTGTCTGTGTGCAGGTCCGCGTCAGTTGCTCCACTGACACCTACTTATCATCTCTGGAGTTCTACTGGAGACAAACGTTGGTATCTTTACCGAGGGAAATTTGCTGCTGTGCTGCATCACGCCTTCCACTTGGGGCTCACCAACGAAGGGCGAGAAGACTACACCCGTCAACCCTCGCGCGATCAGGTGCCTAAAGAACGGGAGAAGCTGTACCTCTACATAGCAGCACGCAGCAGTGTCGTGAGCATGGTGCTCGTCGTCGAGCGCGCAGAAGAAGGCAAAATCCAGAGCATACAAAGACCAATTTACTACCTCAGCGCGTTGCTCACAAAGCCACAGCAACGGTACCCACACTACCAGAAGCTCCTGCTCTCCATTATCATGACCTCCAGGAAAGTATCGCACTTCTTCGACGAACACTCCATCACAATCGTGAGCAGTGCACCACTCGCGGACATCCTCAACAACCCCGGAGCGACCGGCCGAGTCGCTGAGTGGAACATGGAGCTCAGCCCGCGAGACCTGCAATTCAAACACCCAACAGCAATAAAAGCCCAAGTACTCCCAGACTTCCTGGTCGAGTGGGCAGAAGTCCAAACGCCAGGTCCCCCAGACCTGTCCAACTCATGGACGATGTATTTTGACGGATCCAAAAGACAGCAAGGAGCCGTAGCAGGCGTCGTACTAGTCTCAGCCAAAGGAACGAAGCTAAAATACATCCTCCAGATGAACTTCAGCAATGCCTCCAACAACGAAGCAGAATACGAGGCACTACTCCACGGCATGCGCATGGAAAAAAATTGCGGCGCCACTCGCCTCTCGATCTATAGAGACTCCAACCTCGTCATCCAGCAGGGCATGAGAGACTGTAACGCAGTCGCAGACAACATGACGGCCTACCAGAAGCTCTATAACACACTAGAGGGAGGATTCGACGGCTGCGAACTCAACTACATCCCTAGAGCAAATAACACAGAAGCCGATGACCTTGCGAACATCGGATCGACCCGAGGACAAATACCGCCAGGTGTATTCCTCAAGAGCATCAACCATAGATCGATCAAAGCGAAGACAGCGGCACCCAAAGCAGTCGCAGAGGAAGATGACACAAATAAACCAGCACAGGTGGCAGCAACGAGCACAGCCGACGGCACAAGCAGCCAAGCAACCGAAGCCGAGGAACCAACATCACTCGAAGGCCCAGCCTGATTAAAACCTTTCCTTCGATTCTTAATCGAGGGCACCCTACCGCAAGACGTTGCAGAAGCCCGATGCATCAGTCGACGATCTAAAGCATTCACAGTAATCTACAAACAAATCTATAAACGCAGCATTTCTCAGGTCCTCCAAAAGTGTATAGATGAGAAAGACGGCGAAACCCTACTACTCGAGATCCACGAGGGCACCTGCGGACATCATGACAGCAGTCGAGCACTCGTGGCCAAAGCCTTTCGAGCAGGCTTCTACTGGCCGACAGCTATGAGAAACGCAGAGGATATCGTACGGCGCTGCATCGCCTGTCAAAAGTTCTCCAGCAGGCCACACGCCCCAACATCGCAGCTCAAAACCATACCATTGTCATGGCCATTTGCCACATAGGGACTCTACATGGTAGGCCCACTCAAGAAATCCTCAAAAGGAGGACGAACACACCTACTAGTCGTAGTCGACAAGTTCACCAAATGGATCGAATCAGTACCAATCACTAGCTCAACAGCCCTCACGACGGTTAACTTCATCAAGTCAATCATCTTCAGATTCAGAGTACCACAAAACATCATCACAGACAATGGCACAAACTTCATAGCAGCAAAATTCCAAAACTTCTGTCAAGAGCTGGGCATCAAAATCAACTATGCATCAGTCGCACACCCGCAGTCCAACGACCAAGTGGAGAAAGCAAACGACCTAGTATGCGGAGGAATAAAGAAGCGACTGCTAGCACCACTAGAACAAGCCGCATGCAACAGGGTAGAGGAACTTCTCGTAGTACTATGGAGCCTGCGCACCACCCCAAACAGCTCAACCCAGTATACACCTTTCTTCTTTGTATACGGGGCAGAAGCAGTACTGCCGCACGACTTAAAATTCCGAGCTCCCAGAATCTCAGGATACCAAGAGGAAGAGGCAGAAGAAGAACTGTAGAACGACAAAGACACAGCAGACGAAGAACAAGACACAACCATCACAATATCTGAAGGATACCAGGACAAACTGCGTACATATCAAAGCAGTCTCCTGCGGACCAAAACGTTCGCCAAAGGAGACCTCGTGTTATGGCTAATACAGGAAAAAGTTGTTGGGTCTCGCAGCAGAAAACAATAATTTTTCTAAATAGCATCGCCCTTAACCCAAGATCTATCTAGCTGTAATGCCGTAACGGAAAGACTTGCGGAAACATACCTCGGGGTGTAGTCCGTTACGCGGGAAACGTTCCCGCAAATGTGGTTGATGAAGACGTAAACCTTTCACAGCCCCCTGGCTGTGTTAGCACCCTGTTGGGTGGTAGTGCCGCACGTGCAGCACCTCGTAGTACTCGCACACGTACGGACTCGATGACGACCTCCGTTCTCCGATCCATCGAAGGTGGCGGAAGTAGACCTCCCGGAACCAAAGTTGCAGCAGCACGAAGGCGTGCGTATGGTGGAGAAGCCTCAATCCCAACACAGGTTCCAGACAAGGGGACCCCGGCTTGAGAGAGACGAGAGAGGGGAGAAGACCGGTGAAAACCGATCTCAATTCGGAGTAATATTTATTTTCTCACGAATTTCTGTGTATTAAATATGTGCACCCTGCCCATCTATATATAGGCAGAGGGGAGGGAGTCAACCCCTCTCCCCTAGCAAGGTGGGACTAAAGTCCCTTGCTAGGGGGAGGTGGCCGGCCAAGGGAGGAGGGGGTGGCGCACCCCTCATGGGCCCTAGGGCCCATGGCGCCTCCCTCTCTCTCTCTTTTTTCTTTTTTCCTTTATTCCCCTAATGGGCTTCTTTCCCAAAGCTGGCCCATTGCACTTTTTAATTATGAATAAAATGTTATTAATTATTATTTCACTTAATTAATAAATAATACATATTATTTCATCTCCCGATGATCCGGAACTCCTTCCAGCTCACCCCGAACAACCTTCGGACCAACACGGAACTTTTCCGGTACGTCTTTCTCTCTTCTCCGGTAACTCCGATAGTTCCGAATAGGTCTCCGATATTCATCGAGCCCTTAAGTGTGTTACCGTACGGTCCGAGAACACTCCAATCATGATCGAGACAAAGGCTACGGCCAATGATCAATAGCGGGACCTGGATGCCCATAATGACCCCTGTGTATTCCGGAAGTAACCGATTGGACCGTTCACGTTGTATACCATTCCCTTTGTCATGCGATAATAGATTGGTCCAAGATTTGATCAATTGCATCCAATGCATTTGTTCTATCTTGTTAAGGACAAATCTTTATTCACTCGTTCCGTGATATTCATCCTTGTGACCTAGTCACACGCTGCGCAACTTTATGGATGGAATCTCACCGTGTTGGCCATGAAGTATCTTTCCATTATATGGATTGACAAATCCCGCTCTTGAATCAACAATCCTAAACATATCCCATCGGATAGCCCAAGATACACCTTTATGGTCACCATGTTTCAGTGTGACGGTTATTGCACTCAAAGCATCCTCTGAAGATAGCAATTATGCGTGATCTCACGGTCAAAGGAACAGGCTACTACGTTCTGTAATGACAACACTGAACTTTTACGATTTTATCATGTTGCAATGCTTGCATTGGGTAATGTTCATCACGTCATTCATTCAATGAGGTGACCTTACCGTCAATTGACTTGATTGTCCATGATCATGAAACCACAATCATCAGTTGACGATAAACTAGTCATCATGAGAGGCTGACTAGAAACTCTGGTTGTTTCTATACCACACCTGTATCATTGTTTCACTGATACAGTTCCAGCACAGTAGGAAACTGGTCATGAACTTATTTAGATATATTGGAATAATCATATATTATTTGCCTCTAGAGCATATATCCAACAGTCTCCCACTTGCACTAGATAGCAAATAATCTAGCTGCATATTTTCTCGATCATAATCATCTTATCATATAAGTGTTTATTGATCATACTTGCTCATGGAAGAGTTTTCGTCAACGATCTGTACCCGTTCAGATTCGTATGTTCCGTTGCAACAGGTATTGGTCAACTTTCTTGATATACCCTTCATTATCTAATAATGCTTGAATTATAAGTTTGGCGGGAGAGTGAGACTTCTTATTTTACAGTATTCTCTAATGACAAAATGGTTTTAGTCCCTAGGACTCCCATAGTCATGTATACTGAAAAATACACTCAGCCAGAAGTCTAAACTTCTTACGCTAAACTTTATTCAACCTTCTACTTCCTTAAGTAGATATTTATATTTTGTAGAGTTTTGGTTCGTGAAATTATGGCTCACATTTCCTTTCTATTCCTTTTGGTGATATCTCTAATTCATATAGACCCATAATAAGGCTTGCAATCGTAATCCAGTATTACATTCAAGTCTATTATCTTTTCTATCATTTAGAGTATTGTCCTAAGTTTCTCTTCAGATACTGAATGCTTGGACTTTTCTCAGGTTCTGTGTTTTGTCAACCAAGCACATCGGAACCTGTTCTTCTTCTAAGAACTTTTGAGTCATTCTGTTATTGGATTCACAACTTCTGTTTTATGGTAGAATCATATGTCAAAGATCATATAGGATCACATGTCTTGAGACAAAGTGCATCCCTATTCTTCCATTAAAACATTATTTTGTGATATTAAGGTTTTACATCCTTTATATAATTCCTAGCCACAAGAACCTTTTCTTGTTTAGGATATCATTCCAATCCTTTTGATGTTCATTACACGTGCCCTAATCTAGCCTTATAGATTTTAGTGCGTGATACATCTGTATTTCGTTCATACAAGATTCTCGTAATCCTTTCATCTTATTAGCCTTAATCTCCATGTATATCAACGTATATATATGAGATTGCTTTCACATATATCATTGTATATATATATATATATATAAATGAAACTGATATTGTGCTCCCACTCAAATATATTCGACATATATCTGTTAGTAAGCTTTTATTAAGTTTCTATTCTAATTATGTCAGACATAATAATATTGCTCCCAAAGCTCCCACTCAGAAAGTGCTCTATGCATTCCATGTTTTCAGGAAGTCTCCAAAGCTCCCACTCAGTTTCATGAAATTGCAGTCCATCTCAATATTTTGATTACTTCAAAATCACTTGATCAAATCAAGGTTTGAGAGTTTCTTCCTTGAGGTACTATGGTCCATATTATCGAAACATTCTTTCGTTTATGCCAATTGCTTCTTCTCTTAAAATTCCTCAACTTGAATGTGATGCAATTTCAAGCTATGGTCCCTTCATAGTGTTCGTGAATGAAAATACCCATATTGATTTAGCATTACTACGCTTCCGTAGTCAATCATTATTGAATTTAGCCATAACATCTTTTATGTGCCAAATCATGCCTTTATGTGTTGCATCATTCTTAATAACTTCCTGGTTATTCGGAATGTGAAATAACTACTTTATTTCATAGGATGTGAGCCATCCCATATGCAACTCAATATGACTTCATTTCTCCTCCTTTCCTAGGTAACCATCAATTCCCCGTAATTTATGAGTAGTGTCCCTTTGTTTCACTTAAGAAGACTCATGATTATTGTTCTGTACAGAACGTATTCATGACAATCTTCTTATTTTTAAACTAAGGCTTTAACTTATATACGATGATCATCATCAATAGCATATTTCCTCTTTTCATGGAGTCATTTCAGCGGAACGTTTTCCGTTGCGTTACTCTGTTATCTGGAGGAAGGGTCAATCACTCGGGGGCTCGAGCATAAACTCCCCCCGAGAGACGCTATCCTCGCTCATGCGACTATACTTAAAAGCACTCGGGGGATCGAGCATAAACTCCTCCCCGAGAGACGCTATCCTCGCTCATGCGACTATACTTAAAAGCACCCGGGGGCTCGAGCATAAACTCCCCCCGAGAGACGCTATCCTCGCTCATGCGCCTATACTTAAAAGAACTCGGGAGCTCGAGCATAAACTCCCTCCCGAGAGACGCTATCTTCGCTCATGCGACTATACTTATAAAAACTCGGGGGCTCGAGCACAAAACTCCCCCCGAGAGACGCAAGCTCATCTGCAAACACCGACAAAAGAATCATATCGAAAAGCGCAAAGTTCTTTAGTCTTCACCTAAAGACTCGGGGGCTACTCCCATCGGGAGCGCTGCCGCGCACCCGATCAAAAACTTGGAGTAAAATAGCAACGGGAAAGGACAAGCCCAGGTAGAAAACAATCACAGCCTACGCCTAATTCTACAAATCAAACATAGCCTCGAGGGCTACTCCCATCGGGAGCGCTTCCGCGCACCTGAAGGACAATTTTATTACACAGGATTTGAAGACAGTCTTTCATTACAAAGGAGTCGAAGGCAGTTTTCATTACAAAGGAGTCGAAGACAGTTTTTTACAAAGGAGTCAAAAGACAATTATCGCTACAGAAGGACCTGAACAACTACAAGCGGGGTTACAATTATCCCAAGGAATTACGACTTCTACATGCATATTCATGCCGAGATAATTGGCACTTTCGTACCACAACATGACAAGCATCACCACAGACAAAGTAGCAACTCAGTCCGCGAAGAAGCAAGTCACCGTCCTCCAGTTCTACAAGGTGCCTCTCCTGCTGACAGAGCCGCTTGACGACCGGCTTGACGTCCAGCTCATCTTTAGAACTAGAAGAGCAAGCACCATCAGCCGAGGAATCGGCTGAAGATGAAGTCACGGTAGAAGCAGGAGTACCACCACTCGACCCATCGGAATCGCCACTGCTTGTCTCCTCCCAGTAAGGATCCAGACGATTGCCACCAGCATCAAATGCGCGAACAGTAAGAGTATCTTCACCATCAAAACGATAGAAAAGGCTATCTTCTTCACGCAGATTCAGCTGAGGAGAAAACACCCTCCAGCCAGATCCAAGAAAAACCAAGGATGAACTATCAACTTCCAGCTCCACCCAAGAAGAAGGCTAGCGCATCCGTGAAGATGGAGCCAGAAACCCCCCAAGATAAGATCAGAAGCAATGGAGGAAAATGAGAGTGGAAGAGGAATCCGGGCAGCGGTCCGGCTAAGAACACGCAAAAAAAAATCATAGCACCAAAAACAATCTTCCATGGAAGAAGAAGAAGACGCCGATGCAACACCACGACGTCAACCGTGTGAAGAGCGAGGCGTGCGGCCACCATGGCCACGGCGGCCACGACCTCGCCCAGTAACACCACCACCACGCTTGGGCGCCATATGAAGAAGAAGCAGAAGAGAAAGATGCGAAGAATGGATGCCAAGAACAGGCAACAACAAGAGGTATTTATAACACATTCCAAGGGCATACCGGGGAAAACACGCAGAAGCCCAGGCGGCGCCATCATTACATCAAAGACCAAACCGGGCCGGGCGTTACGAATTCCAAGACAAGATGCCTTCACACGGTCAACAATATTTAAAGGACACGTCAAATCTCGCCTGTTTCCCATACAAGCTTTGGAAATCCAACAGAAAGCAGGCAGCATGACGCCCAAACCATCATTATGAAGGGCTAGAAGACGCGAGGGATCAAAAAAGCAAGCATCATAGGTCACCAAACAGCATGGCAATACATATCAGCGTGACATCTCAAGAGGGACGGATCAAGATAAAAACAAATTGGAAAGAACAAAAGACTCCAAAAGCTACCTATTTCTTGATTTCCAAATTTACTGATTTTTAAAGAAAAATCTCTTACTCCCATCAGGAGTACCTTTATTCGAGTTCTGGTGCTCCCTCATCCAGAAGGCGAAGACGTGCTCGAGTTATCACTTGCACCAGCAGAAACAACATACTCTCAGAGTTCGGGTGCTCCCTCACCCTGAAGACAATAAAGCATTCGAGTGACCACTCGCAAAAGACTCAACAAGTATTCGACAATATGATCTACTCGCGCACTCAACGACTTTCCGAGTGGGTGCTTTCATATTTTCCTCGCCTTAGTTAATTACAAGCTCCGCGAGCGACTGCTAAGTAGTTCACTTGATTTTTTATTCCAAGTGGGTGCATCGCTAACCAGGATCCGTGCCTCTACAAAAAAAACAATTATGCCTGGGCTACGACACACTGTACCCAGATGCCATGCAGGCTTAGCGTGTAGGGAAGACCCCGCTGCGCAGAACAGCCGGGTCGGGACTTGCCGCAGAGCGATTTCACTCCCGACCTTTTCCATGCGCTCGCATGATAGAAAGAGACGAGCGGACGCGCTCAGGCTATTTTCTTGGACTGGCAGCAATTGATCCTATAAGACCTGCAGCGGCATGACTTTGCTTGACACCGATCGTTCCAAGTTCATGTCGAGGGACGTGAGCTTGATTGTGCTATTGCGGTATTTGCCACTAGCGCAATTCATGAAGGCTCGACCAGTCGACTCCTTGGGCCCTTTTTATCTTAGCAATCCCTCGAAACAGGTATTGTCATGGCTCAAAAATCCCAGCGACCCGCGGCAGTGCCACGCCAACAAACAATAAAGCGTTGACGAATTCGAATTCCTGCGCGACTCTTCGAGTCCCCCAGGCACTCGGGGGCTACTGACGAGGGGGTGACCCCACGACTCCTGCGTATAAGGATACCAGGTGCGTATGAAGACAGAAGGCCCGCTTGGAAGCCTCGATAGGCCCATGGCTGGCCCAATCAAGCACCGACGTAGGAGTCCGCGAGTGATATGGAAGGCGCGACTTGGCATACGAGGCAAGACTAGAACTAGGAAAGTGCCTTTGTAACCTAGTACGGACTCCCCGAGACCTAGCCTAGTATATAAAGGCTGGGAGGGGAGACGTCCAGATCAATCCAATACGCATCTACTCTCCTGGTCTTGCGAGAACTCGCCTTGGCCTCCCCTGTAATCGCCCCATCACGCAGTAATATCGAGAAGGAAGTGCTTCTCCTGTTAGCCGACGAGTATCGTCCAACCTGTGACTTCTCTATGACTAACCCAGGTTCCCTGACCATGGGATTTTCCGGGGCCGATCACCGTCAATAACGGTCAACGAAATCGCAAGTACTTATGTGGCACCCTGTTCTGAATTGCACATGGTTTTCTGTAGCTTACATGTGCACGTACCCAAAAGCTTAAAAATTAATAACTGTGTGCTTTGTTATGACCCTACTGTCTAGCTCATAAAGGGAAGTGGGCTTGTGGACAATGCATGGGGAATACTTGAGACTAATTGATAGCACTGACCTTGCTCTGCGGCTGCGGAAAAAGAAGTCAATCCTTGGTCATCGGCGGGGTAGGGCATTCTTTCCTGGGTCCCAAGCGGCATATGAGCTCATTCTTAGGTTGGTGGCGTTGCCGGCCGGCATGATTGGAGGAGCTCATTCCTCGGTCGACGCCGTTGCCTGCTGCATTATTGGAGGAGTTCATTCCTTCGTCGGCGGCGTTGCCGGCCAGCCTGATTGGAGGAGCTCATTCCTCGGTCGACGGCGTTGCCAGCCAGCATGATTGGAGCATTTCATTCCTTGGTCGACGGCGCGGATGATTGCGTCTCCTGTCATTGTCTGGATACGCTTTGCTCCATCATCTCTGCTCTGTCTCCTACTCGCCTTGGCTTGGCGACGCCCACACTATACACTCGTGCTAGCTGTGTGGTTCAGGACACCGCCCGACTAATTAATTCGGGTATTCGATCGATTCATAACTATGCGTGTTCAATGTACTGGTCTTTAATTATATCCAATATCAAACATTACAGATTGGGAGTAGTTATCTATATGATGTCCATAAATTATGCATAGACTTGGACAATATACTATGAATTATACGTCCACCTTCGGACAGACACGATGCATTTCAAATAACCCCTTCGTGTGTGCAGATTGATCTATCTGATGTCAGGGAGCCGAACCAGCAGTAGATATATTGCGGGCATGAGTGGGTTCATTTTAGCTACTGAGAAAGAAATGGTGAAGAGGAATACCCGGAGAATACAGTGTCCATGCAGAACTTGTGTCAACAATATATTACATCATATTGACACAGTGCAAGATCACTTATTCCTTCATGCATTCATGGTGGGATACACTTGTTGGACCAAACATGGTGAAGATGCGGTCATGGGTGAAGGTAACAACCCGGGTGGTAATATACAAAACTCTGAACCGGGGCACACTGATATTGAATACAACTGCATGGGTGGGATGGAAAACCCCCAACAGAACATAGAATGTGAGAACCCAAACCGTTCGGAACAAAACCGATATTGTGTGATGCCATCTTATGACATGCCAGATTTCGATGCCATGCTTGGAGATTTCGAGGGGGCACATGTACCAGGGGAGTATAAGGCTATGGATACCCTTAAGGTCGACGCCAAGACATATTTGTATCCAGGATGCAAAAAGAAATATTCCAAGCTGAGGGCCACACTAATATTTCTCAGATATAAAGAAAAATACGGTGTACCAAACAAGGGCATGACATAATTGCTAACAGTTTTGCAAGAAATGTTTCCAGACAACAATGTGCTACCAGTTACGAACAACAAAGCCATGAAGGTGGTTTTCCCATTCTCACTTGAAGTCCGGAAGATACATGATGTGTGAATGACTGTATGACGTACGACGGTCCAGACAAAGATTTGCGTGAATGTCGCATATGCCACCAACCACGATATAAGCGTAAGCTAGCAAAGGACAAGAACAAGGCTGACGACGAGATTAAGACGGGAATCCCATTTAAAGTGGTTTGGTACTTTCCTTTAATTCCTAGGTTGAGGCATTTGTCTGAAAACCCCAAAGAGGCAAAGCAGTTGCGCTGGCATAAAACCCGGACAATAGATAAATATTTGAGGCACCCGATAGATGCTCAACAGTGGCGCGCAATCGATGAAAGGTATAAAAGGTTCAACAAGGACCCTAGAAATTTGAGACTTGCAGAGTGTACTGACAGGATGCACCCATTTAGCGAGATGAGCACTCAGCATAGCACCTGGCCGGTGCTTTTGTGTAGATATAACTTAGCACCTTGGTTGTGTGTGAAGAAAAAATACATAATGGTGTCAATGATTATAGAAGGCCCGAAGCAACCTGGAAATGACATTAACATTTACTTTCAGCTATTGGGGAATGAACTGAAGGAGTTGTGGGCTACACCAGGTGTAAGATGTTATGATGCCTACAAAAGGAAGTTTTTCAACCTTCGTGCCGTGCTGTTACACACCATTCAAGATATGCCTGCATCAGGCCACACATCGGGGCAGAAAACAAAGGGGAAAGTGGGATGTGTGACATGCATGGATAGAACTGCGAGTCATTATCTTACAAACTCACATAAAACCGTGTACATGCGTCACCGTAGGTTCTTAAGAAGAGGTCACCCATATAGAACGATGACAGCATAATTTTACAATACAACGGAGAAAGGATGTGCTCCAAGACCTTATACCGGGAAAGAGGTCCGCAATATGGAAAACAAAATAAATTTTGTGCTTGGCAAGGGAAAGGGGCCTTCTTCGAAAATAACACCTCAGGACCAAGTGTTTAAGAAGAAATCATTGTTCTGGCAATTAACTTATTGGAAGATTCTAATTGTGCATCACTGTATCGATGTCATGCACGTAGATAATTTTTTTTGTGAAAGCCTGCATTGTACGCTTCTCCAGATAAAAGGCAAAAAAAAGGATGGGGCAAATGCAAGGATGGACATGCTTAGTGGTCAACCAACTGGTGTGCAAGATGACAGAGACGGTCAGTTTACTCTCCAACTCCGGTTAGAATTGAACAAAACCGGAAGTGAAACAGTTCTTTGAGTTTTTGTTGTCAGTTAAGACACCCTCTTCCTACTCTGCAAGCATCAGGAACCTAGTTGATTCAAATAATAAGAAGTTGACACACATGAAGTCACATGATTTCCATGTTATGCTGACACAAATCCTCCCAGTGGCCATCAGGAATATGATGCACAAACAGATTCGAGCCACGATCATTGCTCTCGGTGACTTCTTTAATAAATTATGGAAGAAGGTCGTAGACCCTGATGAACAAGATGGTATGCAAAAAGATATTGAGAGAATATTGTTAGAGCTTGAGATGTTTTTTCCTCCGTCGTTCTTTGATATCATTGTCCATCTTAGTGTGCACCTCGTCGACGAGATAAAGTTGTGTGGTCCTGTGTTTCTACGCAACATGTATCCTTTTGAGCGGTTCATGGGAATATTGAAGCACCTATGTGGGAACCGTTATCATCCAGAGGACAACATCGTTCAAGGTTATGTATCGCAAGAGGTGGTCGAGTTTTGCATGGAATACATGAAACAACAACCTATTGGTGTGCCTCTATCTCGGCACGAGGGAAGGCTGGCTGGTTATCTGATCCTTAAGGGAACAACGTGCCATTCAAATTCTTCAATGGTAGATGAAGCCCATTTGACGGTATTGCATCACACCAGTAGGTCTCTCTGCTTATGAGGATGAACACTTGGAGTTTATAAAAAAATAGAGATCGTCTAAAGAAGCCGTCGGTACGCACATTGAACAATACACACAATGCATAATACATTGGATGGCTGAAGGATCATTTGAAAAATGGACCCAGTGGAGACGTGCTAACGTGGTTGGCGCAAAAACCATCACCTAAAGTTGTGAAATAACAATCATATGACATTAATGGGAACACGTTCTACACGATTGATCGTGATGAGAGGACCACGTAGCAGAATAGCTCTGTTAAAAGAGAATCCCTGTGTGCCGGTAAAAATCCTAAGTCTGTTGTTTACTATGGAACCATCCAGGAGATTTGGGAGCTTGACTATGTGCAAATCAAGGTGGAACTATTCCCGTGTAAATGGATCGATCGTGAAGAAGTGATAGTTGATGAATATGGGAGGACCTGTGTGAATATCAACAATATGGCCTACCAGGGTGACATGTTCATTATCGCCAGTCAAGCTACCCAAATTTTCTATGTGATAGACACGTTGAATGATGGTTACCATGTGGTTATGTTTGGGAAGAGGAGGATATTAGGAGTTGAAAATGTTGTTGATGAAGAAGAGTACAATCATTTTGATGATTTTCCAACAGTTGGTGCACGAATCGAGGAATCAAGGAATGAAAATACCATCACAGATCCTGTGTTCATGAGGGAGGTTGGTGCTGATGATGTTCACAGGTACAAGCTTGGAGACAAGCCAGGAGAAGACGAACCAATATACTAACTAATTATCTAAACGAGTGTGTATGTCTTGCCCTTTATGTATTGTGCTTGTTTTTGGTGTGCCCACAGCGGATGTTGCGTTTGTTTGTTACTTCAACTCTGATTCTGGTCGTGGGTTTATCTATGAATCACGGAAAAATCCTATATTATGAGTGTGTATGTCGTATAGGTGTCTATATATGGTGTTGCCACCCACATTGATGTATTTTGATGAAAAAAATGTGGTCCAATATAAAGGGGAGGTACCCGGCATTGCCTAGAATTAAGATAGAACTCCACTTAATGAGAAACCACAAATTCGTCCCGTGGGGATTCAAACCGTGGTCAGCTGAGTAGAAGAAACCTCAACCTTGAACCATGGTGAGGTTATCAACGCACACGGTTTTAATTGTACAAACGTGTGGATAACCTCAACCCTGAGCCGTTCGACGTTGCATTCTGATTGGCCAGAACGCACTACCACGGATCGCACGTCTTCATCATCGTCCGTGCACCCGGATCCAACGGCCACCAACAAACCCACCGTTTGTACATGTAGTTCTAGTGTATATTCTGTTTAAATCATTATAACATTTTAAGTGTAATAACTTGTTTAAATATAGGAAATTAACAAGGAATGCGTCCTAATTTGAACACAAGACACATTTAGCAAAAACTCGTCAAGTTCCGAGTGATTTTAGATTTTTTGGAATTAAAACCGTCGACCTCAATGTTTTCGGACGAAATCCCTTGCCAATGTGTTCCAATTGTATTCCAATTCCATGGGTGGTTACTACGCGTTAACCCAGGAGCACACATACGGTTCAAGCACAACTCGCGCAAATTTCGTTTACTTGCGGCTACATTTAGAAAAAATCATATGGATTGCTTAAAATGCACTTAGTGCCTAAAATATCAAATGCATCTAGTAAAAATGGCAAATTTTAGCTTAACGCAGGGGATAAAGTCGGTGGTTTGTAGAAAATGAAACAAAGCCATCCGACAAAGGAAATGTCATGTTTGCTTTCAACCCTAATGCATTAGTAAACCGAGACCATGATCATTCATGTGGGATGCCCTAGTGTGCAAGAGCATGGCGTCATAACTTTTTGAAAACGGCAGAAAGTTATGCTCTCATCTACCATGCGACATGGGGGTAATTTTCTAACCATTCTGCCTTAGTAAACACAAAGTCCAAGGGGTTATTCGGTATAACTAATATGAATGTCTCTGTATGAAATTAGTGAATTAAATGTCGTGAACTACGAGGAATGGCTCAGATGTATATTAAGATTGGCCATAGTGGGGTATCATAGCTAGGAGCATATACTTGGGACTAGCAAAATGCTTATGTGGCAAATAATAAAAAATGAGAGGGAGAATGTTGGAGTAACATAGGTAGATACCGTATCATGATAAATGCCATGCTACTATGTGTCATACATGTCGATAAATGAGATCATCTATGATACTAGTTTATTATATTATGCATTACGATTATGAAGGTATTATCATATAATAGTATCATATGATACACCCGACTATATATGATTGAGTAGCCTAAGGCTGGCCACAATGGGAGTAACTTGCAATGGGCATGTAGTTAATGAGTAGAGAAGTGTTTGGCCATAGTGGCGTGTATTTTTATATAATCATGGTCAAAGTTGTAAAAGTTTGACTTTCCAACCAAATTGGAAGTACACTCTTCAAAAGACGGAGGGAGTAGGTGCTAACATCACACATTTCAAGGAAAAAAATGCTTATGTGGCATGTAGTTAATGAGTAGAGAAGTGTTTGGGGTAACTTAGCTAGTAGTTAATGTAATAACAGATATACCAAAGAAAGATGAGTCTATAACCTAATAAATAAGGTGTTGCATGAAACCACATACATGTTACCAATGTGAACGTGGTAACATAAACTCGTAATATGTGTATATGTTATTACTTTAAGTTACTGCCCATTGTGGCCAGCCTAAACGTTGTGGATGTGTCTGATCATTTTCGTTGAATGACTAAGTAATGATAATTAGTCCAGCTATGGGGCATTTTAGGATTTGTCTGGTTAGGCTGTCAGCTCATACGATTATAAATGTATAATTGTTTGGATAACCTCAAACACGGGCTGTTCGACCGTGCGTTCTGATTGGCCAAAAGGCAACACCACGGATCGCACGCCCGCACCGTCCACCAGGATCCAACGGTCACCGAGGAGGCCTTACCCGTGGAAAGTACTTGCTGTTCTAGGTCATATTGCAACGCACACGGTCGTAATGAAAAACTGTGTGTATAACCTCAAACACGGGCCGTTCGATCGTGCATTCTGATTAGCCAAAAGGCAGGACCACGGATCGCACGCCTGCACCATCCAATGCACCAAGATCCAACGACCACCGAGGAGTCCTTACCCGTGGAAAGTACTTGTTGTTACATCTCATATTGCAACGCACATGGTCGTAATGAAAAACTATGTGTATAACCTCAAACACGGGCCGCTCGACTGTGCGTTCTGATTGCCAAAAGGAAGCATCAAAGATCACACGCCCGCACCATCCAATGCACCAAGATCCGACGGCCACCGAGGAGGCCTTACCCGTGGAAAGTACTTGTTGTTCCAGCTCATATTGCAACACACACGGTCGTAATGAAAAACTGTGTGTATAACCTCAAACACGGGGCGTTCGACCGTGCATTCTGATTGGCCAAAAGGCAGCACCACGGATCGCACGCCCGCACCGTTCAATGCACCAGGATCCAACGGCCACCGAGGAGGCCTTACCCGTGGAAATTACTTGTTGTTCTAGCTCATATTGCAACGCACACGGTCGTAATCAAAAACTGTGTGTATAACCTCAAACATGGGTCGTTCGACCGTGCATTCCGATTGGCCAAAAGGCAGCACCACAGATAGCACGCCCGCACCATCCAATGCACCAGGATCCAACGACCACCGAGGAAGCCACCGTTGTACCTGCAGTTCAAGCGGATATTCTATTTAAATCATTTCATGTTTTAAGTGTAATAAAATGTTTAAATATAGGATATTAGCAAGGAATGCGTCCTAATTTGAACACAGGTCACATGTAGATGCGTGCTAGCTGTGAAAAAAATAACAATGACAATTGATGACGTGACGACACATTTTCCTTGAAACTTGAACACCTCACGTCTCTTTCCTTATCGAAACCATGATCGTTCCTGTGAGACCCCCCCCCCATTTTTCAAGGCGAATGCATTATAACCTTTTCCAAAACGACTCAATTTTGTTACCACACCCTACTTTCACCTAACCACGACGCGACGCAAATCCGCGACAATTTCGGGGTGATTTTGAATTTTTTGGAATTTTAAAATTGGCGATTGCAATGTTTCTGACCGAAAGACCTTGCCAATGTGGTCTGAATTCACTCAAATTCCATGCGTGGGTACTACGCGGTAACCTGAGAACACACATACGAATGTTCAACACACCTTTGCACATTTTTTGTTACATTTGGAGTTCAAATTCGAAAATTTCATATCAATTGATTACAATGCACTCAATGCACATTATCAAAGATATTCAGGGGATGTCGAATTTTAACTTAACACCATTGATGTATTACATGATTCACATAAAAGGAACCATGGCCATACGACACAGGAAATGGCATGTTTGCTTTCAGCCACAACGCGTGGGATACATAAACCATGATCATCCGTGTGAGATGACTTTGTTTGCAAGAGCCGATGCCATCGAAACTTTAAGAGAATGATACAAAGTTTTATTGGCCATTTAACATGCAACACATAACTTATTTTCATAACCACTTTACATGAAAAACCCAAAGTTCCAATGGTTTTTTGATCTAATTCCATTGATTGACTACATAAGAAATAATGAATTACATGTACCGAACTAACCAAGAATGACTCCGATTTTGAAGGCATACCGTGATCATCACGTGTTCATGTGTAAACAAAATACAATGCCAACCAATGTAAAAACAATACGGTTTTCTCGAAACCAAAACAAATCGTACGAGAACTAATATTCCCCTCACGTGATATGTATGCTTAGGTCACACGGGGATCATGATCGTGACATTTCTTACATCATTTTAATTTTTTGTATGATCTTCCAAGACCATGTTTAGAAAACGTGCCAGAATTTCGTTATCTTGGTGCATATATATGATTTCAAATCATTTAATATATATAATATCGAGTAACACATTAAATATATACAAAGCGAAGTAGTCCCTCTGGTCCTTTTTAGTCTGCATATAAGTTTTATTCGAAGTCAAAGTATCTCTACTTTGACCAAATTTATAGAAAAAAATATCGACATTCACCATGCCAAATCAATATTGTTAGATTCATCACGAAATGTAGTTTCATAGTATATTTATTTGGTATTATAGATGATAATATTTTTTAGTATAAATTTGGTTAAACTTTGAAAAGTTTGACTTGACACAAACCTAATACGCGAAGTAAAAATGACCGGAGGGAGTAGTTACCACAAAGTAGTTCAAGTTCACTAGGACATGCCGTGTTGTCGACGAGTTTTGGCGGTGGGAAAATGTCGCTTACCGAAAACATGGGCGGTAAAGTCATCGAACAAACGAGCAACCAACATGTTTGAACAAAATAATTTGATAAACGCACATGGTTTGTTAGATATAACTGATTGCATAGCAATGTATCCACGCGTCCCCCCGCTTCGCCATCGTTATTTTCCGTGGCTGCAGTACCAAGATTTTGGCCTCCACCTGCAATTGGGGATTTTTTTCTCATCAAACCCCATCGCCCCTACCCTCCCCTCCCCTCCCCCAGCCGCCCTCGCCGTCCCCTCTCCACCCAGATCCACATCTTAGCGTTGCCGCCGGCGGTGTGCAACACACACACCGCCTGTGTGGAAACACCTGTATCTCTCTCCACTAACACGTACGCGTCCCCGTCTGCTCGCCTTTCGTCGGCGAGCCCGCTCGCCATCCGGCCGGTAAGACCTAACTAGCGGTCCTGCTATCCATCGAGGTGAGTCTATCATGAATTAGCTCGATCGTTCATACATTTCGCTCCGTATGACTCAAATTTGGTTATCATTGACGTCTAAATTTAATAAAATGTTGCATTCAGTCAGCTGCATATAGACCAAGCTGCTAGATTGACCGAGTTTCATTTATGCTTTGTTCCGTAGATGTCGAGCTCGGACAACATCACCCACGAGAGTCATGAGAGCCTGTCAGAATCCGAGTCCGACAATCCTACGACTCATTCGCCTGCTCCAACGAACAAGACGCAATAACCTCAGCCGGAGCTGCATACACCACCGTCAATCACCACTATTAGGTCCCAGATACGGAAGAACGATCCCAGACGGCCTACCCTTGATCCCAAAGGTGTATATGAAATACACAGTATTGATGGGTATACTTGGGCTCCTAACTCTCCAGATAAATCACGAACAAAGTTCAGGAGTGTGTGTGGATACGTTGGAAGGACAAGGATCAACATCAATGTGGCAGATTTTCCCAAGGTTGACCCAACACATCGGGACAGGATAATCACAGAGATGATGTCGCACTTCACCGCGCCAGATGAGTTCATACGGCGGGTGGAAAGCTGTGCTCTAGGTAAGGCCAGGGATGCTTGGAGAAATTGGAAGCACGTGTTGTAGAAGGAATACATGTGTAAAGGCAAGGATCCCTTCTCTGCATACACCATGATTACAAAGCTAGATTGGGAGGAGTTCAAAATGGGAAGGTCATCTAAGGAGTTTTCTTTAAAAAATTTCATGCAATCGAAGCTTCAGATGAGGAACACACACCCCCACCGTATGGGTGTGTGTGGATACTATGACAAGAAACCAACATGGGACAAGGAGGACCAGGAAGCAGTCGTTGCTGGTTCCCCCCCCCCCCCTTCAGTGAAATAAAGGGTACTCGTGCTAGATACTTCATTCGGGCACATGCCTCAAGGAATGAGCAAGGGGAATATTACTTTGAAAAATCTGAGGACAAAGCACTATATGATAAGATGGTAAAATTGCCATCGGAACCTGGAAGGGTTTACCGGAACAGAGGCCCTGGGGATGTTCTACATGATGCTTTGGAGACCGATGAGCCCCCTGGTCGTGCAAGGGGTACATGGGTGAATGTCCCTCATAAGAGGGGTTTCCAACTCACCATAGAAGAGAAAAAGCAGATAAGGGAAGAGAAGAAAGCATTGAAGAATCCACAAATTGCTACCTTGGTGCAGATGGATCTTATGAAAGGATTATCAGTACATGCTCAAATGCTCCTGTCGCAGGAGGTCAACATGTCGGATTCTGATCTTATAACAACATCACCGCATAAGAGCAGTTGTGCATCAGCTGACCCCACCCTCGTGGACTATGATGGTGCTATATCTGATCTATATGGCATGACACGGAAGCTGACTTACGAGCTTAGACTGCATAAACGTTTGTTGCGATGTGCACTCACCCAGATTATCCCCCCCCTCACTGACGGGGGTCTCCTACTAAACAATTTGCCACTGCATCGGGGTCACGTGAAGTGTATGGTGACCAAGGTGTTTGAAGCATTCAAGAATTTTCCCCTTCCCCTTGATGAACAGCAAACCCTGGGCGAGTCATTATTGTATCAGATCTAGTGGCCGAGGAATGAAATAATTTTCCTCGATGAGATCCCTCCAACCCCAGCGCCATCCACTATTGGCGCCTTCCATCAAGCAGACCTGTTACCCACGCCACATCAGATTACACATCCTTCTGTGGATTGCCCTATCAATTCCAGCCAAGAGGCTCATTCATCAAGCTCTGAGCATCCCCTGCAATCTAATGTTCTTACACAATCTAAGGAACAACCAACTCGCTATCAGACTGTGCCAGATCTTCCTGTAACGATGAAACCACCTGTTCTAATGCCGCCCGTTCAAGCCACAATGTCCCACACACGGGAAACACCTGATAAGAAGACAGTGCCAATGGTTGCTCAGCAGACCAATCGGGCGATACCAGAGTATGACATGTCTGCTCCGCTGACCATCACGACGAAACCCGTGAATCATATGTCTGCTCTGCAGACCGACATGGCGGCAACCATGGATCACATGTCTGCTCTCAAGACCGACACGGCGGCAACCATGGATCACACATCCGCACCGCTCGCTCCTTAGCTCGATAAAGCGTCGTCGCCATCTCACCAGTCTAACAATATTGCAACACAAGCTCCACAGTTAGGGGACCTTGAATCAACGACTCAAAAGTCTGATAATTCTGGAGAACCAGCTCCGCACTCCAGCACACTTGCAGCAACAACGCAAAAGTCTGATTCACTCATACAACAAGGGCCACATTATGAAGCGACTACATCATCGGCTAATAACAAGTCCGATGCACCTGTACCTTTGGCTGCAATGTCAGTAGATCATGCAAGCATCCTGGCACCTACTGCTCATAACACTGAAGTGAGAAAGAGAAGGAAAAGCTATAAAGGTCAGACTCCGGTCACATCAATACCCAGGAAGAATAGGGCGCCCAGACGATCAGCCGACTCAATGATGCAGGTGATGATGAATCCGATGATGCAGATGAATCACATCCGCAAACAATCTTGAACCGGGACAAGAACAACGAGGCTATTATTGCAAAACTGAAGTCAGGCTTCAATTGAAATCTGGACAAGTTGTTTCCTGTATATAGAAGCCAAGCACGTAAGTCTGCACGTGTCGTGCCATATCTGACTACCAAACTCCTGAGTAAGGCAGATGTTTACTGCAAAAAGGTGCATGAATATTTAGTCGGTGAAATGCGAAAAACCGATGAACCTGGTATCACCATATACCATGGCACACAATTCGGTTTAGGTACAAAGCACGGTGACTTCCAAATAACATTCGAAGATTTTTATGACCTCTTCAACTTCGATATGCTCGAATTGGGTTTAATTCGATTCGTCGTCTTGTAAGTACTTCAGAAACTCAATAATCCTCTCATATAAGCCCATGATCGAATTATATATAACTGCATAATTTCCTTAGGGCTTTGGCGTCCTCGCCTAGAGATCGAAAGATGCAACGCGTGGATTTCATACACCCTGGTATGGCTAATGAGTATGAAATATCTTGTAACAAGGTGTAGGCCATCGAAAGTCTCGCCCGAAAGCTTTATTCCGACCAGACACCTGAATTCCACCTACTTCCATATTTTGAAAAGTAAGTAAATTATATGACCACATATACATTTACCCAAAATCAATCTGGTGGTTCATCTTGTTCATCTGAAGATGATGCCAATGATTATGATTAAAATTTTAAAACAATTAGTCTTTTAGAGTTTATTACTTTGTTGTGCATGGATTTATGCCTCATATTGGTATTTGTGCCATTGATTTGGCCTTGACATTATGGTTACCTGGTTATGCATGCATTGCTTTTGGATAGATTTTTAATGCTAAAATGCCTGAAACCCTTAATATTTGGGTTAGTTCTCGTCATTTTTTCATCAAGCTATTTTAAATGTAACTTCGTTATATCCCACAATATCTTCTGTAGCTTCTGGAGAAGGGCCACACTATTTTTGAGAGCACACTATTTTGAACCTTGCATTTACCTACATTTATTGCCTTTCAGTACCCAACATGTTTCATTTGTTTGTGTGTTTTTCTAACCTGTAGGAAACATTGGATCATTATTTTCATCGTTCTAAAGCTCAACACTTTCTACTACATTGATTCTCTATCAACAAAAGAAAACCCAATGGATCTGTCACTTGTTCAGAATTTCCTGGATAGGTATTGAATTCTTTTATGGTGAAACTTATACTAATATTTACTTACAGAAATGAGTATGGAAAAATCCAACTTCATCACAGAATTGAATGTGGACAAATTCATCTTCATTTGTAATGTACTTCATGAGAACATCTGTATTGGAGGGAACCTTTGCGATAGATCAAAACCTCTGCAACATGATGCCATTTATCCGGTACGATACAGAAATATGTTATTTTCAGAATGTATGTCCATGCGTTCAAGTTTCTATATAAGGACATTTATAATTCTATATGTACTCCAAAGAAACTAAAACAGATCAGGCCGTATGGCTTATTTGTTCCTATATATACATATGTACACTATTGCTAACTTCGTACACAAATTTACAGTGTCCTCATCAGGAACCAGGGACCAACTTGTGTGGATTCTATGCTTCTCATTTTATGAGTTACTTAGACAGTTCTCCTGCAATATATTCCTCCCGCAAACTACCAGAAGTAAGTCAAGTGTCTCAATCACTTTCATTTAAACGTACAACAAATTCTGATTTTTATATCATACAGGTTTCGAAAAGTTCACAACTGAACAGTTATCCGAAAAGTAGTTGTTGGGCGTCAGGTGAATGATATGCAAATGGTTGGACGATGTAACAGCCTGGAAATTCCACCCTAATTAAAAAATTTGTTTGTTGCATTATTTTGTTGCTTATTAGAATTGTTTGCAGTATTTGCTTCGCTAATTTATTATTCGGTGATTATATTTCCCCTCCTTCTCGCACCGGCATGCGTGACCAACCCTTCCCACCATGGCACATGGCCCTGTTGCGACACCGGGTTTCACCCGAGCACCGTCGCAACTTCCGGTACATGACCAACCATTGGCATCGGAACGAAAAACCCCATTTAATAATTAAATGGATTATTTTATTGGGCGATGGAAAATGTTCTCGGAACGTTATCGAAGTGCGGTAGAATCGACGTGCTTGCCGCGTTGAGTGTGTGGTTCGAGATTTCGACCGAATCGGAGGTTGTATGGACTCCCGGTGGTTAGAAATGTGGAGCATCGGACGCGCGAGAGAGAAACTGGGGGCATTTGCATAAACCTGCCAGCCAACCAGCCCTATAAATAGACCACCACTCTCCCCTAACCCTTCTAGGGTTTCCCTAAAAAAAATTGCACCCACCCCCTCAAAATCCCCTCCAAATTCAGCCCCTAAGCCTCTCTGTCTCTCTCTCCCGAAACCCTAGATCTGAAGCCACCGGAGCCGTCGGATTTGAAATCGGAGGGCTCTTGTGCCTCCACGTCACCCCAGAGGGGATCTAGCCAACCTCCCACCGAACCAGGCCCCGCAGGGTCCAGCCGCCGCCGACGTCAGGCCCGAACCGGACCGGGAAGCCCGCGCCGCCGCCCGAGCTCCTCCACGGCGCCTTGATACGTCCCAAACGTATCTATAATTTCTGCTTGCTCCATGCATGTTTTGTGTGACTTTGCCATGTTTTTCTTGAACTTTCATACACTTTTGAACCTATTTGGACTAACCTATTAACTCAGTGCACCCAGTTGCCAGTTTGTGTTTTCTGCTGTTTTTTTATTTCAGGTTTTCCGGCCATTAAAACTGCTCCAAAATTTCCGGGAAAAATATATAAAAAATCAGCTCAACAGAATCTTCCGGAATCACCAAGAGAGGGAAGGGGGGCCACCACCAGGCAGCCAGGAGGGCAGGTGGCGCGGCCCCACCCTGGGACACGCAAGGGACCCTCCTGACTGCCTCGTGGGTCCCCTCGATGCCCCTTCGCCTATATTTACCCCTCGGGGTGGAAACCCCTAATATCGATCTCTTTCTCGCGAACTCCCCTCTGTACCGCCGACGCCGCCGTTTCAAGATCGGGGCTGCCTGGAGAAGCTGCCCCGGCACCCTGCCGGAAGGAGGAACCCCCTCCGGGAGACCATCCATAGCCATGGACGCCTCCCGGATGTGCCGTGAGTAGTCCCCCTTGGACCATGGGTCCGTGACCAGTAGCTATGTGATGAATCTCTTCCCGCTTTGTGCTTCCACTTTCGAGTCCTCGTGAGCTGCCTCACATGATCGAGGCATCTATGTAATTTCTGCTGTTGCTATGCTGAGTTTGTTGGGATCTGATGGATTATGAGACTATGTTCAGATTGTGATGAGTAATATATTTGGTTCTTCTCTTTTATATTTTGTTCTTGAGTAAATTCTTGCATGTTCTCCATTGCGGTATTTTCTTTGGACAAGTATTTTATTTGCATCTCCAAGAGAGAGCGTTATACTCGATTGTGGGTTCAGCCCCTTGATGTCTAGCTTGAGTGACAGAAACATGAGACTAGGGGATGTGTTGTTGCCTCCAGGGATAAAACAACGGTGCTTGTACCTGCGGGTGCAAGGATTGTTTACTTTATGCAAAGTTCTTTTAATGCAGTTGTCTGATTCTTTGAGTTTACACTTTGGGTGATTTTCTGGATAGATATCTCAAGGTGGATGATTTTTAGTAGATGTAGATGGATTTCGGTCTACTTACCTTGGCGTACTACCCATTGCTTTTGAGCCCTTCCTTTCTTTGCAGCATAGTTAGCATTGCGGTGCCTTCATAATGTTGTCAATTGCCCAACTATGATTTGTTTACCTCACTAGCACTTTTATCGTCTTTTGGGAGAGAGACATCACTAGTGAAAATCACGGGACCCCGGTCCATCTTCACATTATTGTTCACACCCTCAATTTACTTTCAGCTTTTACTTTCCTTTGCACCTTTTATCTCTTGCTTTGATCCTTTCTAAACGACAAGGCCGGAGGAATTGACAACTCCTCTGTACTCGTTGGGAGCAAAGTTATTTGTTGCTGTGTGCAGGTCCACGACAACACCCTAGTCAGGAAGTAATTTCTGGCGACGTTGCCACCTACTTGTATCTCCTGAGTCCTACTGGTTCGATAACCTTGGTATCTTCACCGAGGGAAACTTGTTGCTGCACTGCATCTCAAACCTTCCACTTGGGGAACCAATGAGGGGCGAGAAGCCATCAAGCAAATTTCTGGCGCCGTTGCCGGGGACTCCAGTCTACAAGATAGGGGAGTTGCACACTATCTTTTATCTTTTCTTTTTAGTCTTGTTAGTTTACCTTTCAGTTTTTGCTTTAGTGTCCTTTATAAAAAATCCAAAAAAATAGTATGTCTGGTTCCTTACTTGCCAATCAATGTCCAACTTCTTTGAAACTAGATCTTATTTGCATGGAGGATTCACTGAGGATCAACAAAAGTGGTACAAGGAACACCTCTTGTCTGAAAAGGGGATACACTTATGGAAACAAATACACCAGTTGTATGAGTATGTTAGAAACTTGTGCTCAATATATAATATATCTTTCTGCAGGGATGAATCTTGTTGCTTTATGAGGCACAAACACCTTGCTTTCCAATGTTAGTACATGATGATGAAACCTTAGCTTCTTATGCTAACAGAAACTATGATTTTTATGATGCAGAGGAAATAGAAGAATTTTTTCTTATAAGGGTGCCTATGAAATTACTTCTCTTATTAAAAATATTGATGATGCCCCTTACAAATCTGAGAGTCTTGCTATACTTAACTATTGTTTGGAAAATTACGATATAAATTATTATATTACTGATCATCTTGAGAGAATCTCTCCCCCAAAGGAAGAGACTAATGTTTTGCAGGACTCTATGAAAGAAGAAATTGATGAAACCAAAAGCTCCTTGTATGAAAAAGAGGAGGAGAGTGCCGAACAAAAGGAGGAAGAATGGAGCCATCCATCTCTACCTTCTAATGAGAGTAACTCTTTTAATCTTACCTTATATGAGTGTTATGATCCTATGGATTCTTTTGAAATATCCCTTTTTGATGAAGTTGATGCCTTCTATGCTTATGGCCGTGATGCCACTATGGATGATGCTTACGGAAATGAACTTTCTATAGTTCCTCATGTTAAGCATGAAATTTTTTCTATTGCACCCACACTTGATTGCCATATTATCCTTTTGCAACCTCCAACTCCGGAGAAACTTTCCCTTATCAAGGCTCAATATGATGGGTTGCATTTATCTTATAATCCTAAAGACCGTGTTGAAAACTATACACGTGTGCTTGTAGGTCATGAACAACATGATTTATGTGATAGTCATATTCTTGATGTTGTTCATGATACTACTGAAAGTTATTTCGAGAGAGGGAAGTTTGGTTGTAGAAACTTCCATATTACTAAAACACCTCTCTTCATGTTGAAAATTTTGAAGTTGTTCTTTTTCGACCTTCCTATGCATGTCACTTTGTGCTTCTTTGATTTATTTTCTTACAAGATGCCTATGCATAGGAAGTGGATTAGGCTTAATTTTTTTTCATATTTTCTTCTTGATGCTCTCTTTTGCTTCAAATCCTTATTTTTATGAGAGAAACTTTTATGTTCTTTAAGCCTAGCTAATGGCTCTAAAGAAGCGCTTTCGGGAGGCAGCCCGCAACGAATTTAGTTTTTTATTTTTTTCTTTTGTTCTGTTCTTAGTGGTCTTGATGATTGTTACTACTGTAGCAACGTCATTGTATCTTTACTTTTCAAGCTTTGTGCCAAGTTTAGCCTCAGGTTGCAAGAAAGGTCAAAAGTTGGTGCTTGCTGTCCAGAAACAGATTCTGTCTGCTTGACGGAAAAATTCTCAATAAATCACCAGATCATCTTTTTGATCTCAATTTTTTTGACAGCATGCTCCATACAATTACCTTTCAGGCGTCTCTTCAAAGTTTTTTGATTTGAGTTGCAGAAGCACCTCGAAAAAATTATCCTTTCTCTGCTGTTCTGTTTTTCTCAGCTTCTGCACCGGTTTTTCTTTTCGCAGTTTTGCAATCGTTAAGCTTGCTTTTTCTTTGCAAACTTTTTTGGGCAGGCAAGAGAAACAGTAGCTCTTCCTGGAAATATTTATTTGCAGTAGAGGAAAATTATTTTATTAGGGTACTAACCTCTCTAATCAGCCTACAATGAGTTATGTATGAAGGGAGTTTTCAAGTGCGCGATGGAGGATGATGAAAGAAGATTCAGGAGTGTCAAACGCTCAAGCTTGGGGATGCCCCCATGCATACCCAATAAATATTCAAGGATACTCAAGCGTCTAAGCTTGGGGATGCCCCCGTGCATCCCCTTCTCCATCAACAATCATCAATTCGTCCTTCGTCTCACTATATTTTTATCACTTCATGCATTATGTGCTATGCTTGGAGCGTCTCTCTCTTATGTTTTATTTTTAATTTTCTTTAGTTTTGCTTGCTGTTCATAACAATTTAGATCCCGTCTTACTTTGTGTGGGAGATAAATACGCTCCACTTTCAAAATCTAGAACACATCATAGGATTTTTCCTGCTTACCTTTTTGTTGTTGTGTGTTCTTTATCTTTTCATAGCTGCTGCCATGTTTAGTCTTAGTCTTAGTTTGTCTTTAGCAAGAGCCTTGGCTTTTTTTAGTCTGTTGCTGGAATTCTTTTTAGTTTTCATGTTTATCTTGTTAAAGAGAGTTGGTTGTTGCACTGAGTTGTGTTTTGTCTTGGAAGTAGGTAATTGAGGTTGCTATTTAATTCTAGTAGTAACTTGCAATAGTTTTGAAGTTTTGATGTGAGTAATGTTTGAACTTTTGGTGTCAAGAGCTCTAGGCTATTAGTGATAGGTGTCGTATTTTGGGAAATCCGTGTTTATTTTCAAAACCTACAAAACCAGTTGAGAACTCTAGCTACTAGATGGATCACTAATCTTTGGAGGGATCGAATATTAGAGAACACTCACGTACCTGAGTCGAGGATGCACAAGGATAACCAAACCCCCATACACTCCTCCTCGGGGTACTTGTCTCTTTGTGAACCTCCTTATTAGATTGAAGAAGACTCAAGCGTCTAAGCTTGGGGATGCCCCCGATGCATCCCCTTCTTCATCAACAATCATCAGTTTGTCCCTCGTTGCACTATATTTTTATCACTTCATGCGTTATGTGCTTTTCTTGGAGCGTCTCTCTCTTTACTTTTCTAGGTTTGTTTTGCTTTCTTTGATATAGTAACAAGTTAGACCACAACTTACTCTTTTGTGTAGGAGAGATTCACGCTCCGCTTGAACTAGAACTCCTCATAGGATTTGCATGCTTATTCTTTTAGCTGTGAGCTGTTCTTTTTCTTTTCTTAGCTGCTGTTCTGTTTAGTTGTAGTGCTTTAGTTTTTCTAGAGATTTTCTTTTGTCTTAGGTTGAACTTTCTATAGGTTGCATGTTTTATCTTGTTAGAGAGTTTGCCTGTTGCACTGAGTTCTGTGTCTTGACTGAAAGTAGGTAGTTAAAGTTGCTATTTTCTTTGTAGTAGTAACTTGCAATAGTTTTGAGGTATTGACTAGAGTAATGTTTGAACTTATGGTGTCAAGAGCTCTTGCCTATTAGTGATAGATGGCGTATTTTGGGCAATCCGTGTGTTTTTCGAAAACAAAAAAACCCCTGTTGAAAACTCTAGCTACTAGATGGATCACTAACCTCTGGAGGGTTCGAATATTAGAGTACACTCACGTACCATGAGTCGAGGATGCGCAAGGATAACCAAACCCCCATACACTCCTACTCGGGGTACCTGTCTCTTTGTGAACCTCCTGATTAGATTGAGAGTTACCGATAATAAGTGCATGATTTCTTCGGACTAATGTGAGTATTCAAAAGTTGACACTTCCACCCACCTATACTTTTTCTAGCCTCTTCGGTACCGTGCATTGCCCTTTCTCACCTCGAGAGTTGGCGCATACTTCGCCGGTGCATCCAAACCCTTGGCATGATACGCTCTGTCATCATAAGCCTCCTTATATCTTTCCTCAAAACAGCCACCATACCTACCTACAAGGCATTTCCATAGCCTTTCCGAGATACATTGCCATGCAACATCCACCTTCTCATGACTTGATCTTCATGTCATACATGCTGCTTGCTTGATCGATGAGCCGCATGCTAGTTGGGCCTTTCCCTAATCATTGCTACATGACGCGCTAGTATCATTGCATATCCTGGTACCCTGGCAGAGGCATACATTTGCATCATGATAGTTACATTTTCTTTATGTGAGTACCTTTGTAAAGATTGAAAGATCTCCTATATTCTTGTAAAATATAGAGTATTGCCCCTAAAGTGTGGAAAAGATCCCAAAGAGGACAAAATCAAAAGATCCCAAAGAGGACAAATGAGAGTTAAATAGAAAGAGCCATTGAGGCCACCAAAAAAATAAAAAAAAGAGAAAAAGAGAAAATAAAAAAATAAAAAGAGAGAAGTGGGCATACTACTATTCCTTTTGAGAGATCCACACTAGTACTTCATATTCTATCCCTTGTACTCCATAGAGATCATCATCATGCATATAGCTATGTGGGGACCCTTCACACTATAGAACTTGGCTTGTATATTCCAATGATGAGCCTCCTCAAACGACCTCTAGGTCTTCTTGAGCAAGCAAGATAGATGCACCCCCACTAGTTCCCTTGGAGAGCTTTTAGCTCACATGTGCATCCGTTGTATGGCAATCCCTACTCCTCACATCATATCTATCATATGGCCTTCTCTCGCCAATGATTGTCCTAATTGATGTGAGCCTTTCACACCTTTTTGTCTTCCTCCTCCACCTTCTTTCTATTTCGCCTTTTAGGTGTCAACTTTCTTGCTCACGCTCATCCATTGCATGAGTGCTCAAAATTTCGAAAGGGAGTGGATCAGTTTGACTTGTACCTGGCTAGTGGTCTTGGGACGAGTCCAGATAAGAATCCAAAGGAGACCAAGTGTGAAACTTTAGTAGATAGATGTTCTCAACAACCTTTTTTCTCTTTCTTCCCAGTCCCTTGCTTGCACGCAAACACCATTTGGAGACATTCGATTCTCGAACAGCGAGAGCTCTTGCACCTTTTGTTCTTTTGTTGCTTGTGTCAATGCTAATATAGACTCTTGCTTGTTGAGACTTGAATTGAATTGCATGCTTTGATTGCTTTACTTAAAGGTCCTTATTTGGTTGTGTGGCATGTCACCACAGAAATTATGCTTGTTATCATTTACCTACTCGAGGACGAGCATGATTTAAGCTTGGGGATGTTGATACGTCCCAAAGGTATCTATAATTTCTGCTTGCTCCATGCATGTTTTGTGTGACTTTGCCATGTTTTGCTTGAACTTTCATACACTTTTGTACCTATTTGGACTAACCTATTAACTCAGTGCACCCAGTTGCCAGTTTCTGTTTTCTGCTGTTTTTGTATTTCAGGTTTTTCGGCCATTAAAACTGCTCCAAAAATTATGGGAAAAATATATAAAAAATCAGCGCAACAGAAGCTTCCGGAATCACCAAGAGAGGGAAGGGGGGCCACCACCACGCAGCCAGGAGGGCAGGTGGCGCGGCCCCACCCTGGGCCGCGCCAGGGACCCTCCTGACTACTTCGTGGGTCCCCTCGATGCCCCCCTTCGCCTATATTTACCCCTCGGGGTGGAAACCCCTAATATCGATCTCTTTCTCGCGAACTCCCCTCTGTACCGCCGCCGCCGCCGTTTCAAGATCGAGGCTGCCTGGAGAAGCTTCCCCGGCACCCTGCCGGAAGGAGGAACCCCCTCCGGGAGACCATCCATAGCCATGGACGCCTCCCCGATGTGCCGTGAGTAGTCCCCCTTGGACCATGGGTCCGTGATACGTCCAAAACGTATCTATAATTTCTGCTTGCTCCATGCATGTTTTGTGTGATATTGCTATGATCTAGATACACTTTCATATACTTTTGATCATATTTGGACTAACCTATTAACTCAGTGCACCCCAGTGCCAGTTCCTGTTTTCTGCTGTTTTTCTATTTCAGTTTTCCCCCATATAAAAAGTGCCAGAAAAATTCAGGAAAATTCAGATAAAAAATCAGCGTGAAGGAAGCTTCGCGAAGATCCCTGGAGGGGCCAGAGGGGAGCCAGGGGGGCCCAGGCGGCCACCCGGCGCGGCCCCACCCTTGGCCGCGCCAGGGGGGCGCCTGGGGCCCCTGGTCCACCTCTGGCCGCCCCTCTTCGCCTATTTATTCTCCGTCACGGGGAAACTCCGAAGACAGAACCCTATTTCGCAAACTCGCCTCTGTTCCGCCGCCGCGCTTCCGGGATCGGGAGCACTAGAAGACCTCTTCCCAGCACCCTGCCGGAGGGAGGATTGACCTCCGGGAGTCTCCTCTCCACCATGGATGCTCCCCGGATGTCTCGTGAGTAGTTTTCCTTGGACCATGGGTCCGTGATCAGTAGCTATGTGATGTTCTCCTCCCCTCTTTGATCTTCATTGTTTAGACCTCGTGAGCTGCCCTATATGATCGAGGCACCTTTGTAATATTTCTGCTGTTGCTATGCTGAGTTTGATGGGATCTGATGGATTATGAGATTATGTTCAGATTGTGATTGAGTAATATATTTGGTTTTTATCTCTTATATTTTGTTCCTAAGTAATTCTTGCATGTTCTCCGTTGTTGTTTATTGCTTTGGCCAAGTAGTAGGTAGTGACTCCAAGAGGGAACGTTGTGCTTGATTGTGGGTTTATGCCCCCCGATGACACGCTTGAGTGACAGAAACATGAGTCTAGGGGATGTGCTGTTGCCACAAGGGGGAAAACAACGGTGCTTGTAACCGCGGTTACAAGGATTGTTTACTTTACGAAAAGTGCTTTTTAATGAAGTTGTCTGTTGCTTTGGGTTTACACTTTGGGTGGGGATCGCAACTTAATACCAGCGAGATGTTCTGGATAGATATCTCAAGGTGGATGATTAGTAGTAGATGCAGTTGGATTTCGGTCTACTTATTTTGGCGTACTGTCTGTGCTTTTGAACCTCTTCCTTTCTTTTGTAGCATAGTTAGCATTGCGGTGCGTTCATAATCCTGTCAATTGCCCTTCTGTAAATTTTTTTCCTCGCATAGCAGTTTTATCTTCTTTTGGGTCCTAGTGAACCTCACGTATCCCGGTCCATATCCTTATTACTGTTTCCATGCTATCTTTACTTTATTGCTTTTACTTGCTATCATTATCCCTTGTGTTTTACCCTTTGTAAACAACAAGACTGGAGAGATTGACAACCTCTCTAAACTTCGTTGGGAACAAAGTTATCTGTGTCTGTGTGCAGGTCCACGTCAGTCGCGCCGCTGACACCTACTTATCATCTCTGGAGTCCTACTGGAGACAAACCTTGGTATCTTCACCGAGGGAAACTTGCCGCTGCGCTACATCTCCACCTTCCACTTGGGGTAACCAACGAAGGGCGAGAAGCCATCAGTCCGTCTCCAGTAGCTATGTGATGAATCTCTCCCCCTTTGTGCTTCCACTTTCGAGTCCTCGTGAGCTGCCTCACATGATCGAGGCATCTATGTAATTTCTGCTATTGCTATGCTGAGTTTGTTGGGATCTGATGGATTATGAGACTATGTTCAGATTGTGATGAGTAATATATTTGGTTCTTCTCTTTTATTTTTTATTCTTGACTAAATTCTTGCATGTTCTCCGTTGCGGTATTTGCTTTGGCCAAGTATTTTCTTTGCAACTCCAAGAGAGAGCGTTATGCTCGATTGTGGGTTCAGCCCCTTGATGTCTAGCTTGAGTGACAGAAACATGAGACTAGGGGATGTGCTGTTGCAACCACGGATAAAACAATGGTGCTTGTACCTGCGGGTGCAAGGATTGTTTACTTTACGCAAAGTTCTTTTAATGCAGTTGTCTGTTGCTTTGAGTTTATACTTTGGGTGGGATTCGCAACTTAATACCAGCGAGATGTTCTGGATAGATATCTCATAGTGGATGATTCGTAGTAGATGCAGATAGATTTCCGTCTACTTACCTTGGCTTACTGCCCATTGCTTTTGAGCCCTTCCTTTCTTTGTACCATAGTTAGCATTGCGGTGCCTTCATAATCCTGTCAATTGCCCAACTGTGATTTGTTTACCTTGCTAGCACTTTTTTCGTCTTTTGGGAGAGAGACATCACTAGTGAAAATCACGGGACCCCGGTCCATCTTCACATTATTGTTCACACCCTCAATTTACTTTCAGCTTTTACTTTCCTTTGCACCTTTTATATCTTGCATTGAACCTTTGTAAACGACAAGGCCGGAGGAATTGACAACTCCTCTGTACTCGTTGGGAGCAAAGTTATTTGTTGCTGTGTGCAGGTCCACGACAACACCCTAGTCAGGAAGTAATTTCTGGCGACGTTGCCACCTACTTGTATCTCCTGAGTCCTACTGGTTCGATAACCTTGGTATCTTCACCGAGGGAAACTTGCTGCTGCACTGCATCTCAAACCTTCCACTTGGGGTAACCAACGAGGGGCGAGAAGCCATCACGCCTCCGGCAGCCGCGCCACCGCTCGCTGCCGGCAGCCGCCCCGGCCAGGGCGCCTCTTCCTCCCGCGCCCATCTTCCTCCCTCTCTCCTCTCCCCTGACCTCCCTTGACCTCCCTGGCAGGCAGCTGTGCCGCCGCCGGAGCCGCCATGGGCGCCGCCGCGATCCCGCGGCCTTGAGCTCACCCCGCCGCCACGGCTCCGCCCCATCCCACCTCATCGTTGCCATCGACCGGCTACGTCGGGATCCGCCCGGCCCCGCGCCGCCGTGACGGATCCGCCTCCAGCCGCAGCCCCTAGACCAGCCGCTCGCCGCTGGCCAGCGAGACCGCCGCCGCGGTCCTCGGCTGGAGACGAGGCCGGCCCGAGCCAGGCCGCCATCGATGTGGTGGGCCAACCCGCCACCGCGTCCCAACCCCAAACGCCCGGCCCGCGTATCTCCTCTCGCCCAGGGCGAGGTGACGCTATCCCTCGCCCAGCCACCGTCTTGGTCCGAGCCCATCAGGGGTAAGTCCCTTTTCTTTTTATTTTCCCTTCTCTGTTTTTTTCCTAAGTCTGTAAAACTGTTATATGTTCCCTATTTTGTGCCTAGTTTTGCGGTAGATCCGTAGCTCAGATGAACTCGACCCCAAAATGAAATTTGTTGCTGATGATGTGCTCTAACTTTTTTGTGTAGTAAGTTAATTCATTTGAGGTCATCTTGATGGTGAAAATCTGTGTTGAAGTGTGCTCTAGAATATTACTGTTGTTGCTATTATTTTCTTGCAAGTTTGGTCGATGCTTGTGTCACATCCATGATGCCTATGCCAGTAATTCTTTCTTGTATGTGTTAAGAATCATGTGTAATTCAATTACATGCATTCCTTTGCCATGTTGGCCTTCTGAGCTATCTTATTTCTTGCTCAAAATTGGTGACCCTGATAATATGTCTAGATGTTTGTATAAAGTTGCTACTTTGATGCCTTATAGTTGGTGATCCATGCCTCATATGCTTTAACCCCAATGTAATTATTTGCTCCTTGTTATGTTTATTTTGATGGCATGCTTTAGTTTTCCATGATATCTTTACTGATCATATAGTTCTTGAGCTCCCAAAGTGCATAGCTGCTGTTATCTGTCAACTACCCTGATTTCTACTAAGTCTAGAATATGGTTTAGCTGCTTGCATTCTTTATATCTTTTCATCCATGGGTCTTTTGACCATAAGTGCAATGTATGAACTCATGAGAATCATGTAGGATTGCTGTAGATGTATTGCATGTTCATTTTGTAGCTTGTTTGATATTTCTCTTGGTACTATTTATATAGCATGTTTGTAACAGCTTGCCATGTTTTCTTGATTTCTACTAAGTCCTAAACCAGTAGTATAATTTAGCTTTTTGCTTGGATTATAATTATTATTTCTTGATGCTAATATACATGAAACCTTGATGCCATGTCATGATTGTCATGTCTACTGTTGATCCACATCATTTTGGTGCATGTTTGCAACATGTAGAATGTTGGTTCATTGCTCTCAAGTGTGCTACCTGATGTTGGCAGATTGTGGCCATAACTTGTGATGCTTGTATCTTTTTAACCGTAACTCCGTTTGGGGTGTTCTTTACATGTAACTTGAATATAATTTCATGTACTTTGTGTTTATGATATTTTTTGCTATTGTTAACCAACCTAAAATATGGTTTAGGGCAGATCAGTACCAAATTCTTTAATCGTCGTGGAGCACTTAGTGTATGCCATGTTTAGGGTGTTGCCTCACTTAAAATGACTAGCATATGTAGCTTACTTTATGCTTCACCTTCTTTCCATGATTGTGTGCTATTCCATGCTTGTGTGAGATGCCATGTTAACATTGGATCTAAGACTGAGCGTGACTAACCGCGTGTGGGATTTTATGGGGTCCCCTTTCCTTACCTACCTAGCTTCAAACATTTGTAGTGGTGGCCCAAGCTGATTTACCATTTGCAAACCATGCATATATGTCTGTCGGGTCGCTCCTAGCAGATATCCTTTAAAACAACCTGGGCCAGCGGGGACATGGTTTCCTTGTTGGTCCACCCTTGGCCGGCGAGGGACCGGCCCCATGTGAGGTGTCCCGGTAACCCAAACCCTATTTAGACAGAAGAGGCCAATCCGAGAGCGCGGACGGCTTTTGGATTGGGTGTCGACTCCCCGGGGGCCACCCGGATTTTTTCGTTGTTATCTAGAGGGACCTATCGTTGCGGATCTCTCGGAACTAAATCATAAAATGGTTGCCTGTGATGGGGTAGCAATTGAGAGAGATGGGCGTGCGTGCAGAGCCTTGTAATGGGAAGTTGGTACACCCCTGCAGGGTTAAATATTTTCGAGAAGCCATGTCCACGGTTTTGGACGACTTGGGACCTACGTCTTGTTCATAGATAACATCAACTGAATCATAACTATAACTTGATCAACGTGTGTGTGCTTTGACTGCTTCTTCTTCATCGGGTGATGAAGGGGAGGACAAGGATATGATAGGTGTTATGTTTGCGTAAATAGCCGATAGCAAGACTTGTTGGAGGCGATTCCTCATCAAATGCTTTTCTTCTCATCTTACTCTAAATAGATCGTTAGCCACCTCATATATTGCTAGTGCGGCTGCAACCTCACCACTACCCCCATCTTACTGTGAGAAGTTAGTTACAAGACTTGTTGATATAGCTCAATCCCTTTTTCTCTCTTTTACGCATGTTATGCAAACGATCTTGGACTTCAGAGGAGCTCGACGATCCTTCTTCTGGACGCCTTCGTGGAGACTCGACGACGACTAGTTAGGTGGATCCCGGCGGAGAGCCTGGACCTGTGTGGTTACGAGAATGTTGTGTTTTACCTTTGCCATTAGGCATTTGATTGTATTTTGTACTCAGACATGTACCTTCCGTAGATGTATTGTATTAAGGCAGTTGTATGTTGATTGTATGAGCTGTTGTATCCATGTAGCTGTAATGTTGTGATATCATGTTGGAAATCCGGGGCATATGGTACTGTCATATGTCGCTGTGCGACCGATATGTGCTTCGTCCCCGGATCTGAATGGAAACATCTAGATCTAGAACAGTACCGCATATCGGGCCTTACAGACGACCACTACATAGAATGCACGGGAACAGATTTTATAACACCTATGGATGTTCAATAAGCATGATTTCTTCTTCGTTCACTTCACAATGGGATGGATTTGTTTTCCATGTGATGACAGGTCTCTGACTTCATTCTGTGACACTGAGATACTTAGAATGCACTATTACATTTTCTAGATGAATAATCTGCTTGATGTGAATATTAATTTGTTGTAAAACATGTTCCAACAAATTCACTACCAGTGGTGCTAATTGAATTATATTTTTTAATTGTGCCTCTTCTTTTCAATTGCATACAGCTCAACTATTTTACCATCTGCGATATTAGAATCGACCCGTCTGCGATATTACAATGACCCATCTGCGACATTACCTCATCCTCGAAAGTAACCGTCTGCGATGCTCAAAACAATAGAACTGAAACAGAACCGTGGGCGATCTACTTATGATCACACACGGACAGGAAGAATTGTACGTTTGGACAGCGATATGTATCACAAACAATTGCATCTAATCGACCGTGCCCTATACAGCCTACATCAGTGAAGACTCCTCCTAGTATTTTGTGTGCGTTATCTTCTATATAGCACACAATTATAAGACAACCAACGTGTTGTTGGGTCTCGCAGCAGAAAACGATAATTTTTTATAACTAGCGTCGCCCTTAACCCAAGATTTATCTAGCTGTAATGCCGTAACGGAAAGACTTGCGGAAACATACCTCGGGGTGTAGTCCGTTACGCGGGAAACATTCCCGCAAACGTGGTTGATGAAGCCGTAAACCTTTCACAGCCCCCTGGCTGTGTTAGCACCCTTTTGGGTGGTAGTGCCACACGTGCAGCACCTCGTAGTACCCGCACACGTACGGACTCGATGACGACCTCCGTTCTCCGATCCAGCGAAAGTGGCGGAAGTAGACCTCCCAGAACCAGAGTTGCAGCAGCACGATGGCGTGCGTATGGTGGAGAAGCCTCAATCCCAGCAAAGGTTCCAGACAAGGGGACCCCGGCTTGAGAGAGACAAGAGAGGGGAGAAGACCGGTGAAAACCGATCTCAATTTGGAGTAATATTTATTTTCTCACGAATTTCTGTGTATTAAATATGTGCACCCTGCCCATCTATATATAGGCAGAGGGGGGAGTCAACCCCTCTCCCCTAGCAAGGTGGGACTAAAGTCCCTTGCTAGGGGGAGGTGGCCATCCAAGGGAGGAGGGGGGCCGCACCCCTCATGGGCCCTAGGGCCCATGGCGCCTCCCTCTCTCTCTCTCTTTTCTTTTTCCTTTATTCCCCTAATGGGCTTCTTTCCCAAAGCTGGCCCATTGCACTTTTTAATTATAAATAAAATGTTATTAATTATTAATTCACTTAATTAATAAATAATACATATTATTCCATCTCCCGATGATCCGGAACTCCTTCCAGCTCACTCCGAACAACCTTGGGACCAACACAAAACTTTTCCGGTACGTCTTTCTCTCTTCTCCGGTAACTCCGATAGTTCCGAAAATGTCTCCGATATTCATCAAGCCCTGAAGTGTGTTACCCTACGGTCCGAGAACACTCCAGTCATGACCGAGACAAAGGCTACGGCCAAGGATCAATAGCGGGACCTGGATGCCCATAATGACCCCTGTGTATTCCGGAAGTAACCGATTGGACCGTTCACGTTGTATACCATTCCCTTTGTCATGCGATACTAGATTAGTCCAAGATTTGATCAACTTCATCCAATGCATTAGTTCTATCTTGTTACCGACAAATCTTTATTCACTCGTTCCGTGATATTCATCCTTGTGACCTAGTCACACGCTGCGCAACTTTATGGATGCAATCTCACCGAGTTGGCCATGAAGTATCTTTCCATTATATGGATTGACAAATCCCGCTCTTGAATCAACACTCCTCAACATATCCCACCGGATAGCCCAAGATACACCTTTATGGTCACCATGTTTCAGTGTGACGGTTAATGCACTCAAAGCATCCTCAGAAGATAGCAATTATGCGTGATCTCACGGCAAAGGAACATGCTACTACGTTCTGTAATTACAACACTGAACTTTTACGATTTGATCATGTTGCAATGCTTGCATTGGGTAATGTTCATCACGTCATTCATTCAATGAGGTGACCTTACCGTCAATTGACTTGATTGTCCATGATCGTGAAACCAAAATCATCAGTTGACGATAAACTAGTCATCATGAGAGGCTGACTAGGAACTCTGGTTGTTTCTATACCACACCTGTATCATTGTTTCACTGATACAGTTCCAGCACAGTATGAAACTGGTCATGAACTTATTTAGATATATTGGAATAATCATATATTATTTTCCTCTACAACATATATCCAACACGTGTGGGATATTCTGTACATAGAAAACGTATTTATTATCAAAACCGTTTGGAATAATATACTTATTTCAAACGATTCATTTTACGGACCGTGTGAAATGTTCTTGCAACCCAGACATTTGCTATTACGCCTTCGTCTGCAATGAGATTTCCTTACAAGCGGTTTTTAAGGCAACACGTTTGGGATGAGTCAATCATTTCACACGAGTTTTACATGTTAACTGTGTGGGATGTACTTACGTATCGCATACGAGTTGTTTTACCGAAACGTCTGCACGTACTGGCAACATAAAAAACAGTTTCTGGCTATCGTGTGGAATAGGCCCCCTATCACAATCGAGAGAAAGGCGACGGTTCCAATTCCCGTGGGCGATAGGGGTCAAAAACCGTTTGGATAGCTATCGGTTTACTAGTGAGGTCTCCGGCATTGTATCAAGCATGCTGGCAGAGGAAAAAGTGTCGGCATTACTTTATTTTATGATGAGAGTGTGGAAATAAAACATCTTGTCGTTGGCCCCAGGTACATCAATGTGTTAGTTCGTCTCAGTTCAGACGGTTTACTTTGGAGGGGCACTTTTATTTATGGAGAACTGATGGCTTCTCGCCCCTCGTTGGTTACCCAGAGTGGAAGGTTGAGATGTGGAGAGCAGAAAATTTCCCTCGGTGAAGATACCAAGGTTTGTCTCCAGTAGGACTCCGACAATGACATGAAGGTGACAACGACGCCAGTAATTAGGCAGTTGACGCGGACCTGCACACACAACAGATAACTTTGCTCCCAACGAGTACAGAGAGGTTGTCAATCCCTCCGGCCTTGTTGTTTACAAAGGATCAAACGCACGGGAGAATAATGATAGCAATAGCAACAGAAAAGGAAATAAAGCAGAAAATAAATAGCAGGTGTAAACAGTGGTGGAAATATGGACCGGGCTCCCATGATGTTCACTAGTGATGTCTCTCTCCCAAAAGACGATAAAATAGCCATGCGAGGTAAACAAATTACAGGTGGGAAATTGACAGGATTATGTGCGCAAACCAATGCTAACTATGCTATAAATAAAGGAAGAGGCTCAAAAGAATGGGCGGTACGCCAAGACAAGTAGAAATAAATCCATCTGCATCTACCTACTAATCATCCACCTTGAGATATCTATCAAGAACATCTCGCTGGTATTAAGTTGAGAATCCCACCCAAAGTGTAAACTAAAAGCAACAGACAACTGCATTAAAGAACTTTGCGTAAAGTAAACAATCCTTGCACCCGCAAGTACAAGCACCGTTGTTTTATCCCTTGTGGCAACATCACATCCCCTAGACTCATGTTTCTGTCACTCAAGCTAGTCATCAGGGGGCATGAACCCACAATCATGCATAACGCTCCCTCTTGGAGTCACTACCTACTACTTGGCCAAAGCAATAAACAGCAACGAAGAACATGCAAGAATTACTCAAGAACATAAATATAAAAGAGGAGAATCAAATATATTACTCAATCACAATCTGAACATAGTCTCATAATCCATCAGATCCCAACAAACTCAACATAGCAACAGCAGAAAGATTACATATGTGCCTCGATCATGTAGGGTTGCTCACGAGGTCTAAACCATGAAGAACAAAGCGGGGAGGAGAACATCACATAGCTACTGATCATGGACCAATGGTCCAAGGTGGACTACTCAGGTTCATCCGGGAAGCATCCATGGTGGTGGAGAAGCTCCTGGAGGTGGTTCCTCCCTCCGGCAGGGTGCCGGGAAAAGGGCTCCTGGTGCTCCCTATCTTGGAAGCGCGGAGGCGGCGGAACAGAGGAGAGATCGCGGAAAAGGGTTCTGTTTTCGAGGGTTTCAGGATGAGAGGGATATATAGGTGAAGGGGGGCAGCCAGAGGTGGACCAGGGGCCCCAGGCGCCCCCCTGGCGCGGCCTAGGAGGTTTCGTCAATGATATGTACCGGTTCAGATTCGTATGTTCCTATGCAACAGGTATTGGTCAACTTGCTTGATATACCCTTCATTATCTAATAATGCTTGAATTATAAGTTTGGCGGGAGAGTGAGACTTCTTATTTTACAGTATTCTCTGATGACAAAATGGTTTTAGTCCCTAGGACTCCCATAGTCATGTATACTGAAAAATACACTAAGCCAAAAGTCTAAACTTCTTACTCTAAACTTTATTCAACCCTCTACTTCCTTAAGTAGATATTTATATTTTGTAGAGTTTTGGCTCGTGAAATTATAGCTCACATTTCCTTTCTATTCCTTTTGGTGATATCTCTAATTCATACAGACCCATAATAAGGCTTGCAATCGTAATCCAGTATTACATTCAAGTATATTATCTTTTCTATCATTTAGAGTATTGTCCTCAGTTTCTCTTTAGATACTGAATGCTTGGACTTTGATCAGGTTCTGTGTTTTTCCAACCAAGAACATCGGAACCTGTTCTTCTTCTAAGAACCTTTGAGTCATTCTGTTATTGGATTCACAACTTCCGTCTTATGGTAGAATCATATGTCGAAGGTCATATAGGATCACATGTCTTGAGACAAAGAGCATCCCTATTCTTCCATTAAAACATTATTTTGTGATATTAAGGTTTTACATCCTTTATATAATTCCTAGCCACAAGAACCTTTTCTTGTTTAGGATATCATTCCAATCCTTTTGATGTTCATTACACGTGCCTAATCTATCCTTATAGATTTTAGTGTGTGACACATCTGTATTTCGTTTATATAAGATTCTCGTAATCCTTTCATCTTATTAGCCTTAATCTCCATGTATATCAACATATATATATATGAGATTGTTTGCACATATATCATCGTATATATATGAAATGGACAGTGTGCTCCCACTCAAATATATCCGACATATATCTGTAAGTAAGCTTTTATTAAGTTTCTATTCTAATTATGTCAGACATAATAATATTTCTCCCAAAGCTCCCACTCAGAAAATGCTCTCTGCATTCCAAGTTTTCAGGAAGTCTCCAAAGCTCCCACTCAGTTTCATGAAATTGCAGTCCATCTCAATATTTTGATTACTTCAAAATCACTTGATCAAATCAAGGTTGAGAGTTTCTGCCTTGAGGTACTATGGTCCATCTTATCGAAACATTCTTTTGTTATGCCAATTGCTACTTCTCTTCAAATTCCACAACTTGAATGTGATGCAATTTCAAGCTATGGTCCCTTCATAGTGTTCGTGAATGAAATACCCATATTGATTTAGCATTACTACGCTTCCGTTGTCAATCATTATTGAATTTGGCCATAACATATTTTATGTGCCAAATCATGCCTTTATGTGTTGCATCATTCTTAATAACTTCCTGGTTATTCGGAATGTGAAATAACTACTTTATTTCATAGGATGTGAGCCATCCCATATGCAACTCAATATGGTTTCATTTCTCCTCGTTCCCTAGGTAACCATCAATTCTTCGTAATTTATGGGCAGTGTCCCTTTTGTTTCACTTAAGAAGACTCATGATTATTGTTCTGTACAGAACGTATTCATGACAATCTTCTTATTTTTAAACTAAGGCTTTAACTTATATACCATGATCATCATCAATAGCATATTTCCTCTTTTCATGGAGTCATTTCAGCGGAACATTTTCCGTTGCGTTACTCTGTTATCTGGAGGCAGGGTCAATCACCCTGGTCAAAGAATTCACTTTTCTCCCATTGGTTTATTCCTTGAGAACCATCTTCTCATTCACCAATTCAAGCAATACAAGTTTTGCTATTTGGGAAGGTGTGTTTTACAATTGCTCACAACTCTAATACAAAAAAAGTTATATCATATAAAACTTCTAGAAACTTTCTAACACCATCATCATATGGAGTCATCAGCTTCATTAAATTCAGAATGGTTTCCTTATTTCATGAAGTGGGTGTTTTAACTTAATAAATTATAACAACTTTGTTCATTCAAAATAGCATTAGCGTAAGGGGAATGTATTTAGACCATACTACATTTTAGTATGACTACGAATGGTTCATGTGCTTGAGCACTTTAAACTTCCATCGTAATTTGTGGCATTATTTCCACAAGTCTCCCATTTATGTCAACTATAATACTTATCACTTTGATCACATCATGGTGATTCGTTTTCTTATATTTTACTTCACTGTGATTCCGTAATCTCAGATTTATGATCTCAATTGAATCCTTGTTCAATTAATCATGCGAAGCATCTTTAATGATTATTCATGCGCTTGGTTAATACATCATTTATGTACAATGTTTGGCGCAAGTTCTACTTTGCTAGAACTCCGTCATTAGTCATCTTGGTTGATAATAAATTCATGACTTAATAGATCGAGTATCTAATGAGTTCATCATTTATGAATTCATCTCATGCATTTAATGTAACTATGACTTTTGACTTCATTGTTATTCATAATAACTCAATCATTAAACATTGAATATCAGTTGACAATTATGGTGTTATATAAATGCTTCTATCATAATATAAACTCAGTTGTAATCATAGTATAAGCACACTTTATTCATCAAACTGGAACAACTAACTTGTCTCAAAACATGAATAACTTCGTCTTGCGAGATGCAAGACATATCACTAAGTGTTCATACTTAATCGATCAAAAAAGATTTATCTAATACTCTAAGTATAATTCTATGATAGATGTCTTGGTGAAATCTTGGTGGCCATCAACTGTCTTGGTTGCCATCAATCCTAGATCGCACCTCTTCCCGTCCATGCAACGGCAGGCCCTATTTTCATAAAACACAACAAGTATCAAATACTTATTAAACTGCAAATGTTGTATAATGGAACAAACATTTATAACGAGTATATCAAATATATACCTTCTCCATCAACAATTTCTCCTTCAATGGGTTCAACCTCTAAATCTCGGAGGTTGACCATGAACTCAAAGAACTAAAGGCTTTCACCTCTTCCGACATAGTCATGGACAAAGTATGTGTAACTAGGTGGAAGCGAGTGTAGCACCGTGTTCATAGCAGACTCCTCTGTGGTCCAATATTCAAAGTCCTCCACGAATTTCAGATGTATCCCATGCATCTTGGCTACGTGAGTTTTCAGACAAGTGTTCTCTTCCATCTTTGTAGTAAGAAACTCATTTCATAACTCAAATCTGGCCACTCTGAACTGATGTATAAACAATGACTTCATCATGTCGATTGTGTCAAACGTGTCCATATCCGCATATTTTTCACGTAAATCTTGCGGAAAGCTAGTTTCTATGACACTTTTAACCATGGCGTAAGTCCTTCGACGATTATGGTAATCAAGCATTACTTTTTCATCCATGTTGTCTACTGGAGGGTCTCCCATACGCTCTTGTATCACGAACAAGAGGTTAGCTCTCTTGAGCACAGTCCAAAGGAATAAGTACCAATCAACGAAATTTGACCCATCATCTTTAAGTCTTTCACCACGTAAGAAAGTAACCAATCCATGATACTGATTCATGTCCATTTTAATTTGCTACAAAATATTTGCAAGGAAAACAATTAAGACTAGTTCATAACAATGAGTTCATAATAATCATATTATAGATGAGCTCACACTAAAACAATCATCCCTAAGAAGTTTTAGTGATTACATGATCCAGATTCATTATCCGTCCTCGAATATCACAACGGCCGACGGATTAGTTTCAAAGGTAGACAACAAGTTTGTGCGATCACATCCTATATGTGACTCATGCTCGATCTTTCGATCTCTAGTATTCCGAGGCCATATCTGCATATGCTAGGCTCGCCAAATTGACCTTAGTGTTATATGCTGCTTAGCAAGGCCATATCTACATATGCTAGGCTTGCTAGGCCCAACCTCATGCGAACTCTAATGTATGTATGACACCCGATCGTCACGGCATGCCTATCATAAAGAGAACCTTCCAGGTGGTGCACACTTCGATAGAATACTTATGTTTGGCATTTTATAAGGGATCATCTTATTTTATGCTACCGTCGTGTATCCTATACTAGCATGTTTTAAGATGTATGATCATGGTGGCACTAAGTCCACAGTGTCTCCATTTAAGTTTGTTTCATCATGATGAACGTTTACTACTTTCTAGTAACACATAGCAAAGCTATCACTACATCAAGATCAAGCAAACAACAATAGCCCCCTCTGCAATATAAAGTTAGACGCCTCTATTTTGTATATTGCATGTAGATCAATCGTTTCTACGAACATTGAACCACAACGCTGATTATAGATTGTCTCTATTACACCCCGTACGGGGCCCTCCGTTGCAAATGTCATATCCGCTAAAGTAAGAGAGACAGACACCCCTCAGAGCCACTTTATACGGTACAAGCCGTATGTCAAGCGTGGAACAAATCTCGCGCAAGCGTACGCGTAAGGTCGGTCGGGGGCCGCTTCATCAAACAATGCCACAAATATAACAAGTACACGTGAGAGGGTAACAATCGTAGAATCAACACCCACATCCCCGATGTGTTCTAATCGTACAGCAATACGAAGCATAGATCTAGCTCTGATACCGCTGTTGGGTCTCGCAGCAGAAAACAATAATTTTTCTAACTAGCGTCTCCCTTAACCCAAGATCTATCTAGATGTAATGCTGTAACGGAAAGACTTGCGGAAACATACCTCGGGGTGTAGTCCGTTGCGTGGGAAACGTTCCCGCAAACGTGGTTGATGAAGCCGTAAACCTTTCACAGCCCCCCTGGATGTGTTAGCACCCTGATGGGGTGATAGTGCCGCACGTGCAGCACCTCGTAGTACTCGCACACGTACGGACTCGATGACGACCTCCGTTCTCCGATCCAGCGAAGGTGGCGGAAGTAGACCTCCCGGAACCGGAGTTTCGGCAGCACGACGGCGTCCGTGTAGCAGAGAAGACTCAATCCCAGCACAGGTTCCAGACAAGGGGACCCCGGATTGAGAAAGACGAGAGAGGTGAGAAGACCGGTGAAAACCGATCTCAATTTGGAGTAATATTGAATTCTCTGCGCATTTTTCTGTGTTAAAGAAGTGCACCCCTGCCCATCTTTATATAGGCAGACGAAAGTAGTCAACCCCCCTTCCCTTGGCAATGTGGGACTAATCCCTTGCCAAGGGGGAAGGGTGCGGCTAGGAGGAGGGGGGAAGTGGGGCGCCACCCACATGGGCCCCAAGGCCGATGGCGACCCCTTTTTTCTTTTCCTTTTCCCTTTTTTCCCCTCCTTCCCCTAATGGGCTTCTTTCACAAATAAGGCCCATTGCACTTTTTAATCTGAAATAAATTGTTAATTCACTTAATTAATAAATAATACATATTATTTCATCTCCCGATGATCCGGAACTCCTTCTAGCTCACTCCGAACGCCCTTCGGACCAACACGAAACTTTTCCGGTACGTCTTTCTCTCTTCTCCGGTAACTCCGATAGTTCCGAAAAGGTCTCCGATATTCATCGAGCCCTTAAGTGTGTTACCCTACGGTCCGAGAACACTCCAGTCATGACCAAGAAAAGGCTACGGCCAATGATCACTAGCGGGACCTGGATGCCCATAATGACCCCTGTGCATTCCGGAAGTAACCGATTGAACCGTACACGTTGTATGCCATTCCCTTTGTCATGCGATACTAGATTAGTCCAAGATTCGATCAACTGCATCCAATGCATTAGTTCTATATTGTTAGCGACAAATCTCATTCACTCTTTCCGTGATATTCATCCTTGTGACCTAGTCACACGTTGCGCAGCTTTATGGATGCAATCTCACCTAGTCACACGTTGTTTTCTCCCTTGTGGCAACAACACATCCCCTAGACTCATGTTTCTGTCACTCAAGCTAGTCATCAGGGGGCATGAACCCACAATCATGCATAGCGCTCCCTCTTGGAGTCACTACCTACTACTTGTCCAAAGCAATAAACAGCAACAGAGAACATGCAAGAATTACTCAAGAACATAAATATAAAAGAGGAGAATCAAATATATTACTCAATCACAATCTAAACATAGTCTCATAATCCATCAGATCCCAGCAAACTCAACATAGCAACAACAGAAAGATTACATATGTGCCTCGATCATGTTGGGCAGCTCACGAGGTCTAAACCATGAAGAACAAAGAGGAGAGGAGAACATCACATAGCTACTAATCATGTACCAATGGTCCAAGGTGGACTACTCACGGTTCATCCGGGAAGCATCCATGGTGGTGGAGAAGTTCCCGAAGGTGGTTCCTCCCTCTGGCAGGGTGCCGGGAAGAGGGCTTCTGGTGCTCCCGATCTTGGAAGCGCGGCGGCGGAACAGAGGAGAGATTGCGGAAAAGGGTTTTGTCTTCGAGGGTTTTGAGACGAGAGGGATATATAGGCGAAGGGGGGCAGCCAGAGGTGGACCAGGGGCCCCAGGCGCCCCCCTGGCGCGCAGGTGGACGGCTGGGCCACCCATGGCTCCCCTCTGGCCCCACTTGGGCTCTTCCCGAAGCTTCCTGTACGCTGATTTTCCCTATGTTTTTCCTGGAATTTTTCTGGCACTTTAAGTAATGGGAAAACCTGAAATACAAAAGAAGCGGAAAACAGGAACTGGTACTAGGGTGCACTGAGTTAATAGGTTAGTCCAAATATGATCGAAAGTGTATGGAAGTGTATCAATATCATAGCAGTATCACACAAAAGATGCATGGAGCAAGCAAAAATTATAGATACGTTTTGGATGTATCAAGAACCGAGAGCTGAAGATCGATACCTCATCTAGGATCTGGTAAGGAGGAGCAGAACAAATGCAACAGAACCATGGATTGTCATTGGGGATTTTAACGAGACAATGTGACAAAGCGAACACATATCACGAGCTAAGATATCTAAATGCAATATGGCAAGCTTCAGAAAATCCCTCGCAGATTATGAACTCCATGATCTGTATTTTAGAGGGACGATATGGACATATGATAATAAACAGAGAGGTTGAAACAACGTGAAGGCGAGGAATGATAGGGCGGTGGCGTCGGCCAGCAGGAGTGATTACTTTCGTGAGGCGTCACTCGAGCATGTTACCTCTTCCAGATCAGACCATGTCCCTATCCTACTGCGTTTTGGGAGTAGGAAGGAATGGAAGCCTATTAAAATAAATTTTATATATGCGGCTATGTGGGAGAGAGTTGATACCCTTTCCAAAACTATCAACTATGCTTGGAACATCGAGGGTACCGCGAACTCGCTGTCTAGGGTTGTGGGAAAATTAAAAAACATGCAATATGAGCTCCTTCGTTGGGCTAGACGTGATTTCTGCTCCTTATAGAACAAGTTAAGAGATCTCAGAAATAAAATGAAGAACCTATGGAATCAGAACCCGACGACACATAGGTAAGTTGCAATCAAGAATATTTCAAGGGATCTAGATGAGCTCTTGCTGCGGGAAGAACTCATGTGGAGACAGAGATCAAGAATGACATGGCTGAAGGAAGGACATAAAAACACTGAGGTCTTCCATCGGAAAGCGACCAGGAGAAGGAAGAAAAACAAGATTGAGAAGTTGTCAAAAATCAGTGGTGGTGTGGCTGTGGAAAAAAGTGAAATCCACTCTGAAATTAATACCTTCTTTCAGGAGCTATACCTCAGAGATAGGGACGTGGATCCAAGTGATCTGCTGGACATCAAGATGGAACAAATCAACAACGATGTCAATATCTCCCTCACCAAGCCGATCACAGAGGAGGAAATTGGAAGACTTCCCAATCGGACCACTTAAAGCCCCTGGCCCTGACAGATTCCTAGCATGATTTTTTTCAGAAAAATTGGGAATGCCTTAAGAAGGATGTCACCGCGGCAGTGCTCAAATTCTTCGAAGATGGCATAATGCCTGATGGGATGAATGACACAGTCATTGTTGTCATCCCGAAAGGCACCAACCCCAAGAGCATCAAATATTACCGTCCGATCAGCCTCTACAATGTCATTTACAAAATAATCTCCAAGGTGCAGGTTAATCGTTTCAGGCCACATCTGGGTGAGGTCATATCAGAGACTCAAAGTGATTTCAAATGCTTTCATAAAACCCAACACAGAAAGAATCCGGGAGATAACCACTTTGCATATAAGTTGGACTTGACGAAGGCCTATTACAGAGTTCACTGGGGTTTCCTAGAAGGGGTCTTGTTCAAATTGGGTTTCTGTAAAAAATGGGTTAACAGGATCATGTCATGTGTTACTTCATTCGCCTTCTCAGTCAAGTGCAATGGAGATTTACTGGAGAGAGTCAAACCGACCAGGGGGCTCAGGCAAGGGGATCCGCTGAGCCTGTACCTCTTCCTGTTTGTTCTTGATGGTCTAGTTAATGCACTGAATAAGGAAGTTGGTGCGAGTTTGATACGTGCTAAACGTATCTACAATTGCTGCTTGTTCCATGCTTATATGGGTGACTTTGGTATATGTTTTGCTAAACTTTCATACCTTTTTCAACATATTTGACTAACCTACTAACTCAGTGCCTCAGTGCCAGTTTCTGCCTGCTGTTGTCCGTGCATTGCAGGAAAATACCAATATTTAAAGTGATCGAAAAATTCGGGAAAATCATATAAAAAATCAAGAGGATAGAAGACTCCAGAAGCCCGAAGGACGACCGGAGGGGCCACCCCCTGCATAAGGTGGGTCCCTGGCGCGTCCAGGGATGGGGCCGCGTCACCTGGCCGCCTTGTCAGGTGGGCTCCCATGGTGCCCCCCTTCGACCTATATTTACCTCTTGTTCCAAAAACCCCTAGAAGCTCCTTTGTTACGCGATTTTCACCATTGTTCCGTCGCTGCTGTGATACCGAGATCGGGATCACCATAAGACATGTTCCGATGATGGCGTGGAAGTGATAACGGCTTCTATCCCTTCGTTGGTTACCCCACGTTGAAGGTGAGATGTAGGATAGCACCAAATTTCTCCTATGTAGAGGATAGGGTTTGTGTCCCGTAGGACTCCGGCAATGATAAGTAGGTAGTTCGGCAAGTGATGCGTCGTTTAAAAAGAATCACTTGCTTCTCCTGGACCTGCACACGACACAATTAACTTTGCTCCCAACTAAGTTCAGAGAGGTTGTCAATCTCTCCGGTCTTGTTGTTTACAAACATCAAAAACACAAGGGATAATGATAATGATAGCAACTGAAAGTAAATGCGAGAAAATAAATGATCTTGTAAAAAATGATGAGAATATGGACCGGGATCCCGTGATGTTCACTAGTGATGTCTCTCTCCCAAAAGATGATAAGACCGCTATGCGAGGTAAACAAATCAAGTAAAAAAATTACAGATGGGAAATTGACAGGATTATAAATGCACCACAATGCTAACTATGCTACATAAGAAAGGAAGAGGCTCAAAAGCATGGGAAGTACGCCAAAATAAGTAGACCGAAATCCATATCCATCTACTACTAATCATCCACCTTGACATATCTATCCAGAACATCTCGCTGGTATTAAGTTGCGAGCCCCACCCAAAGTGTAAACCCAAAGCAACAGACAACTGCATTAAAAACAACTTTGAGTAAAGTAAACAATCCTTGCAACCGCGGTTACAAGCACCGTTGTTTTCCCCCCTGTGGCCACATCACATCCCCTAGACTCATGTTTCTGTCAATCAAGCCTGTCATCAGGGGGCATGTACCCTCAATCGAGCATAACGTTCCTTTTTGGAGTTACTACCTACCACTTGGCCAAAGCAATAAACAACAATGGAGAACATGCAAGAATTACTTAGGAACAAAAATACAAAAGATAAGAACCAATTATATTACTCTATCACGATCTGAACATAATCTCATAATCCATCAGATCCCATCAAAGTCAGCATAGCAAAAGCACAAAGATTACATATTTGCCTCGATCATGTAGGGCAGCTCACGAGGTCTAAACCATGAAGAACAAAGAGGGGAGGAGAACATCACATAGCTACTGATCACGAAACCAAGGTCCAAAGGTTACTCACGACACATCTGGGAAGCGTCCATGGTGGAGGAGAAGCTCCCGGAGGTCGATCCTCCCTCCGGAAGGGTGCCGGGAAGGGTCCTGACGGTGCTCCCGATCTTGGAAGCACGACGGCGGCGGAACAGAGGCGAGTTTGCGAAATAGGGTTCTCTCTTTGGAAGTTTCCCGTGGCGGAGAATAAATAGGCAAAGGGGGGAACCCAGGGGGGCCACCAGGGGTCCAGGCGCCTGTGCACCTGGTGGTGGCCCCCTGGCACTCCTTCGGGGCTCTCGAACCTTTCGGTACACTGATTTTTTATCCGAACTTTCCCGGATTTTTGGAGCTCTTTTTATATGGGGGAAAACTGAAATAGTAAAACAGCAGAAAAAATAAACAGGCACTGGGGTGCACTGAATTAATAGGGTAGTCCAAATATGATCAAAAGTGTATGAAAGTGTATCTAGATCATAGAAATATCACACAAAACATGCATGGAGCGAGCAGAAATTATCGATACGTTTGAGACGTATCACCCGGCACCCTGCCAGAGGGAGGATTGATCTTTGGGTCCTTCTCCACCACCATAGCGCTTCCTGGATGTGCCGTGAGTAGTCCCCCTTGGACCATGGGTCCATGACCAGTAGCTATGTGATGTTTTCTCTCCAATCTTGTGCCTCAATTCTTAGCCCTTGTGATCTGCCCTACATGATCAAGGAACCTATGTATTAGTTTCTGTGTTCCTATGCTGTCTTTTCTGGGATCCGATTGATTATGAAATTATGTTCAGATTGTGATGAGTAATATATTTGGTTTACCTTTTATGTTTTAGTTCTTGAGTATTCTTGCATGTTCTCCGTTGATTTTTATTGCTTTGGCCAAGTAGTAGATAGTAACTCCAAGATGGAGTGTTATGCTTGATTGTAAGTTCATGCCCCTCGATGTCTAGCTTGAGTGACAGAAACATGAGACTAGGGGATGTGATGTTGCCACCAGGGAGAAAACAACGGTGCTTGTAACTGCACTTGCAAGGATTGTTTACCTTACGCAAAGTGTGTTAATGCAGTTGTTTGTTGCTTTGATCCTACAGTTTGGCTGGGGTTCGCAACTTATACCAGCGAGATGTTCTGGATATATATCTCAAGGTGGATGATTAGTGAGTAGATGTTGATGAATAAATGGTATGCTCGTCTCGGTGTACTTCCCATACGATTGGGCCTCTAACTTTCTTGTAGCATAATTAGAATTGCGGTGCGTTTATAATTCTGTCAATTTCCCAGATGTAATTTGTTCACCCAGCATATTTATTTATCGGCTTTTGGGAGAGAGAGATCACTAGTGAAAGTCATGGGACCCCGGTCCATATTTCCACCATAGTTTACACCGCTACAATTTACTACTTTAATTTCTTTACTTTGCAATCACCACTACTCTTTCCACATGTGTTTTGATCCTTTGTACACAATAATACCGGAGAGATTGACAACCTCTCTGACTCGTTGGGAGCAAAGTTATTTGCTTTTGTGTGCAGGTCCAGGTCAAGTGAGTAACTTATCTCAAACGACGCCTTTCTTGTTTGACCACCGAATCGTAGCTCTTGGAGTCCTCCTGGATTCGATAACCTTGGTATCTTCACCGTGGGAAGTTTGCTGCTATCTACATCCTAACCTTCCACTTGGGGTAACCAAAGAGGAGGTGTTATCTACACCCATCAAGTGAATTTCTCGCGCCGTTGACGGGGACTCGAGTCTACAAGATAGGGGAGTTGCACACTATCTTTTACCTCTGCTTTTTAGTCTTGTTAGTTTACTTTCTAGTTTTTTCTTTAGAGTCTTTTATCAAAAACCACAAAAAAATTAGTTACTTTGCTTTTAGTTCCTTCTTATGTTTAGTCGGTATGTCTAAGACCTTTGCATTTGGTGTTGCACTCGAAGGAGAGATTCTCACGTTCAAACAAAGGGGTGGAGAAAGTAGATGCTTGGTATAGTATTACTGATTCTCGAAATAGAGCCACCAAGAAGCAATCCACCACTATCCTACTTAGAAATATTTATGTTGGGATTACTTCTTGTAATAGGTTTGTTTTACATTCAACAATCAATAGGAATTTCTTGGAAGCCCCAGTTTGGGAGGCTCTTAATGTTATTGAAAATCTTGTGGGAAATCCCCCTATTGCTAACATTCAAGAGGACATTACTTTAGCTCACATTATGAATAAACTCAAGAAGATAGAGCTAGATATGCCAAGCTTGGGTAAGATGAATGAAATAGATCGTAGGATTCAAGGGAATTTGAATAAACTTGATAACTCCAAATATTTTTTAACAAAACCTTGGAGACTATTAAACCCATGATGTGGATCCTTCTAGGATTGATAAGATTGAGGAAATTATTGAAGCTTTGGGAATCCTCTATCAAAACCAAAAAGGTAGAAACCCCAGAAAAAATGAACCTAAGTTCGTTTACGTACCCAAAGGTTCTCGACCCAAAAGTAACCCACCTATTGCCAAGGGTATTGAAACTGTGAAGGCCTTGGGGGAGATACCTCTTCTGAATAGAATTAGAAATGAAACTCCAATTGGTCTTACTACATTTCCTTTTGTTCCTAGAAGTGTTATCACTAAGCCTTTATTTGAAAGTACTCGTAAGACTATTTGTACTATTGAAAAACTTTTTGATGATCTTGATGATGGTTCAATTGATACAACTTGATCTTCTTGCATCATGCCTAGCTCAAAGGCATAAAAGAAAGCGCTTATTGGGAGGAAACCCAAAATATTTTTTACTTTCAATTTTTAGTGGTCTTGATGTTTGTTACTACTATAGCAACATCATTGTATCTTTATTTTCAAGCTGTTGTGCCAAGTTTAGCCTCCGATTGCAAGAAAAATCAAAAGTTGGGACATGTTGTCCAGAAAACAGAATCTGTTTGCTCCATTGAAAAAATTCTTAAGAATCACCAGATCATCTTTTCGATTTGAATTTTTTTACAGTATGCTCTATACACTTGATATTCGGCGGTTTGTTCTGAGTTTTTTGATTTGAGTTGTTGAAGTGCCCCTAAAAAATTATTTACTACCTGCTGATCTGTTTTTCCAAGATTCTGCCCTGTTTTGCGTTTTCACCGTTTTGCAAATCTTAATCTTGATATTTTATTTGCAAAAACTTTTTGGCAATCTTGAGAAACAGTAGCTCTTCCTAAAAATATTTATTTCCAGTAGAGGAATTATATTATTATGGGTACTAACCACTCTAATCAGCTTATGATGAGTTTCGTATGAAGGGAGTTTTCAAGTGTGCGAAAGAAGATGATGAAAGAAGATCTAGGAGTGTCAAAAGCTCAAGTTTGGGGATGCTCCCATGCACCCCCAAGAAATATTCAAGGAGACTCAAGCGTCTAAGCTTGGGGATGCCCCCGTGCATCCCCTTCTGCATCAACAATCATCAGTTCGTTCTTCTCCACAATATATTTTTATCACTTCATATGATATGTGCTATGCTTGGAGCGTCTTGCATTTAATTTTTAGTTTTTTAGTTGTGCTTGCTGTTCATAACAAGTTATATCCTAGACTGCATTTATTGGGAGAGAAACACACTCTAACCCACCCTAGAACACAACATAGTTTTCATGCTTATCTTTATTGAGTGTTCTTTATCTTTTTCTAGATGCTATCATGTTTAGCTCTTGTTTTTCAAGCTTATTTTCTAAGAGCTTTTATTTAGGTTGTTGCTATTGGAACTTGATGCTAGCGAGGAAATACTTCTCGCCCTTCGTTGGTTACCCCAAGTGGAAGGTTGAGACTTAGCGTAGAGGCAGTTTTCCCTTGGAAAATATACCAAGGTTTAGATTGTCTCTAGTAGGACTCCAACAACGACTAGTAGGTGGTAAAGTGAACAATGGCGCCTTTCACAACCTCAGGTTGCTTACTTTACCTGGACCTGCACACAAATACAAATAACTTTTCTCCCAACGAAGTTCAGAGAGATTGTCAATCTCTCCGGCCTTGCCGTTTACAAAGGATCAAATGCAACAGATAATAGATATTAATAATTGAGCGTGTAAACATTGATGAAAATATGGACCAGGGTCCCATGACGTTCACTAGTGATGTCTCTCTCCCAAAAGATGATAAAACCGCTATGCGAGGTAAACAAATCAAAGCTGGGCAATTGACAGGATTACGGGCACAAACCAATGCTAACTATGCTACAAAGAAAGGAAGAGGCTCAAAAGCATGGGATGTACACCAAAATAATTAGACCGAAATCCATCTGCATCTACTACTAATCATCCACCTTGATATATCTATCCAGAACATCTCGCTTGTATTAAGTTGCGAGCCCCACCCAAAGTGCAAACCAAAAGCAACAGACTACTACATTAAAAGAACTTTGCGTAAAGTAAACAATCCTTGCAACTGCGGCTACAAGAACCGTTGTTTTTCCCCTTGTGGCAACAACACATCCCCTAGACTCATGTTTCTGTCACTCAAGCTACTCATCAGGGGGCATGAACCCACAATCAAGCATAACGCTCCCTCTTGGAGTCACTACCTACTACTTGGCCAAAGCAATAAACATCAACAAAGAACATGCAAGAATTACTCCAGAATAAAAATATAAAAGATAAGAACCAAATATATTACTCAATCACAATCTGAACATAGTCTCATAATCTATCAGATCTCAGCAAACTCAGCATAGCAACAGCAAAAAGAATTACATATGTGCCTTGATCATGTAGGGAAGCTCACAAGGTCTAATCCATGAAGAACAAAGATGGGAGGACAACATCACATAGCTACTGATCATGGACCCATGGTCCAAGGTGGACTACTCACGGATCATCCGGGAAGCGTCCATGGTAGAGGAGATGCTCCCGGAGGTCAATCCTCCCTCCAAGAGGGTGCCGGGAAGAGGTCTGTTGGCGCTCCCGATCTTGGAAGCGCGGCGGCGGTGGAACAGAGGAGAGATCGCGAAAAAGGGTTCTCTCTTCGGAGGTTTCCCGTGACGGAGAATAGATAGGCGAAGGGGGGCAGCCAGGGGGGCCACCAGGGGTCCAGGCGGCCCCCTGGCACGGCCCCACCCTAGGGTGCGCCGGGAGGGCACCTGGGGCCCTGGTGGGTCCCCTTTGGCCCCTCCTCGGTGATTCCCGAAGATTCCGAATCGCTGATTTTTTTATTGTATTTTCCTGGAATTTTTGGAGCATATTTAATATGGGGGAAACTTGAAATAGAAAAACAGCAGAAACCAGGAACTCGCACTGGGGTGCACTGAGTTAATAGGTTAGTCCAAATATGATCAAAAGTGTATGAAAATGTATATAAAATATAGCAACATCACACAAAACATGCATGGAGCAAGAAGAAATTATAGGTACGTTTGGGACGTATCAGAACTCTCTTGAGTTTTCATACTTATCTTGTTTAGAGAGTTGGCCTATTGCACTGAGCTTTGTGTCTTGACTTGAGTAGGGTATTGAGGTTTCTATTTAAGTATAGTAGTAACTTGCAATAGTTTTGAGGTATTGATTTGACTAATGTTTGGACTCCTGTGTGTCAAGGGCTCATGCCAAAACTACGAAAAAATTAGTTGAGAACTCTAGATACTAGATGGATCACTAACCTCTGGAGGGGTGTAATATATAGAGTACCCTCACATACCATGGGTCGAGGATGCGCAAGGATAACCAAACCCCCATACACTCCTCCTCGGGGTACTTCTCTCTTTGTGAACCCCCTAATTAGATAAAGAGTTACCGATAATAATTGAATGAGTTCCTTTAACTAATGTGAGTATTCGATTGTTGGCACTGCCACCATCCATATTTAGCTAGCATCTTTGGTATGGTGCATTGCCCTTTCTCATCTTGAGAGTTGGTGCAAACTTCGTCGGTGCATCCAAACCCTTGGCATGATGCGCTATGTCATCATAAACCTCATTATATCCTTCCTCAAAACAACCACCATACCTACCTATCAAGGCATTTACATAGCCTTTCTGAGATACATTGACATGCAACATCCATCTTCTGATGACTTGATCTTCATGTCATACATGTCTTTGCTTGATCGAGGATCCGCATGTTAGTTGGGCCTTGCCCTTATAATTGCTACAGGACGCGCTAGTATGAATGCATATCCTGCTACACTGGCAGAGGCACACATTTGCATACATCATGATAGTTTTCAGTTTTCTTTATGTTGAGTACTTCTTCTAAAGTGTGTGATCTTCTACATCCTTGTAAAATATAGAGTGTTGCCCTTAAAGTGAGAAAAAGACGCCAAAGTGGACACAGATAAAAGATCCCAAAGAGGACAATTAAAAGATCCCAAAGAGTAGAAATTAGAAGATCCCAAAGAGGACAAATGAAAGATAAATAGAAAGAGCCAATGAGGCCACAAAAATATAAAAAAATATAAAATAAATAAAAAGAGAGAAGGGGCAACACTACTATTCCTTTTTAAAGATCCACACTCGTACTCCAAAGTAATATTTGTACTACATAGAGAGTTTCATATCATTCATGCATAACTATGTGGGAATCTTTACACTATAGAACTTGGCTTGTATATTCCAATGATGAGCCTCCTCAAATGAGATCTAGGTATTCTTGAGCAAGAAAGTTGGATGCACCCCCACTAGTTCCATTGGAGAGCTCCCCATAGCTCACATGTGCATCCGTTGCATGGCAATCCCTATTCCCACATCATATCTATCATGTGGCTTTCTCTCGCCTATGATTGTCCTCATTGATGTAAGCCTTTCACACCCTTTTTGTCTTCCTTACCCATCATTATTCTATTTGCCATCCTAAGTACCAACATATCTTGCTCACGATCATTCATTGCATGAGTACTCAAAGTCTAAAGGGAGAGGATCATTTTGACTTGTGCCTGACTAATGGTCTGGGGATGAGTCATAATAAGATTCCAAAGGAGACCAAGTGTTAAGTTTTAGTAGATTGAGTTCTCAATTAACTATATGGTATTTTTATGCTCTAAACCCATCTCTCCGTTCTTACACGCAAACACCATTTGGAGACATTCGAGTCACGGATAGCGAGAGCTCTTGCACCTTTATGTTCTCACTTTTCTATTTTCAATACTTGATATAGAATCTTGCTTGTTATTAACTTGACTTGAATTACATACCTTGCTTTCTTTACTTTAAAGTTCAAATGTTTGTTGGTGATGGTCGAGATGATGATAATGGTTTCTCGCCCTTCGTTGGTTACCCCAAGTGGAAGGTGAGATGTAGGATAGCAGAAAATTTCCCTCAGTGAAGATAATGAGGTTGAGTATCGAACCAGTAGGACTCCGATAGTGATAAGTAGGTGGTGAAGCGAGCAACACGCCATTTGAGATATTGCTCTCTTAACCTGGACCTCCACACAGAAACAAATAAATTTTCTCCCAACGAATTTCAGAGAGGTTGTCAATCTCTCCGGTCTTGTTTTTGACAAAGGATCTAACACAAGGAATAATCATAATGGTGATGGAAGCTAGAAAGTAAAAGCAGGAAAATAAAAGAGCGTGTAAACAGTGATGAGAACATAGACCGGGGTCCCATGATGTTTACTAGTGATGTCTCTCTCCCAAAAGACGATAAAACTGCTATGCGAGGTAAACAAATCACAACTGGGCAATTGACAGGATTAAATGCTAACTATGCTACAAAGAAAGGAAGAGGCTCAAAAGCATGGGTGGTACGCCAAAATAAGTAGACCGAAACCCAAATGCATCTACTACTAATCATCCACCTTGAGATATCTATCTAGAACATATCACTGTTATTAAGTTGTGAGCCCCACCCAAAGTGTAAACCCAAAGGAACAGACAAATGCATTAAAAAGCACTTTGCGTAAAGTAAACAATCCTTGCAACCGTGGTTACAAACACCGTTGTTTTCCCCCTCTGTGGCAACAACACATCCCCTAGACTCATATTTCTGTCACTCAAGCGTGTCATCCGGGGGCATGAACCCACAATCGAGCATAACGTTCCCTCTTGGAGTCACTACCTACTACTTGGCCAAAGCAATAAACAGCAATAGAGAACATGCAAGAATTACTTAGGAACAAAAATATAAAAGATAAGAACCAAATATATTACTCAATCACAATCTGAACATAGTCGCATAATCCATCAGATCCCAGAAAACTCATCATAGCAACAACAGAAAATTACATATGTGCCTCGATCATGTAGGGCAGCTCACGAGGTCTAAACCATGAAGAACAAAGAGGGGAGGAGAACATCACATAGCTACTGATCACGGACCCATGGTCCAAGGGAGACTACTCACGGCACATCCGGGAAGCGTCCATGGTGGAGGGGAAGCCCCCAGAGGTCAATCCTCCCTCTTGTAGGGTGCCAGGAAGAGGGGTGTTGGCGCTCCCGATCTTGGAAGCGCGGCGGCGGCGGGACAGAGGCGAGATCACCTAAAAGGGTTCTATCTTGAGAGGTTTCACGTACGGAGAATATATAGGCGAAGGGGGGCAGCCAGGGGGGCCTCCAAGGGTCCAGGCGCCTCCCGGAGCGGCCAGATCCTAGGCCTCGCCAGGTGGCCGCCTAGGTCCCTGGTGGTGGCCCTCTGGCCCCACCCAGGTGATTCCGGAAGGTACCTTCACGCTGATTTTTTATCTGATTTTTCCCGATTTTTTGGAGCACTTTTAATATGGGGGAAACCTAAAATAGAAAAACAGCAAAAAATAGGAACTGGCACTGTGGTGCACTGAGTTAATAAGTTAGTACAAATATGATCAAAAGTGTATGAAAGTGTATCTAGATAATAGAAATATCACACAAAACATGCATGGAGCAAGCAGAAATTATAGAGACGTTTGGGACGTATTAGTTGGTAACCCATCACCACATAAATTATCTTTGTTATGATTTACCTGCTCGAGGACGAGCAGGAGTTAAGCTTGGGGATGTTGATATGTCCCAAACATATCTATAATTTCTTCTTGTTCCATGCTTATATGGGTGACTTTGCTATATGTTTTGCTACACTTTCATACCTTTCTCAACATAATTGGACTAACCTACTAACACAGTGCCAGTTTTTGTCTGCTGTTGTCCATGCATTGCAAGAAAATACCAATATTTAAAGTGCACGGATGATGGCGCGAGGGTTGACGGGTGTAGTCTTCTCGCCCTTCGTTGGTGAGCCCCAAGTGGAAGGCGTGATGCAGCACAGCAGCAAATTTCCCTCAGTAAAGATACCAAGGTTTGTCTCCAGTAGGACTCCAGAGATGATAAGTAGGTGTCAGCGGCGCAACTGTGGGCACCCCGGACTATATGTCCGAAGCGACCAGTTGTGTATACAGTCATGCTCCCATGATCAGTTCGCATGACACACAACTCGACATGGATATCATAGTCTCAATGTTCATACAATACCGAATACAAGTCATACAACAATAAAGTCTTACATGGCCTCATCGGGCTCAAATAGCAGCGGAAAAGCAAAAGCATCAAAGGCAGGGGCGGCACAATCCACAGGGTAGATCAGAGCATAACACGTCCTAGTAGTCGTCGGTAGCATCGTCATCATATACCTGCTCCTCCAAGCCTGGCCGATGGAATAACCAGGGACAAAGCCGTGAGTACATACAAAGTACTCGCAAACCACCTAAGAAAGAAACAAAGTTTTGCATACGAAAATAATAGGATGGCTATATGGTGGAGTTTCTCATAGGGATTTTCTATCTACTCAAGATCATTATTAAGTTGGCAAAATTCTAACACTTGGCAGATTTTATTTCCCCACAATGTACTTGGATAAGTCAAGTCCAACCTTTTTCCAATAACAACATCATCGTCGCGAACCATAAACTCGGTACCGGCTTTCTCATCTATTCCCCAAGGTGTGGCCTCACTAGCTGTCCATGAACGTGCACTCCCGCTACTCGAATAGATTTACACTCTGCAGAGGTTGTACACTTTACCCACCACATTCGATACATCCGCCGTGTGTCCCCACGGATCGTCATACTTCAGTATGCGGGTCTCGGATAATCGACCTTAGTTTTCCCCTTGTCTGCCCTAGTACAGGTGAATCCACCCCTTGCGTACTGCATGGACTTTCCGTGTGACAGGTCATGCTCCTCTTGGACCCAAGCCTGCACCATAGTCGAAGAGCACCAAGGTTCCTTCCGACACTAAGCCTAGCGAATTTCACCCATCGACTTCGAGGGCTATCGGATTCGTGGAATCACGCATCCATGTGTAGTTATAGGACCCCCGTACTAAGACAAACAAGCTTCCAACTAGCCCTGTCCCATACCAGAGTATAGTGGTTGTACTGTAATGCTAGATTTTGGCGGCACATATAGAGAGTCCCTCCAGACTTTGTCCATGTCCGACGATGTTCCACAATCCCGGCTATACCACCTTCTTAGGTGAATGCCGTACCAAATAGGATGAAGTATGACTTTCCAAGTTGTTATGTAATGCTAAATACTAGAGCTGAGTGATGGTCTCGACAGAATGCCGGGATCATCGGGGTTCTACTTAGTTTTTCCCAAATAGGTAGGCTATGGGGTGGTGTGGAGTTTCTCTAATATAACTAATACAATCCCAAACCACATGAATATAATACTAGCATGATACAGTATAAATGATACAAAGAAAGTAAAAATGGGTAAAACGGAGTTTGAGTTTTGACGGTGGCTTGCCTTCCTTGACGATGTACCCTGGATCGGCTTCTTTGGTGGCAAGGGAGGATTCTTCACCTGCAACGTATGGCGTATCGTCTACACGTTGCGGAAGAACAAATTCACCATTACAACCAGGCAAAAACAAACAAGGCACACAACACTCAACTTCACAATCAATCAACAAGTAATTTAAGGAACAATTTGTACTAGCATTGAAATACTAAATCAACACTTCAAGGTTGAATATCTCAACAAGGCATCGGAATAAATTTAATAGGATTACCACATCAAGAGTATATTAAAGCAATTCTTAACTTGAGTTATGTTAAGTTATTCACTAACAACTTATGAACTTGTTTTATTTCCATAACCAAGTTCATAGCAATAACATATTGACCATATGCTAGTTTAATATTAAACTAACAAGCAAATAGTACTAACATAAGATACAAAGGAAATAACTAGCAATATTAATAACAATAATAATAATAATAATAATAATAATAATAAGGGTCACAAATTTATTTAAGCCAAATAATATTCTACACATACAGAAAAATCAAGAATAATCACAGGAGTATATAAAAATCAACATTACATTTTTAGGGTTAACAGTGATTTGATTAAAACTATTCTTAGTTGCTAAAAAGCACAATTAACTAGTTTAAACTAAAGAAATTAATTTGGTACTGCATAAAAATTATTATAAACATACAGAAAAATAAAAAACAATTTTCCAAGCCACACAAAATTTATTTCATAATTTTCTGAGCTACGGTTATTTGTTTAGAATTATTTAAGTGTTGTAGTTTATCAAAAAGGAAAAAATGACAGCCGGCCCATGGCTATTTGGTGCACACGGGCACGGTTTTTTTTAAACGGGCCGAGCCCAGAGCAGCAGTAAGTTTTTTTATTTTTTTAAAAACGAAGGGGAATGGGGCTCCCTGGGCCGTTAGATCTGGGAAGATCGGACGGCCAGGGGTCCTTCTTCCAGCTCGGGCGGGCTGGAGCTCGGGAGGGGCTCGCATGGCGTCCAGGGGGTGGCCTAGCCTCGCCGGCAGCCCTCCGGTGGACGGTGGCCGGCGGCATGGGGCGGCGGAGGTAGAGGGCGGCCTGGGGGCACCATTTTTGCAAAAAAGGGGGGCATGCAACGCAGGGAACGGCGGCGCTCGTGGAAGACAGTAGGCGTCGGGGGGGTCTCACCGGGGGCGTTTCCGGCGACAGCGGGCGGCGTGGAGGGGCGGCGGGCGTAGAGGACGGAGAGGGCGGTTCGTTTTTGAAGAATACGACGGCCGGGGGCGACGGGGTTGAAGTCGATCTCGGGGTAGACGAACGGCTTAAGCTCGGTCCGGGTGAGGGGGCTCCGGTGCTCGCCGGCGTTGACGGCGAGGCGAGGCAGAGGCACGCCGGCCTCCTGCTCGGCCTTCCTCCCCGTGCGGGCGCTCTCTTGGAGCAGCCTGCTCCTCCTCTCTTCTTCTTCCTCCTCCTTCTCTTCTTCCCTCGGTCTTTTCTTCTGCTGCTTCTGTCGAGGGGTGGGGTGGAGCGGGCTGTGGTGATCGGGTGGAGTGGAGTGAGGTGAGGAGGGGCGCTGGGGGTGGGGTTTTATAGCGAGGAGGGGAGGGGAGTGGGCGCTCCGGCCTCCTCGCCTACTGGCCAGTCCAAGAGGTGGCGAGGGCTTGCATCACCGGGGAAACCTGGGGGTGACGTCAGAGGAGGGAGGGTGCCATGCGGGCTGGGGGAGAGGAAGATGGGCTGTGGCCCAGAGGGTGGGTGTCCTTTTTTTTGTACTCCTAGTAATTATGTTGCAAATTCTACTTCTGTTTTTATTTAAGTTTGAATAAAAGTTTCAAACCAAAATCTTCTAAATACTTTTAAAACTTACAGAATTATTATTATAATTGTTTTTGGAAATTATAGAATAGTTAATAAGGTTAATAATATTATTACTATTATATTAATAGCAAATAATCATTTAGCACAAATTAAATATTTTAATTAAATACCTTTTGCTATAGAGATATTTTTAATTATTTAAATAGTGAATTTTCATAATGACAAGCATTTATTTTGGGAGTCATTTTATTGGCTTTAATTATTTATGGGTCACTAAATTTGGTGGTTTGAGGTTTGGTGCTGTGAGTTTGTACCACTATTTAGGTTGATTCTTTAGTCATGGAAAGGCAACATCATAAGGCAAATCAATATTAAGCATGGCAAGACAGGGCATAGCAATCAAAGCAAGGCATGGCCAAACAAAACAAGTAACAAGAAGGTATGATATGTCACTCTTACTATTATCACAACTCAACCAAGCAAAGTTTTTTTTACCCCTAATTTTTGGCTACTCTAATAACAGGGTAATAAAAGTCGGGATGTGACAGCAACTGACGCGGACCTGCACACAGACACAGATAACTTTGTTCCCAACGAAGTTCAAAGAGGTTGTCAATCTCTCCGGTCTTGTTGTTTACAAAGGATAAAACGCAAAGGATAATAATAGCAACTTGAAAGTAAATGCAGAAAAGTAAATATAGCGTGGAAACAATGATAAGGATATGGACCGGGATACGTGATGTTCGCTAGTGATGTCTCTCTCCCAAAAGACGATAAAATTGCTATGCGAGGTAAACAAATTACAGAAAGGCAATTGACAGGATTAGGAACGCACCGCAATGCTAACTATGCTACAAAAGAAAGGAAGAGGTTCAAAAGCACAGGCAGTACACCAAGGTAAGTAGACCGAAATCCAACTACATCTACTACTAATCATCCACCTTGAGATATCTATCCAGAACATCTCGCTGGTATTAAGTTGCGAGCCCCACCCAAAGTGTAAACCCAAAGCAACAGACAACTGCATTAAAAAGAACGCTGCGTAAAGTAAACAATCCTTGTAACCACGGTTACAAGCACCGTTGTTTTCCCCTTGTGGCAACAGCACATCCCCTAGACTCATGTTTCTGTCACTCAAGCGTGTCATCGGGGGGCATGAACCCACAATCTAGCACAACGCTCTCTCTTGGAGTCACTACCTACTACTTGGCCAAAGCAATAAACAGCAACGGGGAACATGCAAGAATTACTTAGGAAAAAAAATATAAGAGATAAAAACCAAATATATTACTCTATCACAATATGAACATAATCTCATAATCCATCAGATCCTATCAAACTCAACATAGCAATAGCAGAAATATTACAAAGGTGCCTCGATCATGTTGGGCAGCTCACGAGGTCTAAACAATGAAGATCAAAGAGGGGAGGAGAACATCACTTAGCTACTGATCACGGACCCATGGTCCAAGGAAAACTACTCACGAGACATACGGGGAGCATCCATGGTGGAGAGGAGACTCCCGGAGGTCAATCCTCCCTCCGGCATGGTGCCGGGAAGAGGTCTTCTGGTGCTCCCGATCTTCGGAAGCGCGGCGGCGGCGGAACAGAGGCGAGTTCGCGGAATAGGGTTCTCTTTTTGGGGTTTTCCCATGACGGGGGATAAATAGGCGAAAGGGGGAAGCCAGAGGTGGGCCAGAGGCCCCAGGCGCCCCCCTGGCGCGACCAGGGGTGGGGCCGCGCCGGGTGGACGCCTGGGCCCCCTGGCTCCCCTCTGGCCCCTCCCGGACTCTTCTCGAAGCTTCCGTCATGCTGATTTTTTATCTGAATTTTTCTGGCACTTTTTATATGGGGGAAAACTGAAATAGAAAAACTATAGAAAACAGGAACTGGCACTGGGGTGCACTGAGTTAATAGGTTAGTCCAAATATGATAAAAAAAATGTATGAAAGTGTATCTAGATCATAGCAATATCACACAAAACATGCATGGAGCAAGCAGAAATTATAGATACATTTTGGACGTATCAACATCGCCAAGCTTAATTCCTGCTCGTCCTCGAGTAGGTATATGATAACAACATAATTTCTGTGGTGACATGCTAGCAACCATATAAGAACTTTGAAAAGTAAAGCAATCAAGGTTAGAGATTCAATTCAACTCATAACAGGCAAGAGTCTATATTAACATTGAAATAAGTAACAAAAGAACAAAAGGTGCAATAGCTCTCGCTGTCCGTGACTCGAATGTTTCCAAATGGTGTTTGCGTGCAAGAAGGGGGATAGGGAATACGAGAAAAAATATTTTTGTGTTGAGAACTCAATCTACTAAAGTTTCACACTTGGTCTTCTTTGGAATCTTATCTTGACTCGTCCCCAGACCACAAGCCAGGTACAAGTCAATTTGATCCACTCCTTTTCGATATTTCGAGCACTCATGCAATGGATGAGCGTAAGCACAAGAGTTGACACTTAGGATGGCAAAGAGAGAAATATGGTGGAGGAGGAAGACAAAAAGGATGAGAAAGGCTCACATCAATGAGGACAATCATAGGCAAGAGATGCCAAATGATAGATATGATATGAGGAGTAGGGATTGCCATGCAACGGATGCACATACGAGCTAAGAAGCTCTCCAATGGAACTAGTGGGGGTGCATCTAACTTGCTCGCTCATGAAGACCTAGAGCTCTTTTGAGGAGGCTCATCCTTGGAATATGCAAGCCAAGTTCTATAGTGTGAAGGTCCCCAGATATCTATATGCATAATGATTATCTCTATGGAGTTCAAGGATATAAAGGGAGTACTAGTGTGCATCTAACTTGCTCGCTCATGAAGACCTAGAGCTCTTTATTTCTTTTTTCTATTTTTTTGTATTTTTTGGTGGCCTCAATGGCTCTTTCTATTTAACTCTCATTTGTCCTCTTTGGGATCTTTTAATGTGTCCACTTTGGGATCTTTTCCTCACTTAAGGGAAACACTCTATTTTACAAGAAGGTAAAGGAGATCTTTCACACTTTACAAGGTACTCAAAATCATAAAGAAGATGTAACTATCATGATGTATGCAATGTATGCCGCTGCCAGTGTAGCAGGAACATGTATGACATGAAGATCAAGTCATGAAGAGGTGGAAGTTGCATGGCAATGTAACTCGGAAAGGCTATGGAAATGCCTTGATAGGTAGGTATGGTGGCTGTTTTGAGGGAAGATATAAGGAGGCTTATGATGACAGAGCTATCATGCCAAGGGTTTGGAAGTACCGGCGAAGGTGGACACCAACTCTTAGAGTGAGAAGAAGGCAATGCACTGCACGGGAAAGGCTAGCAAAATATGGGAAGGTGGAAATGTCAACTCTCAATACTTACATTAGTCCGAAGAACTCATGCACTTATTATCGGTAACTCTCAATCTAATAAGGAGGTTCACAAAGAGACAAGTACCCCGAGGAGGAGTGTATGGGGGTTTGGTTATCCTTGCGCATCCTCGACTCATGGTACGTGAGTGTACTCTAATATTCGACTCCTCAGAAGAGTAGTGATCCATCTAGTAGCTAGAGTTCTCAACTACTTTTGTAGGTTTTGAAAATAAACACGGATTGCCCAAAATACGACACCTATCACTAATAGGCAAGAGCTCTTGACACCAAAAGTTCAAACATTACTCACATCAATACCTCAAAACTATTGCAAGCTACTACTAAAATTAAATAGCAACCTCAATTACCTACTTTCAAGACAAGACACAACTCAGTGCAACAACCAACTCTCTTAACAAGATAAACATGAAAACTAAAGAGAGTTCCACCAACAAACTAAAACAAAATCCAAGGCTCTTGCTAAAGACAAACTAAAACTAAGACTAAACATGGCAGTAGCTATGAAAAGATAAAGAACACACAACAGCAAGAAGATAGGCAGGAAAAATCCTATGATGTGTTCTAAATTTTGAAAGTGGAGCGTGTTTCTCTCCCACACAAAGTAAGAAAGGATCTAACTTGTTATGAACAGCAAGCAAAGCTAAAGAAGACTAAAAATAAAACCTAAGAGCGAGACGCTCCAAGCATAGCACATAACGCATGAAGTGATAAAAATATAGTGAGACGAAGGACGAACTGATGATTGTTGATGGAGAAGGGGATGCACGGGGGCATCCCCAAGCTTAGACGCTTGATTCTCCTTGAATATTTATTGGGGATGCATGGGGGCATCCCCAAGCTTGAGCGCTTGACACTTCTGGATCTTCTTTCATCATCTTCCATCGCACACTTGAAAACTCCCTTCATACATAACTCATCACAAGCTGATTAGAGAGGTTAGTACCCTTAATAAATAACTTTTATCCACTGGATATAAAGATACTCTTGAAGAGCTACTGTTTCTCAAGAGTGCCAAAAAGTTTTTGCAAAGAAAAAGCAAGCTTAAGGTTTGCAAAAGTTAGGAGAGACAAAACGTGGCAGAATCTGTGAAAAACAGAACAGCAGATAGTAAAGAATTTTTTAGGGATACTTCTGCAACTCAAATAAAAAAACTCAGAACATACAGAAGTTTCTTAATTGTATAGATCATACTGTGTAAAAATAACAGCTCAAAAAGATGAACTTGGATTTTTCTGGAATTTTTCTGGTCACGAGGACAGAATCTGTTTTCTGGACAGCATGTCACAACTTTTACTTCCCTTGCCTTAAGAGGCTATAACTAGGCACAAAGTTGAAAAATAAAGATACAATGATGTTGCTACAGAAGTAACAATCATCAAGACACAAAAAAAGCAAAAAGAAAACTCCTAAATTCGTTGCGGGCTGCCTCCCGAAAGCGCTTCTTTAAAGCCATTAGCTAGGCATAATGCAAAAAGAAGAATCAAGTTTTATCATGAGAAAGAGAATAACTAGCCCGTGTAACGGACTCAAAAGGTAACTTGATTTTATTTCTAGGGAAGTGTTCCATCATATTTTTGAATGGGAATTGGAATTTAATATTACCCTCTTTCATGTCAATAACCGCACCAACAGTGCGAAGAAAAGGACGTCCCAAAATAATTGGACATAAAGGTTCACACTCTATATCCATAACAATAAAATCAACGGGAACATAGTTGTCATTGACAATGATAAGAACATCGTCGATCTTCCCCAAAGGTTTCCATATGGAAGAATCAACAAGACGAACACCAAAAGAACAAGGCTCAAAGGGCTTCAAATCAAACATATCAAATATTCTTTTGGGAATAACGGAGGTACTAGCTCCAACATCACATAAAGCATAGCAAGAGAAGTTATTCAATTTAATTTTTATCATAGGGTCCCAACCATCATCTAGCTTCCTAGGTATGGAGGCTTCTACTCTAAGCTTCTCCTCCCTATCTTTGATGAGAGCATTTGTGATATGCTCCGTGAAGGCAAGATTGAGTGTGCTAGTGTGGGGGTCTCTAGACATTTTGTGTAGCAAGAAAATAACTTCTGAGAGGGTACAACTATAAAAATCAATATCACTACTATCAAAGGTGGTAGTAGTGTCATCTAGGCTCACTTGTTGGAAACCCTCTATGTTCATAGGAGTTTCTTTTTCTATGGTTGAGGTATTAGCATCACCATTAATAGGTCCAACGGGACTAGGAGTGCATTGGGTGCTAATAGCTTGAGTGTCCTCAACAATTTAGATGGTGGCAACTGTGTGGTGTGTAGGAAGGCTCTTAATTCTATCCTCTTCCATAGGATAACTTCTGGATTGGCTTCCATTTGATTTATCATGGTAGATTGGGTGTGGGACATATTCGAAACATGGGTTTCGGTGGCGGTAAGTCTAGCCTGGAGATTAGAAATATCACTCTTTAGACTATCAAGCTGTTCACTAATGTTTTGCAGAATGGAAGTATGCTCACCTATTTGCTTAGAAAAAGCTTTGTTTTGTTCAAACTGGGTGTGCATATAGTTCTTAGTAGCTTTCTCTATTTCTAAAAATTTCTCATAGCTGGGTAGGTCTCTTTTCGTATAAGCAGGATTATAGGAATTGTTGCTAGGATTGCTAGCAAAATTTCCCCTATAAGAATTGTTGTTGAAGTTGTTTCTAGCAATAAAGTTCACATCTACTTGTTCTTGAGCAACCAAAGAATTTAAAGGAACATCATGAGGATCAATAGAGGGTCGCTTGGTAAGTAGAGACATAATTAAGTCAACTTTTTCATTGAGGGAGGTAATTTCCTCGACAGAATTTACCTTCCTACCTGTTGGAGCGCGTTCGGTGTGCCATTGGGAATAATTGGTCATCATTTCATCGAGAAGCTTTGTGCCATTGGGAATAATTGGTCATCATTTCATCGAGAAGCTTTGTGGCGGCACCAAGTGTAGTTGACATAAAGGTTCCTCCCGCGGCCGAATCTAACAGGTTCCGCGAGGTAAAGTTCAAGCCTGCATAAAAAGTCTGGATAACCATCCAGGTAGTCAAACCATGTGTAGGGCATTTCTTAACAAGAGATTTCATCCGTTCCCAAGCTTGGGAAACATGTTCATTATCCAATTGCTTAAAATTCATAATATTACTCCTCAATTCGATAATCTTAGCAGGAGGGTAGTACTTCCCTATAAAAGCATCTTTGCACTTATCCCAAGAATCTATGCTATTTCTAGGCAAAGATTGAAACCAGATTTTAGCATCTCCCCTTAAAGAGAAAGGAAAGAACTTGAGCTTAACAACATCACCTTCTACTTATTTATACTTTTGCATATCACATAATTCAACAAAATTATTCAAGTGTAAAGCAGCATCATCTCCAGCACCAGAGAATTGATCTCTCATAACAAGGTTTAGCAAAGCAGGTTTAATTTCATAAGAGGTAGCTGAAGTGGCAGGTGTGGCAATGGGAGTGAAGATAAAGTCTTGGTTGTTGTGACTAGTGAAGTCACACAACTTGGTGTTTTCAGTGGAACCCATAGTAGCAGCAAGTGTGGCAGATTTTTTTTTTGTAGTTTTTGATAAAAGACACAAAGATAAAAACTGAAAGATAAACTAACAAGACTAAAAAACAAAGGTAAAGGGTAGTGTGCAACTCCCCTATCTTAGCACTTGGAGTCCGCGGCAACGGCGCCAGAAATTTGCTTGATGGCGCGAGGGTTGACGGGTGTAGTCTTCTCGCCCTTCGTTGGTGAGCCCCAAGTGGAAGGCGTGATGCAGCACAACAGCAAATTTCCCTCGGTAAAGATACCAAGGTTTGTCTCCAGTAGGACTCCAGAGATGATAAGTAGGTGTCAGCGGCGCAACTGACGCGGACCTGCACACAGACACAGATAACTTTGTTCCCAACGAAGTTCAGAGAGGTTGTCAATCTCTCCGGTCTTGTTGTTTACAAAGGATAAAACGCAAGGGATAATAATAGCAACTTGAAAGTAAATGCAGAAAAGTAAATATAGCATGGAAACAATGATAAGGATATGCACCACGATACGTGATGTTCGCTAGTGATGTCTCTCTCCCAAAAGACGATAAAACTGCTATGCGAGGTAAACAAATTACAGAAAGGCAATTGACAGTATTATGAACGCACCGCAATGCTAACGATGCTACAAAAGAAAGGAAGAGGTTCAAAAGCATAGGCAGTACGCCAAGGTAAGTAGACCGAAATCCAACTGCATCTACTACTAATCATCCACCTTGAGATATCTATCCAGAACATCTCGCTGGTATTAAGTTGCGAGCCCCACCCAAAGTGTAAACCCAAAGCAACAGACAACTGCATTAAAAAGAACTCTGCGTAAGGTAAACAATCCTTGTAACCGCGGTTACAAGCACCGTTGTTTTCCCCCTTGTGGCAACAGCACATCCCCTAGACTCATGTTTCTGTCACTCAAGCGTGTCATCGGGGGACCTGAACCCACAATCTAGCACAACGCTCCCTCTTGGAGTCACTACCTACTACTTGGCCAAAGCAATAAACAGGAACGGGGAACATACAAGAATTACTTAGGAACAAAAATATAAGAGATAAAAACCAAATATATTACTCTATCACAATCTGAACATAATCTCATAATCCATCAGATCCTATCAAACTCAACATAGCAATAGCAGAAATATTACAAAGGTGCCTCAATCATGTTGGGGAGCTCACGAGGTCTAAACAATGAAGATCAAAGAGGGGAGGAGAACATCACATAGCTACTGATCACGGACCCATGGTCCAAGGAAAACTACTCACGAGACATCCGGGGAGCATCCATGGTGGAGAGGAGACTCTCGGAGGTCAATCCTCCCTCTTGCAGTGTGCCGGGAAGAGGTCTTCTGGTGCTCCCGATCTTCGGAAGCGCGGCGGCGGCGGAACAGAGGCGAGTTCTTGGAATAGGGTTCTCTTTTTGGGGTTTTCCCGTGACGGGGGATAAATAGGCGAAAGGGGGCAGCCAGAGGTGGGCCAGGGGCCCCAGGCGCCCCCCTGGCGCGGCTAGGGGTGGGGTCGTGCCGGGTGGCCGCCTGGGCCCCCCTGGGCCCCCCTGGGTCCCCTTTGGCCCCTCCCGGGCTCTTCTCGAAGCTTCCGTCACGCTGATTTTTTATCTGAATTTTCCCGAATTTTTCTGGCACTTTTTATATGGGGGAAAACTGAAATAGAAAAACAGCTGAAAACAAGAACTGGCACTGGGGTGCACTGAGTTAATAGGTTAGTCCAAATATGATAAAAAAATGTATGAAAGTGTATCTAGATCATAGCAATATCACACAAAACATACATGGATCAAGCAGAAATTATAGATACGTTTTGGATGTATCAACGGACAAATGGGGCAAATCATATAAAAAACAGCAAAATAGAAGACTCCAGAAGCCTAAAGGATGGCCGAAGGGGCCACCCCCAGCACAAGGCGGGTGCCTAGCACGGCCATGGGTGGGGCCGCGCCAGCTGGCCTCCTGGTCAGGTGGCCCCGCTGGTGCCCCCTTCGGCCTATATTTACCTCATGTTCTGAAAACCCTCAGGAGGTCCTCCGTTACGCGATTTTCACCACTGTTACGCCGCTGCCGCGATCCCGAGTTCGGGATCGCCAGAAGACCCTGTCCCGACACCATAGGGTCGGAGGGAGGATTGATCTTTGGGAGCTTTCCACCACCATGAGCGCTTCCGAATATGTCGTGAGTAGTCCCCCTTGGACCATGGTATCATGACCAGTAGCTATGTGATGTTTTATCTCCAATCTAGAGCCTCAATTGTTAGCCCTTATGAGCTGCCCTACATGATCAAGGCACCTATGTATTAGTTTTTGTGTCGCTATGTTGTGTTGCTATGATGTGTTTGCTGGCATCCGATGGATTATGAGATTATGTTCAGATTGTGATTAGTAATATATTTGGTTTACCTTTTATGTTTTAGTTCTTGAGTATTCTTGCATGTTCTCCGTTGCTTTTTATTGCTTTGGCTAAGTAGTAGTGTCGTCGTTTGGTAACGGAAGATGCCATGGGCTGGCTAAGGAGGGGGAAAACCGAGGTGAGTGTCGATGGTGCCGCAATTCATAGTGGGTACAAACACAGTGAGACACCGTGATGTACCCAGGTTCGAAGCTCTCCGTAGAGATAACACCCCTAGTCCTGCCGAGCTAGCTATAAGCAATAACTCTGGCTACAATGAATGCTCCTTGAGTTGTATGAGAGGAAGGAGAAGAGGGCTCTAGGCACAACTCTCTCCTGGCTCTCTCTGGTGGGTGAAGTGTAATAAGTACTCTGTTGTCCCTAAGGCAGGAGGGGTACCCGGGGTTCTTATAGGCCAAGCCCGGGGTACAAAGGTAAATGTTCGGTTAGAGAGGACCCAGCTGTAAGCCTCTGGCGGTGAGTTGGGGACCTCATGACGTATGCTTTCCGGCCGACTCGGAGTAGACTTTCGGCTCTCCATACCGCCGGCTTGTAGGTCTTGCGTAGTGAATAGTGCCCCTGCGTAGTGAACAATGATCTGGAGTACTGAATAGTGGTCTAGAGTACTAAACAGTGGAGTTGGGAGCTCGGTCTTGTTCGCCTGTCCGCGTGATCAGCGCTGGAGGGGACAGCACGCTGATGTGCGAGGTAATGATAGTGATTTCTCGCCCTTCGTTGGTGAGCCCCAAGTGGAAAGCGTGATGTAGCACAACAGAAAATTTCCCTCAGTAAAGATACCAAGGTTTGTCTCCAGTAGGACTCCGGAGATGATAAGTAGGTGTCAGTGGCGCTACTGACGCGGACCTGCACACAGACACAAATAACTTTGTTCCCAACGAAGTTCAGAGAGGTTGTCAATCTCTCCGGTCTTGTTGTTCACAAAGGATCAAACACAAAGGATAATGATAGCAACTGAAAGTAAAAGCAGAAAAGTAAATGAGCGTGTAAATAGTGATGAGGATATGGACCAGGATACTTGATGTTCACTAGTAATGTTTCTCTCCCAAAAGACGATAAAACTGCTATGCGACGTGAACAAATTACAGAAGGGAAATTGACAGGATTATGAACGCACCGCAATGCTAACTATGCTACAAAAGAAAGGAAGAGGCTCAAAAGCACGGGCAGTACGCCAAAATAAGTAGACCGAAATCCAACTGCATTTACTACTAATCATCCACCTTGAGATATCTATCCAGAACATCTCACTGGTATTAAGTTGCAAGCCCCACCCAAAGTGTAAACCCAAAGCAACAGACAACTGCATTAAAAAGCACTTTGCGTAAAGTAAACAATCCTTGCAACCGCGGTTACAAGCACCGTTGTTTTCCCCCTTGTGGCAACAACACATCCCCTAGACTCATGTTTCTGTTACTCAAGCGTGTCATCGGGGGGCATGAACCCACAATCGAGCATAACGTTCCCTCTTGGGGTTACTAACTACTACTTGGCCAAAGCAATAAACAGCAACGGAGAACATGCAAGAATTACTTAGGAACAAAAATATAAGATATAAGAACCAAATATATTACTCAATCACAATCTTAACATAATCTCATAATCCATCAGATCCCATCAAACTCAGCATATCAATAGCAGAAAGATTACAAAAGTGCCTCGATCATGTAGGGAAGCTCACGAGGTCTAAACCTTGAAGAACAAAGAGGGGAGGAGAACATCACATAGCTACTTATCACGGACCCATGGTCCAACGAAAACTACTCACAAGACATCCGGGAAGCATCCATGGTGCAGGGGAGACTTCCGGAGGTCAACCCTCCCTCCGGCAGGGTGCCGGGAAGAGGTCTTTTGGTGCTCCCGATCTCGGAAGCGCGGCGTTGGCGGAACAGAGGCGATATCACGAAAAAGGGTTCTGTTCTCGGAAGTTTCCCGTGAGGGAGAATATATAGGCGAAGGGGGGCAGCCAGGGGGGCCACCAGGGGTCCAGGCGCCCCCTGGCACGGCCAAGCCCTAGGGCGCGCCACCAGGGCGCCTGGGCCCCTGGTGGTGGCCCTCTGGCCCCACCTAGGTTCTTCCGGAAGGTTTCTTCACGCTGATTTTTTATCTGAATTTTCCCGAATTTTTGGAGCACTTTTTATATGGGGGAAAACTGAAATAGAAAAACAGCAGAAAATAGGAACTGGCACTGTGGTGCACTGAGTTAATAGGTTAGTCCAAATATGATCAAAAGTGTATGAAAGTGTATCTAGATCATAGCAATATCACACAAAACATGCATGGAGCAAGCAGAAATTGTAGATACGTTTTGGACGTATCAACATCCCCAAGCTTAATTCCTGCTCGTCCTCGAGTAGGTAAATGATAACAGCATAATTTCTGTAGTGACATGCTAGCAAACATATAAGAAATTTGAAAAGTAAAGCAATCAAGGTCATTAGGTGCAAGAGCTCTCGCTGTCCGTGACTCGAATATCTCCAAATGGTGTTTGCGTGCAAGAAGGGGGATAGGGAATACAAGAAAAACAATTTATTTGTTGAGAACTCAATCTACTAAAGTTTCACACTTGGTCTTTTTCTGGAATCTAGTCTTGACTCGTCCCTAGACCACTAGCTAGGTACAAGTCAATTTGATCCACTCCTTTTTCAATATTTTGAGCACTCATGCAATGGATGAGCGTAAGCACGAGAGTTGACACTTGGGATGGAAAAGAGAGGAGTATGGAGGAGGAAGACAAAAAAAGAGGAGAAAGGCTCACATCAATGAGGACAATCATAGGCAAGAGATGCCAAATGATAGATATGATGTGAGGAGTAGGGATTGCCATGCAACAGATGCACATACGAGCTAGGAAGCTCTCTAATGGAACTAGTGGGGTGCATCTAACTTGCTCGCTCATGAAGACCTAGAGCTCGTTTGAGGAGGCTCATCCTTGGAATATGCAAGCCAAGTTCTATAGTGTGAAGGTCCCCACATAGCTATATGCATAATGATCATCTCTATGGAGTACAAGGATATAAAGGGAGTACTAGTGTGGATCTCTCAAAAGGATAGTAGTGCCCTCTGGCCCCGCCCAGGTTCTTCCGGAAGGTTCCTTCACGCTGATTTTTTATCTGAATTTTCCCGAATTTTTGGAGCACTTTTTATATGGGGGAAAACTGAAATAGAAAAACAGCAGAAAAAAGGAACTGGCACTGTGGTGCACTGAGTTAATAGGTTAGTCCAAGTATGATCAAAAGTGTATGAAAGTGTATCTAGATCATAGCAATATCACACAAAACATGCATGGAGCAAGCAGAAATTATAGATACGTTTTGGACGTATCACACGCCCCTGGCAGCCCAGATCTTCTGGGATTGCGCATTGATGAGCTTGTGCCAGGTGTCCGACCTGGGATTTAGTCAACTCTTGGTGTTAGCTCGGATGTTGTTGTGTCCTCTTCGGCCGAATGATCTTTGGTGAGGCCGATTGCGCTCTCTTGGAGCAATCGGCCTCCGACCTAATCAGCTCCGCCCACTAGAGGTCTGTCTTGTGCTTCTTGGTCTTGTTCTGTATCGGTGATCTTCAGGTCGGCCTTTCTCCGAATGATGATCTTCAGGCTGGCCCAAATTAGCTCGGCCTCACTTAGATCGTACATCATTAGTTCGGTGATCTTTGCTTTGAAGTAATGTCTCTCCTGGGTGACCCTACCCGGGGGTCAATCACACGACAGTAGCCCCTGAATCTGCAGAGGTCCCGCCGAACTAAATGACAGCGGGGCCTGCACAGGTTCCTCCCATACTTCTCTTGAATCTTGTATATGTTTTGCTTTTCTAACCGATTGCTCTCAATTAGCCAATTGGTTGTAGTCTGCCGATTGCTCTTGTTCAATTCGGATGCTTCTCGACCGACCGATTACAACTCGTGCTCAGCCGATTGCTCTTGCAATTCTTTTCGATTGCTTCTTCCCCTTAGCCGATCTGGCCAACTGTTTCTTTGACCAGAATGTCAACCGAAACTTGACGCTTCGAATTTGCCACGGAATACGGAGCGACGTGCCAAAATGGACGTGACATAACTGCCACCTCCGCCGCCGCCGTGACGCACGTCTTGCTGCTGCCGCCGAGGCCAGGATCTGCCCCAACAGCTGATGACCCTCAACTGTAGGGGATCGATTGTAGTGTTCTCGTGGGTAATTTAACCCAATTTATTGATTCAACACAAGGGGAGCCAAAGAGTATTTATAAGCCTTGACAGTTGATTTGTCAATTCAACCGCACCTGAAATATGCTTGCTTGCAACAAAGTATTAATAGCAACTGTGATATGATAGTGATAACGACAATGGCGAAAGTAAAACAGTGAAAAGTAACAAATATTGACCAGCAGGATTAAAGCACTATAGGCTAGGGAGTTGGATGGTTGGGTGCTGCATGGATAAGAATGAACATGTAATAAGTTCTAACATGGGGAAAGGCACACAAAAAAGCAATGATCATCTAGGCAAATATCAAACATTAGGCATGTATCCCGTAGGTAGTTGTGCGTCCTTGCAATAAGAACTTGCACAACATCTTTTGTCCTACCATCCCGATACAAACGGGGCCAAAGGGAACTTATGGAGATTAAGGTTCTCCTGTTAAAGAGCACCGGAACAAAGCAATAAACTCAATGCATACATGGAATCCTCAAATTATGGACCATCCCCTTTGGTGTCCCAATCTGTCACCTTTGGGATCGCCGGTTCCGGACCATAATAGGTGCATACAACTCATAGATAGGACCTCGAACATAAATAAACTCATGAAAACATAAGTGCTTCAGATCTGAAATCATGGCACTCAGGCCCAAAGTGTCAAGCATTAAGAGAAACAAGTTGTAGCAAAGATGATAAACACCAAAGTAGATGATAGGCAACATGCCCCCAACAATCTGACGAACTATTACATGATCAATCTCATCCAATCCCTACCATCCCCTTTGCCTACATCAGGGAATTACTCACACATGTGAAGAGAAGTCATGGAGGGATGATGCATTAGTGATGGTGATGACGATGGCGACGATCTCCCCTCTCCGGAGGCCAAATCAGCCTCCAGATTAGCCCTCCCGAGGAATAACTGAGGGTGGCCTCAGCTCTGCGACGGGTTCTGGAAAAAACGACTTCTGTTTCAGAGTTTCCCCGTCACGGGAATAAATAGGAGTCGAAGTAGGGCACCAGGGGAGGGGCGAGGCGGCCAGCTGGCGTGGCCCCACCCCTGGCCGCGCCAGCAGGGCGCCTGGGGCCCCCTTGGCTGCCCTCTGGCCCCCCTTCTGCCTCCGGGCTCCTTCGGGTGCGTCGATTTTTTGTAATTTTTCTGGGAATTTTCTGAGATGTCCAAAAATCCATTTTACTGCGCACAATAAAACCATACAAACAGCTCTACTGAAAACAGCGTGAGTCCGGGTTAGTTTAGTTCAAATCATGCAAGAATGAGGGCAAAACAATAGCAAAAGTTTTTGGAAAAGTAGATACGTTTGAGACGTATCAACTCCCCCAAGCTTAGCTTATTTCTTGCCCTCAAGCAATTCAGTTCAACGAACTGGACGCGACAAAGAAAACTTTGACAAACCCTTTTGCTTCATAAGATGTATATAAGCCGGTACTATGAAAAGAGTTTAGAAAGTATCAAAACAATACTATGAGGACAATGCACGGAGCACAAACAACCTAGAGTAAATAATATGCTGCCAAAAATCAAGACAAGATTACAATGCACATAGCCTGAACATACTAGAGTGGTATCTCGCTAGCCTCCATGAGTGAAGCAAAACATAAATGCAGAAACTCCTCCGTAGTTTTAAAGGAGACTAGAACTAAGAATTTCAGACTAGCAATATCACAAGCATGTAGAAGACAATGTAATACTTTGGGACAATGCATGTTACACTAAGAATGACAATTATTCTCTCAATAGTTGGTGCTTTGAACAAAGAAGGGGAGACTCTCGAACCGTGGCTTTTTGATGGCAAGATTGAAAAACTGTGAAAGGAAGAAAATACTAAATACGTGCCAGAGCTCTTGGTTTCAAAAACAGAGACAAAATTCTTTTGAGAAGTGCAACTTTCCAGTCAACGGTGAACGGTAAAGGTCTCTCAATATCTCCCAAGCCAACCATATTAATGCCTCTTGCTTACACTTGTTCCCTTGTTTATAAATCCTTTGATGGTCTATGGAACCTTTTATTTTGCCTCAAGTATGGAAGGAGGATATCGTTCCATCTATCATTAGCAGCATTTGGTCCATTTCATCCCAACATCAAGTATGGGGGAGGTGTAACTCTCTTTTTTATATAAATTTGACTAGTTAAAACTTCCGTCAAAATATTTCTGGCATGGTAGATACTGATTTCCCCTCACCGCACCATAATCTTGTACGGTTACAAAAAGGGAAGCTTTTGAATAAATTTCGAGATGGAACAAGAAAGTCTAAGTTAGGAGTGGCTGGTAAATACCACATATAGGTAGGTATGGTGGACTCAAGTGGAATAACTGGTTTGAAAAAAAGGAGTTTGGATACACAAGAAGAATTCCGCTTAGTGTGAGTGAAGGCTAGCGAAAGACTGGGAAGCGACCAACTAGAGAGCAATAATTTTCATAATCATGCAGAGCGACAAAGCAACATTGAACCGGGCATGAAAGTGATATAACTATTCTGGAATAAAAAGGTCATCAAGGCATGATAGACATTTTATCCATAAACATGTGTGAACATGTGCCAAGTCAATCCAAGTATTCTCCGAAGGGAAATACCACCTCAATATGCCAAACCACGAACAATGCAATGCATGTAAATCATTCCAACAACATAATATGCACCCTAGCTATTTGAGGTCAGCCACAAGGAAAGCATGAACACTGGGAAAGCATTGTAAACAAAGCACTATGTCGCTACAAGCTGGTCTCTAGATCATAAGTAAAGGCATATCTACAATAGTAGAAACAAAAAGAGTTCATACCGGTTTTCCTTGTTGCTTCTCTTCTGTCGATCTTCGTCATTACTGCCTTGTCGCTTGCACGACCGAACGTGGGAAATATAATCAAATGCCATCACGGACTCGAGCTGAACTCTAGAAAAAAGCAAACTAAAGAGAGAAAGGAAATCTTTTTGGGGGTTTTCAAAGGTTTAACGAAAGCAAAATAAAAGAGAAATCTTTTTTTTTGTTTTTGCAAATTAAAAGAACAAAGAAGAACGGGAAAAAACTTCGAAAAGATCAAAGCGAACAAAATAAAATGGATAATACAGTTGAAAAAGGAGAAGGGCACGTACTCCCCCAAGCTTAGCCGTTTGGCCTAAGTTGGTAGCAGCTACTACCCCCAGGAGCCTCCTGCTCCGGGGTAATGGTAAGTCCAAGGGTCGTATGAGCCCTCCGGTGCGTACACCGAAGTCCTTGGGTCCTCCCATGAGGAAGGTCCCTCGTCCCAAGCAGAAGAAGACCCCTCTCCATGCTAGGTGAAGGTCTCCCCCTGGAAAGGTGGGAACTCACCATGCTCCTCCTCGTCGGGCACAACCCCCTCCATGGGGTTATGCAACTGGTAATGAGCCATGAACTCGTCAAACTGGATATCATTGAAGGACCATCCGTTCCTGCGAGTGTTATCAAACAAAAGTGGTGCAGGTAGACGGATCTCACGAGTAATGGTCCTCCCAAACCTCAAAATATAAAAAAGGTTACCAAACTGGGAAGTCAGGGTAACAAACTAATGCCTCTTCATAGCAGCAAGATCGAGACTTCCGTATGAAAAGGGAACATCATCAGGATGCGGGGTGCGATTAAGAGACTCAAGGATAAGTGTGGCGTAAACACCACCACATAAATCGCCCTTGTTACTGTTCATAACAAGGCGCCGAGCAATTAATGCACCCACATTGTAATCATTCTTATCAAAGAGGGCGTTCGCATAGATAGAGAAATCTGGTGCAAAACCATTGCTCGTGTTGTCACGAGCCAACACCCCTCTAGCAACAAAATACGCAAAATACCTGAGGTGGGGAAACAGAATGCTGGAAATCTTTGTACACCGAATGTCGGTCTCCTCCTGGCTAAAAAAGGGAGTTGAAGAGGGTCCTCAACTCGGAAGGCTGAGTGGTCATCTTTGTCATCTGACCAGCGTTCAGCACACCTATTATATCACAAAACTGTGCCAAAGACATGGTTATGATATCATTATAAAGTTTGAACTCGATGGTTCTAGCATCATGGTTGTAACAAAAACTGTTAACAAAGCAGGATGTAAGCTTCTTGTATTCTATCACACGGCATAGTGTTAGCCGGGTCAAACCTGCATTGGCGCAAAGGCCATAAAAACCTCCTTAATTCCCGTTGCGGTAAGAAAATCATCGCACGGATACATCATTGTGCATGCTGGACTTGTGTCTTCCAACAACTCCAAGGGCACATGATCTTCATTGTAGCTCAGCCTAGCAGCCGAGGGTGAAGCTGCAGATCTAGTAACTCGATCGGAGCGCTCAGGCTTCTTCTTCCCACGCCACCCATTTGCTTTTCCTAGCAAACTCATTTCTGAAATTTTTAACAATTCACAAAAACAAGGATTTAAACAAAGTGAGTTAAGGCAAACTACTCTACTCACTTACGTAAGGCAAAAACTTCCATCAAAACTTGGAAAATAAATTTCTACACATGCATGCAAGCTCATATGAACAGCACCAAGAACTACTAAATACTCACAAATGAAACCACCAATAAAAAATATATTTGGAGGGGTGGAGGAGTAACATACCAGGGAGTATTTGCTCAAAATTTCAGCTCAAATGGTGGGATGTGGAGAGAGATCGAAAATTGCCTCTAAGAACAGCAAGAATGCAAGAACTGGAGCAGAACTCGTGTTTTTTGGAGAGAGAGGAAGAAGAAATACCTGCAGGTGGGGCCTGTGGGCCCCAGGCGCCCTGTGGGCGCGGCCAGGGGGCTGGCCGCGCCAGCTGGCCTCCTGGGCCACTGGTGTGCCCCCTGGTCAGCCCCAGGTGCTTCTGGGTCTCTCTCGTCGTGGAAATTTTTATTTTTATTTTTATGGATTTTTTCTGAAAACTTCACTGTTGAAAATTTTCCGGAGTTCAAAAAGCTGCGAAACTTTCTGAAAACTTGAAGCAGCGATTAGAATTGTGAAGCTTCAAAAACATAAAAACTTGGTACAGCAAAGAGAATAAAAGCTAAATAAAATGAAAACATAACAAGCTCCACTTTTTACCTATATAAAACATGCCCACTTGAAAGGTTGATCAAGTCTTACCAACGAACCGGCGATATATAGAACAAAAAGTCTCACCTCTTCTAAAGTGATCATTGCACCTTTACTTTAATGGACATTGTCCCCACCATGATGGTTTTTGTATTTGTGGTGCACGTGTAGAGGACAATCCCGTTCTGCAATCTTCACGGTCTCGATATTCTCTATAGAATTAAGGCCATGCCTTTTGTCGATCTTCTTTGGAAAATACACCGTGAGTTCTTTATCATCTACGTTGAAGGTGACCTTTCCTTTATTGCAATCAATAATGGCACCTGCGGTGTTAAGAAAAGGTCTACCAATAATAATGGACATGCTCCCATCCTCGAGCATGTCAAGCACAACAAAATATATAAGAATTAAATAATTAGCAACTTCAATGGGAACATCCACACAAATACCTATCCGGACGGCTGTTGACTTGTCAGCCATCTGAAGAGAGATATCTGTAGGGATTAGCTTATCTAAACATGGCCTTTTATAAAGAGAAAAAGGCATAACGCTCACTCCTGCTCTGAGATCACATAAGGCAGTTTTGACATAATTGTTTTTTATGGAGCAAGGAATGGTGGGTATACCTGGATCACCGAGCTTCTCAGGAATCTTGCCACTGAATGAGTAGTTAGCAAGCATAGTAGATATTGCCTCATTAGGAACTTTTCTTTTATTAGTAACAATATCTTTCATATATTTGGAATAGGGAGGTAACTTGATAGCATCAGTCAGGGAATTTGAAGAAAAAGAGGCTTCATCCATTCACAAAATTTATTATAATGTTCTTCTTCTTTTGATTTGAGAGACTTACCTGGAAAGGGCATGGGTTTCTGTACCCACGGTTCTCTTTCCTTCCCGTGTCTTCTTGCGATGAAGTCTTCTCTAGTGTACTTCTTGCGTGTAACGGGTGCTTCTTCTTCTTGCACCTCAGGAGGATCATTCTTCTCCTTATCATTTTCTTCGGGCTCAGCACCGTCTTCAGTTTCAGCATCGGAGGTAGATATGTTGTTAGGAGCAACAACAGGTTCTTGACTTGTAATAGGATCGTTGGAGTTGTCAGCTTCCTTGTGTTTCTTCTTCTTCTTATTCTTGTTTGGAGTGCTAGCAATCTCGTCTTCTACCTGCACTTGAGAATCTTGCTCGATCCTCTTTGGATGTCCCTCAGGATAGAGTGGGTCCTGGGTGTGTGTTCCACCCCTTGTTTTGATGCCATAAGCTTGTATGTCCTGTTTGGCATTGTTAGCAAGCAAATCCTTTTGCACATTAGAAATTTGTTCAAGCTGAGTTTGAACCATATGAAAATGTTTGACAAGACATTTAACATCATTAACTGTTCTTTCTAGAACACCAAGAAAATTTTTGATATCAAGAGAATTATCATGCAACTGACTTTGTATCCTCCTATTAAAATTTTCTTGCTTAATAATAAAATTATCAAGCTCATCTAGGCATTGGTCGGGAGGCTTACCTTTAGGGATGTCACTTTCTATAAAATCTAATAGAGAGTGTACCTCTACCAAGGGAGGGTGAGTAGTAGGCTCACACATCTTCTCGATAGGTGGTAGATTCTTCACGTCTTAGGCTCTAATGCCTCTCTCCTTTATGGACTTCTTTGCTTCTTGCTTATCTTCGGGGCTCAGAACAAGCATGCCCCTCTTCTTCGGTGGTGGAGGTGTGGTTCAGGGACAGACCAATCTTCATGGTTCTTGGCAATCTTGCCCATTAATTCTTCAGCATCGGCCGGTGTTCTTTCCCTGAAAACACAACCAGCACAACTATCCAGATAGGACCTGGATTCATTGGTTAGACCAGCATAAAATATATCAAGTAATTCATTCTTTGGGACTTCATGTCCCGGTCTAGCCTTGATTAAATCACAATACCTCCCCCAAGATTTAGGGAGGTGCTCATCCCGCAACTGTTTAAAGTTATAGATTCTTTGCAAAGCAGCATGTTGCATATGAGCAGGAAAATATTTATCAACAAAGAATTGAACTAAGTCTTGAGGACTCTCAATGGAACCATAGGGTAGTGCATCATACCATGATTTAGCGTCTTCCCTTAAAGAAAAGGGAAAAAGATTTGCCACATAGAAGTTTCTTATCTTCTCATCGGTAGTAAATAGGTCACCTAACTCAGCGAGTTTGGTCAGGTGTGCTATAGCATCTTCATTTTTTCTGCCATAAAAAGGGTCAGCCTCGATTGTAGATATAAGTGAAAGATCAACAGATATATCTTAATCAGGATCAGTGATGCATATAGGAGATGTGGCAAATTTAGGATCAGGAATATTCTTGTTCTTCATGGAGTGCTTTTCGAGCAGCTCCTTGAGTTCCCTGCAAAAATCATCATCAAGAGTAATATAATCATCATCAAGGAGTCTCTCCTTTAGTTCATCTAAATCTGGGTAACCAAAGGTTTTGCAAGTAGGAATATAGGTAACAGGAGTCTCGGTCTCGGATTCTGCTGCAACTTTAGCAGACTGCGTTTCAATATAGTGACCAAGAAAATTATCATCATCAAGAATAGTGGAAGCATCATCAAAAGTATCAGACATAGTAACAGACTCAGTAGAAGTAGCATGTGGTGGTAGCGGTGAAGCAAACTTACTTATAACGGAAGGGGAATCAAGAGTAGCGCTGGTACTCAGAACGGTACCTTTTCTTCTAGTAGATGGTAGGATCGGAACCTTGGGGTCTCCTTTATTAGCCATAGCGGATGAAGTGTGGCAGGCAGGATACTTCAAGTAGACTTGTAAATATTGCTATGCTCCCCGGCATCGGCGCCAGAAAACAGTACTCGATGACCCTCAACTGTAGGGGATCGATTGTAGTGTTCTCGAGGGTAAGTTAACCAAATTTATTGATTCGACACAAGGGGATCCAAAGAGTATTTATAAGACTTGACAGTTGAGTTGTCAATTCAACCGTACCTAAAATATGATTGCTTGCAACAAATTATTGATAGAAATTGTGATATGATAGTGATAGTGACAACGGTGAAAGTAAAACAGCGAAAAGTAACAACTAGTGACCAGCAGGATTAAAGCATTGTAGGCTAGGGAGATGGATGGTTGGGCGTTGCATGGATAAGAATGAACATGTAATAAGTTCTAACACGGGGCAAGGCACACAGAAAAGCAATGATCATCTAGGCAAATATCAAACATTAGGCATGTATCCCGTAGGTAGTTGTGCGTGCTTGCAATAAGAACTTGCACAATATCTTTTGTCCTACCATCCCGCTACGAATGGGGCCAAAGAGAACTTATGGAGATTAAGGTGCTCCTACTAAAGAGCACCGGAACAAAGCAATAAATTCAATGGATACATGGAATCCTCAAATGATGGACCATCCCCTTTGGTGTCCCAAGCTGTCACCTTTGGAACCGCCAGTTCCGGACCATAATAGGTGCATACAACTCATAGATAGGATCCCGAACATAAATAAACTCATGAAAACATAAGTTGTTCAGATCTGAAAACATGGCACTCGGGCCCAAAGTGTCAAGCATTAAGAGCACCAAGTTGTAGAAAAGATGATAAACACCAAAGTAGATGATAGGCAACATGCCCCCAACAATATGACGAACTATTACATGATCAATCTCATCCAATCCCTACCATCCCCTTTGCCTACTGCAGGGAATTAATCACACATGTGAAGAGAAGTCATGGAGGGATGATGGATTGGTGATGGTGATGACGATGACGACGATCTCCCCTCTCCGGAGGCCAAATCAGCCTCCAGATTATCCCTCCCGAGGAAGAACGGAGGGTGGCGACGGCTCCGTGACGGGTTCTCGAAAAACGACTTCTGTTTTGGAGTTTCCCCGTCACGGGAATAAATAGGATCGAAGTAGGTCACCAGGGAGGGGGCGTCGCCCAGGCGTCCAGCTGGCGCGACCCCACCCCTGGTCGCGCCAGCAGGGCGCCTGGGGCCCCCCTGGCTGCCCTCTGGCCCCCTTTCTGGCTCCGGGCTCCTTCGGGTGCGTGGATTTTTTGTAATTTTTCTGGGAATTTTCTGAGATGTCCAAAAATCCATTTTCCTGCGCACAATAAAACCATACAAACAGCTCTACCGAAAACAGCGTCAGTCCAGGTTAGTTTAGTTCATATCATGAAAGAATGAGGGAAAAACAATAGCAAAAGTGTTTGGAAAAGTAGATACATTTGAGACGTATCAACAACCACCTCCTCGTTGCTCACCGCCGCCGCCGCCAACGCTCACCATCGCCATCTCCGTCTTCGTCTTCGTCTTCGCCCACCATGGATTCCGACGCATCCATGGTGGACGTTGCCGCCACCGACCAACGTGGTGCCTGGAAAGGCTCCAACGTGCGGGGGATGCAAATTCTTCTCCTCCGCCGCGCGCGCAAGATCCCGGCGCACCTTGACTTCCGTGTCCCCGGGAACGAACTAGTGCATACTTCCGCCGCCGGCGAATGCGTCGTCTTCCTCATGCACTTCGACCGCGGATTCGGGCTTCCGTTGAGAAAATTCTCCCGCGACTTCCTTGACTTATTTCGCTTGCAACCGCACCACCTCGGCGCCAACACCGTGATGCTGCTCTCGGCCTTCATCACTTTGTGCGAGGGCTACCTCGGAGTGCGGCCCACTGTTGGATTGTGGGTACGGCTCTTCCATCTGCGCACCTTCCGAGTGGGAACTGGAGTGTTCGCCTTGGATACAACGACTGGATTGAAAAAGGAAGTGAAGGTGACGGCCGAATGCGGGGCCGCCGTTATCTATGTTCGTTGACGAGGGGGTGACCCCACGACTCCTACGGATGAGCCTACCTCCATGAAGGCAGAAAGCCCATGAAGATACGGCCTCGGCCCACTAAGATGGCACCAACGTAGAAGTCCTTGAGTCACAAGGAAGGTGCGAAGACCTGCCGTACGGAGCAAGCTAGGGTTAGGAAAGTTTACCTGTACGCGTAGATGAACTCCCCGAGACCTAGCCCGGTATATAAGGGCTAGGAGGGGCGACACCAAAGACATCCAATCTCACCTGTAACCCTAGCCTTGAGCACTCCAGCCTTGGCCTCCATTGTAATCGTATCTCCCCAATCAATAATACCGAGCGGGAGCGAGCCTCCCTGTTTGCCGACGAGCTATCGTCCAACCTGCGCCTCTCATGACTAACCCAGGGTCCCTAACCATGGGATTTGCCGGGGTTGATCCCCGTCAATTGGCGCCGTCTGTGGGAACCACGCAGGTTGGGATCACGATCTCGGCGGTCCCGTCTTCATCAAGCCACAACTCAAGGGAAAGAACCAGACCTAGCCCACTCGAAGGATTCAAGATCACGACGGACATCTTCGCCACCCCATCAAGACCACTCGAGCTGCAGTCATGCCAGGACCGATACTACGGTAACGGCCAAGCACAGCGCCAGCGCCGAAGGAGTCGACGACCCAGAAGAACGGCGAGGGGACCTTACGAAGGAATCCCACTCGATGAACTGCGATGCGCAGCCAAGGACTCGCAAATCTTCCGACAACCCACCACCGCCCGGGCACCCGCCGCACATCAAGACGATGACTATGAGATTGAACCTAGCGATCAGCAGAACCACCGCCAAGGCAGAAGGAATCGACGACCCAAAAGGCGCACATGGGATAACTACGGCGGGACCCCAATGAACGAGCCACATCACGCAGTCGCGCAACCGTCGACCATCCGACGACACGCCCTCGCACGAGCATCCGCCGCCAACCAAGACAGCGACTCCGAGACACCTGTTGGCGAGTACTACGACCCAGATCGAAGGCCGGATGAATTCGCCAACCTCATCAAGAACCAAGACATGAGTCGAGGAATCGAAACCGACCGTCGCTTCCACGAACACCCGGAGGATCACGAGCAGATCTTCAGAATCTCAAGAAGGAAGAGGCACGCCGGATCTAGCAAACTCACGACCAGAGAGCAGCTAGAAGGGCCTTGCACGATCCACAGCTTCGAGGATGACTGGGGATGCGTCAGATCAGGTCACACTTTGAGACACTGCCGTCTGTTCAACGAGCTAGCCGATGACCTCAAGAAGGAGAAGCAGAAAGAAGACAAACGCAACCAACGACCCGAGCAATCGCCGACCTCAAACCTGAAAGGACGTCACAGCCCGTTGCAAGCACAAGTACTCATGATCCAAGAAGGAAGGGTACCGCAAGCACAACGCGACGCCCAAACCCTGCAGGAAAGAGCAGATGAGAGCATCAGCATAGTCGAAGTCTACCAGCTACATGGAACGAAGACCAGCATCACGTTCTCACAAGACAACCACCCACCCACAGTCCCAAGACCGGGGCATGCACCCCTAGTGCTCGATGCACAAATCGGAGGATACGACATGGATCGGATCTTCATGGACGGAGGCAGCAGCATGAACATCATCTTTGCTAGCACCCTGCAAAAGATGCTGATCCCACGATCGGTATGGAGAAAATCAAGCACCGAGTGGCACGGGGTAGTCCCAGGAGAAGCAGCCACATCACTCGGAGCCGTCGAACTCAAAGTCGTCTTTGGAAACCGACGTAACTTCGCAAAGCACGTCCTCGAGTTCGAGGTACTCGACTGGCAATCGCAGTATCACGCCATACTGGGACGGCCAGCATTCGCGCAATTCATGGAGGTCCCACACTACGCCTACCTCAAGCTCAAGATGCCAGGATCATCAGGAGTCCTCACGACCAATGGAAGCTTCATCAAATCAGATCAATGTGATCGTGACTTCCACAGAATCTCCGACACATTCGGAGCCAAACAAGAACTCAAAGAAATAGCCATGGTGACGGACAAGAGTACCTTCCCATTGGTAAACCGAAGCGAATCCAGGGAGTACGGACGAGACTTCAGCATCGACGGCGACACAGTCACTCACCAAGTGCACCCGACGGACCCGGACAAAACAGTCTGCGTGTACGCCCACCTACCAGAGGAACAGGCAGCGGTTCTCGTCGCCTTCCTTCGAGACGAGTGGGAAATATTCGCCTGGTGCCCAGCCGACATGCCTGGGATACCACGCGAATTCACGGAACACGCCCTACGCATCAAGCCAAACACGAGGCCAGTGAAACAAGTGCTGAGAATATTCTCGGAGCCCAAGCGCAGAGCAATCGGAGAGGAAGTCAACCGGTTACTCGACGCTCAGGTCATCTGAGAAACGAAGAAAGCCACCTGGATAGCCAACCCAGTGCTGGTGCCAAAGAAAGACACGACTGTGCTGCGCATGTGTGTCGACTACGGACCAGTCAACAAACATTGCCCGAAGGATCACTTCCCCCTGCCTAGAATCGATCAGATAATCGACTCAACAGCAGGGTGCGATCTACTCTCCTTTCTTGACCCTTACTCAGGATACAACCAGATTAGGATGAAGGAAGAAGACGAAGAGCACACATCGTTCATCACCCCCTATGGAGTATTCTGCTACAGGACCATGCCCTTCGGGCTCAAAAACGCAGGCGCCACGTACCATTGAATGATGAAGGCCTGCTTGAAGGAGCAAATCGGAAGAAACGTGCAAGTCTACGTGGACGACATCGTCATCAAGACCTACAAAGCAGCCACACTACTCGACGACCTGCGCGAAACCTTCGCGGCGCTCAACAAATACATAATCAAACTCAACCCAAAGAAGTGCGCCTTCGGCGTACCGGCAGGAAAGCTGCTTGGCTATATGGTCTCTGCCCGCGGAATCGAGGCAAATCCCGAGAAAGTACAAGCCATCACCCGCATGCAAGAACCGACCGACGTCAAAGGAGTACAGCAGCTCACTGGAAAACTCGCAGCCCTAAGCCGCTTCATCAGCAGGCTAGGCGAATGCACGCTGCCCTTCTATCAACTGCTCAGGAAAGGAGAGAAATTCGAGTGGACGGAGGAAGCCCGCCAAGCATTCGCGGACCTGAAAAATACACTCTCGACCCCACCAATCCTGGCGGTACCCAAGGAACGAGAGAAGCTATACCTCTACGTGGCAGCACGCAGCAGTGTGGTAAGCACAGCGCTCGTTGTCGAATGCGCAGAAGAAGGAAAGGTCCAGAGCATTCAGAGACCAATCTACTACCTCAGCATGCTCCTGACCAAATCCCAGCAGCGGTACCCGCACTATCAGAAGCTACTACTAGCCATCGTCAGGACCTCAAGAAAGGTGTCCCAATACTTCGACGAGCACCCTATCACAATCGTGAGCAGCGCACCACTCGCTGACATACTGAACAACCCTGGAGCAACCGGACGAGTCGCCGAGGGGAAGATCGAGCTCATCCCACGAGACCTGCAGTACAAGCACCCAACAGCCATCAAAGCCCAAGTACTCCCAGAATTCCTGGTTGAGTGGACGGAGGTTCAAACACCAGGCCCCCCAGACCTATCAAGCTCATGGTCAATGTTCTTCGATGGGTCCAAGAGACAACAAGGAGCTGGGGCAGGAGTTGTACTCATCTCCCCCAAAGGAACAAAGCTGAAATACGTCCTCCAGATCAACTTCAGTCACGCCTCCAACAACGAAGCAGAATACGAGGCACTCTTACATGGCATGCGCATGGCCAAAACATGCGGAGCCACTCGCCTCATAATTTATGGGGACTCCAATCTCGTCGTCCATCAGACGATGAGAAACTGCAACACAATAGCCGACAACATGGCGGCCTGCCAAAAGCTCTAAACGAACTCGAAGGAAATTTCGACGGTTGCGAGCTCAACTACATCACCAGGGACAACAACACAGAAGCTGACGAGCTCGCGAACATCGGTTCAACCCGGGCGCCATCCCACCTGGCGTTTTTTCTCGAAAGCATCAACCGGAGATCCATCCAGGTGCAGGCAGCAACACCTGAAGCGGTCGTGGACGGCAAAGACGCAACAGAAATAACGCAGGTGGCAGCAACAACCCCATCAGAAGGAACAAGCACCAGCACATCCGACAGCATGCATCAGTCGCGCACCCACAGTCCAACGGCCAGGTGGAAAAAGCAAACGGCCTCGTCTGCGGAGGAATCAAGAAACGACTCCTCGCACCACTCGAGCAAGCCTCCGGTAACTGGGTAGAATAAATCCCCGCGGTCCTGTGGAGCTTACGAACCACGCCAAACATTGCGACCCAATACACACCCTTCTTCATGGTGTACGAGGCAGAGGCAGTCCTACCACATGACCTCAAGTTCGGAGCACCCCGGGTAACCGGATACGAGGAAGAAGAAGCAGAAGAAGCATTACAAGACGACAAAGATACGGCTGACAAAGAAAGAGACACAGCCCTGGCAAAATCAGAAGGGTACCAAGACAAACTGCGTACCTACCAAAGCAGTCGACTGCGCACTAGAACCTTCAACAAAGGTGACCTAGTCCTACGACTAATACAAGAGAAGGTCCACAAACTTGCCCCCCAATGGGAAGGACCATTCATAATCTCAGAAGTCATCGGAGGCGGCGCTTACAGGCTGAAGAACCCAAAGACAGACGAGGACGTGGGCAACCCATGGAACGTAGCAAACTTGCGACTATTCTATCCATAGCCCCTATCGGTCGGACATGACTGGCAATTCATGTAAATCGCTTGACCGCAATAAAATAAGTGTTGCCCAAATACTGTCATCTCAAAGCACTCGGGGGGCTGAAGAGGAAACTCCCCCCCGAGCAACTTCTATCGCACACGCGATCTTAATCGAAGCACTCGGGGGCTAAAGAGAAAACTCCCCCCCCCCCGAGCAACTGCTATCGCACACGCGATCTTAATCAAAGCACTCGGGGGCGGAAGAGAAAACTCCCCCCCCCCCCGCCCCCCGAGCAACTGCTATCGCACACGCGATCTTAATAGAAGCACTCGGGGGCTGAAGAGAAAACTCCCCCTCGAGCAACTGCTATCGCACACGCGATCTTAATCGAAGCACTCGGGGGCTGAAGAGGAAACTCCCCCCCGAGCAACTGCTACCGCAGACGCGATCTTAATCCAAGCACTCGGGGGCTTAAGAATAAAAACCCCCCGAGCAACTCTATCGCTTACGCGACCTCCTCCACGAAGCACTCGGGGTCTCGAGCACAAAACCCACCCAAGAGACGACCATCAACACTCCCATGGCATCCAAGCACTTTTGAAGAAACTTTGGAGGAAGCACAAGTCCATCTAGTCTTCACCCGATCGCCAACGATCACCTAAAGACTCGGGGCCTACTCCAATCGGGAGCGCTGCCGCGCACCCGATAAAAGACAACAAAGGAAACAAAATTATAGCCTACGCCTGAACCTTCGACTCAAGCGTAGCCTCGGGGGCTACTCCCATCGGGAGCGCTGTCGCGCACCCGATAGAACCCACAGTACCAAGTATAGGATGGACCCGAAGACAGTTCCCAGCCGCAAAAGACTCGAACATAACTCTCAGTTCCAAAAAGGATTCAAAGACAGCTCCTGGTGGTGAAGACACAGCTTTCGGGGGCATAAAGGCTCAAATATATATTCCATTACAAAGGATAGAGCACAGTTTACATCATAGATATCATCTTCAATACAAAAAGGACTCAACTACATTTGGATAGAAGGCAGCTCCTGTTACAAGAGGAAATCACCCAAGGAATTATGACTTATACATGTGTGCCCATGAGGGGTAATCGACTCTAGTACAAGAGCATCATCACAGACAAATTAGGGGTGTAAGCAGCAGGCTCATGATGTCAATGACATAACAAAAGGTGAAGCTCGACTTATTTGGGGAGCCATTGGGGATGCTGCTCCACCAGCTTCTTCTCCTGCCCCTCTAGCTTCTTCTCCAGCTCCGCCCAAACTGCCGGCGAAGATGACGCCGCCGCCTCCAGTTCTACAAGGTCGCCTTCCGCGCCCGTTTAACCAGTGGCTTGACATCGAGGTCTTCTTCAGAGGCAGAGGAGGAAGCAGTTGAAGACGGCTCAACACCACCACCAGAAGAGTCCCCGCAGGAAGAAGCAGTCGAAGACGCAGGTGAAGGACTCCTCGACTTTATGGAGCTGTCACTGCTCGACTCCTGCCCATGCGGATCCATGCTATTGCCACTCGGATCGAATGCGCGGACAGTGACAGTGCTCTCACCATCAAAGCGACAGCTAAGCATATCACCATCTCGCAAATTCAACCGCCAAGCAAACAAACTCCAACCAGAAGCAAGAAAAATTAAGCGAGAGCTATCAAACTCCAACTCAACATAAGAAGGAGATCGACAGCTCCCCTGAAGGTGCAGAAGAAAGCCATCCAAGCCACGTTCAGAGACAATGGAAGAAAAAGAAGAGGGAAGAAGAATGCGATTGGCACTTTGGCCACGAACACGCAAAATAAAATCATAGCGCCAGAACCCCTCCTCCAAGGGAGAAGAGGAAGGCACTGGTGCCGTACCATGACGACCACCACGGCAGGAGCGTGGCGTGCGGCCACCACGGCCACGACGAACACGGCCTTGGCCAACACCTCGCCTGGGAACCATGAGCGGAAGAAGAGATGAAGGAAGAGGAAAAGCAGCGAGTTGGATAGAGGCGTGGAAGAGAAAGGCCTATTTATAGAACAATAATCTTTACAGCACAGAGAAGCCAAGATGACAGCAGCAATTAATTCAAAGACCAAACGCCCCAGCCTTCTCGAACTCTAAGACGAAGATGCTTTCCCACGGGACGCACTGTACACAAGACACGTCAATTCGCGCCCGTTTCCAACGCACGTATGGGAAACTCAACCGGCGCCTGCCGCACGCCACAGCGGCCATTATTATGACCGGTCCAGTAAGATTTGACGGATCACTGGCAAAGCATCCCTGACAGCCATCAAACAGAGGCATCACTATCCCTGACGAGAAGCGAAGAAAACCAAAACAGACATCAAGGACCCGAAATTCCATCTTTCAGATCTTTTCCCAAAGGAAGAAAAACATCTTACTCCCATCGGGAGCATACATCATAAGAGTCTCGGGTGCTCCCTCACCTAAAGGTCAGCCACGTGCTCGAGTGAACACTCGCACTTATGAGAGTCTCGGGTGCTCCCTCTACCCGACGTAAGATAAACAAGCACTCGCCAAGACCATACGGCGCTAAGAGTCTCAGGTGCTCCCTCACCTCAAGAGCCGAAAACGGCATTCGAGTGATTACTCGCGAATAACCCCCCGACTGAGCACTCGAAACAAAGCTCCTCGGGTGAATGAGTGAACAGCTCGCTTGATGATTTGTTCCAAGAAGGTGCAATGATATAAGGCTCCGCGCCTCAGAAACACACATTCCTGGAACACGATACACTGTGCCCAGATGCCACGCAAGATTAGCGTGTAGGTAAGACCCCGCTGCGAAGTACGGCCGGGCGGGGACTTGCCGAAGAGCGATTTCACTCCCAACCTTTCCCATGCGCAGAGCATGATAGATAAGCCGGGCGGATGCGCCTTAGGCTACACACATTACTGGCGGCAAATGAACACCGTAAGACCTGAAGCGGCCGGACTTTTGCTCGACACCAGTGTTCCAAGCTCACGTCGACGGACGTGGGTTTGATTGGGCTACTGTGGTATTTGCCCTAGTGCAATTCACCAAGGCTCGACCCGTCGACTCCTTGGGCCCTTTCAGCTTAGCATCCCTCGAAACAGGTTTTGTCATGGCCACCAGACTGCCACCGACCCATGGATGAACCGTGCATATCAATAAACGACAAATGAATGTACTCGAGTCCCTGCGTGACTCTTCGAGTCCCCCAGGCACTCGGGGGCTACTGACGAGGGGGTGACCCGACGACTCCTACGGATGAGCCTACCTGGTGTCCATGAAGGCAGAAGGCCCATGAAGATACGGCCTCGGCCCACTAAGATGGCACCAACGTAGAAGTCCTCGAGTCACAAGGAAGGTGCGAAGCCCTGCCGTACGGAGCAAGATAGGGTTAGGAAAGTTTACCTGTACGCGTAGATGAACTCCCCGAGACCTAGCCCGGTATATAAGGGCTAGGAGTGGCGACACCAAAGACATCCAATCTCACCTGTAACCCTAGCCTTGAGCACTCCAGCCTTGGCCTCCATTGTAATCGTATCTCCCCAATCAATAATACCGAGCGGGAGCGAGCCTCCCTATTTGCCGACGAGCTATCGTCCAACCTGCGCCTCTCATGAATAACCCAGGGTCCCTGACCATGGGATTTGCCGCGGTTGATCCCCTTCATTAGCCGATCTGGATCATACCCCCATCCTCAGCCACCGTAGTCCATCAAGGACTGGAACATAGGATTCTTCTATGTCTTAACGCCGGAGGGAAAGGATGACATCCTGAACCTGCCAGAGTTCACTCTGCCGCCTCCGACCAAGCACAACTTGTCAGATCCCTCTGTTAGGTATGTGCTAGGGATAGCTAGTACCTTTGCATCATGTCAAAAGTTCAAGAAGAAATCTTGGAAATCAATTTCAAAATCCAAATGGGAGAAGGAACACCCCCCCAGATGAATTAATTCAAAAGGCCAGATAAAAATATTTTCCAAAAATTCATGTTAGAGTTTTGAAAAGTCTTATAAATGAGTGTGATCACATATCAAGTGATGTGGGACCCACCCCATGCTCATAGATTTTTCAAATATTCAAACAGTACCTTGGAATTAAAGAAATCCCCCTATTTGATTTAAAATTCAAATCATTTGAATTTTAAAAATGTTGAAAGTTTATGAGTGGCTAGTCTATATTATTATTAGGCCACATAAAAGTTTTCAGCATTTAATAAAATGGTTTGGTATTTTTATCAGAGCCAAAACAAATTACAGAAAAAGAAAGGAAAGATTAAACAGAGGAAAAAGGAAAAAAAACTTACCTCCCGCCAGGGGCGAGGCCCACCTCTCCAGCCGGCCCAGCCCACCTGGACCCTCCCCTGTCGTCTTCCTCCCCGCGCCCCCAAGGTGCTCGGTGGAAAGCCACCGACGACACCGACGCCACCGCGACGCCCCGCAGCCCTCCACCTGCCTCCCCGGCCGCCTTCTAGCGACGTGGAGAACCCTCCGAGCTCATCCTCTCCATTTCCCCCCCTGGAAACCTCCTCCCCCTCTCCTCTTCGCGAGTTCATCGACGTCCGAGAGCTCACCGGAGCGCACCACCATGGAAATCCGTGGCCACCTTCCTCCTAAGCCACTGCCACCTTGTCCAGGACGCGCGCCGTCGTCGTCTTCATCGCCGTGTGCAAGCAATCGAAGCCAGGAGCCCCGAGCCCGTCGTCCTCTTCACCGAGCCGCCGCTGAACCCGCAGGAGCTCGTCGTCGATTCCGCCGCAGCCGCAGCTCCTCCGGCTTCCCCGAGTCCGTCTCTGCAACCAGGGTGAGCAGGCGCGTTTTTCCCCTCATCTTGCCGCTTGAATCCGTGCCCGAATCGTGATTCCGACGAGGTCCGAGACCAAGCGCCGCCGCTCGTCGTCGAGGTCATTCACCAGAGCCCCCGTTTGACCCCTGGATGGCTCCACTAGCTCCGCACACACCCCAGCTTCATTTCCATGCTCTCGGTTTCCAAATCCATGCGCAATTTGAAGAACCCGACGAGTCCCGTGCCTGACTTCCGCCGCCGCTCGTCGCCGATGACTCTCCGGTGATCCCCGTGGCCCCCTGATGCCACCACTCGATGCGGACGACCTCAAGGAGCAGGTCCATGCCCTCCAGGCCCCTCCCCGTGCCCTAGAACCAACTCCGGCGAGACTCCGGCAGGATTCCGGCGACTGCACGGCGAGCCCACCATTAGCCCCCCTAATGACCCTGTTAAGCTTAACCCAGTGGCTGACAGGTGGGGCCAGCCACTAATTAACCCTTCGGGTTAACTTTAATCAGGGGATTAACCCCCACTGTGGATGACAGGTGGGACCCCTTTGTCAGTTTGACTGGTCAAACTCCCCTGCTGACGCAATAAATCAAAATTGTTTAAAAAGATTTCCAGAAAATCCAGAAAATACCCCAAACTTTGGAAATTCATAGAAAATTCATATTAACTCCAAATTGGACAAATAATATATGAAAAATGATCAGGAGAAAATTATCTTTCAAAATATGCAACTTTCAACTCTGTTTGAGTTGAATTTAAAATGGGACCAGTAGCATATATCATTTGCTTTATTTGAATTTATTTCAAATTCAAACCAAATGATTTTGCCACTTGGACCATGAATTTATGTTGCAAATCAACCACACTTCAGAGGCATATCATACACATTTGAAGTTAATTCAAATTGATCAAACTATATCATATATAACTTGGTTAAGGTTGAATTCAAATGTGGAATTTGAGTTTGCATTCTAAAACTGCAATATATTCCACTTAAATGGAATTGCCTCACACATCAAACCTGTACTTCAAGATTAAACATTCTATCATGTGCTTGAGCATTGCATTCATTTTGATTGCTACTTTGTACTTTGCTTATCGAGTAGAGGTTGAACCGGAGCAAGAGGTCACCCCCTTCGCTGAAGATCCAGAGCCCGAACCTCGTCAGCAAGGCAAGCAAAACCCCTTTGATCATGTCGATAAAATCCCACTTCCCTCTCATGTCTCGCTTATGCATTGTATAGGATGATCACCATGTTACGATTCTACCGCACAGATGAACCCATTCCTTTGCATGACCTATCTTTTGTCACAGTAGTAAGCAAACCACAATCCTAGCAAATGTAGGAGTTGAATGATATCATGTGGCCCCTGCAAATGTTATCGCTTATTGCATGCTTAGTAAGATACCATGTTGTTACTGTGATGTGAGTCGGGATGGTAGTGATCATGTTGTTGATGGTAGAAAAGTGTTGGTGAATCGACCCTAATACAAGGTGAACGATGAGAGGCTGTGTAGGAGTACACGGTGGGTTGTCTCGTTGAACACCGCCCTATGTCCGAGTTCTTGTGTGGTGATCCAAGATGAAGAGTACAACCACACATTGGGCTCACTGACCCCTCTCGACTTATTAACTCATCCCTTTCGATGTCCAGATGTCGCAGTAGTTCGGAGTTCTGGTAGGCTTGTGGCCTGGATGCTAAGTGAGAGAACGGCTCATCCGAGACCGGCTTATGCACCACGCACACATCGCTTGGGTCCACTTCGGTAAACCGGCCGGGTTCACGATAGTGGTAGCCACCCAAGTAGGCGGCTTTCTTGGACTAGATAGGCTATGAGGTAATAGTTGTGGTGGCATCCCCGCTGTCATCTCTCTATCGGTGACACTCAAAAGGCGGTAACTGATGGCATGTGTGTGTAGCGGTACACCCTTGCAAGGTTATCAAAACTATTCGAATAGCCGCGTCCGCGGTTATGGACTACTTGGAAAGCTTAGCTTGATTATTAGATAACTTGAACCGGATACTTCTAAAAAAACCCCAAGATAAGTGTGAGTGCTATGGCGTGCTTTCTCGTGGGGAAGTCGAGGAAGGCACCATAGTGGTGTAATTGGTTGGTGAAAGTAGTGGACTCGTGTACGCTTCTTACCTCAAGTCTGGTACTCGTAGTCCAGGACTAGCTAAGTCAAAGCTGGCTTTTCTGCAAGTGAACCCCACCTCCCTTTACCTTGATACCTGTGCATGAGTAGTATAGCTCCTATGTAAGTCTTGCTGAGTACGCCTTTGTACTCAAGTTTGCTTAATATATGTTTTAGATGACGCCACTGACCCAGAAGGTGGCTTCTTCATCGAGCTGGACGACTGAAGTTAAGCTAGCCTAGTCCCAGTCAGCAGACTGGTTCCCTCGTGGAGGGCTTTGTGTTTGAATAAGGCTTCTTAAGCCATTTGTTAAACTTGTCTGTACTCAGACATAATTTGCTTCCGTTCTGTGTTGTAATGTTGGATCACATGCATGTGATCTCTGTGTGTACTCTATAAGAGTTATAAATAAAATGTACACTTTGTAGAGAATTGCAATGGTACCTGCTGTTCATACAAGGCATGTGTGCTGCGTGTATGTTTATAACATGCATGTCTTTGTATGGGTTTTCGAGACCTTAGTTGTGTTCTGGCTGGCGGTCTTTCATACACCAAGTGGCCCTTAGCTGTGCGCAGCTTGGGGCATCGCGATGCGATTGTTCGAGACTCGGTCTCGGGCACACTTTGTGGTATGATCGAGCCCGCCCTAGACCCCGACTAAGTGATCGGGCTGGAGTAAGTCTATGTAAGAGTCTAGAGATAGTCGATAGTATGGTTGAGGCGACTTGTCTTTGAATATGGGAGTTCACCACCCATATCAGTAGACTTGTGTGCGTACGATGAGGACCCATTACAGTTGATCATCCGGCCTGGATGGGATGCCCCTCACGTACGATGCTCTCCGAGAATGTTCAGTGCTTGGCCTTGTCTGCTTAGACAAGTGGGTGCGGTTCTCGACTCTCCATATGACTATGTCTTAACTGTACTTGCATACGCTAACCCCGGGTCCCGACAGACTTGGTATCAGAGCAGGACTGACTGTAGGACTAGTAGCCTTGGCCGAAGTTGAGTCTAGCTTTCTATAGTTATATAGTTACTCTGGGTATATAAGGGAACAGCGTAAGGCTTCATTTTTCTCCTTACCCCCTTCGTTCTGAGTTCTGAGTCACCCTCATCTTGTTCTACGGGAAGATAGGACTAGGCTCTCCTCTGTCTGTTTAGCACATCTCGTTGATTGCTTTCTTATAGCCGTAGGAAAGTTGTGGTCGGTTTATTAGAGTGGTTTTGCTCCCTGTTTCATTACATCGTATGTAAGTGCTGTTTGCATATTGTAAGAAAGGATCAGTGGAGTATGATGCGATCTATCCAGTGAGGACCCAGATGCCTTCTCGAGTTGCTTGGCCCGAGATTGGAGGAATTTTTCCACCCCGTGGTCCTTTGCTTCCACCCTACGCTGGACCTAGGCCCCATCCTTGCCCAAATGGATATCAGGGTCCACAAGCCTCCGTGTTTTCCGATGGTCACCTCCAGCTACCGGGATACGCGGGTAACTTCTATGAGGACTACTATGGAGATGGAGATGAGTGAGACCGCCTGTGGTCTTACTTAGTGAGGATGTAGTAGTATCTTAGTGTATTGTAAGCAAGGTGTCTAAGTTCCAGAGGCTTAGAGAAATAATGTATAGGAAGTCAGAGTGCCTCTGAAGGATGTATCATCTTCATCACGTTTGTATTAGCTTGGTGCTTGTACTAAAATGATGTATGGTTTGTATGACAGCTTGTGAATATATGGCTTGTATGCTTTTATCACCATGTTGTCAAGATGATTACTCCCTTTGCTCTGTAATCCTTCCAGTACTTCAATACCTTGATTAGACTCTTGAACTCAACTCTGTTTGACTTTGGTTTTTCACCTTCAGGATGTCTCAAGGAACACGTGGCCAGGTTGGTCGTAACCAAGGTCGTGGAAACAATCAGGAGGAAGACAACCTTCCACCCCCACCCACGATGGCCCAAGTTTTGATGGAGGTCGAGAGGAACCGCCGTGACTCTCACCACCTGCTGGAAGTCATTGCACGCAACACCACTCAACAGCGCAATGAGCTGGTGTCTTTGAATGACTTCATCCGGCTTCATCCTCCGGTTTTCAGTTACTCCACCGAACCCCTTGACGCCGATGACTGGCTTCGCAGCATCGAGAGGAAGCTCCAAGCCGGCCATGTTGCAAATGGCGACAAGGTCAACTATGCCACCTATCACCTTGAAGGTGCAGCAAGCTCTTGGTGGGAGAATTTTCTGAATATGCGCCCAGTTGGACCACCTGCATCTTGGGAGGAGTTCTGCACCTCTTTCCGCGAGCACCACATCCCCAAGGGTCTCATGGACCGCAAGCGTGAGGAGTTCTGTAACCTCACCCAAGGTAGGAGGACCGTTGACGAGTTCAGTCATGAGTTCAACCGACTTGCTCGTTATGCCACTGAAGAAGTCTCCACCGACTCCAAGAAACAAGAGAGGTTCCGTCGTGGCCTCAATAGTGGACTCCGCCGCGAGCTCAACCTTCATGACTTTGCCACATTCCAGGTCCTTGTCAACAAGGCCATCAAGGCAGAGGACATGAACACCCCCAATGACTTTCGCAAACACCCTAGAGAGGAAGGTTCATCCAGCTCTGGTTCCCAGAAACGCAAGATCTGGATCCCAAATAGCATGTTCCGCCAGAACAACCCACCGAGGCCATCCTATGTGGCGCCTCGTCCACTCACCCAGTTCCACCCAGCTCCACCAAACAACCCAGCTCCACGCACTGTTTTAGAATCTTGCTACAAGTGTGGTCAGGCAGGCCACTACTCTCGCGAGTGCCCCCAGAACCAAGTCCAGCACCAGAATGCTCCACCATGTGCCGGAGGCAACAACAGCAACAATGGTCGTGGCAAGCCACCCCAGAAGGTCTTCACCGCCAAACCCGCACCTCCCGCCAATCGTGGACGTCTGAACCAGATTGCAGCTGAAGAGACTGACGACACCACTGACGTCATTCTTGGTACGCTCCCAGTCAATTTTGTTCCTACTTCCGTTATTTTCGACCCAGGAGCATCTCATTCATTCATGTCGGAAAGTTATGCACTTCGTCATGAGTTACCCTTTGTTGAATTGTCCACTCCGATGGTTATTCAAACTCCAGGGTCAAGATGGCAAACTAGTAGAGTAAGCCATGGTAATCAAATAGAAATTGAGGGTTTAGTATTCCTTGCTTCACTCATAGCCCTCAAATCTTCAGACATTGATGTCATCCTTGGCATGGATTGGCTATCAAGACAGAATGCCTATCTGGATTGCAAAGGCAAATCCGTGAAACTCACCCACCCTTCAGGCAAAACCATTAGCTATACCTCACCCAGAACAAGAACCCAAGTGCATTCCTTGAATGTACTTCCCCTTCCCGAACTTGAAGATATTCCGGTGGTTCGTGACTTCCCGGATGTCTTTCCTAAAGAGCTGCCGGGCATGCCACCCGACAGATGTGTAGAGTTTATAGTGGATCTTGTTCCAGGAACCGCACCAATTTCCAAACGCCCATACAAAATGGCCCCACATGAGTTAGCTGAGCTAAAAACCCAATTGGATGCTTCGTTGGCAAAAGGCTTCATCCGCCCTAGCTCATCGCCATGGGGTTGCCCCGTTCTGTTCGTGAAGAAGAAAGATGGAACAGAAAGGATGTGCTTAGATTATCGCCCGCTAAATTTAGCGACGATAAAGAACAAATACCCACTACCCAGGATCAATGATCTTTATGATCAGCTTGCAGGATCCGCTGTCTTCTCAAAGATGGATTTGAGATTAGGTTATCATCAGATCAGAATCCGAAACGAGGACATTCCCAAAACGGCTTTTACTACTCGTTATGGTCTTTACGAGTACACCGTCATGTCCTTTGGTTTAACCAATGCCCCCGCCACATTCTCACGCTTGATGAATTCGATCTTCATGGAGTACCTAGATAAATTTGTTGTAGTTTATCTTGATGATATTCTCATCTACTCGAAGAACGAAGGAGATCATGCCGAACAATTAAGGCTGATATTGATGAAACTTAGAGAGCATCGCCTGTACGCTAAATTCTCCAAGTGTGAATTCTGGCTACCAGAAGTGACCTACTTAGGCCACGTGATTTCTGCAAAAGGCATTGCTGTGAATCCCGAGAGAGTTCAGGCCGTCCTTGACTGGACTCCACCTGAATCGGTTAAGCAAGTTAGAAGTTTTCTTGGCCTAGCCAGCTATTGCCGTCGCTTCGTCGAGAACTTTTCTAAAGTTGCAAAGCCTCTAACTGAACTCCTCAAGAAAGATAAGAAATTCTTATGGACTCCCAAGTGCGAGGAAAGCTTTCAAGAGCTAAAAAGAAGATTGACTTCCGCACCCGTACTTGCACCTCCAGACACCAAAAGGGATTTCGAGATCTATTGTGATGCATCACGGCAAGGGTTAGGATGCATACTTCTGCAAGATCGACATGTGGTAGCTTATGCTTCACGCCAGTTGCGGCCACATGAAGAGAATTATCCTACCCATGACCTTGAACTCGCTGCCGTAGTTCATGCTCTAACAACTTGGCGACATTACCTCCTTGGTAATCGTTGTGAGATTTATTCCGACCACCAAAGCCTCAAATATATTTTCACCCAGCCAGATCTTAATCTCAGGCAAAGACGCTGGATTGAGTTGATAAAAGATTACGACGTAGCAATTTCTTACACCCCAGGCAAAGCCAATGTCATGGTTGATGCACTAAGTCGTAAGTCGTACTGTAACAACCTCATGTTACAGCAGTATCAACCACTTCTTCATGAGGACTTTCGCAAGCTCAACCTTGAAATTGTTCCTCATGGCTATCTTTCTACCTTGGTGGCGAAACCAAATCTTGAGGATCAAATTATAGTTGCCCAAAGGCGTGCACGAGGTGTTCGCCGGATCAAGAGAACATTGCTAGCGGAGTTGCTAAATGTTTCTCCACAGATATCAAAGGAACGGTATTCTTCGAAAATCGTTTGGTAGTACCTAAGAATAAGGAACTAAGGCAACTCATCCTCCAAGAAGCCCATGACACACCCCTCTCGATTCATCCCGGTAGCACGAAAATGTACCGAGATCTACGCCAGAGATTTTGGTGGACTAGGATGAAGAGAGACATTGCTCAATTTGTTGCCGAATGTGATGTTTGTCGTCGCATTAAGGCAGAACATCAAAGACCTGCTGGTACACTTCGACCTTTGTCTATTCCCGAGTGGAAATGGGACAAAGTCGGTATGGACTTCATCACCAGCTTTCCAAAAACCCAGAAAGGAAACAATGCCATCTTCGTTGTCATAGATAGGCTCTCCAAAGTTGCTCACTTCCTTCCGGTTCGCGAGTCCATAACTGCTAGTCAGTTAGTGGACTTGTACATCTCCAGGATTGTATCACTTCACGGTGTTCCTTTGGAAATCAATTCTGATCGCGGTAGCCTTTTCACCTCTAGATTTTGGGGAAGCTTCCAACGTGCTTTGGGAACTCATCTCTCCTTTAGTACGGCTTTCCATCCTCAGTCTAGCGGTCAAGTCGAAAGGGTTAACCAAATTCTTGAAGACATGCTCAGAGCTTGTGTTATCTCATTCGGAAAGAATTGGGAGAATTCTCTTCCATATGCCGAATTTGCTTATAACAATAGTTTTCAATCTAGTCTGAACATGGCTCCTTTTGAACTCCTTTATGGCCGACGATGTCGAACACCACTAAACTGGTCTGAAACCGGTGAAAGACAATTCTTTGGACCGGATATGATCAAGGAAGCAGAAGATCAAGTTCGCATTCTTCGTGATCAATTGAAAGAAGCCCAGTCTCGTCAGAAAATCTACTATGATCGTCATCATAGGCAAGAGAGCTACAATCTGGATGAGAAGGCTTACCTTCGGGTTACTCCTCTGAAGGGAACCCAACGTTTCGGTATCAAAGGAAAATTGGCCCCACGTTACATCGGACCTTTCCGCATTATCGCTAAACGTGGAGAAGTTGCCTACCAACTTGAACTACCCCCGCACCTTTTCCGAGTACACGATGTATTCCATGTGTCCCAACTCAGGCGTTGCTTCAAGGACCCCATCCGCGAAGTCGACCATGAAACGCTTGATCTCCAAGATGACCTTTCTTATCGAGAATACCCCGTTCGTATTCTTGATTCCGCAGAGCGTGTCACTCGTCGTCAGAAGATTAGGTTTCTGAAAGTGCAATGGTCACACCACTCCGAAATAGAAGCCACGTGGGAAAGAGAAGACCGTCTCATTGCCGAGTACCCCTCCTTCTTCCCGCAGACTTCTGAATCTCGGGACGAGATTCTTTTGAGTGGGGGCGAGTTGTCAGATCCCTCTGTTAGGTATGTGCTAGGGATAGCTAGTACCTTTGCATCATGTCAAAAGTTCAAGAAGAAATCTTGGAAATCAATTTCAAAATCCAAATGGGAGAAGGAACACCCCCCCAGATGAATTAATTCAAAAGGCCAGATAAAAATATTTTCCAAAAATTCATGTTAGAGTTTTGAAAAGTCTTATAAATGAGTGTGATCACATATCAAGTGATGTGGGACCCACCCCATGCTCATAGATTTTTCAAATATTCAAACAGTACCTTGGAATTAAAGAAATCCCCCTATTTGATTTAAAATTCAAATCATTTGAATTTTAAAAATGTTGAAAGTTTATGAGTGGCTAGTCTATATTATTATTAGGCCACATAAAAGTTTTCAGCATTTAATAAAATGGTTTGGTATTTTTATCAGAGCCAAAACAAATTACAGAAAAAGAAAGGAAAGATTAAACAGAGGAAAAAGGAAAAAAAACTTACCTCCCGCCAGGGGCGAGGCCCACCTCTCCAGCCGGCCCAGCCCACCTGGACCCTCCCCTGTCGTCTTCCTCCCCGCGCCCCCAAGGTGCTCGGTGGAAAGCCACCGACGCCACCGACGCCACCGCGACGCCCCGCAGCCCTCCACCTGCCTCCCCGGCCGCCTTCTAGCGACGTGGAGAACCCTCCGAGCTCATCCTCTCCATTTCCCCCCCTGGAAACCTCCTCCCCCTCTCCTCTTCGCGAGTTCATCGACGTCCGAGAGCTCACCGGAGCGCACCGCCGTGGAAACCCGTGGCCACCTTCCTCCTAAGCCACTGCCACCTTGTCCAGGACGCGCGCCGTCGTCGTCTTCATCGCCGTGTGCAAGCAATCAAAGCCAGGAGCCCCGAGCCCGTCGTCCTCTTCACCGAGCCGCCGCTGAACCCGCAGGAGCTCGTCGTCGATTCCGCCGCAGCCGCAGTTCCTCCGGCTTCCCCGAGTCCGTCTCTGCAACCAGGGTGAGCAGGCGCGTTTTTCCCCTCATCTTGCCGCTTGAATCCGTGCCCGAATCGTGATTCCGACGAGGTCCGAGACCAAGCGCCGCCGCTCGTCGTCGAGGTCATTCACCAGAGCCCCCGTTTGACCCCTGGATGGCTCCACTAGCTCCGCACACACCCCAGCTTCATTTCCATGCTCTCGGTTTCCAAATCAATGCGCAATTTGAAGAACCCGACGAGTCCCGTGCCTGACTTCCGCCGCCGCTCGTCGCCGATGACTCTCCGGTGATCCCCGTGGCCCCCTGATGCCACCACTCGATGCGGACGACCTCAAGGAGCAGGTCCATGCCCTCCAGGCCCTCCCCGTGCCCTAGAACCAACTCCGGCGAGAATCCGGCAGGATTCCGGCGACTGCACGGCGAGCCCACAATTAGCCCCCCTAATGACCCTGTTAAGCTTAACCCAGTGGCTGACAGGTGGGGCCAGCCACTAATTAACCCTTCGGGTTAACTTTAATCAGGGGATTAACCCCCACTGTGGATGACAGGTGGGACCCCTTTGTCAGTTTGACTGGTCAAACTCCCCTGCTGACGCAATAAATCAAAATTGTTTAAAAAGATTTCCAGAAAATCCAGAAAATACCCCAAACTTTGGAAATTCATGGAAAATTCATATTAACTCCAAATTGGACAAATAATATATGAAAAATGATCAGGAGAAAATTATCTTTCCAAATATGCAACTTTCAACTCTGTTTGAGTTGAATTTAAAATGGGACCAGTAGCATATATCATTTTCTTTATTTGAATTTATTTCAAATTCAAACCAAATGATTTTGCCACTTGGACCATGAATTTATGTTGCAAATCAACCACACTTCAGAGGCATATCATACACATTTGAAGTTAATTCAAATTGATCAAACTATATCATATATAACTTGGTTAAGGTTGAATTCAAATGTGGAATTTGAGTTTGCATTCTAAAAATGCAATATATTCCACTTAAATGGAATTGCCTCACACATCAAACCTGTACTTCAAGATTAAACATTCTATCATGTGCTTGAGCATTGCATTCATTTTGATTGCTACTTTGTACTTTGCTTATCGAGTAGAGGTTGAACCGGAGCAAGAGGTCACCCCCTTCGTTGAAGATCCAGAGCCCGAACCTCGTCAGCAAGGCAAGCAAAACCCCTTTGATCATGTCGATAAAATCCCACTTCCCTCTCATGTCTCGCTTATGCATTGTATAGGATGATCACCATGTTACGATTCTACCGCATAGATGAACCCATTCCTTTGCATGACCTATCTTTTGTCACAGTAGTAAGCAAACCACAATCCTAGCAAATGTAGGAGTTGAATGATATCATGTGGCCCCTGCAAATGTTATCGCTTATTGCATGCTTAGTAAGATACCATGTTGTTACTGTGATGTGAGTCGGGATGGTAGTGATCATGTTGTTGATGGTAGAAAAGTGTTGGTGAATCGACCCTAATACAAGGTGAACGATGAGAGGCTGTGTAGGAGTACACGGTGGGTTGTCTCGTTGAACACCGCCCTAAGTCCGAGTTCTTGTGTGGTGATCCAAGATGAAGAGTACAACCACACATTGGGCTCACTGACCCCTCTCGACTTATTAACTCATCCCTTTCGATGTCCAGATGTCGCAGTAGTTCGGAGTTCTGGTAGGCTTGTGGCCTGGATGCTAAGTGAGAGAACGGCTCATCCGAGACCGGCTTATGCACCACGCACACATCGCTTGGGTCCACTTCGGTAAACCGGCCGGGTTCACGATAGTGGTAGCCACCCAAGTAGGCGGCTTTCTTGGACTAGATAGGCTATGAGGTAACAGTTGTGGTGGCATCCCCGCTGTCATCTCTTGATCGGTGACACTCAAAAGGCGGTAACTGATGGCATGTGTGTGTAGCGGTACACCCTTGCAAGGTTATCAAAACTATTCGAATAGCCGCGTCCGCGGTTATGGACTACTTGGAAAGCTTAGCTTGATTATTAGATAACTTGAACCGGATACTTCTAAAAAAACCCCAAGATAAGTGTGAGTGCTATGGCGTGCTTTCTCGTGGGGAAGTCGAGGAAGGCACCATAGTGGTGTAATTGGTTGGTGAAAGTAGTGGACTCGTGTACGCTTCTTACCTCAAGTCTGGTACTCGTAGTCCAGGACTAGCTAAGTCAAAGCTGGCTTTTCTGCAAGTGAACCCCACCTCCCTTTACCTTGATACCTGTGCATGAGTAGTATAGCTCCTATGTAAGTCTTGCTGAGTACGCCTTTGTACTCAAGTTTGCTTAATATATGTTTTAGATGACGCCACTGACCCAGAAGGTGGCTTCTTCATCGAGCTGGACGACTGAAGTTAAGCTAGCCTAGTCCCAGTCAGCAGACTGGTTCCCTCGTGGAGGGCTTTGTGTTTGAATAAGGCTTCTTAAGCCATTTGTTAAACTTGTCTGTACTCAGACATAATTTGCTTCCGTTCTGTGTTGTAATGTTGGATCACATGCATGTGATCTCTGTGTGTACTCTATAAGAGTTATAAATAAAATGTACACTTTGTAGAGAATTGCAATGGTACCTGCTGTTCATACAAGGCATGTGTGCTGCGTGTATGTTTATAACATGCATGTCTTTGTATGGGTTTTCGAGACCTTAGTTGTGTTCTGGCTGGCGGTATTTCATACACCAAGTGGCCCTTAGATGTGCGCAGCTTGGGGCATCGCGATGCGATTGTTCGAGACTCGGTCTCGGGCACACTTTGTGGTATGATCGAGCCCGCCCTAGACCCCGACTAAGTGATCGGGCTGGAGTAAGTCTATGTAAGAGTCTAGAGATAGTCGATAGTATGGTTGAGGCGACTTGTCTTTGAATATGGGAGTTCACCACCCATATCAGTAGACTTGTGTGCGTACGATGAGGACCCATTACAGTTGATCATCCGGCCTGGATGGGATGCCCCTCACGTACGATGCTCTCCGAGAATGTTCAGTGCTTGGCCTTGTCTTCTTAGACAAGTGGGTGCGGTTCTCGGCTCTCCATATGACTATGTCTTAACTGTACTTGCATACGCTAACCCCGGGTCCCGACACAACTGGTCTGAGAAACCCGGGATGGAGATACCGATCTGGACCGCCAAGTGGCCCAGATCGCCAAGCTAATGACCGAAGGATTGTGCCCTGCAGACCTGGTTGCCACCTGGATCTGCCGCCGAGTGCTCCCCCTGCAGCGCCAGTGCCACAGGATTTGTGACATGAGCAACAGGCCGGATCTCACTCGGATCTCCACCTTCCGCGTGGATGAAGAAGAACTTGTTTCATCAATACCAGCCTAAGATGCTCTGCATGTTCTTCTTCGTTCTTCGAGTATATAAGGATGTCATCGAGGTAAACCACGACGAACTTGTCCAAATACTCCATGAAGATCGAGTTCATCATGCGTGAAAAAGTAGCAGGGGCATTGGTTAGACCGAAGGACATGACGGTAAACTCGTAAAGACCATAACGAGTAGTGAAAGCCGTCATTGGGAACGTCCTCGTTTCGGATTTTTATTTGATGATAACCTAATCTCAAATCCATCTTGGAGAAGACAGAGGATCCTGCAAGTTGATCATAAAGATCATTGATCCTGGGCAGTGGGTACTTTTTCTTTATCGTCGCTAGATTTAGCGTGCGATAGTCTACACACATCCTTTCTGTTCCATCTTTCTTCGTTACGAACAGAACGGGGCAACCCCATGGCGATGAGCTAGGGCGTATGAAGCCTTTTTCCAACGAAGCATCAAGTTGGTTTTTTTAGCTCAGCTAACTCATGTGGGGCCATTCTATATGGGCGTCTGGAAATTGGGTTTGTGTCTGGTATAAGATCAACTATGAACTCTACACATCTGTCGGGTGGCATAGTTTAAGGGGTTGGATCTCTGGATAGCTTCCTAGAGGATGACCAAGGTTTACGGGGGGCTACAACAGATATGTCAGAGTAGCAAAGTACCCCAACACGATGGTTAGTGTGGTTCTTATTGCTAGAAGCCATCTAAAGTCGGAGGAGGAGCTGGAAATGAATCACTAAAGGTTTCTAGAACAAAACCTACAACGAACTCTAGAGAACTGTCGGGCATGCCACCTAGAAGTTCTTCTAAAAGGACAACCAAAATGGATAGAAGGATTTTTCAATTGCATCAGATTATGAAGTAACCTGGAATGACTCGGACAGCATAACGGCTGTAATTGCAAGAGAAATGAAAATTCTTAAAATATTTCAACATCACTTACATAAGAAGTTCAAAACAGGAAGCACCACAACTCTAGACAACCGAACACAACTTTCCTATGGCTACAAGGAAGCAATCAACGAGATGTTCTAGTAAAGACATAGATGAGCCTAGTCCTATCATCCCGTAGAAAAGATAAGGGTGACTCAGAACTCAGATCGATGAGGGTAAGGAGAAAAAGAAGCCTTACGTTGTTCCCTTATACCCAGAGTAACTATATAACTATAGAATGTTACACTCGACTTCGACCAAGGGTTTGATAATCCTACAGACAGTCCTGCTCTGATACCAAGTCTGTCGGGACCCGGAATATGCGTATGTAATTCCAGTGACAACTGAATCACATGGAGAGCCGAGAGCCGTACTCACTTGTCTAAGCAGACAAGGCCAAGCACAGTACACTCTAAGAAAGCATCGTACGTGAGGGGCATCCCATCCAGGCCGGATGATCAACTGAGATGGGTCCTCATCGCCCGCTCACAAGTCTAAATGATTATGGGTGGTGAAATCCCATACTCATAGACAAGTCGCCTCAACCATGTTATCGATTGAATCATAACCCTTACATAAACAGACTCCGGCCCGATCACTTAGTCAGGGTCTAGGGCGGGCTCGATCATACAACAAAGTGTGCACGTGATAGAGTCACGAGCAATCGCATCGCGATGCCCCAAGCTGCGCACATCTAAGGGCCACTTGGTGTATAAAAGACCGCCAGCCAGATCACAACGAAGGTCTCAAAAACCCATACTAAGACATGCATGTTATAATCATACACGCAGCACACATGTCTAGTATGAAAAGCAGGTATCATCAGATAACTCTACAAAGTACTTCTTTATTTACTTACACATATAGCATACAAAGATCACATGTTTGTGATCAACATTACATCATACAACGGAAGCAAATTAGGTCTGAGTACAGACAAGTTTAACAAATGGCTTAGAGAAGCCTTGTTCCACAAATATGCCCTTCCACGAGGGACCAGACTGTTGTCTGGAACTATACTACCAAGGTCAACGTCGAGCTTCACGAAGGTGACTCCATCGGGGTCCGGGTTCTCATCTAAAACATAGAATAAGCAAACGTGAGTACAAAATCGTACTCATCAAGACTTACATCAGATCTATACTACTCATGCTCAAGTTTCAAGGTAAAGGGAGGTGGGGTTTTAACATGCAGAAGTGCCAGCTTTGACTTGGCTAGTCCTGTACTACGAGTACCAGACTTGAGGTAAGAAGCGTACACTAGTCCACTACCAAGTCTCCGAACAATACACCACTATGGTTACTTCCTCGACTTCCCCACGAGGAATCACACCATAGCACTCACGCTTATCTTGCGAGTTTTATAAGTATCCATTCAAGTTGTCTATGATCAAGTAGAGGTCTCCAAGTAGTCCATAACCGCGGACACGGCTATTCGAATAGTTCATTAACCCTGCAGGGGTGTACATCTTCACACGCGTGTCATCACTTATCGCCTCATTCTTGGCACCCTTCAAGCGGGTGTCAGACGTGGATGAAACCAAGGCACTACCCTCACATCACCTTCTCTAATCCAGGAGTCGACTACCTGAGTTTGGCACCGCTCGAGAGTCCGGCCGGTTCCACGAAACGGACTCAGATAATGCAAGGGACCGAGATGCCACCTCTGCCAGATGGTTTCACTGCCTCACAGGTCCACCCACATATCTATATGATGCAACCTTTTCTTCATTCTTTTTCTATGCACGTGCCAAATGGAAAGCCCGAATATATTGTGACTCCTGGACCGGATCGGGTACGTAAAGAGGCCAAAAGGGGCTCCCATAAACCCTACATGTGGTCATACTATTTGTCTTGGATGACAAAACAGGAACTCGGGGCCTAGGGCAGTGTTCAACGAGACAACCCACTGTGTACTCCTACACAGCCTCTCATCGTTCACCTTTGTTTAGGGTGGATTCACCAACACTTTATCATCAGCACCATTATGAATATCTATCCCGACTCACAAACAAAGTATCCTCATTGTATCACTAAGCAGTAATAAGCACTAACAGTTGCAGGGGCCACATGCTCAACATTCAACTCCTAAATCTGCTATGATTGAGGTGTGCTTAATACGGTGACAAAATGATAGGTCATGCAGCGGAATGGGTTCAACTATGTGAAAGAACGTGTCTCAGTGATCTCCTAAACATGCATAAGCGAGACTGAGAGGGAAGTAGGATTTTATAGACATGATCAATGGGGTTTGCTTGCCTTCCTGATGATACACGGGTCTTAACGGTGGTCTTCTTCTTCGGGGGTGATCACCTTCTCGGAAAGGATGGTACCGGAAACAATCATCAACAAAGGGGGGGGCAACATCGAAAGTAAATGCACAAGCACATGATAAGTTGTGACATGATGTAAAGGGTACTGGTTTGTGGCAAATTCAATTTAATTGAAGTGTATTGCAATTGAATTGTAAATTCAAACTCCAAATTCAAATTCAAATGATTCCATATGCATGTTTGATACTGTTCACCCATTTTAAAATGGTCAAACATAAAAATAAATTGCATATTCTTAATCCTTGCATTTTTCTGATAATTTTTCATATATTATATGTTTAATTTGGAGTTAAAATGAATATTCTATGAATTCATGAAGTTTTAGTTATTTTCTGATATTTCTATATTTTCTCTGGAATTCTTTTAATTCAGAAATTGAATTACTGCGTCACTGTGAGCTCAGGCTGACGTCAGGGGCGGGTCTGACCTGTGGGGCCAGGGCGTCAAAGGCAGTGGGTTTAAACCCGGTTTACTTTAAACTAAATAGGGTCATTAGGGGGGTTGGCCCCACTGTCAGTGGCTGGGTGGGCTGATTAGTGGTTAAGCTAACCACGGCCACGTCACCCGCCGGCAGCTCAACGCCGGTGTCCACTGGACACAGCGGAGTCCGCTCGGGACGGCGGCGCAGTGCGCCAGAAGACGAGCCGAGGCCATCTACATGCTCGTGGGGGTCATGCGCATCACGTGGAGCAAACGGGAGAGCCAGGGGAGCCCTGAGACTACGCCGGCGACGAGGTCCGCGGTGGCCGGAGTTCGGGCATAGCGGGTTGGCGGCTACGGGGCACCATTTTCGCGCGCTGGGAGAGGGGAAAGATGGCGGAGCTCACCCTGATTCTCGAGGAGGGAACGGCGAGGTCGGAGACGGCTTCACGGCGACGCAATCGACGTCGAGCTCCACGGCGGTCGGCGGAGAGATGCTGATGCGGGCGTCGCCTCTGGTGGGTCTTGGCGCGAATTGAAGAGGGGAATCGACGAAGACGATGGCCCCGGGCACGCTGGACACCTTGGTTCGGCTGCTCAGCGACGATGGCCACGGTGGCCCACGACGGCGGCGACGAAGCATCCTCGGAAGCGGCGAGATTCGCGAGAGGGAGAGGAGGGCTGGCGACCTGTGGAGGAGAGGATGAGCATGGGGGCTTCTGGGCGTTCTTTGGCGCGAGGGGAGGGCAGGGGAGAGACGTAGGCGGCGGGGCTGTCGCGGTGGCGGTCGCCGTGCTCGCCACCGAGGAGCTTGGTGCCACGGGAGGAAGACGACAAGGGGTCGGGGTGGGCTGGGCTGGTTACTGGGCTGGGGGGGATGAGTTGGGCTGGAAGCCTCTCTGTCCCTCTTTTCTTTATTCTTCTTCTTTTATTTTTCTGTAATTTTGTTTTGCCTTAGTATTAAATACCTAGGCAATTTAATAAAATGCCCAAATAATTTAATAAACCCTAGGTGACCAGAAGCAAGTCACTTGTAGAATTTGAGCATTTTTGAAATTCAAAACATTTGAATTTCAAATCAAATAGGGGTCAAATTTAATTTCCAAGGCACATTTTTAATTTTTGAATATTCCATGGGCATGGGAAAGAACCCAAACCACTTTTAAAATGATCACCATCATTTATAGGAATTTTCCAAATATTCAAATGATTTTTGGAAAAATATTTTTATCTGGCCATTTGAATTAATTTCTCAGGGCTTTCTTTTCCCCATTTTTGATTTTCTTTTGAAATTTTCACATGATGCAAAGGGGCATTCAAACCCTAGCACTTACCCAAATTGGGGTTCTGACAGCGCCTGCTGACTGATGTCGATCTGGTTGATCCCTTCAAGTTTGGGTTGAGGGCGTACAATCGGCTTCCGCCTCCTCTCGTGGTATGCTTCTGTTTCCGATCTTACACTCACTTTTTCTCTGCTCTCTTGGTTGATCCTGATCAATTTCTCTTGTAGGAATTTATCGGCTCGAGGGCTATGCAAGATGGGCAAGCTCTCTCTACCTACCATCCCGACCGTGCGGCCGAAGACCCCGAAGACCGTGCAAGATGGACTGATGCGTGATGACCACACTCTCCTCGGTGGATATCCCGCAGCAGTTTCAACCCCTTGTCTTCTTCAACACAGCGCTGGAGAACTCCAGTCGTACTGCGATGCACTATCTCATTCTTGATGATGGTGTATGATCCAAATTGGCGCTGGACTTGTCGAGCTTCCACTTCATCTTGGGGGAGTGTGTCGTCCACCAAAAACTTTCTGATTGGTTCTTCCCATGAGGGCGCGACGACAATTACCATTACATCAACTACCTCTGGTTCTGATTGTTCGGATTCAACTACTCGCAACTCGGAGGAGGTGGAGCCCCTTGCATCTTGCATGACCACATCAGTCGCCGAGCTGACGACAGTAGCCCCTAGTTCGCAATCGGCAACCCCTGGTGTGGCCGAATGCTCCGCCAGCTTTTGCCTCTTGGCTGATCTTTGTGCTTCAAGTTCTTCCATCTTCAGGTCGGCCGGAATAAAGATGGACGCTGATTCCGGGGAAGGCTTGATAGATGGCTTATGAATGTTTTCCAAAGAAATGTCTGCGGGAATTTCCTTTCTGGTTGATCCTTTGATAGTGCATCTGCTGCTTCAATTTCATCTCAGGGAATGTGGTGGAACTCACATCCCTCAAACAAACCACGGAGTTGCTGCACGAGGAATCTATAGCTTTCCATGTTTGCATCCTTTCAATCCCAACTACCAGTGCATTGCTACACCACCAGGTCGAAATCTCCGTAACATAAAATCCACCTAATGTCTATCTCTTTGGCCAATTGGATACCATGGACAAGTGCTTCGTACTCGGCCACGTTGTTCGATGCGGCAAAATGGATCTGCAACACATATCTGAGTTGATCACCCTTTGGATAAGTGAGCACAGTGCCAGCCCCTAGTACAGTCTTCATCTTGGAGCCATCACAATGCATTTGCCAGAAATTGGAATCTGGAAAGGGGGGCTCATATTGAGTTTCTGCCCAATCAACAAGGAAATCTGCCAAAGCTTGGGACTTGATTGAAGTACGCGGCTCATACTTCATAACATGATTTGCGAGTTCAATGTCCCATTTTTCCACCCTGCCAGATGCATCCCGATTGCCTATGATTTCTGCCAGCGGCGCCGAGCTGACAACTGTGATCGAATGTTCTTGGAAATAGGGCTTCAGACTCTTTGCTGCCATGTACACACCATAGCACATCTTCTGATAGTGGGGGTAGTTTTGCTTGGAGATCGAGAGCACTTCACTGACATAGTATACTGGACTCCGGACCGGGTATGCTCTGTCCTTTTCTGGACGTTCGATCACCATGACAATACTGATCACCCGAGTGGTGGCTGCGATGTATAACATTATTGGCTATTTCTCAATCGGAGTTGCTAGCACTAGAGCAGTGGATAGCATACACTTGAGCTCTTTGAATGCTTCGTCTTCTTTCGGAGTCCACATGAACTTGTCCTTCTTCTTCATTAGTTGGTACAAAGGAATTGCTTTCTCTCCCAGCCGACTGAGGAATCGGCTGAGCGATGCCAGGCATCTGGTAAACTTCAGGACATCTTTGAGATTTCTGGGCTTGTTCATCCGCTCAATTGCTGAAATTCTTCTCAGGGTTGCACTAGATTCCTCTCTCGGACGCCAAAAATCTAAGCAATTTGCCGGCTGGCACACCAAACACACACTTCTCTGGATTGAGCTTGATCTTATAAGTGCACAAATTTGCGAATGTTTCTCGAAGATCTTCCAATAAGGTTGATCCTTGGACTGATTTGACCACAAGGTCATCTACGTATACATGAATGTTCCGGCCGAGCTGAGGTCGGACACATCGCTGCATAGTACGCTGATAAGTCACGCCGCCATTTTTCGGGTCAAAGGGCATGGTGGATATAGCACTAAGCCCCGAAAGGGGTAATAAATGTTGTTTTTATTTGATCTTCTACAACAAGTTTGATCTGGTGATAGCCAGCTGTGGCATCTAATAAACATAAGAGCTGACAACCAGCCGTAGAATCAATCACTTGATCGATACGGGGCAAAGCAAAGGGATCCTTGGGGCAGGCCTTATTCAGGAAAGTGAAATCTATACACATGCGCCAAGTTCCAATTTTCTTCATAACCAGAACTGGGTTTGCTAACCATTCTGGATAGAACACTTCATGATGAATCCTGATGCGAGAAACTTGGTGATCTCTTCTCTGATTGCTCTTCTCTTGTCCTCTGAAAAGCGCCGGAGTGGCTGCTTGATCGTCTTGGATCCAGGTCGGATGTGAAGCTTGTGCTCGGCGAGTTCCCTTGGTACTCCAGGCATGTCCTGCGGAGACCATGCAAAGATGTCCCGGTTCTCATGGAGGAACTCGATGAGCTTGCCTTCCTATTTGCTGCTGATTCCAGCTCCCACGATTACGCACTTGCTTGGTTTGGAGGAGTCCAGAGCATTCCTCTTCTGTCCTTGGCTGCTTGGAACGCAGTTGATATGTCCAGAACGTATCTATAATTTATGCTTGCTCCATGCTTCTTTTGTGTGATATTGCTATGATATTGATGCATTTCCATACACTTTTGATCACATTTGTACTAACCTATTAACTCAGTGCACCCCAGTGCCAGTTCCTGTTTTTTGTTGTTTTTGTATTTCAGGTTTTCCCATTATTTAAAGTGCCAGAAATATTCCGGGAAAAATATAGGAAAAATCAGCGTACGGGAAGCTTCGGGAAGAGCCCAAGTGGGGCTAGAGGGGAGCCAGGGTGGCCCAGGCGGCCACCTGGTGTCACATCCCGACTTTTATTACCCTGTTATTAGAGTAGCCAAAAATTAGGGGAAACAAAAACTTTGCTTGGTTGATATGTGATAATAGTAAAAGTGACATATCATACCTGCTTGTTACTTGTTCTGTTTGGCTATGCTTTGCCTTGATTGCTATGCCCTGTCTTGCCATGCTTAATTTTTGCCTTTCCTTATGAGGTTACCTTTCCATGACTAAAGAATCAACCTAAATAGTGGTACAAACTCACAACACCAAACCTCAAACAACCACATTTAGTGACCCTTAAATAATTAAAGCCAATAAAATGACTCCCAAATAAATGCTTGTCTTTATAAATATTCACTAATTAAATAATTAAAAATATCTCTATAGCAAAAGATATTTAATTAAAATATTTAATTTGTGCTAAAGGATTATTTGCTATTAATATAATAGTAATAATATTATTAACCTTATTAAATATTCTATAATTTCCAAAAACAATTATAATAATAATTCTTTAAGTTTTAAAAGTATTTCGAAGATTTGGGTTCGAAACTTTTATTCAAACTTAAATAAAAACAGGAGTAGAATTTGCAACATAAATACTAGCAGTACAAAAAAATGGGGAAACCCTCCCCTGGGCCGCAACCCATCTTCCTCTCTGCCCCAGCCCGCATGGCACCCTCCCTCCTCTGACGTCACCCCCAGGTTTCCCCGGTGACGCAAGCCCTCGCCACCGCTTGGACTGGCCTATAGGAGAGGAGGCCGGAGCGCCCACTCCCCTCCCCTCCTCGCTATAAAACCCCACCCCCAGCGCCCCTCCTCACCTCACTCCACTCCACCCGATCACCACAGCCCGCTCCACCCCACCCCTCGACAGAAGAAGCAGAAGAAAAGACCAAGGGAAGAAGAGAAGGAGGAGGAAGAAGAAGAGAGGAGGAGCAGGCTGCTCCAAGAGAGCGCCCGCAGGGGGAGGAAGGCCGAGCAAGAGGCCGGCGCGCCTTTGCCTCGCCTCGCCGTCAACGCCGGCGAGCACCGGAGCCCCCTCACCCGGGCCGAGCTCAAGCCGTTCATCTACCCCGAGCTCGACTTCAACCCCATCGCCCCCGGCCGCCGTATTCTTCAAAAATGGACCGCCCTCGCCGTCCTCTACGCCCGCCGCCCCTCCACGCCGCCCGCTGTCGCCGGAAACGCCCCCGGTGACCCCCCCCCCCTCCGACGCCTACTGTCCGCCACGAGCGCCGCTGTTCCCTGCGTTGCATGCCCTCCTTTTTCGCAAAAATGGAGCCCCCAGGCCGCCCTCTACCTCCGCCGCCCCATGCCGCCGGCCGCCGGCCATCGGAGGGCTGCCGGCGAGGCCAGGCCGCACCCTGGACGCCATGGGAGCCCCTCCCGAGCTCCAGCCCGCCCGAGATGGAAGAAGGGCCCCTGGCCGTCCGATCTTCCCAGATCTAACGGCCCAGGGAGCCCCATACCCCTTCGTTTAAAAAAAAACAGTGCCCGTCTGCGCCAAATAGCCATGGGCCGGCTGTCATTTTTTTTCCTTTTTCATAAACTGCAGCACTTAAAAAATTCTAAACAAATAACCGTAGCTCAGAAAATTATGAAATAAATTATGTGTGGCTTGGAAAATTGTGTTTTATTTTTCTGTATGTTTACAATAATTTTTATGCAGTACCAAATTAATTGCTTTAGTTTAAACTAGTTAACTATGCTTTTTAGCAGCTAAGAATAGTTTCAATCAAATCACTGTTAACCCTAAAAATGTAATGTTGATTTTTATATACTCCTGTGATTATTCTTGATTTTTCTGTATGTGTAGAATATTATTTGGCTTAAAAAAATTTATGACCCTTTTTATTATTATTATTATTAATATTGCTAGTTATTTCCTTTGTATCTTATGTTAGTACTATTTGGTTGTTAGTTTATTATTAAACTAGCATGTGGTCAGTATGTTGTTGCTATGAACTTGGTTATGGAAATAAAACAAGTTAATAAGTTGTTAACGAATAACTTAGCATAACTCAAGTTAAGAATTGCTTTAATATACTCTTGTTGTGGTAATCCTCTTAAATTTATTCCAATGCCTTGTTGTGGTTTTCGACTTGAAGAGTTGATGTAGTATTTCAATGCTAGTACAATTTGTTCCTTAAATTACTTGTTGATTGATTGTGAAGTTGAGTGTTGTGTGCCTTGTTTGTTTTTGCCTGGTTGTAATGGTGAATTTGTTCTTCCGCATCGTGTAGACGATACGCCGTACGTTGCAGGTGAAGACTCCTCCCTTGCCACTGAAGAAGCCGATCCAGGGTACATCGTCGAGGAAGGCAAGCCACCGTCAAAACTCAAACTTCGCTTTACCCATTTTTACTTTCTTTGTATCATTTATACTGTATCATGCTAGTATTATATTCATGTGGTTTGGGATTTTATTAGTTATATTAGAGAATCTCCACACCACCCCATAGCCTACCTATTTGGGAAAAACTAAGTAGAACCCCGATGATCCCGGCATTCTGTCGAGACCATCACTCAGCTCTAGTATTTAGCATTACATAACAACTTGGAAAGTCATACTTCATCCTATTTGGTACGGCATTCACCTAAGAAGGTGGTATAGCCGAGATTGTGGAACATCGTCGGACATGGACAAAGTCTGGAGGGACTCTCTATATGTGCCGCCAAAATCTAGCATTACAGTACAACCACTATACTCTGGTATGTGACAGGGCTAGTTGGAAGCTTGTTTGTCTTAGTACGGGGGTCCTATAACTACACATGGATGCGTGATTCCACGAATCCGATAGCCCTCGAAGTCGATGGGTGAAATTCGCTAGGCTTAGTGTCGGAAGGAACCTTGGTGCTCTTCGACTACGGTGCAGGCTTGGGTCCAAGAGGAGGATGACCTGTCACACGGAAAGTCCATGCAGTACGCAAGGGGTGGATTCACCTGTACTAGGGAAGACAAGGGGAAATCTAAGGTCGATTATACGAGACCCGCATACTGAAGTATGACGATCCGTGGGGACACACGGCGGATGTATCGAATGTGGTGGGTAAAGTGTACAACCTCTGCAGAGTGTAAATCTATTCGAGTAGCCGGAGTCCACGGTCATGGACAGTAAGTGAGGCCACACCTTGTGGGGAATAGATGAGAAAGCCGGTACCGAGTTTATGGGTCGCGACGATGATGTTGTTATTGGAAAAAGGTTGGACTTGACTTATCCAAGTACATTGTGGGGAAATAAAATCTGCCAAGTGTTAGAATTTTGCCAACTTAATAATGATCTTGAGTAGATAGAAAATCCCTATGAGAAACTCCACCATATAGCCATCCTATTCTTTTCGTATGCAAAACTTTGTTTCTTTCTTAGGTGGTTTGCGAGTACTTTGTATGTACTCACGGCTTTGTCCCTGGTTATTCCATCGGACAGGCTTGGAGGAGCAGGTATATGATGATGATGCTACCGGCGACTACTAGGACGTGTTATGCTCTGATCTACCCTGTGGATTGTGTCGCCCCTGCCTTTGATGCTTTTGCTTTTCCGCTGCTATTTGAGCCCGATGAGGCCATGTAAGACTTTATTGTTGTATGACTTGTATTCGGTATTGTATGAACATTGAGACTATGATATCCATGTCGAGTTGTGTGTCATGCGAACTGGTCATGGGAGCATGACTGTATACACAACTGGTCGCTTCAGACATATAGTCCGGGGTGCCCACAGATTTGGTATCAGAGCCTCTGTTCAGACCATAGCAGCCTAGTTAGGTTGGTCGGTAGATAGGATGGGGGGAAATCAAAAAACTATTTTCTAAACTAAAGAGATGGTCAAATGCATAGTATAGAATGCTTACCTCTCTTATCCCCTCTATAGTAAACTATTAACTGTTTTATTATGTTAAAATTTTGCACACTTGTCATCTAACTTAAACTCTTAAAACTTGTAGATGGCTGGAGTTCCTGTGCACCACCTCCAGCTGACTCAGGCTGGGAAGACGCCCTTTTCTCAGGATCTGATGGATCTGCTTGCGCTTGTTCACCGCCCAGCTGCGGAGTTCAGGGCTTTCCAGATCACCAGTGGAGAGGATACCGAGCTCCGCCTGATTGTGCGGTGTGAGCTCCGAGGTTCCGAGGTGACTCCACGGTCGGATCCCATCAGCTTCACGGTGTATGCTCGTACCTGGGAGGAGGGTCAGGGCCGAGCTTGCCAGGAGGCGATTGCTCGCCTTGTGAGGTTTCACCAGTACGAGCTGGGTACCACGCGGTTCCGTCACTACGGGATGTGCGATGGTGAGGGAGATCCCACTCCTGGTGTGCTTCACCCGGTCCTGAAGGACCACTTGTTCGCTCTAGAGACACACCTGGCTCTGACTCAGGCTCAGCTGGATGAGGTCCGGGTCAAGCATGATTACAACCTCCAGACCGAGGGTCCCGCTCCCGTCGCCCCCATCGAGCTGGAGACTCGGGACAAGATTATCATGGAGCTGCAGGACAAGGTCGCCAGTCTAGAGGAGAGTAACAAGATGCTGAGGAAGAAGACCAGGAGCCTGAAGCGCAAGTGCGACGATTTGGAGGACGAGATTGATGCTCTGGATGATGGCGAGGACATCCAGAAGGGGGAGAATGCTCATATCAGTGATGATGAGGACTGGATGGATGAGGAGTACGAAGAGGTTCCGGACACTGATGATGAGGACTTCATCAATGATCGCGATGAGGATGAGCTCTAGGCGTCGTTATTTGTTGGATGCCCTTTTGGTTATTGCGTTAGACGTTGCATGTGTGGTTGGTTACCTGTAAGACTTGATTACGTATGAGACTTATGCTATCGTTATGCTACCATGTGGTGATTGCTAGTTGCATGATTATTACCTATTTTTATAAGTCTTGCTTGTGTGTGATAGCTAGATTGTTAGGAACTTACCCCCTTGTAGACTAAATTCCCTCTTATCTTGCGCACAAACCTCAGGATGCCGAGAAGCTCCCGCGCCAACCCAAGTGGATCCGGTGACGCGCCACCGCCACCACCCGACCCAAACATGGCGCAGCTTCTGCGACTTCTGATGGAGGAGCGCCAGGCCGCTCGTGACGAGCGCCAGGCGAACATGGTTGCACTCCAGCAGCTAGTCTAGGCCGCCACCAATGCCAACCAAGGAGGCGGAAGAGCTGGTGGGAATGAGGAGCCCAGGTCTCGGCTCCGAGACTTCCAGAACACCAACCCTCCGGTGTTTTCGCAGACAAAAGAGCCTTTGGATGCTGAGGATTGGCTCCGCACCATGGAGAACAATCTCGCTGTCGCCGCTGTTGGCAACAACGAGAAGGTCATGTATGCCACCCACTACCTCAACGGCACCGCAAGGAGCTGGTGGGAAGGAATGCGTGCCCGTCTTCCTGAGGGGAAAGTACTCACCTGGGCGGAGTTCTCCGAGAAGTTCAAGAAGGCGCACATCTCGACTACACTAATCAGGAGGATGAAGGACGAGTTCCGCCACCTCAAGCAAGGAGGCATGACTGTGGTTGGATATCTTGACCGCTTCACTCAGCTGTCGAGGTATGCCCCGGAGGAGGTGGACACCGAGGAGAAGCGAAAGGACTGTTTCTTGGATGGATTGCACGATGAGCTGTAGGTTGTCCTAGTGGCCATGCAGTTCCACGATCTTGAGTCTCTTGCCGATGCTGCTATCATGATGGAGGGCAAGCTCAAGACGGCCTCTGAGAACCGCAAGCTCCGCATGATGCAGCAGGGTGGATCCAGCAACCCCTGACTGCGTCCAACACAGCCACCAAGGCCAGAACCCCAGCCTCAGAGGAGCCCTTACCCAGCGCCACGCCCCAGTGCTCCTGCTCGCCCTGGTGGAGTTCCGCGCCCAGCAGGCGGATCTCCCCGCGATCCTGCATCAGAATTGATCTGCTTCAAGTTTGGCCAGAAGGGTCACTATGCCATTACCTGCACCAATAAGGAGAATGCTGCCCCACGCCCCAATGCTCCAGCACCAGCCAGAGGGAACCCCGGCCGCAACAATGCCCAACGCGGTGCGCCCAACGCCGCCAAGGGACGTCTGAACCATGTGCAAGCCGAGGAAGCCCTGGAGGCAGCAGATGTTATCTTGGGTATGTTTCTAGTTAATTCAGTACCTGCTCAAGTATTGTTCGATTCTGGTGCATCACACTTGTTTTTTACGAAGACATTTGTGGATAGAAGTAAGTTGTCACCTAGTGAAATGAGGAGGCCCATGATAGTCCAAATACCCGGATCCAAAACCCGAGCCAGTTTAGCTTGTTCCGGAGTTCCCATAGCGATTCATGGGGTCGAGTTCCTAGCTGACCTGATCGTGTTAGGGACAGAAGGTATAGATGTGGTACTTGGCATGAATTGGTTGTCCAGATATCGAGGCTGGATAGATTGCACTGAGAGGACAGTCAACCTCACAAGTGCCGATGGAGTTCAGATAGAGTACACCGACAAGGAAGAGACTGCCCGAGCCTTCTGTCATCAGAGTGTCTCGGTGCCACCACTTGAGGAGGTGAAGATTGTGTGTGAATTCCCGGACGTCTTTCCGGAGGAGCTACCCGGTATGCCGCCTGATCGGGATATCGAGTTTATCATCGAGTTAGTGCCTGGCACAGCCCCTATTGCACAGAGAACCTACCGGATGAATGCTGAAGAACTGGTTGAGTTGAAGAAACAGCTGAATGACATGCTCCAGAAGGGACTGATTCGACCCAGTGCTTCACCCTGGGGTTCGCCAGTTCTCTTTGTGGACAAGAGAGACGGCACCATACGCATGTGTGTGGACTACCGTAAGCTGAACGAAGTGACCATCAAGAACAAGTATCCGCTCCCCAAGATCGAGGATCTGTTCGACAAGTTGAATGGAGCCCGAGTCTTCTCCAAGATCGATCTAAGGACCGGATATCAATAGTTGAAGGTTCACGAGTCGGACATCCCCAAGACAGCTTTCACGACCCGCTATGGTTTGTTCGAGTACACTGTCATGTCTTTCGGACTTACCAATGCCCCGGCCTATTTCATGAATCTCATGAACAAGATCTTCATGAAGTATCTCGACAAGTTTGTGGTGGTGTTCATTGACGACATCCTGATATACTCCAAGACTGAAGAAGAGCATGCCGATCATTTGCGTTTAGTCCTTGAGACTTTGCGTGAGCACCAATTGTACGCCAAGTTCAGCAAGTGCGAGTTCTGGCTCAAGGAAGTCGGATTTTTGGGACATGTATTGTCAGAAGGATGCATATCCGTCGACCCTGCCAAGATTCAGTCCGTCATAGACTGGACAGCTCCGACCACTCAGACTAAAGTTAGAGGATTCCTCGGACTAGTGGGATACTACCGCAAGTTCGTGGAAGGCTTCTCCAGCATCGCCTGACCCATGACCCAGCTGCTAAAGAAGGACCAGAAGTTTGTGTGGACGGAAAAGTGTGAAGCCAGTTTCCAGGAGTTGAAGAGGAGATTGGTATCCGCCCCAGTGTTGACGATGCCTGACCTGACCAAGAGCTTTGATGTGTACTGCGATGCATCGAAGATTGGTTTGGATTGCGTTCTTATGCAAGTGGGCAAGGTGATTGAGTACCTGTCACGGCAGTTGAAGCCGCACGAGTTGAACTACCCCACGCATGACTTGGAGCTAGCCGCTGTTGTGCTTGCTCTCAAGAGATGGAGACATTACCTGATGGGTCACCGTTGCGACATATACACAGACCATAAGAGCCTGAAGTACATTTTCTCGCAGAAGGAGTTGAACATGAGGCAGAGGAGATGGATCGAGTTGATCAAAGACTACGATCTCGAGATTCACTACCATCCTGGCAAGGCCAATGTGGTAGCAGATGCCCTCAGCCGCAAGCCCTGCACACTTAATGCGATGATCAGAGAGACGCAGCCAGCTCTGCACGAGGAGTTCGAGAAGCTGGGTTTGGAACTTGTTACACCCGGTTTTCTGGCTCACCTCGAGCTGACTCCGACTCTATTTGATCAGATAAAGGAGGCACAGAAGGGACACGATAGTATTGAGGGAATCAAGAAGAAGATGCCCCTCGGCAAGGCCCCGAAGTTCACGATAGATGATGACGGAGTTCTTTGGTTCGATGGCCGATTGTGTGTGCCAGATATAGAGGAGTTGAAGCTCACTATCCTGAAGGAAGCTCACGATACACCTTACTCCATCCACCCTGGAGGGACTAAGATGTATCAAGACCTGAAGGACTTGTTCTGATGGCACGGTATGAAGCGTGAAATTTCCTTGTATGTCGCCAAGTGCGACATCTGCCAAAGAGTGAAAGCAGAGCATCAGAGACCTGCAAGATTGCTGCAACCCCTCCGAGTTCCTGAATGGAAGTGGGAACAAATAGGCATGGACTTCATCACAGGTCTACCGAGGTGGAGTAAAGGACATGACTCTATCTGGGTTATCGTCGATCGACTCACCAAGGTAGAGCACTTCATCCCAGTGCGAACCACCTACCGAGGAGACCAGCTGGAAGAATGGTACATGTCGAGGATCGTATGCTTGCACAGAGTCCCAAAGGAGATTGTGTCTGACCGAGGTACCCAGTTTACCTCGAGGTTCTGGAAGCAAGTCCAGGAGGCACTAGGAACCAAGCTCACATTCATCACAGCCTATCACCCGCAGACTGGAGGCCAGACTCAGCGAGTGAACCAGATACTAGAGGATATGCTCCGCACATGTGCTCTAGCCTACGGTTCCAAGTGGGAGGACTGCTTGCCCTATGCAGAATTCTCCTACAACAACAGCTACCAGTCGAGTTTGCAGATGGCACCATTTGAAGCTCTGTATGGGAGGAAGTGTCGCACGCCCCTGAATTGGTCTTAGACCGGAGAAGGGAAGATTTTAGGACCCGATGTTCTGAAGGAGGCTGAAGAGCAGGTCCAGTTGATTCGTGAGCGTCTCAAGACCGCCCAGTCTCGTCAGAAGAGTTATGCCGACCCCAAGCGTCGAGAGGTGACTTTTGCAGTTGGAATTTTGTGTATCTCCGAGTCACCCCATTGAAGGGAATGCAGCGATTCCATGTGAAGGGAAAGCTAGCACCCCCGATACATCGGACCGTTTGAGGTGATAGCCAGGCGAGGCCAAGTTTCCTATCAGTTAAGACTGCCAGCAGAGCTATCCGATGTGCACGATGTCTTCAAACTCTCGCAGCTCCGGAAATGTCTGGAAGTGCCGGACAAGCCCGATGTTTTCAAAAACATCGATCATCGCATGGTGGACATCAACCAGGATCTCACGTACCGCGAGGCACCCCTTCGTATCCTGGAAGAAGCCACCTGAGTCACCCGAAAGCGCGCGATCAAGTTCCGCAAGGTCCAGTGGAAAAACCACACAGAAGAGGAAGCCACCTGGGAATGGGAGGACTACCTCAAGTACGAGTTCCCGCATCTCTTCACTAGCTTGTGAATCTCGGGACGAGATTCTTTTAAGGGGGGAAGGTCTGTCACATCCCGACTTTTATTGCCCTGTTATTAGAGTAGCCAAAAATTAGGGGTAACAAACACTTTGCTTGGTTGAGATGTGATAATAGTAAAAGTGACATATCATACCTGCTTGTTACTTGTTTTGTTTGGCTATGCTTTGCCTTGATTGCTATGCCCTGTCTTGCCATGCTTAATTTTTTCCTTTCCTTATGAGGTTGCCTTTCCATGACTAAAGAATCAACCTAAATAGTGGTACAAACTCACAGCACCAAATCTCAAGCAACCACATTTAGTGACCCTTAAATAATTAAAGCCAATAAAATGACTCCCAAATAAATGCTTGTCTTTATAAAAATTCACTAATTAAATAATTAAAAATATCTCTATAGCAAAAGATATTTAATTAAAATATTTAATTTGTGCTAAAGGATTATTTGCTATTAATATAATAGTAATAATATTATTAACCTTATTAAATATTCTATAATTTCCAAAAACAATTATAATAATAATTCTTTAAGTTTTAAAAGTATTTAGAAGATTTGGGTTTGAAACTTTTATTCAAACTTAAATAAAAAAAAGGAGTAGAATTTGCAACATAAATACTAGCAATACAAAAAAAAGGGGGAAACCATCCCCTGGGCCGCATCCCATCTTCCTCTCTCCCCGAGCCCGCATGGCACCCTCCCTCCTCTGACGTCACCCCCAGGTTTCCTCGGTGACGCAAGCCCTCGCCACCGCTTGGACTGGCTAGTAGGCGAGGAGGCCGGAGCGCCCACTCCCCTCCCCTCCTCGCTATAAAACCCCACCCCCAGCGCCCCTCCTCACCTCACTCCACTCCACCCGATCAGCATAGCCCGCTCCACCCCACCCCTCGACAGAAGCAGCAGAAGAAAAGACCGAGGGAAGAAGAGAAGGAGGAGGAAGAAGAAGAGAGGAGGAGCAGGCTGCTCCAAGAGAGCGCCCGCAGGGAGAGGAAGGCCGAGCAGGAGGCCGGCGCGCCTCTGCCTCGCCTCGCCGTCAACGCCGGCGAGCACCGGAGCCCCCTCACCCGGGCCGAGCTCAAGCCGTTCGTCTGACCCGGGCTCGACTTCAACCCCGTCGCCCCCGGCCGTCGTATTCTTCAAAAATGTACCGCCCTTGCCGTCCTCTACGCCCGCCGCCCCTCCACGCCGCCCGCTGTCGCCGGAAACGCCCCCGGTGAGCCCCCCCCCCCCCCCCCCGACGCCTACTGTCCGCCACGAGTGCCGTCGTTCCCTGCGTTGCATGCCCCCCTTTTTCGCAAAAATGGAGCCCCCATGCCGCCCTCTACTTCCACCGCCCCAGGCCGCCGGCCGCCGGCCACCGGAGGGCTGCCGGCGAGGCCAGGCCGCCCCCTGGACGCCATGGGAGTCCCTCCCGAGCTCCAGCCCGCCCGAGCTGGAAGAAGGGCCCCTGGCCGTCCGATCTTCCCAGATCTAACGGCCCAGGGAGCCCCATACCCCTTCGTTTAAAAAAAACTTACTGCTGCTTTGGAATCGGCCCGTTTTTTAAAAAAAAACAGTGCACGTGTGCGCCAAATAGCCATAGGCCGGCTGTCATTTTTTTTTCCTTTTTCATAAACTGCAGCACTTAAATAATTCTAAACAAATAACCGTAGCTCAGAAAATTATGAAATAAATTTTGTGTGGCTTGGAAAATTGTGTTTTATTTTTCTGTATGTTTAGAATAATTTTTATGCAGCACCAAATTAATTGCTTTAGTTTAAACTAGTTAATTGTGCTTTTTAGCAGCTAAGAAAAGTTTTAATCAAATCACTATTAACCCTAAAAATGTAATGTTGATTTTTATATACTCCTTTGATTATTCTTGATTTTTCTGTATGTGTAGAATATTATTTGGCTTAAATAAATTGATGACCCTTTTTATTATTATTATTATTAATATTGCTAGTTATTTCCTTTGTATCTTATGTTAGTACTATTTGGTTGTTAGTTTATTATTAAACTAGCATGTGGTCAGTATGTTGTTGCTATGAACTTGGTTATGGAAATAAAACAAGTTAATAAGTTGTTAATGAATAACTTAACATAACTCCAGTTAAGAATTGCTTTAATATACTCTTGTTGTGGTAATCCTCTTAAATTTATTCCAATGCCTTGTTGTGGTTTTAGACTTGAAGTGTTGATGTAGTATTTCAATGCTAGTACAATTTGTTCCTTAAATTACTTGTTGATTGATTGTGAAGTTGAGTGTTGTGTGCCTTGTTTGTTTTTTCCTGGTTGTAATGGTGAATTTGTTCTTCCGCAACGTGTAGACGATATGCCGTACGTTGCAGGTGAAGACTCCTCCCTTGCCACTGAAGAAGCCGATCCAGGGTACATCGTCGAGGAAGGCAAGCCACCGTCAAAACTCAAACTCCGCTTTACCCATTTTTACTTTCTTCGTATCATTTATACTGTATCATGCTAGTATTATATTCATGTGGTTTGGGATTTTATTAGTTATATTAGAGAATCTCCACACCACCCCATAGCCTACCTATTTGGGAAAAACTAAGTAGAACCCCGATGATCCCGGCATTCTGTCGAGACCATCACTCAGCTCTAGTATTTAGCATTACATAACAACTTGGAAAGCCATACTTCATCCTATTTGGTACGGCATTCACCTAAGAAGGTGGTATAGCCGAGATTGTGGAACATCGTCGGACATGGACAAAGTCTGGAGGGACTCTCTATATGTGCCGCCAAAATCTAGCATTACAGTACAACCACTATACTCTGGTATGTGACAGGGCTAGTTGGAAGCTTGTTTGTCTTAGTACGGGGGTCCTATAACTACACATGGATGCGTGATTCCACGAATCCGATAGCCCTCGAAGTCGATGGGTGAAATTCGCTAGGCTTAGTGTCGGAAGGAACCTTGGTGCTCTTCGACTACAGTGCAGGCTTGGGTCCAAGAGGAGGATGACCTGTCACACGGAAAGTCCATGCAGTACGCAAGGGGTGGATTCACCTGTACTAGGGAAGACAAGGGGAAATCTAAGGTCGATTATCCGAGACCCGCATACTGAAGTATGACGATCCGTGGGGACACACGGCGGATGTATCGAATGTGGTGGGTAAAGTGTACAACCTCTGCAGAGTGTAAATCTATTCGAGTAGCCGGAGTCCACGGTCATGGACAGTAAGTGAGGCCACACCTTGTGGGGAATAGATGAGAAAGCCGGTACCGAGTTTATGGTTCGCGACGATGATGTTGTTATTGGAAAAAGGTTGGACTTGACTTATCCAAGTACATTGTGGGGAAATAAAATCTGCCAAGTGTTAGAATTTTGCCAACTTAATAATGATCTTGAGTAGATAGAAAATCCCTATGAGAAACTCCACCATATAGCCATCCTATTATTTTCGTATGCAAAACTTTGTTTCTTTCTTAGGTGGTTTGCGAGTACTTTGTATGTACTCACGGCTTTGTCCCTGGTTATTCCATCGGCCAGGCTTGGAGGAGCAGGTATATGATGACGATGCTACCGGCGACTACTAGGACGTGTTATGCTCTGATCTACCCTGTGGATTGTGTCGCCCTGCCTTTGATGCTTTTCCTTTTCCGCTGCTATTTGAGCCCGATGAGGCCATGTAAGACTTTATTGTTGTATGACTTGTATTCGGTATTGTATGAACATTGAGACTATGATATCCATGTCGAGTTGTGTGTCATGCGAACTGATCATGGGAGCATGACTGTATACACAACTGGTCGCTTCGGACATATAGTCCGGGGTGCCCACACCTGGCGCGGCCACCCCCTAGGCCGCACCAGGGGGGCGTCTGAAACGTCCAAAATGCATCACTATTTTATATTGTAATTCATCCTATTCATTCATATATTCCACTTTAAAGTATTGTTCTTATGTTGTTTTGGCTTGTTTTACACAGTTTACAACTTTCCGGTGCTGAAGCAGCAGAACCAGAATTCAGCGGAGAAAAGTGGACACCAAGTTGCTTAATCCGATCAAGTCCAAACGTGATGAAAATTTACGGGGATCGTTTCTATGGTAATTGACTGGGGATCACCGAAGATGGAGGTGAGGGGACCCACCAGGCAGATAGAAGGGTGCCTCGCGCAGCCCCGGTCCTGGCCGCGCTAGGCACCCTCCTGGATTCCTGGTGGCCCCCCTCGGTGCCCCCTCTCGCCTATAAGACCCCCCTGGGGTGAAAACCCTAAAAGAAGAAGAGTTTCCGTGTTTCTCCGCAGCCACGGGGCGGAAACCTACAGAGGATAAAAGCCCTCTCCGGCGGCAGATTCCGCCGAGGAGATCACCTCCCGAAAGGGGAGATCTTCACCATCATCATCATCATCATCACGGGCATCATCGAGATCATCATCAACATCATCCCCAACATCAGCACCATCTCCATCTCCATCCCATCTTATGTCACAATTGCAACTTGTGTTATAATCCGTGCTATCTATCCTCTCTACTCTGTTGGTGTTGATTACTACTTTGTGGTGAATGCTATTGAGTTTTGTTGGAGAAATATCATTGTGTCCAGATTGTTTGCCACCCATCTATCACCTCTGATCATGATCTCTTTTATGTCTTGTGAATAGTTACTTTAGTTCTTGAGAACATGGGAGAAGTCTAGTTGTTAGTAGTCATATCATGTTGAAGTGTTATGTGTTGTTTGATACTTAAGTTGTGTTGTTATTTCTCTAGTGGTGTTATGTGAGTCGAACACTTAACACTTCACCTTTCAAGGGCCTAGAGTAATACATTGTGCACAAAGGATGCTTATGGTGGGTTGCCGGAGTGACAGAAACCTGAACCCCAGTTCGCACACTTTTGCACAAGGGAGTTATGGATCCTTGATCGTAATGCTGTGGTTAGGCTTATGCCTTAATTACTACCTTGTATTTGCGGATGCTTGCAAGGTGTGTAATCATAAGAGTACACTTATCTTAGTCTAGAAGGTGTACTAGCATTGATCCACCCACCAACACTAATCAACACAATACATATTATTTGGCGGAGTATGGTGAAAGTAACTTGGCTATCTCTCCCGTGTGTTCTCGAGAACGCTTTAGCTTTTATAAGTTTAGTTCCTAGGCTTATCCTTGTGAAAGGATTGGGCCACTTGCTACTCCTCATTTACCCTGTTTACTTTGCTTGTCTTTTAAGTTTCTGTTCCTTAAGCCAAAAACCCCTAAATATTTACCTTTGAGTGTGTGCAGCCTTTCCTTATCCAGTGTCACTTATCAACACCTTCTGCTCCTCGTTGGGATCGACATCCTTATTTATCGAAAAGCTACAATTGATCACCTAGAATTGTAGGTTATCAAGAATCGTTTATTGGCGCGTTTAACAGGGAAGGCAACCCAACTAAACCTATTAACTTCTCCGCCATCAACGAGCTTTTCTAGCGCCGTTGCCGGGGAGTGTAGCGCTACTGGTAAGTGAAGCCGGTAAGGAAACCTTTATTTTCTGTTGTTACCTTCAGTCCTTATGGACTCTGCTACTGTTGGTTCGTTGCTGGCAAGGAGCTGCCCCACAACTGTGGTGGTCACCCCTACCCCTACTGAAATTTTTCCCTATAAAATACCATCTGGTATTATTGATTATGTCTTGGCTAATCGTTATACAGGAGAAGGACATCCGGGAGAACACCTGCTATATTTATCACAATTATGTTCTTTATTTAAGCTTGCAGGTGTAACGATGGAGTTCGTCATGAAGAAACTATTCTCCGTATCACTCAAAGATAAAGCTTCAGATTTCTATAAGCTACTCGATAACTCTGATCTTCTTGAATGGCCAGAGCTTATTTCTCTCTTTTATGCAAAGTTTTATCCTCTTCGTGAAATTTACCAAGACAGGAACTACATCTACAACTTTTGATCTCGCGACGGAGAGAGCATCGCTCAAGCTTGGGGGAGACTGAAGTCCCTGATGCTCGAATGCCCAAACCATGAGCTCCCCAAGGAAATTATACTTACAAATTTTTATGCCAGGCTTTCTCATCAGGACAGGAAATGTTGGATGCCTCCTCTAGCGGGGTATTCCAGACCATAAGTATGGAAGAAAAATGGGATCTTATAGAAAGGATCCAGAAGAACACTGAAGACTGGGAAATTGATAAAGGTATTGAACCCGCTATAAACTATGAGCATGATTACATTGAGAGTTATGTGAAGCCTGATTACTTTAATACATTTTGCTCTAAAATTGGTCTTGATTCCCAGCTAATGGTTGACTTTTGCAAGGACTTTGCTTCTCATATTGATTCTTCTAAGAAGAAGGAGAGTCAACATCATAAACCTTTCAAGGAGTCACCTATTGAGATTAATGTTACTGATCCTGTTTTACCCGCAGTTGTGTATGAACAGCCTTCTTATCCCTCAAGGATAAAGGAGAACTCTTTTGTTACAGGTATTCTAAACAAAAACGGAAGGACCACTAACGAACCTGAGGACATGATCAAGGTCAAGCCTCAAGTTGCAATGGTCAAGGATCTGGTAACCAGTGATATTGAAGAATCCACTATTAGTTTTTGTGCTGTTTCCACTAACATTGTCACAGCCAAGAACAAAGTCCCAATTACAGTTACACCAGTTGTATCTGTCAAAATAGGAGATCATAATTACTATGGGCTATGTGACTTGGGATCTAGCATCAGCGCTATTCCCTTCACACTTTATCAAGAGGTCATGCACGAGATTCAGCCGTGTGAGATCGAGGACATTGATGTCACGATTCATCTTGCAAATTAACAAACAATCTCTCCAGTTGGGATTGTGAGAGATGTTGAAGTACTCTGCGAGAAGGTAAAATATCCTACTGACTTTCTTGTACTTGGTTCAGTGCAAGATAGTTTTTGCCCTATTATCTTTGGTAGGCCCTTCCACAACACTTGTGGAGCTATAATAGATTGCAAGAAAGGTAAAGTTTCTATTTTATAAGTTTTCTAAGAAGCCTCGTGGTACTAACTTGTCAAGTAATGACAAAATTATTGAAGAAATTGCTTCTATTGATATTCCTCCTGATGATACTTTGCAGCAATTTATGGAAGACCACGAGAATGACATACGTATGCAGCAGAGGGATGAACTAGAGGACATATTTTTAAGACAAACTCCTATCCTGAAGCACAACCTCCCAGTTGAACCTTTAGGAATCCTCTCAAAACCAAAAGAAGACCCGGTGTTTGATCTAAAACCACTACCCGATACGCTCAAGTATGCTTATTTAGAAGAAAAGAAAGTATATCATGTTATTATCAATTATAACCTTTTAGGGTATGAAGAAGAGCGATTATTGGAGACTGTCGTCGATATGTAAAGTCAGATGCCATGGGATGGCTAAAGTGAGGGGAAGATGCGAGGGAGAGAATGTCGATGGTGCCGGAATCGGGTTGGGCACAAACACGGTGGAGGACACCACGATGTACCCAGGTTCGGGGCTCTCCGGAGAGATAACACCCCTACTCCTGCTTGTCTCTTATATATCGATGCTCTGGCTACAATAACTGCTTCTCTCTCTTCTCAGGGGAAGGTGAGTGTCGGGACCCGGGGTTAGCATATGTAATTCCAGTCACGATACAATCACATGGAGAGCCGAGAACCGTACCCACTTGTCTAAGCAGACAAGGCCAAGCACAGAACGTTCTCGGTAGGCATCGAACGTGAGGGGCATCCCATTCAGGCCGGATGATCAACTGAGATGGGTCCTCAACGTCCGCTCACAAGTCTAAATGCTTATGGGTGGTGAATCCCATACTCATAGACAAGTCGCCTCAACCATGTTATTGATTGGATCCTAACTCTTACATAGACTTACTCCAGCCCGATCACTTAGTCGGGGTCTAGGGCGGGCTCGATCATACAACAAAGTGTGCTACGTGACAGAGTCACGAGCAATCGCATCGCGATGCCCCAAGCTGCGCACATCTAAGGGCCACTTGGTGTATAAAAGACCGCCAGCCAGATCACAACTAAGGTCTCGAAAACCCATACTAAGACATGCATGTTATAAACATACACGCAGCACACATGCCTAGTATGAACAGCAGGTATCATCACATAACTCTACAAACTACTCTTTATTGATATACACATAGAGCATACAAAGATCACATGTCTGTGATCAACATTACGTCATACAACGGAAGCAAATTAGGTCTGAGTACAGACAAGTTTAACAAATGGCTTAGAGAAGCCTTGTAAACAAACATGCCCTTCCACGAGGGACCAGACTGCTGTCTGGGACTATGCTAACTTAGTCAACGTCGAGCTTCACGAACGTGACTCCATCGGGGTCCGGTTCTTATCTAAAACATAGAATAAGCAAACGTGAGTACAAAATCGTACTCAGCAAGACTTACATCAGATCTATACTACTCATGCTTAAGTATCAAGGTAAAGGGAGGTGGGGTTTCATCATGCAGAAGTGCCAGCTTTGACTTGGCTAACCTGAACTACGAATACCAGACTTGAGGTAAGAAGCGTACACGAGTCCACTACATCTCCAACCAATACACCACTATGGTTACTTCCTCGACTTCCCCACGAGGAGGCACACCATAGAACTCACGCTTATCTTGCGAGTTTTATAAGTATCCATTCAAGTTGTCTAATAATCAGGTACAGGTTCCAAGTAGTCCTTAACCGCGGACGCGGCTATTCGAATAGTTTTCTTAACCTTGCAAGGGTGTAAACTACACACACATGACCATCGGTTACCGCCAGGTCTCGCCACCGTTCAAGAGGTGACAGCGAGGATGTTCACCACGACACTTCGCTCACAACCGGTCTATTCCAGGAGTCGACTACCTGAGTTGCTACCGCTCGAGAGCCCGGCCGGATCAACGAAACGGACTCAGACAATGTAAGTGACCGAGACGCCACCTTTAGCAGATGGTTTTCCTGCCTCACAGGTGCACCCACATATCTAGGATGATGTAACCATTCCTTCATTATTTTTCTATGCATATGCCAAATGGAAAGCCCGAACTAATGTGACTCCTGGACGTCGACACGGATCAAGGTACTAGGCCGAGAGGGGTCAATGAGCCCAATGTGTGGTTGTACTCTTTGTCTTGGATTACCATACAAGAACTCGATGCCTAAGGCAGTGTTCAACGAGACAACCCACTGTGTACTCCTACACAGCCTCTCATCGTTCACCTTGTATTAGGGTGGATTCACCGACACAGTTTCACTTTCATCAACACCATGTTCACAATCATCCCGACTCACATCAAAAGCAACCTCATGTAACACTAAGCATGCAATAAGCATTAACAGTTGAAGGGGCTTCATGATATCAATCAACTCCTATGTCAGCTAGGATTGTGGTTTGCTTACTACTGTGACAAGATGATAGGTCATGCATCGGATATGGGTTCAACTATGCGGTAGAATCGATACAAAGTGATCTCCTAAACATGTATAAGCGAGACTGAGAGGGAATTGGGATTTTATAGATATGATCAATGGTGTTTGCTTGCCTTGCTGACGATACACGGTTCTTAACGGTGGTCTTCTTCTTCGGGGGTGATCACCGTCTCGGAAAAGCTGTTACCGGCACAAACATCAACAAAGGGGGACAACATTGAATTGAAATGCACAATCACATGATTATGTTGTCCATGATGTGAATGGTATTGGTTTGATCTAGGTTCAATTTGTCACATTTTAATTGAAGTTGATTTGAAAATTAATTCAAATTCAAACTCCAAATGTTATTCAAATTAGGTCAACTTGCATTTGCTAATGTTTGATCATTGTATACCATGTCATCATGTTTGGGATAAGCTTCTGAAGTACAAGTGATCATATGTGCATTGCAATGGTTAAAATTTGAATTGGATTTGAATTAAATTTGAATTAATTCCATTTAAACCAAATAGCAAAAGCTACTGGTCCCATTTTAAAATCAACTCAAACATGGTTGAAAGTTGCATATTTGGATAGAGAATTTTATGCTGATCATTTTTCATATATTATTTGTCCAATTTGGAGTTCATATGAATTAGTTATGAATTTCCAAAGTTTAATCAATTTTCTGTAATTTCTGGAATATTTTAAATCATTTCTAATTTTCTGGAATTAAATTATTGCGTCAGCATGATGCCAGGGTGATGTCACAGGGGGGCTGACATGTGGGGTCGGCTTGTCAGCCACAGTGGGAAATAACCCCTCTCTGTTTAAACTAAACAGAGGGGTTAGGGCCAGGGGGACCCACCTGTCTGTGGCAGAGGGGGTTGATTAGTGGGTGATTAAGGAGGGGGTTAAGTCTAACCGGGCCGGCGGCTTGCCGCCGGTAGCACGGGCACGGCGGCGCTCTCCTGGACGACGGCGCAGTGCACCAAATCGAGCGCCACGACTACCAAACGACAGCCCACGATCTCCCGCGTCTGGTGAGCTGAGCATGGGTCGCCGGGGTGCTCTGGAGCGTCGACGGCTTCAACAATGGCGGCGGCCGTGGCTGGACTTGCGGCGGCGCAGCTCTCTGGTGCATGGGAGGGGTCAGAGATAGAGGGGAAAGAGGCGCAGGCTCACCCTGAGCTCGTTGGTGAAGACGGAGTGGCTGCGGAGGGGCTGCAGGTGCCGGAATCCTCAACGGCGAACGGCGGCCTTGCCGGAGTCGGGGAAGACGCAGACGTCGTCTCCAGAGGGCTTCGAGTCAATTCCTCCTGCAGGGAGGTGCGGGGCGACGTTGTGGAGCTACTAGACATCACGGGGCACGGAGGGGAGGCCGTTGGCCGCGGTGGCGCTCGACGGCGGCGAGGTTGAGCTCTCGGCCATGGCGAGTTCCGACGCGAGGAGAGAGGGAGAGTGAGCTGGAGGAGGGGGAAAGGGTGTGGCGCTCTCTAGGCATCTCCGTGGCGTCCTGGGGGAGAAGAGGGGGCCCTGGAAGCTCCTCGGTGGCGCCGACGCGCCCACGGCTCGCCACCGAGTTGCTTGCCCGTCGGTGAGGAAGACGACAACGGGAGCTGGTGGGCTGGGCCGGGGTCCCGTTAGTTGGGCCAGATGGCCAGGGGTTGGGCTGGGATTTTGTTTTTCTTTTTCTTCTCTGCTTTTCCTTTCTGTAAATATGTTTTGCCCTGAATAAAATAGCAAGGCATTTTATAAAATCATGAAAACTTTTATGTGGGCTTATAACATATATAGCTAGCCACTCATAAGTTTTGTTGATTTTTGAAAATCAAACAATTTGAATTTAAATTCAAATTGGAGTTTAATTTAATTTCCAATGCACCTTTTGAATTTTTGAATATTCCATGGGCATGGGAAAATCCCCAAACCACTTTTGCAATGATCAGCAACAATTCTAGGAATTTTCCAAACATTCAAATGATTTTTGGAAAAAGATTTTTATCTGGCCATTTGATTTAATTTCTCAGGGTTTTTCTTTTCCCCATTTTTGAATTTTCTTTTAAAATTTTCACATGATGCAAAGGGCACTCAAACCCTAGCACTTACCCTAGTTGGGGTTCTGACAGTGAGCGCCGCCGCCGTGGGCAAGGCTCTCTCCTGCATCCCTGAGGAGTAACTACAAGCAGTGAACGAACTGAGGGGAATAATGGTGGTCTAGGATGAATCGTCCCTCACGCAGGAGGGGTACCCTGGCTCTTATAGTGTGAGCCCAGGGTACTTCGGTAACTTCATTGACGAATGGGACCAGATGTCATCCTCTAATCGGCCTAGGCCCACCGACTGCTCCTCTCCGGGTGACCCGGATCCTACGAGCGGCGGCCCATGCTGTAGACCCATAGGGCCTAGGGATGAACAGTGGAGCTAGGAGGTGAGGTCTTGTCGCCCTGTCCGCGGAATCGGCGGAGAGGTCGACACCGTATCTCCACCAGATCCGCGACATGACTTGGCCTTCCTGCCACCCAGATATCTCGGGATATGGCATTTATGACCTCGTAATCATACCCCCGACTGGTGTAGGGGTCAACTTCCTCCAAGGGCAATAGGTTCTTCCGATTGCGCCTGGGCCGACTGTTAGTTCTTGGTAAGGTTGATTGCTCTGGGCAATCGGCCTTCCAAGTGCCTGTCTCGGCCCAGCTGCGGACCAACCGGATGATTATCTTGGTGAAGGAAGGGTGGACCGATTGCGCCTGGGCCGACTGCTGGCATTCGGTACGGCCGATTGTCTTGGGGCAATCGGCCGTACGTCCGCTCAGCTCGGCCCAGCTGCAGCCCTAATCGGTCCATCCTTGTCTTGAAAGGTTGCTTCCGCTTGGGTTAGCCTACCCGGGTACCAATCCCCCGACAGTAGCCCCTAAAGCTGTAAAGGTCCCACAGTCATTTGACTGCGGGGCCTTTGCAGTTTTTAATCTCTCTTGATATCCTCCGACTGCTATGGCCTCATCGAGTGCGTCATTTCGAGTTCGTCGACCGACTCGGAGATCACACTTGGCTGGCAAAATTTTCGTCCGATTGGATTTGGTTCGTTCCCAATTCGTGTCTTCACTTTTTCGAGAAAGACATCTTTCGCCGATTTCACTCCAACGGTTACCTCCGATTCTTCCGGGATGTGATCAATGAGCCGGGACCCACGACCCACGCGCGACTTGACATAACTGCAGGTCTTGACCCCCACGTCGCACGCCTCGCCTTTTGCGCCAGGATTCTTTGCGCTGGTTTGTCGGTTGCCCTTCCTGTGCCCTAGGCCACACCGAGCCACACAGCCGCAACTGCATCCCACTCCCCTCCCCCGCCGCCCATATAAGCCACAGGGGAGGGCCTTCGCCTCCTCCTTCTCCCAAACGCCATCTTCAACCTCCAGCTCTCGCTCCTCTGCGCCATTGCCTCTCCAGCTCGAAGCTCCCTGCCGCTCTTGCGACCCAACCTCTGCGCTTCAGATCCGCTCCGGTCACGGACCCGTGCGCTCCGCCGCCTCCGCGGTAACTCTTCTCCTTTGCTCTCATGCTCCTCGTCCCTCGTCTTCTCTCCGCCCGCAACCGCCATGGCGCCACGGCGAGATGTGTCACAGGCGAGCCGCGGGTGCTGGAAAGGCTCTCAGGCCACCGCCGGCGTCGTTCAGTCCCTGATCCGCGCCCGGAAGATGCCCGCGGAGGTCGAATGGCGCATTCCTGGCGCCGAGGTCGTGCCCAGCATGCGTGCTGGCGAGAGGGTTGTATTCCTCGCTCACTTCGAGCGTGGATTCGGCCTTCCCGCCAGCGCCTTCTTCCGCGGGTTCCTCGACTTCCACCGATTGCAGCCTCACCACCTCGCAGCCAATTTCATCATGATTCTTTCCGGTTTCGTGACACTATGCGAAGGGTATCTCGGCTTTCGTCCCAGCATTGCCCTCTGGAAACGATTCTTCAATATCCGAGCTCACAATGCTCGGACGGGAACTGTGGTGCCCTCCACCATCGAAGGCGGCGACCCGACATACCCGACTGACATGACCGACTGCGGCAGTTGCCTTGTCGCAGCCGGCAAGCCGAAGTACAAGAGTCCCGAGATCGTCCAATCATGCAAAAATTGGCAGACCTCATTCTTCTACGTCAAGTCACTTGACCAAGGGCCCGATCTCCTGAATCTGCCCGAGTTCTCCCTCGCCCGGCCGACTGACAAGCACCAATGGTCGCTGAAGTATGGCGTCGGAGATCGCGATGTCGATGCCCAGGTCGCCAGGGTGGCTCAGCTAGAGCAAGAAGGACTTCTCCCGACCGACCTGGTAGTCACTTGACTTCAAGCTCGAATTCTCCCCCTGCAACGCCAAGTGCACCGCCTGTGCGACATGTCGGGTCCTCGAGATCCCACTCAGCTCTGCACATGGCGGGTGAAGAAGGAAGACCTCTGCACCAGGGTGAGGGCTATTACATCTAGCCCTTTGCCCGACCCTTTCCACTTCGGGCTTGACTGCCTCACTCGCCAGCAGAAACCGCCTGTGGTAAGCTCCGATTGCCCTCTCCTTCCGATTGCTTTTTTCTCTCAGCTTCTCTGATAACTTTTATCCTCTTTCCAGCATTTTATTCAGTCCAAACTGATGGAAGACGGCCAGGAAGCTGGCGTGTATGCCCCCGACCGCGCGGAGGATGACCCCACTGACTTTGAGTATAACGGCGAGGTTCCTTTCGCCGAGTCCGGTGACGATGACGCTGATGACGACGAGTCTTCCGGAGAATCCGCCGATTCCATGGATGCCGACTTCGCTGATGCCGGGGCCGCCGACCCTCCGAGGACCGACACCCAACCGTCAGCTCAAGGGGATACGCCTGACCCTTCCCTTGAGCAATTTTTGGCCGAATGGAGTTATGATGATAGTGTCTCAAAGGCTGATGGTTCTGATGCAGCTCCTCGCGCCAAACCTCCGAAGGTGCCGGCTAAGCGCATCTCGACCACCAGCTCCTCCGCTGGTACTGCTCCTGGCAAGGTCGCTAAAGTCGCGCCGAATGCCGGCAAAGGCAAACACCCCCAGGTGACGACCACCCGAAGGCCGACTCCCCAGGCGCCGCTGGATGTCGCCCCGCTGAGATGCCGGATGCCCTCTGGAGCACCAAGAACAATCGGGTATGATTTTATCTTCACGCCTTGCATTTTAATGTTCCTCTTTATACTGATTCACTTCCTCTCTCTTCTTTCAGGGAACCGATTAGGCTTGTTGACGTTGATGCCGACATTCCGGTCCGATCTGGCGTCGTCATCTCGCCTGCCGCATCTGCCGCCGCCACCCACAAACGGCCGCCTACTTCTCATCGCTCCTCCAAAGACGCCGAGTGCGCTGCCAAGAAGGCGCGCCTGGAGACGACTAAGAAGACTTCTTCCTCTTCTGTTGCCTCCAAGACTTCCAAGAGCGTGGCTGATCGGGGAGCTCCTGGCGACAGAGGACCGCAATCGGTCGAGCCAATTGCCCCATCTCCACCACGCCGCTCCGACCCGGTCTCCACTGTCGCGACTACACCTGCTCCGACTGCTACATTCGAGCCATCGATGGTGACAAGCCCGCCGCCAATCGTGGTGTCGGCGCCACCGACTGCCACAACTGTGCCACCGGTTGTTCTGCCCGTGCCACCGACGATAACGACCTTGCCGCCAGTCGCACTTATCACTTCCGCGTCAGCTCACCCGACTGCGCCGCCACCACCACCGATTACTTCTGGCCCTCAGGTGACGCCAATGCCACTGGCCATTCCCACTGCTGCTTCCACCGCCACTCAAGCTTTAGTGCCAACGCCGACCTCCTCTGCGTCGGAGATTCTTATGCGCTCGGTGGACCAGTTCCGGGCCGAGTATTCTCGCGCCCATCGTGTCGGCACCGGGCCTGACGCCTCGCATCGTCCTCAAGACCTTTTCACAACTACTCTGAGCCGGGTGAATGAATTTGCCGACGCCCTTGTTCGGGACCTCCAACAGGTCACTTCTCACCATACAGTAAACTCTTCTTTCCTTTTATGTCTTCCCTTTACTCAGGAGGCTTTTCTTCCGGTGGGTGCGCGCAAGCGCACCCACTGGTTGTAGTCCCCGAGATTCGGGCCGATTGGATGCAATCGGTTCGGATCTTTCACGCCTTTTGCTTTATCATTTGCCTTCCTTCAATCGGGAGACTTTTTCTTCCGGTGGGTGCGCGCAAGCGCACCCACTGGGTGTAGTCCCCGAGATTCGGGCTGATTGCTTGCAACCGAGTTCGAATCTTTCATACTTTTTGCTTTATCGTTTGCCTTCCTTCAATCAGGAGACTTTTCTTCCGGTGGGTGCGCGCAAGCGCACCCACTGGGTGTAGTCCCCGAGATTCGGGCCGATTGCTTGCAACCGAGTTCGGATCTTTCATACTTTTTGCTTTATCGTTTGCCTTCCTTCAATCGGGAGACTTTTGTTCCGGTGGGTGCGCGCAAGCGCACCCACTGGGTGTAGTCCCCGAGATTCGGGCCGATTGCTTGCAACCGAGTTCGGATCTTTCATACTTTTTGCTTTATCGTTTGCCTTCCTTCAATCGGGAGACTTTTCTTCCGGTGGGTGCGCGCAAGCGCACCCACTGGGTGTAGTCCCCGAGATTCGGGCCGATTGCTTGCAACCGAGTTCGGATCTTTCATACTTTTTGCTTTATCGTTTGCCTTCCTTCAATCGGGAGACTTTTCTTCCGGTGGGTGCGCACAAGCGCACCCACTGGGTGTAGTCCCCGAGATTCGGGCCGATTGCTTGCAATCGAGTCGGATCTTCTGTTGTATCTCTAACTCCATCTTGTTATTCTTCTCAGGCTGTCATGGAGGAAAAGCGTGAGGTCTTCGAAAAGCTTCTTGATTCTTACACTGCCAGCCTCCGAACTCTCGCCCAGGCCCAGCTGCAGGTCAACAATCAATCGGCCGAGATCACTAAACTGAAGGGTAACCTCTATACCATTTCTGTTTTCTTTCCGATTAACAATTACTCTCGTACTCATATCTTTTATGCTCTCCTCTAGCTTCTATTCCCATGATAGATGACCTTCAGGGCCGAACTACTGAATTGACTTCAGAACTCAACCAACATGGCCCAGCACTCGCCAAAGCCAAGGAAGAAGCGACCCAACTGCAGGGGGTAGAGACTGACCTAAATCGGACTATCCAAAGCCTTCGCTCTGAAATGGCTGCCCTCGAGAGAAAACATCTGGCCGACATAGCTACCGTGACGGCCACTGGTGATGGTCTCCTTGCCGAGCGAGATGCCGCCGTCGCCGCCCGAGAAGCCTTGCAAGCTGAAAGGGTTGAAGCGGTGTCTGGACGCGATTCCATTCGGCGAGATCGTGATGAACACGTCGCCAAATTTGAAGAGCTGGAGAAACGCAGCTACGAAGAGACCACCCGACTGCGCCGCCGAGCCAAAGGCTTCTGCGACACCATGACCGAGATGGACGTCCTCCTTAGCGGTGAGTGTTTCCTGCATCCGAGTGCATTTTCCGATTGCTTTCCTCCTTTATCGCGTTGCTAACACTTTCTTTCGTGAAACAGAAGCTTGGCCCGAGTCTGAAGCAGCTGCCTATGCGGCCGTTGCCAAATCCCGAGAGGAAACTGTTGCCGCCGGAGGAACCTGCCAACTTGAAGATAACGTCTGGACTCGGCATGAATATATAATCGGCACCGAAGCCCGTATTCCTGTTATCAAGGGAGTTGCCTGGTCATTTAAGCTCGGCATCCTGAAGATTGCTGAATCATTGTGGTCATCGACTGAGCTTAAGGCTGGCCTTCAAAAAATGAAACATGCTGCTGGTTCCTCCGCCGGGACCGACAAGGCTGAAGCACAAGATGAAGAAGATTCTGACGAAGGGGAAGCTCCGAATGCTACCACTGAACAGACTCGGATTCTCCTGAAGGCTATCCCTCGTCGGATCGACGTCTTGCTGAACTCTGCCGGTCGGACTGGCGCGGAAACCGCCCTCCAAACTGTGCTAAGCTGGTACCCTCAGGTGAATCTCTCCCAACTCTACAGCCTCCGAGACAATGCCTCTGATCTGCTTGAGAAGACCTATACCGAAGTAAATCGGCTAGCCAGCTCTATGGTGAACTGGTTCTCTCCCTACGAATACACTCTGTATCTCGATGAGGGGGGGAATCCGCTCGCTGCACCTTCGATCTCTGGCCTGGCCGAGGAGCTTTCTGATAGCGGCTCATCTCAAACATCTCTGAGATCCAAGCAAACTGGTGCCACATTTTCTGAAGCGCAATCGGATCCGACTGCTCCATCTTCTAGCTCCGTGCCTCCGACTTCCTGAGCCATGCCGCCAACTATGTCACTTGTTGCAGCTTGCCGATACTAGATCGGTTTTATCTTATTTTGTCTTTCGACCATCTGCCTGTAAGACATAATTTTAATTCTATCGACACCCACTGGGTGTGACCTCGATGTAATGAACGTATTCGTCCCTGGGCCTGCTACTTCTGATGCAATCCGGTTGCTTGATCTTTGCTTTTAATTGTGCGATCAACTTTGCGTCTTTGTCGGTTTCCTTTATCGGCTGCACTTGGGGATATCTACCGTATCAACCTTGCTGTCGTCATGCGGTCCGCAATCGGATCAACGGTAGCTTACCAGCCAAGGTTCGATAAGTTTTTTCTTTTTTACACGACAAGATTTAACGCAAAGGATTCTGCGATGGTAGGCGCCGATTGCTTGCTATCGGGCTCGGTGCCTTGGGTCGCGGCGCAATCGGCGACTTTGTTTTATCGAATATGCCCTTAGTGGCGTGTTTCGAATTGTTCCCCGGGGATTCGTACTGCCGGCTGCTTCAAATACGACTCTTCTCAATGCCGCAAGCCTTTCAGTGGTTTGTGCCTGAGCTGAGTGCCGAGTTGAGTGCCAGCCCGCAGTCCCCGTGCCTCGGTGGCCTATTCGCTTGATTCTCGTAATTGGTCAGTCCCCGGGTGTGTTATATACACCTCGGGTATGACTGAGCGTCGCCGATTGAGGCTAGCTTTTCGAATGAGATTATTCAAAGATAATTGAATGCTCATTGTCAGAGGCATGATAACTTTTAATGCTTGTTTGCCGAATGGCTTACATAAGTTTCTGCTGCTCAGCTATAGAACGGACATAACAACTCGGCGTTCCACGGCCGCTCCGTCTCTGCTCCTGATGTGTCCTTGTGCTTAGTGCCCTTGGTGCAGTCGATCAGATAATAGGAGTTGTTCTTGAGCGCTCGGCTGATGATGAATGGCCCTTCCCAAGGTGAAGATAGCTTGTGCTGTCCGTCTGACTTCTGAATTCGGCGCAGCACCATGTCTCCCTCTCGGAAGGCGAGAGGACGAATCTTCTTGCTGTGGTAGTGCCGCAACTTCTGCTGATAGACTGCTGACCTGGACAAGGCCAACAGGCAAGCTTCTTCTTTGAGGTCGATGCCGTCTTCTCGCGCCAACCTGTCTTCTTCTTCGGTGTATAGGGCATGTCGAGGTGAATCGAACTCGATGTCGGATGGGATGACTGCTTCTGAACCATACACCAGGAAGAAAGGAGTGAATCTAGTCGACCTGTTTGGTGTGGTCCTCAGACTGAACAGTACCGCGGGGAGCTCCTCAATCCATGCTCCGGGTGCCCTTTCAAGTGGCTCTACCAATCTGGGCCTGATACCCGATAGGATTAATCCATTTGCTCTTTCGACTTGACCATTTGATCGCGGGTGTGCCACAGATGCCAGATCTAGCCGAATGACCTGCTGATATGCATATCGAGCCAGTGCACCTTTCGCAAAATTTGTGCCATTGTCGGTGATAATGCTGTTAGGCACGCCGTATCTGCACACAATGTCGGCCACAAATCGAACCGCAGTCGGCCCATCCAACTTCTTGATCGGTCTGGCTTCAATCCACTTGGTAAACTTGTCCACTGCGACGAGAAGATGTGTCATGCCACTGCGAGCTCTCTTGAATGGTCCAACCATGTCCAAAACCCATACTGCAAACGGCCATGCTATTGGGATTGTCTTCAGTGCCGATGTTGGCTGATGACTCTTTGCTTTGAACCGCTGACATCCCTTGCAGTACTTCACTAAATTCTCAGCCGCTGCCAGCGCAGTCGGCCAGTAGAAACCATGTCGGAAAGCTTTGCTGGCGATTGCCTTTGCTGATGCATGATGACCGCATTCTCCTTGATGAATGTCTCTGAGCAGCTCCAAGCCTCTGTCCTCTTCTACTCATCTCTGAAGGATACCAGTTGCACTCTTGCGCACTAGCTCGTTGTTGATTATTGTGTACGCCCAAGATCGGCGGCTGATTTGCCGTGACTCTGCTTCGTCTTCCGGGAGGACTCCGTCTTCTAGGAAGTCTCTGATCGGCTGTGCCCATGATGGCGCGCTGACGACTGCCATTACCACTGCATTCTGGGGTGGGACTTCTTCTTGGATCACAGTTCCTTGGCCATTGGCCTGCTGGATCTCGGCCTCTTGGACATCTGTCATTTCTGCCTCTGCTTCTGAACTGCCGATTGCGGCGCCTGGCACGCATTTGGCAGCCCCTGGTGCCGACTTCTCGTCTGGAGCTGGAGCTTCATCATTGCAATCGGCAATTTCTGATGTCATTGGCTCTTCGGAGGCTGTGCCTTCTGGCACAGCTTCTGCTTGCTCCGCTATGGTTTTGCTCTTGTCACATCCTTTGGCCATCTCTGGCTCGCACTCGGCAGCCCCTGGTGCTGCTGCCGAGATACCTTGGGCACTGGATTGCTTCTTCATGGTCGCAGATTTTTCCGGTTGAGCTTCTTTCGCCTTCTTCAAAGCTTCAAGGTCGGCCTCCGAGATAAAAATGGACTCCGAGTCTGGGGATGGTATGATGGATGGCTTCTTGATGTGCTCCAACGACACACCTGGTGGGATAGCTTGCCTTGTTGAGCCGAGCTTGGACAACGCATCTGCTGCCTTGTTGTTTGCTCTTGGCACATGATGGAACTCGCACCCTTCAAAATATCCGCTGATCTGCTGCACCAGGAAACGATAGCTCGCCATGTTTGCGTCCTTTGCATCCCAGGTGCCTGAGCATTGCTGTACAACCAGGTCGGAGTCACCAAAGCACTCGATATTCCGAATACCAATTTCCTTGGCAAGCTTGATACCATGCACAAGGGCTTCGTACTCGGCGACATTGTTTGATGCTGCAAAGTGAATCTGGAGCACATATTGCAGTTGATCTCCTCTTGGTGAAGTGAGTACCACACCAGCCCCTAGGCCATTCTTCATCTTGGAGCCATCAAAGTGCATCCGCCAGAAATCCGATCCTGGGAGTTGCGGCATGTACTGAGTTTCCGCCCAGTCCACCAGGAAATCGGCTAGCGCTTGTGACTTGATTGCCGTTCTTGGCTCATACTGGATGCCATGGCTAGCGACTTCGATTGCCCACTTTGCCACTCTTCCGGTTGCATCTCTGCTTCCCATGATGTCGGCCAGCGGAGCCGAGCTGACGACTGTGATCAAGTGTGCTTGAAAGTATGGCTTCAGCCTCTTGGCTTCCATGTACACTCCATAGCACATCTTCTGATAGTGAGGGTAATTCTGCTTGGATGCCGAGAGCACTTCGTTGATGTAATATACTGGACGCTGAATTTGCTGCGCCCTGTCCTTTTCAGGCCGCTCCACCACCATGACTGCACTGATCACCCGATTGGTTGCCGCAATGTACAACATCATTGGCTCCTTCTCAATCGGGGCAGCCAAAATCGGTGCCGTGGAGAGCATGCACTTGAGCTCTCGGAATGCTTCATTCGCTTGGGGGGTCCAGGTGAACTTCTCTGTCTTCTTCATCAACTGATACAACGGGATTGCTTTCTCACCCAGCCGGCTGAGGAACCGGCTGAGCGATGCAAGGCAACCGGTGAACTTCTGTACTTGCTTCAGGGTCTTGTGCTGCTCCATGCGCTCTATTGCTGCTATCTTCTCGGGATTGCATTTGATTCCTCTCTCGGAAACGAGAAATCCCAAAAGCTTGCCGGCTTGGACTCCAAACACGCACTTCTCCGGGTTGAGCTTGATCTGATAAGTTCTCAAGTTTGCAAATGTTTCTCTGAGGTCGTCTAACAGTGTGACTCCCTTTGCCGACTTCACCACTAGGTCGTCCACGTAGACATGGAGATTTCTGCCGAGCTGGGAGTGTGTGCACCTCTGAATTGTGCGCTGATAAGTTGCACCTCCATTCTTCAAGCCAAACGGCATAGTGATATAGCAATAAGCCCCGAAAGGAGTGATGAATGCAGTTTTTATCTGATCTTCCACAGCAAGTTTGATCTGGTGATAGCCAGAAGTGGTGTCCAGGAAGGACAACAGCTCGCAGCCGGCCGTAGAATCAATCACTTGATCAATACGGGGCAGAGCAAACGGATCTTTCGGGCACGCCTTGTTCAGGCAAGTGTAATCTATATACATGCGCCAGGTCTTGTTCTTCTTCATGACAAGGACTGGATTTTCCAGCCACTCGGGGTAAAACACTTCCATGATAAAACCTGCTGCCTGCAGCTTCGCAATCTCTTCGCCGATTGCTCTTCTCTTGTCTTCAGAAAAACGTCTCAGGGGTTGCTTGACTGGCTTCGAGCCTGGCCGAATGTGCAGCTTGTGCTCGGCGAGTTCTCTCGGAACACCAGGCATATCTTGTGGAGACCATGCAAAGATGTCCCGATTCTCACGGAGGAACTCGACGAGCTCGCTTTCCTATTTACCGCTAAGTCCAGCTCCGACTACAACAAACTTGGTTGAGTCGGAGGGATCTAGAGCGATTTTCTTGCTGTCCTTGGCCGACTGAAAATCCGATTCCTCATCCCCCCTCTTTGCTGGGCCGACTGGCAGTGGATTCTTGCTCTGCGCTTGTGCCATTGCAATCACCTTGTTGAGCTGACGCTTCTCTGTCTCGACCACTTGGGAATCAGCCAAACTGCTGCCAGCGTATGTGCACTCGAGGGACTTCCTGAAGTCCCCGGTGACAGTGATGACGCCGTTTGGCCCTGGGATCTTCATCTTGAGGTATGTCTGCTGTGCGTTGATCATGAATTTGGCAAATGCCGGCAATCCTAACAGAGCATGGTAAGGACTACTGAGGTCGGGGACTTCAAACCAAATCGGCTCTCTCCTAAAGTTTTCTTCTGTGCCAAATATAACATCCAGCCGAATGCGGCCCATGGGGGTGCATGACAGTCCAAGAACAATTCCATGGAAAGTCGTCCGACTGTGCTCCAGGTCCCTCTCTGTGAGCCCTAGCTTGATCATTGTATCTCTGTACAGAATGTTTATTGTGCTTCCGCCATCAACGAGCACTCGGGAGAACATGCATGAAAACCTTGGTCCTGCGAACAGAGCGTCCACCACCAGCGGATAGTTGCCCGGATTCGGCAGAATGGTGGGATGATCTGCTCTGTCCCAGGATATAGGACACTCGGACCAATGCATGAATTGGGGAATCGGTGGCATAGTGGCATTAACCTCCTGAGCTCGGGCTCTCCGACTGCCCTTATCCGTGGACTCGCTGGTGAAAATCATGTAGGCGGCGTCTTGCTGCGGGAACTGATTCTGCTGCTGAGGCGGTCCTCTGTTCTGGGGTGGTGGTGGGGGTGGAGGTGGTAAAGCTTCTCCCCTCGCAATCCTTCTCACAAAATCGCACTGCCGAGTGCTATGCGCAGACGGCCTGCCCGGCGTGCTATGCAACTTGCACGGTGCGTCTAGCATATCCTCGAACGTGTACTTGGGCTTCATCTGCCCCGGGGGTCTCACATTTGGTCTCATCTTCCGACTGCCTCCTGCAGCTGCTGGATCTTCTTCATTCTGGACAGCGGCCACCTACCGACTACCATACTGAGCATCGGGCTGTTCGTCCTTGCGTTTTCCATTGTTCTGCTGGTTGTGGTTGTTGTTGTTGTTGCGGTTGTTCTCTCTCCTTTCCTTCCGGCTAAGGCCTTTGTTCCCTGTGTCCGACTGCGGAGCCCCTGGTGACTGGATTACACCTCCAACTCCGAGCTGAATAGGGCGCATCGCAGAATCGGACATGGCGAAAGCATTTGCCACCTTCATGAGCTCGGCGAGCGATGTGAAATCTTTGCGCAACAGCTTGTGCTTCAGCATTGAATCGGCCAGGCATCCATCTGTAAAGTACTGAATGGCCTGGATCTCATGGACTCCTTCGCATGAATTCTTCAGCTTGATCCACCGAGATAAGTAATCTCGGAGGGGCTCATCTTTGCCTTGCACACACAGAGCTAGCTGTCGCGGGAGGTTGGGCCTCTCATACGTGCTTGTGAAGTTGTGGATGAATGCACTCGTGAAGTCCTCCCAGCAGTTCACACTATCCATGGGCAAACTATTCAACCACGTCCGAGTCGAACCCTGCAACATCAAGGGTGCATAGCGGACTGCTACCCGCCGATTGCCTCCTGCAATGCGCACCGCCGTCAGGTAATCGGACAGCCAGTCTTCGGGCTTCACAGACCCATTGTACTTGGGCGTATCTCTCGGCAGCGTGAAGCCTTTGGGAAACTTCTCCGTCCGAATGCGATGACCGAAACATGATGGGCCAGCTTCTCCCTCTTCATCTTCCTGAGCCTCCTTCTCCAGGAGCTCAATGCGATGCCTTGCTTCATTCTGGCCGATTTTACGAGGGCCAAGTCGAGCGCTAATTGCTGGTCTTGGCGCCGATTGCTGCGGCATGTCATTGCGCCTTCTGTTGACCGTTGGCTCTTCGATTCTTCTGCTTGCTGCTGGAGGTGGCCGATTGCTTCTGACCTTTCTCTCGTGTCGATATGGGGCAGGTTGATGTCTGTTCTGGCGCGATGCATTCGGTCGCTGACTAGCTCCCGCATTCGGCCTCACAGTCCCCCTTGAGACCCCAGGTTCTGCATTCTGATGATCCATTGCAACGAGCCTCTGCTCCTTTGCAGCTGCTATCAGCTCACGCATTCGGCGCGACTGCTCGCGCCGCTCTTCTCCCTCCAGGTCTTCTAGCTCGAGTGCTATCTGCTCGGCTGCTCTCAGATTCTTGTCCGGTGTGCTGTACGTCGGCCTCTGGACGAACGCTGATTGCGCCGGTTTCTCTGGTTGCGCCGGCCTCCTCGGACGTTCCGGTTGCTCGGCCCCCGACAGCTGTTGGTTGACTGCCCTGCCCCGGCTTCTCAGATCTTCCAGGACTGCGGGCTCAATCGGCCGGCACGGTCCTGTGTGCGCTGCATTGTATTTCCTTGTGATGGCTCCCAATCTGCGCTCTTTTGCCAACACTTGCTCAGCTCTGCGGGCCAGAGCGAGCCGTGCCGTTTCCAGCTCCGTGTGCACTTGCTTCGGATCACCATTCTTGTTCACAGGTGTGTATAACACGTCCCGCAACGCACTGGTGCTGATTCGCTCTGCAGCGTCAGCTACTTCCTTAGCCTTTCTTGCTGCACTTGCGGGGTCGCGATTGGTTGATGAGGACGCTCCCGCCATCATGACGGTGGCGTGCACTTGGTCCGCCTCTCTGCCAGGTGCTGCACTGCAACCCCTGGTCGAGAGCGGGTCCGTTGCGCATGAGAAGACGTGAATCTTTCTGGGATACGCCTCGGGGTAGCTGCCGATGAAGAGGCGATGACTGCCGACCTGCAGCGACACACCGGGCGGCAGGGGAGCTCCAGCCCTGTGCCGCGCCGAGTAGTCCACCACATAGTCGATTGCCCCACGCCTTAGAATCAGGCCAGAGGCATGGCTTCCGCCCGATGCAGAGGAAAATCCCGTCCGGATCTTTACTCCAGTCGACGCCTCGGTCTGCCCCACGGTGGGCGCCAACTGTCGTCGATATGTAACGTCAGATGCCACGGGATGGCTAAAGTGAGGGGAAGACGCGAGGGAGAGAATGTCGATGGTGCCGGAATCGGGTTGGGCACAAACACGGTGGAGGACACCACGATGTACCCAGGTTCGGGGCTCTCCGGAGAGATAACACCCCTACTCCTGCTTGTCTCTTATATATCGATGCTCTGGCTACAATAACTGCTTCTCTATCTTCTCAGGGGAAGGTGAGCGCCGCCGCCGTGGGCAAGGCTCTCTCCTGCATCCCTGAGGAGTAACTACAAGCAGTGAACGAACCGAGGGGAATAATGGTGGTCTAGGATGAATCGTCCCTCACGCAGGAGGGGTACCCTGGCTCTTATAGTGTGAGCCCAGGGTACTTCGGTAACTTCATTGCCGAATGGGCCCAGATGTCATCCTCTAATCGGCCTGGGCCCACCGACTGCTCCTCTCCGGGTGACCCGGATCCTACGAGCGGCGGCCCATGCTGTAGACCCATAGGGCCTAGGGATGAACAGTGGAGCTAGGAGGTGAGGTCTTGTCGCCCTGTCCGCGGAATCGGCGGAGAGGTCGACACCGTATCTCCACCAGATCCGCGACATGACTTGGCCTTCCTGCCACCCAGATATCTCGGGATATGGCATTTATGACCTCGCAATCATACCCCGACTGGTGTCGGGGTCAACTTCCTCCAAGGGCAATAGGTTATTCCAATTGTGCCTGGGCCGACTGTTAGTTCTTGGTAAGGTTGATTGCTCTGGGCAATCGGCCTTCCAAGTGCCTGTCTCGGCCCAGCTGCGGACCAACCGGATGATTATCTTGGTGAAGGAAGGGTGGACCGATTGCTCCTGGGCCGACTGCTGGCATTCGGTACGGCCGATTGTCTTGGGGCAATCGGCCATACGTCCGCCCAGCTCGGCCCAGCTGCAGCCCTAATCGGTCTATCCTTGTCTTGAAAGGTTGCTTCCGCTTGGGTTAGTCTACCCGGGTACCAATCCCCCGACAGAGACACTCTGCAGACACCGAGGTGCTATTGGCTATACTCTTGATGATCTCAAGGGTATTAGTCCATCCATTTGCCAACATACTACCAATCTCGAGCCCGATGCTAAACCAGTTGTTGATCATCAACGACGGGAGAACCCAAAGATGAAGGACGTGGTTAGGACGGAGGTTCTCAAACTTCTAGCCGCAGGTATCATCTATCCTATAGCTGATAGTAAGTGGGTAAGTCTCGTTCATTGTTTTCCTAAGAAAGGAGGTATGACTGTTGTTACTAATGATAAAAATGAACTAATACCTCAGAGGACTATTATTGGATATAGAATGTGTATTGATTTCAGGAAGTTGAACAAGGCCACCAGGAAGGACCACTATCCTCTGCCCTTTATAGATCAGATGCTTGAGTGGCTGTCTAAAAACACCCACTTCTGCTATCTTGATGGGCATTCTGGCTTCTCCCAGATTCACGTTAACACCGCGGATCAAGAGAAGACCACCTTTACGTGTCCTTACGATACTTATGCTTATAGGCGTATGCCTTTTGGTTTGTGTAATGCACCTGCTACTTTTCAGAGGTGTATGTTGATACGTCCCAAACGTATCTATAATTTCTGCTTGCTCCATGCATGTTTTGTGTGACTTTGCCATGTTTTGCTTGAACTTTCATACACTTTTGAGCATATTTGGACTAACCTACTAACTCAGTGCACCCAGTTGCCAGTTGCTGTTTTCTGCTATTTTTGTATTTCAAGTTTTCTGGCCATTAAAAGTGCTCCAAAAAATCCGGAAAAATCAGATAAAAAATCAGCGTCACGGAAGCTTCCGGAAACACCAAAGGAGCGAAGGGGGGCCGCCACTAGGAGGCCAGGAGGGTCCCTGGCGCGGCACCACCCTAGGCCGCGCCAGGAGGCCTCCTGGCTGCCTGGTGAGTCCCCTCGACGCCCCCCTTTGCCTATATTTACCCCTCGGGGTGGAAACCCCTAGGACGGAATCCTCTTTCGCGATCTCGCCTCTATTCCGCCGCCGCCGCCATTTCTAGATTGGGGCTGCCTGGAGAAGCGGCTCCGGCACTCTGCAGGGAGAAGCTACCCCTCTGGGAGACCCTCCATAGCCATGGACGCCTCCCGTATGCACCGTGAGTAGTTTCCCTTGGACCATGGGTCCGTGACCAGTAGCTATGTGATCTATCTCTCCCCCTTTTGTGCTTCCACTTTCGAGTCCTCGTGTGCTGCCTCACATGATCGAGGCATCTATGTAATTTCTGTTGTTGCTATGTTGAGTTTGTTAGGATCTGATGGATTATGAGACTATGTTCAGATTGTGATGAGTAATATATTTGGTTCTTCTCTTTTATATTTTGTTCTTGAGTGAATTCTTGCATGTTCTCCGTTGCGGTATTTGCTTTGGCCAAGTATTTTATTTGCAACTCCAAGAGAGAGCGTTATGCTCGATTGTGGCTTCAGCCCCCTGATGTCTAGCTTGAGTGACAGAAACATGAGACTAGGGGATGTGTTGTTGCCACCAGGGATAAAACAACGGTGCTTGTACCTGCGGGTGCAAGGATTGTTTACTTTATGCAAAGTTCTTTTAATGCAGTTGTCTGTTGCTTTGAGTTTACACTTTGGGTGGGATTCGCAACTTAATACCAGCGAGATGTTCTGGATAGATATCTCAAGGTGGATGATTCGTAGTAGATGCAGATGGATTTCGGTCTACTTACCTTGGCGTACTGCCCATTGCTTTTGAGCCCTTCCTTTCTTTGCAGCATAGTTAGCATTGCGGTGCCTTCATAATCCTGTCAATTGCCCAACTGTGATTTGTTTACCTCGCTAGAACTTTTATCGTCTTTTGGGAGAGAGACATCACTAGTGAAAATCACGTGACCTTGGTCCATCTTCATATCACTGTTTACACCCTTATTACTTTCAGTCTTTACTTTCAGTTGCCACTATTATTATCTCTTGCGTTGATCCTTTGTAAACAGCAAGGTCGGAGGAATTGACAACTCCTCTGTACTCGTTGGGAGCAAAGTTATTTGTATTTGTGTGCAGGTCCAGGTGAGGTTAGCAACCTCGGCGCCATTGTTCACTTTACCACCTTCTTGTATCCTTCGGAGTCCTACGGGAGACAAACCTTGGTATCTTTGCCAAGGGAAAACTTTCCGCTGCACTATATCTCACTCTGCACTTGGGGTAATCAACGAGGGCTTGAAGAGTATAACACTCTCTTGCCATCATATGTCTGCCATATTTCATGGTTTCTGTGAGGAGATTGTAGAAGTTTTCATGGACGATTTTTCCGTCTATGGAAACTCCTTTGACCACTGTCTCCACAATCTTAATAAAGTTTTGCAGAGATGTGAAGAAACGAATATGGTGCTCAATTGGGAGAAGTGCCATTTCATGGTTAATGAAGGGATAGTTCTTGGACACAAGATTTTTCCGAAAGGGGAATTGAAGTGGACAAGGCAAAGATTGAAGCTATTGAAAGGATGCCCTATCCAAGGGACATCAAAGGTATTCGTAGTTTTTTAGATCATGCCGGTTTTTACAGAAGATTTATCAAGGACTTTTCTAAGACCTCGAGACCCCTTACCAATCTTCTCCAGAAGGATTCTCCTTTTGTATTTGATGAAGGTTGTAAGGAAACTTTTGAAGTTCTTAAGAAAGCCTTGATAACCACTCCTATAGTACAACCACCTAACTGGAATTTGCCCTTTGAAATTATGTGTGATGCTAGTGATTTTGCTGTTGGAGCTGTTTTAGGACAAAGGGTTGACAGGAAGTTGAATGTCATCTACTATGCCAGCAAGACACTTGATAGTGCTCAAAAGAATTATGCTACTACCGAGAAGGTATTCTTGGCAGTGGTGTTTGCTTGTGATAAGTTTAGGCAGTATATTGTTGATTCAAAAGTTATCATTCATACTGACCATGCTGCCATTAAGTATCTTATGCAGAAAAAGGATGCCAAACCAAGACTCATTAGATGGGTACTCCTTCTTCAAGAATTTGATTTGCAGATTGTCGATAGAAAAGGAGAAGACAATCCTGTGGTGGATAATCTTTCAAGGATGGAAGATATCCCGCACGATCCTATTCCAGTCAACAACAGTTTCCCAGATGAATAGCTTGCTGTTGTAAAAGTACAATCTCATTCCGACCCTTGGTTTGCAGATTATGCTAATTTTATCGTTGTAAAGTTTTTGCCTCCAGGTTTTACATTTCAGCAGGGGAAGAAATTCTTCACGGATTTGAGGCACTACTTTTGGGATGATCCACATCTTTTCAAGGAAGTTCCAGATGGGATCGTGAGAAGATGTATACCGGAGCACGAGCAGCGGGACATTCTTCGACAATGTCACGATAGTCCCTATGGAGGACATCATGCCGGTGAAAGGACCGCACATAAAGTTTTACAATCAGGTTTTTATTGGCCTACTCTTTTTAGGGATGCCCGAAGGTACGTTCTATCTTGTGATAAGTGTCAGAGAGTTGGTAACATTAGCAGGAGAAATGAGATGCCTATGAATTACTCACTAGTGATCGAACCTTTCGATTGCTGGGGTTTTGATTTTATTGGTCCTTTTCCTCCTTCACACAAGTACACACACATCTTAGTTTCTGTTGATTATGTAACCAAGTGGGTTGAAGCAATCCCCACTGAGAGTGCTGATCACAAGACATCTTTGAAAATGCTCAAGGATGTAATTTTTCCTAGGTGTGGAGTACCAAGGTACCTCATGACAGATGGAGGGTCACACTTCACGCATGGAGCTTTTAGGAAAGCTCTAGCCAAGTACGATGTCAATCATAGGATTGCATCACCTTACAACCCTCAAACTAGTGGGAAAGTTGAGCTCACCAATAAGGAGATCAAGTTGATCTTACAAAAGACAGTAAACAGTTCTAGAAAGGACTGGTCAAAGAAGTTAGGAGATGCTTTGTGGGAATATAGAACTGCTTACAAAAACCCCATGGGCATGTCTCCGTATAAAATGGTCTATGGCAAGGCTTGCCATTTACCATTAGACTTAGAGCACAAGGCTTTCTGGGCTGTCAGAGAGCTAAATGCTGAACCAAAGTTAGCTGGTGAAAAGCGTCTCATGAACTTGACTTCTCTAGATGAGTGGAGGAGTGAAGCTTACGAGAGCGCTAAAATGTTCAAGGAAAAGGTAAAGAAGTGGCACGATAAAAGAATTCTGAAACGCGAATTTAATGTTGGTGATAATTTTTTGTTGTTTAGATCTCGTTTCAGGTTTTCTCCAAGTAAACTACTTTCCAGATGAGAAGGACCTTTTCATATCGAAGAAGTATATCGGTCTGGTGCAATCAAGATCAATAATTTCGAAGGCACCAAACCTCAAGTTATGAATGGACAAAGACTCAAACATTATATGGCAGGTGATCCAATCAATGTGGATGCAAACATGATATATACAAAGACTCATGAAGAACATGTTTCAGCCCAGTTTCAGACTCCGACAGGAGCAGAATAAGAAAAGGTATGTATTACGGTAAGGAAACATCGCGAACGTCAATAAAAGTTCACTTTTCAAAGTTTTTGCAAAATTAGGAAAATTCCAAGCCCGAGTGGAGCCGGAGAGGAGCTCCAGGGGGCCCAGGAGGCCTCCTGGCGCGGCCACCCTCCTGGCCCCACCAGGCACCCTCCTGGGTGCCCTGGACTCCGACTCTGACTCCACCTAGGCTTGAAACCTTCCATCTGTTGCAGAAATGTTTGCTATATATTTGCCCGGATCGTCCCGGCACCGTATCTCTCGATTTAGCGTGTTTTCTTTCTCGGTCTATTTCTGCTAGGGTGAAAAGTTGTTTCTAGAGATGTCTTCTTGTGGCTCGAGCGGAGAGGACATCTTGGGATGGCGTCTACGTCAAGTCCAGAAGGATCTTAATCAAGGGAAGCACGTTTATTGGGCTACCGAAGAAGAAATTGCTGCAAGACAAGCGAAGATGGAGCGCGCCGTGAGAGAGGAAGTCAAGACTATCCTTTCCCAAAAACAAGAAGGTCCAAGCAATCCCATCATGGTGGGATCTGTCCAACCTCAATATGATTCTCTTAACCTTTCAGGTCCCTCCACTTCACTTGAAGATCAACGCATGCTTTCCACCATCTCCGAGGCCTACCGCATCACCAACCAACTCTGTGAAGATTTCCGTGTACTAAAAGTACAAGTGGAAGTCTTCGAGTTAGAGAACCAAACCCTTCGCCGTGTCATCAGGGATCTGAAGAAACAACCACAACAAGATGAGAAGTAAATCTCCTCGGGTAATGGAATCCCCTTAGCTTTGTTCCAAGCTTGGGGGAGTGCCCGGTATCTTTATCTTTATCTTTGTCTTTAGGATTCAATTAGAGTCGTATCATGTCTAGGGAAGTTACTTTATGAAATAGGTGTTGCTTTGAGGTCTATCACTCCTTTTGTGGAGAGCTTTGTATCTGTGAGTGTGGGGTCGTCTATGAAGGAATATTAATGAGAAGTCTATTGGTTTCTTCGCTGCACTCGGTATTCTCTTCACGCAATCGACATTATGAGCTGATTCTTATGGGGAATATTGACCTTATATCAGGTATGGCTTCGAAAACTTTATTTAAATCTTGGCAAGTATAGCTTTGGTCATAACAACAAGCATGTTTTTTCTCAAAGTAGCGAGATAGCCAAAACCTTTGTGTTATTTTGCTTGAAGTGTTATGTTGACAAGGAAGACAACTTGATGTTTCATGCTAGTTTTAATGTTTATGCTTCGTATTGCTTGCATCTAAGTTGTCATCAATTGTCTGGTCTCTCAAAGCCTTGCTAGCCAAAACTCTGTACTAAGCGGAATTCTTCTTGTACTTCCATACCCTGAAACCAACATCTTCCACTTGAGTCCACCATACCTTCCTATTTGTGGTATTCCACTACCACTCCTAAAGTATATAATTTATGTGCTATCTCTAGATGTTCAAAATCTTCTGTTTTGTGCCACTGATTCAGATCATGAGGAAGTGGTGGGTAACCCATGATCTTCTTAATTTGGACAAGTTTTATCTTGGGATTGCATGTCTAATCTGCAAACCCCTAATACGAGAAGGGACTGGCATGAGTGCCCATCTCGTAAAAGATAAATACTAACGCACAAGTTCCTTCGCCCATTTATGAGTGATAAACAAAGGAATTTAAGGGGATGTGATCGTCCCCACATGGGAGCCGTTCCTCGAAACTTGTCCAAATCATGAAGTGAGTGAGCTATCCATCAGCAGTCGTTGACGGATCATGCACCTCCCAAAAAGTCTGTTTTTATTCTGTTTAATCTAGAGATGGCACATGAGTTTTCCCTGCTTACCCTTTTTGCACAGGGTTTATCCTTTATTTTGTGTTGAGTCAGTCCTTCCTACTTCCTTCCTTCTTAAGAGAGAACAGACACTTGATGTTAATAAATATTCTTGCATACAAAGCTGCATTGAAAGTTAGCATGTTACATCTTTGTTGACATTATCTTTTGATAAGTGAGTTGTTTGCAAAAGCTTATGCTGAGTAAACATCTTCATTTGTGTTAACATGTGCACTTCTTGACTGATAACTTGTTCTTTCCAAATCTTCAACTGGTTCCATTATAAGTGAAAGAGCAAAAGTAAAAGTTATTAGTTGTTCCTTAACCAAGGCTATGTTTGCCATGATTTGATGAGTTTTCCAGGTCCTACTTTGTTATAATTGTTAGTACTTTCTCATAAGGACCTTATGAGTTGAGGTTTCTGTTGAGGATGCTTCAGTTTGGTGAGAAATCGTGATGCTTCTTGTCCATATTCTTTTATCGACGCTTCACTCTCTACACTTGTGGACAGATTTACCGAGCTCAGCATTCGCTTGGGGAGTTGATACGTCCAAAATGCATCACTATTTTATATTGTAATTTCATCCTATTCATTGATATACTCCACTTTAAAGTATTGTTCTTATGTTGTTTTGGCTTGTTTTACACATTTTACAACTTTCCGGTGCCGAAGCAGCAGAACCAGAATTCAACGGAGAAAAGTGGACACCATGTTGCTGAATTAGATCAAGTCCAAACGCGATGAAAATTTACGGGGATCGTTTTTATGGGTATTGACTGGGGATCACCGAAGATGGAGGTGAGGGGACTGATGGCTTCTCGCCCTTCGTTGGTTACCCCAAGTGGAAGGTTGAGATGTAGCGCAGCAGCAAGTTTCCCTCAGTGAAGATACCAAGGTTTGTCTCTAGTAGGACTCCAGAGATGATAAGTAGGTGTCAGCGGCGCAACTGACATGGACCTGCACACAGACACAGATAACTTTGTTCCCAACGAAGTTCAGAGAGGTTGTCAATCTCTTCGGTCTTGTTGTTCACAAAAGGGTAAAACACAAAGGATAATGATAGCAACTGAAAGTAAAAAGCAGGAAAGTAAATATAGCGTGGAAATAATAAGGATAATGGACCGGGATACGTGATGTTCACTAGTGATGTCTCTCTCCCAAAAGACGATAAAAACTGCTATGCGAGGTAAACAAATTACAGAAGGGCAATTGACAGGATTATGAACGCACTGCAATGCTAACTATGCTACAAAAGAAAGGAAGAGGCTCAAAAGCATGGGCAGTACGCCAAGATAAGTAGACCGTAATCCAACTGCATCTACTACTAATCATCCACCTTGAGATATCTATCCAGAACATCTCGCTGGTATTAAGTTGCGAGCCCCACCCAAAGTGTAAACCCAAAGCAACAGACAACTGCATTAAAAAGAACTTTGCATAAAGTAAACAATCCTTGCAACCGCGGTTACAAGCACCGTTGTTTTCCCCCTTGTGGCAACAACACATCCCCTAGACTCATGTTTCTGTCACTCAAGCGTGTCATCGGGGGGCATGAACCCACAATCGAGCATAACGTTCCCTCTTGGAGTCACTACCTACTACTTGGCCAAAGCAATAAACAGCAACGGAGAACATGCAAGAATTACTTAGGAACAAAAATATAAGAGATAAAAAACCAAATATATTACTCTATCACAATCTGAACATAATCTCATAATCCATCAGATCCCATCAAACTCAGCATAGCAATAGCAGAAATATTACAAAAGTGCCTCGATCATGTAGGGCAGCTCACGAGGTCTAAACCATGAAGAACAAAGAGGGGAGGAGAACATCACATAGCTGCTGATCACGGACCCATGGTCCAAGGAAAATTAATCACGAGACATCCGGGGAGCATCCATGGTGGAGAGGAGACTCCCGGAGGTCGGCCCTCCCTCCGTCAGGGTGCCGGGAAGAGGTCTTTTGGTGCTCCCGATCTCAGAAGCGCGGCGGCGGTGGAACAGAGGCGAGTTTGCAAAATAGGGTTCTGTCCTCGGAGTTTCCCCGTGACGGAGAATAAATAGGCGAAGGGGGCATCCAGAGGTGGACCAGGGGCCCCAGGAGCCCCCCTGGCGCGACCAGGGGTGGGGCCGCGCCGGGTGGCCTCCTGGGCCCCCCTGGCTCCCCTTTGGCCCCACTCGGGCTCTTCACTAAGCTTCCTGTACGCTGATGTTTCCTGTATTTTTCCCGGAATTTTTCTGGCACTTTTTATATCAGGGAAAGCTGAAATCGAAAAACAGCAGAAAACAGGAACTGGCACTGGGGTGCACTGAGTTAATAGGTTAGTCCAAATATGATCAAAAGTGTATCTAGAACCTAGCAATATCACACAACCCATGCATGGAGCAAGCAGAAATTATAGATACGTTTGGACGTATCAACATCCCCAAGCTTAATTCATGCTCGTCCTCGAGTAGATAAATGATAACAGCATAATTTCTTTGGTGACATGCTAGCAACCATAAAATAACTTTGAAAATTAAAGCAATCAAGGTCAGAGATTCAATTCAAGTCATAACATGCAAGAGTCTATATTAGCATTGAAACAAGTAACAAAAGAACATTAGGTGCAAGAGCTCTCGCTGTCCGTGACTCGAATGTCTCCAAATGGTGTTTGCGTGCAAGAAGGGGGTTAGGGAATACGAGAAAAAAGTATTTGTTGAGAACTCAATCTACTAAAGTTTCACACTTGGTCCTCTTTGGAATCTTATCTTGACTCGTCCCCAGACCACTAGCCAGGTACAAGTCAATTTGATCCACTCCTTTTCGATATTTCGAGCACTCATGCAATGGATGAGCGTAAGCACGAGAGTTGACACTTAGGATGGCAAAGAGAGAAGTACGGAGGAGGAAGACAAAAAGGATGAGAAAGGCTCACATAAATGAGGACAATCATAGGCAAGAGATGCCAAATGATAGATATGATGTGAGGAGTAGGGATTGCCATGCAACGGATGCACATACGAGCTAGGAAGCTCTCCAATGGAACTAGTGGGGGTGCATCTAACTTGCTTGCTCATGAAGACCTAGAGCTCGTTTGAGGAGGCTCATCCTTGGAATATGCAAGCCAAGTTCTATAGTGTGAAGGTCCCCACATAGCTATATGCATAATGATCATCTCTATGGAGTACAAGGATATAAAGGGAGTACTAGTGTGGATCTCTCAAAAGGATAGTAGTGTTGCCCCTTTCTCTCTTTTTTTCTATTTTTTTGTATTTTTTTGTGGCCTCAATGGCTCTTTCTATTCAACTCTCATTTGTCCTCTTTGGGATCTTTTATTGTGTCCACTTTTGGATCTTTTCCTCACTTAAGGGCAACACTCTATTTTACAGGAAGGTAAAGGAGATCTTTCACACTTTACAAGGTACTCAAAATCATAAAGAAGATGTAACTAACATGATGTATGCAATGTATGTCGCTGCCAGTGTAGCAGGAACATGTATGACATGGAGATCAAGTCATGAAGAGGTGGATGTTGCATGGCAATATAACTCGGAAAGGTTATGGAAATGCCTTGATAGGTAGGTATGGTGGCTATTTTGAGGAAAGATATAAGGAGGTTTATGATGACAGAGCATATCATGCCAAGGGTTTGGATGTACCGGCGAAGGTGGACACCAACTCTCGGAATGAGAAGAAGGCAATGCACGGCACGAGGAGGCTAGCAAAAAATGGGAAGGTGGAAGTGTCAACTTTCAATACTTACATTAGTCCGAAGAACTCATGCACTTATTATCGGTAACTCTCAATCTAAAAAGGAGGTTCACAAAGAGACAAGTACCCCGAGGAGGAGTGTATGGGGGTTTGGTTATCCTTGCGCATCCTCGACTCATGGTACGTGAGTGTTCTCTAATATTCGATCCCTCCAAAGATTAGCGATCCATCTAGTAGCTAGAGTTGTCAACTAGTTTTGTAGGTTTTGAAAATACACACGGATTGCCCAAAATACGACACCTATCACTTATAGGCTAGAGCTCTTGACACCAAAAGTTCAAACATTACTCACATCAATACCTCAAAACCATTGCAAGTTACTACTAGAATTAAATAGCAATCTCAATTACCTACTTTCAAGACAAGACACAACTCAGTGCAACAACCAACTCTCTTTAACAAGATAAACATGAATACTAAAAAGAGTTCCAGCAACAGACTAAACAAAAGCCAAGGCTCTTGCTAAAGACAAACTAAGACTAAAACTAAACACGGCAGTAGCTACAAAAAGATAAAGAACACACAACAGCAAAAAGATAGGCAGGAAAAAATCCTATGATGTGTTCTAGATTTTGAAAGTCGAGCGTGTTTCTATCCCACACAAAGTAAGACGGGATCTAACTTGTTATGAACAGAAAGCAAAGCTAAATAAAACTAAAAATAAAACCTAAGAGCGAGACGCTCCAAGCATAGCACATAATGCATGAAGTGATAAAAATATAGTGAGACGAAGGACGAACTGATGATTGTTGATGGAGAAGGGGATGCACGGGGGCACCCCCAAGCTTAGACGCTTGAGTCTCCTTGAATATTTGTTGGGGATGCATGGGGGAATCCCCAAGCTTGAGCGCTTGACACTCCTGGATCTTCTTTCATCATCTTCCATCGCACACTTGAAAACTCCCTTCATACATAACTCATCATAAGCTGATTAGAGAGGTTAGTACCCTTAATAAATAATTTTTCCTCACTGGATATAAATATATTATTGAAGATCTACTGTTTCTCAAGAGTGCCAAAAAGTTTTTGCAAAGAAAAAGCGAGCTTAAGGTTTGCAAAAGTTAGGAGAAACAAAACGTGGCAGAATCTGTGAAAAACAGAACAGCAGATAGTAAAGAACTTTTTAGGGGCACTTCTGCAACTCAAATCAAAAAACGCAAAACATACGGAAGTTTCGTAATTGCATAGAGCATACTGTGTAAAAATTTCAGCTCAAAAAGAGGAACTGGGATTTTTCTGGAATTTTTCTAGTCACGAGGACAGAATCTGTTTTCTGGACAGCATGTCACAACTTTTACTTCCCTTGCCGTAAGAGGCTATAACTTGGCACAAAGCTAAAAAATAAAGATATAATGATGTTGCTACAGTAGTAACAATCATCAAGACACAACAAAAGCAAAAATAAAAACCTAAATTAGTTGCGGGCTGCCTTTCGAAAGCGCTTTCTTTTATGCCTTTAAGCTAGGCATGATGCAAAAGAAGGATCAAGTTTGATCAAGAGAAAAAGAATAACTAACCCGTGTAACGGACTCAAAAGGTAACTTGATTTTCTTTATAGGGAAGTGTTCCATCCCCTTTTTGAATGGGAATTGGAATTTTATATTCCCCTCTTTCATGTTAATAACCGCACCAACGGCGCGAAGAAAAGGACGTCCCAAAATAATTGGACATAAAGGTTCACACTCTATATCCATAACAATAAAATCAACGGGAACATAGTTGTCATTGACAATGATAAGAACATCGTTGATCTTCCCCAAAGGTTTCTTTATGGAAGAATCAACAAGACGAACACCAAAAGAACAAGGCTCAAAGGGTTTCAATTCAAACATATCAAATATTCTTTTGGGCATAACGGAGGTACTAGCTCCAACATCACATAAAACATAGCAAGAGAAGTTATTTAATTTAATTTTGATCATAGGGTCCCAACCATCATCTAGCTTCTTAGGTATGGAGGCTTCTACTATGAGCTCCCAAGCTTTGATGAGAGCATTTGTGATATGCTCCGTGAAGGCAAGATTAAGTGTGCTAGTGTGGGGGTCTCTAGACATTTTGTGTAGCAAACTGATAACTTCTGAGAGGGTGAAACTATCAAAATCAATATCACTACTATCAAAGGTGGTAGTAGTGTCATCTAGGCTCACTTGTTTGAAACCCTCTATGTTCATAGGAGTTTCTTTATCTTCGGTTGAGGTATTAGCATCACCATTAATAGGTCCAACGGGACTAGGAGTGCATTGGGTGCTAATAGTTTGGGTGTCCTCAACAATTTGGATAGTGGCAACTGTGTGGTGTGTAGGAAGGCTCTTAATTCTATCATCTTCCTCTTTTTCTCTAGCCCACCTTTCTTTAAGTTTAGCCATCATCCTAATATTTTCATTAATTTTTAATTGGATAGCATTAATAGGAGTGGTCTTACTCTCCTCAAGGGGAGAGGTTCTAATTTTAAGCATCTCAATATCAAGGGCTAAGCTTTCTACCTTCAAAGAGAGATTATCTATTTTAGCTAATTTCTCCTCTACATTTTTGTTGAAGGCTTTTTGGGTAGTGATAAAGTCTCTAAGCATGCTTTCTAATTCAGAAGAGGGGTTCTTGTTGCTAGGGTAGGTGTTGTTGTTCCCATAGTTGGATGGAAACGGTCTAGGATTGCTAGAAAAAATTCCCCTATAAGCATTGTTGTTGAAATTGTTTCTAGCAAGAAAGTTCACATCTACTTGTTCATGAGCAACCAAAGAATTTAAAGGGACATCATGAGGATCAACAGAGGGTTGCTTGGTAAGTAGAGACATAATTAAGTCAACTTTTTCATTGAGGGAGGTAATTTCCTCGACAGAATTTACCTTCCTACCTGTTGGAGCGCGTTCGGTGTGGCATTGGGAATAATTGGTCATCATCTCATCGAGAATCTTCGTGGCAGCACCAAGGGTAGTTGACATAAAGGTTCCTCCCGCGGCCGAATCTAACAGGTTCCGCGAGGTAAAGTTTAAGCCTGCATAAAAAGTCTGGATAACCATCCAGGTAGTCAAACTATGTGTAGGGAATTTCTTAACAAGAGATTTCATTCGTTCCCAAGATTGGGCAACGTGTTCATTATCCAATTGCTTAAAATTCATAATGTTGCTCCTCAATTGGATAATTTTAGGCCCTGTTCAGGACACAGGATTTTCATAGGAATCATACATGTTGTCTTTCCTATGGATTCTTTTCCTTTGAAGCCGTTCGGGACAAAGGAAAGGGGGCTGCATTTTCCTCAGGAAAGGCAAACTTTCCAGCGAATTCACAGGAAACAAAACATCCACCCAGACCTAAGGAAAAAGGCACGAAAGACAGAGTCGTCGCTCTCTCTCTCCCTCACTTCCGCCGCTCTCTCCCCCTCACTCCCGCCTCCTACCTCTACCACTCCCGCCACTCTCCCAAATCCCCCATGGAGAAGAAGCAATCCTAGATTATTTTGGCGCCAAATCGCAGATGGAGAACCAACGGAGCACCGTCGGTTGGCGAATCCATCCTCCTCCGCCTCCCTATCTCCCCCCTCCACCCCCTCCATCGTCACAAGGGATTAACAAGCAGAAATTTGGGGGAAGTCAAGAAATCTCACAAGGTAATTAACCCTGTTGATTTCTTCTCCTAAAATTACTAGTACTTGTTGATTTCTTCTCCTAGAAATTGCTTTTGCTCCAGATCTATAGGAATAAAAAAATAGGCCACACAGATTGAGTTTAGATGCATAAACGAAATTTTTTTATTTCTTCTGTGTTTAATAATTGTTATGCATAGAAAAAGCTACTCGTACTTCTTCATGTACGATATCCTAGCAGAAAGTGACACCAGCGTGCTAATTGAGTACCTTGTTCTGGATATCTCAGAAAATATATATTTAAGAACCTATCCTGAAGCTTAGTACTTCTATGGTGTTATATAATTTGATATTCAGTACCACAAATTAGATTACACTTGATTGTTATTATTTTCAGAGAAGTAACTATACTAAAGATATCGACTTTTTATATAAATATGTACTTTTCATATTAATAGGTACCTCTAAGAATTGCAGTAGAGCCAAGTGGAATCATAAAATGAAGGCATATCTCATTGGACTCTTAAAAGATCATGATGTTCCCAAATACCGGACACAGAATGCATGGAGTAAAGAGGCCTGGACAAGTATTGTTAATAAATTCAATCAAAGATTTGATTTATCCTTCACGATAGTTCAAGTGAAGCAAAAGGAGCAGGACCTAAAGAAAGATTTCAAAGCTATAAAAGACTTGATATCTGAAAGTGGTTTTGGCTGGGATCATGACCGAAAGATGGTGGTGGCTCCAGATAATGTTTGGGCTGCACTAGAGGCACGGAAAAATAAGGATGCACTCATATGGCGAGAAAAGTCATTTCCATACTATGAAGATCTTTTTGCTTTACATGATTGTGAGATTCAAATCATTGACTTAATTGGCCTATTTTTTTGCTGCATCATATAACTTATTTCTTTTTTCCACATAATTTATGTAGGACGGTATGCTTTTGGAAGGAGTTGTCATGGCATGGATTATTATGCGAACAAAGCAACACAACTCTCACCGGTTCAAGCATCGCATTCACCACAATTGCAAGGGCTAGAGAAGCATTTGCGCACACCTACACCAACCATACATGCTCCTGGTGATTCATCAATCCAATTTGACACTGAAGAGGATATTGAAAGTACAAATTGGTTTTCCAACAATAATACATTCAGTCAAGCGGAGGGAAACTGGACTCAAGGAAATGACTCTACATTACATGCTCCATCACAAGTTGAAACAATGCCAATTTCTCCACAACACGCAGTACATCGCAATCCTCGTCCATCTAGCTCAGCACCTGAGGCTACTAGCACCAGGAGAGCAAAAAAGCAAAAGACCACTAGTATTGATGATTTTCATGAGAGGTACCTAGAACTCAAAACGGAAGAAATAGATCGCTATGCAGCCATTGAGGAGAGGAAATTAAGGGACCCCTTCAGTATCAAGAAATGCATAAAAGCACTCGAGAGGTTGGACGGTCTACCTATGACAGATATGCTAAAAGCAGTCGACATCTTCACCAACAGCAAGGAAAACAGGGAAGTATTTCTATCATTTTCAAGTAATGAGTTACGGCTGGGTTGGTTGACTGGAAAAGTTCGAAATGCCTAACAAATGGAGCTTTTATTTCGTACTAGGGGATGGCTAGCATAAACTTTGATATATTTTGTGCATCTGTGTTTACGGGCACATGATTATGATCGTTGGCGTAGGTAATTTGTAGTAGGATGTGATATATTTTGTACATGTGCATTTCTGGACACATGGTTATGATCCTTGACATAACTAGTATGCTATGGTATATTTTGTGTGTGCACTAGTAGACACATGATTTCTTTTAGAAAATCTGGGCACATGATTATGGAAGTGTCAAACTCGTTCGACTGATAATGCAATGTCTTTCTAGAGTGTGACTAAAAAATCATATTAAGTGGACCATAGTACATCCAAATAATTACATGGCATAAGAGTAAGTCACACAATACATATGATTATCTTCTAGCAGTGTAATCTGCCCACATTTGCATTGCCATGGTATCTCGCATCTCATTTCCAGCATGTCGCAAGTTGTTAAATATCATCACATCTTTTTTGTATTTGGCATCTCCATCTGGTACATCCTTCATATTACTTTCATTAATATCCATTGTAGCTCTGTTGGGCAATGTCATATCTCCATTGTGCAGCCTTATGAAATTGTGCAATACACAACAAGCTACAACAGTATCAACTTGTGTGCCAATATCAAACATTGTTGCTGCTTTTAGTATAGGATACCTTGCTTTTAATATGCCAATAATTCTTTCGACATGATTTCGTAGTTGAGCATGTCGAAGGTTAAACAACTCCTTGTAGCATTGTGGCCTTTGTCTTCCTTGTTCTTGTAAATGATATCTAGTTCCTCGATATGGAGCAATGAATTGAGGTGTATTTGCATAACCCGCATCTACAAGATAAAATTTTCCGGGAGGTACATTGAATCCATGGTCAAGTGCATCTTGCAGAACCCTTGCATCCGATGCAGATCCCTCCCATCCAGCATGTACATGCACAAACTTCATGTCAAAGTCACATGCAACCATAACATTTTGTGAAAGACCTTGCTTTCTATTTCTATATGGATCTTGTTGCCCAGGTGGAATAGTCATGGGAAAGTGAGTACCATCAATAGCTCCAATACAGTTCTGCAGATTTAATTCTACAATTAGATATATACATATAAATTAAATTTACTCAATACCAATTCACCATATAGGACTTGAAAAAATACCTTAAAGTATGAAAACTTTGTTTGCCGTAAGATGTGATGCTGGTGTATAGAAGGTTGTATGTAGTTGCATGTGAGTAGTGTAATCGCGTTGAGCACAAGGTGAAAGTAAGTACTAATTGAATCCGCACCATGCTGGAATCTATCTTGCAATGTTCTGTTGGTTGCATTCTTTGATATTGCATATAAAAATATAGCTACTTGCTCTTGCACAGAGATATACCTTGCATCTTTGAGAAGGTGCTTTTCACACAGTTTTTGTACTAAAGCTTGAAAGATCTCTCTCTCCATATGGAAACGCCATTCACATAGAACCTCGTGGCCGGTGACAGCTTCATGCACATAAGTAGCTCCATTCAAGATGGATGTATGTATTGCTCTCCTCTCAGATGAGCTACCTTCTAATGTAGGGAGTACAAAAAACAAAAACTCATCCTCATTTCTTGACCGCTGGCTATAATTTGGATCCATTCACCTTCAAGAATGTATGAAAATCTGCTACTGGAATGAAATGTATGTTCCTAGAGAAGTGCTTACATGAGAGGAGAAGAAATGAGAAGCAAGCTGCTGGTAAATGCATTGGTTGTGGTTATATAGCAAAAGGAAGAAGCAACGGCTAGATAAAGCAACGGCTAGAAAGCAATGCCCATGCACATAACGGCTATTTTTCGTTTTTAGTGAAGTGTGCAGGTTTAAATCCATTCCTCTGTTCCGAACACTCGTATGATTCCATTCCTCTATTTTCTATAGCCTGTAGGTTGCACTTTGCACTCCATCCCATTCCTTTGCATTTTTTTATTCCTTTGGTTTGCGAACCAACGTTCCGAACAGAGCCTTAGCAGGTGGGTAGTACTTCCCTATAAAAGCATCTTTGCACTTATTCCAAGAATCTATGCTATTCCTAGGCAAAGATTGAAACCAGATTTTAGCGTCTCCCCTTAAAGAGAAAGGAAAGAGCTTGAGCTTAACAACATCACTTTCTACTTCTTTATACTTTTGCATATCACATAATTCAACAAAATTATTCAAGTGTAAAACAGCAGCATCTCCAGCACCAGAGAATTGATCTCTCATAACAAGGTTTAGCAAAGCAGGTTTAATTTCATAAGAGGTAGCTGAAGTGGCAGGTGTGGCAATGGGAGTGCAGATAAAGTATTGGTTGTTGTGACTAGTGAAGTCACACAACTTGGTGTTTTCCGTGTAACCCATAGTAGCAGCAAGTGTGGCAAAAAATTTTGTAAATTTTTGATAGAGACACAAAGATAAAAACTGAAAGGTAAACTAACAAGACTAAAAAACAAAGGTAAAGGGTAGTGTGCAACTCCCCTATCTTAGCACTCGGAGTCCCCGGCAATGGCGCCAGAAATTCGTTTGATGGCTTCTCGCCCTTCGTTGGTTACCCCAAGTGGAAGGTTGAGATGTAGCGCAGCAGCAAGTTTCCCTCAGTGAAGATACCAAGGTTTGTCTCCAGTAGGACTCCAGAGATGATAAGTAGGTGTCAGCGGCGCAACTGACGTGGACCTGCACACACACACAGATAACTATGTTCCCAACGAAGTTCAGAGAGGTTGTCAATCTCTCCGGTCTTGTTGTTCACAAAGGGTAAAACACAAAGGATAATGATAGCAACTGAAAGTAAAAAGCAAAAAAGTAAATATAGCGTGGAAACAGTAATAAGGATAATGGACCGGGATACGTGATGTTCACTAGTGATGTCTCTCTCCCAAAAGACGATAAAAACTGCTATGCGAGGTAAACAAATTACAGAAGGGCAATTGACAGGATTATGAACGCACCGCAATGCTAACTATGCTACAAAAGAAAGGAAGAGGCTCAAAAGCACGGGCAGTACGCCAAGATAAGTAGACCGTAATCCAACTGCATCTACTACTAATCATCCACCTTGAGATATCTATCCAGAATATCTCCCTGGTATTAAGTTGCGAGCCCGACCCAAAGTGTAAACCCAAAGCAACAGATAACTGCATTAAAAAGAACTTTGCGTAAAGTAACAATCCTTGCAACCCCAGTTACAAGCACCGTTGTTTTCCCCCTTGTGGCAACAACACATCCCCTAGACTCATGTTTCTGTCACTCAAGCGTGTCATCGGGGGGCATGAACCCACAATCGAGCATAACGTTCCCTCTTGGAGTCACTACCTACTACTTGGCCAAAGCAATAAACAGCAACGGAGAACATGCAAGAATTACTTAGGAACAAAAATATAAGAGATAAAAAACCAAATATATTACTCTATCACAATCTGAACATAATCTCATAATCCATCAGATCCCATCAAACTCAGCATAGCAATAGCAGAAATATTACAAAAGTGCCTCGATCATGTAGGGCAGCTCACGAGGTCTAAACCATGAAGAACAAAGAGGGGAGGAGAACATCACATAGCTACTGATCACGGACCCATGGTACAAGGAAAACTACTCACGAGACATCCGGGGAGCATCCATGGTGGAGAGGAGACTCCCGGAGGTCGGCCCTCCCTCCGGCAGGGTGCCGGGAAAAGGTCTTCTGGTGCTTTCGATCTCGGAAGCGCGGCGGCGGTGGAACAGAGGCGAGTTTGCAAAATAGGGTTATGTCCTCGGAGTTTCCCCGTGACGGAGAATAAATAGGCGAAGGGGGGCAGCCAGAGGTGGACCAGGGGCCCCAAGCGCCCCCTTGCGCGGCCAGGGGTGGGGCCGCGCCGGGTGGCCGCCTGGCCCCCCTGGCTCCCCTCTGGCCCCACTCGGGCTCTTCGCGAAGCTTCCTGTACGCTGATTTTTCCTGTATTTTCCCGGAATTTTTCTGGCAATTTTTATATGGGGGAAAACTGAAATAGAAAAACAACAGAAAACAGGAACTGGCACTGGGGTGCACTGAGTTAATAGGTTAGTCCTAATATGATCAAAAGTGTATGAAAGTGTATCTAGAACCTAGCAATATCACACAAAACATGCATGGAGCAAGCAAAAATTAGAGATACGTTTTGGACGTATCAGGGACCCACCAGGTAGCCAGAAGGGTGCCTCGCGCGGCCCCCCTCCTGGCCGCGCCAGGCACCCTCCTGGATGCCTGGTGGGCCCCCTCGGTGCCCCCTCTCGCCTATAAGACCCCCCTGGGGTGAAAACCCTAAAAGAAGAAGAGTTTCCGTGTTTCGCCGCAGCCACGGGGCGGAAACCTACAGAGGAGAAAAGCCATCTCCGGCGGCAGATTCCGCCGAGGAGATCACCTCCCGGAAGGGGAGATCTTCGCCATCATCATCATCATCACGGGCATCATCGATATCATCATCAACATCATCCCCAACATCAGCACCATCTCCATCTCCATCCCAACTCATCTCACAATTGCAACTTGTGTTGTAATCCGTACTATCTAGCCTCTCTACTCTGTTGGTGTTGATTACTACTTTGTGGTGAATGCTATTGAGTTTTGTTGGATAAATATCATTGTGTCCAGATTGTTTGCCACCCATCTATCACCTCTGATCATGATCTCTTTTATGTCTTGTGAGTAGTTACTTTAGTTCTTGAGAACATGGGAGAAGTCTAGTTGTTAGTAGTCATATCATGTTGAAGTGTTATGTGTTGTTTGATACTTAAGTTGTGTTGTTATTTCTCTAGTGGTGTTATGTGAGTCGAACACTTAACACTTCACCTTTCAAGGGCCTAGAGTAATACATTGTGCACAAAGGATGCTTATGGTGGGTTGCCGGAGTGAAAGAAACATGAACCCCAGTTCGCACACTTTTGCACAAGGGAGTTATGGATCCTTGATCATAATGCTGTGGTTAGGCTTATGCCTTAATTACTACCTTGTATTTGCGGATGCTTGCAAGGTGTGTAATCATAAGAGTACACCTATCTTAGTCTAGAAGGTGTACTAGCATTGATCCACCCACTAACACTTATCAACACAATACATATTACTTGGCGGAGTATGGTGAAAGTAACTTGGCTATCTCTCCCGTGTGTTCTCGAGAACGCTTTAGCTTTTATAAGTTTAGTTCCTAGGATTATCCTTGTGAAAGGATTGGGCCAGTTGCTACTCCTCAGTTACCCTGTTTACTTTGCTTGTCTTTTATTTTTTGTTGCTTAAGCCAAAAAACCCTAAATATTTACCTTTGAGTGTGTGCAGCCTTTCCTTATCCAGTGTCACTTATCAGCACCTTCTGCTCCTCGTTGGGATCGACATCCTAATTTATCGAAAAGATACAATTGATCCCCTAGAATTGTGGGTTATCAAGAATCGTTTATTGGCGCGGTTAACAGGGAAGGCAACTCAACTAAACCTATTAACTTCTCCGCCATCAACGAGCTTTTCTGGCACCGTTGCCGGGGAGTGTAGCGCTACTGGTAAGTGAAGCCGGTAAGGAAACCTTTATTTTTGTTGTTACCTTCAGTCCTTATGGACTCTACTACTGTTGGTTCGTTGCAGGTAAGGAGCTGCCCCACAACTGTGGTGGTCACCCTACCCCTACTGAAATTGTGCCCTATAAAATTCTCATGTCCTCTTTGTTCTTCATGGTTTAGACCTCGTGAGCTACCCTACATGATCGAGGCACATATGTAATCTTTCTGTTGTTGCTATGCTGAGTTTGTTGGGATCTGATGGATTATGAGACTATGTTCAGATTGTGTTTGAGTAATATATTTGATTCTCCTCTTTTATATTTATGTTCTTGAGTAATTCTTGCATGTTCTCCGTTGTTGTTTATTGCTTTGGCCAAGTAGTACGTAGTGACTCCAAGAGGGAGCGTTATGCATGATTGTGGGTTCATGCCCCTTGAATGACAGAAACATGAGTCTAGGGGATGTGTTGTTGCCACAAGGGAGAAAACAACGGTGCTTGTACTTGCGGGTGCAAGGATTGTTTACTTTACGCAAATTTCTTTAATGCAGTTGTCTGTTGCTTTGAGTTTACACTTTGGGTGGGATTCGCAACTTAATACCAGCGAGATGTTCTGGATAGATATCTCAAGGTGGATGATTAGTAGGTAGATGCAGATGGATTTCGGTCTACTTATCTTGGTGTACCGCCCATGCTTTTGATCCTCTTCCTTTCTTTATAACATAGTTAGCATTGGTTTGCGCACATAATCCTATCAATTTCCCGGCTGTAATTTGTTTACCTCGCATCGATATTTTATCGTCTTTTGGGAGAGAGACATCACTAGTGAACATCATGGGACCCCGGTCCATATTTCCACCACTGTTTACACCCACTATTTATTTTCTGCTTTATTTACTTTTCTGTTGCTATTACTATCATTATTATCCCGTGTGTTTGATTCTTTGTAAACAACAAGGCCGGAGGGATTGACAACCTCTCTGAACTCGTTGGGAGCAAAGTTATCTGTTGTGTGTGTAGGTCCACGTCAACCGCCTAATTGCTGGCGCCGTTGTCACCTTCCTGCCATTGTCGGAGTCCTACTGGACACAAACCTTGGTATCTTCACCGAGGGAAATTTGTTGTTGTATACATCTCAACCTTCCACTTTGGGTAACGAACGAGGGGCGAGAAGCCATCAGCAGTCTCATCATCCGATCTCTTGGTCTTCGTGCTCGGCAAGGGTGCCTTCATCTGATCTTGGGCCATTGCTACGACCTTGTCAAGCGGGCGCCTTTCTGCATCAATGACCAGGGAATCGGCCAGCTTGGAGCCGGCTGATGAACACTCGAGAGACTTCTTGTAGTCGCCGCACACAGTGATGGGACCATTCGGCCCTGGAAGCTTCATCTTTAGGTAGGGCTGGAACACATTAAGCATGAACTTGGAGATTGCGGGCGCTCCGAGAAGAAGATGGTACGGACTTCTCAGATCAGCCACCTCGAACCAGATCGGCTCACGACGGAAATTCTCCTCCGAGCCGAACACCACATCCAACCGAATGCGGCCCAAAGGAGTGCATGAAAGGTCGGGCACAATACCATGAAAGATGGTCCGACTAGGCTGCAGCTCACTCTCTCTGATGCCGAGATTGATCATCGCATCGTGATACAGGATGTTGATGGCGCTGCCTCCATTAATGAGAGTTCTGGTGAAACTACATGAATACTTGGGCGCTGCCACAACTGTATCTACCACAAGTGCATAGCTACCTAGGTTCGGCATCAAGCCTGGGTGGTCCTCTCTGCTCCATGTGATGATACTGTACGACCAGTTCATGAACTGGGAGATCGCTGGCATGGTAGCATTGACTGCCTGTTCTTGGGCTCTTTGACAACCCTTGTCGTCTGACTCGCTGGTGAAAATCATGTACATTGCATCTTGGCGCGGGAACTGGGCACGCGCATTCGGTGGTGGTGGACCTGGGGGTGGGGGTGGTGGTGGTGGGAGGTTTCCTGCTCCTCCTTCTGACAGACGCTTTACCGAGATGCATTGCCGAGTGGTGTGGGATGCGGGCTTGTCGACCCCACTGTGCATTTTGCATGGCTGGTTCATCATGTCCTTAGAGGTGTATGGGGGCCGGATCGGACCCTGTGGTCTTTCTCTAGGTTTCTGCCTCCGACTGCCTCCCGCAGCCACTGGTTCGTCTTGCTGATGGACTACTGCCACCTGTCGATTGCCGTACCGATCATACGGTTTCTCATCCTTCCTCTTGTTGAAACCGGTGTTGTTGTTGTTGAAGTTGGGGTTGTCGTTGAAGTTGGGGTGTTGTTTTTTAAGTTGGGGTGTTGTTGTTGTTGCGCTACATCTCGCGTCGATTGGGACCGGCGCCTCCTGCCTCTGCCGCTGCTGCTGCTACTGCTGTCTGGAGGAATCTCCCTGGATGAGGCTATTGGCACTCAATTGGATCGGGCGCATTGCAGAATCGGATGCGGAAAACGAATTGGATATTTTCATCAGATCGGCCAGAGATGTGATCACATTGTGCAGGAGCTTGTGCTTCAGCATTGACCCATCCAAGCAGCCATCAGTGAAGTACTGGATGGCTTGGATCTCATGAACTCCCTCGCAAGTGTTTCTGATCTTGATCCACCGCTGAAGGTAATCGCGAAGGGGATCGTCCTTTCCTTGTACACACAACACCGGGTGTCGTGGCAGGCCTGGGCGCCCATACGTTCCAGTGAAGTTGCGCACAAACGCATCATCAAAATCCTTCCAACAATTTATGTTGTTGCTGGGCAAGCTGTTCAACCAGGACCGAGCTGAACTGTGGAGCATGATCGGTGCATAGCGAACTGCCACACGCCAACTGCCTCCTGCGATGCTGACTGCGTCATATAATCGACCAGCCAATCCTCTGACTTGACTGATCCATTGTACTTGGGGGTTTCCCTGGGCAATGTGAAGCCTTTGGGGAACTGCTCTTGCTGAATGCGCAGCCCGAAACACACCGGTCCCGCTGGTGCATCATCCTCTGTCTGCTGATCTTGCTGCAGCTGCTCGATTCAGTGCCTTGCATCATTGTCCGCGATTGCTCGGGGACCTAGGCGCTGACTCATTGCTGGTCGAACTGTTGCCGCCGGTTGCTCTTGACGCCTGCTATTAACCGCTTGTTCATCCTTCCGACTGCCTCCTTCAGCCCCTTGATTCCTCCAACTGCGGTGCTGACTCCCATGCGGCGAAGACGCTTGCCTCTGCTGCCGAGGTGGTGCATTCGGCTGGTTTGCACCCGCAGTGGCTCGAACTGATTTTGACGCCACGGGCCCTTGAGGTTGCTCGGTGTCCGCCTTCTGCTGCTGGCTTGCTGCTGCCAGAAGATCGCGCATTCGGCGCATCCTCTCTCACGGCTCCTCTCCTTCCAGGTGCTCCAGCTCGTTGGTGATCTGCTCGGCAGCTCTCATGTTTTTTACAGGGGAGTTGTACGCGACTTGTGGGACGATGATGGTGGATGCTGCCGGTTGCTGGGATCTCGCCAGCTCTCTGCCGACCTCTCGGCCAGCTACACGGAGCTACTCTAACACTGGGGGTGGGATGACGCATGGTACAATGCCATGCATAGCATTGTACTCCCGAACTGTTGCTTCCAGACGACGTTTTTCAACGTCCATCCGATCTGATTCTCTGCCAAAGCATGGCGAGCCTTCTCCAGCTCGGCATGAGCTACCGCTGTATCTGCGTTAAGGCACACAGGAGTGTGGAGCACATACTGCGGATTGCTCCGCCCGACAACCGTGTTGGCTGCCTCCTTCGCAGCTCGGGCTGCGTTGCTGGTGGAGCTGTGGCGACTTGCAGCTCCCGCCATCATGACCTCCGCACGGATGTGCGAAGTCGTGCTCTCTGAATCCACAGAACCCGCCCCGAACGGAAGCGGATCTGTGAGCTCAGAAAACACCCATACCTCCCTAGGATATACCTCTGGAAGAGCCGCGACGAAAAAGCAATGACTGCCGAATGGAACAATGACGCCACGTGGCAGGGGAATTCCTGTCCCAAACCGCGAGGCATTGTCGATGACGTAACCCCACACTCCGTACCTGAGAACCAGGCCAGATGCGAAGCGCACGCTCGATGCAGATGATGGTCCCGTCCGGATCAGAACTCCAGTCGACGCCTCGGCCTGCCCCACAGTGGGCGCCAACTGTCGTCGTTTGGTAACGGCAGATGCCATGGGGATGGCTAAAGAGGGGGAAAACTGAGGTGAGTGTCGATGGTGCCGGAATCGAGAGTGGGGTCAAACATAGTGAGACACCGTGATGTACCCAGGTTCAGGGCTCTCCGTAGAGATAACACCCCTAGTCCTACCGAGCTAGCTATAAGCAATAACTTTGGCTACAATGAATGCTCCTTGAGCTGTATGAGAGGAAGGAGAAGAGGGCTCTAGGCACAACTCTCTCCTGGCTCTCTCTGGTGGGTGAAGTGTAATAAGTGCTCCGTCGTCCCTCATGCAGGAGGGGTACCCGGGGTTCTTATAGGCCGAGACCGGGGTACAAAGGTAAACGTTCAGTTAGAGAGGACCCAGCTGTAAGCCTCTGGCGATGAGCTGGGGACCTCATGACGTATGCTCTCCGGCCGACCCGGAGTAGACTTGCGTCTCTCCATACCGCCGGCTTGTAGGTCTTGCATAGTGAATAGTTCCCCTGCATACTGAACAGTGATCCGGAGTACTGAACAGTGGTCCAGAGTACTGAACAGTGGAGTTGGGAGTTCGGTCTTGTCGGCATGTCCACGTGATTGGCGCTGGAGGGGATAGCACGACCCTAACAGCCCAGATCTTCTGGGATTGCGCATTGATGAGCTTGTACCAGGTGTCTGACCTGGGATATAGTCAACTCTTGGTGTTAGCTCGGATGTTGTTGTGTCCTCTTCGGCCGAATGAACTTAGGTGAGGCCGATTGCGCTCTCTTGCAGCAATCGGCCTCTGACCTAATCACCTCGGCCCACTTGAGGTCGGTCTTGTGCTTTCTTGGTCTTGTTCTGGATCAGTGATCTTCAGGTCGGCCTTTCTCCGAATGATGATCTTTAGGCCGACCCAAATTAGTTCAGCCTCACTTAGATCGGTGACCATTAGATTGGTGATCTTTGCTTTGAAGTAGTGTTTCTCCTGGGTGACCCTACCAGGGGGTCATTCCCACGACAAGTAGATAGTAACTCCAAGAGGGAGCGCTATGCTTGATTGTGGGTTCATGCCCCCCGATGTCTAGCTTGAGTGACGAAAACATGATACTAGGGGATTTGCTATTGCCACCAGGGAGAAAACAATGGTGCTTGTAACTGCGGCGGCAAGGATTTTTTACCTTACGCAATGTGTGTTAATGTAGTTGTCTGTTGCTTTGATCCTACAGTTTGGCTGGGGTTCGCAACTTAATACTAGCGAGATGTTCTGGATAGATATCTCAAGGTGGATGATTAGTGAGTAGATGCTGATGAATAAACGGTCTACTCGTCTTGGCATACTTCCCATACAATTGAGCCTCTAGCTTTCTTGTAGCATAATTAGCATTGCGCTGCATTAATAATTCTATCAATTTCATAGCTGTACTTTGTTCATCTAGCATAGTTATTTATCGTCTTTTTAGAGAGAGACATCACTAGTGAAAGTCATGGGAACCGGTACAATTTCCACCACAGTCTACACCGCTACAATTTACTGCTTTTACTTCCTTTCCTTTGCAATCACCACTACTATTTCCACCTGTGTTTTGATCCATTGTAAACAACAAGACCGGAGAGATTGACAACCTCTCTGACTCATTGGGAGCAAAGTTATTTGCTTTTGTGTGCAGGTCCAGGTCAAGTGAGTAACTTATCTCAAACAGCTCCTTGCTCATTTGACCACCTACTCGTAGTTCTTGGAGTCCTCCTGGATTCGATAACCTTCGTATCTTCACCGAGGGAAATTTGCTACTATCTACATCCTAACCTTCCACTTGGGGTAATCAACGAGGAGGTGTTGTCTACACCCATCAAGCGAATTTCTGGCGCCGTTGCCAGGGACTCCAGTCTAGAAGATAGGGGAGTTGCACACTATATTTTACCTTTGCGTTTTAGTCCTGTTAGTTTACTTTCTAGTTTTTGCTTTAGAGTCTTATATCAAAAACCACAAAAAAATTAGTTACTTTGCTTTTATTTGCTTCTTCTGTTTAGTCTGTATGTCTAAGACCTTTGCCTTTGGTATTGCACCCGAAGGAGAGATTCTCACCTTCAAACAAAGCGTGGAGAGAGTTTGAAAGATGCTTTGTATAGGATTAATGATTCTTAAAATAGAGCCACCAAGAAGAAATACACCACTATCCTACGTAGAAATTTTTATGATGGGATTACTTCTTGGAATAGATTTGTTTTAGATACAACAATCAATGTGAATTTCTTGGAAGCCCCAGTTTGGGAGGCTCTTAATGTTATCAAAAACATTCAAGAGGACATTACTTTAGCTCACATTATCAATAAACTCGAGAAGATAGAGCTAGATATGCCAAGCTTGGTTAAGATGAATGAAGTACATCATAGGATTCAAGGGAATTTGAATAGACTTTAAAACTCCGTAAACAAAATTAACAAAACCTTGGAGACCCTTAAAACCCACGATGTGGATCCTTCTAGGATTGATAAGATTGTGGAAATTATTGAAGCTCTGGGAACTACTTTATCCTCTATCGAAACCAAAAAGGTAGAAACCCCAGCAAAAAAGGAACCTAAGTTCGTTTACGTACCCAAAGTTACTCGACCCAAAACTAACTCACCTATTGCAAAGGGTGTTGACACTATGAAGGCCTTGGAGGAGATACCTCTCCTGAATAGAATTAGAAATGAAACTCCAATTGGTCTTACTACCTTTCCTTTTGTTCCTAGAAGTGTTATCACTAAGCCTATATTTGAAAGTCCTCTTAAGACTAGTTGTACTATTGAAGAACTTTTTGATGATGTTGATGATGGTTGAATTGATACAACTTGATCTTCTTGCATGATGCCTAGCTCAAAGGCATAAAAGAAAACGCTTATTGGGAGGCAACCCAAAAAGTGTTTTACTTTCAGTTTTTACTGGTCTTGATGTTTGTTAATACTGTAGCAACATCATTCTATCTTTTTTTTTCAAGATTTGTACCAAGTTTAGCCTCCGATTTTAAGAAAAATCAAAAGTGTTGACATGTTGTCCAGAAAACATAATTTGGATGCTCCATTGAAAAAATTCTTAAAAATCACTAGATCGTCTTTTCGATCTGAATTATTTTGATAGTATGCTCTATACAATTGACTCTCTACGGTGTGTTATGAGTTTTTTAATTTGAGTTGCAGAAGTGCCCCTAAAAAATTATTTACTACTTGCTGATATGTTTTTCCAAGATTCTGCCTTGTTTTGCGTTTTCACTGTTTTGCAAATCTTAAGCTTGCTTTTTCTTTGCAAAAACTTTTTGGCAATCTTGAGAAACAGTAGCTATTCCTGAAAATCTTTATTTCCAATAGAGGAAAATTATTTCATTATGGGTACTTACCACTCTAATCAGCTTATGATGAGTTTCGTATGAAGCGAGTTTTCAAGTGTGCGAAAGAAGATGATGAAAGAAGATCCGAGAGTATCAAAATCCCGAACTTGGGGATTTCCCCATGCACCCCAAGAAATATCCAAGGAGACTCAATCGTCTAAGCTTGCGGATGCCCCGTGCATCCCCTTCTCCATCAACAATCATTAGTTCGTCCTTCTCGACACTATATTTTTATCACTTCATAGTATATGTGCTATTCTTGGAGCGTATTGCATTTACTTTTTAGTTTGTTTAGTTTTGCTTGTTGTTCATAACAAGTTGGACACTAGGCTACATTTTTTGGGAGAGAAACACGCTCCACTCCACCCTAGAACACAACATAGTTTTCATGATTACCTTTGTTGAGTGTTGTTTATCTTTTTCTAGTTGCTATCATGTTTAGCTCTTGTTTTTCATGCTTATCTTTTTAAGAGATTTTATTTAGGGTGTTGATTTTGGAACTCTCTTGAGTTTTCTTGCTTATCTTATTTAGAGAGTTGGCATGTTGAACTGAGTTTTGTGACTTGACTTGAGTAGGTAATTGAGATTGCTATTTAAGTATAGTAGTAACTTGAAATAGTTTCGAGGAATTGATTTGAGTGATGTTTGGACTTATGTGTGTTAAGGGATCAAGCCTGTTAGTGATAGGTGTAATATTTTGGGCAGTCTGTGCTTATTTTTGAAAACTACAAAAAAATTGAGAATTGTAGCTACTAGTTGGACCGCTAACCTCTGGAGGGGTTGTAATATATAGAGTACCCTCAGATACCATGGGTCGAGGATGCGCAAGGATAACCAAACGCCCATACACTCCTCCTCGGGGTACTTGTCTCTTTTTGAACCTCCTAATTAGATAGAGATTTACCGATAATAAGTGAATGAGTTCCTTTGACTAATGTGAGTATTCGATTGTTGGCACTTCCATCATCCATATTTCGCTAGCCTCTTCGTTACTGTGCATTGCCCTTACTCATCTTGAGAGTTGGTGCAAAATTCACCGGTGCATCCAAACCCTTGGCATGATACGCTCTGTCATCATAAACCTCATTATATCCTTCCTCAATACAGCCACCATACCTACCTATCAAGGCATTTCCATAGCCTGTCCGAGATACATTGTCATGCAACATCCATCTTCTCATGACTTGATCTTCATGTCATACATGCTTTTTCTTGATCGAGGAACCGCGTTTTAGTTGGGCCTTTCCCTTATAATTGCTACATGATGCGCTAGTATCATTGCATATCCTACTACACTGGCAGAGGCATACATTTTCATAAATCATGATAGTTTTCAGTTTTCTTTATGTTGAGTACTTCTTAAAAAGTATGTGATCTTCTACATCCTTGTAAAATGTAGAGTGTTTCCCTTAAAGTGAGGAAAAGATCCGAAAGAGGACACAAATAAGACATCCCAAAGAGGAAAAATTAAAAGATCCCAAAGAGGACAAATGAGAGATAAATAGAAAGAGCCAATGAGGCCACAAAAATACAAAAAAATAGAAAAAAGTAATAAAAAGAGAGAAGGGGGAAACACTACTATTCCTTTTGAAAGATCCACACTCATACTCCAAAGTAATATTTGTCCTACATAGAGAGTTTCATACCATCCATGCATAACTATGTGGGATCCTTACACTATAGAACTTGTCTTGTATATTCCAATGATGAGCCTCCTCAAATGAGCTTTAGGTATTCTTGATCAAGCAAGTTGGATGCACCCCCACTAGTTCCATTGGAGAGCTCCCCATAGCTCACATGTGCATTTGTAGCATGGCAATCCCTACTCCTCACATCATATCTATCATTTGTCTTTCTCTCGCCTTTGATTGTCCTCATTGATGTGAGCCTTTCACACCATTTTTGTCTTCCTTCCCCATCATTATTCTATTTGCCATCCTAAGTGCCAACATATCTTGCTCGCGCTCATTCATTGCATGAGTGCTCAAAGTCAAAAGGGAGAGGATCAGTTTGACTTGTGCCTGACTAGTGGTCTGGGGGCGAGTCATAATAAGATTCCGACGAGGGGATGCTCCCACGACCACTCGGGATGAGGGTACCTGGTGCATGTCCAGACAAAAGGCCCATTGGAAGCTTCTCGCCCCTCGTTGGTTACCCAAAGTGGAAGGTTGAGATGTAGACAGCAGAAAATTTCCCTCGGTGAAGATACCAAGGTTTGTCTCTAGTAGGACTCCGACAACGACAGGAAGGTGACAACGGCGCCAGCAATTAGGCGGTTGACGTGGACCTGCACACACAACAGATAACTTTGCTCCCAACGAGTACAGAGAGGTTGTCAATCCCTCCGGCCTTGTTGTTTACAAAGGATCACACGCACGGGATAATAATGATAGCAATAGCAACAGAAAAGGAAATAAAGCAGATAATAAATAGCGGGTGTAAACAGTGGTGGAAATATGGACCGGGGTCCCATGATGTTCACTAGTGATGTCTCTCTCCCAAAAGACGATAAAATTGTCATGCAAAGTAAACAAATTACACCTGGGCAATTGACAGGCTTATGTGCGCAAACCAATGCTAACTATGCTATAAAGAAAGGAAGAAGCTCAAAAGCATGGGAGGTACGCCAAGACAAGTAGACCGAAATCCATCTGCATCTACCTACTATCATCCACCTTGAGATATCTATCCAGAACATCTCGCTGGTATTAAGTTGTGAATCCCACCCAAAGTGTAAACTCAAAGCAACAGACAACTGCATTAAAGAACTTTGCATAAAGTAAACAATCCTTGCACCCGCAAGTACAAGCATCGTTGTTTTCTCCCTTGTGGCAACAACACATCCCCTAGACTCATGTTTCTGTCACTCAAGCTAGTCATCAGAGGGCATGAACCCACAATCATGCATAACGCTCCCTGTTGGAGTCACTACCTACTACTTGGCCAAAGCAATAAACAACAACGAAGAACATGCAAGAATTACTCCAGAACATAAATATAAAAGAGGACAATCAAATATATTACTCAATCACAACCTGAACATAGTCTCATAATCCATCAGATCCCAGCAAACTCAACATAGCAACAGCAGAAAGATTACATATGTGCCTCGATCATGTAGGGTAGCTCACGAGGTCTAAACCATGAAGAACAAAGAGGGGAGGAGAATATCACATAGCTACTGATCATGGACCCATGGTCCAAGGTGGACTACTCACGGTTCATCCGGGAAGCATCCATGGTGGTGGAGAAGCTCCCGGAGGTGGTTCCTCCCTCCGGCAAGGTGCTGGGAAGAGGGCTCCTAGTTCTCCCGATCTTGGAAGCGCAGCGGCGGCGAAACTGAGGAGAGATCGCGGAAAAGGGTTCTGTCTTCGAGGGTTTTGGGACGAGAGGGATATATAGGCGAAGGGGGCAGCCAGAGGTGGACCAGGGGCCCCATGCGCCCCCCCTGGCGCGGCCTAGGGGGTGGCCGCACCAGGTGGCCGCCTGGGCCACCCGTGGCTCCCCTCTGGCCCAACTTGGGCTCTTCCCGAAGCTTCTTGTATACTGATTTTTCCTATATTTTTCCCGGAATTTTTCTGGCACTTTAAGTAATGGGAAAACCTGAAATACAAAAATAGCAGAAAACAGGAACTGACACTGGGGTGCACTGAGTTAATTGGTTAGTCCAAATATGATCAAAAGTGTATGTAAGTGCATCAATATCATAGCAATATCACACAAAAGATGCATGGAGCAAGCAGAAATTATAGATACATTTTGGACGTATCAACATCCCCAAGCTTAATTCCTGCTCGTCCTCGAGTAGGTAAATGATAACAAGAATAATTTCTGTGGTAACATGCTACCAACCATATAAGAACTTTTAAGTAAAGCTATCAAGGCATGTAGTTCAATTCAAGTCATAATAGGAAAGAGTCTATATTAGCATTGAAACAAGCAACATAAGAACATAAAGGTGCAACAGCTCTCGCTGTCCGTGACTCAAATGTCTCCAAATGGTGTTTGCGTGCAAGAAAGGGGATAGGGATATACGAGAGAGTAAAACATAGTCTTTATTGTTGAGAACATAATCTACTAAAGTTTCACACTTGGTCTTCTTTGGAATCTTATCTTGACTCATCCCCAGACCACTAGCCAGGTACAAGTCAAAATGATCCACTCCCTTTCGATATTTTGAGCACTCATGCAATGGATGAGCGTAAGCAAGAAAGTTGACACTTAGGATGGAAAAGAGAGAAAAATGATGGGGGAGGAAGACAAAAAAAGGTGTGAAAGGCTCACATCAATGAGGACAATCATAGGCGAGAGAAAGCCAAATGATAGATATGATGTGAGGAGTAGGGATTGCCATGCAACGGATGCACATATGAGCTAAGGTAAGCTCTCCAATGGAACTAGTGGGGGTGCATCCAACTTTCTTGCTCAAGAAGACCTAGAGCTCATTTGAGGAGGCTCATCATTGGAATATACAAGCCAAGTTATATAGTGTGAAGGTCCCCACATAGCTATATGCATGAATGATAATCTCTATGGAGTACAAGATATAAGATGGAGTGCGAGTGTGGATCTCTCAAAAGGAATAGTAGTGTGCCCCCTTCTATATTTTATTTCTTTTTCTCTTTTTTCTATTTTTTGTATTTTTTGGTGGCCTCAATGGCTCTTTCTATTTCTCTCATTTGTCCTCTTTGGGATCTTTTGATTTTGTCCTCTTTAGGATCTTTTGATTTTTTCCTCTTTGGGATCTTTTCCTCACTTTAGGGGCAACACTCTATATATTACAAGAAGTATAGAAGATCTTTCACACTTTACAAAAGTACTCAACATAAAGAAAATGAAACTATCATGAAGTATGCAAATGTATGCCTCTGCCAGTGTAGCAGGATATGCAATGATACTAGCGCGTCATGTAGCAATGATTAGGGCAAGGCCCAACTAGCATGTTGCTCATCGATCAAGCAAAAGCATGTATGACATGATCAAGTCATGAGAAGGTGGATGTTGCATGGCAATGTATCTCGGAAAGGCTATTGAAATGCCTTGATAGGTAGGTATGGTGGCTGTTTTGAGGAAGGATATTGACGAGGGGGTGACCCCACGACTCTTGCGTATGCGACTACCCGGTGCGTATGAAGACAGGAGGCCCGCTAGGAAGCCACGATAGGCCCATGACTGGCCCAGCCAAGCACCGACGTAGGAGTCCGCGACCAGTATGGAAGGCACGACTTGGCGTACAAGGCAAGACTAGAACTAGGAAACTATCTTTGTAACCTAGTACGGACTCCCCGAGACCTAGCCTAGTATATAAAGGCTAGGAGGGGAGACGTCCAGATGAATCCATTACGCATCCACTCTCCTGGTCTTGCGAGATCTCGCCTTGACCTTCACTATAATCACCCCCTCACGCAATAATATCGAGCAGGAAGTGCTTCTCCTGTTAGCCGACGAGTATCGTCCAACCTATGCCTTCTCTATGACTAACCCCTAGGGTCCCTGACCATGGGATTTGCGTGGTTGATCCCCGTCAATTGGTGCCGTCTGTGAGAACTACACAGGTTGGAATCACGATCTCGGCGGTCTCGCCCTCAGCAGATCAAGACTCGAGGACTAGAACCAGATCTAGCCCGCTCGTGGAATTCAAGTTCACCACAAGCATCTCCATCGTCTCGTCAAGATCATCTAGCCTGCAGCTGAATCAAATCCAGCACCTCGACGATCATCAGATCCATCGCCGACGGAAAAGAACTCGACGACTCAGAAGGCAAGCATGAGGACTCGACTCGGGGACACCACTCGATGAGTCGCGTAACAAAAGACTCGCCCACCAGTCGACGACCCGCCGCAACCCGGACTCCCGCCACACGCCAAGACAGCGACTCTGAAACCCATACCGAAGAGTACTATGACTCGGATCGAAGGCCAGATGAATTCGCCAACTTCATCCGGAACCAATCACTCAGCGACGGGATAGAACTTGACCCAAGATTCCACAGCCGAACAGAAGACCACTCGCAGATCTTCCAGATTTCAAGGAGAAGAAGGCACACTGGCTCGAGTAAACTCACAGCCAAAGAGCAACTGGAAGGACCTTGCGTGATCCACTATTTCAAAGACAGACGGGGACACCTCAGAGAAGGCCACACCCTAGGAGATTGTCGCCTATTCACCGAACTCTCCAACAGTCTCAAGGAGGAGAAGCAGCGTGAAGCCAAGCGCACTCGAAGAAGCGCGCAGTCGCCAGCACCAAGTACAGAAAGGCAATACCCCACACCCCATGGACAAATCTGCATGATCCAAGAAGGAAGACCCTCAAAAGCAAAGCAAGACGCCTACACCTTGCAGGCCGAAGCAGCCGAAGGCCTAATGATAACAGAAATCTACCAACTGCGTGGCGTTGAGACCAGCATCACCTTCTCCCAAAGAAACCACCCGCCCGCGGTCCCAAGGCCGGGGCACGCACCCCTGGTCCTCGAAGCCCAGATCGGAGGTTACAACATGGACAGATTCTTCATGGACGGAGGCAGCAGCCTAAACATAATCTTTGCCAGCACCCTACGCAAGATGCTAATCCCACGATCAGTTTGGAAGAAGTCAGGCACAACGATATATGGCGTAGTTTCGGGCGAAGCAGCCGCCTCCATCGGAACAATTGAGCTTGACGTGATCTTCGGCAGCAAATGCAACTTCACAAAACAATTCCTCGAGTTTGAAGTGCTCACCTGGCAGTCGCAGTATCACGCCATACTCGGGCGACCAGCGTTCGCATAATTCATGGCGGTCCCGCACTATGCATATCTCAAGCTCAAGATGCCAGGAACCGAAGCAATCATGGCGAGTCAAGGGAAGCTTCACCAAATCAGACCAGTGCGACCGCGATTTCCACAAAGTTTTCGATACGTTCGGAGCTCAACAACAGCTCAAAGAAATTGCCATGGTGACGGACAAAAGCATATTTCCGCTGGCAAGCCAAAGCGAGTCAAAAAAATCCAGCTGCGACTTCAGCGTCGACAACGACACAATCACACATCAAGTCCACCCAACAGACCCAGAAAAGACGGTCCGCGTATATGCCCACCTTCCAGAAGAGCAAGAAACCGCCCTCATAACCTTCCTCCGCGGAGAGTGGAATTTTTTTGCCTGGTGCCCAGCCGACATGCCCGGAATACCGCGAGAATTTGCAGAACACGCGCTCCACATCAAGCCAAACACCAAACCAATAAAGCAGGCGCTGCGACGATTCTCAGAGCCCAAGCGCAGAGCAATTGGAGAAGAAGTCAACCGACTACTCGACGCACAGTTCATCCGAGAGACGAAGAAAGCAACCTGGATTTCAAACCCAGTCCTAGTCCCTAAAAGGACACTGATGTACTGAGTATGTGCGTCGACTATGGGGCCATCAACAAGCACTGCCCAAAAGACCACTTCCCCCTACCAAGAATCGATCAAATAATCGACTCCACAGCAGGATGCGACCTCCTATCCTTACTCGACGCATACTCAGGATACAACCAGATCAGGATGAAGGAAGAAGACGAAGAGCACACCTCGTTCATCACCCCCTACGGCGTATTCTGCTATCAAACAATGCCCTTCGGCCTAAAAAACGCCGGAGCCACGTACCAGAGAATGATGCAAGCATGCTTGAGAGACCAGATTGGCATAAACTTCCAGGTCTATGTAGACGACATCTTCATCAAAACCTACAGCGCAAACACGCTGCTCGACGACCTCCGCGAAACATTCGCGTCCCTCAACAAGTACAGAATCAAGCTCAACCCAAAGAAGTGTGTGTTCGGCGTCCCAGCCGGAAAACTACTCGGGTACATGGTCTCTGCCCGAGGAATCGGAGCAAACCCCGAAAAAGTCCAAGCAATCGCCAAGATGCAAAGGCGAACCAACATCAGAGGAGTGCAGCAGCTCACAGGAAAACTCGCAGCATTAAGCCGTTTCATCAGCAGGTTAGGAGAAATGACCTTATCGTTCTACAAACTGCTGAGAAAAGGAGAAAAATTCGAGTGGACCGAGGAAGCCAGCAATGCATTCGCAGACCTAAATAAAACCCTCTCGACCCCACCAATTTTGGCGGTGCCTAAAGAACGGGAGGAGTTGTACCTCTACATCGCGGCACGCAGCAGTGTCGTAAGCACGGTGCTTGTCATCAAGCGTGCAGAAGAAGGCAAAATCTAGAGCATACAAAGACCAATCTACTACCTCAGTGCGCTGCTCACAAAACCACAGCAACAATACCCGCACTACCAGAAGATCCTGCTCGCCATCATCATGACCTCCAGGAAAGTATCGCACTAATTCGACGAACACTCCATCACAATTGTGAGAAGCGCACCACTCACGGACATCCTCAATAATCCCGGAGCGACCGGTCGAGTCGCTGAGTGGAACATGGAACTTAGCCCGCGAGACCTGCAGTTCAAACACCCAACAGCAATCAAAGCCCAAGTACTCCCAGACGTCCTGGTCGAGTGGGCAGAAGTCCAAACACCAGGTGCTCCATACCTATCCAACTCATGGACGTATTTCGACGGATCCAAAAGACAGCAGGGAGCCGGAGCAGGGGTTGTACTAGTCTCCCCCAAATGAACGAAGCTCAAATACATCCTCCAGATCAACTTCAGCAATACCTCCAACAACGAGGCAGAATACGAGGCACTACTTCACGGCATGCGCATGGCAAAAACTTGCGATGCCACTCGCCTCTCGATCTATGGTGATTCCACCTCGTCGTCCAGCAGGCGATGAGAGACTGTAATGCAGTCGCAGACAACATGGCAGCCTACCAGAAGCTCTATAACACACTAGAGGGAGGATTCGACGGCTGCGAACTCAACTACATCCCCAGAGCAAATAACACAGAAGCCGACGAACTTGCGAACATCGGATCGACTCGAGGACCAATACCACCAGGCGTTTTCCTTGAGAGCATCAACCAGAGATCAATCAAAGCAAAGCCAGCGGCATCCAAAGTAGTCGCAGAAGAAGATGACACAAGTGAACCAGCGCAGGTAGCACCAACAAGCGCAGCTGACGGCACAGGCAGCCAAGCAACCGAAGCCGAAGAACCAGCAGTACTCGAAGGCCCAGCTTGGGCAAAACCTTTCCTTCGATTCTTAATCAAGGGCACCCTACCACAAGATGCTGCATTAGCCCGACGCATCAGTCGAAGATCTAAAGCATTCACAGTAATCAACAGACAGCTCTATAAACGCAGCATCTCTCAGGTCCTCCAAAAGTATATAGATGAAGAAGACGACAAGGCCCTACTGCTCGAGATTCATGAAGGCACCTGTGGACATCACGCGAGCAGTCGCACACTCGTGGCCAAGGCCTTTCGAGCAGGTTTCTACTGGCCGACCGCCATGAGAAATGCAGAGGATATCGTACGGCGTTGCATCGCGTGCCATAAGTTCGCCAGCAGGCCGCACGCCCCAGTATCAGAACTAAAAACCATACCGTTGTCATGGCCATTTGCCACATGGGGACTCGACATGGTAGGCCCACCCAAGAAATCCTCAAAAGGAGGACGAACACACCTACTAGTCGCAGTCGACAAGTTCACCAAATGGATCGAGGCAGTACCAATCACCAGTTCAACAGCCCTCACGGCAGTCAACTTCATCAAGTCAATCATCTTCAGATTCGGAGTACCACACAACATCATCACAGATAATGGTACAAACTTCACAGCAGCAGAGTTCCAAAACTTTTGTCAAGAGATAGGCATCAAAATCAACTACGCATCAGTCACGCACCCGCAGTCTAACGGCCAAGTGGAGAAAGCAAACGGCCTAGTATGCGGAGGAATAAAGAAACGATTCCTAGCACCGCTAGACCAAGCCGCAGGCAACTGGGTAGAGGAAATTCCCGCGGTACTATGGAGCTTGCGCACCACCCCAAACAGCTCGACCCAGTATACACCGTTCTTCTTGGTATACGGGGCAGAAGCAGTACTGCCGCACGACTTAAAATTCGGAGCCCCCAGAATCACAGGGTACGAAGAGGAAGAGGCATAAGAAGCACTACAGAACGACAAAGACATAGCAGACGAAGCCCGGGACACAGCCATCACAAGATCTGAAGAATACCAGGACAAACTACGCACATATCAAAGCAGTCGCCTGCGGACCAGAACATTCACCAAAGGAGACCTCGTGTTACGGATGATACAGGAACAAGTACACAAGCTTGCCCCGCAATGGGAAGGGTCGTTCATCATCTCATAAGTCATATGAGGAGGGCGCATACAGGTTAAAGAACCCGAAGACCAATGAGGACGTGGGAAATCCATGGAATGTAGCGAACCTACGCCTGTTCTACCCATAGTCTTCTGGGCATTGTAAGAGACATCGGCAGCAGCACCGATCGGCAACCCATGTAAACACTTGGGGAAATAAAATGATGTTGCCCAACACCTTACTTAAAAGAAATCGGGGGCTCGAGCATAAAACTCCCCCCAAGAGACGCTATCCTCACTCATGCGACTTTTACTCCAAAGCACTCGGGGGCTCGAGCATAAAACTCCCCTCGAGAGACGCTATCCTCGCTCGTGCGACTTTTACTTAAAAGCACTCGGGGGCTCGAGCATAAAAACTCCCCCCGAGAGACGCTATCCTCGCTCATGCGACTTTTACTCCATAGCACTCGGGGGCTCGAGCATAAAACTCCCCCCGAGAGACGCTATCCTCGCTCATGCGACTTTTACTTAAAAGCACTCGGGGGCTCGAGCATAAGACTCCCCCCCCCGAGAGACGCTATACTATGCTATCCTCGCACATGCGACTATACGCAAAAGCACTCGGGGGCTCAAGCAACCCCCCCCCCCCCCCGACAGACGCTATCTTCAATGAAACGCGATCTCATCCGCAATTACTGGGAAGCCAGAATTCAAGACCTCCTCCGATGCACCAAGAGTCCTCCGTAAAAGAGTCATACCAAAGAACGCAAAGTTATCCAGTCTTCACCTGATCGCAAGAGATCACCTAAAGACTCAGGGGCTACTCCCATCGGGAGCGCTGTCGCGCACCCGATCAGAAAGTTGGAATAAAACAACAAAGAGCAAGCCCAAATAGACAAAAAAAAACACAGCCTACGCCTGATTCTACAAACCAAACGTAGCCTCGGGGGCTACTCCCATCGGGAGCGCTGCCGCGCACCCGAAGGACACTTTCATTACAAAGGAGTCGAGGAAAATTTCATTACAAAGGAGTCGAGGACACTTTCATTACAAAGGAGACGAGGACACTTTCATTACAAAGGAATCAAGGACAATTTCATTACAAAGGGCTCAAAAGACAGTTATCGCTATAGAAGGACCCGACCAGCTACAAGACGGGTTACAATTATCCCAAGGAATTATGACTTCTACATGTATGCTCATGCTGAGATAATTGGCACTTTCGTACCACAACCTGACGAGCATCATCGCAGACAAAGTAGCATCTCAGTCCGCCAAGAAGCAGGTCGCTGTCCTCCAGTTCTACAAGGTGCCTCGCCTACTGACGTAGCTGCTTGACGACCGGCTTGACGTCTAGCTCCTCCTTAGAACTAGAAGAGAAAACAGCATCAGCCGAGGAATCAGCCAAATATGAAGACACGGGAGAAGCAGGCGAACCACTACTCGATCCATTAGAATCACCGCTGCTTGTTTCCTCACAGTATGGATCCAGACGGTTGCCACCGGCGTCAAATGCGCGGACAGTAAGAGTATCTTCTCCATCAAAACGACAGCAAAGGCTATCTCCGTCACGCAAATTCAACCCACGAGAAAACGTCCTCCAGCCAGACCCAAGGAAAATCAAAGATGAATTATCAACTTCCAAGTCCACCCAAGAAGAAGATCGAGCACATCCGTGAAGACGGAGCCAGAAACCCTTCAAATTTCGCTCAGAAGCAATGGAGGAAAAAGAGAACGGGAGAGGAATCCGGGCAGCAGTCCGGCTAAGAACACGCAACAGAAAATCATAGCGCCATAACCCCTCTTCCGTAGAAGAAAAAGAAGGCGCCAACACAACTGCACGACGGCCACGGCCTCGCCCAGTCACACCACTACCACGCTTGGGCGCCATATGAAGAAGAAGCAGAAGAGAAAGATGCGAAGAATGGATGCCAAGGATAGGCAACCACAGGAGGTATTTATAGCGCAATCCAAGGGTAAACCAGGAAAAACACGTAGAAGCTCAGGAGGCGCCATCATTGCATCAAAGACCAAATGGGCCGGGCGTTACGAATTCCAAGGAAAGATGCCTTCACACGGTCAGCATTATTTACAGGACACGTCAAATCTCGCTTGTTCCCCATACAAACCTTGGAAACCCAACAGGCAACAGGCAGCATGACGTTCAAACCATCATTATGACGGTCCAGAAGACGCGACGGATCAAAATATCAAGCATCATCATGGGTCATCAAATGGCATGACAATGCATATCAGCATGACACCTCAAGAGGTACGAATCAAGATAAAAGAAGTTGGGAAAAACCAAAAGATTCCAAAAGCCAGCTATTTCTTGATTTCAAAATTTTTTGATTCTAAAATTCACTTACTCCCATCGGGAGTACCATTATTCGAGTTCGGGTGCTCCCTCACCCAGAAGGCAAAGACGTTCTCGAGTGATCACTCGCACCAGCAGAATCAACGTACTCTCAGAGTTCGTGTGCTCCCTCACCCTAAAGTCAGTAAAGCATTCGAGTGACTACTCACAAAAAAGACTCAGCAATCCAACAGTATGATCTACTCGCGCACTCGATGAAATTCTGAGTGGGTGCTTTCTTATTTTCCTCGTCTGAGTTCATTACAAACTCTGTGAGTGACTGCTAAACAGCTCACTTGATTTTTTATTCCAAGTGGGTGCATCGCTAACCAGGCTCCGTGCCTCTACAAAAAACAATTATGCCTGGGCTACGACTGACTGTACCCAGATGCCACGCAAGCTTAGCGTGTATGTAAGACCCCGCTGCGTAGAACGGCCGGGCCGGGACTTGCCACAGAGCGATTTCACTCCCGACCTTTTCCATGTCTCGCATGATAGAAAGAGTCGAGCGGACGCGCTCAGTATATGTGCTTAGACTGGCAGCAATTGATCATATAAGACCTGCAGCGGCATGACTTTGCTTGACACCGGTCGTTCCAAGTTCATGTCGAGGGACGTGAGCTTGATTGGGCTACTCCGGTATTTGCCACTAGCGCAATTCACCAAGGCTCGACCATTTGACTCCTTGGGCCCTTTTAGCTTAGCAATCCCTCGAAACAGATATTGTCATGGCTCAAAACTGCCAGCGACCCGTGGCGATGCCGCGCCTACAGACAATAAAGCATTGACGAATTCGAGTCCCTGCGCGACTCTTCGACTCCCCCTAGGCACTCGGGGCCTACTGACGAGGGGGTGACCCCACGACTCCTGCGTATGAGATTACCCGGTGCGTATGAAGACAGGAGGCCCGCTAGGAAGCCACGCCGGGCCCATGACTGGACCAGCCAAGCACCGACGTAGGATTCCGCGACTAGTATGGAAGGCATGACTTGGCGTACAAGGCAAGACTAGAACTAGGAAACTATCTTTGTAACCTAGTACGGACTCCCCGAGACCTAGCCTAGTATATAAAGGCTAGGACGGGAGACGTCCAGATGAATCCAATACGCATCCACTCTCCTGGTCTTGCGAGATCTCGCCTTGACCTTCACTGTAATCGCCCCCTCACGCAATAATATCGAGCAGGAAGTGCTTCTCATGTTAGCCGACGAGTATCGTCCAACCTGTGCCTTCTCTATGACTAACCCAGGGTCCCTGACCATGGGATTTGCCGGGGCTGATCCCCGTCAGATATAATGAGGCTTATGATGACAGAGTGTATCGTGCCAAGGATTTGGATGTACCAGCGAAGGTGGACGCCAACTCTCGGAGTGAGAAGGAGGCAATGCACGGCACAGGAGAGGCTAGCAAATATGGGAAGGTCGAAGTGTCAACTTTCGAATACTCACATTAGTCTGAAGAACTACGCACTTATTATCAGTAACTCTCAATCTAATTAGGAGGTTCACAAAGAGACAAGTACCCCGAGGAGGAGTGTATGGGGGTTTGTTTATCCTTGCGCATACTCGACTCATGGTACGTGAGTGTACTCTAATATTCGATCCCTCCAAAGATTAGTGATCCATCTAGTAGCTAAGTTTCTCAACTAATTTTGTAGGTTTTTCGAAAATAAACACGGATTGCCCAAAATACGACATCTATCACTAATAGGCTAAAGCTATTGACACCAAAAGTTCAAACATTACTCATGGCAATACCTCAAAACTATTGCAAGTTACTACTACAATTGTATAGCAACCTCAATTACCTACTCCAAGTCAAGACACAAAACTCAGTGCGACAGGCAAACTCTCTAAATAAGATAAACGTGAAAACTCAAGAGATTTCCAGCAACAAACTAAACAAAATCTCTTAAAAAAGATAAGCATGAAAACTAAGAGCTAAACATGACAGCAGCTACGAAAAAGATGAAGAACACACACATCAAAGATAAACATGAAAATCCTATGATGTGTTCTAGGGTGAAGTGGAGCGTGTTTCTCTCCCACACAAATAAATATGGGTTCTAACTTGTTATGAACAGCAAGCAAAGCTAAAGAAAACTAAAAAGGAAATAAAGAGCAAGACGCTCCAAGCATAGCACATAACGCATGAAGTGATAAAAATATAGTGGAACGAAAGACGAACTGATAATTGTTGATGGAGAAGGGGATGCACGGGGGCATCCCCAAGCTTAGACGCTTGATTCTCCTTGAATATTTCTTGGGGTGCACGGGGGTATCCCCAAGCTTGAGCGTTTGACACTCTTGAATCTTCTTTTATCATCTTCCCTCGCACACTTGAAAACTCCCTTCATACATAACTCATCAGAATCTGATTAGCGAGGTTATTACCCACAATAAAATAATTTTTCCTCTATTGTAAATAAGAATATTATTGAAGAGCTACTGTTTCTAAAGATCGACAAAAAAAATTGCAAAGAAAAAGCAAGCTTAAGGTTTTCAAAACGAAGAAAAGGCAAAACAGGACAGAATCTGCGAAAAACAGACCAGCAGGTAGTAAATAATTTTTTAGGGATACTTCTACAACTCAAATCAAAAAACTCAGAACATACGAAAGTTCTGTGATTGTATAGATCACTCTGTGTAAAAATTTCAGCTCAAAAAGATGAACTGGGATTTGTCTATGATTTTTCCCGTCACGAGGACAGAATCTGTTTTCTGGACAGCATGTCACAACTTTCACTTCCCTTGTCATATGAGCCTATAATTGGCACAAAGCTTGAAAATTAAAGATACAATGATGTTGCTACTGTAGTAACAATCATCAAGACCACTAAAAACAGAAGAAAAACAAAAACGAAAACCTAAATTCGTTGCGGGTTGCCTCCCGAAAGCGCTTTCTTTTATGCCTTTAAGCTAGACATGATGCAAAAAAGATCAAGTCTTATCAAGAGTAAGAGAATAGATAGCCCGTGTAACGGACTCAAAAGTTAACTTAATATTCTTTCTAGGGAAGTGTTCCATCCCTTTCTTAAGAGGGAATTGGAATTTTATATTCCCTTCTTTCATATCAATGACAGCACCAACGGTGCGAAGAAAAGGGCGTCCCAAAATAATTGGACATGATGGTTCACATTCAATGTCCATAATAGTAAAATCAACGGGAACATAATTGCCATTGACAATGATAAGAACATCATCGATCTTCCCCAAAGGTTTCTTTACGGAAGAGTCAACAAGACGAACACCAAAAGAACAAGGATCAAAAGGTTTTAATTCAAACATATCATACATTCTTTTGGGCATAACGGAGGTACTAGCTCCAACATCACATAAAGCATAGCAAGAGAAGTTATTCAACTTAATTTTAATCATAGGATCCCAACCATCTTTTAGCTTTCTAGGTATGGAGGCTTCTACCCTAAGCTTCTCCTCCCTAGCTTTAATGAGAGCATTAGTGATATGCTCCGTGAAGGCAAGATTAAGTGTGCTAGTGTGGGGATCTCTAGACATCTTGTGAAGGAAACGAATAACTTCAGAAAGGGTGCAATTATCAAAATCAAGGTCACTACTATCAAGTAAAGTGGTAGTGGTGTCCTTTAGGCTCACTTGCTTGGTAGCTTCTATAGTCATAGGAGTTTCTTCTTATACGGTTGAGGTCATAGCATCACCATTAATAGGTCCTATGGGACTAGGGGTGCATTGGGTGCTAAGAGTTTGGATATCCTCAACAACTTGGATAGTAGCAATAGTATGGTTTGTAGGAAGGCTCTTAATTCTATCTTCTTCCACGTTTTCTCTAGCCCATCTCTCTTTAATTTTAGCCATCATCCTAATGTTTTCATTAATTTGCACTTGAATAGCGTTCATAGGAGTGACCTTCCTCTCCTTAAGAGGAGAAGTTCTAATTTTAAGCAATTCTACTTCATGGGCTGAATTATCTACCTTCGACGAGAGATTATCTAATTTGTCTAGTTTTTCCTCTACACTCTTGTTGAAGAATTTTTGGGTAGTGATGAAGTCTTTAAGCATACTCTCTAATTCAAAAGTGGAATTCTTGGTGCTAGGATAAGTGTTGTTATTCCCATAGTTGTTGGAGGGGAACGGTCTAGGATTGCTACCAAAATTACTCCTATAAGCATTGTTATTGAAGTTGTTTCTAGAGATAAAGTTCACATCTACTTGATCTTGAGCAATCAAAGAATTTAAAGGAACATCATGAGGATCAATAGGAGATTTCTTGGTAAGTAGAGACATAATCAAGTCAACTTTTTCATTTAGGGAGGAGATCTCCTCGACAGAGTTTACCTTCCTACCTATTGGAGCTCTTGCTGTGTGCCATTGGGAATAGTTGGTCATCATCTCATCGAGTAGTTTTGGGGCAGCACCAAGCGTTGTTGACATAAAGGTTCCTCCCACGGCCGAATCTAGCAAGTTTCGTGAGGTAAAGTTCAAGCCTGCATAAAAAGTTTGGATAACCATCCAAGTAGTCAAACCATGCGTAGGGCAATTCTTAACAAGAGATTTCATGTGTTCCCAAGCTTGGGCAACGTGTTCATTATCCAATTGCTTAAAATTCATAATATTACTCCTTAATTGGATAATCTTAGCTGGGGGTAGTATTTCCCAATAAAAGCATCCTTGCACTTATCCCAAGAATCTATGTTGTTCCTAGGCAAGGATTGAAACCAGATTTTAGCTCCTCCTCTCAAGGAGAAAGGAAAAAAGCTTAAGCTTAACGATGTCACCATCTACTTCTTTGTACTTTTGCATATCACAGAGCTCAACAAAAATATTTAAGTGCAAAGCAACATCATCTCCAGCACCGGAGAATTGATCTTTCATAACCAGGTTCAGCAAAGCACGTTTAATCTCATAAGAAGGTGCTGAAGTGGCAGGTGGAGCAACAGGAGTGCAGATAAAGTCACTGTTGTTATGACTAGTGAAGTCACACAACTTGGTGTTCTCGGAGGAACCCATAACAGCAGCAAGCAAGCTAACTTTTTTTATATAAAGGACACTAAAGCAAAAACTGAAAGGTAAACTAACAAGACTAAAAAGCAAAGATAAAAGATAGTGTGCAACTCCCCTATCTTGAAGAGTGGAGTCCCCACCAACGGCGCCAGAAATTAGCTTTGATGGCTTCTCGCCCCTCGTTGGTTACCCAAAGTGGAAGGTTGAGATGTAGACAGCAGCAAATTTCCCTCGGTGAAGATACCAAGGTTTGTCTCCAGTAGGACTCCGACAACGACAGGAAGGTGACAACGGCGCCAGCAATTAGGCAGTTGACGTGGACCTGCACACACAACAGATAACTTTGCTCCCAACGAGTACAGAGAGGTTGTCAATCCCTCCGACCTTGTTGTTTACAAAGGATCACACGCACGGGATAATAATGATAGCAATAGCAACAGAAAAGGAAATAAAGAAGAAAATAAATAGCGGGTGTAAACAGTGGTGGAAATATGGACCGGGGTCCCATGATGTTTACTAGTGATGTCTCTCTCCCAAAAGACGATAAAATAGCCATGCGAAGTAAACAAATTACAGCTGGGAAATTGACAGGATTATGTGCGCAAACCAATGCTAACTATGCTATAAAGAAAGGAAGAAGCTCAAAAGCATGGTCGGTACGCCAAGACAAGTAGACCGAAATCCATCTGCATCTACCTACTAATCATCCACCTTGAGATATCTATCCAGAACATCTCGCTGGTATTAAGTTGTGAATCCCACCCAAAGTGTAAACTCAAAGCAACAGACAACTGCATTAAAGAACTTTGCGTAAAGTAAACAATCCTTGCACCCGCAAGTACAAGCACCATTGTTTTCTCCCTTGTGGCAACAACACATCCCCTAGACTCATGTTTCTGTCACTCAAGCTAGTCATCAGGGGGCATGAACCCACAATCATGCATAACGCTCCCTGTTGGAGTCACTACCTACTACTTGTCCACAGCAATAAACAGCAACAGAGAACATGCAAGAATTACTCAAGAACATAAATATAAAAGAGGAGAATCAAATATATTACTCAATCACAATCTGAACATAGTCTCATAATCCATCAGATCCCAGCAAACTCAACATAGCAACAGCAGAAAGATTACATATGTGCCTCGATCATGTAGGGCAGCTCACGAGGTCTAATCCATGAAGAACAAAGAGAGGAGGAGAACATCACATAGCTACTGATCACGGACCCATGGTCCAAGGTGGACAACTCACGGTTCATCCGAGAAGCATCCATGGTGGTGGAGAAGCTCCCGGAGGTGGTTCCTCCCTCCGGCAGGGTGCCGGGAAGAGGGCTCCTGGTGCTCCCGATCTTGGAAGCGCGGCGGCATCAGAACAGAGGAGAGATCGTTGAAAAGGGTTCTGTCTTCGAGGGTTTCAGGACGAGAGGGATATATAGGCGAAGGGGGCAGCCAGAGGTGGACCAGGGGCCCCAGCCGCCCCCCTGGCGCGCCCTAGGGGGTGGCCGCGCCAGGTGGCCGCCTGGGCCACCCCTGGATCCCCTCTGGCCCCACTTGGGCTCTTCCCGAAGCTTCCTGTACGCTGATTTTTCCTATATTTTTCCCGGAATTTTTCTGGCACTTTAAGTAATGGGAAAACCTGAAATACAAAAACAGCAGAAAACAGGAACTGGCACTGGGGTGCACTGAGTTAATTGGTTAGTCCAAATATGATAAAAAGTGTATGGAAGTGCATCAATATCATAGCAATATCACACAAAAGAAGCATGGAGCAAGCAGAAATTATAGATATGTTTTGGACGTATCAGCACTCGTCGCCGGAAAAACTTACCTCCGCTGCGCTCAAACCGGAGACAAAAAAGAAGAACATCACAACACCTCAAGAGCCTTTAAACTCATGAGCAACACACTCGCTGCTTCAGCACCCAAAAAAGGACCCGCAAGACGAAGGAACAAAAAGCACTCACCAGGAGGGACCCAAGCTCATCGGACGATGACGGTGAAGACGACAACAACCGCCGCAACCAACCCAATCGCATCTCAGACCGCGACAGGGACAGCCGCAGGGACCGACGGCGGGACGACGACCGACGGGACGCCCGATACGACATCACCCAAAACAAAGTAATCAAGGGCACCGCAGGCGCGCAACACGATGATATCATTCAGAAGCATCAGAATCAGACAGAGATGTTGAACCTTGCGGAGCACTCTGTTTTACTCGAGCAATACGGGAGACACAGATGACCCAAGGATTCAAGTTAACCGCAACAACCCAGAAGTACAACGGACTCGAAGAACCGGAGGGCTGGCTAGACGACTACCTAACGGCAGTAAAATTTCAGCGCGGCACAAACACAACCATCATGCAGTATGTGCAGCTCATGCTAGACGGATCAGCAAGACATTGGCTGGAAAACTTACAAGGTTGATCCATCAGCTCATGGAGGCAGTTCCGCGCCTTGTTCATTGAAAAATCCAAATCCATGTACAAGCGGCCAGCCTCCCTCGAAGATCTATGAGCCTGCAAGCAGGGAACAAGAGAATCATTAAGGTGATACATCCAGCCGTGGACCATAATGAAAAACTCAGCAGAGGATATATCAGATGAGAAGCGCTATCGATGCATTCAGACGAGGACTCCAATACATCAACTTCAAAGAGCAGCTAGGACAGTTCAAGGTATGCACACTAGCGTATCTAGACTCCAAACGCAACGAGGCAGACATCGTGGCCACTCGTGATGACCGCCACTATGACTAATATGGCGGAGATAGAGGCTTCGACCGAAGATGGAAGAGGCCTAGGCACAACTTCTATGATGACAAAGGACCCGACATGGTCGCGACTGGTTTCCCAGGTGACAGAGATGACAGAGGCCGTGATGACAACAGACCACCAATCAGGGACAACCAGGATGACACGGGATACAACCAAAAGCGTGAGTGGCGACCACGGCAACCACGCGATGACACCTGAGCGCTCCTCTTGGTACAAGAACGGTTCAACGAAAGCTGCACACTCCACGGATTTAAGGATGAGCACGGAGAATACAAATCAGGGCACACACACTGAGAAATTGCAGGCGCTTCAATGAACTCTCAGAAGAGAAGAGTCGGAACGCAGCGCCCGCCCCCCAACTAGCCGCAAACATCACCACTGGGTAGATCGCACACGACGCCCCACCGGCCCCGGCCATGCCACCAAGGCAAGTCTCCACCATCCAAAAAAGGCGCGCATCACCCGAGGAAGAGGATCAGTACCCAGCCGCACTCGACCGAATCTGCATGATCCAAGAAGGAAGGCCATCAAACAGGCAGCTGAAACAAGTCTCCCGTCAAGTTTTTCTGGCAGCCACCTCATACCCAGAAGTACCAGAATTCCTTCGTGGTTCAAAAAGAGACATCACCTTCCCTCCAGAGGATCACCCGCCAGCTATACATCGACCAGGACATGCCGCACTAGTGCTCAAAGCACGAATCGGAAATTACGACATGTCGAGAGTGTTCATGGACGGGGGTAGCGGCATCAACATCATATTCACCAAAACCCTAGACGAGATGTTCATCCCAACCTCCATACTAAAGCATTCAGGAACAACCTTCCACGAAATCGTACCAGGAAAAGAAGTCTATCCCCTCGACAAAATAAGCCTCGAGGTGGTCTTCGACAATGAAAGAAACTTCAGAAAGGAGGTCCTGGACTTCGAGGTAGTCGACTAGATAACACAATACCACATCATCCTTGGCCGACCAGTCTTCGCACGGTTCAAAGGAGACCAAGTGTGAAGTTTTAGTAGATTGAGTTCTCAATTAACTATATAGTATTTTTATGCTCTAAACTCATCTCCCACTTCTTACACGCAAACACCATTTTGAGACATTCGAGTCACGGACAACGAGAGCTCTTGCACCTTTATGTTCTCACTTTGCTAGTTTCAATACTAGATATATACTCTTGCTTGTTATTGACTTGACTTGAATTACATACCTTGCTTGCTTTACTTTAAAGTTCAAATGTTTGTTGGTAGCTTGTCACCACAGAAATTATCTTTGTTATCATTTACCTACTCGAGGACGAGCAGTAATTAATCTTGGGGATGTTGATACGTCCTAAACGTGTCTATAATTTCTGCTTGTTCCATGCTTACATGGTGACTTTTCTATATGTTTTGCTACACTTTCATACATTTTTTCAACATATTTGGACTAACCTACTAACTCAGTGCCAGTTTTTGTCTGCTATTGTCCGTGCATTGCAGGAAAATACCAATATTTAAAGTGCTCGGAAAAATCGGGGAAAATCATATAAAAATCAGTAGAATAGAAGACTCCAGAAGCATGAAGGCCGGTCGGAGGGGCCACCCCCTGCACCACGCGGGTGCCTGGCACGGCCACGGGTGGGGACGCGCCACTTGGACGCCTGGTCAGGTGGCCCCCCTGGTGCCCCCCTTCGGCCTATATTTACCTCTTGTTCCGAAAATCCTTAGGAGGTCCTCCGTTACGCGATGTTCACCACTATTCCGCCGCCGCCGTGATCTCAAGATCGGGATCGCTAGAAGACCCTGTCCCGGCACCCTGTCGGAGGGAGGATTGATATCCGGAAGCTTCTCCACCACCATGAGCGCTTCCCGGATGTGCCTTGAGTAGTCCCCCTTGGACCATGGGTCCATGACCAGTAGCAATGTGATGTTTTCTATCCAATCTTGTGCATCGATTCTTAGCCCTTGTGAGCTGCCCTACATGATCAAGGCACCTATGTATTAGTTTCTGTGTTGCTATGATGTGTTTGCTGGGATCCGATAGATTTTGAGATTATGTTCACATTGTGATGAGTAATATATTTGGTTTACCTTTTATGTTTTAGTTCTTGAGTATTCTTGCATGTTCTGCGTTGCTTTTTATTGCTTTCGCCAAGTAGTAGATAATAACTCCAAGAGGGAGTGTTATGCTTGATTGTGGGTTCATGCCCCCCGATGTCTAGCTTGAGTGGCAGAAACATGAGACTAAGGGATGTGATGTTGCCACTAGGGAGAAAACAAAGGTGCTTGTAACTGCGGTTGCAAGGATTGTTTACCTTACGCAAAGTGTGTTAATGCAGTTGTCTGTTGCTTTGTTCCTACAATTTGGTTGGGGTTCGCAACTTAATACCAGCGAGATGTTCTGGATAGATATCTCAAGGTGGATGATTAGTGAGTAGATGCTGATGAATAAATGTTCTGCTTGTCTCGGCGTACTGCCCATACAATTGAGCCTCTAGCTTTCTTGTAGCATCATTAGCATTGTGGTGCGTTTATAATTCTGTCAATTGCCCAAATGTAATATGTTCACCCAGCATAGTTATTTATTGCCTTTTGGGAGAGAAACATCACTAGTGAAATTCATGGGACCCCGGTCCATATTTCCACCATAGTTTACACCGCTACAATTTACTGCTTTTATTCCCTTTCCTTTGCAATCACCCCTACTATTTCCACCTGTGTTTTGATCCTTTGTAAACAACAAGACCGGAGAGATTGACAACCTCTCTGACTCGTTGGGAGCAAAGTTATTTGCTTTTGTGTGTAGGTCCAGGTCAAGTGAGTAACTTATCTCAAATGGTGCCTTGCTCGTTTGACCACCTACTCGTAGCTCTTGGAGTCCTCCTAGATTCGATAACCTTGGTATCTTCACCAAGGGAAATTTGCTGCTATCTACATCCTAACCTTCCACTTGGGGTAACCAACGAGGAGGTGTTATTTACACCCATCAGAGTTCCATAAGCCCAATCAAAATTGCTAGAAATAGCCCAGGAATCTAAAATCTCCTGTTTGCGGAAGACAGCCTCTTATCCTTTAAAGATAACAAGGAACAAGCGGCGTGTATCAAGAAAGTTTTATCTCTATTCCAAAAGATCTCTGGGAAGCTGCTGATCCAAAGCAAATGGTCCCTCTTATTCAGTGAAGCGTGCCTGCCCCAAACTAGAGAGGAGATAAAGGAAATCTTAGGAGTGGAAACTATCTCTTTTGAAAGCAAATACCTGGGTCTCCCGACGACAGAGGCTCGAATGAAAAATGGAAGGTTTTAGCCAATCATGGATAGATTTGGGAATAGGGATGAGAGATATGCAACACTTCAACCAAGCTTTGCTTGCGAGACAAGGATGGAGAATGCTACAAAACCCTGATAGTCTATGTGCTAGAGTGTTAAAATCTAAATATTTCCCCCACAGAAATCTTTTGGACACGGTTTTCGCCTTGGATGCATCCCCGTCTTGGAGGGGCATTGAACACGAGATTGAACTACTAAAGAAAGGGCCGGTCTGGAGGGTGGTTAATGGCAGAACAATAAATATTCAATGGGATCAATGGATCCCTAGAACTGAAGGACTATGACCAACGGCGTTGAAGAGAAAATCAAGGTTAAGATGGGTGAATCAACTAATGATGCGGGAACGAAAAGAATGGGACGTAGAACTGATCCACCAGATTTTTGAGACATTTGATGCTGAAAAGATATGTGACATAAAAATTCCCGCCTTAGATGTGAGTGACCAAATGTAACAGCCCGGGATTTTCACCCAAAAAAATGGTTTGTTGCTTTATTTTGTTTCTTTTTAGAGTTGTTTGTAGTATTTTCTTCACCGATTTATTAATTGGTGAATATATTTCCCCCTCCTTCTCGTACCGGCATGCATGACCGAACTGTTCCACCGTGGCACACGACCTTTTGCGACATCGGGTTTCACCCGAGCACCGTCGCAAGTTCCGGCACAAGACCAGCCATCGCCATCGGAATGAAAAACCATGTTTATTTAATAAACGGATTATTTTATTGGGAGCCAGAAAATGTTCTCAGAATGGTATCGAAGTGAGGTAGACGTGACCGGCTCGTCGTGCAAAGTGTGTGGTTCGAGGTTTCGTCCAAATCGGAGGTCGGACGGAGCCTGTGCGGTCAGAGACGTGTAACGTAGGAGCGGGTAATAGTATCGGGGGTATTTTCATCATCGGTTAGCCTACCTACCTCTTATCTATAAATGGCAGCTCTCCCCTACAATTTTTAGCAGCAAAACCTAAGCCAGATTAGGTTTTCCCTAACCCAGCCGCCACCCTGCCTCAAAATCCATGCACACCCAATCCCCACCTCCCCTCAGATTAGAGGGATCCAACCTTTGATCTTAGCCGTCGGATTTGGATCAAGTGGCCCAGGGTGTGCCACGTCACCAGAAAGCTCCAGCCCGCAGCGGAGCTCCTCCATGCCCGAGCTCTTCCCCGAGCCGCCGACTCCGCCTCCGGCCGTCGTCGCCTAGCCGAGTCGCCGCGCGCCCCAGGTCCTCGCGCCCCTCCTCTCCTCCTCCTTCCCTCTCCTCTCACCTCCCTCTCCCTCTATTCGTTGCAGTCACCGGAGGCCGCCATGGCCGCCTCGAGACGGAGCTCCGGGAGCCGCCGTGCCATGGCAGCAGCTCGGCAGAGCCCGAGCTCTTCGCCGGTTGCCACCTCCTCCTAGCCACGGGATCCGGCGACCCCGCCCCTGATCCGCCGCCGCGCGCCTCCTCGCCACCTTTGCCGGAGCCGGTCGTCGGTGGCCGCTACCCCTCGTCGCACCGCCACCCAATCCAGGACGAGGACGAGCGCCCCGCTCCCGATCCGGCGCAGTGCCGCGTGGGCCGACGCAACAGGGAGGCCCACCAGCACGCCTCCTTCCCCAGCATGGCCCATCGCGTCCGTGCGGCCCATCCACCCCGCTCCTTTGCTCCGCCTGGGCGAGGCCTCGGCTATGCGCCGCCCACTGCCTTCCTGGGCCGAGCCCAGCTATGGTGAGCGGCCTTTTTGTCTTTTTGTATTTCATTATTGTGATGCCAGTTGGGCTTGGCCCATGTCTCTGTTTAGCGCCATGGGCGTGTGGTAGTTATCCCACGCCCACGTGTAAAGGACGTTAGTGCAGTTTTAGCCCCGAGACGTGTATAATATTTTTCTGTATATTAATAAATTGTAGAATAATGTTATATTTTGGCGTGGCTATATCTTTTTCACCGTAGCTCGGATGGAGACACGTTTTACATGAAAGTTGATTAGTTTTTCATGTAGATTAACAAAATGTTGTCCTTTGCCAAGTTTGCACTTGTCTACATAATGTTTACCTGCTAATTACAACCCTTGCCACCGTAAACTGTTTATTTAATAACATTTTAACCGTTGCTCCGATAAAAATGTTCTTTATATGTAACTTGACTAGAATTTCATGTAGATTGTGTTTATGCTTTTGTTTGCTGTTGTTAACCAATCTAAAATATTGTTTAGGGCAGAACAGTACCAAATGCTTTAATCGTCGTGGGGCACTTAGTGTATGCCATGTTTAGGGTATTGCCTCACTTAAAATGACTAACATTTGTAGCTTACTTTATGCTTCACCTCTTGCCATGTTTGTCTGACATGCCATGCTTGATTGATATGTCATGTTAACAACGTTTGCTCATGTTGTGTAGCTAAAAAACTTGAACCGATTCTAAATGTGCGATATCGTCGTGTGTGACGAATACTCCACTTAACCTATTAGTAACCTCTCTCGATGATAGATGCGATACCGTGGTGCGTTGTCTCGTGTTGCCTTCTTGTTGTTGCTTGCTCATGATTGCTTCGTAGTAATAGATGTTTGCCCGTCGATTGTCTTTCCAGTGTTTCCTTATTGTGTGCTCCTGCGAATACCCTCGGAGACGTTGCGAGCTTGTGATCGACTACACCTTCGGCTTCGTCTTCTCATAAGGTAAGGGGGAACATATATCATGCTTATAACTTTCAGCTCACTTTGCCTAGGTATAGGATAGAAAGATTGCTTGATCCTACCACCTCATATTTATGCCTCTCAAATAAACCCAAATAGCCATGTCCCCCACATCCCAGCAAACCATTGTTTGGTCATGTACCTTGCTTGCTTAACCACTGATTAGTACGCATTCTTAGGATGTTATCAACTGTTATCCTGTTACTCCTTGGATTGGGCTATCACATTATTATATTGTTGTGGATGATATGATTATTATAATGTTGACTATACTCGACGAAGGATGGAAGGTCTAGGCTATCCCACCCCGATGCTTTGTTCCATTCGAGTCACCTAGGACCCGAGTTCCGGGTATTGTGTCTCTTGACGAGCATGCCTAGCCGCGTGTGGGATTCTATGGGGTCCCCTTTTCATACCTAACTAGCTTCAAACATTTCTAGTGGTGTCCCAAGCCGATTTACCATTTGAAACCCATGCATATATGTCTGTCGGGTCGCTCCTACCAGATATTCTTTAAAACAACTTGGGCCAGCGGATACGTGGTTTCTCTTGTTGGTCCACAACTGGAAGCTAGGGAGCTGCCCACATGTGAGGGGATCAGTTACCCCGACCTCGTCCAGCCGGAAGAGTCTGATCCGAGAGCGCGGACAGCTTTTGGATTGGGTGTCGACTCCCGGGGGCCACCCGGATTTCGTTGTTAGTTAGAGGGATTATGACGTACGGATCTCTCGGAACAACTCTTCAATGAGTGCCTTTAACGAGCCCGACTGAGAGAGCCGGTGTACATGCGGAGCTTATAATGAGCAGTTGGTACACCCCTGCAGGGTTAAATCTTTTCGAGAAGACGTGTCCACGGTTATGGATGACTTGAGACCTACTCCTTGTTCGTAGACAACAACAACTGAGATAATATTAATAACTTGATCAACGTGTGTGTGCCTTGACTGCTTCTTCTTCATCGGGTGATGAAGGGGAAGACAAGGATAGGATAGGTGTTATAATTGCGTAAGTAGCTGATAGACGACTTGTTGGAGGCGATTCCTCATCGAATGCTTTGCTTCTCATATGACTCTAAATAGATCGTTAGCCACTTCATATATTGCTAGTGCGGCTGCAGCCTCAACCACTGCCCCCATCTCACCGTGAGAAGTTAGTTACAAGACTTGTTGATATAGGTCACCCTTGTCTTCTCTCTTTTACGCACGTTATGCAAATGATATTGGACTACAGAGGAGCTCGACGACCCTTCTTCTGGACGCCTTCGCGGAGACTCGACGACGACTAGTTAGGTGGATCCCGGCGGAGAGCCTGGACCCGTGTGGACGTGGGAATGGTGTGTCTTACCTTTGCCACTAGGCATTTGATTGTAGTCTATACTCCGACATATATCTTTCGCTGATTTAATGTATTAAGGCAGTTGTATGCCGATTGTATGAGATGTTGTATCCATGTAGTTGTAATGTTGTGATATCATATTGGAAATCTGGGGCATATGGCAGTGTCATATGTCGCGGTGGGACCGATATGTGCTTCGTCCCTGGATCTGGATGGAAACATCTAGGTTTGGAACAGTACCGCATATCGGGCCTTACACCAAATTGTCTGGCACTATGAAAAATCTGGGAGGATCACAGTTAAGAGTGCCTACAAGCTTGCGGACTCTTTAGCTCGGAATGACAACTCCAATGCGTCTTCATCACACAGACAAGCCGGGCATAGAGTGATCTGGGACTATATCTGGAAGACGGATGTACCGGGAAAAATCAAAATCCATAGCTGGCGCATTGCCACAAACACTCTATCTACAAAGCAAAATGCTTGTAGAAGGATCCTTGCAGATGACAGTACCTGTGATATATGCGGGACAAGGGAGGGAAATGAATACCATGCGGTAGTGTCTTGCACACGAAGCAAAGCTCTACGTTACGCTATGCGTAAACATCGGCAGACCCCTGGGAAAGAAGTCTTCAAATTCACAGGAGTCGAATAGCTGCAACTACTCCTTAATTGCAAAGGTGGAAGAAGCTATGCGAACAAAGGTACTCCTTATTTTCCGGCAAGCTTGGCACCTGAGGAACAATGTTATCCATGGTGATGGAAAAGAAACGGTGGCTGGAGCTGTTGAATTCCTGAGGAATTATGAAAAATATCTGAACAAGCTAGTGGATGGGGAAGGAACGAGCAAGAGTAAGCTGAACGTGAGCCTGTTCGCGGAGACTCCCGCAAGCTGGAAACAAAACCCTTCTAAGGCCTGGTCTGCCCCACCTGATGGGTACGTAAAGATCAACAGTGATGCAAACTTTAACCAGACTATAGGCGAGGCAGCGATGGGGGCCGTGGCTAAGAATCATCTGGGACAAGTCTTCCTGCCGATTTGCAAGAGGATCCCAAATTGTTCTCCAGTTTAGGAAGCTGAAGCTATGGATGCCCTAACTAGGATGCAGGAACCTGACTATGGTTTATAATGGCCCGGTAATACTGGAGGTTGACAATACCATTATTGGTACATCTATCCAGCACCCAACAAGCATGCTTTCACCTTGCTATGCAGTTCTGATGGACCTGATGAGTACTCTGTCGAAAGCCTCTAGTTTCAAAGTGAATGTGATCGAAAGGAATTGCAACCGACTAGCCCATGAGCTTGCGGCAATGGGCAAGAGTGGCAGTGCAATCACCCTACTCGGGGGGGGGGGGGCTGAAGCTCTGGATCTGCTATGGAAGTCTGAATGTCCACCTCTTAAGGGTTGTCTGGATATGGGGATTATAGAGAACCAGATTTCGTAAAACACGATTTCGGTTACAACCGTCTAAAATCTTGTTTGGATTATCTAACTAAAACGTGGATAAGTATAAACTAATTTTACAAAAACCTGAAAAGCCAGTTTATGGGAAAACGACTAATAGTCATTTTTGTATAAACTCGTTCCGGCGTGCAATCCGATGCCTCCTCGCGCATCACCGTTTCTGCCACGGCGACCGCACCACCGCAGAGATCACAGTGCCGCGCCAGGCACCGCCTTCCGGTGAGCTTGAACTCGCCGTTGTTGCGCAGGGAGTTGAGCACGACGACCGCAAGGGCACCCACGAGCTTCTCGAGTTCTCGTTCAGAAAGATTTCGGGCACGCGGGCGGCGGTGCCGGCCATGGACGCGAAATCATCATCGCTCCCCGGCAGTCCATGCATATAGAAGAAAGCACACATGGCGGCATCGATGCCAGACTTGTACACAGGACGACGCGGTGCCAGCGAACTCGCGCCCCACGCCCCCATGCGCACGCGCTACTTGAACATGGACTGAGATCCGATGACTTTGGCAAGCAAAGTCACACGGTGACTTTACAATTTTAAATGTTTCAAAAAATTCTGAAAAAAATTGTGGATATTCACATCACATGAATGTACAATCTCTTAAAAATTTCAGGTCTAAATTCGAAATATATATATTGAGAAACAAAAAAGACAAATTTCAGGTCTAAATTTGTTATGTGCCGAATACATACAGATTTATTGCCAAATAATCAGAGCCAATTTTAACTCACATGCTTAATAAAACATAGATATTTGAAAAGATAGAATTATCATTTGATATCAACTAAAATTCTGTTATTTGAAAAGATAGATACTGTTGAATATGTAAAAATATATTTTACCCAACGACATGAAAAAGAAAGTTATTTTTGAGAAATTTTGTTTCTGGTTATCTTTGAAACGTAAAGTGAATCGTTAGGGAAAATATGATCTTCCCAAATTTTAATAGAAATATCTGAATCAAAGAGTTTGCATGAAAGAGAGAAATTTTGATAACGCGATATAGAAGTTTAAATCTAAAAATTAAAATCAGTGCGTTTAAATCTAAAAATTAAAATATGTGCCGCGCAAGCAAACCTAATAACAGTAAGGTATACTACCTACATCAAAGTTAAGTCACTTATTTTCCAATGGAATGAGTAGAAGATAAAAAATAGAAATAAGAAATTTCTGTAGCAAGAATAGATCACGTATGGATGAGTGTTTCTCATCATAATTGACCGGATGCACTTGAAATACGTTTAGCAATGAAAAAAATGGGCTTCAAATATCCAAATTATAATTTGATATCAACTCAAATTCTACATAGTTGAATATGTACAAAATTTATTGTAATGCAACATAGCAAAAATAAAAATTCTTCTCGAAAGAGTTTGAGTAGGATGAAAAAGTTATCTTTGAAATGTAAAGAAATTGTTAGGAAAAATTCTAACGCATCCAAATTTAATAGAAAAACACAGAAACGAAGGGTTTGTATGAAAGAAGAGAATAACATACTGCATGGCGCAAGAAAAAAATGAAGATACAATAGATAAGGTGTAAATAAAACACAAAAGGCGACACAATTGATCATATGGACTTGAGATACTTCTGATAATGAATGAATTATGGGTTTCATATACCGGTGCACAATTTATAATGACCATAATTCAAACAGAAAATCAGACCTTCTAGACCAACAACTGAGAAATGAGTTTGGTTTTGCAGAAATATTACAATGCATATAAATAATAAAGTTTTTCATAAATGCCGAGATTTAAAGAAAGTAGTGTTACATACAAATAATATCACGAGCATGAGTTTGACATATTACATGTCACGTACTAAGGACTACCCACGATTGGAGTTACAAGTTTTTTTTTTTGAGGAACAATTTTTTTCTTTTGAAGCAGATTGGAGTTAGAAACAAACACGTCAACGAAAGAAAAGAAAAATGTTCGATAGCCAGCTAGGAAAGCGCCTAATTCCAAAAAAGAGAAAGAGTACGGAAAACCCTACCACACAGTGACACAAAGGAGCATGTGAGAGGCAGTATTTACCATTTTTTTGTGAATGAACGTCAATAACTCCACCGTCTTAGATGAAAATATTCCATGGGATGATATTGCAAAAAAAATACATAAGTGCATACAACCAATTTAGTTTCCGATGGAAACACAATTGTATGATTGAAGAGTCCACAGTGCAAGACAAATCAAAATGTTAGATAAGCTACTAATATAGTGTTTTCTTCCACATTGACATATTATAATCATTAGCTTTAAACTCATACAACTGATGAAAATATTTTAACTAAAGTTTAATAATTGATCACAATGTATACATTTTGTCTCAATTATTCTAACATACTGAAAGATAAATAAACTATGTTTTGAATGACTTAATTTAAGATAGTTTTATGACACAAATATTTGGCTAAGGTATAGCAAAATAAGTATTCATATGGTGTATTTAATCTTACAAGTTTACTCTCAAAAACTTATATATTTGAACTTCAAACTAATAATAAAATAAATTTGTAAAAGCACGGAAGTATCAACGTATAAATCTAGCCGTGCAAATGCGTGGGTGACCATGCTAGTTCTTCATATCCAAACAACCACTCGGCAACATCTGAATATCGTTGTAACTCAAAAAAAAACACCAAGCCGTGTCCCACCCACATCACACGAATCCCGCTGCTCCAACAACCTCGTACGATCGTAAAGGCATCTCCAATGGTTGTAAGATAGATGTTGGTTAATTTGTCACCTAGGATAAAATGATGATGTGTCATGTAATAAATGAGGTGAAAGAGCAAAGTTGTATGTAGACTAACCAACACCTCTTGCACAAGCTTCAAGATACAATAGAGAGCAATCACATTTACTTTCTCACTTTTTATTGTATGTCTTACATACAATCCATTGTAATACTTGTATGATAGCTTGTTGGTTGGTGACATGAACACTTACCGACACCATCTACATACAAAGGAGATGCTCTAACAGCCCCCTCCAATCCCTCCGGTCACCGCGCCAAACCGCACCCCACCCTACTAGGCAGCCAGAGGCAAAACTTGGTGTACTCTTCAACTCGTCTCCGCTCCGCCGCCGGCGAAAATGTTCGCGGTTCGTCGCCTCGCAGCCTCAACGTCCGCTCCTCTCCTCCTCCGCCGCCTTTCCGCCCAGCCCAAGCCCAAGGCACCTGCGCCGACGCCATCCGACAATGGCGCGGGAAAGTGGACCGATCGCAAGGCCGCGCTCTCGCTGCTGGGTCTCACCGGCGCTGCCGGCGCCGGGGCCGCGACCTACGACAGCTATGCCTTCAACTCTCGCACCAGGTCCAACCCCCGCCCACTCCTGCCATCGCTCGCCCTACTCTCTGTGTTTTGTTTTTAACTTTTTATTACCTTCGATATACGTTAGAAAAGTCTGCATGAAGTGTTTTTTTTTTCTGCATGAAGTGTTGTGGCTGAATAAGTTTTCACAGCTTTAGCCTTCTGCAAACATATTTCGGCATCTCTGGAGTACGAAAGATCGACTAGCATAAGTTGGCAAGACCTTGCCAAACTTCAAACTCACTCACTTTATTATCCCATTCCTGAAATAAATTTCACAAAGTATGAGATGACAAAAAGAACCTTTGTGCCGTTTTTTAAAGATCCAAAAGCCTTCCGTTGTGCCTGAACAAGAGCGAGAAGGGTACGGTAAGGTTCAACTGCCTCCATGGGCAATGCTTGGGCTGCTTTCAGTTTATCCCTTATTCTCACTAATGGCCCTTGTTTCCATTATGCAGTTTCATCTAGTGCAGCATCAGTCACCACTTCTGCTTCTGAATACCTCTGCTGTGCAGAAAGAACCAACAATAGCAATCTCCAGCCTTTAGGAACAGATGCGCCAGTTGTTTTAGTGAACTGCTTACGGATGCGTTTGGTTAAAGGGATGTATTTGAATGGATGTGGGTATCCTTATCCACCCTGCTAGGGATAGCAGATTTTTTGTTTGACTAAGTAAAATGCAAAATGTGGTTAAAGATATCCAGTCCCTCCTCGCCCCCGCCGCCGTGCCATGGCCAACCTCTCCGCCGCGCCGTGTTCGCCACCGCGTCTCGCCGGCCTCCTCCGCCTCCCTTCCCCGTCGGCTCCTCGCCGCACCTGACCGCGCATGGATGGCCTCCTCCGCCTCCCTCCCCTGTCGGCCGCGCCGTGCTCGCCCTCCTCGCCGCACCTGGCCGGCCCCGGCGGCTGCGCAGCCGCGCCGCCGTGCCTCGCCGGCCTCCTCCGCATCCATCCCCCGTCGTCCACGCCGGCGTCCCTCCCCCATCGGTTGCGCCGCCGCTCCTCCCCGGGCCTGGCCGGCCTCGTCCTCTCCATCTCGTTTTTGTGCGTGCGAAAGAGACGCCACGCACTAGATACGCGTATCCCCGTTTTGAAGGAATATTTCAGGCATCCGGTCATCCCTATCCCTTTCTACTCCATAAATCAAAAGCTGGTTATCCCTTAAAAAAACGGATATCCCTGTCCCGAGGTGGGATAACCCACCATCCAAACGCACCCTTCGTTGCTCAGCGTATTCAATCTGGGATGAGGCACTCCCAGAAAAAAATCACATACATAGTCAAACGGTCAAACCTGTGGGCCACATGCAGTAATGCATGCAACGCACAGATTAGTTGATACGGAGATGAAAAATACCCAAATGCCCGCTCGACATCCTTCCTACAAGACTCCTGACACTTGGCAAATGGGCGTACTTCCCTCCTGGCACAGGTTTGAGATAGTCTTCACAAATACTGGTCATCTTGGATAGATGACATCAACTAGGTAGTATCACTTGTTGTAATGGTGCCCATTGACCTCGAAGTTCACCGGAGGAGCATGACCTTCGACAAGCCTGGCAAAGACATTTGAGCACTGCAGGACGTTGATATCATTGTGTGTTCCTGGCATGCCGAAGGAGTGACAAATTCAGAGGTCATGTGTATCAACTGCCTCAAGTATCACACTGCAGTGACCTTTTGCACCCTTATACATCCCTGCCAAGAAAATTGACAGTTCTTCCATTCCCAATGCATGCAATCGATGTTTTCAAGCATCCCAGGAAATCCTCTTGCTTCATTCTCTGCTAGGATCCAAGCGGTGTCTTCGGCATTGGGTGATCGCAAGTACTATCGTCCAAAGTATCCCACCACTGCTCTGCAAAACTTGTACATACACTCAAGGGCGGTGGACTCGGCCATGCGTGCATAGTCTTCCTGTTGATCACCAGGAGCTCCGTATGCAAGTATCCTCATGGCCGTTGTGCACTTCTAAAGTGAGGAGAACCCAACTGTGCCGGTGCAATATTTCTTGCAAAGAAGTAGCTGTCGTACTCTCGGAATGAATTGACAATGCGAAGAAAACGCTTTCGGCCCATAAGATACCTGTGCCGGAATACCTTCTCGCCGTGCAGGGGAACATCGGCAAAGTAGTCGGAGTAGAGCAAGAAGTAACCCTCCGAACGTCGCCTCTCTTTTGCCTTCCAGTGACCCATCTTGGAGCCGCCTCGCTCGGGCGTCGTTTTGGCGCCAAACAGGTCGCCCGGGGCGACGAGCATCAGGAGGTGCTCGTCGTCCTGGGCGCCGGCGCCGGCCTCTTCCTCCATCAGCACGGCAAATAACGCCTCGTCGTCGAATTCCATGGTTCAGGCAATTCTCCGAACACTTGGGGCGCGGGGTGGGCGTGACCAGCTGCCGATGTGCTCGGCTGGGCGTCGCCAGCCGGACAGCCGCCGCTGTTCTAGGTCGAAAAAGGGCAGCAGGGCGAGCAACGGCCCTTTTGCGGCGTGTTTGGCGGCGGGGCAACGGCTGCCTTGAAGCGGCGGCGGCGGCGGCGGCGGCAAGGGTGGTGGGGAGAGAGGTGGCCGATTTTGGACGGTTTGACCTGACAGTGGGTCACTCGACGCTTTTCGCTTCGTTTGGCGCTTCCAGGCCACCCCCAGCGCACCGGGTTGGCTTGGGATCGCTGTACTCAAGTTAGGCCTAATCCGACACTATTTGGATCATTGGGGACGCGACTGGGCAAAATTCATCCGTCCGGCGCAAATAGCGCCGGCTTGGGGCCTTTTGGGGGCACGGCTGGAGATTCTCTAAGTTAGAATCCAAGGTAGTACAATAGGCAGCCACGGGCAAACTTGGGGTACTTTTCTCCTCACCTCCGCTCCATCACCGGTGAAAATGTTCGCGAACAAGGCCCTTGCAACGCCATCCGTCGATGGCGCAGGAAAGTGGGCCGATGTACGACCGCACTCTCGCTGCTGGGAATCGCCGTCCCCGTCGCCGCCACCTACTACACCTATGCCTTCCACTCTCATACCAGGTCCAACCCCCGCCTACTTCCTCCATCGCTCGCCCTTTTCTCTGTGTTTTGTTCTTATTATTACCTTCGATACGTTAGAAAGGGGGATTGCTAAATCTCAGTCGATTGAGATTTAACTAAGTCTTAGTCGATGCTATATTCGTGAGATTGTGCGTGAAGATCCGTACAAAAAATAAATTTAAACTTCTTATTTCTTTCCTTTTACATGTACTATCACTTGACTGAGACTTAATTAAGTTTTAATCGACTGAGACCTAGACACACCCTTAGAAAAATGTGTATGTACAGGACTGCTCCGCTCCCTCATCCTTGCGCCGCTGGCCACCCCTGCCGAGGCGGCCACCGACCCTGTTGCTGCCCACTCGGTCAGCAGGGCCACCAAAATGGCGATCATCACGCACCGGCTTCGCTCACGGCTGATACGTCGCCCGCCTCCACCAAGTCGTCCTCCCCCACCGGATTTCAGGGAGGATGGGATTCACCCAGCAGTTCCTCTGAGGGGATTTCGTTATTGTTGGTTTATAAATGGTTCTCCATAACCTGTGTTGCTTCACCCAATCCCCTATTTTTCTAGGAAAGGAGGAGTTGGCCTTTGCGTTTTGCTGTAACTTTGTACCAGATCATTGATGACGCGCGTTGCCGCACCCGTCTATTTTTACAATAGTATGGTAATTTATTAATACAAAATTAGTTAGTATAGGTTAACAAAAACTGATAGAAAAAGTAAAATAGTACACATTATTTTCTGGTTACATTTGCTAAATAAGTACAAAAAATCAAAGCAAGACATTCTGCCCCTAAAAAAGGCAGGACATTGAAGTGAAAGATAATAATTATAAAAGATTGTAAGACTTCTTTGAAATGAATCATTGCTGCAAAATTTCCGTCTCAAATGTCTCATTCGATCTCATAAACCAAAACCTTGCACTTAGCTTTACGCAAAATCACAATATATAACCAGGCTTCAAGAGACACTATCAAACATTTCACATGCCTTACGTTTTATATGTCGTACTACCAGATCAAGCACACAACTACATGAGACCTTCAACACAAACAATTATACATCTTTAAAAAATTGATCTGACAAGCAATCACACTATCTATAAAAGGGTAAGCTTTAAAAATGTAAACTGCGGCTAAACTTTTCGTAAACATAACCATTAAAGTTTCCAATCTTGGTTGGAGTTGTATTGTCTGCCTCTTCAAATTTCTCGAGCCAAAAATAGCAAAGTGACCTTGATGTTTTCAACGTATTCAAAGAGATAAAAGATGATAGAATCCATGCAAACCTTCAAAGTTAACACGGTTATAGGCGCATAAAGGCAATTATTATAGTATTCAACCTTTCAGTACCCCAACTCACCTTCATATATAACCAACACATCGAATATAACAGCAGTACTATTATTATCACCAGGAAAACTTCATTCATCCAATTGTCCTGAAAGCAACAAATTTTGGGAGCCAACATGGTTTGTAAGGCAATGTCCTTGAACATTGTTATTATTTCATTGTTAAGAAAGGGACTGGAAGCATTCTACTTTATTATTATTATGTGTTCACGAAAATATTACCATCATTCTTTCAGATATTTAAAACTTTTAGGGGTTTCCAAATATTTTAATCCATGGTCAACTCTTCTTTACAAAAAAACATAGAGGCAAGCTTAAAAATACAAAATATGTGATATAAGAAATTTTGTAATGGTAAGACACATTATGCATATACGGTAATGGAAGCAACTATTTCAACATGTTAAAACAGTTTTATATAGATACATTGACATCTTGGAATGGTGCTTAACTTAATAACTTCGCACAAAGTCAATCATGGTCAGTTAGGACAATATATGTTTAATTCAACCTCAATCAAGTATCAAGCATACACAGGCCTTTCTGAAAAAATGGCATGTAAAGTAGCTTTCGTATGATACAAAGTAAAAAAGGAGAAAACTATTGTGTTACACCGTTGGCAAGGTTAATTGAAATGTATCCAGCGTGGAACTTTGAAACCCTCTGAAATTGTACAAACCCAAAAATGTTGAACCTATCCGATCCAGGCAGTTATTTGATCTTAACATGTCCTATATAGAGTATATGGTATAAATGACAATAGGAATGTTGTTGCTCATATGGATAACTGGATATATAGAGTATGTTGGATGAGCAGGAAATAAACACTGATATGACAAGAACCATGTCGTTCATTTTTCCTGCTAACTTCGCCATCTAGAGCAAAGAAATCATCATGCTCTATTGAGCAACCTTGGCCATATATATGTACATTATCTTGAGGGTTTGACATGAACCGAATGGTTCCACGCCCTTTGATTCTACATAAGGTGTATCTATACCAACAACAATGCATTAAAAAGTTAAGAGAGAATGAAATAGACGACGTCAATATAATCAGTTTAGAATGAGCGCACCTTTGTTTCATCAGCAAAAGCTACCTACAGATTCTCAATCGACATACAAGAATTGGTTGTCCCTTGTACTTTCTAGTTGTTTCATTAACCATTATTTGAGAAGAATAAACAGAGACACTGCAGCAAGGAACTTAAAATGAAAAACTGGGCACATAATAATATTATTAAATACTATAAATGACTTTTCTATGGGAAATCATCCAATATTTATTTTGGTCCTCTTATATTTGACTTATTATTCCAGCAAAGCAGAAGAATTAGTTTTCAGTTTCTCCCACAATGTCATCTATTGATATGTGGAGCTTCAACCAAACCAGCCCCCTAACAGACCAAGAAGAGGCGCCACCTTCTCCAACAGGCGCATAAACGAAATGATTTGCTAAGAACAGGACAATCATATGAGCAAATGAGAGTGTGACTGATGCGCATGAGTACTATAAAGAGACTCATAATCCAAGACATCGTAAGGAAGTCAAAGAGGAAAGGCACAAAAAACTCACAGGTGGGGAAATCCATACATGCAACTTGTGAAAGATAGATTGAGGGTGCCATCAGGGGATCAAAGAAAAAATGGCAAATAATATGCGAACATGAGAAGAGCCATTGGTCGTACCTCCTTTAAATTGTATAAGATATTCTCACACCGTCGAAACCCAACAATGCTTGAGGCCTGAAGAATTTCTTCCTTTCTAGTTGAGACTGACCTGACAATCAAATTACATTACTTATGTTCTGCGGGAAAAATAAACAATACGATTTAGAGAAAGAAAAAAGGTGCAATAAAAAACTGAAGTTTGATCAACTTGATTAACAAAGTAGTATTGGAATTTATCTATCACTAAAGCAACAAGTTCAACTACGTGATAACCATGGTACTTCAGAATACACAAAGCAACGAAATTGCACACTTGTTAGACTAATAACTCATGAGGTAGCATTACATTTTGAACACATTTAATCTCTAATAATTTCTTCTCTTCTTGGATGCAAGTGATCTTGATCCACAATGTCGAAGCCGGGAGTGGGGGAACCAGCAATGTCATAAGTAGGATCTGTGGAATTTACAAACTCAAACTATCAAGTTGGGTTGATGATAGAACTGTTGAATGAAACAATATAATTAGAAGTGTGATTGTGATTAGTCATGGTAAAATATGAACCTACAAAATTTGACCATACTTTCAGAAGTTTACATAAAGATATCATGTAAATTATGCTGGTAGTGCTTATAAAGAAATAAAATCAAAATAACACTTGATATACCATGAGACTTACTGCCTAGTGTATAATGTGGAAAAGCTGAGAAAAAATGTTGATGTAGATAGATACTTTTGTCATGTCTGGAGATTCCTTGCACCATGAAAAGAAAGGTCATGTGCAATTAGGATTGTGCAATAATTACCACGATCAACCTTGATTTTACATACTATTTGGTTAAGGGTGACCATTTACCCAAATAAGATTATTATATAGTCTAAGCAGGGCATGTTTGCAAAGGAAGAAGTATGCACTTGGAGTCTCGGAAAAATTAACGAAACTTCCATCCAAATCCAAACATGTATATTGATGAAAAGATGATCACCAAAAACCACACATAAGACAAAAGGCAAGATTCTGAACATACATGAAAAATACGCAGAGTTTCTCCATATACGTACATATTTGTTGTAGGTAAGTGGAACGAATATATGTGCACTGGATAAATGTAACGTTCTTATCTCCTTCTGAAAAAGAAACACATGTATGTGTTGGGCCATGTAAAGACTTGATATTTGTTCACTGCACATACATATCACAAGTTTAAAATTGAAATACCATGCGCTTGGGATGGTGGCTGCCAGATCTACACGGATCAGTCCATAGAGACATGTAGAATCTAAAAATCAAATTGCTCACTGCATAATTTAACTACCTATTACACACTGCAAACATGTATCATAATATGAAATTGCTCACTACGTCCACTGAGATCAAATCAATAAAGAAGTAAGAAAAACAAACCTTCTGCAACATGGTTGGTGGCATTGAGGAGAGTTGGGCGGGAGGAGGAGATGCAGGTCAGCGTTGTGAGGTGCTGGAAGCCGAGGAGTTGGGACGGACAAGTGCCGATCCTGTGGTGTGATTAGTCCTCAGGAGCTTGGCCTTGGCGGAGGAGCACGGGAAGAACCTCGGCGGCGAACTGAGATGACGATGGTGGAGGAGGGGGTAGACCTCGATGGCGGCAGACTGAGATGACTCATCTGGAGGGGGCAGACATTGTGGCTCAGACCTGCAGCGAACTTCGGTGTCCGGCCAACACGAATACACGGTCGATATGGAGAAGAGCAATCAGAGGCAAACTCATGGAGGGGATCCAACGATGGCGGGACGGCGACCCGCCCAGATTCACTGGTGGCGAATGAGATGCCGCCACTCTCGGCAACCGTCCGCGTCGGCTCGTCCCTCTCTCGTAGCAACGACGGATCCACTCCTTTCCCTTTCCCTATTTATCGCAGTCAGTAGAGTAGTATTTGGGCCGCGAAAAGGCCCAGTTAACCACATGCCTCGGTTTTTTCCGGTGGAGCAGCTGCCCTTTAGGACATTTGGCCCAGGAAAAATACAATTGCGGTAGAGAACGAAACACAGAGCAGATTTGACGGCCGAGATCTTTCAAATCCATTGAACGGACGGCCAATAACATCCAAGTCGTGAGAGGGCTGGGAATCTACTATTCTTAAGAAGTTGCTCCCCACTACCTTTATTCTCTTAACATGCACACATGTCACATCATCAAAGGCCCACCACAATATGCATGAGAACAAACTATTTATTATTAGTTCTTCTCATGTATACATCTATTTCATGACACATGACACCTCACTCAACATGCATGATTTTTTTGCATTATATTAAATGGTCCACCACAATATGCATGAGAACAAACTATTTATTATTAGTTTTTCTAATGCACACATTCATTTCATGACACATGCCACCTCACTCAACATGCATAAAAAAGTTTTCCATTATATTAAATAAATATTTCCAACTTCACAATAATAAAATAAAACACATGTAGTATAACATGTATTTTTTACTTTTAGTTTATATATTATTAATTTAATTAATCATGTTTCATACAATCAAATCATCCAAAATATATTTCAATCGATTTCCGCGTCAACGCCCAGGGTATCCTCTAGTTGGTTCAGTTTTAATGTCCTAAATAGGGTGTTTTGTGTTTATTACTTTTGCCCTCGGGGTATAGTTTTTTAATCCGGTTTTTCTTATAAAACTAGATCAAGGTTTTTAATCCGGTCTTTCTCATAAACTAGATCACGGTTTTTAATCTGGTTTTCTTTATAAGCCGGCTTTTTTTTCTCGAATAGAGATCAATATTCAGCCGGGGATTTCTCCCCACCAGGTGACATGTTCAAAAATTGTTTGTTATTCATTTTCACGGCACATGCCGCGTGTAGTTTGTGATATTTATATGATGTGTGCTCCTGCCTCCTGCTGCTGCTGATTAATTTGTTGCTTCTTGTCTACTCAAATTTGTCTTATTTTGTCTGTTTGCCATAAAAGTGTGGAGAATATATCCAACAAGGTACTGGAGAAAGCTGGACAGAACCAGCAGATAGCGAATGCGATGGGCGGGCCTATGGCGCTGGGATTCTGGCACTCCCTTTCCCTTGCCTGGAACCTCTCGAGTCATTGGGTCTCCGGCACTGTCGGGGTATCGGGTCCCCAAGGCGACGGGCTTCTTACGTTCGAGGCGGTTTGCTCCAGAGGTGTGTTTTATTGACATCCTCATTTGTGTGTTCAAGTGCTTACATTCCTTGCAGAGATTAACCGCTTTAGACATCATAGTACACTACGGAGTACAGGTTATTTCTGGATTGCAGAATTATGTGCCGGTTCAGCAGTATTTTCAAATGCTGAACCATATTAATACTAATATCATGACTGGTTAAAGCATGATTGGAATAAGTCTCTCCAAGCTGTTATCACCTATGCATATAATCTGTACATGCATATACCAATTCTTGTAGGTGGTAGACCACTAGGCCAAACATAAAATCTAAATTACAATAGTTGATCACTGAATGTTGCGCATACTCTCAGTACACCGTAGAATTATATAGCTGAATTCAAATATTTGCTCACCAATTGCCGGGCCTAGTCTCTCTAATTAATGTCTTGTAGAAGAGTAGAAGCGTTTTTATCATACTTCCTCCGTTCCTTGATATAAGGTGCCTAAGGTTTTTGCACGGATATTAACGCGTACGTATAATGATACAATTGGGTTGATCTTTCGCTAGAAAAAACGAGAGAAAACAGTTCGAATCAGCCAATAATAGAAAAGAGACCCTCCGTTCTATCTCTTTCCATCGGTATATTTGCCTAGACGGATGATATAATACCAATATGCCATGTGTTTTGGAATTTTTCTCAAAAACTTAGTCACCTTATATCAAGGAACGGAGGAAGTATTTCTTTAGTGATGTTATAAAATACTCACTCCGTGGAAGCCTTCGCCCACACGTGTGGCACCTATCTTTTCCGAATAAGAAACAGCCGTTTCTTGAAGAAAAAAACTATGACGGGACTAGTTTTATTAGAATTGGTTAAGATTCTGTTAATGAAGTATCGCAAACTGTCAGATTGTCCGCTGTACCGTGTTATTGCAGATGTATTGCTTTGCTTCATAAAGTATGTTGGTTCCTATTCCTATTTTATAAGTGGTTATGGATTTTGATTTAACATATCATCACATCCTTCCAGATAAATCTTGGTTCCGGTTTCTACGGATCAGCGACTTGGAGATACTCACAATGGATGCCATACTTGATGTTCCTACTGAAGATGGGAAGCACCAAAAAATAAGGGTAAGGATTCAAGACAGCACGGCGGATCCACCAGCTCGAGAGAAGACACGTTATTTCTACGTTACTCAGACCGCAATTACCATGCCTCGCTGAGGGCGCCGCCAGAGGGACTCGTCGGAGCTGCGTGCTAGCCAAAGCTATGCAGTGCCGGCGAGGGGACTGGAGGACGCCGGTGCTCTCTTCTTCCGTCGCCTCCAGGTTATTAGTTGCTTTGCTATGCATTATCCCCGAGAAATAAGTAGTGCACACTGGACCATAGTAAGCAGGAGATTGGATTATTTCCTGATGTGGCAAATGTGACTGACAGGTTAAATTCATTTGGAGGTTCATTACTCACATTTTTCATAATATCTTTTACTGGTTTCGGTTTCGCAATACAGTTTCCTGTAATGCATATTTGTACCTCATGGCTGAGCATATTAAGAGGAGCTGACGTAGATGAACCTTACCATCACACATTACATATGCCAAATAGATTCGACTAGGCAGGTAAAGGAGCATGGGCCGGTTAGCAGCGGATTATCACAGTGCCTCATGCAAAGCATCCATATTCATATAGCAGCAGCAGGTTAGCAGAAAGCAGTAGCAATATTCAGCGGTGCACAGCTTTGCCTTGACGCACTGCCCGTTCGGTAGGTCGATCTTCTCGTCCTCCATGCTGGCCGCGATCCTTCTGCCTATAGAATGACATAAGGATGAACCAACCATTGTTGTGTATGCGTTTTCTTTTGATTTATAAAGAGATGAGATTTCGTAAAGATTGACCAAGAGAGAAATGGCAAACAATGTTTACATGTCGAAATGGTGGCAGACATAGGCCCTTGATCATCATTAATCATATTTTGAATAATGGTGTCCTACAATATGCATCAAAATCCAACTATCTTCCTACAACATTGATCGAATAAGATGTGCAACAAATGAATCTACCGATGCAAATATTATTTGGAGCAAAGAATTTACCGTGTTTTTTTAACGGTAATTCAAAGATGAGCCCTGGGCAAAAGTTCAAAAAATTCTAAATTTTTTTGTGGTGAAAGATGCTTATATGCGAGATGTTTTGCAAAATTTGGAGAAGTTTGGATTTCTGGATAGCGCGTGGCGAAAAAGACAAATTCTGTCCGGAATAGTGCGTGAATAGTGTTTTCGTGAGAAGCAGCGAATTTCTCTTTTTTGCCGCGCACTCTTCAGAGGTTCGAACTTCTCCAAATTTTGTACGAATATCTCTTCCAAAAGCATCTTCCACCACAAAAAAAAAATTGAGCTTTTTTCATATTTCTTTAATATTTCTTAGTTTTCTCGGGTGCGGATGCACCTGGTTGCAGAAACGCCGCTCCCGTTTTTTTAGGCATTTTGTTGAACAAGGAGTGGGCATGCGAGCCCCCTCTCACAAAGCGGAATTTCACTCGACAGTTCGGTCCGCTAAAATGCCGCTCCGCTCCCGATCCGCTTCCGCCGCCGGCCACTCCGGCCGCGGCGTCCACTCCCCCAACTCAGCGCCGCGCCCCGTCTCCCCTCCCATGGCGTCCTGCTCCTACTCGCCGGGCCGTCTGCACCTCTCGGACTCCAGCTCCTCCCCTTCCTCCTCCCGCTCCGGCGACTCCATGACGGCACCTGCACCCCCCAGGCTGCGTTCAATCATGGTGGCGCCCGAGCCTGCTCCGGCGGCCCCGTCCTGTGCTGCGACCCTGCTGCCTCCCGAGGCGCAGAGCGCGCCGGACCAAGCCCCTTGGATCGATGTGTCCAGGAAGAAAGCCCCGAAGCGACAACGCCCCTCCAATGCCCTGGCGGCTCTCCTGCCGGCGGCGCCGTCGACAGCGGCAGCTCGTCGTCTTGCCAAGGCTATCCAGGGTCTGTGCTACAACTGCACCAGCCCGGACCACATCTCCGTGGACTGCTGCAACCCACCCCGGTGCATTCGCTGCGGAGGCGATGGACACATCTCCAGCGGCTGCCACGAGCGCCGCTCCTCGTCGGACCCATCCTCCACGTCTCTTCGACGGCGACCCCTCCCCGCACCATCGGCCGCTCCGGGCATCCTGGGCCCCGCGCCCCGCACGGCTCCTCGACGGCCCATGGCGGAGCGCCTCTCCCTCCCCTCTGACCCCGGCGCGCGCTCTTGGTCGGACGTTGCGTCCGGCCCCCCTCCGACGCATCCTTCGCCACCCCCTTGGATGGTGCGGTTGCGTTCGCTCCCTCTCCGCCGCCACTTGCCCTGCGACGCGACACCTGTTTCCTGCCCCCCTCGGCCGCCATGATTGGCATGGAGCAGGAACTCCAAAAGGTTGTTTCGTCCTCGTCGGCGGGAACCGCCCGGTCGTCGACCCAGAGGCGGCGGCGGCCGTCCTGCGGGCTTCGTTCGAGGTCGAGGAAACAGGGTTCTCCATCCGCCGTTTCTACCGGGGTGATTTTCTTGTTCTCTGCTCCTCGGTGGCTCTGAAGCAGAGGATGGTCGATGCTGCGCGTGTGGACGGCGCCCTCTTCTCCCTCCTCTTGAAGCCGTGGAACCGACAGCTCCAAGCCACTTCACGGCGCGCCCCGTATCGCCTGGAGCTTGAGCTCGCCGGGATTCCTGCTCACTCTTGGGACCGTCGTGCCGTAGACACCCTATTCGCCGCGAGCGGCTGGATTGAATCGGTGCATCCTTCGACAGCCAACCGCTCTGACATGTCGTCGTTCCGCCTCTCTCTCTGGTCCTACGACCCGAAACTCCTCCCCGACGAGTGCCTTCTCTCCATCCCTGAGCCCGAGCATGGCCAATGGCTCACCCTCCTGTCACCATCCCAGCGCGTCGTTTTGGAGTTAGCTCCCTGTAGTACCCCATCTCCATCACCATCATCGGTATGCGCGAATTCGGGTTTGCGCTCTCCTCCGGCGATGACGCAGACCACAGGCGCTCTGACAATGGCGACAGCGGACATGATGGCCGGCCAAGCGACTCCGACTCCCTCGACGGCCCAGGCGGCCCTCCCCCCCCCCCCTCCTGCTGCGACTCGCCGTCGGCGCGGCCATCGTGGTGGCCGAAAGCGCCGCCATCGCGCTACCCAAGACAGCGTCGTGGACGCTCCTGAGGAACACCTCGCACGCTCCGCGCCGGCCCCCGCCGCAGAGCCTGGCGTCGCCGGCCATCCCGCTCCTTCGCCGTCGAGGTGGGCTCCCTCCTGCGCCCCGGTGGGGCCCACGGCACCAGTCTGGACCTGGCCGCGATGACGTCCCCCGCGCCCTTCCCAACGTCCGGTCCCGCTCCCGTTCAAACTAAAGCAACCCTGCCTGCCACCCCCGTCTCCCTTCCTGCGGGCCCGATGGGAGACATCGGATCACCTCTATCGACTTCTTCCGCAGCTTCTTCCAAGTCGTGTAAGTCTGCAACCCCCCCCCCCCCCGGTGCTGGTCCCAAGGTCTTTGCAAGCAGTTGCCTGCCCCTCTTTGGCAGTTGAGCAACAATCCTGAGGCTCCTTGTCCTCTCCTCTGCGGGCCAGCGCTGATCCGTTCCTCCCTTCTGGACCACGAAGACTGGCTTTCTCCTTGGGATCCTCTTCGAAGACTCGGTCGTTGTCGGAGCCATTGTCCCGACAGAAGATTGAGGCACTGGCGTCACCGTTTGGGCTAAGAGCATCTCCAATAGCTTGTATGTAAGTCTTGTTGGTAAACTATCCATGTCATCTACCAACAAGCTATCATACAAGTACTCCAATGAGTTGTATGTAAGTTATGCAATGAAAGATGTGAAAATAAATGTGGTTGCTCTCTATTCTACCTTGGAGCTTGTGCAAGAGGTGTTGGTTAATCTACATACAACCATGCTCTCTCACCTCATTTATTACATGACACATCATCTTTATATCCTAGGTGGCAAATTTACCAACACCTATCTTACAACCATTGAAGATGCCCTAACGGTGCCATGGCACTAGTCTCTCCCTCCATGGCGGCCACGGTTTCCTGAGGGAACCGTGCCTCACCCCCCCCCCTTGTAGCCTGTTGTAGACCCTTTTCATGTCTCAACGCAACAATTCTATTCTCTCGTGGAATGTCCAAGGCTTAAACTGTCCGGCGAAATGCGCGGCGGTGCAATCCTCGATCGTCGATGCTGCTCCCTCGTTCATCTGTCTCCTCGAGACCAAACTCGAATCCATCTCCCCCCTCTCGGTCGCGGCCATTGCTGGCGCTGACTTTGATGACTTCTGCGTGCTCCCCGCAACGAGCACTGCGGGAGGCATCCTCGTGGCCTGGAAAACCCACCTTGTCCAGGTCACTAATAGATGCGTCGACTCTTTCTCTGTCTCGGTGTTCCTCGAATTTTCTAACGACGAACGATGGTGGATCACGTCCGTGTATGGCCCCACGGTGGATTCCCTCGAACCTTTTTACTCGATAAGTTGCGATCAGTACGCGCCGCCTGCCCGGGCGCTTGGTCAGTCGCTGGGGACTTCAACTTGATCCAAGATGCCGCTGACAAAAATAACACCCGCCTGAATCGACGCAGCATGAACATGTTTCGCCGCTGCCTCAACGATCTCGAGCTCATGGAGACACCGCTGATAGGTCGTCGCTACACTTGGAGCAATGAGCGTGTGAATCCCACCCTCGAGCGCATTGATCGCTAGTTCGGTTCTGTTGATTGGGATGATCTCTATCGCGACAAAGTCCTCTCTGCCCTGTCCTCGGCGGTCTCCGACCACACGCCCATTCTTATGCCCACGGCTATTGGATACCGGTGCAAAGGTCGCTTTCGTTTTGAGAATTTTTGGACGCCCCTTGAAGGCTTCCACGACGCGGTAGCCAGGGGATGGGGTAGCGTGTCTGCAATCGCTGACCCATGCGCTCGTCTCCACTCCAAACTGATGGCTACAACAAAGGAGCTCCAACGCTGGAGCCAGGCTAAGGTGGGATGCATCCGAGATCAGATGATTTGCGCCAAAGAGATCATCCTCCGCCTTGAGCAGGCCCAAGATGACCGTGCCCTTTCCTCGGCAGAAACTTGGCTACGCAACTCCCTGAAGAAGAAGCTCTTGGGACTGGCCTCCCTCAACCGCACCATGGCCCGCCAGCACTCGCGGATCCGTACCATGCGTGAAGGCGACACGAACACGTGCTTCTTCCATCTCACGGCCAACAGACGTCGCAAATGTAGCTTCATCTCTAAGGTGCGCAATGAGACTAGGGAAGCCGCTACGCAATAGTCCATCGAGGATCTGGCGGCGGATTACTTCTCGGACATGTTGGGGACTCCTCGCCCACGCCATCATGGCCTGGACCTTGAATCACTTGCGCTTGAGAGGGCTGCCCTGGGAGACCTCGACCCACCCTTCTCGGCGGATGAAATCTGGAAGGCGATCCATGCCCTCCCCACTGATCGGGCCCCGGGCCCAGATGGTTTCTCGGCCCTCTTCTACCAATCCTGCTGGCCTCTCATCAAGCTTGATGTGATCGAGGCGATCGACCAATGTTGTCGCCTGGATGGCAGCTCTATGCACCTGCTGAACCAACCTTTTCTGGTGCTTATTCCGAAACGGGAGGCGGCGATCGACATCTCTGACTTTAGACCGATCAGCCTGGTCCATAGCTTCCCTAAGATTCTGGCTAAGCTTCTTGCGAACCGCCTCGGACCTTGCCTCTAGGATCTCATATCCATCAATCAGAGCGCATTCATCAAGGGGCGCTCCATCCAGGACAACTTCTTCCTGGTCCAGCAAACGACTAAGCTCCTCCACCGTAAACGCATCCCGGCCATTCTCCTAAAACTCGACATCTCCAAGGCTTTCGACTCGGTAGCCTGACCCTTCCTTATCGAGGTGCTAAGACATCGCGGATTCAGATATCGGTGGATCAATCTCATTGCCCTGCTGCTGCGCACCTCATCATCCAGGGTGCTTATAAATGGCAGCCCGTCGATGTCTATCGCCCACGCATGTGGCCTTCGCCAAGGCGACCCCATATCCCCTATGCTTTTTCTTCTGGTCATCGACACCCTCGACGCCCTGATTCGGAAGGAAGATGAGTTGCGGATCCTGACCCCCCTCCCCAATGGCATCAAACATCGTGCTTCTCTATTTGCGGATGATGTGGCCCTTTTCCTCCGCCCTGAGCCGCAGGACCTGCGTGGCACCAGATTGCTCTTGCAGCTTTTCGGCGAGGCGTCGGGACTGGTTGTCAATATGAACAAATGTGCTATGGTCCCGATCAGATGTGAAGCTGTCAACTTGCAAGATCTCTCTGACGTGTTCCCGTGCAACTCCCTCTCCTTCCCGATCCAGTACTTGGGCCTCCCTCTCTCCCACTCAAAACTGAAAAAAGCGGACCTCCTGCCTCTTGTTGACAAGCTGGCCAAGCAAATCCCTAGATGGAAGGCGGGATTGATCCCCACCAGTGGGCGGATCATTCTCCTCAACGCGGTACTCATGGCCATCGGTGTGTACCACATGCTGTCCTTGGACCTCCCCCCATGGATACTTCGCGCCGCCGACAAAATTCGCCGGGGTTTCCTTTGGGCGGGCATGGATCGCGCCAACGGAGGCCAATGCCGAGTGGCATGGCCCATCGTGTGCTCTCCTCGACGGTGTGGCGGGCTGGGAATCCTTGACCTTCGAGGCCTGAACAACGCGTTGCGCACTAAGTGGCTGTGGAAGGCGAAGACTGATGCTGCGCTCCCCTAGAATGTCGTGGCGCTTGATACCACTGATGAAGCGACCGCCATCTTCAGGGCCTCCTCTCGGGTGTTGATCAGAAGCGGGGACTCGACATTGTTTTGGCAGGATTGGTGGATCGGCGGCTTGAGCATACCACAAATTGCGCCTGATCTCTTGGCGGCTATCAAACCGCATGCTCTAACGCAGCGTACTATCCAGGAGGGCCTCGATGGCGCCTCTTGGACGTCCGACCTGCGCGGAAGGCTATCGGCTACAGCCATCGTTCAATTCCTCGACCTATGGCAGCGCATCTCCATGATCACCACTTCTCCCGCCCCAGACGAATGGACCTGGAAGTGGTCGGCTTCTGGTGACCACTCCACCAAGTCGGCGTATGAGGCCCTCTTTGCTCCTCGGATTGACTGTGGCTGGGAACATCTCATCTGGTCTCCCTGGGCACCGATGAAGTACAAGTTCTTCGCGTGGTTGTCTCTGCGAAACCGCGCCTGGACCTCTGATCGCCTGGCCAAGCGAGGACTCCCACACCAATAGGCCTGCCCCCTTTGCTGCCAGCACGAAGAGACCATCGAGCACCTGCTCATCCAATGTGTCTACGCTCGGGAGATTTGGCATCTCATGCTCTCCTGGGTCGGCCTGACCGCGCCCCCAGCGCCGGACAGCGAGTTACTCCCTTGGTGGTGGCGCATACAATGGATCGCGCACCCCAAGACGCGCCTAGGAGTTTCCTCTATCATTCTTTGCACGCTGCGGAGCCTCTGGATGGAGCGCAACCGGCGAGTCTTCAAGAACAAATCTCTCAGCCCTTCGGAACTCGCGAGTCAGATCAAAGATCTTTGCTTAGATTGGAAATCGGTGGGTAATGGTAGCCTTAAGCGAGTAGTCCCATGAACCTGTAAGCGGATAACAGGAGCCCTTCTACGAGCACAACAGCCGACCTGTGGCGCTCTACTCGAACTCCTGTCTGTAATAACTCCCATTCCTCTTAATATATTGACACGCAGACCTCCCGTGTGTTCTCCAAAAAAAGGGAGTGGGCATGCCCGAGGTCGACCATGTCCTCCATAGCCCACTACCTTTGGAGCTCCGACGAATCGGCCATCGTCCCCATGGCAACATGCCCTCCGTAATGGTGTTCAGGATGCTCCCGGTCTACTAGCCCACCGGAGAATGGTTTGGTTGTGCTGAAAATTGCATTTTTGCAGTCTTCAAGATGGACGGGCCCGGTGGGGTCATGTTCCTTCCGCCGGTGCTCTCTTTGAGCGACATTCTCTGCCTTGCAATTAACCGCCATGGTTGAAATCCCGGCGAATTCTATCGAGGCATCCTCCACGCTGGTCGCGTGGGATGAGAACGACTTCTACGATAACAGGCATGAATGGCGACGCTAACAGGGAGCAAGAGTGGAGGTGTGCGGTGCGTGAATTGATGGACGGAGACGAAAGAAGTGTGACCGATTTAGTAGACCGATCAATTTATAATAAAATCTAGATGGATCTCGTATGTCGGATCCAACGTGATGAACGCCCAAGCATGTTCGGGTGTTCCATATCGATCCTACAGTTGAGATGCATATGAAAATATCGATCAGCCCAAGCGTTTAAAATAAATTTGTTTGATCCGGTTCAATGGCAAAAATAAAAGCTTTGCTACACCTACAATGTTTATGGGGTTTACGGATGATGTGATAGCTTTTAAATTAAGATTAATAGAGCATGAACCCACCTTAAGATTCAGGTATGGTTTAATTACGTAGAAACATTACGTAGGTCTATCGTTTTCAACAAAATAATCATCTAGATAAAGATCGGACAAACCATCCAGACGTTTGAAGAGAATTTTTCAACGCTTTGTTTGAATGTCTGTATTGGAGAGCTCTGTATTGAATTGGTTGGAATACCAATTTCACAATGAAATGGAAATGGACATGAATACGAATTCATTTGTTTGGTTGTTCACTAAATTGAATGTTGGAATTTCAGTGATGTTTCATTACCAATTCATGTTTGGATGACAAAGTTAGAAATTGCATGGTTACATAAGTATGAAGAATGTGAATATGGAATCATCCCAGCAGATTAACGAACATCCCAACAGATTAACGAAACAAGGATTCGGAGTTAGAATCATCCTCAGGTTGTCTCTTTATGAAGACTAAAAATCTAGGATCTCTTAATTACATCAGCACTCTAATAACCACATGTATGACTGAAGATTGATAAGGAACTGGAAGGGCAAACTTCAGTTTATCACATTGATTCGAGAAAAATGGAGTACCGAGCCAGAATGAGCAGCCATCAGCCACGCTTGCTCGCGCTGCACGCCAATCCTTTTTGCTGCTTGCTTGCCAGTTCTTGTTCACCAATCCTTTCCGCCAGTGCTTAATGCCGCTGCTCACCACTCCTTGCCGACGCTGCTTCCAGTCACGTGGGGGAAGAACTACCGCCGTGGTGGGCGCGCATGTGGAGGAGGCTGGGACACGGAGCGGCGGAAGAGCTGCCAGCTTTAGTTCGGAGGCCGGCGGAGCTCCCTGCTCCTTTCCTCCACAGGCGACGGGCCGGCGGGGTTCGTCGAGGCATGCGTGCGTGAGGGGGGAGGGCGGCGGCAGAGCTGCCTGTCAGCTTTAGTTCAGAGTTCGGCGGAGCTGCCTGCTCCTTTCCTCCACGGGCGGCGGGCTGGCCAGGTTCGTCGAGGCCCGCGTGCGTGAGGACCGAGGGCGGCGGCAGAGCTCCCTGCTTCTCTCTCCATCGCGGCGTCTATTTTACAATTGAGACGAACCGGTACGTTTTGCGGGAGTGAGCGTTTCTGAACAAATCGGAGGTCGCAGGCTCGGTATTCGTCGGAGGCGTACACGGGCTAGATGATTCAGGCTCTGTATCGAAGTTCATTTCCATCTTCCAATACATAGGACATCCAAACAGTTGAATTGGAGGTTAGTAATACCAATTCCAAATTCACATGCTGAATACGATACATCCAAACGCAGTGTAAACGTATTCTATCCCTCTCAGACTCCGTGGCCCCACTGTTGAACGTGACGTGCTGCTTTAGGCTCCAACGACAACTTTGATTTATCCGATCTTACTTTGGCATATGACATCATCTGGCTTGTGCGATCGAAAGCGCATCCATGCATCTTTGGCTTTAGCTAAGCACTTTAATTTGTTCGCAAACGAAGCAAGGTATATTATGCTAGTGAAAAGTCATATTCTTACCCACTGTCTGTCTATTTCTCGTTTAGTGCTCTCAGTATTGCCTTTTTGTTTTGCTCCCTGTAGATTTTTCATATTAATTTGTGTCCTAGGCTCCTAGCTGTAACAATGTGGAGATCCACTACAAGAAAAACCTTAGTTGCCGAGGGCAAAAACTATGCCGAGAGCTTTTTACCGGGACTGTCGGCATAGGTTGAATAAACCCGACGGTAAAGAGAAAATCATCGGCAACAGTACCACCATCGGCAAATGAATAGATACACCAAAGGCGGCCATCGGCAAAGGTCTACCCGTTGGCGCAGCCGTCAGCTATGCCAAGGGCCACCATCGGCATAAAATAACTGTTGGCAAGTAAAACGGGCAGCCGCCGCCGTTACATATTAAACTGGTGCCACGCATTTGCAGAGGGTTTTACCCTCGGCATATCTAGACAATTTAAGTGCAAAAATAATGTTTTGGACAACTGAATTAGTGATTTTCTCCAGTCTTTGGATCTTCATTCTCTTTTTCTTTCAAGCCCGTCTTCTACTCAAATCATGGCTTTAACTTTCTCAATCTGACACCTTCAATGATGTATCCACGTAGTCATGTTCAGTGGTTGCTCGATAAAACATTGCATCCAAACCTAAATTATGTGCTGGCTTTGTTAATTTTAAGATATTATATCAGTTTAATATTTTAACGGAAATAATAGGTACCGAACGTCAGGCACCAGAGGAGTCCGCCCGAACGCTACAATCAGCGTCCATCGCGTTGTACGAATTTTACGGCGGCATGCAGTGCCACGTCAGCTGATGGACAATGTTCGGTACATGCAGAGTAGTCCGAACGGCACAATGTACTAGTACTAGTCTCCTACTTACTCAACAAAATATTTGAGCTTTTTCTAAGTCAAAAGAGTTTTATCTCTTAAATAAAAAAATCCGTTCAAAATTCCGTTCGTATCATTAAATCCATTGCAACGAGATCTTTAAAACTAGACCACATATTGGCATGTTTCGACAACTTTTCTTTTGACAAAACATTGTCATGCTATTCATACTGAAATTGCCATGGTGTTTACACTAAATTTACCATGATGTGTTTTATTTATTTTTTCGCTAGATTTAAAACTACCGTTGTTTTTCGGATACTTTTCACTCATCGGTGAACACCCCGGAGAGTTGCGTCGAGTAGATATTCGTCGGTCGGGAGAGGGGCTGGGGGTTATGATTCACGGCATGGCGGCGTAGAGAAGATTCTTCAGTGCATATCGACGTGCAACGGCGGGATGAGGAATGGCAATTTCATTTCATGGATCATGGCAATTTTACATTAATACAAATACTTTTCACTCATCGGCGAGCACCCCAAAGAGCTGCATCGAGTAGATATCCATCGGTCGGGAGGGGGTGTGACGCCCCCAAAATCAGACCGTATACAGTAATCATACACACAAGGTACACGATCGAGATCAGGGACTCACGGTAAGATATCACAACACAACTCTATAAATAAAATAATACAAGCTGTTTAATACAAGCCAGGGGCCACGAGGGCTTGAATACAACAGCTCGAGAGCACAAAGTTAGCGGAAGCAAAAGTATCTGAGTACAGACACAAGAATACAAGGTTGCCTTAAGAAGCCTAGCACAAATCACAACAGATCGAAAAGGCGAGGCCTCCTACCTGGGAACCTCCAAACTACTCCTCGTCAACGGGGAACTCGACGTCGTAGAAGGCATCGGGGATCTTCACGTTCCGGTGGTCGGCATCGGGGATCTCCTGCTCCCGAACTCCAAGGACCCAACATCGACTGCAGCAGCCGATCAGGCAAAACAAAAAGGGAGAAATAAAGCAAAGGTGAGTATCTAGCATACCCGCGAGTCTTACGTCCGCTACTAAGCATTTATGCATTGTATCAAAATGGAAAGGGGAGGCTATATATAGTGAACTGCAAGGTAGAAATCAGAGTAAGGGTAAGAAGGTAGGCCTATCGAAGACTAGCATCTTCCGACGAGTCTTGAAGCATGAGGAGAGAATAGCCAACAGTTTATATAAAGCATAAAGTAACAATGCAGCAGAAGTTGCTGCAGCATTGTATAATAGTAAGTTGTAATAATTAGCAATGCCTCCAAGATCACCTCCTCGACATCCCAGCGAGGAAGAAAACCCGGAACCATGCAGTTTAGTAATAATAGTTTGTAGTGGTAGGATCTTGCTTCGGCATAAAGCGTCCTGTTACCGTGGACACGGCTATTCGAATAGATTAATCTTCCCTGCAGGGGTGCACTTGTGTTACACTACATGCACGGATCTCCAGGGTGGCGGGCACCTTGTTAGGGAATGCTCCACCGAGGCTATCCGAAACTCCACAGCCCATCTTTCAAACTCAAGAGAGAGGTCATCCGTCGGACTATATCCTATGTACGCGGGGCTTTGGACCCTAACCCCGACGTACTCCTGCACGGTCCGAGGCTGGCCGGTGAAGTTAAAGCAAATCCAAATAAGACACCACCGCACGAGCAAATAAGACAACAACACTTCCCGGCGCAGGCCTCGGTACTGCTGATGTCTGAAGAGTCCTCGGACGAGACTATGAAGCAGAGGAGCCCATAACTCGTAATTCCCACGGGTAGGTAGTGCGTACATGGCATATAGCCAACTCAAGACATCCACCGAACCATTAAGAAATTTATTTATTTTCTGTCGGAACAACCTTTATCGTTGTCCTTATTTAGGTGAGTCGCGGACAACGACAACAGTTAGGTCCACCAGTAACATCGGTGCCTGCCCTGACGTCCCACCAACTCGTGCGGTTACCAACAAGGTGAACCGTCTCCTTACCTTGTCTCGCGTTTTCTCCGAAGAGCTCGACTTTCGTACAACAGGATATCTGTCGGCCACGAACAGTACCAGGCCCGCCGCACACCGGTGGAATACACCTGACCTGTCGTTCCGCTAAGATACCCTGCGCGGGCACCGTTGGGTCACCCGACTCCTTACCTGTAAGGACACTAGTTGATTCGAGTGCCTACCATCAAGTGAAACCAGGAGGAATCACCCTCGATGGTACACTTGAAGAGGTTCGACAGAGACATCAGCGGAATGAACTAAAGAGGAATATTCTCGTATCACCCCGGTGGTGCCGAGACACCAGCTGTAAGGCCCGATATGCGGTACTGTTCCAGATCTAGGTGTTTCCACCCAGATCCGGGGACGAAGCACATATCGGTCCCACCGCGACATATGACAAAGCCATATGCCCCGGATTTCCAACATGATATCACAACATTATAGATACAAGGATACAACATCTCATACAATCGTCATACAACTGTGTTAATACAATACAACAGCAGAAGATACATGTCTGAGTACAGACTACAACCAATTGCCTAGTGGCAAAGAGAAAAACATTGATCCCCATAACCACACGGGTCCAGGCCCTCCGCCGGGATCCGCCTAACTATTCGTCGTCGAGTCTCCGCGTGGAACGTCGAAACCCATACCTGTTGTCGATCGAGAACCCTGAAAAGAGTTTGGGGGTAGTATCATGAGTACAGAAGTACTCAGCATCCAACTGTAGTGGTCAACTGACCCAGCAAGGACTTCATCACTCGTCATTCTAGGACAACTAGTAGTTTACGGTAAGGAAGGGGTAAGTGGTGAGGTTCCTGCCGCACTAGCATTTATGAAGTGGCTAACGATCTAGAGAGTAAGGTAAGAAGCCAAGAATTCGATGAGGAATCGCCTCCAACAAGTCTTGCTATCAACTACTTACGTAAACATAACACCTATCCTATCCTTGTCCTCCTCTTCGCATCCTGACGAAGAAGAAGCAGTCAAGGCACACACACGTTGATCAAGTTATATTAAGATTATCTCAGTTGTTGTTGTCTATGAACAAGGAGTAGGTCTCAAGTCGTCCATAACCGTGGACACGGATTCTCGAAAAGATTTAACCCTGCAGGGGTGTACCAACTGCCCATTACAAGGCTCCGCACGCACGCCCATCTCTCTCAGTTGCTACCCATTATAGGCAACCATTTTATGATTTAGTTCCGAGAGATCCGAAACGACAGGTCCCTCTAACTAACAACGAACAAATCCGGGTGGCCCCCGGTGAGTCGACATCCAGCTCAGGAGCTGCCACGCTCTCGATCTAGTCTCTACCATCTGTCGCAGGTTTGGATAGCCGGTTAATCACACATGGGAAACCGGGTCCTCAGCCGGACAAAGTGGGCCAGCAAGGGAACTATGTCCTCACTGGTCCAGGTTGGTTTGTACACAACTGGCGGCCGACCAGCACACACACGGTTTCAAATGGTAAATCATCTTGGGCCACCAGTGGAAATGTTTGAAGCTAGGTAGGTAAGAAAAGGGGACCCCATAAAATCCCACACGCGGTTAGGCACGCTCAGTCTTAAAACCAATACCCGGAACTCGGATCCTAGGTGACTCGAATGGAACAAAGCGTCGGGGCGGGATAGCCTAGACCTTCCATCCTTCGTCGAATATAGTCAACATTATAATAATCATATCATCAACAACAATATAATAATGTGATAGCCCAAACCAAGGATTAACAGGGTAACATCGTAGCATCCTAAGCATGCATACTAAGCAGGGGTTGAGCAACGAGCAATAGTAACATAGCAGTACATGGTTTGCTGGGAGGGGACATGGCTGTATCGGTTTGAGAGAGGCTGTAAACATGTGGTAGGATCAAACATCGAACCTATCCTAGACTAGCATGTAAACCGCTGGTTGAAATAGAATGGATCATAAGTAGTGTATAGTCCTTGCCTGTTGATAAGTCGGGTTCCGAAGGTGTAGTTGATCGCAAGCTTGCATCGTCTCCGAGAGGTACCCACGGAAGCACACAAGACGGTAAACACTTGAAATCAATCAACGAGCAAGCATCTATTACTACGAGGCAAACACGAGCAAGCATCAACAAGAAGGAAACATGAGACATCGCACCTACCGTCAAGAGCGGTTACAAACAGGTTAAGTGGAGTACTCTTCACACACGACGATACCGCACATTTGGAAAGGTTCAAGTTGTTTAGCTACAGGTGATCAACAAAGATTGTTAACACGACATCTCACTCAAGCATGGCATAGCACACAAACATGACAAGAGCTGAAGCATAAATAAACTATCTAATCTAGTCACTTTAAGTGGGGGGTAAAACCTATACATGACATCTATTACGGACCCACGATAATTATTGCATTTGGTACTGTTTTTCCCTAAACAATATTTTATTATTTTTATTAGCAAGAAAGAGCAGCATAATCACAATCTACACAAAATTCTAGTCAAGTAACATATAAAGAACATTTTAAACGGCGCAACAGTTAAAAAGTTATGGCAATTAATGTTTACAGTGGCAAGCAGTGTAATTTAGCAGGTAAAAAACATGTAAACAAAGTCAAACATGGCAACAAGCAACATTTTAGTAAACTACACGAAAAACAAAGCAACTTTCATATTTAACGCGTCGCGATCGGAGCTACTGGTGAAAAGATACGGGCACCGCAAAATATAACAATAATCTGCAATTTTATTTATAAACCAGAGAGAGAAAAAAGTCTACTGGGCCGAAACTCTGCTGGGCCTAAGCAGGAAAATGAAAAAAGAAAAAAAGGGGGGCGCTCATCGTGGGCCTCGGCCCAGGCCAGCTGGGGAATTGGGCTGCTGGCCTAACTGGGCCGCTAGGGCGCGCCGGCCCACAGGAGGTCCGCGCAGGGGACGAGCGAGCGGGCAAAGGGACGGCTCGATCCCGAGCTCAACTCCACGGCGGCGGCGCCAGCCTGCGCCGGCGACTAACGGTGGGCCATGGGGCGGTGCGGCTGGCCGGCGGCAGGTGCGTCCGGTGGCGAAGGAGGCGGATCCAGGGGAGGGCCGTTCGGATCCAGACGGAGCTCCCATATCGGGCAATGGAGAGCTCCTCCTCGAGGCTTCGGCCAAGGCGGGCGGCGGCTCCGGTCCTGGAGAGGAGAGAGGGAAGAGGTGAGGCAGGGGGAAGGAGAAGAGAGAGGAGAGCGCGGGAGGACCTGCGGTGCCCGAGCTCGCCGGGGTGCGGCGGCTGGTCGGAGACGGAGGAGCTCGGGAGGAGGGCTGGCTCAGGCATAGGAGGTGCACGGGCGCGGAGGCCTGCGGGCGGTTCCACGGGGAGACGTGGCGGCCTCTGGGCCATCGGATCGCGAGATCTGACGGTCCAGAGCGCTTGGAGTGAATTTTTCAGATCTGATGGGCTAGGGTTGCGAAAATGGGGCTATTTTTTCAGATCTGGGGGCTGGTGGCTGCCTATTTGGCTTAGGGGAAACCCTAAGTGGGATGGTGGTCTATATATAGCCCCGGTGGCTGGCAGTTTGCAAAAACATCCCCGGTTTATCTCTCGCGCGCGCGGTGTTTACGTTTCTGACCGCCGGGGGTCCGCAGTACCTCCGATTCGGGTAAAACTTCAAACTGCGCGATCAGCGTGTCGAGCCAGCGGCGTTCACCTCGCGCTGGAACCGTTCCGAGAAAAATTTCCGGCGCGCTATCAAAATAACCCATTTAATGATTAAACGGGGTTTTTCGTTCCGTTGGCTGCGGCTGATCTCGTGCGGTTTTTGCAACGGTGATCGGGCGAAACCCGGTGTCGCAAATGTCGAGTGTCAGGGTGGCAAGGATCGGTCTCCGTACGATACGAGATAAGAGGGGGGAAATAAGCGTCGATCGATAAATCGGGGATGCAAACACCGCAAACAAATCGGACAATCAAACAATTCACACCGAAAACAAAATTTTAAATTTTGTGAAATCTGGGCTGTTCCACCAGCGGAATGAACTAAAGAGGAATACCCTCGTATCATCCCAGTGATGCTACGCTACTAAGCCGACGAGAGTGAAATACGAGTTCGTCCACTCGTAAGTCAAAGTCGAAGCGACTCAGCGAAGTCTCGCCGTTGTAGGTTCCCTAGGGCGTCTGCATTGATCCGTACCTGTTGCAGTTATAATATTTTGTAATCCGTGTTCACTCACCAGAGTGATCACGGCCCGCTATTCAAAACCTAGTTAACAATGCGCAGGGTTTACTGCTGAATAATATATGTATATTTAATAGGCAGCATAGGATAAAAAAAGGTAATCAAGGAGCGACAAAAACAGGCTATGCAATTGAATAGGTAAACAACGTAGCAGCAACAGTAAAAATGCCTAGTGCAAGAAATGTACGGAAAGATAGGCGATATCTGGGGAAGAGAATGACTCTGCTTGCCTAGAACCTCGACGGTAGGGGTAGGGTCATCGACGAAGTAGTCGTACTCGGCAACGGTGTTGTCGGCGGCAGTGTCGAGGTCTACCGGAGAATAAAGGGGGGAGAAACAATAAATACACGGCAATAATATCAATACAAAGGTAAGACATAGAAGATACAAAGCAACGGGGCTCTAACGCAGTGTTAAGTATTTTTAGGCGGAGCGGGAATTTATCTGGGGATGACTCATCGGTACCGGTTGATTACCGGACAGATGATCCAGAGGGGAAGGTTCCATGTCTGCAGTGTTAGAGACATCTGACAGACATGTGGATAGTGTATCCGTGCTCGATGATCCATTCTGAACAACTTTCATGTTCAGAATAAATTCATCCGGATAGTTTATCGGTATCGGGGAATCATCGGACAGTCGGTCCGGAGGGGGACGGTTCGATGTTCGTTATGTTAGAGGGGTGTGGTAGACATACGGAAAGCGTATTCGTATTCGTTATATTTTTCTGATCAATTTTGATATATAAATTGTTTTAATCGGAGTTACGGTTTAAAAGATATTGAATTTCAAAGTTTTAATCAATTTAAATAAATATCTGAAATTTTCTTTATTTATTAAATATCAACATTATCCACTACCTTATCCATAACAGTGCTGACATGTGGGCTCCACATGTCAGCCTCACTTTTTACTAATTCAATTTATTAATCTAATTATTCAGTGGGGCCTACATGTCATACTCACATTTCTATAAAAACCTTTTAATTAATTAAACAACAGTGGGGCCCAGGTGTCATACACTCTTATTTAGTCTAATTCATTTTAGTTAAGTTAATAAACAGGGGCCCACATGTAAGCCTCACAGAGGCAATTAAATTTAATAGTTCAATTAATCTAAACTAATGGACTATGGCCCACATGTAAGCCTTAGATGGATATTTTATTTAGCAGTTAACTAATCAGGGGGGTTAGGCTAATTAAAAACTGGGGGAGGTTAGACCCCAGCTAACTCACGGCGGCCCAGGGAGCACGCCGGCGGCGCAGCTCCGGCACGGCGGCGAGGCGGGTCTAGGCAGGGGTTCGGGGCGTGGGGTGTGGGCACGCACGAGGGGCGCGAACCACCGGAGAGGGCGCGCGAAGCGCAGCCACGGCGGCGCACTGGGCGCGTGCATGCGCGGCCAGAGCACGGCGAGCACGCTGGCGGGGGGGGGGGATACAGCGAGAAAATTGAAGGAGGAGGGGAGCTACGAGGGGGAGAGCTCACAATGAGCCAGAAGGGGACGGCACTGGGCTTGGGGAGGCACTGGCGAGGGCGAACCGAACATGGCGGCGGCGTGGCCGAAGCTTGAAGACGACGGCAATGGCGGGGTTGGAGGGGTCCTCTGCTTGCGTGACTCGGCGGAGAGGAAGAGGGGGCCACGACAATCTTTTCTTGCCATGGAGGCGAGGTGAGGCGGCGGCTGGTGGTGGAGATCGACAGGGAGGTGTACATGGTGGTCGGGTGCTACGGGGAAGAAGAGAGGCGCAGGGGATCTGAGAGGGATGGGGGATTCTAGGGTTTCGAGTGGGGGGCTCGGGCAGACCTTATCCACACAAGGGCGTGGGGGGGCAGGTGAGGGAAAGGGCGGCCGGCATGGCCAACAGTGGCCATGGCCAGGTCGCCGTGAGGGGTGGGGGAATAGGGGAGGGAGCTGGTGGGAGAGAGAGGAGAGAAGGGGGGTGGGCCGGCCGGGCTCGTTGCCCTGAGCGTAGTATAGGCTTTTTTCTATTTTGTTTTATTCCTTTTTTTATTCTTTTTTTTTGTATTTATTTAGTTAGTTTTTGGATTTTTGTAAAATATGGAACTTGTCCCATAATTAGGGTTGCACTTATACTACTGGTACAAAAAGTTTGGGCAATTATACAAATCATTTAGTATTTTATTTAAATAATAAATGGTTAAATTGAACTGTTTAAACTACTGTTTGAATTGTTTATTATTATTGATCATTGCAATAAAAGCCCAATGTTAGTTTAACATGGCCAACTGATTTTTAGACATTTAACAAAATTGGTTCCATAATTTTTGGACAAAGTTTTATTTGCCACATTGTTTTTATTATCCACCAAAAGGGGTTTTGGGTTTTGAGTTGATTCCAAGTGAACAAAGTGCATTGGGCATTTGTTTTGAATATCAACCATCGTGGTTATGAATATGATCAACTGCAAATTTTGATCAAGGCAAGGAGAGTAACAGTGATTAGCAAACAGTGATGACCAACAATGAGGGTGATTACTGTTACAGACTCTGAGGGTGTTACAAATCTCCCCCACTACAAGAATTCTCATCCCGAGAATTAAAAAGGTAGTGGTAGGGGTAGAGCTTCGGTTTCGTATCCTAGCAATCCTTCTGGTTCTTGCTGGCCTAATCGAAGAAATTAATCCTTCACGTTGATGTCTTCACTGTTCTGCATTGGTGCATCTCGATGAGTTGTCATTCTTACTTCGAGGGCTCCATTGTACTTACGAACAGGGTAAGAGGTAAAGCTTATGGGGGTCGGATCGATACAAGGTTAATCAACCGGGGTTGTCCAAGGGAAGTGGGCATAGGGTATCTCTCGAGTTGAAACACAGGGAAACACATCGAGGGAAGCAAAAGAAGGTATGGGAAGTTTTCAAGCGGATATGCAAGCATTCGACGTTGGTAACGGAGGATGGAAAGGGGTCCAGAGCATCAGGCATAAGCACTGAGTCTGATATCGAGCTGAATATCACAAGGTAGAGGACTCATGAGTTGCATACAAGGTCAAGCAAGAGGAAATAACCTTGAGAACATAAAGGTACAAGAGAGTCAGGTTTCGATCCTGTGGAACTGTGGGTTATGGGGCCACATTGAATAATAAGGGTGGCGACATTCCATGCGATCGCGATGCAAGGTTTGTCAGAGAACATTTCGTCAGTTATCTCGGCAACAATGTCGGTAACAAGGACAGTGGACAAAGAGAACCACTTTGCAAAGCTCTCGTCCATCGTCGGTAACCAAAAAGGTTATCCACGATAGTAACAGATTGTACCACAGATTAGTACATCAAAGTGTTTACATAAGCAGGGGATTATCACTGCTTAGTTAAGACACATTATAGGAAAGGTTAAACAGACCAATGGAAGGGAAAATGTGATCATCATATTAAACAGACCAATGGAAGGGAAGATGTGATGATACACAAGTATCAGGTGTATATCTTTCCCAAGGGAAGGCAGAGCACGATATACATGACCAAGTGGTATTGGCAGAGAGTCAAGGGAGGTTGTCGATGATAACACAATCATTGATGGCAAGGATGGTATTTCACATGATGAATCCAATTCGACACATGGAAGAAACCATGTAAGATTAGTCGGATAATAATCCACCAAACGTCGGGTGGTTCGCAAAGAATCTTCTGTGAGTATCGGCACTCAACCAAAAGGAGAAAGAATGCAAAGGCATCGGGTGATAGAAGCATCGAAATAAGTCGATGCTTAAGTACAAGGGAATTATTATTTCCAGATCGAGAGGTGGATGTAATTATCCATACTGACTTATCGGTGGCAGGGGATGGCAAAGGCGATGAACACGTAGGTTCTCGGGAATTTATCGGAGCGAATCTACGAAATCTTCAGGTGAAGCAAGCGATCATCTTGGGTGAAGGGCTCTCCGGGAGGAAGTAGTCACGAGAACCTAATGCAGAGTTAGCAAAATCTTTAACCCGAAATATATGAGAGATTAGAGTTCCAGAGTAAAGGTGCGGAGAAAAAGATCCTAATACCACCCAGTTTGAGACGTGGGCCGATAAGCCACACGACACTGTTAGTAAAGTAGTTTTTCAACGACTAGACTGGACTTCGACCAACTAGTTGGAAGGGGTGTCCTACAGGCAGTCGGCTCTGATACCAACTTTTGACGCCCCCAAAATCAGACCGTGTACAATAATCATACACGCAAGGTACACGATCGAGATCAGGGACTCACGGTAAGATATCACAACACAACTCTATAAATAAAATAATACAAATTGTTTAATACAAGCCAGGGGCCACGAGGGCTTGAATACAACAGCTCGAGAGCACAAAGTTAGCGGAAGCAAAAGTATCTGAGTACAGACACAAGAATACAAGGTTGCCTTAAGAAGGCTAGCACAAATCACAACAGATCAAAAAGGCGAGGCCTCCTGCCTGGGAACCTCCAAACTACTCCTCGTCAACGGGGAACTCGACGTCGTAGAAGGCATCGGGGATCTTCACATTCCGGTGGTCACCATCGGGGATCTCCTGCTCCTGGACTCCAAGGATCCAACGTCGACTGCAGCGTCCGATTAGGCAAAACAAAAAGGGAGAAATAAAGCAAATGTGAGTATCTAGCATACCCGCGAGTCTTACGTCCGCTACTAAGCATTTATGCATTGTATCAAAATGGAAAGGGGAGGCTATATATAGTGGACTGCAAGGTAGAAATCAGAGTAAGGGTAAGAAGGTAGGCCTATCGAAGACTAGCATCTTCCGATGAGTCTTGAAGCATGAGGAGAGAATAGCCAACAGTTTATATAAAGCATAAAGTAACAATGCAGCAGAAGTTGCTGCAGCATTGTATAATAGTAAGTTGTAATAATTAGCAATGCCTCCAAGATCACCTCCTCGACATCCCAGCGAGGAAGAAAACCCGGAACCATGCAGTTTAGTAATAATAGTTTGTAGTGGTAGGATCTGGCTTCAGCATACAGTGCCCTGTTACCGTGGACACGGCTATTCGAATAGATTAATCTTCCCTGCAGGGGTGCACTTGTGTTACACTACACGCACGGATCTCCAGGGTGGCGGGCACCTTGTTAGGGAACGCTCCACCGAGGCTATCCGACACTCCACAGCCCATCTTTCAAACTCAACAGAGATGTCATCCGCCAGACTATATCCTATGTACGCGGGTCTTTGGACCCTAACCCCGACGTACTCCTGCACGGTGTGAGGCTGGCCAGTGAAGTTAAAGCAAATCCAAATAAGACACCACCGCGCGAGAAAATAAGACAACACCACTTCCCGGCGCAGGTTGCGGTACTGCTGACGTCTGAAGAGTCCTTGAACGAGGCTATGAAGCAGAGGAGCCCATAAATCGTAATTCCCACGGGTAGGTAGTGCGTACATGGCATATAGCCAACTCAAGACATCCACCGAACCATTAAGCAATTTATTTATTTTTTGTCGGAACGACCGTTATCGTTGTCCTTATTTAGGTGAGTCGCGGACAACGACAGCAGTCAGGTCCACCAGTAACATCAGTGCCTGCCCTGACGTCCCACCAACTCGTGCGGTTACCAACAAGGTGAACCGTCTCCTTACCTTGTCTCGCGTTTGCTCCGTAGAGCTCGACTTTCGTACAACAGGATATCTGTCGGCCACGAACAGTACCAGGCCCGCCGCACACCGATGGAATACACCTGACCTGTCGTTCCGCTAAGATACCCTACGCGGGCACCGTTGGCTCACCTGACTCCTTACCTGTAAGGACACCAGTTGATTCGAGTGCCTACCATCAAGTGAAACCAGGAGGAATCACCCTCGATGGTACACTTGAAGAGGTTCGACAGAGACATCAGCGGAATGAACTAAAGAGAAATATTCTCGTATCACCCCGGTGGTGCCGAGACACCAGCGGAATGAACGAAAGAGGAATACCCTCGTATCATCCCAGTGATGCTACGCTACTGAGCCGACGGGAGTGAAATACGAGTTCGTCCACTCGTAAGTCAAACTCGAAGCGACTCGGCAGAGTCTCGCCGTTGTAGGTTCCCTAGGGCGTCTGCATTGATCCGTACCTGTTGCAGTTATAATATTTTGTAATCCGTGTTCACTCACCAGAGTGATCACGGCCCGCTGTTCTAAACCTAGCTAACAATGCGCAGGGTTTACTGCTTAATAATATATGTATGTTTAATAGGCAGCATAGGATAAAATAAGGTACATCAAGGGGCGACAAAAACAGGCTATGCAATTGAATAGGTAAGCAACGTAGCAGCAACAGTAACAATGCCTAGTGCAAGAAATGTACGGAAAGATAGGCGATATCTGGGGAAGAGAATGGCTCTGCTTGCCTGGAAGCTCGACGGTAGGGGTAGGGTCGTCGACGAAGTAGTCGTACTCGGCAACGGTGTTGTCGGCGGCAGTGTCGAGGTCTACCGGAGAATAAAGGGGGAGAAACAATAAATACACGGCAATAATATCAATACAAAGGTAAGACATAGCAGATACAAAGCAATGGGGCTCTAACGCAGTGTTAAGTATTTTTAGGCGGAGCGGGAATTTATCTGGGGATGACTCATCGGTACCGGTTGATTACCGGACAGATGATCCGGAGGGGAAGGTTCCATGTCTGCAGTGTTAGAGACATCTGACAGACATGTGGATAGTGTATCCGTGCTCGATGATCCATTCTGAACAACTTTCATGTTCAGAATAAATTCATCCGGATAGTTTATCGGTATCGGGCAATCATCGGACAGGCCGTCCGGAGGGGGACGGTTTGATGTTCGTTGTGTTAGAGGGGCGTGGTAGACATACGGATAGCGTATTCGTATTCGTTATATTTTTCTGATCAATTTTGATATATAAATTATTTTAATCGGAGTTAAGGTTTAAAAGATATTGAATTTCAAAGTTTTAATCAATTTAAATAAATTTCTGAAATTTTCTTTATTTATTAAATATCAACATTATCCACAACCTTATCCATAACAGTGCTGACATGTGGGCTCCACATGTCAGCCTCACTTTTTACTAATTCAATTTATTAATCTAATTATTCAGTGAGGCCTACATGTCATACTCACATTTCTATAAAAACCTTATAATTAATTAAACAACAGTGGGGCCCAGGTGTCATACACTCTTATTTAGTCTAATTCATTTTAGTTAAGTTAATAAACAAGGGGCCCACATGTAAGCCTCACAGAGGCAATTAAATTTAATAGTTCAATTAATCTGAACTAATGGACTATGGCCCACATGTAAGCCTTAGATGGATATTTTATTTAGCAGTTAACTAATCAGGGGGGTTAGGCTAATTAAAAATTGGGGGAGGTTAGACCCCGGCTAACTCACGGCGGCCCAGGGAGCACGCCAGCGGCGCAGCTCCGGCACGGCGGCGAGACGGGCCGAGGCCGGGGTGCAGGGCGTGGGGTGTGGGCACGCACGAGAAGCGCAGCCACGGCGGCGCACTGGGCGCGTGCGTGCGCGGCCAGAGCACGGTGAGCACGCCGGCGGGGGGCGCGGCTACAGCGAGAAAATTGAAGGAGGAGGGGAGCTACGAGGGGGAGAGCTCACAGTGAGCCAAAAGGGGACGGCAGTGGGCTTGGGGAGGCACTGGCGAGGGCGAACCGAACGCGGCGGCGGCGTGGCCGAAGCTTGAAGACGACGGTGATGGCGGGGTTGGAGGGGTCCTCTGTTTGCGTGACTCGACGGAGAGGAAGAGGGGGCCGCGATGATCTTTTCTTGCCACGGAGGCGAGTTGAGGCGGCGGCTGGTGGTGGAGATTGACAGGGAGGTGTCCATGGCCATGTAGATGGTGGTCGGGTGCTACGGGGAAGAAGAGAAGCGCAAGGGATCTGAGAGGGATGGGGGATTCTAGGGTTTCGAGTGGGGGGCTCGGGCAGACCTTATCCACACGAGGGCGTGGGGGGGCAGGTAAGGGAAAGGGGGCCGGCATGGCCAACAGTGGCCATGGCCAGGTCACCGTGCGGGGTGGGGGGAACAAGGGAGGGAGCAGGTGGGAGAGAGAGGAGAGAATGGGGGTGGGTCGGCCGGGCCCGTTGCCCTAAGCGTAGTATAGGATTTTTTTCTATTTTGTTTTATTCCTTTTCTCTATTCTTTTTGTTTGTATTTATTTAGTTAGTTTTTTGATTTTTGTAAAATATGGAACTTGTCCCATAATTAGGGTTGCACTTTATACTACTGCTACAAAAAGTTTGGGCAATTATCAATGAAAAAAATAGCGCGCTATAGCCTCGCTAATAGCACGCTATAGCGTTTTGGGCAATTTCTCTCTAAATGGAGCTATGTACAATGCCTCGATAATAGCACGCTATAGCGCGAAATAGCACGCTAATAGCATATTTTTAGGGCCACGCTATTTTGTCATAGCAAGCTATTTTTTTCATTGGCAACTATACAAATCATTTAGTATTTTATTTAAATAATAAATGGTTAAATTGAACTGTTTAAAGTATTGTTTGAATTGTTTATTATTATTGATCATTGCAATAAAATCCCAATGTCAGTTTAACATGGCCAACTGATTTTTAGACATTTAACAAAATTGGTTCCATAATTTTTGGACAAAGTTTTATTTGCCACATTATTTTTATTGTCCATCAAAAGGGGTTTTGGGTTTTGAGTTGATTCCAAGTGATCAAAGTGCATTGGGCATTTGTTTTGAATATCGAGCATCATGGTTATGAATATGATCAACTGCAAATTTTGATCAAGGCAAGGAGAGTAACAGTGATTAGCAAACAGTGATGACCAACAATGAGGGTGATTACTGTTACAGACGCTGAGGGTGTTACAGGGGGTTAGGGGGATTATGATGGATGGCATGGCGGGTTCCCGGGATACGGATGCGTAGAGAAGATTCTCCGACGCATATCGAAGTGCGACGGTGAGAGGAGGGATGGCAATTTTACTTCGTGGACCAAATCAATTTGCATTAATACATCATTGCAAACTTAGTTTATAGACCATGGCAATTTTAGTTTCTTACTAAGCCAATTTTAGTACCATGACCACGACAATTATGTGTCATGACAATTTTAAGTATTTCACCATGGTAACTTTTTAGTTTAGTAATTCTTGTTCATAAGACATGGCAATTATTGTTCATAGAACATGGCAATTATTATTCGTAAAACATGGCAATTATTATTCATATAATATGACAATTCTTGTTCGTAGGACATGGCAATTCTTATTCGTAGAACATGGCAATTTTTACTGGCAGGACATGACAATTCTTACATGCGGGGTCATCATACTTTGTGAAACATGGCATTTTTTGTTGATTTTGTTGAATATGACGATTTTATAGTAGAACATGACAAAATTTGCCATGGTTATAATGGTGCTAAAGGATTTTCATCCCATGGCAATTTTGTTTGTCGGTTATGCCATTTTTTTGCATGACATGGCATTCATTATATATATATGGGACATGGCAATTCTGATTTGTACGACATGATAATTCTCATGATACTTTGCAAAACATGGCAATTTTATCGAATTTGTTGAACATGACTATTTTATAGCATAACATGGTAAATTTTCCATGGTTATAATGGTGCAATAGAATTTCATCCTATGGCAATTATGCCATGTTTTTATTTTTAAATTATTTTATTTAGTTTGCGATGGATCTTTTGCACATGGCAAATTCTTATTTTTGTACATGGAATTTTTCTTACTTTTATTGTCACGGCAAATTTAATTTCATTGCCATGGCAAATATTACTTTACATACATGGCAATTTTTATTCTCACTTGTTGGGCAAATTTAGTTTGTATAATTTTTATTTCTACTCATTGTGTTTCTCTGCCATGACATTTTTCTGGATATAATTCCCCGCGGGCTTGTCGTTTAGCGCGGCGGCCTCCTCACTACATCAACGTCGGATAGTGAGGACATCGACGAACTACGATGACGAAGGCGATTTGCGGCGAGCTACGACGATGATTGCAGCGGCAAGCTGCGGCGACGATGATGGTGGCGGCAAGCTACGCCGATAGCATTGGGCTATGATGATGATGGTGAGCTGGAGCGAACGACGACGAAGACGACGATGACGGCGAGATGCGGAGATAGCGGCAAACGACGATGGTGACGACGGCAACCGACAAGGGCGGCGAGCGACGACAACGACTACGATGACGACGAGCTGCGAAGATAGCGACGAGCGACGATGATGACGACGACAAACGACGGCAACGACAAGTTGCGCGAGCTACACCGATGATGGTGATGATGAGCTACAGCGAGCGACAACGGTGAACTACGACGATGACGACAACGGCAGCGGCGACAACGAGTGACGACGACAGTAAGCTTCGGAGAGCTACAACGGCGAACACGACGACGATAAGTTGTGACGACTTCGACGAGCTACAATGACGATGAAGGCAAGCTGCATCAAGCGACGACGGCAGTGAACGTCGTGACGAGCTACTGTAATGGCAACGAGCAACAAACATACAAAAAACGTGTGGATGGCGTGCATGGCCATGAGCAGCTTGTGCATGGCTTGCATGAGCATTGGGACGGATTCATGGCAACGTTCGGGCAATTTGTCTTTACTGCCGAAGACTTTTCATTCGAAAGCTTGATCACTTGTATCGAACAAAAATGTTCGGTCTGATTCGACTAGCTCCTGACGTTTGGCACCTATCGCCGTCTTATTTTAAAGATACTCAATGGTATAGGATAAGACCGTGATAAGTGCCGAATTTAGGCGGCACCTTCAGGCCTGAACGCCCGTGCATCGTTATTAAAGCAATTGCATGTGTGACTAGCTTTTGCGTTTTTCATTTTTTTTTTAAATTATCTTTTAAATAAAAATTCTAAATAAATTTCCATTTTCACTATTAAATCCGTCGCGGCAAGATCTTCAAAATTAGATCCTATATCGATATGTTTCGACAAAAAAAATTGGGTTAAAAATTGTCATGTCTATTGCACTTAAATTGTCATGCAGTTCGCACTAAAATTACCATCATTTGCTTCAACTATATTTTTTTGCACTTTTTCTTCAACGTTCTATGTAAATTTGTCGTAATTCATAAAATAAAACTTTATAAACTTACGTTGGATAAACACATGTTTATTTTTCCATGACAAAAACACATCTTAAATTGTCATGGCAAAAGATATGTTAAATTTTCCATGGACACAAAAAGAAAATAGTTTGTCATTCGTAGATAGAAAAAACTTGGGATGCTGATAACTACCACATGTGTGACACGAGTACATGGCAATCCCTGATGTTTTTTATGGAAAGTTTAATTATGTGAGGGTGTCAACTTTAAGTTGCAGACGCTAGTCATGCGAATAAGAATTGCCATGTTCTATGAATAAGAATTGACATATCCTATGAATAAAATTGTCTTATATTGGAGGCACTTCCGCCAACACATTTTTTAGATGCTAATTTTAGGTATACGTAGATGGCAATTATTAGCCAAAGTTGTCATGTATTTAGCGAAGTTGCCATGTTTTAGCAGAAGTTGTCATCTCACATGTGTTAAAGTTGCCACCAAAGCATGTGGGCTTGTCATTTTCCATCCACACTTGTGTCACGTTTCTATGGCAATGCTGATAACTAGCACATGTGTGACACGAGTATATGGCAATTCCTGATGTTTGTTATGGCAAGTTTAGTTGTGTGAGGGTGGAAGCTTCAAGTTGTAGACGCTAGTCCGGCGAATAAGAATTGTCATGTCCTATGAATAGAAATTTTCATGTCCTATGAATAAGAATTTCCATGTTCTATGAATAGAGATTTCCATGGGCACAAAAAAGAGTCGCTGCCAGAGCAGCATCACATCGTCGACAAACTCTCCACCCCCCGATCCATGTCCCCTCCCCCACCGTCACGCGTTGAGATGTTAAATTGCCATGGCGAAAGGTATGTTAAATTTGCCATGGACACAAAAAGGGTAATAGTTTGCCATTGGTAGATAGAAAAAACTTGGGATGTTGATAACTACCACATGTGTGACACGAGTACATGGCAATCTCTAATGTTTTTTATGGAAAGTTTAGTTATGTGAGGGTGACAACTTCAAGTTATAGACGCTGGTCATGCGAATAAAATTTGACATGTCTTATGAATATAAATTGCCATGTCTTATGAATAGAAATTGCCAAGTCTATTCCACACCGTCGACAAACTCTCCACCCCCAATCCATGTCCCCTCCTCCACCGTCACGCGTTGAGATGCGTCGGAGGATCTCCTCGACGCATTCGTAACCTAGGAGACCGTCATGTCGCGCACACCTCACCCCGCTCCAGATATCTTCTCGGGGTCTACTGAGCATCACCGCAGCTCTCCACGGTCATCAGCAATGAGTCAAAAGGCGTTAAAATACAATGGTAGCTTTAAATCTATAAGAAAAAAATAGATGTGAGAAATCATGGCAACTTTAGTGTAAACAGGATGGCAATTTTAGTGTAAACAACATGGCAACTTTTGATCCAAAAAAGTTCTCGAAACATATCAATATAACATCTAGTTTTAAAGATCTCGTTGAGACAGAGTGAATGGTGAAAACGGAATTTTAATCAAAATTTTTATTTAGAAGACAAAAAAAATTAAATGGAAAAAACGCAAAAGTTGGTTATGAATGGATAGATGCTCTAATATTGGTGCGCATGGTATGTGAGCGATCGGGCGTGGGATGGCCGAGTTCGGCGCTTATCATTTCTGATAGGATATGCATATGTACATTTATCATAGATGATGTTCTATTTTGAGTGACTGCCATTTACGAAAGTTTCATGCAATGGAGGTTTAGCAGTCATTGACAGAGGAAATTTCTTGCAATGGAGAAAAATGCAACATTACAAGAAGAAAATCACTCGCATTAGATGGCTTGATTAGCTCAGTACCAGCTACACCGCCGGGATTACTGATGACGAAACCTAATTAAGGTCTCAACGCAAACATTCAACTGCGACATTCATATGAAAACCGGCAACTTAATTAAAGCTCACGAACTCTTATTCTTAACTAAAACGTGCGCACTGATCCTGATCGTGCTGTGCATGGCGCACAAGTACGGCAAAGCTCCGGGCTCTAGTTGTCGGCGACGACGGTGCGGATGACCATGTCGGCGTCCTCCACCGCCGCGGCGCCGCACTGGACAATGGACGACTGGCAGAGGACGATCTTGAGCTCCCCGGGCGCGCGGCAGCTCTGGGGCACGGGCTCCACGTCGGTCGGCGTGGTCCTGGTGAGCGGGCACCGGTTCTTGAAGTAGCCCGCGGGACCGCGGCACGCGGTGCCTTCGGCGGCGCGGTTGTCCGGAGCGCAGTCGCAGTTGAGGTCCACGGCGCAGCCAAGCGCCGGGCACTGCCCGCCGCCGACGGCCTGCGGGCTCAGCACCATCGGCACGTTGAACCCGTCCACGAGGCTCACGCTGTACGCGGCGAGGTCCAGGTTCCCGCTGTCGTGGACCGTGATCTGCGCGACGGTGGACGGCGGCGCGTCGCCAGTGAAGCACCCGCGCGGCGGCGACGTGCCGGCGTCGCAGCCGGTGCGGGCCGCGACGCGGCCGGCCCAGAAGGTGGACGGGAAGTTGAGGGAGAGGAGAGCGTTGGTGTCGAGGCGCGCGTTGTTGTCGGAAATGGAGGGGAGGCCGGAGTTGGGGGTGATGAGTGGCCAGACTGGGTGCGGGCAGAGGTTGTGGATGGTAAGCTTTGTCGCCGACGAGGAGCCGGCCAGCGCGGCGAGGATGAGGAGGAGGGCGGCGAGATCCCTGGCCATGGCAGCTAGAACTAGTAGCTTGCTTGTGAGATAAGAGGAGGGGAGAGAGACAGGAGCGGATTCGCTGGTTTTCTACTTTTGTAGGCGAGGCGGCACGCTTGTCGCTTGGGCTGAGTCGTCCACTCGTCCTCGAGAAGGTGAGTAGCACAGCAGCCAGCGACCGCTTTCTTTCTTTTCATTTTTTGAACGGAGAGAAAGCAACTGGTGCATTTTTTTTAAACAGAGCAACGCAGACGCTTAAGAACGCATGCACACATATCTTAGACCGCTCAAAGTGGGAGTAAACATATGCAGTAACATAGTAGATGTCATATTAAAAAAAATGATGTGACAAGCAATTAAAGAGGAAAGAGATGAATAGAGTAACATAATATGTTACATCTATGAGCATTCTCATAAGACTGAGTCAACACATTATTTTGAGATCGATGAAGTTATTACAAACATCCTTAGTTGATGGTAAGTCTCCTTTCATTAAAATAACGTCGCCGAAAAGACTCAAATAAATTTACAAAAATGTGAGCATCAATGTCAAATCTTAGATTTGAATTTTGATGGATTATGGATATCACTATCCTTCTAACCAACTCAACAATACGTTATTGATCAACAAAAGCTAAATGATAGTGGCCTAAAATACATTTAGGGTTCAATCAATTCTAGTCATCATAGGAAAGGAAGAAAGTGTCGCAGCTCGACGGAGAAGAAGCAGCTCCTGAGTCTATTGTTGTAGTTATAGACCTAACAATAGATATAGGGGTAGTGATGGAGCTATGAAGATCTGTACGCAAAGATGGTGACACAAGAAAAGGTTATACAGGTTAGGCCTCTCCTTGGAGATAACAACCTTAATCCTGTCCCAGGTGAACTGGGTTGTTCTTGCTCAAAGTGTCGATATCCCTTCTATGGTGAAAAGGATGGGCTTATATAGAGTGCGCCCTGTCCCTTCGCTGCCCAATAATGGGTTTTAATTACAGAGTTAATGATGGCTATTATTACAATGAGAAACGTCCCTCCATTACAGTCATTTAAGTAGGGGTAACGCATATGGATTTAATGTCTCGTGACTCTGGCTCTTCCTCTTCTTGTCCGCGTATCGTGCAGCTCGGCTTTTCTTTCTTCCGAGTAACCGACTTACTCGGACGGTAGTGCTTTGCTTCCGAGTAACATCTTACTCGAAAAGGTCTTGTCCGAGTAAGGTTGTCCTTGTAGTAGTGTCATCCGAATAAACTAACTACTCGGAAGAATCTGACCTTATCCGAGTAGCTTCTTACTCGGATGGAAAGAGAGAGAAAGAGGTTTTTTGATTACGTTTTATTTTATAGATATTTTCTAAGAGGTGGTTATATTAGGGATACCCCCTGATATAAGGTTCATGAGGGTATACCCTAGGTATCACCACGACAGTAGCCCCCAAGTGCTTCTGGGTGCTCGTGTGAATTCATGAGGTATACGGAGATTAAATTCGATAAGAGGCCCGGAAGGACTTTATCATCATTTGAACTATCCACTCGACTATGCGCAGGGTGAGTTGTTTTTGGAAAGATCGGCGACACTCGAGCGTCTCTCGGAAGAGGTGGACTGAGGCCTCGGGAGGCATGTCTTAGGGTAAAAGGCCTTAAACCCCATATGTAACCAGATCTGTAAAGTTTGATAATTAAAGCATCAGATGGTGAGCTTTAAATCATATCCCATGGGATATCAATTCTTTACCCCTCATACCGTATCATGCTAATAATCTGGCAATCTGCGTCAGAGACGGATTATAAGCGAGTTTGATTGTTCGAAATTTCCTCTGAGATGCTTACTGAAGCTAGTTCGGGATTCTTCGAAGGTGATTTCTTGATCTAGTCGTTCCGAATGCTGACTTACTCGGATTGATTTTCATGATCCTTTTCCGAGTGATGACTTATTCGGAACAGACTTAGAGTGATGAGATCCTTTTCCGAGTTGCGCTTATTCGGAAAGGTCATTTGCTTATTTTTCTTTCAAGTTAAGGTTTTGTTCGGAGACATCATTTAAGGGCTTTTTACTTCCGAGTTGTGCCAACCTGGAAGATTTTTGTATGTCTTGCTTCCGAGTTGTTTTTCCATGGGAGCGAATCTTTTTCTGTCAGAGGATCTTATCTGTCAGGTATTCTGTCTGGGCGGTTCCTCGATTTCCGCGTCAGTTAGTTATTCTACCATTAATTGCACGCCTTTTAAGGAGGCTAGATTTGGGGGACCGTAACAGGCGCCCTCATTAAGTGCCTTGAAAACTGTGTGGACCTTCTCCACGCATATATAAATATGACTTCCTCTTTCTTCCTCCTCAGTATAGCGCTCGCTCCTGCTTCTTCTCCACCGGTGTTCTTCTAAGTCGAGAGCTTCTCCTCCCGTCGGTGATCTCCCAGATCTTCTTCGAACCGGCAGGGCTCCCTTCCGCGCGTCTCCTGGCATCATGTCTGCGGAGGAATGGTTGCCTTCCGTCGTCACGACGGAGCTCATCCGGCGCTACCAAGACGAGGGGTTAATCCCTCGCCATGGCTGCCGCCTTCCTGGCCCAGGTGAGGTTGAACCTCACCCCAGAGAGGATGAGCGGGTTCTTCTTCTTTCTCATGTGGATAGGGGATTTTCTCTTCCGCCTCACCCTTTCCTCCTTGACTTCCTCGCTTTCACCGGATCTCAACTGCATCATATCGTTCCCAATTCTATCACCCTTTTGTCTAGCTTTTTCTCTCTGTGTGAGGGCTTTCTTGGGATAGATCCTCATTGGAACCTTTTCCGCACCATCTATACCATAAAGCCCCAAAAGATAAAGAACTCTGGGGAAGCAGAGATAAATCATCTTTGTGGGGGGATGTTCTTGGCGAAGAGACAGGGTATCTAGTATTTCGCCTCCAGTTTGTCTGATTCTGTGAAGAATTGGCAGAATAGCTGGTTCTACTGTAAGGTAGATACCGCCCCTGGGACTCGGACGCTGCCTCCTTATTCGGATGTCAGGCTGTTCGACTCCCGGGGCTGGAATCCTCGGTTGGTTGCTTCTGAGAAACAGCGTGTTTTACCCTTAATGAGGGAAGTGGTGAGGATGAAGAAGGCAGGGTTGGATGCTATGGATCTTATTACTCTTTTCGTTAGTCGGAGAATTCAACCCTTGCAAGCCCGAGCTAGGAGGATGTGGGAGTACACAGGGATTGACGATAACACCCGCTATAACAACTCGGCCATGTCTCAGAAGGAGTTTGAACAGCTCATGAAGATCATCACCAGCGTGACTCATGGTGCGCAGATGGCTGGCCGAGTTAGGCCTCTTGATATTAACCGTCCTCCAGCTCTGGTGATTTTCTTTGACCTGACTAGTCTTTTGAGTGTTGTGATAAATCTTGAATTTTAACCTGGATATTTTGTCTATTTGTCAGACGAACATCGCTCCATCTCCAATCCCACTTGCGCCACAGCACCCTGTTGAAGAGGACGAGGACAACAACAATGACGCAGGACTCGGGGTTGAAGATGACGAGGAGACGGAGTCCGATGTAGTGCTTCCTCGCACAACTACCGAGCAGCGCTCTAAAAATAATCACGATCGTGAGGCAGCTCGGGAAGGATCTGTTCGGGGGATGAAACGTCCCATATCTCCGAGTAAGGGGGAAAGTAGTAGCAAGGCCACCGCTCTTAGCCCAATTCATGGGAAAGTGGCTCCCATGAAACAGCGGAAAACGCTTTCTACCCTTGGCGGGAGGAAGGTAAATGCTTCGACGGATGCCGCCGAGATTCCCAGGAAGTCTTCCGGGTCAGGGTCTGTTCAGGCTGCTCCCGCCGCTGTCGCTCCCCCACGACGAGCTCTCAAAACAGCTCGGAAGTAATATCCGACGACTTTTTATTTTTCCTCCGTTAGTGATTTTTGCAAATCTTAACTTTCCTCATATTGTAGTGTTCGTCCGAGTGGGTCCGAGTCGCTCCCTGGTGTTGAGACTCATGATGCTGCAGCTTATGAAGATGTTAGTAACTGCGTTGTGACTGATTTCCAGGTGCTGGATTCTATTCCTGAGCAAATTCCAGACGATGGTGAGTACTCGCTCTTTGGCTCTAGATTTTATCCTTGCTCCGTGTTTTTGCTTACAAGTTTTCTCTTGTTAGATATGGACATTGGCCTTGACGTAGATCCGATCCCCACCTCGAATGTGACGACCGTCCCTGCTTCCAGTGCCCCGACTGCTCCAGAAGCTTCTACCCATCAAGAGGTTATTGCCCCTACGCCAGCTCAACCTGTCACCTCGAGGGTGGATGTCGAAAGCACGCCTTTTTCCTCCTGCCACCTCGGGGGTGAAAGATGCCGGAAAGAGTTCTACTGCTTCTGTTGCAGCCTCAGGAGAAATTCGGCCTCCTCCTTCTTCAATCTCGGTCGATTTCTCGGTTGAGGATGCCGTAGTAGATGGATTGAAGGGGTCCCTGACGAAGGCCTCAGAAATTGAGCTGCGGTTACGTGAGTTAGCCTCCGATGCTGGGATGATGAAGACCAAGTTGCATGTAAGTACTTATGCAAGCCCTGTGCCCACTGGGTGTGTGGGTTCAATTTCCGAGTTGTTTTTGATAGACTTCCCGTGGGGGCATTACTTAATGCACCCAGTGGGTGTAGCCCCCGAGGCTTCGAGTAACTTCTTGAGGTTACTCGGAGTCTTATGTTGTAGATGCTGTTGGCTAAATGATCTTCTAGTGGGGGCACTTCTTAGTGCACCCACTAGGTGTAGCCCCCAAGGCTCCGAGTTACTTCTTGAAGTTATTCGGAGTCTTATGTTGTAGAGACCATTGACTTGATAATTTTCCAGTGGGGGCACTTCTTAGTGCACCCACTGGGTGTAGCCCCCAAGGCTCCGAGTAACTTCTTGAAGTTATTCGGAGTCTTATGTTGTAGGGACTATTGATTTGGATGATTTTTCCTGTGCCAGGAGGCTTGCAAACTTGGCACTGATTTTGTGAAACTACAAGAAGAACATGAAGCTTTGAAGAAAAGGCATGCTGAGGATAATGGTAAGGCTATGTTTCTAATAGGAAATGAGGAGTTTCCGAATTTTTTGCTATGTGATGTTTCTAACAACTGAATCTGCAGAGGCTGCAAAGAAAGCATTTGATGCGAAGGTGAAAGAAAATGATGAATTTGTCAATAAGATGAAAAAGGAGATTGAGCAGACTGAGAAACGCGCGAAGGAGAAGAAGATTTTGGAGAAACAAGTGGCCAGCCAGAAGAAGGCTCTTGAAGAAAAAGAGGCCACTATCTCCCAACTTCAATCCGACCTGCAGAAGTTGTCCGAGCTGCGTTCCAAAGATAAGGAAAACCATGAAGCTGAACTGGCAGCAACTCGGGAGTCTGTCAAAAATGCTGAAGAGTACTGTGCCGGGAGATTTGCTTCGTTTAGTGAGATGCTATCCAGTAAGATGTCTTCCTTGCATCGTACGTCCGACCTGTTGCTGTTAAGTCATCTCGTTTGATTTTTACGCTTATTGTGTCTTTGCAGTTTATTCCACCAATCCTGAGGCGGAACAGGCGCGAATGGCCGAGTTTGCCGAGCTGATGAAGAAGGATAATTACACTCCCAAGACGACGGAATTTTCCTTATCCAAAGGCCTGTTGACCATGAGGTGTGCGAGTGCAAAGAAATATGCTGAAGAAACCATGGGTGACACCCTAGGTTTGAAGAATTACATCTCGCCTACTGAGGAGAATCGTGTTCATCTGGATACAGTTGTTCCTCTACTTCAAGCAGCTCCGCAACAAATTTCTCGTTGGAAAAGGTCTTCAGCTCGGAGTGGCGCGAATTATGCTCTGGCCCTGACTAAAGCTCACTTTTCGGAGAAAATCCACAATCTGGAACGAGTCGGAGATGGTGATCCAGAGCATGGTTCGAGCTGCACGACCTTCTTGTCCCGCTATGCTGAGACTGCGAGTCGGATTGCGAAGATGCCAGATCTTGATTTCTTCGTGGAATATACCGGAGTTACCAGTGAATCTGATGAGGCTAGTGATGCCTGATCATGCTGGGGGACAAAATCGTTGAATTTGCCTCGAAATGCCAAGAGGTTTTGTAATAAATAGTTTTTGTCTTATTACTGTGCCCTGGGTGCACAGTTTGTCTCGAAAACTACCGCCCTTTATTAAGAAGGCCTGACTCTGAGGTGTTGATGTGTTTTTCTATAACCAGTTATCTGCAAGGATATAGAACTATGTTTCTGAAATCATTGTTCTTCTTTGTTCTCTGGTTTTTGAAGTACTTGTTGAGCAACTTTAGCAAAATGCAGCTTAAGCTTCCATCCGGGCTGCGTACAGTTCGGATAAGGAACTTGAGTTTTGTCGTGACGTTAAGTAGCCCCCAAGTTTCAGAAAAGCTTGTTGGGTTACTTAATTAAATTTTTCTTAAGCTTTCGTCCGAGCTGCGTACAGCTCGGACGAAAAACTTGGATTTTTCGCAACGTTAAGTAGCCCCCAAGTTTCAGAAAAACTTGTCGGGTAACTTAGTTAAATTTTGCTTAAGCTTTCGTCCGAGCTGCATACAGCTCGGACGAAAAACTTGGATTTTTCGCAACGTTAAGTAGCCCCCAAGTTTCAGAAAAACTTGATGGGTAACTTAGTTAAATTTTGCTTAAGCATTCGTCCGAGCTGCGTACAGCTCGGATGAAAAAACTTGGATTTTTCGCAACGTTAAGTAGCCCCCAAGTTTCAGAAAAACTTGTTGGGTAACTTAGTTAAATTTTGCTTAAGCTTTCGTCCGAGCTGCGTACAACTCGGACGAAAAAACTTGGATTTTTCGCAACGTTAAGTAGCCCCCAAGTTTCAGAAAAACTTGTTGGGTAACCTGCTATAACCAGTTATCTGCAAGGATATAGAACTATGTTTCTGAAATCCTCGTTTTCTCCTTCTTCTCAGGTTTTCGATGGATTTAGTACAACTCGGACGAAAGCTTGAATTAAAAATGCAATTGATGAAGGCATAATCTCTTTATTAAACCAATTGACAAGCATCTCATGCATAGAAGCGCCGCAACATTTTGGCATTCCATGCATGTGGCTCTTCTTTATTATTCGTTACATCATATAGCCGATAGGCTCCATTACCTAAGACTCGGGTTACAATGTAAGGACCTTCCAAGGGAGGGGCTAGCTTGTGATCAGAGGTTTGCTTGACACGCAAAACCATGTCACCTTCCTGAAAGGAGCGAGCTCGGATATGACGTTCGTGATATCGTCGAAGGTCTTGTTGGTAAAATGCCGAGCGCATTAGGGCTAAGTTCCTCTCTTCTTCTAAAAGGTCAATGCCATCTTGCCGAGTTGTCTCGACTTCTTCTTCAGTATACTGAGTTATTCGAGGAGCATTGTGCTTCAGGTCACTCGGCAGGACAGCTTCTGAACCATACACCAGGAAAAAGGGAGTTGCCCGAGTGGACCGGTTTGGAGTCGTTCTCAATCCCCATAATACTGAGGGTAGTTCTTCAACCCAGGCTCCTGTTGCTTCCTTTAGTTCCCGCATAAGTTGTCGTTTGATTCCTTTCAAAATCAACCCATTTGCTCGCTCTACCTGGCCATTGGATTGAGGGTGTGCCACTGAGGCGAAGTTTACTCTGGTACCCATATTCCAACAAAACTGCTTGAACTCGGCTGAATTGAAATTCGACCCGTTGTCGGTGATGATATCATGGGGAACGCCGAAACGGTGTACAATGCCCTGAATGAAGCTAACTGCGGCGGCTGAGTCTAAGCTTTTTATTGGTTTTGCCTCTATCCATTTTGTGAATTTGTCCACAGCTACTAGGATATGTGTGAATCCTGAGGTGCTTGTGCTGAGTGGCCCTATCATGTCCAATCCCCATGTAGCAAAAGGCCATGCTAAAGATATTGTCTTCAACTCGGATGCTGGCTTGTGTGGCTGATTCGTGTAAAACTGACAGCCTCTGCAGTGATCAACAATGTTCTTGGCATCTCTTAAAGCGTTGGGCCAGAAGAATCCTGCTCGGAAAACCTTGGCCACTAGTGTCCGACTTGACGCATGGTGACCGCATTCGCCGGAATGTATGTCTTGTAAGATGAGTCGACCTTCTTCTTCCGATATGCACCGCTGGGGGAGCTTTGTGACACTGTTTCTGTACAACTCATTGTTGATCACTGAGTATGACTTTGCTTTTCGCACTACTTGATTGGCTTCTACTTCGTCATCTGGCAGCTCTTGCTTTTGCAAGTATCTCAGAATGGGCAAGGACCACTCGGGAGGGATTACCTCTGTGTCAAAAACAAGATCCACAACTGCAGGAATATCTTCTTTGTCCGGAATGTTCTCATCTGGCAGCATGCTTGGATCGGCTTCCGAGTAAGGGTCTTCCTTCACAGTTGGGGCGTGTATGTGCTCCAGATAAAATCCTGGGGGAATTTGTCCCCGAGTTGATCCTAGCTTGGCTAAGTCATCCGCTGCTTGGTTTTGTGTCCTTGGGATATGATGGAGCTCCAGCCCATCAAATTTTTTCTCCAGTTTTCTGACTGCTACACAGTAAGTTGTCATTGCTGGGCTCCTTATATCCCATTCTTTCATGACCTGATTGATCACCAGGTCGGAGTCTCCAAAAATCATCAACCTTCTGATTCCGAGTGAAATGGCCATTCGTAATCCATACAAAAGGGCCTCATACTCGGCTTCGTTGTTTGTTGCTGGGAAATGGATTTGAAGGACGTATCTCATTTCGTCCTTTCTTGGGGAAACCAGCACTACTCCTGCTCCCGCCCCATTTAACATCTTTGACCCATCAAAAAACATAGTCCAGTGCTCAGGGATTGGTTGTGGGATGCTCTGTGCTTCTGTCCATTCGGCCAAAAAATCTACCAAAGCCTGTGACTTGATTGCCTTCTTGGGTTGATAATGGATATCGTATGGTAAAAGGTCTAATCCCCATTTTGCAATTCTGCCCGTAGCGTATCTGTTATTCATGATCTCGGCCAAAGGAGCTTATGATACTACTGTAACCGAGTGGTCTTGAAAGTAGTGAGCAAACTTTTGAGATGCCAAGTGAATTCCCATTGCCGGCTTCTGGTAATGAGGATATCGTTGCTTGGATGGTGTGAGGACCTCGGAGATGAAATATACAGGCCTTTGAATCTTCTGTGATTTTCCTTCCTCTTCTCTTTCCACCACTATAGCTACGCTGACGACTTGGCTTGTGGCTGCAATGTATAATAAGAGTGGCTCCTTTTCTTTCGGTGCTGCGAGAACCGGCCGAGTTGATAACTGCTTTTTCAATTCTTCAAAGGCCTCCTGGGCTTCTTCGGTCCACTTGAAGTTTAACGACTTTTTCATTAACTGATAGAGGGGGAGTGCCTTTTCTCCGAGTCGGGAAATGAATCGACCGAGTGCTGCGAGACACCCTGTTAGCTTTTGGACATCTCGGAGCTTTTGAGGCGGCTTCATGTTCTGAATTGCTGCTATCTTCTCTGGGTTGGCTTCAATTCCTCTTTCAGAAACCATGAATCCGAGTAACTTTCCGGCTGGAACACCAAATACACATTTTCTGGATTTAATTAAATGTTATAAGATCGAAGACTCTGAAAGGTTTCGGCCAGGTCGGCCAGTAAGTTACTTCCCTCAGCTGTCTTAATCACAATGTCATCAACATATACTTCAAGATTTCTGCCGATCTGCCAGATCAAACAATTCTGCATCATGCGCTGATATGTAGCCCCCGCATTTTGAAGTCTGAATGGCATGGTGACATAGCATAAACAGCCAAAAGGAGTTATAAATGTGGTTAATATTTCATCTCGTTCATATAATCGGATTTGATGATAACCCGAGTATGCATCGAGGAAACATAGTCTTTCACACCCAGATGTGGAATCCACAATCTGATCAATGCGAGGAAGAGGGAAGTGATCTTTTGGACAAACTTTGTTGAGATGACGGAAATCAACGCAAGTTCTCCAAGATTTATCTTTCTCTGGAACCATCACAGGATTTGCTAACCACTCTGAGTGGAAGATTTCCTTAATGAATCCAGCTGCTAGCAATCTTGCTATTTCTTGTCCGATGGCTTTTCTCTTTTCTGAAGAAAAACGTCTAAGGGATTCTTTTACTGGTCTTGCCTTCGGGTCAACCCGCAATTTGTGCTCAGCCAACTCCCTTGGGACTCCGGGCATGTCAGATGGCTTCCACGCAAAGGTGTCCCAATTCTCACGGAGGAAGTTGATGAGCTCAAATTCCTATTTAGGATTCAGATCAGTGGTGATGTTGGTGAACTTGTCCTCATCATCAGGATGGATCCACACCTTTTTGGTTTCTCCTGCCGACTCAAACGAAGATGATTTCTTGGGTTGCAACAACTCGGACGTGTCGACTGTCTTCTTCAACTCGGCCAACTCAACTTCTGCCATTTGCTGGTCGGCTATTAATGATCCTTTCTGCAGCAACTCTTCTGCTTGTTTATAATCTCCGGATACGGTGATCACACCACTAGGGCCTGGCATCTTTAACTTCAAATAAACATAGCAAGGAATCGCCTAAATTTTGCATAAGTGGGCCGTCCGAGTAGCGCGTGATAAGCACTCGGAAAGTCGACTACTTCGAAGGTAATCTTTTCCTTCCTAAAATTATCAGGTGTACCGAAGACTACATTCAGAGTAATCATTCCTAGCGAATGTGCTTTCTTTCCCGGGATGATCCCATGAAATTCCAAGTAACTGTTACTGAGTTTAGACATCGGGATGTTCATGCCTTTTAGGGTACTAGCATATAAAATATTTATGCCACTGCCTCCATCCATCAAGACATTCCTCAGCCTAAAATTGCCATTTCCTGTTTCCACCAATGGGTCAACTATCAAAGCGTGTCTTCCAGGGTGAGGGATATGAGGGGGATGGTCCGATTGATCAAACGTAATCGGAACATTTTTCCACTTCATATAACTCGGAACGGCAGGAGCAGCAGTGTTAACTTCTATGAACCTTAACTTTTCAATTCTCTTCGATTCTCGGCCTGCAAAAATGACCAAAACTCCGTCTTCCCGAGGAAAACCTTCACTGTCCAGATCTGTACTTCCTTCCTTTTTCTTTCCCTTGTCCTGTTGTGACCCGGTCTTTTCATTTTGCGCAGCTCTCTTGAGTAGTCGGCATTGCCTAGCGGTATGCTTCGGGAAAACCGTCTTTCCTTCAGCATCTTGGGTGGTATGAAGAGGACAAGGCTGATTTAGGATATCATCATCATTTGAAGGCCTTTTCTGACGAGTCTGCCACTCCTTCCTCGACTGATTTTTGCTATGGATCCCTGGTGCATTTGCGGCCGCTACCAATTCGGCGTCTGTTGGTGCCCCTTCTTCCTTTCTCTTACTACCTCCCCCTCCATTCTTTTGCTTGGGGTTGGTGGCCGAGTTGTTACCGCTTCGATACTGCTGGGACTTATGCCGAATTTCCTCTTCCCCATTAGCATATTTGTTTGCGATTTCCATCAATCTGCCAAGTGAAGTGACATCAGGGGACCTTGCGAGCTTCAAGCTTAACTCCTTATACTTGACACCTTGCTTAAAGGCATGAATTGCTTGGAACTCGGAGACTCCTTCTACCGAGTTGTGGAGTGTGATCCATCTCTGAATATATTCTCGAGTGGGCTCATTGTGACCTTGAGTACATAACTGCAATTCAGTCAGCCCTCCAGGTCTCTTGTAGGTTCCTTCAAAATTCTTGATGAAAACTCTGACTAGATCTTCCCATACCCAGATGTTGTTTGGTGGAAGCTGGTTTAGCCATGTCCGAGCTGAACCTTCCAGCATCAGGGGAAGGTGCATCATGGCTATCTCATCTCCACCTCCTCCTATCTGGACTGCTATTCTGTAGTCATCTAACCATGTCTGCGGCTTAGCGTCACCCCGGTACTTCTCTACTCCTTGCGCTATCCTGAAGCGAGGGGGAATCGGGGTTGATCGGATTCTCTCGCTAAAACAGACGGGGCCTGTAGCCATCGGATAACTAACTTGGTCTTGTCGATACGCCCTGGCACGATCTACTCGATTTTGTACTAAATGACTTCGAGCATCATCTTCAATATCTCGGTATCTTTCTTCTTGATGATCCACTCGGCGCCGCTCTTGGTCCCTCCTCCGAGCTGCGTAGTCTTCATCTCTCCTCCGAGCTGTATACTCATCACCTCTTCGAAACTCTGGATTCCGGAACTGTTCATGGCGGTAATCATCATGAAGATCCCCCTTGTTCCGAGGTGAATGATTTCTGTTTCTTCGGGGAGTATAAACAGACTGAGAGGTGCCCGTGAGGGGAGGTTGAGAGTGAACCCGCTGTAGTGATTGACTGACTTCAGCATTCTGCTCCACTGCTTTTTGTAACAGGAATGCTAAGTGCTCTATTCCTTCAGCTGCTGAACCACTCGGCTGCAAGGAATTTGCAATCCGAGTAGCTGCTATTAGATTTTCCATTGGGGTATCCAGAGCTCGGAAAGATCGATTTTCGCCATTTCCCCTCAGTTGACGACTGGTTCTACTCTGCTTGAGGCGAGCCACCTCCCGAGCCTGATGTTCCAATGTATTCTGTAGTTCGGTTAGACGCTGCCGCTCAGCTAAATTGGTTAGCCTGGCTGCCTCTAAGTGTTGCCCTTCTGGAGTTGAGGTGTCTATGGGGGTTTGCAACATCTGCTCTGCTGCTTCTGTCGTTGCTTGTTCTTCCCGAGTAAGGAGCCGTCGACTGGAACCTCCGAGCTCTAGACGCCTGAAAGCAGATGTTCGCCGACGTCCTCCTCCGAGTGGTATCTCTTCATTGCCCCGAGCTGACTCGTTAGTCCGATCTCCGCCCTCTCTGGTTGGTGAACCCTGAGGTGGTGGAGTCCCGGCCATACAAACTTCTGCCATGGTGACAGGAGAACCGTTGCTCCCTTCTTGTTCGACCTCTGGCTCCGGGTCAGACATCAAAAGGTCTTCATCGTCACCGGAGTTGAAGATGTGCAAGAGTGATGCAGTTGGACCTTCCTTTGCAATCAGCTCGATGATGGCCTGCTGAGCTGACTCCACAGAATCGATGACTGCCACCTGCTGGATCGGGCGGGGCTTGTTTCGATAAGGAACGTGCGGGAGGCCTGACCTCTTCTTCTTATGGTGAATAGGCAACGGAGCCTGGGTCTGAGGAAGGACTGGTAACTGAAGGCGAAGAGCCCCCGATGTGTCGGCTCGAAAGTGTACGCTGCCCCTTGAGGGCAGCAGCTGCGCCTGGAGCGGCGCATCCGCCAGCCAAGCAGAGTCGTCGGCCACAAAGGCTAACGATCCAAAGAGAAAACTCTCGCCGTGGACGAGTTGGGGACCGCGGGTCGACGAGGAAGACGAAAAGAAACCCATCTTTACGGTTGCTGATCAGCTCAGCCCCAAGGTGGGCGCCAATTGTTGTAGTTATAGACCTAACAATAGATATAGGGGTAGTGATGGAGCTATGAAGATCTGTACGCAAAGATGGTGACACAAGAAAAGGTTATACAGGTTAGGCCTCTCCTTGGAGATAACAACCTTAATCCTGTCCCAGGTGAACTGGGTTGTTCTTGCTCAAAGTGTCGATATCCCTTCTATGGTGAAAAGGATGGGCTTATATAGAGTGCGCCCTGTCCCTTCGCTGCCCAATAATGGGTTTTAATTACAGAGTTAATGATGGCTATTATTACAATGAGAAACGTCCCTCCATTACAGTCATTTAAGTAGGGGTAACGCATATGGATTTAATGTCTCGTGACTCTGGCTCTTCCTCTTCTTGTCCGCGTATCGTGCAGCTCGGCTTTTCTTTCTTCCGAGTAACCGACTTACTCGGACGGTAGTGCTTTGCTTCCGAGTAACATCTTACTCTAAAAGGTCTTGTCCGAGTAAGGTTGTCCTTGTAGTAGTTTCATCCGAATAAACTAACTACTCGGAAGAATCTGACCTTATCCGAGTAGCTTCTTACTCGGATGGAAAGAGAGAGAAAGAGGTTTTTTTATTACGTTTTATTTTATAGATATTTTCTAAGAGGTGGTTATATTAGGGATACCCCCTGATATAAGGCTCATGAGGGTATACCCTAGGTATCACCACGACATCTATCTTAGGGGAGCGGGGGTGAAATTCACTGAAGGAGATCACCCCGGTGTCATCTTAGGGGCAGGGGACGCAGGTACGTCGGCTTCGGGATTCGAGGTCGTCAAATTTTAGAGGGATGGTTGGGGTGAAGCTAGCATAGCTGTGGGAGGTGGTTGGGGAAAGGGCGAGGGGGTGAGGCAAGCGCGATAGCACTGTCGGGCGCAGGAGGCGGACAGAAAATTGCCTGATGGGCATATTAGGCGGCAGTTAGAGAAGATATAGGATCCTTGGCTAAAGGAGGCTGAAGGTTGCAGAAAGAATCGCAACCATTCACTGCACATTCAATGGTTGAGAAAGATTTAACTGACTCTGAATTATTTTCAAGAAATTATATAATAGCCACCTCTTTATTGATCACTTTTTGTAAAAGGGGAAGCCGTCAGGCAACTTCAACGTGTGGGCGCATTTCATCGGATTTATCGGTTTGCATCGATGAAGGTCGAAAAACGCGGTCAATGCGTGAACGTAAACCTAAATATACGTGTTCGTTTGGTGTCCACATGTGCGCAAATTTTGCGCAAAGGTGCGCCGAGTTTGCATCGGTGCGGAAACTGAGCGGGCGCGGCGTGTGTCCGTTCTTTTTCGCCAACTGCCCCGTGGTCTTTTTGTCCCATGGCAAGTCCATGTTTTGCTTCATGGAAAATTTAACATACAGTGCACATGGTACACATATCTTAAGGGGTGACAAATTTTCTTACTTTCCGAATCATTGCTACGATTGTTTGGCATGGCAATTTAGGGTTATAGAAAATTTAAGCATTACTCTGTAATCTCTATGCATGCAAATTAATGCATTTTTGTCTTTTCTTGAGATTGTTTTGAGATGCCTATTTAGTGTCCTAGATAATTAATGCATTTTTGTCTTCCATACTTTACAATTGTTTTGAGATGGCAAATTTTATGCACTATGGCAACTTTTTTTGTGAGAAGAATAAGGTTTTATTCCATCATGATAGGGTTACAATGTTCACCAACAAGTTTAGAGATAAATCGGAAGGGGGGGGGGTTGAATCCAACGCACAGTGTTGTCCCGTGGTGACTGTAATTTGCTAAACTAGTAGGCGAATCTGTCTAGAGCATCATTTTCTAGAGCGGCAATAGCCCCTAATCACTAGGTGAAGGGTACCCTTCGTGGAGGTCATCCCCGTGCGCCCTAGCACGCTAAGTGTCACGTTCTGGAGCGTATCGGGGTTTTTCCTTTAGTCCTTCCGCGTCTGACACGTGTCGAGTGGAGAAGATTTTCGCGCAACCACAGTCCCAGCCACAGTCATGAACGCAACCATAGGTGCACCCACAACCACGGCCTCAGCCACAGTTCACGCGAAGACACAGTTGTTCTTTCGCGCGGGCGCGGTTAGAACACGATACATGATGGCTCCGGAACGCACCTCGAAAATGATCTTTGCGGAGACGCGCGCGAGGGCGCCCGCTAAATAGTTGCTCTGGCAAAAGCCTGTGAACAATCATATTGTAGTAATATGAGCTTCTCCGAGCGTTGCAAAGCAATGGCAAGACCTTCCATCATCATTATGGCATGAATTTCCGATTCCAAGAGAACTAGGCAGTAGCCTAGTGGCCAAGGGCGATGTGTCGTATCCGCGTGACCAGAGATCTAATCCGGTCGGGAACTATTTTCTTGGATCTCATCAGTGTGGGCTTCTTTTATAAAACTATGTCCTGGGTGCTAGTGCCCATGGATCTCTTTTTTAAAAATTTCCGATTCCAAGGGTCCCTAGAAATTTATGCATTTTTGTCCTGATATATTTGGACTTTTTTTTTGTTAGGATTGTATTGAGATTTTGAGATGACAATTTTATGCCTTTTTTTTCATGTTTACTGTGAGGCAACAACCCCAGTCTTTTATTTTCAGAAATTCCAAACCTGTTTAAATTTTATGCCTTCTTTTCATTGCAAAATTTATGTATTATTGCCTTTTCCAATATCACAAATATTAATTTTGTGTGTATGACTTTTTCCTTTTATAAAAGGGAACTAACTGAGTGTAAGCTGTAGCCAAATGCCATCCCCATAGAAGAGTTGTAGCTAAATGCCCAGGAATTATCTATCACTCATGTGTGTGCCAGAGCTGAGCAGGATAGGAAAAAAAAGGCAAAATCCATATCATTGAACACATTCATCATGTTCTCTCGTATACACAGCCAATGATGTGACGCATCTGGTAGGAGGTTGCGTAGTTCCACAATGATACAATTCCTGTAATAATAAACAAATACAACTCGACAACTGCCCCCCGAACAAAACCACCACAAGACCTATAATTGTTCTTCTCTCCCCGCCAGCACAAAGCTTTCATCAAAGCTGAATGGAACAGCAGCATAGATAACAGAAAAAAGGGCGCAATCACGCACTGCTCCGACAACACCATGAAATAAACCGACAACCACATACCATCTCAGTTTTTGACCAAAAGAACCCTTACAAAACCGTCTGGAATGAATGCAAGACAATGCAAGTGTAAAAAAGAAAAGAAAAAACAAGCTACCCAGCTCAGGAGCAACATGCCTGAAGTTGGGCACCCTGAGTAGTACAAAATAATCCTGTGACAATGCATGCGAGCCCTCTTATGCATAATGGATGAATAAGCGACCGGGCCTTTAATGAGTGACCATACGACCAAAGTCCAATGCATGCAATGGATGCAGGGGAAGGCAAGAGCACCCAGACCATGAGCACACATGCCACGCCGAGGGACCATCGGTACCACAGGCAACAATGGCAGCTCATCTCATCTCCGGTAGGAAATGAAGATTCTGGATTACCTTTTAGGAAAGTTAGCAGGCGGCCAACTTAACCCTCTTTTCCGCAGAAGTGAAAAAGGCTGGGTTGACACATGTACTGATGCATGAGTTAGTGAGGACCCTCCGACCCTTCTTTGGGGATGTTGGACTTCTCCAAAGAGCAGGTCTAGACATGATGCAACCGATGACCTGGACTCGACTCGTGGATGGATGCATGTGCAGACTCGAGACAAATGTCACATCAACCCGAAACCGCACGGCTGATTGCAATCCTTGCCCAGTCAGCTGATTCTTTGACTAAAGGATCATCAGATGATAAGCACTCATCCAAAAATTGCTTGCTTGAGGTGGATTGATTGATCAAAGGACCAGCATTGGCACCCAATGTGTCTGCCAGATCTCCCAAGACACCTATTGCTGTCTTCATCACAGAATCATCCCTGAAATGGTAAGAAATAATTTAAAAAACTTATTGTGCTGAATCATGAGTCAGCATTGCGCTGAAATATTTGTCCATTATTGTGATAATGCTTCACAGTCAGTGCTTAGTCACAACCATGAGACTGATCATCATAAGGGTGTGGTATTGGTTGGCTGAGACGATTGGGAGAGAGATTCTGTTCTAGCAATAGTGCAAGGTGTATGTAGGTGTGAGTACCTATTTTTAACACCTGTCTACTAAACCCACATTTTGGAGAACAATGCTTATAAATCATTGAGAATGCCTATTTTCATCATAGCTAATGGAAAACACTATTCGTTCTATACGGCTCACTTCAAAATCTCTTCCTATTTTCCTTCAGTGTTAGCTGGGAGTTAATGTGCTTCCTCTAGTTGGTAAACTGACCATTTTAACCTGGTTTAGCATTGGAGGCAGCCATGCGCGAACACCGAACCAGGCAATGCCTATTCTTGTTGGCCAATTAGGCAATTCAATGAAAAACAAACATGTATTTGGTGAAGCACATCAACAGCCCACTAATGGCGGCGGCAAAAGAATGAAGTTTCAGAAGTGAGTGGCATTGAGTGAATTGTGAATCCTTCAGTGGCATATCATACAACTGGTACTTAATCAGCACCATATTAGCTATCCTTTTTCATCGATTGAGTTCAATTTCCCATAATTGTAAATTTCCCAGCACTTTGGACCTTGTATATTTTTTAAAGCTACAACTAAGAATTTTCCTACCATACCAATTGTCTAATTATTATTATCTATGTGTTTGCATGAAGAGATTCATGATTTGAGCATGCAGAAAATAGGAAATATAGATAGTGTAAATAAAGAAGCAATTAAGGAATTCTAGACGACTTACATATCTTTTCCATTATGAAGGGCATCAAGGAACTGAAGAATATGTGGAGCATACGGCATCAGTAATTGTGTCTTAGGGGAACTCTTGAATCCTTGAAGAATGCCAGAGTAGGCCTCCAAGATGCCATTTCTTAGTTGATTGGTGTAGTCGAGCATTTCATCATCAGCTGCAGCTGTGTGTGCCGACAAATCTGCTGCACTTTGTAGCATGGGCATGGCATAGATCAAATACTTCTCAAAGTTCTCTCCAATTGCCAGTGCAATATCACCAAAGCATGAGAATATAGGTGGTTTTACAGATCTGTGCAACTGATTGCTGGATAGATCCTTCAGGAGCTGGGTCATGATGCCATCACAGTAGGGCCATATTTTGTCCTCCAGTGCCCTGCACAAGTCACCCACAACACCCACCGTAATGGCACATACCTGATACTCTTCAAAGTTCTGAAGTCCCATTTCCAAATACTGATAGAACTGTGCCATGTACTTTGCGAAGTTCGAACCAGCTGCATATGCCAGTGCACCGATAGCAAGCATGGCCTCCTCATGCACCGTGGCATTTCGACAAGCAAAAACTCTCAAAAACAGATCCATCATCTGATCTGCATACTGTAAGAAGGAAAACTTTGTTGACTCCATCCCTCCCAACTTTTGGATAATGACCTGCAGGCAACCACAAAGAAGGCCCTGCAGATCGCTCCGCTTCTCCCTCTCATCAGTTGATAACTTTCCCGCTTCAAGTGTCTGATGGAGCTCCATCATAATCACTGGTACCAGCTGCATAACAATAGGAGCTGTCTCCTCAGTGGAGCACCTGACAACTTCATTTAGGGTCTCATAAGCTGCAGTACGCAGCCTGGATTCGCCAGCATCCTCCCTGTGACTGGTCACAAGAAGGCTCTGAACAATATCTTGAAAGAAAGGGGATAATGGTGACGCCGATCCAGCATCCACATAGCCTTGAGCAAGGAAATAGAGTGCCCCACATGCTTTTTCTGCCACATTTGGGACATCCTTCATGCTTTGAAGCAGCACAGTAAGTATTTGCTGGCAGTTCTCAGCTGTAATGACAGGAGCAGTTTCAAGTGCCGAACCATGAAGAAACTCGAATATTCTTCCAAGGGTCCAAGCAGTTGTGTCCTTCACATGGTTATTTGGGTCCTTTACCAACGCAGACAGCATAAAATTCAAGGCGACATTCACTAGAGGAGTTAGTTTATCAGCTGATGGACCCTCCAAAATGGAACCAAAAGCATATGTTGCAGCCTCTCTTTGTCTCCATTCAGGTTTCGTTATGTTCTCCTCAACAAAAGGCATCACAAGAGGAACAATATCATCCCCAACAGTCCTCGCCACCAGGCCCAAACAAGTGCCCCCAGCCATTGCAAGATTCCAAGCACCTTCATCCAAGTCTTGATCATCCTCCTGTTTGAGCAGAGTCTCCAGCAGCATTGGCACTAGGGCAGGAAGAGCTTGTTTGATAAAATAGTAGCAAGGAACATCAGAGTCAGCTGTAAATTCACTACTGTACTCATCCAAAATGTCAATTTCCTCATCACATATGGAACTCCAGAATTCCATGGCCTGAAGTGCAACTGACTCCTCATCCCCCCTCACAGCCTTTGCAGTAATATTAAATATGTCCTGCATGTATGTGGCTAGCTTATCGTAATAAGTAGATGAAATAGCCACCAAGCACTCAAAGGCAGCCTGTCTTATCTTCACATCTGGTGACTGTGTTGCCTCACAAACGACTCTCATGATATAATCACGCTCCATGTCATTGGAGAAATTAACCTGAGCAAAGCCCAATGCATTATACAATGCTCGTGTGGCTGCAAGCCTCACTTCAGAGTTCCCTTCAGAAGCATTCATACCTTGAACAACAGCCGTAAGTATCTTGTTGACTTGATCTTGGTCAACAGCTTCCGGAGAAACTTCCTCGCATAGATAGCCAAGTGTCTCGAGCGTCGCCTGCTTGACGTTTGGCTGTACCTGATGTATGTTTGATAGCAATGATCCTATAAGCTCGGGCCATTGCTTCTGAGGGATCTCAATGCCGGCAATCTTTGCGATGACTTGAGAAGATGTAGACCTGGCACTTGCAACAGGAGATGAGAGAGTTTGCAGCAACAATGCTTTAACTTGTGCCTTGACACCAGCATCCAGTGCCAGCCATCTCTGGAAAAGTTCATTCTTCCTGTGCTGCTCCTTTGCGTCCAGTGCATTCTTGAGGATCAGACCAGCCAATCTGCGGCTCTCCTCAGGTTTCTCGTCGTTGGCCAACTCACTAGAGAGTGAGAGCAAGAAACCTGGGAGGTTTTGCTCCTGAAACTGCTTGAGGCTTTCTTCAGCATGCTTTCTAATCGAGCCATCAGCAGACTGCGCACTCAAGAGTATTTGAGTAACATCCAACGACATGCTGACTCTGTAGGCCCAAAATATGAGAGTCAGATAGCTTCATCACATGATAACTCCATGCATCATCAACAAAGTATAACTCTCTCAGATGTAAATCTGACAAGACAAAGTATAGAATCCTCTTTTTGGTAAAGCCAAACTATAATATAGAATGTTCTACAACTTGGTTAAATAAACACTTAATCAGGACTAAAGAAAAACACTAATCTTTCTACAACGAGGCAACTGTTGCTTAAGGCAACCGCATCAGCAAGAAAGCAAACAGTGAACATGACTCGCAAAATTCTAAGAGCTGTATAAAATCTGACAAAAGCATGACGATATACTAATTTTCCTTAGCTCTGCGAGTACACACAAAATTGATAGTAGCCTTCTTTTAATCAAGACCTATGTGAAACCCCTAAGCATCTGCTAACAAGAACTGTAGTATACACTATTTCATTGATAGAACTGAATCCCTCTACAAATGAACTGGAAATTTCTTCCTTAATCTACATCACTCGTGCATATGTGGACACTGCAAAGAAACCGGGACGAAATTCCAGTGGTTAACCATGAATACTACTACAGCAGAATGGAGCAAAAGGAGCTCTCAACCAATTCTACGGTTTACAGTTTCAACGTGGGCATCAGATCCAAGTGTGCACCAGATCCAACTCAACATACAGAAAACCGCAACAGATCTGCCCGGAAGTTCTACACCTTATACGTGCTACCTATTTCCTGGCAACAAGAGGATAGCGGAACAAGGAGGGACGAGAAGAGGCGGGGGGGTGAAGGTGGGCTTCTGCGTCCTACCTTCTTGCTGGCTGCTGAGATGGGGGAGTAGTTGGCGACAACGGGCGGGACGGAGCTGACCGGCGCGGCGGAGCTTCAGACCTCAAAGGTTGCGAGACGGAGCCGAGGCGGCAGCTCCGCGATTGGGCGACGGGGAAGCCCTGCGATTGGGCGGCGGCGGGAGCTCTGCGATTCGGCGACTGCGGTGAGGAGGCAGCGAGAGGAGCGGGGGGGAGGGGGAGAGGAGGGGAAATCTGGGGAATAGAAACGGAAAAAAGGGGTTTCTTTGGTGTGCTGGGAGCAAGTTGCGCTCGGCAGGGAGGGGATCCTGGCCGTCTGATCCGTGGCTGACGGCTGTGATGTGGGAAGCGGGTTTGATTGGGTGAGATTATTTTTTGCCTCTCTTTGGCTGGATTATTTGGGTTTGGACGTTACCTGGCAGTTGCTTTCCATCCACGATTTTTAAAAAGAGAGAGTCGTGGCTTTCCACGCGTCAATTTGGCCGGTTAATCTCAAAGTTGGATTTCGTCGGCAGTACATTACAAACTGGTTTATTTAGGACTGTGGTTACGTCCCACACGTTCGGCATAGGGAGCTGGCCCGAACGTCCGGTTCGTCAGCTTGCCCGTAGTATTACTATTAGTGCAGCTTTTAGCCTTTTTAAAATTTTAAAAAAATATCTTTTAAATAAAAAATTCGTTCAAAATTATGTTTGCATCATTAAATCCGTCGCGACAAGATCTTCAAAACTAGATCTCATATCGATATGTTTCGACAACTTTTTTTTTCAGGTTAAAAATTGTCATGTCTATTGCACTTAAATTGCCACGTTGTTTGCACTAAAATTACCATCATTTCCTTCAACTACTTTTTTTGCATTTTTTTCTTCAACGTTCTATGTAAATTTGTCATAATTCATAAAATAAAACTTTATAAACTTACCTTGGGTAAACACATGTTTATTTTGTCATGGCAAAAACATATTTTAAATTTACATGGCGAAAGATATGTTAAATTTGTCATGGACACAAAAAGGAAATAGTTTACCATTGGTAAATCGAAAAAACTTGGGATGCTGATAACTACCACATGTGTGACACGAGTACGTGGCAATCCCTGATGTTTTAGTAATGTGAGGGTGGCAACTTCAAAGTTGTAGACGTTAGTCATGTGAATAAGAGTTGTCATGTCCTATGAATAAAATTGTCATATATAGGAGTCACTTCCGCCCACGTGTTTTTCCAGATGCTAATTTTAGGTGTACGTAGATGGCAATTATTAGCCAAAGTTGTCATATATTTAGTGAAGTTGCCATGTTTTAGTAGAAGTTGTCATCTCACATGTGTTAAAGTTGCCACCAAAGCGTGTGAGCTTGCCATCTTTCCACCCACACTTGTGGCACGTTTTATGGCAATGCTGATACATGTGTGACACTAGCACATGGCAATCTCTGATGTTTTTGATGGCAAGTTTAGTTATGTGAGGTGGCAACTTGAAGTTGTAGACGCTAGTCCTACGAATAAGAATTGCCATGTCCTATGAATAACAATTGTCTTGTCCTATGAATAGAAATTGCCATGTCATATGAATAGAAATTTCCATGGGCACAAAAAAGAGTCGCCACCAGAACAGCAACACACCGTCGACAAACTCTCCCCCCGATCCATGTCCCCTCCCCCACCGTCACGCTTGAAATGCGTCAGAGGATCTCCTCGACGCATTCGTAACCTAGAAGACCGTCATGTCGCGCACACCTCCCCCTGCTCCAGATATCTGCTCGGGGTCCACTGAGCATCACCACAGCTCTTTCGGTCATCGACGATGAGTCAAAAGGTGTTAAAATACAATGGTAGCTTTAAAAATACAAAAAAAAATAGATGAAAGAAATCATGGCAACTTTAGTGTAAACAGGATGGCAATTTCAGTTTAAACAGCATGGCAACTTTTGGTCCGAAAAAAAAAGTTCTCGAAACATATCAATATGACATCTAGTTTTGAAGATCTCGTCGAGACAAATTTAATGGCGAAAACGGAATTTTAATCGGAATTTTTATTTAAGAGATAAAAAAATTTGAAATACGAAAAACTAAAAAGCTACGCATGGATGGATGCGTGCTTTAATATTAGTGCGCGTAAGTGTGTGGCCGTTCGGGCGAGGGGGCACGGCCCAAACATTCGGGGCATATCATTTTCCTTTATTTATTTATTATTATTATTATTTGCGAAAACTGGTTCATTTTCTTGCAAATGGCATTATAACTGATCTGTGTGGGTTATTAAATATTCAAATTTCCTTTAAAAAGAGAATATTCAATTTAACTAGTACTGTTAATAAATTAGCATCACTAAATATTACTACTAGTATTTATCAAGCAAGTAGTCTCGTTAACTATGTAATTGTGACCTAATTGAGATATTTGTATACTTCTTCGGTGCGGTGCTTCGATGGTCGAAGCCGGAGGCACTAGTGAGGAGGATGGCCATGGATTACATCAATAAAGGGCCAGGTCTATTGAGTTGCCTCTACTTGCTCCTCTTCCTCCTGTTGGTCACCGTGGTGGTGGGGGATTGGTGATGGAGCTATGCAATCTCTCTCAAGTCTCTGTTCTGCTGCAAGGGCAACTCCAGTCCCAAGATGGAAAGGGGCACATAGTGACACATGGGACCCACTGGTCAGTTGACCAGTCAAATCCACCTAACCTATGACAAGTGGGTCCCATCTGTAAGTTTGACCCAGTCAAAGATTCCTTGTGGATAATGCTGTAATTTGTTGATAAAAGAAATTCTGAAAAAAATTTAAAATGTTTTAAACTTAGAAATTCAATATCTTTTAAACCGTAACTCCGATGAAAATATTTTATACATTAAAATTGATCAGAAAAATGCCGCAAATACGGATACACTACCCATACCCCCACCACACCCGTCTAATATACAACACATGGGACTTTCCCCCTCCGGATCATCTGTCCGATAATTACCCGGTACCGGTAAAACTTTCCGGATGGAAATGTTCTGAACATAAAAGTTATTCGGAATACATCAAAGATCACGGTAACACTATCCACATGTCTGTCAGATATTCACGATACTACAGACATGGAACCTTCCAACCTCCGGGCCGTCTGTCGATAATCACCCGGAGCCGGTATTTCATCCCCGGATGAATTCCCGCTCTGAGCCTAACACTTTGCACTGCGTTAGAACACCGTTAACAATGCGTTCGCCATGTATTGTATTTGTATTGCTATTATTGTTGTGTATTTATTGTTTCTTCCCCCCTCTTATTGTCCGGTAGTCCCGACGACCGATGCCGATGCCCCTGTGATCGACTACGTCCTCGACGACCGTACCCCTGCCTCGAGCTTCCAGGCAAGCAGAGCCATTCTCTTCCCCAAACATCGCATATATTTTCCGTACATTTCTTGCACTAGGCATGGTTACTGTTGCTGTTACGATTACAATCCTATTCAATTGCATAGCCTGTTTTTGTCGCCCCTTGATGTACCTTCTTTATCCTATGCTGTCTTTAAATATATATTTTATTCAGCAGTGAGCCCTGCGCATTGTTAGCTAGGATTAGATAGCGGGTCGTGATCACTCTGGTGAGTGAACACGGATACAATATTATAACTGCAACAGGTACGGTACAATGCAGACACCGCCTAAGGGCCCCTAGCTCGGCTCTGCCGAGCCACCATCAAGTGTGAGCTATCAAGGAGTAATCCCTGTACTCCACTCGTTGCTGACTCTGTATAGCCGCTCTAGGTACCTGAGCAACGGTTGTCCTTAAGGTAAGAAGTCGGGCGACCCAACGGTGCCCACGAGCGGTATTGCGTCGGGAACGACAGGGAGGGTACGACCGACGTTACTGGCGTGCTTGGCCCCTGCTCGTATCTCGCGAGAGTCACCAATTCACGAAAAGTCGAGTTCTACAAAGAGCTCACGCGAGACAAGGTAAGGAGACGGTTCACCTTGTTGGTAACCGCAGAGACTTGGTGGGACGACAGGGCAGGCATCGATGTGCTAGTGGTCCTGACTGTTGTCGTTGTCCGCGAGTCAGTTAAGTCGAGGCAACGATAACGGTTGTCACGCAGGTTAATTAAAATGCTAAATGGTTCGGCGGATGTCTTGAGTAGCCTTTTGGCTTGTATGCACTACCTACACGTGGGATAAGGAGTGTGGGCTCCCCTGCATCGTAGTCTCGTTCGAGGGTCTTCAGACGACAGCAGTACCGCGGGCTGATTGCCGGGAAGTGGTGTTGTCTTCTCTTGCTCGAGCAATGTATTTGTATTTGCTTTGATTTTGCTTCACCGGTCAGTCACGCACCGTTCAGGAGTACGTTTGGGTTAGGGTCCAAAGCCCGGCGTACATAGGATATAGTACGGCGCATGACCTCTCTGTTGATTGCCGAAGGATGGGCTACTTTGTGTCGGATAGCTTCGATGGGGTGTTCCCTAACAAGGTGTACGCCTCCCTGGAGATTCGAGCGTCGTAGAGTCATGCCAGTGCTCCCCTGCAGGGAAGATCAATCTATTCGAATAGCCGTGTCCACGGTAACAGGACGCTTTATGCTGAAGCTGGATCTTACCACTACGAACTACTACTATTAAATTGTATGGTTCCGGGTCTTCTTCCTCGCAGGGAGTCGAGGAAGGGAACTCAGAGGCATTATTATTAATAATTATTACCACTTACTATTATACAATGCTGCAACAACTTCTGCTGCATTGTTATTACATTCATGTTACTGAATTGCTGGCTGTTTCTCTTCTCATGCTGCAAGACACGTCAGAAGATGCTAGTCTTCGATAGTCCTAGCTTCTTATCCTTATTCTGATTTCTACCTTGCAGTCCACTATATATATCCTCCCCTTTCCATTTCATACAAATGCATAAATGCTTAGTAGCGGACGTAAGACTCGCGGGTATACTAGATACTCACCCTTGCTTTATTTCCTCCTTTATGTTTTGCCTGATCGGCCGCTGCAGTCGACGTTGGAGCCTTGGAGTCCAGGAGCAGAAGATCCCCGATGTCGACCACCGCAACATGAAGTTCCCCGATGCCGTCTACGACGTCGAGTTCCCCGTTGACCAGGAGTAGTTTGGAGGTTCCCAGGCAGGAGGCCTCGCCTTTTCGATCTGTTGTGATTTGTGCTAGCCTTCTTAAGGCAGATCATGTGTACCTTGTGTCTGTACTCAGATACTATTGCTTCCGCTAACTTTGTGCTCTCGAGCTGTTGTATTCGAGCCCTCGTGGCCCCTGGCTTGTATTATTTTATTTGTAGAGTTGTGTTGTGATATCTCACCGTGAGTCCCTAACAAGGTTTTAAATAGCGGATAGCGGGGTAGTTGCGGATTGGGGTCGGCATAGCGGATTGTGGATTGCGGGCGCTATTGCGGGCGCTATGTCCGCATAGCGGATTTGAAAAACTATAAAAAAAATCAAAGTTTTACCAATAGATTTTCAACAAAAAAATTAGTTAATGTGTCTAAGTATGTGAGCAATCATCGTTTATATGTAATATCAATATATACGCATAAAAAGAACTAAACATCATAAATTTAAAAAATCACAGTAGCCAAATATAGCAAGCGATACCAAGACATCACATTTCACAAAATCACAACAGTGCATGTGCGTTACGATTACATCAAGATACGAGCGACCATACATCCATACCAATACCATATTGTCAAGTTCCCAATCCGGATGCAAACAAACAAGTTTCATTGCCTCAATAGCCAACACTTTCTTCATTGCCTCTTTAACAGCATCAGGAACTTGTGTGCAAGGTACACGATCAGCCTTCTGTCCAGCCAAGTATTTTTTAAACCTTGTAATACCACCACTGAAGAATTGTAAGCAATATTTGCATCCAACTTGATTCTTGGTCTTGAATTCACTAGTAACTGGTAAAGCATGATCCCAACCTGGATCTTTCTTAGTTTTTGCTGCCAAAATCTTGCCACTGGATACTACTGCAAAAAAAAAGATTTAACAATTCAATCAAATGGATACTGTACTACTGTGCTCACAAAATATTAGCTTCATGAAAGACCGGATGCAACACAATTTCTATGTCTTCAGCAACACAATTTCATACTGTTAATTAATACAACAAAGCATACTCATTGTCACTGGACAGTTGATAATAAAATGCAGGTAATTCTCAAGAAACATAGAGAACAACAAATCTAGATTCTAGACCAGAGCCCACACCCCGTAAGCCTTAGTGCCCAGTGCAGTTCTTTTATTCAGATTTCACCTGAAAATGTGGCCAATGTAGTGTGACTGTGAGAGAACAGAGAAACCATGTTCATTCCTCATGGAAAATTAGACAATGAACAATGCTTACCTCAAGTAACTGAGAAGTAGATGGGCTCCTGCTTGGACTTGCCGCTGCACTTGCTGCTAAGCTGTTTGCCGGCTGGGAACAATCACTGAAAACAAGCAAAAAAAAATCAAAAAAACACCAAAATTCAAAACAAGCAAAATAATTTCAGAACAAACAAGAAATTTCAGAGCAGTGACTACTGCAGCAGTCGTCGTCGCTAGGGGCAGAACCTCGCGTCCTCACCTTGAGGAGTCGCTGTCTCTGGGGGCAGAGCAGGGCTGCGGGGACCGGGGGCACGAGGCATAGCAGGGATGCGGGGGCACGGGGCCGCCGGACCCAGTAGGGGTAGGGGGGTGCCGCCTTGCTTTCCCCTGTTAGGCATCGGGCCGCGTCCACGGCGCTGCCGCCGCTGACGTGGCGGATCCAGAAGCCTCCGCCGGCCGCCGCTGGGACATGAGAGACAGAGAGATGGGTGACCAGGGGTAGGGGATGGTGCGTGCAGATTGGGGAATAGGGCAGGTCGGCAGGGAGGAGCGCCAGCGTTCCTGTGCTTACCCCATCGCCGACAGCCGCGCCGCCGCTGAGAGGAGTGAGAGCGGTGGAGTGGGGAACCGAGGGATTAGGTCACTTTCGGAGGAACAATTTATACTAGCGAGATTATCCGCTATGCCCGCGATCGACGCTATCGTTTTCACCCACTATTTCGGTCTGACAACCGCAATATCGCCCGATACGTGACAAATGCGCTATATCAAAACGCTACATAGAAACCATATCGGCTAGTGATCGCTACCGCAATATCGGCCGCTATATCGGTCATAGCGCCCGCTATTTAAAATCTTGGTCCCTAATCTCGATCGTGTATCTTGCGTGTATGATTACTGTACACGGTTTGATTTTAGGGGCATCACAAGTTGGTATCAGAGCCGACTGCTTGTAGGACACCCCTTCCAACTCCTTGGTTGTAACAGCCCAGATTTCACAAAAAATAAAAATTTTGTTTTCGGTGTGAATTGTTTGATTGTCTGATTTGTTTGCGGTGTTTGCATCCCCGATTTATCGATCGGCGATTATTTTCCCCTCTTATCTCGTACGGGACGGAGACCGACCCTTGCCACCTTGACACTCGACCTTTGTGACACCGGGTTTCGCCCGATCACCGTCGTGAAAACCGCACGAGGCCAGCCGCAGCCAACGGAACGAAAAACCCCGTTTAATAATTAAACGAGATATTTATAGAGCGCCGGAAAATGTTTTCGGAACGGTTCCAGCGCGAGGTGAACGCCGCCGGCTCGACGCGATGATCGCGCAATTCGAAGTTTTACCCGAATCGGAGGTCCTGCGGACCCCCGGCGGTCAGAAACGTGAGCACCGCGCGCGAGAGAGAGAAACCGGGGATGTTTTTGCAAACTGCCAGCCACCTGGGCTATATAAAGACCACCACACTCCCACCTGTTTCTAGGGTTTCCCTAGCCACAAAATTGCAGCCACCCCCTCACAATTGCCCCATTTTTTCGCCCAAAACACCCAAATTCCGAAAACCCTAGCCCCCAACCATCTGGAACCGTTGGATTTGAGATCCAACGGCCCCAGAGGCCGCCACGTCACCCCACAGCCTCCCACCTACCTCCCATCTCCATCCAGGCCGCCGCCGCTTCCTCCGGCCAGCCGGCCGCCGCTCCACCTCCTCCTCACGCGCCCCTCTCCTCCCTCGGTTCCCCTCTCACCTCTCTCCTCCTCTCCCTCTCGCAGGATCCCGCTGGACAGAGGAGACCGCGCCGACACGCGCCATGGCCGAGCTCGGGCCGGAGCTCGCCACGGCCGGCCGCCGCCACCCACGACGCCGACGTCCTCCCCTTCAACGGAACTGGACGCCCACGACCCCTCGCCGGAGAGCCGCCGTACGCCGGCGCCAGCCACCGCCCCGCTGGTCTCGATCCCGATCGGATCGGGACACGGGAGTCCTAGGTGGGCCGGCCTCCCCTCCACGGCCCAGCCGCCAAGGCCGAGCCGGTCCAGATCCGCCCCAGGCCAGTGGGCCGAGCCCACTAGGGGTGAGCCAGGCCGCCCCCTTTATTTTTTATTTTTTTTCCTCTGTTTTTTTAGCAACCTGTGAAATCCTTCTAAGTCTTTTTATTTTTGTTGCTGATGTCTGTTTGCAACGTATTTTCCCTTTGATCCGTAGCTCAGATGAACGTGCCCCCAAAATGAATTTTGCTCAGAATTGTGTGTACTCCAATCCATATTTTGTGAGCATTTGCATCTGAGGTAATCTTGATTGTGTAATTGCTGGTCAAACAGGGCATCAAATCGTTAATTGCAACTGCCGCTGTTTTTGACAGCCACCTCTATTTTTCTCTAAGTGTGTAACGTTCCGATGCCATGTTGCTTGCTTAATATCCTTTGATCTATGATGCCTATTTGCATGATTCTTTTTGCCATGCCTTCCCTGTCATGTCTACTTTAGTTCCATATCATTTGTGAGTATGTTTGCATTCATTATCCTGTTTATGCATTGCTCTAAAGTGTGCTTCGTGATGTTGGCAGATTGTGTTCCAAACTTGTTTTGCTTGTATCTTTTTAACCGTAACTCCGTTTGGGGTGTTCTTTATATGTAACTTGATCAGTTTTTCGTGTAATTTGTGTTTATGCTATTGTTAATCAACCTAAAATATGGTTTAGGGCAGAACAGTACCAAATCTTTTAATCATCGTGCGACACTTAGTGTTACGCCATGGTTAGGTTGTGCCTCACTTAAATTGACTAGCATAGATAGTTTACTTTGTGCTTCACCTCTTGCCATTTTTGTGTGCTATGTCATGCTTTCTTGAGTTGCCATGTTAATAACCGTTGGTTGATCACCTGTAGCTAAACAAGTTGAACCTCTCTAAACGTGTGGTATCGTCGTGTGTGACCGATACCCCACTTAAACAGTTAGTAACCGTTCTCGACGATAGATCTGTATCGCGTTGCCGTGTCGTGTGATGTCTTCTTGGTCTTGTGCTGCCCCGTAGTAATAGATGCTTGCTCGTTGATTGCTTTCCAGTGTTTCCTTCCTGTGTGCTTCCGCGGGTACCTCTCGGAGACGATGCGAGCTTGCAATCAACTACACCTTCGGAACCCGACTTATCAACAGGCAAGGACTATGCATTACTTATGATCCATTATATTTCAACCAGCGGTTTGCATGCTAGTCTAGGTTAGGTTCGATGTTTGATCCTATCACATGTTTACAGCCTCTTTCAAACCGATACAGCCATGTCCCTTCCCAGCAAACCTTGTACTGCTATGTTACTATTGCTCGTCGCTCAACCCCTGCTTAGTATGCATGCTTAGGATGCTACGATGTTACCCTGTTACTCCTTGGTTTGGGCTATCACATTATTATTATTATTATTATTGTTGTTGTGGATGATATGATTATTATAATGTTGACTATATTCGACGAAGGATGGAAGGTCTAGGCTATCCCGCCCCGACGCTTTGTTCCATTCGAGTCACCTAGGATCCGAGTTCCGGGTATTGGTTTTAAGACTGAGCGTGCCTAACCGCGTGTGGGATTTTATGGGGCCCCCTTTTCTTACCTACCTAGCTTCAAGCATTTCTAGTGGTGTCCCAAGCTGATTTTACCTTTTGAAACCGTGTGTGTGCTGGTCGTACGCCAGTAGTTTTCCAACCAACCCGGACCAGTGAGGACATAGTTCCCTTGCTGGCCCATCATGACCGGCTGAGGACACGGTTTCCCATGTGTGATTAACCGGCAATACAAACCTGGAGTCATACGGTAGAGACCAGATCGAGAGCGCGGCCGGCTCCTGAGCTGGATGTCGACTCACCGGGGGCCACCAGGATTTGTTCGTTGTTAGTTAGAGGGACCTATCGTTTCGGATCTCTTGGAACTAGATCATAAAATGGTTACCTGTGATGGGTAGCAACTGAGAGAGATGGGCTTGCGTGCGGAGCCTTGTAATGGGCAGTTGGTACACCCCTGCAGGGTTAAATCTTTTCGAGAAGCCGTGTCCGCGGTTATGGACGACTTGAGACCTACTCCTTGTTCATAGACAACAACAACTGAGATAATCTTAATATAACTTGATCAACGTGTGTGTGTGCCTTGACTGCTTCTTCTTCGTCGGAATGCGAAGAGGAGGACAAGGATAGGATAGGTGTTATGATTTCGTAAGTAGTTGATAGCAAGACTTGTTGGAGGCGATTCCTCATCGAATGCTTGGCTTCTTACCTTACTCTCTAGATTGTTAGCCACTTCACAAATGCTAGTGCGGCAGCAACCTCACCACTTACCACATCCTTACCGTAAACTACTAGTTGTCCTAGAATGACGAGTGATGAAGTCCTTGCTGGGTCAGATGACCACTACAGTTGGATGCTCTGTACCTCTGTACTCATGATACTACCCCCAAACTCTTTTCAGGGTTCTTGATCGACAACAGGTACGGTGATCGACGTTTCACGTGGAGACTCGACGACGACTAGTTAGGCGGATCCCGGCGGAGGGCCTGGACCCGTGTGGTTATGGGATCGATGTTTTTCTCTTTGCCACTAGGCACTTGTTTGTAGTCTGTACTCAGACATGTACCTTCCGCTGTTGTATTGTATTTGAGGCAGTTGTATGCCAATTGTATGAGATGTTGTATCCTTGTATCTGTAATGTTGTGATATCAGGTTGGAAATCCGGGGCATATGGCTATGGCATATGTCACGGTGGGACCGATATGTGCTTCGTCCCCGGATCTGGATGGAAACATCTAGATCTGGAACATTACCGCATATCGGGCCTTACATTGGTCGAAGTTAAGTCTAGTCTTTGAAAAACTAATTTACTAACAGTGTCGTGTGGCTTATCGACCCACGTCGCAAAACTGGGTGGAATTAGGATCTTTTTCTCTGCATCTCTACTCTGGGACTCTGATCTCTCTTCTCTTTCGGGTTAAATATTTTTGCTAACACTGACTCTAGGTTCTCGTGATCACATCCTCCCGGAGAGCCCCTCATTACAGATGATCACCTGGTTCAACAGAAGATTTCGAAGATACTTGCCGATAAATTCTTGAGACCCTATGTGCCCATCGCCTTAACAATTCCCTGCCACCGATAAGTCCGTTGTATAACCACATACACCTTTCGTTCATCCATTCAATCCCAGTTGCTCTTGTGTTCACAAGGTGCATCGGAATACTCTCCGTTGTTTCTGGAATCCTTTGAGCCTACTGCCTTGCAGCTTGTTTTCACCATGCAGATAATTCCTCACATTTAACGAGGATCCGTTCATCCTCAGTGGTTCATGTGATTCCCATAACACTTTGGAATACTATTCGATCTTGCGCCAATCCTCGGCAGCCTACTGCCTTGGGAATTCTTCTTACATGCTTGCACTATGATTAATCCCGTTGTGTTGTAGTCTTTGATGACCTCCCTTGGCAGTGCGATTCAGATTTGTTGAATCATCGTGTGTGCTAGTGCACGCAATCATCCGTTGATCCCTATGAATTCATTCTTCCGGCTCAGACGTCATTCCAGACATGAGCTGGATATCGGTAACTCAAACCTCGGTTGATTGTCCGTATAAGTCCGTTCAACTTATATACCCATGGTCAGAACATCTGCTTCTGATATCCCCTATTGGAAGTCATAATTCCTTTGTACTTGAGCATCGAATTATTCAGATACTTCTATCTCTGATGCTTATGCAATCTTTCTTCTTATGGTTGAGTACCGATACTCACACCAGACTCTCTGATCACCACCTGACCTTTTGGTGGATTACTACCTGTTGTTCCCTTGTGCCCTAAGTCGTTGATGAATTTCCCCTGATGCAAAATGCCTCCAGCTAATGGTAACGTCTACTTCGTGTCGTTAGCCTTCTGCTTTCGAACTTGTATCCCATACTTCTGTTGTTTGTTGTATAGATTCGTAAAATGTCCCGATAGGTTGTATCTATGCTTCATCCATCTGTGTGAACCCATGAACTTCTACGGGTCTTACTCTACTGGTGTTATGCCAGATAAACTTTTGAACGCTAAAAATTCATTGACATCGGGAAGTGAATGAAAGGCTATGCATTGAAGAAGTGGGAGTCAACACTGAACCTTTGTGTTCATGCCCATGGATACTATGTAGAACTTATCATGAAAGCTTCTGGTAAAAGTAATTGTCCCCTTGGTGGAAATTATATTGCACCTATGATCCTCCATTCTACCTTCGAGTATCACCTCCTGGTATCCCGAGGATATCATGCCTTTGCACTACATCTTATGGATTTTTATGAATCCATGCCTCCCCTTGCCTTAACTACTCCATGGGTTCTGGGTTGTCGTCAATCAAGAACACTAAATACCTTTTGCTCCCCATCCCTTTTCTTGATGTCGTCGCAAATCGATGGCATTATCTTGGAACCCCTAAAAAATATATGTCGTAATCAATATCAACACTTTGGCGCCTTCCAAGTGTCGGTTAACCTCATGTTGAGAAATACCATTCTTACCCCTCGGTGATTTGTGTTATCATCGACAACATCCGTGACTCCTTGCCAATACAAACTTGTCATGTATATCTTGCTCTTCTTTCCCTTGGGAAAGATATACACCTGATACTTGTGTATCGTCACCTTTTCCCTTTCATTGGTCTGTTTAATATTTCTTCTGATATAACTCATCCAAGCAGTGATGTTTCCCTGCTTGTGTAAACACCCCGGTGTACCACTCCGTCAGAAAACATGTTACTAGTGTCGATAACATTTCGGTAACCACCGATGGACGAGCACCTTGCCTATTGGTCCGCCTCGTTTTAACGAGCAGGAAAACAGTTCTCTTTCTTCCTCGCCCTTGGTACCGACTTTGTGGCCGACATAGCTAACAAGCTGTTCTCTGACTTACCTGGCATCGTGATCGCATGGAATGTCCCCACCCTTCTTATTTAATGTGGGCCCATAACCCACAGTTCCACAGGATCGAAGCCTGACTCTCTTGTACCTTTCTGTTCTCGAGGTTATTCCTCTTGTTTGACCTCGTATGCAACTCATGAGTCCTCTACCTTGTGATATTCAGTTCGATATCAGACTCAATGCTTATGCCTGATGCTCTGGACCCCTTTTCATGCTTCGTTATCATCGTCGAATGCATGCATATCCGCTTGTAAACTTATCATGCCTTCCTTTGTTTCTCTTGATGTATCTCCCTGAGTTTAACTCGTGAGATACTTTGTACCCCATCCCCTTGGGCCATATCGATTGATTAACCTTGTACCGATCCGACCCCCTTAAGTGTTTTCTTCTGGCCTATCCGTAGGTACGATGAAGACCCTGAAAGAAGGATGACAACACGTCGAGATACACCGATACAGAGAAATGAAGAAGTCAACGAGAAGGACTAACTTCTTCGAGAAGGACAACAAGCACCAGAAGAATCGTTAGAATACGAAACCGAAACCTTACCTCTTACACCCTACTTTAATTCTCGGGACGAGAATTCTTTGTAGTGGGGGAGATTTGTAACACCCTCACTGTCAGTGAACAGTAATCACTCTTGTTAATCAAAATTACTGTTGCTAATCACTTTTGCTCATCTGGCCTTGACCAAACTTTGCATTTGATCTTGTTCAATGTCATGATGGTTGTTATAAAAAAACATGTTCCAAGTGTGCTTTGATCATCATACGGGAAATCAAAGTCCAACCCCCTTTGAATTGATAATAAAAATAAAGTGGCAAATAAAGTTCAACCTAAAATTGTGCAACCACTTTTGAAAAATTCCTAATATTCAGTGGATCACTTCCATGTGGTCGTGGGAATTTGTTGAGCTATAAAATAAATTCAACAATTAAAACAGCAGCTTAATTTGTCCATTTTAATCATTTAATATTTAATTAAATAATTAAAATATTTTATTTGGGCACAAGACTTTTTGTGGCACTCTGGTATGGTGCAACAATAATATTGGAGCAACTTTCATGTTTAGCAAAAAATTCCTAAGCAATTAAATAAAATACAAAAAGTAAAGAACAGTAGAGAAAAACAAAAAAACAACAAAACCCTATCTACCGCCTGGGGGCAAAGCCCACGAAGCCAACCCCGTCCCTTCCCCCACGGTAGCCCAGCCCACCCTGCCCTCGTCCTCTTCCTCGCTACAGTGGGGGGGGGGGGGAGGACGGCTATGCCGTGGCGTGCATCGCGCGGACGAGCCGTACCGCCGTGGCAGCTATCCGGCGGCTCGCCGGCGTGGTATAGGTCCCCCGCGCCCCCCGACCCAGTGGAACCCTAGGCCCCTCTCACTTTCCCCCTTAACGCCGCCGCTCCCTTTTCCCGTGTTCGGTCGAGCGCAACCGTGGGCGCCGCCGCGCACCGGCGTGGCCACCGGTCGCCCCAGCCCACGCCACCACGTCCATTGGAATCTCCATCGCCGTCTTCGCCACTGTGCAGAAGGATCCGAACTGGGAGCCACTACACTGTGTGAATCGTCGCCGTCATCATCTTCGGCTCCGGCGAGGTTGCAATCGAAATCCGGCCACCCCACACCTCCATCGCGCCCGCTGCCCACATCAACACGTTCACGGTGAGCGTAGCCCCATTTCTCCCCATTCCCCATGCGAGTTGGTGGCCTCTGTCGCCGATTCCCCGCACTACGTGCTCCGGTCGCCACGGACCGTCGCCGCCGTTGTCCTATAGGTCGCGCCCACCCGTTTTTCATGCGTGAGTGTACGCGCGGCTGATACGTCCCAAACGTATCTATAATTCCTGCTTGCTCCATACATGTTTTGTGTGACTTTTCCATGTTTTTCTTGAACTTTCATACACTTTTGAACCTATTTTGACTAACCTATTAACTCAGTGCACCCATTTGACAGTTTATGTTTTCTGCTGTTTTTGTATTTCAGGTTTTCCGGCCATTAAAAGTGCTCCAAAAATTCCGGGAAAAAATATAAAAAATCAGCGCAACAGAAGCTTCCGGAATCACCAAGAGAGGGAAGGGGGGCCACCACCAGGCAGCCAGGAGGGCAGGTGGCGCGGCCCCACCCTGGGCCGCGCCAGGGACCCTCCTGACTGCCTCGTGGGTCCCCTCGATGCCCCCCTTCGCCTATATTTACCCCTCGGGGTGGAAACCCCTAATATCGATATCTTTCTCGCGAACTCCCCTCTGTACCGCCGCCGCCCCCGTTTCAAGATCGGGGCTGCCTGGAGAAGCTGCCCCGGCACCCTGCCGGAAGGAGGAACCCCCTCCGGGAGACCATCCATAGCCATGGACGCCTCCCGGATGTGCCGTGAGTAGCCCCCCTTGGACCATGGGTCCGTGACCAGTAGCTATGTGATGAATCTCTTCCCCTTTGTGCTTCCACTTTCGAGTCCTCGTGAGCTGCCTCACATGATCGAGGCATCTATGTAATTTCTGCTGTTGCTATGCTGAGTTTGTTGGGATCTGATGGATTATGAGACTATGTTCAGATTGTGATGAGTAATATATTTGGTTCTTCTCTTTTATATTTTGTTCTTGAGTAAATTCTTGCATGTTCTCCGTTGCGGTATTTGCTTTGGCCAAGTATTTTATTTGCAACTCCAAGAGAGAGCGTTATGCTCGATTGTGGGTTCAGCCCCTTGATGTCTAGCTTGCGTGACAGAAACATGAGACTAGGGGATGTGCTGTTGCCACCAGGGATAAAACAACGGTGCTTGTACCTGCGGGTGCAAGGATTGTTTACTTTACGCAAAGTTCTTTTAATGAAGTTGTTTGTTGCTTTGAGTTTACACGTTGGGTGGGATTCGCAACTTAATACCAGCGAGATGTTCTGGATAGATATCTCAAGGTGGATGATTCTTAGTAGATGCAGATGGATTTCGGTCTACTTACCTTGGCGTACTACCCATTGCTTTTGAGCCCTTCCTTTCTTTGCAGCATAGTTAGCATTGCGGTGCCTTCATAATCCTGTCAATTGCCCAACTGTGATTTGTTTACCTCGCTAGCACTTTTATCGTCTTTTGGGAGAGAGACATCACTAGTGAAAATCACGGGACCCCGGTCCATCTTCACATTATTGTTCACACCCTAAATTTACTTTCAGCTTTTACTTTCCTTTGCACCTTTTATCTCTTGTGTTGATCCTTTGTAAACGACAAGGCCGAAGGAATTGACAACTCCTCTGTACTCGTTGGGAGCACAATTATTTGTTGCTATGTGCAGGTCCACGACAACACCCTAGTTAGGAAGCAATTTCCGGCGACGTTGCCACCTACTTGTATCTCCTGAGTCCTACTGGTTCGATAACCTTGGTATCTTCACCAAGGGAAACTTGTTGCTGCACTGGAACTCAAACCTTCCACTTGGGGGTAACCAACGAGGTTTCTACCAGTAGCTATGTGGTCTTCTCTCTCTCCCATGATGTGATCTTCGTTGTGATCATAGGCTATGTTAATCTAGGGTGATCCCATGATATTTCCCCTTCCTCTATGTATTGGATTGATGTACTCAATTGATCTTATCTAGTATAATTCCCGAGACCAAGGTGACAGCGGTCTATTGGACATGGGTTAGAAGAATATTATCATGAGTGATTTCCTCTTTTGTGTGTTGATTGAAGATTGAGAGTCTCTTGGTGCTTGTCTTTGACTATCCTTGAGATATGTTGTGGTGATTGTGGTACTCTCTTTGGATGGCCGCGGTGACATTGGGAAATCCATAGATTGAGAACTACGAACTTTGAGGTGTGCTTTTGTAGACCTACATAATTCTCATCCTCTCTTGACCACAAAGGAATGACCTCCAAGTGCGTCTCCATTGCATGTTTTATGGGAAATATCATGTGATTAGACTATGTTAATGATTGTTGAGAGTTGCCACTAGTGAAAGTATGAAGCCTAGGCCTTGTTTCCACCATTGCAATACCGTTTGTGCTCACGTTTATCACTTGTTTGCTTGCTGCACTTTTTATTAAAGATTTATATTACCTTTCTTTGCCACACCTATCACCCATATTTTACCATCTCTTCGCCGAACTAGTGCACCTATCCAACTCCTAGTTGTATTAGGTGTGTTGGGGACACAAGAGACTTCTTGTTTCTTAATTGCAGGATTGCTTGAGAGAGACCATCTTCAACCTCTACTTCCCTGAGTTCGATAAACCTTAGGTCATCCACTTGAGGGAAATTGTTGCTGTACTACAAACCTCTGCGCTTGGAGGCCTAACATAGTCTATAAGAATAGAAGCGTGCGTAGACATCAAGCTATTTCTGGCGCCGTTGCCGGGGAGGTAAGGTTTGAATGTATATCTTTAGATCTTGCAATTAATTCTTTTTGTTTCTTGTTTTCATTTTCACTAGTTAGGCTTATGGAAAACAACAACAAAATTACGAGAGAGCTTTATGAGCTCTATCTTGAGTTAGGACATGAAGTGTTTGAGGAGGAGATCAAAAAGCCTATGGAGATTTATTATTTGAACAACACTCATGATAGTAGTAATGTTATTAGCATGTCTTCGTTGAATACTTTTGATACTAATGATATGCAAAACCATAAGCTTGGGGATGCTACGTTTTATGAAGATGATCTTTTAGCCCCCCAAGTTTTGATGAGGAAATTTATTTTGATGATACTTTGCCTCCTATCTATGATGATTATTGTGATGACACTTATTCTATAAAGTATAAATTTTTACAAGTTCACCATGATAAGAATGATTCATGTGATAGCTATTTTGTTGAGTTTGCTCCCACTATTACTAATGAGAAGGATTTTGCTTATGTGGAGAGTAACAAATTTTCTATGCTTGTGGATCATGATAAGAATTTTTTATGTGATACTTATTTTGTTGAGTTTATTCATGATCCCATTGGAAATTATTATGAGAGGGGAACATATGCTTATAGATATTTCAATAATATCAAGTTCCCTCTCTTTATGTTGAAGGTTTTGAAGTTGCACATTTTTGTCTTCCTATGCTAATATATTTATGCTTCAATGAGTTATTTCTCTACAAGATCCCTTTGCATAGGAAGCATGTTAGACTTAAATGTGTTTGGTATTATCTTCTTTATGCTCTCTTTTGTGCTTCAACTCTTATTCCTATGAGAACATCACTAAAATCTTAAGCCTAACTTTATGGCTATAAAGAAAGAGCTCTAGAGAGACAACCCTTGTTATCTTTTCTTTGAGTTTTTACTTTCTGTTTTTCCTAGTCTTGATGATTGTTACTACTGTAGCAACATCATTGTATCTTTATTTTCAAGCTTTGTGCCAAGTTATAGCCTCATATGACAAGGGAAGTGAAAGTTGTGACATGTTGTCCAGAAAAAAGATTCTGTCCTCGTGACGGGAAAAATCAGATCAAATCACCAGTTCATCATTTTGAGCTGAATTTTTTAGAAAGCGTGCTCTATACAATCACGGAACTTTCGTATGTTTTGGGTTTTTTGATTTGAGTTGCAGAAGTACCCCTAAAAAATTCTTTACTACCTGCTGTTCTGTTTTTCACAGATTCTGCCATGTTTTGTCTCTCCTAACTTTTGCAAACCTTAAGCTTGCTTTTTCTTTGCAAAAACCTTTTGGAAATCTTAAGAAACAGTAGATCCTCAAGAATATATTTATATCTAGTGGGGGAAAATTATTTATTAAGGGTACTAACCTCTCTAATCAGCTTATGATGAGTTATGTATGAAGGGAGTTTTCAAGTGTGCGATGGAAGATGATGAAAGAAGATTCCGGAGTGTCAAGCGCTCAAGCTTGGGGATGCACCCATGCATCCCCAATAAATATTCAAGGAGACTCAAGCGTCTAAGCTTGGGGATGCCCCCGTGCATCCCCTTCTCCATCAACAATCATCAGTTCGTCCTTCGTCTCACTATATTTTTATCACTTCATGTGTTATGTGCTATGCTTGGAGCATCTCGCTCTTAGGTTTTATTTTTAGTTTTATTTAGCTTTGATTGCTGTTCATAACAAGTTAGATTCCGTCTTACTTTGTGTGGGAGAGAAACACACTCCACTTTCAAAATCTAGAACACATCATAGGATTCTTCATGCCTATCTTTTTGCTGTTATGTGCTCTTTATCTTTTCGTAGATACTGTCATGTCTAGTTTTAGTCTTAGTTTGTCTTAGCAAGAGCCTTGGATTTTGTTTAGTTTGTCGCTGGAACTATCCTTAGTTTTCATGTTTATCTTGTTAAGAGAGTTGGTTGTTGCACTGAGTTATGTATTGTTTTTGAGAAGTAGGTGATTGAGGTTGCTATTTAATTTCAGTAGTAACTTGCAATAGTTTTGAGGCATTGATGTGAGTAATGTTTGAACTTTTGGTTTCAAGAGCTCTAGCCTATTAGTGATAGGTGTCGTATTTTGGGCAATCCGTGTCTATTTTCAAAAACCTAAAAAATTAGTTGAGAACTCTAGCAACTAGATGGATCACTAATCTTTGGAGGAATCGGATATTAGAGTACACTCACGTACCATGAGTCGAGGATGCGCAAGGATAAACAAACCCCCATACACTCCTCCTCGGGGTACTTGTATCTTTGTGAACCTCCTTATTAGATTGAGAGTTACCGATAAGTGCATGAGTTCTTCGGACTAATGTAAGTATTGAAAGTTGACACTTCCACCTCTTCATATTTGCTAGCCTCTCCCGTGCCGTGCATTGCCTTCTTCTCATTCCGAGAGTTGGCGTCCACCTTCACCGGTACATCCAAACCCTTGGCATGATACGCTCTGTCATCATAAACCTCCTTATATCTTTCCTCAAAACAGCAACCATACCTACCTATCAAGGCATTTCCATAGCCTTTCCGAGATATATTGCCTTGCAACATCCATCTTCTCATGACTTGATCTTCATGTCATACATGCTACTTGCTTGATCGATGAGCCGCATGCTAGTTGTGCCTTGCCCTAATCATTGCTACATGACGCGCTAGTATCATTGCATACCCTGCTACACTGGCAGCGGCATACATTTGCATACTTCATGATAGTTACATTTCCTTTATGATTTGAGTACCTTGTAAAGTGTGAAAGATCTTCTATACTCCTTGTAATATATAGAGTGTTGCCCCTAAAGTGAGGAAAAGATCCCAAAGAGGACAAAATCAAAAGATCCCAAAGAGGACAAATGAGAGTTAAATAGAAAGAGCCATTGAGGTCACCAAAAAAATACAAAAAAAGAGAAAAAAGAGAAAAAGAAAAATAAAAAGAGAGAAGGGGGCATACTACTATTCCTTTTGAGAGATCCACACTAGTACTTCATCCTTTATCCCTTGTACTCCATAGAGATCATCATCATGCATATAGCTATGCGGGGAACCTTCAAACTATAGAACTTGGCTTGTATATTCCAATGATGAGCCTCCTCAAACGAGCTCTAGGTCTTCTTGAGCAAGCAAGTTAGATGCACCCCCACTAGTTCCCTTGGAGAGCTTTTATCTCACATGTGCATCCGTTGCATGGCAATCCCTACTCCTCACATCATATCTATCATATGGCCTTCTCTCGCCTATGATTGTCCTCATTGATGTGAGCCTTTCACACGTTTTTGCCTACCTCCTCCACCTTCTTTCTGTTTCGCCTTTTAGGTGTCAACTTTCTTGCTCACGCTCATCCATTGCATGAGTGCTCAAAATATCGAAAGGGAGTGGTTCAGTTTGACTTGTACTTGGCTAGTGGTCTGGGGACGAGTCAAGATAAGAATCCAAAGGAGACTAAGTGTGAAAATTTAGTAGATAGTTGTTCTCAACAACCTTTTTTATCTTTTTCCCAGTCCCCTGCTTACACGCAAACACCATCTGGAGACATTCCAGTCACTGACAGCGAGAGCTCTTGCACCTTTTGTTCTTTTGTTGCTTGTGTCAATGCTAATATAGACTCTTGCTTGTTAAGACTTGAATTGAATTGCATGCTTTAATTGCTTTACTTAAAAGTCCTTATATGGTTGTGTGGAATGTCACCACAAAAATTATGCTTGTTATCATTTATCTACTCGAGGACGAGCAGGAATTAAGCTTGGGGATGTTGATACGTCCCAAACGTATCTATAATTTCTGCTTGCTCCATGCATGTTTTGTGTGACTTTGCCATGTTTTTCTTGAACTTTCATACACTTTTGAGCATATTTGGACTAATCTATTAACCCAGCGCACCTAGCTGCCAGTTGTTGTTTTCTGCTGTTTTTGTATTTCAGGTTTTCCGGCCATTAAAAGTGCTCCAAAAAATCTGGAAAAATCAGATAAAAAATCAGCGACCCGGAAGCTTCCGAAATCACCAAGGTAGCGGAGGGGGCCCACCACCAGGAGACCAGGAGGGTCCCTGGCGCGGCCCCACCCTAGGCCGCACCAGGAGGCCTCTTGGTTGCCTGGTGGGTCCCCTCGACACCCCCTCCGCCTATATTTAGCCCTCGGGGTGGAAACCCCTAATATCGAAGTACTTTTCTCCAGAAGCAATTCCGATCTCCGCCGCCATCGCCATCAAGTTTCGGGGGGACAGAATTCCTATGTCGGCACCCTGCCAGGACGGGGAAGTGCCCCCGGATTCATATCCATTGTCGTTGCTTCCCTCCTCCTTGAAGCAGGAGTAGTTCCTCCTTGGGGCTGAGGTTTCTACCAGTAGCTATGTGGTCTTCTCTCTCTCTCCCATGATGTGATCTTCGTTGTGATCATAGGCTATGTTAATCTAGGGTGATCCCATGATATTTCCCCTTCCTCTATGTATTGGATTGATGTACTCAATTGATCTTATCTAGTATAATCCCCGAGACCAAGGTGACATCGGTCTATTGGACATGGGTTAGAAGAATATTATCATGAGTGATTTCCTCTTTTGTGTGTTGATTGAAGATTGAGAGTCTCTTGGTGCTTGTCTTTGACTATCCTTGAGATATGTTGTGGTGATTGTGGTACTCTCTTTGGATGGCCGCGGTGACATTGGGAAATCCATAGATTGAGAACTATGAACTTTGAGGTGTGCTTTTGTAGACATACATAATTCGCATCCTCTCTTGACCACAAAGGAATGACCTCCGAGTGCGTCTCCGTTGCATGTTTTATGGGAAATATCATGTGATTAGACTATGTTAATGTTTGTTGAGAGTTGCCACTAGTGAAAGTATGAAGCCTAGGCCTTGTTTCCACCATTGCAATACCGTTTGTGCTCACGTTTATCACTTGTTTGCTTGCTGCACTTTTTATTACAGATTTATATTACCTTGCTTTTCCACACCTATCACCCATATTTTACCATCTCTTCGCCGAACTAGTGCACCTATACAACTCCTATTTGTATTAGGTGTGTTGGGGACACAAGAGACTTCTTTTTTCTTAATTGCAGGATTTCTTGAGACAGGCCATCTTCAACCTCTACTTCCCTGAGTTCGATAAACCTTAGGTCATCCACTTGAGGGAAATTGTTGCTGTCCTACAAACCTCTGCGCTTGGAGGCCCAACATAGTCTACAAGAATAGAAGCGTGCGTAGACATCACACCCCTCTAATATACCGCACATGGGACGTTCCCCCTCCGGATCGTCTATCCGATAATTACCCGGTACCGGTAAAACTTTCAGGATGGAAATGTTCTGAAAATAAAAGTTGTTCGGAATGCATCAACGATCACGGTTACACTATCCACATGTCTGTCAGATATTCACGACACTACAGACATGGAACCTTCCCCCTCCGGGCCGTCTGTCGATAATCACCCGGAGCCGGTATTTCATCCCCGGATGAATTCCCGCTCCGAGCCTAACACTTTGCACTGCGTTAGAACACCGTTAACAATGCGTTCGCCATGTATTGTATTTGTATTTCTATTATTGCTGTGTATTTATTGTTTCTTCCCCCCTCTTATTGTCCGGTAGTCCCGACGACCGATGCCGATGCCCCTGTGATCGACTACGTCCTCGACGAGCGTACCCCTACCTCGAGCTTCCAGGAAGCAGAGCCACTCTCTTCCCCAGATATCGCCTATCTTTTCCGTACATTTCTTGCACTAGGCATGGTTACTGCTGCTACGATTACAATCCTATTCAATTGCATAGCCTGTTTTGGTCGCCCCTTGGTGTAACTCCTTTACCCTACGCTGCCTTGAAATATATATTTTATTCAGTAGTGAGCCCTGCGCATTGTTAGCTAGGACTAGATAGCGGGTCGTGATCACTCTGGTGGGTGAACACGGATACAATATTATAAATGCAACAGGTACGGTACAATGCAGACACCGCCTAAGGCCCCCTAGCTCGGCTCGGCCGAGCCACCATCAAGTATGAGCTATCAAGGAGTAATCCTTGTACTCCACTCGTTGCTGACTTTGTATAGCCGCTCTAGGTACCTGAGAAACGGTTGTCCTTAAGGTAAGAAGTCGGGCGACCCAACGGTGCCCACGAGCGGTATTGCGTCGGGAACGACAGGGAGGGTACGACCGATGTTACTGGCGTGCTTGGCCCCTACTCGTATCTCGCGAGAGTTACCAAACCACGAAAAGTCGAGCTCTACCAAGAGCACACGCGAGACAAGGTAAGGAGACGGTTCACCTTGTTGGTAACCGTAGAGACTTGGTGGGACGACAGGGCAGGAACCGATGTACTGGTGGTCCTGACTGCTGTCGTTGTCCGTGGGTCAGTTCAGTCGAGGCAACGATAACGGTTGTCACGCAGGTTAATTAAAATGCTAAATGGTTCGGCGGATGTCTTGAGTAGCCTTTTTTCTTGTACGCACTACCTACACGTGGGATAAGGAGTGTGGGCTCCCCTGCATCGTAGTCTCGTTCGAGGGTCTTCAGACGTCAGCAGTACCGCGGGCTGATTGCCGGGAAGTGGTGTTGTCTTCTCTTGCTCGAGCAGTGTATTTGTATTTGCTTTGATTTTTCTTCACCGGCCAGTCACACACCATTCATGAGTACGTTCGGGTTAGGGTCCAAAGCCCGGCGTACATAGGATATAGTCCGGCGGATGACCTCTCTGTTGATTGCCGAAGGATGGGCTGCTTTGTGTCGGATAGTGACGAGGGGGTGACCCCACGACTCCTATGGATGAGCCTACCCGGTGTACCCGAAGACAGAAGGCCCACAAAGATGCCGCCTAGGCCCAGCCTTGGCCCACTAGTGGCACCGACGTAGGAGTCTGCGACTCATAAGGAAGGTGCAAACTTGCCGTACGGAACAAGATCAGGGTTAGGAAACCACATCTGTAATCCAGGACGGACTCCCCGAGACCGAGCCTAGTATATAAGGGCTAGGAGGGGAGACGTCGAGAGAAAGAAATACACAATCTGTAACCCTAGCCTTGTGCGCACTAGCCTTGGCTCCCCTGTAATCGCCATCTCCAATCAATAACATCGAGAAGGAACGTATCCTCCTGTTAGCCGACGGTCTATCATCCAACCTGTGCCTCTCATGACTAACCCAAGGTCCCTGACCATGGGATTTGTCGGCGTACATCCCCGTCAATTGGCGCCGTCTGTGGGAACTACACAGGTTGGAATTACGATCTCGGCGGTTCCGTCTTCAGCAAGCCACAACTCAAGAGCAAGAACCAGACGCAATCCACCCGAGGAATTCAAGATCACGGTGAATATCTCTGCCGCCCCAGCAAGATCGCTCAGCCTTCAGCCGTGTCAAGACCAATACTACGGAGGAAACCGAGCCCACCGCCAGCGAAGGAGAACTCGATGACCCAAAAGAAAGGTGCGAGGGTTCCACACGGAGATCCTGATCGACGAACTACAGCATGAAGAAGAGGACTTGCCGACCACTCGACGACCCACCGCCACCCAGGCACCCGCCGCACAACAAGACACCGACTCCGAGCTCGAGATCAGCGACCGCCAAGATCATCGCCAACAAGGAAGAAATCGACGACTCATAAGATAGGCGCGAGGATCCTACGAAGAGACCCCACTCGACGAGTTGAATTATACAGCCACGCGCTCGTCGACCACCCGACGACCCGCCGCCGTGCGGACAGCCGCCGCCCGCTAGGACAGCGACTCTGAGACTCAGACCGGCGAATACTACGACCCAGATCGAAGGCCAGACGAATTCGCCAATCTCATAAGGAACCAGAATCTAAGCGAAGGGATCGAAATCGAACCGCGAGCTCACGAGCACCCAGTGGATCACGCGCTGTTCTTCCGAATCTCAAGGAGGAAACGACATGCCGGATCCAGCAAGCTCACGGTCAGGGAACAGCTAGAAGGACCCTGTACGATCCACTGCTTCGTAGACAACTGGGGAAACATCAGATCGAGCCACACCCTGGGAGATTGCCGCCTGTTCAACGAACTCGCCGACAGCCTCAAGGAGGAAAAACAACGAGAAGCCAAACGCGCTCGACGAACCGAGCAGTCTCCCACTCAACGATAGGTATGCACAATCCAAGAAGGAAGGGTATCGCAAGCCCAACAGGACGCCTACACCCTGCAAGCCAGAGCAGCCGAGAACCTAAACACAGTCGAAGTCTACCAGCTACACAACGCAGAAACCAGCATCACGTTCTCCCAGAATGATCACCCGCCTGCAGTCCCAAGGCCGGGGCACGAGCCCCTGGTAATCGACGCTCAAATTGGAGGGTACGACATGGACAGAATCTTCATGGACGGAGGCAGCAACATGAACATAGTCTTCGTCAGTACCCTACACAAGATGCAGATCCCACGATCAGTATGGAAGAAATCAAGCACCGTGTTATACGAAGTAGTCCCATGAGAAGCGGCCATTTCCCTTGGATTAATCGAGCTCGAAGTCGTCTTTGGCAGCAGACAAAATTTTGCAAGACGCACCCTCGAGTTTGAAGTACTCGATTGGCAGTCCCAGTATCACGCCATATTGGGACGTCCAGCGTTCGCACAATTCATGGCGGTTCCACATTACGCCTACCTCAAACTCAAGATGCCTGGATCCGCGGGCGTCATCAAAGTCAACGGGAGCTTCACCAAATCAGACAAGTGCGATTGCGATTCCCACAAAGTCTCCGACACCTTCGGAGCCGAGCAAGAACTCACAGAAATAGCCATGGCAACAGACAAAAGTATCTTTCCGCCAACAAGCCGAAGCGAGCCAAAAGAGTACGGACGGGACTTCATGATCGACAGCAACACGGTCACCCACCAGGTGCACCCGACGGACCCAGAAAAAACAGTCCGCGTGTACGCCCACCTCCCGGAAGAGCAAGTGGCTGCCCTCATCGCTTTCCTCCGCGAAGAATGGGAAATCTTCGCCTGGTGCCCAGCCGACATGCCAGGAGTACCGCGCGAGTTCGCGGAACACACGCTGCGCATCAAGCCAAACACCAAGCCAGTGAAGCAGGCGCTACGAATATTCTCAGAACCCAAGCACAGAGCAATCGGAGAGGAGGTAAACCGATTACTCGACGCCCAATTCATCCGAGAGACGAAGAAAGCCACCTGGGTCGTCAATCCCGCGCCGGTCCCCAAGAAAGACATAGACGCTCTGCGGATGTGCGTCGACTACGGGCCAGTCAACAAACACTACCCAAAGGATCAATTTTCCCTGCCAAGGATCGATCAGATAATCGACTCGACAGCAGGATGCGATCTACCATCGTTCCTCGACGCCTACTCAGGATACAATCAGATCAGGATGAAGGAAGAATACGAAGAACACGCCTTGGCCGTCATCTCTTGCGGCAAATCCTGCCGCCCTAAAATGCCCTTCGACATAAACAATGCAGGAACAGTATACCAGCAAATGACGCAAGCATACATGAGAAACCAGATTGGTGGAAACATCCAGGCCTACATGGACGGGATCATCGTCACAATCAAAGAACTCGGACCAGAAGCAGACACAGAGGAGAACAACACAGGAGAACTAGCGCAAGTGGCAGCCGCAAACCCAATCGCTAATGAAGAAGCCAACAATGCAGTCGAGGAGCCAGAGCCAGCCGCACCCGAAAACCCATCTTGGAGAAAGCCTCTTCTCAGATTCCTCATCGACAACACCCTACCGCAGAACGTCGCAGAAGCCAGACGCGTCAGTCGGCGATCCAAAGCTTTCACAGTAATCAACGGGCAACTCTACAAGCGCAACATTTCCCAAGTCCTACAATAATGCACAGACGAGGAAGACGGTAAACCCTACTACTGGAGATCCACGAAGGCACCTGCGGGCACCATGCCAGCAGCCGAGCACTCGTGGCAAAAGCCTTTCGAGCAGGACTCTACTGGCCAACAGCCATGAGAAACGCAGAAGACATCATGCGGCGCTGCATCGCCTGTCAAAACCTCACCAACAGACCACACACTCCAGCCTCAAGACTCAAGACCATACCACTATCATGGCCATTCAGCACCTGGGGACTCGACATAGCGGGCCCGCTCAAGAAATCATCAAAAGGAAGAACAACACACCTGCTGGTAGCAGTCGACAAGTTCACCAAGTGGATCAAAACAGTACCCATCACCAGCTCCACAACCCTCACGGCAGTGAATTTCATCAAATCAACAATCTTCAGGTTCGGAGTACCACACAACATCATCATGGACAACGACACGAACTTCACAGCGGCAGAATTCCAGAACTTCTGCGAAGAACTAGGGATCAAAATCAACTACGCATCAGTCGCGCACCCGCAGTCCAACGACCAAGTGGAAAAAGCAAATGGCCTAGTATGTGGAGGACTCAAAAAGCGGCTCCTTGCACCACTCGAGCAGGCCGCGGGCAACTGGGTAGAAGAACTCCCTGCAGTACTATGGAGCCTGCGCACCACCCCAAACACCGCAACCCAGTACACACTTTTCTTCATGGTGTACGGGTCGGAGGCAGTACTACCACATGACCTCAAATTCGGGGCACCCCGGATATCGGGGTACAAAGAAGAAGAAGGAGAAGAAGCACTGCAAGATGACAAGGACACATTAGACAAAGCAAGGAACACAACCCTAACAAGGTCAGAGGGGTACCAGGACAAGCTGCACACTTACCAAAGTAGCCGCCTGCGCACCAGAACCTTCAACAAAGGCGACCTTGTCCTACGACTCATACAAGAGAAAGTCCACAAGCTTTCCCCCCAATGGGAAGGACCGTTCATAATTTCAAAAGTCATAGGAGGAGGCGCCTATAGACTGAAGAACCCAAAGACTGACGAGGACGTGGGAAATCCATGGAACGTAGCGAACCTACGCCTGTTCTACCCATAGTCTCCACCAGTCATGCTCAAGAGACAGCTCATGTAACCCTTCGACACAATAAAATGATGTTTCCCGAATTCTACCACCTTAAAGCACTCGGGGGCTCGAGTACAAAACTCCCCCCCCCCGAGAGACGCTATCGTCGCAATCGCGATCTTTTACCAAAGCACTCGGGGGCTCGAGTACAAAACTCCCCCCGAGAGATGCTATCGTCGCAATCGCGATATTTTACCAAAGCACTCGGGGGCTCGAGTACAAAACTCCCCCCGAGAGACGCTATCGTCGCAATCGCGATCTTTTACTAAAGCACTCGGGGGCTCGAGTACAACCCCCCCCCGAGAGACGCTATCGTCGCAATCGCGATCTTTTACCAAAGCACTCGGGGGCTCAAGTACAAAACTCCCGCCGAGAGACGCTATCGTCGCAATCGCGATCTTTTACTAAAGCACTCGATGGCTCGAGTACAAAACTCCCCCCGAGAGACGCTATCATCGCAATCGCGATCTTTTCACCAAAGCACTCGGGGGCTCGAGTACAAAATCTCCCCCCGAGAGACGTCATCATCGCTCACGCAACCCGAAACTCAAAAGGGTCCAAGCAAAAACCCATCGACAGGCGCCACCCGTTGAACTCTGTCCGGAATCAAAAGGAAAGACACGGCTACAACCAGATTGAACACCAAGTACTGTGAAGAAATTTTGGAGGGAGCACAGGACACAAACTCCTTTAGTCTTCACCTGATCGCCAACAATCACCTAAAGACTCGGGGGCTAGTCCCATCGGGAGCGCTGCCGCGCACCCGATAAAAGACAGAAAATAATGGAAGAACGACAAAGGAAACAAATCTCAGCCTACGTTTGACTCTCCGACTCAAACGTAGCCTCGGGGGCTACTCCCATCGGGAGCGCTGTCGCGCACCGATAGAACCCACAGTGCAAAGTTTTGATGGACTCGAAGACAACTCTCGATCGCAAAGGACTCGAACACAGCTCTCAGTTGCAAAGGACTCGAAGACAAATTCCATTGCAAAGGATCAAGCACAGTTTGCATCACAAGGACCCGAAGATCATTCTCAGTACAAAAAGATTCAAAGTACATTCGATAGAAGGCAGCTCTGATTACCCGAAGGCAATCCTCATTACATGGAGAACTAACCTAGTTACAAAAGACACAAGCAGCCAATAAGCCTACAGCATCAATTACCCAAGGAATTATGACTTCTACATGCATGCCCATGCTGGGATGATTGGCACTAAGACAGCGAGCATCATCACAGATAAAGGAGGAGTCAAAGCAGCCAGCTCATGATGTCAATGACATAACAAAAGGGTGAAGCTCGACTTATTTGCGGAGCACCGAAGACGATGCTCCACCAGCTTCTTCTCCAGCTCCACCCGAGCTGCCGGCGAAGATGACGCCACTGCCTCCAGTTCTACAAGGTCGCCTGACGCGCCCGCTTGACCGGTGGCTTGACGTCGAGGTCCTCTTCAGAGCCGGAGGGGGAATCAGTTGAAGACGGCTCAGCATCAGCACCCGAAGAGTCATTGTAGGAGGAAGCAGTTCAAGACGCAGGCAAAGGACTCCTCGACCTGTCAGAACCATCACTGCTTGTCTCCGGCCAGTATGGATCCATGCGGTTGCCGCTCGGGTCAAAGGCGCGGATGATAAGAGTGTCTTCGCCATCAAAACGGCAACAAAGAGTGTCACTGTCACACAAGTTCAAGCGTCGAGCAAACGACTTCCAGCCAAATCCAAGAAAGATCAAGCGGGAACTATCGATCTCCAACTTAGCATAAGAAGGAGATCGAGCGCACCCCTAAAGACGAAGCAGCAAGCCATCAAGACTATGTTCAGAAACAAGGGCAGAAAAAGCAGAAGGAAGCAGAATGCGAGCGGCGTTCCGGCCATGGACGCGCAGGAGGAAATCATAGCGCCAAAAACCATCCTCTGAAGAAGAGGAAGACGGCGTCGACAGTGCACCACGACGGCCACCACAAGAAGAGCGCGGAGTACGACCACCACGACCACGGCGAGCCCGGCCGCGGCTAGTCATACCTGCACCTCGTTTTGGCCCCATACAAAGATGAAGAAGAAGAGTTAGAGAGGCAGAGGACGAACACTACTGCCAGATGAAGAAAAGGGGTCTATTTATAGCACAACCACAAGGGGACGCAGAAGCCCAGACGACGACAGCAATTAATTCAAAGACCAAGCATGCCAAGCGATTCGAATTCCGAGACAAAGATGCCTTCACACGGGCGGCACTGTGCGCTGGATGCGTCAAATCTCGCGCGTTTTCAATACGCGCATCGATAACTCAACTGGCGGATGTCGCACGCCACCAAAAGCCATCATTATGACCGGTCATAAAAACATGACCGTTCGGAGGCAGAGCATCTTTGACGGTCCTAAAGCAAAGAGATCGTTATCCTTACCAAGCAGAGGTAAACTACAATGGCAGCACACAAAAATATAGCCTGCAAGTACCGTCTTTACTGACTCAAATACATTTCTCAAAATGTATTTAACTCCCATTGGGAGCTTATCCACCCATGAGAGTCTCGGGTGCTCCCTCACCTAAAGAAAATAACGTGCTCGAGTGATTACTCGCACCCATGAGAGTCTCGGGTTCTCCCTCACCTAGAAGAAAAAAACGTGCTCGAGTGATTACTCGCACCCATGAGAGTTTCGGGTGCTCCCTCACCACGACACAAGATGAGCAAACCTGCACTCGCCAGATCGAGCGGTCCCGGAGTATCGGGTGCTCCCTCACCCCAAGAGAAAAAGCGATACTCGAGTGATTACTCGCAAACTCTATGTACTCGAGCACTCGACGACCTCCCGAGCAAATACTCCCCTACATTACTCCTCGCCCGAGCACTCGGCAAAGCTCTGCGAGTGACCGCTAAAACAGCTCACTTGATTGTTTATTCCAAGTGGGTGCATTATCTACTAGGCTCCGCGCCTCAATAAAAATACATATTCCTGGAACACGATACACTGTGCCCAGATGCCACGCAAGCTTAGCGTGTAGGTAAGACCCCACTGTGCAGATCGGCCGGGCTGGGACTTGCCGCAGAGCGATTTCACTCCCAACCTTTTCCATGCGCTTGCATGATAGAAAAAGCCGGGCGGACGCACCTAGGCTACAAACTTTACTGGCGGCAATTGATCACTGTAAGACCTGCAGCGGCATGACTTTTGATTGACACCAGTGTTCCAAGCTCATGTCGAGGGTCATGAGTTTGATTGGGCTACTGCGGTTTTTGCCCTCTAGTGCAATTCACCAAGGCTCGACCAGTCGACTCCTTGGGCCCTTTCAGCTTAGCATCCCTCGAAACAGGTTTTGTCATGGCCCCAGACTGCCAGCGACCCGCGGTTGAGCCGTGCATACATCAAAACGACGCAAGAATGGACTCGAGTCCCTGCGCGCCTCTTCGAGCCCCCCAGGCACTCGGGGGCTACTGACGAGGGGGTGACCCCACGACTCCTATGGATGAGCCTACCCGGTGTACCCGAAGACAGAACGCCCACAAAGATGCCGCCTAGGCCCAGCCTTGGCCCACTAGTGGCACCGACGTAGGAGTCCGCGACTCATGAGGAAGGTGCAAACTTGCCGTACGGAACAAGATCAGGGTTAGGTAACCTCATCTGTAATCTAGGACGGACTCCCCGAGACCTAGCCTAGTATATAAGGGCTAGGAGGGGAGACATCGAGAGAAAGCAATACACAATTTGTAACCCTAGCCTTGTGCGCACTAGCTTTGGCTCCCCTGTAATCGCCATCTCCAATCAATAACATCGAGCAGGAACGTATCCTCCTGTTAGCCGACGAGCTATCGTCCAACCTGTGCCTCTCATGACTAACCCAGGGTCCCTGACCATGGGATTTGCCGGGGTACATCCCCGTCAGATAGCTTCAGTGGGGTGTTCCCTAACAAGGTGTATGCCACCATGGAGATCTGAGCGTCGTAGAGTCACGCCAGTGCACCCCTGCAGGGAAGTTTAATCTATTCGAATAGCCGTGTCCACGGTAACAGGACGCTTTATGCTGAAGTTGGATCTTACCACTACGAACTACTACTATTAAACTGTATGGTTCCGGGTCTTCTTCCTCGCAAGGAGTCGAGGAAGGGAACTCGGAGGCATTATTATTATTAATTATTACCACTTACTATTATACAATGCTGCAGCAACTTCTGGTGCATTGTTATTACATTCATGTTATTGAACTGCTGGCTGTTTCTCTTCTCATGTTGCAAGACACCCCAGAAGATGCTAGTCTTCGATAGGCCTAGCTTCTTATCCTTATTCTGATTTCTACCTTGCAGTCCACTATATAGAACCTCCCCTTTCCATTTGATACAAATGCATAAATTCTTAGTAGCGGACGTAAGACTCGCGGGTATACTAGATACTCACCCTTGCTTTATTTCCTCCTTTATGTTTTACCCGATCGGCCGCTGCAATCGAAGTTGGAGCCTTGGAGTCCAAGAGAAGAAGATCCCCGATGTCGACCACCGCAACATGAAGTTCCCCGACGCCGTCTATGACGTTGAGTTCCCCGTTGACCAGGAGTAGTTTGGAGGTTCCCAGGAAGGAGGCCTCGCCTTTTCGATCTGTTGTGATTTGTGCTAGCCTTCTTAAGGCAGATCATGTGTACCTTGTGTCTGTACTCAGATACTATTGCTTCCGCTCACTTTGTGCTCTCGAGCTGTTGTATTCGAGCCCTCGTGACCCCTGGCTTGTATTATTTTATTTGTAGAGTTGTGTTGTGATATCTCACCGTGAGTCCCTAATCTCGATCGTGTATCTTGCGTGTATGATTACTGTACACGGTCCGATTTTAGGGGCGTCACAGAGGGGGACCGAGCAGTGGTCGTGGCGAGGGGATTAACCCGATTCCGGCGAGGAGAGGCCTCCCAGCTCGAGCTGGTGCCCGGGATGGACGAAGGCGACCGTGGTGGACCTCCCGGATGTTCCCCCGAGCGACGGCGACGACGGTGGCCGCGACGCTTCTCCTAGCCGCATCCATGGCGGTGCTCGAGCGTCAAGAGGAAAGAGGGAGGGAGTGAGCGAGAGTAAAAATTGGGGCTAGGGTTTGAGGGAGCAGGGTGGCCTCCTTGTCCACACGCGGACGTGGGGGCAGGTGAGGGGAAGGAGGACCGTCATGGCCTCGGCGGGTGTGGGCGCCATGGTCGCGATTCCCCTCTCCTATAGCGAGAGGTGGGGGAAAACAAAGGAGGGGGAGGGGTTGGGCCCGGGTGGGCTTCGCCCCAGGCGCCATATAGATATTTTCCTTGTTTTTCTTTTAGTTTTTTTTCTTTTATGTTGTAATTGTTTTATTAGCCTTTGTATTTTTTTAAAATATGGAACATGCTCCATAATTAGTATTGCAACCTAAGGCAGTAACACAAATAGTTTTGGTCTTTTATAAATTCTTTTATTATTTCTTTTTAAATTGCAACTCATTAAAGGGGACTATTGGTTGTTGTTTATATTTGTTTGGAATATTTAATAGCTTAATAAATTCTCAAGGTTGGATAAACATGGTCCAGTGATTATTGTGCAATTAACAAAATTGGTTGCACACTTTTTAGACAAAGTTTTATTTTGCACTTTGTTTGTTTATTATCAATTCAAAGGTGTTTTGAATTTTGATTTGATTCAAAGAAGAACAGAGCTAGATTTAGGATCAGTAATTGCCATTAGCATAGCGATTACTGTTCATGACAGTGAGGGTGTTACATGACCCTGGTCCATATTTCCGCCACTGTTTACACCTCCACTTTATTTATTGCATTTACTTTACTTTTCATTTATCACTACTATCTACCCTTGCGTTTGACCCTTTGTAAACAACAAGGTCAGAGAGATTGACAACCTCTATGAACTCGTTGGGAGCAAAGTTATTTGTATCTATGTGCAGGTCCACGCCAGCTCTTGCGCTAGCAAGTAATTCCTAGCACCGTTGTCACCTACTTGTCATTGTCAGAGTCCTACTAGAGACAAACCTTGGTATCTTCAAAGAGGGAAATTAATTCTACGCTACATATCAACCTTCCACTTGGGGTAGCCAACGAGGAGCACTACTTCAGTGCCATCAGTGCTTTGTCAATTTTGAAAGAGACTACTCTTGAGATATGTTGTGGTGATTGTGGTACTCTCTTTGGATGGCCGCGGTCACATTGGGAAATCCATAGATGAGAACTAAGAACTCTGAGGTGCGCTTTCGTAATGATACGTCCCAAACGTATCTATAATTTCTGCTTGCTCCATGCATGTTTTGGGTGATATTTCTATGCTTTTGATACACTTTCGTACACTTTTGATCATATTTAGACTAACCTATTAACTCAGTGCACCCCAGTGCCAGATTCTGTTTTCTGCTGTCTTTTTATTTCAGGTTTTCCCCTTACGTAAAATGCCAAAAAAAATCTGGAGAAAATATATAAAAAATCAGCGCAACGGAAGGTTCCAGAGTCTCGAAGGGGGGCCGGAGGGGACCCACCAGGGCTCCAAGCGCTATGTGCGCGCGACCTAGGGTGGGGTCGCGCCAGGGGGGCGCCTGGACCCCTGGTGGCCCTCCTGGCTCCCCCCTTCACCTATATATTTCCTTTGTCCCGAAACCCCTGAAAACAGAAACCCTTTTCGCGATCTCGCCTCTGTTATGCCGACGCCTGATACGTCCCAAACGTATCTATAATTTCTGCTTGCTCCATTCATATTTAGTGTGATATTGCTATGATTTTTATACACTTCCATACACTTTTGATCATATTTGGACTAACCTATTAACTCAGTGCACCCCAGTGCCAGTTTCTGTTTTCTGCTATTTTTGTATTTTAGTTTTTCCATTATTAATAGTGCTCAGAAAATTATGGGAAAAATATTTATAAATCAGCATTCTAGAAGAGTCCTCCAGCCGGAGGATGAAGTCCTGGGGTGGCCCATAGTCCAGTGGTGGATCCGCACCGAGTGGCCGCCTGGGCGACTGGGACCTCCCCTGGTGGCCCCCCTTGGCCCTTATTTATTCTCGCATCGCGAAAACCTTGATTCGAGACCCCTTTTCTCCAGAAGCAATTCTGATCTCCGCCGCCATCACTAACAAGCTTCGTCGGACCAGAATTTCTGTGCCGGCACCCTGCTGGGACGGGGAAGTGCCCCCAGATTCATCTCCATCGACGTTGCTTCCTCCCTCCATAATACGGGAGTAGTCCCCCCTCGGTGCTAAGGTTTCTACCAGTAGCTATGTGGTCTTATCTCTCTCCCATGATGTGATCTTCGTTGCGATCATAGGCTATGTTAATCTAGGGCGATCCCATGATATTTCCCGTTCCTGTCAGAACCCCCTGTTAGGTAATGTGCTAGGATCAAAGTCACCTTGCATTCATCAAAGAAAATCAAACGGAATTCAAATTCCAACTCAAATGGGAGAAGGAACCCCCCCCAGATGAATTAATTCAAATGGACAGAAATAAATCTTCTCCAAAAATTCATGTTTGACTTTTGAAAAGGCACATAAATGAGTGTGATCACATGAAAAGTGATGTGGTAGAATCCCCATGCTCATAGAATTGTAAAAAAATTCAAACAAGGCCTTGGATTTAATCAAAACCCCTATTGGATTTAAAATTCAAATGATTTGAATTTTAAAAATTGCCAAACTTTATAAGTGGCTAGTCTAATATATTATGAGGCCATGTAAAAAGTTTCAGCATTTTATAAAATGGTTTGCTATTTTATTTAGCAGTGCAAAAAAAATAACAGAAGAAAAACAGAAAAAGAAAAGGGAGAGAGAGCTTACCGAAGAGGCCCAACTTAACCCCCGCCGGCCCAGCAAGCCAGCCCAGCCCGCTGCCCCCGTTTGTCTTCTTCCCCGGCGCGGCAAGCAGCTCGCTGGAGCGCATGCCGACGCCGGTGGCAGCTGCCTGCCTGCCTGGAGGCCTCCCAGGCGTCCTTATCGCGCCAGAGAGACGCCGTGGACGACCGCTTCCCTTTCCCCCTCGCAGAGCCCAGCTCCCCTTCGTCCTCCAAGCCATGTCTTCGCGCCACGAACCCTAGCAGAGAGCGCCGCCGTGCACCGCCGTGGCCACCATGGCCTAGAGCCTGGGAGACCTTGTCCATCATCTTCCCCGTCCACGACTCCGTCGAGCTGCAGCAAGGAATCGAGCCAAGGCCCAGAGGAAGTGACGCCCGCCTCAAGATCTCCTTCGCGGGACCCGCGAGACGCCGTTGTCAAATTCGCCGGCCACACAACCTCCCCGGCCTCGCCGTCTTCTCCATTAGCTTCCTGGTGAGCTTCTGGTTGCTCTCCAACTCTTTCCAGCCCTAGTTTGCACCGTAGCCGTTTCCCCCTTTCAACAGGAACACAGCCGCCGCCATGAACGTCGACGAGGTAGCCCCAGTGCCCCTCCGACCCAGCCATGGCGTCCACCGTGCTCCTGGTGCTCCCAGGAGTCGTCTGAGCCATCGCGTGCCCAAGAAAACCCACCGCAGCTTCGTCCTCGTCGTTGCCCTGCCACGGCCGCCGCCTGAGCACGTCGACGACGAGCTTCCGGCGACTCCCGAGCCTCCCCGTGCGTGCGGGATGAACTTCGCGTGCACGGGCTCCATTTTGGTGGCCTTGGCGTGCCAAGTGGTGGCCTGTGCCGCCGTTTTGCACAACGCCGCCGCACACTGTTGCCACCGGCGACATGCCGCCGGCGAGCCCAGCCATTAGGCTTAATTAACCTAGCTAATGACCCCCTAGCCTATGACAGGTGGGACCCCTGGCCCCCCTAACCCCTCTATTAGTTTAAACAGAGGGGTTTAAACCCCTGTGTCACTGACAAGCCGGACCCACACGTCAGCCCCCCTCCACGTCACTGTGACGTCATGCCTGCGCAATAAGTGAATTTCCAATTAAATAATAAATTCAGAAAATTCTAGAAAAGGATTAAACTTTGGAAATTCATAACTAATTCATTTTAACTCCAAATTGGACAAATAATATGTCTAAAATTATCAGAAAAATACAAGGATTATGAATATGCACTTTGTTTTCATGATTAACCATTTTAAAATGGGTGAACAGTGGCATATGTGCATATGGATCCTTTTCAAATTCAAATTTGGAGTGATTTTGCAAATGACTTTGCAACACACTTCTTTTAAATGGTTTCATCCACACATCAGAGACTTTACCTCACCTTTACAACATCACTTCATGCTCAACCATTTCAAATGAACATTCATGGATTCAAATGCATTTGAAATTCATCGATAAATCAAATGGAGTCTGAATTTGCAATTCAATTGCAATACACTCCTTTTAAATGGAATAACTCACACATCAGTCACACATACATCAAGTTTCAACCTTCTACTCATGTGTTTGAGCATTGTCTTATTATTGTTTCGATGTTTGTGTTGTTTGCTCGATAGAAGTGGAGCCGGAACCGGAGGTCACCCCCTTCGTTGAAGACCCCGTGACTGAACCTCGTCAGCAAGGCAAGCAAACCCCCATTGATCATGTCGATAAAAACCCATTTCCCTCTCAGTCTCGCTTATGCATGAAATAGGATGATCACCTTCTTATCGATTCTACTGCATAGTTGAACCCATATCCTTTGCATGACCCATCATTTTGTCACATTAGTAAGCAAACCACAATACTAGCAAATGTAGGAGTTGATTGATATCATGCGGCCCCTGCAACTGTTACTGCTTATTGCATGCTTAGAGTTACAATGAGGTTAATCTTCTGTGAGTCGGGATGGTAGCAATCATGTTGACAAAGGTGAAACTGTGTTGGTGAATCCACCCTAATACAACGTGAACGATGAGAGGCTGTGTAGGAGTACACAGTGGGTTGTCTCGTTGAACACCGCCTTAAGCCCGAGTTCTTGTGTGGTGATCCAAGAAGAAGAGTGCAACCACACATTGGGCTCACTGACCCCTCTCAACCTAGTACCTCACCCCGTTCGAACCCCAGAAGTCGCAGTAGTTCGGAATTCTGGTAGGGCTGTGGCACGGTCTGCGAAGTGGATGAACGGCTACTCAGACCGGCTTGGGACCCTGCACACATCATTTGAGGCTGTACTGGAACCTCGGCCGGACTTCCATACGAACCCCCCTCAGATAGGCGACTCTCTGGACTAGAACGGAGCTGTGGGTGAAGTGTTGTGGTGGCATCCTCGCTGTCACCTCTTGAACGGTGACACACAAAAGGCGGTAAGTGATGACACATGTGTGTAGTAGTACACCCCTGCAGGGTCAACAAAACTATTCGAACAGCCGCGTCTGCGGTTAAGGACTTCTTGGAAAGCTTAGCTTGATTATTAGAAAACTTCAATGGATACTTATAAAACTTGCCAAGATAAGCGTGAGTGCTATGGCGTGCTTTCTCGTGGGGAAGTCGAGGAAGGCACCATAGTGGTGTAATTGGTTGGAGACATGTAGTGGACTCGTGTACACTTCTTACCTAAGGTCTGGTACTCGTAGTTCAGGACTAGCCAATTCAAAACTGGCACTTCTGCTTATGAACCCCACCTCCCTTTACCTTGATACATGTGCATGAGTAGCATAGCTCCTACGTAAGTCTTGCTGAGTACGACTTTGTACTCACGTTTTCTTATTCTATGTTTTAGATGAACCCACTGACCCCGAAGGTGGATTTTTCCTGGAGCTCGACGACTTAAGCCAAGCCAGTGTAGTCCCAGTCAGACGACTGGTCCCTCGTGGAAGGGCTTGTTTATAAATAAGGCTTCTCTAAGCCATTTGTTAAACTTGTTTGTACTCAGACCTACTTTGCTTCTGCATGTTTTATGTAATGTTGGATCACAGACTTGTGATCTCTGTGTGTACTCTGTAAGAGTTATCAATAAAGTTGTAAGTTTGTAGAGAATTGTAATGATACCTGCTGTTCATACTAGACATGTGTGATGCGTGTATGATTATAACATGCATGTCTTAGTATGGGTTTTTCAGACCTTAGTTGTGATCTGGCTGGCGGTCTTTTATACACCAAGTGGCCCTTAGATGTGCGCAGCTTGGGGCATCGCGATGCGATTGCTCGTGACTCCGTCACGTGCACACTTTGATGTATGATCGAGCCCGCCCTAGACCCCGACTAAGTGATCGGGCTGGAGTAAGTCTATGTAAGGGTTATAATACAATCGATAGTATGGTTGAGGCGACTTGTCTATGAGTATGGGAGTTCACCACCCATATCATTTAGACTTGGGTGCGGACGATGAGGACTCATCTCAGTTGATCATCCGGCTTGGATGGGATGCCCCTGACGTTCGATGCTTTCCGAGAACGTTCCGTGCTTGGCCTTGTCTGCTTAGACAAGTGGGTACGGTTCTCGGCTCTCCATATGATTGTGTTGTAGCGAGTCTTGCATACGCTAACCCCGGGTCCCGACAGACTTGGTATCAGAGCAGGACTGACTGTAGGATTATCAGCCTTGGTCGAAGTTGAGTCTATCCTTCTATATTTATATAGTTACTCTGGGTATATAAGGGAACAACGTAAGGCTTCTTTTTCTCCTTACCCTCATCATTCCGAGTTCTGAGTCACCCTCATCTTGTTCTACGGGAAGATAGGACTAGGCTCATCTATGTCTTATTAGAAAATCTCGTTGATTACTTCCTTGTAGCTGTAGGAAAGTTGTGTTCGGTCTTCTAGAGTTTTTGTGTACTCCTGATTTCTTACATCTTATTATGTAAGTGTTGTTTCTACATTGCAAGAAAAGACACAATTACAACCGTTATGCTGTCCAAGTCATTCCAGTTATCTTCATAATCTGATGCATTTGCAAACTCATTCAACTCTGTTTGACATTGATCTTATCCTTCAGGATGTCTCAAGGAACCTGTGGCCACCTTGGTCGTGCCCAAGCTCGTGGGGAAGATCCGGAGGAAGGCAGTCTTCCACCGTCACCCACGATGGCTCAAGCTCTCATGGAGGTTGAAAGAAACCGAAGGGACTCTCATGAGTTGTTGGGGGGTCATTGCTCGGAACACTGCCCAATAGCGGAATGAGCTTGTGTCGTTGAATGTCTTCATCCAGCTTCATCCCCCAGTTTTCAGCTATTCCACTGAGCCCCTTGACGCCGATGACTGGCTTTGTAGCATCGAGAGAAAGCTCCATTCTGGACATGTTGCAGATGGTGACAGAGTCAACTATGCCACCTACCACCTCGAGGGCGCAGCTAGCTCTTGGTGGGAGAACTTTCTGAACATGCGTCCAGATGGACAGTTGACTTCGTGGAATGAGTTCTATGACGCTTTTCGCGAGCATCACATTCGTAAGGGACTCATGGACCGCAAGAGATAGGAGTTTTGCAATCTCCCCCAAGGAAGTAGATCCGTTGATGAGTTTAGTCGGGAGTTCAATCGTCTTGCCCGCTATGCTCCCGAGGAGGTCTCCACCGACTCCAAGAAGCAAGAGAGGTTCTGCAAGGGACTCAATTCTGGACTTCGTCGCGAGTTGAATATTCCATGACTTCGGCACATTCCAGATCCTTGCCAACAAGGCCATCAAGGCAGAGGATATGATCACTCCCGAGGATTCCCGCAAGCACCCTAGAGACGATGGTTCATCCAGTCCAGGCCCTCAGAAGCGCAAGATCTGGATCCCCAATAGCATGTTCCGCCAGAACAACCCACTGAGGCCATCCTTTGTGGCGCCTCGTCCACCAGCTCCGTTCCATCCTGTTCCACCCAACAACCCAGCTCCCCGCGCTATCTTTGGAGCCTGCTTCAGATGTGGCCAGCCTGGTCACTATTCTCGTGAGTGCCCCATAAGCCAGAATGCTCCACCTCATGCCAAAGGGAACCCCAATGTTCGTGCCAAGCCACCCCCGAAGTTCTCCACCACCCAACCATCTTCTTCTGCAAATCTTGGACGTGTGTACCAAATCTCAGCTGAGGAGACTGATGGTACTTCTGACGTCATTCTTGGTACGCTTCCAGTCAATTATGTTCCCACTTCTGTCCTTTTCGATCCAGGAGCATCTCACTCATTCATTTCGGAGAGTTATGCACTTCGGCATGAGATATCCTTTGATGAAATGTTCACCCCAATGATTATTCAAACTCCTGGTTCCAAGTGGCAAACTAATAGAGTAAGCCATGGCAATCAAATTGCAATTGAGGGTTTAGTATTCCTTGCTTCACTCATAGCCCTCAAGTCTTTAGACATTGATGTCATCCTTGGTATGGATTGGTTATCAAGACAAAATTCTTTTCTTGATTGTAAAGCCAAGTCGGTTAGACTTACACATCCTTCAGGCCAGACAGTAGATTACTCCTCACCAAGATCGAGAACCCAGATACATTCTTTGAATGTGCTTCCCCTTCCCGACCTTGAAGATATTCTGGTGGTTCGTGACTTCCCGGATGTCTTTCCTGAAGAGCTGCCGGGTATGCCACCCGACATATGTGTAGAGTTCATAGTGGATCTTATGCTAGGAACCGCTTCAATTTCCATACGCCCATACAAAATGGCCCCACGTGAGTTAGCTGAGCTTAAAATCCAAATTGAAGCTTTGTTGGCAAAAGGCTTCATCCGCCCTAGCTCATCGCCATGGGGTTGCCCCGTTCTGTTCGTAACGAAGAAAGATGGAACAGAAAGGATGTGCGTCGACTATCGCCCGCTAAATCTAGCGACGATAAAGAACAAGTACCCACTGCCCAGGATCAATGATCTTTATGATCAACTTGCTGGATCCTCTGTCTTCTCCAAGATGGATTTGAGATTAGGCTATCATCAAATCAAAATACGAAACGAGGACATTCCCAAAACGGCTTTCACTACTCGTTATGGTCTTTACGAGTACACCGTCATGTCCTTCGGTTTAACCAATGCCCCCGCCACTTTCTCGCGCATGATGAATTCGATCTTCATGGAGTACCTAGATAAATTTGTTGTAGTTTATCTTGATGACATTCTCATCTACTCGAAGAACGAAGAAGAACATGCCGAACATCTTAGGTTGGTATTGATGAAACTTCGAGAGCATCGCCTGTATGCTCAGTTCTCCAAGTGTGAATTTTGGCTACCAGAAGTGACCTACTTAGGCCACGTGATTTCTGCAAAAGGCATTGCTGTGAATCGCGAGAGAGTTCAGGCTGTCCTTGACTGGACTCCACCTGAATCGGTTAAGAAAGTTAGGAGTTGATACCTCCCAAACGTATCTATAATTTCTGCTTGCTCCATGCATGTTTTGTGTGACTTTGCCATGTTTTGCTTGAACTTTCATACACTTTTGAACCTACTTGGACTAACCTATTAACTCAGTGCACCCAGTTGCCAGTTTCTATTTTCTGCTGTTTTTGTATTCCAGGTTTTCTGGCCATTAAAAGTGCTCCAAAAATTCCGGGAAAAATATATAAAAAATCAGCGCAATAGAAGCTTCCGGAATCACCAAGAGAGGGAAGGGGGGCCACCACTAGGCAGCCAGGAGAGCAGGTGGCGCGACCCCTCCCTGGGCCGCGCCAGGGACCCTCCTGACTGCCTCGTGGGTCCCCTCGATGCCCCCCTTCGCCTATATTTACCCCTCGGGGTGGAAACCCCTAATATCGATCTCTTTCTCGCGAACTCCCCTTTGTACCGCCGCCGCCGCCGTTTCAAGATCGGGGATGCCTGGAGAAGCTGCCCCGACACCCTGCCGGAAGGAGGAACCCCCTCCAGGAGACCATCCATAGCCATGGACGCCTCCCGGATGTGCCGTGAGTAGTCCCCCTTGGACCATGGGTCCGTGACCAGTAGCTATGTGATGAATCTCTTCCCCCCTTTGTGCTTCCACTTTCGAGTCCTCGTGAGCTGCCTCACATGATCGAGGCATCTATGTAATTTCTGCTGTTGCTATGCTGAGTTTGTTGGGATCTGATGGATTATGAGACTATGTTCAGATTGTGATGAGTAATATATTTGGTTCTTCTCTTTTATATTTTGTTCTTGAGTAAATTCTTGCATGTTCTCCGTTGCGGTATTTGCTTTGGCCAAGTATTTTATTTGCAACTCCAAGAGAGAGCGTTATGCTCGATTGTGGGTTCAGCCCCTTGATGTTTAGCTTGCGTGACAGAAACATGAGACTAGGGGATGTGCTGTTGCCACCAGGGATAAAACAACGGTGCTTGTACCTGCGGGTGCAAGGATTGTTTACTTTACGCAAAGTTCTTTTAATGCAGTTGTCTGTTGCTTTGAGTTTACACTTTGGGTGGGATTCACAACTTAATACCAGCGAGATGTTCTGGATAGATATCTCAAGGTGGATGATTCGTAGTAGATGCAGATGGATTTCGGTCTACTTACCTTGGCGTACTGCCCATTGCTTTTGAGCCCTTCCTTTCTTTGCAGCATAGTTAGCATTGCGGTGCCTTCATAATCCTTTCAATTACCCAACTGTGATTTTTTTACCTCGCTAGCACTTTTATCGTATTTTTGGAGAGAGACATCACTAGTGAAAATCATGGGACCCCGGTCCATCTTCACATTATTGTTCACACCCTCAATTTACTTTCATCTTTTACTTTCCTTTGCACCTTTTATCTCTTGCGTTGATCCTTTGTAAACGACAAGGCCGGAGGAATTGACAACTCCTCTGTACTCGTTGGGAGCAAAGTTATTTGTTGCTGTGTGCAGGTCCACGACAACACCCTAGTCAGGAAGCAATTTCTGGCGACGTTCCCACCTACTTGTATCTCCTGAGTCCTACTGGTTTGATAACCTTGGTATCTTCACCGTGGGAAACTTTCTGCTGCACTGCATCTCAAACTTTCCACTTGGGGTAACCAACGAGGGGAGAGAAGCCATCAAGCAAATTTCTGGCGCCGTTGCCGGGGACTCAAGTCTACAAGATAGGGGAGTTGCACACTATCTGTTACCTTTGCTTTTTAGTCTTGTTAGTTTACCTTTCAGTTTTTACTTTTGTGTCCCTTATCAAAAATACCAAAAATACCTGTTACCCTTCTTGTGTGGTTAATTATGTTAGGAGTTGGTACTATGAGGGAATCCGAAGTCTTGGATTTCCATCAAAGGAATGGGGAGAATATGAAGAAGGCATGGGACAGAATTTCTGAAGCACATAAGGCAAATATGCCTTGGTTACCTATAAGAATTGTGCTTAGAAATTTTTACTTTGGCCTTTTTAAGTGGTGTAAGCACTCTCTTGATCTTATAGCTGAAGGAGAATTTTTAGAGTGTGATGAAGCTAGAGCTCTTGAAATTATACATGGTTTATCTGGTTATTTTGTTTATGATGGTCTTAACACTGTTGTAGACAGAATTTCTACTATTGAGAAGAGACTTGATACTCTAGACTTAAAAGAAGTAGAGAAGTTAAATCCCCCTAGAGAGGAGATTTTGGAAATAGAAAATGACTGGGAGCCTTGTGTTAGGGTTGTTATCTCTAATCAAAACTTCCTTTCTTTTTGTGACATTGGATCTACAGTTTCTATAATGCCAAGCTTTATTTATGATTCTTTGTACCTTGCAAGCATGGAAAAATTTCCATCTTTCCATGAACATTCTAATGGTGATATTTCTGAGATCCAGGGAAGATTAAAAGATGTCCAGGTCATGTTTCTTAAAAGGAGTGTAGAGATTGACTTTGCCATCATGAAGGCCAACAAAGGAAATATAGTGCTCGGAAGGGATTTCCTCCGAGCCATGAAAGGCTTCATTGATATAGGTAAAGGACAAATACGTTTGCGTGGTAAGGCAAAAGGTACGTACCTCTTCCCTCGGAAGAACAAGGATGAGCTTATTGAAAACCCTTTTGATATCCTTGGTGAACCTTCCGATGATTTTGGAGAACTTTGATCTTCTACTTTAAGCCTAGCTAATGGCTCTAAAGAAGCGCTTTCGGGAGGCAGCCCGCAACGAATTTAGGTTTTTCTTTTTGCTTTTGTTATATTTTTAGTGGTCTTGATGATTGTTACTACTGTAGAAACATCATTGTATCTTTACTTTTCAAGATTTGTGCCAAGTTTAGCCTCAGATTGCAAGAAAGGTCAAAAGTTGGTGCTTGCTGTCCAGAAACAGATTCTGCCTGCTTGACGGAAAAATTCTCAATAAATCACCAGATCATCTTTTTTATCTGAATTTTTTTGACAGCATGCTCCATACAATTACCTTTCAGGCGTTTGTTCAAAGTTTTTTTATTTGAGTTGCAGAAGTACCTCAAAAAAATTCTCCTTTCTCTGCTGTTCTGTTTTTCTCAGCTTTTGCCCCGGTTTTTCTTTTCGCAGTTTTGCAATCCTTAAGCTTGCTTTTTCTTTGCAAACTTTTTTGGGCAGGCAAGATAAACAGTAGCTCTTCCTGGAAATCTTTATTTGCAGTAGAGTTTATTAGGGTACTAACCTCTCAAATCAGCCTACAATGAGTTATGTATGAAGGGAGTTTTCAAGTGCGTGATGGAGGATGATGAAAGAAGATTCAGGAGTGTCAAACGCTCAAGCTTGGGGATGCCCATGTGCACCCCCAATAAATATTCAAGGAGACTCAAGCGTCTAAGCTTGGGGATTCCCCCGATGCATCCCCTTCTTCATCGACAATCATCAGTTTGTCCCTCGTTGCACTATATTTTTATCACTTCATGCGTTATGTGTTTTGCTTGGAGCGTCTCGCTCTTTACTTTTCTAGGTTTGTTTTTATTTCTTTGCTGTAGTAACAAGTTAGACCCCAAATTAATCTTTTGTGTGGGAGAGATTCACGCTCCGCTTGAACTAGAACTCTCTATAGGATTTTCATGCTTATTCTTTTAGCTGTGAGCTGTTCTTTTTCTTTTCTTAGCTGTTGTTCTGTTTAGTTGTAGTGCTTTAGTTTTTCTAGAGCTTTTATTTTGTCTTAGGTAGAACTTTCTATAGGTTGCATGTTTTATCTTGTTAGAGAGTTTGCCTGTTGCACTGAGTTTTGTGTCTTGACTGAAAGTAGGTAGTTAAAGTTGCTGTTCTCTTTGTAGTAGTAACTTGCAATAGTTTTGAGGTATTGACTAGAGTAATGTTTGAACTTATGGTGTCAAGAGCTCTTGCCTATTAGTGATAGATGTCGTATTTTGGGTAATCCGTGTGTTTTTCGAAAACCAAAAAACCCCTGTTGAGAACCCTAGCTACTCGATGGATCACTAACCTCTGGAGGGTTCGTATATTAGAGTACACTCACGTACCATGAGTCGAGCATGCGCAAGGATAACCAAACCCCCATACACTCCTCCTCGGGGTACCTGTCTCTTTGTGAACCTCCTGATTAGATTGAGAGTTACCGATAATAAGTGCATGAGTTCTTCAGACTAATGTGACTATTCGAAAGTTGACACTTCCACCCACCTATACTTTTTCTAGCCTCTTCGGTACCGTGCTTTGCCCTTTCTCACCTCGAGAGTTGGCGCATACTTCGTCGGTGCATCCAAACCCTTGGCATGGTACGCTCTGTCATCATAAGCGTCCTTATATCTTTCCTCAAAACAGCCACCATACCTACCTACAAGGCATTTCCATAGCCTTTCCGAGATACATTGCCATGCAACATCCACCTTCTCATGACTTGATCTTCATGTCATACATGCTACTTGCTTGATCGATGAGCCGCATGATAGTTGGGCCTTGCCCTAATCATTGCTACATGACGAGCTAGTATCATTGCATATCCTGCTACCCTGGCAGAGGCATACATTTGCATCATGATAGTTACATTTTCTTTATGTGAGTACCTTTGTAAAGTGTGAAAGATCTCCTATATTCTTGTAACATATAGAGTATTGCCCCTAAAGTGAGGAAAAGATCCCAAAGAGGACAAAATCAAAAGATCCCAAAGAGGACAAATGAGAGTTAAATAGAAAGAGCCATTGAGGTCACCAAAAAAAAAAAAGAGAAAAAGAGAAAAAAAAAAGAGAGAAGGGGGGCATACTACTATTCCTTTTGAGAGATCCACACTAGTACTTCATCGTCTATCCCTTGCACTCCATAGAGATCATCATCATGCATATAGCTATGTGGGGACCCTTCACATTATAAAAGTTGGCTTGTATATTCCAATGATGAGCCTCCTCAAACGAGCTCTAGGTCTTCTTGAGCAAGCAAGTTAGATGCACCCCCACTAGTTCCCTTGGAGAGATTTTAGCTCACATGTGCATCCGTTGTATGGCAATCCCTACTCCTCACATCATCTCTATCATATGGCCTTCTCTCGCCTATGATTGTCCTCATTGATGTGAGCCTTTCACACCTTTTTGTCTTCCTCCTCCACCTTCTTTCTGTTTCGCCTTTTAGGTGTCAACTTTCTTTCTCACGTTCATCCATTGCATGAGTGCTCAAAATATCGAAAGGGAGTGGATCAGTTTGACTTGTACCTGGCTAGTAGTCTGGGGACGAGTCCAGATAAGAATCCAAAGGACACCAAGTGTGAAATTTTAGTAGATAGTTGTTCTCAACAACCTTTTTTCTCTTTCTTCCCAGTCCCTTGCTTGCACGCAAACACCATTTGGAGACATTCAAGTCACGGACAGCAAGAGCTCTTGCACCTTTTGTTCTTTTGTTGCGTGTGTCAATGCTAATATAGACTCTTGCTTGTTAAGACTTGAATTGAATTGCATGCTTTGATTGCTTTACTTAAGAGTCCTTATTTGGTTGTGTGGCATGTCACCACAGAAATTATGCTTGTTATCATTTACCTACTCGAGGACGAGCAGGAATTAAGCTTGGGGATGTTGATACGTCCCAAACGTATCTATAATTTCTGCTTGCTCCATGCATGTTTTGTGTGACCTTGCCAAGTTTTGCTTGAACTTTCATACACTTTTGAACCTATTTGGACTAACCTATTAACTCAGTGCACCCAGTTGCCAGTTTCTGTTTTCTGCTGTTTTTGTATTTCAGGTTTTCCGGCCATTAAAAGTGCTCCAAAAATTCCGGGAAAAATATATAAAAAATCAGCGCAACAGAAGCTTCCGGAATTACCAAGAGAAGGAAGGGGGGCACCACCAGGCAGCTAGGAGGGCAGGTGGCGCGGCCCCATGATACGTCCAAAACGTATCTATAATTTATGCTTGCTCCATGCATGTTTTGTGTGATATTGCTAGATTCTAGATACACTTCCATACACTTTTGATCATATTTGGACTAACCTATTAACTCAGTGCACCCCAGTGCCAGTTCCTGTTTTCTGCTGTTTTTCTATTTCAGTTTTCCCCCATATAAAAAGTGCCAGAAAAATTCTGGGAAAAATACAGGAAAAATCAGCGTACAGGAAGCTTCGCGAAGAGCCGGAGTGGGGCCAGAGGGGATTCAGGGGGGCCCAGGAGGCCACCCGGCGCGGCCACACCCCTGGCCGCGCCAGGGGGCGCCTGGGGCCCCTGGTCCAACTCTATCTGCCCCCTTCGCCTATTTATTCTCTGTCACGGGGAAACTCCGAAGACAGAACCCTATTTTGCAAACTCGCCTCTGTTCCGCCGCCGCCGCGCTTCCGAGATCGGGAGCACCAGAAGACCTCTTCCCGGCACCCTGCCGGAGGGAGGGCCGACCTCCGGGAGTCTCCTCTTTACCATGGATGCTCCCCGGATGTCTCGTGAGTAGTTTTCCTTGGACCATGGGTCCGTGATCAGTAGCTATGTGATGTTCTCCTCCCCTCTTTGTTCTTTATGGTTTAGACCTCGTGAGCTGCCCTACATGATCGAGGCACTTTTGTAATATTTCTGCTATTGCTATGCTGAGTTTGATGGGACCTGATGGATTATGAGATTATGTTCAGATTGTGATAGAGTAATATATTTGGTTTTATCTCTTATATTTTTGTTCCTAAGTAATTCTTGCATGTTCTCCGTTCCTGTTTATTGCTTTGGCCAAGTAGTAGGTAGTGACTCCAAGCGGGAACGTTATGCTCGATTGTGGGTTCATGCCCCCCGATGACACGCTTGAGTGACAGAAACTGGAGTCTAGGGGATGTGCTGTTGCCACAAGGGGGAAAACAATGGTGCTTGTAACCGCGGTTGCAAGCATTGTTTACTTTACGCAAAGTTCTTTTTAATGCAGTTGTCTGTTGCTTTGGGTTTACACTTTGGGTGGGGCTCACAACTTAATACCAGCGAGATGCAGTTGGATTACGGTCTACTTATTTTGGCGTACTGCCCGTGCTTTTGAGCCTCTTCCTTTCTTTTGTAGCATAGTTAGCATTGCGATGCGTTCATAATCCTGTCAATTGCCCTTCTGTAATTTGTTTACCTCGCATAGCAGTTTTATCGTCTTTTGGGAGAGAGACATCACTAGTGAACATCACGTATCCCGGTCCATATCCTTATTACTGTTTCCACGCTATCTTTACTTTTCTGCTTTTACTTTCAATTGCTATCATTATCCCTTGTGTTTTACCCTTTGTGAACAACAAGACCGGAGAGATTGACAACCTCTCTGAACTTCGTTGGGAACAAAGTTATCTGTGTCTGTGTGCAGGTCCACGTCAGTTGCACCGCCGACACCTACTTATCATATCCGGAGTCCTACTGGAGACAAACCTTGGTATCTTCACCGAGGGAAACTTGTTGTTGCGCTTCATCTCAACCTTCCACTTGGGGTAACCAACGAAGGGCGAGAAGCCAGCAAGCGAATTTCTGGCGCCGTTGCCGGGGACTCCGAGTGCTAAGATAGGGGAGTTTCACACTACCCTTTACCTTTGTTTTTTTGTCTTGTTAGTTTACCTTTCAGTGATTTTCATTGTGTCTTTTATCAAAAATTTACAAGAAAATCTGCCACACTTGCTGCTACTATGGGTTCCACTGAAAACACCAAGTTGTGTGACTTCACTAGTCACAACAACCAAGACTTTATCTGCACTCCCATTGCCACACCTGCCACTTCAGCTACCTCTTATGAAATTAAACCTGCTTTGCTAAACCTTGTTATTCGAGATCAATTCTCTGGTGCTGGAGATGATGCTGCTTTACAATTGAACAATTTTGTTGAATTATGTGATATGAACAAGTATAAAGAAGTAGAAGGTGATGTTGTTAAGCTCAAGCTCTTTCCTTTCTCTTTAAGGGGAGACGCTAAAATCTGGTTTCAATCTTTGCCTAGGAATAGCATAGATTCTTGGGATAAGTGCAAAGATGCTTTTATAGGGAAGTACTACCCACCTGCTAAAATTATCCAATTGAGGAGTAACATTATGAATTTTAAGCAATTGGATAATGAACACGTTGCCCAAGCTTGGGAACGAATGAAATCTCTTGTTAAGAAATGCCCTACACATGGTTTGACTACCTGGATGGTTATCCAGACTTTTTATGCAGGCTTGAACTTTACCTCGCGGAACCTGTTAGATTCGGCCGCGGGAGGAACCTTTATGTCAACTACCCTTGGTGCTGCCACGAAGCTTCTCGATGAGATGATGACCAATTATTCCCAATGGCACACCGAACGCGCTCCAACAGGTAGGAAGGTAAATTCTTTCGAGGAAATTACCTCCCTCAATGAAAAAGTTGACTTAATTATGTCTCTACTTACCAAGCAACCCTCTATTGATCCTCATGATGTCCCTTTAAATTCTTTGGTTGCTCAAGAACAAGTAGATGTGAACTTTATTGCTAGAAACAATTTCAACAACAATGCTTATAGGGGAAATTTTGCTAGCAATCCTAGACTGTTTCCATCCAACTATGGGAACAACAACACCTACCCTAGCAACAAGAACCCCTCTTCTGAATTAGAAAGCATGCTTAGAGACTTTATCACTACCCAAAAAACCTTCAACAAAAAAGTAGAGGAGAAATTAGCTAAAATAGATAATCTCTCTTTGAAGGTAGAAAGCTTAGCCCTTGATATTGAGATGCTTAAAATTAGAACCTCTCCCCTTGAGGAGAATAAGACCACTCCTATTAATTCTATCCAATTACAAATTAATGAAAATATTAGGATGATGGCTAAACTTAAAGAAAGATGGGATAGAGAAAAAGAGGAAGAGGATAGAATTAAGAGCCTTCCTACACACCACACAGTTGCCACTATCCAAATTGTTGAGGACACCCAAACTATTAGCACCCAATGCACTCCTAGTCCCGTTGGACCTATTAATGGTGATGCTAATACCTCAACCGAAGATAAAGAAATTCCTATGAACATAGAGGGTTTCAAACAAGTGAGCTTAGACGACACTACTACCACCTTTGATAGTAGTGATATTGATTTTGATAGTTGCACCCTCTCAGAAGTTATTAGCTTGCTACACAAAATGTCTAGAGACCCCCACACTAGCACACTTAATCTTGCCTTCACGGAGCATATCACAAATGCTCTCATCAAAGCTAGGGAGGAAAAGCTTAGAGTAGAAGCCTCCATACCTAGGAAGCTATATGATGGTCGGGACCCTATGGTCAAAATTAAATTAAATAACTTCTCTTGCTATGCTTTATGTGATGTTGGAGCTAGTACCTCCGTTATGCCCAAAAGAATATTTGATATGTTTGAATTGAAACCCTTTGAGCCTTGTTATTTTGGTGTTCGTCTTGTTGATTCTTCCATAAAGAAACCTTTGGGGAAGATCGACGATGTTCTTATCATTGTCAATGACAACTATGTTCCCGTTGATTTTATTGTTATGGATATAGAGTGTGAACCTTTGTGTCCAATTATTCTGGGACGTCCTTTTCTTCGCACCGTTGGTGCATTTATTGACATGAAAGAGGGGAATATAATATTCCAATTCCCATTAAAAAGGGGGATGGAACACTTCCCTAGAAAGAAAATCAAGTTACCTTTTGAGTCCGTTACTCGGGCTAGTTATTCTCTTTCTCTTGATAAAACTTGATTCTTCTTTTGCATCATGCCTAGCTTAAAGGCATAAAAGAAAGCGCTTTCGGGAGGCAGCCCGCAACGAATTTAGGTTTTTATTTTTGCTTTTGTTGTGTCTTGATGATTGTTACTACTGTAGAAACATCATTGTATCTTTATTTTTCAGCTTTGTGCCAAGTTATAGCCTCTTACGGCAAGGGAAGTAAAAGTTGTGACATGCTGTCCAGAAAACAGATTCTGTCCTCGTGACCAGAAAAATTCCAGAAAAATCCCAGTTCATATTTTTGAGCTGAAATTTTTACACAGCGTGCTCAATACAATTAAGAAACTTCCGTATGTTTTGAGTTTTTTTATTTGAGTTTCATAAGTGCCCCTAAAAAATTCTTTACTACCTGCTGTTCTGTTTTTCACAGATTCTGCCACGTTTTGTCTCTCCTAACTTTTGCAAACCTTAAGCTTGATTTTTCTTTGAAAAAACTTTTTGGCACTCTTGATAAACAGTAGCTTTTCAAGAATATCTTTATATCCAGTGGGGAAAAATTATTTATTAAGGGTACTAACCTCTCTAATCAGCTTATGATGAGTTATGTATGAAGGGAGTTTTCAAGTGTGCGATGGAAGATGATGAAAGAAGATCCAGGAGTGTCAAGCGCTCAAGCTTGGGGATGCCCCCATGCATCCCCAACAAATATTCAAGGAGACTCAAGCGTCTAAGCTTGGGGATGCTCCCGTGCATCCCCTTCTCCATCAACAATCATCAGTTCGTCCTTCGTCTCACTATATTTTTATCACTTCATGCGTTATGTGCTATGCTTGGAGCGTCTCGCTCTTAGGTTTTATTTTTAGTTTTCTTTAGCTTTGCTTGATGTTCATAACAAGTTAGTTCCCGTCTTACTTTGTCTGGGAGAGAAAACGCTCCACTTTCAAATTCTAGAACACATCATAGGATTTTTCCTGCTTATCTTTTTGCTGTTGTGTGTTCTTTATCTTTTCATAGCTACTGCCATGTTTAGTCTTAGTCTTAGTTTGTCTTTAGCAATAGCCTTGGCTTTTGTTTAGTTTGTTGCTGGAACTCTTTTTAGTTTTCATGATTATCTTGTTAAAGAGTGTTGGTTGTTGCACTGAGTTGTGTCTTGTCTTGAAATTAGGTAATTGAGGTTGCTATTTTCTTCTAGTAGTGACTTGCAATAGTTTTGAGGTATTGATGTGAGTAATGTTTCAACTTTTGGTGTCAAGAGCTCTATCCTATTAGTGATAGGTGTCGTATTTTGGGAAATCCGTGTGTATTTTCAAAACCTACAAAACTAGTTGAGAACTCTAGCTACTAGATGGATCACTAATCTTTGGAGGGATCGAATATTAGAGAACACTCACGTACCATGAGTCGAGGATGCGCAAGGAACCCCCATACAATCCTCCTCGGGGTACTTGTCTCTTTGTGAACCTCCTTATTAGATTGAGAGTTACCGATAATAAGTGCATGAGTTCTTCGGACTAATGTAAGTATTGAAAGTTGACACTTCCACCTTCCCATATTTTGCTAGCCTCTCCCGTGCCATGCATTGCCTTCTTCTCACTCTGAGAGTTGGTGTCCACCTTCGCCGGTACATCCAAACCCTTGGCATGATACGCTCTTTCATCATAAACCTCCTTATATCTTTCCTCAAAACATCCACCATACCTACCTATCAAGGCATTTCCATAGCCTTTCCGAGATATATTGCCATGCAACATCCACCTCTTCATGACTTGATCTTCATGTCATACATGTTCCTGCTACACTGGCAACGACATACATTGCATACATCATGATAGTTACATCTTCTTTATGATTTTGAGTACCTTGTAAAGTGTGAAATATCTCCTTTACCTTCTTGTAAAATAGAGTGTTGCCCTTAAGTGAGGAAAATATCCCAAAGTGGACACAATAAAAGATCCCAAAGAGGACAAATGAGAGTTAAATAGAAAGAGCCATTGAGGCCACAAAAAAATACAAAAAAAAGAAAAAAAAAGAAAAAAAAGAAAAAAAAGAAATAAAAAGAGAGAAAGGGGCAACACTACTATCCTTTTGAGAGATCCACACTAGTACTCCCTTTATATCCTTGTACTCCATAGAGATGATCATTATGCATATAGCTATGTGGGGACCTTCACACTATAGAACTTGGCTTGCATATTCCAAGGATGAGCCACCTCAAACGAGCTCTAGGTCTTCATGAGCGAGCAAGTTAGATGCACCCCCACTAGTTCCATTAGAGAGCTTCCTAGCTCGTATGTTCATCCGTTGCATGACAATCCCTACTCCTCACATCATATCTATCATTAGGCATCTCTTGCCTATGATTGTCCTCATTGATGTGAGCCTTTCTCATCCTTTTTGTTTTCCTCCTCCGTACTTCTCTCTTTGCCATCCTAAGTGTCAACTCTCGTGCTTACGCTCATCCATTGCATGAGTGCTCAAAATATCGAAAAGGAGTGGATCAAATTGACTTGTACCTGGCTAGTGGTCTGGGGATGAGTCAAGATAAGATTCCAAAGAGAACCAAGTGTGAAACTTTAGTAGATTGAGTTCTCAACAAATACTTTTTTCTCGTATTCTGTATCCCCCTTCTTGCACGTAAACACCATTTGGAGACATTCGAGTCACGGACAGCGAGAGCTCTTGCACCTAATGTTCTTTTGTTACTTGTTTCAATGCTAATATAGACTCTTGCATGTTATGACTTTAATTGAATCTCTAACCTTGATTGCTTTAATTTTCAAAGTTCTTTTATGGTTGCTAGCATGTCACCAAAGAAATTATGCTGTTATCATTTACCTACTCGAGGACGAGCAGGAATTAATCTTGGGGATGTTGATACGTCCAAAGCGTATCTATAATTTCTGCTTGCTCCATGCATGTATTGTGTGATATTGCTAGATTCTAGATACACTTTCATACACTTTTGATCATATTTGGACTAACCTATTAACTCAGTGCACCCCAGTGCCAGTTCCTGTTTTCTGCTGTTTTTCTATTTCAGTTTTCCCCCATATAAAAAGTGCCAGAAAAATTCCAGGAAAAATACAGGAAAAATCAGCGTACAGGAAGCTTCGCGAAGATCCCGAGTGGGGCCAGAGGGGAGCCAGGGTGGCCCAGGCGGCCACCCGGCGCGGCCCCACCCCTGGCCGCGCCAGGGGGGCGCCTGGGGCCCCTGGTCCACCTCTGGCTGCCCCCCTTCGCTTATTTATTCTTCGTCACGGGGAAACTCCGAAGACCGAACCCTATTTCGCAAACTCGCCTCTGTTCCGCCGCCGCCGCGCTTCCGAGATCTGGAGCACCAGAAGACCTCTTATCTGCACCCTACCGGAGGGAGGGCCGACCTCCGGGAGTCTCCTCTCCACCATGGATGCTCCCCGGATGTCTCGTGAGTAGTTTTCCTTGGACCATGGGTCCGTGATCAGTAGCTATGTGATGTTCTCCTCCCCTCTTTGTTCTTCATGGTTTAGACCTCGTGAGTTTCCCTACATGATCGAGGCACTTTTGTAATATTTCTGCTATTGCTATGCTGAGTTTGATGGGATCTGATGGATTATGAGATTATGTTCAGATTGTGATAGAGTAATATATTTGGTTTTTATCTCTTATATTTTTGTTCCTAAGTAATTCTTGCATGTTCTCCGTTGCTGTTTATTGCTTTGGCCAAGTAGTAGGTAGTGACTCCAAGAGGGAACGTTATGCTCGATTGTGGGTTCATGCCCCCCGATGACACGCTTGAGTGACAGAAACATGAGTCTAGGGGGTGTGCTGTTGCCACAAGGGGGAAAACAACGGTGCTTGTAACCGCGGTTGCAAGGATTGTTTACTTTACGCAAAGTTCTTTTTGATGCAGTTGTCTGTTGCTTTGGGTTTACACTTTGGGTGGGGCTCGCAACTTAATACCATCGAGATGTTCTGGATAGATATCTCAAGGTGGATGATTAGTAGTAGATGCAGTTGGATTACGGTCTACTTATTTTGGCGTACTGCCCGTGCTTTTGAGCCTCTTCCTTTCTTTTTTAGCATAGTTAGCATTGCGGTGCGTTCATAATCCTGTCAATTGCCCTTCTGCAATTTGTTTACCTCACATAGGATTTTTGTCGTCTTTTGGGAGAGAGACATCACTAGTGAACATCACGTATCCCGGTCCATATCCTTATTACTGTTTCCACGCTATCTTTACTTTTCTGCTTTTACTTTCAATTGCTATCATTATCCCTTGTGTTTTACCCTTTGTGAACAACAAGACCGGAGAGATTGAAAACCTCTCTGAACTTCGTTGGGAACAAAGTTATCTGTGTCTGTGTGCAGGTCCACGTCAGTTGCGCCGCTGACACCTACTTATCATATCCGGAGTCCTACTGGAGACAAACCTTGGTATCTTCACCGAGGGAAACTTGCTGCTGCGCTAAATCTCAACCTTCCACTTGGGGTAACCAACGAAGGGCGAGAAGCCATCACCCCACCCTGGCCAGGGACCCTCCTGACTGCCTCGTGGGTCCCCTTGATGCCCCCCTTCGCCTATATTTACCCCTCGGGTGGAAACCCCTAATATCGATCTCTTTCTCGTGAACTCCCCTCTATACCGCCGCCGCCGCCGTTTCAAGATCGGGGTTGCCTGGAGAAGCTGCCCCGGCACCCTGCCGGAAGGAGGAACCCCCTCTGGGAGACCATCCATAGCCATGGACGCCTCCCGGATGTGCCGTGAGTAGTCCCCCTTGGACCATCGGTCCGTGAGCAGTAGCTATGTGATGAATCTCTTCCCCTTTGTGCTTCCAATTTCGAGTCCTCGTGAGCTGCCTCACATGATTGAGGCATCTATGTAATTTCTGTTGTTGCTATGCTGAGTTTGTTGGGATCTGATGGATTATGAGACTATGTTCAGATTGTGATGAGTAATATATTTGGTTCTTCTCTTTTATATTTTGTTCTTGAGTAAATTCTTGCATGTTCTCCGTTGCGGTATTTGCTTTGGCCAAGTATTTTATTTGCAACTCCAAGAGAGAGCGTTATGCTCGATTGTGGGTTCAGCCCCTTGATGTCTAGCTTGAGTGACAAAAACATGAGACTAGGGGATGTGTTGTTGCCACCAGGGATAAAACAACGGTGCTTGTACCTGCGGGTGCAAGGATTGTTTACTTTACGCAAAGTTCTTTTAATGCAGTTGTCTGTTGTTTTGAGTTTACACTTTGGGTGGGATTCGCAACTTAATACCAGCGAGATGTTCTGGATAGATATCTCAAGGTGGATGATTCGTACTAGATGCAGATGGATTTCGGTCTACTTACCTTGGCGTACTGCCCATTGCTTTTGAGCCATTCCTTTCTTTGCAGCATAGTTAGCATTGCGGTGCCTTCATAATCCTGTCAATTGCCCAACTGTGATTTGTTTACCTCGCTAGCACTTTTATCGTCTTTTGGGAGAGAGACATCACTAGTGAAAATCACGGGACCCCGGTCCATCTTCACATTATTGTTCACACCCTCAATTTACTTTCAGCTTTTACTTTCCTTTGCACCTTTTATCTCTTGCGTTGATCCTTTGTAAACGACAAGGCCGGAGGAATTGACAACTAGATAGAGTTGATAAAATATTATGACTTAGGAATTTCTTACACCCGAGGCAAAGCCAATGTCATGGCTGGTGCACTAAGTCGTAAGTCGTATTGTAACAACCTCATGTTACAACAGTGTCAACCACTTCTTCATGAGTAATTTCGAAAGCTCAATCTCGAGATTGTTCCTCGTGGATCTCTTTTCAACTTGGTGGCGAAACCAACCCTTGAGGATCAAATTGTAGTTGCCCAAAGGCGTGCACGAGGTGTTCGCCGGATCAAGGAGAACACTGCTAGCGGAGTTGCTAAATGTTTCTCCACAAATAGCAAAGGAACGGTATTCTTTGAAAATCGTTTGGTAGTACCTAAGAATAGGGAACTAAGGCAACTCATCCTCAAAGAAGCCCATGACACACCCCTCTCGATTCATCCCGGTAGCACAAAAATGTACCGAGATCTACGCCAGAGATTTTGGTGGACTAGGATGAAGAGAGACATTGCTCGATTTTTTGCTGAATGTGATGTTTGTCGTCGCATTAAGGCAGAACATCAAAGACCTGCTGGTACACTTCAACCTTTTCCTATTCCCGAGTGGAAATGGGAAAAAGTTAGTATGGACTTCATCACTGGCTTTCCAAAAACCCAGAAAGGAAATGATGCCATCTTTGTTGTCGTTGATAGACTTTCAAAAGTTACTCACTTCCTTCCCGTTCGCGAATCCATAACTGCGAGCAAGTTAGCGTACTTGTATGTCTTTAGAATTGTGTCTCTTCATGGTGTTCCTTTGGAAATCAATTTCGATCGTGGTAGCCTTTTCACCTCTAGATTTTGGGGAAGCTTTCAGAATGCTATGGGAACTCATCTCTCCTTTAGTACAGCTTTCCATCCTCAGTCTAGCGGTCAAGTCGAAAGGGTTAACCAAATTCTTGAAGACATGCTCAGAGCTAGTGTTATCTCATTCGGAAAGAATTGGGAGAAGTATCTTCCATTCGCCGAATTTTCTTACAACAATAGTTTCCAATCTAGTCTGAACATGGCTCCTTTTGAACTCCTATATGGACGAAGATGTCGAACACCCCTAAACTGGTCAGAAACCGGTGAAAGACAATTCTTTGGACCGGATATGATCATGGAAGAATAAAAGCAAGTTCGCATTGTTCGTGATAAATTGAATGCAGCCCAGTCTCGTCAGAAAAGCTACTATGATCGTCATCATAGACAAGAAAGCTACAATCTGGATGAGAAGGCTTACCTTCGGGTTACTCCTCTGAAGGGAACCCAATGCTTCGGTATCAAAGGAAAGTTGGCCCCACGTTACATTGGACCTTTCCGCATTCTTGCTAAACGTGGAGAAGTTGCCTACCAACTTGAACTACCCCCGCACCTTTCCCGAGTACATGATGTATTCCATGTGTCACAACTCAGTCGTTGCTTCAAGGACCCCATCCGCGAAGTCGACCATGAAACACTTGATCTACAAGATGACATTTCTTATCGAGAGTACCCTGTTCGTATTCTTGATTCAACAGAGTGTGTCACTCGTCGTCAGAAGATTAAGTTTCTGAAAGTGCAATGGTCACACCACTCTGAGAAAAAAGCAGCGTGGGAAAGAGAAGACCGTCTCAGTGCTGAGTACCCCTCCTTCCTCCCACAGACTTCTGAATCTCGGGACGAGATTCTGTTGAGTGGGGGCGAGTTGTCAGAACCCTCTGTTAGGTAATGTGCTAGGATCAAAGTCACCTTGCATTCATCAAAGAAAATCAAATGGAATTCAAATTCAAACTCAAATGGGAGAAGGAACCCCCCCAGATGAATTAATTCAAATGGCCAGAAATAAATCTTCTCCAAAAATTCTTGTTTGACTTTTGAAAAGTCACATAAATGAGTGTGATCACATGAAAAGTGATGTGGTAGAATTCCCATGCTCATAGAATTTTGAAAAATTCAAACAAGGCCTTGGATTTAATCAAAACCCCTATTTGATTTAAAATTCAAATGATTTGAATTTTAAAAAGTGCCAAACTTATAAGTGGCTAGTCTAATATATTATGTGGCCATGTAAAAAGTTTCAGCATTTGATAAAATGGTTTGCTATTTTATTTAGCAGCGCCAAAACAAATAACAGAACAAAACAGAAAAATAAAAGGGAGAGAGAGCTTACCGAAGAGGCCCAACTTAACCCCCGCCGGCCCAGCAAGCCAGCCCAGCCCGGTGCCCCCGTTTGTCTTCTTCCCCAGCGCGGCAAGCAGCTCGCTAGAGCGCATGCCAACGTCGGCGGCAGCTTCCTGCCTGCCTAGAGGCCTCCCAGACGTCCTTATCGCTCCAAAGAGACGTTGTGGACGACCACTTCCATTTCCCCCTCGCAGACCCCAGCTCCCCTTCGTCCTCCTCGCCATTTCTTCGCGCCGCGAACCCTAGCAGAGAGCGCCGCCGTGCACCGCCGTGGCCACCATTTCCTAGAGCCCGGGAGACCTTGTCCATCGTCTTCCCCGTCCACGACTCCGTCGAGCTGTAGCAAGGAATCGAGCCAAGGCCCAAAGGAAGTGACGCCCGCCTCAAGATCTCCTTCGCCGGGCCCGCGAGACGCCGTCGTCAAATTCGCCGGCCACACAGCCTCCCCAGCCTCGCCGTCTTCGCCATTAGCTTCCTGGTGAGCTTCTGGTTGCTCTCCAACTCTTTCCAGCCCTAGTTTGCACCGTAGCCGTTTCCCCCTTTCAACAGGAACACGGCCGCCGCCATGAACGCCGACGAGGTATCCCCAGTGCCCCTCCTACCCAGCCATGGCGTCCACCGTGATCCTGGTGCTCCCAGGAGTCGTCTGAGCCATCACGTGCCCAAGCAAACCCACCGAAGCTTCATCCTCGTCGTTGCCCTGCCACGGCCGCCGCCCGAGCACGTCGTCGACGAGCTTCCGGCGACTCCCGAGCCTCCCCGTGCGTGCAGGATGAACTTCGCATGCACGGGCTCCATTTTGGTGGCCTTGGCATGCCAAATGGTAGCATGTGCCGCCGTTTTGCGCAGCGTCGCCGCACACTGTTGCCACCGGCGACATGCCACCGGCGACATGCCGCCGGCGAGCCCAGCCATTAGGCTTAATTAACCTAGCTAATGACCCCCCTAGCCTATGACAGGTGGGACCCCTGGCCCCCCAACCCCTCTATTAGTTTAAACAGAGGGGTTTAAACCCCTGTGTCACTGACAAGCCGGACCCAGACGTCAGTCCCCCTCCACATCAATGTAATGTCATGCCTACGCAATAAGTGAATTTCCAATTAAATAATAAATTCATAAAATTCTAGAAAAAGGATTAAACTTTGGAAATTCATAACTAATTCATTTTAACTCCAAATTGGACAAATAATATGTCTAAAATTACCAGAAAAATACAAGGATTCTGAATATGCACTTTGTTTTCATGATTGACCATTTTAAAATGGGTGAACAGTGGAATATGTGCATATGGATCCTTTTCAAATTCAAATTTGGAGTGATTTTGCAAATGACTTTGCAACACACTTCTTTTAAATGGTTTCATCAACACAGCAGAGACTTTACCTCACCTTTACAACATCACTTCATGCTCAACCATTTCAAATGAACATTCATGGATTCAAAATGCATTTGAAATTCATCGATAAATCAAATGGAGTTTGAATTTGCAATTCAATTGCAATATACTCCTTTTAAATGGAATAACTCACACATCAGTGACACATACATCAAGTTTCAACCTTCAACTCATGTATTTGAGCATTGTCTTATTATTGTTTCGATGTTTGTGTTGTTTGCTCGATAGAAGTGGAGCCAGAACCGAAGGTCACCCCCTTCGTTGAAGACCCCGTGACTGAACCTCGTCAGCAAGGCAAGCAAACCCCCATTGATCATGTCGATAAAAACCCATTTCCCTCTCAGTCTCGCTTATGCATGAAATAGGATGATCACCTTCTTATCGATTCTACCGCATAGTTGAACCCATATCCTTTGCGTGACCTATCATTTTGTCATAGTAGTAAGCAAACCACAATCCTAGAAAATGTAGGAGTTGATTGATATCATGCGGCCCCTGCAACTGTTACTGCTTATTGCATGCTTAGAGTTACAATGAGGTTACTCTTCTGTGAGTCGGGATGGTAGCCATCATGTTGACGAAGGTGAAGCTGTGTTGGTGAATCCACCCTAATACAAGGTGAACGATGAGAGGCTGTGTAGGAGTACACAGTGGGTTGTCTCATTGAACACCGCCTTAAGCCCGAGTTCTTGTGTGGTGATCCAAGAAGAAGAGTGCAACCACACATTGGGCTCATTGACCCCTCTCAACCTAGTACCTCACCCCAAAAGTCGCAGTAGTTTGGATTTCTGGTAGGGTTGGGGCACGGTCTGCGAAGTGGATGAACGGCTACTCAGACCGGCTTGGGACCCTGCACACATCGTTTGAGGTTGTACTGGAACCTCGGTCGGACTTCCATACCGATCCCCCTCAGATAGGCGACTCTCTGGACTAGAACGGAGCTGTGGGTGAAGTGTTGTGGTGGCATCCTCGCTGTCACCTCTCGAACGGTGACACGCAAAAGGCGGTACGTGATGACACGTGTGTGTAGTAGTACACCTCTGCAGGGTTAACAAAACTATTCGAATAGTTGCATCCGCGGTTAAGGACTGCTTGGAAATCTTAGCTTGATTATTAGACAACTTCAATGGATACTTATAAAACTTCCCAAGATAAGCATGAGTGCTATGGCATGATTTATCGTGGGGAAGTCGAGGAAGGCACCATAGTGGTGTAATTGGTTGGAGACATGTAGTGGATTCGTGTACGCTTCTTACCTCAAGTCTGGTACTCGTAGTTCAGGACTAGCCAAGTCAAAGCTGGCACTTCTGATTATGAACCCCACCTCCCTTTACCTTGATACATGTGCATGAGTAGCATAGCTCCTACGTAAGTCTTGCTGAGTACGACTTTGTACTCACGTTTTCTTATTCTATGTTTTAGATGAACCCACTGACCCCGAAGGTGGATTCTTCCTAGAGCTCAACGACTGAAGCCAAGCTAGTGTAGTCCCAATCAGACGACTGGTCCCACGTGGAAGGGCTTGTTTATGAATAAGGCTTCTCTAAGCCATTTGTTAAACTTGTCTGTACTCAGACCTACTTTGCTTCCGCATGTTTGATGTAATGTTGGATCACAGACTTGTGATCTCTGTGTGCACTCTGTAAGAGTTATCAATAAAGTTGTAAACTTTGTAGAGAATTGCACTGATATCTGCTGTTCATACTAGACATGTGTGCTGCGTGTATGATTATAACATGCATGTCTTAGTATGGGTTTTCGAGACCTTAGTTGTGATCTGGCTGGCGGTCTTTTATACACCAAGTGGCCCTTAGATGTGCGCAGCTTGGGGCATCGCGATGCGATTGCTCGTGACTCCGTCACGTGCACACTTTGATGTATGATCGAGCCCTCCCTAGACCCCGACTAAGTGATCAGGCTGGAGTAAGTCAATGTAAGGGTTATAATACAATCGATAGTATGGTTGAGGCGACTTGTCTATGAGTATGGGTGTTCACCGCCCATATCATTTAGACTTGGGTGCGGACGATGAGGACCCATCTCAGTTGATCATCTGGCCTGGATGGGATGCCCCTCACGTTCGATGCTTTCCGAGAACGTTCTGTGCTTGGCCTTGTCTGCTTAGACAAGTGGGTACGGTTCTCGGCTCTCCATATGATTGTGTTGTAGCGAGTCTTGCATACGCTAACCCTGGGTCCCGACACTTCATCTATATATTGGATTGATGTACTCACTTGATCTTATCTAGTATAATCCCAGAGACCATGGTGACAACAGTCTATTGGACATGGGTTAGAAAAATATTATCATGAGTGATTTCCTCTTTTGTGAATTGATTGAATATTGAGAGTCTCTTGGTGCATGTCTTTGACTATCCTTGAGATATGTTGTGGTGATTGTGGTACTCTCTTTGGATGGCCGCGGTGACATTGGGAAATCCATAGATGAGAACTACGAACTCTGAGGTGTGCTTTTGTAGCCCTACATAATTCCCGTCCTCTCTTGATCACAAAGGAATGAACTCCGAGTACGTCTCCGATGCATGTTTTAGTGTAAATATCATGTGATTAGACTATGTTAATGTTGTTGGGAGTTGCCACTAGTGAAAGTATGAATCCTAGGCCTTGTTTCCACCATTGCAATACCGTTTGTGCTCAGATTTACCACTTGTTTGCTTGCTGCACTTTTTATTACAAATTTATATTACTTTGTTTTGCCACACCTATCACCCATATTTTACCATCTCTTCGCCGAACTAGTGCACCTATACAACTCCTAGTTGTATTAGGTGTGTTGGGGACACAAGAGACTTCTTGTATCTTAATTGCAGGGTTGCTTGAGAGAGACCATCTTCAACCTCTACTTCCCTAAGTTCGATAAAACTTAGGTCATCCACTTGAGGGAAATTGTTGCTTTCCTACAAACCTCTGCGCTTGGAGGCCCAACATAGTCTACAAGGATAGAAGCGTGTGTAGACATCAATCCCACGCTTCCAAGATCGGGAGCACCAGAAGACCTCCTCCCGGCACCCTGCCGGAGGGAGGATTGACCTCCGGGAGCTTCTCCACCACCATGGACGCTTCCCGGACGATCCGTGAGTAGTCTACCTTAGACCATGGGTCCATGATGAGTAGCTATGTGATGTTCTCTCCCCCTCTTTGTTCTTCATGGATTAGACCTTGTGAGCTGCCCTACATGATCAAGCCACATATGTAATTCTTTCTGTTGTTGCTATGTTGAGTTTGCTGGGATCTGATGGATTATGACACTATGTTCAGTTTATGATGAGTAATATATTTGGTTCTTCACTTTTATATTTGTGTTCTTCAGTAATTCTTGCATGTTCTCCGTTGCTGTTTATTGCTTTGGCCAAGTAATAGGTAGTGACTCCAAGAGGGAGCGTTATGCATGATTGTGGGTTCATGCCCCCTGATGACTAGCTTGAGTGACAGAAACATGAGTCTAGAGTATGTGATGTTGCCACAAGGGGGAAAACAACGGTGCTTGTAACCACGGTTGCAAGGATTGTTAACTTTACGCAAAGTTCTTTTAATGCAGTTGTCTGTTGCTTTGGGTTTACACTTTGGGTGGGGCTCGCAACTTAATACCAGCGAGATGTTCTGGATAGATATCTCAAGGTGCATGATTAGTAGTAGATGCAGATGGATTTCGTTCTACTTATCTTGGCGTACTGCCCATGCTTTTGAACCTCTTCCTTTCTTTTGTAGCATAGTTAGCATTGGTTTGCGCCCGTAATCCTGTCAATTGCGCAGCTGTAATTTGTTCACCTTGCATAGTTGTTTATCGTCTTTTGGGAGAGAGACATCACTATTAAACATCATGTGACCCCGATCCATATTTCCACCACTGTTTACACCCTCAATTTACTTCCTGTTTTACTTTTTAGTTGCAGTTATCACTATCTTTTATCTCTTGCGTTTGACCCTTTGTAAACATCAAGACCGGAGAGATTGACAACCTCTCTGTACTCGTTGGGAGCAAAGCTATCTGTTGCTGTGTGCATGTCCACGTCAACTCGTGCTCGCATTTCTAGCGCCGTTGTCACCTACTTGCTGTTGTTGGAGTCCTACTGAAGACATAAACCTTGGTATCTTCACTGAGGTAAACTTGGAGCTGTGCTGCATCTCAAACCTTCCACTTTGGGTAACCAACGAGGGGCGAGAAGCCATCACGTAGCCCTACACAATTCTCATCCTCTTTTGATCCACAGAAAGAATGATCTCCGAGTTATGTCTTCCTTGCATGTTTTAGTGGAAATATCATGTGATTAGACTATGTTAATGTTGTTGGGAGTTGCCACTAGTGAAAATATGTAGCCTAGGCCTTGTTTCCACCATGCAATACCGTTTGTGCTCACGTTTACTACTTGTTTGCTTGCTGTAATTTTTATTACAGATTTATATTAGTTCGTTTTGCCACACCTATCACCCATATTTTACCATCTCTTCGCCAAACTAGTGCACCTATACAACTCCTAGTTGTATTAGGTGTGTTGGGGACTCAAGGGACTTCTTGTATCTTAATTGCAGGGTTGCTAGAGAGAGACCATCTTCAACCTCTACTTCCATGAGTTCGACAAACCTTAGGTCATCCACTTGAGGGAAATTGTTGTTGTCCTACAAACCTCTGCGCCAACATAGTCTACAAGAATAGAAGTGTGCGTCGACATCACAAAGATCTATGTTATGGAGATGTAAATTAACGGAGGGAATCAGTGTTCATACCTTTGAAGACCGAAAGAGGGAAACATTCTACGAACGTGCTTGGCGTAAACTCTGAACCTACGACCTCACTGTCATGTAGCAGACCACCGGCGATGAAGACTTCTTGGCGACCTCCGACGATGAATTAGCACCACAAGTGTAGTGCCTCGAGGATATTACACACGTACAATGCAACCGATGTTCCCTCCGGGCTCCGAACCAGGCGAGCAGCGGAAAGAAGACGGATTCAGATCTCGACTCCGGCAGAGCTACAACATGCTTTGGTGGAGAATTCCCAACCAGGTGCAAACTCCAAACAAGGGGAGTCCGCTCGAGGTAGGAGAAAGAGAGAGATTAAACTCAATGTTGTGTGGAAAGGGGGGGGGGTCTACCCCTCCTTATATAGGCCAAGGGGGTTTGTGATCCTCCTCCCCCCATGTGGGACTAAACCCCAAAGGGGAGGGGGAGTGCACCGACCAAGGGGGGGGATGGGCCCCACCCTTGGCGCCAAGCCCAAGGGGGGAACCCCCTCCTCCCCTAATGGGCCCCATATAGCCCATTAGCCAATTTTCCATTAATTTTAATTAATTTTAATACATTTTAAGATTTAATGCTTCAAGTTGACAGTCGTTGCCCATGCGCATCGTCACTTAATCTTTCATCAAACGTCGCTTATTCCTTATTCCCTGAACGAAATTAGAAATATGAGCAACAAATCCTGTATCAAATATCTAGGAAGTGCTCTAGACGCTTGTTAAGAAAAGATCAACAATATGTATATCAAATATACGTTCCTCTCTCTTGGCAATCTTTCCAGCCTTCTTGTAACACCCTCAGAGTCTTGTAACAGTAATTACTTTTGCTACAGTCAAATCACTGTTACTAATCTCACTTTGATCACCTTTGCATTGGATCATTTCAAAATCCCCTATGATGAATATTAAAAACAAAGTGGTAAATAAAACCTTGTCTAAAAATTGTGCAAACACTTTTGTGAAATCCCAAATAATCAGTGGTTCATGCCCATTTGGATATGGGGAATTTTTGAGCCATAAAATAATTCCAACAATAAAAACAGTAGCTTAAAAAGTCCAAATAATTAATTATTATTTAAATGAAATACTAATTGATTTTATTTAAAGTCTAAACTTTTTGTAGCAGTAGTATAAGGTGCAACCCTAATTGTGGTACGAGTTCCATATTTTACAAAATCCTTTTAATAGATAAAATGAAAGGAAACAGAAAACAATAAAGAAAAAGAAAACAAAACAAAAACAAAAAAACCTATCTATCGCCCATGGGAAGAAGCCCACCCTACCCCTCTCCTCTCCTCACCCGGCCCAACCCCACTCACCCCTACCTCTGTTCACTGGAGGGGGAGGGGGGGTGTGTCGTGGCGAGCATACCACGACCGGCCAACCCCCCCTCGCCGTGGCCTACATCGAAGCCAGCTCCGGCAGGAATAAAGCCCCCTGCCCCGCCCCCAAACCCTAGCCGTGCCCCTCCCTTTCCCTCGCGTCGCCCCGAGCTTCTCCCTCCCGCTCGGGCCCGACCCCAGCCCTCGCCGTCGCTCGCCATTGACGCGGCCAACGGCCCTCCCCGGCCCCGCCGTGGTGTCTGGGCGCTTCCCCGCGGACGTCTTCGTCTCCGTGGATCTCCAATTTGAGCTCACGGCCACCGTGCTTCACAAATCGTGCTGCGCCCCTCCATCGGTCGCCGCGCCCCTCGTCGTTGATTGCCGCCACTCCGGTCCACCTCTGGCCTCCCCGTCGACTCCGGGCTCCCCTGTGCCACCGCTGTGAGCTTCCGTGCCGCCTCCCCCTCGCCCCCTCCATTTCCGCTGTCGTAGGCCGCCGTGCTCGCGCTCGGTCCGCCGCTGAGCCGCCATGGACGGAGCGCGCATGGGTCGTGCCCTGCCTCGCCATGACCGCGCTCTGCGTGCCTTGGTCGCGCCCGTATGTGTGCCCTCGCATGGCCGCATCCCCTCCATAACCCCCTCGCTGGAGAGGCCTCGCCGGAGCGGCCTCGGCACCACGCCCCTGGCCGCCGGCGCGGACTGTATTAACCAGTGGGTTATCCCACTGACCAGTGGGGCCCACTTGTTTAATTAACCCCCCTTTGCAATAACCCCCTGTTAAAAAGAAAAGAGAAAATACCCCCTAGTGGATGACAGATGGGCCCCATGCCTATTAATTAAATTAAACATATATTTAACTATGTGTGAATGACAACTGGGCCCCACTAGGTTAATAGTTTAATTAAATTGCAATTTGTAAAATGAGTCAATGACATGTGGGACTCCACTGTCATTTAATTATTAAAATATATTTATTAAACATTTGAGGCTGACTAGTCCCACTGGTTAGGTTTGACCTGATCAACAGAACTGTTTTGGATAATGTTTATTTATTAATAAAATAAAATCCAGAAATTCTATGAAATGTTTTGAAACTTTAGGAATTAATATCTTTTAATCCGTAGCTTAGATTCAAAAACTTTATACATCAAAATTGACTAGAAAAATATAACGGTTAAGAATACGCTAATCGTATACCCACCACACCCCTCTAACATACCGCACACGAGACATTCCCCCTCCGGATGCACTGTCCGGTAATCGCCCGGAGCCGGTTAAATTCCCGTTTCATCTGCAACATGCAGCACTGCGTTAGTTCACCTCTAGCTTAACGTTTTCCAATGCTTGATTTTGTATTGCTATTATTGCCATGTATTTATTGTTTCTTCCCCCTCTCTTATTGTCTGGTAGTCCCGACGACCGCTGCCGATGCCCCTGTGATCGACTACGTCGACGATGACCGTACCCCTACCGTCGAGCTTCCAGGAAACCAGAGCCATTTTCTTCCCCAGATATCTCCTATCTTTCCGTACTTTTCTTGCACTAGGCATTGCTGCTGCTACGTTACAATCCTATTCAATTGCATAACCTGTCATTATCGCCCCTTGATGTACCTTCATTTATCCTATGCTGCCTATTATATATATATATATATTATATATATAGCCGGTCTATTCTAACATCGTTGTCAGAATAACAACATTCCGAACTGCATCGTATCGCAAAGAGAACCGCACTGCTGAATTCGAAGCACTGCAACTCGGGTAAAACAGAACCGCATGCACCTTTTTCGCGATCGCTTTTTAACCGTTGGTCGGAATTGAGCGTATGATACACCGTTCGATTCATATTGAAATGGAGAATCTTCTGTATGTTGAAAACTTCTTCTAATTCCTCACAGATTAAGAGAAGTTTCGAAAAAGGTGCGGCGGCCCACTTTCACAGAGGGAGTATTTTCGCGATTTCTCTTCAACCGTTTGTCGGAATGAAGCGTACGATACACCGTTGGAAAGGTATCGATCAGGCTCTCCATCCATATGTATAACACTTTCTCTAATTCCTCACTGTTTAAGAGGAATTTCAAATCGAAAAAAAACGCAGCAACTCTGTTTTTTGTTTTCGGATCTCGTAGAGAGTCAAACTTTTTAACCGTTTGTCGAAACGATGCGTATGATACACCGTTGGATTCGTATGGAGTAGGAGCATCTTCGACATGTTGAACACTTTTCGAGATTCTTCACTGTTTTGAAGGAATTTGGAAAACGGTGTGCTGCCTGTTGGGGATCGGCGCAGAAAACAAAAAATTTCCTACCTACGAGTCCCGAACCCAAGATCTATGCTATGCTGATGTATGTAACGGAAGGACTCGGTGCTCATACCTTTGAAGACCGAAAGAAGGAAACGTTCCTCAAACGTGGTTGGCGTAGACTCTGATCCTACGACCTCCCTGTCGTGTTGAAGAACCTCCGACGATGAAGTAGCACCACACGTGTAGTGCCTCGCGGGATTACACACGTACGGTGCAACCGACGTCCCTCCGGGCTCCGAACCAGAAGAGCAGCGAAAAGAAGATTGATCCAGATCCCAATTTCGGCAGCGCGACGGCGTCCGGATGATGGTGAAACCCTCAACCAGGTGCAAACTCCAAACAAGGGGAGTCCGCTCTAGGTCGGAGAAAGAGAGAGAGAAAGAACTCAATGTTGTGTTGAGAAAAGGCACCCACCCCTCCTTTTATAGGCCAAGGAGGGGAAGGGGGGAACTCTCCTCCTCTCCCCATGTGGGACTAAACCCCACAAGGGGGTGGTGGGTGTGCGCCGGCCATGGGGGGGATGTGCCCCTCCCTTGGCGCCTAGCCCAAGGGGGAGGCTCCCCCTTCCCCTCATGGGCCTTTTAAGGCCCATATGCCTTTTTCTCCTTTTTAATTAATTTTTAAATCATTTTTAATATTTAATTCTGTCAATTAAATAATAAAACATATTTAAACATCAATATATATTATTTTGAACCTTTCAAAATATCTGGAACAGCTTCCGGCACCTCCCGGTACATTTCCTGTGTTTTCTCTCTTTTCAGCGATGATCCCGAATCAATCCTTAATGCATCGATTGCCCTTAAGTGTGACACCCTACGGTCCGGGAAACACTAGAAATGATCGAGACACTCTCTGACCAATGACCATCATGTGGGATCTGGTTACAATCCTTGATGTGCCCCTACGCTTCCATCGAATAAACTTCATCGCCGTTGAACCGTTAACAATATGACTTGATCCCTTTGTGCTTCGGTACTATGTTTGTCCGAGGTATGATCGTCGATATCCAATACCTAGTTCTTCCTCGTCTCTGACATAACATGTTTACTCGTCTGTGAATATTACATCTCTTGTGACCTAGTCACTTGCTTGCAAGCTATTGATGCAACACCATCGAGTGGGCCCAGAGTACCTATCCGTCACTCGGATTGAAAAATCTCGCTCTGATCTATTTCATACTCCTCAACATATCTACTTCGGAATACCCAAGATACACCTTTTCAGTTACCATGTTTCAGTGTAACGGTTAATGCACTCAAAGCATCCTAATAGATAGCAATTATGTATGATCATCACGGTCTAAGGATTTAGTCACTATGTTATTAAGTCACCGCAATGCTGAACTTATGCGACTTGATCACACTGTAATGCTTAAGGTGGGTGTGTGTCCATCACATCATTCTCCTAATGATATGACCTCATTGTCAATAGACTATTATGTTATCATGATCAGGAAACCTTGATCATCAATTGCCCAATGAGCTAGTATGCCTGAGTTTAACTAGGGACCAGGTTGTTATATATCACATGTGTATTAATGTTTCCGCTTAATATAGTTCTAGCACAATATATAATGTATTATGAACAAATAGATATGTGACAAATATCTTTATTAATTTGCCTCTAGGGCACATATCCAACAGTCTCCCACTTGCACTAGAGTACAAATTACACTTGTTTACATCAGGTATGTATCTAACACCAATAGTCTCTCGGTGTTGTTCAAACTTGGCTTGTGGAAGAGGTTTAGTCATTGGGTCTGACGGATTCAGATCCGTATGTATTTTGAAAATCCTAGTATGACCATCCTTGACGTAGTCCCGCGTCACATGGAAACACCGGAGAATATGCTTGGCTGTAGAGTGAGTCCTCGGCTCCCTTGCGTTAGCAATGGCACCCGTATTATCGAATAAATGCTAACAGGGTCAGTGCAACTAGGGAATACGCCAAGTTCGATGACGAACTTCTTCAGCCAATGCACTTCATTTGACGCTTCGCAAGCGGCAATATACTCCGACTCCATCGTAGATTGGGCGACAACTGACTGCTTGCCGCTCCTCCAGCTAATCGCACCACCATTCAACATAAACACGTATCCCGTCTGGGATTTTGAGACATCGGGTTCAGTACCAAGACTGGCATCGACGTAACCTGTTACAGCGAGCTCTTCTTCACATCCTCCATGGACAAGAATCAGATCCTTAGTTCTTCGTAAGTACTTAAGGACGTTCTTCACTGCAATCCAATGATCCATTCCAGGATTACTTCGGAAACGATTAGTCAGACTAACCGCCAGGGCCACATCTGGTCGAGTACACAACATAGCATACATGATAGAACCTATGGCTGAGGCATAGGGCTTTGAGGACATTTCCTCCCTTTCTTTTGCTGTTGTTGGGCATTGAGTCACACTCAATTTTACTTCCTTTCATAACGGGCAAGAGGCCTCTCTTGGCGTTATCCATATTGAACCTCTTCAATATCTTTTCAATGTAAGTTCTCTGACTCAGTGCTAATAGGCGTCTTGATCTATCTCTATAGATTTTAATGCCTAATACGTATGCAGCTTCACCTAGATCCTTCATGGAAATTTGTCCATTCAAATATTCCTTTACCCCCTCTAGAAATTTCACATCATTCCCTATCAATAATATGTCATCCACATATAGTACTAGGAATGCCACAGAGCTCCCACTCTCTTTCTTATAAACACCAAATTCTTCTTCATTTTGGACAAATCCAAAAGCTTTGATCACCTCATCAAAACGAAGATTCCAGCTCCGAGATGCTTGCTTCAACCCATAAATGGACCGTTGAAGTTTGCATACCTTACCAGCGTCCTTAGGATCAGTAAAACCTTCCGGTTGTACCATATACAACTCTTCCTCAATGTTGCCATTTAGGAACGTGGTTTTCACATCCATCTGCCCTATTTCATAATCGTAATAGGCATCAATTGCTAGCAATATCCAGATAGACTTTAGCATCGCTACGAGAGAGAAATTCTCTTCGTAGTCAACTCCTTGAATTTGTTGGAAACCTTTTGCGACAAGTCGAGCATTATAGACAGATACGTTTCCGTCTGCGTCAGTCTTTTTCTTGAATATCCACTTATTCTCGATGGCCTTTCGGTCCTCGGGAATATCCACCAAAGTCCATACTTTGTTGGCATACATGGAGTCTATCTCGGATTTCATGGCTTCCAGCCATTTCTCGGACTCGGGTCCCTCCATTGCTTCTTTGTAGTTCACAGGTTCGTCAGGTTCATTTAACATGACTGCATTGACAAGTTGCCCATAAAACTGAGTTTTTACTCGGGCTCTTGATGACCTGCGGGGTATAATAGGATTCTCTTCATCTTGATCATGATCATCATGTATGTCACGATCGTTATGAATATCACGATGACCGTTCTCTTCAGCTCCCACTACGGAAGATGGTTCCGGAACAACTTCCATTGACATTTCTTCCACTTGGAGTGATTGGTCAATCATCTCGTTGAGGTCTATTTTTCCCCCACTCAATTCTTTCGAAAGAAACTCTTTCTCAAGAAAACATCCAGTCTTGGCGACAAATGTTTTGCCCTCAGACTGGTTGTAGAAGGTGTATCCAACGGTTTCCCTTGGATATCCCACAAAGATGCACTTATCCGCTTTTGATTCGAGTTTGTCAGGCTGAAGTTTCCTAACATAAGCCTCATAACCCCAAATCTTCAAGTGAGACAACTTTGGTTTCTTGCCATGCCATTCCTCAAATGGTGTGTTCTTTACGGATTTGGACGGTGCCCTATTAATAATGTAAGCGGCAGTTTATAATGCATACCCCCAGAATGACACAGGTAAGTCGGTATGAGACATCATCCATCGTACGCTATCCAATAGAGTTCGATTACGTCGCTCAGAAACACCGTTACGCTGAGGTGTTCCTGCCGGCGTAAGTTGTGGTACGATGCCACAAGTCTTAAGATGATCGCCAAACTCGTGACTTAAATACTCGCCTCCTCGATCAGATCGAAGGTGCTTGATTTTCTTCCCGAGTTGATTCTCGACCTCACTCTGAAATTCCTTGAACCTTTCAAAGGTTTCAGACTTATGTTTCATTAAGTAGATATACCCATATCTGCTTAAGTCATCTGTGAAGGTCACGAAGTAACGAAGACCATTGCGTGTGGGGACGTTCATAGGTCCACATACATCTGAATGTATGATCCCTAACAAGTCTTCCGCACGCTCCATTGTTCCATTGAATGGAGTCCTTGTCATCTTGCCCATAAGGCATGGTTCACATGTGTCAAGGGATCCAAAATCCAATGACTCCAGAAGTCCATCATCCTGAAGCTTCTTCATGCGCTTTTCACCAATATGACCAAGTCGACAATGCCACATCGTCATGTGTTCTTCGCCACTAGGTTTTAATCTTTTGGCCTCTACGTTATCAATATGAAGTATATCACATTCGAGATTAAGAATGAATAATCCATTTTTCTCTGGTGCGTGAACATAAAACACATCATCCATATAAATCGCACAACCAATTGTATCTGACTTAAAAGAATAGTGGTTTCGCTTCAAGCAAGAACCACTAACGATGTTCACACTCAATGCGGGTACATAGTAGCACTTATTCAAAATCAAAATTAATCCCGAAGGGAGACTAAGATGCTTCGTGCCGACCGCCACCACTTCAATCCGGCAGCCATTTCCCACGCGCATCGTCAATTCATCTTTCATCAAGCGTCGCCTATTCCGTAGCCCCTGAGAGGAGTTAGAAATATGAGCAACAGATCCTGTATCAAATATCCAGGATTTGTTCCCAGCGCTTGTTAAGAAAAGATCAATAACTTGTATATCAAATATACCTTTGTCTCTTCTGACAATCCTGCCAGCCTTCTTATCTTCTAGGTACTTGGGGCAGTTGCGTTTCTAGTGACCATCACCCTTGCAGTAGAAGCACTCAACGCCGGGCTTGGGTCCAGGTTTGGGTGCCTTACGAGGAGTGACAACTGGCTTGTCACCCTTCTTCGGTCTTCCCTTCTTTCCCTTCTCCTTCTTGCCAGACTTCTTGAATTCAACGCTCTTGTTGACCATGAATACATAATGCTCCTTCTTGATCTCAACCTCAACAGTTTTCAGCATGGCGAACAACTCAGAAGGGGTCTTAGTCATCCCCTGCATGTTGTAGTTCAACACAAAGCCTTTGTAGCTAGGGGGCAGCGACTGCAGCACCCTATCAATAGCAAGTTCATCTGGAATCTGACATTCCAGAGCATTCAAGCGTTGAACGTAGCCAGACATCTTGACCACGTGCTCACTAACACTGCTATGCTCATCCATCTTTGCTGAGAAGAAAGCTTCAGAAGCCTCATAATGTTCAGCCCTGGCTTGGGGTGCAAAGACGGCCTTGAGGCCGGTGATTATCTCATATGCACCCATCCTCTCAAAGCGTTTCTGCAGATCAGCCTCCATGGAGTAAAGCATTCCACTCTGGACAAGGTTGTAATCATCCGTCTTGGAGAGGTAGACATTCTTCTCATCCTGACTAGCGTCTGCTGGTGGTTCGTCACCTAACTCGGCCTCTAGTACATATGCCATCTTGAGGAGAATGAGGAGAATCCTCAGAGTGCGGAACTAATGGTGAAGTTTGACCCATCGGTTTTCAGTTTGTCTTTGTCTAGGAATGACCCTATGTTGAATGAGGGGCGAGGTGCAGCCATCTACAATGGTTATTTTCAAAACACATATTTAGACTTTTTTCATAATTAGAGTTCAATTTTAATTAATTCTAAAACTCCCACTTAGTTAAACATCTCTCCAAATTTACTAAGTGATTAACATAATCCTAGTTTGAATGATCGTCCTCGAATATCACACGGCCGACGACACATCTCCCTAGGTAGGCCATCATGCCAATCATATCCGTTATATGACTCATGCTTAACCTTTCGGTCATCCGTATCCCAAGCTCATATCTACATATCCGTATCCCAACCTACCAGTCGAACCTTAGTGTATGGCTGTTCAGCAAGGTCATATCTCCATATGCTAGGCTTGCCAAACCCAACCTCATGCGATCGCTAATGTATGTATGACACCCGATCGTCACGGCCTTCCTATCATAAAGAGATCCTTCCAGGCAGTGCCCACACTACAAGAAATATGCTAATACACGACGCTCTATTTTCGTCGTTACATCGTCACGGTTTTAAATTCACGACGATCTTACGACGATAAACCGAGCGTCGAAAACGAGGCGTCAAAAACTGAAAGCAACGACGTTTTGATCGAAATCGTCGTAACTTTCACGATGATTTATGGATCGTCGTAACCTTTACGACAATCCTAAATCATCGTTGGCAATCTAACCCAATCCTACGTGGCAGTCCTATGTGGCAAAATTGCGACGAAATTAAAACGTCGTGGCTAAAATCAGCCCAACCCATTTCAATTGATCACATGGGCTGGTTTTGAATTCTTGGGATTTTCTTATTGGGCCTTGGCCCATTTTCGGGTCTTAGACTATTTACATTTCACTCCAAAAAAATTCGAATAATTTTTCTAAAATAATTTGCGCGATGGCCTTTTTAGTGCCCAGTTACATTTGGCCCAATCCACTTTCAACCATTTTTTATTTCAAATTTTGTCACTTGGTTGACAAAGCTGGTTCCTTTTTTCGCTCTAGGCTATTTCTTACTAGGCCTACGAAGGGCCTATGAACGACAGACCATACATTGCTACCAAAACCACAGAAGACTCACATTCAGATATATATCATTTAGATGACACAACAATATACATAAAATCTTGATATACACAGTACCAAGTGCACAATCAAGAATCATATCATTTATGGTCACAATCTGCTACCAAATTACAATTCAACAAAATATCACATGAGTGGTAACAGCAGCATTTGACTCTACAAATGCTTGGTAAAAACTTCATCATGGTCAGCAAGAGCCTTTGGCGGACGAGCAACCACACCTTCCACTCGCTGGAGCCATCTTAAGAAAGGTATAATTGCTCCAGTTTGATATCTGGAAGAAATGAAACCAATTGGTTATGTAGTAACAAAAGAGACGCCATACAAGACTATAACAAATAATGAAGCAACAAAAGAGACGCCATACAAGAATATAACAAATAATGAAGCACAGAAGTCAGAATTACTCATCTTCACAATATAACAATACTATAGATTCTCTTCAAACAAACTAGGACCTAAAAAATCTTAACGAAACTATCAAACATAAATGATCCACCTAAAGAAAATATGGGCAGTAAGACTTTCAAAATATCATCTACAAATTAACAATAAATGTTATTCACACAGTATTTAGTCAACAGAATTTTATGAAGAATTGTAGTGGTGTAACAACTTCAGTAGAAAGGGGTTTATACAAGTTACTGAGAATAGCTTTTTGACATTTATTATTTATCTTGTTATGAGAGAAAGAAATTACTCATATCTTTCTTAAAGAATATCAATAAGAACTAGTCAGCTACATGAAGTTCACCCAAACTTAACTATTTTTTGTGCACGAGAAATGAGACAGATAGCAGATTTATAACTAATTAAATAAGCTTAGCAAGTTCAAACATTATTGGTGTGCCACTTATGTGTACAGTACTAGGCATATAAGGTGCAAAAGAAAGCCCTTATAGAAGCTAGCCCTGATTCAAGCTGCGCTTAACCAATATAAATATAAAGAACCTATTTCTACAAAGTTGGCAATTAGTTTCTGTTTATTATTTTTAATATTTGATAACGATAAAGGGTATTCCATCCGTCTAAAGGATGTCCATATACCATTTGACATTATGCAAAAATCAACAGAAAAAGGTCATTCTCATCCCTGACCTCTTCTGTACCAATAAACAGTTGCATAATTTGTTCAGAAATGAAAATACCAAAATCCTTCATATGCATCAGACCCCATCCACCAGCCCAATTACTAAACACGTGAACATGCGCACTAGCCCTGTTACAGTCTATGATTGAAAAATATGCTCAAACATAAATCCACCAAATCCCTTTAACCTACCATCCGGAGATCCAGGGACCCAGATAGGCTCTCCAAAAGGTCGGGTCGCATACAGACATCACAGAAGATCGGCCTCTGGAACCACAGGATGATGATGTGAGTGCCCTCGGGGTAGACCTGTACAAAGGGGACCAGAAATCAAATGCGGAAGGAACTCGACCAATGGCCTTGCATCAGTGCTCAATATATAAGAAACCATAACGTCCCAATGGATTCAGCATCAAGTATAGTTATATCCTTATTTTATAAACAGGTTTGTTGCAATTAAAGTTCATTCAGTCACAAGGGAGTTAGAATACTGTAAAGCAGAATGTGGAAGATCTATGAATAGAACTTCTAAATGTTGGAACCTTTAAAATTTCTAACCAAACAATCTGATGATGACTATGGAATTCGCTTTGCTTCCATGATGAATTCACACTGAATAACAATTAGCATAAGCATAGAGAATTATGTATGATAAACTAGAACAATTTCTGCTGCACGGGTGTATTGGATTTAACTTTTAACATGTGAATAAAAGATAAATTCCGCAACAAAGGGGCACTACTGGAAGAGAAAAGCATGCAAACGAGCAAGAAACAAATTAGCACATGATTACAAGACAAGTAATCAGTCATAGTCAGCGACAAGTCCAAAAGTCTTTATGTGTTAAGACTACACATGTGCATTTTTGTACTAAACAATCCTTGAATGTAGAACATTTAAGAATGACAGTAAGAAATATTTCTAGAACATATATAAGAATTACGGAGATGAGGTAGAGTAATTACTAAAAGTAGCTAATCATACTCCTGACAACAGAGAATTCAGAAATTTTCTAAACTGAATGCAAGCAAGTTTGCACATGACATCAGCAAGTATGCAGTCCCTAATTAGATTAGATGTTCCAACTTATGATCAACATACATAGGCACTTACTAGAATCCTCCTACATAGGGAGGAATAGAGATGAAAACCTGAACAATAAAATATTGCTCTTAATAATTCAAGTTACTCCTAATAATTAAAATCAAAAAATGTTGGGAAGGATCTGATATTCAAGGTCCTGCAAATTTAAGTTAATATGCGGTGTCCTGAAGCAAATCTCATAGGTACTTTCTTGGATGTGTTTAGATAGCATAGAACATCTCCATATATCTTAATCAACCTGATGTGTTTACACAAAGTAGAGCATCACATCTAAAATCAAACAAGATGTCCATATATCTCCAACGATGCTAGATAATCAACCTTTCGAAGTTGCCGAGCATACAGATGAATTAGAGATATGCGTGTCTTTGTTCTGCTCCCACCAGACCATATGTAAGAGATGGCAAAGGTGAAGCAGTAGCATACCGGGCTGAGCACATCTGCATATTTCTGATCTTCTACTTCCCGGCCTTGACACGGTCTGCCTCAGCGAAAATTGCCATCCTGCGGGTACTCCCTGCGAGTACTAAACAAGTTCATCAGAGTATACAAGTCATTGTTACTAAACAAGTTCATCAGAGTACAAACAGGGAGAACATGGAGTACCTATTACTAGAAGTATTGATAGGTGAACTTTTAAGAACTGCGAGAAATAGATGGATTACATACCCTAAAACATAAATATCCGAGTGGTCACAAGCAGGAACGAAGTCATCCAGGTTCAACTCAGCAGTAGGTGTGTATCTTCCAACATTCCATGTAGAAATAAATATCCTGTGTAATGAGTTCGATTAAATAAAATTCAAGAGACCAATATGATTTCCAACTAGAGAGTGATACGTACATAACTGAACATGCAAGTTTATCTGTTTGATTTGACCTAGATTCTGTTTATATAGCACTCAGAGAACAAGCTAGAAAATGGCTCAGTCGCATGCTCCTAACTTCTGCTTCCAGTGCAGCAAAGTGCCAGATAGAATAAGTGAACATGGAACAGTTGTTATTATGTCATCACATACTTAACAACAGATTGTGCCTTGGACGAGATTGGTGGAGACTTAACTACAGATTTAACTACAGACTTCACTGAACATGGAACATCCAAGACTTAACTGCAGATTTAACTGAAGATTGTGCATTGGAGGATTCTGAACTAGCCACCCAGCGCGCTGCTTGGCCAGGTCTGCGAGGAGTTCCTCCAGGATGGACTCCGCCACCGCGGCCAAGGTCTACCATACCATCAGCTCCGCGGGGATCGATTCCATGTACAAAATGGATCTGGATAAACCAAAAAAAAGTCAGTAATCATATAACTACATTGTCGATTTTGCATCCCTGTAAATTTAATATCTACTCCTAAGCATTAACACAAACAAGTAACATGAGATGCAGCCCCACCTCACCGCGAATCAATGGCCACTTCAAATGCTAAATAAGACCATCTATGGCTCAATAGCCATGAAGCGGCCATGGCCAGGGGCGCAGAGCAGAAGAAGGAAGAGGATTTGGAGTAGCTCACCACGACTAATTTGTGGCCGACACCGGCTCGGCAGCAAGGCAAGCCTCAGTTGTGCCCGAATCCATCCTGCTGCTGCTGCATAAGGAGAAGATTTATCAATAAACCACATGCAATGGATCTAATTAAACATAAAATTAGAAGAACCACAGTCTGTATAATTATTGCCTAATTTATGTTCAGATACTAGAGTGTGATGAATATCAAGCAAAGCAATGGCACTCATTGTCGTTGTGCTAGGGCGTTCTGTCCCACGGATAGGAGTCGCCGGAGACGCGCCGGTGATGGAAGCTATTAGGGTGGCATATTAGGGTGACAGCAAACATGGAAATCTGATGAGCAAATGAATGCACCTATATGAAGCACCATTCTTTCTATCTATACAGGATTGGTTTTCCACTTATGAAGCAAGCATCAAACAACAAAGAAGGATAAAATTGCACATATGACATTCAGTGATATTGTGTCTAAGCCTGGGAATAGTTTGACATCCGAACTAAACCCAGCCACGGATAAGGAATAAGCCAGCTGAAGAGTAGCAATCCAGTTTTACTAGGAAAATGATAATTTGCTAGCTAGCTAAGTAGACGCTGGATGTTACTAAAGGAATAACAAAGTTGAAGAGTACAGTTATCCAAAGCATTGAAGTAAACAAGCACGATTAGCTTATTAATTAAGAATATTGACTTAACAGAGCATGCAAGAGTACATTGTCCAACACCCCCACATTTTTATTTAGTTTAATCATTCAGCTGCACGGGCAACAACTCCTGTATCTATTGACAAATTTTTTTAAGGCATGACTGTGCAGCTGCTGATCTCATACCGTAGTTTGGTCTCTCTGTTTGAGTTTTGTCTATGGGCTGAAACAATCTCAGACCAAATTGTTTTTGTCCAGACCAAATCGAACCAATCCAATTTGATTAAGCGCTTAGCCCATCTCAACCAAACCAAAGGTGATTTAGCATAAGAACCAAACTAAAACTACAGTTTTGAACCAAACTATTCCCAAGCCTAGTTGTGTCCACTTCACATAGAAATTGTTATGCTCTTGTCCACTTCACATAAATAGTTGGATTCACCGTGCTAGAAAGTCAAGTGTTTTGAGCAGTTTATAGTGAGCTCAACCCATGTAAAAACAATGACAGAACAACACATGAAATTCCAAACACTCACAAAGGATACAGAGCACGGCGCAGACGATGGGCTCGCAGTTCCCTCCGGTGCCCATGGTGAAAGTGAAGGCGTTGAACAACCAGGACACCACGCACCAGATCCGTGCCCTCGCCGGAACACCCTGCAGCTCCAGGACAGCGTCGATGAACTGCCCGACGAGCAAATCTGCACCACAAAAGCATCAGCATCGCGAAAAATTCGACAGAGACTGTAATGATAGAGGGGCACCTGCGGCGGAGAAGAGGATCTTGCCCCAGCCGGGGTGGAGGAGGGAGTTGGGGAGGAGGAGGAAGGAGAGTAGCAAGGAGTAGAAGTAGGCGGCGCGCTCGAACGGGGAGCCCCCCGCGGCGACGGCGACCGCCGCATGGGAGAGTCCGTGTAGCGCACCTCGCCCCGAGCCTGCAGAGAGAGGAGTCCCGTGAGCCGCTTCATGTCGGCGTTGAAGTGGTCGTGGGTGGATCTGACCATGGGAGGACGGATCCATCCGCGGCCATGGGGAGACGGGGTGGTACGGCAGCAAGGGGTGCGGCGTGTGCGGGAAGAAGAGATGCGGGAGAGAAGAAAAGAGGGATGGCGGCGGGGTGAGATAGCCGGCGTCGATCTGGAATTCTGGATTGGGGAGAGGGAGAGAGGTGGCGGTGCGTGTGTTTTGGAGAAGGAAGGGGATCGAGCGAGGAAAGTGTGTCGAGCCCTGCTAGGGTTCGGGTTCGGCGGCTTGCTTTTAGGAGAGGTGAGTGGAGACGTCGGATCTGGATCTGGACGGCTCAGATCGGCTATGATGGGGTGATCCGTGGGAAGGGTAATTCTGGGTTTTGATTGGTTCGTAGCATGTGTGATTTCAAATAGTTTTTAAGTGATGAAAATAAAAGGATTTTGTGTACCAACTGTCAGAATTTTTTTGCAAAATGGCATCACTAAAATTTTCACTCAAGTTATATAACATTTTATAAATGATCGTCAAAACATATACATTTTTATCTTTCTAGCTATTTTCAATCTTTTAATCAATTTTATGTTCAATCAATAGGAATACGGTCAATTATGAACTACAACTTTTTTTATTCGGGTTAATATTGAACTACAACTACTACAAATTTGGCTTAACCTCTACACACAATAGCACTACAAAAAAGTGTTGACAACAATGAGCTATCATGAACAAAGCTTCATGGCTATAAAGCGAAATGAACAATGTTACAGACACATTCATGGCATAATTTGTTAAAATCTGCTCATATTGTGCGCAAGTGTGGAGTTTGGGATGATGAACAATGTTGTTGAACTAAGTTTTCATTTTCTTTGCACGAAAAAACTATTTTCCATTTTCTGAGTGCCAAAAAAGGACTTTTTATAAAAAAACTACCAAACCTTTGTTATGCAAATGTACCAAATCATTTTATAAAAATATTAGACCATATTTGATGTAAAAATAACCAAACAGTTACATGAAAAATGTTTTTCATGCACTTCTCATAAAAAAGACAAATCTTTGTCGATTCAGCAGGAACTGGATCAAATTTGAACTATAAATGCTTCATCATCTCCTCAGGATTTTTTCGAAAAATCATTTTTAAGTACCTAAGTAGCCATTTCATAAGAGATTCGCCAAGAGTTTCCCAAGATTCCACCCGTAGCTAAGAACAACCATGCCCACCGTTTTGACCGTATTTTGAAACATGCTTACAAATAAATAAATGGAAAACCTTTGCGTTGCGTCATTTTATATGAACTAGCATATAGGGAAAATAACAAACCTGAAATACATAACATTTCTTGAAAAATCATTCACAAAATTGGCTATCATGAACAAAGACGCTTGGCTTTTAAGCCAAATGACCAATGTTATGGCCACACTCGTGGCATAGTTTGTTGAAATGTGCCAATATTGGGCACAAGTGTGAAGCTTGGGATAGTAAACTATGTTGTTTAATGAAGTTTTCACTTTATTTTATGTACAATTAATCAAATAGTTGCATGTAAAATGTTTTTCATACACCTCACATAAAAAATACAAATCTATACCGATTCAGTTGGAACCGGGTCAAATTTGAACAACAGATGTTTCATAGTTTCCTCAAGATTTTTTCCAAAAATACTTTTGAGGTACCCGAGTAGCCATTTCATAAGATATTCGCCAAGAGTTTCCCAAGATTCCACCCGTAGCTAAGAACATCCATGCCCACCGTTTTGACCGTATTTTGAAACGAACATGAAAAAATGGGAAACCCTTCGCGTTGTGTCATTTTATGTGACCTGGCATTTGGGGAAAAGAACAAATCTGGAATACATAACATTTCTTAAAAAAACATTCACAAAATGGGCTATCACGAACAAAGAAGCTTGGCTTCCAAGCCAAATGACCAATGTTATGGTCACACTCGTGGCATAGTTTGTTGAAATGTGCCCATATTGTGTCACAAGTGTGAAGCTTGGGATAGTGAACAATGTTGTTTAAGGAAGTTTTCATCTTCTTTGCACAAAAAAATCATTTTTTATTTTTTGAGTATTGAACACAAGATTTTTTTGTGAAGAAATATGTTAACAAATTGAAGCAAACTAGTTTACAAAAAATATTAGACCATATGTTATGCACAATTAATCAAATAGTTGCATGTAAAATGTTTTCATACACCTCTCATAAAAAAGAGAAATATGTACTGATTCAGCTGGAATCGGGTCTAATTTGAACTATAGATGCTTCATAGTTTCTTCAAGATTTTTTCCAAAAATCATTTTAGGTACTTGAGTAGTCATTTCATCAGAGATTCGCCAAGAGTTTTCCTAGATTCCACCCGTAGCTAAGAACATCCATGCCACCCTTAGGTTTTGTCCTTTCTTTCGTTTTTAGTTATTTCTTCAAAAAAATTTAGTTTAATTGAATTAATAATTCAAACATAAATATCAAAACTTTTAAATATTATATAACTATTATAATAATCTGTTTGGGTTTTTATTTAATTTTTATTTAGGTTAATGTTATTATTACTATTATCTTAATAATAATTAGTTATCTTTTACGTTTTTAATATTTTAACAAAATACCTTCTACTATAGAGGTGATTTTATTTATTTAAATAATATTTAATTACACAAGAAATAATTTATTTAGGAAATGATTAATTATTCCTAAGTTTTAGTGGTGATCATTATTGGCTATTTTTTAATTTAGGAAATGATTAATTGTTGCTAAGTTTTAGTGCTGATCATTATTGGCTATATTTTATGAAGAACCTATCAAATCTTTATTGCAAAATTGTACCAAGCCAATTTAGGAAAAAAATTGACAAATCTGTACTGATTCAGCTGGAACTAGGTCAAATTTAAACTATAGGTGATAGAAATTTTGCTCTTTATTTATCACAAAAATAATTTATAGGAAAACAAGTAGCTATTTCATCATATATCTACCAAAAGTTTGTCAAGAATAAAGACCTAGCTACGAACACCAAATAGATAGAAGAGGTGGGATCGAATGGACCCCACGAGTGACATGTAAGCATAGTTAGAACAGGTTAGGACGTTATTATAACCGTCGTAAATGTTATGACGATCTAAATAGGTCATAATCAACTAAAAATAACTCCGTAAGTTGTGTAGCTCAGTTTATGACGATCTCATTTTATGCGGTTACGACCTTTTTGACTCACATCGTCGTAATTTATATATGAAAATTAAAGTTAAAACGCCTTCTACTTTATCTTTTGCAATTTTTACGTGGCTGCTAAGGGGTTTCGAGAGAGAACCGCTTTCTATCCTGCGAAAACAAGCCACAACACCAATCCTGCAATCGTCTCTATTACACCCCTGTCGGGGCCCTCCGTTGCAAACGTCTTCGTGTCGCTAATGTTAGAGAGACAGACACCCCCAGCCACTTATATGGTACAAGACATATGTCAAGCGTGGAACCAGTTTCGTGTAAACGCGTAAGGTCGGTCGGGGCCGCTTCATCAGGACATTGCTGCAACGCTAAACGAGTACATGTGGGAGGGTAACAATTGGAGAATTGATGCCCACATCCTAGATGTGTTCTACCCGTACAATACATCTACGCATAGCCTTGCTCATGATACCACTGTTGGGGATCGGCGCAGAAAAAAAAAATTCCTACCTACGAGTCCCGAACCCAAGATCTATGCTATGCTGATGTATGTAACGGAAGGAATCGGTGTTCATACCTTTCAAGACCGAAAGAGGGAAACGTTCCTCGAACGTGGTTGGCGTAGACTCTGATCCTACGACCTCCCTGTCGTGTTGAAGAACCTCCGACGATGAAGTAGCACCACACGTGTAGTGCTTCGCGGGATTACACACGTACGGTGCAACCGACGTCCCTTCGGGCTCCGAACCAGAAGAGCAGCGAAAAGAAGATTGATCCGGATCCCGATTCTGGCAGCGCGACGGCGTCCGGATGACGGTGAAACCCCCAACCATGTGCAAACTCCAAACAAGGGGAGTCCGCTCTAGGTCGGAGAAAGAGAGAGAAAAAGAACTCAATGTTGTGTTGAGAAAAGGCACCCCACCCCTCCTTTTATAGGCCAAGGAGGGGGGGAACTCTCCTCCTCTCCCCATGTGGGACTAAACCCCACAAGGGGGGGAGTGCGCCGGCCATGGGGGGGATGGGCCCCTCCCTTGGCGCCTAGCCCAAGGGGGGAGGCTCCCCCTTCCCCTCATGGGCCTTTTAAGGCCCATATGCCTTTTTCTCCTTTTTTAATTAATTTTTAAATCATTTTTAATATTTAATTCTGTCAATTAAATAATAAAACATATTTAAACATCAATATATATTATTTTTAACCTTTCAAAATATTAGGAACAGCTTCCGGCACCTCCCGGTACATTTCCGGTGTTTTCTCTCTTTTCACCGATGATCCCGAATCAATCCTTAATGCATCGATTGCCCTTAAGTGTGACACCCTACGGTCCGGGAAACAGTAGACATGATCGAGACACTCTCTGACCAATGACCATCATGTGGGATCTGGTTATAATCCTTGATGTGCCCCTACGCTTCCATCGAATAAACTTCATCGTCGTTGAACCGTTAACAATATGACTTGATCCCTTTGTGCTTCGGTACTATGTTTGTCCGAGGTATGATCGTCGATATCCAATACCTAGTTCTTCCTCGTCTCTGACATAACATGTTTACTCGTCTGTGAATATTACATCTCTTGTGACCTAGTCACTTGCTTGCAAGCTATTGATGCAACACCACCGAGTGGGCCCAGAGTACCTATCCGTCACTCGGATTGAAAAATCCCGCTTTGATCTATTTCATACTCCTCAACATATCTACTTCGGAATACCCAAGATACACCTTTTCAGTTACCATGTTTCAGTGAAACGGTTAATGCACTCAAAGCATCCTAATAGATAGCAATTATGTATGATCATCACGGTCTAAGGATTTAGTCACTATGTTATTAAGTCATCGCAATGCTGAACTTACGTGACTTGATCACACTGCAATGCTTAAGGTGGGTGGGTGTCCATCACATCATTCTCCTAATGATATGACCTCATTGTCAATAGACTATTATGTTCTCATGATCAGGAAACCTTGATCATCAATTGCCCAATGAGCTAGTATGCCTGAGTTTAACTAGGGACCAGGTTGTTATATATCACACGTGTATTAATGTTTCCGCTTAATACAGTTCTAGCACAATATATAACGTATTATTAACAAACAGATATGTGACAAATATCTTTATTAATTTGCCTCTAGGGCACAGATCCAACACTGCCCTCGTTTGGGCAGCAGACGTTTTCGCGTAATTTTTTTTGATTCGTTCGTCCGATCGATGAAATTGATATGCCATTGGATAGGTATCATCGAGGCGCTCCATTTTCATGTAGAACACATCCTCTAATTCCTTATGGTTTAAGAGTACTGTTGATTCTAGTAAATCGCGGAACTCCGTTCTTCGCGGACCCGGAAATCGGGCAAGTGAACTGCATTCGCTGGAAACCGCACCGCATCCGAAGGGCAAGCACACTGCATTATCGATAAACAGAATTGCATGTGTTTTTCGCGAATCCGAAATCGGCAAAGCGAACTGCATTCGTCAAACACCGGGTGCATTTATCAACAAAGAGAACTGCACTTGTTTTTGTAACTTTTAACGTAATTTTTTATCAACGAGCGTGTACCGCAAAGGTGAGGCGAGTGAATGCCATTTTTTTTGTAAACACATCTGAGCACTGCAATAACAATATAAGAGAATTGCACACAATTTCATGAACAGCAAGAAGGACAAAAATATGAATAATCCATTTTTTATTCTTCGACTTGGTTTTAAAGGAGAGTGAATCACAAAGAGAGGGGGCAAGTGGACCACTAAATTACGAAAAAATAAACTGTTTCATAAAACACGATTTACAGAACAGAAGAACACGGAACCACATCACACTTGATTATCAATCAGTGAACCACATTACATTTTAGTTCCATCAAACAAATTAAAGCACAATTTTTTTATTTTCAAAGCGGATACAAAAAACTGTAAAAAAACACCGGAACACCACCTAACACCGAACTACACCACCAAGGGAACAATTCTGCAGGAATGTGCTCTCCACCATATGATCAGCGAACCGCATACAAACGCATTCCGCACCGCACGAGCGCTCTGTGTGAACTACATAGGGACTAAGTCGTCTAATCTGAACTGCGCTGGCCGGTTGTGGGCTGCAAGGAAACAAGTCGTCAGATCCTGCCGTCGTTGAGGAGGAGGACGCAGATCGTCGGCGACCAACCACCTCGCGCGGGCTGTGAGCCAACCAGAACCCCCGTGGCCGGGGCCGGGGGCCCGCGACGGGCGGTGGGCCACGGCGGCTGGGGGAAGGCGTGCTTTCTTCGGCAGACTGGGTGGCGCGAGGTGGATCCGAGGGAGGATGGAGGCGCGCACCGGTGGACGGGGCGACTGGCAACGCCGGATCGGGCTAGATATGCCTCGCCGGGGACGGTTCCGACATGATCCCTCCTGTCCGCATCCGCCCCCGGGATCTCGCTTGGGATTCGGATCCCGCCGGCCCGCATCCGCGGGAGGGGAAGGGTGCTGCAGGTGTAGCGGCAGGTGAGGGACAACTACCGCGGTCGCCGCCATCGGGGCGGCGCATCCTAGACGTCATCGCTGCGGTGTAGAAGGTGGGGAGGAGGGGGGCAGCCTCCATGGTTGATCAGAGCGGCGGCAGGGTTGGGAATCGATGGGGATGGGAATTTGTGGCGTGGAAGGTGGGGGAGAACAGAGGAAGTGGACCGGGAGGTGGGAGGGAGTGGGTCGTCTGGTGGGGTAGGGCGTGCGTGCGGGGTAGTGGGCATTTTTTAAAGTAGTTTCTCCGCCGTTTGGTTCCGCGCGGGGGGAGAGAGATTTTTGAGCTGTTAGAATAAGAAAAGTGTTGTTAGAATAAGGTCTTAAGGGGTGTTGTTAGAATAGACCCACCATATATATATATATATATATATATATATATATATATATATATATATATATATATATATATATATATCACCCAGGGTAAAAATTTGTTATTCTTCACCCCAGCCAAGTGTACGAGTCACACATGCCAACTTGGTCTGCCACAACCACCGAAAGAATCAAAAGCTTTGTGAGGTAAAATTACGGTGATGAGTGAGAGACGCAACATCCACCACAAAAAACAAAAACCTCATAAGGTAAAAGTACGATATGGAGCCAAGCAACCTTTCTCGCTCACGGGCATGAACTTTTTTAAGGGAGCGAGGTAAAGTTAAGTGTGCATGTAGAGACACTTCTTTTTTGAAACTGACTCTGGCAGATGAATCATTTTAGCTATTTAAACGCACTGCCATTTAAAAAAAATCAAGGAGATTATTATTATCTTTCCACTTTGTTGATACGAAAGCAAACATAGTTGACGCATGTGTGCAAATTATGTTCGTACGGGGATGGGGAGCTCGTGGATGAGTTCTGCCCTTGATTTGTTGTGGAGTCTACAACAAAATTATAAATCTATTGTTTGATGAAGGAAATAGCTCCTTATGGGTTATTGGAATGTGTCCATAGCCGGTGAGGTAATGATATTACAAGACAAATAAGCAGATGCAACCATGTAGTTTTCTATTGTCATCTGAACACAAAGAACCTAGTGAAATAATCATGCCAAAAACCTTGATTGTTGTTGGGGTAACACATACGCACAAGACGACCTAAAATTACGGAAACAACTGGCTTGGTGTAAGACATTGATAGATGCACCGAAGCATCAAGTATTGCTGAAAAGCCTGAAAAGCTTCGAAATGAAATATGTCTTCCTGGAACCTCTTTCGCATATACCATTGTGCAGACGCCATAAAATCATCATGTTGAATAATTCTACAAAATGACAGAGTCCAAAATGAAAGCAAGAGCTGCACTTCACATCCTTTGCTAGCATGCAGGATTAGGAACTGTGGGATCATCAACCTATTTCCTCCAAACCATTTCACTTATTTGTGAACGGAGCGAGGAACAATTAAATGAATCCTTAGTCAAAGCCAATGGGTAAATCTGAGGTAATGGTACTTGCAAGAAGCTTGCAGAATGAAGTGATGAAGCTTAAAGATAGATTTTACAACTACAAACTATAGTTGGAATAAACATTAAAACATGGATAGATTCTTACCAGCAACCCTTTAAATGGGTCCTGATGGTCTGAGAGAAATAAAGAAATGCTATTTCCTAGAGGAAAACACAAACATGCAGATTTTTCACTTATAAAGCGTATACATAGAGAAAACTAAATTCAATAATAACAGAAATAGCATGGGCATCAGTCCGAATTTTTACCATTTCATACAGGACTTTATGATATTTGAAGTTCAACTTGTCTGGCATTTCTTCTCTAATGTCCACATTTTTGTACAATTGAGTTATTCACAAGAAAATATTACAGCCAAGTGATCCGCGGAGAGCTATATGAAATACAATGATAAAAGGTTTTAAATAAGTATGACTAAATGCTTTCAATTAGTATAGAAGAGCATTCCTGAATCTAACTCATTAATGCAGTGGACATTCGTGGTTTCAAGTAATTACACCTTTGGGACTAAAGCAATATTTGCATAAAGTCTGAAGAAGTGTTGAACTACTGAAACAAAAATCGTGTATAAAAATCATTATCAAATCAGCGACGGGAAAATCCATCACCATAAAATCCTTGATAAAAAAATCTAAAGGCCCCTACTGAAACAAACATGGTCTATGCAAAGATTAATTTAACTCTCCATCGGTAACTGAGGAAGCAAGCGAAAATCCTTATGCCGTTTTCGATACAAGACCAGAGAAGGTGTAATGAACCGCGTACCAAAATCAGGGCTCATGTGGGAGCCGAACCATTAATTTTGCGCTTCAGATTAACGAGTATGTCACTGACGGGAGCAATTTGGTGCATATAAGCAAGTGTGTGTGCGACCATTATTGCGACACTAATAAGAATAATTAATTAGCACAAGTTAATGGGGGATGTTGCAAGATAAATAACAAGGTAATTGCGTTTTCCCTAACTTGTCAAGTTGCATACCATGGCCTGGCAAATAAATATAGCATGTACCCAGAGTTTTGGCAGTAATGAGTCGCTTGCAGCTACCTAATGACAAAATCAAAATGCTCAATAGCAGACTAGTTATGCAACTGATGGAAAATCATGCAGATGAATTAATAAAAACAGAAGTAAATAAATGTGTGGTACAGTGGTCAAAAGTGATAGGTTAGTCAACATCAATAAAATAATATAGCTAAGGCACATTACGTGCCAACTTTGTATTGCAGACGGAGCATCCTTAGAAAATCAAACATTAATACACAAGTGCTTATAAGTGGACCTGACCTTCCAAACAAGCTGAATGTATTTTTGGAAGGAAAAAAAGACTGAATAAAAATTCCATAAAAAATTAGGGACATAATAATTATGAATCAACTACACATATAATAAGCCCATAATATGCATCAGCTGGAAGGGTTTGCCTTGACAGCAGAAATCTGATGCATAACTTGAATTTCTGAGAAAAGCAACTGCAAATTCTAAGTTTGGAGCAGCAGGAAATTAAACTGGGCCACAAAATCTCAAATGAGAAAAGTAATACTGATGGATTCAGGTTTGAGTTTACCTTAGGTCACATCAGGCTACAACACAAACACAAACAACAATGGTTTATCCATTGTTTGTAAGAACAGAAACTACATTAAATCAGTAGTCCAGGTGGACTGAACTATAAAAGTAATATTGATTATCCTATATTTTTTTGTGAACTGAAATAGAAGACAAAAGTTATATCTGGCGAGAACTCATATATTAAGGCTAATTCAAATGGGAAAATCCATTATTATCCTCCTGATTCCGCACCTACAGACCTTGGATACTTCTTAACTCAGTACTAGCTATAATGTTTGATTTGTCTTCTTTGAGCCAAATTGTACTCTTGAAGCAAATATAAATCCCTAAACCAGTATATAAACCCAATTATCTTACAACCAACATTTTATTGTCTAATTCTACCGGTACGATAGAGAGACCTGGAACCTACATAGATCTAATAATGCTTACACTGGTTATCTGTTATTGCTTAACCTAATAATTACCATTTGATGGACCACGACAGACAGAAAATGCAGCATATGGGCAGGCTAAACTAAGGAGTCATTAACACAAGGTGCTGAACCTAAGGAGTCATTAGACACAAAAGTGTTGGTAGATCTATTTAGGGAAGGTAGGAGATTAGTACAGCGTAGAGGACTGGAAGCAACCGTAAGTCAGATCAGCTCTTATTGATTTCTCCCCAACATATAATCTTCTATCTCGCCGAGCAGATTGCAATGGCAATGCAAATTTTTATTTAGTCTTAGCTGACATGGGAAGAAGGCGCACATTATCAAATCTTCCTTAATCTGGCAAAGGTCATACTGAACTTTGTGCATCCAAATTGTAACGAGTAAAACTTCAGGTACCTGGCAAGGATATGCAACAATACACGTCAAATCTGAGAAAGGCCATGACTTAGCACCATGGCAGCCAACGATTATATGCCAAAGTTTCGCAATGGGTAGGGAAAATAAATTCTGGGTTGGGAGAGGACGGGAGGAGAAATACAGGGGCTTAAATCCTGGCAATAAACCAACGTGTTGAGAGCTCACCACCACCATAGCTCGAGAGATGGAGCGGCGCCGCCGTAGCCGGCGTAGAGCGGGGCTGCGTTGCTCGACATCGAGGAACACGGAGACCTCAACACACCGCCGGTGCCACCGACTGCCACCGAGCTGCTGAAGACCCAGGGACCGCCGAACATCACGCCATCCCACTAATCCATCGACCAACACCACGCCGCTGTTCGCCGTTGGTAGCCCGGAAACCGTCCCCAGCAGAATAGCAGATTAGAAAAGGTTGGGGAGGTGGGTGGGTTGGAGTCAACGGATAAAACATAAAATTATGTTGACCCCCCGATGTAATTTTACAGCTTGACGCCCATGTAATTTTACGGGAAAGGCCGTTGGGATTTTTTACCACTCGCAGAACGGTGGCTATGTTGGACTCAATGTCTGCCTAACTAGATCGATCAGGGCGAGGAATAAGGTATTCTTCACCCAGGGTGTTTAATAGAGTTTCTATATATATATATTATATTCAGCAGTTAGCCCTGCACATTGCTAGTCAACTAGGCTTAGATAGTGGGCCGTGATCACTCTGGGAGTGAACGCGGATACAGTAATTATAACTGCATAGGTACGGTACAATGTAGACACCGCCTAAGGCCCCTACCTCGGCTCTGCCGAGCTACATCAAGTGTGAGCTATTGAGGATTAATCCTTATACTCCACTCGTTGCTGACTCTGTATAGCCGACCTAGGGTCCTAAACAACGGTTGTCCTTAAAGATAAGAGTCGGGTGACCCAACGGTACCCGCGAGAGGTATTGTATCAGGACGGCAGGACAGGCGGATACCATCGTGGGCCTGGTCCTTGCTCGTCGGCCGTGAGATACCAAAACACGAAAGTCGAGCTCTTCCAAGAGCACACACGAGACAAGGTAAGGAGACAGTTCACCTTGTCCGTTACCGCAGAGCTTTGACGGGACGAAAGGGCAGGCACCGATGTACTGGTGGCCCTGGCTGCTGTTCGTTGTCCTTTGTGTTAACTAGTCAAGCAACGATAACGGTTGCCCGCGAGATAATAATAAAATGACTAACGGTTCAGGTGGATGACTTGAGAGGCCGCAAAGGCCTGTACGCATTACCTTCACGTGGGCTTACAGTGTGGGGCCTTGATGACCCAAAACGTGAGGGATCTGTTGCAGCGTTTTCGATAAGTAAGAGTGTCGAACCCAACGAGGAGAGAAAGGTATTGATAGGTGATTTTGGACAAGGAATAACTGCAACCACTGAAAGATAACTTTTTAGGGGTTTTCGATATGAGTAACAATAAAGTAAAAGTAAGCAAAGTAAATAATGTTGAGGAGCAGCAAGTGGCCCAATCCTTTTGAGCAAAGGATAAGCCTGGCAACTGAACTTATAAAGACTAAAGCGTTCTTGTGGACACATGGAGAGGTAGTCACGTGTTTTCGCCATACTCCGTATCGATAACAAGTGTTGTGCTGATAAGTGTTGAGTGGGTGGATCTACGCTAGCACACCTTCTAGACTAAGATAAGTGCACTCTTATGATTAAACATCTTGCAAGCATCCGCAAATACAAGATAGAAATTATGGCAAAGCCTAACCAAGCAATAAGATCAAGGATCCATTATTCCCTTGTGCAAAAGTGTGCAAACTGGGGTTTAGGTTTCTGTCACTCCGGCAAACCACCATAAGCATTCTTTATACACAATGTATCCCCCTAGGTCCTTAATAAGGCGAAGTGTTGAGTGTTCGACTCACACAACACCACGAGGAAAATAACAACACAACTTAAATATCAAACAACACAAATTACTTCAACATCATACGACTACTAACAACTAGACTTCTCCCATGTCCTCAAGAACTAAAGTAACTACTCACAAGACATAAAAGAGATCATCAGAGGTGATAAATATATGATGAACAATCTGGACATAATGATACTTCTCCAACAAAACTCAATAGCATTCACCACAAAGTAGTAATCAACACCGATAGAGTAGAGAGGATAGATATTACAGATTACAACACAAGATAAACTTGTGAGGTGAGATTGGATGGTGGTGGAGATGGTGCTGATGTTGGGGATGATGTTGATGATGATGCCCGTGACGATAGTGATGACGATGGCGATGATCTCCCCTTCCGGGAGGTGATCTCCACGGCGGAATCTGCCCGTCGGAGAGCCCTTTTCTTCTCTATAGGTTTCCGCCACGGAGCGGCGGCGGAACTCCGTAAAATCTTCTCTTTTTTAGGTTTTCGCGTAACGAGGAGTATATATGCCAGAGGGGGGAGACGGGAGTGGCCCTAGGGCTCCAGGAGCCCTCTCGGCGGGGCCAGGGGTGGGGCCGCGCCAGGTGGCCGCCTGGGGCTCCTGTGGCCCCCCTCTGGCTCCTCTTCGGCGTGTCTTCGTTAATCTTCTAGAAAATACCCTCCGTCGATTTTCAGGTAATTTGGAGGTATTCTTCTTCAGCAACTCAGCGTCCACTTTTTACTGCTGAATCCTGCGTCTGCTGCTTCAGCACCGGAAAGTTGCAAACTGTGTAAAATAAGCCAAAACAACATAAGAACATCATCATAATATGAAATATATCAATGAATAAGGATGAACTACGATATAAAATAGTGATGCATTTTGGACGTATCAACTCCCCCAAGCTTAGACCTCGCTTGTCCCCAAGCGAAAACTGAGCTCGGTAAACCTGTCCACAAGTTTAGAGAGTGAAGCATCGATAAATAGAATACAGACAAGAAGCATCATGATCTCTTCACCAAGCTCAAACATCCTCAACAACAATCTTCAACTCATAAAGCCCTTATGAAAGAGTAATAACAATTATAAACAAAATTAGGGCTAAGGAAACTCATCAAATCATGGCAAACAAGTCCTTTGGTCAAGGAACAACTAATAGCTTTTACCTTTGCTCTTTCTCTTTATATTTTGAAGAGACAATTTGGAACTTTTTGAAAGAACAAGCTATTAGTCATGAAGTGCAAATGCTAACACAAAGGAAAATGTTTGCTTGGCAATGCTTTTGCAAACAACTTACTTATCAAAAGATAATGTCAACAATGATATGGCATGGCAAAACTTTAATGCATAATTATATGGATGAATCCTCATCAGCATCAAGTGTCTGTTCTCTTTGGGAAAAGAGGAAGTAGGGAAAACTGACTCAACATAAAAGTAAAGGAAAAGGCCTTGTTAAAGGCAAGCAGGGAAAACTCAAGTGCTATCCTTAAATCAAACAGAATGAAAACAAGTTTTTTGAGAGGTGCATGATTTGTCAACGAATGCTAATAGAAAACTCAATTACTTCTCAGATTGGACAAGTTTCGAGGAACGGCTCCCACACGGGGACGATCACATCCCCGCAATCTCCTTTGTTTATCACTGCCAAAGTTTTCTGATTTCTCATGAACAAAGCGTGAAGGAGGGTTTGTTTGTTGTATTATCTTTTGTGAGCTGGGCGCACTCATGCTAGTTCCTCCTCGTATTAGGGGTTTGCAGATTAGACATGCAATCTCGGGGTAAAACTTGTCCAACTTAAGAAGATCATGAATTAACTACTACTTCCTCATGAGCTAAAAAAGAGGCACAAAACAGAAGATTTTGAACATCTAAGGATAACACAAAAATTCTATGCTTTAGGAGTGGTAGTGGAATACCACGAATAGGAAGGTATGGTAGACTCATATGGAAGATACTGGTTTCAGGGTATGGATGCACAAGCAGAATTCCGCTTAGTACAGAGGTTTGGCTAGCAAAGGCTTTGAGAGAACAGACAATTGATGAAGACTTGGATGCAAAGCAATATAAAGCATAAACATTAAAATAAGCTCAGCACATCAAGTTGTCTTCCTTGTCAACATAACACTACAAGCATAATAACAAAGAGGGTTTTGGCTATGTCGCTACTTTGAGAAAAATAACATGCTTGTTGTTATGACCAAAGCTATGTTTGCCAAGATTAAATAAAGTTTTTAAAGCCATACCTGATATAAGGTCAATACTCCCCATAAGAATCATCATAAGGTCAATTGCGTGAAGAGAATACCGAGTGCAGCGAAGGGATCAATAGACTTCTCATTAATATTGCATCAATAGACTCCACACTCTCCAAAAAGGAGTGATAGACCTCAATGCAAACACCTATTTTATAAGATAACTTCCCTAGACATGATACGACTCCACTTGACTCTAAAAGACAAAGATAAAGATAAAAATACCGGGCACTCCCCCAAGCTTGGAACAAGCTAAGGGGATGCCATTACCTAAGGAGATTTACTCCTCATTCTTGTTCTTGTTGGTCACGTACTCCTTGGCGAAGTGCTTCCATGGCAGCTGTTCTCCAGTCTCAAAGGACATTCCCGTCTCCAGGATCCTGCACTCAGCACCCAAACCCATGTGCATAAACTTTAGTTCATACTCACAGTTCTGGTTCTGCAGATCATAGATCTGTGCCTGAAGTTCATAAACTTTTTCTTCTAGTGCGGCCAAACTTGACCACATCTCCTTCATCTCCTTCTTGTGGGAAGCCTATATCTCGTTCATGATGCCGAAGTTAGCTTGAACACCACGTCCACCATCTTCTTGAACTTGAAGACTTCATGTTCCATCTCATTCAGCCGTTCCTCGGTGCTTCCCTCCTTGACTGGTCCCTTCAGATCCTCCTTGTGGAGGTCACCATCCTCCACATGAAGGATCTGGGGGTGCTTCTTAACCTCAGCGAGGTAAGGGTTGATGACGTTAACGACGAACTTGTCCTTGGGGGAACTTGGGGAAGCCATGGCACCTAGGTCTAGCTGAAAGCTTTCCTGGCAGAAACAGATCAAAAAGAAAACATAGGAAATCGCGAGATACGTTGCCGGAACAATCCGGGAAAATATATAGCAAAATTTTCTGCACAAAAAGGAAGGTAACGGGTCAAAGTGGAATCGGAGACGGGCTCCTGGGTACCCAGGCGGCCTCCCGGTGCGGCCAGAGATGGGGCCGCGCCAGGGGGGTGCCTGGGCCCCCTGGAGCTGGTCTTCGGCTCCACTTTGGCCTCAAATTTTCTATATTTTACAAAAACTCGTAATATGGAACTTTTATGGCGGTTTCGCGATGTTTCCTTACCGTAATACATACCTTTCCTTATTCTGCTTCTGCTGGTGTCTGAAACAGGGCTGCAACATGTTCTTCATGAGTTGTTGTGTATACCAAATGCACATCAACATTGACAGGATCTCCTGCTATGTAATGATTAAGTCTTTGCCCATTCACCACTTGAGGTTTGGTGCCTTCGAAATATTTAATCTTGATCGCACCCGAGCGGTAGACTTCCTCAATATGAAATGGCCCTTCCCACCTGAAAAGTAGTTTACCTGGAGAAAACCTGAAACGGGATCTAAACAACAAAACTTTATCACCAACATTAAATTCACGTTTCAGAATCCTCCTATCGTGCCACTTCTTTATCTTTTCCTTGAACATTTTAGCGCTCTCGTAAGCTTCACTTCTCCACTCATCTAGAGAAGTCAAGTTCATGAGACGCTTTTCACCAGCTAATTTCGGGTCAACGTTAAGCTCTCTAACAGCCCAGAAAGCTTTGTGTTCTAATTCTAATGGCAGATGACAAGCCTTGCCACAGACCATCTTATATGGAGACATGCCCATGGGTTTTTTGTAAGCAGTTCTATACGTCCACAGAGCATCCCCTAACTTATTCGACCAATCTTTTCTATTTCTATTGACTGTCTTCTGTAAGATCAACTTGATTTCTCTATTGGTGAGCTCAACTTGCCCACTAGTTTGAGGGTGGTACGGTGAAGCAATTCTATGATTGACATCGTACTTGGCTAAAGCTTTTCTAAAAGCTCCATGTGTAAAGTGCGAACCCCCATCAGTCATGAGATACCTGGGTACTCCAAACCTCGGAAAAATTACATCCTTAAGCATTTTCAAAGATGTCTTGTGATCAGCACTTTCAGTGGGGATTGACTCTACCCACTTGGTTACGTAATCAACAACAAATAAAATGTGAGTGTACTTGTGCGAGGAAGGAAAAGGACCCATAAAATCAAAACCCCAGCAATCAAAAGGCTCAATCACTAGAGAGTAATTCATAGGCATCTCATTCCTTCTACTAATATTACCAACTCTCTGACACTTATCACAGGATAAAACATAATTTCTAGCATCCTTCAAGAGAGTAGGCCAATAAAAACCTGATTGAAGAACCTTATGTGCGGTCCTCTCGCCGGCATGATGTCCTCCATATGGACTGTCGTGACATTGTTTGAGAATGTCCTTCTGCTCGTGTTCCGGTATGCATCTTCTCACGATCCCATCTGGACCTTCTTTGAAAAGATGTGGGTCATCCCAAAAGTAATGCCTCAAATCACGAAAGAACTTATTCCTTTGCTGAAATGTTAAACCTGGAGGCAAAAACTTTGCAACGATAAAGTTAGCATAATCTGCAAACCAAGGATCGGAGAGAGATTGTACTTTTACAACAACTAGTTGTTCGTCTGGAAAACTGTCGTTGACTGGAATGGGATCATGCGGTATATCTTCCATCCTTGAAAGATTATCCGTCACTGGATTGTCTGCTCCTTTCCTATCAAAAATCTGCAAATCAAATTCTTGAAGAAGGAGTACCCATCGGATGAGTCTTGGTTTGGCATCCTTCTTCTCCATAAGATACTTAATGGCAGCAGGGTCAGTATGAACAATAATATTAGAATCAACAATATACTTCCTAAACTTATCACAAGCAAACACTACTGCTAAGAATTCCTTCTCAGTAGTAGCATAATTCTTTTGAGCACTATCAAGGGTTTTTCTAGCATAATATATGACATTCAACTTCTTATCAACCCTTTGTCCTAAAACAACTCCAACAGCAAAATCACTAGCATCACACATAATTTCAAAATGTAAATTCCAATCAGGTGGTTGTACTATAGGATCGGTTATTAAAGCTTTCTTAAGGACTTTGAAGGCTTCCTTACAATCTTCATCAAAAAAAATGGAACGTCCTTCTAGAGAAGATTAGTGAGGGGTATCGAAGTCTTAGAAAAGTCTTTAATAAATCTTCTATAGAAACCAGCATGACCGAGAAAACTACGAATACCTTTGATGTCCCTTGGGTAGGGCATCCTTTCAATTGCTTCGATCTTGGCCCTGTCCACCTCAATTCCCCTCTCGGAAATATTGTGGCCAAGAACAATTCCCTTGTTGAGCATAAAGTGGCACTTCTCCAAGTTAAGTACCAAATTTGTCTCCTCACATCTCTGAAAAACTTTATTAAGGCTGTGGAGACAATGGTCAAAAGAGGTACCATAGACGGAGAAATCGTCCACGAATACCTCCACAATTTCTTCACAAAAACCATGAAAGATAGCAGACATACACCTTTGAAAAGTAGCAGGGGCATTACATAAACCAAAAGGCATACGTCTGTAAGCATAAGTACCATAGGGACAAGTAAAAGTGGTCTTCTCTTGATCAGCAGTGTTAACACGAATTTGAGAGAAGCCAGAATAACCATCAAGATAAAAAAAGTGAGTATTTTTGGATAACCTTTCAAGCATTTGGTCGATGAACGGCAATGGGTAGTGGTCCTTCCTGGTTGCCTTGTTCATCTTCCTGTAATCAATACACATTCTATATCCAATAATAATTCTCTGAGGTATTAGTTCATTCTTATCATTAGGAACCATAGTTGTTCCTCCTTTCTTTGGAACACAATGAACCGGGATTACCCACTTACTATCAACTATAGGGTAGATAATACCTGCGGCTAGAAGCTTGAGAATCTCAGTCCTTACAACATTCATCATTTTCGGATTCAACCATCATTGGTGATCAACAACTGGTTTAGCATCAGGCTCAAGGTTGATGGTATGTTGACAAGTAGACGGACTAATCCCCTTAAGGTCATCAAGGGTATAGCCAATTGCACCACGATGTTTGCGAAGTACTTCCAATAGTCGCTCTTCTTCATACCCTGAAAGGTTAGAATTGATAATAACAGGATATACTTTCTTTTCATCTAAGTAAGCATATTTGAGCGTATCAGGAAGAGGTTTAAGGTCAAACACTGGATCTTCTTTTGGTTTCGATAAAATTCCCAAAGGATCAACTGGAAGGTTGTGCTTTAGGATAGCGGGTTGTCTTAAGAATATTTCGTCCAACTCATTCCTCTCCTGCATATGCAAATCATTCTCGTGGTCCTCCATATATTGCTGTAAAGGATCATTATGAGTAATAGCAATGGAAGCAATATCTTCAATAATCTTATCATTACTAGGCAAATCAGTACCACGAGGCTGCTTACAGAACTTAGAAAAGTTAAATTCATATGGCTCACCATTGAATTCAACAGAAACTTTACCTTTCTTGCAATCTATTATAGCTCCACAAGTTCTAAGAAAAGGTCTACCGAAAATAATTGGAAAAAATTTATCCCTTACTGAACCAAGTACTATAAAGTCGGTAGGATATTTTACCTTTCCGCATAAGACTTCAACGTCTCTCACAATTCCGATAGGAGAGATAGTTGCTCTGTTTGCAAGATGAATAGTAACATCAACTTCTTCAAGTTCACAAGGTGAAATTTCACCGATGATCTCTTGATAAAGTGAATACGGGATAGCACTAGCACTGGATACCAAATCACATAGCCCATAATAATTGTGATCTCCTATTTTAATAGATACTACTGGAGTACCTGAAATTGGGCCTTTATTCTTGGCTGTGACAAGGTTAGTGGAAACAACACAAAAATTTATTTTGGAATCTAAAGCATCATTAGTAACAAGATCCTTAGCCAATGCAACTTGAGGATCGACCTTGATCTGGTCCTCAAGCTCATCAATTCCTCTCTCACTTTTATTCATTATGCCTCTCACGAAAGAGTGCTTCCTTATCCTTGCGGTAAAAGGGGCTTTTCATATATAACTGTAGGCAAAATAGGGTCAACAACATGAATATCAATAGGTGATTCTTTGAAGGGTTTATGATGCTGATCTTTCTTCTTCTTGGAAGAGTCAATATGAGAGGCAAAGTCCTTACAAAAATCAATCATCAGATGGGAATCAAGACCAATCTTAGAGCAAAAGGTATTAAAATAATCAGTTTTCACATAGCTCTCTATATAATCATGCTCATAATTTATAGTGGACTCAATACCTTGATCTATTTCCCAATCTTCGGTATTCTTCTGGATCCTTTCAAGGAGATCCCATCTTTATTCAACGCTTTTCGTCTGAAATACCCCACTAGAGGAGGCATCCAACATCTCCTTATCCTGATGAGACAGTCTAGCATAAAAATTTGTAAGTATAGTTTTCTTGGGGAGCTCATGAATTGGACATTTAAGCATTAGAGATTTCAATATCCCCCAAGCTTGAGCGATGCTTTCTCCGTCACGAGACCTAAAGTTATAGATATAATTCTTGTATCGATGAGTTTCATGAAGAGGATAAAACTTGGTATAAAAGAGAGACATAAGCTCTTGCCAATCAAGCAAATGAGAGTTATCGAGAAGCTTATACCAATCTGAAGCTTTATCTGTAAGCGATACGGAGAACAATTTCTTCATGACAAACTCCTTTGATACACCTGCAAGCTTAAATAGTGAACATAGTTGTGATAAATATAGCAAGTGTTCACTGGGATGTCTGTCTCCTGCATAACGATTAGCCAAAACACAATCGATAATACCAGCTGGTATTTTATAAGGCACAATTTCAACAAGGGGAGGAACAACCACCACAGATGTGGGGTGTTTCCCCATAAGCAACGATCCAATAGCTAGGTTGTCCATACAGACAAAGAGTAGCAACAGCAAAATAAAAACAATAATATAAAAGTTTCCTTACCAGCTTACTTACCAATAGCGCTATGCTCCCCGGCAACGGCGCGAGAAAATGTTACTTGATGACCCACAACGTGAGGGATCTGTTGCAGCGTTTTCGATAAGTAAGAGTGTCGAACCCAACGAGGAGCAAAAGGTATTGATAGGTGATTTTGGACAAGGAATAGTTGCAACCACTGAAAGATAACTTTTTAGGGGTTTTCGATATAAGTAACAATAAAGTAAAAGCAAACAAAGTAAATAATGCTGAGGAGCAGCAAGTGGCCCAATCCTTTTGAGCAAAGGATAAGCCTGGCAACTGAACTTATAAAGACTAAAGCGTTCTTGAGGACACATGGAGAGGTAGTCACGTGTTTTCGCCATACTCCGTATCGATAACAAGTGTTGTGCTGATAAGAGTTGAGTGGGTGGATCTACGCTAGCACACTTTCTAGACTAAGATAAGTGCACTCTTATGATTAAACATCTTGAAAGCATCCGCAAATACAAGATAGAAATTAAGGCAAAGCCTAACCACATCAATAAGATCAAGGATCCATTATTCCCATGTGCAAATGTGTGCAAACTGGGGTTCATGTTTCTGTCACTCCGGCAACCCACCATAAGCATTCTTTATACACAATGTATCCCCCTAGGTACTTAATAAGGTGAAGTGTTGAGTGTTCGACACACACAACACCACTAGGAAAATAACAACACAACTTAAATATCAAACAACACAAATTACTTCAACACCATACGACTACTAACAACTAGACTTCTCCCATGTCCTCAAGAACTAAAGTAACTACTCACAAGACATAAAGAGATCATGATAAGAGGTGATAAATATATGACGAACAATCTGGACATAATGATACTTCTCCAACAAAACTCAATAGCATTCACCACAAAGTAGTAATTAACACCGATAGAGTAGAGAGGATAGATAGTACGGATTACAACACAAGATAAACTTGTGAGGTGAGATTTTATGGTGGTGGAGATGGTGCTGGTGTTGATGATGATCTCGATGATGCCCGTGACGATAGTGATGACGATGGAGATGATCTCCCCTTCCGGGAGGTGATCTCCGCGGAGGAATCTGCCCGCCGGAGAGCCCTTTTCTTCTCTGTAGGTTTCCGCCACGGAGCGGCGGCGGAACTCTGTAAAAGCTTCTCTTTTTTAGGTTTTCGCATAACGAGGCGTATATATGCCAGAGGGGGGAGACGGGAGTGGCCCGAGGGCTCCAGGTGCCCTCCCGGCGCGGCCAGGGGTGGGGCCGCGCCAGGTGGCCGCCTGGGGCTCCTGTGGCCCCCCTCTGGCTCCTCTTCGGCGTGTCTTCGTTAATCTTCTAGAAAATACCCTTTATCAATTTTCAGGTAATTTGGAGGTATTCTTCTTCAGCAACTCAGCGCCCACTTTTTACCGCTGAATCCTGTGTCTGCTGCTTCAGCACCGGAAAGTTGCAAACTGTGTAAAATAAGCCAAAACAACATAAGAACATCATCGTAATATGAAATATATCAATGGATAAGGATGAACTACGATATAAAATAGTGATGCATTTTGGACGTATCATCCCTCCACGTTGTGGTCTCGTTCGAAAGCTCTGAAAGACGTCCAGTTCAGCATTGTGGCCGGGACTGATCGTCACCCGTGTTGTACGGATCTCCCGCGTCTCACCGGCCCGGAGAGCGTGGGGCGACGGCCCAAGAACCCTTTGCGCTTAGGACTTTAGACCGGCGAGGACCTCTTTGATGGGCCGCAGGATGGGCCTTGGCATGTCGGATAGTGTAACAATCCAGATTTCACAAAAATTAAAATTTTTGTTTTCGATGTGAATTGGTTGATTGTCTGATTTGTTTGCGGTGTTTGCATCCCCGATTTATCGATCGACGATTATTTTTTTCCATCTTATCTCGTACTGGACGGAGACCGACCCTTGCCACCCTGACACTCGACCTTTGCGACACCGGGTTTCACACGATCACCGTCGCGAAAATCGCACGAGACCAGCCGCAACCAACAGAACGAAAAACCCCGGAAAGTGTTCTCGGAACAGTTCCAGCGCGAGGTGAACGCTGCCGACTCGACGCGCTGATCACGCAGTTCGAAGTTTTACCCGAATCGGAGGTCCTGCGGACCCTCGACGTTCAGAAACGTAAACACCGCGCGCGCGAGAGATAAACTGGGGATGTTTTTGCAAACTGCCAGCCACCTGGGCTATATAAAGACCAGCACTCCCCCACCATTTTCTAGGGTTTCCCTAGCCAAAAATTGCAGCCACACCCCCAATTTTACTCCAATTTTTCGTCCAAAGGCCCCTTCACAGCCGAACCCTAGCCCTAGGAGCTCCCAGCCGTTGGATCTGACGATCCGAGCGTCCAGAGAGCGCCACGTCGCCCCCTGCTTCTCCCACCTCCAGCCAGCCCTGATCCGGGCCCCGCAGGGCCTGGAGGCACCGCCACGGCCGCGCAAGGCACATATGGCGCCCGAGCCACCTCCACCCGTGGGCGCTGATGTTACGAGAGTTTACGTCTCACCCCTCGTTGGTTTACCCAAAGTGGAAGGTGAGTTGTAGCGTAGCGGCAAATTTCCCTTAGCGAAGATGCTAAGGTTGAATGTCGAACCAATAGGACTCCAATAGATACAAGAAGGTGGTGAAGTGAACAATGGCGCCGTTCACAACTCAAGGTTGCTTACTTCACCTGGACCTGCACACACAACAAATAACTTTGCTTCCCAACGAGTACAGAGGAGTTGTCAATTCCTCCGACCTTGTTGTTTACAAAGGATAAAACGCAAGGGATAATAATGATAGTGATAGCAACGGAAAAGTAAATAAAGTAGTAAATTGATAGAGGGTGTAAACAGTATTGGAAATATGGACCGGGGTCCTATGATGTTCACTAGTGATGTCTCTCTCCCAAAAGACGATAAAATAGCCATGCGAGGTAAACAAATTACAGCTGGGCAATTGACAGGATTATGTGCGCAAACCAATGCTTACTATGCTACAAAGAAAGGAAGAGGCTCAAAATCTTGGGCAGTACGCCAAATCAAGTAGACCGAAATCCATCTGCATCTACCTACTAATCATCCACCTTGAGATATCTATCCAGAACATCTCGCTGGTATTAAGTTGCGAATCCCACCCAAAGTGTAAACTCAAAGCAACGGAAAACTGCATTGAAGAACTTTGCGTAAAGTAAACAATCCTTGCACCCGAAAGTACAAGCACCATTGTTTTCTCCCTTGTGGAAACAACACATCCCCTAGACTCATGTTTCTGTTACTCAGGCTAGTCATCGGGGGGCATGAACCCACAATCATGCATAACGCTCCCTCTTGGAGTTACTACCTACTACTTGGCCAAAGCAATAAACAGGAACGGAGAACATGCAAGAATTACTCTAGAACATAAATATAAAAGAGGAGAATCAAATATATTACTCAAACACAATCTGAACATAATCTCATAATCCATCGGATCCCAGCAAACTCAGCATAGCAACAGCAGAAATATTACATATGTGCCTCGATCATGTAGGGCAGCTCACGAGGTCTAATCCATGAAGAACAAAGAGGAGAGGAGAACATCACATAGCTACTGATCATAGACCCATGGTCCAAGGTGGACTACTCACGGTTCATCCGGGAAGCATCCATGGTGGTGGAGAAGCTCCCGAAGGTGGTTCCTCCCTCCGACAGGGTGCCGGGAAGAGGTCTTCTGGTGCTCCCGATCTTGGAAGCGTGGTGGCGGCGAAACAGAGGAGAGATCGCGAAAAAGGGTTCCCGTCACGGGGGTTTCACGTCACGAGGAATATATGGGCGAAGGGGGGCAGCCAGGGGGGCACCAAGGGTCCAGGAGGCCCCCTGGCGCGACCCCACCCTAGGGCGCGCCGGGAGGGCGCCTGGGGCCCTGGTGGGTCTCCTCTGGCCCCCCCTCGGTGTTTCTCGAAGCTGCCGTATTGCTGATTTTTAATTGTATTTTTCCCGAATTTTTGGAGCACTTTTAATATGGGGGAAACCTGAAATAGAAAAACAGCAGAAAATAGGAACTGGCACTGGGGTGCACTGAGTTAATAGGCTAGTCCAAATAAGATCAAAAGTGTATGGAAGTTCATCAATATCACACAAAAGAGGCATGGAGCAAGTAGAAATTATAGATACGTTTTGGACGTATCAACATCACAAAGCTTAATTCATGCTCGTCCTCGAGTAGGTAAATGATAAAAGCATAATTCTTGTGGTGACATGCTAACAACCATATAAGAACTTTTAATTAAATCAATCTAGGCATGTAATTCAATTCAAGTCATAACAGGCAAGGGTCTATATTTAGCATTGAAACAAGCAACATAAGAATATAAAGGTGCAAGAGCTCTCGCTGTCCGTGACTCGAATGTCTCCAAATGGTGTTTGCGTGCAAGAAAGGGGATAGGGATATACGAGAAAAAAAGTATTTTTGTGTTGATAACTCAATATACTAAAGTTTCACACTTGGTCTTCTTTGGAATTTTATCTTGACTCATCCCCAGACCACTAGCCAGGTACAAGTCCAAATGATCCAATCCTTTTGGACATTTTGAGCACTCATGCAATGGATGAGCGTAAGCAAGAAAGTTGACACTTAGGATGGCAAAGAGAGAATATGGTGGAGGAGGAAGACAAAAAGGGTGTGAAAGGCTCACATCAATGAGGACAATCATAGGCGAGAGAAATCCAAATGATAGATATGATGTGAGGAGTAGGGATTGCCATGCAACGGATGCACATGTGAGCTAAGGTAAGCTCTCCAATGTAACTTGTGGGGGTGCATCCAACTTGCCTGCTCAAGAAGACCTAAAGCTCATTTGAGGAGGCTCATCATTGGAATATACAAGCCAAGTTCTATAGTGTGAAGGTCCCCACATAGCTATATGCATAAATGATAATCTCTATGGAGTACAAGATATAAGAGGGAGTACGAGTGTGGATCTCTCAAAATGAATAGTAGTGTGCCCCCTTCTCTCTTTTTATTTATTTTTCTCTATTTTCTATTTTTTTGTATTTTTTTGGTGGCCTCAATGGCTCTTTCTATTTCTCTCATTTGTCCTCATTGGTATCTTTTAATTTGTCCACTTTGGGATCTTTTCCTCACTTTAGGGGCAACACTCTATTTATTACAAAAAGTATAGAAGATCTTTCACACTTTACAAAAGTACTCAAATCATAAAGAAGATGTAACTATCATGATGTATGCAAATGTATGCCTCTGCCAGTGTAGCAGGATATGCAATGATACTAGCGCGTCATGTAGCAATGATTAGGGAAAGGCCCAACTAGCATGCGGATCATCGATCAAGCAAGTAGCATGTATGACATGAAGATCAAGTCATGAGAAGATGGATGTTGCATGGCAATATATCTCGGAAAGGCTATGGAAATTCTTGGTAGGTAGGTATGGTGGCTGTTTTGAGGAAGGATATAAGGAGGTTTATGATGACTGAGTGTATCGTGCCAAGGGTTTGGATGTACCGGCGAAGGTGGACGCCAACTCTCGGAGTGAGAAGAAAGCAATGCACGGCACAGGAGAGGCTAGAAAATTATGGGAAGGTGGAAGTGTCGACTTTCGAATACTCACATTAGTCCGAAGAACTCATGCACTTATTATCGGCAACTCTCAATCTAATAAGGAGGTTTCACAAAGAGACAAGTACCCCTAGGAGGAGTGTATGGGGGTTTGGTTATCCTTGCGCATCCTCGACTCATGGTACGTGAGTGTACTCTAATATTCAACCCCTCAGAAGAGTAGTGATCCATCTAGTAGCTAAAGTTCTCAACTAAATTTGTAATTTTTGAAAATAAACACGGATTGCCCAAAATACGACATCTATCACTAATAGGCTAAATCTCTTGACACCAAAAGTCCAAACATTACTCAAAGCAATACCTCAAAACTATTGCAAGTTACTACTACTAAAGAATAGCAACCTCAATTACCTATTGCAAGTCAAGACACACAACTCAGTGCAACAGGCAAACTCTCTAAACAAGATAAACATGAAAACCCAAGAGAGTTCCAGCAACAAACTAAATGAAAGCTCTTAAAAAAGATAAGCATGAAAACTAAGAGCTAAACATGACAGTAGCTATGAAAAAGATGAAGAACACACACAACAAAGATAAGCATGAAAAAAAATCCTATGTTGTGTTCTAGATTTTGAAAGTGGAGCATGTTTCTCTCCCACACAAAGAAATATGGGTTCTAACTTGTTATGAACAGCAAGCAAAGCTAAAGAAACTAAAAATAAAACCTAAGAGCGAGACGCTCCAAGCATAGCACATAACGCATGAAGTCATAAAAATATAATGAAACGAGAGACGGACTTATAATTGTTGATGGAGAAGGGGATGCACGGGGGCATCCCCAAGCTTAGACGCTTGAGTGTCCTTGAATATTTCTTGGGGGTGCACGGGGGCATCCCCAAGCTTGAGCGTTTGACACTCCTGAATCTTCTTTTATCATCTTCCCTTGCACACTTGAAAACCCCCTTCATACATAACTCATCATAATCTGATTAGCGAGGTTATTACCCATAATAAAGATATTCTTGAAGAGCTACTTTTTCTCAAGATTTCCAAAAAGTTTTTTTCAAAGAAAAAGCAGGCTTAAGGTTCGCAAAATGAAGAAAAGGCAAAACAGGACAGAATCTGTGAAAAACAGACAAGCAGGTAGTAAAGAATTTTTTAGGGATACTTCTGAAACTCAAATAAAAAAACTCAGAACATACGAAACTTCCGTAATTGTATAGAGAACGCTGTGTAAAAATTTCAGCTAAAAAAGATGAACTGGGATTTTTATGTAATTTTTTGAGTCACGAGGACAGAATCTGTTTTCTGGACAGCATGTTACAACTTTCACTTCCCTTGTCATATGAGGCTATAAATGGCACAAAGCTTGAAAAGTAAGGATACAATGATGTTGCTACAGTAGTAACATTAATGAAGACCAATAAACACAGAATAAAAACAAAAAGGAAATCCTAAATTCGTTGCGGGCTGCCTCCCGAAAGCGCTTCTTTAAAGCCATTAGCTAGGCTTAATGCAAATGGATCAAGTCTTTTCAAGAAAATAACTAGCCCGTGTGACAGACTCAAACAGCAACTTAATATTTTTCCTAGGGAAGTGTTCCATCCCTTTCTTGACAGGGAATTGGAATTTTATAATCCCTTCTTTCATATCAATAATAGCACCCACGGTGCGAAGAAAAGGACGTCCCAAAATAATTGGACAAGAAGGTTCACATTCAATGTCCATAATAGTAAAATCAACGGGAACATAATTGTCATTGACAATGATAAGAACATCATCGATCTTCCCCAAAGGTTTCTTTACGAAAGAATCGACAAGACAAACACCAAAATAACAAGGATCAAAAGGTTTCAATTCAAATATATCATACATTCTTTTGGGCATAACGGAGGTACTAGATCCAACATCACATAAAGCATAGCAAGAAAAGTTATTCAACTTAATTTTAATCATAGGATCCTAACCATCTTCTAGCTTCCTAGGTATGGAGGCTTCTACCCTAAGCTTCTCCTCCCTAGCTTTAATGGGAGCATTAGTGATATGCTCCGTGAAGGCAAGATTAAGTGTGCTAGTGTGGGGGTCTCTAGACATCTTGTGAAGGAAACGAATAACTTCAGAAAGGGTGCAATTATCAAAATCAAGGTCACTACTATCAAGTAAAGTGGTAGTGGTGTCCTTTAGGCTCACTTGTTTGGTAGATTCTATAGTCATAGGAATTTCTTATTCTACGGTTGAGGTCATAGCATCGCCATTAATAGGTCCTATGGGACTAGGGGTGCATTGGGTGCTAAGAGTTTGGATATCCTCAACCACTTGGATAGTAGCAATGATATGGTGTATAGGAAGGCTCTTAATTCTATCTTCTTCCTCCTTTTCTCTAGCCCATCTCTCTTTGAGTTTAGCCATCATCCTAATGTTTTCATTAATTTGCACTTGGATAGCATTCATACGAGTGACCTTCCTCTCCTCAAGAGGAGAAGTTCTAATTTTAAGCAATTCTACTTCATGGGCTAAATTCTCTACCTTCGACGAGAGATTATCTAATTTGTCTAGTTTTTCCTCTACACTCTTGTTGAAGGCTTTTTGGGTAGTGATAAAGTCTTTAAGCATACTCTCTAATTAAGAAGTGGAGTTTTTGGTGCTAGGATAAGTGTTGTTGTTCCCATAGTTGGAGGGGAATGGTCTAGGATTGCTACCAAAATTACGCCTATAAGCATTGTTATTGAAGTTGTTTCTAGAGACAAAGTTCACATCTACTTGATCTTGAGAAATCAAAGAATTTAAAGGAACATCATGAGGATCAATAGGAGATTGCTTGGTAAGTAGAGACATAATCAAGTCAACCTTTTCATTTAGGGAGGAGATCTCCTCGACAGAGTTTACCTTCCTACCTGTTGGTGCTCTTTCGGTGTGCCATTGGGAATAGTTGGTCATCATCTCATCGAGAAGTTTTATGGCAGCACCAAGTGTAGTTGACATAAAGGTTCCTCCCGCGGCCGAATCTAACAAGTTCCGCGAGGTAAAGTTCAAGGCTGCATAAAAACTTTGGATAACCATCCAAGTAGTCAAACCATGCGTAGGGCAATTCTTAACAAGAGATTTCATGCGTTCCCAAGCTTGGGCAACGTGTTCATTATCCAATTGCTTAAAATTCATAATATTACTCCTCAATTGGATAAACTTAGCAGGGGGTAGTACTTCCCAATAAAAGCATCCTTGCACTTATCCCAAGAATCTATGTTATTCCTAGGAAAGGATTGAAACCAGATTTTAGCTCCTCCTCTCAAGGAGAAAGGAAAAAGCTTAAGCTTAACAATATCACCATCTACTTATTTGTCCTTTTGCATATCACAGAGCTCAATAAAATTATTTAAGTGCAAAGCAGCATCATCTCCAGCACCGGAGAATTGATCTTTCATAACAAGGTTCAGCAAAGCAGGTTTAATCTCATAAGAAGGTGCTGAAGTAGCAGGTGTAGCAATAGGAGTGCAGATAAAGTCACTGTTGTTGGGGCTAGTGAAGTCACAAAACTTGGTTTTCTCGGAGGAACCCATAGTAGCAGCAAGCAAGATAACTATTTTTTTTATTTTTGATAAAGGACACTAAAGCAAAAACTGAAAGGTAAACTAACCATTGTTCCAAAATTCGGCTGAACCAGTCAGTTAATCGGCGATTAATCGCTGCTCGGACCCCTAACGAATCGAATACCCCCTATTCGATGAATAATTTGCCCAGGCCGATTTATCGGGCCTGGCCGAGTAACATGGCCACCCCTTTTTGCCTTATAAACCCAAAAAACCTCTTTTCATTATTAGTCTGTTGCTCTTTTCTCTTCTCCTACCACCTCTGCTGGCTTTTGATGAACATTGCTGCTAATGCTTACTTTGTTGGCTGCTGTGTTGGCTGAACATTGCTGCTGAACTGGTGCTTTTTGCTATGTGTATGTGTCTGCTCCAGCAGCAAGGGCATTTACTAGTTTACTAGAGTCTAGAATACTAGTTTAGTATGGCCTATAATAGAATTTGATACATATATATATATACTATTATATATATGGGATACCGATAAATGGGATACCGATAAATTCAGGTAATCGGCCGATTCGCCGATTAATCGCTGCTCGGCACCCGACCGAGCAGACACCAGTGTCCGAATTCCTGAACATTGAAACTAACAAGACTAAAAAGCAAAGATAAAAGATAGTATGCAACTCCCCTATCTTGAAGAGTTGAGTCCCCGGAAACGGCGCCAGAAATTGCTTTGATGTTACGAGAGTTTACGTCTCGCCCCTCGTTGGTTTACCCAAAGTGGAAGGTGAGATGTAGCATAGCGGCAAATTTTCCCTTAGCGAAGATGCTAAGGTTGAATGTCGAACCAATAGGACTCCAATAGATACAAGAAGCTGGTGAAGTGAACAATGGCGCCGTTCACAACTCAAGGTTGCTTACTTCACCTGGACTTGCACACACAGCAACTAACTTTGCTTCCCAACGAGTAGAGAGGAGTTGTCAATTCCTCCGGCCTTGTTGTTTACAAAGGATAAAACGCACGGGATAATAATGATAGTGATAGCAACGGAAAAGTAAATAAAGCAGTAAATTGATAGCGGGTGTAAACAGTATTGGAAATATGGACCGGGGTCCTATGATGTTCACTAGTGATGTCTCTCTCCCAAAAGACGATAAAATAGCCATGTGAGGTAAACAAATTACAGCTGGGCAATTGACAGGATTATGTGCGCAAACCAATGCTAACTATGCTACAAAGAAAGGAAGAGGCTCAAAATCTTGGGCGGTACGCCAAATCAAGTAGACCGAAATCCATCTGCATCTACCTACTAATCATCCACCTTGAGATATCTATCCAGAACATCTCGCTGGTATTAAGTTGCGAATCCCACCCAAAGTGTAAACTCAAAGCAACAGACAACTGCATTAAAGAACTTTGCGTAAAGTAAACAATCCTTGCACCCGCAAATACAAGAACCGTTGTTTTCTCCCTTGTGTCAACAACACATCCCCTAGACTCATGTTTCTGTCACTCAAGCTAGTCATCGGGGGGCATGAACCCACAATCATGCATAACGCTCCCTCTTGGAGTCACTACCTACTACTTGGCCAAAGCAATAAACAGCAACGGAGAAAATGCAAGAATTACTCTAGAATATAAATATAAAAGAGGAGAATCAAATATATTACTCAAACACAATATGAACATAATCTCATAATCCATCGGATCCCAGCAAACTCAGCATAGCAACAGCAGAAATATTACATATGTACCTCAATCATGTAGGGCAGCTCACGAGGTCTAATCCATGAAGAACAAAGAGGGGAGGAGAACATCACATAGCTTCTGATCATAGACCCATGGTCCAAGGTGGACAACTCACGGTTCATCCGGGAAGAATCCATGGTGGTGGAGAAGCTCCCGGAGGTGGTTCCTCCCTTCGGCAGGGTGCCGGGAAGAGGTCTTCTAGTGCTCCCGATCTTGGAAGGGCGGCGGCGGCGGAACAGAGGAGAGATCGCGAAAAAGGGTTCCCGTCATGGGGGTTTCACGTCACGAGGAATATATGGGCGAAGGGGGGCAGCCAGGGGGGCCACCAGGGGAGGGCGCCTGGGCCCCTGTTGGGTCCCCTCTGCCCCCCCCTTCGGTGTTTCTCGAAGCTTCCGTATCGCTGATTTTTATTGTATTTTCCCGAATTTTTGGAGCACTTTTAATATGGGGTAAACCTGAAATAGAATAACAGCAGAAAACAGGAACTGACACTGGGGTGCACTGAGTTAATAGGTTTGTCCAAATATGATCAAAAGTGTATGGAAGTTCATCAATATCATAGCAATATCACACAAAAGAGGCATGGAGAAAGCAGAAATTATAGATACGTTTTGGACGTATCTGGCGCCGCCACGCTGCCAGCCGCCGGCTGATAACCCACAACTGCAGGGGATCGAGATAGTCTTCGCGGGTAAGATAACCCAATTTATAAATTCGACTCAAGGGGAGCCAAAGAATATCCACAAGCTTTGACAGTGGAGTTGTCAATTCCACCGCACCTGAGATACACTTACTTGCAACAAGATATTAGTAGTAACTGCGATATGGAGGTGATGATAGCAACGGTAATAGTGGTTGTGAAATAGCGACAGTAAAACAGCAAAAGCAAACAACTAGTAACCAACAGAATTAAAACACTGTAGGCTAGGGAGATGGATGGTTGGGAGTTGCATGGATAAGATATATCATGTATTTAACTTGGGGCAAGGCACACAGAAAAGCAATAATCATCTAGGCATAAATAAAACATCAGGCATGTACCCCACAGGTAGTTGTACGTGCTTGCAATAAGAACTTGCAGAACATCTTTTGTCCTACCATCCCGCTAAGAACGGGGCCAAAAGGAACTTATGGAGATTAAGGTGCTCCTATCAAAGAGCACCGGAACAAAGCATTAACAATCAATGGATACATGGAATCCTCAAACTATAGTCCATCCCCTTTGGTGTTCCAAGCTGACACCTTTAGGATCGCCGGTTCCGGACTATAACAGGTGCATACAACTCATAGATAGGATCAAGAACACAAATATATTCATGCAAACAAATAGTGTTCAGATCTGAAATCATGGCACTCGGTCCCAAAGTGACAAGCATTAAGAGCAACAAGTTGAAGCAAAGATGATAAACAACAATCTAGATCATAGGCAACATGCCCCCAACAATCTGATAAACTATTACATGATCTAGATCATCCAATCCCTACCATCCCCTTTGCCTACAGCAGGGAATTACTCACACATGGATGGAGGAGTCATGGAGGGAGGATGGAGTGGTGATGATGATGACGATGGCGATGATCTCCCCTCACCGGAGGCCAAAACATCCTCCAGATTAGCCCGCCCGGAGAAGAACAGAGGGTGGCGGCGGCTCCGCGACGGGAATTGGGAAAATGACTTTTGTTTTGGGGTTTTTCCAACACGGGAATAAATAGGAGCCTCGGTAGGGCACCAGAGGAGGGGGAGGCCCCCAGGCGGCTAGAGGGCGCGTCCCCAACTCTGGTCGCGCCCACAGGGCACCTGGAGCCCCTGTGGCCCCACTTCTGGTTCTGGGATCCTTCGGATGCGTGGATTTTCCGTGATTTTTCCTGGAATTTTCTAAGATGTCCAAAAATCCATTTTCCTTCGCACGATAAAACCATACAGGCAGCTCTGCTAAAAACAGCGTCAATCCGGGTTAGTTTCGTCCAAATCATGCAAGAATGAGGGTAAATCAATAGAAAAAGTGTTTGGAAAAGTAGATACGTTTGAGACATATCAACTCCCCCAAGCTTAGCCTATTGCTTGTCCTCAAGCAATTCAGTTCAACGAACTGGACGAGACAAAGAAAACTTTGACAAACTCTTTTGCTTCATAAGATGTATATAAGCCGGTACTACGAAAAGAATTTAGCAAGTATCAAAACAATGCTATGAGGACAATGCACGAAGCAATCCTTATTTCAAGTGATCAATCACAAACAACTAAAAGTAAATAATATGCTACTGAAAATCAAGACAAGGATACAATGCACATAGCTTGAACATAATAGAGTGGTATCTCGCTAGCCTCCATGAGTGAAGCAAAACATAAATGCAGAAACTCCTCCGGAGTTTTAAAGGAGACTAGAACTAAGAACTTCAGAATAAGTAATACCACAATCATGCATAAGACAATGTAGTACTTTGGGACAATGCACATTACACTCAGAATGAAAATTATGCACTCCTAGTTGGTGCTTTGAAGAAAGAAGGTGGAGACTCTCGAACCGTGGAGTTTGATGGCAAGGTTGAAAAACCGTGGCTGGAAGCAAAGACTAAACATGTACTAGAGCTCTTGGTTTTGAAAAACAGAGATAAAAAGTTTTTGGAAGGTGCATGGTTCGTCAACGAATGCTAGTAGACAACTCAATCACCTCTTACGCTAGACATGTTTCGAGGAACGGCTCCCAAGATGGGGACGATCACATCCCCTAAATATCCTTTGTTTATCACTAGCAAAGTCTTCTGATTTCTCATAAACAAAGCGTGAAGGAGGATTTATTGGTTGTGATTATCTTTTGTGAGTTGGGCGCACTCATGCCAGTCCCTCCTCGTATTAGGGGTTTGCAGATTAGACATGCAATCCCGGGATAAAACATGTCTAACATAAGACGGTCATGAATTACCTACTACTTCCTCATGAGCTAAAGCAGAGGCACAACACATGAGTGCTTTTGAAAAATTTCGAGATGGTACAAGAAAGTCTTCGTTAGGATGGCCGGTAAATACCACATAGGAAGGTATGGTGGACTCATATGGAATAACTGGTTCAAGGACTTTGGATGCACAAGCAGAATTCTGCTTAGTGCGAGCGAAGGCTAGCAAAAGACTGGGAAGCGACCAACTAGAGAGCAATAACAGTCATAATCATGCAGAGCGACAAAGTAACATTGAATTGAGCATGAAAATGATACAACTCTTCTGAAATTCACAGATCATCAAGGCATAGTAGACTTTTTAGTCATAAACATGTGTAAGCATGTGCCAAGTCAATCCAAGAATTCTCCAAAGGGAAATACCACCTCAGTATGCCAAACCATGAACAATGCAATGCATGTAAATCATTTTAACAACACATTATGTACCCTAGCTATTTGGGATTAGCCAAAAAGAAAGCATGAACCACTGGGAAAGCATTGTAAACATAGCACTATGTCGCTACAAGCTGGTCTCTAAATCATAAGTACAAGCATATGTACAAAAGTAGAAACAAAAAGAGTTCATACCGGTTTTCCTTGTTGCATTCCTTTCGTCGATCTTCGTCATCACTGCGTTGTCGCTTGCACGATTGAACGTAGGAAAATATAATCAAGTGCAAATGCCATCACGGACTCGAGCTGAACTCTGCAACAAAGCAAACTAAAGAGAGAAAAGAAAGCTTTTTGGATTTTTCAAAGATTTAGCGAAAGAAAAAGAAAAGAGAAATCTTTTTGTTGTTTTTGCAAAATAAAAGAACAAAGAAGAACAGGCAATTTTTTTAAAAAGATCAAAGCGAACAAAAATAAAAACCGGATAATACAATGGAAACGTGAGAAGGGAACGTACTCCCCCAAGCTTAGGCTTTTGGCCTAAGTTGGTAGCAGCTACTGCCCCCAGGAGCCTCCTGCTCCAGGGTAATGGTAAGTCCATGAGTCGTATGAGCCCTCCGGTGCGTACACCGAAGTCCTCGGGTCCTCCCATGAGGAAGGCCCTGCGCTCCAAGCGGAAGAAGATCCCTCGCCACGCTCGGTGAAGGTCTCTCCCTGGAAAGGTGGGAACTCACCATGCTCCTCCTCATCGGGCACAACCCCCTCCATGGGGTTATGCGGCTGGTAATGAGCCATGAACTCATCGAATTGAATCCCATTAAAGGACCATCCATTCCTGCGAGTGTTATCAAACAAAAGTGGTGCAGGTAGGTGGATCTCACGAGTAATGGTCCTTTCAAACCTCAAAATATAATTAAGGTTACCAAACTGGGAAGTCATGGTAACAAACTTATGCCTCTTCATAGCCGCAAGATCGAGACTTGAGTATGAAAAGGGAACATCATCAGGATGTGGGGTGCGCTCAAGAGACTCAAGGATAAGTGTGGCGTAAACACCACCATATAAATCGCCTTTGTTACTGTTCGTAACAAGGCGCCGAGAAATCAAGGCACCCACATTATAATCATTCTTATCAGAGAGGGCGTTCGCATAGATAGCGAAATCTGGTGCAGAACCATTGCTCGTGTTGTCACGAGCTAACACCCCTCTAGCAAAAAAATACGCAAAATACCTGAGGTGTGGAAACAGAATGCTGGAAATCTTCGTACACCGAATGTCGGTCTCCTCCTGGCAACAAAGGGAGTTGAAGAGGGTCCTCAACCCGGAAGGCTGCATGGTCATCTTCGTTGTCTGACCAATGTTCGACACACCTATTATATCACAAAACTGTGCCAAAGACATGGTTATGAGATCATTATAAAGTTTGAACTCGACTGTTCCAGCATCATGGTTATAACAAAAACTGTTAACAAAGCAGGAGGTGAGCTTCTTGTATTGCACCACACGGCATAAAGCTAGCGGTGTCAAACCTACATTGGCACAAAGGCCATAAAATTCCTCCTTAATTCCTCCAGCTGTAAGAAAATCATCGCACAGATACATCATTGCGCATGCTGGACTTCTGTCTTCCAACAACTCCAGGGGAACATGATCTTCATTGTAGCTCACCCTAACTGCTGAGGGTGAAGCTGCAGCTCTAGTAACTCGATCGGAGTGCTCGGGCTTCTTCTTCCCAAGCCACCCTTTGCTTTTCCAAAGAAACTCATTTCTGAAATTTTTGACAATTCACAAAAACAAGGATTTAAACAAAGTGAGTTGAGGCAAACTACTCTACTCACTTACCTAAGGCATAAACTTGCATCAAAACTTGGAAAATAAATTTCTACACATGCTTACAAGCTCATATGAAAAACACCAAGAGCTACTAAATACTCACTAATGAAGCCGCCAATCAAAAATCTAATTGGAGGGGTGAAGGAGTTACATACCAGGGAGTATTTTCTCAAAATCTTAGCTCAAATGATGGGCTGTAGAGAGAGATCGAAAATCGCCTCCAAGAACAGCAAGAATGCAGAGAGGAGATTTTGGAAATAGAAAATGACTGGGAGCCTTTTGTTAGGGTTGTTATCTCTAATCAAAACTTCCTTGCTTTTTGTGACATTGGATCTACAGTTTCTATAATGCCAAGCTTTATTTATGATTCTTTGTACCTTGCAAGCATGGACAAATTTCCATCTTTCCATGAACATTCTAATGGTGATATTTCTGAGGTCCAGGGAAGATTAAAAGATGTCCAGGTCATGTTTCTCAAAAGGAGTTTAGAGATTGACTTTGCCATCGTGAAGGCCAACAAAGGAAATATAGTGCTCGGAAGGGATTTCCTCCGAGCCATGAAAGGCTTCATTGATAGAGGTAAAGGACAAATACGTTTGCGTGGTAAGGAAAAAGGTACGTACCTCTTCCCTCGAAAGAACAAGGATGAGCTTATTGAAAACCCTTTTGAAATCCTTGGTGAACCTTCCGATGATTTTGGAGAACTTTGATCTTCTACTTTAAGCCTAGCTAATGGCTCTAAAGAAGCGCTTGCGGGAGGCAGCCCACAACGAATTTAGGTTTTTATTTTTTGCTTTTGTGCTGTTCTTAGTGGTCTTGATGATTGTTACTACTGTAGCAACATCATTGTATCTTTACTTTTCAAGCTTTGTGCCAAGTTTAGCCTCAGATTGCAAGAAATGTCAAAAGTTGGTGCTTGTTGTCCAAAAACAGATTCTGTCTGCTTGATGGAAAAATTCTCAGTAAATCACCAGATCATCTTTTTGATCTGAATTTTTTTGACAGCATGCTCCATACAATTATCTCTCAGGCGTCGGTTCAAAGTTTGTTGATTTGAGTTGCAGAAGTACCTCGAAAAAATTCTCCTTTCTCTGCTGTTCTGTTTTTCTCAGCTTCTGCCCCGGTTTTTATTTTCGCAGTTTTGCAATCCTTAAGCTTGCTTTTTCTTTGCAAACTTTTTTGGGCAAGCAAGATAAACAGTAGCTCTTCCTGGAAATCTTTATTTTCAGTAGAGGAAAAATATTTTATTAGGGTACTAACCTCTCTAATCAGCCTACAATGAGTTATGTATGAAGGGAGTTTTCAAGTGCGCGATGGAGGATGATGAAAGAAGATTCAGGAGTGTCAAACGCTCAAGCTTGGGGATGCCCATGTGCACCCCCAATAAATATTCAAGAAGACAAGCGTTTAAACTTGGGGATGCCCTTCTTCATCAACAATCATCAGTTTGTCCCTCGTTGCACTATATTTTTAGCACTTCATGCGTTATGTGCTTTGCTTGGAGCGTCTCGCTCTTTATTTTTCTAGGTTTGTTTTGCTTTCTTTGCTATAGTAACAAGTTAGACCCCTACTTACTATTTTGTGTGGGAAAGATTCACGCTCCGCTTGAACTAGAACTCCTCATAGGATTTGCATGCTTATTCTTTTAGCTGTGAGCTGTTCTTTTTCTTTTCTTAGCTGCTATTCTGTTTAGTTGTAGTGCTTTAGTTTTCTAGAGATTTTCTTTTGTCTTAGGTTGAACTTTCTATAGGTTGCATGTTTTATCTTGTTAGAGAGTTTTCCTGTTGCACTGAGTTCTGTGTCTTGACTGAAAGTAGGTAGTTAAAGTTGCTATTCTCTTTGTAGTAGTAACTTGCAATAGTTTTGAGGTATTGACTAGAGTAATGTTTGAACTTATGGTGTCAAGAGCTCTTGCCTATTAGTGATAGAAGTCGTATTTTGGGTAATCCGTGTGTTTTTAGAAAACCAAAAAACCCCTGTTGAGAACTCTAGCTACTAGATGGACCACTAACCTCTGGAGGGTTTGAATATTAGAGTACACTCACGTACCATGAGTCGAGGATGCGCAAGGATAACCAAACCCCCATACACTCCTCCTCGGGGTACCTATCTCTTTGTGAACCTCCTGATTAGATTGTGAGTTACCGATAATAAGTGCATGAGTTCTTCGGACTAATGTGAGTATCCGAAAGTTGACACTTCCACCCACCTATACTTTTTCTAGCCTCTTCGGTACCGTGCATTGCCCTTTCTCACCTCGAGAGTTGGCGCATACTTCGCCGGTGCATCCAAACCCTTGGCATGATACGCTCTGTCATCATAAGCCTCCTTATATCTTTCCTCAAAACAGCCACCATACCTACCTACAAGGCATTTCCATAGCCTTTCCGAGATTCATTGCCATGCAACATCCACCTTCTCATGACTTGATCTTCATGTCATACATGCTACTTGCTTGATCGATGAGCCGCATGCTAGTTGGGCCTTGCCCTAATCATTGCTACATGACGCGCTAGTATCATTGCATATCCTGCTACCCTGGCAGAGGCATACATTTGCATCATGATAGTTACATTTTCTTTATGTGAGTACCTTTGTAAAGTGTGAAAGATCTCCTATATTCTTGTAAAATATAGAGTATTGCCCCTAAAGTGAGGAAAAGATCCCAAAGAGGACAAAATCAAAAGATCCCAAAGAGGAAAAATAAGAGTTAAATAGAAAGAGCCATTGAGGCCACCAAAAAATAAAAAAAGGAGAAAAATAAAAAAATAAAAAGAGAGAAGGGGGCATACTACTATTCCTTTTGAGAGATCCACACTAGTACTTCATCTTCTATCCCTTGTACTCCATAGAGATCATCATCATGCATATAGCTATGTGGGGACCCTTCACATTATAGAACTTGGATTGTATATTCCAATGATGAGCCTCCTCAAACGAGCTCTAGGTCTTCTTGAGCAAGCAAGTTAGATGCACCCCCACTAGTTCCCTTGGAGAGCTTTTAGCTCACATGTGCATCCGTTGTATGGAAATCCCTACTCCTCACATCATATCTATCATATGGCCTTCTCTCGCCTATGATTGTCCTCATTGATGTGAGCCTTTCACAATTTTTTTTCTTCCTCCTCCACCATCTTTCTGTTTCGCCTTTTAGGTGTCAACTTTCTTGCTCACGCTCATCCATTGCATGAGTGCTCAAAATATCGAAAGGGAGTGGATCAGTTTGACTTGTACCTGGCTAGTGATCTGGGGACGAGTCCAGATAATAATCCAAAGGAGACCAAGTGTGAAACTTTAGTAGATAGTTGTTCTCAACAACCTTTTTTCTCTTTCTTCCCAGTCCCTTGCTTGCACGCAAACACCATTTGGAGACATTCGAGTCACGGAAAGCAAGAGCTCTTGCACCTTTTGTTCTTTTGTTGCTTGTGTCAATGCTAATATAGACTCTTGCTTGTTAAGACTTGAATTGAATTGCATGGTTTGATTGCTTTACTTAAAAGTCCTTATTTGGTTGTGTGGCACGTCACCACAGAAATTATGCTTGTTATCATTTACCTACTCGAGGACGAGCAGGAATTAAGCTTGGGGATGTTGATACGTCCCAAACATATCTATAATCTCTGCTTTCTCCATGCATGTTTTGTGTGACTTTGCCATGTTTTGCTTGAACTTTCATACACTTTTGAACCTATTTGGACTAACCTATTAACTCAGTGCACCCAGTTGCCAGTTTCTGTTTTCTGTTGTTTTTGTATTTCAGGTTTTCCGGCCATTAAAAGTGCTCCAAAAATTCTGGGAAAAATATATAAAAAATCAGTGCAACAGAAGCTTCCGGAATCACCAAGAGAGGGAAGGGGGGCCACCACCAGGAAGCCAGGAGGGCAGGTGGCGCGGCCCCACCCTGGGCCGCGCCGGGGACCCTCCTGACTGCCTCGTGGGTCCCCTCGATGCCCTCCTTCGCCTATATTTACCCCTTGGGGTGGAAACCCGTAATATCAATCTCTTTCTCGCGAACTCCCCTCTGTACCACCGCCGCCGCCATTTCAAGATCGGGGCTGCCTGGAGAAGCTGCCCCGACACCCTGCCGGAAGGAGGAGCCCCCTCCGGGAGACCATCCATACCCATGGACGCCTCCCGGATGTGCCGTGAGTAGTCCCCCTTGGACCATGGGTCCGTGACCAGTAGTTATGTGATGAATCTCTTCCCCCCTTTGTGCTTCCACTTTCGAGTCCTCGTGAGATGCCTCACATGATCGAGGCATCTATGTAATTTCTGCTGTTGCTATGCTGAGTTTGTTGGGATCTGATGGATTATGAGACTATGTTCAGATTGTGATGAGTAATATATTTGGTTCTTCTCTTTTATATTTTGTTCTTGAGTAAATTCTTGCATGTTCACCGTTGCGGTATTTGCTTTGGCCAAGTATTTTATTTTCAACTCCAAGAGTGAGCGTTATGCTCGATTGTGGGTTCATCCCCTTGATGTCTAGCTTGAGTGACAGAAACATGAGACTAGGGGATGTGCTGTTGCCACCAGGGATAAAATAATGGTGCTTGTACCTGCGGGTGCAAGGATTGTTTACTTTACGCAAAGTTCTTTTAATGCAGTTGTCTGTTGCTTTGAGTTTACACTTTGGGTGGGATTCACAACTTAATACCAGCGAGATGTTCTGGATAGATATCTCAAGGTGGATGATTCGTAGTAGATCCAGATGGATTTCGGTCTACTTACCTTGGCGTACTGCCCATTGCTTTTGAGCCCTTCCTTTCTTTGCAGCATAGTTAGCATTGCGGTGCCTTCATAATCCTGTCAATTGCCCAACTGTGATTTGTTTACCTCGCTAGCACTTTTATCGTCTTTTGGGAGAGAGACATCACTAGTGAAAATCACGGGACCCCGGTCCATCTTCACATTATTGTTCACACTCTCAATTTACTTTCAGTTTTTACTTTCCTTTGCACCTTTTATCTCTTGCGTTGATCCTTTGTAAACGACAAGGCCGGAGGAATTGACAACTCCTCTGTACTCGTTGGGAGCAAAGTTATTTGTTGTTGTGTGCAGGTCCACGACAACACCCTAGTCAGGAAGTAATTTCTAGCGACGTTGCCACCTACTTGTATCTCCTGAGTCCTACTGGTTCGATAACCTTGGTATCTTCACCGAGGGAAACTTGCTGCTGCACTGCATCTCAAACCTTCCACTTCGGATAAGCAACGAGGGGCAAGAAGCCATCACCATGCTCGATGAAGGTCTCTCCCTGGAAAGGTGGGAACTCACCGTGCTCCTCCTCATCGGGCACAACCCCCTCCATGGGCTTATGCGGCTGGTAATTAGCCATGAACTCATCGAATTGAATTTCGTTGAAGGACCATCCGTTCCTGCGAGTGTTATCAAACAAAAGTGGTGCAAGTAGACGGATCTCACGAGTAATAGTCCTTTCAAACCTCAAAATATAATCAAGGTTACCAAACTGAGAAGTCATGGTAACAAACTTATGCCTCTTCATAGCCACAAGATCGAGACTCGCGTTTGAAAAGGGAACATCATCAGGATGCGGGGTGCGCTCAAGAGATTCAAGGATAAGTGTGGCGTAAACGCCACCATATAAATCGCCTTTGTTACTGTTCGTAACAAGGCGCCGAGCAATCAAGGCACCCACATTATACGCATTCTTACCAGAGAAGGCGTTCGCATAATTAGCGAAGTCTGGTGCAGAACCATTGCTCGTGTTTTCACGAGCTAACACCCCTCTATCAACAAAATACACAAAATACCTGAGGTGTGGAAACAAGATGCTGGAAATCTTCGTGCGCCGAATGTCGGTCTCCTCCTGGCAGCAAACGGAGTTGAAGAGGGTCCTCAACCCAGAAGGCTGCATGGTCATCTTAGCGGTCTGGCCAACATTCGGCACACCTATTATATAACAAAACTGTGCCAAAGACATGGTTATGAGATCATTATAAAGTTTAAACTCAACGGTTCTAGCATCATGGTTATAACAAAAACTGTTGACAAAACAGGAGGTAAGCTTTTTGTATTGTACCACACGGCATAAAGCTAGCCGTGTCAAACCTGCATTGGTACAAAGGCCATAATATTCCTCCTTAATTCCGACAGCTGTAAGAAAATCATCGCACGGATAGATCATTGCGCATGCTGGATTTGTGTCTTCGAACAACTCAAGGGGCACATGATCTTCATTGTAGCTCACCCTAACTGCTGAGGGTGAAGCTGCAGCTCTAGTGACTCGATCGGAGCTCTCGGGCTTCTTCTTCTTGAGCCACCCCTTTGCTTTTCCAAAGAAACTCATTTCTGATTTTTTTGACAATTCGCAAAAACAACGATTTAAACAAAGTGAGTTGAGGCAAACTACTCTACTCGCTTACCTAAGGCATAAACTTGCATCAAAACTTGGAAAATAAATTTCTACACATGCATGCAAGCTCATATGAACAACACCAAGAGCTACTAAATACTCACAAATGAGGCCACCAATCAAAAATCTAATTGGAGGGGTGAAGGAGTTACATACCAGGGAGTATTTGGTCAAAATCTCAGCTCGAATGATGGGTTGTAGATAGAGATCAAAAATTTCCTCCAAGAACAGCAAGAACGCAAGAACTGGAGCATAACTCGTGTTTTTGGAGAGAGAGGAAGGAGGAGGAAGAAGAAGACATACCTGGAGGTGGGGCCTTTGGGCCCCAGGCGCCCTGTGGGCGCGGCCAGGGTCCAGGCCGCGCCAGCTGGCCGCCTGGGCCACTGGTGGCCCCCCTGGTCAGCCCCAGGTGCTTCTGGGTCACTCCCGGCATGAATTTTTTTAATATAATTTTTCTGGAATTTTTCTGACAACTTCACTATTGAATTTTTTTCGAAGTTCAAAAAGCTGCGAAACTTTCTGAAAACTTGAAGCAGTTATTAGAGTTGTGAAGTTTCAAAAACGTATAAACTTGGTACAACAAGGAGAATAAAAGCTAAGGAAAATGAAAACATAACAAAGCTCCACTTTTTACCTATATAAAACATGCTTACTAGGAAGGTTGATCAAGTCTTACCAACAAACCGGCGATATATAGAGCAAAAAGCCTCACCTCTCATGAAGTGATCATTGCACCTTTACTTTAATGGAAATTGTCCCCACCATGATGGTTTTGTATTTGTGGTGCATATGTAGAGGACAATCCCATTCTCCAATCTTCACGGTTTCGGTGTTCTCTATTGAGTTGAGGCCATGCCTCTTGTCAGTCTTCTTCGGAAAATACACCGTGTGTTCTTTATCATTCACATTGAAAGTAACCTTTCCTTTGTTGCAATCAATAATAGCACCTGCGGTGTTAAGAAAAGGTCTACCAAGAATAATAGATATGCTCCCATCCTCGGGCATGTCAAGCACAACAAAATCAGTAAGGATTAAACAATTAGCAACTTCAACATGAACATCCTCACAAATACCTATCGGAACGGCTGTTGACTTGTCAGCCATCTGAAGAGAGATATCTGTAGGGATTATTTTTTCTAAACATAGTCTCTTGTAAAGAGAAAAGGGCATAACACTCACTCCTGCTCCAAGATCACTGATGGCTTCTCGCCCCTTGTTGGTTACCCCAAGTGGAAGGTTTGAATGCAGTGCAGTAGCAAGTTTCCCTCGGCGAAGATACCAAGGTTATCGAACCAGTAGGACTCAGGAGATACAAGTAGGTGGCAACGTCGCCAGAAATTTCTTCCTGACTAGGGTGTTGTCGTGGACCTGCACACAACAACAAATAACTTTGCTCCCAATGAGTACAGAGGAGTTGTCAATTCCTCCGGCCTTGTCGTTTACAAAGGATCAACGCAAGAGATAAAAGGTGCAAAGGAAAGTAAAAGCTGAAAGTAAATTGAGGGTGTGAACAATAATGTGAAGATGGACCAGGGTCCCGTGATTTTCACTAGTGATGTCTCTCTCCCAAAAGACGATAAAAGTGCTAGCGAGGTAAACAAATCACAGTTGGGCAATTGACAGGATTATGAAGGCACCACAATGCTAACTATGCTGCAAAGAAAGGAAGGGCTCAAAAGCAATGGGCAGTACGCCAAGGTAAGTAGACCGAAATCCATCTGCATCTACTATGAATCATCCACCTTGAGATATCTATCCAGAACATCTCGCTGGTATTAAGTTGCAAATCCCACCCAAAGTGTAAACTCAAAGCAACAGACAACTGCATTAAAAGAACTTTGCGTAAAGTAAACAATCCTTGCACCCGCAGGTACAAGCACCGTTGTTTTATCCCTGGTGGCAACAGCACATCCCCTAGTCTCATGTATCTGTCACTCAAGCTAGACATCAAGGGGCTGAACCCACAATCGAGCATAACGCTCTCTCTTGGAGTTGCAAATAAAATACTTGGCCAAAGCAAATACCGCAACGGAGAACATGCAATAATTTACTCAAGAACAAAATATAAAAGAGAAGAACCAAATATATTACTCATCACAATCTGAACATAGTATCATAATCCATCAGATCCCAACAAACTCAGCATACCTACAGCAGGAATTACATAGATGCCTCGATCATGTGAGGCAGCTCACGAGGACTCGAAAGTGGAAGCACAAAAAGGGGAGAGATAGATCACATAGCTACTGGTCACGGACCCATGGTCCAAGGGAAACTACTCACGGTACATACGTGAGGCGTCCATGTCTATGGAGGGTCTCCCGGAGGGGGTAGCTTCTCCCGGCAGGGTGCCGGAGCTTCTCCAGGCAGCCCCGATCTAGAAACGGCGGCGACGGCGGAACAGAGGCGAGATCGCGAAAGAGGAGTCCGTATTAGGGGTTTCCACCCCGAGGGGTAAATATAGGCGAAGGGGGGCATCGAGGGGACCCACGAGGCAGTCAGGAGGGTCCCTGGCGCGGCCCAGGGTGGGGCCGCGCAACCTGCCCTCCTAGATGCCTGGTGGTGGCCCCCCTTCCCTCTCTTGGTGATTCTGGAAGCTTCTGGTGCGCTGATTTTTTATATATTTTTCCCGGAATTTTTGGAGCACTTTTAATGGACGGAAAACCTGAAATAATAAATACGCAGAAAACAGAAACTGGCAACTGGGTGCACTGAGTTAATAGGTTAGTCCAAATAGGTTCAAAAGTGTATGAAAGTTCAAGAAAAGCATGGCAAAGTCACACAAAACATGCATGGAGAAAGCAAAAATTATAGATACGTTTGAGACGTATCAACATCCCCAAGCTTAATTCCTGCTCGTCCTCGAGTAGGTAAATGATAATAAGAATAATTTCTGTGGTGACATGCCACACAACCGTAAAAGGACTTTTAAGTAAATCAATCAAAGCATGCAATTCAATTCAAGTCTTAGCAAGCAAGAGTCTATATTAGCATTGACACAAGCAACAAAAGAACAAAAGGTGTAAGAGCTCTTGCTGTCCGTGACTCGAATGTCTCCAAAAGATGTTTGCGTGCTAGCAAGGGACTGGGAAGAAAGAGAAAAAAGGTTGTTGAGAACAACTATCTACTAAAGTTTCACACTTGGTCTCCTTTGGATTCTTATCTGGACTCGTCCCCAGACCACTAGCCAGGTACAAGTCAAACTGATCCACTCCCTTTCGATATTTTGAGCACTCATGCAATGGATGAGCGTGAGCAAGAAAGTTGACACCTAAAAGGCGAGACAGAAAGAAGGTGGAGGAGGAAGACAAAAAGGTGTGAAAGCCTCACATCAATGAGGAAAATCATAGGCGAGAGAAGGCCATATGATAGATATTATGTGAGGAGTAGGGATTGCCATACAACGGACGCACATGTGAGCTAAAAGCTCTCCAAGGGAACTAGTGGGGGTGCATCTAACTTGCTTGCTCAAGAAGACCTAGAGCTTGTTTGAGGAGGCTCATCATTGGAATATAAAAGCCAAGTTCTATAGTGTGAACGGTCCCCACATATCTATATGCATGATGATGATCTCTATGGAGTACAAGGGATAGGAGATGAAGTACTAGTGTGGATCTCTCAAAAGGAATAGTAGTATGCCCCCTTCTCTCTTTTTATTTTTCTCTTTTTCTCTTTTATTTTTTATTTTTTTGGTGGCCTCAATGGCTCTTTATATTTAACTCTCATTTGTCCTCTTTGGGATCTTTTGATTTTGTCCTCTTTGGGATCTTTTCCTCACTTTAGGGGCAATACTCTATATTTTACAAGAATATAGGAGATCTTTCACACTTTAAAAAGGTACTCACATTAAGAAAATGTAACTATCATGATGCAAATGTATGCCTCTGCCAGGGTAGCAGGATATGCAATGATACTAGCGCGTCATGTAGCAATGATTAGGGCAAGGCCCAACTAGCATGCGGCTCATCGATCAAGCAAGTAGCATGTATGACATGAAGATCAAGTCATGAGAAGGTGGATGTTGCATGGCAATGTATCTCGGAAAGGCTATGGAAATGCCTTGTAGGTAGGCATGGTGGATGTTTTGTGGAAAGATATAAGGAGGCTTATGATGACAGAGCGTATCGTGCCAAGGGTTTGGATGCATCGGCGAAGTATGCACCAACTCTAGAGGTGAGAAAGGGCAATGCACGCTACCGAAGAGGCTAGAAAAAGTATAGGTGGGTGGAAGTGTCAACTTTCGAATACTCACATTAGTCCGAAGAACTCATGCACTTATTATCGGTAACTCTCAATCTAATCAGGAGGTTCACAAAGAGACAGGTACCCCGAGGAGGAGTGTATGGGGGTTTGGTTATCCTTGCGCATGCTCGACTCATGGTACGTGAGTGTACTCTAATATTCGAACCCTCCAGAGGTTAGTGATCCATCTAGTAGCTAGAGATCTCAACATGGGTTTTTGGTTTTGGAAAAACACACGGATTGCCCAAAATACAACATCTATCACTAATAGGCAAGAGCTCTTGACACCATAAGTTCAAACATTACTCTAATCAATACCTCAAGACTATTGCAAGTTGCTACTACAAAGAGAACATCAACTTTAACTACCTACTTCTAGTCAAGACACAAAACTCAGTGCAACTGGCAAACTCTCTAACAAGATAAAACATGCAACCTATAGAAAGTTCAACCTAAGACAAAATAAAAGCTCTAGAAAAACTAAAGCACTACAACTAAACAGAACAACAGCTAAGAAAAAAGAAAAAGAACAACTCACAACTAAAAGAATAAGCATGCAAATCCTATAAGGAGTTCTAGTTCAAGCGGAGCGTGAATCTCTCCCACACAAAAGAGTAATTTGGGGTCTAACTTGTTACTACAGCAAACAAAGCAAAAGAAAACTAAAAACAAAACCTAAGAGCGAGACGCTCCAAGAATAGCACATAATGCATGAAGTGATAAAAATATAGTGCAACGAGAGACGAACTGATAATTGTTGATGAAGAAGGGGATGGACGGGGGCATCCCCAAGCTTAGAAGCTTGAGTCTCCTTGAAAATTTATTGGGGGTGCACATGGGCATCCCCAGGCTTGAGCGTTTGACCCTCCTGAATCTTCTTTCATCATCCTCCATCGCGCACTTGAAAACTCCCTTCATACATAACTCATTTTAGGCTGATTAGAGAGGTTAGTACCCTAAGAAAATAATTTTCCTCTACTGCAAATAAAGATTTCCAGGAAGAGCTACTGTTTCACAAGATTGCCAAATGGTTTTTGCAAAGAAACAGCAAGCTTAAGGTTTGCAAAAATGAAGAGAGACAAAACGTGGCAGAATCTGTGAAAAACAGAACAACAGATAGAAACAAATTTTTCAGGGGTAGTTCTGCAACTCAAATAAAAAAACTCAGAACATACGGAAGTTTCGTAATTGTATAGAGTACGATGTGTGAGAAATTTAGCTCAAAAAGACGAACTGGGATTTTTCTCTGATTTTTCTAGTCACGAGGACAGAATCTGTTTTCTGGACGGCATGTGACAACTTTTACTTCCCTTGCCGTATGAGGCTAAACTTGGCACAAATCTTGAAAAGTAAAGATACAATGATGTTGCTACAGTCGTAAGAATCATCAAGACCACTAAGAACAGAAAAAAAGCAAAAAGAAAAACCTAAATTCGTTGTGGGCTGCCTCCCGAAAGCGCTTCTTTAGAGCCATTAGCTAGGCTTAAAGCAGAAGATCAAGTCTTTTCAAGAGAATAACTAGCCCGTGTGACGGACTCAAAAGGTAACTTAATCTTTTTCCTAGGAAAATGTTCCATCCCTTTCTTTAGAGGGAATTGGAATTTGATAGTTCCCTTTTTCATGTCAATGATAGCACCAACTGTGCGAAGAAAAGGACGTCCCAAAATAATTGGACAAGAGGGCTCACACTCAATGTCCATAATAGTGAAATCAACGGGAACATAATTGTCATTTACAATGATCAGAACATCGTCGATCTTCCCCAAAGGTTTATTTACGGAAGAATCAACAAGACGAACACCAAAAGAACAGGGATCAAAAGGTTTCAATTCAAGCATATCATACATTCTTTTGGGCATAACAGAGGTACTTGCTCCAACATCACAAAGAACATAACAAGAGAAGTTATTCAATTTAATTTTTATCATAGGATCCCAACCATCTTCTAGCTTCCTAGGTATGGAGGCTTCTTGTCTAAGCTTCTCCTCCCTAACTTTGATTAGAGCATTGGTGATATGCTCTGTGAAGGCAAGATTGAGTGTGCTAGTGTGGGGGTCTCTAGACATCTTGTGTAGGAAACCAATAACTTCAGGTAAATTGCAGTTGTCAAAGTCTAGGTCACTACTATCTATCAAGGAGGTAGTGATATCATTTAGGTTCACTTGTTTGAAAGCCTCTATGTTCATAGAGGTTTCTTCATCTATGGTTGAGGTGGTAGCATCACCATTGATAGGTCCAGTGGGACTAGGGGTGTGATGGGTGCTAATAGTTTGGACATCCTCAACTACTTGGATAGTGGCTACTGTGTGGTAGGTAGGAAGGCTCTTAACTCTCTCTTCTTCCTTGGGTACAACTTTGGGTTTAGCTGCCATTTTGTTTATCAAGGTAGATTGGGTATGAGACATGTTTGAAACATAAGTCTCGATGGCAGTGAGTCTATTTTGGAGACTGGAAATGTCACCGTTCAGGCTCTCAAGCTGTTTGCTAATGTTTTGCAGGATAGAGGAGTGCTCATATAATTGTCTAGAAAATGCTTTTTTTTGTTCAAACTGTGTGTGCATATAGATTTTGGTGGACTTTTCTATTTCTACAAGTTTCTCATAGCTGAGCAGGTCTTTTTCCCTATAGTTCTGGCTGTAGGAGTTGCTGGTGGTAGGATAAGTGTTGTTCCCATAGTTGATGGATGGGAAAGGTCTAGGATTACTAGCAAAGTTGCTCCTATAAGCATTATTGTTGAAGTTGTTTCTAGAAACAAAATTGACATCTACTTGCTCCTGAGCAACCAAAGAATTTAAAGGAACATCTTGAGGATCAATAGAAGGTTGCTTGGTAAGTAGAGACATGATAAGGTCAACCTTTTCATTTAAAGAGGAGTTCTCCTTGACAGAGTTTACCTTCTTGCCGTTTGGAGATCTCTCGGTGTGCCATTGCGAGTAGTTCAACATCATCTCATCTAGTAGCTTTGTGGCAGCACCAAGCGTGGTTGTCATAAAAGTTCCTCCCACGGCCTAATCTAACAGGTTCCGCGAGGTGAAGTTCAAGCCTGCATAAAAAGTCTGGATAACCATCCAGGTAGTCAGTCCATGTGTGGGGCAGTTCTTGACAAGCGTCTTCATACGTTCCCAAGCCTGGGCAACGTGTTCATTATCCAATTGCCTCAAATTCATAATGTTACTCCGAAATTGAATAATTTTAGCAGGGGGATAGTACTTCCCTATAAAAGCATGTTTGCATTTACTCCAAGAATCGATACTGTTCTTGGGCAAAGATTGTAGCCACTCCTTGGCTCTTCCTCTCCAAGAGAAAGGAAAAATCTTCAGCTTGACGATGTCTCCATCCACTTCCTTGTACTTCAGCATGTCGCAGAGCTCGATAAAGTTGTTTATGTGCAAGGCAGCATCTTCTCCTGCTCCTGAGAATTGATCTTTCATGACAAGGTTAAGCAGAGCAGGTTTAATCTCATAAGAAGGTGCTGAAGTGGCAGGTGGACCAATAGGAGTGCAGATAAAGTCACTGTTGTTGTGACTAGTGAAGTCACACAACTTAGTGTTTTCATTGGAACCCATAGTAGCAGCAGGTATTTTTGGTATTTTTGATTAAGGACACAAAAGTAAAAACTGAATTGTAAACTAACAAGACTAAAAAGCAAAGGTAAAAGATAGTGTGCAACTCCCCTATCTTTTAGACTTGAGTCCCCGGCAACGGCGCAAGAAATTTGGTTGATGGCTTCTCGCCCCTCGTTGGTTACCCCAAGTGGAAGGTTTGATATGCAGTGCAACAACAAGTTTCCCTCGGTGAAGATACCAAGGTTATCGAACCAGTAGGACTCATGAGATACAAGTAGGTGGCAACGTCGCCAGAAATTGCTTCCTAACTAGGGTGTTGTCGTGGACCTGCACACAACAACAAATAACTTTGCTCCCAACGAGTATAGAGGAGTTGTCAATTCCTCCGGCCTTGTCGTTTACAAAGGATCAACGCAAGAGATAAAAGGTGCAAAGGAAAGTAAAAGCTGAAAGTAAATTGAGGGTGTGAACAATAATGTGAAGATGGACCAGGGTCCCGTGATTTTCACTAGTGATGTCTCTCTCCCAAAAGACGATAAAAGTGCTAGCGAGGTAAAGAAATCACAGTTGGGCAAATGACAGGATTATGAAGGCACCACAATGCTAACTATGCTGCAAAGAAAGGAAGGGCTCAAAAGCAATGGGCAGTACGCCAAGGTAAGTAGACCGAAATCCATCTGCATCTACTACGAATCATCCACCTTGAGATATCTATCCAGAATATCTCACTGGTATTAAGTTGCGAATCCCACCCAAAGTTTAAACTCAAAGCAACAGACAACTGCATTTAAAGAACTTTGCATAAAGTAAACAATCCTTGCACCCGCAGGTACAAGCACCATTGTTTTATCCCTGGTGGCAACAACACATCCCCTAGTCTCATGTTTATGTCACTCAGGCTAGACATCAAGGGGCTGAACCCACAATCGAGCATAACGCTCTTTCTTGGAGTTGCAAATAAAATACTTGGCCAAAGAAAATACTGCAACGGAGAACATGCAAGAATTTACTCAAGAACAAAATATGAAAGAGAAGAACCAAATATATTACTCATCACAATCTAAACATAGTCTCATAATCCATCAGATCCCAACAAACGCAGCATAGCAACAGCAGAAATTACATAGATGCCTCGATCATGTGAGGCAGCTCACGAGGACTCGAAAGTGGAAGCACAAAAGGGGGAGAGATAGATCACATAGCTACTGGTCACGAACTCATGGTCCAAGGGAAACTACTCACGGTACATACGGGAGGCGTTCATGGCTATGGAGGGTCTCCCGGAGGGGGTAGCTTCTCCCGGCAGGGTGCCGGAGCAGCTTCTCCGGGCAGCCCCGATCTAGAAACGGCGGCGGCGGCGGAACAGAGGCGAGATCGCGAAAGAGTAGTCCGTATTAGGGGTTTCCACCCCGAGGGGTAAATATAGGCGAAGGGGGGCATCGAGGGGACCCACGAGGCAGTCAGGACGGTCCCTGGCGCGGCCCAGGGTGGGGCCGCGCCACCTGCCCTCCTGGCTGCATGGTGGTGGACCCCCTTCCCTCTCTTGGTGATTCCGGAAGCTTCTGTTGCACTGATTTTTTATATATTTTTCTCGGAATTTATGGAGCACTTTTAATGGCCGGAAAACCTGAAATACAAAAACAACAAAAAACAGAAACTGGCAACTGGGTGCACTGAGTTAATAGGTTAGTCCAAATAGGTTCAAAAGTGTATGAAAGTTCAAGCAAAACATGGCAAAGTCACAGAAAACATGCATGGAGCAAGCAGAAATTATAGATACGTTTGGGACGTATCAATCACATAAAGCAGTCCTGACATAATTATTCTTTATGGAACATGGAATGGTGGGTATACCTGGATCACCAAGCTTCTCAGGAATCTTGCCACTAAAAGAATAGTTAGCAAGGATAGTAGATATTTCTTCATTAGGAACTTTTCTTTTATTTGTAACAATATCTTTCATATATTTCGAATAAGGAGGTAATTTAATAGCATCAGTCAAAGGAATTTGAAGAAAAAGTGGTTTCATCCACTCACAAAACTTATTGTAATGCTCTTTTTCTTTAGTTTTGAGAGACTTACCTGGAAAGGTCATGGGTTTTTGTACCCATGGTTCTCATTCCTTCCCATGTCTTCTTGCGATAAAATCTTCGCTAGTGTATTTTTTGACTTTGTCGGGTGCTTCTTCTTCTCAAACTTCCGGTGGATCATTCTTTTCACCATCCTTTTTAGGCTCAGCACCGTCTTCAGTCTCAGCATCGGAAGTAGATATACTATTTGGATCATTGTAATTGTCAGCTTCTTTGTGCTTCTTCTTCTTCTTCGGAGAGCTAATAATTTCTTCCTCCTGTATTTGAAAATCTTGCTTGATCCTCTTAGGATGCCCCTTTGGATAGAGAGGATCTTGAGTGCTAGTTCCCCCTCGGGTTTTAATACCGAAGGCCTGTATATCCTGTTTGGCATTATTAGCAAGCAAATATTTTTGCACATTAGAAATTTGATCAAGCTGAGTTTGAACCATATGAAAATGCTTCACAAGACATTTAACATCATTAACTGTTCTACCTAGAACATCAAGCAAACTTTTGATAGCAAGGGAATTATCATGCAACTGACTTTGTATCCTCTCATTAAAATGATTTTGCTTCATAATGAAATTATCAAGCTCATCTAAACATTGATCAGGAGGCGTACCATGAGGAATGCCACTTGCATTGAAATCTAAAAGAGAGTGTACCTCTACCATAGGAGGGTGAGTAGTCGGCTCACACAACTTCTCGATGAGGGGTAGATTCTTCACGTCTTTAGTTTTAATACCCTTCTCTTTAATAGACTTCTTAGCTTCCTGCATATCTTCGAGGCTTAGGACAAGCATGCCCCTTTTCCTTGGTGGCGGAGGTGGTTCAGGGACGGTCCAATCTTCGTGGTTCTTGGAAATCTTGCCCATTAATCCTTCTGCATCGGCCGGTGTTCTTTTCCTGAAAACACAACCAGCACAACTGTCCAAGTAGGATCTAGATTCATCAGTTAGACCAACATAAAATATATCAATTAGTTCATTCTTAGGAACTCCATGTCCTGGTCTAGCCTGGATCAGACTACAATACCTCCCCCAAGCTTTAGGGAGGTTCTCATCCTGCAACTGTTTATAGTTATAAATTGTTCGTAAAGCAGCATGTTGCATATGAGCAGGAAAGTACTTTTCAACAAAATAGTGAGCTAAGTCTTGAGGAATCCTAATAGAACCACATGGTAGTGCATCGTACCATGCTTTAGCACCTTCCTTCAAAGAGAAAGGAAAACGCTTAGTAACATAGAAGTTTCATATCTTCTCATCTGTAGTAAACAAGCCACCTAACTCAGTGAGTTTGGTCAGGTGTGCAATAGCATCATCATTTTCTCTGCCATAAAAGGGGTCAGATTCAACCATAGATAATAAGTGAAAGATCAACAGAGAAATTATAATGAGGATCATAGATGCATATAGGAGACGTAGAAAATTTAGGATCAAGAACGGTCTTGTTCTTCAGGGAATGTTTTTCGAGAAGCTTCTTAATAGCATCAGGGTCAGAGTCGTCAAACTCTGTTAGCTCCCTGCATAAATCATCATCAAGTATAATATAATCATCATCAAGGAGTCTCTCCTTGAGTTATTCAAATCGGGATAAGTGTAAGTTCCATCAAAAGGATAGCAAGTATCTGGAATTTCAATTCCAGATTTTTTTGCAGCAGTAGGGACCTGTTTCTCAAGAGCGTGACTAAGTGAACCAATATCATCAAGAGTAATAGAAGCATCATCAAAAGTGTCGGACATAGTAACAGATTCAGTAGAAACATCATGTGGTGGAGGTGAAGCAAACTTACTCATAACCGAAGGTGAATCAAGTGTAGCACTAGTGTTCAGAACAATACCTTTTCTTTTACGGGATGGTAAGATTGGGACCTTGGGGTCTTCTTTCTTACCCATAGCGGATAAATTTCAGCAGGTAAAATACTTCAAGTAGACTTGTGAATAAAGCTATGCTTCCCAGCAACGGCGCCAAAAAACAGGCTTGATAACCCACAACTGCAGGGGATCGAGATAGTCTTCGCGGGTAAGAATAACCCAATTTATAGATTCGACTCAAGGGGAGCCAAAGAATATCCACAAGCTTTAATAGTGGAGTTGTCAATTCCACCGCACCTGAGATACACTTACTTGCAACAAGATATTAATAGTAACTGCGATAATAGTGGTGGTGAAACAGTAATAGTAAAACAGCGAAAGTAAACAACTAGTAACTAGCAGAATTAAAAACACTGTAGGCTAGGGAGATGGATGGTTGGGCGCTGCATGGATAAGACACATCATGTATTTAACTTGGGGCAAGGCACACAGAAAAGCAATGATCATCTAGGCATAAATCAAACATCAGGCATGTATCCCAAAGGTAGTTGTACGTGCTTGCAATAAGAACTTGCACAACATCTTTTGTCCTACCATCCCGCTACGAACGGGGCCAAAAGGAACTTATGGACATTAAGATGCTCCTGTCAAAGAGCACCGGAACAAAGCATTAGCAATCAATGGATACATGGAATCCTCAAATTATAGTCCATCCCCTTTGGTGTCCCAAGCTGTCACCATTGGGATCGCCGGTTCCGGACTATAACAGGTGCATACAACTCATAGATAGGATCAAGAACACAAATATATTCATGAAAACACAAAGGGTTCAGATCTGAAATCATGGCTCTCGGGCCCAAAGTGACAAGCATTAAGAGAAACAAGTTGAAGCAAAGATGATAAACAACAATCTAGATGATAGGCAACATGCCCCCAACAATGTGATAAACTATTACATGATCTAACTCATCCAATCCCTACCATCCCCTTTGCCTACAACAGGGAATTACTCACGCATGGATGGAGAAGTCATGGAGGGAGGATGGAGTGGCGATGATGATGACGATGGCGATGATCTCCCCTCTCCGGAGGCCAAAACAGCCTCCCGATTAGCCCTCCCGGAGAAGAACAGAGGGTGGCGGCGGCTCCGCGACGTGAATTGGGAAAACGACTTCTGTTTCGGGGTTTCTTTGTCACGGGAATAAATAGGAGTCTCGGTAGGGCACCAGAGGAGGGGGGAGTCGCCCAGGCGGCCAGAGGGCGCGACCCCACCCCTGGTCGCGCCAGCAGGGCGCTTGGGCCCCCCCTGTCTGCCCTCTGGCCCCCCTTCTGGCTCTGGACTCCTTCGGGTGCGTGGATTTTCTGGTATTTTTCTGGAAATTTTCTGAGATGTCCAAAAATCCATTTTTCTGCGCACAATAAAACCATACAGACAGCTCTGTTGAAAACAGCGTTAGTCCGGGTTAGTTTCGTCCAAATCATGCAAGAATGAGGGCAAAACAATATCAAAAGTGTTTGGAAAAGTAGATACGTTTGAGACGTATCAACAGGACGCTTTGTGCTAAAGCCAGAGCCTACTACTACAAACTATTACTATTAAACTGTTGGTTCCGGTTTCTCTTCCTTGCAGGGAAGTCGAGGAGGGGATCTCGGAGACATTGCTAATTATTACAACTTACTATTATACAATGCTGCAGCAACTTTTGCTGCATTGTTACTTTATGCTTTATATAAACTGTTGGAAATTCTCTCCTCATGTTGCAAGACTCGTCGGGAGATGCTAGTCTTCGATAGGCCTAGCTTCTCTTCCTTATTCTGATTTTCTGACTTTCATTCCACCATAGAGAGCCTCCCCTTTCCATTTGATACAACTACATAAATGCTTAGTAGCGGACGTAAGACTCGCGGGTATGCTAGATACTCACCCTTGCTTTATTTCCCCCTTTTTTGTTTTGCCTGATCGGCCGCTGCAGTCGACGTTGGAGCTCAGGAGTAGGAGTACCTCGCTGGTGGCTACTACTACGTCGAGACCCTCTTTGACCAGGACCAGGAGTAGTTCGGTGGATCCCAGGCAGGAGGCCTCGCCTTTTCGATCTGTATCTCTGATGATATTTGTGCTAGCCTTCTTAAGGCAAAACTTGACTAACTATGTCTGTACTCAGATATTATGTTTGTATAACTTATGTATTCGGATCCTTGTGATCCCTGGTTTGTAATATCAGTTTTATCTTATTTGTGTCCAGTGTTGTGTTGTGATATTCTCACCGTGGCACCCTGATTTCGGTCGTGTACCCTGCGTGTATGATTACTATACACAGCTTGATTTTGGGGACGTTACACTTCTTGTCATTTAGGTACTTGGGGCAGTTGTGTTTCTGGTGGCCATCACGCTTGCAGTAGAAGCACTCTACTCCAGGTTTGGGTCCATGTTTAGGTGCCTTCGGATGAACGACAACTGACTTGCCATCCTTCTAAGGGCCTCCTTTCTTTCCCTTCTCCCTTTTGCCAGACTTCTTGAATTCAGTGGTCTTGTTGACCATGAATACAGCGTGCTCCTTCTTGATCTTAACCTCAACACTTTTTAGCATGGAGAACAACTCAGAAGGGGTCTTAGTCATCCCCTGCATGTTGTAGTTCATTACAAAGCCTTCGTAGCTAGGGGGCAATGATTGCAGCACCCTATCAACAACAAGTTCATCCGGAATCTGACATTCCATAGCATTCAGGCGATGAACGTAGCCAAACATTTTGACCACGTTCTCACTAACACTGTTGTGCTCATCCATCTTAGCCGAGAAGAAGGCTTCAGAAGCCTTGTATCGTTCAACCCTGGCTTGAGGTACAAAGACAAATTTGAGGTCGGTGATAATCTCATAAGCACCCATCCTCTCAAAACGCTTCTGCAGCTCAGCCTCCATGGAATAGAGCATGCCACTCTGGACAAGGTTGTAATCATCAGCCTTGGAGAGGTAGGCATTCTTCTCATCCTGGCTTGCATCTGCCGGTGGTTCATCACCTAACGCGGCCTCTAGTACGTATGCCATTTTGAGGGGAACGAGGAGAATCCTCAGAGTGCGGAACCAGTTGGTGAAGTTTGACCCATCAGTTTTCAGTTTGTCTTTCTCTAGGAATGAACCTAAGTTGAATGAGGGACGTGGTGCTGCCATCTACAATGGTGATTCACAAAGATACATATTTTGACTTTTTTTCATAATGTGGAGTTTCAATTTTAACTTAAAATTCTAGAATGCTCCCACTTAGATAAACACCTCTCAATTTAACTAAGTGATCACACAATCCTATAACCTCATACCTCCCCCGATCGTCATGGACATCAGTATGTGGCTAAGGTAGGCCATCATGCCAATCACATCAGTTATGTGACTTGTGCTTGATCTTTCGATCTTCTGTGTTCCAGGCCCGCATCTACATACGCCAAGCCTGCCATTCTGACCTTAATGTTAGCTGTTTAGCAAGGACATATCTACATATGCTAGGCTTGCCAAATCCAACCTCATGTGAATGCCGTTTATTATGTTTGACACCCAATGTATGGTGTGTCAGCCATAAGGGAGATCCTTCCAGGCGGTGCCCATTAAGGGATAACACAATGCTGGTATTGTGAGAGATGATCCTATTTATGCTACCGTCGTTATATCTAGCATATTAGCGAAAACAGGAAGTAAAACTATAAATCATACATGCTATGATCCCCCTTCATGCAAATTAAAGTTAAACGCCTTCTACTTTATCTTTTGCAAGTTTTATGTGGCTGCTAGGGGTTTCGATAGAGAGAACCGTTTCTATCCCGCGAAAACATGTCACAACACCAATTCCACAATTGTCTCTATTACACCCCTGTCGGGGCCCTCCGTTGCAAACATCTCCACGTCGATAATGTTAGAGATACATATACCCCACGGCCACTTATATGGTACAAGCCATATGTCAAGCGTGGAAACAGTCTCGCATAAACGCGTAAGGTCGGTCGGGGACGCTTCATCAGGACATTGCCGCAACGCTAAATGAGTACACGTGGGAGGGTAACAAATGGAGAATTGATGCCCACATCCTCGATGTGTTCTACCCGTACAATACATGTACGCATAGCTAGATCTAATACCATTGTTGGGATACGAGGCAGAGAACAATAATTTTTCCAACCTACGATACCCGAACCCAAGATCTATGCTATGGCATTGTAAAGTAACAGAGGGAATCGGTGTTCATACCTTTGAAGACCGAAAGAGGGAAACGTTCTACGAATGTGGTTGGCATAGACTCTGAATCTATGACCTCCCTGTCGTGTAGAAGACCACTGGCGATGAAGACTTCTTGGTGACCTCCGGCGATGAAGTAGCACCACAAGTGTAGTGCCTCGAGGAGATTACACACGTACAATGCAACTGATGTTTCCTCCGGGCTGCAAACCAGGCGATCAGCGGAAAGAAGACGGATTTTGGATCCCGATCCAGCAGAGCGACGACATGCTTTGGTGGAGAACCCCCAACCAGGTGCAAAATCCAAAAAAGGGGAGTCCGCTCGAGGTAGGAGAAAGAGAGAGATTAAACTCAATGTTGTGTGGAAAAAGGGGGGGGTCTACCCCTCTTTATATAGACCAAGGGGGTTTGTGATCCTCCTCCCCTCCCCCATGTGGGACTGATACAGTGAGGATAGTTCTCTCACTTCTCGTTAGTTACCCCAAGTGGAAGGTGAGATGTAGCGTAGCAACAAATTTCCCTCAGTGAAGATACCAAGGTTTGTCTCCAGTAGGACTCGCAGAAATACAAGAAGGTAACAACGGCGCCAGAAATTACTTTGGGCTAACGGCACTAGAAATTTGGCGGTTGTCGTGACCTGCACACTGAAACAAAAAACTTTGCTCCCAATGAGTATAGAGGAGTTGTCAATTCCTCCGGCCTTGCTGTTTACAAAGGATCAACGCAAGAGATAATAGTGCAACTGAAAGTAAATTGAGGGTATAAACAATGGTGTGAATATGGACAGGGGTCCCGTGATGTTCACTAGTGATGTCTCTCTCCCAAAAGACGGTAAAAGTGCTAGCGAGGTAAACAAATCACAGCTGGGCAATTGACAGGATTATAAACGCACCACAATGCTAACTATGCTACCAAAGAAAGGAAGAGGCTCAAAAGCAATGGGCAGTACGCCAAGGTAAGTAGACCGAAATCCATCTGCATCTACTACGAATCATCCACCTTGAGATATCTATCCAGAACATCTCACTGGTATTAAGTTGCTAATCCTACCCAAAGTGTAAACTCAAAGAAACAGACAACTGCATTAAAAGAACTTTGCGTAAAGTAAAAAATCCTTGCACCCGCAGGTACAAGCACCGTTGTTTTATCCCTGGTGGCAACAACACATCCCCTAGTCTCATGTTTTTGTCACTCAAGCTAGACATCAAGGGGCTGAACCCACAATCAAGCATAACGCTCCCTCTTGGAGTTGCAACAAATCACTTGGCCAAAGTAAAATACGGCAGCGGAGAACATGCAAGAATTTACTAAAGAACACAAATATAAAAGAGAACCAAAATTATTACTCATCACAATCTGAACATAATCTCATAATCCATAAGATACCAGCAAACTCAACATAGCAAGACAGAAAATTACAAAAGTGCCTCGATCATGTGAGGCAGCTCACGAGGTTTCGAAAGTGAAAGCACAAAGAGGGTAGGATTAGCTACTGGTCACAGACCCATGGTCCAAGGGGGACTACTCACGGCACATCCGGGAGGCGTCCATGGAGATGGATGGTCTCCTGGAGGGGATTCCTCCTTCCGGCAGGGTGCCAGGGCAGCTTCTCCTGGCAGCCCCGATCTTGAAACGGCGGCGGCGGTACAGAGAGGAGAACGGGAATAGAAGATCCATCTTAGGGGTTTCTGTCACGGAGGGGGGGGGGTAAATATAGGCCAAAGGGAGCACCGAGAGGGCCACAAGGCAGTCAGGATGGTGCCCGGCGCGGCCTAGGGTGGGGCCGCGCCAGGGACTCTTCTGGAGTCCCTGTGGTGGCCCTCCCTTCTTTACTTGGTGATTCCGGAGGCTTCCGGGATGCTGATTTTTTATATATTTTTTCCGGAATTTTTGGAGCACTTTTAATGGACGGAAAACCTGAAATACAAAAACAGCAGAAAACAGGAACTGGCAACTGGGTGCACTGAGTTAATAGGTTAGTCCAAATATGATCAAAAGTGTATAAACGTTCAAGAAAAACATGGCAAAGTCATACAAAACATGCATGGAGAAAGCAAAAATTATAGATACGTTCGGGACGTATGAACATCCCCAAGCTTAATTCCTGCTCGTCCTCGAGTAGGGAAATGATGACAAGCATAATTTCTGTGGTGACATGCCACACAACCATATAAGGACTTTTAAGTAAAGCAATCAAAGCATGCAATTCAATTCAAGTCTTAACAAGCAAGAGTCTATATTATTATTGACACAAGCAACAAAAGAACAAAAGGTGCAAGAGCTCTCGCTGTCCGTGACTCGAATGTCTCCAGATGGTGTTTGCGTGCAAGAAGAGGGATATAGGAATATGAGATAAAAAAATATATTGTTGAGAACTACTATCTACTAAAGTTTCACACTTGGTCTCCTTTGGATTCTTATCTGGACTCGTCCCCAGACCACTAGCCAGGTACAAGTCAGACTGATCCACTCCCTTTCGATATTTTGAGCACTCATGCAATGGATGTGCATGAGCAAGAAAGTTGACACCTAAAAGGTGAAACGGAGAGAAGGTGGAGGAGGAAGACAAAAAGGTGTGAAAAGCTCACATCAAAGAGGAGAATCATAGGCGAGAGAAGGCCATATGATAGATATGATGTGAGGAGTAGGGATTGCCATGCAACGGATGCACATGTGAGCTAAAAGCTCTCTAAGGGAACTAGTGGGGGTGCATCTAACTTTCTTGCTCATGAAGACCTAGAGCTCTTGTGAGGAGGCTCATCACTGGAATATACAAGCCAAGTTCTATAGCGTGAAGGGTCCCCACATAGCTATATGAATGTATGATGATCTATATGGAGTACAAGGGATAGAGGAAGAAGTACTAGTGTGGATCTCTCAAAAGGAATAGTAGTGTGCCCCCTCGCTCTTTTTATTTTTATTTTTCTCTTTTTTCTATTTTTTTGGTGGCCTCAATGGCTATTTCTATTTAAATCTCATTTGTCCTCATTGGGATCTTTTGATTTTGTCCTCTTTGGAATCTTTTCCTCACTTTAGGGGCAACACTCTATATTTTACAAGAATATAGGAGATCTTTCACACTTTACAAAGGTACTCACATAAAGAAGATGTAACTATCATGATGCAAATGTATTCCTCTGCCAGGGTAGCAGGATATGCAATGATACTAGCGCGTCATGTAGCAATGATTAGGGCAAGGCCCAACTAGCATGCGGCTCATCGATCAAGCAAGTAGCATGTATGACATGAAGATCAAGTCATGAGAAGATGGATGTTGCATGGCAATGTATCTCGGAAAGGCTATGGAAATCCCTTGTAGTTAGGAATGGTGGCTGTTTTGAGGAAAGATATAAGGAGGCTTATGATGACAGAGCGTATCGTGCCAAGGGTTTGGATGCACCGGCGAAGTATGCACCAACTCTCGAGATGAGAAAGGGCAATGCACGGTACCGAAGAGGCTAGAAAAAGTATAGGTGGGTGGAAGTGTCAACTTTTGAATACTCACATTAGTCCGTAGAACTCATGCACAGGTAACTCTCAATATAATCAGGAGGTTCACAAAGAGCAAAGTACCCCGAGGAGGAGTGTATGGGGGTTTGGTTATCTGTGCGCATCCTCGACTCATGGTACGTGAGTGTACTCTAATATTCGAACCCTCGAGAGGTTAGTGATCCATCTAGTGGCTAGAGTTCTCAACAGGGGTTTTTTGTTTTCGAAAATCACACGGATTGCCCAAAATACGACATCTATCACTAATAGGCTCGAGCTCTTGACACCAAAAGTTCAAACATTACTCTAGTCAATACCCCAAAACTATTGCAAGTTACTACTACAAAGAGAATAGCAACTTCAACTACCTACTCTCTAGTCAAGACACAATACTTAGTGCAACAGGCAAACTCTCTAACAAGATAAAACATGCAACCTATAGAAAGTACAACCTAAGACAAAACAAAAGCTCTAGAAGAAAACTAAAGCACAACAACTAAACAGGGCAGCATCTAAGAAAATAAAAAGAACAACTCACAGCTAAGAGAATAAGCATGCAAATCCTATGAGGAGTTCTAGTTCAAGCGGAGCGTGTTTCTCTCCCACACAAAAGAAAGCTAGGATCTAACTTGTTACTACAGCAAACAAAGAAAAAAAAACCCTAAGAAAAGTAAAGAGCGAGACGCTCCAAGCATAGCACATAACACATGAAGTGATAAAAATATAGTGAAACGAGGGATGAATAGATAATTGTTGATGAAGAAGGGGATGCACGGGGGCATCCCCAAGCTTAGACGCTTGAGTCTCCTTGAATATTTATTGGGGGTGCACTTGGGCATCCCCAAGCTTGAGCGTTTGACACTCCAGGATCTTCTTTCATCATCTTCCATCGCACACTTGAAAACTCCCTTCATACATAACTCATTGTAAACTGATTAGAGAAGTTAGTACCCTATTAAAATAATTTTACTCTACTGAAAATAAAGGTATTCTTGAAGATCTACTGTTTCTCAAGATTTCCAAAAAGTTTTTGCAAATAAAAAGCAAGATTAAGGTTTGCAAAAGTTAGGAGAGACAAAACGTGGGAGACTTTGTGAAAAACAGAACAACAGGTAGTAAAGAATTTTTTAGGGGTACTTGTGCAACTCAAATAAAAAAACTCAGAACATACGAAAGTTCCGTCATTGTATAGAGCATGCTGTGTAAAAAAATCAGCTCAAAAAGATGAACTGGTAATTTTCTAAGATTTGTTTCGTCACGAGGACAAAATCTGTTTTCTGGACAGCATGTCACAACTTTCACTTCTCTTTTCATGTGAGGCTATAATTGGCACAAAGCTTGAAAAGTAAAGATATAATGATGTTGGTACAGTATTAACAATCATCAAGACCACTAAGAACAGAAGAAAAAAAAAAGTAAAACCTAAATTCGTTGCGGGCTTCCTCCCGAAAGAGCTTCTTTAAAGCCATTAGCTAGGCTTAAAGCAAAAGATCAAGTCTTATCAAGAAAGTAACTAGCCCGTGTGACGGACTCAAAGGGCAACTTAATCTTTTTCCTAGGGAAATGTTCCATCCCTTTCTTGAGAGGGAATTTGAATTTGATATTCCCCTTTTTCATGTCAATAACATCACCCACGGTGCGAAGAAAAGGACGTCCCAAAATAATTGGAGAAGAGGGCTCACACTCAATGTCCATAATAGTAAAATCAACGGGAACATAATTGTCATTGACAATGATAAGAACATCGTCGATCTTCCCCAAAGGTTTCTTTATGGAAGAATTGACAAGACGAACACCAAAAGAACAAGGATCAAAAGGTTTCAATTCAAGCATATCATGCATTTTTTTGGGCATAACGGAGGTACTAGCTCCAACATCACAAAGAGCAAAGCAAGAGAAGTTATTCAATTTGATTTTTATCATAGTATTCCAACCATCTTCTAGCTTACTAGGTATGGAGGCTTCTAGTCTAAGCTTCTCCTCCCTAACTTTAAGAGCATTAGTGATATGCTCTGTGAAGGCAAGATTAAGTGTGCTAGTGTGGGGGTCTCTAGACATTTTGTGTAGGAACCCAATAACTTCAGGTATGGTGCAGTTGTCAAAGTCTAGATCACTACTATCTATCAAGGAGGTAGTGATATCATTTAGGATCACTTGTTTGAAAGCCTCTATGTTCATAGAGGTTTCTTCATCTATGGTTGAGATGGTAGCATCACCATTGATAGGTCCAGTGGAACTAGGGGTGTGATGGGTGCTAATAGTTTGGACATCCTCAACAACTTGGATAGTAGCTACTGTGTGGTAGGTAGGAAGTCTCTTAACTCTCTCTTCTTCCTCCTTTTATCTAGCCCATCTCTATTTAAGTTTGCCCAACATCCTAATGCTTTCATTAATTTGCACTTGGATAGCATTCATAGGAGTGGTCTTCCTCTCCTCGGGGGGAGAAGTTCTGATTTTAAGCATCTCAACATCATAGGCTATGTTGTCTACCTTCGAAGAGAGAATATCTAATTTGTCTAATTTCTCTTCTACACTCTTGTTGAAGGCCTTTTGGGTAGTGATAAAGTCTTTGAGCAAAGTCTCTAGTTCAGAGGTGGAGTTTTTGGTGCTAGGATAAGTGTTGTTGTTACCATAGTTGTCTGATGGGAAAAGTCTAGGATTGTTGCTACAAAAATTACTCCTATAAACATTATTGTTGAAGTTGTTTCTAGAGATAAAGTTCACATCTACCTTTTCTTGAGCAGCCAAGGAATTTAAAGGAACATCCTGAGGATCAATAGGAGCTTGCTTGGTGATACGTCCCAAACGTATCTATAATTTCGGTTTGCTCCATGCATGTTTTGGGTGTTATTGCTATATGTTTGCTACACTTTCATATCTTTTTATAACATATTTTGGAACTAACCTATTAATGGTTGCAAAAGTACACATGTTCTTTTTTTGTCCTTTATGTGTAGGAATTATTTGGATAAAGGAAAAATCACAAAAAGAGCCTTGTAGGAGTTGGACTCTTAACTTTCCCGAAATCTGTCCCCACCAGAAAGGTTTTAAAGATCGCCTCGGAAACACTAGAAGACTGGATCACATGGAAAAACTTAAAACTACAAAGTTGTAGAGAATTTTTTTTCGGTGGATCTAGACATAAAATTCGGCCCAATCGTATTTCAGATGCTCCTTCTGTCCCCGAAATACTGAAGACATAATCTGGATGACGGGAATCCGAGAGTCTATATTTGAGGGGGAGATCAATCTCCACAGTAGCACCATCTCCAAGGAAGAAAAAGGGCGCCAAGGGCCGTGGCCACCGCCGTGGACGTGGATGCCGCCGCCGCCATCGCCATCTCCTTCATCTCCTCTCGGCTGCACCTTTCCATCAACAACTCTCCCTCTCACCATGTCCATGTGTGAGTAGTTCCCCCTCGCGGCTAAGGATTATATCTTGATCTATGTGGTTTCTCTCTCTCCCATAATGTGATCTTTGTTGTAATCATTGGCTATGTTAATCTAGGGTGATCCCATGATGTTTCCCCTTCTTCTATGTATTGGATTTGATGTACTCACTTGATCCTATCTAGTATAATCCCAGAGACCATGGTGATAGCGGTCTATTGGACATGGGTTAGAAGAATATTTTCATGAGTGATTTCCTGTTTTGTGTGTTGATTGAAGATTGAGAGTCTCTTGGTGCTTGTCACCATGGTGATTGTTGTGGTGATTGTTGTAATCTCTTTGGATGGCCGTGGTGACATTGGGAAATCCATAGATTGAGAACTACGAACTTTGAGGTGTGCTTTTGTAGCCCTACATAATTCTCATCCTCTCTTGACCACAAAGGAATGATCTCCGAGTGCGTCTCCATTGTATGTTTTATGGGAAATATCATGTGATTAGACTATGTTAATGTTGTTGAGAGTTTCCACTAGTGAAAGTATGAAGCCTAGGCCTTGTTTCCACCATTGTTACACTGTTTGTGCTCACTTTTGTCACATTTTTGCTTGCTGTACTTTTTATTACAGATTTATATTACTTTTTTTTGCCGCACCTATCACCCGTATTTTATCATCTCTTCGCCGAACTAGTGCACCTATACATCTTCTAGTTGTATTAGGTGTGTTGGGGACACAAAATACTTCTTGTATCTTAATTGCAGGGTTGATTGAGAGAGACCATCTTGAACCTCTACTTCCCTGAGTTCGATAAACCTTAGGTCATCCACTTGAGGGAAATTGTTGTTGTCCTACAAACCTCTGCGCTTGGAGGCCCAACATAGTCTACAAGAATAGAAGCGTGTGTAGACATCAAGCTATTTCTAGCGCCATTGCCGGGGAGGTAAGCGTTGAAGGTATATCTTTAGATCTTGCAATTAAATCTTTTCGTTTCTTGTTTTTATTTTCACTAGTTAGGCTTATGGAAAACAACAACAATATTATGAGAGAGCTTTATGAGCTCTACCTTGAGTTGGGACATGAAGTGTTTGAAGAGAAAATCAAAAAGCCTATGGAGCTTTACTATTTGCACAACACTCATGATAGTAGCAATGTTATTAGTATGTCTTCTTTGAATACCTTTGATCCTAATGATATGCAAAGCTATAAGCTTGGGGAAGCTACGTTTTATGAAGATGATCTTTTTAGCCCCCCAAGTTTTGATGAGGAAATTTATTTTGATGATACTTTGCCTCCTATCTATGATGATTATTGTGATGACACTTATGCTATAAAGAATAAATGTTTGCAAGTGTATCATGATAAGAATGATTCATGTGATAACTATTTTCTTGAGTTTGCTCCCACTATTACTAACGTGAAGGATTTTTCTTATGTGGGGAGTAATAAATTTTCTATGCTTATGGATCATGATAAGAATGTTTTATGTGGTACTTATATTTTTGAGTTTATTCATGATCCCACAGAAAATTATTATGAGAGGGGAAAATATTCTTATAGATATTTCAATAATATCAAGTTCCCTCTCTTTATGTTGAAGGTTTTGAAGTTGCATTTATTTTGCCTTCCTATGCTAATATCTTTATGCTTCAATGAGCTCTTTCTCTACAAGATCCCTTTGCATATGAAGAATGTTAGACTTAAATGTGTTTGGTATTTGCTTCTTGGTGCTCTCTTTTTCTCTTCAACTCTTATTCCTACGAGAGCATCATTAAAATCTTAAGCCTATCTTTATGGCTATAAAGAAAGAGCTCTAGGGAGACAACCCTTGTTATCTTTACTTTGAGTTTTTACTTTCAGTTTTTAGTGGTATTGATGATTGTTACTACTGTAGCAACATCATTTTATCTTTATTTTCAAGCTTTGTGCCAAGTTATAGCCTCATATCACAAGGGAAGTGAAAGTTGTGACATGATGTCCAGAAAACAGATTCCGTCCTCGTGACGGGAAAAATCAGATTAAATCACCAGTTCATTTTTTTGAGCTGAATGTTTTACACAGCGTTCTCTATACAATCACGAAACTTTTGTATGTTCTGAGTTTTCTGATTTGAGTTGAAGAAGTACCCCTAAAAAATTCTTTACTACCTGTTGTTCTGTTTTTCACAGATTCTGCCACGTTTTCTCTCTCCTAACTTTTGCAAACCTTAAGCTTGCTTTTTCTTTGAAAAAACCATTTGGAAATCTTGAGAAAAAGTAGATCTTCAAGAATATATTTATATCCAGTAGGGAAATATTATTTATTAAGGGTACTAACCTATCTAATCAGCTTATGGTGAGTTATGTATGAAGGGAGTTTTTAAGTGTGCGATGGAAGAAGATGAAAGAAGATTCGGGAGTGTCAAGCGCTCAAGCTTGGGTATTCCCCCATGCATCCCGAACAAATATTCAAGGAGACTCAAGCGTCTAAGCTTGGGGATGCCCCCGTGCATCCCCTGCTCCATCAACAATCATCAGTTCGTCCTTCGTCTCACTATATTTTTATCACTTCATGCGTTATGTGCTATGCTTGGAGCGTCTCGCTCTTAGGTTTTATCTTTAGTTTTCTTTAGCTTTGATTGTTGTTCATAACAAGTTAGATCCCGTATTACTTTGTGTGGGAGAGAAACACGCTCCACTATAAAAATCTAGAACACATCATTGAATTCTTCATGCCTATCTTTTTGATGTTGTGTGTTCTTTATCTTTTCGTAGCTACTGCCATGTTTAGTTTTAGTTTTAGTTTGTCTTTAGCAAGATCCTTGGCTTTTGTTTAGTTTGTTGCTGGAACTCTCTTTACTTTTCATGTTTATCTTGTTAAGAGAGTTGGTTGTTGCACTGAGTTGTGTCTTGTCTTAAAAGTAGGTAATTGAGGTTGCTATTTAATTTTAGTAGTAACTTGCAATAGTTTTGAGGTATTGTTGTGAGTAATGTTTGAACTTTTGGTGTCAAGAGCTCTAGCCTATTAGTGATAGGTGTCGTATTTTGGGCAATCCGTGTTTATTTTCAAAAACCTACAAAACTAGTTGAGAACTCTAGCTACTAGATGGATCACTACTCTTCTGAGGGGTCGAATATTAGAGTACACTCACGTACCATGAGTCGAGGATGCGCAAGGATAACCAAACCCGCATACACTCCTCCTCGGGGTACTTGTCTCTTTGTAAACCTCCTTATTAGATTAACAGTTACCGATAATAAGTGCATGAGTTCTTCAGACTAATGTAAGTATTGAAAGTTGACACTTCCACCTCCTCATATTTGCTAGCCTCTTCCGTACCGTGCATTGCCTTCTTCTCACTCCGAGAGTTGGCGTCCACCTTCGTCGGTACATCCAAATCCTTGGCATGATACGCTCTTTCATCATAAACCTCCTTATATCTTTCCTCAAAACAGCCACCATACCTGAAAGCTCAAGAATGATCAGAGGGGGAGGGGGTGAATGATCACTTCTAAAAATTCTAAGGAACTTAGAAGGAATTCATGCAAACTGCGAAGGACTAAGAACATCTCGAAGGAAATACAGTATCAAAGGTAATGCATAGCTCGAAAGGATTAAGGGCGAAGGGAAACATCGAAGGCAAACAGGCTACGAGTAAATACTTAATTTAAATGTATGAGGGAAAACGAGCCTGACACGACGATGTTTGGTAAACCAGTTCACACTCTGCAAAGTGCTACGTCTGGTTGGAGGGACTGGTGATTGAACACCTGGAGCAAAACTCTCTCCGTCCTATTCTCCACTGCAACAAACTCCTCGAGCTTGTCCAGTTTTCACTCGTGGTAGATGATTCAGAACATCTCTGAGACCTTTACAAACTTCCTTCAGCAGTGACAATTTTTCTTCGACTGCTTGACAGGCGACGCCTAACCGTCTAGGAGACTTGCAGTTCTCCAAGATAAAAAGATCGGCTAATCTCAACCTAATTCATAGTGAATTGCTCAACTCAGCTCAGACTTGGGATTTTGGTTTTCTCTCGATGAATCTCTCTTGGGATGCTCACAGACTTCTGTCTTAGAATCTTCAGTGGAGCAGCCGACCCGAAATGGCGGGTAGGTGCGGGGTATTTATAGTTGGCGATCCCGATGGGTAAAATGACTGAAGTGACCCGATGCAACCGCTTGACGCGTGTCCACAACGGTCGGATTCCAATCACTGCGCAACTTTACTTGAGGAACAAGTAAGCTGACTTACCGAACGAGTTCTCTCTCGAAGGCACGAAGTGCGATGACTTTGCCTTCGAGCTATTTACTCGACTCAGCAAGATTTCTCTCGGTAGGCTTTTGTGGGTTTAGGTTGAGCAGAGCAAATTCACTTCGACTAAGATCTCAACTAGCAAACCCCTCTTGATAGTACGGTTTTTCTTACGACTCAAGAAAGTAAAGAGAAACTAGTAAAAAGACTAAGTCTTCGACCAGCTTCAGCTTTCTCCTCGTTGCGCTTTTACTCGAGAGAGACTTTTTCTTCGACCACATTTTTAGGGGTCGACATCCTTCAAAGGGTTCGGTAGATGACTGCAGCTCTGCTGCAGCGAGTTGTCCTTCGACCTTCTACTTGCAAACTCCATTCTTTCGAAACCTAAGAATCTGTTTATACTCGAAAACAATATTAGTTCCACTTCTGCTTTGTCCAACAATGTCCAAAACCTTCGGGGGCAAAACTTGCTCTTACAATCTCCCCCTTTTTGGACGATTGTTGACAAAACAGGCATCGATAAATGATTAATTTTTTTTTTGAGTTTTCGATGATAGACCAGTGCTAAGGTCGATGAAAATACTCCCCCTTGATGTATGCACGGAAGATAAGAGTTTCCTGTGAAGTGCATATTTTGACAAGTAGAGTCGAGGGAAAAACATCAATAATCTTAGCGAGTGAAATTGCATTCCAGATAATATCCAATGAGAAACATGCAATCTCCTCGAATGACCTGTGAACTTATGTGAAAGATAAATTCCTGCAAAAGGTTAAGTATCGCAAGCAGCAGATAGATATCTTACGAAAAAGAGTAGCAGTTCACAGTCCTACTTAGAGTTAGTTACAACCAGATCGAATATGAATCGAAAGTTTGTTGAAACTACTCAGAAAACCTCAAATTTCAAAAGTTTGTCGAATGAAAAGAAAAGCCCTTAACCCCGAAGGCAAACTAATTTCTTCGATGCCACTACATCTCCCCTTTTTGTCACAACGTACAAAAAGTCGAGAGAATAGGGTCGAAAGAAATCCCTACTCGCTGTGGCGTGTAACATCCCAAAATTCTTCGAATTTTCGAATGTTAATAAATTAAATAGATAATGATTGTTTGATTGATGTGTTTGATTTTTCTCTGGGATTTAAAACTTTTGGAGTTTACTGAATATTAAAACGAGAGGGAATAAAATGACTTTCCCTAATATTCATCGTTGGTGTTTTGAAATTTTTTATTTAAAAACAAAACCAACAAAACAAAATGAGAGAAGGTAATATGACTCCTTCAACATTTTTAAAAATTTGGAAAATGTTTTAAATTTTTATTGGAATTCTTTTAAAATATTTTTAAACATTTTTCCACACATGGCAGTTCGCTGGAGAGGATATAAAAGGACTTATCCCCATTTTTAACTGGTTGGAAAGTAGTTTAAAATATTTATGTGAGACTTTTTAATTTTACTTTGGAGTTATAAATATTTTCTAAAATTATTTTTGGAATTTATTTATGCTCTGGAAAAGTTTTTAAATCAATTTCCGGAGTTTTCGGTATTTTTAAAATGCCAGAAAAGTATTTAAAAAATATTTAAAAATAAGTTGAAAAGTTTTTATTTTTTTATTTTATTATTTTGGTCAAGCCAAAAATTCAATTTTATTATTTTAAAAATATTGGCGAAGACGGAATTTTAAAATAAATTTCCGTGATTTTTCTAAAATTGTTTTGGGCCTAATGGGCCTGGTCTGTTTTTTTTTTCCAGCAGACCGAATTTGTTTTTATTTCGGATTTACAAAAAAAAAAAAGAGGCATTAGGGGCTGGCTATAAATAGCCCCGGTTAGGGCTAAGTTTTTTTCGTGAGCGTTTATTAAGGTTAGCTAATCTAATCCGCGGGACCCGCCGCCGCCGACGTCATCGCCGGAGTTCGTCGGAGCATCGTCGGATTTTTCGCCGGAGCAACGCCGAAGCTACGTTTTTTGGAGGTATTTTCTTCGCATGCCGCCGTGTACCGCCGTCCGCGCCTCACCGGAGCCACCCCGCCGCCTAGCTGCGCCCGCCCCGGCCGCACCGCCGCCGCCGCCGCCCCTGGCCGCCGCTGCCGCATCTCCGGCCGCCGCCCGCGCCATGGCCGCTGTGCCAGCCCGCACGCGCCCGCGCGCCTGGCCATCCGCCCGCCGCCGCCGCGGCTACCCGCCCCGCCGCCCTGGCCTCCGCCCTCCGCGCCGCCGCTCCCTGCTGGCCGGAGCCGGAGCCGGCCGGAGCCAGCCGCAGCTCCATGGCCGAGCTCCATGGCCTCCCCTGCCTCTGCGTCCAGCCCGTGGGGAAGATGAGAGGAAAAAAAAAAAGAGAAAACGTTTCGGTAAAAAAAAAAAAAAGTTTTTTTTTCAGATCTGGATCCAAACCGCCCAGGGACCCGATCGCGTTTTTTGTAAAATTTTTATTTATGTATCAGTCCTTTTTGCAGTAGACCCCCCGGTACCCCCGTTTTTTCACCCGAAACCGTTTTCGCGAGTACTTTTTAACCGTAACTCGGAATTGAGCGATTCCAGTTGCGTTGCGACCGTGTAGAAATTATCTAGCCAGTAGACCTAGTGTTACAGAAGTTTGAAGTATTTAAATTTGGATCCCAAGCTGATCCAAATTTGAACTTCGGGCAGCCGTAACTTTGTACCGGTGCACCCGTTTGCACCGTTTCTTTTTGCGTTGGCTCACTCGTGTCTTGTACCTTATGTTTGTATCATGTGTGCACAAAATTTCACAAGTTTATTGATCTGTTTAAATTCAAATTCAGTTCAATGTTGCAATTGCTATGACCTGCGTTGTAGTATTCCGTTTCACGTGATTCTTTTTGCATATTGGATCATATGAGACATCTTATCGGCAGTATCCACATACCATTCATATTGCTATGATCTTTACCTTGATTTCATAATGCCTTGATCATACTTTTGTATCAAGAATTCCTTATCCGTTGACTCTCTCGAGTTCACGTTCCACCGATCACCTTCGAGCACATCCACACCTTTGCACTTCAAAACCTTTTGTTTTGTTGCTAAACCTTTAGTAATTGTTTTGTTGAACTTATGTTTTGTCCTTGTGGTGTGATTGCTTATTGAGTTCTTTCATTGACGATAGATTGCTTGGAGTGTGACGAGTAGAGTTGACTGGAACGTGAGAGCGAGGATCTTCATCGAATGTATAAGGCAAGTGATACTTTGACCATACTCATACCTATATTTTCTATATGCATTATGTTAGGAAATATCACTCTATTGCATTGATAGGTAGTTTACTTTACTGTGCTGCAAACCAGATAGGATAGCCATATGTTTTGACTTGTCTACCGTAGATCAACCTAGCAGTGTTGTTACTTTATTGCTATGCTTTGTAGACGAGGTTGGGTTGTGAGAATTCATGGAGTGCATGTGAGCTATTTAATAAACTGTGTAGCAACTTTATAATAAATAGAAATCACTTCTGGACGGGCGGGTTGCATCCTGGTAGTTGTGGCTCGGTTGAGGACAATGCCGGGGTTAAATGCACCCAATGGTTTGTTTTGGTGGTGAACCGGGTGCGTCATGGCGAGTACCCTCTCACGCAGTGGGCGCCGTCCAGGCTCAAAAAGATCAGACATGCAATATTACTAGTAGCTTCCGTGTACAGCCACTGGCTATATGGGCTCTGGCTTAGATGAGTAAGTTGTGGGGAACCTGGCCCTGGTAGCTAGCAGATGTAGAATTGTGTTAGGTGTACCGGCTACCAAAGGGTGGAGGCAACCTCTTCGGAAAGTCTTTGTCTCAATCTTCGGGTTGAGTCCAGTGGGGAACGTGTACAAACCTCTGCAGAGCATATAAACTGATCATGATTAGCCGTGTCCACGGTTACGGACGAACTTTGAGCAACTAGTCAGTACTGTTGATGAATGATCTTGACAGATGAACACTTAATAATAATTTGGTTGGGACAAGAGTAGCATGGGTTGTTGTGTGTTTCAGGTAGAATCAACTTAAAACTTTGACTAGTTTAGTTCAGGAGAAAATTGGCTTTCTGCAAAACTAAACCATAAGCCTTTCCTTTGACTTACCTTGCATGTAGTCGTAGGTCCTTTATATAAACTTTTTCGTGTCACTTGCCGTACAAATCAGATGTACTGACCCGTTGTCGGGCTGTAACCTTCGGTGTTGCAGGTTTTTCAGACGATCAGTAAGGTGCGTTTAGGGGTTGCGAGTCTACACTCAGCATGTTCGCATGTGGCTGTTGATGGGACTCCACGTTATTTGCTTTTGCTTCCGCTATATTTATATTGAATAAGCTAGCCTTGAGCTATGCAACTTGTTATTTATTTACTCTGGATCATACGTTGTATTAATGATGCACTTGTACTTTGATATACATCTATTATACTGTGTGTGCCAGCGAGTTCGATCCAGGGACTGGCACTTGAACACAGAGACTTCAATTCGGTGTGAATTGGGTCGTTACAGATGGTATCAGAGCAGTGTGTTGACTGTAGGTTCGTGACCCTAGAAAATGGATAGAAAAGCCATAGGAACAAAAATATTTATCACTCTTTGATTACTTACTCTTTTGACTAGTATTTCTCATCTATTATTCATCTTCTAAAACTTCTCATCTTGTTTTACTATGAATACCCCTCTGAGTTGCTTACCCCTGAAGACAAGACAATTGAGAAGAACCTCATCAACCTCGGGGATCAATTGGAGTTATGATTATCGGAACTAGAAGGAATAACCTACAGTGATCAATAAGTTTGACACTGTGAGAGGAACCTTTAAGATCAGCTTAGCTGAGAAGGATGAAGCTTAGAATCAGACCACCACCTTTTAGGTGAAGCTAGATGAACGAATTTCGTATAGCATGATGAGATCGTATGTCATGTACATATGACCTTACCCTAGGAGTTGTTTGCGTGTTTTGACTGTTGTGACTGTATTGTTTGTTGTTATGTGTTACGGACGAACGTAGAAGTTTTTGCCGCTTTCTTGTTTGAGTGCATATGTTTGGTGCTATCTCTAGTTGTTGTCTTTTCGGTGTTATAGTTTTGCCCTAACCCTTGTCGTATGGGTTTAATAGATGGAGTATGAACTAGGACTCGCCTTTTTTTTGGGGCGATGTCGAGACTGAAGGTAGAGCAATGGATTCACAGAATGGAGGAGCACATGAAGATAAACAAGGTTGGAAGTGAGCACATGGTCCCCTATACTGTCAAGTACTTTGTAGAAGAGGCTGCTACTTGGTGGAGGATGCACCAAGCGATTGACGAATCACGAAGGAAGATTACTTGGAAGGAATTCACTAAGATTTTGTTGGGATCTCGCCTCGTCACCCCGACGCAAAGGACGGTAACCCGTAAGAGGCCTCGTGCCTGCAAAAATTGCGGGGAAGAAGGACACTCCTATGAGGGACACCAAGACGGATGTCCCCATTGTGAGGAAATTCACTCGGGTGAAGAATGCCCCACTGCACAAGTCACATGTTTTACGTGTGAAGGAACTGATCATTACCCCGCTCAGTGTCAATTTTTCATCGTGACACAACAAGTGGTTCAACATCAAAAGGAAGGAATGAAGAAAGTTATCCAAGAATTGAAGGAAACACCCGTGAAGAAGAAAAAGAAGGACCTTAGCCGCATTCATTGTTTTCGGTGCAAGAACATGGGACACTACCGCGATACGTGTCCAGAATTGAAGGAGAAGGAGAAGTTGTGAACGTGGAAGCAAGGATGCTGACTCGAAGAAGCTTATGTTTTGCCATTGGAGAATAGAATATTCGTGGTGTGCACTAAGTGCACGGTGCTACCTTTTTATGGTAGTTGGAGTTGTGTATCGATGCGTGTTTGCTATGGATTGACCAGATGTTTTATGTCTGATTGTTTGTTAAGTTTTGTCTTGTACCCTGTGACCCTGTTATGTCTTGTATTGATTGATGTGATGTGTTGTGCTTTGTGGTTTTTCTTTGCGAATAGAATAAGTTTACGTTTCAGTAGACCTCTTATCTATTTAGTATGCTTCAAGACTAAAGAAGACACAACAACAAGAAGAATAACTGGACAAATGACTCAACGATATGAAGATTTTTTTTTTCGACATTGCAAACTGAAGCTGCCATCATTGAAGACCTGAAGACTTGAAGACCTGGAAGATTCACGTTTCTACCGTTAGATCGTTTCTGTGAGCTGTCATTTCTTGTTTTACCGACAACTACACATCAAAACTTATGTTTCAAAACTAGTGTGATGTTTGTATGGGTATCTCTACCTATCTCTCTCTACCTCGCTATCTACATTCTGTTCCCTCTCACCTCAAACCCTACACTGAAGAAGCTACTACAATGGCTGCAAATGTCAAGACTGGTATGAAGATGGATGCAACCGATGCTGAGTTCAGGGATAACCCGCAGGTCCCAGGATCTTACGACAAGAGAGCCCAATCTTGCTGAAGGAAGAACTCTGGAGCAAGTTGTAGTCCACCAGTACACGTTTTATAGCAGTTTGCGCAAACCTGAGTGTTAAGGAAACGATAGCTCTTTTTCTTGGCTTGCAGAACCATGGACTTATCTGAACCCAGTTCAAGATCAAGAGGACTTCTGCAATGCTTGTGAGAATGACCGAGTGTTAGACTGCGAGATTCGCTAAACCATATACAAGGTAATGATTTGGGTGCGTAATGGATTGGCCCCCATGACGATTACCCTTATTATTCGCTCTTGCTATGCGGGATAGTAAATCTTGAGTGACCTACCTATGTTTGAGAGACGACGATGTTAAAGCCTGAACCATAGAATGGTACGGTGTGTGACCCCTGTAGGAGATTTCCGTTTGTGTTATACGGTGAGTATGGACCAAGACCATTTGCTGCAGGTATCCCGTGGAAATATTCGTGATGACCACCAAGAGAGAAATCGATAGTTGCTTAGTATGGGCGTCTGACCGGTCAGCCATGAAGTCTCAGTACTTGGAAAACCACTCTCTTGCTAAGCAAAGGAGGAATTCGTGAAACCTCGAAGACCGAAGGTGAAACCTGTACGAGGAATGTCATCGATGGATTTAGATACCGGAAGCCCACACGTGTGATGAAGAATTTCCATGCCCCAACGGAGTATGAAGATTATGTGTGAGGAGCTCGCTGAGGGAGCAAGCTTTTGAAGACCAAGTCGCATTCCTTTTAAGGGTGGTAGCACCCTGGACCATCAGAGGATCGATTGACTGTCATGAAGGCCCGAACCCTAACCTTTCTTTCTAGCCTTCTCGAATCTCGAGGACGAGATTCCTTTTAAGGGTGGTAGTGTGTAACATCCCAAAATTCTTCGAATTTTGGAATGTTAATAAATTAAATAGATAATGATTGTTTGATTGATGTGTTTGATTTTTCTCTGGGATTTAAAACTTTTGGAGTTTACTGAATATTAAAACGAGAGGGAATAAAATGACTTTCCCTAATATTCATCGTTGGTGTTTTGGAATTTTTTATTTAAAAACAAAACCAACAAAACAAAATGAGAGAAGGTAATATGACTCCTTCAACATTTTTAAAAATTTGGAAAATGTTTTAAATTTTTATTGGAATTCTTTTAAAATATTTTTAAACATTTTTCCACACATGGCAGTTCGCTGGAGAGGATATAAAAGGACTTATCCCCATTTTTAATTGGTTGGAAAGTAGTTTAAAATATTTATGTGAGACTTTTTAATTTTACTTTGGAGTTATAAATATTTTCTAAAATTATTTTTGGAATTTATTTATGCTCTGGAAAAGTTTTTAAATCAATTTCCGGAGTTTTCGGTATTTTTAAAATGCCAGAAAAGTATTTAAAAAATATTTAAAAATAAGTTGAAAAGTTTTTATTTTTTTATTTTATTATTTTGGTCAAGCCAAAAATTCAATTTTATTATTTTAAAAATATTGGCGAAGACGGAATTTTAAAATAAATTTCCGTGATTTTTCTAAAATTGTTTTGGGCCTAATGGGCCTGGTCTGTTTTTTTTTTCCAGCAGACCGAATTTGTTTTTATTTCGGATTTACAAAAAAAAAAAAGAGGCATTAGGGGCTGGCTATAAATAGCCCCGGTTAGGGCTAAGTTTTTTTCGTGAGCGTTTATTAAGGTTAGCTAATCTAATCCGCGGGACCCGCCGCCGCCGACGTCATCGCCGGAGTTCGTCGGAGCATCGTCGGATTTTTCGCCGGAGCAACGCCGAAGCTACGTTTTTTGGAGGTATTTTCTTCGCATGCCGCCGTGTACCGCCGTCCGCGCCTCACCGGAGCCACCCCGCCGCCTAGCTGCGCCCGCCCCGGCCGCACCGCCGCCGCCGCCGCCCCTGGCCGCCGCTGCCGCATCTCCGGCCGCCGCCCGCGCCATGGCCGCTGTGCCAGCCCGCACGCGCCCGCGCGCCTGGCCATCCGCCCGCCGCCGCCGCGGCTACCCGCCCCGCCGCCCTGGCCTCCGCCCTCCGCGCCGCCGCTCCCTGCTGGCCGGAGCCGGAGCCGGCCGGAGCCAGCCGCAGCTCCATGGCCGAGCTCCATGGCCTCCCCTGCCTCTGCGTCCAGCCCGTGGGGAAGATGAGAGGAAAAAAAAAAAAGAGAAAACGTTTCGGTAAAAAAAAAAAAAGTTTTTTTTTCAGATCTGGATCCAAACCGCCCAGGGACCCGATCGCGTTTTTTGTAAAAATTTTATTTATGTATCAGTCCTTTTTGCAGTAGACCCCCCGGTACCCCCGTTTTTTCACCCGAAACCGTTTTCGCGAGTACTTTTTAACCGTAACTCGGAATTGAGCGATTCCAGTTGCGTTGCGACCGTGTAGAAATTATCTAGCCAGTAGACCTAGTGTTACAGAAGTTTGAAGTATTTAAATTTGGATCCCAAGCTGATCCAAATTTGAACTTCGGGCAGCCGTAACTTTGTACCGGTGCACCCGTTTGCACCGTTTCTTTTTGTGTTGGCTCACTCGTGTCTTGTACCTTATGTTTGTATCATGTGTGCACAAAATTTCACAAGTTTATTGATCTGTTTAAATTCAAATTCAGTTCAATGTTGCAATTGCTATGACCTGCGTTGTAGTATTCCGTTTCACGTGATTCTTTTTGCATATTGGATCATATGAGACATCTTATCGGCAGTATCCACATACCATTCATATTGCTATGATCTTTACCTTGATTTCATAATGCCTTGATCATACTTTTGTATCAAGAATTCCTTATCCGTTGACTCTCTCGAGTTCACGTTCCACCGATCACCTTCGAGCACATCCACACCTTTGCACTTCAAAACCTTTTGTTTTGTTGCTAAACCTTTAGTAATTGTTTTGTTGAACTTATGTTTTGTCCTTGTGGTGTGATTGCTTATTGAGTTCTTTCATTGACGATAGATTGCTTGGAGTGTGACGAGTAGAGTTGACTGGAACGTGAGAGCGAGGATCTTCATCGAATGTATAAGGCAAGTGATACTTTGACCATACTCATACCTATATTTTCTATATGCATTATGTTAGGAAATATCACTCTATTGCATTGATAGGTAGTTTACTTTACTGTGCTGCAAACCAGATAGGATAGCCATATGTTTTGACTTGTCTACCGTAGATCAACCTAGCCGTGTTGTTACTTTATTGCTATGCTTTGTAGACGAGGTTGGGTTGTGAGAATTCATGGAGTGCATGTGAGCTATTTAATAAACTGTGTAGCAACTTTATAATAAATAGAAATCACTTCTGGACGGGCGGGTTGCATCCTGGTAGTTGTGGCTCGGTTGAGGACAATGCCAGGGTTAAATGCACCCAATGGTTTGTTTTGGTGGTGAACCGGGTGCGTCATGGCGAGTACCCTCTCACGCAGTGGGCGCCGTCCAGGCTCAAAAAGATCAGACATGCAATATTACTAGTAGCTTCCGTGTACAGCCACTGGCTATATGGGCTCTGGCTTAGATGAGTAAGTTGTGGGGAACCTGGCCCTGGTAGCTAGCAGATGTAGAATTGTGTTAGGTGTACCGGCTACCAAAGGGTGGAGGCAACCTCTTCGGAAAGTCTTTGTCTCAATCTTCGGGTTGAGTCCAGTGGGGAACGTGTACAAACCTCTGCAGAGCGTATAAACTGATCATGATTAGCCGTGTCCACGGTTACGGACGAACTTTGAGCAACTAGTCAGTACTGTTGATGAATGATCTTGACAGATGAACACTTAATAATAATTTGGTTGGGACAAGAGTAGCATGGGTTGTTGTGTGTTTCAGGTAGAATCAACTTAAAACTTTGACTAGTTTAGTTCAGGAGAAAATTGGCTTTCTGCAAAACTAAACCATAAGCCTTTCCTTTGACTTACCTTGCATGTAGTCGTAGGTCCTTTATATAAACTTTTTCGTGTCACTTGCCGTGCAAATCAGATGTACTGACCCGTTGTCGGGCTGTAACCTTCGGTGTTGCAGGTTTTTCAGACGATCAGTAAGGTGCGTTTAGGGGTTGCGAGTCTACACTCAGCATGTTCGCATGTGGCTGTTGATGGGACTCCACGTTATTTGCTTTTGCTTCCGCTATATTTATATTGAATAAGCTAGCCTTGAGCTATGCAACTTGTTATTTATTTACTCTGGATCATACGTTGTATTAATGATGCACTTGTACTTTGATATACATCTATTATACTGTGTGTGCCAGCGAGTTCGATCCAGGGACTGGCACTTGAACACAGAGACTTCAATTCGGTGTGAATTGGGTCGTTACAGATGGTATCAGAGCAGTGTGTTGACTGTAGGTTCGTGACCCTAGAAAATGGATAGAAAAGCCATAGGAACAAAAATATTTATCACTCTTTGATTACTTACTCTTTTGACTAGTATTTCTCATCTATTATTCATCTTCTAAAACTTCTCATCTTGTTTTACTATGAATACCCCTCTGAGTTGCTTACCCCTGAAGACAAGACAATTGAGAAGAACCTCATCAACCTCGGGGATCAATTGGAGTTATGATTATCGGAACTAGAAGGAATAACCTACAGTGATCAATAAGTTTGACACTGTGAGAGGAACCTTTAAGATCAGCTTAGCTGAGAAGGATGAAGCTTAGAATCAGACCACCACCTTTTAGGTGAAGTTAGATGAACGAATTTCGTATAGCATGATGAGATCGTATGTCATGTACATATGACCTTACCCTAGGAGTTGTTTGCGTGTTTTGACTGTTGTGACTGTATTGTTTGTTGTTATGTGTTACGGACGAACGTAGAAGTTTTTGCCGCTTTCTTGTTTGAGTGCATATGTTTGGTGCTATCTCTAGTTGTTGTCTTTTCGGTGTTATAGTTTTGCCCTAACCCTTGTCGTATGGGTTTAATAGATGGAGTATGAACTAGGACTCGCCTTTTTTTTGGGGCGATGTCGAGACTGAAGGTAGAGCAATGGATTCACAGAATGGAGGAGCACATGAAGATAAACAAGGTTGGAAGTGAGCACATGGTCCCCTATACTGTCAAGTACTTTGTAGAAGAGGCTGCTACTTGGTGGAGGATGCACCAAGCGATTGACGAATCACGAAGGAAGATTACTTGGAAGGAATTCACTAAGATTTTGTTGGGATCTCGCCTCGTCACCCCGACGCAAAGGACGGTAACCCGTAAGAGGCCTCGTGCCTGCAAAAATTGCGGGGAAGAAGGACACTCCTATGAGGGACACCAAGACGGATGTCCCCATTGTGAGGAAATTCACTCGGGTGAAGAATGCCCCACTGCACAAGTCACATGTTTTACGTGTGAAGGAACTGATCATTACCCCGCTCAGTGTCAATTTTTCATCGTGACACAACAAGTGGTTCAACATCAAAAGGAAGGAATGAAGAAAGTTATCCAAGAATTGAAGGAAACACCCGTGAAGAAGAAAAAGAAGGACCTTAGCCGCATTCATTGTTTTCGGTGCAAGAACATGGGACACTACCGCGATACGTGTCCAGAATTGAAGGAGAAGGAGAAGTTGTGAACGTGGAAGCAAGGATGCTGACTCGAAGAAGCTTATGTTTTGCCATTGGAGAATAGAATATTCGTGGTGTGCACTAAGTGCACGGTGCTACCTTTTTATGGTAGTTGGAGTTGTGTATCGATGCGTGTTTGCTATGGATTGACCAGATGTTTTATGTCTGATTGTTTGTTAAGTTTTGTCTTGTACCCTGTGACCCTGTTATGTCTTGTATTGATTGATGTGATGTGTTGTGCTTTGTGGTTTTTCTTTGCGAATAGAATAAGTTTACGTTTCAGTAGACCTCTTATCTATTTAGTATGCTTCAAGACTAAAGAAGACACAACAACAAGAAGAATAACTGGACAAATGACTCAACGATATGAAGATTTTTTTTTTCGACATTGCAAACTGAAGCTGCCATCATTGAAGACCTGAAGACTTGAAGACCTGGAAGATTCACGTTTCTACCGTTAGATCGTTTCTGTGAGCTGTCATTTCTTGTTTTACCGACAACTACACATCAAAACTTATGTTTCAAAACTAGTGTGATGTTTGTATGGGTATCTCTACCTATCTCTCTCTACCTCGCTATCTACATTCTGTTCCCTCTCACCTCAAACCCTACACTGAAGAAGCTACTACAATGGCTGCAAATGTCAAGACTGGTATGAAGATGGATGCAACCGATGCTGAGTTCAGGGATAACCCGCAGGTCCCAGGATCTTACGACAAGAGAGCCCAATCTTGCTGAAGGAAGAACTCTGGAGCAAGTTGTAGTCCACCAGTACACGTTTTATAGCAGTTTGCGCAAACCTGAGTGTTAAGGAAACGATAGCTCTTTTTCTTGGCTTGCAGAACCATGGACTTATCTGAACCCAGTTCAAGATCAAGAGGACTTCTGCAATGCTTGTGAGAATGACCGAGTGTTAGACTGCGAGATTCGCTAAACCATATACAAGGTAATGATTTGGGTGCGTAATGGATTGGCCCCCATGACGATTACCCTTATTATTCGCTCTTGCTATGCGGGATAGTAAATCTTGAGTGACCTACCTATGTTTGAGAGACGACGATGTTAAAGCCTGAACCATAGAATGGTACGGTGTGTGACCCCTGTAGGAGATTTCCGTTTGTGTTATACGGTGAGTATGGACCAAGACCATTTGCTGCAGGTATCCCGTGGAAATATTCGTGATGACCACCAAGAGAGAAATCGATAGTTGCTTAGTATGGGCGTCTGACCGGTCAGCCATGAAGTCTCAGTACTTGGAAAACCACTCTCTTGCTAAGCAAAGGAGGAATTCGTGAAACCTCGAAGACCGAAGGTGAAACCTGTACGAGGAATGTCATCGATGGATTTAGATACCGGAAGCCCACACGTGTGATGAAGAATTTCCATGCCCCAACGGAGTATGAAGATTATGTGTGAGGAGCTCGCTGAGGGAGCAAGCTTTTGAAGACCAAGTCGCATTCCTTTTAAGGGTGGTAGCACCCTGGACCATCAGAGGATCGATTGACTGTCATGAAGGCCCGAACCCTAACCTTTCTTTCTAGCCTTCTCGAATCTCGAGGACGAGATTCCTTTTAAGGGTGGTAGTGTGTAACATCCCAAAATTCTTCGAATTTTGGAATGTTAATAAATTAAATAGATAATGATTGTTTGATTGATGTGTTTGATTTTTCTCTGGGATTTAAAACTTTTGGAGTTTACTGAATATTAAAACGAGAGGGAATAAAATGACTTTCCCTAATATTCATCGTTGGTGTTTTGGAATTTTTTATTTAAAAACAAAACCAACAAAACAAAATGAGAGAAGGTAATATGACTCCTTCAACATTTTTAAAAATTTGGAAAATGTTTTAAATTTTTATTGGAATTCTTTTAAAATATTTTTAAACATTTTTCCACACATGGCAGTTCGCTGGAGAGGATATAAAAGGACTTATCCCCATTTTTAATTGGTTGGAAAGTAGTTTAAAATATTTATGTGAGACTTTTTAATTTTACTTTGGAGTTATAAATATTTTCTAAAATTATTTTTGGAATTTATTTATGCTCTGGAAAAGTTTTTAAATCAATTTCCGGAGTTTTCGGTATTTTTAAAATGCCAGAAAAGTATTTAAAAAATATTTAAAAATAAGTTGAAAAGTTTTTATTTTTTTATTTTATTATTTTGGTCAAGCCAAAAATTCAATTTTATTATTTTAAAAATATTGGCGAAGACGGAATTTTAAAATAAATTTCCGTGATTTTTCTAAAATTGTTTTGGGCCTAATGGGCCTGGTCTGTTTTTTTTTTCCAGCAGACCGAATTTGTTTTTATTTCGGATTTACAAAAAAAAAAAAGAGGCATTAGGGGCTGGCTATAAATAGCCCCGGTTAGGGCTAAGTTTTTTTCGTGAGCGTTTATTAAGGTTAGCTAATCTAATCCGCGGGACCCGCCGCCGCCGACGTCATCGCCGGAGTTCGTCGGAGCATCGTCGGATTTTTCGCCGGAGCAACGCCGAAGCTACGTTTTTTGGAGGTATTTTCTTCGCATGCCGCCGTGTACCGCCGTCCGCGCCTCACCGGAGCCACCCCGCCGCCTAGCTGCGCCCGCCCCGGCCGCACCGCCGCCGCCGCCGCCCCTGGCCGCCGCTGCCGCATCTCCGGCCGCCGCCCGCGCCATGGCCGCTGTGCCAGCCCGCACGCGCCCGCGCGCCTGGCCATCCGCCCGCCGCCGCCGAGGCTACCCGCCCCGCCGCCCTGGCCTCCGCCCTCCGCGCCGCCGCTCCCTGCTGGCCGGAGCCGGAGCCGGCCGGAGCCAGCCGCAGCTCCATGGCCGAGCTCCATGGCCTCCCCTGCCTCTGCGTCCAGCCCGTGGGGAAGATGAGAGGAAAAAAAAAAGAGAAAACGTTTCGGTAAAAAAAAAAAAAGTTTTTTTTTCAGATCTGGATCCAAACCGCCCAGGGACCCGATCGCGTTTTTTGTAAAAATTTTATTTATGTATCAGTCCTTTTTGCAGTAGACCCCCCGGTACCCCCGTTTTTTCACCCGAAACCGTTTTCGCGAGTACTTTTTAACCGTAACTCGGAATTGAGCGATTCCAGTTGCGTTGCGACCGTGTAGAAATTATCTAGCCAGTAGACCTAGTGTTACAGAAGTTTGAAGTATTTAAATTTGGATCCCAAGCTGATCCAAATTTGAACTTCGGGCAGCCGTAACTTTGTACCGGTGCACCCGTTTGCACCGTTTCTTTTTGCGTTGGCTCACTCGTGTCTTGTACCTTATGTTTGTATCATGTGTGCACAAAATTTCACAAGTTTATTGATCTGTTTAAATTCAAATTCAGTTCAATGTTGCAATTGCTATGACCTGCGTTGTAGTATTCCGTTTCACGTGATTCTTTTTGCATATTGGATCATATGAGACATCTTATCGGCAGTATCCACATACCATTCATATTGCTATGATCTTTACCTTGATTTCATAATGCCTTGATCATACTTTTGTATCAAGAATTCCTTATCCGTTGACTCTCTCGAGTTCACGTTCCACCGATCACCTTCGAGCACATCCACACCTTTGCACTTCAAAACCTTTTGTTTTGTTGCTAAACCTTTAGTAATTGTTTTGTTGAACTTATGTTTTGTCCTTGTGGTGTGATTGCTTATTGAGTTCTTTCATTGACGATAGATTGCTTGGAGTGTGACGAGTAGAGTTGACTGGAACGTGAGAGCGAGGATCTTCATCGAATGTATAAGGCAAGTGATACTTTGACCATACTCATACCTATATTTTCTATATGCATTATGTTAGGAAATATCACTCTATTGCATTGATAGGTAGTTTACTTTACTGTGCTGCAAACCAGATAGGATAGCCATATGTTTTGACTTGTCTACCGTAGATCAACCTAGCCGTGTTGTTACTTTATTGCTATGCTTTGTAGACGAGGTTGGGTTGTGAGAATTCATGGAGTGCATGTGAGCTATTTAATAAACTGTGTAGCAACTTTATAATAAATAGAAATCACTTCTGGACGGGCGGGTTGCATCCTGGTAGTTGTGGCTCGGTTGAGGACAATGCCGGGGTTAAATGCACCCAATGGTTTGTTTTGGTGGTGAACCGGGTGCGTCATGGCGAGTACCCTCTCACGCAGTGGGCGCCGTCCAGGCTCAAAAAGATCAGACATGCAATATTACTAGTAGCTTCCGTGTACAGCCACTGGCTATATGGGCTCTGGCTTAGATGAGTAAGTTGTGGGGAACCTGGCCCTGGTAGCTAGCAGATGTAGAATTGTGTTAGGTGTACCGGCTACCAAAGGGTGGAGGCAACCTCTTCGGAAAGTCTTTGTCTCAATCTTCGGGTTGAGTCCAGTGGGGAACGTGTACAAACCTCTGCAGAGCATATAAACTGATCATGATTAGCCGTGTCCACGGTTACGGACGAACTTTGAGCAACTAGTCAGTACTGTTGATGAATGATCTTGACAGATGAACACTTAATAATAATTTGGTTGGGACAAGAGTAGCATGGGTTGTTGTGTGTTTCAGGTAGAATCAACTTAAAACTTTGACTAGTTTAGTTCAGGAGAAAATTGGCTTTCTGCAAAACTAAACCATAAGCCTTTCCTTTGACTTACCTTGCATGTAGTCGTAGGTCCTTTATATAAACTTTTTCGTGTCACTTGCCGTACAAATCAGATGTACTGACCCGTTGTCGGGCTGTAACCTTCGGTGTTGCAGGTTTTTCAGACGATCAGTAAGGTGCGTTTAGGGGTTGCGAGTCTACACTCAGCATGTTCGCATGTGGCTGTTGATGGGACTCCACGTTATTTGCTTTTGCTTCCGCTATATTTATATTGAATAAGCTAGCCTTGAGCTATGCAACTTGTTATTTATTTACTCTGGATCATACGTTGTATTAATGATGCACTTGTACTTTGATATACATCTATTATACTGTGTGTGCCAGCGAGTTCGATCCAGGGACTGGCACTTGAACACAGAGACTTCAATTCGGTGTGAATTGGGTCGTTACATGGCGGCTCCGGCGACGTCGAGAGGATTCGGCGAGCGTTGGAGCACGACGAATTGGGCGAGCGCCTGGAGGAGTGATCTTCGTGCGGAAGGAGTGTTGATCTCCAGAAGATTCCAGCTGCGATTCCGGTGGGGTCCTGGGGCTTCGAGGGTGTGGAGTATAAACTCTCTCTTGACGTCGAGGGGCTTCATCTTGCTCGGACTCGGAGGAGAAGGTGTCCAAAGTGATGTGGTAATAGCCATCAACACTTAGGACATCTCTGTTCTTCGGCAGCCGAGGGATATTGGGATCCGGGCGATCTACACGATCATCATTAGTCCAATTTCTGGTCAGATGGGGAGGATATTCTTCGAAGCCACATCGTTGAAGTTAACTGAGGGAATTGAATTTCCGCAGTCCTTTCCAATCTCTATGAAGACATTCACGCAAGATCTGATTGTTGTTCATGGTAATATTGCGCAAATGATTAATCTCGTCCATCAAAGCTTGCTTCTGAATGAAATCTTGGTTGATGTGATGTTGAAGCATTTGCTGGGACCGAAGAGAAACTTCCATGTGATGCACTGGCTTGATAAACTTCGAGCGAACATTACACTGAGTCAAACGGGCGCGGATGCCAGTGTGCTCAGCATATTGATCGTTGGGTCGAGCAACAATCTGCAATACTTCCCTAACAGGTGGAGTGAAAATCTTCGGGAAAATTGACACGGGGAATGGCACGTCCCGAGAGTAATTGCAGATGGCCATCAACCATGGTGCATACGGCTTGTGGGAATTGTGATCATCAGCACAAGACACCAAAGTTCTGATGAAGTAGTCTTCAAAATCGAAAGGATGACCATGGACTAACTTCAACAGAGCAAGTTGTACGTCATTGGGAATTGGAAAATCATCGTGCACATCGAGCATTGGCATCAAAGTCTTCGAAAGAATATAAAACCATGCCTTTGCTTCAAAGACTAAGTGTCTTGACTTTGGCTCAGTCGGATAGGTATCTCCTACGACATCTGGATTCATTATCGTTGAAAATTCAGCAGGAGTTGGAGGAGGTAAGTCATGAAGCTTGTGTGGTAATCCTTCGAACCGAGGTAAATTAATGATGGCCAGAAACTGATCGACAGTCATGTGAAATACTTGGCCTTGAATCATATAATCAAACTTCCACGTCTTCGAGTTCTCTGGATCACCAGTGACATAGAGCGTTGCATAAAATTGCTTGATAAGCTCGGGATTGTAGCCACAATCGAGAGCAAACATCTTGTGAGCATACAGACCATCAATTGTTTCGGCAACATTCTCGAAACATGAAGTGGAGTACACCGAAGGCATATCGAGGTATTGATGTTGGAACACTCTAGCCTTGTTGTACAACACACGAGTATAATAAATGGCTTGCTCTTGGGTCCAAAACCGAAGAGAATATGCACTTCTGGGCTTCTCGTAGGGATTGGTCCCGAAGAAAAATGGCTTGTGTTCACGCCTTTTGAAGATGGGGCCTCCACGAGGAACATCTGAGCGGAACAGTGGCAGCATTTCTCTCGGATGAGCGGAATGAAGCAGCTCATCAACAGGAAAAACTTCGGCAGCATTGTCTGGCATTTGGAAAACAGGGTCAGCAGGGCGAGGAATTGAAGATGGAATGTTGACAATGTCCTGAGCTGGGATGGCTGCAGGAGCATTTTCCTCGGCCTGTGCTTCGACGGCAACTCCTTCGTCGGTGTTGGCATTTTGTGCAGCCTCTTCATTTTCCATGGCCTCCAAATCTTCATCTAGTTGTGCAAAAGCATCAACCATTTCTTCGTTCGAGGAACTTGATGAGGAGGAGGAAGAACTGGCACTCGAACGGTCATCTCCAGAACTATTTCCTTCGACAGGATCTTGACGAGAAGAAACTGTCGTGATATCAACATCAGCGTCTTCTCCTTCATGCAGAGTCTGGGCAGAGGAGTAATCTTTCTGAGCAGAGGAAATGGGGACTTGAGTTTCTTTCTCGACATGAGCAGCTTGCTCGGTCTCTGCATGACCTTGGGTTTCGAGGGCAGGGGTGGTCGATGGAATGACGTGAGGTGGTGATGGTGGGTTTGGAGGTGGTGAGGGTTGGCGAGGTGGAGGTGGAGGTGTTTGTTGTCGAGGTGGAGGAGTGGCTTGGCGAGGGGGTGGAGTTGTTTTACGAGGAGGGGTGGGTTGCTTGGGGGTTGGTGCAGTTTCTTGTCGTGCTGATGCAGCAACGACCTCGGCAGACTTGGCCTTCTTTGCATTCTTCTCGATCTCTGGCGTCCCACGCGCAGAGGTTGGAGGTGCAGACTTTCTCTTACGAGATTGTCTCTTGTACAGGGCATCATTGTGCTCTTTGCATACGGCCGACACAATTTGTCGAACCTTTTCATACACAGCGGTCAGATTTTCCTTCTGAGCCCTTCTGGAAGCTTCAGCGGTGGCAATCTTGGATTTGAAAAACTTACGGGACTCAATGTCCTCGGTTTCTTCTTGAAGTTGTCTGGAGTAAAAATTCACTTGCTCCTTGTCCTTGCGATCCTGGGTGATATACCCTTCCCAGCTAATCATGTATCGAGCAACATGCTCTTGGATTTCAGCAGGAACATCATCCTCGACAGTGACTCTGCTCGGTGTGGTAGCCATCTTCCAGAGGATATGAGAAATATTAGCAGCATCCCAAGGAGCATGGGCAGCAGATTCTCCTTCGTTGGAACTCTCTTCATCGGCACGAGGGCCGGAAACAACAGGTGCAGCAGGTGCAGGTGCAGGAGCTGGAGCGGCTCGAGGAACTGGGACAGCTTGAGCTTTTTGCCTAGCCTCCTTGGCTTTCTTCTCGGCCTCCTTGGTGGCCTTGGCAACAACAATGGGTTTGGTGACGGCACTAGGGGCCACAACTTTATCCTTCGAGGCACTTGGGGCCTCAGCATTTTTCTTCGCAGCACTTGGGGCTGCAACCTTTTCCTTCGTGACTGTGGGAGTCACAACTTTCTCGGTGGCGCTGGGGGCCACGACCTTTTCTTTCGGTGAAACAGGAATGTTGCCTTCAGCAATTTGTCGGCGGTACTTTTCACTGACCAAATGAAGAATGCCTAGCTGTTGAGCAACCAGAGCCTTTTTATGCTCGGGCTGGCTGTGAAAGTTCAGGAGCTTGGAATTTGTCAAGTCCTTTGCTTCTTGTTCTTTTTTCTTTGCCAGCCTTTCTCTACGTTGAATAAGTGTTTCTTCATCCTCAGAAACTAGAGCTTTCTTTCCCTTCGATTTAGTCGAAGGTTTTGGTTGGCGAGCTTGAACTGGAGGAGCAGATGAAATGGGCGGATCAGTGACCAAGTTGGTCAAGTCAATATTTGCTCGAGGAGCCTGTGAAGCTGGCTCCTGGATCCTAATGCCCTTACTGCTCGGCTTCTTTTTCAGAGGAATGTCCTCGACATCATCCTCTGTACCAGGGTCTTGATCATCTGAATTTACTTCTTCATCAGAGCTCGCATCAGGTGGCGAGACAATTACCACCTTTTTCTTTCGCTTGGCTGATTTCTTGCCAGCCTTCTATTTGGCACTTGGGCCAACATCTACGGTGCCCTCAGCAGCAGCAACCTCCTTTTTAGCTTTGTCTTCTTTTCTCTTCTGTGCTCGCGCTTCCCGAGCATCAACCAGCTCTTGAAAATCGGTAGGAGTTTTCAGAGAGGATGGATGAGCATCAGCTGAAGGAGGTGGTCGATTATCTTTCGTCCACTTTGGCCTTAACGCTTTGACATCAGACCAAGGATTTTTCATAGCAAACAGCCTCTCCCAGCGTGGCATAAGAGACTTGTACTCATACCAACGAAGCGCTTGAAGTCTTCGAATCTCTTGCAGACGGTTTTATCTCGTATGTTCATCCTCACAACCTTCAGGCGTTCTTAACTTCTTTTCGACGATCAACTCTTCTGATAAACCTTCAGAGTTGTTGGTGATTCTTGTTCGGCCTCCTACACGCTTGGGTGCTCTGACATTTCCTTCGATCCCAGACATTTTCCTGCGAAAAAGATAGGTACGAGGGAATATAGGAAAGTTGTGAACAAGAACCAGCGGTTTTCGAGGAAAATCATTTTGAGTGCAGTAAGCATATCGATAAGCATGTCTTGCAGCAAATTTTTCAAGCAAGTGCTAGGCTAGATTTCCATTGGGTGCAAATCTAACGAAGAACCTGTATGAACGAATTGCACAACACAAGTTTATCGATACGTTTCTGAGGAAATTTGCTAAAGTGAGAGAATCCGAGGGATTTCTTACCTAGCGCAGATGGGAATCGACAGAAAACGCTAGAAAACTGATTTCCCAAGATTCAATGATCCAAACAGATCAAACAGACCTAAGAAAAAGAGAGAAAATCAAGAACAAATCTGGATACAATGAACAGGAAAGATTGGAATCGTATCCAGAGCCGTGCATACCCTAACTTGGTGATGTACGGCGACTACGGTGACGCGGAAGAAGTTCCTCGTCGACGGGGAGGTCTCCGACGGCTTCCTTCCGGCAGCAAAGCGGCGAGGGAGTCGACGGCGACGAGCAGCACAGCGGCGCGCGAGAGAGAATTTCGGGAGCAGAGAGACGAAGTCGAGGAAATTGCGATGTCTGAGACGGTGGCAGGGATAAGTATTTATAGGGAGGGGAGGTCTGACATAACTATCAGATCTGATCCAACGGCGCAGATTTAGCGTCTCTCCGCATTCAACGGACGGATTTTGTGGCGGTAATCGCGGGAAAATCCCAACGAACCGAAAGAAAGTTGCTCCACGTCCGAGACCAAACTCATCGAACATCGAGTATAAAAGTAGATAAACGTTCGATAGATTTTCCTTCGGAATCAATGACATTCGAAGGGAATCTTGATCGAGTACATATATACATGTTCACGAGAGAAAAGCACAGATGGGGTAGGGATAGAATAGAGGGAAAACAGGGTCCGATGCTTAATCAATCCGAGGGGAAAACAGTGATAAAACTCGGAGTGGTAAGTGTATAGGACAACACCAAACGAACAAAAACAAACGAAAAGGAAACACGATAGAAAAATAACGTAAGTAAACAACATAGAAAGAAAACATATAATACATGGTACCGATAGTTATGATCTTACTGTACATTGCGTGAGTCCAATATGTTTAACTCACACCTTAGTGCACAGAACCTCTTTTCATCCAAGGGCTTCGTAAAGATATCAGCCAATTGATCTTCGGTGCGTACATGGCTGATAACAATATCTTCTCGCTGAACGTGATCTCGAAGAAAATGATGACGAATGTCAATATGCTTCGTTCGAGAGTGTTGCACAGGATTATGGGCAATCTTGATAGCACTCTCGTTATCACATAGCAATGGAATTTTCTTCACAAGAATACCATAATCTTTCAGCGTTTGCTTGAGCCACAGAATCTGAGTGCAGCATGAACCGGCAGCAATATACTCGGCTTCAGCCGTAGAAATAGATACGCAATTCTGTTTCTTCGAAGCCCAACAGACAAGAGATCTACCGAGAAAATGACATGTGCCTGAGGTAGATTTCCTGTCGACTCGATCACCAGCCCAGTCAGAATCAGAATATCCAACGAGATCAAACTGGGCACCTTTGGGATACAAAAGTCCCAGAGATGGTGTGTGAGCCAGATATCGAAGAATTCGCTTGACAGCAATATGATGTGATTCTTTCGAGTTTGTCTGAAAACGAGCACACATACAAACTGATAGCATAATGTCAGGTCTAGATGCACAAAGGTAAAGAAGCGAACCGATCATCGAGCGATATTTCTTCTGATCGAAAGGTTTGCCCATCTCATCTGCATCTAGATGAACATTCGTAGGCATTGGAGTCTTGATAGTTTTGCAACTGACAAGATCAAACTTCTTCAGGCAATCTCTGAGATACTTCTCTTGAGAAATGAAAGTCCCATTCTTCTGTTGACGGATTTGAAGCCCGAGAAAGAACTTCAACTCACCCATCATAGACATTTCATATTTCTTTGACATCATACGAGCAAATTCTTCACTAATATCAGGGTTAGTGCAGCCAAAAATAATATCATCGACATAAATTTGACACACAAAAAGGTCATTTTTGTATGCACGAGTAAAAAGAGTCGGATCAGTTGTTCCTGGTTTGAAGCCCTTCTTCAGAAGAAAATCCTTCAGTGTTTCATACCAAGCACGAGGAGCTTGCTTTAACCCATATAGGGCCTTGTGCAATCTGTACACCTTATCAGGATTCTTCGGGTCTTCAAAACCTGGTGGCTGCATAACATATACTTCTTCTTCTTCGATTTCACCGTTAAGAAATGCACTTTTGACATCCATTTGATATAACAAAATAACATTGTAATTGGCAAAAGCAAGCATGACACGAATGGATTCAAGTCGAGCAACTGGTGCATAAGTCTCACCGAAATCAATACCTTCAATTTGAGTGTAGCCTTGAGCAACCAGTCGAGCTTTATTCCTTACCACAATGCCATCTTCATCTTGCTTGTTGCGAAAAATCCATTTCGTACCAATGATATTATGTTTCTTGGAATCAGGTCTATCAACAAGGGACCAGACTTTATTTCTCTCGAACTGATTTAGTTCTTTGAGCATTGCAGTCATCCAGTCTGAGTCCTTCATGGCTTCATCAAATTTTGATGGTTCTAGCATGGATACAAACGAGAAATTTCCACAGAAGTTAGCTAATCGAGTACGAGAACGAGTGGTGGGACGACCTGGAAATGAATCTCTTCGAGTATTGAGTCGACGTCCACTCTTCTTCGAACACGAGGTAAAACTCCTTCATCATCTTGTGGATCCGGTTGTCCTTCGGGATCAGCTTGACCTTCGGGATGAACATTTTCTTCGTTTACGCGTTCTCCTTCGACCTGTACATCATTTGCTTCAGGATGTTGATTTCCAGCGCCCCGGGCTATGTGTGGGAACATTGGACCATCATCATCCTTGTTTGCTTGACGTGCATTTCCATCGACAGGTCGAATATCTCCAATAGCCATGTACCTGATAACTTCATCCAAAGGTGGTTCATCCAGGTTAAGAGGTAATTGCTCTTTTTGAGAGCCGTTAGTTTCATCAAATCGAACATTTACAGTTTCTACAACTTTGCCAAGATGAGAGTTGTAAACTCTGTAAGTGTGAGAATTCGAACCATAACCTAGGAGAAAACCTTCGTGAGCCTTTGGAGCAAACTTGGAGCTGTGATTCATATCTCTGATATAACATGGAGCACCAAAAACCCTGAGATATGAAACATTTGGATTTTTACCAATAATAAGTTCATGTGAAGTTTTCTTCAAAAACTTGTGCAGATAAACCTTGTTGATGATATGGCATGCAGTATTGATTTCTTCAGCCCAGAACCTGATAGGAGTCTTGTATTTAGCAAGCATTGTTCTGGCCATTTCAATAAGTGTTCGATTCTTTCTCTCGACCACACCATTTTGTTGCGGTGTATAAGCAGCCGAGAATTCATGAGTAAAGCCATATTCATCAAGAAAATCTTCGATATGAGTGTTTTTGAATTCTGTACCATTGTCACTTCTGATATGCTTGAGAGATAATTCATATTCAGTCTGAGCTCTCTTTGCAAAAGTTTTGAAGATTTCAACAACCTTGCTTTTGTCATCTAGAAAGAACACCCAAGTATATCGAGAGAAGTCATCAACAATAACCAGACCATACTTGTTACCTCCAAGACTAGCATAATTTTGAGGACCGAATAAGTCCATATGAAGTAATTCAAGAGGACGAGTAGTAGTCATTATATTTTTTGCTGAGTGATGTTTCTTGGCAATCTTTCCCGCTTCACAGGCACTGCATAGACGATCCTTATCGAATTTCACATTGTCAATTCCAACGATGTTCTTCTTCGAGATAAGAGTTTGAAGGTTTTTCATTCCTGCATGCCCAAGTCTTCGGTGCCATAACCAACCAGAAGTGGCTTTGGCCATTAAACATGTGGACACAGCAGGTCCCGAAGAAAAATCGACGACATAAAGATCACCTTTGCGATATCCTTCGAACACGAAGGAATAATCATCCTGTGAAAAGACAGCACAACGAGAAGCAGAAAACAGTACAAGCATACCCATATCACAAAGTTTTGAGATAGACATAAGATTATATCCAAGTGATTGAACAAGCATAACCTTATCGATATGCTTATCCTTCGATATAGCAACCTTACCCAAACCAAGTACTTTTCCTTTGTTGTTATCACCGAAGGTAATGTATCTCTATGAAGATTCAATGAGTTTGTCTTCGGTGAACAAATCTTTGTCTCCGGTCATATGATTTGTACAGCCACTATCCATGACCCATTCGGATCCACCGGAGACATAGCCCTGCAGAAGAATTAGTTCTTCTTAACCACCCACAAACGAGCAGGTGACTTAGAAGGCATGGAAGAGCTAGATGGGGCAGCAATATTATAGCGAACAGGATTGCATTGTCTATCTGGACCATCAAGCACACCATAAATATAATTCCTCGATGAGGGGTTAGAGTACTGATGAGTAACAACAACTTTGGTGTTATCGTTACGATGACGATAAATATTTCTATCGACACGATAGTATTCCTTCTGGGGAACATTTGAAGCAGACACCAAGGGTTCATTTCTATCCTCGAGAGAATAGTAGTGATTCGGTGGTACCGAGGATTTTCCCTGCATAGAATGGTTAGGGGGCAGTTTTTCTACGAGAGATTTGCGAACCCAAATCTGTCGCTTATAGAAACCATTCTTCGGAGGAGTACCAACGAATTCAGCTGACACCTTTCCTTCCTGATCTTTGACAAGCTTGTAGTCAGAATCAAGTGATTCATCAACAATAGCTTTGTCAATTTTGCAACTGAAACCTGAAAGGTTAGCAATATCAATGGGCTTTTCTTTCGCAAGAACCCAGACAGTTTTAGGATACTGCTCGGGTTCCCAGTAGGTTCCATCAGGATTGATTTTCCTTTCGAAGCCAACTCCTTCGTTTCGGGGATTCCTGTGAAGAAGAGCCTTTCGAAGGATATCACATAGGTACTGGTGTCCCTGCACACTTTTGAACATGCCTGTTTGAAATAAATCTTTCAACCTGAGGAGTTCCTCGGTAATGGTTTCCTCGTTCGAGGGGTTAGTATCATCGATAACAATAGGTTGCTTTCCTTTCGATCTCTCGGAAATAGACTCAATTTTACTTCGTTCCAAACAGGTTAAGCAAGGTGAAGTAGATTCATTTTTAGCTTCTGAGCCTTGTTGAGCCATGAGCGTGAGGTTGACACTTTCCAACTCTTCATTAGCCTCTCTCAGTTTTTCGAGAGCCATTTTTCCTTGAAGGAATTCATAGGTTAGCTTCTCGTAGTCCACTGAGAGAAGATCATGACGAGAGGAAAGTTCATCATACTTTTCTTTCAGAGCAGTATGCTCATTCTTCAAAGTTTGACCCTTCTCAATCTCATCGATCAACAAAGTCTCAGATTTTTGAATAGTTTCACTTAAAGAATCTAGCTCATCTTGTTGGATAGAAGCAATTTTGGCAAGTTTAGCATAACTTATCCTAGAGTTACTTTCATAAGCAGATCCATCAGAAGTATCGTAGGAATTCTTAGATGAGGATACCTTAGCCTTGGCAATGAAGCAGTAAGCTGAAGATTCATCTTCGCTGCTTTGGTTGGTGAAGAATGAACTTGAAGTCTTGCTCGAAGCAAATGCTAAACCAGAAACGCCATCAGATTCAGAACCAGAACCAGAACCAGATCTTGGGTTTGATTCAGCTTCGGAACCGGATGCATCATCTTCAGAGTTCATCTCTTTACCCAGATAGGCTTTGGCACGATGGGAATTCTTTCGTCGAGAGGAATGTGATTTCGAGGAAGAACCCTCTCGATGCTTGTGATACTTCTTCTTCTTGTCATCATCAGAACCGTCTTTCTTGTCTTTTCTGGACTTTGAATCATATCTCTTCGACTCATAGTTTTTTCTCGATCTGTGAGACTTGCTCGAAGAATTGCTGTGAGAATGCTTTGATCTATGTTCAATTTCCCAGAGAGGACAATCAGCAATGAAATGACCTGGCTTCTTGCACTTATAGCAACAGTTATCTTTCGCTGAAGAGTTTCTGGATGATGATCGATGCTGTGATGAATTGTTTGAATGTCTTGAAGAGTAGTTTTTCTTCGGTGAAGAGGAGTTCCTTCTCTGAAAGCGATTGAATCTTCTCATTATCAGTGCCAGATCTTTTCCAATGTTCTCGGGGTCATCTGAGGCACAACCCGATTCAGAACTAGCTTCAGGAGAGGAGTGATGTGAAGCTCTGGCCTTCAGTGCATGAGATTTTCTTCGTGTCCCATTAATATCTCGTTTTTCATCTTCTTCCATCTCGAAGGTATTAAGTCTCTCGAGAATATCAGCGGCAACAAGATCCTTCAAATCAGTCCTTTCCTTGATCATCAGCACAATGTGATCGAAAGAATCATCAAGGGAACGGAGCAAAGTTCTGACAATAATCCGATTGGTAATATCTTCGGCGCCGAGGGAAATCAGTTCATTTGACAGCGCAGTGAGTCTGCTGTATATGGAGCTAACTTTTTCTCCCTCGTGCCTCTTGAAACGATAGAACTTGCTTCGAAGGGTGTCAATACGAGCATCTTTCTGAGTAGAGACACCTTCACCAATCTTCTCGAGATAATCCCAAACACCTTTGGCCGAAGGAATATTCTTGACCTCATGGTATTTCTCTGGAATCAGATGATTTGTTATGAAGACCCAGACTTCAGTATCTAGTTCTATCTTCTTTTCCTCTTCAGGAGTGATGGCATTTGTGTCTTTGACAGTTACACCATTTTTGACAACTTCCCAAGCGGCAGAGTTGATAGCCATGATATTCCTCTTCATTTTGTCCTTCCAATAGGGATAGTCCTTCCCATTGAAGATAGGGATTGGTTCCCCCGAGCGAACAGCTGCAAACGACATTCTTAGAAACACTCCAGGTTGTTAGACCAAAATACGCAGAGCGTAGGGAGTGCCTAGCTCTGATACCAATTGAAAGCTCAAGAATGATCAGAGGGGGAGGTGGTGAATGATCACTTCTAAAAATTCTAAGGAACTTAGAAGGAATTCATGCAAACTTCGAAGGACTAAGAACATCTCGAAGGAAATACAGTATCGAAGGTAATGCATAGCTCGAAAGGATTAAGGGCGAAGGGAAACATCGAAGGCAAACAGGCTACGAGTAAATACTTAATTTAAATGTATGAAGGAAAACGAGCCTGACACGACGATGTTTCGTAAACCAGTTCACACTCTGCAAAGTGCTACGTCTGGTTGGAGGGACTGGTGATTGAACACCTGGAGCAAAACTCTCTCCGTCCTATTCTCCACTGCAACAAACTCCTCGAGCTTGTCCAGTTTTCAATCGTGGTAGATGATTCAGGACATCTCCGAGACCTTTACAAACTTCCTTCAACAGTGGAGCAGCCGACCCGAAAGATAAAAAGATCGGCTAATCTCGACCTAAGTCATAGTGAATTGCTCAACTCAGCTCAGACTTGGGATTTTGGTTTTCTCTCGATGAATCTCTCTTGGGATGCTCATAGACTTCTGTCTTAGAATCTTCAGTGGAGCAGCCGACCCGAAATGGCGGGTAGGTGCGGGGTATTTATAGTTGGCGATCCCGATGGGTAAAATGACTGAAGTGACCCGATGCAACCGCTTGACGCGTGTCCACAACGATCGGATTCCAATCACTACGCAACTTTACTTGAGGAACAAGTAAGCTGACTTACCGAACGAGTTCTCTCTCGAAGGCACGAAGTGCGATGACTTTGCCTTCGAGCTATTTACTCGACTCAGCAAGATTTCTCTCGGTAGGCTTTTGTGGGTTTAGGTTGAGCAGAGCAAATTCACTTCGACTAAGATCTCAACTAGCAAACCCCTCTTGATAGTACGGTTTTTCTTACGACTCAAGAAAGTAAAGAGAAACTAGTAAAAAGACTAAGTCTTCGACCAGCTTCAGCTTTCTCCTCGTTGCGCTTTTACTCGAGAGAGACTTTTTCTTCGACTACATTTTTAGGGGTCGACATCCTTCAAAGGGTTCGGTAGATGACAGCAGCTCTGCTGCTGTCACATCCCCAAAATTTTCAAATTTTGGAATGTTAATAAATAATATAATATTGATTGACTTGGTTGAATTTTAGAGTAAATGAAAACTTTTCATTTGAGTTTTTGTTTAAACCTTTACAAACCATTTAATAAATTTTGGATAATCATTTATCCAATAATAAAAATCTTGGTTGTGAGGTTTATTGAAAATTCAAAGAACGATTTTCTTTCTTTTATCTTTTTGAAATTTGGTAGGAACCACAATTAAATATTTAGAGTGAGAATAAAATGACTTTCTCAAATTTATTGTGGTCCCATAATCATTCTTGAATTCTTAATGGAGTTTATTTGATATCAACATTCAATGGATATTTAAATATTTCCAATAACTCAATTAATATAATGAGAGGAGGTAATATGACTTCTCCAAAAAAACAAAATGTATTGGAAATATTTAATAATGTCTTCAATGAGTTTTTGTTATTAAAAATCTATTTATAAAATTTATTCAGAGAGGGAAATATATTTTCCTAAACTCTTGATATTTTATTTGGTCTATATAAATTTTCTGATTTATTTGAGAGTTATTATTTCAAAGTTAAAAATAAGAAACTGAAATCCTAAATCTATTGGGTCGAGCCCATATCTTTTTTCTATCTCTTTTCTCTTTCTTTTTTTCCGTCTTGGGCCTATCCTCCCGCTAAGGCCCATAGCCCTGACCGTCTTCTTCCTCCCTGTTCTTTTCTGTGTACGTGAACTAACACACACAAACACCATGAACCTGGACAAATTCCTTCCCTCCATTCTACTCCATCCTTGATCGATTCAATTCAGAACCTACACAAAAATTGTGGACAAGTTCATGAAGAATCCATTCATGGAAACAAACACGCGTTTTAATGCTTTTAATTGTCCATAATTTTCTCCATAAATGCCATTAAATCTATTTCCAAAACCTCGCTTTTAATGTTCATTATTTCAGCATGAATGTCATTAACTCAATTTCCAAAACCTCGCCCACTCTCCTTCTATGGACCTCCCATGACCCTATAAATACCACCCCTAGGACCCCTTTGAACCACACATCCCCACGCAGAAAGTCCCTCTCCAAAACCCTCTCATTCGTTAGCAATTCATCGTCGGAGATAGGATGCATCCACACTTCCGATGAAGATTGCGTCACCATGGAAGGTACCTATGACATATTTCTTCCTCTAGTTTCTTCTCCGTTCCTTTGCGCACCGTTGTGACATATTTTTCCTCTCGATTGCAAGGCCGGAGCACGCCGTCCGTGTCATCGTGCTCTTCATGCGTTCTTCTCTACTCCGACGGAACTTCTCGGCTATCCGTGGGCGAACCTGGAGCTATAACCTTGTCCATCAAGTCGCCCAAATCATCCTCTTCCCTGTTCGGCTGTTCATTGACGCCCGAGACCATTTTCCAAAATTCCGGCGAGATCTCCGGTGAGCTTTCTCCCCTCTTTGTTCATCATTTTATTTTTTTAAAATCGAATGGGTACAGACCTATCAGAACTCGCCATTTGGCATCCTTTTATTAATCCCGTAATTCATTTTAGCCAAAATAGTCAAACTTCAGAAAATTCATATCTTCTAGCCCGTAAGTCGGATTTCGACAAATTTTATATCCCTGGATTCCTTGGAAAATGTAGTTTATTATTTTCCAGTAATATTCCACTTTTGATAATTTGAAATTTAACTCAAATTTATTTCTATAATTTGAGTATATTTGATATACATCTTATTCTATAATTTATTTGGAATATTTTCTTCATCAAATTTGATCCTTAAAATCAAATCTTTCTGTTTGGACAATTGTCACATTCTTTTCATCATATAAATACACTATTTTGACCTCAAACCTTCGTCTTAGCTTCCATTTAGTTATATCTCTTTTTTATATAAATTTGGCTACAAAAATTCAATCTTCTCAACAAGATCATCACGATTTCTATCGGATCTTTTTGAATCCAATCCAAGAATTGATTTCCTATTCAAATATGCATATGGACAAACCAACTGAGTTTGACATACTCTCCATCCAATTGATTTTATAATCAACCTCCAACATATCCAATTGATTTTACAATCCTCGGATATATGATTGCCATCATATTTCCATCCAATCCAACTTGATCCTATCTCAACCTATCCATGCCATAGTAATTAGTTTATTAATAGTAATAACTAAATATTTATGTTGTAATTGTATCTTATTTGGATCTTCACTTTGGATTGAGTTGTGTGTTGAAGTGTTTCTCTTTTACCGTTAGATATATTGTAACGAGATGGAGAGATGACTACGAGTAGAATATTTCATCGTCAGGATCCAGGCAAGTTACTCTTTTGATCATGCTCCACTATTACCTATATTTTTTATATGCATTGTAGTCCAACTTAAATATTATGCATTGACAGGATTATATATTATGCTATGCTATTACACCCAGTAGTTCATTGAGGTAGGTCTGAACCTTATATCATTGTCGCCATCGTGTAGAATTATACTGCTTTGCTAAGTAGACGTGGATTGGGAAGTGATCCATTATGAGGTATGAGTGACTAAGTAGTAAACAGGACCAAGATAATCTTAATGAACCACCTGGGTGGAATGGTTGGGGGCACCCTGGAGGAACCAGTGGATTTGCCTGAGTGACCTGGAGATGGCCAGTAATCACTGCGGAATGCCACCCAGGCTTAAAGGGATCAATCATATTTTTCATAACTAGAAGCTTACGTGTGCAGCCACAAGCTATTATGGGCTCTGGCTTGGTTGATTAGTTGTAGTGACTCTTACTAGGTGGTGCTACGAACGTAGTTATGAGTAGGTGGGATGGGCACCGCCAGAGTGAGGGAAACTCTTCTAAAAGACCATGTCTCGACCTTCCGGTTCTCATACAACATGTAGTGTGACGAACTAAAAGGGAGGTGGTCGAGTCTTGTGGGGAAAAGTGCACAAACCTCTGCAGAGTGTACAAACTGATCATGATTAGCCGTGTCCCCAGTTACGGACAACTTTGAGCATCTAGAAGTGGGAATGTTGACGGATCTCATCATATTTAATTAATCAATCGGGTTTAATCAACTTTGGGAAATAGATTGACTTGGAGAAACCAATTCAATCATATTATGAGCTTTGTAGTACTGTTATGATACTCTTTGAGTAGGAAAAAAATCATCTTTATGCAAATTGAAACTTAGAGCTTTTCCACCAGCCAAATTGCATGTAGAAGTTAGGTCTCTGTTATATATATTATTTTGGGAGTAACTTGCCGTACATTCAAAGTACTGACCCATTTTGGGCTGTAACCTTCGGTGTTGCAGGATTGTATATGACGAGTAAGTGATGCGATGTAGGGTTACGATGTCTACACTCAACTTTGCCGTTGGTGTTGATGGGACTCCACTTATGTATTGTTTGTTTCCGCGGTGTATTCTAGCCCAAAGGCTATAAGGTAGTAAATACCATGTATTTATGTTACTTTTTGACATGTGATTCATGGTATTTCATCGAGTACTGTGTGTGCTAGCATACTGATCCAGGGATAGCACAGAAGCACAGTAGACTTGGTTCCTTTTGGGACCGGGTCGTTACAGCTGCAGCGAGTTGTCCTTCGACCTTCTACTTGCAAACTCCATTCTTTCGGAACCTAAGAATCTGTTTATACTCGAAAACAATATTAGTTCCACTTCTGCTTTGTCCAACAATGTCCAAAACCTTCGGGGGCAAAACTTGCTCTTACAATACCTACCTGTCAAGGCATTTCCATAGCCTTTCCGAGATATATTTCCATGCAACATCCACCTCTTCATGACTTGATCTTCATGTCATATATGTTCCTGCTACATTGGCAGCGGCATACATTGCATACATCATGAGAGCTACATCTTCTTTATGATTTGAGTATCTTGTAAAGTGTGAAAGATCTTCTATACCCTCTTGTAAATTAGAGTGTTGCCCTTAAGTGAGGAAAAGATCCCAAAGTGGACAAAATAAAAGATCCCAAAGAGGACAAATGAGAGTTAAATAGAAAGAGCCATTGAGGCCAACAAAAAATACAAAAAATAGAAAAAAGAGAAAAAAGAGAAAAAATGAAAATAAAAAGAGAGAAAGGGGCAACACTACTATCCTTTTGAAAGATCCACACTAGTACTCCCTCTTATCCTTGTACTCCATAGAGATGATCATTCATGCATATAGCTATGTGGGGACCTTCACACTTTAGAACTTGGCTTGCATATTCCATGGATGAGCTTTCTCAAACGAACTCGAGGTCTTCATGAGCGAGCAAGTTGGATGCACCCCCACTAGTTCCATTGGAGAGCTTTTCTTAGCTCATATGTGCATCCGTTTCATGGAGATCCCTACTCCTCACATCATATCTATCATTTGGCCCTCTTGCCTATGATTGTCCTCATTGATGTGAGCCTTTCTCACCCTTTTTGTCTTCCTCCTCCACCATATTACTCTCTTTGCCATCCTAAGTGTTAACTCTCGTGCTTACACTCATCCATTGCATGAGTGCTCAAAATATCAAAAAGGAGTGGATCAAATTGACTTGTACCTGGCTAGTGGTCTGGGGACGAGTCAAGATAAGATTCCAAAGAAGACCAAGTGTATTTTTCTCTCGTACTCCCATATCCCCCTTCTTGCACGCAAACACCATTTGGAGACATTCGAGTCACGTACAGCTAAGAGCTCTTGCACCTAATGTTCTTTCGTTGTTTTTTTCAATTTCAATATAGACTCTTGCCTGTTATGACTTGAATTGAATCACATATCTTGATTACTTTACTTTCAAAGTTCTTATATGATTATTAGCATGTCACCACAGAAATTATGTTTGTTATCATTTACCTACTCAAGGACGAGCAGAAATTAAGCTTGGGGATGTTGATACGTCCCAAACGTATCTATAATTTCTGTTTGCTCCATGCATGTTTTGGGTGTTATTGCTATATGTTTGCTACACTTTCATATCTTTTTATAAGATATTTTGGAACTAACCTATTAATGGTTGTAAAAGTGCACAAGTTCTTGTTTTTGTCCTTTATGTGTAGGAATTATTTGTATAAAGGAAAAAATCACAAAAAGGAGCCTTGTAGGAGTTGGACTCTAACTTTCCCGAAATCTGTCCCACCAGACAGGTTTTAAAGATCGCCTCGGAAACACTAGAAGACTGGATCACACGGAAAAACTTAAAACTACAAAGTTGTAGAATTTTGTTTTCCGGTGGATCTAGACATAAAATTCGGCCCAATCGGAGTTCAAATGCTCCTTCTATCCCCGAAATACCGAAGACGTAATCTGGATGACGGGAATCCGAGAGAGAGGAAACCTAGGTCAAAGGACACCACGAAATTTCCTCCCCCTTGGCAGTCGTCTTGAGGGGGAGATCAATATCCAAAGCAGCACCATCTCCAAGGAAGAATAAGGGGGCCAAGGGCCGCTGCCCCCAAGGGCCTTGGCCACCGCCGTGGCCGTGGCCGTGGGCGTCGCCGCCGCCGTGGCCGTCTCCTTCATCTCCTTCGGGCTGCACCTTTCCATCAACAACTCTCCCTCTCACCATGTCTATGTGTGAGTAGTTCCCCCCTCGAGGCTAAGGCTTGTATCTTGATATATGTGGTTTCTCTCTCTCCCATGATGTGATCTTTGTTCTAATCATTGGCTATCTTAATCTAGGGTGATCCCATGATGTTTCTCCTTCTTCTATGTATTGGATTTGATCTACTCACTTGATCCAATCTAGTATAATCCCCGAGACCATGGTGACATCGGTCTATTGGACATGGGTTAGAAGAATATTTTCATGAGTGATTTTCTCTTTTGTGTGTTGATTGAAGATTGAGAGTCTCTTGGTGCTTGTCACCATGGTGATTGTTGTGGTGATTGTTGTAATCTCTTTGGATGGCCGTGGTGACATTGGGAAATCCATAGATTGAGAACTACGAACTTTGAGGTGTGCTTTTGTAGCCCTACATAATTCTCATCCTCTCTTGACCACAAAGGAATGACCTCCGAGTGCGTCTCCATTGCATGTTTTATGGGAAATATCATGTGATTAGACTATGTTAATGTTGTTGAGAGTTTCCACTAGTGAAACTACGAAGCCTAGGCCATGTTTCCACCATTGTTACACCGTTTGTGCTCACTTTTGTCACATGTTTGCTTGCTGCACTTTTTATTACAGATTTATATTACTTTGTTTTGCCGCACCTATCACCCGTATTTTACCATCTCTTCGCCGAACTAGTGCACCTATACAACTCCTAGTTGTATTAGGTGTGTTGGGGACGCAAGAGACTTCTTGTATCTTAATTGCAGGGTTGATTGAGAGACCATCTTCAACCACTAATTCCCTGAGGTCGATAAACCTTAGGTCATCCACTTGAGGGAAATTGCTGCTGTCCTACAAACCTCTGCGCTTGGAGGCCTGACATAGTCTACAAGAATAGAAGCGTGTGTAGACATCACTTGGTAAGTAGAGACATGATCAAGTCAACCTTTTCATTAAGAGAGGAGATCTCCTCTACAGAATTTACCTTCTTACCAGTTGGAGATCGTTCGGTGTGCCATTGAGAGTAGTTCAACATCATCTCGTCAAGTAGCTTTGTGGCAGCACCAAGTGTGGTTGACATGAAAGTTCCTCCCGCGGCTGAGTCTAACAGATTCCGCGAGGAAAGTTTAATCCTGCATAAAAAGTATGGATAACCATCCAGGTAGTCAAACGGTGTGTAGGGCAGTTCTTAACAAGAGATTTCATTCGTTCCCAAGCTTGGGCAACGTGTTCATTATCCAATTGCCTAAAATTCACAATGTTACTTCTCAACTGGATAGTTTTACCAGGGGGATAGTACTTCCCAATAAAAGCATCCTTACACTTGTCCCGAGAATCAATACTATTCTTAGGTAAGGATTGCAGCCACTCCTTGGCTCTTCCTCTCAAGGCGAAAGGAAAAACCTTCTGCTTGACGATGTCTCCATCTACTTTCTTGTACTTTTGCATATCACAAAGCTCAACAAAATTATTTAAGTGCAAGGCAGCATCCTCTCCAGCACCCGAGAATTGATCTTTCATAACAAGATTAAGCAAAGCAGGTTTAATTTCATAAGAAGGTGCTGAAGTGGCAGGTGGAGCAATAGGAGTGCAGATAAAGTCACTGTTGTTGTGACTAGTGAAGTCACACAACTTGGTATTTTCATTGGAACCCATAGTAGCAGCAGATATTTTTGGTATTTTTTATAAGGGACACAAAAGTAAAAAGTGAAAGATAAACTAACAAGACTAAAAAGCAAAGATAAAATTTAGTGTGCAACTCCCCTATCTTGTAGACTGGAGGCCCCGGCAACGACGCCAGAAATTGGCTTGATACGGTGAGGATAGTTCTCTCACTTCTCGTTGGTTACCCCAAGTGGAAGGTGAGATGTAGCGTAGCAGCAAATTTCCCTCGGTGAAGATACCAAGGTTTGTCTCCAGTTGGACTCGCAGAAATACAAGAAGGTGACAATGGCGTCAAAAATTACTTCGGGCTAACGACACCAAAAATTGGGCGGTTGTCGTGACGTGCACACTGAAACAAATAACTTTGCTCCCAACGAGTACAAAGGAGTTGTCAATTCCTCCGGCCTTTCTGTTTACAAAGGATCAACGCAAGAGATAATAGTGCAACTGAAAGTAAATTGAGGGTGTAAACAATGGTGTTAAGATGGACCGGGGTCTCGTGATGTTCACTAGTGATGTCTCTCTCCCAAAAGATGATAAAAGTGCTAGAGAGGTAAACAAATCACAGCTGGGAAATTGACAGGATTATAAATGCACTGCAATGCTAACTATGCTACAAATGAAAGGAAGAGGCTCAAAAGCAATGGGCAGTACGCCAAGGTAAGTAGACCGAAATCCATCTGCATCTACCACGAATCATCCACCTTGAGATATCTATCCAGAACATCTCGCTGGTATTAAGTTGCGAATCCCAACCAAAGTGTAAACTCAAAGCAACAGACAACTGCATTAAATGAACTTTGCGTAAAGTAAACAATCCTTGCACCTGCAGGTACAAGCACCATTGTTTTATCCCTGGTGGAAACAGTACATCCCCTAGTCTCATGTTTCTGTCACTCAAGCTAGACATCAAGGGGCTGAACCCACAATCAAGCATAACGCTCCCTCTTGGAGTTGCGACAAATCACTAGGCCAAAGTAAAATACGGCAACGGAGAACATGCAAGAATTTACTAAAGAACACAAATATAAAAGAGAAACAAATATATTACTCATCACAATCTGAACATAATCTCATAATCCATAGGATCCCAGCAAACTCAGCATAGCAACACAGAAAATTACAGAAGTGCCTCGATCATGTGAGGCAGCTCACGAGGTCTCGAAAGTGAAAGCACAAAGAGGGGAGGAGTACATCACATAGCTACTGGTCACAGACCCGTGGTACAAGGGGGACTACTCACGGCACATCCAGGAGGCGTCCATTGCGATGGATGGTCTCCCGGAGGGGTTCCTCCTTCCGGCAGGGTGCCGGGGCAGCTTCTCCTGGCAGCCCCGAGCTTGAAACGATGGCGGCGGCAGTACAGAGAGGAGAACGGGAATAGCAGATCCATCTTAGGGGTTTCCGTCACGGGGGGTAAATATAGGCCAAAGGGGGCACCGAGAGGGGCCACAGGGCAGCCAGGAGGGTGCCTGGCGCGGCCTAGGGTGGGGCCGCGCCAGGGACCCTTCTGGAGTCTCTGTGGTGGCCCTCCCTTCCTTCCTTGGTGATTCCGGAGGCTTCCGGGACGCTGATTTTTTATATAATTTTGCCAGAATTTTTGGAGAACTTTTAATGGCCGGAAAACCTGGAATACAAAAACAGCAGAAAACAGGAACTGGCAACTGGGTGCACTGAGTTAATAGGTTAGTCCAAATATGATCAAAAGTGTATAAAAGTTCAAGCAAAACATGGAAAATTCACACAAAACATGCATGGATCAAGAAGAAATTATAAGACATGATCCCTTCGTCCTGCGGTACTTTGTTTGTCCGGGGTTTGATCGTTGTATCCTTATATCCAGTTCATACCTCATTCTCAACAAACAAGTTTACTCATCCATGCTTATTACATCTCTTGTGACCTAGTCACTTGCTTGCAAGCTGTTGATGCAATATCACCGAGTGGGCCCAGAGTACCTGTCCGTCACATGGACTGACAAATCCCTCTTTGATCTATTTGCATACTCATCAACATATCTATTTTGGAATGCCCAAAGTACACCTTTATGGCCAGCATATTTCAGTCAGGCGGTGGATGCAAATCAAAGCTTCCTAATAGATAGAAATTGCATATGATCATTACGGTCTAAGGACTAAGTCATATGTTACAAAGTCATTGCAATGCTGAACCATGCGACTTGATCACATCTCAATGCTTTAGGTGGGTGTGTGTCCATCACATCATTCTCCTAATGATATGACCTCATTGTCAATAGGCGGTTCATACCTCATGATCAGGAAACGATGATCATCGATTCCCAAATGATCTAGTATACCTGATTTTAACTAGGGACATATGTTTATACTACACGTGTATTAGTGTTTCTGAGTAATACAGTTCTAGCATAGTATAAAACATATTATGAACAAAACGAATATGTGACAAATATATTTATTAATTTGCCTCTAGGGCACATATCCAACACCACGACCCTCCACCCCATCGAGAAGAGCTGGCACAACCCTGCTGCCAAGGCCACAGTTGGGACACCGGCCGACCACCACACCGTCGTAGTCCATCGAGGCGCCACCGCTGAGATATCTGAATATCGAAGAAACGATATGACTTCCTCTTGTGTCGCCTTCTCCTGGCGACATAGGGCGAATACCTTAGTCACCCAGCCGCCTCCATCTCCACCCTTCTCCCTTCCCTCGTCCCCCCCCCCCCGATGCTATCACCGATGAAGGGGGCGGCGAGGATCTGCTGCATCTTGGGTGTTGTGCGGTCGTGATGACCCACAAGTGTAGGGGGGGTCTATCATAGTCTTTTCAATAAGTAAGAGTGTCGAACCCAACTAGGAGCAGAAGGTATTGACAAGTGATCTTGAGATAGGAATAACTTCAAGTACTGAAAGGTAACTTTTTATGGGTTTTCTGGTATAAGCAATAAGAGGGTAAAAGCAAATAAAGTAAATTATGATAAGGTGCAGCAAGGTGGCCCAGTCCTTTTGTGCAAATGATAAGCCAAAGGATTTGAACTTATAAGGGCTAAAACGTTCTTGAGGACACACGGGAGAGATAGTCATGTGCCTTCGCCATATTCCGTATCGGTACTATGTTTTGTATTGATAAGTGTTGTGTGGATGGACCTATGCTAGTGCACTCTCTAGAATAAGATAAGCACACTCTTATGATTAAGCCTCTTTCAATCATCCGCAAATACAAGAGAGAAATTAAGGCAAAATCCTAACCATAGCGATAAAATCTAGGATCCATCAATCCCTCGTGGAAAAGTGTGCGAACTGGGGTTTAGGTTTCTATCACTCCGGCAACCCACCATAAGCATACTTTACACACAATGCATTCCCCTAGGTCCTTAAAAAGGCGAAGTTTGTGTAGTCGACGTTCACACAACACCACTAGAAGAATAACACCACAACTTAAATATCAAATAACACATATTACTTCAACATCATATGGCTACTAACAACTATACTTCTCCCATGTCCGCAAGAACTAAAGGAACTACTCACAAGACATAAAAGAGATCATGATCAGTGGTGATAAATATATGATAAACAATCTGGTCATAAAAACGTTTCGCCAACAAAACTCAATAGCATTCACAACAAAGAGTAATCAACACCGGTAGAGTAGAGGGGATGGATAGTATGGGTTTACAACTTGAATTGCAATGGTGAGATGATATGGGATGAAGATGGAGATGGTGTTGATGGTCAGGATGATGTTGATGATGATCTCGATGATGCCTGTGATGATGGTGATGATGATGAAGACGATCTCCCCCTCTGGGAGGTGTTCTCCCAGGAAGAATCTGCACGTCGTAAAGGTCATTTCTTCTCTGTAGGTTTCCGCCACGGAGTGGTGGCAAAACTCCGGAAACTCTTCTTGTTCTAGGTTTTTTAGGTTACGATGAACATATAGGCCAAAGGGGGGTCCCGGGAGTGGGGCCCACCTCCCAGGCGGCCAGGTGGTGCGACCAGGAGGGGGGTCTCGCCACCAGGGCGCCTGAGAGCCTGGTGGCCCCCCTTCGGGTGCCCTTCGGCCAGTCTTCGTTATATCTTCTCGAAATTAAACCCCGTGATTTTCAGGTCATTTGGAGATGTGCTGATATGGCCACTTGATGTGCACTTTTCCCCGCTGATTCCTGTGTCTGCTGTTTCGACACCGGAAAGTTGCAAACTGTGTAAAACAAGCCAAAACACTATAACAACACCATAATATGAAATATATCAATGAATAGAGGTGAATTAAAATATAAAATAGTGATGCATTTTGGACGTATCAGGTGGCAGCAAGAATGCTATCGTGTTGGGTGTCGGCCGATCCCGCTGCCGCCGGATGGATCTAGGACGCACCGATCATCATGGCGTGCATACACGGGCTAGGTAGGGCGTGATGACGACCTTTTCCCGCGTGTGACGGCGTCGTACTTCGCTGCGGTGGCGGCTCGTGATCCGGCTGCTTGGAGCGGCGGGATCCTGGAGGCGAGCGCGATCCGACATTGTAAGTGGAGGTGCGGCTGCTCCCCGATGATGGCAACCCTTTTACTACGGACCTGATCTCTGATCTCACACGATCCAGATGTTCTTGGGCCGTTGATACATCCCAAACGTATCTATAATTTATGCTTGCTCCATGCATGTTTTGTGTGACTTTGCAATGATTTGCTTGAACTTTCATACACTTTTGAGCATATTTGGACTAATCTATTAACCCAGTGCACCCAGCTGCCAGTTGCTGTTTTCTGCTATTTTTGTATTTCAGGTTTTCCGGCCATTAAAAGTGCTCCAAAAAATCCGGAAAATCAGAAAAAAAAATCAGCGACCCGGAAGCTTCCGGAATCACCAAGGCAGCGGAGGGGGCATCACAGGGACTCCAGAAGGGTCCCTGGCGCGGCCCCACCCTAGGCCGCGCCAGGGGGCCTCCTGGCTTCCCTGTGGGTCCCCTCGACACACCCATCCGCCTATATTTAGCCCTCGGGGTGGAGACCCCTAATATCGATCTCTTTTCCGCAAACTCGCCTCTGTACCGCCGCCGCCGTTTTTAGATCGGGGCTGCCTGGAGAAGCTTCCCCGGCACCCTGCCGGGAGGAGGAACCCCCTCCGGGAGACCATCAATAGCCATGGACGCCTCCCGGATGTGCCGTGAGTAGTCCCCCTTGGACCATGGGTCCGTGACCAGTAGCTATGTGATGTACCTCTCCCCTCTTTTTGCTTCCATTTTCGAGACCTCGTGAGCTGCCTCACATGATCGAGGCACTTTTGTAATTTCTACTATTGCTATGCTGAGTTTGCTGGGATCTGATGGATTATAAGACTATGTTCAGATTGTGATGAGTAATATATTTGGTTCTTCTCTTTTATATTTTGTTCTTGATTAAATTCTTGCATGTTCTCCGTTGCAGTATTTTTCTTTGGCCAAGTAGTTTGCTTGCAACTCCAAGAGGGAGTGTTATGCTTGATTGTGGGTTCATCCCCTTGATGTCTAGCTTGAGTGACAGAAACATGAGACTAGGGGATGTGTTGTTGCCACCAGGGATAAAACAACGGTGCTTGTACCCGCGGGTGCAAGGATTGTTTACTTTACGCAAAGTTATTTTAATGCAGTTGTCTGTTGCTTTGAGTTTACACTTTGGGTGGGATTCGCAACTTAATACCAGCGAGATGTTCTGGATAGATATCTCAAGGTGGATGATTCGTAGTAGATGCAGTTGGATTTCGGTCTACTTACCTTGGCATACTGCCCATTGCTTTTGAGCCCTTCCTTTCTTTGCAGCATAGTTAGCATTGCGGTGCCTTAATAATTCTGTCAATTGCCCAGCTGTGATTTGTCTACCTCGCTAGCACTTTTATCGTCTATTAGGAGAGAGACATCACTAGTGAAAATCACGGGACCCCGGTCCATCTTCACATCACTGTTTACACCCTTAATTTACTTTCAGTCTTTACTTTCAGTTGCCACTATTATTATCTCTAGCGTTGATCCTTTGTAAACAGCAAGGCCGGAGGAATTGACAACTCCTCTGTACTCGTTGGGAGCAAAGTTATTTGTTTCTATGTGCAGGTCCTGTCAACTCCCTAGCTAGAAGCTAATTTCTGGAGCCGTTGGCACCTTCTTGTATTTCTGCGAGTCCTACTGGAGACAAACCTTGGTATCTTCACCGAGGGAAATTTGCTGCTATGCTACATCTCACCTTCCACTTGGGGTAACCAACGAGGAGTGAGAGAACTATCCTCACCGTATCAAGCTAATTTCTGGCGCCGTTGCCGGGGACTCCAGTCTACAAGATAGGGGAGTTGCACACTATCTTTTATCTTTGTTTTTCAGTCTTGTTAGTTTACCTTTCAGTTTATACTTTTGTGTCACTTATCAAAAATACCAAAAATACCTGTTACCTTATTAGTAGTTACCACTATGGCTGGTCCTTTTCCCTTTCGTGAGGTTGGTCCTTTTCCCTTTCGTGAGGTTGAAGTACTTACCTTTACTCAAAGAGGTGGTGAAAGTTTGAAAGATGCTTGGTATAGAATAAATGATTCTCAAAAAAGAGCCACCAAGAAGAAATCCACTACTATCTTGCTTAGAAAATTTTATGTTGGGATCACTTCTTGGAATAGGTTTCTTTTAGACACTGCTATCAATGGGAAATTCATAGAGGCCCCAGTTTGGGAAGCCCTTAATGTTATTGAAAATCTTGTTGGAAGTCTCCCAGTTGTTAGTATTAAGGAGGACATTACTTTAGCTCACATTATGAGAAAACTTGAAAAAATAGAGCTAGAGATGCCAAGTATCGATAGGGTGAATGAGTTGGATCGCAAGATTCAAGGGAATTTGAATAGGCTAGATAACTCCATGCAGAAAATTGTCAAAACTTTGGAGACTATTAAATCCCTTGATGAGAAGTACTCTAAGATAGAAAAGATTGGGGAAGTTATTGAAACTCTAGGAACTACCTTTTCCTCAATCAAAACCAAAAAGGATGAAACTCCGGCAAAGAAGGAACCTAAGTTCGTTTACGTCCCCAAGGTTCCTCAAGCTAAAGCAAACACACCCATTGCCAAGAGAGTTGAAACGGTGAAAACTTTGGAGGAGACACCTATCTCTAACTTTAATGAAACTCCAATTGATTTCCCTCCTTTTGATTTTATTCCAAGAAGAATTTTTATTCGTCCTTTATTTGAGAAACCTATTAAGACTAGTTGTACTATTTAAGAGCTTTTTGATGATCTTGATGATGGTTCAATGGATACAACTTGATCTTTTGCATTAAGCCTAGCTAATGGCTTTAAAGAAGCGCTTTCGGGAGGCAGCCCGCAACGAATTTAGGTTCTCCTTTTTGTTTTTCTTCTGTTTTTAGTGGTATTGATGATTTTTACTACTGTAGCAACATCATTGTATCTTTACTTTTCAAGCTTTGTGCCTTTTATAGCCTCATACGACAAGGGAAGTGAAAGTTGTGACATGCTGTCCAGAAAACAGATTCTGTCCCCATGACTAGAAAAATCAGCGAAAAATCCCAGTTCATCTTTTTGAGCTGAATTTTTTAAAATGCGTGCTCTATACAATTACAAATTTTCGTATGTTCTGAGTTTTTTGATTTGAGTTGCAGAAGTATCCCTAAAAAATTCGTTTTTACCGACTGGTCTGCTTTTCACAGATTCTGTCCTGTTTTTCCTTTTCTTCGTTTTGCAAACCTTAATCTTGCTTTTTCAATGCAAAAACTGTTGGCAATCTTGAGAAACAGTAGCTCTTCAAGGTTATGTTTATTTGCAGTAGAGAAAAATTATTTTAGTTGGGCACTAATCTCTCTAATCAGTCTACAATGAGTTATGTATGAAGGGAGTTTTCAAGTGCGCGATGGAAGATGATGAAAGAAGATCCTGCAATGTAAAACACTCAAGCTTGGGGATTCCCATGTGCACACCCAATAAATATTCAAGGAGACTCAAGTGTCTAAGCTTGGGGATGCCCCCGTGCATCCCCTCTCCATCAACAATTATCAGTTCGTCTCTCGTTTCACTATATTTTTATCACTTCATGCATTATGTGTTATTCTTGGAGCGTCTCGATCTTAGGTTTTATTTTTAGTTTTATTTAGCTTTGCTTGCTGTTCATAACAATTTAGAACCCAGATTTCTTTTGTGTGGGAGAATTACACGCTCCGCTTGAACTAGAACTCCTCATAGGATTTGCATGCTTATTATTTTAGCTTTGAGTTGTTCTTTTTATTTTCTTAGCTGCTGCTCTGTTTAGTTGTAGTGCTTTAGTTTTTCTAGAGATTTTCTTTTGTTTTAGGTTGAACTTTCTATAGGTTGCATGTTTTATCATGTTAGAGAGTTTGCCTGTTGCACTGAGTTTTGTGTCTTCACTAGAAAGTAGGTAGTTAAAGTTGTTGTTCTCTTTGTAGTAGTAACTTGCAATAGTTTTGAGGTATTGACTGGAGTAATGTTTGAAATTTTGGTGTCAAGAGCTCGAGCCTATTAGTGATACATGTCGTATTTTGGGCAATCCTTGTGATTTTCGAAAACCAAAAACCCCTATTGAGAACTCTAGCTACTAGATGTATCACTAACCTCTGGAGGGTTCGAATATTAGAGTACACTCACGTACCATGAGTCGAGGATGCGCAAGGATAACCAAAACCCCATACACTCTTCCTCGGGGTACTTGTATCTTTGTGAACCTCCTGATTAGATTGAGAGTTACCGATAATAAGTGCATGAGTTCTTCAGACTAATGTGAGTATTTGAAAGTTGACACTTCCACCCACCTATACTTTTTCTAGCCTCTTCGGTACCGTGCATTGCCCTTTCTCACCTTGAGAGTTGGCGCATACTTCGCCGGTGCATCCAAACCCTTGGCACGATACGCTCTGTCATCATAAGCCTCCTTATATCTTTCCTTAAAACAGCCACCATACCTACCTACAAGGCATTTCCATAGCCTTTCCGAGATACATTGTCATGCAACATCCACCTTCTCATGACTTGATCTTCATGTCATACATGCTACTTGCTTGATCGATGAGCCGCATGCTAGTTGGGCCTTGCCCTAATCATTGCTACATGACGCGCTAGTATCATTGCATATCCTGCTATCCTGGCAGAGGCATACATTTGCATCATGATAGTTATATCTTCTTTATGTGAGTACTTTTGTAAAGTGTGAAAGATCTCCTATATTCTTGTAAAATATAGAGTGTTGCCCCTAAAGTGAGGAAAATATCCCAAAGAGGACAAAATCAAAAGATCCCAAAGAGGACAAATGAGAGTTAAATAGAAAGAGCCATTGAGGCCACCAAAAAAATACAAAAAATAGAAAAAAGAGAAAAAGAAAAATAAAAAGAGAGAAGGGGGCACACTACTATTTCTTTTGAGAGATCCACACTAGTATTTCATCCTCTATCCCTTGTACTCCATAGAGATCATCATCATCCATATAGCTATGTGGGGACCTTCACACTATAGAACTTGGCTTGTATATTCCAATGATGAGCCTCCTCAAACGAGCTCTAGGTCTTCTTGAGCAAGAAAGTTAGATGCACCCCCACTAGTTCCTTGGAGAGCTTTTAGCTCACATGTGAATCCGTTGCATGGCAATCCCTACTCCTCACATCATATCTATCATATGGCCTTCTCTCACCTCTGATTGTCCTCATTGATGTGAGACTTTCACACCTTTTTGTCTTGCTCCTCCACCTTATTTCGTTTTCGCCTTTTAGGTGTCAACTTTCTTGCTTACGCTCATCCATTGCATGAGTGCTCAAAATATCGAAAGGGAGTGGATCAGTTTGACTTTTACCTGGCTAGTGGTCTGGGGACAAGTCAAGATAAGAATCCAAAGGAGACCAAGTGTGAAACTTTAGTAGATAGTTGTTCTCAACAACCTTTTTTCTCTCTTTTTCCCAGTCCCCTGCTTGCACGCAAACACCATCTGGAGACATTCGAGTCACGGACAGCGAGAGCTCTTGCACCTTTTGTTCTTTTGTTACTTTTGTCAATGCTAATATAGACTCTTGCTTGTTAAGACTTGAATTGAATTGCATGCTTTGGTTGCTTTACTTAAAAGTCCTTATATGGTTGTGTGGTGTGTCACCACAGAAATTATGCTTGTTATCATTTACCTACTCGAGGATGAGCAGGAATTAAGATTGGGGATGTTGATACGTCCCAAACGTATCTATAATTTCTGCTTGATCCATGCATGTTTTGTGTGACTTTGCCATGATTTGCTTGAACTTTCATACACTTTTGAGAATATTTGGACTAATCTATTAACCCAGTGCACCCAACTGCCAGTTGTTGTTTTCTGCTGTTTTTGTATTTCAGGTTTTCCGGCCATTAAAAGTGCTCCAAAAAATCCGGAAAAATCAGATAAAAAATCAGCGACCCGAAAGCTTCCGGAATCACCAATGCAGCGGAGGGGGGCCACCACAGGGACTCCAGAAGGGTCCCTGGCGCGGCCCCACCATAGGCCGCACCAGGGGGCCTCCTGGCTGCCCTGTGGGTCCCCTCGACACCCCCCCTCCGCCTATATTTAGCCCTCGTGGTGGAAACCCCTAATATCGATCTCTTTTCCGTGAACTCGCCTCTGTATCGCTGCCGCCGCCGTTTCTAGATCGGGGTTGCCTGGAGAAGCTGCCCCGGCACCCTCCTGGGAGGAGGAACCCCCTCCGGGAGACCATCCATAGCCATGGACGCCTCCCGGATGTGCCGTGAGTAGTCTATTGGAAATATGCCCTAGAGGCAATAATAAAATGTTATTATATATATATTTCCACGTTTGTAATTAATGTTTATATTTCTGTGCTATAATTGCAATGACCTTGACTGTGAGATTCAGAAGAAAACTCATTTGCATGTGTGGAAATGTAAACACCAAGAGTTCCTGGTTTAGCCTCTAAGACCAGCTCATGTGCTAACTGATGATTACGTTTTCTTAATCATGGACATTGTTCTTGTAACAAGGATGTCAGTAGCAATGGGAATATATTGTTAGCAGAACAATGATGTTGAACCGACCCCAGTATTGAATGATATACTTAGAGATCACATCGTAACTACGTTATAAGTCATATCATGAAATGTTATCATATACGTAATTCCTTAGACCATGAGAGTATCGAGTTGCTTCACACAGGAAGACATGCTTTGGTTCTTAGATGAATCCTCCCGTAAATGGGAAGTAGTAAAATAAGTTCTGGGTATGTCAGATGGTGTGGCTAGTGACTGTGATAGTTCAAGAATGGGATTTGCTCCTTCACGATGAAGAAGATATTCACTTCGGGCCCACTCGGTATGACGGTATCCATTATAGTCTGGCCAGACGCATTGTGATTCAGTCACGGGGATACCGGAATAGGATAACGAGAAAAGGGACAAACGAGCAAAGAGGATAACGAGTGGCTTGTGTTCAAAAGTTGTTACACATGGGTGCCAAACTTCTCTCCTCTAACTTTGTCATATATCGCGAAGCAAAGGGAATGGTACATGACTAAACATAATGGTTCACTCGAAGTTTCTTCGTGTATGTGCGGGAGTCAACATGGGTGTCCATGGCTCCGCTGCTGATTATTGGCTATTGAGAAAAGGCTGTTGACCTATGTCCGGAATATGTTCTGAGTCATGTCCGCATTATACCGAACCTATTGGGTCACACACTTAACGAGCAGTAGTCTATTAGAATACTAGTATGGTAGAAGGTTTAGTGGAAGCAAAGCAGAATAGTTCATACGGGTACCGGAAGTAGTTCCGGAGATTTATGGAATTGTTCATAAGGGCACCAGAAGTAGTTCTGGGTATTTAGGATATGTTCGGATCTCTCTGGAGTAGTCCCAGGTGGTTCCGGAACATATGAAAATGGTAATGGGAAAGTTTACGATCAACCGGAATAGTTTCGGTGATCGGTGGACAGCTTAAACAATATGTTGTGTTCACCGGACATAATAACCTTTGCCCGGATGGCTCCGAAACCCATTTAGATGGCTCCGTAACATTCGTTAGAGGTTCCGGAAGGTATTGGAAGTGCTCCAAAAGTGTCCGGAATGTCCCGAAACAGTCCCGGTAGGTCCTGGAAGCTTCTAGAAGGTTCCGGGCAGTACCACCCACTGCCCTGCGCCCCTGGCCTTGGGGGGCAAGCCACCTAGGCTTCCCTGGCCGGCCAGGTGGTGGGGGCGCACCAAAAAGGGGTGGGAGATCCTCCAGGTGGGATTTCCAAATACCATTATGGAAGGTTTCCGGTGGGAAGGTATGTGTAGGTTTGGAAGGCTTGGGAGTCCAAGTTGGACTCCCAAACCTCCTTGAGCTGCGCCCTAGGCCCCTTGGCCACCTATATAAGGTGAGCCAAGGGTGGGGGGAAGACACACAATCAATCCCCAAGGCCTATGCGCCACCCTCCCTCCTCTAAACCCCGTTGCTCCACTTTTAGACCCCGGTTTAGACGCTGTTCTAGATCGGAATCCGTTAGGGTTTTCTCCCTCTAGTTTTCTCGGTGGCGTTCATCTCTGGACGGCGGAGCGCTGCTGGATTGATGCTACGGGATGTGTGGATACTAATGGAGGGGTCGTACCTTCGACCCTTCTTCGAGGAGCTTGTTCATGGGACTTGTCCGTGGGACTAGATCGCGGGACTTGTTCGTGGGATTGATCGAGGGACTGTTCGTGGGAGAACTTGCGAGATCTACTTCCACTACGTCCATGAGCTTCACCAACTCTACTTCCGCTACATCGGTTGGTGAGCCATGACCTAAAACCTTGTATGCAATCTTCTTGGATGATCTTGGGTTCTTGATTCGTAGGCCGAATTTTTTTGTTTTCTACTACGTTTCCCAACATAGTCCCCCTTGGACCATGGGTCCGTGACCAGTAGCTATGTGATGTACCTCTCCCCTCTTTGTGCTTCCATTTTCGAGACCTCGTGAGCTGCCTCACATGATCGAGACACTTTTGTAATTTCTACTGTTGATATGCTGAGTTTGCTGGGATCTGATGGATTATGAGACTATGTTCAGATTGTGATGAGTAATATATTTGGTTCTTCACTTTTATATTTTGTTCTTGAGTAAATTCTTGCATGTTCTCCGTTGCAGTATTTTGCTTTGGCCAAGTAATTTGCTTGCAACTCCAAGAGGGAGCGTTATGCTTGATTGTCGGTTCAGCCCCTTGATATCTAGCTTGAGTGACAGAAACATGAGACTAGGGGATGTGTTGTTGCCACCAGGGATAAAACAACGGTGCTTGTACCCGCGGGTGCAATGATTGTTTACTTTACGCAAAGTTCTTTTAATGCAGTTGGCTGTTGCTTTGAGTTTACACTTTGGGTGGGATTCGCAACTTAATACCAGCGAGATGTTCTGGATAGATATCTCAAGGTGGATGATTCGTAGTAGATGCAGTTGGATTTCAGTCTACTTACCTTGGCGTACTGCCCATTTCTTTTGAGCCCTTCCTTTCTTTGCAGCATAGTTAGCATTGCGGTGCCTTCATAATTTTGTCAATTGCCCAGCTGTGATTTGTTTACCTCGCTAGCACTTTTATCGTCTTTTGGGAGAGAGACATGACTAGTGAAAATCACGAGACCCCGGTCCATCTTCACATCACTGTTTACACCCTTAGTTTACTTTCAGTCTTTACTTTCAGTTGCCACTATTATTATCTCTTGCGTTGATCCTTTGTAAACAGCAAGGCCAGAGGAATAGACAACTCCTCTGTACTCGTTGGGAGCAAAGTTATTTGTTTCAGTGTGCAGGTCATGTCAACTCCCTAGCTAGAAGCTAATTTCTGGCTCCGTTGGCACCTTCTTGTATTTCTGCGAGTCCTACTGGAGCCAAACCTTGGTATCTTCACCGAGGGAAATTTGCTGCTACGCTACATCTCACCTTCCACTTGGGTTAACCAACGAGGAGTGAGAGAACTATTCTCACCGTATCAGCCGTTGGGCGGGTCGACGGCTCTGGGACATGACTGCATGCTACTTCGATAGTGCCTGACGGGCGTCGGCTCTTGGTGATGGCACTGGTAAGTGCTCCTCGTTGGCTACACCAAGTGGAAGGTTGAGATGTAGTCAGCAGAAAATTTTCTTCAATGAAGATACCAAGTGACGAGGGGGTGACCCCACGACTCCTACGGATGAGCCTACCTGGTGTCCATGAAGACAGAAGGCCCATGAAGATACGGCCTCGGCCCGCTAATTGACACCGACGTAGGAGTCTATGACTCACAAGGAAGGTGCAAAGACCTGCCGTACGGAGCAAGCTAGGGTTAGGAAAGCTTACCTGTAAACGTAGATGAACTCCCCGAGACCTGGCCTAGTATATAAGGGCTAGGAGGGGCGACACCAAAGCCAACCAATATCATCCGTAACCCTAGCCTTGAGCGCTCTAGCCTTGGCATCCCCTGTAATCGCATCTCCCCTATCAATAATATCGAGCAGGAGCGTGCCTCCCTGTTTGCCGACGAGCTATCGTCCAACTTGTGCCTCTCATGACTAACCCAGGGTCCCTGACCATGGGATTTGCCGGGGTTGATCCCCGTCAATTGGCGCCGTCTATGGGAACTACACAGGTTGGGATCACGATCTCTGCGGTCCCGTCTCCAGCAAGCTACAACTCAAGGGCAAGAACCAGATCTAGCCCACTCGAAGGACTCAAGATCACGGCGAACATCTCTGCCACCCCATCAAGACCGCTCGAGCTACAGTTGTGCCAGGACCGATACTACGGTAACAGCCAAGTGCAGCGTCAGCGCCGAAGGAATCGACGACCCAGAAGAACGGCGAGGGGCCTCTACGAAGAAATTCCACTCGACGAACCGCGACGCGCAGCGGAGGACTCGCAAATCTTTCGACAACCCACCACCGCCCGGGCACCCTCCGCACATCAAGACGATGACTACGAGATCGAAACCAGCGATCAGTAGAACCATCGCCAAGGAAGAAGGAATCGACGACCCAAAAGGCGCGCATGGGAGATCTACGGCGAGGCTCCAATAAACGAGCCACGACACGCAGCCGCGCAACCGACGACCGCCCGACGACACGCCGTCACACGAGCACCCGCCGTCAGCCAGGACAGCGACTCGGAGACACCGGTGGGCGAGTACTATGACCCAGATCGAAGGCCGGATGAATTTGCCAACCTCATCAAGAACCAAGACATGAGCCAAGGAATCGAAACCGACCCTCGCTTCCACGAACACCCGGATGATCACGAGCAAATCTTCAGAATCTCAAGAAGGAAGAGGCACGCCGGATCTAGCAAACTCACGGCTAGAGAACAGCTGGCAGGACCCTGTACGATCCACAGCTTCGAGGACGATTAGGGACGCGTCAGGGCAGGTCACACTTTGAGGGACTGCCGCCTGTTCAACGAGCTAGCCGCCAACCTCAAGAAGGAGAAGCAAAAAGAAGACGGGCGCAACCGACGACCCGAACAATCGCTGCCCTCAAGCCTGGAAGGACGTCACAGCCTGCTGCAAGAACAGGTGCCCATGATCCAAGAAGGAAGGGTACCGCAAGCACGAAGCGACGCCTACACTCTGCAAGCCAGAGCAGCCGAGAGCATAAACATAGTCGAAGTCTACCAGTTACATGATACGGAGACCAGCATCACGTTCTCACAGGACGACCATCCACCCGCAGTCCCAAGACCAGGGCACGCGCCCCTGGTGCTCGACGCACAAATCGGAGGGTACGACATGGATAGGATCTTCATGGACGGAGGCAGCAGCATGAACATCAACTTCGCCAGCACCCTGCAAAAGATGCTGATCCCACGATCAGCATGGATAAAATCGAGCCCCGAGTTACACGGGGTAGTCCCAGGAGAAGCAGACACATCCCTCGGAGTCATCGAACTCGAAGTTGTATTCGGCAACCGACACAACTTCGCAAGGCACGTCCTCGAGTTCGAGGTACTCGACTGGCAATCGCAGTACCACGCCATATTAGGACGGCCAGCATTCGCGCAGTTCATGGCGGTCCCACACTACGCCTACCTCAAGCTCAAGATGCCAGGATCAGCAGGAGTCCTCACGATCAACGGAAGCTTCATCAAGTCAGATCAATGCGATCGTGACTTCCACCGAATCTCCGACACATTCGGAGCCGAGCAAGAACTCAGAGAAATAGCCATGGTGACGGACAGGAGTACCCTCCCATTGGTGAACCGAAGCAAATCCAAGGAGTACGGACGCGACTCCAGCATCGACAGTGACACAGTCACTCACCAAGTGCACCCGACGGACCCGGACAAAACAGTCTGCGTGTACGCCCACCTACCAGAGGAGTAGGCGACGTCTCTCCTCTCTTTCCTTCAAGACGAGTGGGAAATATTCGCCTGGTGCCCAGCCGACATGCCTGGGATACCTCGCGAATTCGCGGAACACGCCCTACGCATCAAGCAAAACACGAAGCCGGTGAAGCAAGCGCTGAGACGATTCTCGGAGCCCAAGCGCAGAGCAATCGGGGAGGAAGTCAACCGGTTACTCGACGCCCAGTTCATCCGAGAAACAAAGAAAGCCACCTGGATAGCCAACCCAGTGCTGGTGCCCAAGAAAGACACGACCGTGCTGCGCATGTGTGTCGACTACGGACCAGTCAACAAGCATTGCCCGAAGGACCACTTCCCCCTGCCTAGAATCGATCAGATAATCGACTCGACAGCAGGGTGCGATTTACTTTCCTTTCTTGACGCTTACTCAGGATACAACCAGATCAGGATGAAGGAAGAAGACGAAGAGCACACATTGTTCATCACCCCCTATGGAGTATTCTGCTACAGGACCATGCCCTTCGGACTCAAAAACGCAGGCGCCACTTACCAGCGAATGATGCAGGCCTGCTTGAAGGAGCAAATCGGAAGAAACGTGCAAGTCTATGTGGATGACATCGTCATCAAGACCTACAAAGCAGCCACACTACTCGACGACCTGCGCGAAACCTTCGCAGCGCTCAACAAGTACAGAATCAAACTCAACCCAAAGAAGTGTGCATTCAGCGTACCGGCGGGGAAGCTGCTTGGCTATATGGTCTCTGCCCGAGGAATCGAGGCAAACCCTGAGAAAGTCCAAGCCATCACCCGAATGCAAGAACCAACCGACGTCAAAGGAGTACAACAGCTCACTGGAAAGCTCGCAGCCCTAAGCCGTTTCATCAGCAGGCTGGGAGAATGCACGCTGCCTTTCTATCAGCTCCCCAGGAAGGGAGAGAAATTCAAGTGGACGGAGGAAGCCCGACAAGCATTCGTGGACCTGAAGAAAACACTTTCGACCCCACCAATCCTGGCGGTACCCAAGGAACGAGAGAAGCTATACCTCTACGTGGCAGCACGTAACAGTGTAGTAAGCACAGCGCTCGTTGTCGAACGCACAGAAGAAGGCAAGGTCCAGAGCATCCAGAGACCAATCTACTACCTCAGCATGCTCCTGACCAAATCCCAGCAGCGGTACCCGCACTATCAGAAGCTACTACTGGCCATCGTCATGACCTCAAGAAAAGTGTCCCACTACTTCGACGAGCACCCTATCACAATCGTAAGAAGCGCACCACTCGCGGACATACTCAACAACCCTGGAGTGACTGGACGAGTAGTCGAGTGGAACATTGAGCTCAGCCCACGGGACCTGCAGTTCAAGCACCCAACAGCCATCAAAGCCCAAGTACTCCCAGATTTCCTGGTCGAATGGACGGAGGCTCAGACACCAGGCCCCCCAGACCTATCAAGTTCATGGTCAATGTTCTTCGATGGATCCAAGAGACAACAAGGAGCTGGGGTAGGAGTTGTGCTCATCTCCCCTAAAGGAACAAAGCTGAAATATGTCCTCTAGATCAACTTCAGTCACGCCTCCAACAACGAAGCAGAATACGAGGCACTCCTCCATGGCATGCGCATGGCCAAAACATGCGGAGCCACTCGCCTCATAATTTACGGAGACTCCAATCTCGTCGTCCAGCAGACGATGAGAAACTGCAACGCAATAGCCGACAACATGGCGGTCTACCAGGAGCTCTACAACGCACTCGAAGGAAATTTCGACGGGTGCGAGCTCCACTACATCACCAGGGACAACAACACAGAAGCCGACGAACTCGCGAACATCGGTTCGACCCGAGGACCAATACCACTCGGTGTTTTTCTTGAAAGCATCAGCCGAAGATCCATCAAGGTACAGGCAGCAGCACCTGAAGTAGTCGTGGACGGCGAGGACGCAACAGACCTGGCGTAGGTGGCAGCAGCAACCCCATCAGAAGGCACAAGCACCAGCACACCCGACAGCACAGCCCCGACAGAGCTCGAAGGACCTGTCTGGGCAAAACCGTTCCTCCGATTTCTAATCAAAGGTGCACTACCGCAAGACGTGGCTGAAGCACGACGCATCAGCCGACGATCCAAGGCATTCACGATGATCAACAAACAACTATACAAGCGCAACATCACCCAGATTCTCCAAAGGTGCATCGACGAAGAGGACGGCAAAGCCCTACTGCTCAAAATCCACGAAGGCACCTGCGGACATCATGCGAGTAGCAGAGTACCCGTGTCCAAAGCATTCCGAGCTGGGTTCTATTGGCCCACAACCATGAAAAACGCAGAGGAAATCGTGCGACGCTGTGTCGCCTGCCAGAAATTCGCCAACAGGCCACACGCTCCCACCTCAGAACTCAAGACAATACCACTATCCTGGTCGTTCGCCACTTGGGGACTCGACATGGTGGGACCACTCAAGAAATCATCAAAGGGCGGAAGGACACACCTTCTCGTCGCAGTCGACAAGTTCATTAAATGGATCGAAGCAGTGCCCATCACAAGCTCCACAGCCCTCACGGCTGTCAACTTCATCAAATCGATCATCTTCAGGTTCGGAGTGCCACACAACATCATCACGGATAACGACACGAACTTCACAGCCGCACAATTCCAGAACTTCTGCAAAGAACTGGGCATCAAAATCAATTATGCATCAGTCGCGCACCCGCAGTCCAACGGCCAGGTGGAAAAAGCAAACGGCCTTGTGTGCGGGGAAATCAAGAAACGGCTCCTCGCACCACTCGAGCAAGCCGCTGGCAACTGGGTGGAAGAACTCCCCGCGATCCTATGGAGCCTACGAGCCACACCAAACACTGCGACCCAGTACACACCCTTCTTCATGGTGTACGGGGCAGAGGCAGTCCTACCACACGACCTCAAGTTCGGAGCACCTCGGGTCACCGGGTACGAAGAAGAAGAAGCAGAAGAAGCACTGCAAGACGACAAAGATACGGCAGACGAAGCAAGAGATACAGCCCTGGAAAAATCAGAGGGGTACCAGGACAAGCTACGCACCTACCAAAGCAGTCGCTTGCGCACTAGAACCTTCAACAAAGGTGACCTAGTCCTACGACTGATACAAGAGAAGTTCCATAAACTTGCCCCCCAATGGGAAGGACCATTCATAGTCTCAGAAGTCATCGGAGGTGGCGCCTACAGGCCGAAGAACCCAAAGACAGACGAGGACGTGGGCAACCCATGGAACGTAGCAAACTTGCGAGTGTTCTATCCATAGTCCCCGCCGGTCAAGACATGACTGGCAACTCATGTAGCTGCTCGACCGCAATAAATAAAATATTGCCCAAATACTGCCATCTCAAAGCACTCGAGGGCTTAAGAATAAGATCCCCCCGAGAGACGCTATCGCCTACGCGATCTTAACCAAAAAGTACTCGGGGGCTTAAGAATAAAATCCCCCCGAGAGACGCTATCACCACTCAAGAGATCTCAACCAAAAGCACTCGGGGGCTTAAGAATAAGATCCCCCCGAGAGACGCTATCGCCTACGCGATCTTACCAAAAAGCACTCGGGGGCTTAAGAATAAAATCCCCCCGAGAGACGCTATCGCCACTCAAGCGATCTCAACCAAAAGCACTTGGGGGCTTAAGAATAAAATCCCCTCGAGAGACGCTAGAGATACTCAAGCGATCTTAAACACAAACATTCGGGGGCTCGAGCACAAAAACTCCCCCCGAAAACCGCTCGTGCAACCTGAAGCTTAAAAAAATATACCCGCCCAGCCCCACCTGCCGAGAGCAGGGCTCGAAAGCCATGGCCACAATCAGATGGAGCACCAAGTACTCTGAAGAAACTTTGGATGAAGTACAGGACACAGACTCATTTAGTCTTCACCCGATCGCCAATGATCACCTAAAGACTCGGGGGCTACTCCCATCGGGAGCGCTGCCGCGCACCCGATAAAAGACAGAAACTAACGACAAGGGAAACAAATTTTAGCCTACGCTCGACCCGCCGACTCAAGCGTAGCCTCGGGGGATACTCCCATCGGGAGCGCTATCGCACACCCGATAGAACCCACAGTGCAAAGCTTGGATGGACTCGAAGACAACTCTCGATCGCAAAGGACTCGAACACAGCTCTCGGTTACAAAGAAATCGAAGACAACTCCTGATCGTCAAGGACTTGAACACAGTTTTCGGTTGCATAAAGTCCCAAATATAAATTCCATTGCAAAGGATCAAGTACAGTTTACATCATAAAGGATCATTTTCAGTAAAAAAAGGACTCAACTACATTTGGATAGAAGGCAGCTTCTGTTACAAGAGGGAATCACCCAAGGAATTAAGACTTCTACATGTGTGCTCATGAGGGGCAATCGACCCTAGTAAAAGAGCATCACCACAGACAAAGGAATAGCAATCTAGCTGAGGATGTCAATGACATAAAAAAAGAGTGAAGCTCGACTTATTTGACGATGCTCCATCAGCTTCTTCTCCTGCTCCACCAGCTTCTTCTCCAGCTGCAGCTGCACGCCTTCTTCTCCGGATGTGCAGCCTCTTCCCCGAGTTGCCAGCGAAGATGAGGCCGCCTCCAGTTCTACAAGGTCGCTTGGCGCGCTCGTTTAACCGATGGCTTGACATCAAGGTCCTCTTCAGAGCCAGAGGAGGAAGCAGTTGAAGACGGCTCACCACCACCACCCGAGGAGTCGCCAGAAGACGGAGCCGTAGAAGATGCAGGCGTAGGACTCCTAGACCTTGTGGAGCTGTCGCTGCTCGACTCCTGCCAGTGTGGATCCATGCTATTTCCGCTTGGATTGAACGCAAGGACAATGACAGTGCTTTCGCCGTCAAAACGACAGCTGAGCATATCGCCATCTCGCAGATTCAATCGCCGAACAAACAAACTCCAACCAGGGCCAAGAAAAATCAAGCGGGGGCTATCAACCTCCAAGTCAACATAAGAAGGAGATCGACATCTCCCTTGAAGATGCAGAAGCAAGCCATCCAAGCCACGTTCAGAGACAATGGCGGAAAAAGAAGAAGGAAGAAGGACCCAGAAACCCTCCTCCAAGGGAGAGGAAGAAGGCACTGGCGCCTCACCATGGCGACCACCACGCCATGAGCATGGTGCACGGCCACCACGGCCACGACGAACACGGCCACGACCAGCACCCCGCCTAGGAACCATGAGAAGAAGAAGAGAAGAAGGAAGAAGAAAAGGAGCAAGCTGGATGGAGGTGAAATGCAATGGAAGAGAACGCCTTATTTATAGAACACAAAACCTCCCAGCACGAAGAAGCCGAGACGACAGCAGCAATTAATTCAAAGACCAAACGTCGCAGACGTCTCAAATTCCAAGACCAAGATGCTTTCCCACGGGACGCACTGTGCATGAGACGCGTCAATTCACGCGCGTTCCCAACGCGCGTATCGGAAACCCAACCAGCGCCTGCCGCACGCCACAGCGGTCATCATTATGACCGGTCACGAAGACGTGACGGGTCACTGGCGAGGCATCCCTGACAGCCATCAAGCAGAGGCATCGTCATCCTGACAAGTGGAGAAGAAAACCAACGGACATCAAAGCTCTGAGATTCTATCAGATCTTTTTCCCGACGAATAAAAATATCTCACTACCATTGGGAGAGTACATCATAAAGAGTCTCGGGTGCTCCCTCACCTGAAGGTCAGCAATGTGCTCGAGTGTCCACTCGCACTCATGAGAGTCTTGGGTGCTCCCTCAACCCGACGCAAGACAAACATGCATGCGCCAAGATCATACGGCGCTACAAGTCTCAGGTGCTCCCTCACCTCAAGAGCCGAAATGGCATTCGAGTGATTACTCGCGACAAACCCCCCGTCTGAGCACTCGAAACAAGCTCCTCGGGTGAATGAGTGAACATCTCGCTTGATGTTTTGTTCCAAGCGGGTGCAATGCTATAAGGCTCCGCGCCTCAAAAACACACATTTCTGGAACACGACACATTGTGCCCAGATGCCACGCAAGATTAGCGTGTAGGTAAGACCCCGCTGCGAAGTTCGGTCGGGCTGGGACTTGCCGAAGAGCGATTACACTCCCAACCTTTTCCATGCGCTACGCATGATAGAAAAAGCCGGGCGGACGCGCCTTAGGCTACGCACATTACTGGCGGCAAATGAACACCGTAAGACCTGAAGCGTCCAGACTTTTTCTCGACACCAGTGTTCCAAGCTCATGTCGAGGGACGTGGGTTTGATTGGGCTACTATGGTATTTGCCCTAGTGAAATTCACCAAGGCTCGACGAGTCGACTCCTTGGGCCCTTTCAGCTTAGCATCCCTCGAAACAGGTTTTGTCATGGCCACCAGACTGCCAGCGACCCGCGGATGTACCGCGCATACCAATAACCGACAAAGGAATGTACTCGAGTCCCTGCGCGACTCTTTGAGTCCCCAGGCACTCGGGGGCTACTGACGAGGGGGTGACCCCACGACTCCTATGGATGATCCTACCTGGTGTCCATGAAGACAGAAGGCCCATCAAGATACGGCCTCGTCCCGCTAATTGACACCGACGTAGGAGTCTATGACTCACAAGGAAGGTGCGAAGACCTGCCGTACGGAGCAAGCTAGGGTGAGGAAAGCTTACCTTTAAACGTAGATGAACTCCCCGAGACCTAGCCTAGTATATAAGGGCTAGGAGGGGCGACACAAAAGCCAACCAATATCATCCGTAACCCTAGCCTTGAGCGCTCTAGCCTTGGCATCCCCTGTAATCGCATCTCCCCTATCAATAATATCGAGCAGGAGCGTGCCTCCCTGTTTGCCGTCGACCTATCGTTCAAACTGTGCCTCTCATGACTAACCCAGGGTCCCTGACCATGGGATTTGCTGGGGTTGATCCCCGTCACCAAGGTTATCGACCAGTAGGACTCCAAGTACTGCAAGTAGGTGTCAATGGCGCCAGAAATTATCCTGATGCATAGTTGTCGTGGACCTGCACACAGCAACAAATAACTTTTCTCCCAACGAGTCAGAGAGGTTGTCAATCTCTCCGGTTTGTTGTTTACAAAGGGTCAAAATACAAGGGTGGAAATAGTAGTGGTGATTGCAATGGAAAGGAAATAAAAGCAGTAAAGATGAACGGTGTAAACTATGGTGGAAATATGGACTGGGGTTCCATGACTTCCACTAGTGATGTCTCTCTCCCAAAAGAAAATAAACAACTATGTTGGGTGAACAAATTATAGCTAGGCAATTGATAGAATTATAAACACACCTCAATGCTAATTATGCTACAAGAAAGCTAGAGGTTCAACCGTATGGGCAGTACACCAAGACGAGTAGACCGTTTATTCATCAGCATCTACTCACTAATCATCAACCTTGAGATATCTATCCAGAACATCTCGCTGGTATTATGTTGTGAACCCCAACCAAATTGTAGGATCAAAGCAACAGACAGCTTCATTAACACACCATGCACAAAGTAATCAATCCTTGCAACCGCGGTTACAAGCACCACTGTTTTCCCGTTGGTGGCAACAACACATCCCCTAGTCTCATGTTTCTGTCACTCAAGCTAGAAATCGGGGGGGGGGGCATGAACCCATAATCATGCATAACGCTCCCTCTTGGAGTTACTATCTACTACTTGGCCAAAGCAATACAAAGAAATGGAGAACTAAACCAAATATATTACTCATCACAATCCGAACATAATCTCATAATTCATCGGATCCCAGCAACACAGCATAGCAACACAAAAACTAATACATAAGTGACTTGATCATGTTGGGCGGCTCACAAGGTCTAAGAATTGAAGCTCAAGGGTTGAGAGAAAACATCATATAGCTACTTATCATGGACCCATGGTCCAAGGTGGACTACTCATGGCACATCCGGGAAGCGCTCATGGTGGCGGAGAAGCTCCTGGAGATCAATCCTCCCTCCGGCAGGGTGCCGGGAAAGGGTCTTCTAGCGATCCCGATCTTGGGATCGTAGCGCCGGCGGGAGAATGGTGAAAATCGCGTAACATAGGTCCTCTCGAGGGTTTCTGTAACAAGGGCTAAATATAGGCGGAAGGGGCCCCGAGGGGAGGCCCCACCTGACCAGGCGTCCAAGTGGCGCGACCTCCCACTTGGCCGGAGAGGCTATGGAAATGCCTTGATAGGTAGGTATGGTGGCTGTTTTGAGGAAAGATATAAGGAGGTTTATGATGACAGAGTGTATCATGTCAAGGGTTTGGATGCATCGGCGGGTAGGCACCAACTCTCGGAGTGAGAAGAGGGCAATGCACGGTACCGAAGAGGCTAACAAATATGAGGAGGTGGAAGTGTCAACTTTCAATACTTACATTAGTCTGAAGAACTCATGCACTTATTATCGGTAACTCTCAATCTAATCAGGAGGTTAACAAAGGGACAAGTACTCCGAGGAGAAGTGTATGGGGGTTTGGTTATCCTTGCGCATCCTCGACTCATGGTACGTGAGTGTACTCTAATATCCGATCCCTCCAAAGATTAGTGATCCATCTAGTAGCTAGAGTTCTCAACTAGTTTTTGTAGTTTTTGAAAATAAACACGGATTGCCCAAAATACGACACCTATCACTAATAGGCTAGAGCTCTTGACACCAAAAGTTCAAACATTACTCTCAACAATACCTCAAAACTATTCCAAGTTTCTCCTACAATTGAATAGCAACCTTAATTACCTACTTAAAGTCAAGACACAACTCAGTGCAACAACCAACTCTCTTAACAAGATAAACATGAAAACTAAAGAGAGTTCCAGCAACAAACTAAACAAAAGCTCTTGAAAAAGATAAATACGAAAACTAAGAGATAAACATGACAGCATCTACGAAAATATAAAGAACACACAACAAAAGAAAGATAAGCATGAAAATCCTATGATGTGTTCTAGTTTGAAGTGGAGTGTGTTTCTCTCCCACACAAATAAATTTGGGTTCTAACTTGTTATGAACAGCAAACAAAGCAAACGAAAACTAAACAGTAAACTAAAGAGCGAGACGCTCCAAGCATAGCACATAACGCATGAAGTGATAAAAATATAGTGAGACGAAGAACGAACTGATAATTGTGGATGAAGAAGGGGATGCACGGGGGCATACCCAAGCTTAGACATTTGAGTCTCCTTGAATATTTCTTGGGGGTGCATGGGGGCATCCCCAAGCTTGAGCGTTTGACACTCACAAATCTTCTTTCATCATCTTCCCTCGCACACTTAAAAACTCCCTTCATACATAACTCATCATAATCTGATTAGAGAGTTTAGTATCCACAATAAAACAATTTGCTTATACTGGAAATAAAGATTTCCTTGAAGGGCTACTGTTTCTCAAGACTGCCAAAAGTTTTTGCAAAGAAAAAGCTTGCGCAAGACTTGCAAAAGTGAGGAAAGGCAAAACGTGGCAAAATCTGTGAAAAACAGACAGTAGGTAGGAAATAAATTTTTTGGGTACTTCTGCAACTCAAATAAAAAAACTCTGAACAACCGCCCGAAAGCTAATTGTATATAGCATGCTGTCAAAAATATTCAGATCAGAATGATGATCTGGTGATTTATTGTGAATTTTTTCGTCCAAGGACAGAATCTGTTTTCCGGACAGCATGTCGCAACTCTTGAACTTTCTTGCAATCGGCGACTAAACTTGGCACAAAGCTTAAAAATAAAGATACAATGATGTTTCTACAGTAGTAAGAATCATCAAGACCACTAAAAACAGAAGTAAAAAAATCTTGGGTTGCCTCCCAACAAGCGCTTTCTTCTACGACTTTAAGCTAGGCAAGAAACAAAAGGAAGAATCAATGGTCTCCAAGATCATCGGAATCATAAAAACCTTCAAATTGATTTTCAACAAGTTCATTCTTATTTTTCCTTGGGAAGAGGTACTTACCTTTCGCTTTTCCACGTAAGTGTATGTGCCCCTTACCAATATCAACGAAGCCTTTCATAGCTCGGAGGAAGTCCCTTCCAAGCACGATGTTACTTTGGTTTGGCTCCATGATGAAGAAATCCACCGTTGCAACCCTTTTAAGGAATGTAACTTGGACTTCTTTTACCTTTCCCTGGATCTCAGAAACATACCCATTAGTATGTTCATGATAAGATGAAAAATTATCCATGTTTAGTTTCAAAGAATCATAAACTATTTTTGGCTTTGTAGAGATCATGGATCCAATATCACAAAAATCAAGGAAGTCTTGGTTAGAGATGCTAATTCTAACAAAAGGCTCCCAATTATCATCTATCTCCAACATATCTTTTTTTGGGCTTAAGTTCCTCTACCTTCCTCAAGTCTAGAGCATCCATCCTCTTTTCAATAGTAGCAATTCTAATTATAACAGTATCAAAATTACGATCATAAACAAAATAACTAGATAGACCATGTAAAATATCAAGAGCTCTAGCTTCATCACACTCTAAGAAGTCTCCTTCATCTATAATATCAAGAGAGCGTTTACACCACTTAAAATACCATGGTAGAAATTTCTAAGAACAATTTTTGTAGGTATCCAAGGCATAATTCTTCTATGTGCTTCAGAAATTCTGTCACATGCCTTCTTCATATTCTCTCCATCCCTTTGATGGAAATCTAGAACTTCCCATTCCCTCAAAGCACCAAGTCCTAACATGCTTAGCTAAACAAGAAGGACTACTAAAAGTAAGGTAAATGATTTTTTTTGTGGTTTTTGATAAAGGACACTAAGGTAAAAACTGAAAGGTAAACTAACAAGACTAAAAAGAAAAGGTAAAAGATAGTGTGCAACTACCCTATCTTGAAGATTCGAGTCCCTGGCAACGGAGCCAAAAATTTGCTTGAGGGGCTAGAGATGATAATGGCTTCTCGCCCTTCGTTGGTTACCCCAACTGGAAGGTGAGATGTAGGATAGCAGCAAATTTCCCTTGGCAAAGATACCAAGGTTGAGATCGAACCAGTAGGTCTTTGATAACTACAAGTAGGTGGTGAAGCGAGCAACGCACCGGTTGAGATATTGCTCCCTTAACCTGGACCTGCAAACACACAAGTAACTTTGCTTCCAACGAAGTTCAGTGAGGTTGTCAATCTCTCCGGCCTTGTTGTTTACAAAGGATCAACGTAACAGATAATAGTGGTGATAATTGCAACTGGAAAGTAAAAGCAAGTAGTAAACAGTGATGAAAATATGGACCACGGTCCCATGATGTTCACTAGTGATGTCTCTCTCCCAAAAGATGATAAAACTCCTATGAGAGGTAAACAAATCACAACTGGGCAATTGACAGGATTAAAAACGCACCGCAATTCTAACTATGCTACAAAGAAAGGAAGAGGCTCAAAAGCATGGGTAGTACTCCAAAATAAGTAGACCGAAATCCATCTGCATCTACTACTAATCATCCACCTTGAGATATCTATCCAGAACATCTTGCTGGTATTAAGTTGCAAGCCCCACCCAAAGTGTAAACCCAAAGCAAAAGACAACTGCATTAAAAGAACTTTGCGTATAGTAAACAATCCTTGCAACCGGGTTACAAGCACCATTTTCCCCCTTGTGGCAATAGCACATCCCCTAGACTCATGTTTCTGTCACTCAAGCTAGTCATCAGGGGCATGAACCCACAATCAAGCATAACGCTCCCTCTTGGAGTCACTACCTACTACTTGGCGAAAGCAATAAACAACAATGGAGAACATGCAAGAATTACTCAATAACAAAAATATAAAAGGGAAGAACCAAATATATTACTCAATCACAATCTGAACATAGTCTCATAATCCATCATATCCCAAAAAACTCACCATAGCAACAACAAAAAGAATTACATATGTGCCTTGATCATGTAGGGAAGCTCACAAGGTCTAATCCATGAAGAACAAATAAAGGAGTAGAACATCACATAGCTACTGATCATGGACCCATGGTCCAAGGTGGACTACTCACGGATCATCCGGGAAGCGTCCATGGTGGTGGAGAAGCTCCCGGAGGTCAATCCTCCCTCCAGCAGGGTGCCGGGAAGAGGTCTTCTGGTGATCCCCTGGTGATCCCAATCTTAGAAGCGCGGCAGCGGCGGAACAGAGGCGACATCGAAAAAAAGGGTTCTGTCTTCGGAGGTTTCTGGGCGAAGGAAATATATAGGCGAAGGGGGGCAACCAGGGGGCCACCAGGAGTCCAGGCTGCTTCCCGGCGCGGCCCCACCCTAGGCAGCGCCCCCTGGCCGCCTAGGCACCAGGTGGGGGCCCTCTGGCCCCCTTCGGGACACTGGAAGCTTTTGTTGCGCTGATTTTTTTATTGGATTTTTCTGGAATTTTTCTGGCATTTTACGTAATGAAAAAACCTGAAATAAAAAGACAGCAGAAAACAGGAACTGGCACTGGGGTGCACTGGGTTAATAGGTTAGTCCAAATATGATCAAAAGTGTATCTAAAACATAGCAATATCACACAAAACATGCATGGATCAAGCAAAAATTATTGATATGTTTGGGACGTATCACCACCCATGGCACAAACAAGGAGGGCATGAAGGGGGCATTAGATCCTACGATTGGATCTTAAAATTGTCGCCTTCATCGCCATCGCCTCTTCCACAGATCTAAGTCACCATCGCCGGCCATGTCAAGAACTGAGGATGGTCTCGTCCTAGCGAAAAAAGATGACCATACATTGAGGGGTGATGCTAGATTTCGCGCCATCATCTTAAAATTGTCCCCTTCATCTACATTCGGTTTCGCATGCCATCGTGCGTAAGCCATGCCTTCTTTTTACGCTCGACTCAGCCTGGCTCGCTGGAAATGACTGATTCGAATGTTCCTACCGAGTCATGCCCTAGGTTTCTTTAAGGTTCTTGCGGGTACGAGCCAGGCCTCCATGTACTCTATCAAACATGTTTTTCTTGCACTGAAGGATTTATTTGAGGTGATGCATGCTATCAAACGTGTCATTGCAAGCAAGCGAGTGGGGGTGAGAAAAAAAGAGAATGACCAACGCAAGATAGAGTCGTGGTGGTGGTCCAAGAGGACGTGTATCGCACATAATAATGGGGTCGAAAAAATGTGTGTTGTGCGTGAAGGTGAGCGGTGAGCGGTTCGGCTGGTCGGTCGGTCTCAACCGTTTACCTTTTTGTTCGTTCTGTCGGTCTTGCAGTCGTACTCCTTGTTTGTTTTTCAGAACGACCACACCTTACTCCCTCCAATCAATCAATTAAAGAGCACCCCTACGCAGGCTTATGTGGAGATCATTTTTGGCGTCTAGGAGTCCGCCTACTCGCACGTCTGGCCGCTGTCAAGTGTCACGTCCGGCCGCTACAACGTTTGACACCTAGGCGTATACGTGAGATTTTTTTTCATGTCTTTTCTTATTTTGCTTATCTTTTTTAGGTTTTGATTAAAAAATGTGCTTTTAAGATGCAAATTTATGACTCTACAAGGAGTAAATCTATGCTTTCTAAAAAGGAAAACTACACCGTTTTTCAAAAAATTGTGTTTTCACAAAAAAAGTAAATCTCTGCTTCAACGAGACGTGGAATTTTTTTAACTCCATGAGAAGCGAAGTTGTGGCTGAACGACAAGGAAAAAAACACAATTCATGGAACTTTTTTTGCAATTCGACGAGAAGAAGAAATTGCAACACCACGAGAAACAAATCTGTGATTGAACAACAAGTATGTGCCTCCACGAGAAATAAATATGTGAATCTGATTCCGTGTTTTTTAGGTTCCCTTTTTTTTAATTACTACTTTCTCATTTTTTGTGATTTTTCTGTCAAAATCTATTAACATGTCATCTAGTTTCAAAGATCTCAATGAGAGAAATTCAACGGTGAAAACATTTTATGATTTGGACACGTGGTTCAAGAGATAAATATTTTGAAAAAATGAATCCGTGAAGAAAGAAAAAACTTTCAAGTTGCTAGCAAACATGCAATGTGCCATTTAGCATCACAAAAAAGGTAAACTTAATCTTCGCAAAGAATACCTTTTACTTAGGGACGCCGATAACTACCGGACGTGCGGGCGGGAGGCTGCTGCCCGCACGCCTCGTTCGCTGCGTGGCTCCCTCCCACACGAACGATTTCGTTCGGTGTGGGGATAGGTCTGATTTGAACGCCTCTTTTATCTCTGCTGGGCCTTACCAGACCATTAGTAAAAAAAAGTTTAACTTTTTTGTGCTGTGATAAAAAATAAAAAATTTCTTTGCTACAATGCAATTAACTTTTATAGTAGAAATTATCACAATAAAAATAAAAATAAAACTATAAATTTTCCACGGCAAATTTATATTAAAGAAATTTTGCTAAATTGGAACAATTTGATATGGCAAAGAAATGTGTATGACAAACATATAAGAATTTCCACGTTACACACGTATAAATTGCCATTTCCAATAAAAAAGAATTTTCATGTTCGACAAACAAGAATTGTCATGTCCTACAAATAAGAATTTTTGTGTTCTACAAGTAAGAATTGCCATGTCTACAAGTTACATATATTAATAAGAAATGTCATCTCACAAAAAAAATTGCCATGTCCAATGAGCTATATACAAAATAAAAATTGTCATCTCACACAAGAAAATAATTTGTCATGAATGGTTTGAAAAAGAAAAATGTTATGCGTTTGCCATGTGCAAAACATGACAAAATCGTTTTGATGAAAAACATATTGCACCATTGTAACCATGTCAAACTTGATATGTTCTACTAGAATAGATCCATATCTAACAATTCCAACAAAAAATGCCATGTTCCACAGATTATCATGTTTCGCTTGTAAGAATTGTCATGTCCTTCAAACTAGAATTGCAATGTACTACGAGTAAAAAATTCATAGTCATATTTGTATTCCATAGAGATTACAATTCATGCATAACTATGTGGGGACCCTTACACTATAGAACTTGACTTCCATATTCCAAGGATGAGCCTTCTCAAATGAGCTATAAGTCTTCATGAGAAAACAAGTTGGATGCACCCCCACTAGTTCCATTGGAGAGCTTACTTTAGCTCATATGTGCATCCGTTGCATGTCAATCCCTACTCCTCACATCATATCTATCATTTGGATTTCTCTCGCATATGATTGTCCTCATTGATGTGAGCCATTCATACATTTTTGTCTTTCTTCCCTATCATTTATCTCTTTGCCATCCTAAGTGTCAACTTATCTTGCACGCGCTCAGTCATTGCATGAGTGCTCAAAGTCGAAAGGGAGAGGACCAGCTTGACTTGTACCTGACTAGTGGTCTGGGGACGAGTCAAAATAAGATCCCGAAGGAGACCAAGTGTGGAACTTTAGTAGATTGAGTTCTCAATTAAACTATATAGTATTTTTATGCTCTAAACCCATCTCCCACTTCTTGCACGCAAACACCATTTAGTCACATTCGAGTCACGGACAGCGAGAGCTCTTGCACCTTTATATTCATACTTTTCTAGTTTCAATACTAGATATAGACTCTTGCTTGTTATTGTTTTGACTTGAATTGCACATCTTACTTGCTTTACTTTGAAGTTCTTATAAGTGTGTTAGCATGTCACCCCAGGAATTATCTGTGTTATCATTTACCTACTCGAGGACGAGCATGAATTAAGCTTGGGGATGTTAATACATCCCAAATGTATCTATAATTTATGCTTGTTCCATGCTCTTTTATGTGACATTGCTATATGTTTTGCTACACTTTTATATCTTTTTACACATATTTGGACTAACCTAATAACTCAGTGCACCCAGTGCCAGTTTCTGTCTGCTGATGTCTGTAAGTTGCAGGTTTTTACACATATTTACAGAGCTCTAAAAATTCTAGAAAAATCATATAAAAAATCAGCGTACAAGAAGCTTCCAGAGCACCGAAGGGGAGCTAGGGGAGCCAGGCCCAACCCAGGCGTCCAGGTGGCGCGACCCCCCTCCTGGCCGCGCCACCAGGGCGCCAGGGAGGTGGGGTCACCCGCTGGTGCCCCTCTTCGGCCTATTTTTACCCCTCGACCAGAAAACCCTCGGATAGACCCCTGCATCGCAAATTTCCTCTCTGTTCTCCCGCCGCCGCGCTTCCAAGATCGGGAGCACCAGAAGACCTCTTCTCGGCACCCTACTGGAGGGAGGATCGACCTCCGGGAGCTTCTCCACCACCATGGACGCTTCCGGGATGTGCCGTGAGTTGTCTTCCTTGGACCATGGGTCCATGACCAGTAGCTATGTGATGTCTTCTCTCCAATCTTGTGCTTCAATTCTTAGCCCTTGTGAGCTGTCCTACATGATCAAGGAATCTATGTAATTTTCCTGCCGTTGCTAGGCTGTGTTTGCTGGGATCCGATGGATTATGAGATTATGTTCAGATCGTGATGAGTTATATATTTGGTTTACCTTTTATATTTTGTTCTTTAGTAATTCTTGCATGTTCTCCGTTGCTTTTTAGTGCTTTGGCCAAGTAGTAGATAGTAACTCCAAGAGGGAGTGTTTATGCATGATTGTGGGTTCATGCCCCCGATGTCTAGCTTGAGTGACAGAACCATGAGACTAGGGGATGTGATGTTGCCACCAGGGAGAAAATAATGGTGCTTGTAACCGCAGTTGCAAGGATTGTTTACCTTACGCAAAGTTTGTTAATGCAGTTGTCTGTTGCTTTTAGTTTACACTTTGGGTGGGGCTCACAACTTAATACCAGCGAGATACTCTTGATAGATATCTCAAGGTGGATGATTAGTGAGTAGATGCAGATGGATTTCGGTCTACTTGTCTTGGCGTACTGCCCATACTTTTGAGCCTCTAGCTTTCTAGTAGCATAATTAGCATTGCGGTGTGTTTATAATTCTGTCAATTTCCCAACTTTAATTTGTTTACCATGCTTACCTATTTTATCGTCTTTTTGGAGAGAGACATCACTAGTAAACATCATGGGACCCCGGTCCATAGTTCCACCACTGTTTACACCTCCACTTTATTTTTTGCTTTTACTTCCAGTAGCTATCACCATTATCATTATTATCCTCTTGTGTTTGATCCTTTGTAAACTACAAGGCCGGAGGGATTGAGAACCCCTCTATACTCGTTGGGAGCAAAGTTATTTGTTTCTGTGTGTAGGTCCACGTCAACTTATTATTTGGCGCCGTTGACACCTACTTAACGATCTTTGGAGTCCTCCTGGATTCAATAAACCTTACAGTCCTCGTGTAAGGGAAATTTGCTGCTACACTACATCTCAACCTTCCACTTGGGGTAACCAACGAGGGGCGAGAATCCATCAAGCTAATTTCTGGCGCCGTTGTCGGGGACTCCACTCTTCAAGATAGGGGAGTTGCACACTATCTTTTATATTTGCTTTTTAGTCTTGTTAGTTTACCTTTTAGTTTTTATCTTAGTGTCTTTTATCAAAAACCACAAAAAAATTGTTTATTTTGTTCTTGCTTGCTGCTACCACTATGGGTTCCACTGAAAACACTAAGTTGTGTGACTTCACTAGTCACAACAACAGCGACTTTATCAGCACTCCTATTGCTCCATCTGCCACTTCAACACCTTCTTATGAAATTAAACCTGCTTTACTGAATCTTGTTATGAAAGATCAATTTTCCGGTGCTGGAGATGATGCTCCTTTGCACTTGAATAATTTTGTCGAGATTTGTGATATGAAAAGGTACAAATAAGTAGATGGTGATATTGTTAAACTTAAGCTTTTTTCCTTTCTCCTTGAGAGGAGGAGCTAAAGTGTGGCTTCAATCCTTGCCTAGGAATAGCATATATTCTTGGGATAAGTGCAAGGATGCCTTTATTGGGAAGTACTGCCCACCTGCTAAGATTATCCAGTTGAGTAGCAACATTATGAATTTTAAACAATTGGATAATGAACACCAAGCTTGGGAATGCATGAAATCTATTGTTAAGGATTAACATGGATTGACTACTTGGATGGTTATCCATACTTTCTATGCAGGTTTGAACTTTACCTCGCGGAATCTGTTAGACTCAGCCGCGTGAGGAACCTTTATGTCAACTACACTTGGTGCTGCCACGAAGCTATTGGACGAGATGATGAAGAACTACTCTCAATGGCACACCGAAAGATCTCCAACAGGTAGGAAGGTAAAATCTGTTGATGAGATCTCCTCTTTAAATGAAAAAGTTGACATCATCATATCTTCACTTACCAAGCAAGCTCCTATTGATCCTCATGATGTTCCTTTGAATTATTTGGTTGCTCAATAAAGAGAGCAAGTTGATGTCAATTTTATCTCTAGGAACAACTTTAATAATAATGCTTATATGAGTAATTTTGGTAGCAACAATCCTAGACCATTCCCCTCAACTCTTATGGGAACAACAACACTTATCCTAGCACAAAAAACTGCACTTATGAATTAGAGAGCATGCTTAAGGACTTTATCACTTCTCAAAAAGCCTTCAACAAGAGTGTAGAAGAGAAATTAGAAAAACTAGATAGCCTATCTTCGAGGAAAGGAAAACTACACACATGAATTCTAGCCAAGCTTAAGGATAGATGGGCTAGAGAAAAGGAAGAGGAAGATAGGATTAAGAGCCTTCCTACACACACTACTATCTCCACTAAACAAGTTATTGAGGATCTCAAAACAATTAGCACCAAACACACCCCTAGTCCCACCTATTAATGGTGATGCTAATACCTCAACTTTAGGACGAGAATGTCCCATTAATCTAGAAACTACCAAGAGGATGAGCTTAGATTATATCACCACCACTTTAATTAATGGTAGTGATCTTGACTTTGATAATTGTAGTCTTTCTGAAGTTCTCACCATTTTGCAAAGAATGGCTAAAGACCCCCACACTAGCACGCTCAACATTGCCTTCACTGAGCATATTACCAATGCTTTTATCAAAGCTAGGGAGGAGAAGCTCAAGCTAGAGACTTCTATTCCTAGTAAGCTAGAATATTTTTGGGATCCCATCGTCAAAATTAAATTGAATAATTTCTCTTTCTTTGCTTTATGTGATGTTGGAGCTAGTGCCTCCGTTATGCCCAAAAGAATGTATGATATGCTCAATTTGAAACCTTCTGATACATGTTCTTTTGGTGTTCGACTTGTTGATTCTTCCGTAAAGAAACCTTTAGGAAGGACTGATGATGTTCTTATTGTTGTCAATGATAATTACGTTCCCGTTGATTTTGTTCTCATGGACATTGAGAGTGATCCCTCATGTCCAATTATTTTGGGACGTCCTTTTCTTCGCACTGTTGGTGCTATCATTGACATGAAATAAGGGACCATTAGATTCCAATTCCCCCTCAAAAAGGGAATGGAACACTTTCCTTGAAAGAAGATTAAGTTACCTTATGATTCCGTTACACGGGCAAGCTATTCTTTTGATATTGACAAAACTTGATCTTTTTCCATCATACCTAGCTAAAAGACATAAAAGAAAGCGCTTGTTGGGAGGCAACCCAAGATGTTTTTACTTTCAGTTTTAGTGGTCTTGATTCTTGTTACTACTGTAGCAACGTCACTGTATCTTTATTTTCAAGCTTTGTGCCAAGTTTTAGCCTCTGATTGCAAGAAAGTTTAAAAGTTGTGACATGCTGTACAGAAACAGATTATGTCCCCTTGACGGAAAAAATTAGCCAAAAATCACCAAATCATCTTTTTGATCTGAATTGTTTTGAAAAAATGCTCTATACAATTAGATTTCATGCGTCTGTTCTGAGTTTTTTTATTTTAGTTGCATAAGTACCCCAAAAAAATTATTTACTACCTGTTGGTCTATTTTTCATAGATTCTGCCACGTTTTGCGTTTTCATCATTTTCCAAATCTTAAGTTTGCTTTTTATTTACAAAACCTTTTTGGAAATCTTGAGAAACAAGTAGCTCTTCATGAAAATCTTTATTTCCAGTGGAGAAAAAATTATTTTATTATGGGTACTAACCACTCTAATCATCTTATGATGAGTTTCATATAAAGGGAGTTTTCAAGTATGCGAAGGAAGATGATGAAAGAAGATTCGGGAGTGTCAAGCGCTCAAGCTTGGGGATGCCCCCATGCACCCCCAATAAATATCCAAGGAGACTCAAGCGTCTAATCTTGGGGATGCCCCCGTGCATCCCCTTCTCCATCAACAATCATCAGTTCGTCCTTCTCCATGCTATATCTTTATCACTTCATATGTTATGTGCTAAACTTGGAGCGTCCTGCTCTTTATTTTTTAGTTTGTTTCATTTTTCTTGTTGATCATAACAATTTGGATCCTAGCCTTCATTGTTTGGGAGAGAAACACACTCCACTCCACCTTAAAACACAACATAGGCTTGCATGCTTATCTTTCTTTTTGTGTGTGCTCTTTATCTTTTCATAGTTGTTGTCATACTTAGCTCTTAGTTTTCATGCTTATTTTCTTTTAGAGCTTTTATTAGGTTGACTTAGGAAATCTCTTGAGTTTTCATGCTTATCTTGTTTAGAGAGTGGTCTTGTTGCACTGAGTTGTGTGTCTTGCATGTGTAGGTAATTAAGGTTGCTATTACAAGTGTAGTAGTAACATGCAATAGTTTTGAGGTATTGATTTTAGTAATGTTTGGACTTTTGGTGCCAAGAGCTTGAGCCTATTAGTGATAGGTGTCGTATTTTGGGAAATCTGTGCTTATTTTCGAAAACTACAAAAATTAGTTGAGAACTCTAGCTACTAGATGGATCACTTACCTCTGGAGGGGTTGGAATATGTAGAGTACCTTCACGTACCATGGGTCGAGGATGCGCAAGGATAACCAAACCCCCATACATTCCTCCTTGGGGTACTTGTGTCTTTGTGAACCTCCTGATTAGATAGAGAGTTACCGATAATATGTGCATGAGTTCTTCGGACTAATGCGAGTATTCGATTGTTGGCACTTCCACCTTCCATATTTTGCTAGCCTCTTCGGTACTGTGCATTGCCCTTTATCATCTTGAGAGTTGGTGCCTACTTCATCGGTGCATCCAAACCCTTGGCATGATACGCTCTGTCATCATAAACCTCCTTATATCTTCCTCAAAACATCCACCATACGTACCTATCAAGGCATTTCCATAGCCTTTCTGAGATACATTTCCATGCAACATCCACCATCTCATGACTTTATCTTCATGTCATACATGCTTTTGCTCGATCGAGGAGCCGCATGCTAGTTGGGTTCTGCCCTTATAATTGCTATATGTCGCGCTAGTATCATTGCATATCCTGCTACACTGGAAGAGGCATACATTTGCATACATCATTATAGTTTTCATCTTTATTTATGTTGAGTAGTTTTGTAAAAGAGTTAAGATCTTCTATATTCTTGTAAAATATAGAGTGTTGCCCTTAAGTGAGGAAAAGATCCCAAAGAGGACACATGAGAGATAAATAGAAAGAGCCAATGAGGCCTCAAATACAAAATAATAGAAAAAAAGAGAAAATAAATAAAAAGAGAGAAGGGGGAAACACTACTATTCCTTTTGAAAGATCCACACTCGTACTTCATAGTCATATTTGTACTCCATAGAGATTATCATTCATGCATAACTATGTGGGGACCCTTACACTATAGAACTTGGGTTACATAGTCCAAGGATGATCCTCCTCAAATGAGCTCTAGGTCTTCATGATCAAGCAAGTTGGATGCACCCCCACTAATTCCATTGGAGAACTTACCTTAGCTCATATGTGCACCTGTTGCATGGCAATCCCTACTCCTCACATCATATCTATCATTTGGCTTTCTCTCGCCTATGATTGTCCTCATTGATGTGAGCCTTTCACACCTTTTTGTCTTCCTTCCCCGTCATTTCTCTCTTTGCCATCCTAAATGTCAACGTATCTTGCTCGCGCTCATCCATTGCACGAGTGCCCAAAGTCGAAAAGGAGAGGATCAGTTTGACTTGTACCTGACTAGTGGTCTGGGGACGAGTGAAAATAAGATCCCAAAGGAGACCAAGTGTGAAACTTTAGTAGATTGAGTTCTCAATTAAACTATATATTATTTTTATGATCTAAACTCATCTCCCACTTCTAGCACGCAAACACCATTTAGAGACATTCAAGTCACAGACAACGAGAGCTCTTGCACCTTTATGTTCATATTTTGCTAGTTTCAATACTAGATATAGATTCTTGCTTGTTATTGTCTTGACTTGAATTGCACATCTTACGTGCTTTACTTTGAAGTTCTTATATGTGTGTTAGCATGTCACCACACAAATTATCTGTGTTATCATTTACCTACTCGAGGACGAGCATGAATTAAGCTTGGGGATGTTGATACGTCCCAAACGTATCTATAATTTATGCTTGTTCCATGCTCTTTTATGTGACATTGCTATGTGTTTTGCTACACTTTTATATCTTTTTACACATATTTGGACTAACCTACTAACTCAGTGCACCCGGTGCTAGTTTCTGTCTGCTGATGTCTGTAAGTTGCAGGTTTTTACCCATATTTATAGAGCTCCAAAAATTACAGAAAAAGCATATAAAAATCAGCATACATGAAGCTTTCAGAGCACCGAAGGGGAGCCGGGGCGTGGGGCCACCCCCTGGTGCCCCCCTTCGGCCTATTTTTACCCCTCGTCCAGAAAACCCTTGGAGATATCCCGCATCGTGAATTTCCTCTCTGTTCCGCCGCCGCCGCGCTTCCAAGTTCGGGAGCACCAGAAGACCTCTTACCAGCACCCTGCCGGAGGGAGGATCGACCTCCAGGAGCTTTTCCACCACCATGGATGCTTCCAGGATGTGCCGTGAGTAGTACTCCTTGGACCATGGGTCCATGACCAGTAGCTATGTCATGTCTTCTCTCCAATCTTGTGCTTAAATTCTTAGCCCTTGTGAGGTGTCCTACATGATCAAGGCATCTATGTAATTTTCCTGTCGTTGCTAGGTTGTGTTTTCTGGGATCCAATGAATTATGAGATTATGTTCAGATCGTGATGAGTTATATATTTGGTTTACCTTTTATATTTTGTTCTTGAATAATTCTTGCATGTTCTCTGTTGCTTTTTATTGCTTTGGCCTAGTAGATAGTAACTCCAAGAGGGAGCGTTTATGCATGATTGTGGGTTCATGCCCCCGATGCCTAGCTTGAGTGACAGAACCATGAGACTAGAGGATGTGTTGTTGCCACTAGGGAGAAAACAATGGTTCTTGTCACCGCGGTTGCAAGGATTGTTTACCTTACCCAAAGTTTGTAAATGCAATTGTCTGTTGCTTTCAGTTTACACTTTGGGTGGGGTGTGACGCCCCCAAAATCAGACCGTGTACAGTAATCATACACACAGGGTACACGACTGAGATTAGGGTGCCACGGTGATAATATCACAGCACAACACTAAACACAAAAGGAAAACAAATATATTACAATAGAGGGGGTCACGCGGACCCGAACATATAAGTTATACAAGCCATAATATCTGAGTACAGACATAGTTAGTCAAGTTTCGCCTTAAGAAGGCTAGCACAAATCACATCAGAGATACAGAACGAAAAGGCGAGGCCTCCTGCCTGGGATCCACAGTACTACTCCTGGTCAACGGGGAACTCGACGTCGTAGTAGGCGCCTCTGGGGTACTCCTGCTCCTGGGCTCCAACGTCGGCTGCAGCGGCCGATCAGGCAAAACAGTAAAGGAAATAAAGCAGGTGAGTATCTAGTATACCCGCGAGTCTTACGTCCGCTACTAAGCATTATGCATTGTATCAACGGAATGAAGAGGCTGTATATAGTGGACTGAAGACAGAAATTTAGAGCACGGGTAAGAAGCTAGGCCTATCGAAGACTAGCATCTTCCGACGATGTCTTGCAGCATGAGGTAAGAATCAGCCAACAGTTGATAAAAAGCAGTAAAGTAACAATGAAGCAGAAGTTGCTGCAACATTGAATAATAATAAGTTGTAATAATTAACAATGCCTCCGAATTCACCTCCTCGACATCCCCGCGAGGAAGGGAACCCGGAACCATACAGTTTAATAATAGTTTCTAGTGGTAGGATCCAGCTTCAGCATAAAGCGTCCTATTACCGTGGACACGGCTATCGATAGATCAATCTTCCCTGCAGGGGTGCACTTGTGTTACGCTACACGCACGGATCTCCAGGGTGGCGGGAACCTTGTTAGGGAATGCTCCACCAAGGCTATCCGACACTTCATAGCCCATCTTTCAAACTCAACAGAGAGGTCATCCGCCGGACTATATCCTATGTACGCGGGGCTTTGGACCCTAACCCCGACGTACTCCTGCACGGTGCGAGGCTGGCCGGTGAAGTTGAAGCAAATCCAAATAAAACACACTGCTCGAGCAAATAAGACAACACCACTTCCCGGCGCAGGCCGCGGTACTGCTGACGTCTGAAGAGTCCTCGGACGACACTAAGAATCGGAGGAGCCCATAACTCGTAGTTCCCACGGGTAGGTAGTGCGTACATGGCATATAGCCAACTCAAGACATTCACTGAACCATTTAGCATTTTAATTAACCTGCGTGACAACCGTTATCGTTGCCGCGACTTAACCGACCCGCGGACAACGACAGCAGCCAGGACCACCAGTACATCGGTGCCTGCCCTGTCGTCCCACCAAGTCACTGCGGTTACCGACAAGGTGAACCGTCTCCTTACCTTGTCTCGCGGGTGCTCCGGGAGGAGCTCGACTTTCGTGGGTTGGTAACTCTCGCGGCCAACGATCAGGGGCCAAGCACACCGGTACACTGGTCGTGCCCTCCCTGTCGTCCCGTCGCAATACCTCTCGCAGGCACCGTTGGGTCGCCCGACTTCTTACCTGAAGGACAACCGTTTCCAGGACCCTATGGCAGGAAGACAAAGTCAGCCTCGAGTGGAGTACAAGGATTACTCCTTGATAGCTCACACTTGAGGTGACTAGGCATAACCCAGGTAGGGGCCTTAGACGGAGTCTGCATTGTACCGTACCTGTGCAGTTATAATATTTATATCCGCGTTCACTTCCCTGAGTGATCACGGCCCTCTATCTAATCCTAGCTAACAATGCGCAGGGTCCATTGCTGAATAATGCATAATAATAATAATAGGCAGCATAGGATAAAGGAAGGCACATCAAGGGGCGACAAAAATCAGGCTATGCAGTTGAATAGGATTGTAATCGTAGCAGCAGCAGTAACAATGCCTAGTGCAAGAATTAGTACGGAAAGATAGGCGATATCTGGGGAAGAGAATGGCTCTGCTTGCCTGCAAGCTCGACGGTAGTAGTAGGGTCGTCGACGACGTAGTCGTACTCAGCAGCGGTGTAGTCGACAGCAGCAGCGGGGTCTACCGCAGATTAAAGGGGGGAGAAACAATAAATACACAACAATAATAGCAATACAAATGCATGACATGATAGATGAAATGTTAACGGTGTTCTAACGCAGTGCAATGCACGTTGCTCAGAACGGAAATTCATCTGAGGATGAACTGTCGGCTCCGAGTGATTACCGGACAGGGTGTCCGGAGGGGGAAAGGATCAAGCCAGAGGTGTAGTGGTTACCGGAACAACTTAAGGGGGGTGTATCCGTGCTATTTGAACCATTCCGGACAACTTTCGTGTTCGGAATAAATTCATCCGGGCACTCTAACAGTACCGGACAATTTATCGGACAGTCGGTCCGGAGGGGGAATGTTCGATGTTCGTAGTGTTAGAGGGGTGTGGTAGACATACGGATAGCGTATTCGTATTCGTTGTATTTTTCTGATCAACTTTCATGTATAAAGTTTTTGAATCCGAGTTACGGTTTAAAAGTTATTGAATTTCAAAGTTTTAAATCATTTTAAATGATTTTCTGGATTTTCTTTTATTATTTATTTAAACATTATCCAAAACATTATCCAGAACAGTGCTGACATGTGGGACCCACATGTCAGCCTCTGTTATTTATAAAACACTTAATTAAATTAGAAAATACCCCTGGACCCACCTGTCATAGACTGGAATTTCTAATAATTCTCTTAAATAATTAAACTGACAGCGGGGCCCAGGTGTCATAGACTCCAGAGCTGATTAAACATGTTTAATTAAACTAAATGGCTAGGGGACCCACATGTCTGTGACTGTGGGGGTTTATTATTCAGTTAAACTACTCAGTTAACCTAACAGGGTAATTAGCCGGGGGGGGGGGGTCCACTGCCAGTGGCCCATTAGGGGTGAGATTAACCCCTAATCAACTGGCTGACACCGGGGTCCCACCTGGCAGCCTCACCGGAACCGCACCGGCGACTCGCCGGCGACGAGGTTGACGGCGACGACGCCACAGGGCACGGGGGGTTTCGTGGTTAGTCCCAATCGAACGGGGAGACGACGGGGCGGCGTTAGGTTGCGGTGGCGGGGGCTGGAAGTGGCCGGAGCGATCTCGGGCTCAACAATGGCGGAGCAGCCGCTCGGGCTCCAATGGCGAATGCATCCACGAGTCGAAATCGATCTAACTAACGATCTAAAATGAACATACGCACCACGGGGAACCTACTGGTGCACTTATCGCGGGCTGGGACGAACCAAATTGACGTCTACGACGACGTGCCACGGCGGCCGGAGCAGCTCCAAGGGGGGTTTCTGCACGGGGACCTAGCGGGCATCAGCGGGCAGTTGGCGACGAACGAGAAGCTCACCAGGAGCACGACGGAGGTGGCAGCGGGCTCGACGCGGGCTTGTGTTGGCCGGAATTCGTCGCGGATCCCGCCGGAGCTGAAGACGAAGACGATGAAGTAGAGCTCGACGTGGTGGACTAGGGCTCGATTCCTTTCGCAGATTGGGGTAGTCGACGACGGAGCGGCTTCTGGACAACACGGCGAGATGGATGGAGCGCGTTCGCCGCGCTTGGCCACGGTAATGGCGACGGCGGGCTCGGGGGATTTTTTTCCCCGACGATGGCAAGAGGAGGAGGAGAGGAATGGGGTGGGGGAGTTGTCCAGGGGGTCGAGGGCTGCGTTCTTATCGCGTCCATGGCGTCAGGGGGCAGTTGGAGGGCGGGGCCGGGCTGGCGGCGACGTGGCCACGGCGGCCGCCGTACGGGCAGGTGGGGGTGGTTGGAGGAGGAAGAAGACAAGGGGGAGTGGGCCTGGGCTGAGGTGGGCTTCGCCCCAGGCGAGTTATAGCGTTCTCCCATTTTCTGGTTTTCTGTTTATTCAAATTCTTTTCTGTAATTGATTTGTTAACCCTAGCATTTTTGAAAAATATAATTGGTGTTCGTAAATTAGCTTTATATATTTCTGAGGTGCCACAAAAAGTTATGCAGCAAAATAAATTCATTAGGTATTTATTTTAAATATTAAATGCTCAAAGTAGGGGTTTTAACCTACTGTTTGATTTGTTTGGAATTTTCTGCAACTCCAAAAATTATCAAAGTTGTTCCAACATGGTTATAATGATTTTAGGCAATTTACAAAAATAGTTCCATGATTTTTGGAACAACTTTATTCCAGCACTTTGGTTTTAATTTCCATTTGAGGTAGTTTGAACTAGGGTTGGTTTCATGAGGAGCAAAATGCATTGGGCTTGTGTTTTGATTACCAACCAGCATGGTTTTGATGGAGCAGAAGAAAAGTTGATTAAGGTCAGGGAATAACAGGGATTAACAAACAGTGATAGTCAACAGTGATGATGATTACTGTTACAGGCATCTGAGGGTGTTACATGGGGCTCGCATCTTAATACCAGCGAGATGTTCTGGATAGATATCTCAAGATGGATGATTAGTGAGTAGATGCAGATGGATTTCGGTCTACTTGTCTTGGCGTACTGCCCATACTTTTGAGCCTCTAGCTTTCCAGTAGCATAATTAGGCTTGCGGTGCATTTATAATTCTATCAATTGCCCAGCTGTAATTTGTTTACCCCCGCTTAGTTATTTTATCGTCTTTTTGGAGAGAAACATCACTAGTGAACATCATGGGACATCGGTCCATATTTTCATCACTGTTTACACCTCCACTTTATTTTTTGTTTTTACTTTCAGTAGCTATCACCACTATCATTATTATCCTCTTGCGTTTGATCCTTTGTAAACGACAAGGCCGGAGGGATTGACAACCCCTCTGTACTCATTGGGAGCAAGGTTATTTGTTTTTGTGTGCAGGTCCACGTCAACTTATTATCTGGCGCCGTCGAGACCTACTTGTCGATCCTTGGAGTCCTCCTGTATTCGATAAACTTTGCCGTCCTCGTGTAAGGGAAATTTACTGCTACGCTACATCTTAATCTTCCACTTGGGGTAACCAACGAGGGTCCAGAAGCCATCAGATATATAGTCGGGGTACACTGGCCGTTGCCCCACCTCTTCGGGGTCCTCACTAATGAGTGAAAAGTAGCTGAAATACAATGATAGCTTTAAATCTAGAAAAAAATAGATGAAACATATGATGGCAACTTTAATGTAAACGTCGGGGCAACTATAGTGTAAATAGCATGACAACTTTTGGTCCAAAAATAGTTTCGAAGATCTCGTCGTGACAGCTTTAATGGTACAAACGAAGTTTTTATTTAAGAGATAAAACATCTTAAAGTTCAAAGAAACTAAAATATTTCACTGATGTCATGTTGCATGCATGCTTAAGAAAAGAGAAGGATATAACTGTAGAAGGATATGTCGGGTCAATTCTTCTCGTGCCACACGATTTTGAAAAGTGACGTGGCACCCACGTCACTCGCTGACACTTTAAAAATTGTGCAAATGAGATGAAGGACGGATAAAGCGTTCGAGCGAGAGGTCTTTGTGCCTGAACGTCAGGCACTTATCATTATTCCTTATTTAGTGATCTCTGTACTCTTATTAGACTATCTCACAAAGCTTTATTTCATCATCATAATGTTTACAGGAATAAAAATTTTTGCATTGTCCTAATTAAGCATAGTGATTGATTAGTCCGCTTTGCTAGATTGTGAGCTTAAATGTTAGATGTTTGAGACACATTGCCGCAAAAACACCTTTTAGAGAATCCACCTGTGGTGGGATGGTTAGAAGAACCATGGTGTTTTCAGTTCACCAAGAATCAATCCCCAGGTTTGACGCTTTGATGTTTCATTAAAAGGTGAATATTCTTTCAGTGGAAGGAGACGTTCTCATTGACAGCGAATACGTCTCAAGACTCGTCGAATCAAGATCAGTTTCTCAGAGGTGCTCATAGGGGTAGAGTATACGTGTATAAGTTCATAGGGTTGAGTGTGTATGTAGTTTTGAGCATTTGCGTATGTATTGTCTTCTAAAAAACACCTTTTAATTAGTGAGTTCTGTTTTTTTTTCTTTGAGTAATAATTAGTGAGCTCTGTACTCCCTGATGTTCCACGCGTTTGAGTGTGTATGTAGTCCTTTTGCCGCCGAGTCCACCAACACCGCATCTAAGAGGAGTTCACACACTCCTTCACCGGGCGCGCACTTTTGGCACTGGGCTAATTTTCTTTTCCAACATGCTGGATGACACTCTTTTGTTAGTGACTTCGGACCGAAAATATTAAAGAGATCTGCAACGGATAGCCATGCCTATCATTATTTTTCTCATGGGTTGGCAACATGGATGAGGGAAATGGTTACGCGTTTATAAGCATCTGTATCACTCTGCAGATCCTGATTTCCTACCAACAAGGCAGCAAGCATCTTGTACAGTACTTAATTTTGAAGGTTGAATCTACGTATTTCATTTAGCTTATCATCGCCGTAATGTACCTGTTAGACTGCAATCTCCCACCCGGTCAATTATGCATTTTATGCCACGACACTCGATCCGCCGCATTAGCTCAGACGCGAGTTTACACGGAATCATGGATCACACCGCAGCTCACTCCCGCCATTCGCGATCACACGTACCCACCCCCAATCATACGGGAGACGGGCAGGAGGACATGGGCGGCATGCAGCAAGCTCTTTGCCCGTAGATAGATCAGGTTTTTAATTAGGCCCTGTCACGTCGTCATGGCCCATGATTTTGGTGTGCAATGCCGTGCAACGTCCTTCTCATGCATTGACGTTTGTGCTTAGCCCCCGTACGCTGGTTTTATTTTCTTCATTAGTATTCGATTGTTAGGTAGCTGGCGACGTTTGTGCCGTACATGGTAAAATCGCAGTCGCACTGATGTTTCTTCCACGTTTACACTGGCATGGGATTTTGTTTTTAAGCTACACTATGATGGGATGATGATTGTTGACACATGAACACGTCACGTGTATCCTCGACGTCGGGGGTGATGCACCGCAGCTCACGCCGAATGAGACCCGGTCGGAAGCGCGATACGCAAGCAATCCGGCGGGTGCTTTTGAAGAACCTGAAACCCCACACGCCCGGAAGGGGCCCCGTCTGGGCGCACGGCGGCTATGGGCTGCCCTAGGTCGACCTAATCGCCCCTAGGGTCTCGTGGATCGTTGCCCTGCAAGAACAAAAACAAACGAAGAACGAGAAGAAAGATACAAGGGAGAGAGATAAAATTAGGGTTTGGAAGTGTAGATATGTTTGTTTGATTGTGTGTTGTTTCAATCGGCCGTCACCTCATCTATATATGAGGGGGTTGGAATTCCCTTGCAAGACATGGACTTGGATTCCCGTCACAATGCCAAAAATTATATCCAAACTCGGATTTTTCAAAATCTGCACGAATTCTCGCACAGACCGGTAGTACCGCTCTCCCAAACCGGTAGTACTGTTATATGATTTTTTACCGGAACAACCGGGGTGCTACCGGCTCGATTCCGGGCCTTAACAGAAGGTTTTTCGCGTACCCGGGCGGTAGTACCGGTCTATATTAATTACCGGAACAACCGGGGTAATACCAGCCCTGTTCCGGGCTCTTACAGAAGGTTTTTCGCGTATGGGCCGGTAGTACCGGTCTCCCCAGCTGTGCTATACTGATTTGCCTATAACTTTTTCATACGAACTCGGATTTGGACGATTCAAGTGTCAAAATCGACCGGCTCGACGAGACGAAGCCAATAGATGTATAAATTTCATTATTCGAAACCATCTTGAGGGAGTGATTAGCCAAATAGTGAACTGAATGCCAGTCTTGTTGTCCGGAACATAGTTTCGACTCTTGAGATGGAATCGGATGGCAATGGCTCGAACTACAAAGTTGTTCACATCGACAATACCCAACTTTTTTATGTAGAGAACTTCTTAATTTGAGGTCATTTTATATAGGTTTATTGTCGTGCCAAAAACCGGTGTCAACAATGATTGCAAATAGGAAAAACTAAGACGTTGCTAAAGTTATAGATAGATAAAGCGACCATTTTTGGCCGTGATAGGCAGATGGTAACTCCGCCTTGACATGATGCATGGATACGGTACGGCTCCATTTCGATTGCAGAATATCCCTTACTATTTTACTGTACAGAAACTCTAGGATTTCTGGAGAGTATCTGTCGAGTCATAGCTGCAATTCGTGTGCTTTTGATTTCCTATAGACGCCAATTCAAGACATCCCAATCTTATCTTTTTGTGCTTTGCATGCATTTCAAAATAGCGCTAGATATTATGGAATGAAGCGTGCAAAGAGTTTTTTTTGGAAAAGGAGGATAGACCCTAGCCTCTGCATCTGGACGATGCATACGGCCATTTCATTAATTATTCACACATATCATACAAAGTAATACATCAGTCAACCTGAAGCCATCATCTAGGCAACACATGTTGCTACTCCTGTCCCATTGATAAAGGTGTATCGAATATCCGGGCCTAATAGCAAACGGACATCGCACCAAACCTTAACATCTAAAGTCGGATGCCCCAGCCCAACCACACACCGGGACTGGGTCCCATACCTGACCGACGCACTCTCAGAGGTTGTCGCCGCCATCTTCCACCGGTCCATCTCCAGAGCAGTAACTGACACATCGACCTTGCCTGGCCAGCCGTCGACGCCACCACGACGCCAGACAACTCCATCATCCTGCACGTATCCGTCCACACGCGCCTGTTGCCGAACCTCCGCAGCGCCATGCCACCAGGATCCGCCGTCGGCCTTGCGGTGGATAAGACACCGCTCTTCCGCTTGTCCCGGCCAACCAACACTTGCTCCAAAATGATGCCTTCAGGAGGGACAATGGCATCGAAGGTACCATCATCCTCTGATCCGGTAGATCCAGATCAAGGGTTTCCCCCGGAGCATCACGAGTGGGGTGCCATGACCTTCAAAAACGATGCCTTGAGAAGGGAACGGCGTCATAACCGCCACCATCGGCCGCCATGACCAAAGTCGGCGCGATTTTCACCGAAAGTCGCATCCCTCAACCTCGCAGCTGGATGGAACCGAACGTCGAGGGGCGCAACCCACGAATCTAACCGCCCACACCGGCCACTGATCCGGGAGAGGGAAGGAGGCCCTCCGCCGCCTCCATCGGACGCGCAGGCTTCGCCCGGTGCCGACCAGCGATGGCGGCGGAGGGGGGGAGCGAGGAGGAGTGGGGCGGGCGGCTCGGGTTGGGGACCCCTCGATTGCCCGCGCGCGGGGGCGACGGAGGGGAGGGGCGGCGGCGGGAAGTGGGACGGCGACGGCGCCGAACCCTGTATGAGTCGGGATCGGCACGTACTAAATGCTAATGGTCTCTCGAGCGAGCGAGGAGAACTTGGGATTTGGAGGTGCAAAGAGCTTTGGCTTCCGTAGAATCTAGAATTACTTTAATTTACTATGTTACAATCTTGAATCGTTGGTAACAAGCATTATCAAAACCAGATTGAGGAGCTCATCGGTTGTTGCGCGTGTGTTGATGAGCGGTGAGGATATCCTGCCTTGCGCCGTGTGAGTGAAGGAGTAATCTTATGCCCCAAAGTAGTTTTAGAGTCTGTTGAGCCAAACAGTAGATAAATTCCTGGAATTCTTACCATTTTGATCTTCTCACACTCCCTTTGAACAACTTGTCATTTCTCTCGATGGTACCGTCGAAGTGAAAGTCCAAAAATTCACTACTAAAAAGAAAAATAAATTTTATTGCTTACATCGGCAATGTGGCAATTTTTTTCACATGTTCATATGAGCAATGGAAGAAAAAGGAATATATGGATTGCATTTTGGGTATTTTGTTAGAGCGGAGCACTTTGTAATCCCTTCAACCTTTTAGGGACTGACCATTAAATGGTTTTAGGATCTCTCATTTTTTAACATTATACTAGAAATGCTCTTAGATCTCATGATTATTTATGTCTTGCATAGAATTTCGATCACTTTTTTTTGCGAAGCATCTAATGTGTCATGGCTGCAAATTCAGGTGCTTTGATTTCCTAGACGCCATGACATTGAAATATTATTTGATTTCATATTTTTATAATCTCGCATTCTTAAATAGGCCTAGCTACAAACTTTTAAACAACGCACTATAACGTCATATAGTGGTGCTATAGTGATAAAAAAAATCGCACTACGATATGCTCCTTTCCTAGTGGAAAGTCTTTGCGTGATAATAGTGTTCCTAAGAGGGGTTTAGCACTAAATCTTGTCCAACAAGTAGCGCTAGTGTCTTGCTCTATGGCCCGGAAATTTCAACAACGAGAGGGGTAAATCCCTTCATTTCGGCCCGTTACTCCCCTGCTATTGTCCTAGATCGAATCGATTCCTCCCTATTATCCTTTACCCTAGTTATCTCAAGCACATGGTGGCGCCACTGGCGATGGGCGATGGCCACTGATTGCTCCTAGCAAGAGTAGGCTAAGATGCTCCCAGCCTCTCGTGTTTCCACCTTTCTTCCAGGTCATCGAACTCCCTTCCTTCCCTAGGTCGTTATCAGTCTTGCCTCAGGTCACAGTCCACACCCCAGGTCGTCGGCCTCCTCGCCTACTTGATCCATCAATCATCTCCAGGCAACGAGCTTGGCCTCTACCCGGAGTCCTCAACCACGAGCACAAAAAAATCCATCACAAGGTGAAGTTCATACACCTTCATGTTGTTGACAAAGGCCCATGGGTTGTTGGTTTGGAGATTCTGAATATATCAATATATGCATGTTATGTAAGTTGTTGTGGAAAAATTAACATGGTGAGGCGCTGCATTGTATGGACTTGTTTGGATGAAAATTTTGATATGTGACCATGATGAATTGACGATTAAGAACTGAACTATTGCATTTCTTGGATTTGTTTGGATGGATTTTTTTATGAAATTAGACAACATTGGTAGTGACATTGAACTGATGAAATTTTCCTTGCCTTGAATTTTGCAGAGAGCATACTATTGTTTGTTTGTTTCCTGATCAACAACTAATCTTATTTTTTTTTCTTTTATTGCATAGGTGTGGATGGCTCAAGTGTTTCCTCTGTAACAGCACCTCCACCCGCTCAAGGTGTTGACTCGGATGATCCTGCATGGAAGTATTGCGCGCTTGTGAATATGAGCAAGAAGCATTGGCTGAAGTGTAATTATTATGGCAAGATATACACAACCGACATTACAAGGATAAAGTTTCACCTTTCACAAATAAAGAATTGTGGTGTCTCACCATGCCCTAAGGTTCTGGGTTATGTTAGATCGGAGATGATAGCTTTGCTCCTATAGAGTTGTTGAAGGAAAAAAAGATGGAGAGATTGGAGGCGCTCAAAACTAATGTTGACTTAGATCACTCAAATGGATAATATTTTTGATGAAGACAATGGCAATCATGTTTTTGTGTTGAGGTCAACACCAATCACAAGCAACTCAATGGGTGGCCCTATGAACATATTATGCAAGCCTGGTATAGAAGAAAGTGTCAAGAGGAATCAAAAAAGATTTTGTGAAACCCATCAGGTTCAATCAAAGGTGTCAACTTAGAAAACATAAGAGAGGAGGGATAGAGCTTGTGAGTATATATGCCAATTTTTCTATGAAGCTAGCATCCCACTTAATATTTTCACACTTCCTAGATTTGCATGTATGCTTAAGGTCATTGGAGATTTTGGCAAAGACTTTAAATGGCCTAATGCATATGAGACAAGTGTAGCATTTTGCAAAAAAAGTAAGAAAAAGGTGATGGATTCATTAAAATCCCATAAGGAAGCATGGGAGCACACGACTTGTACCACAATGACAGATGCATGGATAGATAGGAAAGGCAGGGGGTAATGAACCAAGTTGTTCATAGTGCTCAAGGAGTATTATGTTTGGATTCAGTTGATTGCTCATTCGTTAAAAAATGGAAAATACATATTTGACCTTGTTTATAGTTGCATTGAAAATATAGGGGCATAAAAGGTTGGTCAAGTGATGACCAACAATGCTAATGTCAATGTAGCAACAACAAGTCTAATGAAAGCAAAGAGGCCTTCCATATTTTGGAATGGATGTCCAACCCATTATGTTGATCTCATGTTGGATGATAATAGGGAAGCTTGGATCGATTGACAAAATAATTTCCCAAGGAAGTCAAGTAAATGTGTTCTTGTATTCTCACACAAGGGTGTTAACTTTGATGAGTAAAGCACTTGGGAAAGAGTTGGTGCACTCGGGTATTACTAGAATTTCCACGACTTATCTCAATCTTAAAATCTTGCAAGACAACAAGAAGTAAACGCTCAAACTATTCAAATCAGAGGAGGTACATGAAATGGGTACTTAGAAAAGGGCAAGGGGGAAATGGCTCACAAAGCGGTTCAATAAAAATTCTTTTGGAAAGGTGTGATTTTGTTGTCAACTACATTGAGCCAATGGCTAATGTGTTGATAAGAGTGGATATGTGCTAGCAATGGGATTCTTCCAAGGTTGTATCCTAGATGCATGAAACGAAACGTTTGTGAGGTATGACAATGATGGGAGTTGGTTCAAATGTGTTATTGATATAATTGACAAGAGATGGGACAAGAAGCTTAATTTTCCACTACATTTTTCTTAGTAATTTCTGAACACCTTATATTATTATCAAATTAAGGTGGTGATCGAGAACGATAGATCATGTAGAGCAGTCATGATCCGCTGCATTACAAACATGGTTGAAGATCCAAACACTCAAGAAGAGCTTATTGATGAAGTCGAGAAATACCAAGAGGGGAAGATTCCTTTGGAATGGACATTGGCGTACCACAAATAAAAAATAAAAGTTTTGATCCAAGTGAGTGGTGTTTGCCGAAAAATAAGTTTTGTTTTATTTTCATCTTGCTTTCGCATACTTTAGTTGGACCTATGAAAGAAAAGGTCATATTTTCTGCATATGTAAGAACACCTTCACCAACCAAGGTAGAGTTTTTTATGTAGATGGATGTGAGGTAATAGAAAAAAACCATTTACATTTAAAACGTACATCCATGGTACCCTTCCTGATTGTTGTTGGGAGAAAAAATGTATGGGAAAATCTAAGGAGCTTTAAACTGAGTTTATTTTGCAATATGCTTTCTCTCTCTCTCTCTCTCCTCTATGTTAGATATGCCTATCATTTTGTATCTTCACTACCGCAAATGTTAGGAGCCATGTTATCTAAAGAAACTATTGAACTTGTTATGTTATTTCATTTTCTCCTTTTTGCACCTCTGGCTAATAATTTCTTAAGGTTTTAACACGGCAAAATGGTGGCTAGGTTATGGAACAAGTGCAACCAAGTTGAAGAAGTTGGCAATGAACATTCTCAGTTTCACATGTTCCTCAACTTGTGAGAGAAAATGGTCAACATTTGAACAAGTAAGGTAGAAAACTACATATCCACAAGTACAAAACCTCGATTATTTATTTTCTCACATTGATACCATGTGTTCCATACTTGAGTTTTATTCTCCTACACGAGCTCATGCAAATAAGCGCAATAGACTACTCCATGATAGGTTGAGGGGGATTTTCTTTATCAAATTCGACTCTAGGATGAAGCAATAAAGAGAGAACAAGAAGAAAGATCCAATCGAGAAGACAATCATTGATCTCTAGGATGAAGATGACATGTTCATCATCGGGGTTGTTTGCAATGATAATGTTGATGAACATGTTGTTAATGGAGATCAAGAACAACAAAAGAGAGCTTCAAGATCACAAGCACAAGAAAAAAGGAAGAAGAGGCCTACTTCACTCCCTAGAAAGAAGAGGAAGAAGATCATCCAATCTCTCCATAGTAGCATCGAGGAAGAAGCTATACTTTTTGTCTCTTCCAATTATTATTATTAAAAATCAGAAGACGAGTCCCACTCTACCATTGCCGACTTAGATTAATTGCACGGTTGGGTGTACCAATTTTGTTGTTCGAAGTGTGCCTTATAGGCTGGGATGCCAATTCATTTATGTTGCGTGTGCAAGTGTGCCTTATCAAGTTAGTTGGTTGACCTTAAGATCTTCTAGTTGCTATGTTGCTTTACCGATATGCCAAACTTTGTTATGGTATGTAATGAAACGGACCATGTCCTTATGATGACTTTGCATTACGTCAAACTTTTATTTGTTATGTGATGTTCCACATATCATTTGTAACAGCCCAGTTTTCACAAAATTAAAAATTTTGTTTTCGGCGTGAATTGTTTGATTGTCTGATTTGTTTGCGGTGTTTGCATCCCCGATTTATCGATCGGCGATTATTCCCCCCCCCCCTCTTATCTCGTATCGGACGGAGACCGACCCTTGCCACCCCGACACTCGACCTTTGCGACACCGGGTTTCACCCGATCACCGTCGCAAAACCCGCACGAGACCAGCCGCAGCCAGCGGAACGAAAACCCCGTTTAATAATTAAACGGGATATTTTTATAGCGCGCCGGAAAGTGTTTTCGGAACGGTTCCAGCGCAAGGTGAACGCCTCCGGCTCGACACGCTGATCGCGCAGTTCGAAGTTTTACCCGAATCGGAGGTACTGCAGACCCCTGGCGGTCAGAAACGTGAGCACCGCGCGCGCGAGAGAAAACCGGGGACGTTTTTGCAAACTGCCAGCCACCTGGGCTATATAAAGACCACCACACTCCCACCCATTTTTAGGGTTTCCCTAGCCACAATTTTGCAGCCACCCCCCTAACAATGCCCCCAATCTCGCAATTTTGCCCTATTTCCCCAAAAACCTAACTCCCTGCGATCTGGACCGTTGGATCGGCCGATCCAACGGCCCAGATCCACCCAGCCACCCACTCCATCTCTCTCCTCACCTCCTCTCCCCTCCCGTGGAGTCACGCGCGCCGCCGGGCCCGAGGCCGCCGCCGGCGAGCCGCAGCAGCCGCGCCGCCTTCTCCTCCTCCTCTCGTCGGGTCGCCTCCCTCTCCTCCCTCTCTCCTCCTTCCTCCCTCTCCCCCTCACCTAACCTCTCCTCCTCCCCCGCAGGTCAGCAGGCAGAGCGCCGCCCGCCATGGCCGACCGACCTCGAGGTCGCGCCGCCGTCCCCTGCTGCATGCCGGCCTCCGCCCGCCGGGATCTCGTGGATCCACCCGTGCGCCTCTGCCCCCTCGCCTGAAGACGCCTTGCGCCGCCCCACGCCGGATCGCGGCAGCCGGCGAGCCGCCGATGGCCTCCAGGACACGCCCGCTCATGCGGGGACAAGCCTCCCCGCTCCAGCCGCTCCAACCGTTGCTGCCGTGGGCTGGCCAGCCGACCGCGGCCCACGGTGCTCCCTGGCCCAGCCCGAGCGCCCAGCCAGGCCGGCCTCTCCAGGCCAACTTGGGCCGTGGCCCATGGGTGAGGCGCCCAGCCTTTTTTTTCTTTTGTTTTTTTATTTACTTGTTGTGCTAGTTGGGCCGCCCTAGTAGATTTTGGCCCATTTAGTTTTTTTTCTGCTGCTAGTTTTTATTATTATTTAGGCAGATTGTATTCTTTTATTATGGTGCCCGTATCTTTTCACCGGTAGCTCCGATGGAGACGCTTTCTACATGAAAGTTGCTCCGTTTTACGCGTAGATTAATAAAATGTTGTTCGTTGTCATGTTTGACTTTGTTTACATGCTGTTTATCTGCTAATTACAACTGTCTGCCACTTTAAACTGTAATTGCTATAACTTTTTAACCGTTGCTCTGTTTAAAATGTTCTTTATATGTAACTTGACTAGAATTGAATGTATATTGTGTTTTTGCTGCTCTTGCTTGCTAATAAAAATAATAAAATATTGTTTAGGGAAAAACAGTACCAAATGCAATAAATATCGTGGGGTCCGCAATAGTTTGCCATGTCTAGGATTTCACCCCACTTAAATTGACTAGCTTAGGTAGTTTATTTATGCTTCACCTCTTGACATGCTTGTGTGCTATGTCATTCTTGCTTGAGTTGCCATGTTAACAACCTTTGTTGATCACCTGTAGCTAAGAAACTTGAACCACCGTAAACGTGCGGTATTCGTCGTGTGTGACTGATACCCCACTTAAACTGTAAGTAACCGCTCTCCACGATAGGTGCGATGCCTCGTGTTGCCTTCTTGTTGATGCTTGCTCGTGTTTGCCTCGTAGTAATAGATGCTTGCTCGTTGATTGCTTTCCAGTGTTTCCTTCTTGTGTGCTTCCGCGGGTACCTTTCGGAGACGTTGCGAGCTTGCGATCAACTACACCTTCGGAACCCGACTTATCAACAGTCAAGGACTATACATTACTTATGATCCATTCTATTTCAACCAGCGGTTTGCATGCTAGTCTAGGTTAGGTTCGATGTTTGATCCTACCACATGTTTACAGCCTCTTTCAAACCGATACAGCCATGTCCCCTCCCAGCAAACCATGTACTACTATGTTACTATTGCTCGTTGCTCAGCCCCTGCTTAGTATGCATGCTTAGGATGCTACGATGTTACCTGTTACTCCTTGGTTTGGGATATCACATTATTATTATTATTGTTATTTATGATATGATTATTATAATGTTGATTATATTCGACGAAGGATGGAAGGTCTAGGCTATCCCGCCTCGACGCTTTGTTCCATTCGAGTCACCTAGGACCCGAGTTCCGGGTATTGGTTTTAAGACTGAGCGTGCCTAATCGCGTGTGAGATTTTATGGGGTCCCCTTTTCTTACCTACCTAGCTTCAAACATTTCTAGAGGTGGCCCAAGCTGATTTACCATTTGAAACCGCATGCATAACTGGTCTGCAGCCAGTGGTTTTAAAACAACTCGGGCCAGCAGAGACATAGTTCCTTTGTTGGTCCACACTGGTGAGCTAGGGAAGTCCCCTGTTATATAGGTGAGACTAAACCCGACCTTGGCCATACGGAAGAGTCCGATCCGAGAGCGTGGCCAGCTTTTGGATTGGGTGTCGACTCCCCGGGGGCCACCCGGATTTGTTCGTTGTTAGTTAGAGGGACCTGTCGTTTCGGATCTCTTGGAACTAAATCATAAAATGGTTGCCTATAATGGGTAGCAACTAAGAGAGATGGGCGAGCATGCGACGCCTCGTAATGGGCAATTGGTACACCCCTGCAGGGTTAAATCTTTTCGAGAAGCCGTGTCCACGGTTATGGACGACTTGAGACCTACTCCTTGTTCATAGACAACAACAACTGAGATAATCTTAATATAACTTGATCAACGTGTGTGTGTGCCTTGATTGCTTCTTCTTCGTCGGGATGCGAAGAGGAGGACAAGGATAGGATAGGTGTTATGTTTGCGTAGTAGTTGATAGCAAGACTTGTTGGAGGCGATTCCTCATCGAATGCTTGGATTCTTATCTTACTCTCTAGATCGTTAGCCACTTCATAAATGCTAGTGCGGAAGCAACCTCACCACTTACCCCTCCCTTACCGTAAACTACTAGTTGTCCTAGAATGACGAGTGATGAAGTCCTTGCTGGGTCAGATGACCACTACAGTTGGATGCTGAGTACTTCTGTACTCATGATACTACCCCCAAACTCTTTTCAGGGTTCTTGATCGACAACAGGTATGGTGATCGACGTTTCACGTGGAGACTCGACGACGACTAGTTAGGCGGATCCCGGCGGAGGGCCTGGACCCGTGTGGTTATGAGAATCGATGCTTTTCTTTTTGCCAGTAGGCATTTGCTTGTAGTCTGTACTCATACATGTATCTTCCGCTGTTGTATTGTATTAAGGCAGTTGTATGCCGGTTGTATGCGATGTTGTATCCTTGTATCTGTAAAGTTGTGATATCATGTTGGAAATCCGGGGCATATGACTCCGTCATATGTCGCGGTGGGACCGATATGTGCTTCGTCCCCGGATCTGGATGGAAACATCTAGATCTGGAACAATACCGCATATCAGGCCTTTGTTAGACCAAGTATGTGATCAGAGGGGGAGGGGGTGAATGATCACTTCAAATTTTCACATGAAACTTTGAAGTGAAGCATAACATGGCAGCCGAAACTATTTAACAGGAAGGAATTCATAGAAGCAGAATGTAATCGAAGCAGAACATAGCGAATCAAAAGCATCGAATCAATTGCATCGAAGCATAACTCTGAAGCAATTGACAAACAGAATGTAAGTGCGGAAGGTAAAACGAACTCTTGACTCGGCGATGTTTGTTCGACCAGTTCACACTCTGCAAAGTGCTACGTCTGGTTGGAGGGACTTGTGATTGAACACAGGAGCTAACCTCTCTCCGTCCATATCTCCACTGCACCAAACTCCTTGAGCTTGGTCAGTTCTTCACTCTTGGTTGATTATTGAGGGAATCACCGAAACCTTTGACAAACTGGACTTCGAGGCGACAATAACTCTTCGCTCTCTGAAGAACAACTCTCTAACCGTCTAGGAGAATTGCAGTTCTCCAAGATAAAAAGGCTAGCAAACTTCTTCCTAAGTCATAATGATTCAACTCAGATCAATAGGACTTATGCTTCGGTGGATGGGTTTGTGATATGCTTCGGTGGGGTTGCTCTCTCTCTTTCCTCTGCAGGAATTCAAACGTGGAGCAGCCACCCGGCCAATGAGGGCGGGGGTGGGGTATTTATAGGCAGCAATCCCAAGGTGCGAAATGACTGAAGTGACCCGATGTGACAGCTTGACACCTGTCCCCAACGGTCATATTTCCAATCAATGCGCAACTTTACTTGCGGTCCAAGTAAAGCTGACTCACGGACTTGGTTCTGCTTCAGAAGCTGAAAGAACAAAGTCTTCGCTGGTGAAGCATTACCTAGCTCACATGAGATTTCTTCGGTTCAGGTTTCTCATTGGTTTCGATTTGATCTGAGTCTTTTCATCAAAACCTTCGGAGTACATTTGCTAAACCCCTCTTGATAGTACGGTTTTTCCTATGACTCAAAGAAGTAAAAAGAACTACGCAAAAACAACTAAGTCTTGCGCCATCTTGATCAACTTCTTCGATAGGATGTGCTTCAGGATTCCTTATCTTTTTAGGGGTCGACATCCGTGATGTGCTTCGCTCCAGAGGATATGCTTCGGTAACTTAGTAAATCTTCGTTGAAGCTTTATCACCAACCTATAACTTCAGGAACCTAACTATCTGTTTCACACTAGAAAACTTGTTAGTTCCTCTACTGTTTTGACCAACAATATCCAAAACTCATGAGGGATATAACTTTGCTCTTACAATCTCCCCCTTTTTGGACTATTGTTGACAAAACAGGCATCGATAGAAAGATATGGAATTTGAATTTGAGTTGAGAGCAAACTCTAAGATATGAAGCTTATGACTCCCCCTGAATGCAAGCATCGAAGATTTATAATCGAAGTGAATGCTTGTCGAAGAATATCATCAATGGGAAGCCTGACTTATATCTTAGCGAATCAATTTGCATACTGAAATAATTTTTCTTGAAGCATATGCAATCATCCAATGACCTGTGAACTTAAGGAAAATAACCACCTGCAAGATAAAGTATAGAAGAGCAACTTGCAAGCACTGGGTTATTAACATATAAGATAAGCATAGTTCACAGTCGAAGTTAAACGTTAAGATACAACCCAATCGAAGTGAATGGAAAGTTTGTCGAATCTTAACATACGCAAAAACGAATCGAATCAACACCCTAAACCCCGCAGCGAATCTAAACTCAATCGATGCTACTTTCTCCCCCTTTTTGTCAAGAATTGGACAAAAGGTTGATAGGCAGATCGAGAGCATTTAAGCGTGAGCTGCACCCCTGGGACCCTGCGGAAAGTCTTCGCCTGACGAAGATTCATCTCCTGAAGTATCGCCTTCGGTCGAAGCTGGTGAGTCGTCCTCGTCGAAGTCGATCGGTGCTTGAAGCAATTCAAGATCGCTGTCGTCGAGGGGGTCGTCTTCATGCTTCGACGTGTGGGAGTCTTCATCAGAGAATGTGTCTGGGCGAATCTGTTCTGCATGGTTGACGAATAAGACTTCTTCGATCTTGTCCAGCGGAGGGATCTTGGGGTTGGGGCGTTCAACAGAATCATTCCTTGAAAAGTTTCGCTGTAAGTGAGGATATTCCTTGAATATACGGTCAGCTTGCAATTTCTTCACAGAGTTAAACTTTCTGAGTCCTTTCCATGAATGACGCTTCAATACCTTCAAGTATTGGTTGTTGTTCATTGCAATGTTTCCAACGCGACTGATCTCATCAGATATATGTTGCATCTGACGCTGATTGCCTTCGATGAAATTTTCTAGCAACTGAGTATTCCGAATGGCAACCTCGAAGTGATACACTTCCTTCTGGTAACGCTTCGACATATTGCGCTCATTTATGTGCTGTCTGACTCCTACATAAGTTGCAAAGGGGTCGTTTGGCCGCCTGAAGATGTTCATTGTATCGCGGACCGGAGGACAGAACAGCTTCGGGTGATGCTTTGCTATGAATTCTTCACTGCGTCCATGGTTGCAAATGGCTTGCAGCCAAGGAGCATATGGCTTCAGTTGATTGATTACTTCAGCAGCTTGGACCATGTAGCGAAGAAAACAATCCTCGAAGTCAAACACATGTCCATGGGTGAGCTTCATAAGAGCATGACGAGTTGGATAATGTATGTTTGATTCTTCATTCGCTGTACTGAGAGGCATCAGAGAGTTTGACAGAATATAGAACCATGTCTTGGAATTGAACACCAGATGCTTCGGGCGAATGTTTTCTGGCATGTGATCTCCAGTGACTTCGGGATCCAGTAAAGATGCGAATTCAGCTTCGGTGGGATCCGGTAACATGTGAACCTTTGCAAGTTTGCCAGTGTGTCTTGGAATGTTCACAATTTCCATGAATTCTTCGGAGTACATCCTGAAGATTTTCCCTTGAATCATCCATTCAAGAGTCCAAGTGCTAGTATCTTCTGGGGTTCCAGAGACATACAGAGTAGCATAGAATTGCTTCACTAGCTCGGAGTTGAATGGTGTTTCCATTGCAAATAATCCTGTGAGATTCTGAGCTTCGATAGTATCAACTATGTTCTGGAAGCATGTTGCGGCATTTAGACTATGCAAATCCAAGTACTTGTGCCTGAACAGAATTCCTTTCTGGCAGTAAAGCTTCGTGTATAGGATTTGTTGTTCAGCTGTCCAGAATCGAAGGTCATCAGCTGTTCTTGGTGAATCATATGGACTAGAGCCAAAGAATCTAAGCTTCTTGCGATGAACTTCAATATTGAACTCAGGACCGTGCCTTGAAGAAGTTCCTTCTCCCATGAAAATGGGAAAAGTCTCTCTGGGGTAGAGTGAGTCCAACTGGGTGTCTTGAGCAGGAATACAATGCCTTCGGGCATCTGCGATTCGCCTCGGCGGTTGAGTGACGATTGCCAACTCATTGGCTTCGGCCTCTGCTTCGACATCAGCTTCGGCACGTCCAGCTTGCACTTGGGCTTCTTCTACTTTTTCTTCAGACTCCTCAGCAGAGTGAGCTGAAGAGTAATCTTTGTCAGGAGTGGCTTGACGGGGTGGAGATGGTTGTGGAGAAAAATTGTCTTGAGCGGACGGTTGTGGAGCAGGTTGAGGTGGAGGTGGAGCAACTTCGAGGGCGGATGGCTTCGATGATGGTTTGCCAAGATTGATTATTTTGCATCGTGGGGGCGATGCCTTTCTTGGTGCTTTCTTGGCTGGGTGGGAGCTGACTTCATCAACTTCTTCGGTGTCAGCAAGCAGTCGTCTCTTCCTAGGTTGCAGCTTTGGAGGAGGCGAAGCTAATTGCTGGATCATGGCTTCGCGCTTCTTGGAGTCAAGCGCCATGACCGCAGCATTATGCGATTTGCAGCATTCTTCGATAGCGGATTTCAGCTTTCCCTGAAAGACTTGAATATTCTGCTTGGTTGTCTCATTAACAGCAGCAATTTTCTTCGAAGCAGCAGAGGCTTCGCTCTTGAAATCCTCATCCGATTCCTCATCAGCTTTCTTCTGAAATTTCTGAATCTTGGCAGTTTCTGATCTATCTCTAGCATGCAAATCTCTCAGCTGATTATACAAGGTTTCGACCATGGCTGAAAGATTTGGTGAAATGAAAGTATTTCCAACATCCACTGTGTGAGGATGAATGGCTTCAGCTAGCTTGAAATGTGTCTGACTTATACCTAGACAATCCCACAATTCACCTTCCCTTGCATCTGGAAAGTTGTGCTCACTTTGTTCAGCTTCAACATGGGCTTCGGGGGTAGGAGCTGCGACTGGCTTCGATGGAATTTCCTTCGGTGCCATGTCCACAGCAGCTTCCTTTTGAGCAGCCCTAGCAGATTTCTCTGCTCTCTTGGTGCGAACAATATCAAGCTGAGCTTGGCGTTTGGCTTCAGCTTCAGCAAGTTGTTTGGCTTCGGTGGCTGCCTTAGCCTCTTGAGCTTGAGCTTCAGCTAGCTTGCGCTTCGCTTCAGCTTGCTGGTTCGCCTCGGCCAGCTCCTTCCTTTGCTTCTCTAGATCAGCTGCTTCTCGATCAGCTTTCTCTTTCTCTTTTGCTTCTCTCTCAGCCTTAGCTTTGGCTTGATCTTCGGCATGCAGGCGTTCAGCTTCGATGAGGTCTCTTTTCCTCAATTCAACTTCAGACAATTTCTTCGTGCCAACCTGGGCAAACGTCTGACCAGGCTTAGCCACAGTTGTCTTTGGCTTCGAAGCTTTAACATGCTCTTGAGCTTTGGCTTTGGGCACAGCAGCCGGCTTAGCAACAGGCTTTGCCTTCGGGTCATGCTGTTCCTTGGTCCTCTGCTCGGATGGAACAGGACGGCGGGGAGGCTTAGACGACAAGGGTGCCTCGACTACCAGGTTCGTCAAGTCAATGTTCCTCTTTGGAGCAGGAGGTTCTGAAGGTTCTTGGAACTTAACGCCTTTGGGAGTAGTCGGCTTCGCTCCAGCCTTCTTCTTCAGAGGCATCCGAATCAGTTTCTTCTTCGGACTAGGGGGAACGGGTGAGTGTTCTGACTCGTCATCTGCTTCATCAGCTGGATCTTCTTCAATGGAGTCTTCGAGATGAGCAGCAGGTTCAGCTTCGTCATCGGCTTCGTGTTCAGCCTCCTCATCTGTAGCAGGAGGGGGTGAATTACTAAGCTTCCGAAGCTTTCGCCTCTTCTTAGGCTTCGATGGTTCAGCATCATGAAGTCCAGCAGCTGCAAGAGCTTTTGCTTTCTTCTCTTCGCGGATTCTCTTCTTCTCAGCCAAAATGGCAAGTCTTTCTTGCTCTTCAGGATAATCATCAGGTGTTTTGAGTGTGTTAGGGTGAGGAACAGCCGGAGGCTTCGGGTAGTACTTCAATCTGTTGGCTGCGGTGTACTGAGAACACATGACTGTGGTGTACCTGTAAGGTGGACTAAATGCGAATTGCATCGCCCACTTCCAAGATGGGATACTTTTGTACTTGTACCACCTGACAGCCCAGTACCTTCGAATCCTTTGCAATCTCATCTTCCTATCATGATCTGTTTCTTCTGGAGGAGTGTCATATCCCATTCTGATGCGAATAGCTTCGGGAATTCCTCTGGCATTATTGACTTCCTTCGTTTTGCCTCCCTTGCCTTTCTGCTTCGGTGGCTCTGGAAAATTCTCAAGTCCATCAACAATAGGGGACTCATTTCCTATGGCAGCCTCTTCGTCAGACATCCTGTGAATGGAATCATAGACAAGAGGGAAACAAAGAAGGGGAATGAATAAGCACAGGCAATAGTTTCGACCAAAACAAAATCAATTTTGATAGGAGCCCAGATCAATCTTAGATTGGTTGCAACTTCTCTGTATGAATTTGGCTAGAACAAGTCGAAAGACGAGACCTAACGCAATCCAGAGCAGAGAACGAACCGAATCGTATCCACTGACCTGAGAAGATGGGATAGCTTTGATGCTAAGAACAACTTTCCCAAGATGTAAAGATCAGCAAGGATGAAATAGCCCTAGAACAGAAAACAAAACCCTAGATGAAGAACATGGAGAGACAGATAGGATCCGAGGGCAATGCGTACCCTAACTTGGTGACGCACGGCAGCTACGGCGACGGAGGGCGGAGAAGTGCTCTGCGTCGACGGGGAAGGTCCACGGCGGCGACGTTCCGGCAGTGAAGCGGCGACGGCGACGGCGAGGACGAGGAGCTCTGCGGACGCTCGAGGAGGAAGACAGAGGAGTCGGGGCGAATGAATGTGTGGGAACGGTTTCGATGGGGGGAACACCTTAAATAGGCACGATCTGGAGCGGTTACCAAATCACATCGAACGGTTCTCAGCAACTGACTCTTCCGATTCAACGGCTGAGATATGGTGGCGCATCGCGAGCGAAGCTCATCGATCCGAAAAGGACGGGGACTCAACGTCCGAGGAATTAGTCTTGACCGAGAGCAAAAACTTCGACAAAAGTTGGGAGCATTTGCTTCGGAACTCAAGGACGTTCGAAGCAATATGCTTTCCGTTTCAATTGTGCTAAACATTCGAGATCGAAAAGATTGGAGGCGAAGCAGAACGGAGGGGGTAGGGTCCGAAACTTATCACTTCGAAGAACAACAACGAAGCTAAAAGTGATAAGCATAGGGGACAAAAGAAACGAATAAATAAAGCAAACTAAACACAGAACAAAAAGCAAATGGCAAGCGAAGCTAAACTTGGGCGATGAAAAACTCAAGCGAAACTAAACTAAAATAAAACACAGCGAAGGTGAATATATACAGTGAATAGTTTCGATCTTACTGAACATTGTGTGAGTCTAAGATGTTTAGCTCACACCTCAATGCACAAAACCTTTTCTCGTCCAATGGCTTCGTGAATATATCTGCCAATTGATCTTCTGTTCTTACATGGCTAATCTCAATGTCTTCACGCTGAACATGATCTCGAAGAAAATGATGACGAATATCAATATGCTTCGTTCGAGAGTGTTGCACAGGATTGTGTGCAATCTTGATGGCACTGTCATTATCACAAAGCAAAGGGATTTTCTTCATATGAATACCATAATCTTTCAGCGTCTGCTCAAGCCAAAGTATTTGAGTGCAGCATGAGCCAGCAGCAATGTATTCAGCTTCAGCAGTAGATATTGAGACACAATTCTGTTTCTTTGAAGCCCAACACACAAGAGATCTACCAAGAAAATGACAAGTGCCTGAGGTAGATTTCCTGTCAACCCTATCACCCGCCCAGTCTGAATCAGAATATCCAATCAAATCAAACTGAGTGCCTTTGGGATACCAAAGTCCCAACGAAGGAGTATGTGCTAGATATCGAAGAATTCGCTTCACAGCAATATGATGCGATTCCTTCGGATTTGCCTGAAAACGAGCACAAATACAAACTGATAGCATGATGTCAGGTCTAGATGCACATAAGTATAAGAGTGAACCTATCATAGACCGAAACTTTTTCTGATCGAAGGGTTTCCCTTTCTCATCTGCATCAAGAAAACCATTAGTAGGCATGGGAGTTCTAATGGTCTTGCATTCAGCAAGATCAAACTTCTTTAGGCAATCCTTCAAGTATTTCTCTTGTGAAATAAAGGTGCCATTCTTCTGTTGTCGAATCTGAAGTCCAAGGAAAAACTTCAATTCTCCCATCATTGACATCTCATATTTCTTCGACATCATCCTGGCAAATTCTTCGCTGATCTCAGAGTTAGTACAGCCAAAAATGATATCATCTACATATATCTGACACACAAATAGATCATTGTTATATGATCGAGTGAAAAGTGTGGGGTCAGTTGTTCCTGGTTTGAAGCCTTTCTTCAGGAGGAAATCCTTCAGTGTTTCATACCAAGCACGAGGTGCTTGCTTCAGTCCATACAAAGCTTTGTGAAGCCTGTACACCATATCAGGATTCTTCGAGTCTTCAAAACCTGGAGGCTGCATAACATACACTTCCTCTTCGATTTCACCATTAAGAAAAGCACTCTTGACATCCATTTGATATAGCAATATATTTTTATGGTTAGCAAAAGCAAGCATGACACGAATGGATTCGAGACGGGCTACTGGAGCATAGGTTTCACCGAAGTCAATGCCTTCGATTTGGGTGTAACCTTGTGCTACCAATCTATCCTTATTTCTTACCACAATACCGTCTTCATCTTGCTTGTTGCGAAATATCCACTTGGTGCCAATAATGTTGTGCTTCGTGGGATCTGGCCTTTCAACAAGTGACCAGACTTTGTTTCTTTCAAACTGGTGAAGTTCTTCCATCATAGCCAATAACCAATCAGGGTCTTTCATGGCTTCATCATATTTTGAAGGCTCTAGCATAGAGACAAAGGAAAAATTTCCACAGAAGTTAGCCAAGCGAGTGCGAGATCGAGTAGTGGGACGACCTGGTAGATTGATATCTTCGAGAATCGAATCCTCATCAACTCTTCTTCGAACTCGTGATAAAGCAGTATCATTTGCTTCAGGCTCAGCATCTGCTTCGGGATTTGCATCAGCTTCGGGTTCAGCTTCAGCATTTCCTTCGTTCCCTTGACCTTCTTCGTCCTGTTCATCATTAGCTTCAGGATGGTAATCTCCAGCGCCCCGGGCTATGTGTGGGAACATTGGACCATCATCATCCCTTACAGCTTGACTTTCATTAGCTTCGACAGGGCGAATCTCACCAATAGCCATAGACCTAATCACTTCATCAAGTGGAGGTTCATCTAGATCATGAGGCAAATGCTCCTTTTGAGAGCCATTAGTTTCATCAAATCTTACATTTACAGTTTCCATAACTTTCCCAAAGTGAGAGTTATAGACTCTGTAAGTGTGAGAGTTTGAGCCATAACCTAAAAGAAAACCTTCATGTGCCTTAGGGGCAAATTTGGAGCTATGATTCATATCTCTAATAAAGCATGGAGCACCAAATACCCTAAGATATGAGACATTTGGTTTGTTACCAGTGATAAGCTCATGTGAAGTTTTCTTCAAGAATTTGTGAAGGTAAACCTTGTTGATGATGTGACATGCAGTGTTGATTGCTTCGGCCCAGAACCTAATAGGAGTCTTGTATTCAGCAAGCATAGTTCTGGCCATCTCAATAAGAGTTCTATTCTTCCTTTCAACTACACCATTCTGTTGAGGTGTATAAGCAGCAGAGAACTCATGAGTAAAACCATGATCATCAAGAAATTCTTCGATATTTGTGTTCTTGAATTCAGTTCCATTATCGCTTCGGATATGCTTCAGAGATAATTCATATTCTGTTTGAGCTCTCTTAGCGAATGACTTGAAGTTTTCAACCACTTTGCTCTTGTCATCCAAAAAGAAAACCCAAGTATATCGTGAGAAGTCATCAACAATAACCAGACCATATTTGTTTCCTCCCAGACTTGCATAATTTTGAGGACCAAAAAGATCCATATGAAGCAATTCAAGAGGACGAGTGGTAGACATGATGGTCTTCGCTGAGTGATGTTTCTTCGTGATTTTACCAGCTTCGCAAGCACTGCAGAGACGATCCTTATCGAATTTTACTTCGGTAAGACCAATGACATGATTTTTCTTCACTAGGTTATGAAGATTTCTCATCCCTGCATGACCAAGTCTTCGATGCCATAACCATCCGGATGAAGCTTTTGCCATTAAGCAAGTGGAAACAGCAGGGCCCGAAGAAAAATCAACAATGTATAGATCTCCCTTTCGGTATCCCTCGAAGACAAACGTATAGTCATCCTGTGAAAAGACAACACAACGCGAAGCAGAAAACAAAACAAGCATACCCATATCGCATAACTTCGAAATAGACATAAGATTATATCCAAGTGATTGGACTAGCATAACCTTGTCAATGTGCTTATCCTTCGATATGGCAATCTTACCCAAACCTAATACTTTACCTTTGTTGTTGTCACCGAAGGTAATGAACTTCAGAGAAGATTGAGATAGTTTTTCTTCGGTGAACAACTCCTTGTCTCCGGTCATATGATTTGTACAACCACTATCCATGACCCATTCGGATCCACCGGAGACATAGCCCTGCAGAAGAATTAGTTCTTCTTAACCACCCACAAACGAGCAGGTGACTGAGAAGACGTTGAAGCACTGATCGAAGCAATATTAAATCGAACAGGAGTGTATTGCTTCGGTGTACCATCAAGCACACCATAAATGTAAGTCCTCTGCGAATGGTTAGCATAAGTATGAGCATATGCAATCTTAGTATGATTATCATGAGGACGATACGTATGGCGACCAGTACGATAGTATTGCTTCTGCGGAACATTTGACTCGGTCACCAAAGGATCATTTCTTGTCTCAAGAGAGTAGAAATGATTCGGTGGTACCGAAGGCTTTCCCTGCATAGAATGGTTAGCAGGCAATTTTTCCACAAGTGCTTTCTGCACCCATATCTGCCTCTTGTAGAATCCATTCTTTGGTGGAGTACCTACATACTCAGCTGAAACTTTTCCCTGTTCATCTTTCATGAGTTTGTAGTCTGAATCAAGTGATTCATCCACAATGACTTTGTTCATTTTGCAATCGAAACCTGAAAGGTTAGCAATATCAATGGGTTTCTCCTTCGCTAGAACCCAAACAGTCTTAGGATACTGCTCAGGCTCCCAATATGTGCCATCAGGATTTATCTTTCTCTCAAAGCCAACACCTTCATTCCTGGGATTCCTGTGAAGGAGGGCCTTCCTAAGGATATCACAGAGATATTGGTGTCCTTGCACACTTTTGAACATGCCTGTTTCAAATAAGTTTTTCAACCTGAGGAGTTCCTCGGTAACAGCAGGATTTTCCTCATCGGAGGCATTAGTATCATCAATAACAATAGGAGCTTTCCCTTTGGAAATAGTTTTGCTTCGTTCCAAACAATCCAAACAAGGTGATTCAGTTTTATCAATTGCTTCAGAACCTTGTTGAGCCATGAGAGAGAGATTAACATTTTCCAATTCTTCATGAGCCTCTGTCAGTTTTTCGAGAGCCACTTTCCTCTGAAGAAATTCATAGGTAAGCTTCTCATAATCAACTGAAAGAAGATCATGCCGAGAGGATAATTCTTCAAACTTCTCCTTCAGGGCTTCATGCTCATTAGTTAAAGTTTGACTTTTCTCAATCTCATTGATCAACAACGTTTCTGACTTCTTAATGGTTTTTCTTAGTGAATCAAGTTCATCTTGTTGAATTGAAGCAATTTTAGCAAGTTTAGCATAGCTAACTCTAGTATCACTTTCACATGAAGAATAATCAGAAGTATCATAGGTTGACTTGGATGAAGATACCTTTGCCTTGGCCATGAAGCAATATGCAGGAGTTTCATATTCACTGCTGTAGTTGGTGAAGAATGAGCTCGAAGCATTTGCCGAAGCATCTGCCGAAGCAAATGCTAATCCAGCAACACCATCTGATTCGGATCCTGAAGCAGACCTTGAGTCTTGTTCAGCTTCGGAACCAGAGGCTTCGTCTTCTGAGTTCATCTCCTTTCCCAGATAGGCCTTGGCACGGTGAGAGCTGCTTCGACGAGACGAGTAAGTCTTCGATGAAGAACCCTCACGCTTCTTATGATACTTCTTTCTCTTATCATCATCAGAATCTTTCTTCTTTTCCCTTCTTGAACTGGAATCATGTTTCTTTGACTCATGATTTCTGGAGGATTTGTAAAGCTTCGATGAAGAGTCTCTGTGTGAATGCTTCGATTTGATCTCAGCTTCCCACAGAGGGCAATCAGCAATATAGTGTCCTGGTTTCTTGCACTTATAGCAGAAGTTGTCCTTCGATGGAGAGCTTCTTGAAGATGAACGATGAGAAGAATGACTCGAGCTTCTTGAAGGATAACTCTTCTTGGGTGAAGAAAAACCTTTCTTCTGAAAGCGATTGAAGCGTCTCATGATTAGTGCCAAATCCTTTCCAATGCTTGCAGGATCATCTGATTCGACACCTGAAGCAGAACTGACTTCGGGCGAAGAATGACGCGAAGCTTTTGCTTTCAGAGCATGAGATCTTCTTCGAGAACCATTTATGTCACGTTTCTCATCTTCTTCCATTTCAAAGGTAGTGAGTCTCTCAAGAACATCAGCAGCAACAAGATATCTGTAATCAGACCTTTCCTTGATCATCAGAACAATGTGATCGAACGAATCATCTAGCGAGCGAAGAAGTGTTCTGACAACTGAGTGAGGAGTTATATCATCAGCACCGAGGGAAATCAATTCATTTGCCAGAGCTGTGAGTCTGCTGTAAATTGAGTGAACCTTTTCACCCTCGAGACTTTTGAAGCGATAGAATTTGCTTCGGAGTGTGTCAATTCTGGCATCTCTCTGAGTAGAAACACCTTCACCAATCTTTTCAAGATAGTCCCAGACACCTTTGGCCGAAGGAATATTCTTCACTTCATGATACTTTTCTGGAGTCAAGTGATTTGTGATGAACACCCAGACAACCGAATCCAGATCCATCAGTTGAGCTTCTTTAGGAGTGATAGTATTCTTGTCAGTAACTGTAACACCATGTAAGACAACTTGCCATGCAGTGGAATTGATAGCCATAATATTCCTCTTCATCTTGTCCTTCCAGTAAGAGTAGTCCTTCCCATTGAAAATAGGAATAGGTTCGCCAGAGCGAATAGCTGCGAAAGACATACTAGAAGACATACTTGAAAACACTCCAGGAGGTTAATCCAAAAAGAGTGACCAGCTCTGATACCAATTGTTAGACCAAGTATGTGATCAGAGGGGGAGGGGGTGAATGATCACTTCAAATTTTCACATGAAACTTTGAAGTGAAGCATAACATGGCAGCCGAAACTATTTAACAGGAAGGAATTCATAGAAGCAGAATGTAATCGAAGCAGAACATAGCGAATCAAAAGCATCGAATCAATTGCATCGAAGCATAACTCTGAAGCAATTGACAAACAGAATGTAAGTGCGGAAGGTAAAACGAACTCTTGACTCGGCGATGTTTGTTCGACCAGTTCACACTCTGCAAAGTGCTACGTCTGGTTGGAGGGACTTGTGATTGAACACAGGAGCTAACCTCTCTCTGTCCATATCTCCACTGCACCAAACTCCTTGAGCTTGGTCAGTTCTTCACTCTTGGTTGATTATTGAGGGAATCACCGAAACCTTTGACAAACTGGACTTCGAGGCGACAATAACTCTTCGCTCTCTGAAGAACAACTCTCTAACCGTCTAGGAGAATTGCAGTTCTCCAAGATAAAAAGGCTAGCAAACTTCTTCCTAAGTCATAATGATTCAACTCAGATCAATAGGACTTATGCTTCGGTGGATGGGTTTGTGATATGCTTCGGTGGGGTTGCTCTCTCTCTTTCCTCTGCAGGAATTCAAACGTGGAGCAGCCACCCGGCCAATGAGGGCGGGGGTGGGGTATTTATAGGCAGCAATCCCAAGGTGCGAAATGACTGAAGTGACCCGATGTGACAGCTTGACACCTGTCCCCAACGGTCATATTTCCAATCAATGCGCAACTTTACTTGCGGTCCAAGTAAAGCTGACTCACGGACTTGGTTCTGCTTCAGAAGCTGAAAGAACAAAGTCTTCGCTGGTGAAGCATTACCTAGCTCACATGAGATTTCTTCGGTTCAGGTTTCTCATTGGTTTCGATTTGATCTGAGTCTTTTCATCAAAACCTTCGGAGTACATTTGCTAAACCCCTCTTGATAGTACGGTTTTTCCTATGACTCAAAGAAGTAAAAAGAACTACGCAAAAACAACTAAGTCTTGCGCCATCTTGATCAACTTCTTCGATAGGATGTGCTTCAGGATTCCTTATCTTTTTAGGGGTCGACATCCGTGATGTGCTTCGCTCCAGAGGATATGCTTCGGTAACTTAGTAAATCTTCGTTGAAGCTTTATCACCAACCTATAACTTCAGGAACCTAACTATCTGTTTCACACTAGAAAACTTGTTAGTTCCTCTACTGTTTTGACCAACAATATCCAAAACTCATGAGGGATATAACTTTGCTCTTACAGCCTTACATCATTGTAGTCTCTTGTTGGTTCCTTTGATGGTAGAGGAGACTCATAGTCAAGGATGAATCAGTACAGACTTCGGGTCGTTCAGGCCTATGATACACATAATGACTTTGAATTTTGTTCGCATAGCTAGCAAGCCACCTACTCTTCCAGACTAAACACATGAAAGAAGCCACTCTCGGGTCAACTAACTCTCAATGTTATTCTGCAGTTTTAGATATTTATTTTATGGGAGCTTGTGGAGCTGTAATACGTGATAACAAAGGTAGTTTCATTGATGCTTCTATTGCAGAACTGGAATTTAGTACTGATATTGAACCTGCAGAAGCAACAACCCTAGTTCAAGGTTTGAAAGTTGCTCAACAAATTGGTGCTAGTAATATCTCGGTTCAAATGGATAACCTATTTATTGTGGAATCTTTGAAACATGATTGTGGAAAAAAATAGTAGCACCTCCAATTATTGAAGATTGTCGGGTTCTTATGGTTGATTTTGGGAAGATCTCTTTAGAACATTGTAATCATGAGTCTAATATGGTTTCTCATGTGCTATCTCGTCAAGGATGTGTTGATCTACCGACATTGTTGTTGAACTCACATTTGAGTTTTATCTCTAGTATTTTTTTTTGCCGATGATGTAAGCATTATTTAAGTTTAATAAAGTTAGCCATGAAGGGCTTCCCATGAAAAACAAACATGATAAACTGCTCGATGTCCTTATTATGTGATTGTTGTTTATATTATAAGTTCATGACTTGTTGTCATAGTCTTATGAACTTAGCATGATCATTCTTCTATTGATTTGGCTACATGGTCAATTGTTAAATACTTCCTGTACATAGGTATACAAATGAGAGTCAACTTATTTGGAACGGAGGGAGTATATGTTAAATTGATGAGTGGTTGTTATTTATTTTTGCATTTTTATTTATTTATGTTGAAACGTTGTTAACACACTACTGCTTACCGTCTCATTAGATTTTGGTCGAGCTATCCTTGGAAAGTTTACCGTGCTATTTACATCTTTACCTATATATCATGAGTTTTTTTTCTTTGCGTGCTACATGTATACTTTCTTTTTTCTTTTATCTTCAAGTACATGTAGAACATTCAAAGGGTCTTTTGGCTTCGGTAGGATCTAAGAAATAAAGTTTCTTCTCTGGTACACCAATGTAGAAAAGTTACATATTTCGATGTAGATTAAACGAAAGATTAGATTATCTCCTCTCTTTTTAAGTAGTTTTAAGATTTGTGCAAACTTTTTAGTGGTTTATCGAAGCAAAACTCGATAAATAATGATACTCCCATTTCAATTTACGCATGTTGTTTACATTTGTGAGCTTCAGAAACATATTTCGAAAAGCTCTTCTCAACAATTTCCAACATCTTGCAGCCCGTAAATTTGAAAGGATTTGGGCGTGAATTTCAGGCAAACCAGCTCGTTTTGCTATGGAAAAACGAAGAAGAGTCCGTGTCCCAGAAATGGGACCAAGAAGGGAATTTGTTGGATCGTTCGTACGTGTGGCGGTGCTCAAGTTGAAAATTGGATAGCATCACAAGCCCCGGACAGTCCACATTGATGGCGCCATTAATTGACTCACATGTCCACACCTAACAGCTCGCCACACCTGGCCATGGCAGCTCGGCTTTTTTACACGACCTTTTGCTCATCTGAGCCTGCCGTGTGGGTCCCACGGCCCGCCACGTCGGCGCCTAAGGCTCGCCTCTCCCGTGATCCCAGGCCGTCTTTAAAAACACGGGAGGAGGCTACGTGCCGGCTGAGGACACCCCGTCACCGTCGGATGAGCTGAGCTGAGAGTGCTCGGATGGCGTCGCCGCTGCGTAACGGGGATCAGGCGGCGGCGGGAGGTCGGAGGAAGGGGGCGAGGCGGCTGGGGGCGCTCCTCCTGGTGCTGCGGGAGGCGGCGCTGTGCTTCAGCCTCGCGGCGGCGGTGTTCGTGGGAACGGACGGCGCCGTGCTGCGGCAGGCGCCCTTCAGGTTCCTGCTGGCGGCGACCGCGATCGTGGCGGTGTACTCGGTGTTCGAGGTCGCCGCGCCGACGTGGGAGGTGGCCAAGGGCGCCACGCTGCTCCCGGAGGCCTTGCAGCTCTGGTTCGACTTCGGCCACGACCAGGTAACTAATTCATTAACCAGCTAGAATAATTGCGCCTGCCTGTTGTAATTAATCTAAGGTTGCATACGCTGCAGGGTTTCGGGTACATGGCGCGGCGGCGGCGGCGGCGCGGGAAGCGGCGTTGTGCGGCGGAGGGCAGGAGCGGAACATCAGCGGCACGGCGTGCCTGCAGGGGGACATCGCCGTGGGGCTCGGGTTCGCGGCGTTCGCGTTCCTGGCGCTGGCCGCCCTCGAGACGGGGTTCGGGCTCGTCCGCTTCCTCGCCACCGGCTCCCGGCTCCCGGCGGGCGATTCCTTGCCGTATTGACCGGCGCGGGCATGCTGGCAGACGTATGTATGTAGTAGCTGCTCGTACGATGCTGATCCAAGTGCTGGCTAGTTAGGCGTGGCATTTGCATTTGGATTTTTGAGTGGTTTTGATCGATGGGGTGATTGTTACAGTCTGGCTTAGCTATAATTGAGATGATCAGATGGATTTATACGATGTACAACGTGAGATCCTCTTCAGCTGTTGTCACACTTTGAATCAATGAAACAATTTAGAGCAAACGTTCGCTCTAAAACATCGCAAGCACGAACGATTTTATCTCGCAATACAAACGCATGGTGCAGTACAAGCGCATGGCAACTCGCTGCGTTTTTGAGTTTTTATGACAATCGTATGCTCTGAATTACCATGCGTTTGTACTGCAGTTGGCATGCAAATTGTTCGGAATTGCCATGCCTCGGAGCGAACGTTCGCTCCATATCATTAGGGATGAAACAAACATACTTGTTTTCCCCTTTCACTGGGGTTTTTATGGTCTCTCGGCAGCGCCGGAGTCGACATTCGGTTTCTTCCCCTTCTCTTCATCTCTGTCAAAGATATCGGTGACCAGTCTTGATGGAGTGATCTATTTGTTTCTGCTCACCCAGATCATAGTGGTTTTTGTGACTCGAAGGGTTTATGGTTTATATAAGTCGATGTTCTTTTCGACGGGTTAATGCATGATGAATCCAGAAGCCATGTATCATCGGAGTCTAATGATAATGTTGCGGCAATGATGAGCCAATTGGGAATCATAGATCTGAACGACGTGATATTCGAGCAGGAGGAGCTTTCGTTAGCAGAACAAATCAGGCGGATGACTGTTCCTCTATTTAATGTTGAAAAATCCTACAACCAGAACTGATTCTTCAAGAATACGTGGGTGGCGTAGGATGTAGCCCAAGATGTGAAGATTCATCCTTTGAAAGATAATTCATATACCCTACAGTTCTCATGCTTAGGGCCGAGATTAGGGAAGAGTCCTGGAAATGGACCTTGGCACTTCAGAGGTGATGCGATAATCATTGACCAATATGATGGATTTCAAAGCCCTCATCAATCAATCCTGATTTCCTTGCAATTTGGATCCAAATGCATGACATGCAAGATGGCTTTGCTCCTTTCTTGAAATCCTTGCGGCTCAAACTGGTGAGCTCATTTCTGTTGAGCCGCAGTCACATGACTTTGCAGGCAACTTCTTTAGAGTTAAAGTGAAAATCAATATCAGGAAGTGATGTCCTCCAAATGAACAAAGTTTAGTTGTAGTCTTTTACAATTAAGAGTATTGATCCCATAGAGAGCACATGAATTATACTTTGTCCCTTATAGAGACTTATAGAAGTGTGCATGTAAGTTAATTGTAGATGCGAAGCAAAGTGGAGGAGAAAAGTTTGTAGTAATTTTTACTAGAGTGTAATGAAGAGTAAATAACGTAAAAGCACTGAAGCTTGTAGAGGATAAAAGCATTCTCAGGGGGTCCAAAATTCTGAGTAGTATGTGTCTAACACAACATATCTACTGCATAGTTATAAGTTGGATACTTGAGTCACTCTTTATGTTTGTGATATGGCGGATCCGAGTGCAGAATATGTTTACTGGAGGTATATTCCGTACCACACACGCTACTATCGTAGTTTTCTCGCTCCAGTTATCACTATGATAATTAAGAGTTTATGAGTGGACGCAACCTCACCAAGGGTTCTTCATTACTATCCAATCAATTACAAAGGCTAGGAACAGAGGCTTACCTTACAATGAAAGTGATATGCTTCGTGGCCTTGCGGTGTGATACGTCCCAAACGTATCTATAATTTCTGCTTGCTCCATGCATGATTTGTGTGACTATGCCATGTTTTTCTTGAACTTACATACACTTTTGATCATATTTGGACTAACCTATTAACTCAGTGCACCCAGTTGCCAGTTCCTATTTTCTCCTGTTTTTGTATTTCAGGTTTTCCTTCTATTAAAAGTGCCCCAAAAATTCCAAAAAAATTATATAAAAAATCAGCGTCCCGGAAGCTTCCCGAATCACCAAAGTGGGACTAGAGGGCCACCACCAGGGGCCCATGCGCCCTGGTGGCGCGGCCAGGGGGGAGGCGCGCCAGGGACCCCCCTGGATCCCTGGTGGTCCCCCTCGGTGCCCCCATCGCCTATATTTGGCCCTCGTGGAGGAAACCCTTAATATCGAAGAGTCTCTTCCCATCTCCTCTCTGTACCGACGTCGCCGCCGTTTCAAGATCAGGGCTGCCAGGAGAAGCTGCCCCGGCACCCTGCCGGGAGGAGGAACCACCTCCGGGAGTCCATCCACCCTCATGGACGCCTCCCGGTTGTGCCGTGAGTAGTCCCCCTTGGACCATGGGTCCATGAACAGTAGCTATGTGATGTTTGTTGGGATACGGGGCAGAAAACACAAAATTTTCATACCTACGGTACACGAACCCAAGATCTATGCTATGGCGATGTAAAGTAACGGAGGGAATCGGTGTTCATACCTTTGAAGACCGAAAGAGGGAAACGTTCTTGCGAACGTGGCTGGCGTAGACTCGGAACTACGACCTCCCTGTCGTGAAGAAGACCACCACCGGCGAGGATGACTCCCGGTAAACCTCCAGCAACGAAGTAGCACCACAGGTGCAGTGCCTCGAAGAGATTATACACGTACGGTACAATCGATGTTCCTGCCGGGCCACGAACCAGGCGAGCAGCGGAAGAAAGACGGCTACGGATCCCGACTCCAGCAGAACAACGACCTGCCTTATGGTGGAGAACTCCAATCCAGATGCAGACGCCAAACAAGGGGAGTCCACTTCCGGGAAGGAGAAGGAGGAAGAAGGAGATATTGGTGTGTTGTAAAAAGGGGGGTCTACCCCTCCTTATATAGGCCAAGGGGGGGGGGTGCCATCCTCCTCCCCTCCCCATGTGGGACTAAACTCCCAAGGGGGGAGCGCGCCGGCCAAGGGGGGTGGTGGGCCCCACCCTTGGCGCCAAGCCCAAGGGGAGAGACCCCCCTCCTCCCTTAATGGGCCCCATGGGCCCATCTAGCCTTTTCCCATTTTTTTAATTTATTTAATATGTTTTAAATATTTAATTCACATAATTAAATAATAAAACATTATTAAAACAATTAAACTTTATTTTGAACTATTCAAAATGTCCGGAAACCATTCCATCCTCCTCCGGAACTACTCCGGTGATTCCTCCTATTTCACCGATTGATCCCGTAACTCTCCTATGCATCGATTGCCCTTAAGTGTAACACCCTAATGGTCCGGGAAACAACAGACATGGTCGAGACTCTTCCCATTGACTAATGACTAGTCAGTTGGACCTGGTTACAATCCTTGACAGCCTTCTTGTCCTTTAGGTACTTGGGGCAGTTGCGTTTCCAGTGACCTTCACCCTTGCAGTAGAAGCACTCCACTCCGGGTTTAGGCTTGGGTGCCTTGGGAGGAGCGGCAACTGACTTGCAATCCCTCTTGGGGCCACCTCTCTTGGCCTTCTACCGCCTACTTGACTTCTTGAAGTCAGTGGTCTTGTTGACCATGAAGACGGCGTGCTCCTTCTTGATCTCAACCTCGGCGCTCTTCAACATGGCGAAAAACTCAGAAGGGGTTTTGGTCATCCCCTGCATGTTGTAGTTCAGCACAAAGCCTTTGTAGCTAGGGGGAAGCGACTGCAACACCCTATCAACAGCAAGTTCATCTGGAATCTGGCATTCCAGAGAATTCAAGCGCTGAACGTAGCCAGACATTTTGACTACATGCTCACTCACGCTGCCGTACTCGTCCATCTTTGCTGAGAAGAAGGCTTCAGAAGCCTCGTACCGTTCAAGCCTGGCTTGAGGTGCGAAGACCGCCTTGAGGTCGGTGATAATCTCATATGCACCCATCCTCTCAAAGCGTTTCTGCAGCTCAGCCTCCATGGAGTAGAGCATGCCACTCTGGACAAGGTTGTAATCATCAGTCTTGGAGGGATAGACATTCTTCTCGTCCTGACTGGCATCATCTGCTGGTGCGTCACCTAATGCACCCTCTAGTACGTATGCCATCTTGAGGGGAACGAGGAGAATCCTCAGGGTGCGGAACCAGTTGGTGAAGTTTGTCCCATCTGTTTTTAGCTTATCTTTCTCTAGGAATGATCCTAAGTTGAACGAGGGGCGAGGTGTTGCCATCTACAAGGTTGATTCACAAGGATACATATTTAGACTTTTCTTCATAATGTGGAGTTTCAATTTAATCTCAAAATTCTAGAAAGCTCCCACTTAGATAAGCACCTCTCAATTTAATTAAGTGATTACACAATCCAAGCCCCCATTCCTCCCCCGATCGTCACGGCCATCAGTATGCGAACCAGGTAGGCCTCTAAGCCAATCACATCAGGCATGTGACTCGTGCTCGACCTTTCGTTCTCCTGTGTTCCAGGCCCGCATCTACATACGTCAAGCATGCCAATCGAACCTTGATGTTAGCTGTTCAGCAAGGCCATATCTGCATATGCCAGGCTTGCCGAACCCAACCTCATGCGAACTCCGTTGAATATGTAGGACAACTCCGGCATGTACGGAGCATCAAGCCATATGGGAGAACCTTCCAGGCGGTGCCCACCTAGGGAGAACACAATGTTGGTATTGTCAGAGATGGTCCTGTTTCGTGCTACCATCGATATATCTAGCATACTAGCATAAAATAGAAGGTAAAACTGTAAATCATACAACCTATGATCCCCCTTCATGCAAAGCAAAGTTAAACGCCTTTCTACTTTATCTTGTGCAAGTTTTACGTGGCTGCTAGGGGTTTCGAGAGAGAGAACCGTTTCTATCCTGCGAAAAACATGCCACAACACCGTCTCCCATCCGTCTCTATTACACCTCTGTCGGGGCCCTCCGTTGCAAACATCTTCGCATCGCTAATGCAGAGAGACAGACACCCCCCATCCACTTTATATGGTACAAGCCATATGTCAAGCTTGGAACCAGTCTCGCCAAAACGCGTAAGGTCGGTCGGGGGCTGCTTCATCAAACATTGCCGCAACGCTAAATGAGTACATGTGGGAGGGTGACGAATGAAGATTCGATGCCCACATCCTAGATGTGTTCTACCCGTAAAATACATCTACGCATAGCTAGCTCATGATACCACTGTTGGGATACGGGGCAGAAAACACAAAATTTTCATACCTACGGTACCCGGACCCAAGATCTATGCTATGGCGATGTAAAGTAATGGAGGGAATCGGTGTTTATACCTTTGAAGACTGAAAGAGGGAAACGTTCTTGCGAACGTGGCAAGCGTAGACTCGGAACTATGACCTCCCTGTCGTGTAGAAGACCACCACCGGCGAGGATGACTCCCGGTAAACCTCCGGCGACGAAGTAGCACCACAGGTGTAGTGCCTCGAAGATATTATACACGTACGGTACAATCGATGTTCCTCCCGGGCCCAGAACCAGGCGAGCAGCGGAAGAAAGACGGCTACGGATCCCGACTCCAGCAGAACGACGGCCTGCTTTATGGTGGAGAACTCCAATCCAGGTGCAGACTCCAAACAAGGGGAGTCCACATCCGGGAAGGAGAAGGAGGAAGAAGGAGGTATTGGTGTGTTGGAAAAAGGGTGGGGGGTCTACCCCTCCTTATATAGGACAAGGGGGGGTGCCATCGTCCTCCCCTCCCCATGTGGGACTAAACTCCCAAGGGGGGGAGGGAGTGCGCCGGCCAAGGGGGGTGGTGGACCCCACCCTTGGCGCCAAGCCCAAGGGGGGAGACCCCCTCCTCCCTTAATGGGCCCCATGGGCCCATTTAGCCTTTTCCCCATTTTATAATTTATTTAATATGTTTTAAATATTTAATTCAGATAATTAAATAATAAAACATTATTAAAACAATTAAAATTTATTTTGAACTATTCAAAATGTCCGGAAACCATTCCGTCCTCCTCCGGAACTATTCCGGTGATTCCTCCTATTTCACCGATTGATCCCGTAACTGTCCTATGCATCGATTGCCCTTAAGTGTAACACCCTAATGGTCCGGGAAACAACAGACATGGTCGAGACTCTTCTCATTGACCAATGACTAGTCAGTTGGACCTGGTTACAATCCTTGACAGCCCCTGCGCTTCCATCGAATGAACTTCGATCGCTTTTGGAAACCGTTAACGATACGACGTAATCCCTTTGTGCTGCGGTACTTTGTTTGTCCGAGGTTTGATCGTCGGTATCCTACATACCGTGTTCACATCTCGTTCACAACAAACAACTTCTCTCGTCCATGATCATTGCATTTCTTGTGACCTAGTCACGTCCTTGCAAGGTGTTGATGCAATATCACCGAGTGGGCGCAGAGTACCTGTCCTGTCACAATGACTGACAAATCCCGCTCTGATCTATTAACATACTCATCAACAATCTATTTCGGAATACCCAAAGTGCACCGTTATAGCCAGCATATTCCAGTCAGGCGGTGGGATACAAATCAAAGTCTCCTCATAGATGACAATTACGTATGATCATTACGGTTTAAGGACTAAGCCATACGTTACAAAGTCATAACAATGATGAACTATGTGACTCGATCACATTGCAATACTTTAGGTGGGTGTACGTCCATCACATCATTCCCCTTAACGATATGACCTCATTGTCAATGGACTTAAGTGTCGCCATGATCAGGAAAGCTTGATCAATCAATTGCCCAATGAGATAGTTTACCCGAGTTAAACTACGGACCATGTTTTATACTACACCTATATTAGTATTTCCAAGTAATACAGTTATAGCACAGTATAAAACGTATTATGAACAAAATGGATATGTGACAAATATATTTATTAATTTGTCTCTAGGGCACATATCCAACAGTCTCCCACTTGCAGTAGATTACAAATTACACTAGTTTACATCAGGTATGTATCTAACACCAATGGTCTCTCGGTGTTCTTCAAACTTGCCCTGTGGAAGAGGTTTAGTCATCGGGTCTGCTGCGTTCAGATCCGTATGTATCTTGTGAATCCTAGTGTGTCCATCCCTAACGTAGTCTCGCGTCACATGGAACTTTCGGAGGATGTGCTTGGCTGTAGAGTGAGTTCTTGGCTCCTTCGCGTTAGCAATGGCACTGTGACGCCCCCAAAATCCGACCGTGTACAGTAATCATACACACAGGGTACACGACTGAGATTAGGGTGCCACGGTGATAATATCACAGCACAACACTAAACACAAAAGGATAAACAAATATATTACAATAGAGGGGGGGGGGGTCACGCGGACCTGAATATATAAGTCATACAAGCCATAATATCTGAGTACAGACATAGTTAGTCAAGTTTTGCCTTAAGAAGGCTAGCACAAATCACATCAGAGTTACAGAACGAAAAGGCGAGGCCTCCTGCCTGGGATCCACAGTACTACTCCTGGTCAACGGGGAACTCGACGTCGTAGTAGGCGCCTCCGGGGTACTCCTGCTCCTGAGCTCCAACGTCGGCTGCAGCGGCCGATCAGGCAAAACAGTAAAAGAAATAAAGCAGGTGAGTATCTAGTATACCCGCGAGTCTTACGTCCGCTACTAAGCATTATGCATTGTATCAACGGAATGAAGAGGCTGTATATAGTGGACTGAAGACAGAAATATAGAGCAAGGGTAAGAAGCTAGGCCTAACGAAGACTAGCATCTTCCGACGATGTCTTACAGCATGAGGTAAGAATCAACCCACAGTGTATATAAAACATAAAGTAACAATGAAGCAGAAGTTGCTGCAACATTGAATAATAATAAGTTGTAATAATTAACAATGCCTCCGAGTTCACCTCCTCGACATCCCCGCGAGGAAGAGAACCCGGAACCATAGAGTTTATTAATAATAGTTTCTAGTGGTAAGATCCAGCTTCAGCATAAAGCGTCCTGTTACCGTGGACACGGCTATCGATAGATCAATCTTCCCTGCAGGGGTGCACTTGTGTTACGCTACACGCACGGATCTCCAGGGTGGCGGGAACCTTGTTAGGGAACGCTCCACCAAGGCTATCCGACACTTCATAGCCCATCTTTCAAACTCAACAGAGAGGTCATCCGCCGGACTATATCCTATGTACGCGGGGCTTTGGACCCTAACCCCGACGTACTCCTGCACGGTGCGAGGCTGGCCGGTGAAGTTGAAGCAAATCCAAATAAAACACACCGCTCGAGCAAATAAGACAACACCACTTCTCGGCGCAGGCCGCGGTACTGCTGACGTCTGAAGAGTCCTCGGACGACACTAAGAAGCGGAGGAGCCCATAACTCGTAGTTCCCACGGGTAGGTAGTGCGTACATGGCATATAGCCAACTCAAGACATTCACTGAACCATTTAGCATTTTAATTAACCTGCGTGACAACCGTTATCGTTGCCTCGACTTAACCGACCCGCGGACAACGACAGCAGCCAGGACCACCAGTACATCGGTGCCTGCCCCGTCGTCCCACCAAGTCACTGCGGTTACCAACAAGGTGAACCGTCTCCTTACCTTGTCTCGCGTGTGCTCCTGGATCAGGGGGTTGGTAGTTTTCGCGGCCAACGATCAGGGGCCAAACACACCGGTACACTGGTCGTGCCCTCCCTGTCGTCCCGTCGCAATACCTCTCGCGGGCACCGTTGGGTCGCCCGACTTCTTACCTTTAAGGACAACCGTTGTCAAGACCCTATGGCGGTAAGACAAAATCAGCCTCGAGTGGAGTACGAAGATTACTCCTCGATAGCTCACACTTGAGGTGACTAGGCATAACCCAGATAGGGCCTGGGGCGGTGTCTGCATTGTACCGTACCTGTGCAGTTATAATATTTATACCCGCGTTCACTCCCCTGAGTGATCACGGCCCTCTATCTAATCCTAGCTAACAATGCGCAGGGTTCACTGCTGAATAATGCATAAGTAATAATAGGCAGCATAGGATTAAAGGAAGGTACAGCAAGGGGCGACAAAAATCAGGCTATGCAATTGAATAGGATTGTAATCGTAGCAGCAGCAGTAACAATGCCTAGTGCAAGAAATGTACGGAAAGATAGGCGGTATCTGGGGAAGAGAATGGCTCTGCTTGCCTGTAAGCTCGACGGTAGTAGTAGGGTCGTCGACGACGTAGTCGTACTCAGCAGCGGTGTAGTCGACGGCAGCAGCGGGGTCTACCGGAGATTAAGGGGGGAAGAAACAGTAAATACACAACAATAATAGCAATACAAATGCAAGACATAACAGATGAAATGTAAACGGGGTTCTAACGTAGTGCAATGCAATATGCTCGGAGCGGGAATTCATCTGGGGATGAACTACCGGCTCCGGGTGATTACCGGACAGGGTGTCCGGAGGGGGAAAGTATCAAGCCGGAGGTGTCGTGGTTACCGGAACAACATAAGGGGGGTGTATCCGTGCTATTTGAACCATTCCGGACAACTTTCGTGTTCGGAATAAATTCATCCGGGCACTCTAACAGTACCGGACAATTTATCGGACAGACGGTCCGGAGGGGAAATGTTCGATGTTTGTTGTGTTAGAGGGGTGTGGTAGACTTATGGATAGCGTAATCGTATTCGTTATATTTTTCTGATCAACTTTCATGTATAAAGTTTTTGAATCCGAGTTACGGTTTAAAAGTTATTGAATTTCAAAGTTTTAAATCATTTTAAATGATTTTCTGGATTTTCTTTTATTATTTATTTAAACATTATCCAAAACATTATCCAGAACAGTGCTGACATGTGGGACCCACATGTCAGCCTCTGTTATTTATAAAACATTTAATAAAATCAGAAATTACCCCTGGACCCACATGTCAGTGACTAAATTTTAATTAATTGGATTAACCTAAATCATTAAGTTAATTATTTAGAGGGGACCCACCTGTCAGTGACCTAAACTCTTACTAACAGTTTTGTTATTTTAACAGGTGCTTAAGTGGGATGGGACCCACATGTCAGTGGCTATTAGGGGTGAGATTAACCCCTAATCAACTGACTGACACCGGGGTGCCACCTGGCAGCCTCACCGGAACCTCACCGGAGGCTCGCCGGCGACGAGGTTGACGGCGACGACGCCACAGGGCACGGGGGGTCTCGTGGTTAGTCCCAATCGAACGGGGAGACGACGGGGCGGCGTTTGGTTGCGGTGGCGGGGGCTGGAAGTGGCCGGAGCGAGCACGGGCTCAACAATGGCGGAGGGGGGTCTCGGGCTCCAATGGCGAACGCGTCCACGAGCCGAAAACGGGCGGTCCAGTGGGTGGAACTAACCCTACGGAGCACTGGGAGTACAACGGTGCCAAACGCGTGGCCTGGGGAGGCCTGTGTGCTCGACTACGACGACAAACGGCGGCGGGGAGCCTCTGCCCTAATGGCAGATCGACCCACGGGGCACGGGAGGGGGAACGGGGCGTTGCCGGTGGTAGAGGAGCTCACCAGGAACGTGTCGAGGCTGGCAGCTAGCTCGAGGGAGGTGCGAGGTGGCCGGAATTTGTCGCGGATCCCGCCGGAGCCGAAGACGAAGACGACGAAGTAGAGCTCGCCGTGGTGGACTAGGGCTCGATTCCTTGCGGGCCTTGACGAAGACGACGATGGCTCGGCTCCTGGACAACTCGGTGAGGCGGCTGGAGCGCGTTGGCCGCGCTTGGCCACGGTAATGGCGACGGCGGCCCTCGGCTGCTTTTCCCCGAGGCGCGAGAGAGGAGGAGGAGGGGAAGGAGAGGGGGAGTGTGTCCAGGGGGTCGGAAGCTGCGTTCTTATCGCGTCCATGGCGTCAGGGGGCAGTTGGAGGGCGGGGCCGGGCTGGCGGCGACGTGGCCACGGCGGCCGCCGTACGGGCAGGTGGGGGTGGTTGGAGGAGGAAGAAGACAAGGGGGAGTGGGCCTGGGCTGAGGTGGGCTTCGCCCCAGGCGAGTTATAGCGTTCTCCCATTTTCTGGTTTTCTGTTTATTCAAATTCTTTTCTGTAATTGATTTGTTAACCCTAGCATTTTTGAAAAATATAATTGGTGTTCGTAAATTAGCTTTATATATTTCTGAGGTGCCACAAAAAGTTATGCAGCAAAATAAATTCATTAGGTATTTCTTTTAAATATTAAATGCCCAAAGTAGGGATTTTAACCTACTGTTTGAATTGTTTACAATTTTCTATAACTCCAAAAATTACCAAAGTTGTTCCAACATGGTTATAATGATTTTAGGCAATTTATAAAAATGGTTCCATGATTTTTGGAACAACTTTATTTGAGCACTTTGGTTTTAATTTCCATTTGAGGTAGTTTCAACTAGGGTTTGGTTTCATGATGAGCAAAATGCATTGGGCTTTGTGTTTTGATTACCAACCAGCATGGTTTGGATGGAGCAGAAGCAAAGTTGATTAAGGTCAGGGAATAACAGGGATTAACAAACAGTGATAGTCAACAGTGATGATGATTACTGTTACAGGCATCTGAGGGTGTTACAAATCTCCCCCACTAGAAGAATTCTCGTCCCGAGAATTTAAGTGGTAGCGAGGAAAAGATCGGGGTATTCATCGCGAAGGCGATCTTCGCGTTCCCAAGTGGCCTCATCTTCAGAATGATTCGACCACTGAACCTTGAGGAACTTGACGGTCTTGTTGCGGGTTCGGCGTTCAGACTGATCGAGAATGCGGCTCGGATGTTCTCGATAAGTTAAGTCTTGTTGCAGCTCGATCATATCATGCTCCACTTCGCGGATAGGATCCTTGAAGCAGCGACGGAGTTGCGACACATGGAAGACATCGTGGACTTGGGAGAGGTTCGGCGGCAATTCCAACCGGTATGCCACGGGTCCACTCCTGGAAAGGATACGGAACGGGCCAATGTAGCGAGGGGCCAACTTGCCCTTGATACCGAAGCGATGAGTGCCCCTCATGGGAGTGACACGGAGGTATGCGTATTCACCAGGTTGATACTCCATTTCACGGTGTTTGCGGTCATAGTTGCTCTTCTGACGAGACTGGGCGGCCTTGAGATTTTCTTGCACAATGCGAACTTGTTCTTCAGCTTCTTGGACAAGATCCGGTCCGAAGTAGGGTCGTTCCCCAGTTCCTGACCAATTCAGGGGGGTTCGACATTTACGTCCGTATAGAACTTCGAAGGGGGCCATCTTCAAGCTAGCCTGATAGCTATTGTTGTACGAGAATTCCGCGTACGGGAGGGCATCCTCCCATTTCATGCCGAAAGAAAGGACACAAGCGCGAAGCATGTCTTCCAGCACTTCATTAACTCGTTCAACTTGGCCTTGCGACTAGGGGTGATAAGCGGTGCTGAGATTCAGACGAGTCCCGAAAGCTTCCATGAAACTATTCCAGTATCGTGAGGTGAAGATGCTGCCACGATCTGAACTGATCTCCAACGGAATACCGTGGAGTGACACAATTCGACAGATATACAAGTGTGCCAACTGACTAGCAGTGATTGTCTCCTTGACCGGCAGGAAGTGTGCAATTTTGGAGAATCGGTCGATGACGACAAAGATGGCATCGTTACCTTTCTGGGACTTAGGAAAACCGGTGACGAAGTCCATTTCGACTTTGTCCCACTTCCAATCAGGAGGAGGGAGTGGTCGCAACCAACCAGCGGGTTTCTGATGTCCGGCTTTGACGCGACTGCAAACGTCACATTGAGAAACATAGCGTGCGATATCTTGTTTCATGTACGGCCACCAGTACCGTTGACGAAGGTCTTTATACATCTTGGTAATGCCAGGGTGGATTGACAAGGTAGAGTTATGGGCTTCTTCCATGATATCCGGACCACAGTTAATGAGGGGCGGTCTCACAGGAACTACTAAGCGGCCCTTGAAGTACACAGTATCACCTTCATCAGCATCAATGGTAAAAGAGGAGGGCTTCCCTTCGGCGATGTCCTGCTTGATCTTCACAATGTCAGGGGCCAGAGATTGTCTACTCTTGATGAGGGCGTCGAGTTTTGACTCGAGAACCAGGTTATTGACGTAACCTTGAGGAACAATCTCGAGATTCAACTTGCGAAACTCTTCATACAGAAGTGGTTGCTGCACCTGAACCTCAAGTTCAGAGCAGTAAGCTTTGCGACTCAAGGCATCGGCCATCACATTAGCCTTGCCCGGGGTATACGAAATATCCATGTTGAAGTCGGCTATTGTCTCGAGCCATCGTTGTTGACGAAGATTCAGGTCTGGCTGAGTAAACAGGTATTTCAGACTTTGGTGGTCGGTGTAGACCTCGCAACGATTACCGACGAGATAATGTCGCCACAGCTTCAATGCATAAATTACTGCTGCCAATTCGAGATCATGTGTTGGGTATTTGTCCTCGTGAGTACGCAACTGACGAGAGCCATAAGCAATCACCTTGCGCTCTTGCAATAGGACACAGCCTAATCCTTGACGAGACGCGTCGCAATATATCACGAAGTCCTTCTGAGTATCAGGGGGAGCGAGCACCGGGGGAGAAGTCAGCTTGTCTTTGAGTGCTTGGAAACTTTCTTGACATTTATCTGTCCACTCAAACTTGACGCCTTTGTGAAGCAGATTAGTCAGAGGCCTGGCAATCTTGGAAAAATTCTCGACGAAACGGCGGCAATAGCTAGCGAGTCCGAGGAAACTGCGGACTTGCTTGACGGTCTTGGGAGGAGTCCAGTCAAGAATAGCCTGGATACGTTCTGGGGTGACGGCAATGCCATCCTTGGAAATCACATGTCCAAGGTAGGTTACTTCGGGAAGCCAGAACTCACACTTAGAAAACTTAGCGTAGAGTTTGTGTTCTCGAAGCTTCTCCAGTATAAGACGAAGATGTTCAGCATGTTCTTCTTCATTCTTGGAATATATTAAGATATCATCCAGATAAACCACGACGAACTGGTCGAGGTACTCCATGAAAATATAAATCATCAATCTGGAGAAGGTGGCTGGAGCATTGGTTAAGCCAAAGGACATGACGGTGTACTCGTATGAACCATAGCGAGTAATGAAGGCAGTCTTCGGAATGTCCTCATCACGGACCCGGATTTGGTGATAACCCAACCTCAAGTCGAGTTTAGAAAACACCTTGGATCCGGCAAGTTGATCATACAGATCGTTGATTCGGGGAAGTGGGTATTTGTTCTGGATGGTGGCTTGGTTAATGGGTCGATAATCTTGGACCAATCGGTTTGTCCCATCGCTCTTCTTGACAAAGAGCGAAGGTGCTCCCCAAGCTGAGGAACTGGGGCGAATGAATCCTTTCTGAAGTGCCTTGTCGATTTCCTCCTTAAGTTCAAGGAGTTCATGTGGCGGCATCTTGTAAGGACGCTTGGCAATAGGAACAGTGCCTGGCTTCAAGTCGATGACGAATTCAACTTCTCTGATCGGGGGTATTCCCGACAGTTCTTCTGGGAAGACGTCGGAAAAATCGCGAACGACCGGAACGTTCTCGATGCCTTCGAGGGGGGCGACATTCAAAGCGTTCATCATAAATATCTGTGTTTCAGCATTACGGGTAACTCGGGCGGTGTGGTTAACAATCCCACCGGAGGGGTGAAAAAGCTGGACAGACTTGGTGCCACAATAAAGTGCGGCATCGTGAAATTTCAACCAGTCCATTCCCAGAATGAGGTCTATGGTGGAAGACTTCAGGAGGATGGGCGACGCAAAGAATTCAACTCCTTCGATTTCAATGGTGGTGTTTGGCACAATCATGGTGGTTCGGCATTGGCCAATCGGGGTGCGAACAACCATCGGGGGTTTCATCGTTTCGTACTTGAAGTTATGTGAAAATGCAAATGCTTCCGACAAGAATGAATGCGATGCTCCTGTATCAAATAAAACAGCAGCAGGTACGGAATTAACGAGGAGGGTACCCATCACGGTAGCGGGTTGTTGCTGAGCTTCATCAACACTGATGTTGTTCGCGTGACCACGAGCATGAGCAGCAGACCCAGTATTATAGTTGGGGGTCCGGTGGTTTCCACGACCATTTCCGCGGCCAGCGGGGTGAACTACCAGTTGCTTCTGTTTCAGGGGGCACTCCCTGGAAAAATGCCCAGGTTGACGACACGTGAAGCATAATCCATCCTGAGGACGAAGTGGGGTAGCATTGGGTGGTGCAGGCAGAGCTCTTGGCAACTGCGGTGGCGGAGGCAGACGGGGTGCAGCGTAAGACGGCCTTGGAGCAGGGACAGCTGAATGGGTCACACTGGTAGGGTGCCAGATGCGACGCTTCTGCGTTGCGCCCGAAGATGAGCCAACGTCACGGTAGCGCTTCAGAGAGTTCTTGTGTTCCATCTGGGCAGTCTCGACGGTGATAGCCTTGTTCACCATGGTGGCGAAGTTGGTGAAATCATGAACGACAAGAGCGAGCCTGAGTTCTGGGTTGAGGCCACGACGGAACGTCTGCTGCCTGCGAGCATCAGTGGTGATCTCTCCCTCCGCATAGCGAGAGAGGTTGAGGAACTCGCGTTGATAGGCTTCAACAGTCATGTCGCCCTGAGTGAGGTTACGGAATTCTTCCGCCTTGCGATCCATGATCCCCTGAGGAATGTAGCGGGCGCGGAAAGCAGACTGAAATTCATCCCAGGTGATGACTTCTTCGACTGGCAGGGAACGCTTGTGGGTGCTCCACCACTGAGCAGCTGCGCCTTTCAGATGATAAGACGCAAAGTTCACATAGTCGGCTGGATCGACATTAGCTGACTCCAGTTCGTGAGTGATGTCGCGAAGCCAGTCATCAGCATCCAGCGGCTGAACAGTGTTGCGGAACATAGTGGGGTTGAGGCGGGTGAAGTCGTGCAGAGTCACGGTGGCATGCTGATGGTGGTGCCCATTCTGATTCGGCTGGGGGAACTGAGCCATGATATTCTGCATGAACTGACGGTTCATCTCGAACTGCTGCATCATTGCGGCCATATAATCCGGCGGCGGAGGTGGGTCGTTGGCAGCACGACCACGACCACGACCAGCCATCCTGCTAGAATTTAACAGGGGTATTTCAGAGATGAAATTTTAATGAGATACCGGAATCGAGCCTGAAGTAAAACGACAACGTAAAGGAGGCGCAGATATATAAAGGAGTAGTCATATAAGACATAAACATGCGCACACCGAATCAATCGAAAATCGGGCAGCGTAACGTCGTAGAAATTAAGGAAAAAGGACTCTCTAGGCGGCGCGCAGACCGCGGTAAGGATTACACGACGCGACATAGATTCCACTATGTCAATCACGCCGCAAGAAAAACTGTTGGTCACAGGAGTTGATGCCAGAGAACGCGCGGCCTGCCCAGAATGAGAATGGGATCCGCGGTCTGGGATCTGGCGTACGACGCCTGCAACACGACTCAATCAATGGGGGATGCACCAGAAAAACGCCGGGTGGAATCAAGAGAACGTGATCCTAATGTCAGCTTTTGTAAAATTTACCAGCAAGGATAAGAGAGTAGATTCCCAGAGCATAGGTAAGGAGAAAAGGATCCTAATACCATAGATATCACACGTAGTGACATCGATGTGGGCCCGTAAGCCAAATATAAAGTTTGAAAAATAGTTTTTCAAAGTCTAGACTCAACTTCGACCAGGTAGTGGTGGGGTGGCTTCCTACAGGCAGTCGGCTCTGATACCAACTTGTGACGCCCCCAAAATCCGACCGTGTACAGTAATCATACACACAGGGTACACGACTGAGATTAGGGTGCCACGGTGATAATATCACAGCACAACACTAAACACAAAAGGATAAACAAATATATTACAATAGAGGGGGGGGGGTCACGCGGACCTGAATATATAAGTCATACAAGCCATAATATCTGAGTACAGACATAGTTAGTCAAGTTTTGCCTTAAGAAGGCTAGCACAAATCACATCAGAGTTACAGAACGAAAAGGCGAGGCCTCCTGCCTGGGATCCACAGTACTACTCCTGGTCAACGGGGAACTCGACGTCGTAGTAGGCGCCTCCGGGGTACTCCTGCTCCTGAGCTCCAACGTCGGCTGCAGCGGCCGATCAGGCAAAACAGTAAAAGAAATAAAGCAGGTGAGTATCTAGTATACCCGCGAGTCTTATGTCCGCTACTAAGCATTATGCATTGTATCAACGGAATGAAGAGGCTGTATATAGTGGAATGAAGACAGAAATATAGAGCAAGGGTAAGAAGCTAGGCCTAACGAAGACTAGCATCTTCCGACGATGTCTTACAGCATGAGGTAAGAATCAACCCACAGTGTATATAAAACATAAAGTAACAATGAAGCAGAAGTTGCTGCAACATTGAATAATAATAAGTTGTAATAATTAACAATGCCTCCGAGTTCACCTCCTCGACATCCCCGCGAGGAAGAGAACCCGGAACCATAGAGTTTATTAATAATAGTTTCTAGTGGTAAGATCCAGCTTCAGCATAAAGCGTCCTGTTACCGTGGACACGGCTATCGATAGATCAATCTTCCCTGCAGGGGTGCACTTGTGTTACGCTACACGCACGGATCTCCAGGGTGGCGGGAACCTTGTTAGGGAACGCTCCACCAAGGCTATCCGACACTTCATAGCCCATCTTTCAAACTCAACAGAGAGGTCATCCGCCGGACTATATCCTATGTACGCGGGGCTTTGGACCCTAACCCCGACGTACTCCTGCACGGTGCGAGGCTGGCCGGTGAAGTTGAAGCAAATCCAAATAAAACACACCGCTCGAGCAAATAAGACAACACCACTTCCCGGCGCAGGCCGCGGTACTGCTGACGTCTGAAGAGTCCTCGGACGACACTAAGAAGCGGAGGAGCCCATAACTCGTAGTTCCCACGGGTAGGTAGTGCGTACATGGCATATAGCCAACTCAAGACATTCACTGAACCATTTAGCATTTTAATTAACCTGCGTGACAACCGTTATCGTTGCCTCGACTTAACCGACCCGCGGACAACGACAGCAGCCAGGACCACCAGTACATCGGTGCCTGCCCCGTCGTCCCACCAAGTCACTGCGGTTACCAACAAGGTGAACCGTCTCCTTACCTTGTCTCGCGTGTGCTCCTGGATCAGGGGGTTGGTAGTTTTCGCGGCCAACGATCAGGGGCCAAACACACCGGTACACTGGTCGTGCCCTCCCTGTCGTCCCGTCGCAATACCTCTCGCGGGCACCGTTGGGTCGCCCGACTTCTTACCTTTAAGGACAACCGTTGTCAAGACCCTATGGCGGTAAGACAAAATCAGCCTCGAGTGGAGTACGAAGATTACTCCTCGATAGCTCACACTTGAGGTGACTAGGCATAACCCAGATAGGGCCTGGGGCGGTGTCTGCATTGTACCGTACCTGTGCAGTTATAATATTTATACCCGCGTTCACTCCCCTGAGTGATCACGGCCCTCTATCTAATCCTAGCTAACAATGCGCAGGGTTCACTGCTGAATAATGCATAAGTAATAATAGGCAGCATAGGATTAAAGGAAGGTACAGCAAGGGGCGACAAAAATCAGGCTATGCAATTGAATAGGATTGTAATCGTAGCAGCAGCAGTAACAATGCCTAGTGCAAGAAATGTACGGAAAGATAGGCGGTATCTGGGGAAGAGAATGGCTCTGCTTGCCTGTAAGCTCGACGGTAGTAGTAGGGTCGTCGACGACGTAGTCGTACTCAGCAGCGGTGTAGTCGACGGCAGCAGCGGGGTCTACCGGAGATTAAGGGGGGAAGAAACAGTAAATACACAACAATAATAGCAATACAAATGCAAGACATAACAGATGAAATGTAAACGGGGTTCTAACGTAGTGCAATGCAATATGCTCGGAGCGGGAATTCATCTGGGGATGAACTACCGGCTCCGGGTGATTACCGGACAGGGTGTCCGGAGGGGGAAAGTATCAAGCCGGAGGTGTCGTGGTTACCGGAACAACATAAGGGGGGTGTATCCGTGCTATTTGAACCATTCCGGACAACTTTCGTGTTCGGAATAAATTCATCCGGGCACTCTAACAGTACCGGACAATTTATCGGACAGACGGTCCGGAGGGGAAATGTTCGATGTTTGTTGTGTTAGAGGGGTGTGGTAGACTTATGGATAGCGTAATCGTATTCGTTATATTTTTCTGATCAACTTTCATGTATAAAGTTTTTGAATCCGAGTTACGGTTTAAAAGTTATTGAATTTCAAAGTTTTAAATCATTTTAAATGATTTTCTGGATTTTCTTTTATTATTTATTTAAACATTATCCAAAACATTATCCAGAACAGTGCTGACATGTGGGACCCACATGTCAGCCTCTGTTATTTATAAAACATTTAATAAAATCAAAAATTACCCCTGGACCCACATGTCAGTGACTAAATTTTAATTAATTGGATTAACCTAAATCATTAAGTTAATTATTTAGAGGGGACCCACCTGTCAGTGACCTAAACTCTTACTAACAGTTTTGTTATTTTAACAGGTGCTTAAGTGGGATGGGACCCACATGTCAGTGGCTATTAGGGGTGAGATTAACCCCTAATCAACTGACTGACACAGGGGTGCCACCTGGCAGCCTCACCGGAACCTCACCGGAGGCTCGCCGGCGACGAGGTTGACGGCGACGACGCCACAGGGCACGGGGGGTCTCGTGGTTAGTCCCAATCGAACGGGGAGACGACGGGGCGGCGTTTGGTTGCGGTGGCGGGGGCTGGAAGTGGCCGGAGCGAGCACGGGCTCAACAATGGCGGAGGGGGGTCTCGGGCTCCAATGGCGAACGCGTCCACGAGCCGAAAACGGGCGGTCCAGTGGGTGGAACTAACCCTACGGAGCACTGGGAGTACAACGGTGCCAAACGCGTGGCCTGGGGAGGCCTGTGTGCTCGACTACGACGACAAACGGCGGCGGGGAGCCTCTGCCCTAATGGCAGATCGACCCACGGGGCACGGGAGGGGGAACGGGGCGTTGCCGGTGGTAGAGGAGCTCACCAGGAACGTGTCGAGGCTGGCAGCTAGCTCGAGGGAGGTGCGAGGTGGCCGGAATTTGTCGCGGATCCCGCCGGAGCCGAAGACGAAGACGACGAAGTAGAGCTCGCCGTGGTGGACTAGGGCTCGATTCCTTGCGGGCCTTGACGAAGACGACGATGGCTCGGCTCCTGGACAACTCGGTGAGGCGGCTGGAGCGCGTTGGCCGCGCTTGGCCACGGTAATGGCGACGGCGGCCCTCGGCTGCTTTTCCCCGAGGCGCGAGAGAGGAGGAGGAGGGGAAGGAGAGGGGGAGTGTGTCCAGGGGGTCGGAAGCTGCGTTCTTATCGCGTCCATGGCGTCAGGGGGCAGTTGGAGGGCGGGGCCGGGCTGGCGGCGACGTGGCCACGGCGGCCGCCGTACGGGCAGGTGGGGGTGGTTGGAGGAGGAAGAAGACAAGGGGGAGTGGGCCTGGGCTGAGGTGGGCTTCGCCCCAGGCGAGTTATAGCGTTCTCCCATTTTCTGGTTTTCTGTTTATTCAAATTCTTTTCTGTAATTGATTTGTTAACCCTAGCATTTTTGAAAAATATAATTGGTGTTCGTAAATTAGCTTTATATATTTCTGAGGTGCCACAAAAAGTTATGCAGCAAAATAAATTCATTAGGTATTTCTTTTAAATATTAAATGCCCAAAGTAGGGATTTTAACCTACTGTTTGAATTGTTTACAATTTTCTATAACTCCAAAAATTACCAAAGTTGTTCCAACATGGTTATAATGATTTTAGGCAATTTATAAAAATGGTTCCATGATTTTTGGAACAACTTTATTTGAGCACTTTGGTTTTAATTTCCATTTGAGGCAGTTTCAACTAGGGTTTGGTTTCATGATGAGCAAAATGCATTGGGCTTTGTGTTTTGATTACCAACCAGCATGGTTTGGATGGAGCAGAAGCAAAGTTGATTAAGGTCAGGGAATAACAGGGATTAACAAACAGTGATAGTCAACAGTGATGATGATTACTGTTACAGGCATCTGAGGGTGTTACAGGCACCCATGTTGTCGCAGAAGATTCCCACGGGGTCAGTGCAGCTGGGAAAGTCGCCAAGCTCGATCACAAACTTCTTCAGCCACAGCGCCTCGTTTGACGCTTCTCAAACGGCATTATACTCCGACTCCATTGTAGATTGGGCGACGATTGACTGTTTGCCACTCCTCCAGCTAATTGCGCCACCGTTCAACATGAAAACATATCCCGTCTAGGATTTCGAGTCATCTAGATCTGAGCCGAGGCTTGCGTCAACGTAACCCTTTACGGTGAGCTCCTCATCAACTCCTCCATAAACGAGAAAGAGATCCTTGGTTCTTCTCAAGTACTTAAGGATGTTCTTTACTGCTGTCCAGTGAGCCATTCCCGGCTTACTCTGGTAGCGATTAGTCATACTAATGGCCAGCGCTAAATCCGGTCTGGTACATAACATAGCATACATGAGAGAACCTATGGCTGAGGCATAAGTCTTTGAGGACATCTCCTCCTTCTCTTTTGCTGTGGTTAGGCATTGAGTCACGCTTAATTTGACACCTTTTATAACTGGCAAGAGGCCTCTCTTGGAGTTACCCATACTGAACCTTTTCAATATCTTGTCAATATAAGTGCTCTGACTCAAGGCCAACCGTCGATTAGGTCTATCTCTATAGATCTTAATCCCCAATATGTACGCAGCTTCACCTAGGTCCTTCATGGAAAATTGTCCATTCGGATATTCCTTCACTTCCTCTAAGAATTTCTTATCGTTCCCTATTAGTAGTATGTCATCTACATATAACACAAGGAATGCTACAGAGCTCCCACTCAGTTTCTTATAGACGCAGAACTCTTCGACGTTTTGGACAAATCCAAAAGCTTTAATGACCTCATCAAATCGAAGATTCCAGCTCCGAGATGCTTGCTTCAACCCATAGATGGACCGTTGAAGCTTGCACACCTTACCAGCGTTCCTTGGATCGACAAACCCCTATGGTTGCATCATCTAAAACTCTTCCTCAATGTTGCCATTTAGGAATGCAGTTTTCACATCCATCTGCGATATCTCGTAATCATGATATGCAACTATTGCTAGTAGGATCCGAATAGACTTTATCATCGCTATAGGAGAGAACGTCTCCTCGTAGTCAACTCCTTGAATTTGTCGGAACCCCTTTGCGACAAGTCGAGCTTTGTAGACAGATACATTTCCGTCTGCGTCAGTCTTTTTCTTGAAAATACATTTATTCTCGACGGCCTTGCGTTCCTCGGGAATATCCACCAAAGTCCATACTTTGTTGGTGTACATGGAGTCTATTTCGGATTTCATGGCTTCAAGCCATTTCTCGGACTCGGGTCCCTCCATTGCTTCTTTGTAACTTGTAGGTTCATCCGACTCATCAGCCGAGATTGCATTCACAAGATGTCCGTAAAACTTAGTAGGTTGACGGACTCTTGATGACCTACGGGGCATAAAAAGTTCCTCTTCATTCTCATCATGATGATCATCAATGTCATGATTGTTATGAATGCCGTTCTGGCCATTCTCTTCAGCTCCTACCGTCGAAGATGGTTCCAGAACAATTTTCGTAGCCGTTTCTTCCAATTGGAGCGATTGGTCAGTCACTGCAGCGAGGTCTATTTTCCTCCCACTCAACTCTTTAGTGAGAAACTCCTTCTCAAGAAAGTGTCCCGTCTTGGCAACAAATGTTTTGCTGTCAGACTTGTTGTAGAAGGTGTATCCACAAGTTTCCTTGGGATAGCCCACAAAGATGCATTTATCCACCTTGGATTCAAGTTTGTCAGGCTTTAGTTTCCTAACATAAGCCTCACAACACCAAATCTTCATGTGAGACAACTTAGGTTTCGTGGCATGCCATTCTTCAAATGGTGTTGTCTTTACGGATTTGGATGGTGCCCTATTAAGAATATGAGCGGCAGTTTCTAATGCATACCCCCAGAATGACACAGGAAAATCAGTATGAGACATCATCGATCGTAGGCTATCCAATAGGGTTCGATTACGTCGCTCAGCCACACCGTTTCTCTGAGGTGTGCCTGCCGGCGTAAGCTGTGGTACTATGCCACAAGACTTCAGATGATTGCCAAACTCGTGACTCAAATACTCACCACCTCGATCCAATCGAAGGTGCTTGATTTTCTTTCCAAGTTGATTTTCGACCTCATTCCTAAATTCCTTGAACTTTTCAAAGGTTTCAGACTTGTGCTTCATCAAGTAAATATACCCATATCTACTCAAGTCATCAGTAAAGGTCACGAAGTAACGAAGACCATTGCGAGTGGGACGTTCATGGGTCCACATACATCTGTGTGTATGATCCCCAATAAGTCATCTGCACGCTCCATTATCCCATTGAATGGAGTCCTTGTCATTTTGCCCATGAGGCATGGTTCACATGTATCAAGGGATCCAAAATCCAATGAATCAAGAAGTCCATCCTTATGGAGCTTCTCCATGCGCTTTATACCAATATGACCAAGTTGGCAATGCCACATCTTCATGTGATCTTCATCATTCTGCAATCTTTTGGCCTCAATATTGTTAATGTGACACACGTCACCATCGAGATCAAGTACGAATAAACCATGCAACTCCGGTGCGTGAACATAAAACATTTCATCCTTATAAATCGAACAACCAATTGTATCAGACTTAAAAGAATAGCGGTCTCGCTTCAAGAAAGAGCCACTAACGATGTTCACACTCAACGCGGGTACATAGTAGCAATTATTCAGAACTAAAACCAATCCCGAAGGAGAATAAGATGCTTCGTGCCGACCGCCAAGACTTCAATTTGACAGCCATTCCCCACGCGCATCGTCACTTCATCCTTGAGGAAGCGTCTCCTATTCCTTAGTCCTTGAATGGAATTAGAAATATGAGCGACAGATCCTGTATCAAGTATCCAGGATGTGTTCCCGGCGCTTGTCAAGAGAAGATCAACAATATGTATATCAAATATAACTTCGTCTCTCTTGGCGACCTTGCCAACCTTCTTGTCCTTTAGGTACTTGGGGCAGTTGCGTTTCCAGTGACCTTCGCCCTTGCAGTAGAAGCACTCCACTCCGGGTTTAGGCTTGGGTGCCTTGCGAGGAGCGGCAACTGACTTGCCATCCCTCTTGGGGCCACCTCTCTTGGCCTTCTACCGCCTGCTTGACTTCTTGAACTCAGTGGTCTTGTTGACCATGAAGACGGCGTGCTCCTTCTTGATCTCAACCTCGGCGCTCTTCAGCATGGCGAACAACTCAGAAGGGATTTTGGTCATCCCCTGCATGTTGTAGTTCAGCAAAAAGCCTTTGTAGCTAGGGGGAAGCGACTACAACACCCTATCAACAGCAAGTTCATCTGGAATCTGGCATTCCAGAGCATTCAAGCGCTGAACGTAGCCAGACATTTTGACTACGTGCTCACTCACGCTTCCGTGCTCGTCCATCTTTGCTGAGAAGAAGGCCTCAGAAGCCTCGTACCATTCAGCCCTAGCTTGAGGTGCGAAGACCGCCTTGAGTTCGGTGATAATCTCATATGCACCCATCCTCTCAAAGCTTTTCTGCAGCTCAGCCTCCATGGAGTAGAGCATGCCACTCTGGACAAGGTTGTAATCATCAGCCCTGGAGAGATAGACATTCTTCTCGTCCTGACTGGCATCATCTGCTAGTGCGTCACCTAACGCACCCTCTAGTACGTATGCCATCTTGAGGGAAACGAGGAGAATCCTCAGGGTGCGGAACCAGTTGGTGAAGTTTGTCCCATCTGTTTTTAGCTTATCTTTCTCTAGGAAGGATCCTAAGTTGAACGAGGGGCGAGGTGCTGCCATCTACAAGGTTGATTCACAAGGATACATATTTAGACTTTTGTTCATAATGTGGAGTTTCAATTTAATCTCAAAATTCTAGAAAGCTCCCACTTAGATAAACACCTCTCAATTGAATTAAGTGATTACACAATCCAAGCCCCTATACCTCCCCCGATCGTCACGGCCATCAGTATGCGAACCAGGTAGGCCTCTAAGCCAATCACATCAGGCATGTGACTCGTGCTCGACCTTTCGGTCTCCTGTGTTCCAGGCCCGCATCTACATACGTCAAGCCTGCCACTCGAACCTTGATGTTAGTTGTTCAGCAAGGACATATCTGCATATGCCAGGCTTGCCGAACCCAACCTCATGCGAACTACGTTGAATATGTAGGACAACTCCGGTATGTACGGAGCATCAAGCCATATGGGAGAACCTTCCAGGCGGTGCCCACCAAGGGAGAACACAATGTTGGTATTGTGAGAGATGGTCCTGTTTCGTTCTACCGTCGATATATCTAGCATACTAGCATAAAACAGAAAGTAAAACTGTAAATCATACAACCTATGATCCCCCTTCATGCAAAGCAAAGTTAAACGCCTTCATACTTTAGCTTGTGCAAGTTTTACGTGGATGCTAGGGGTTTCGAGAGAGAGAACCGTTTCTATCCTGCGAAAAACATGCCACAACACCGTCTCCCATCCGTCTCTATTACACCCCTGTCGGGGCCCTCCGTTGCAAACATCTTCGCATCGCTAATGTAGAGACACAGACACCCCCAGCCACTTTATATGGTACAAGCCATATGTCAAGCGTGGAACCAGTCTCGCGTAAACGCGTCAGGTCGGTCGGGGGCCGCTTCATCAAACATTGCCGCAACGCTAAATGAGTACACGTTTGAGGATAAAGAATGAAGATTCGATGCCCACATCCTAGATGTGTTCTACCCGTACAATACATCTACGCATAGCTAGCTCATGATACCACTGTTGGGATACGGGGCAGAAAACACAATTTTTTCATACCTACGGTACCTAAACCCAAGATCTATGCTATGGCGATGTAAAGTAACGGAGGGAATCGGTGTTCATACCTTTGAAGACCGAAAGAGGGAAACGTTCTTGCGAACGTGGCTGGCGTAGACTCGGAACTATGACCTCCCTGTCGTGTATAAGACCACCACTGGCAAGGATGACTCCCGGTAAACCTCCAGCGACGAAGTAGCATCAAAGGTGTAGTGCCTCGAAGAGATTATACACGTACGGTACAATCGATGTTCCTCTCGGGCCCCGAACCAGGCGAGCAGCGGAAGAAAGACGGCTACGGATCCCGACTCCAGCAGAACGACGGCCTACCTTATGGTGTAGAACTCCAATCTAGGTGCAGACTCCAAACAAGGGGAGTCCACTTCCGGGAAGGAGAAGGAGGAAGAAGGAGGTATTCGTGTGTTGGAAAAAGGGGGGGGGGTCTACCCCTCCTTATATAGGCCAAGGGGGGGTGCCATCGTCCTCCCCTCCCCATGTGGGACTAAACTCCCAAGGGGGGGAGTGCGCCGGCCAAGGGGGGTGGTGGGCCCCACCCTTGGCGCCAAGCCCAAGGGGGGAGACCCCCTCCTCCCTTAATGGGCCCCATGGGCCCATTTAGCCTTTTCCCATTTTTTAATTTATTTAATATGTTTTAAATATTTAATTCAGATAATTAAATAATAAAACATTATTAGAACAATTAAACTTTATTTTTAACTATTCAAAATGTCCGAAAACCATTCTGTCCTCCTCCGGAACTATTCCGGTGATTCCTCCTATTTCACCGATTGATCCCGTAACTGTCCTATGCATCGATTGCCCTTAAGTGTAACACCCTAATGGTCTGGGAAACAACAGACATGGTCGAGACTCTTCTCATTGACCAATGACTAGTCAGTTGGACCTGGTTACAATCCTTGACAGCCGTTGCGCTTCCATCGAATGAATTTCGATCGCTTTTGGAAACCGTTAACGATACGACGTAATCCCTTTGTGCTGCGGTACTTTGTTTGTCCGAGGTTTGATCGTCGGTATCCTACATACCGTGTTCACATCTCGTTCACAACAAACAACTTGTCTCGTCCATGATCATTGCATCTCTTGTGACCTAGTCACGTCCTTGCAAGGTGTTGATGCAATATCACCGAGTGGGCCCAGAGTACCTATCCTGTCACAAGGACTGACAAATCCCGCTCTGATCTATTAAAATACTCATCAACCATCTATTTCGGAATACCCAAAGTGCACCGTTATAGCCAGCATATTTCAGCCAGGCGGTGGGATACAAATCAAAGTCTCCTCATAGATGACAATTACGTATGATCATTACGGTCTAAGGACTAAGCCATACGTTACAAAGTCATAGCAACGCTGAACTATGTGACTCGATCACATTGCAATACTTTAGGTGGGTGTACGTCCATCACATCATTCCCCTTAACGATATGACCTCATTGTCAATGGACTTAAGTGTCGCCATGATCAGGAAAGCTTGATCAATCAATTGCCCAATGAGATAGTTTACCCGAGTTAAACTACGGACCATGTTTTATACTACACCTGTATTAGTATTTCCAAGTAATACAATTATAACACAGTATAAAACGTATTATGAACAAAACGGATATGTGACAAATATCTTTATTAATTTGTCTCTAGGGCACATATCCAACAATGTTCTCCTCCCCTCTTTGTGCTTCCACTTTCGAGATCTCGTGAGCTGCCTCACATGATCGAGGCACCTTTGTAATTTTCTGAGTAGCTATGCTGAGTTTGCTGGGATCTGATGGATTATGAGACTATGTTCAGATTGTGATGAGTAATATATTTGGTTCTTATCTTTTATATTTGAGTTCTTGAGTAAATTCTTGCATGTTCTCCGTTGCCGTATTTTACTTTGGCCAAGTGATTTGTTGCAACTCCAAGAGGGAGCGTTATGCTTGATTGTGGGTTCAGCCCCCTGATGACTAGGTTGAGTGACAGAAACATGAGTCTAGGGGATGTGTTGTTGCCACCAGGGATAAAACAACGGTGCTTGTACTTGCGGGTGCAAGGATTGTTTACTTTACGAAAAATTCTTTTAATGCAATTGCGTGTTGCTTTCAGTTTACACTTTGGGTGGAATTCGCAACTTAATACCAACGAGATGTTCTGGATAGATATCTCAAGGTGGATGATTCGTAGTAGATGCAGATGGATTTCGGTCTACTTACCTTGGCGTACTGCCCATTTCTTTTGAGCCTCTTCCTTTCTTTTGTAGCGTAGTTAGTATTGCGGTGCGTTTATAATCCTGTCAATTGCCCAGCTGTGATTTGTTTACCTCGCTAGCACTTGTATCGTCTTTTGGGAGAGAGACATCACTAGTGAAAGTCATGGGACCTCGGTCCATATTTCCACCACTGTTTACACCCTCAATTTATTTTCAGTCTTTACTTTCAGTTGCCACTATTATTATCTTCTGCGTTGATCCTTTGTAAACAACAAGGCCGGAGGAATTTAAAACTCCTCTGTACTCGTTGGGAGCAAAGTTATTTGTTGCTGTGTGCAGGTCCATGTCAGCCGTCTAATTTCTGGCGCCAATGTCACCTACTTGTATCTCCGCGATTCCTACTGGTTCGATAACCTTGGTATCTTCACTGAGGGAAATTAGCCACTATCTACATCTCAAACCTTCCACTTGGGGTAACCAACGAGGTGCGAGAAGCCATCAAGCTAATTTCTGGCGCTATTGCTGGGTACTCCAGTCTACAAGATAGGGGAGTTGCACACTATCTTTTATATTTTCTTTTTAGTCTTGTTAGTTTATCTTTCAGTTTTTACTTTTGTGTCCCTTATCAAAAATACCAAAAATAACTGTTTCTACTATGGGTTCCAATGAAAACACCAAGTTGTGTGACTTCACAAGTCACAACAACAATGACTTTATCTACACTCCTATTGCTCCACCCGCCACTTCATCACCTTCTTATGAAATTAAACCTGCTTTGCTGAATCTTGTTATGAAAGATCAATTCTCAGGTGTTGGAGAGGATGCTGCCTTGCACTTAAATAATTTTGTTGAGCTTTCTGATATGAAAAAGTACAAGGAAGTAGATGGTGATATTGTCAAGCTGAAGCTTTTTTCCTTTCTCCTTGAGAGGGAGAGCCAAGGATTGGATGCAATCCTTACCTAAGAATAGCATTGATTCTTGGGACAAGTGTAAGGATGCTTTTATTGGGAAGTACTACCCACCTACTATCCAGTTGAGGAGTAAAATGATGAATTTTAGGCAACTGGATAATGAACACGTTCCCCAAGCTTGTGAACGTATGAAATCTCTTGTTAAGAACTTCCCTACACATGGTTTGACTACTTGGATGGTTATCCAGACTTTTTATGCAGGCTTAAACTTTACCTTGCGGAATCTGCTAGACTCGGCCGCGGGAGGAACCTTTATGTCAACCACACTTGGTGCTGCCATGAAGCTACTTGATGAGATGATGCTGAACTACTCTCAGTGGCGCACCGAACGATCTCCAACTGGTAAGAAGGTAAATTCCGTCGAGGAGATCTCCTCTCTTAATGAAAAGGTTGACTTGATCATGTCTCTACTTACCAAGCAAGCTCTTATTGATCCTCGTGATGTTCCTTTAAATTCCTTGGTTGCTCAAGAACAAGTAGATGTGAACTTTATCTCTAGAAACAACTTCAACAATAATGCTTATAGGAGTAATTTTGGTAGCAACAATCCTAGACCGTTCCCATCCTACTATGGGAACAACAACACTTACCTAGCACCAAAAAATCCACTTCTGAACTAGAGAGTATGCTTAAGGACTTTATGACTACCCAAAAGGCCTTCAACAAGAGTATAGAAGAGAAATTAGACAAATTAGATAGTCTCTCTTCGAAGGTAGACAACATTGCCCATGATGTTGAGATGCTTAAGATTAGAACTTCTCTCCTTGAGGAGAGGAAGACCACTCCTATGAATGCTATCCAAGTGCAAATTAATGAAAACATTAGGATGTTGGGAAAACTTAAAGAGAGATGGGCTAGAGAAAAGGAGGAAGAAGAGAGAGAGTTAAGAGCCTTCCTACCTACCACACCGTAGCTACTATCCAAGTTGTTGAGGATATCCAAACTATTAGCACCCATCACACCCCTAGTCCACCTAGAACTATCAATGGTGATGCTACCACCTCAACCATAGAAGAAGAAACCTCTATGAACATAGAGGCTGTCAAACAAGTGAGCCTTAATGATATCACTACCTCCTTAATAGATAGTAGTGATCTAGATTTTGATAACTGCATCTTACCTGAAGTTATTGGTTTCCTACACAAGATGTCTAGAGACCGCCACACTAGCACACTTAATCTTGCCTTCACAGAGCATATCACCATTGATCTAATCGAAGTTAGGGAGGAGAAGCTTAGACTAGAAGCCTTCATAACTAGGAAGCTAGAATATGGTTGGGATCCTATGATAAAAATAAAATTGAATAACTTCTCTTGCTTTTCTCTTTGTGATGTTGGAGCTAGTACCTCTGTTATGCCCAAAAGAATGTATGATATGCTTGAATTGAAATTATGGCGGAGAAATTAATAGGTTTAGGTGGGTTGCCTTCCCTGTTAACCGCGCCAATAAACGATTCTTGATAACCCACAAGTCTAGGGGATCAATTGTAGATTTTCGATAAATAAGGATGTCGGTCCCAACGAGGAGCAGAAGGTGCTGATAAGTGACACTGGATAAGGAAAGGCTGCACACACTCAAAGGTAAATATTTAGGGGTTTTTGGTTTAAGCAACAGAAAAGTAAAATACAAGCAAAGTAAACAGGGTAACTGAGGAGTAGCAAGTGGCCCAATCCTTTCACAAGGATAAGCATAGGAACTAAACTTATAAAAGCTAAAGAGTTCTCGAGAACACACGGGAGAGATAGCCAAGTTACTTTCACCATCCTCCACCAAGTAATATGTATTGTGTTGATAAGTGTTGGTGGGTGGATCAATGATAGTACACCTTCTAGACTAAGATAATTGTACTCTTATGATTACACACCTTGCAAGCATCCGCAAATACAAGGTAGTAATTGTTGGGAATGTGCCCTAGAGGCAAATAAAATATGTTTTATCGATCGTATTCCATTAGTTCATAATACGTTTGATACTATGCTATAACTGTATCAAGCGGAAACATCAATACAGGTGTGATATACAAACAACCAGGTCCCTAGTCAACCCTAGTATACTAGTCCATTGGGCGATTGATGATCAAGGTTTCCTGATCATGAGACAATGGCGTCTGTTGACAATGGAGTCGTATCATTGGATAATGATATGATGGACATACACCCACCAGAAGTGTTGTGATGTGATCAGGTCACATAGTTCAACATTGCGATAACTATAACGTAGTGACCAGATCCTTAGACCGTAATGATCATACGTAATTACTGTCTATTAGGATGCCTTGATTTGCTACCCACCGCCTGACTGAAATATGCTGGCCACAAAGGAGTACTTCAGGTATTCCGAATAGATATGTTAATGAGTATGCAAATAGATCAAAGCGGGATTTTTCCATCTGTGTGACGGATAGGTACTCTGGGCCCACTCGGTGATGTTACATCATAAAGTTTGAAAACGTGTGACTAGGTCACGGAGTTGTAATATCACGGGAACGAGTAAACTTGTTTGTTGAGAACGAGGACGAACTAGGTATAGTGGATACCGATGATCAAACCTCGGACAAGCAAAGTACCCCAGGACAAAGGGAACATGCACACGGTTAACGGATCCAACAGCAATTGAAGTTCATTCGATGGAAGCGCAGGGGCTATCAAGGATTGTAACCAGGTCCAATTGATTAGTCATTGATCAATGAGAATTGTCTCGATCATGTCTGCTGTTTCCCGGACCGTAGGGTGTTACACTTAAGGGTACTCGACGCAGTAAGGATTGATGGATCATCGGAGAAATTGGAGAGAACACCGGAATTGTTCCGATGAAGGCCAGAAGTTGTTCCGGGTATTTTGAAAGGTTCAAAATATATTAAATAACGTTTAATATATGTTTTATTATTTAATTATCTGAATTAAATATTAAAATGTATTTAAATATAATTAAAAATGAATTAAAAGGCATATGGGCCTCATAGGGCCCATTAGGGGGAGAGGGAGTCCTCCCCCATGGGCCATGGCGCCATGAGGGGCCCCACCTCCCTTAATAGGTGCGCCACCCCCTCCCTTGGGATTAGTCCCACCCCGGAAGTGGAGGGGGGGTGGCACCCCTCCTTGGCCTATATAAGGAGGGGTAGAGGTGCCCTTTTATTCATCATATTTTTGAGATAAGTTCTCATTTCTCTCTCCCTCCTTTTTTCTTCCTCGAGTGGACTCCCCTTGTTTGGAGTCTACACTTGTTTGGGGATTTCTCCACTATACGCACGCCGTCGTGCTGCTGGAATCGGGATCCGAATCCATCTTCTTTCCGCTGCTCTACTGGTTCGGAGCCCGGAGGGACGTCGGATATACTGTATGTGTATAATCCCGTGAGGCACTACACTTGTGGTGCTACTTCATCGTCGTGGTCGTATCGCGAGGTCTTCATCAGTAACGTTCCGACGGGGACGTAATCCCGTCATCGGTCTACAAGGATCGGGTGGCTGCAGGAGTCATCGTGGATCTGCGCGGCATCGGGGATTGCCGGTACGACTACACCAACCACGTTCATGCGGGAACGTTTCCCGCTTAACGGACTACATACTGGTATGTGATCTATTTCTGTCCGTCACTTGCATCGCCATATCATAGACCTTGGGTATGGGTCTCGTAGGTTATGAAAGTTTTGTGTTTTCTGCCCCGAACCCCAACAGTGGTATCATGAGCATGGCTATGCGTAGATGTATTGTACGGATAGAACACATCTAGTATGTGGGCATCAATTCTCCAATTGTTACCCTCTCACGTGTACTCATTTAGCGTTGCGGCAATGTTTGATGAAGCGGCCCCCGACCGACCTTACGCATTTACGCGAGACTGGTTCCACGCTTGACATATGGCTTGTACCATATAAAGTGGCTGGGGGGTGTCTTTCTCTCTGCATTAGCGATGCGAAGATGTTTGCAACGGAGGGCCCCGACAGGGGTGTAATAGAGACAATTGCGGGATTGGTGTTGTGGCTTGTTTTCGCAGGATAGAAAGCGGTTCTTTTCTCGAAACCCCTAGCAGCCACGTAAAACTTGCAAAAGATAAAGTAGAAAGGGATTTTCAACTTTAATTTGCATGTAAGGGGGAATCATAGCATGTATGATTTATGTTGCATCCTGTTTTGCTAATATGTTAGATATACGATGGTAGCATAATAGGATGATCCGTCACTAAAACCAATATAATGTCCTTACCCTAGTGAGCACCACCTGGAAAGTTCTACATTATGGAGGCACCACGTGTCACACGTGTGTCAAACATTTTTTCGTTCACATGAGGTGGGTGTAGCAAGCCTGGCATATGTATATGATATGGCCTTGCATGACACAGCAACAAATCACATAGGGTGTGATGGCGAGCCTGGCATATGTATATGATAGGGCCTCGGGACACAAGAGACCAAAAGGTCGAGCATGAGTCACATGGATGATGTGATTAGCATGATGGCCTACCTTGAACAACATACTGATGGCCGTGACGATCGGGGGATATATGGTGTTCAAGGATCGTGTAATCACTTAGAATAAACTATGAGGGATGTTTGTCTGAGTGGTAGTTCCAGAATTGTTTTTGAAACATGAACTCCATATTATGAACTTAATCTTCATGTCTTAGCAAATATCATTGTAGATAACGTCATACCAATGTTTAGAACTATGGCTCTTTTAGTATGATAGAACTTAAGGTAAATGGGTCTTACTTCATTGATGTGTACCAACACCATTAGAGACATACTCATTAGTAATGACTTGCTAAACATAATACGAAGAACTGCTAGGAGATACACCTGACAACTCCGTAATCAAGGAAGATGATGATGAGTATCGCACTCACCGTCACTTAGGAATGACTGTCCAATACACCATAATTCATTCTATGGAATCTGAATTGTGAATGCATGTTAACCAACACGTATGACGTGCTAGGTGAACTTGAAAGCACTTGGTCACAAATCAGAGTAATGGAATATGAGTATATGGACGGGGTTTCTTTCAACTATGGTGGAAGGAACAACCTGCTGAGAAAGTCACTTGGAAAATGTATAAGATACATGGAACACCTTGTGTATAACTTGGACTACTGAATGACTGGTTACTTTGCGATAACTGGGGAGTTGCATCCGCTTCCTCCCAGTTACAAAGACCATGTCTGGACTATGTCATGAAAAAGAATCGGTCACCTGTCATGAGGTCATGGTTAAAGTCAAGAACTTTAAGAGTAGAACCAATGAAGGAATGGTCATTGACGGAGAAGGTATATTTGATATACGAGTTATAAATGTCTTTCCCACGAAACACTAATTGCGGTTGATTAAGTATTCGATGCTTGAACTTACTGCTTGAGAGTGACTTGGAAGGGATGAGGTAACAATGTGTGCTGACGGCAATCAAGATAGTTCATGGTCGACAACACTCTCCCTCTACATCTATCAATTGATTAATATATGAATAAATTTTATGATCGTTTGAATGAGGACTTTATTAGTGTGTCTTGCATCTCGCGAAGACAATTATTCATATTAGTGAGAAAAAAGTCAGTTGTTCTCCTTTTATGAATGATATCTCTTATGATCACATTACGATTATGAATGAGTTATTCTTATATTGATGATAGTTGTTTGATCATTTATAAGAAATATTGTAATGCCAAGAAATATCCAGAATTAATAATGACACTACAGTTTAAGTCATGAATGGTATGATGATGTCTTAAGATACTTGATCTCTTGACACATACAAACCATGCCTTTTAGGTGAGATGACTAAAACCTCGCATTCTGGTAAACGGAATGTGTACTGATTGTTGAGTATCATACATTGTGATGTATCGTATGTCAGCATGTGGTGAATTTCATTATTTTGTGAACTTGGTATGTGGACTTAGATGAATATTTGTATTCACTAATGAAACATGAGTCTGAAATAATTTGATATGATCAAAAGGGATTTCAGAGTAAAGATGGATATTAAATTAACAAGAAAGACAAGTCTCTACGATTTGATCAAAGTGACAAATGTTTTGAGTTAGTCTTGGGCATAAAGACTTGTGTGAAAGTTGTTCCACAAATTGCAATGTCTTGAGACACTTCAATATGATTGACGTGCCTGAACATTGTGATCATATTCTATCGAAAAGTGTATGTTCTAAGTTATCTCTTACCAAGTTACGTTATTATTGTTTAGAGTTATTAATTTAATATGCAAACACTCACTTCAGCATAGGGAACCATCTGAGTTCGTGGAAACCAACACTATATATGTCATGGTGTGTTGTGGTTTCTAGGAAGCTTGATTTAAGTAAGATAAATTATCTTTGTAGTGTATCCTTAGACAAGTATGGATGCATCTTCCACAACTAGAACCAAAAGGAGCAAAACTTGTATTGCTATGTTTGGTGTTTGTCAAGAATTGTTCTTGATAAATGTGGTAATGGAAGAAAAGTGAAAGTTCAACCAAGGTAATTGACCTTGCCTCCGAATGTCAGAGTAGTGCAACGGAATATGTTCTGGAAGCAAAGCTCTACAATAAGAGGAGAAACTAATGATAATGATCATGATCTTCTGATGGGAACTTTTACTGAGAAAGGTAGGATTCAAGAATATATATTTTCCCCTAGTGCAAAATGATATTCATGATTCATGTAACACCCCGGGTGTCACGCTACAGTAATCACCTACAGTAATCAGGATTAATGTTGCTAATCACTGTTGATAATCTCTGTTGCTCAAAATGGCCTTGATCAAAAAATTTCTTTGATCAACTTGGGCCAGTTCACATTCAATTCTCCTTTTGATGTTGTTGATAGAAATATGGCCATGGGTCTTGATCATCATAAGTCACAACCAGTCCAACCCCTCTACGTTGAAATCAAATCAAAACTATATTCAAAGTCCTTTTTATTGGTATTAAAAATAATGTGGCAAAATAAACTTTGTTTTTAAATTGTGCATTCACTTTTATTAAATCCAAAATATTCACTGGTCCATTGAAAACCAATTTGGGGATTTTGTTGAACTATAAAATAAATGCAATAAATCGAACAGTAGGCTAAAAACCCCAATTTAATCATTTATTAACTAAAAGAAATATTAAATGAAATTCTTTGGCACCTAAACTTTTTGTGGCACTCATATATTGTTTAAAAATATTATTGGTGCTAGTTACCCATTTTTGTAAGACCCTAATGCTAGCTAATTTAAATAAAATGGAAAAACAAAAAGGAAATTAAAAAACAAATTAGAGAAAACCTAATCTACCCCAGCCCAAACCCCCTCTCCCCCAGGCCGGCCCAGCCCAGCCACCTGGACCCCCCTGGCGCCGTAGACCTAGAAGAGGCCCGAGACACCCCCGTCACGCTCGTCTCCTCTTCCACTATCCCCTCCCGATCCAGATCGGGATCCGGCGCCCCCCTCCCTCCGGCCGCCGGCGGCCACCCCCAGCACCGGCCGCCCCCAGTCGACGTCTGCCCTGCCCCGGCTTCCCCCTCATGTCGTGCTCGCCCCCCCCCCCCCCGTCGGCTTCCCCCCTCGCGCTGGAGCACACGTCGTCACCCGTCGCCTCCCAAGCCATGCCGCTGCACGCCACCGCCGCCCTGGACCTCGAGACCACATCTAGGAGGTCCTTTGGCGTCCTCCCGTTCACCCCCAACCTGGAGATCGAGCCGGGGATTGCCACATCGCCGGAATCAAACTCGCCCCCGCCCCTTCTTATCACGGCTGCCGCGGCCCTCGCCGCCGCACCATGGCCGACGGCCACCCCGGCCACGGCGACCTCTCCTCTGCGCCCCGCTGTGAGCGCCGCCCTCTTCCCCGTCCCGGTTCGAGCTTGATTTCGAGCTCTAGTTTTGCTGTCGTCACGTCCGAACTTGCCGCCGCCCGCCTCTGTCAACGCCCCTTGCGCGCTTACCATGGCCCCCGCCGCCAGTAGGCCCGCGCTTGGACAACCCCGGGCACCCCTTGTGCCGCACACGCCTTGACATGGCCGTGGTCGGCCGCCTCTGGCCATGACCTGGGCCCCACCTCGTGCCCTATGCCGTTGGGTGCTGCTGAACTTTGTTGTGCTGCTGTTCCTGATGGATGTCCCCCGATGTGATGCGTTGTTTGCTACTGTAACTGAACTTGCTAGTGCTGCTACTGCACCACTTTGAGAGCAATAAAACATCAGCTAACCCAATACAAAATAGCTAAAAATGGTATGAATTGAAAGTAGATGTATCAAGCTTCAATTTGTTCCATTGGAGCAACGTCAGAAAATGCACGGGTTAATTCCTACCAAATTTGTAAAATGCAGATTTATGTTAAACCGCAAAACGGAGTTGACCCGATGGCCAAGTTGGCGTGGTGGATGAACTTGCTGTAGGTATCTGTCAGGCCTTCTAAGGGCATGGAATGATAGTGCGCATGATATAGCGCAAAACCCGTGTTGGATGCATCTTCATCTGAGCTACGGATCAACGACAATAATCGGACGAACTTTGCATCTTTTAACAATTCCGAGAATTAACGTCGGGTAGTAATCTTTCGGCAAGGTTTTATTTAAGCAGATGAACTTTATCGTAAGTGCCATCCGTACCGGATTCGAGATTGCGGACAGCTGATGAATATTGATATAAGACACTAACTTGGCGGAGGAGTGGAACCCTAAACCGTAGCCTTTCGAATGTGCTAATGGATGCTTAAAATTGGAAATTCCCAGACTTAGAGAAATTTCATAAAACCCTGGTGGATGACATGTGGGTCCCCGCAATGTTTTAACTAGATAAGAGATTTTATTTGAGATAAGGCAATGACACCAGGGTCCCACCTGTCACTTGATCAGCCAACCCCACTATTCCGGATAATTTTGAATTAAACAATAAAAGAAATCGAGAAATGATTATATAATGGTTTAAAACTCTAGAAAATAATATAAAATAAACCGTAGCTCACATCAAAATACTTTCTACATGAAACTTGATCAGAATAATACAACGAGTACGGATACGCTACCCATACCCCCACCGCACCCCTCTACCATACCGAACGAGGAACATTTCCCCTCCGGTTCATCTGTTTGTCAAACGATCGGAGCCGGTAGAACTTTGCCGGATGAAATTGTTCTGAACATGAAAGTTGCTCAGAATGGATCAACTAACACGGATAGACCATCCACATGTCTGTCAGATGTCTCTAACACTACAGACATGGAACCTTCCCCCTCCGGATCATCGGTCCGGTAATCAACCGGTACTGATGAGTCATCCCCGGATAAATTCCTGCTCCGAGCAAATCACCGAACACTGCGTTAGAGCCCCGTTGCTTTATATCTGCTATGTCATACAATTGTATTGCTATTATTGCTGTGTATTTATTGTTTCTCCCCCCTTTATTCTCCGATAGACATCGTTGCTTCCGCCGACGACATCGTTGCCGAGTACGACTACTTCGTCGACGACCGTACCCCTACCGTCGAGCTTCCAGGCAAGCAGAGCCATTTCCTTACCCAGATATCGCCTATCTTTCCGTACATTTCTTGCACTAGGCATGGTTACTGTTGCTGCTACGTTACAATCCTATTCAATTTCATAGCATGTTTTCGTCGCCCCTTGATGTACCTTCCTTTATCCTATGTTGCCTTATAAATATATATATAATATTCAGCAGTAAACCCTGCGCATTGTTAGCTAGGTTTAGAATAGCGGGCCGTGATCACTCTGGTGAGTGAAAGCGGATTACAAATATTATAACTGCAACAGGTACAGATCAATGCAGACGCCCTAGGAAACCTACAACGGCGAGACTCTGCCGAGTCGCTTCGAGTTTGACTTACGAGTGGAAGGACTCGTATTTCACTCTCGTCGGATCAGTAGCGTAGCATCACTGGGATGATACGAGAATATTCCTCTTTAGTTCATTCCGCTGATGTCTTTGTCGAACCTCTTCAAGTGTACCATCGAGGGTGATTCCTCCTGGTTTCACTTGATGGTAGGCACTCGAATCAACTGGTGTCCTTACAGGTAAGGAGTCGGGTGACCCAACGGTGCCCGCGCATGGTATCTTAGCGGAACGACAGGTCAGGTGTATTCCACCGGTGTGCGGCGGGCCTGGTACTGTTCGTGGCCGAAATATTTCCTGTTTTACGAAAGTCGAGCTCTACCAAGAGCAAACGCGAGACAAGGTAAGGAGACGGTTCACCTTGTTGGTAACCGCACGAGTTGGTGGGACGTCAAGGCAGGCACCGACGTTACTGGTGGTCCTGGCTGCTGTCGTTGTCCGCGACTCATTCAATAAGGGGCAACGATAACGGTTGTCTCGTCAGAAAATTAATAAAATGCTTAACGGGTTCGGCGGATGACTTGAGTAGCCTTTTGGCTTGTTCGCACTACGTATACGTGGGATTACGCGTTTGGGCGCTTCCGCAATGTAGCCTCGTTCGAAAGCTCTGAAAGACATCCAGTTCAGCATTGCGGCAGGGACGGATCGCGCTGAGGCGTTGGAATTCACCCTCCTCGCAACGACCCGGAGAGCGAGGGGTGATAGGCCCATGACCCCCTTGCACTTAGGGCTGTAGACCGACGGGGACCTCTCTGATGAGCCGTAGGATGGACTGCGTTGTGTCAGATAGCCTCGGTGGGGTGCTCCCTAACTAGGTGTACGCCACCCTGGAGATCCGAGCGTGTAGTGTCACACTAGTGCACCCCTGCAGGGAAGATTGATCGATTCGAATAGCCGTGTCCACGGTAACATGACGCTTTATGCTGAAGCCAGATCCTACCACTACAAACTACTACTATTAAACTGTTGGTTCCGGGTTTTCTCCCTCGCGGGGGTGTCGAGGGAGGGAACTCGGAGGCATTATTAATTATGATTACAAGTTATTATTATACAATGCTGCAGCAACTTCTGCTGCATTGTTACTTTCATTACTGTTAGATTAAACTGTTGGTTGATTCTTACCTCATGCTGCAAGACTCGTCGGAAGATGCTAGTCTTCGATAGGCCTAGCTTCTTATCCTTATTCTGATTTCTACCTTGCAGTCCACTATATATAGACTCCCCTTTCCATTTGATACAAATGCATAAATGCTTAGTAGCGGACGTAAGAATCGCGGGTATGCTAGATACTCACCTGCTTTATTCCCCCTTTTTGTTTTGCCTGATCGGCCGCTGCAGTCGACGTTGAAGCCTTGGAGTCCAAGAGCAGGAGTTCCCCGATGTCGACCACCGCAACGTGAAGATTCCTGTTGCCGTCTACGACGTCGAGTTCTCCTTTGACCAGGAGTAGTTTGGAGGTTCCCAGGCAGGAGGCCTCGTATTTTTGATCGTTGTTGATATTTGTGCTAGCCTTCTTAAGGCACACTTGTATCCTTGTGTCTATACTCAGATACTTTTGCTTCCGCTGACTTTGTGCTCTCGAGCTGTTGTATTCGAGCCCTCGTGGCCCCTGGCTTGTATTAAACAACTTGTATTATTTTATTTGTAGAGTTGTGTTGTGATATCTCACCGTGAGTCCCTGATCTCGATCGTGTACCTTGCGTGTATGATTACTGTACACGGTCTGATTTTGGGGGCGTCACAAGTTGGTATCAGAGCCGACTGCCTGTAGGATACCCCCTTCCAACTCCTTGGTCGAAGTTGAGTCTAGTCTTTGCAAAACTACTTTACTAACCGTGTCGTGTGGCTTATCGGCCCACGTCGCAAACTTGGTGGTATTAGGATCTTTTTCTCCGTACCTTTACTCTGGGACTCTCCTCTCTTATCCTTTCGGGAAAATTTTCTAACTCTGACATTAGGATCTCTTGGTCGCATCTACCCAGAGAGCCCTTCACCCAAGATGATCGCTTGCTTCACCTGAAGATTTTGACGATTACCCTCCGATGAATTCCCGAGAATCCTATGTGTTCATCGCCTTTGCAATCCCCTATCACCGTCGTATGGATAATTACATCCACCTCCCGATCTAGAAATTATAATTTCCTTGTACTTTAGCATCGAATTATTCTGACGCTTTTATCACCCGATGCCATAGCATTCTTTCTTCTTATGGTTGAGTACCGATACTCACACCAGATTCTCTGTGGGCCCATAACCCACAGTTCCACATGATCGAAACCTGACTCTTGTCATCTACCTTGCGATATTCGGTCCGATATCATGCTTATGCCTAATGCTCTGAACCCCTGTCCATCATCCGTCATCGTCATCGAATGCATGCCTATCTGCTTGATATGCTCATACCTTCTTTTGTTTCTCTTGATGTATTCCTCTGAGTTTAAACTCGGAGGATACTTTTTACATCGTTCCCTCGGACAACCTCGGTTGATTAACCTGGTACCGATCCGACCCCCCTTGAGTTTACCCACCCCCCCAACCTATTCGTAAGTACGATGAAGACCCCGAAGAAGGATGACAACTCGTCGAGATGCAATGATGCAAAGAAATGAAGACACCAATGAGAAGGATTAACTTCATTGAGAAGGGAAACAACAACCAGAAGACTCTTTAGAATACGAAACCGAAACCTTACCCCTTGCCCTACTTTTAATTCTCGGACGAGAATTCTTTGTAGTGGTGGAGATTTGTAACACCCCGGGTGTCACGCTACAGTAATCACCTACAGTAATCAGGATAACTGTTGCTAATCACTGTTGATAATCTCTGTTGCTCAAAATGGCCTTGATCAAAATTTTGCTTTGATCAACTTTGGTCAGTTCACATTCAATTCTCCTTTTGATGTTGTTGATAGAAGTATTGCCATGGGTCTTGATCATCATAAGTCACAACCAGTCCAACCCCTCTACATTGAAATCAAATCAAAACTATATTCAAAGTGCTTTTTATTGGTATTAAAAATAATGTGGCAAAATAAACTTTGTTCAAAAATTTTGCATTCACTTTTATTAAATCCAAAATATTCACTGGTCCATTGAAAACCAATTTGGGGATTTTGTTGAACTATAAAATAAATGCAATAAATCGAACAGTAGGCTAAAAACCCCAATTTAATCATTTATTAACTAAAAGAAATATTAAATGAAATTCTTTGGCACCTAAACTTTTTGTGGCACTCATATATTGTTTAAAAATATTATTGGTGCTAGTTACCCATTTTTTTAAGACCCTAATGCTAGCTAATTTAAATAAAATAGAAAAAAAAAGGAAATTAAAAAAACAAATTGGAGAAAACCTAATCTACCCCATCCCAAACCCCCTCTCCCCCAGGCCGGCCCAGCCCAGCCACCTGGACCCCCCTGGCGCCGTAGACCTAGAAGAGGCCCGAGACACCCCCGTCACGCTCCTCTCCTCTTCCACAATCCCCTCCCCGATTTCCCTCCCGATCCAAATCGGGATCCAGCGCCCCCCTCCCTCCGGCCGCGCCGGCGGCCACCCCCAGCACCGGCCGTCCCTAGTAGACGTCTGCCCCGCCCCGGCTTCCCCCTCGTGCCGTGCTCGCCCCCCACCCCCCCCCCCCCCCCGCCGGCTTACCCTCCTCGCGCTGGAGCACACGTCGTCGCCCGTCGCCTCCCAGGCCATGCCGCTACACGCCACCGCCGCACTGGAGCTCGAGACCATGTCTAGGAGGTCCTTTGGCGTCCTCCCGTTCACCCCCAACCTGGAGATCGAGCCGGGGATTGCCACATCGCCGGAATGAAACTCGCCCCCGCCCCTTCTTCTCACGGCCGCCGCGGCCCTCGCCGCCGCACCATGGCCGACGGCCACCCCGGCCACGGCGACCTCTCCTCTGCGCCCCGCTGTGAGCGCCGCCCTCTTCCCCGTCTCGGTTCGAGCTCGATTTCGAGCTCTAGTTTTGTTGTCGTCACGTCCGAACTCGCCGCCGCCCGCCTCTGTCAACGCCCCTTGCGCGCTCACCATGGCCCCGGCCGCGCGCCGACCCGCGCTTGGACAACCCCGGGCACCCCTTGTGCCGCACACGCCTCGACATGGCCGTGGTCGGCCGCCTCTGGCCACGACCTGGGCACCCACCCCGTGCCCTATGCAGTTGGGTGCTGCTGAACTTTGTTGTGCTGCTGTTGCTGATGGATGTCCCTCGATGTGATGCGTTGTTTGCTGCTGTAACTGAACTTGCTAGTGCTGCTACTGCACCACTTTGAGATCAATAAAACATCAGCTAACCCAATACAAAAATAGCTAAAAATGGTATGAATTGAAAGTAGATGTATCAAGCTTCAAATTGTTCCATTGGAGCAACTTCAGAAAATGCACGGGTTAATTCCTACCAAATTTGTAAAATGCAGATTTATGTTAAACCGCAAAACGGAGTTGACCCGATGGCCAAGTTGGCGTGGTGGATGAACTTGCTGTAGGTATCTGTCAGGCCTTCTAAGGGCATGGCATGATAGTGCGCATGATATAGCGCGAAACCCGTGTTGGATGCATCTTCATCTGAGCTACAGATCAACGACAATAATCGGACGAACTTTGCATCTTTTAACAATTCCGAGAATTAACGTCGGGTAGTACTCTTTCGGCAAGGTTTTATTTAAGCAGATGAACATTATCGTAAATGCCATCCGTACCGGATTCGAGATTGCGGACAGCTGATGAATATTGATATAAGACACTAACTTGGCGGAGGAGTGGAACCCTAAACCGTAGCCTTTCGAATGTGCTAATGGATGCTTAAAATTGGAAATTCCCAGACTTAGAGAAATTTCATAAAACCCTGGTGGATGACATGTGGGTCCCCGCAATGTTTTAACTAGATAAAAGATTTTATTTGAGATAAGGCAATGACACCAGGGTCCCACCTGTCACTCACTACTAGGGAATGCACTTTTAGTGGCGTCCTTTTTTTCTGTTTAGTGGCACATTATGGATGCGACACTAACTACAAGCCACTAATAAGGGCTTATAGGTGGCGCTCTTAGGGGTGGCGCATTCTGAAAATGCATCACTATTAATTTTTTTAAATTTTGAATTTTGAATCTGGATCTGGAAAACATTTTATTATTTTTTATTTTTTCTTAATCTCAGGTTAGTATGCTTAATGCCCGGTCACTATGCTTGATCTCAGGTCAAACTTCCCCGAGGGTCACCCATCCTAGCTCTACTCCAGCCCCAGCACGCTTAACTTCTCGGTTCTATTCAACTCTCACTCCAGCTCACCTAGCAGGCACTTGTTGATATATCTAACATATAAATCCTATTAAACCATGTTGATGTCTAGGACCTTGTTAATGTTCATGGGTGTGCTAAAATTTTCAACAATTTTTGAAACTTTCTCGATGGGACCATTAGCATATTTTGAGCTTTTTAAAAAAAATTGATTTTCATTTTTTTTTTGATTTAAATTTTTTTTTATATTTTTTTTATTTGTTAATGTGACTATCTAAAATTTTCAACTTTTTTTAACTTCTCGATTTGTCCTCTAGTCTATTTTGAATATAAAAAAAAATAAAAAATATATTTTTTGAAAATAAAAAAAAAATTCTGTTACTAATGGCGCATTTCATACAAAATGCGCCACTACTAAGTTAAAATTTTTCTCTTTTTTTTGGGCCTCCAGATCTTCAAACGGCCGTAACTTTTTTCTGTTAGGTTTTTGAGTATTCTAAAAATGTTCAACGTGTTACAACTTTTCGAGTGGATGATTTTTCATATAAAAAACTTTTGCATCGGAGGTCGTATGCAAAAGTTAAGCCAATTTTACGAAATTCTCGGGAGATTTTGCAAAGAAAGTCGAAATTCATATTTGTAATTTTCCTAAGAACTAAACCACATATCATTTGGGAAACTTATTTTTTTTTTTTTTGACATTTCTATCATTTTCTTTTATTTTTTTTCAAATTGAAAAGGCGGTCCACATGGGGGGGTGTATTCGGGAATTTTTCCCGCACAGTTTTTTTCTTATTAGTGGCGCATATGGGAAATGCGCCACCTCTAAGAGCTTATGGGTGGCGCATGCTGGATGCGCCACTAATAATTCCTTAGGGGTGGCGCATTTCCAGAATGCGCCACCCCTAAGCTCTTAGGGGTGGCGCATTTCCAAAATGCGCCACCTATAAGGTTCTTAGGGGTGGCGCATTTCTCCAAATGCGCCACGTATAAGGGGATCCAGGGATGGCCCACTCTTAGGGGTGGCGCATTTTGGAAAATGCGCCACCTATAAGAGCTTATGGGTGGCGCATTTTTTACTAGTGCGCCACCCCTTACAACATAGTGGCGCATTACATATAAAATGCGCCACTAATAAGCTTTCCATGTATAGCTATTTCCCTAGTAGTGACTTGATCAGTCAACCCCACTATTCCGGATAATTTTGAATTAAACAATAAAAGAAATCGAGAAATGATTATATAATGGTTTAAAACTCTAGAAAATAATATAAAATAAACCGTAGTTCAGATCAAAATACTTTCTACATGAAAGTTGATCAGAATAATACAACGAGTACGGATACGCTACCCATACCCCCACCGCACCCCTCTACCATACCGAACGAGGAAAATTTCCCCTTCGGTTCATCTGTTTGTCAGACGATCGGAGCCGGTAGAACTTTGCCGGATGAAATTGTTCTGAACATGAAAGTTGCTCAGAATGGATCAACTAACACGGATACACCATCCACATGTCTGTCAGATGTCTCTAACACTACAGACATGGAACCTTCCCCCTCTGGATCATCGGTCCGGTAATCAACCGGTACTGATGAGTCATCCCCGGATAAATTCCTGCTCCGAGCAAATCACCGAACACTGCGTTAGAACCCGTTGCTTTATATCTGCTATGTCATACAATTGTATTGCTATTATTGCTGTGTATTTATTGTTTCTCCCCCCTTTATTCTCCGATAGACCTCGTTGCTGCCGTGGACGACATCGTTGCCGAGTACGACTACTTCGTCGACGACCGTACCCCTACCGTCGAGATTCTAGGCAAGCATAGCCATTTCCTTCCTCGGATATCGCCTATCTTTTCGTACATTTCTTGCACTAGGCATGGTTACTGCTGCTGCTACGTTACAATCCTATTCAATTGCATAGCATGTTTTCGTCGCCCCTTGATGTACCTTCCTTTATCCTATGCTGCCGTATAAATATATATATAATATTCAGCAGTAAACCCTGCGCATTATTAGCTAGGTTTAGAATAGCGGGTCGTGATCACTCTGGTGAGTGAAAGCGGATTACAAATATTATAACTGCAACAGGTACGGATCAATGCAAACGCCCTAGGAAACCTACAACGGCGAGACTCTGCCGAGTCGCTTCGAGTTTGACTTACGAGTGGAAGGACTCGTATTTCACTCTCTTCAGCTCAGTAGCGTAGCATCACTGGGATGATACGAGAATATTCCTCTTTAGTTCATTCCGCTGATGTCTTTGTCAAACCTCTTCAAGTGTACCATCGAGGGTGATTCCTCCTGGTTTCACTTGATGGTAGGCACTCGAATCAACTAGTGTCCTTACAGGTAAGGAGTCGGGTGACCCAACGGTGCCCGCGCAGGGTATCTTAGCGGAACGATAGGTCAGGTGTATTCCACCGGTGTGCGGCGGGCCTGGTACTGTTCGTGGCCGAAAGATTTCCTATTGTACGAAAGTCAAGCTCTACCAAGAGAAAACGCGAGACAAGGTAAGGAGAAGGTTCACCTTGTTGGTAACCGCACGAGTTGGTGGGACGTCAGGGAAGGCACCGATGTTACTGGTGGTCCTGGCTGCTGTCGTTGTCCACGACTTATTCAATAAGGGGCAACGATAACGGTTGTCTCGTCAGAAAATTAATAAAATGCTTAACGGGTTTGGCGGATGACTTGAGTAGCCTTTTGGCTTGTTCGCACTACCTATACGTGGGATTACGCGTTTGGGTGCCTCCGCAATGTAGCCTCGTTCGAAAGCTCTGAAAGACGTCCAGTTCAGCATTGCGGCAGGGACGGATCGCGCTGAGGCGTTGGAATTCACCCTCCTCGCAACGACCCGGAGAGCGAGGGGTGATAGGCCCATGACCCCCTAGCACTTAGGGCTGTAGACCGGCGGGGACCTCTCTGATGAGCCGTAGGATGGACTGCGTTGTGTCGGGTAGCCTCGGTGGGGTGCTCCCTAACCGGGTGTACGCCACCCTGGAGATCCGAGCGTGTAGTGTCACACTAGTGCACCCCTGCAGGGAAGATTGATCTATTCGAATAGCCGTGTCCACGGTAACAGGACGCTTTATGCTGAAGCCAGATCCTACCACTACAAACTACTACTATTAAACTGTTGGTTCCGGGGTTTTCTCCCTCGCGGGGATGTCGAGGGAGGGAACTCGAAGGCATTATTAATTATGATTACAACTTATTATTATACAATGCTGCAGCAACTTCTGCTGCATTGTTACTTTCATTACTGTTATATTAAACTGTTGGTTGATTCTTATCTTATGCTGCAAGACTCGTCGGAAGATGCTAGTCTTCGATAGGCCTAGCTTCTTATCCTTATTCTGATTTCTACCTTGTAGTCCACTATATATAGACTCCCCTTTCCATTTGATACAAATGCATAAATTCTTAGTAGTGGACGTAAGACTCGCGGGTAAGCTAGATACTCACCTGCTTTATTTCCCCCCTTTTTGTTTTGCCTGATCGTCCGCTGCAGTCGACGTTGAAGCCTTGGAGTCCAAGAGCAGGAGTTCCCCGATGTCGACCACCGCAACGTGAAGATCCCCGATGCCGTCTACAACGTCGAGTTCCTCTTTGACCAGGAGTAGTTTGGAGGTTCCCAGGCAGGAGGCCTCGCCTTTTTGATCGTTGTTGATATTTGTGCTAGCCTTCTTAAGGCAAACTTGTATCCTTGTGTCTGTACTCAGATACTTTTGCTTCCGCTGACTTTGTGCTCTCGAGCTGTTGTATTCGAGCCCTCGTGGTCCCTGGCTTGTATTAAACATCTTGTATTATTTTATTTGTAGAGTTGTGTTGTGATATCTCACCGTGAGTCCCTGATCTCGATCGTGTACCTTGCGTGTATGATTACTGTACACGGTCTGATTTTGGGGGCGTCACAATTCACTTGTCATGTTAATGGAACAAGACATTCCTACGAACTACAAAGAAGCGATGGTGGACCTAAGTACGAGATATGACTACGAGTCATGAAATCCTATGTTGAGTTACATTTAAGATTGCTTGAATCTTATCAAGTAACTAGGTTACTTGATATTCACAATAACTTCAGAGTTATGAGGAATAAATGTGAACATCAAAGGGACGTCAAGATTGGTTTGTCACAAAGATTGTTTCTGACAAATTCAATGGGTTGACTACAATGTGTAGCAATTCTTGAGTCAAAGGGATCTTCACTACGATTGATCCAGGATTGTTATCAATACCGTGACTTCCTCAAATCCTGTATTTGAAGAAGTGTTGTAATTGGTACAACAAGAAGGTTTTGGAAAAACATATGGATACTAGTGTCTCGTAAACTGAATTCTCATTTTGATGGATGATCAAAGGATTTTGGACTTAACCAAAATATCGAGGAAACATGCATTTGCATGAAACTGAGTGGGATCTAAATAGTTTCCTGAAACTTAATATGTAGACGAAATATTTTGAGTGGGAGCTATGGGAGTATTATCCTAGACTTATATGTAAATGACATATTTGAGTAGGAGCCATGTGGTTAGTATCCTGAACTTAATATGTGTCTGACATATCTAAGTGGGAGCTATGTGGATGTTATCCTTGTCTTATATGTGGCCGACATATTTGAGTGGGAGCAATATGAGTGTTATCCTATAACTTAATATGTGCATGACATATTTGAGTGGGAGCATGATAACATTCTCATATATGGATAACATATTATGAATGGTGCAGTTGGTGTTAATGATTATTTGAATCTTTCATAAATGAAGATGAATAAGTATTAATCGTTGAAGATATATTAAGATAGATATGTGTTTAATAACATTGAGTCGTAATACTTTCCTGGATAAGATTCTGAAGGAGTTCAGAATGGGACAAGTCAAGAAGTGGTCCTTACTTGTATATCCAAGAGAAGTGTTGAGTTAATCTCAGTACAAGAACAATGGTTAATGGTTCATGAAAGAAATGGATGTGTTGGATCCTCTATGCCTTTGTCATAGGTTCTTTCTAAAAACCAGAGTTATGTACTCGACGTAATGTGACCCAAGTTCTTAGTAGTAAGAACATGTTGTGATATGATTTATGAGTAAATCATTGAACAAAGAGTTAAGTTTATCCTTCAGTGTCGGAAGAGAACTGAGGATACATCTCAAATTTGTAAAGGATAGTGGACTTGACCATAAATGTTATGCTGGTTCAAGTTTTGACACTAACCTAGAAAATTGAGATATCATACTAATGAATGCCTAAGTTGAAAGAAACATGGTTAGACATCAAAGTTGCATACAATGCACTAAGGATTGAATCTACATTGATGTGGCTGCTTTAGAAGTAGCAGGAGTTATATTATGGCTTAAGAAGTTCAACTTCTGATTGAGTGAGTTTCAAGTGTGCATGACTATGGCAAAGTCCGCGTGACCCACCTGATGCCATTGCTATGACACAGCAAACGAAGTCTCACTTCAACGCCAAATATATATACCTCATCATTATAGTGGATAATGAAGGAATGTAAAATTAGGTGACATTATGATTTGCAAAAGGAAATACGGTTCTGAATGGTACCCAGACCGTTAATACAACCTCTTCCACGGGCAAGCATGATCAATAAGGAATTATGATCCAGAGAAAATGCAACTAGATTATTTGTACTCTAGTGCAAGTGGGAGACTGTTGGGAATGTGCCCTAGAGGCCAATAAAATATGTTTTATCGAGCATATTCCATTAGTTCATAATACGTTTGATACTATGCTATAACTGTATTAAGCGGAAACATCAATATAGGTGTGTTATACAAACAACCAGGTCCCTAGTCAACCCTAGTATACTAGTCCATTGGGCGATTGATGATCAAGGTTTCCTGATCATGAGACAATGGCGTCTGTTGACAATGGAGTCGTATCATTGGATAATGATATGATGGACATACACCCACCAAAAGTGTTGCGATGTGATCACATAGTTCGACATTGCGATAACTATAACGTAGTGACCAGATCCTTAGACCGTAATGATCATACGTAATTACTGTCTATTAGGATGCCTTGATTTGCTACCCACCGCCTGACTGAAATATGCTGGCCATAAAGGAGTACTTCAGGTATTCCGAATAGATATGTTAATGAGTATGCAAATAGATCAAAGCGGGATTTGTCCATCCGTGTGACGGATAGGTACTTTGGGCCCACTCGGTGATGTTACATCATAAAGTTCGCAAACGTGTGACTAGGTCACGGAGTTGTAATATCACGGGAACGAGTAAACTTGTTTGTTGAGAACAAGGACGAACTAGGTATAGTGGATACCGATGATCAAACCTCGGACAAGCAAAGTACCCCAGGACAAAGGGAACAGGCACACGGTTAACGGATCCAACAGCGATTGAAGTTCATTCGATGGAAGCGCAGGGGCTATCAAGGATTGTAACCAGGTCCAATTGATTAGTCATTGATCAATGAGAATTGTCTCGATCATGTCTGCTGTTTCCCGGACCGTAGGGTGTTACACTTAAGGGTACTCGACGCAGTAAGGATTGATTCGGGATCACCGGAGAAATTGGAGAGAACACCGGAATTGTTCCGATGAAGGCCGGAAGTTGTTCCGGGTATTTTGAAAGGTTCAAAATATATTAAATAATGTTTAATATATGTTTTATTATTTAATTATCTGAATTAAATATTAAAATGTATTGAAATATAATAAAAAATGAATTAAAAGGCATATGGGCCTCATAGGGCCCATTAGGGGGAGAGGGAGTCCTCCCCCATGGGCCATGGCGCCATGAGGGGGCCCACCCCCCTTAATAGGTGCGCCACCCCCTCCCTTGGGATTAGTCCCACCCCGGAAGTGGAGGGGGGTGGCACCCCTCCTTGGCCTATATAAGGAGGGGTAGAGGTGCCCTTTTATTCATCATATTTTTGAGATAAGTTCTCATCTCTCTCCCTCCTTTCTCCCTCCTCGAGTGGACTCCCCTTGTTTGGAGTCTACACTTGGTTGGGGATTTCTCCACTATACGAACGCTGTTGTGCTGCTGGAATCGGGATCCGAATCCATCTTCTTTCCGCTGCTCTACTGGTTTGGAGCCCGGAGGGACGTCGGGTATACTGTATGTGTATAATCCCGCGAGGCACTACACTTGTGGTGCTACTTCATCATCGTGGTCGTATCGTGAGGTCTTCATCAGCAACGTTCTGACGGGGACGTAATCCCATCATCGGTCTACAAGGATCGGGTGGCTGCAGGAGTCATCGTGGATCGGCTCGGCATCGGGGATTGCCGGTACGACTACACCAACCACGTTCATGCAGGAACGTTTCCCGCTTAACGGACTACATACTGGTATGTGATCTATTTCTGTCCGTTACTTGCATCGCCATAGCATAGGTCTTGGGCATGGTTCTCGTAGGTTATGAAAAATTTGTGTTTTCTGCCCCGAACCCCAACAGTAATTAAGGCATAAGCCTAACCACAGCATTAAGATCAAGGATCCATAACTCCCTTGTGCAAAAGTGTGCGAACTGGGGTTCAGGTTTCTGTCACTCCGGCAACCCACCATAAGCATCCTTTTTGCACAATGTATTCCTCTAGGCCCATGAAAGGTGCAGTGTTAAGTGTTCGACTCACATAACACCACTAGAGAAATAACAACACAACTTAAGTATCAAACAACACATAACACTTCAACATCATATGACTACTAACAACTAGACTTCCCCCATATTCTCAAGAACTAAATTAACTACTCACAATACATAAAAGAGTTCATGATCAGAGGTGATAGATGGGTGGCAAACAATCTGGACACAATGATATTTCTCCAAAAAAACTCAATAGCATTCACCACAAAGTAGTAATCAACACCAACAGAGTGGAGAGGATAGATAGTATGGATTACAACACAAGTTGCAATTGTGAGATGAGATGGGATGGAGATGGAGATGGTGCTGATGTTGGGGATGATGTTGATGATGATCTCGATGATGCCCGTGACGATGATGATGATGGCGACGATCTCCCCTTCCGGGAGGTGATCTCCCCGGCGGAATCTGCCCGCCGGAGATGGCTTTTCTCCTCTGTAGGTTTCCGCCCCGTGGCGGCGGCGAAACACGGAAACTCTTCTTCTTTTAGGGTTTCTACCCCAGGGGGGTCTTATAGGCGAGAGGGGGCACCGAGGGGCCCACCAGGCATCCATGAGGGTTCCTGGAACGGCCAGGAGGGGGGGGGTCCCCTTCTGGCTGCCTGGTGGGTCCCCTCATCTCCATCCTCTGTGATCCCCAGTCAATCTTCATAAAAACACTCCCCGTAAATTTTCATCGCATTTGGACTTGATCTGATTCAGCAACTTGGTGTCCACTTTTCACCGCTGAATTCTGGTTCTTCTGCTTCAGCACCAGAAATTTGTAAACTGTGTAAAACAAGCCAAAACAACATAAGAACAATACTTTAAAGTGGAATATATCAATGAATAGGATGAAATTACAATATAAGATAGTGATGCATTTTGGACGTATCAACTCCCCCAAGCTTTGACCTCGCTTGTCCCTAAGCGATTGCTGAGCTCGGTAAACATGTCCACAAGTTTAGAGAGTGAAGCATCGATAAAAGAATACGGACAAGAAACATCAAGATTTCTCACCAAACTGAAGCATCCTCAACAGCAACCTCAACTCATAAGGTCCTTATGAGAAAGTAGTAACAATTATAACAAAGTAGGACCTAGAAAACTCATCAAATCATGGCAAACATAGCCTTGGTCAAGGAAAAACTAATAACTTTTACTTTTCCTCTTTCACTTAGAATGGAACTAGTTGAAGTTTGGAAAGAACATGTTATCAGTCAAGAAGTGCACATGTTAACACAAAGGAAGATGTTACTAAGCATAAGCTTTTGCAAACAACTCAGTTATCAAAAGATAATGTCAACACAGATGTAACATGCTAACTTTCAATGCAGCTTTGTATGCAAGAATCTTCATTAACATCAAGTGTCTGTTCTCTCTCAAGAAGGAAGGAAATAGGAAGGACTGACTCAGCACAAAATAAAGGATAAGCCCCGTGCAAAAGGGTAAGCAGGGAAAACTCATGTGCCATCTCTAGATCAAACAGAATAAAAAAAAGCCTTTGGGAGGTCATGATCCTTCAACGACTGCTGATAGATAACTCACTCACTTCATGATTTGGACAAGTTTTGAGGAACGGCTCCCATGTGGGGACGATCACATCCCCTTAAATTCCTTTGTTTATCACTCATTAATGGGCGAAGGAACTTGTGCGTTAGTATTTATCTTTTACGAGCTGGGCACTCATGCGAGTCCCTTCTCATATTAGGGGTTTGCAGATTAGGCATGCAATCCCAAGATAAAACTTGTCCAAATCAAGAAGATCATGGGTTACCCACCACTTACTCATGAGTTGAATCAGTGGCACAAAACAGAAGATTTTGAACATCTAGAGATAGCACATAAATTATATACTTTAGGAGTGGTAGTGGAATACCACAAATAGGAGAGTATGGTGGACTCAAGTGGAAGATGTTGGTTTCAGGGTATAGAATTACAAGCAGAATTCCGCTTAGTACAAAGTTTTGGCTAGCAAGGCTTTGAGAGACCATACAATTGATGACAACTTAGATGCAAGAAATACAAAGCATAAACATTAAAACTAGCATGAAACATCAAGTTGTCTTCCTTGTCAACATAACACTTCAAGCATAATAACACAAAGGTTTTGGCTATGTCGCTACTTTGAGAAAAACATGCTTGTTGCTATGACCAAAGCTATACTTGCCAAGATTTAAATAAAGTTTTTGAAGCCATACCTGATATAAGGTCAATACTCCCCATAAGAATCAGCTCATAATTTCGATTGCGTGAAGAGAATACCGAGTGCAACGAATAAACCAATAGACTTCTCATTAATATTCCTTCATAGACGACCCCACACTCACGGATACAAAGCTCTCCACAAAAGGAGTGATAGACCTCAAAGCAACAACTATTTCATAAAGTAACTTCCCTAGACATGATACGACTCTACTTGACTCCTAAAGACAAAGATAAAGATAAAGATACCCGACACTCCCCCAAGCTTGGAACAAGCTGAGGGGGTGCCATTATCCGAGGAGATTTACTCCTCAACTTGTTGTGGTTGCTTCTTCAGATCCCTGATGACACGGCGAAGGGTTCGGTTCTCTGACCCCAAGACTTCCACTTGTACTTTTAGTACACGGAAATCTTCAAAGAGCTGGTTGGTGATGCGGTAGGCCTCGGAGATGGTGGAAAGCATGCGTTGATCTTCAAGTGAAGTGGAGGGCCCTGAAAGGTTAAGAGAAAGATCATATTGAGGTTGGACAGATCCCACTATGATAGGATTACTTGGACCTCCTTGTTGTTGGGAAGTGATAGTCTTGACTTCCTCTCTCACGAAGCGCTCCATCTCCGCTTGTCTTGATTAAGATCCTTCTGGACTTGACGTAGACGCCATCCCAAGAAGTCCTCTCCGCTCGAGCCACAAGAAGACATCTCTAGCAACAGCTTTTCACCCTGGCAGAAACAGACCGCGAAAGAAAACACACGTAATCGCGAGATAGGTGCCGGGACTATCCGGGCAAATATATAGCAAAAATTTCTGCAACAGAAGGAAGCTTTCAAGCCTAGGTGGAGTCGGAGTCGGAGTCCAGGGCACCCAGGAGGGTGCCTGGCACGGACAGGAGGGGGGCTGCGCCAGGAGGCCTCCTGGGCCCCCTGGAGCTCCTCTCCGGCTCCACTCGGGCTTGGAATTTTCCTAATTTTGCAAAAACTTTGAAAAGTAAACTTTTATTGAAGTTCGCGGTGTTTTCTTACCATAATTCATACCTTTTCTTATTCTACTTCTGCCGGAGTCTGAAACTGGCTGCAACATGTTCTTCGTGAGTCTTTGTATATATCATGTTTGCATCCACATTGATTGGATCTCCTGCCATATAATGTTTGAGTCTTTGTCCATTCACAACTTGAGGTTTGGTGCCTTCGAAATTATTGATCTTGATTGCACCGGACCGATATACTTCCTCGATATGAAAAGGTCCTTCCCATCTGGAAAGTAGTTTACCTGGAGAAAACCTGAAACGAGATCTAAACAACAAAACTTTATCACCAACATTAAATTCACGTTTCAGAATTCTTTTATCGTGCCACTTCTTTACCTTTTCCTTGAACATTTTAGCGCTCTCGTAAGCTTCACTCCTCCACTCATCTAGAGAAGTCAAGTTCATGAGACGCTTTTCACCAGCTAACTTTGGGTCAGCATTTAGCTCTCTGACAGCCCAGAAAGCCTTGTGCTCTAACTATAATGGTAAATGGCAAGCCTTGCCATATACCATTTTATACGGAGACATGCCCATGGGGTTTTTGGAAGCAGTTCTATACGCCCACAAAGCATCTCCTAACTTCTTTGACCAGTCCTTTCTAGAACTGTTTACTGTCTTCTGTAAGATCAACTTGATCTCCCTATTGGTGAGCTCAAGTTGCCCACTAGTTTGAGGGTGGTACGGTGATGCAATCCTATGATTGCCATCGTACTTGGGTAGAGCTTTCCTAAAAGCTCCATGCGTGAAGTGTGACCCTCCATCTGTCATGAGGTACCTTGGTACTCCAAACCTAGGAAAAATTACATCCTTGAGCATTTTCAAAGATGTCTTGTGATCAACACTCTTAGTGGGGATTGCTTCAACCCAGTTGGTTACATAATCAACAACAACTAAGATGTGTGTTTACTTGTGTGAAGGAGGAAAAGGACCCATAAATTCAAAACCCCAGCAATCGAAAGGTTCAATCACTAGTGAGTAATTCATAGGCATCTCATTTCTCCTGCTAATGTTACCAACTCTCTGACACTTATCACAAGATAGAACGTACCTTCGGGCGTCCTTAAAAAGAGTAGGCCAATAAAAACCTGATTGTAAAATTTTTATGTGCGGTCCTTTCACCGGCATGATTTCCTCCATAGGGACTACCGTGACATTGTTTGAGAATATCCTTCTGCTCATGTTCCGGTATGCAGCTTCTCACGATCCCATCTGGACCTTCTTTGAAAAGATGTGGATCATCCCAAAAGTAGTGCCTCAAATCCGTGAAGAATTTCTTCCTCTGCTGAAATGTAAAACCTGGAGGCAAAAACTTTGCAACGATAAAATTAGCATAATCTTCAAACCAAGGGTCGGAATGAGATTGTACTTTTACAACAGCAAGCTGTTCATTTGGGAAACTGTCGTTGACTGGAATAGGATCGTGTGGGATATCTTCCATCCTTGAAAGATTATACGCCACCGGATTGTCTTCTCCTTTTCTATCGACAATCTGCAAATCAAATTCTTGAAGAAGGAGTACCCATCTAATGAGTCTTGGTTTAGCGTCCTTTTTCTGCATAAGATACTTAATGGCAGCATGGCCAGTATGAATAATAACTTTAGAATCAACAATATACTGCCTAAACTTATCACAAGCAAACACCACTGCCAAGAATTCCTCCTCGGTAGTAGCATAATTCTTTTGAGCAGTATCAAGTGTCTTGCTGGCATAGTGGATGACATTCAGCTTCTTGTCAACCCTTTGTCCTCAAACAGCTCCAACAGCAAAATCACTAGCATCACACATAATTTCAAAGGGTAAATTCCAGTCAGGTGGTTGTACTATAGGAGCGGTTATCAAGGTTTTCTTAAGAACTTCAAAAGCTTCCTTACAATCTTCATCAAATACAAAAGGAGAATCCTTCTGGAGAAGATTGGTAAGGGGTCTCGAGGTCTTAGAAAAGTCCGTGATAAATCTTCTATAGAAACCATCATGACCTAGAAAACTACGAATACCTTTGATGTCCATTGGATAGGGCATCCTTTCAATAGCTTCAATCTTTTCCTTGTCCACTTCAATTCCCCTTTCGGAAATCTTGTGTCCAAGAACTATCCCTTCATTAACCATGAAATGGCACTTCTCCCAATTGAGCACCAAATTCGTTTCTTCACATCTTTGCAAAACTTTATTAAGATTGTGGAGACAGTGGTCAAAGGAGTTTCCATAGAAGGAAAATTCGTCCATGAAAACTTCTACAATCTCCTCACAGAAACCATGAAATATTGCAGACATACACCTCTGAAAATTAGCAGGTGCATTACACAAACCAAAAGGCATACTCCTATAAGCATAAGTACCGTAAGGACACGTAAAGGTGGTCTTCTCTTGATCCGCGGTGTTAACGTGAATCTGGGAGAAGCCAGAATACCCATCAAGATAGCAGAAGTGGGTGTTTTTAGACAGCCGCTCGAGCATCTGATCAATAAAGGGGAGAGGATAGTGTTCCTTCCTGGTGGTCTTGTTCAACTTCCTGAAATCAATACAAATTCTATATCCAATAATAGTCCGCTGAGGTATTAGTTCATTTTTATCATTAGGAACAACAGTCATACCTACTTTCTTAGGAACACAATGAACGGGACTTACCCACTTACTATCAGCTATAGGATAGATGATACATGCGGCTAGAAGTTTGAGAACCTCCGTCCTAACCACGTCCTTCATCTTTGGGTTCAACCGTCGTTGATGATCAACAACTGGTTTAAAATCGGGCTCGAGATTGATAGTATGTTGGCAAATGGATGGACTAATACCCTTGAGATCATCAAGAGTGTAGCCAATAGCACCTTGGTGTCTTCAGAGTGTCTCCAATAATCGCTCTTCTTCATACCCTGAAAGGTTAGAATTGATAATAACAGGATATAATTTCTTTTCATCTAAATAAGCATACTTGAGCGTATCGGGTAGTGGTTTTAGATCAAACACCGGGTCTTCTTTTGGTTGCGAGAAGATTCCTAAAGGTTCAACCGGGAGGTTGTGCTTCACGATAGGAGTTTGTCTTAAAAATATGTCTTCTAGTTCATCCCTCTCCTGCATATGTATGTCATTCTCGTGGTCTTCCATAAATTGTTGCAAAGTATCATCAGGAGGAATAGCAATAGAAGCAATTTCTTCAATAATTTTGTCATTACTTGACAAGTCAGTACCACGAGGCTGCTTAGAAAACTTAGAAAAATTAAATCTATACGGCTCACCGTTGAATTCAACAGAAACTTTACCTTTATTGCAATCTATTATAGCTCCACAAGTGCTAAGGAAGGGCCTACCAAAGATAATAGGGCAAAAACTATCTTGCACTGAACCAAGTACAAGAAAGTCAGTAGGATATTTTACCTTCCCGCAGAGTACTTCAACATCTCTCACAATCCCAACTGGAGAGATTGTTTGTTTATTTGCAAGATGAATCGTGACATTAATGTCCTCGATGTCACACGGCTGAATCTCGTGCATGATCTCTTGATAAAGTGTGAAGGGAATAGCGCTGGCGCTAGATCCCAAATCACATAGCCCATAGTAATTATGATCTCCTATTTTGACAGATACAACTGGTGTACCTGAAATTGGGCCTTTGTTCTTGGCTGTGACAATGTTAGTGGAAACAGCACAAAAACTAATAGTGGATTCTCTAATATCACTAGTTACCAGATCCTTGACCATTGCAACTTGAGGCTTGACCTTGATCATGTCCTCAGGTTCGTCAGTGGTCCTTCCGTTTTTGTTTAGAATACCTGTAACAAAAGAGTGCTCCTTTATCCTTGAGGGATAAGGAGGCTGTTCATAAACAACTGCAGGTAAAACAGGATCAGTAACATTAATCTCAATAGGCTACTCCTTGAAAGGTTTATGATGTTGACTCTCCTTCTTCTTAGAAGAATCAATATGAGAAGCAAAGTCCTTGCAAAAGTCAACCATTAGCTGGGAATCAAGACCAATTTTAGAGCAAAAGGTATTAAAGTAATTAGTCTTCACATAACTCTCAATGTAGTCATGCTCATAGTTTATAGCGGGTTCAATACCTTTATCAATTTCCCAGTCTTCAGTGTTCTTCTGGATCCTTTCTATAAGATCCCATTTTTCTTCCATACTTCTGGTCTGGAATACCCCGCTAGAGGAGGCATCCAACATCTCCCTTCCCTGACGAGAAAGCCTGGCATAAAAATTTGTAAGTATAATTTCCTTGGGGAGCTCATGGTTTGGGCATTTGAGCATCAGGGACTTCAGTCTCCCCCAAGCTTGAGCGACGCTCTCTCCGTCACGAGACCAAAAGTTGTAGATGTAGTTCCTGTCTTGGTGAATTTCACGAAGAGGATAAAACTTTGCATAAAAGAGAGACATAAGCTCTGGCCATTCAAGCAGATCAGAGTTATCGAGTAGCTTATACCAATCTAAAGCTTTATCTTTGAGTGATACGGATAATAGTTTCTTCATGACGAACTCCATTGTTACACCTGCAAGCTTAAATAAAGAACATAATTGTGATAAATATAGCAGGTGTTCTCCCGGATGTCCTTCTCCTGTATAACGATTAGCGAAGGCATAATCAATAATACCAGATGGTATTTTATAGGGCACAATTTCAGTAGGGGTAGGAGTGATCACCACAGTCGTGGGGCGGATCCTTACAAGCAACAGACCAACAACAGAAGAGTCCATAAGGACTGAAGGTAACAACAGAAAATAAAGGTTTCCTTACCGGCTTCACTTACCAGTAGCGCTACACTCCCCGGCAACGGTGCCAGAAAAGCTCGTTGATGGCGGAGAAGTTAATAGGTATAGTTGGGTTGCCTTACCTGTTAACAGCGCCAATAAACGATTCTTGATAACCCACAAGTCTAGGGGATCAATTGTAGCTTTTCGATAAATAAGGATGTCGATCCCAACGAGGAGCAGAAGGTGCTGATAAGTGACACTGGATAAGGAAAGGCTGCACACACTCAAAGGTAAATATTTAGGGGTTTTTGGTTTAAGCAACAGAAAAGTAAAAGACAAGAAAAGTAAACAGGGCAACTGAGGAGTAGCAAGTGGCCCAATCCTTTCACAATGATAAGCCTAGAAACTAAACTTATAAAAGCTAAAGCGTTCTCGAGAACACACGGGAGAGATAGCCAAGTTACTTTCACCATACTCCGCCAAGTAATATGTATTGTGTTGATAAGTGTTGGTGGGTGGATCAATGCTAGTACACCTTCTAGACTAAGATAAGTGTACACTTATGATTACACCAAATACAAGGTAGTAATTAAGGAATAAGCCTAAACACAGCATTACGATCAAGGATCCATAACTCCCTTGTGCAAAAGTGTGTGAACTGGGGTTCAGGTTTCTGTCACTCCGGCAACCCACCATAAGCATCCTTTGTGCACAATGTATTCCTCTAGGATCATGAAAGGTGAAGTGTTAAGTGTTCGACTCACATAACACCACTAGAGAAATAACAACACAACTTAAGTATCAAACAACACATAACACTTCAACATCATATGACTACTAACAACTAGACTTCTCCCATGATCTCAAGAACTAAAGTAACTACTCACAAGACATAAAAGAGATCATGATCAGAGGTGATAGATAGGTGGAAAACAATCTGGACACAATGATACTTCTCCAACAAAACTCAATAGCATTCACCACAAAGTAGTAATCAACACCAACAGAGTGGAGAGGATAGATAGTACGGATTACAACACAAGTTGCAATTGTGATATGAGATGGGATCGAGATGGAGATCATGCTGATGTTGGGGATGATGTTGATGATGATCTCGATGATGCCCGTGACGATGATGATGATGATGGCGAAGATCTCCCCTTCTGGGAGGTGATCTCCCCGGCGGAATTTGCCCGCCGGAGATGGCTTTTATCCTCTCTAGGTTTCCGCCCCGTGGCGGCGGAGAAACATGGAAACTCTTCTTCTTTTACGGTTTCTACCCCAGGGGGGTCTTATAGGCGAGAGGGGGCACCGAGGGGGGCCACCAGGCATCCAGGAGGGTGCCTGGCGTGGCCAGGAGGGGGGCCGCGCCTGGCACCCTTCTGGCTGCCTGGTGGGTCCCCTCACCTCCATCCTCGGTGATCCCCAGTAACTCTTCATAAAAACACTCCCCGTAAATTTTCATCGCATTTGGACTTGATCTGATTCAGCAACTTGGTGTCCACTTTTCACCATTGAATTTTGGTTCTGCTGCTTCGGCACCAGAAAGTTGTAAACTGTGTAAAACAAGACAAAACAACCTAAGAAGAATACTTTAAAGTGGAATATATCAATGAATAGGATGAAATTACAATATAAAATAGTGATGCATTTTGGACGTATCATGAATCCTTTTGATCCTTGTTCTTTTGGTGTTCGTCTTGCCAATTCTTCCGTAAAGAATCCTTTGGGGAAGATCGATGATCTTCTTATCATTGTCAATGACAATTATGTTCCCGTTGATTTCACTATTATGGACATTGAATGTGGGCCCTCTTGTCCAATTATTTTGGGACGTCCTTTTCTTCGCACAATTGGTGCTTTTATTGACATGAAAGAGGGGAATATAAAATTCCAATCCCCTCTCAAAAAAGGGATGGAACATTCCCAAGGAAAATTATTAAGTTGCCTTTTGAGTCCGTCACACAGGCTAGTTATTTTCTTGATAAAACTTGATCTTTAGCTTTGTGCCTAGCTCAAAGGCGTAAAAGAAAGCGCTTGTTGGGAGGCAACCCAATTTGTTTTTCCTTCTGTTCTTAGTGGTCTTGATGATTGTTACTACTGTAGCAACTTCATTGTATCTTTACTTTTCAAGCTTTGTGCCTAGTTTAGCCTCTGATTACAAGAAAGATCAAAAGTTGGTGCATGTTGTCCAGAAACAGATTCTGTCTACTTGACGGAAAAATTCACGATAAATCACCACATCATCTTTTTGAGCTGAATTGTTTTGACAGTATGATCCATATAATTATCTTTCAGGTGTCTTTTCTGAGTTTTTTGATTTGAGTTGCACAATTATTTCTTTAAAATTCTTTTCTCTCTTCTGTTTATCTTGTCGCAGTTTTTGCAAACCTTAAGCTTGCTTTTTCTTTGCAAAAACGTTTGGGTAGTCAGGAGAAACAGTAGCCCTACCTAAAAATATTTATTTGCAGTAGAGAAAAATTATTTTAATAGGGTACTAACCTCTCTAATCAGTTTATGATGAGTTATGTATGAAGGGAGTTTTCAAGTGCGCGAGGGAAGATGATGAAAGAAGATCTTGGAGTGTCAAACGCTCAAGCTTGGGGATGCCCATGTGCACCCCCGATAAATATTCAAGGAGACTCAAGCGTCTAAGCTTGGGGATGCCCCCATGCATCCCCTTCTTCATCAACAATTATTAGTTTGTCCCTCGTTGCACTATATTTTTATCACTTCATGCGCTATGTGCTATGCTTGGAGCGTCTCGCTCTTTACTTTTCTTAGGTTGTTTTTGCTTTGCTGTAGTAACAAGTTAGACCCCAACTTTATTTTGTGTGGGAGAGAAACACGCTCCGCTTAAACTAGAACACCTCATAGGATTTGCATGCTTATTTCTTAGCTGTGAGTTGTTCTTTATATTTTCTTAGCTGCTGCCCTATTTAGTTGTAGTGCTTTAGAGTTTCTCTCGAGCTTTTGTCTCAGGTTTGAAATTTATATAGGTTGCATGTTTATCCTGTTAGATAGTTTGCCTATTGCACTGAGTTTTGTGTCTTGACTAGAAAGTAGGTAGTTGAAGTTGTTATTCTCTTTGTAGTAGTAACTTGCAATAGTTTTGAGGTATTGACTAGAGTAATGTTTGAACTTACGGTGTCAAGATCTTTAGCCTATTAGTGATAAATGTCGTATTTTGGGAAATCCGTGTGATTTTCGAAAACCAAACCCCTATAGAGAACTCTAGCTACTAGATGGATCACTAACCTCTGGAGGGTTCGAATATTAGAGTACACTCACGTACCATGAGTCGAGGATACGCAAGGACAACCAAACCCCCATACACTCCTCCTCAGGGTACTTGTCTCTTTGTGAACCTCCTGATTATATTGAGAGTTACCGATAATAAGTGCATGAGTTCTTCAGACTAATGTTAGTATTCGAAAGTTGACACTTCCACCACCCATATCTTTCTAGCCTCTTCGGTACCGTGCATTGCCCTTTCTCACCTCGAGAGTTGGCGCATACTTCGCCGGTGCATCCAAACCCTTGGCATGATACACTCTGTCATCATAAGCCCCCTTATATCTTTCCTCAAAACAGACACCATACCTACCTACAACACATTTCCATAGCCTTTCCGAGATACATTGCCATTCAACATCCACCTTCTCATGACTTGATCTTCATGTCATACATGCTACTTGCTTGATAGATGAGCCGCATGCTAGTTGGGCCTTGCCCTAATCATTGCTACATGATGCGCTAGTATCATTGCATATCGTGCTACCCTGGCAGAGGCATACATTTGCATCATGATAGTCATATCTTCTTTATGTGAGTACCTTTGTAAAGTGTGAAATATCTCCTATATTCTTGTAAAATATAGAGTGTTGCCCCTAAAGTGAGGAAAAGATCCCAAAGAGGAAAAAATCAAAAGATCCCAAAGAGGACAAATGAGAGTTAAATAGAAAGAGCCATTGAGGCCACCAAAAAAATAAAAAAATAGAAAAAGAGAAAAATAAAAAAATAAAAAGAGAGAAGGGGGCACACAACTATTCCTTTTGAGAGATCCACACTAGTACTTAATTCTCTATCCCTTGTACTCCATAGAGATCATCATACATGCGTATAACTATGTGGGGACCCTTCACTCTATAGAACTTGGCTTGTATTCCAATGATGAGCCTCCTCAAACGAGCTATAGGTCTTCTTGTGCAAGCAAGTTGGATGCACCCCCACTAGTTCCCTTGGGGAACTTCTAGCTCATATGTGCATCCGTTGCATAGCAATCCCTACTCCTCACATCATATCTATCATATGGCCTTCTCTCGCCTATGATTGTCCTCATTGATGTGAGCCTTTCACACCTTTTTGTCTTCCTCCTCCACCTTCCTTCTGCCTCGCCGTTTAGGTGTCAACTTTCTTGCTCACGCTCATCCATTGCATGAGTGCTCAAAATATCAAAAGGGAGTGGATCAGTTTGACTTGTACCTGGCTAGTGGTCTGGGGACGAGTCCAGATAAGAATCCAAAGGAGACCAAGTGTGAAACTTTAGTAGATACAGTTCTCAACAACCATTTTTCTCTGTTTTTCCCAATCCCCTTTCTTGCACGCAAACATCATCTGGAGACATTCGAGTCACAGACAGCGAGATCTCTTGCACCCTTTGTTCTTTTGTTGCTTGTGTCAATGCTAATATAGACTCTTGCTTGTTAAGACTCGAATTGAATTGCATGCTTTGATTGCTTTACTTAAAAGTCCTTATATGGTTGTGTGGCATGTCACCACAGAAATTATGCTTATTATCATTTGCCTAGTCGAGGACGACCAGGAATTAAGCTTGAGGATGTTGATACGTCCCAAACGTATATATAATTTCTTCTTGCTCCATGCATGATTTGTGTGACTTTGCCATGTTTTGCTTGAACTTTCATACAATTTTTATCATATTTGGATTAACCTATTAACTCAGTGCACCCAGTTGCCAGTTCCTGTTTTCTCCTGTTTTTGTATTTCAGGTTTTCCGGCTATTAAAAGTGCCCCAAAAATTCCGGAAAAATTATATAAAAAATCAGCGTCCCGGAAGCTTCCCGAATGACCAGAGGGCCACCACCAGAGGCCCAGGCGCCCTGGTGGCGCGGCCAGGGGGGAGGCGCGCCATGGACCCTCATGGATCCCTGGTGGCCCCCCTCGGTGCCCCCATTCGCCTATATTTAGACGTCGCGGAGGAAACCCCTAATATCGAAGAGTCTTGTCCCATATCCTCTCTGTATCGTCGCCGCCGCCGTTTCAAGATCAGGGCTGCAAGGAGAAGCTGCCCCGGCACCCTGCCGGGAGGAGGAACCACCTCCGGGAGTCCATGCACCCTCATGGACGCCTCCCGGATGTGCCGTGAGTAGTCCCCCTTGGACCATGGGTCCATTACTAGTAGCTATGTGATGTTCTCCTCCCCTCTTTGTTCTTACACTTTCAAGACCTCGTGAGCTGCCTGTAAGAGCAAGTTTTGCCCCCGAAGGTTTTGGACATTGTTGGACAAAGCAGAAGTGGAACTAATATTGTTTTCGAGTATAAACAGATACTTAGGTTCCGAAAGAATGGAGTTTAGAAGTAGTAGGTCGAAGGACAACTCGCTGCAGCAGAGCTGCAGTCTTCTACCGAACCCTTTGATGGAAGACGACCCCTAAAAATGTAGTCGAAGAAAAAGTCTCTCTCGAGTAAAAGCGCAACGAGGAGAAAGCTGAAGCTGGTCGAAGACTTAGTCTTTTTACTAGTTTCTCTTTACTTTCTTGAGTCGTAAGAAAAACCGTACTATCAAGAGGGGTTTGCTAGTTGAGATCTTAGTCGAAGTGAATTGGCTCTGCTCAACCTAAACCCACAAAAGCCTACCGAGAGAAATCTTGCTGAGTCGAGTAAATAGCTCGAAGGCAAAGTCATCGCACTTCGTGCCTTCGAGAGAGAACTCGTTCGGTAAGGCAGCTTACTTGTTCCTCAAGTAAAGTTGCGCAGTGATTGGAATCCGACCGTTGTGGACACGCGTCAAGCGGTTGCATCGGGTACTTCAGTCATTTTACCCATCGGGATCGCCAACTATAAATACCCCGCACCTACCCGCCATTTCGGGTCGGCTGCTCCACTAAAGATTCTAAGAGAGAACTCTGTGAGCATCCCAAGAGAGATTCTTCGAGAGAAAACCAAAATCCCAAGTCTGAGCTGAGTTGAGCAATTCACTATGACTTAGGTCGAGATTAGCCGATCTTTTTATCTTGGAGAACTGCAAGTCTCCTAGACGGTTAGGCGTCGCCTGTCAAGCAGTCGAAGAGTAATTGTCACCGCTGAAGGAAGTTTGTAAAGGTCTCGGAGATGTCCTGAATCATCTACCACGAGTGAAAACTGGACAAGCTCGAGGAGTTTGTTGCAGTGGAGAATAGGACGGAGAGAGTTTTGCTCCAGGTGTTCAATCACCAATCCCTCCAACCAGACGTAGCACTTTGCAGAGAGTGAACTGGTTTACCAAACATCGTAGTGTCAGGCTCGTTTTCCTTCATACATTTAAATTAAGTATTCTCTCGTAGCCTGTATGCCTTCGATGTTTCCCTTCGCCCTTAATTCTTTCGAGCTATGCATTACCTTCGATACTGTATTTCCTTCGAGATGTTCTTAGTCCTTCGCAGTTTGCATGAATTCCTTCTAAGTTCCTTAGAATTTTTAGAAGTGATCATTCACCCCCTCCCCCTCTGATCATTCTTGAGCTTTCAATTGGTATCAGAGCTAGGCACTCCCTACGCTCTGCGTATTTTGTTCTAACAACCTGTAGTGTTGTCAAGAATGTCGTTTGCAGCTGTTCGCTCGGGGGAACCAATCCCTATCTTCAATGGGAAGGACTATCCCTATTGGAAGGACAAAATGAAGAGGAATATCATGGCTATCAACTCTGCCGCTTGGGAAGTTGTCAAAAATGGTGTAACTGTCAAAGACACAAATTCCATCACTCCTGAAGAGGCAAAGAAGATAGAACTAGATACTGAAGTCTGGGTCTTCATAACAAATCATCTGATTCCAGAGAAATACCATGAGGTCAAGAATATTCCTTCGGCCAAAGGTGTTTGGGATTATCTCGAGAAGATTGGTGAAGGTGTCTCTACTCAGAAAGATGCTCGTATTGACACCCTTCGAAGCAAGTTCTATCGTTTCAAGAGGCACGAGGGAGAAAAAGTTAGGTCCATATACAGCAGACTCACTGTGCTGTCAAATGAACTGATTTCTCTCGGTGCCGAAGACATTACCAATCGGATTATTGTCAGAACTTTGCTCCGTTCCCTTGATGATTCCTTCGATCACATTGTGCTGATGATCAAGGAAAGGACTGATTTCAAGGATCTTGTTGCCGCTGATATTCTCGAGAGACTTAATACCTTCGAGATGGAAGAAGATGAAAAACGTGATATTAATGGGACACGAAGAAAATCTCATGCACTGAAGGCCAAAGCTTCACATCACTCCTCTCCTGAAGCTAGTTCTGAATCGGGTTGTGCCTCAGATGACCCCGAGAACATTGGAAAAGATCTGGCACTGATAATGAGAAGATTCAATCGCTTTCAGAGAAGGAACTCCTCTTCACCGAAGAAAAACTACTCTTCAAGACATTCAAACAATTCATCACAGCATCGATCATCATCCAGAAACTCTTCAGCGAAAGATAACTGTTGCTATAAGTGCAAGAAGCCAGGTCATTTCATTGCTGATTGTCCTCTCTGGTAAATTGAACATAGATCAAAGCATTCTCACAGCAATTCTTCGAGCAAGTCTCACAGATCGAGCAAAAACTATGAGTCGAAGAGATATGATTCGAAGTCCAGAAAAGACAAGAAAGACAGTTCTGATGATGACAAGAAGAAGAAGTATCACAAGCATCGAGAGGGTTCTTCCTCGAAATCACATTCCTCTCGACGAAATAATTCCCATCGTGCCAAAGCCTATCTGGGAAAAGAGATGAACTCTGAAGATGATGCATCCGGTTCCGAAGCTGAATCAAACCCAAGATCTGGTTCTGGTTCTGGTTCTGAATCTGATGGCGTTGCTGGTTTAGCATTTGCTTCGAGCAAGACTTCAAGTTCATTCTTCACCAACCAAAGCAGCGAAGATGAATCTCCAGCTTACTGCTTCATGGCCAAGGCTAAGGTATCCTCATCTAAGAATTCCTACGATACTTCTGATGGATCTGCTTATGAAAGTAACTCTAGGATAAGTTATGCTAAACTTGCCAAAATTGCTTGTATCCAACAAGATGAGCTAGATTATTTAAGTGAAACTATTCAAAAATCTGAGACTTTGTTGATCGATGAGATTGAGAAGGGTCAAACTTTGACGAATGAGCATACTGCTCTGAAAGAAAAGAATGATGAAATTTCCTCTCGTCATGATCTTCTCTCAGTGGACTACGAGAAGCTAACCTATGAATTCCTTCAAGGAAAAATGGCTCTCGAAAAACTGAGAGAGACTAATGAAGAGTTGGAAAGTTTCAACCTCACGCTCATGGCTCAACAAGGCTCAGAAGCTAAAAATGAATCTACTTCATCTTGCTTAACCTGTTTGGAACAAAGTAAAATTGAGTCTATTTCCGAGAGATCGAAAGGAAAGCAACCTATTGTTATCGATGATACTAACCCCTCGAACGAGGAAACCATTACCGAGGAACTCCTCAGGTTGAAAGATTTATTTGAAACAGGCATGTTCAAAAGTGTGCAGGGACACCAGTACCTATGTGATATCCTACGAAAGGCTCTTCTTCACAGGAATCCCCGAAACGAAGGAGTTGGCTTCGAAAGGAAAATCAATCCTGATGGAACCTACTGGGAACCCGAGCAGTATCCTAAAACTGTCTGGGTTCTTGCGAAAGAAAATCCCATTGATATTGCTAACCTTTCAGGTTTCAGTTGCAAAATTGACAAAGCTATTGTTGATGAATCACTTGATTCTGACTACAAGCTTGTCAAAGATCAGGAAGGAAAGGTGTCGGCTGAATTCGTTGGTACTCCTCCGAAGAATGGTTTCTATAAGCGACAGATTTGGGTTCGCAAATCTCTCGTAGAAAAACTGCCCCCTAACCATTCTATGCAGGGAAAATCCTCGGTACCACTGAATCACTACTATTCTCTCAAGGATAGAAATGAACCTTTGGTTCCTGCTTCAAATGTTCCCCAGAAGGAATACTATCGTGTCGATAGAAATGTTTATCGTCATCGTAACGATAACACCAAAGTTGCTGTTACTCATCAGTACTCTAACCCCTCATCGAGGAATTATATTTATGGTGTGCTTGATGGTCCAGATAGACAATGCAATCCTGTTTGCTATAATATTGCTGCCCCATCTAGCTCTTCCATGCCTTCTAAGTCACCTGCTCGTTTGTGGGTGGTTAATAAGAACTAATTCTTCTGCAGGGCTATGTCTCCGGTGGATCCGAATGGGTCATGGATAGTGGATGTACAAATCATATGACCGGAGACAAAGATTTGTTCACCGAAGACAAACTCACTGAATCTTCACAGAGATACATTACCTTTGGTGACAACAACAAAGGAAAAGTACTTGGTTTGGGTAAGGTTGCTATATCGAAGGATAAGCATATCGATAAGGTTATGCTTGTTCAATCTCTAGGATATAATCTTATGTCTATCTCAAAACTTTGTGATATGGGTATTCTTGTACTGTTTTCTGCTTCTCGTTGTGTTGTCTTTTCACAGGATGATTATTCCTTCGTGTTCGAAGGATATCGCAAAGGTGATCTTTATGTCATCGATTTTTCTTCGGGACCTGCTGTGTCCACATGTTTAATGGCCAAAGCCACTTCTGGTTGGTTATGGCACCGAAGACTTGGGCATGCACGAATGAAAAACCTTCAAACTCTTATCTCGAAGAAGAACATCGTTGGAATTGACAATGTGAAATTCAATAAGGATCGTCTATGCAGTGCCTGTGAAGCGGGAAAGATTGCCAAGAAACATCACTCAGCAAAAACTATAATGACTACTACTCGTCCTCTTGAATTACTTCATATGGATTTATTCGGTCCTCAAAATTATGCTAGTCTTGGAGGTAACAAGTATGGTCTGGTTATTGTTGATGATTTCTCTCGATATACTTGGGTGTTCTTTCTAGATGACAAAAGAAAGGTTGTTGAAATCTTCAAAACTTTCGCAAAGAGAGCTCAGACTGAATATGAATTATCTCTCAAGCATATCAGAAGTGACAATGGTACAGAATTCAAAAACACTCATATCGAAGATTTTCTTGATGAATATGGCTTTACTCATGAATTCTCGGCTGCTTATACACCGCAACAAAATGGTGTGGTCGAGAGAAAGAATCGTACACTTATTGAAATGGCCCGAACAATGCTTGCTGAATACAAGACTCCTATCAGGTTATGGGCTGAAGCAATCAATACTGCATGTCATATCATCAACAAGGTTTATCTGCACAAGTTTCTGAAGAAAACTTCACATGAACTTATTACTGGTAAAAAGCCAAATGTTTCATATCTCAGGGTTTTTGGTGCTCCATGTTATATCAGAGATATGAATCACAGCTCCAAGTTTGCTCCAAAGGCTCACGAAGGTTTTCTCCTAGGTTATGGTTCGAATTCTCACACTTACAGAGTTTACAACTCTCATCTTGGCAAAGTTTTAGAAACTGTAAATGTTCGATTTGATGAAACTAACGGCTCTCAAAAAGAGCAATTACCTCTTAACCTGGATGAACCACCTTTGGATGAAGTTATCAGGTACATGGCTATTGGAGATATTCGACTTGTCGATGGAAATGCACGTCAAGCAAACAAGGATGATGATGGTCCAATGTTCCCACACATAGCCCGGGGCGCTGGAGATCAACATCCTGAAGCAAATGATGTACAGGTCGAAGGAGAACGCGTAAACGAAGAAAATGTTCTTCCCGAAGGTCAAGCTGATCCCGAAGGACAACCGGATCCACAAGATGATGAAGGAGTTTTACCTCGTGTTCGAAGAAGAGTGGACGTCGACTCAATACTCGAAGAGATTCATTTACCAGGTCGTCCCACCACTCGTTCTCGTACTCGATTAGCTAACTTCTGTAGAAATTTCTCCTTTGTATCCATGCTAGAACCATCGAAATTTGATGAAGCCATGAAGGACTCAGACTGGATGACTGCAATGCTCGAAGAACTTAATCAGTTCGAGAGAAATAAAGTCTGGTCCCTTGTTGATAGACCTGATCCGAAGAAGCATAATATCATTGGTATGAAGTGGATTTTTCGCAACAAGCAAGATGAAGATGGCATTGTGATAAGGAATAAAGCTCGACTGGTTGCTCAAGGCTACACCCAAATCGAAGGTATTGATTTCGGTGAGACTTATGCCCCAGGTGCTCGACTTGAAGCCATTCGTGTCATCCTTGCTTTTTCCAATTACAATGATATTTTTTTATATCAAATGGATGTCAAAAGTGCATTTATTAACGGTGAAATCGAAGAAGAAGTATAAGTTATGCAGCCACCAGGTTTTGAAGACCCAAAGAATCCTGATAAGGTGTACAGGTTGCACAAGGCCCTATATGGGTTAAAGCAAGCTCCTCGTGCTTGGTATGAAACACTGAAGGATTTTCTTCTGAAGAAGGGCTTCAAACCAGGAACAACTGATCCGACTCTTTTTACTCGTGCATACAAAAATGATCTTTTTGTGTGTCAAATTTATGTCGATGATATTATATTTGGCTGTACTAACCCTGATATTAGCGAAGAATTTGCTCGTATGATGTCGAAGAAATATGAAATGTCTATGATGGGTGAGTTGAAGTTCTTTCTCGGGCTTCAAATCCGTCAACAGAAGAATGGGACTTTCATTTCTCAAGAGAAGTATCTCAGAGATTGCCTGAAGAAGTTTGATCTTGTCAGTTGCAAAACTATCAAGACTCCAATGCCTACGAATGTTCATCTAGATGCAGATGAGAAGGGCAAACCTTTCGATCAGAAGAAATATCGCTCGATGATCGGTTCGCTTCTTTACCTTTGTGCATCTAGACCTGACATTATGCTATCAGTTTGTATGTGTGCTCATTTTCAAGCAAACCCGAAAGAATCAAATCATATTGTTGTCAAGCGAATTCTTCGATATCTGGCTCACACACCATCTTTGGGACTTTGGTATCCCAAGGGTGCCCAGTTTGATCTCGTTGGATATTCTGATTCTGACTGGGCTGGTGATCGAGTCGACAGGAAATATACCTCAGGCACATGTCATTTTCTCGGTAGATCTCTTGTCTGTTGGGCTTCGAAGAAACAGAATTGCGTATCTATTTCTACGGATGAAGCCGAGTATATTGCTGCCGGTTCATTCTGCACTCAGATTCTGTGGCTCAAGCAAACGCTGAAAGATTATGGTATTCTTGTGAAGAAAATTCCATTGCTATGTGATAACGAGAGTGCTATCAAGATTGCCCATAATCCTGTGCAACACTCTCGAACGAAGCATATTGACATTCGTCATCATTTTCTTCGAGATCACGTTCAGCGAGAAGATATTGTTATCAGCCATGTACGCACCGAAGATCAATTGGCTGATATCTTTACGAAGCCCTTGGATGAAAAGAGGTTCTGTGCACTAAGGTGTGAGTTAAACATATTGGACTCACGCAATGTGCAGTAAGATCATAACTATCGGTACCATGTATTATATGTTTTCTTTCTATGTTGTTTACTTACGTTATTTTTCTATCGTGTTTCTTTTTCGTTTGTTTTTGTTCATTTGGTGTTGTCCTATACACTTACCACTCCGAGTTTTATCACTGTTTTCCCCTCGGATTGATTAAGCATCGGACCCTGTTTTCCGTCTACTCTATCCCTACCCCATCTGTGCTTTAGTCTCGTGAACATGTGTACTCGATCAAGATTCCCTTCGAATTTCATTGATTCCGAAGGAAAATCTATCGAACGTTTATCTACTTTTATACTCGATGTTCGATGAGTTTGGTCTCGGACGTGGAGCAACTTTATTTTGGTTCGTTGGGATTTTCCCGCGATTACCTCCACAAAATCCGTCCGTTGAATGCGGAGAGACGCGAAATCTGCGCCGTTGGATCAGATCTGACAGTTATGTCAGACCTCCCCTCCCTATAAATACTGATCCCTGCCACCGGCTCAGACATCGCAATTTCCTCGACTTCGTCTCTCTGCTCCCGAAATTCTCTCTCGCGCACCGCCGTGCTGCTCGTCGCCGTCGACTCCCTCGCCGCTTTGCTGCCGGAAGGAAGCCGCCGGAGACCTCCCCGTCGACGAGGAACTTCTTCCGCGTCGCCGTACATCACCAAGTTAGGGTATGCACGGCTCTGTATACGATTCCAATCTTTCCTGTTCATTGTATCCAGATTTGTTCTTGATTTTCTCTCCTTTTCTTAGGTCTGTTTGATCTGTTTGGATCATTGAATCTTGGGAAATCAGTTTCTAGCGTTTTCTGTCGATTCCCATCTGCGCTAGGTAAGAAATCCCTCGGATTCTCTCACTTTAGCAATTTCCTCAGAAACGTATCGATAAACTTATGTTGTGCAATTCGTTCATACAGGTTCTTAGTTAGATTTGCACCCGATGGAAATCTAGCCTAGTACTTGCTTGAAAAATTTGCTACAAGACATGCTTATCGATATGCTTACTGCACTCAAAATGATTTTCCTCGAAAACCGCTGGTACTTGTTCACAACTTTCCTATATTCCCTCATACCTATCTTTTTCGCAGGAAAATGTCTGGGATCGAAGAAAATGTCAGAGAACCCAAGCGTGTAGGAGGCCGAACAAGAATCACCAACAACTCTGAAGGTTTATCAGAAGAGTTGATCGTCGAAAAGAAGTTAAGAATGCCTGAAGGTTCTGAGGATGAACGTACGAGAGAAAACCGTCTGCAAGAGATTCGAAGACTTCAAGCGCTTCGTTGGTATGAGTACAAGTCTCTTATGCCACGCTGGGAGAGGCTGTTTGCTATGAAAAATCCTTGGTCTGATGTCAAAGTGTTAAGGCCAAAGTGGACGAAAGATAATCGACCACCTCCTCCAGCTGATGCTCATCCATCCTCCCTGAAAACTCCTGCCGATTTTCAGGAGCTGGTTGATGCTCGGGAAGCGCGAGCACAGAAGAGAAAAGAAGCCAAAGCTAAAAAGGAGGCTGCTGCTGCTGAGGGTACCGTAGATGTTGGCCCTAGTGCCAAATCGAAGGCTGGCAAGAAATCAGCCAAGCGAAAGAAAAAGGTGGTAATTGTCTCGCCACCTGATGCGAGCTCTGATGAAGAAGTAAATTCAGATGATCAAGACCCTGGTACAGAGGCTTATGTCGAGGACATTCCTCTGAAAAAGAAGCCGAGCAGTAAGGGCATTAGGATCCAGGAGCCAGCTTCACAGGCTCCTCGAGCAAATATTGACTTGACCAACTTGGTCACTGATCCGCCCATTTCATCTGCTCCTCCAGTTCAAGCTCGCCAACCAAAACCTTCGACTAAATCGAAGGGAAAGCAAGCTCAAGTTTCTAAGGATGAAGAAACACTTATTCAACGTAGAGAAAGGCTGGCAAAGCAAAAAGAACAAGAAGCAAAGGACTTGACAAATTCCAAGCTCCTGAACTTTCACAGCCAGCCCGAGCATAAAAAGGCTCTGGTTGCTCAACAGCTAGGCATTCTTCATTTGGTCAGTGAAAAGTACCGACGACAAATTGCTGAAGGCAACATTCCTGTTGCACCGAAAGAAAATGTTGTGGCCCCCAGCGCCACCGAGAAAATTGTGACTCCCACAGTCACGAAGGAAAAGGTTGCAGCCCCAAGTGCTGCGAAGAAAAATGCTGAGGCCCCAAGTGCCTCGAAGGATAAAGCTGTGGACCCTAGTGCCGTCACCAAAACCATTGCTGCTGCCAAGACCACCAAGGAGGTCGAGAAGAAAGCCAAGGAGGCTAGGCAAAAGGCTCAGAATGTTCCAGTTCCTCCAGCTCCTGCACCTGCTGCACCTGTTGTTTCCGGCCCTCGTGCCGATGAAGAGAGTTCCAACGAAGGAGAATCTGCTGCCCATGCTCCTTGGGATGCTGCTAATATTTCTCATATCCTCTGGAAGATGGCTACCACACCAAGCAGAGTCACTGCCGAGGAAGATGTCCCTGCTGAAATCCAAGAGCATGTTGCTCGATACATGATTCGCTGGGAAGGATATATCACCCAGGATCGCAAGGACAAGGAGCAAGTGAATTTTTACTCCCGACAACTTTAAGAAGAAACCGAGGACATTGAGTCCCGTAAGTTTTTCAAATCCAAGATTGCCACCGCTGAAGCTTCCAGAAGGGCTCAGAAGGAAAATCTGACCACTGTGTATGAAAAGGTTCGAAAAATTGTGTCGGCCGTATGCAAAGAGCACAATGATGCCCTGTACAAGAGACAATCTCGTAAGAGAAAGTCTGCTGCTCCAACCTCTGCGCGTGGGACGCCAGAGATCGAGAAGAATGCAAAGAAGGCCAAGTCTACCGAGGTCGTTGCTGCATCAGCTCGACAAGATACTGCACCAAACCGCACCAAGGAACCAACTCCTCCTTCTGAGAAAACTCCACCTCCACCTCGCCAACCCTCACCACCTCCAAACCCACCATCACCACCTCACGTCATTCCATCGACCACCCCTGCCCTCGAAACCAAAGATCATGCAGAGACCGAGCAAGCTGCTCATGTCGAGCAAGAAACTCAAGTCCCCATTTCCTCTTCTCAGAAAGATTACTCCTCTGTCCAGACTCTGCATGAAGGAGAAGACGCTGATGTTGATATCACGACAGTTTCTTCTCGTCAAGATCCTGTCGAAGGAAATAGTTCTGGAGATGACCGTTCGAGTGCCAGTTCTTCCTCCTCCTCATCAAGTTCCTCGAACGAAGAAATGGTTGATGCTTTTGCACAACTAGATGAAGATTTGGAGGCCATGGAGAATGAAGAGGCTGCACAAAATGCTAACACCAACGAAGGAGTTGTCGTCGAAGCACAGGCCGAGGAAAATGCTCCTGCAGCCATCCCAGATCAGGACATTGTAAACATTCCATCTTCCATTTCTCGCCCTGCTGAGCCAGTTTTCCAGATGCCAGACAATGCTGACGAAGTTTTTCCTGTTGATGAGCTGCTCCATTCTGCTCATCCGAGAGAAATGTTTCCACTGTTCCGCTCAGATGTTCCTCGTGGAGGCCCCATCTTCAAAAGGCGTGAACACAAGCCATTTTTCTTCGGGACCAATCCCTACGAGAAGCCCAGAAGTGCATATTCTCTTCAGTTTTGGACCCAAGAGCAAGCCATCTATTATACTCGTGTGCTGTACAATAAGGCTAGAGTGTTCCAACATCAATACCTCGATATGCCTTCGGTGTACTCCACTTCATGTTTCGAGAATGTTGCCGAGACAATTGATGGTCTTCATGCTCACAAGATGTTTGCTCTCGATTGTGGCTACAATCCCGAGCTTATCAAGCAATTTTATGCAACGCTCTATGTCACTGGTGATCCCGAGAACTCGAAGACGTGGAAATTTGATTATATGATCCAAGGCCAAGTATTCCATATGACTGTCGATCAATTTCTGGCCATCATCAATTTACCTCGGTTCGAAGGATTACCACACAAGCTTCATGACTTACCTGCTCCAACTCCTGCTGAATTTTCAACGATCATGAATCCAGATGTCGTAGGAGATACCTACCCGGCAGAGCCCAAGCCAAGACACTTAGTTTTTGAAGCAAAGGCATGGTTTTATATTCTTTCGAAGACTTTGATGCCAATGCTCGATGTGAACGATGACTTTCCTATTCCCAATGACGTACAACTTGCTCTGTTGAAGTTAGTCCACGGTCATCCTTTCGATTTTGAAGACTACTTCCTCAGAACTTTGGTGTCTTGTGCTGATGATCACAATTCCCACAAGCCGTATGCACCATGGCTGATGGCCATCTGCAATTACTCTCGGGACGTGTCATTCCCCGTGTCAATTTTCCCGAAGATTTTCACCCCACCTGTTAGGGAAGTATTGCAGATTGTTGCTCGACCCAACGATCCATATGCTGAGCACACTGGCATCCGCACCCATTTGACTGAGCGAAATGTTCGCTCGAAGTTTATCATGCCAGTGCATCACATGGAAGTTTCTCTTCGGTCCCAGCAAATGCTTCAACATCACATCGACCAAGATTTCATTCAGAACAAGCTTTGATGGACGAGATTAATCATTTGCGCAATATTACCATGAACAACAATCAGATGTTGCGTGAATGTCTTCGTAGAGATTGGAAAGGACTGCGGAAGTTCAATTCCCTCGGTCAACTTCAACGATGTGGCTTCGAAGAATATCCTCCCCATCTGACCAGAAATTGGACTAATGATGATCGTGTAGATCGCCCGGATCCCAATATCCCTCGGCTGCCGAAGAACAAAGATGTCCTAAGTGTTGATGACTATTACCACATCACTTTGGACACCTTCTCCTCCGAGTCCGAGCAAGATGAAGCCCCTCGACGTCCAGAGAGAGTTTATACTCCACTCCCTCGAAGCCCCAGGACCCCGCCGGAATAACAGCTGGAATATTTTGGAGATCAACACTCCTTCCGCACGAAGATCACTCCTCCAGGCGCTCGCCCAATTCGTCGTGTCCCACGCTCGCCGAATCCTCTCGACGTCGCCGGAGCCGCCACAGCGAGTAGGGATTTCTTTCGACCCTATTCTCTCGACTTTTTGTACGTTGTGACAAAAAGGGGGAGATGTAGTGGCATCGAAGAAATTAGGTTGCCTACGGGGTTAAGGGCTTTGCTTTTCATTCGACAAACTTTTGATCTTTGAGGATTTCTGAGTAGTTTCAACAAACTTTCGATTCATATTCGATCTGGTTGTAACTAACTCTAAGTAGGACTGTGAACTGCTACTCTTTTTCGTAAGATAACTATCTGCTGCTTGCGATACTTAACCTTTTGCAGGAAGTTATCTTTCACATAAGTTCACAGGTCATTCGAGGAGATTGCATGTTTCTCATTGGATATTATCTGGAATGCAATTTCACTCGCTAAGATTATTGATGTTTTTTTTCCCTCGAATCTACTTGTCAAAATATGCACTTCACAGGAAACTCTTATCTTCCGTGCATACATCAAGGGGGAGTATTTTCATCGACCTTAGCACTGGTTTATCATCGAAAACTCAAACTTTTTCAATTACTTATCGATGCCTGTTTTGTCAACAATCGTCCAAAAAGGGGGAGATTGTAAGAGCAAGTTTTGCCCCCGAAGGTTTTGGACATTGTTGGACAAAGCAGAAGTGCAACTAATATTTTTTCGAGTATAAACAGATACTTAGGTTCCGAAAGAATGGAGTTTGCAAGTAGAAGGTCGAAGGACAACTCGCTGCAGCAGAGCTGCAGTCTTCTACCTAACCCTTTGATGGAAGACGACCCCTAAAAATGTAGTCGAAGAAAAAGTCTCTCTCGAGTAAAAGCGCAACGAGGAGAAAGCTGAAGCTGGTCGAAGACTTAGTCTTTTTACTAGTTTCTCTTTAGTTTCTTGAGTCGTAAGAAAAACCGTACTATCAAGAGGGGTTTGCTAGTTGAGATCTTAGTCGAAGTGAATTGGCTCTGCTCAACCTAAACCCACAAAAGCCTACCGAGAGAAATCTTGCTGAGTCGAGTAAATAGCTCGAAGGCAAAGTCATCGCACTTCGTGCCTTCGAGAGAGAACTCGTTCGGTAAGTCAGCTTACTTGTTCCTCAAGTAAAGTTGTGCAGTGATTGGAATCCGACCGTTGTGGACACGCGTCAAGCGGTTGCATCGGGTCACTTCAGTCATTTTACCCATCGGGATCGCCAACTATAAATACCCCGCACCTACCCGCCATTTCGGGTCGGCTGCTCCACTAAAGATTCTAAGACAGAAGTCTGTGAGCATCCCAAGAGAGATTCTTTGAGAGAAAACCAAAATCCCAAGTCTGAGCTGAGTTGAGCAATTCACTATGACTTAGGTCGAGATTAGCCGATCTTTTTATCTTGGAGAACTGCAAGTCTCCTAGACGGTTAGGCGTCGCCTGTCAAGCAGTCGAAGAGTAATTGTCACTGCTGAAGGAAGTTTGTAAAGTTCTCGGAGATGTCCTGAATCATCTACCACGAGTGAAAACTGGACAAGCTCGAGGAGTTTGTTGCAGTGGAGAATAGGACGGAGAGAGTTTTGCTCCAGGTGTTCAATCACCAATCCCTCCAACCAGACGTAGCACTTTGCAGAGAGTGAACTGGTTTACCAAACATCGTCGTGTCAGGCTCGTTTTCCTTCATACATTTAAATTAAGTATTCTCTCGTAGCCTGTATGCCTTCGATGTTTCCCTTCACCCTTAATTCTTTCGAGCTATGCATTACCTTCGATATTGTATTTCCTTCGAGATGTTCTTAGTCCTTCGCTATTTGCATGAATTCCTTCTAAGTTCCTTAGAATTTTTAGAAGTGATCATTCACCCCCTCCCCCTCTGATCATTCTTGAGCTTTCACTGCCTCACATGATCGAGGCACCTTTGTAATTTTCTGAGTTGCTATGCTAAGTTTGCTGGGATCTGATGGATTATGAGACTATGTTCAGATTGTGATGAGTAATATATGTGGTTCTTCTCTTTTATAAGTGAGTTCTTGAGTAAATTCTTGCATGTTCTCCGTTGCCGTATTTTACTTTGGCCAAGTGATTTGTTGCAACTCCAAGAGGGAGCGTTATGCTTGATTGTGGGTTCAGCCCCCTGATGACTAGCTTGAGTGACAAAAACATGAGTCTAGGGGATGTGTTGTTGCCACCAGGGATAAAACAACGGTGCTTGTACTTGCGAGTTCAAGGATTGTTTACTTTATGCAAAGTTCTTTTAATGTAGTTGTCTGTTGCTTTGAGTTTACACTTTGGGTGGGATTCGCAACTTAATACCAGCGAGATGTTCTGGATAGATATCTCAAGGTGGATGATTCGTAGTAGATGCAGATGGATTTGGGTCTACTTATTTTGGCGTAGTGCCCATTTCTTTTGAGCCTCTTCCTTTCTTTTGTAGCATAGTTAGCATTGCGGTGCGTTTATAATCCTGTCAATTGCCCAGCTGTGATTTGTTTACCTCGCTAGCACTTTTATCGTCTTTTGGAAGAGAGACATCACTAGTGAAAGTCATGGGACCCCGGTCCATATTTCCAACACTGTTTACACCCTCAATTTATTTTCAGTCTTTACTTTCAGTTGACACTATTATTATCTCTTGTGTTGATCCTTTGTAAACAACAAGGCCGGAGGAATTTACAACTCCTCTGTACTCGTTGGGAGCAAAGTTATTTGTTGTTGTGTGTAGGTCCACGTCAGCCGTCTAATTTCTGGCGCCACTGTCACCTACTTGTATCTCTGCGAGTCCTACTGGTTCGATAACCTTGGTATCTTCACCGAGGAAAATTAGCCACTATCTACATCTCAAACCTTCCACTTGGGGTAACCAACGAGGGGCGAGAAGCCATCACGGTGGTAATATTGAGTGGGGTACCTTCACAACATTTAGAAGACTATTACACCAAACATCAGCAGAGATTCTCATATCCATAGCCCCGATAACTAATGCAAATACTCAAACATAGAAATGATGAACATGATACAAATAGTGGTAATTAACATGAATGGTATAAATGAGTAATACATGTAGTGATCCACAAGGGTTCGATATTACAACGAGATGGAGATGGATGGTGATGAAGATGAATAATGTCGACATCTCCTTGCATGAGGTGGTTATGATAGATCCTTGCTGATACCCCCCCCTTTGGATGCCTTCCAGAGGCTAGGGTTCTCTATTTGGGATGAGTTTATCGGGTGTGTGTGTGTGTCTGTAAATTGTGATCCAATTTCATGAGGGTGAATAGTCAATCGGGCGGAGGTGGTGGCACGTGGGCCACTTTTCCCTCCAACATATTCATCATCACTACATCTCTCTCACTCCCTTCAGCTTGATGGCTTCTCACCCCTCGTTGGTTACCCTAAGTGGAAGGTTTGAGATGTAGATAGTGGCTAATTTCCCTCAGTGAATATACCAAGGTTATCGAACCAGTAGGACTCGCAGATATACAAGTAGGTGACAACGGCGCCATAAATTACTTCGGGCACAAGAGTTGACGTGGACCTGCACACAACAACAAATAACTTTGCTCCCAACGAGTACAGAGGAGTTGTAAATTCCTCCGGCCTTGCTGTTCACAAAGGATCAACGCAAGAGATAATGATAATGGCAACTGAAAGTAAAGACTGAAAGTAAATTGAGGGTGTAAACAGTGGTGGAAATATGGACCAGGGTCCCATGACTTTCACTAGTGATGTCTCTCTCCCAAAAGACGATAAAAGTGCTAACGAGGTAAACAAATCACAGCTGGGCAATTGACATGATTATAAACGCACCGCAATGCTAACTATGCTACAAAATAAAGGAAGAGTCTCAAAAGCATGGGCAGTACGTCAAGGTAAGTAGACCAAAATCCATCTACATCTAATACGAATCATCCACCTCGAGATATCTATCCAGAACATCTCGCTGGTATTAAGTTGCGAATCCCACCCAAAGTGTAAATCCAAAGCAACAGACAACTGCATTAAAAGAACTTTGCGTAAAGTAAACAATCCTTGCACCCGCAAGTACAAGCACCGTTGTTTTTTCCCTGGTGGCAATAACACATCCCCTAGTCTCATGTGTCTGTCACTCAAGCTAGACATCAGGGGGCTGAACCCACAATCAAGCATAACGCTCCCTCTTGGAGTTGCAACAAATCACTTGGCCAAAGTAAAATATCGCAACGGAGAACATGCAAGAATTACTCAAGAACTAAAATATATAAGAGAAGAACCAAATATATTACTCATCACAATCTGAACATAGTCTCATAATCCATCAGACCCCAGCAAAATCAGCATAGCAACAAAAGAAAATTACATAGGTGCCTCGATCATGTAGGGCACCTCACGAGGTCTCGAAAGTGAAGCACAAAGAGGGGAGGAGAACATCACATAGCTCCTGGTCATGGACCCATGGTCCAAAGGGGACTACTCACGGCACATCCGGAAGGCGTCCATCACATAGCACCGGCGAAGTATGCGCCAACTCTCGAGGTGAGAAAGGTCAATGCACGGTACCGAAGAGCCTAGAAAAATATGGGTGGTGGAAGTGTCAACTTTCGAATACTCACATTAGTCCGAAGAACTCATGCACTTATTATCGGTAACTCTCAATCTAATCAGGAGGTTCACAAAGAGACAAGTACCCTGAGGAGGAGTGTATGGGGGTTTGGTTATCCTTGCGCATCCTCGACTCATGGTACGTGAGTGTACTCTAATATTCGAACCCTCTAGAGATTAGTGATCCATCTAGTAGCTAGAGTTCTCAACTAGGGGTTTTTGGTTTTCGAAAATCACACGAATTTCCCAAAATACGACATCTATCACTAATAGGCTAAAGCTCATGACACCATAAGTTCAAACATTACTCTAGTCAATACCTCAAATCTATTGCAAGTTAATACTACAATGAGAATAGAAACTTCAACTACCTACTTTCTAGTCAAGACACAAAACTCAGTGCAACAGGCAAACTCTCTAACAAGATAAAAATGCAAACTATAGAAAGTTCAAGCCTCAGACAAGACAAAAGCTCCAGAGAAACTCTAAATCACTACAACTAAACAGGGCAGCAGCTAAGAAAAGATAAAGAACAACTCACAACAAAGAAATAAGCATGCAAATCCTATGAGGTGTTGTAGTTTAAGCGGAGTGTGTTTCTCTCCCACACAAAAGTAAGCTCGGGTCTAACTTGTTACTACAGCAAAGAAAGCAAAAGAAACCTAAGAAAAGTAAAGAGCGAGACACTCCAAGCATAGCACATAACGCATGAAGTGATAATAATATAGTGCAACGAGGGACGAACTGATAATTGTTGATGAAGAAGGGGATGCATGGGGGCATCCCCAAGCTCAGACGCTTGAGTCTCCTTGAATATTTATCGGGGGTGCACATGGGCATCCCCAAGCTTGAGCGTTTGACACTCCAAGATCTTCTTTCATCATCTTCCATCGCACACTTGAAAACTCCCTTCATACATAACTCATCATAAGCTTATTAGAGAGGTTAGTACCCTATTAAAATAATTTTCCTCTACTGAAAATAAAGATTTTCAGGAAAGACTACTATTTCTCTTGATTGCCCAAAGGTTTTTGCAAAGTAAAAGCAAGCTTAAGGTTTGAAAAACTGCGAAAAGATAAACAGGGGCAGAATCTGGGAAAAACAAAACAACAGAGAGAAAATAACTTTAAAGAAATACTTCTGCAACTCAAATCAACAAACTCAAAACAGATGCCTGAAAAATAATTGCATGGAGCATACTGTCGAAAAATTCAGATCGAAAAGATGATCTGGTGATTTATCGTGAATTTATCTGTCAAGCAGACAGAATCTGTTTTTGGACAGCATGCACCAACTTTTGATCTTTCTTGCAATCAGAGGCTAAACTTGGCACAAAGCTTGAAAAGTAAAGATACAATGATGTTGCTACAGTAGTAGCAATCATCAAGACCACTAAGAACAGAAAGAAAAACAAATTGGGTTTCTTTCCAACAAGCGCTTTCTTTTATGTCTTTGGGCTAGGCACTAAGCAAAAAGGTCAAGTTTTTTCAAGAAAATAACTAGCCCGTGTAACGGACTCAAAAGGCAACTTAATATTTTTCCTAAGGAAGTGTTCCATCCCTTTCTTGAGAGAGAATTGGAATTTGATATTCCCCTCTTTCATGTCAATAACAGCTACAACGGTGCGAATAAAAGGACGTCCCAAAAATAATTGGACAAGAGGGCTCACACTCAATGTCCATAATAGTAAAATCAACGGGAACATAGTTTTCATTGACAATGATAAGAACATCATCGATCTTCCCCAAAGGTTTCTTTACGGAAGAATCGACAAGACGAACACCAAAAGAACAAGGATCAAAAGGTTTCAATTCAAGCATATCATACATTCTTTTGGGCATAACGGAGGTACTAGCTCCAACATCACAAAGAGCAAAGCAAGAGAAGTTATTCAATTTGATTTTAATCATAGGATCACAACCATCTTATAGCTTCCTAGGAACGGATGCTTCTACTCTAAGCTTCTCCTCCCTAACTTTGATTAGAGCATTGGTGATATGCTCTGTGAAGGCAAGATTAAGTGTGCTAGTGTGGGGGTCTCTAGACATCTTGTGTAGGAAACCAATAACTTCAGGTAAGGTGCAGTTATCAAAATCTAGATCACTACTATCTATCAAGGATGTACTGGTATCATTTAGGCTCACTTATTTGTAGGCCTCTATGTTCATAGATGTTTCTTCATCTATGGTGGAGGTGGTAGCATCAATTGGGAATGTGCCCTAGAGGCAAATAAAATATGTTTTATTCAGCATATTCCATTAGTTCATAATATGTTTTATACTGTGCTATAACTGTATTAAGCGGAAACCTTAATACATGTGTGGTATACAAACAACCAGGTCCCTAGTTAACTCTAGTATACTAGTCCATTGGGCAATTGATGATCAAGGTTTCCTGATCATGAGCAATTAAGCTGTTGATAATGGAGTCGTATCATTGGGATAATGATATGATGGACATACACCCACCAGAAGTGATACGATGTGATCAAGTCACATAGTTCAACATTGCGATAACTATAACATAGTGACCAGATCCTTAGACCGTAATGATCATACGTAATTACTATCTATTAGGATGCCTTGATTTGCTACCCACCGCCTGACTAAAATATGCTGGCCATAAAGGAGTACTTCAGGTATTCAGAATAGATATGTTAATGAGTATGCAAATAGATCAAAGCGGGATTTGCTCATCAGAGTGACGGATAGGTACTCTGGGCCTACTCGGCGATATTACATCTTAAAGATTGCAATCATGTGACTAGGTCACGAGGGTTGTAATATCATGGGAACGAGTAAACTTGTTTGTTGAGAACAAGGACGAACTAGGTATATTGGATACTGACGATCAAACCTCGGACAAGCAAAGTACGGCAGGACAAAGGGAACAAGCACTCGGTTAACGGATCCAACAACGATTGAAGTTAATTCGATGGAAGCGCAGGGGCTATCAAGGATTGTAACCAGGTCCAATTGATTAGTCATTGATCAATGAGATTTTCTTGATAATGTTTGTTGTTTCCCGGACCATAGGGTGTTACACTTGAGGGTATTCGACGCAGTAAGGATAGATTCGGGATCACCGGAGAAATAGGAGAGAACACCGGAATTGTTCCGATGAAGGTCGGAAGTTGTTCTGGGTATTTTGAAAGGTTCAAAATATATTTAATAATATTTAATATATGTTTTATTATTTAATTATATAAATTAAGCATTAAAATATAATTAAAAATGAATTAAAAGGCATATGGGCCTCATAGGGCCCATTAGGGGGAGAGGGAGTCCTCCCCCATGGGCCAGGTGCCATGAGGGGGCCCACCCCCTTATTTGGTGCGCCACCCCCTCCCATTGGGATTAGTCCCACCCCGGAAGTGGAGGGGGGTGGCACCCCTCCTTGACATATATAAGGAGGGGTAGAGGTGCCCTTTTATTCATCATATTTTTGAGACAAGTTCTCTTCTCTCTCTCCCTCCTTTCTCCTTCCTCGAGTGGACTCCACTTGTTTGAAGGATACACTTGGTTGGGGATTTCTCCACCATACGCACGTCGTCGTGCTACTGGAATCGGGATCCGAATCCATCTTCTTTCCGTTGCTCTTCTTGTTCGGAGCCCGGAGGGACGTCGGGTATACTATATGTGTATAATCCCGCGAGGCACTACACTTGTGGTGCGACTTCGTCGTCGTGGCCGTATCGCGAGGTCTTCATCGACAACATTCCGACGGGGACGTAATCCCGTCATCGGTCTACAAGGACCGGGTGGCTACAGGCGTCATCGTGGATCTACGCGGCATCGGGGATTGCCAGTACGACTACATCAACCACGTTCATGTGGGAACGTTTCCCGCTTAGCGGACTACATACTGGTATGTGACCTATCTCTGTCCGTTACTTGCATCAGCATAGCATAGGTCTTGGGTTTGGGAGTCGTAGGTTAAGAAAATTTTGTGTTTTCTGCCAAGTTCCCCAACATTGGTATCAGAGAAAGGCTATGCGTAGATGTATTGTACGGATAGAACACATCTAGTATGTGGGCGTCAATTGTCCAATTGTTACCCTCTCACGTGTACTCGTTTAGCATTGCGCCAATGTCTTGATGAAGCGGCCTCGTCCGACCTTACGCATTTAGGAAAGACTGGTTCCACGCTTGACATATGGCTTGTACCATATAAGTGGCTGGGGGGTGTCTGTCTCTCTAACATTAGCTTTGCAAAGACTTTTGCAACGGAGGGCCCCGATAGGGGTGTAATAGAGACGATTGCGAGATTGGTGTTGTGGCTTGTTTTCGTAGGATAGAAAGCGGTTCTTTTCTCGAAACCCCTAGCGGCCACGTAGAACTTGCACAAGATAAAGTAAAAAAGCGTTTTTAACTTTAATTTGCATGTCGAGGGAAATCATAGCATGTATGATTTATATTGCTGCATCCTGTTTTGCTAATATGTTAGATATACGACGGTAGCATTATAGGATGATCACTCACTAATCCAACAAAGTGTCCTTCCTTAGTGAAGCACCATCTGGAAAGATCTTCATTATGGAGGCATCACGTGTTACACGGGTGTCAAACATTTTTACGTTCAAATGAGATGGGTGGAGAAAGCCTAGCATGTCCAGAAACATGGCCTTGCATACGCGGCATATAATCACTAAGGTTATTGTGGCGAGCCTAGCATGTCCAGAAACATGGCCTCGGAACACAAGGATCGAAAGATCAAGCATGAGTCACATAGATGATGTGATTGTCATGATGTCCTACCTTGAGAATATACTGATGGTCATGTCACACGGGTGAGGTATATTTCTTCAAGGATCGTCTAATCACTTAGAATAAACTATGACAGATGTTTGTCTGAGTGGGAGTTCCAGAATTGTTTTAGAAACATGAACTCCATATTATGAACTTAATCTTCATGTCTTAGCAAATATCATTGTAGATAAAGTCATACCCAATGTTTAGAACTATGGATCTTTTAGTGTGATAGAACTTAAGGTAGATGGGTCTTACTTCGTTGATGTATACCAACACCATTAGAGACATACTCATTAATAATGACTTGTTGAACATAATACAAATAACTGCTAGGAGATACACCTGATAAGTCCGTAATTAAGGAAGATGATGATGAGTATCGTAGTCACCGTCACTTATGAATGACTGTCCAATACACCATACTTCATTCTATGAGTCTGAATTGTGAATGCATGTTAACCAACACGTATGACGTGCTAGGTGAACTTGATGGCACTAGGTCACAAATCAAAGTAATGGAATATGAGTATATGGACGAGGTTTCTTTCAACCATGGTGGAAGGAACATTCTGCCAAGAAAGTCACATGGCAAATGTATAAGATACATGGACACCTTGTGTACAACTTGGACTACTAAATTGACTTGTTACTTTGCGATAACTGGGAGTTGCATACACTTCCTCCCAGATACAAAGACCATGTCTAGACTATGTCATGAAGGAGAATCGTTCTCCTGTCGTGAGGTCATGGTTAAATTTGAGAACTTTAAGTGTAGTACCAATGCAGGAATAGTCATTGACGGAGAAAGTATATTTGATATACAAGTTATAAATGTATTTCCCCTCAAAACACTAATTGCAGTTGTTTAAGTATTTGATGCTTGAACTCAATGCTTAAGGAGTGGCTTGGAAGGGATGAGGTGAAAATGTGTGCTGACGGCAATCAAGATAGTTGATGGTCGACAACACTCTCCCTCTACATCTATTAATTGATTAATCTATGAATAAATTTATGATTGTTTGAATGTGAGCTATATTAGTGTGTCTTGCATCTTGCGAAGACAATTATTCATATTAGTGAGAAACAAGTCAGTTGTTCTCCTTTTATGAATGATATCCTTTATGGTCAAATTACGGTTATGAATGAGTTATTCTTATATTGATGATAGTAGTTTGATCATTTATAAGAAATATTGTAATGCCAAGAATTATCCAGACTTAATAATGACACTACCGTTTAAGTCATGAATGGTATGATGATGTCTTAAGATACTTCATCTCTTGACACATGCAAACCATGCCTCTTGAGGTGAGATGACTAAAACTTTGCATTCTGGTAAAACAGAGTTTGTGCTGATTGTTGAATATCACAGATTATGATGTATCGTATATCAGCATGTAGTGAATTTCATTATTTCGTGAACTTCATATGTGGACTTAGATGAATATGTGTATTCACTAATGAAACATCAGTATGAATTAATTTGATATGATCAAAAGGGATTTCAGAGTAAAAATGGATATTAAATTAACAAGAAAGACAAGTCTCTATGATTTGATCAAAGTGACAAATGTTTTGAGTTAGTCTTGGGCATATAGACTTGTGAAAGTTGTTTCACAAATTGCGATGTTTTGAGACACTTCAATATTGTTAGTGTGCCTGAACATTGTAATCATACTCTATTGAATAGTGTATGGTCTAAGTTATCTCTTACCGAGTTACGTTATTAATTTAATATGCAAACACTCATTTCATTATAGGGAACCATCTGAGTTCATTGAAACCAACACTATATATGCCATGGTGTATTGTGGTTTCTAGGAACCCTGATTTATGTGATAAATTATCTTTGTAGTGTATCCTTAGACAACTATGGATGCATCTTCCACAACTAGAACCAAAAGGAGCAAAACTTGTATTGCTATGTTTGGTGTTTGTCAAGAATTGTTCTTGATAAATGTGGTAAGGGAAGAAAAGTGAAATTTCAACCAAGGTAATTGACCTTGCCTCCAAATATGAGAGTAGTGCAACGAAATATGTTTCGGAAGCAAAGCTCTACAATTAGAGGAGAATCTAATGATAATGATCATGAAGTTTGGTGAAAGCTTTTACTGAGCAATGTAGGATTCAAGAATATATATTTTCCCCTGGTGCAAAATGATATTCATGATTCACTTGTCAAGTTAATGGAACAAGACATACCTACAAACTACGAAGAAGCGATGATGGACCTAAGTACGACATATGACTATGCGTCATGAAATCCTAAATTGAGTTACATTTAAGATTACTTGAATCTTATCAAGTAAACGGGTTACTTGATATTCCCAATAACTTCAAGTTATAAGGAATAAATGTGAACATGAAAGGGACATCAAGATCGATTTTTCGCAAAGAATGTTTCTGACAGATTCAAAAGCGATGCTTGAGTGTAACATCCCAAAATTTTCCAAATTTTGGAATGTTAATAAATAATATAATATTTACTTGTTTATATTTTTAGAGTAAACGAAAACTTTTCTTCTTTGAGTTTTATTTAAAACTTTACAAATCATTTCATAAAATTGGATAATCATTTATCCAATAATGAAATTTTTGGTTGCGAAGTTTATTCAAAAATTTAAAGAATGATTTTTCTTGCTTCTGTCTTTTAGATATTTGGTAGGATCAACAATTTAATATTCTAGAGTGAGAATAAAATGACTTTCTCAAATATATTGTGGTCCTATAATCATTCTTGAATTTGTTTTTTAAATTGGAGTTTATTTAATATTGACATTTAAGAGATATTTAAATATTTCCAATAATCTAATTAATAAAATGAGAGGAGATGATATGACTTCTTCGAATATAGTATTGGAAATATTTAAAAATGCTCATTTGAACAGTTTTTTATTTTTGTAATCATTTTGGGTATTTATAAAACCCTAAAACTATTTTGGGGACTTTATTAAATGCCTTAAATGAATTTTTGGTTGATAAAAATAAATTTTTAAAATGTATTCAATGAGGGAAATATATTTTTCTAAACTCTCTATATTTTATCTGGTCTATAAATTTTTTATGATTTAATTGAGATTTATTAATCGACATTTCTAATGTTGTTGCAAATAGAAAACATAAATCCTAAATCAATTGGGCCGAGCCTCATTTTTTTTTCTTTATCTCTCTAGTTTTTTTCTTTTCTTGGGCCAAATCTCCCGCTGAGGCCCATATCCCCGAGCGGTCATCTTCTTCCTCCTCTCCTTCCTGTGTACGTGAACACATACAGAAGATGAACATCATGAACCTGGACAGATTCCTTCCCTCCTTCCATCTAGTCCTTTGGCCGATTCACTTCAGAACCTACATCAAAATTGAGGCCAAGTTCATGAGGAATCCATTCAGAGAAAAAAACACGCATTTTAATGCTTTAAATGTCCAAGAATTTCTCCACGAACGCCATTAAAACCTTCCATTTTTTTGTGTGGATCTCCATGTATGAAACTCCCTAGCACCTATAAATAGGACCATGTGCGAGCAACACAGTCCTCAGCCAACTCCTCAAAAATCCCCCTCCAATATTTCCCGTGCTACGAGAAATTGCTCGCCGGAGTTCCTCCGTGCCGCCGCCGTTCATCGTAGATCCCAATGTCTACGAGGTGACACTGACCCCCATTTCTTTTCTTGGTCCATATGTTACTATTGCGCACCTTTGTGACATGTTTTGCCTCCCGATTGCGAGGCCGGAGCACGCCGTACGCGTCACCGTGCTCTCTACACGTTCTTCTCAACTCAGGCGACACTTCACGGCTATTCAAGAACGACAATGGAGCTATAATCCTATCCCACGAGTCTCACACGTCGTGCTCTACACCGTTCCACTATTCGTTGTTGCCGGATACCTTATTTCCCAAATTCCGGCGAGATCTCCGGTGAGGTCTCTCTCCCCCTATTCTTCAGACATTTTTTTTCTGTTAAAAAAACCAACAAGTATAGACCAATCACATCATGACACATGGCATCCCATTTTCCAATCCCGTAATTCTTTTCCAAAAAAATATTCCCAACTTCAAAAATTCATATCTTCTACCCCGTAAGTCGGATTTTAACAAATTTTATATCCCCGGATTCCTTGAAACATGTAGTTTATTTTGGTCCAGTAATATCCCACTTTTGGTAATTCAAAATCTAACTCAAAATTAATTTTGTAATTTGAGTATATTTAATATACATCTTATTCTATAATTTATTTGGAATTATTTTCCTCGCCAAATTTGGTCCTTAAAATCAAATCTTTCTGTTTAGACATTTGTCACATTATTTCCACCATATTAATACTCTATTTTGACCTCAAACCTTTGTCTTAGCTTTCATTTAGTTATATCTCTTTCTTTATTAAATTTGGCAAAAAAAATCAATCTTCTCAACAAGACCATCACGGTTCCTATCGAATCTTTTTGAATCCAATCCAAGAATGGATTTCCTATTCAAATATTCGTATGGAAAAACCAACTGGGTTTGAAATACTCACAATTCGTTTGAACTTGTACTCAATGCTTTAATCCTAACTTGTATCAATTTGATCAAATCCCCGGAATATGATTTGCATCATATTTCCATCCAAGCCAACATGATCCTATCTCAACCTAGGCCCGCCATAGTAATTAGTTTATTAATAGTAACAACTAAGTATTTATGTTGTTAATTGTATTTTTGTTTGTATCTTCAATTTGGATTTGTGTTGTGTGTTGAAGTATTTCTCTTTTACCGTTAGATATATTGTAGCAAGAAGGAGAGACGACTACGAGTAGAATATTTCATCTTCCGGATCCAGACAAGTTACTCTTTTGGTCATACTCTATCTATACCTATATTTTTCCTATGCATTGTGTAGTCCAATTTAAATATTATGCATTGATAGGATTATGTATTATGCTATGCTATTACACCCAGTAGTTCATTGAGGTAGGTTCGAAACTTATATCATTGTCGCCACCGTGTAGAATTATACTGCTTTGCGAAGTAGACGTGGATTGGGAAGTGATCCATTATGAGGTATGAGTGACTAAGTAGTAAACATGACCAAGTTAAAGTTAATGAACTACCTGGGTGGAATGGTTGGGGGCACCCTGGAGGAACCAGTGGATTTGCTTGAGTGACCTGGAGATGGCCAGTAATCACTGCGGAATGCCACCCAGGCTTAAATGGATCAATCATATTTTTCATAACTAGAAGCTTACGTGTGCAGTCACAAGCTATTATGGGCTCTGGCTTGGTTGATTAGTTGTAGTGGCTCTTACTAGGTGGTGCTACGAACGTAGTTATGTGTAGGTGGGATGGGCACCGCCAGAGTAGGGGAAACTCTTCTAAAAGACCATGTCTCGACCTTCCTGTTTCCATACAACGTGTAGTATGGCAAATACCAAAGGAGGTGGTCGAGTCTTGTGGGGAAAAGTGCACAAACCTTTGCAGAGTGTACAAACTGATCATGATTATCCATGTCCACGGTTACGGACAAATTTGAGCATCTAGAAGTGGGAATGTTGACGGATCTCATCATCTTTAAATAATCAATCGGTTTTAATTAACCTCGGGAATAGATTGACTTGGAGAAACCAACTCAATCATATTATGAGCTTTGTAGTACTGTCATGATACTCTTTGAGTAGGACAAAATCAGCTTTATGCAAATTGAAACTTAGAGCTTTTTCACCAGCCAAATTGCATGTAGAAGATAGGTCTGTTATATATTCTTTTGGGAGTAACTTGTCGTACATTCAAAGTACTGACCCATTTTGGGCTGTAACCTTCGGTGTTGCAGGATTTTATACGACGAGTAAGTGATGCGATGTAGGGTTACGATGTCTACACTCAACTTTGCCGTTGGTGTTGATGGGACTCCACTTATGTATTGTTTGTTTCCGCGCTGAATTCTAGCCCAAAGGCTATGAGGTAATAAATACCATGTACTTACGTTGCTTTTTGACATGTGATTTATGGTATTTCGTCGAGTACTGTGTGTGCTAGCATACTGATCCAGGGATAGCACAGAAGCACAGTAGACTTGGTTCTTTTTCGGGACCGGGTCGTTACAGAGATGGTATCAGAACACATGTTGACTGTAGGTCGTGGCCCTAGAAACTGGAAAGCCATTAGCAAGTATACTCTCTAAAAATATTATTTTGAAAAAAAATCCATTACTACTCATCTTTTCTAAGTTTTACCAAACACTCCCTCTTATCCCAAACAAGTTAGACTATACCCATGACACTTTGACCACTGAGAAGGATTGTGTTATGTCTCTTCGAGAAGGACAAGATATTGGACAACTCAAGACCCAAAGAAGAGATGTTTTCAACGTAAATTATTAGTATGGAAGTATGGAGGACTCAAAGAATTTGAAGCCTCCAAAGATCCCAAGATTAAAAGACCCATAGAAGATATGGATACATCCATGACTAAGATGCTTGTGAAGAAGTTAAGGAATATCTCACAAGATAGCAATAGTATCCAATCCCACCATGGGAGTTGTGAAATAAACGAAAGAGTGCGAGTAGAGTGCCCGACCATGCGAGCTCATGTGGATGAAGGTACCATAGGAATTGTTCGATTGAATTTATGTAACACCCTCAGAATCAGTAACAGTAATCACTACAGTGATTCCACTGTTAGTGATCATTACTGTTGATGATCAAGCCATGATCACCTTTGATCATAGTTCTGTCAGATTTCCACCCTCATAAAATTTTCAAATATTTGTGGCTTATAATATTGCCCCCAAGTAATTGTGGGTGATCATTACTCTACTTGCAATACCTAACCATTTTAACCTTAGTCATTAGAGTAATAACAATTCAATGATGGATAGGAAACCAATGATGTTGGGTTATCAATTGCCAAGTAAAAATAAAATGAAACTGAAATGAATTTGCACCAGACATTATGGATCCACCCTTGAAAAATGCCTAGTAGTCATTAAGTCATTGGTATATGATTTGGGGTTATTATTATTAAAGTGATCTAGGAGTGTTATGAAATAAATAAATAAAAGAATACCCTGAAGGTTATTAAAACTGCCATAATAATTATAATAAACATGTGGTAATTTTAAATGCACTAAAAATTGTTGAACCAGTTTTATAAAAAGCCTAATAATTAGTAAGCCGTAATAAAAGTGAATTTGGGTTTTATTAAAATGTTTTAATATTATAAATAATTAAAAGAAATAGCAAAACAGTGGCTTTTTATACCTTTTAAATAAAGAAAAATATCAAATGATTTTTATAAATCATAAAAACTATTAGTAATAATTCTTTAATATATAACACTAATTTTGGGGCCATTGCAATGTTTTACTAAATCGTTTAGTGGTTGGAATAAATCAAAAATAATAATAAAGAAAAAAAAGAAATAACAAAAAAAAGAAAAACCTATACTACGCCGGGGGCGAGGCCCACCCCGGGCCCAGCCCCCTTCTCTCTCCCCTCCCCTGTCTCATCCCCACCAACTCCCTCCCCCCCCCCCCCGTACGTGCTCAGGAACATGGCCATGGCCACTGTGGGCAAGCCATGCCGGCCCCCCCTCCACCTGCCCCCCTGCTCCCCTACTTGCCTCCCTCGTCTCCTCTGGATAAGGCCGAGGCCGGCCGCCCCTTTTTCCCCACCCTCCCCTCGCTCTTCCCTCCCTCTCTCTCTCCCTCCATTGCAGGGCCAGGGAGCCGCCATGGCCGCCCCGTCGTCGCCCCCACGGCCAACGGCCACCACAAGCCGCCCCTCCGTGTCCAGTGGGTTCCTCATCGTCGACCTCGTCTCGGAGCGCTGCGAATCGAACCGGGGAGCCTCGAAGCGACCACCGCGGGCTCGTCTTCAACCTCGGGTCGCTGGATGCCCGGGGCAAAATTCACCGCCCGTGGTGCTCCTCCAGCCTCCCCGAGCAACTCCTAGAGCTCATAGTGAGCCTCGCCATCGAATCCCTCTCCCCCCTTTGCGTTTCAGTCATTGTAAGGTGTGCCCGTGCCCTGTCGGGCCGCCATGGACAGGAGCTCAAGCTCCCGTGGCCCCTGATCGCGCCCTCGGCTCCCGTGTGCGCCCCGTCACCTCCCTGGCCACGCCCCGGATGCGCTCGCGACCTCACCACGCAGCGGCCGCGTCCGCTCTGTCCCATGGCCGCCGAGCCCCTGCCCTGGCCTCGCCACGTCGCCGTGCAGGCTCATCCTGCTGGCCCGGCCGCGTCCGCCCTGGCCCGTGAGGGCTCGTCCTACTACTGACCGCGCCCGACCCCTGGATTGCGCCGCCGGTCAAGCCTACCGCCGGCTACCCCCGTCCCCGCCGGCGATGGCCATGCCGCCGTGGCCTCTGGCCCTGGCCGCCGGTTTTCCGATGTGTGCTAAGCTAATGGCTAAGCCACTGACCACTGGGGCCCATCCCCTCTGGATTAGTCACTAATAAAAAAATTAACAGAGATTAACCCCTTGTGAGGCTTACTAGTGGCCCCCACGCCATTAACATAAATCCTTGTTAATTAAATAGCCTAATAAACAAATGTGTCCATGACACATGGGTCCCACCACTGACAACACCTTGTTAAATTAAATGAATCCCAATTTATATAATGTGAGTATGACATGTGGGGTCCCCTGCTAGTTAATCTCCATTCTAGTTTAATTTTAATAGCAGTGTATGACATGTGGGTCCTCCTTGTCATATCACTGTTTTGGATAAAGTTCTGGATAAGGTTGGATTTTAATAATAAAAGAAATTCAGAAAATTTATTTAAATGATTTAAATATTAGAAATTCAATATCTTTTAAACCGTAACTCCGATGAAAATAATTTGTATATCAAAATTGATCAGAAAAATATAACGAATACGGATACGCTATCCGTATGTCTACCACCCCCCTCTAACGTACCGAACATCGACATTCCCCCCCTTCGGGCCGTCTGTCGATAATTCCCGGTACCGATATACGTTGCCCGAATGTAAAACTTTTGTATACGAAAGTTGCTCAGAACGGATCACCGAGTTCGCATACGATACCCATACCCCCACCACACCCCTCTAACATGCCGAACATCGAACTGTCCCCCTCCCATACCGTTAGTCCGATAATTGCCCGATACCGATAAACCCTCCGGATGATTTTATTCCGAACACGAATGTTGTTCGGAATAGTTCAACTAACCCGGATACACCACCCACACATGTGTCGGATGTCCACGACACCTCCGACATGATATCTCCCCCTCCGGACACCTTGTTCGATAATCACCCGGAGCCGGTATTTCATCCCCGGATGAATTCCTGCTCCGAGTATCGTGCATTGTACTGCGTTAGAACCCTGTTTACAATTCATCTGTCATGTCATGCTTTTGATTGCTATGATTGCTTTGTATTTACTGTTTCTCCCCCCCCCTTAATCTTCGGTAGACCCCGCTACTGTCGTCGACTACACCGATGCTGAGTACGACTACTTCGTCGACGACCGTACCGCTACTGTCGAGCTACCAGGCAAGCAGAGCCATTCTCTTCCCCAGATATCGCCTATCTTTCCGTACTTTCATGCACTAGGCATTATTACTGCTGCTGCTACGTGGATTACCTATTCAATTGCATAACCAGTCATTGTCGCCCCTTGATGTACCTTCCTTTAATCCTATGCTACCTATTATTACTTATGCATTATTCAGCAGTAAACCCTGCGCATTGTTAGCTAGGTTTAGAATAGAGGGTCGTGATCATTTTGGGAGTGATCGCGGAAATGATATATTACAACTGCAACAGGTACGGATCAATGCAGACGCCCTAGGGAACCTACAACGGCGAGACTCTGCCGTGTCGCTTCGAGTTTGGCATACGAGTGGAATGGACTCGTATTTCACTCTCGTCGGCTCAGTAGCGTAGCATCACCGGGATGATATGAGGTTTACCTCTTTAGTTCATTCCGCTGATGTCTCAGTCGAGCCAGCTCAAGTGTACCATCGAGGGTGATTCCTCCTAGTTTCACTTAACGGTAGGGACTCGAAGCAACTGGTGTCCTTAAAGGTAAGAAGTCGGGCGAGCCAACGGTGCCCGCGAGTGGTATTGCGACAGGACGACAGGGAGGGTACGACCAGTGTACCGGTGTGCTTGGCCCCTGATCGTTGGCCGCGAGAGTTACCAAACCACGAAAGTCGAGCTCCTCCAGGAGCACACGCGAGCAAGGTAAGGAGACGGTTCACCTTGTTGGTAACCGCAGTGACTTGGTGGGACGACAGGGCCGGCACCGATGTACTGGTGGTCCTGGCTGCTGTCGTTGTTCGCGGGTCGGTTAAGTCGAGGCAACGATAACGGTTGTCACGCAGGTTAATTAAAATGCTAAATGGTTCAGTGAATGTCTTGAGTTGGCTATATGCCATGTACGCACTACATACCCGTGGGAATTACGAGTTATGGGCTCCTCTGCTTCGTAGTGTCGTCCGAGGACTCTTCAGACATCAGCAGTACCGCGGCCTGCGCCGGGAAGTGGTGTTGTCTTATTTGCCGCGGCAGTGTGATTTGTATTTTCTTTGATTTAACTTCACCGGCCAGCCTCGCACCGTGCAGGAGTACGTCGGGGTTAGGGACCAAAGCCCCGCGTACATAGGATATAGTCCGGCGGATGACCTCTCTGTTGAGTTTGAAAGATGGGCTATGAAGTGTGGGATAGCCTCGGTGGAGCGTTCCCTAACAAGGTTCCCGCCACCCTGGAGTTCCGTGTGTGTAGCATAACACAAGTGCACCCCTGCAGGGAAGATTAATCTATTCGAATAGCCGTGTCCACGGTAACAGGACGCTTTATGCTGAAGCTGGATCTTACCACTAGAAACTATTATTATTAAACTGTATGGTTCCGGGTTCTCTTCCTCGCGGGGATGTCGAGGAGGTGAACTCGGAGGCATTGTTAATCATTACAACTTATTATTATACAATGTTGTAGCAACTTCTGCTGCATTGTTACTTTATGCTTTATATAATTGTTGGCTGATTCTTACCTCATGCTGCAAGACATCGTCGGAAGATGCTAGTCTTCGTTAGGCCTAGCTTCTTACCCTTGCTCTGGATTTCTTTCTTTCAGTCCACTATATACAGCCTCTTCTTTCCGTTGATACAATGCATAATGCTTAGTAGCGGACGTAAGACTCGCGGGTATACTAGATACTCACCTGCTTTATTTCCTTTACTGTTTTGCCTGATCCGCCGCTGCAGTCGACGTTGGAGTCCAGGAGCAGGAGATCCCCGATGCCGACCACCGCAACATGAAGATCCCCGATGCCTTCTACGACGTCGAGTTCCCCGTTGACCAGGAGTAGTTTGGAGGTTCCCAGGAAGGAGGCCTCGCCTTTTCGATCGTTGTTGATATTTGTGCTAGCCTTCTTAAGGCAACCTTGTATCCTTGTGTCTGTACTCAGATACTTTTGTTTCTGCTGACTTTGTACTCTCGAGCTGTTGTATTCGAGCCCTCGTGGCCCCTGGCTTGTATTATACAGCTTGTATTATTTTATTTGTAGAGTTGTGTGGTGATATCTCACCGTGAGTCCCTGATCTCGATCGTGTACCTTGCGTGTATGATTACTGTACACGGTCTGATTTTGGGGGCGTCACAAGTTGGTATCAGAGCCGACTGCCTGTAGGACACCCCCTTCCAACTCCTTTGTCGAAGTCGAGTCTAGTATTTGCAAAACTACTTGCTAACTTAATGTTTGGCTTACGGGCCCACATCGATGTCACTACGTGTGGTATCTTTGGTATTAGGATCTTTTTCTCCGTACCTATGCTCTGGGACTCTGCTCTCTTATCCTTGCTGGTAATGTTTTAATAACTCTGACTTTAGGTTCACGTACCTCCTTCCTCCCAGAGAGCTCTGCATTCTTGATGATCGCCTGGTTCACCTGAAGATCCCGACGATTACTCTCTGATAAATTCCCGAGAACCTGCGTGTTCATCGCCTTTGCAATCCCCTGCCACCGATAAGTCCGTATGGATGATTGCATCCACCTCACGATCTAGAAAACACGATTCCCTTGTACTCTAGCATCGCATTATTCCGATGCTTCTATCACTCGATGCCTTTCCATTCTTTGTCCTCTCGATTGAGTGCCGATACTCACATCGGATCCTTTGCGAACCATTCGACCTTTTCGTGGGTTACTATCCAACTAATCTTATGTGGCTTATTCCATGTGTCAATTGGATTCAACGTGTGAAATACCATCCCTGACCCTCGATGATTTTTGTTATCGTCGACAACATCCTTTGACTCCCTGCCAATACAAACTTGGTCATGTACATCGTGCTCTGCTTTCCCTTGGGAAAGATATACACCTGATACTTGTGTATCATAACATTTTCCTTTCCATTGGTCTGTTTAACCTTTCTTATAGTGTATCCTATCTAAGAAGTGAAATTCCCTGCTTATGTAAACACTTTGGTGTGCTACATTGTCTGTACAACCAGTTACGATTGTTGATGACTTTTCGGTGACCACCGATGGACGAGAACTTTGCCAATTGGTCCGCCTCGTCTTAACGAGCAGGAAAATGGTTCTCTTCGTCCCTCGCCCTTGGCACTGATGATGTTGCCAACATAGTTGACAAATTGTTCTCTGACAAACCTTGCATCGTGCTCGCCTGGAATGTCGCCACCCTTCTTACCTTCTGTGGGCCCATAACCCACAGTTCCACAGGACCGAAACCTGACTCTTGTCCTCTACCTTGTGATATTTCGTCCGATATCAGACTCAGTGCTTGTGTCTGATGATCGGGGCCCCTTTTCCCATCTTCCGTCATCAGCATCGAATACGTGCCTATCCGCTTAAAACTTCTCTCGACGTACTTCCCTGAGCTTAAACTCGGAAGGACTTTGTACCCCATAACCTTGAGCAACCCCATTTATTTGACCTTGTATCGATCCGACCCCCTTAAGATTTATCTCTTAACCTGTTCGTAAGTGCGATGAAGCCCCCGACGAAAGGATGAAAACCCATCGAGATGCACCGATGCGGAGCAGTGAAGGCCTCAACGTGAAGGATTAATTTCTTCGAGTAGGACAACAAGAACCAGAAGATTTGTTAGAAGGCGAAACCGAAACTCTACCCCTTACACTACTTTTAATTCTCGGGACGAGAATTCTTTGTAGTGGTGGAGATTTGTAACACCCTCAGAATCAGTAACAGTAATCACTACAGTGATTCCACTGTTAGTGATCATTACTGTTGATGATCAAGCCATGATCACCTTTGATCATAGTTCTGTCAGATTTCCACCCTCATAAAATTTTCAAATATTTTTGGCTTATAATATTGCCCCCAAGTAATTGTGGGTGATCATTACTCTACTTGCAATACCTAACCATTTTAACCTTAGTCATTAGAGTAATAACAATTCAATGATGGATATGAAACCAATGATGTTGGGTTATCAATTGCCAAGTGAAAATAAAATGAAACTGAAATGAATTTGCCCCAGACATTATGGATCCACCCTTGAAAAATGCCTAGTAGTCATTAAGTCATTGGGTATATGATTTGGGGTTATTATTATTAAAGTGATCTAGGAGTGTTATGAAATAAATAAATAAAAGAATACCCTGAAGGTTATTAAAACTGCCATAATAATTATAATAAACATGTGGTAATTTTAAATGCACTGAAAATTGTTGAACCAGTTTTATAAAAAGCCTAATAATTAGTAAGCCATAATAAAAGTGAATTTGGGTTTTATTAAAATGTTTTAATATTATAAATAATTAAAAGCAATAGCAAAACAGTGGCTTTTTATACCTTTTAAATAAAGCAAAATATCAAATGATTTTTATAAATCATAAAAACTATTAGTAATAATTCTTTAATATATAACACTAATTTTGGGGCCATTGCAATGTTTTACTAAATCGTTTAGTGGTTGGAATAAATAAAAATAATAATAAAGAAAAAAAAGAAATAACAAAAAAAAATAAAAACCTATACTACGCCGGGGGCGAGGCCCACCCCGGGCCCAGCCCCCTTCTCTCTCCCCTCCCCTGTCTCATCCCCACCAACTCCCTCCCCCCCTCCCCGTACGTGCTCAGGAACATGGCCATGGCCACTGTGGGCAAGCCATGCCGGCCCCCCCTCCACCTGCCTCCCTGCTCCCCTACTTGCCTCCCTCGTCTCCTCTGGATAAGGCCGAGGCCGGCCGCCCCTTTTTCCCCACCCTCCCCTCGCTCTTCCCTCCCTCTCTCTCTCCCTCCATTGCAGGGCCATGGAGCCGCCATGGCCGCGCCGTCGTCGCCCCCACGTCCAACGGCCACCACAAGACGCCCCTCCGTGTCCAGTGGGTTCCTCATCGTCGACCTCGTCTCGGAGCGCTGCGAATCGAACCGGGGAGCCTCGAAGCGACCACCGCGGGCTCGTCTTCAACCTCGGGTCGCTGGATGCCCGGGGAAAAATTCGCCGCCGGTGGTGCTCCTCCGGCCTCCCCGAGCAACTCCTCGAGCTCATAGTGAGCCTCGCCCTCGAATCCCTCTCCCCCCCTTGCGTTTCAATCGTCGTAAGGTGTGCCCGTGCCCTGTCGGGCCGCCATGGACGGGAGCTCAAGCTCCCGTGGCCCCTGTCCGCGCCCTCGGCTCCCGTGTGCGCCCCGTGACCTCCCTGGCCACGCCCCGGATGCGCTCGCGACCTCACCACGCAGCAGCCGCGTCCGCTCTGTCTCGTGGCCGCCGAGTCTCTGCCCTGGCCTCGCCGCGTCGCCGTGCAGGCTCATCCTGCTGGCCCGGCCGCGTCCGCCCTGGCCCGTGAGGGCTCGTCCTACTGCTGACCGCGCCCGACCCCTGGATGGCGCCGCCGGTCAAGCCTACCGCCGGTTGCCCCGTCCCCGCCGGGGATTGCCATGCCGCCGTGGCCTCTGGCCCTGGCCGCCGGTTTTCCGATGTGTGCTAAGCTAATGGCTAAGCCACTGACCACTGGGGCCCATCCCCTCTGGATTAGTCACTAATAAAAAAATTAATTAACAGAGATTAACCCCTTGTGAGGCTTACTAGTGGCCCCTAGGCCATTAACATAAATCCCTGTTAATTAAATAGCCTAATAAACAAATGTGTCCATGACACATGGGTCCCACCACTGACAACACCTTTTTAAATTAAATGAATCCCTATTTATATAATGTGAGTATGACATGTGGGGTCCCCTGCTAGTTAATCTCCATTCTAGTTTAATTTTAATAGCAGTGTATGACATGTGGGTCCCCCTTGTCATATCACTGTTTTGGATAAGGTTCTAGATAAGGTTGGATTTTAATAATAAAAGAAATTCAGAAAATTTATTTAAATGATTTAAATATTAGAAATTCAATATCTTTTAAACCGTAACTCCGATGAAAATAATTTGTATATCAAAATTGATCAGAAAAATATAACGAATACGGATACGCTATCCGTATGTCTACCACCCCCCTCTAACGTACCGAACATCGACATTCCCTCCCTTCGGGCCGTCTGTCGATAATTCCAGGTACCGATATACGTTGCCCGGATGTAAAACTTTTGTATACGGAAGTTGCTCAGAACGGATCACCGAGTTCGCATACGATACCCATACCCCCACCACACTCCTCTAACATGCCGAACATCAAACCGACCCCCTCCGATACCGTTAGTCCGATAATTGCCCGATACCGATAAACCCTCCGGATGATTTTATTCCGAACACGAATGTTGTTCGGAATAGTTCAACTAACCCGGATACACCACCCACACATGTGTCGGATGTCCATGACACCTCCGGCATGATATCTCCCCCTTCGGACATCTTGTCCGATAATCACCCGGAGCCGGTATTTCATCCCCGGATGAATTCCCGCTCCGAGTATCGTGCATCGTATTGCGTTAGAACCCCGTTTACAATTCATCTGTCATGTCATGCTTTTGATTGCTATGATTGCTTTGTATTTACTGTTTCTCCCCCACCTTAATCTTCGGTAGACCCCGCTACTGCCGTCGACTACACCGATGCTGAGTACGACTACTTCGTCGACGACCGTACCGCTACTGTCGAGCTACCAGGCAAGCAGAGCCATTCTCTTCCCCAGATATCGCCTATCTTTTTGTACTTTCTTGCACTAGGCATTGTTACTGTTGCTTCTACGTTGCTTACCTATTCAATTGCATAACCTGTCATTGTCGCCCCTTGATGTACCTTCCTTTAATCCTATGCTGCCTATTATTACTTATGCATTATTCAGCAGTAAACCCTGCGCATTGTTAGCTAGGTTTAGAATAGAGGGTCGTGATCACTTTGGGAGTGATCGCGGAAACGATATATTACAACTGCAACAGGTACAGATCAATGCAGACGCCCTAGGGAACCTACAACGGCGAGACTCTGCCGAGTCGCTTCGAGCTCAGAACTGAACCAGTATATCACTCTCGTCGGCTCAGTAGCGTAGCATCACCGGGATGATATGAGGTTTAACTCTTTAGTTCATTCCGCTGATGTCTCAGTCGAGCCAGCTCAAGTGTACCATCGAGGGTGATTCCTCCTGGTTTCACTTAACAGTAGGGACTCGAACCAACTGGTGTCCTTAAAGGTAAGAAGTCGGGCGACCCAACGGTGCCCGCGAGTGGTATTGCGACGGGACGACAGGGAGGGTACGACCAGTGTACCGGTATGCTTGGCCCCTGATCGTTGGCCGCGAGAGTTACCAAACCACGAAAGTTGAGCTCCTCCAGGAGCACACGCGAGACAAGGTAAGGAGACGGTTCACCTTGATGGTAACCGCAGTGACTTGGTGGGACGACAGGGCAGGCACCGATGTACTGGTGGTCCTGGCTGCTGTCGTTGTCCGCGGGTCGGTTAAGTCGAGGCAACGATAACGGTTGTCAGGCAGGTTAATTTAAATGCTAAATGGTTCAGTGAATGTCTTGAGTTGGCTATATGCCATGTACGCACTACCTACCCGTGGGAATTATGAGTTATGGGCTCCTCTGCTTCGTAGTGTCGTCCGAGGACTCTTCAGACATCAGCAGTACCGCGGCCTGCGCCGGGAAGTGGTGTTGTCTTATTTGCCGCGACAGTGTGATTTGTATTTTCTTTGATTTAACTTCACCGGCTAGCCTCGCACCGTGCAGGAGTACGTCGGGGTTAGGGTCCAAAGCCCCGCGTACATAGGATATAGTCCGGCGGATGACCTCTCTGTTGAGTTTGAAAGATGGGCTATGAAGTGTCGGATAGCCTCGGTGGAGCGTTCCCTAACAAGGTTCCCGCCACCCTGGAGATCCGTGCGTGTAGCATAACACAAGTGCACCCCTGCAGGGAAGATTAATCTATTCGAATAGCCGTGTCCACGGTAATAGGACGCTTTATGCTGAAGCTGGATCTTACCACTAGAAACTATTATTATTAAACTGTATGGTTCCGGGTTCTCTTCCTCGCGGGGATGTCGAGGAGGTGAACTCGGAGGCATTGTTAATCATTACAACTTATTATTATACAATGTTGCAGCAACTTCTGCTGCATTGTTACTTTATGCTTTATATAATTGTTGGCTGATTCTTACCTCATGCTGCAAGACATCGTCGGAAGATGCTAGTCTTCGTTAGGCCTAGCTTCTTACCCTTGCTCTGGATTTCTTTCTTTCAGTCCACTATATACAGCCTCTTCTTTCCGTTGATACAATGCATAATGCTTAGTAGCGGATGTAAGACTCGCGGGTATACTAGATACTCACCTGCTTTATTTCCTTTACTTTTTTGCCTGATCGGCCGCTGCAGTCGACGTTGGAGTCCAGGAGCAGGAGATCCCCGATGCCGACCACCACAACATGAAGATCCCCGATGCCTTCTACGACGTCGAGTTCCCCGTTGACCAGGAGTAGTTTGGAGGTTCCCAGGAAGGAGGCCTCGCCTTTTCGATCGTTGTTGATATTTGTGCTAGCCTTCTTAAGGCAACCTTGTATCCGCTGACTTTGTACTCTCGAGCTGTTGTATTCGAGCCCTTGTGGCCCCTGGCTTGTATTATAGAGCTTGTATTATTTTATTTGTAGAGTTGTGTGTTGATATCTCACCGTGAGTCCCTGATCTCGATCGTGTACCTTGCGTGTATGATTACTGTACACGGTCTGATTTTGGGGGCGTCACAATTTATTAGTGATATTTGGAGTTTTCTCGGAGTTTTCGCGATTGATTTAATGATTGGTTTCATTTGAAATGTTAAATTTAAATTTGTGATTTTTTTAGGATACGTATTCTATAGGATTAATTCAACCTTGAGAGGTGTGAGCAACGAATGATGTATCAGAACACCATCACGTCGATGAAACTCCTTGTATCGATGACTTTGAAGAACCGAAGGGAATGAAGACTTTCTGACGAAAACGTAGTAAACGAGTCTATTATAAATGTTAGTTGTTTAATGATTGTTAGGTAGATATCCATCTTCCCTTCTCTCTAAAGATCTATCTCATCTTTGACCAACCTTAAATCCCATAGATGGACGTAGTTATTTTGATGAGATCAGCGACCCATTCAAGGTAGAAGAGTGGATTCAGAATATAGAAGGGACAAGAATTTCCCATTTGCAAGGAGAACACAATTGCTGAAGACGGAAGTTCTCCTATTGATCAACGGATGCAAGTTTTGAGCACAAACAATGTAGGATCATCGCCACCCAAAAACGTTTATTAGTTTTGCAGGTGAAGACCTCTTTAAGAGGAGTGAGAAAGACTTAGTGTTAGAATACGTGATTCATCTATCTACATATGAAGTAATGATTTGAGTACGGGATGGATTGACCCCCATACCGAAGACTCTTATTATATACTTTGGTATGTTAGATTGGTAAATTAGAGAGACAAAAAAATGTAGTAGACTGTCGATGCGACAAGCCTAATCCATAGAATGGTAAGACGCATTAACCTTGTAGATAGGCGTCGTGCCTAATGTAGGTTGTACGGTGAGTAAGAAACATGAAGATTTTCAAGAAGCTTCATTTGGAAGTTATTTTGACCACCATGAGCGTCTCGATAGTTAGTTTTCGAACCCATGTATTTTTTTTGCAAGACTTGTTCCTTGGGGAGATGAAGATTCTTATATGTGGATGCTTGATGAAGAACCATCATGGAATGAAGAATTTTGGAGACCCCATAAGCTTTCTTCTAAGGGTGGTAGTTCCCTAAGACACTGGTGCAGTAAATGATGCGAACCACACCCTGGTTAAGGTTCAAAACTGGTCCCAAAAGCCACGAGCCCAGGATATGATTGAAGTAACGCAAGCATATGTAATTGTACCGGTGGAACACAACCCTCAAAACGAGAAGTGAAGGATAAACCGCAAGCCTCGTGTTATGACAAGACCATGGGGAAGTAACCCAAGAAACCTCGACCCCAACCCATTTCTTTCTACCCTTTGCAAATCTCGAGGACGGAATTTCTTTTAAGGGTGGTAGTTTGTAACATCCCAAAATTTTCCAAATTTTGGAATGTTAATAAATAATATAATATTGACTTGTTTATATTTTTAGAGTAAACGAAAACTTTTCTTCTTTGAGTTTTATTTAAAACTTTAAAAATCATTTCATAAAATTGGATAATCATTTATCCAATAATGAAAATTTTGGTTGCGAAGTTTATTCAAAAATTTAAAGAATGATTTTTCTTTCTTCTGTCTTTTTGAAATTTTGTAAGATCCACAATTTAATATTCTAGAGTGAGAATAAAATGACTTTCTCCAATATATTGTGGTCCTATAATCATTCTTGAATTCTTATTTTAAATTGGAGTTTATTTAATATTGACATTTAAGAGATATTTAAATATTTCCAATAATTTAGTTAATAAAATGAGAGGAGATGATATGACTTCTTCGAAAATAGTATTGGAAATATTTAAAAATGCTCATTTGAACAGTTTATTATTTTTGTAATCATTTTGGGTATTTATAAAACCCTAAAACTAATTTGGGGACTTTATTAAATGCCTTAAATGAATTTTTGGTTGATAAAAATAAATTTATAAATGTATTCAAAGAGGGAAATATATTTTTCTAAACTCTCTATATTTTATCTGGTCTATAAAAAATTTATGATTTAATTGAGATTTATTAATGGAGATTTCTAATGTTGTTGCAAATAGAAAACATAAATCCTAAATCAATTGGGCCGAGCCCCATTTTTTTTCTTTATCTCTCTAGTTTTTTTATTTTTTTGGGCCAAATCTCCCGCTGAGGCCCATATCCCCGAGCATTCATCTTCTTCCTCCTCTACTTCCTGTGTACGTGAACACATACAGAAGATGAACACCATGAACCTGGACAAATTCCTTCCCTCCTTCCATCTAGTCCTTTGACCGATTCACTTCAGAACCTACATCAAAATTGAGGCCAAGTTCATGAGGAATCCATTGAGAAAAACAAACACGCATTTTAATGCTTTAAATGTCCAGGAATTTTTCCACGAACGCCATTAAAACCTTCCAATTTTTTTTGTGTGGATCTCCATGTATGAAACTCCCTAGCACCTATAAATAGGACCATGTGCGAGCACCAAAGTCCTCAGCCAACTCCTCGAAAATCCCCCTCCAATACTTCCCGTGCTACGAGCAATTGCTCGCCGGAGTTCCTCCGTGCCGCCGCCGTTCATCGTAGATCCCGATGTCTACGAGGTGACACTGACCCCCATTTCTTTTCTTGGTCCATATGTTAGTATTGCGCACCTTTGTGACATGTTTTGCCTCCCGATTGCAAGGTCGGAGCACGCCGTACGCGTCACCGTGCTCTCTACATGTTCTTCTCAACTCAGGCGGCACTTCACGGCTATTCAAAAACGACAATGGAGCTATAATCCTATCCCACGAGTCTCACACGTCGTCCTCTACACCGTTCAACTATTCGTTGTTGCCGGATACCTTATTTCCCAAATTCCGGCGAGACCTCCGGTGAGCTCTCTCTCCCCCTGTTCTTCACACATTTTTTCTGTTAAAAAAAACGAACAAGTATAGACCAATCACATCATGACACGTGGCATCCCATTTTCCAATCCCGTAATTCTTTTCCAAAAAAATATTCCCAACTTCAAAAATTCATATCTTCTAGCCCGTAAGTCGGATTTTGACAAATTTTATATCCCCGGATTCCTTGAAACATCTAGTTTATTTTGGTCCAGTAATATTCCACTTTTGATAATTCGAAATCTAACTCAATTTTATTTTTTTAATTTGAGTATATTTGATATACATCTTATTCTATAATTTATTTGGAATTATTTTCCTCACCAAATTTTATCCTTAATATCAAATCTTTTTGTTTAGACATTTGTCACATTCTTTCCACCATATTAATACTATATTTTGACCTCAAACCTTTTTATTATCTTTCATTTAGTTATATCTCTTTCTTTTATAAATTTGGCAAAAAAAATCAATCTTCTCAACAAGACCATCACGGTTCCTATCGGATCTTTTCGAATCCAATCCAAGAATGGATTTCCTATTCAAATATTCTTATGGAAAAACCAACTGGGTTTGACATACTCACAATTCGTTTGAACTTGTACTCAATGCTTCAATCCTAACTTGTATCAATTTGATCCAATCCCCGGAATATGATTTGCATCATATTTCCATCCAAGCCAACATGATCCTATCTCAACCTAGCCCCGCCATAGTAATTAGTTTATTAATAGTAACAACTAAGTATTTATGTTGTTAATTGTATTTTTGTTTGTATCTTCAATTTGGATTTGTGTTGTGTGTTGGAGTATTTCTCTTTTACCGTTAGATATATTGTAACGAGAAGGAGAGACGACTACGAGTAGAATATTTCATCTTCCGGATCCAGACAAGTTACTCTTTTGGTCATACTCCGGCTATACCTATATTTTTCCTATGCATTGTAGTCCAATTTAATTATTATGCATTGATAGGATTATGTATTATGTTATGCTATTACACCCAGTAGTTCATTGAGGTAGGTTCGAAACTTATATCATTGTCGCCACCGTGTAGAATTATACTGCTTTGCGCAGTAGACGTGGATTGGGAAGTGATCCATTATGAGGTATGAGTGACTAAGTAGTAAACAGGACCAAGTTAAAGTTAATGAACTACCTGGGTGGAATGGTTGGGGGCACCCTGGAGGAACCAGTGGATTTGCCTAAGTGACCTGGAGATGGCCAGTAATCACTGCGGAATGCCACCCAGGCTTAAAGGGATCAATCATATTTTTCATAACTAGAAGCTTATGTGTGCAGTCACAAGCTATTATGGGCTCTGGCTTGGTTGATTAGTTGTAGTGACTCTTACTAGGTGGTGCTACGAACGTAGTTATGTGTAGGTGGGATGGGCACCGCCAGAGTAGGGGAAACTCTTCTAAAAGACCATGTCTCGACCTTCCTGTTTCCATACGACGTGTAGTATGGCAAATACCAAAGGAGGTGGTCGAGTCTTGTGGGGAAAAGTGCACAAACCTCTGCAGAGTGTACAAACTGATCATGATTAGCCGTGTCCACGGTTATGGACAACTTTGAGCATCTTGAAGTGGGAATGTTGACGGATCTCATCATCTTTAAATAATCAATCGGGTTTAATTAACCTCGGGAATAGATTGACTTGGAGAAACCAACTCAATCATATTATGAGATTTGTAGTACTGTCATGATACTCTTTGAGTAGGAAAAAATCAGCTTTATGCAAATTGAAACTTAGAGCTTTTTCACCAGCCAAATTGCATGTAGAAGATAGGTCTGTTATATATTCTTTTGGTAGTAACTTGCCATACATTCAAAGTACTGACCCATTTTGGGTTGTAACCTTCGGTGTTGCAGGATTTTATACGACGAGTAAGTGATGCGATGTAGGGTTACGATGTCTACACTCAACTTTGCCGTTGGTGTTAATGTTACTCCACTTATGTATTGTTTGTTTCCGCGCTGTATTCTAGCCCAAAGGCTATGAGGTAATAAATACCATGTACTTACGTTACTTTTTGACATGTGATTTATGGTATTTCATCGAGTACTGTGTGTGCTAGCATACTGATCCAGGGATAGCACATAAGCACAGTAGACTTGGTTCCTTTTCGGGACCGGGTCGTTACATTGAGTCAATAGGATATTCACTACAATTGATCCAAATGGTTATCAATACCAAGACTTCTTCAAATCCTGCATTTGAAGAAATGTTGTAATTGGTACAACAAGAAGGTTTTGAATACATATGGATGCTAGTTTCTCGTGACATGAATTCTCGATTTGATAAATGATCAAAGGATTTTGGACTTAGCCAAAATATCGAGGAGACATGCATTTGCATGAAACTGAGTGGGAGCAGAATAGTTTCCTAAACTTGATATATTTAGATGACATATTTTGAGTGGGAGCTATGGGAGTATTTTCCTAGTCTTATATGTAACTGACATATCTGAGTGGGAGCCATGTGGATGTTATCCATATCTTATATGTGACTAACATATTTGAGTGGGAGCTATATGAGTGTTATCCAGAACTTAATATGTGCATGACATATTTGAGTGGGAGCATGACACATTCTCATATATGGATAACATATTGTGAATGGTGTAGTTGGTGTTAATGATTATTTGAATCTTTCATAAATGAAGATGAATAAGTATTAAGCTTTTAAAATCTATTCAGATAGATTAATGTTTTTAGTAACATTGATTCGGAATACTTTCCTGGATAAGATTCTGAAGGAGTTCAGAATGGGACAAGTCAAGAAGTAGTTCTTACTTGTATATCCAAGAAAGTATCGAGTTAATCTCGGTACAATGACAAATGGTTAAATGAAGGAAATGGATGTGCTAGATCCTCTATGCCTTTGTCATAGTTTCTTTCATGTAAAACAAGAGTTATGTACTCGACGTAATGTGACCCAAGTTCTTAGTAGTAAGAACATGTTGTGATATGATTTATGAGTAAATCATTGAACAAAGAGTTAAGTTTATCTTTCGGTGTCTGGAGAGAACTGAGGATACATCTCAAATTTGTAAAGGATAGTGGACTTGACCATAAATGTTATGCTGGTTCAAGTTCTGACACTAACCTAGAAAATTGACATATCATACTGATGAATGCCTAAGTTCAAAGAAACATGGTTAGACATCAAAGTTGCATACAATGCACTAAGGAATAAGTCTACATTGATGTGGCTGCTTTAGAAGTGGCAAGAGCTATATTCTGGCTTGAGAAGTTCGACTTCTGAATGAGTGAGTTTCAGTGTGCATGACTATGGGAAAGTTCACGTGACCCACCGGATGTCATTGCTGAAACACAACAAACGAAGTCTCACTCTACCGCCAAACATATACCTCATCATTATAATGGATAATGAAAGGAATGTCAAACTAGGTGACATTAATGATTTGTAAAAGACATAAGGATCTGAATGGTACCCAGACCGTTGATACAACCTTTTCCACAAGCAAGCATGATCTACAACCATATAGATGATATGGAGTATGATCCACGAAAAAATGCAGCTAGATTATTTGTACTCTAGTGCAAGTGAGAGACTATTAGGAATGTGCCCTAGAGGCAAATAAAATATGTTTTATTCAGCATATTCCATTAGTTCATAATACGTTTGATACAGTGCTATAACTATATTAAGAGGAAACCTTAATACATGTGTGGTATACAAACAACCAGGTGCGTAGTTAACTCTAGTATACTAGTCCATTAGGCAATTGATGATCAAGGTTTCCTGATCATGAGCAATTAAGCTGTTGAAAATGGAGTCATATCATTGGGATAATGATATGATGGACATACACCCACCGAAAGTGTTGCGATGTGATCAAGTCACATAGTTCAACATTGCGATAACTATAACGTAGTGACCAGATCCTTAGACCGTAATGATCATACGTAGTTACTGTCTATTAGGATGCCTTGATTTGCTACCCACCACCTGACTGAAATATGTTGGCCATAAAGGAGTAATTCAGGTATTCCGAATAGATATGTTAATGAGTATGCAAATAGATCAAAGCGGAATTTGTTCATCCGAGTGACGGATAGGTACTCTGGGCCTACTCCGTGATATTACATCTTAAATATTTCAATCATGTGACTAGGTCATGAGGGTTGTAATATCACGGGAACGAGTAAACTTTTTTGTTGAGAACAAGGACGAACTAGGTATATTTGATACCAACGATCAAACCTCGGACAAGAAAAGTACCGCATGACAAAGGGAACAGGCACTCGGTTAACGGATCCAACAACGATTGTAGTTCATTCGATGGAAGCGCAGGGGCTATCAAGGATTGTAACCAGTTCCAATTGATTAGTCATTCATCAATGAGATTGTCTCGATCGTGTCTGCTGTTTCCCAGACCTTAGGGTGTTACACTTAAGGGTATTTGACGCAGTAAGGGTAGATTCGGGATCACCGGAGAAATAAGAGAGAACACCGGAATTGTTCCGATGAAGGCCGGAAGTTGTTCTGGGTATTTTGAAAGGTTCAAAATATATTTAATAATATTTAATATATGTTTTATTATTTAATTATCTGAATTAAATATTAAAATATAATTAAATATAATTAAAAGTGAATTAAAAGGCATATGGGCCTCATATGGCCCATTAGGGGGAGAGGGAGTCCTCCCCCATGGGCCATGGCGCTTGAGGGGGCCCACCCCCCTTATTTGGTGCGCCACCCCCTCCCCTTGGGATTAGTCCCACCCCGGAAGTGGAGGGGGGGTTGCACCCCTCCTTGGCCTATATAAGGAGGGGTAGAGGTTCCCTTTTATTCATCATATTTTTGAGACAAGTTCTCTTCTCTCCCTCCCTCCTTTATCTTTCCTCGAGTGGACTCCCCATGTTTGGAGGCTACACTTGGTTGGGTATTTCTCCACCATACGCACGTCGTCGTGCTGCTGGAATCGGGATCTGAATCCATCTTCTTTCCGCTGCTCTTCTGGTTCGGAGCCCGGAGGGACGTCGGGTATACTGTATGTGTATAATCCCACGAGGCACTACACTTGTGGTGCTACTTTGTCGTCGTGGTCGTATCGTGAGGTCTTCATCGACAACATTCTGATGGGGACGTAATCCCGTCATCGGTCTACAAGGACCGGGTGGCTACAGGCGTCATCGTGGATCAGTGCGGCATCAGGGATTGCCGGTACGACTACATCAACCACGTTCATGCGGGAACGTTTCCCGCTTAACGGACTACATACTGGTATGTGACCTATCTCTGTCCGTTACTTGCATCAGCATAGCATAGGTCTTGGATTTGGGAGTCGTAGGTTAAGAAAATTTTGTGTTTTCTGCCCCGTTCCCCAACAACATCACCATTGATAGGTTCAGATGGACTAGGGGTGCGATGGGTGCTATCAGTTTGGACATCCTCAACAACTTGGATAGTAGCTACGGTGTGGTAGGTAGGAAGGCTATTAACTCTCTCTTCTTCCTCCTTTTCTCTAGCCCATCTCTCTTTATGTTTGCCCAACATCCTAATGTTTTCATTAATTTGCACTTGGATAGCATTCATAGGAGTGGTCTTCCTCTCCTCAGGGGGAGAGGTTCTAATTTTAAGCATCTCAACGTCATGGGCTATATTATCTACCTTGAAAGAGAAATATCTAATTTGTCTAATTTCTCTTCTACACTGTTGTTTAAGGCTTTTTGGGTAGTGATAAAGTCCTTAAGCATGCTCTCTAGTTCAGAAGTGGAGTTTTTGGTGCTAGGATAAGTGTTGTTGTTCCCATAGTTGTTGGATGGGAACGGTCTAGGATTGTTGTTACCAAAATTACTCCTTTAAGCATTATTATTGAATTTTTTTCTAGAGATAAAGTTCACATCTACTTGTTCTTGAGCAACCAAGGAATTTAAAGCAACATCATGAGGATCAATAGGATCTTGCTTAGTAAGTAAAGACATGATCATGTCAACCTTTTCATTAAGAGAGGAGATCTCCTCGACATAATTTGCCTTCTTACCTGTTGGAGATTGTTCGGTGTGCCACTGAGAGTAGTTCAACATCATCTCATCAAGCAGCTTCGTGGCAGTACCAAGTGTGGTTGACATAAAGGTTCCTCCCGCGGCCGAGTCTAACAGATTCCGCGAGGTAAAGTTGAGGCCTGCATAAAAAGTCTGGATAACCATCCAAGTAGTCAAACCATGTGTAGGGCAGTTCTTAACAAGAGATTTCATGCGTTCCCAAGCTTGGGCAACATGTTCATTATCCATGTGCCTAAAATTCATAATGTTACTTCTCAACTGGATAATCTTAGCAGGTGGGTAGTACTTCCCAATAAAAGCATCCTTACATTTGTCCCAAGCATCAATGCTATTCTTAGGTAAGGATTGCAACTACTCTTTGGCTCTTCCTCTCAAGGAGAAAGGAAAAAGCTTTAGCTTAACAATATCACCATCTACTTCCTTGTACTTTTGCATATCACAAAGCTAAACAAAATTATTTAAGTGCAAGGCAGCATCCTCTCCAGCATTGGAGAATTGATCTTTCATAACAGGATTCAGTAAAGAAGGTTTAATTTCATAAGAAGGTGCTGAAGTGGAAGGTGGAGCAATAGGAGTGCAGATAAAGTCATTGTTGTTGTGACTAGTGAAGTCACACAACTTGGTGTTTTCATTGGAAACCATGGTAGCAGTAGGTAATTTTGGTATTTTTGATAAGGGACACAAAAGTAAAAACTAAAAGGTAAACTAACAAGACTAAAAAGCAAAGACAAAAGATAGTGTGAAACTCCCCTATCTTGTAGACTGTAGTCCCCGGCAACGGCGCCAGAAATTAGCTTGATGGCTTCTCGCCCCTCGTTGGTTACCCCAAGTGGAAGGTTTGAGATGTAGATAGTGGATAATTTCCCTCAGTGAAGATACCAAGGTTATCGAACCAGTAGGACTCGCAGAGATACAAGTAGGTGACAACGGCGCCAGAAATTACTTCGGGCACGAGATTTGACGTGGACCTGCACACATCAACAAATAACTTTGCTCCCAACAAGTACAGAGGAGTTGTCAATTCCTCCGGCCTTTCTGTTCACAAAGGATCAGGCAACTGAAGTTAAAGACTAAAAGTAAGTTGAGGGTGCAAACAGTGGTGGAAATATGGACCGGGGTCCCATCACTTTCACTAGTGATGTCTCTCTCCCAAAAGAAGATAAAAGTGCTAGCGAGGTAAACAAATCATAGTTGGGAAATTAACAGGATTATAAATGCACCGCAATGCTAACTATGCTACAAAATAAAGGAAGAGGCTCAAAAGCATGGGCAGTACGCCAAGGTAAGTAGACCGAAATCCATCTGCATCTACTAAGAATCATCCACCTTGAGATATCTATCCAAAACATCTCGCTAGTATTAAGTTGCGAATCCCACCCAAAGTGTAAATCCAAGGCAATATACAACTGCATTAAAAGAACTTTGCATAAAGTAAACAATCCTTGAACTCGCAAGTACAAGCACCGTTGTTTTATCCCTGGTGGCAACAACACATCCCCTAGTCTCATGTTTCTGTCACTCAAGCTAGACATCAGGGGGCTGAACCCACAATCAAGCATAACGCTCCCTCTTGGAGTTGCAACAAATCACTTGGCCAAAGTAAAATACGACAACGGAGAACATGCAAAAATTACTCAAGAACTCAAATATAAAAGAGAAGAACCAAATATATTAATCATCAGAATCTTAACAAAGTCTCATAATCCATCAGATCCCAGCAAACTCAGCATAGCAACAACAGAAAATTACATAGGTGCATCGATCATGTGGGGAAGCTCACGAGGTTTCGAAAGTGAAGCACAAAGAGGGGAGGAGAACATCACATATCTACTGGTCATGGACCCATGGTCCAAGGGGGACTACTCATGGCACATCCGGGAGGCGTCCATGGGGGTGGATGGACTCCCGGAGCTGGTTCCTCCTTCCGGCAGGGTGCTGGGGCAGCTTCTCATGGCAGCGTCGATCTTGAAACGGCGGCGGCAGCGGTACAGAGAGGATATGGGAAAAAGAACTTCAATATTAGGGGTTTCCTCCGCGAGGGCAATATATAAGCGAAGGGGGGCACCGAGGGGGTCCACCAGGGATCCAGGAGGCTCCCTGGTGCGCCTCCCCTTGGGGCCGCGCCACCAGGGCGCCTGGAGCCTTGGTGGGTCCCCTCCTTCCATATTTTGGTGATTCCAGAAGCTTCCTCTCCGCTGATTTTGTATATATTTTTTCCGGAATTTTTGGGGCACTTTAAGTATCGGGAAAATATGAAATACAAAAACAGCAGAAAACAGGAACTGGCACTGTGGTGCACTGAGTTAATAGGTTAGTCCAAATATGATCAAAAGTGTAAGAAAGTTCATCTAAAACATGGCAAAGTCACACAAATCATGCATGGAGCAAGCAGAAATTATAGATACGTTTGGGACGTATCAACATCCCCAAGCTTAATTCTTGCTCGTCCTCGAGTAGGCAAATGATAACAAGCATATTCTGTGGTGACATGCCACACAACCATATAAGGACTTTTAAGTAAATCAATTAAAGCATGCAATTCAATTCAAGTCTTAAAAAGCAAGAGTCTATATTAGCATTGACACAAGCAACATAAGAACAAAGGGTGCAAGAGCTCTCGCTGTCCGTGACTCGAATGTCTCCAGATGGTGTTTGCGTGCAAGAAGTGGGATAGGGAAAAGAGAGTTTTTTTTAAGTTGAGAACTGTATCTACTAAAGTTTCACACTTGGTCTCCTTTGGATTCTTATCTGGACTAGTCCCCAGACCACTAGCCAGGTAGAAGTCAAACTGATCAACTCCCTTTCGATATTTTGAGCACTCATGCAATGGATGAGCGTGAGCAAGAAATTTGACACCTAAACGTCGAAATAGAAAGAAGGTGGAAGAGGAAGACAAAAAGGTGTGAAAGGCTCACATCAATGAGGACAATCATAGGCAAGGGAAGGCCATATGATAGATATGATGTGAGGAGTAGGGATTGGCATGCAACGGATGCACATATGAGCTAGAAGCTCTCCAAGGGAACTAGTGGGGGTGCATCGAACTTGCTTGCTCAAGAAGACCTAGAGCTCATTTGAGGAGGCTCGTCATTGGAATATACAAGCCAAGTTCTATAGTGTGAAGGGTCCCCACATAGTTATACGCATGTATGATGATATCTATGGAGTACAAGGTATAGAGGATGAATTACTAGTGTGGATCTCTCAAAAGGAATAGTAGTGTGCCCCCTTCTCTCTTTTTATTTTTTTCTTTTTCTCTTTTTCTATTTTTTGTATTTTTTTGGTGGCCTCAATGGCTCTTTCTATTTAACTCTCATTTGTCCTCTTTGGGATCTTTTGATTTTGTCCTCTTTGGGATCTTTTCCTCACTTTAGGGGCAACACTCTATATTTTACAAGAATATAGGAGATCTTTCACACTTTACAAAGGTACTCACATAAAGAAGATATAACTATCATGATGCAAATGTATGTCTCTGCTAGGGTAGCAGGATATGCAATGATACTAGCGCGTCATGTAGCAATGATTAGGGCAAGGCCAAATAGAATGCGGCTCATTGTTGAAGCAAGTGGCATGTATGACATGAAGATCAAGTCATGAGAAGGTGGATGTTGCATGGCAATGTATCTCGAAAAGGCTATGGAAATGCCTTGATCGGTAGGTATGGTGGCTTTTTTGAGGAAAGATATAAGGAGGCTTATGATGACAGAGCGTATCATTCCAAGGGTTTGGATGTACCGGCGAAGTATGCGCCAACTCTCGAGGTGAGAAAGGGCAATGCACGGTACCGAAAAGGCTAGAAAAATATGGGTGGTGGAAGTGTCAACTTTTGAATACTCACATTAGTCCGAAGAACTCATGCACTTATTATCGGTAACTCTCAATCTAATCAGGAGGTTCACAAAGAGACAAGTACCCCGAGGAGGAGTGTATGGGGGTTTGGTAATCCTAGCGCATCCTCGACTCATGGTACGTGAGTGTACTCTAATATTCGAACCCTCCAGAGATTAGTGATCAACTAGGGGTTTTTGTTTTAGAAAATCTCATGGATTACCCAAAATACGACATCTATCACTAATAGGCTAAAGCTCTTGACACCATAAGTTCAAACATTACTCAAGTCAATACCTCAAAACTATTGCAAGTTACTACTACAATGAGCATAGCAACTTCAACTACCTACTTTCTAGTCAAGACACAAAACTCAGTGCAACAGGCAAACTCTCTAACAAGATAGACATGCAAACTATAGAAAGTTCAAGCCTGAGACAAGACAAAAGCTCCAGAGAAACTCTAAAGAACTACAACTAAACAGGGCAGCATCTAAGAAAAGATAAAGAACAACTCATAGAAAATAAATAAGCATGCAAATCCTATGAGGTGTTCTAGTTTAAGCGGAGTGTGTTTCTCTCCCACACAAAAGTAAGCTGGGGTCTAACTTGTTACTACCACAAAGAAAGCAAAAGAAACCTAAGAAAAGTAAAGAAACTGTGCTGTCAGGGGTATGACCCTCGGGTAGGGTCACCCAGGAGAAACAATTCATCAAAGCAAACATCACCGACCCAATGGTCGCCGATCTAATCAAGGCCAAGCTAATCAAGACAAGACAAGAAGTGGGCCGAGCTGTTCAGGTCGGAGGCCAATTGCTCGGAGACAGCGCAATCGGCTTCACCTGAGATCGGCTCGGCAAGAGAAGGCAAGGCAACCTTCGACCTGAGTCCCAGGTCGGACGTCCAGTAGAAGAGCATTCAATGCGCAATCCCACAAGATCCGGGCTCAGAGGCGTGCGGTCTCCCGCAGCAAAGATCACGCGGACAAGTCTACATGGCCGAGCCACCAACTACACTGTTCATCACATCATCCCTACACCTAGAGGCATGGAGAGCCGCGGAGCTACCATGTGTCAGCTGGAGAGCTCACGTCCTGAGGGCCCCAGTAGCTCGGAGACTGACTGCTGGGTCCTCCCCACGGTACATTTACCTTTGTACCCTGGGCTCGGCCTATAAGAGCCCCGGGTACCCCTCATGTGTGAGGGACGGAAAACCATAGTTATTGCACTTCCACCAACCTCAGAGAGAGAGCAAGGAGAGAGCAGTGACCAGAGGCCCTCTTCTCCTTCCTCTCACCCAGCTCATGGAGCATTCATTGTAGCCAGATTTATTTCTTATAGTTAGCTCTGCAGGACTAGGGGTGTTATCTCTACGGAGAGCCCCAAACCTAGGTACATCGCAGTGTCTCATTGTGTTGTCCCCATTCTCGCTTCCGGAACCATCGATATCAACCTCGGTCTTGTCTCTCTCTTTAGCCATCCCCATGGCATCTGCCGTTACCAAACCTGGTGCATGGATTGACGAGCTACCAGCAGTACTGTGGAGTTTGCGGACTACACCGAACCGTTCAACTGGATTCACTCCCTTCTTCCTCGTATATGGTGCGGAAGCAATCATTACCTCTGGTATTGAGGTTGACTCACCTTGCCATGCCATGTACACAGAGGCAGAAGCCAAGGAAGCGCGAGAGGATGGTGTTGATCTAAGAGAAGAAGCATGCCTCCTAGCCTTGTCCAAGTCGGCAATATACCAGCAGAAGCTGAGGCAGTACCACAACAAGAAGATCCGTCCCCTAGATTTTCGCGAGGGTGACTTGGTGTTGCGCCGAATCCAAAAATCGGATGGAAAGCACAAGTTATCCTCCCCTTGGGAAGGTCCATTTGTCGTCATTCGAGCTCTCAAGAACCATGCATACTACCTCATCGACTGCAGAAAGCCGACCCGATATGTGGATACTTCAGGACAAGAAATGGAGCGTCCCTGGAACGCCGAGCAGTTGTGCCCATTATACAGTTGAGCGGTATCGATGTACTCCCCTTTGCAATTTAATTAATGAGAATGGTCATGCATCCTTGGGATTGCATTCGGCAGGAGCTATAAAACTTTGTGTATTCATGTCCCAGTCCCAAGGTCGGCGAAAGAGGACCAGGGGACTGGTCGGTTGCCCCGAAACAGGTATACTTGAGAAAGAACGAGAAGAGCGATGGGTTTGCAAGGGTCCGTCCGAACTGAATGCAGACCGCAGGTCGGGTGTAATGTCAGGTGGGCGGGGCCGAGCAGAGCTATCAATCGGAAAGTTCGCAATCCTAAAGTATATTCAGATCGGACCTAACCAACAGCGAGCGCCACCAATTGTGACCAGACCGGCTAGCCTATAGTCGATGGGTTGCAATCGGCTCGGTCGTAAAATTTTACCTTCACACAAGAATTGTGAACCTAGAAGTACTTGTCAAAATTTCTTAAAGGTTCATTTTTTCCGACCCAACCACAGACCGCAGGTCGGCTGTTTGTTTGGTAGGAATAGGAACTGAGTAGGAAATCAGGCAAGGAAAAAGGTAATCGGTTCGAAAAATGCGAAGGCAAGAGAGCATGCGTAGCTAGAAAAGCAAACGAAGTTCACAAGCAAGCATGGCCGATAGGCCGAATGTTAAGTCATTACATGAAAGTGGCCCTCGCCGGGCGCACTTGGAATTTAACGCAAAGTGTTTCTTAGAACCAAAAGCAGGAAAGATAGGGCGCGCCAAGCTCAGGCAGTCGGCGCGTCAGGAGCAGCAGCAGATGAAGTAGCCTTCAGAGCAGGCGGAGAGGGAGTGATCGGAGCAACAGTAGTGGAACCTTCGGGAGTTGGAGTGGTCGGCTCGACGCTGGCAGCACCTCCCCGAGCTAGAGTGGTCGGCTCGGCTCTGGCAGCACCTCCTAGAGTTGGAGCAGTGGGGGCGGTGTCGACAGCACCTCCCAGAGAAGATGTGGCAGTGGCCTCCGGCTGAGTGCTCGGCAGAGCATGGGTGCCGCTCTCCGAGTGCTTGTCAGAGGAGCCCTCGCCTTTTTCTTCATCAGCGTCCTATTCATCATCATCAACATAGCGTGAGGAGCGGTAGCTTTCACCCCGAGCTTGACGAGCAGTCCGAGTCTGGGTGTCCTCGCTGCTGATGTATAAGAGATCACTGAGCTCCTGCAGGGGGACCGGAGAACTTTCGTCATCAAAATATGGAGTAAACTCCACCAAGTCCATGGCTAAGGCGAGCTCGGCAGCAACTTCGCCGATCTGCGGCTAGGCCTCACCAACGGCATCATCCGACTGGTCCCGCAGAGCATGAACAAGATCCATATCAACGGTGGGATACCAGCTCTTCACAATAGCAAGTGAGGCTTGCACACCAGCTCGGAAAGATGAATCAAGCATAGCACCGAGCTGGCGAGGAGCAGCCTTAAGATTCCGAGCAACATCCTCATTGGTCTAGCAAGCAATTGGCTTGGTACGGGATTGTAAGAGAATATTATTCAATTTTTGAACTCCAGCCTTGTAAGTGCACAAGGCACCCTTCACATGAGGCATTCGAGCATCCAGAGCCATGACGAAATCTTTGGCATTCCAGCCGGCGTCAGGAGCAACCACTTCAAATCGCACAAGGCGGGCTTCAGCAACAGCTTTTTCATCAATTGGAGTGGAATTAGGCCAGACGTCTGGCAAAAGAGCAGTCGGAAGGAAATGAGGTCGGAGAACCATAACATCAGATCGGGATAAAGGAAAAAAGCAGGGAAGTAAAAATACCAGCAAGAGCAATGTCCACTGGTGGAGGCAGGCAAGGGAGAGGTCACACTTGGCTTGAGCAGCTCGGATTTGATCTTGGTACTGAGCATCCACATCCTCGCAGCGTTTCACGGTTGCATCCCTTTCTTTCAGAAGTTGGCCCTCAACTTCTTCCCGAGCATCCAATAGCCGCTGTAGATCGGCAGCATGAGCAGCTTTGACGGCAGCAATGTCGCTGGTCAGTTTCTGGACCTGGGCCTAGAGTTCGGTCTCATATTGGGACAGTCGGGCGCATTCCTCCTTGGTCCCCTCGAGCTGGTTGTTATTTTCACCGAGCTAAGTTTCCAGCTCGGCAGTTATCTTCTTGGCAGCATCCAGCTCGGAGGCATGAGCAGCAGCAGCTAAGGGAAATAATACAGTCAAGATAGGTCGACAGTAGAAGTTGGGAGAAAAAAATGTTGGAGGCACAAGTTACCTGTCAGTTCTTGCATCTTCGCAGCTTGAGTTTCAAAAGTTTTCTTCAGAGCAGCCACATTCTGCTGGCTCGTAATATAAGCGTTCAGCAGGTCGTCAAAAACAGCCTGACGCCTGTCGCATATGGCCTGAAAAGTGGACCGATCAGACCTAAAACAAAGAGCAAGGAACAAAGAAGAAGATCCGAGCTGATTGCACGCAATCAGCCCGAATCTCGGGGACTACACCCAGTGGGTGCGCTGACGCGCCCCCACTAGAAGAAAAACTCACCATTAAGGAACTGTTGGGTGGCTACAGTGGCAAAGTATTTGATCTGGGAGGCCATGCCCGCGAGTCGGTGTCGAAGATGAGCGGGCATCTGGTCCTCGGATCCAGCAGGAGGAGGAGAGGTGTGGCTAGCAGAGGGCCGCACAGGAGACACATCGAAAGCACCAGCGTATGCCTGCCGGAACCGGTCTACTCGCGAGAGCGGACCAGTTGGCGGCTGGCACACGATGGCACTAGAGGATGGAGGGGGCACAGCGATACTTGGTTCGACAGTAATAGGGAAGTAAGGGGAGGAGTTACCTCAGAAGCGGCCGGGTCGGCATTGGCAGCAGTAGGGCTCGCCGACCTAGCCGCAGGAGAGGCAATCGCAACAGTGACCCGAGTTGAAGAAGCCCCGGGTGGAGCAATATCCATGTCGTCCAAGTCTACGGTTGGCACGGCAGAGTGCGCGACCCCAGATGGGTCGACGAGGAGAGGCTCAACAATGGCAGCTGCCGCAGGAGCAGTCGGACCTGTGGCAGCAGCAGAGCTCAGAGGCACAGTGGACCGCACTTGTTTGGCGACAGCAGCAGCCTTCAGTTTCTTTGTGCGCTCGGCCTTGGAGGTGTCGGCGGCAGCTCTCTTCTTCGAAGGGGCGGGAGCAATAGAAGTAGTGGAGCCAGCAGGAAGAACAGTGGAAGGCGCTGTCGAAGCCACCACAGGAGCAACAGGGGAAAGAGATCGGACAACCCTGCACATTGAAGAACAAGTTAAAAGGAGATATCGGGCAAGATTAAAGAAAGGCAAAAGCAAAGAGAAATACCCAGCAGCTCGGGGAGGATGAGATGAAAAGTTGGCCATGGAGAAGGTCGGGCAAGCGATATTGAGAGGAATGACAATTAGCACTGGGCCTGAAGACTGGGGTGCTGTCGAAGCAGGGGTCGGACGTTTCGGGGCAGCTCCAGGTCTCTTCTTGGGGACCTTGGAGGAACCGGCAGCGTCATCATCAGTCCGGGGGCGTTTTCCCTCCGCCACCGTCTGAGAAATTGGCTCGGATTCTGCACCGTAGTCACCAGGGGCATCAGAATCACTACTCCAGTCGGCCATGAAGCGTTTGATGGAAGAATCAGACTCACCCTTCTGTTTGAGCCCGAGCCCAAACGAAGAAGTTCGGGCCTCAGTCTCGGAGTCCGAGTCGGCCACAAGCTCTAAATCCTCAGAGTCCTCCTCGGCACGATTGGGGTGGTAGAGAGAGAGGGCTGACCATCTTGAATGTTCCTGGAGGCAATAAATTCCTAGGGAAAGACAGTTTATCAGAACCAAAACAGAGAGGCAGAGTAAAATCTGAAGGAGATCGGAAGACCGAGCATACCACGGGAGGAGGTCGGGCACGGCTGTACACCCGAACTGCGAACGCGAACTCCGACAACCTTGAGATCGGTGAGTGTGTTCAGCCGATAAAGGAGATCAGCTTCCTCCACGTTGAAGGTGGAGATGCGGGTGGGATCGAGCCTCCCGGGCATGTCACAGAGGCGGTGGCAGCGACGCTGCAGAGGAAGCACTCGGCGGCAGATCCAGCTGGCGACCAGGTCAGCGGGGCGCAGTCCTTCACCCATCAGCTCGGCGATCCGAACCATTTGCCGGTCTAGATAGGTATCACCATCACTAGGCTTCTCCGACCAGTTGTGTTTGCTCGGAGGGGGTAGAGCAAATTCTGGCAAGTTGAGCAGATCTTGATCTTTGGGAGAGGAGACGTAGAAGAATCCCATTTGCCAGTCCTTGATAGACTGCGGGAGACTGGGGTGGGTATAGAGGCCGGACTTGCGCATGTATATGACAACATCTCCGTACTCGGCCATCACCTTTGTCTCCTCCTTCTTGCCGGTTTTGGGATCGATGGTGAAGACCCCGGTTCCGACCCGGAAACTGCGAAAATTAAAAAGCCTGCACCACAGGCCAACAAAAGGCATCACCCCAAGGTAGCCCTCGCACAGCATGACGAAATCCGAGAGGAGCATCACGGAGTTTGCGCCGAGGTGGTGGGGTCGCAGCCGGTAGAAGTCGAGGAAGTCGCGGAAGAACTTGCTCACAGGTAGCCCGAAGCCGCGGTCAAAGTGGGAGAGGAAGACCACCCGTTCACTGGGCCGGGGCACGGGCATGAGCTCCGGTCTGGGGACGCGGAAGTCGAGGTTCCTCGGAAGCTTTCAAGCGCGGCGGAGAAGCAAGATCTGCATCTCGTTCACGTTCGAGACTTTCCAGGCGCCTCTCTGGCGAGCGGCGGCAACATCATCCCCCATGGAGGAATTTGACTCCGTGGTGGGCGGCAGCGACGAAGAAAAGGAGGAGGACGGCGGAGGCGGATGCGGAAAGAACCGGGAACCAAGACCCCCAATGGAGGCAGAGTGGATGGCGGTGTTGGCGGCGGTGAGCGACGACGAGAGAGCCGCGGAAGCAGATCCACTCATCGGTGGTTGCAACAGCAGCAGTGGAGCGCATGGCGAACGGCGGCGGAGGCGAAGAGGAAGAAGGCGAGGAAGAAGAAGAAGTGGGCGAGGGGCGCCACATCCCCTTCCCCCGGGCTATTTTAATGCCAGCGGGGCGGTAGTGGGATCCGGTGCGCCGAGCCGGCAGTTGCGTGTGGCCGCGTGTATGTCCAGCACGGGGCAGTTTGAAGCACAGAAGATCCGGCGGACAAGACGGGACGTGCGCGCGTGGATCGAGGTGGCAGTTATGTCACGTCCATCATGGCACGTCGTCCCGTATTCGTCGGCGAATTCGAAGCGGCAAGTTCGGTCAACATCCCGGTCAAACCAACCGTTGGCGAGATCGGCGGAGCAGAGGAAGAGGTCGGCAAATATGTCAAGAGCAATTGTTCGAGCACGAGCTGTGTTGGATCAGCGAAGATACGTCCGAGCAAATCGAGAGCGATCCAAGCAGATCAGAAGCAGTCTGAGCAGATCGATACTACTCCGAGCAGAGGAGACACAAGTCAATATAGGAACCTGTGCAGGCCCCGCTATCATTTGGATCGGCGGGACCACCGCAGCTTTAGGGGATACTGTCGGGGGTATGAGCCCCGGGTAGGGTCACCCAGGAGAAACAATTCATCAAAGCGTAGATCACTGACCCAATGGTCGCCGATCTAATCAAGGCCGAGCTAATCAATACAAGACAATAAGTGGGCCGAGCTGTTCAGGTCGGAGGCCGATTGCTCGAAGACAGCGCAATAGGCCTCACCTGAGATCGGCTAGGCCAGAGAAGACAAGGTAACCTCCGACCTGAGACCCAGGTCGGACGTCCAGTACAAGAGCATTCAATGCGCAATCCCACAAGATCCGGGCTCAGAGGCGTGCGGTCTCCCTCAACGCAGATCACACGGACAAGTCTACAGGGCCGAGCCACCAACTACACTTTTCATCACATCATCCCTACACCTAGCGGCATGGAGAGCCGCGGAGCTACCCCGGGTCAGCCGGAGAGCTCACGCCCTGAGGACCCCAGCAGCTCGGAGACTGACTACTGGGTCCTCCCCACGGTACATTTACCTTTGTACGCTGGGCTCGGCCTATAAGAGCCCCGGGTACCCCTCCTGTGTGAAGGACAGAAAACCATAGTTGTTGCACTTCCGCCCATCTCAGAGAGAGCAAGGAGAAAGAAGTTACCAGAGGCCCTCTTCTCCTTCCTCTCACACAGCTCATGGAGCATTCATTGTAGCCAGAGTTATTGCTTATAGTTGGCTCTGCAGGACTAGGGGTGTTATCTCTACGGAGAGCCCAGTACCTGAGTACATCGCAGTGTCTGATTGTTCTTGTCCCATTCTCGCTTCCGGAACCATCGATATCAACCTCGGTCTTGTATCTCTCCTTAGACATCCCCTTGGCATCTACAGGTGGAAATAAAAGGACGTCCCAGAATAATTGGACAAGAGGGCTCACACTCAATGTCCATAATAGTAAAATCAATGGGAACATAGTTGTCATTGACAATGATAAGAACATCATCGATCTTCCCCAAAGGTTTCTTTCCTAAACAATCGACAAGACGAACACCAAAAGACCAAGAATCAAAAGGGTTCAATTCAAGCATATCATACATTCTTTCTGGCATAACGGAGATACTAGCTCCAACATCAGAAAGAGCAAAGCAAGACAAGCTATTCAATTTTATTTTAACCATAGGATCCAACCATCTTCTTGATTCCTAGGTATGGAGGCTTCTACTCTAAGCTTCTCCTACCTAACTTTGATTAGAGCATTGGTGATATGCTGTGTGAAGGAAAGATTAAGTGTGCTAGTGTGGGGGTCTCTAGACATCTTTTGTAGGAAACCAATAAAATCAGGTAAGGTGCAGTTATCAAAATCTAGATCGATCACTACTATCTATCAAGGAGGTAGTGATATCATTTAGGCTCACTTTTTTGATGGCCTATATGTTCATAGAGGTTTCTTCATCTATGGTTGAGGTGGTAGCATCACCATTGATAGGTCCAGGTGGACTAGGGGTGTCATGGGTGCGAACAGTTTGGACATCTTCAACAACTTGGATAGTAGCTACGGTGTGGTAGGTAGGAAGGCTCTTAACTCTCTCTTCTTCCTCCTTTTCTCTAGCCCATCTCTCTTTAAGTTTGCCCAACATCCTAATGTTTTCACTAATTTGCACTTGGATAGCATTCATAGGAGTGGTCTTCCTCTCCTCAGGGGGAGAGGTTCTAATTTTAAGCATCTCAACATCATGGGCTATATTATCTACCTTCAAAGAGAGACTATCTAATTTGTCTAATTTATCTTCTACACTCTTGTTGAAGGCCTTTTGGGTAGTGATAAAGTCCTTAAGCATGATCTCTAGTTCAGAAGTGGGGTTTTTGGTGCTAGGATAAGTGTTGTTGTTCCCATAGTTGTTGGATGGGAACGGTCTAGGATTGCTGTTTCCAAAATTACTCCTATAAGCATTATTATTGAAGTTGTTTCTAGAGATAAAGTTCACATCTACTTGTTCTTGAGAAACCAAGGAATTTAAAGCAACATCATGAGGATCAATAGAAGCTTTCTTAGTAAGTAAATACATGATCAAGTCAGCCTTTTCATTGAGAGAGGAGATCTCCTCGACAGAATTTACATTCTTACCAGTTGGAGATCTTTCGGTGTGCCACTGAGAGTAGTTCAGCATCATCTCATCGAGTAGCTTCGTGGCAGTACGAAGTGTGGTTGACATAAAGGTTCCTCCCGCGGCCAATTCTAACAGATTCCGCGACGTAAATTTAGGTCTGCATAAAAAGTCTGGATAACCATCCAAGTAGTCTGTTGACACCGATTTTTGGCACGACAATAAACCTATATAAGATGACCTCAAATGAATAAGTGCTTTACATGAAAAAGTTGGGTATTGTCGATGTGAACAATTTTGTAGTTCGAGCCATCGTCATACGATTCCATCTCAAGGGCCGAAACTATGTTCCGGGCAACTAGACTATGGCATTCAGTGCACTATTTGGCTAATTGCGCCCTCAAGATGGACTCAAATAATGAAATTTATACATCTATTGGCTTCGCCTAGTCAAGCCGGTCGATTTTGACACTTGAATCGCCCGAATCGGAGTTCGTATGAAGAAGTTATAGCCAAATCAATATAGCACAGCAAAGGAGACCGGTACTACCGGCCGGTACAAGCGGTACTACCGGATGATACGCGAAAAACCTTCTGTAAGAGCCTGGAACAGGGCCGGTATCACCCCGGTTGTTCCGATAAATAATATATACCGGTACTACCGGTCCGGAGACCGGTACTACCGCCCGGGTACGCGAAAAAACCTTCTGTTGATGCCCGGAATCGAGCCGGTAGAACCCCGGTTGTTCCGGTAAAAATTCATATATACCAGTACTACCGGTCCACTACCGGTCGACCGGTACTACCCGTCCACTACCGGCCTACCGGTACTACCGGTCTGAGAGAGCGGTACTACCGGTCTGTGCGCAGATTCGTGCAGATTTTGGAAAATCCGAGTTTGGCTATAGTTTTTGGCATTGTGACGGGAATCCAAGTCTGTGTCTTGCAAGGGAAGTCCAACCCCCTCATATATAGATGAGGTGACGGCCGATTGAAACAACACACAATCGCAAAACACAACAAACCCTATCTTTACATCTAATCTACCGCGTTCTTTCTTCTCGTTCTTCGTCTACTCTTGTTCTTGCAGGAAGACGAATCACGGAGCTCCAGGGGCGTCCAGGACAACCTAGGGCAGCCAATCGTCGCCGAGTTCTCTGACGGGGTCCCTCCCGAGGGCTTGGGGCGTCTTGTTCAAAAAGAGCCAACCGGATTGTCTTGCGTATCGCGCTTCCGGTTGGCCTCCCACGGAGCGATCTGTGGAGTGTTTGTGTAGGGCGCAATTCAGCGTCAACACACTTTTTGGCGACTCTGCTGGGGAAAAGTTGCAAGAAATCATCATCAACCATGTCCAAGTCAGCAGAGATCAACGCTGATAACATCATTAGGCCGAGTCTTGATGAATTATCGGAGGAACATCGCCAAGCATATGAAGCGATCAAGAAGCAGCGCAAGGAGCAACGCATTGAAGCTTATGAAGCGCTCATGAAGCAGCACGAGGAGGAGGATATGCAAGCGAGTTTGGATAAAGATCGCCGAGGCAACATCACTCCGGTTGGAGAAATCAAGCTCGGAGAAATCAAGCTCCCTCCTCTCGAGGCAATCTAGAAGAAATCACTGTGAGTAAATTTTTTACTAAAGAGCAACTCGCTGTGATTGAAAGTTTGGTTAGCAAGGGTAATGATATGGCGTATAATGTTTTCATAGAAAATAACAATGCTCAGAAAAATACGACTCCATCATCTAGTAATAAAGTTGGTGTGTTCATTAGCCCAGAAAAAACTAATCCAACCTTATCCTAGCCAAACCTATGCAACAATATTATAATATGTCGATGAATTCTTATCCTAGCCAAACCAATCAACTTGTGACTGCACCTACCTACCCTAACCCTATTCTGAGTGCAACCGATTCGACGCCAATGCCGAATTACTTTGCAACATCACCTATAGGGGCAGGCACGTTTTGTCTTCCGCCGAACTATAGTTCGGCCCCCATAGCACAAGTTGCACCAATAGCTAGTACACAAGTTGCTCCTATACCACAAGCATTGACACCTACCACAGATCCTATTTTAGCCAAGCTAAGGGAGGATTTGCATAAGATGTTTCAAGATACTTTCGGAAGCGAGCCAAAAGTAAAAAGTAGTGTATATCAAAAGCCTTATCCCGCACACTTCGATGCAGTGTTGTACCCTCAAGGTTACAAGGTTCCTGATTTTGTTAAGTTTAGTGGAGAGGGTACAAAAACAACTCGGGAGCATGTTAGTAAGTATTTGGCACAGTTGGGTGAGACCGGTTCCATAGAAGAATTGAAAGTTCGTCTATTTCCCCTATCTTTAACCGGCACCGCTTTTTCATGGTTTTCTACTTTCCCACATGGCTCTATTCTTTTGTGGTCACAATTAGAACAGAAATTTCATGATCATTTTTATAGTGGCGACAATGAGCTTAAGTTGTCACATCTTACATCGGTTAGGCAAATACATGATGAATCGGTCACTGATTATGTCAAAAGATTTAGAGATATAAAAAACCGATGCTATAGCCTAGTGATAACTGAGAGAGATTTGGCAGATTTGGTTCTTAATGGTTTGAAACCCCACATCAAAGAGAGGATAGAAAGTTATGAGTTCTTAAATATTAACCAAGTTTTGCAGAAAGCTTTGGCCCAAGAGAGCCGAGTTAAAGAGGTTCATAAATCAACAACCGACCGTCCTAGGATGCATATGGTTGACTACAATGATGATAATTCGGATGATGAGGTTGATGTCTATACCACTGAGTTTGTTTGGTCATCAAAGGCCAAACCTTACTCGTGCAATGCTCTTAAGCCGATTCGTAAGAATCGTGATGAGGAGATGAAGTTTACCTTTGACATAGCCAAGTGTGATAGGATATTTGATGCTTTGTTACAAGATAAAATGATTAGAATATCTCACACTTTACCGCCGTTTGAAGAGCTAAAACGGCATGCTTATTGCAAATATCACAATTCTTTCTCACATGCTACTAATGATTGCAATGTTTTCTGGAGACATATACAATCGGCCATTAATGAAGGACGATTGAGTTTTTCTGAGATGAAGGTTGACAAGCAACCCTTCCCGATGAACACCATAGACTTGGAAGGAAAAAAGGTGTTGATTCGGCCTGATATAGCCGAGTTAGCCAACAAGAATAACGTAGTCATTGGTGAGTCCAGAAAGGAAAATGAGGACAACAGGAACTCGGGAAGACAGGTTGTGCTTGACAAGAAACCCGATGGCAAGGAAGTAATAAAGATCACCATAAAAAATCCTACGCTCGGGGGGAAACCACAAGTGCAAGAGGATGCTCATGATAAATTTGTCAAACCCAAGAATTCAGAAGTTGGCAAGGGGAAAAGGAATGAAGCTAGGCGCAAGCGAATCAAGCCAACTTTTGATATGTTGCTATCCAAGTATGCCAATCAAGTGGCCGGTTCTATCTCTAATCGGCCATCAACTTCAAAGCGTTCAAGATCACCTCCGCAAGAAAGTCGACGCTATGCAAGGCCATATGGGTCATCACCACCCCTCTATGCGCCATATTACATGGGAGGCTTCAACGGTGGTTGGGGCAGCCGCCAATGGGTCCTTATGCTTTTTATATGGGGTGGGCAGCACCTAATAGGCTCACTCGTGGGAGGTTTTCTTATTCTTCAAAAGGCCATTTTAATCAAGGTGATAGTCGGCCATCGCAAGGTTTTCCGAGCAAAGTCAATAAAAAAGTGTGGCGTGCTAAGTCACATGGTGCGGAAATTTTAGAATCTGACAAGCGTAAAGAGATCCAAGGGCCGATTGTTGATAATCTGGCTAATTCTAATGATGACATTGTTGTTGCTCAGCAGAATTCCATGGCTAATGATCATGAGTCTAGCACAAGCACGGCCAAGTACAGGGATCCCAAATATGCTCAACCTAAGTGGTGTCCTCCCGGTTTAACTAAGACCATGAAGAGGAGATTGCAACGTATGAAGAACCATGAGAAGGTGGAGAACGAAAAGGAGAAGCAAAAGGACGAATTAATTAATGGAATTCGGCCCATGGTACCTGCAAAACAAATATGGAGGCCTAAAGAAAAGGAAAACACAAGTGCTTCTACGTTAACTGCAACAACACCTACACCACCAAATAAGGATGATGTTGTCCCTATTACATCGTCCATGCCACTTGTTACGTCTTCTTCAACCGAAGAGACTTTAAGTCCACTATACACCTTAGGAGATGAAGATGATATGGAGGATTATGAATCTGCGCCGGCTCGGGAAGGTATGGATATTAATATGGTGTATTACTTACCTGCCGAATTTCGTGCTGTAGATTAACAAGGAGATGTGGATCAGCTAGATTTTGGTCCTAAAAATGCTATATTTTAGAAGCCAAAAGATCCGGTGAAACATTTGAAGCCGTTATACCTTAAAGGTCACATTAATGGGTCACCGGTTGCAAAGATGCTAGTTGATGGTGGTGCTGTGATAAATATTATGCCCTACACGGTCTTCAAAAGGCTGGGATTACATGATGATGCATTGATGAAGACCAACATGGTGCTTAATGGATTTGAGGGTAAATAAAAGACAGAGGCCAAAGCCGTAATGTGTATGGAACTCACTGTGGGAAGCAAGACTTTGGCCACCACATTCTTCGTCGTCGAAGTGCAAGGTAACTATAATGTCATATTAGGCCGTGATTGGGTTCATGCTAATCAATGTGTGCCGTCCACCATGCACCAATTCTTGATACAATGGGTTAAAGACGAAGTGGAAGTTATTCATGTGGACAACTCGGCTTGTGTTGCTTTGGCCGATGCGTCTATAGATTGGAATCATCCGGATGTTACTTGCTTATCAGGACGTGATCTATCGGAGTTTGATTTCCTTAGTGCTAAAAGGAACGGATTGATACCTATCTCTCTAAAAACCGATTGGTGGTAATCGGCTTCAGAGTACATACTCGTCATCCTAAGCATGCACATGGCCGATAAGTAATTATCGCCCTTAGAAAACATATGGCCGATGGAGTGTTGACATCGTCCTTAGAACAAACATGGGCAAGTTATTTTTCGGCACGCAAGTTTTGCCGAAAAACAGGGGGGCATGTGTTGACACCGGTTTTTGGCACGACCATAAACCTATATAAGATGACCTCAAATGAATAAGTGCTTTACATGAAAAAGTTAGTTATTGTCGATGTGAACAATTTTGTAGTTCGAGCCATCGTCATACGATTCCATCTCAAGGGCCGAAACTATGTTCCAGGCAACTAGACTATGGCATTCAGTGCACTATTTGTCTAATTGCGCCCTCAAGATGGACTCAAATAATGAAATTTATACATCTATTGGCTTCGCCTCGTCGAGCCGGTCGATTTTGACACTTGAATCGCCCAAATCGGAGTTCGTATGAAGAAGTTATAGCCAAATCAATATAGCACAGCAGAGGAGACCGGTACTACCGGCCGGTACGAGCGGTACTACCGGCCGATACGCGAAAACCTTCTGTAAGAGCCCGGAACAGGGCCGGTATCACCTCGGTTGTTCCGGTAAATAATATATACCGGTACTACCGGTCCGGAGACCGGTACAACCGCCCGGGTACGCGAAAAAACCTTCTGTTGAGGCCCGGAATCGAGCCGGTAGCACCCCGGTTGTTCCTGTAAAAATTCATATATACCAGTACTACCGGTCCACTACCGGTCGACCGGTACTACCGGTCCACTACCGGCCTACCGGTACTACCGGTATGAGAGAGCGGTACTACCGGTCTGTGCGCAGATTCGTGCAGATTTTGGAAAATCCGAGTTTGGCTATAGTTTTTGGCATTGTGACAGGAATCCAAGTCCGTGTCTTGCAAGGGAAGTCCAACCCCCTCATATATTGATGAGGTGACGGCCGATTGAAACAACACACAATCGCAAAACACAACAAACCCTATCTTTACATCTAATCTACCGTGTTCTTTCTTCTCGTTCTTCGTCTACTCTTGTTCTTGCAGGAAGACGAATCACGGAGCTCCAGGGGCGTCCAGAACGACCTAGGGAAGCCAATCGTCGCCGAGTTCTCTGACGGGGTCCCTCCCGAGGGCTTGGGGCGCCTGGTTCAAAAAGAGCCAACCGGATTGTGTTGCGTATCGCGCTTCCGGCTGGCCTCCCACGGTGCGAGCTGCAGAGTATCTCCCTCGGCGCCGCGGGTACACGTGGTGTGTTCGTGTAGGGCGCAATTCAGCGTCAACATAGTCAAACCATGTGTAGGGAAATTCTTAACAAGATATTTCATGCGTTCCCATGCTTGGGCAACGTGTTCATTATCCAGTTTCCTAAAATTCATAATGTTACTTCTCAACTGGATAATCTTAGAAGGTGGGTAGTACTTCCCAATAAAAGCATCCTTACATTTGTCCCAAGAATCAATGCTCTTTTTAGGTAAGGATTGCAGCCACTCTTTGGCTCTTCCTCTCAAGGAGAAAGGAAAAAGCTTTAGCTTAACAATATCACCATCTACTTCCTTGTACTTTTGCACATCACAAAGCTCAACAAAATTATTTAAGTGCAAGGCAGCATCCTCTCCAGCACTGGAGAATTGATCTTTCATAACAAGATTCAGTAAAGCAGGTTTAATTTCATAAGAAGGTGCTGAAGTGGTAGTGGAGCAATAGGAGTGCAGATAAAGTCATTGTTGTTGTGACTAGTGAAGTCACACAACTTGGTGTTTTCATTGGAACTCATGGTAGGAACAGGTATTTTTGTAATTTTTGATAAGGGACACAAAAGTAAAAACTGAAAGGTAAACTAACAAGACTAAAAAGCAAAGATAAAAGATAGTGTGCAACTCCCCTATCTTGTAGACTGGAGTCCCCAGCAACGACGCCAGAAATTATCTTGATGGCTTCTCGCCCTCGTTGGTTACCCCAAGTGGAAGGTTTGAGATGTAGATAGTGGCTAATTTCCCTCAGTGAAGATACCAAGGATATCGAAGCAGTAGGACTCGCAGAAATACAAGTAGGTGACAACGGCGCCAGAAATTACTTCGGGCACGAGAGTTGACGTGGACTTGCACACATCAACAAATAACTTTGCTCCCAACGAGTACAGAGGAGTTGTCAATTACCCCGGCCTTGCTGTTCACAAAGGAACAACGCAAGAGATAATGATAGTGGCAACTGAAAGTAAAGACTGAAAGTAAATTGAGGGTGTAAACAGTGGTGGAAATATGGACCGGGGTGCCATGAATTTCACTAGTGATGTCTCTCTCCCAAAAGACGATAAAAGTGCTAGCGAGGTAAACAAATCATAGCTGGGCAATTGACAGGATTATAAACGCAACGCAATGCTAACTATGCTACAAAAGAAACGAAGAGGCTCAAAAGCATGGGCAGTACGCCAAGGTAAGTAGACCGAAATCCATCTGCATATACTACGAATCATCCAGCTTGAGATATCTATCCTGAACATCTCGCTGGTATTAAGTTGCAGATCCCACCCAAAGTGTAAATCTAAAGCAACAGACAACTGCATTAAAAGAACTTTGCGTAAAGTAAACAATCCTTGCACCCGAAAGTACAAGCACCGTTGTTTTATCCCTGGTGGAAACAACACATCCACTAGTCTCATGTTTCTGTCACTCAAGGTAGACATCAGGGAGCTGAACCCACAATCAAGCATAACGCTCCCTCTTGGAGTTGCATCAAATCACTTGGCCCAAGTAAAATATGGCAACGGAGAACATGCAACAATTACTCATGAACTCAAATACAAAATAGAAGAACCAAATATATTACTCATCACAATCTGAACATAGTCTCATAATCCATCAGATCCCAGCAAACTCAGCATAGTAATAGCAGAAAATTACATAGGTGCCTCGATCATGTAGGGCAACTCACGAAGTCTCGAAAGTGAAGCACAAAGAGGGGAGGAGAACATCACATAGCTACTGGTCATGGACCCACGGTCCAAGGGAGACTACTCACGGCACATCCGGAAGGCGTCCATGGGGGTGGATGGACTCCCAGAGGTGGTTCCTCCTGTTGACACCGGTTTTTGGCACGACAATAAACCTATATAAGATGACCTCAAATGAAGAAGTGCTCTACATGAAAAAGTTGGGTATTGTCAATGTGAACAACTTTGTAGTTCGAGCCATTGTCATCCGATTCCATCTCAAGGGACGAAACTATGTTTCGGGCAACAAGATGTCGGGACCCGGGGTTAGCGTATGCAAGCCTCGCTACAACACAATCATATGGAGAGCCTAGAACCGTACCCACTTGTCTGAGCAGACAAGGCCAAGCACAGAACGTTCTCGGAAAGCATCCAACATGAGGGGCATCCCATCCAGGCCGGATGATCAACTGAAATGGGTCCTCATCGTCCGCACACAAGTCTAAATGATATGGGTGGTGAACTCCCATACTCATAGACAAGTCGCCTCAACCATACTATCGATTGTATTATAACCCTTACATAGACTTACTCCAGCCCGATCACTTAGTCGGGGTCTAGGGCGGGCTCGATCATACCACAAAGTGTGCACGAGACAGAGTCTCAGACAATCGCATCGCGATGCCCCAAGATGCGCACATCTAAGGGCCACTTGGTGTATGAAAGAACGCCATCCAGATCACAACTAAGGTCTCGAAAACCCATACTAAGACATGCATGTTATAAACATACACGCATCACACATATCTAGTATGAACAGCAGGTATCATTGCAATTCTCTACAAAGTATATACTTTATTAATAACTCTTATAGAGTGCACACAGAAATCACAAGCATGTGATCCAACATTACAACAGACAAGCGGAAGCAAAGTAGGTCTGAGTACAGACAAGTTTAACAAATGGCTTAGAGAAGCCTTGTCTAAAACAAGCCCTCCACGAGGGAACCAGTCGTCTGACTGGGACTACACTAGCTTGGTCTTGGTCTGAGTCTTCATTCTTCGAGCTTCGGGTAGAAATCACCATCGCGGTCGGTGGGTTCATCTAAAACATAGAATAAGAAAACGTGAGTACAAAGTCGTACTCAGCAAGACTTACATAGGAGCTATACTACTCATGCACATGTATCAAGGTAAAGGTAGGTGGGGTTCACTTACAGAAGTGCCAGCTTTTACTTGGCTAATCCTGAACTACGAGTACCAGACTTGAGGTAAGAAGCGTACACGAGTCCACTACATCTCTTCAACCAATTACACCACTGTGGTGCCTTCCTCGACTTCCCCACGAGAAAGCACGCCATAGCACTCACACTTATCTTGGTGTATTTTAAAAGTATCCAGTTCAAGTTGTCTAATAATCAAGCTAAGCTTTCCAAGCAGTCCTTAACCGCGGACGCGGCTATTCGAATAGTTTTGTTAACCCTGCAGGGGTGTACCGCTACACACACGTGTCATCATTTACCGCCTTTTGCTTGTCACCGTTCAAGAGGTGACAGCGAGGATGCCACCACAACACTTCGCCCACAGCTCCGTTCTATTCCAGAGAGTCGCCTATCTGAGGGGGATCCGTATGGAAGTCCGGCCGAGGTTCCAGTACAGCCTCAAACGATGTGTGCAGGGTCCCAAGCCGGTCTTGAAAAGCCGTTCATCAACTTCGCTGACCGTGCCACAGCCCTACCAGAACTCCGAACTACTGCGACCCTTGGGGTTCGGACGGGGTGAGGTACTAGGATGAGAGGGGTCAGTGAGCCCAATGTGTGGTTGTACTCTTCTTCTTGGATCACTACACAAGAACTCGGACTTAAGGCGGTGTTCAACGAGACAACCCACTGTGTACTCCTACACAGCCTCTCATCGTTCACCTTGTATTAGGGTGGATTCACCAACACAGTTTCACTTTCATCAACACCATGTTCACTATCATCCCGACTCACATCAAAAGCAACCTCATTGTATCACTAAGCATGCAATAACCAGTAACAGTTGCAGGGGCCACATGATATCAACCAACTCCTACATCTACTAGGATTGTGGTTTGCTTACTACTGTGACAAGATGATAGGTCATGCAAAGGATATGGGTTCAACTATGCGGTAGAATCGATACAAGATGATCTCCTAAACATGCATAAGCGAGACATGAGAGGGAAGTGGGATTTTATGGACATGATCAATGGGGGTTTGCTTGCCTTGCTGATGAGGTTCAGTCATGGGGTCTTCAACGAAGGGGGTGATCTCGGTCTCCGGCTCTACTTCTATCAGCAACATGACAATCATAGGATCAACATAATGTACAATGCACAATCACATGAATAAGATTGTAATGGTGATGTTCATGGTACTGATGTGTTGAGCATTCCATTTAAAAGGAGTATATTGCATTTGAAATGCAAATTCAAACTCCATTTGATTTATCGATGAATTTCAAATGCATTTGAATACATGAAAGTTTATTTGAAAAGGTTGATCATGAAGTGATGTGGTATAGTTGAGATAATGTTTCTGATGTGGGGGTGAAACCATTCAAATTAAGTGTGTTGCAAAGTCAATTGCAAAATCACTCCAAATTTGAATTTGAAAAGGATCCATATGCATGTTTGCTACTATTCACCCATTTTAAAATGGTCAAACATGAAAACCATTTGCATATTCATAATCCTTGTATTTTTCTGATAACTTTAGACATATTATTTGTCCAATTTGGAGTTAAAATGAATTAGTTATTGAATTTCAAAGTTTAAAGCATTTTCTGGATTTTTCTGAATTGATTAAATCGATTTAAATCCTTTACTGCGTCAACCTGACGTCAGGGTGACGTCAGGGGGCTGCTGACGCGTGGGTCCGGGCTGTCAGTGGGGGGGGTTAATTAACCCGATTAGTTAAACTAACCAGGGGTTAGTTAGTGGCCTTGGGCCCACGGGCCAGTCTCACCAGGGGGGTCATTAGCACCTAAACTAATGGCGGCCACGTCAGCGCTGCCGGCGACATGTCGACAGCGACATCCGACGCGGCGGCGATCCACTGGACGACGACTCCGGCGACCAAAAGGCACGCCGCGACCACCAATCGAATCCCCGTGCTTGCACACTTCACCCAGGACACGGCAGCATCACCGGGAGGCAACGGGGCGACGCCGGCGAGCTGCTCGGCGACGGCGGAGGCTCGGTTCACGGTGGGCATAGCGATTTAGGCCACGGCTTGGGGGTTGGAGACCACGGGCAAGAAGCTGGGGAGCGTCCGCGTCTGGTGGTGCCATTGGGGGTCAAGGGGGTGCTCCAGAGCGTTGTCGGCGTTGAGCAAGGCGGCGGCGCAGCTCTGTCCTCGGCGAGATCAGAGGCTAGGGCACGGGGAGGAGAGTGGACTAGGGAAAAACGGCGAGAAGCTCACCCCGATTCGAGCAGAGGAGACGGCGGGGTCGGAGGAGGTACGTCGGCGATGAATTTCCCGACGAGGCCTACGGCGGCCGGCGGAGAGTCGGTGATGATTGCGTCATCCACGGGGCGTCCCGGCCCGATTCCAGTCGCGACGTGATGAAGCCGAAGACCCTGAGCACGAAGGACACGTCGGGGGGGCTTGGGGTGGCTTCTGGCGACGGCAGCGCGCGGCGGCGCTCTCCGGTGTGCTCGAGTCGTGACGAAGACGGCGAGAGGAGGCAGGGGAGACGAGCAGCGAGAGGGGGGAAGGTGCGGGGGCTTCTGGGCGTCCTCGTGGCGCGAGGAGAGGGCAGGGGAGAGACATAGGCGACGGGATTGTCGCGGTGGCGTCGTCGGCTCCCTCCCAGCTCGCCACCGAGCTGGTTGAGGAAGACGCCAAGGGGGTTGGGTGGTGGGCTGGGCCAGCTGGGCCAGCTGGGCCGTGGGGCGACAAGTTGGGCCCCTTTGCCCAGGTAAGTTTCTTTTCCGTTTTATTTCTTTTCTGTTTCTTTTCTGCATTATGTTTTGGCACTGCTAAATAAATAGCAAACCATTTTTAAAAATGCTGAAACTTTTTATATGGCCTCATATTATATTAGACTAGCCACTTATAAAGTTTGGCACTTTTTAAAATTCAAAACATTTGAATTTTAAATCAAATAGGGGTTTATTTCATTTTCCAAGGAATTGTTTGAAAATTAGAAAATTCCATGAGCATGGGATTGCTCCCAAACCATTTTTAAAATGATCAGCATCATTTATAGGAATTTTCCAAATACTCAAATGATTTTTGGAAAAAGATTTTTATCTGGCCATTTGAATTAAATTCTCAGGGCTTTTCTTTTCCCCATTTTTGAATTTTCTTTTGAATTTTTGCATGATGCAAAGGGCACAATAAAACCCTAGCACTTACCTAAGTTGGGGTTCTGACAACTCGCCCCCACTCAAAAGAATCTCGTCCCGAGATTCAGAAGTCTGCGGGAGGAAGGAGGGGTACTCGGCACTGAGACGGTCTTCTCTTTCCCACGTGGCTTCTCTCTCAGAGTGGTGTGACCATTGAACTTTCAGAAACTTGATCTTCTTTCGGCAAGTGACACGCTCTGCGGAATCAAGAATACTGACGGGGTATTCTCGATAAGAAAGGTCATCTTGGAGATCAAGCGTTTCATGGTCGACTTCGCGGATGGGGTCCTTGAAGCAACGCCTGAGTTGGGACACATGGAATACATCATGTACCCGGGAAAGGTGCGGGGGTAGTTCAAGTTGGTAGGCAACTTCTCCACGTTTAGCAAGAATGCGGAAAGGTCCGATGTAACGTGGGGCCAACTTGCCTTTGATACCGAATCTTTGGGTTCCCTTCAGAGGAGTAACCCGAAGGTAAGCCTTCTCATCCAGATTGTAGCTTTCTTGCCTATGATGACGATCATAGTAGCTTTTCTGACGAGACTGGGCGGCTTTCAACCGATCACGAACAATGCGAACTTGCTCTTCTGCTTCCTTGATCATATCCGGTCCAAAGAATTGTCTTTCACCGGTTTCTGACCAGTTTAGGGGTGTTCGACATCGTCGTCCATAAAGGAGTTCAAAAGGAGCCATGTTCAGACTAGATTGAAAACTATTGTTATAAGCAAATTCGGCGAATGGAAGAGATTTCTCCCAATTCTTTCCGAATGAGATAACACAAGCTCTCAGCATGTCTTCAAGAATTTGGTTAACCCTTTCGACTTGACCGCTAGACTAAGGATGGAAAGCTGTACTAAAGGAGAGATGAGTTCCCATAGCATGTTGGAAGCTTCCCCAAAATCTAGAGGTGAAAAGGCTACCACAATCAGAATTGATTACGAAAGGAACACTGTGAAGAGACACAATTCTAGAGACGTACAAGTCCGCTAACTGGCTAGCAGTTATAGACTCGCGAACGGGAAGGAAATGAGCAACTTTGGAAAGCCTATCTATGACAACGAAGATGGCATCGTTTCCTTTCTGGGTTTTTGGAAAGCCGGTGATGAAGTCCATACCGACTTTGTCCCATTTCCACTCTGGAATAGGCAAAGGTTGAAGTGTACCAGTAGGTCTTTGGTGTTCTGCCTAATGCAACGACAAACATCACATTCGGCAACAAATCGAGCAATGTCTCTCTTCATCCTAGTCCACCAAAATCTCTGGCGTAGATCTCGGTACATTTTTGTGCTACCGGGATGAATTGAGAGGGGTGTGTCATGGGCTTCTTTGAGGATGAGTTGCCTTAGATCTCTATTCTTAGGTACTACCAAACGATTTCCAAAGAATACCGTTCCTTTACTATCTGTGGAGAAATATTTAGCAACTCCGCTAGCAATGTTCTCCTTGATCCGACGAACACCTCGTGCACGCCTTTGGGCAACTATGATTTGATCCTCAAGGGTTGGTTTCGCCACAAAGTTGAAAAGAGATCCACGAGGAACAATCTCGAGATTGAGCTTTCAAAATTCCTCATGAAGAAGTGGTTGATACTGTTGTAACATGAGGTTGTTACAATACGACTTACGACTTAGTGCATTAGCCATGACATTGGCTTTGCCTGGGGTGTAAGAAATTCCTAAGTCATAATATTTTATCAACTCAATCCAGCGTCTTTGCCTGAGATTAAGATCTGGCTGGGTGAAAATGTATTTGAGGCTTTGGTGGTCGGAATAGATCTCACAACGATTACCAAGGAGGTAATATTGCCAAGTTGTTAGGGCATGAACTACGGCAGCGAGTTCAAGGTCATGGGTAGGATAGTTCTCTTCATGTGGCCGCAACTGGCGTGAAGCATAAGCTACCACATGTCTATCTTGCATAAGTATGCATCCTAACCCTTGCCGTGAGGCATCACAATAGATCTCGAAATCCTTTTTGGTGTCTGGAGGTGCAAGTACGGGTGCAGAAGTCAATCTTCTTTTTAGCTCTTGAAAGCTTTCCTCGCACTTGGGAGTCCATAGGAATTTCTTATCTTTCTTGAGGAGTTCAGTAAGAGGCTTTGCAACTTTAGAGAAGTTCTCGACGAAGCGACGCAATAGCTGGCTAGGCCAAGAAAACTCCTAACTTGCTTGACCGATTCAGGTGGATTCCAGTCAAGGACGGCCTGAACTCTCTCGAGATTCACAGCAATGCCTTTTGCAGAAATCACGTGGCCTAAGTAGGTCACTTCTGGTAGCCAAAATTCACACTTGGAGAATTTAGCATACAGGCGATGCTCTCTAAGTTTCATCAATACCAGCCTTAGGTGTTCGGCATGTTCTTCTTCGTTCTTCGAGTAGATGATAATGTCATCGAAATAAACCACAACAAATTTATCTAAGTACTCCATGAAGATCGAATTCATCATGCGTGAGAAAGTGGCGGGGGCATTGGTTAAACCAAAGGACATGACGGTGTACTCGTAAAGACCATAACGAGTAGTAAAATCCGTTTTGGGAATGTCCTCGTTTCGGATTTTGATTTGATGATAACCTAATCTCAAATCCATCTTGCAGAAGACAGAGGATCCCGCAAGTTGATCATAAAGATCATTGATCCTGGGCAGTGGGTACTTGTTCTTTATCGTCGCTAGATTTAGCGGGCGATATTCTACGCACATCCTTTCTGTTCCATCTTTCTTCGTTACGAACAGAACGGGGCAATCCCATGGCGATGAGCTAGGGCGGATGAAGCCTTTTTCCAACAAAGCTTCCAGTTGGGTTTTAAGCTCAGCTAACTCACGTGGGGCCATTTTGTATGGGCGTCTGGAATTTGGTGCGGTTCCTGGGGCAAGATCCACTATGAACTCTACACATCTGTCGGGTGGCATGCCCGGCAGCTCTTCAGGAAAGATATCCGGGAAGTCACGAACCACCGGAACATCTTCAAGGTCGGGAAGGGGAAGCACATTCAAAGAATGCACCGGGGTTCTTGTTCTTGGCGAGGAATAAGCTATTGTCTGGCCTGAAGGATGTGTAAGTCTAATTGACTTGGCTTTACAATCAAGAAAAGCATGTTGTCTTGATAACCAATCCATACCAAGGATGACATCAATGTCTGAAGACTTGAGGGCTATGAGTGAAGCAAGGAATACTAAACCCTCAATTGCAATTTGATTACCATGGCTTACTCTATTAGTTTGCCATTTTGAACTAGGAGTTTGAATGATCATAGGGGTGAACATTTCTTCAAAGGATACATTAGGCCGAAGTGCATAACTCTCCGACATGAATGAGTGAGATGCTCCTGGATCAAAAAGGACATAAGTGGGAACAAAATTGACTGGGAGCGTGCCAAGAATGACGTCAGAAGTACCATCAGTTTCCTCAACTGAGATTTGGTTCACACGTACAAGATTTTCTGAGGTGGATGGCTTGGCAGTGGAAACCTTCGGGGGTGGTTTGGCACGAACAGTGGGGTTTCCTTTGGCATGGGGTGGAGCATTTTTGTTGACGGGGCACTCACGAGAGTAGTGACCAGGCTGGCCACATCTAAAGTAGGCTCCAAACATAGTGCGGGGAGCTGGGTTGTTTGGTGGAGCTGGTGGACGAGGCGGTACAAGGGATGGCCTCGATGGGTTGTTTTGGTGGGTCAAACTGTTAGGAATCCAGATCATGCGCTTCTGAGGGCGTGAACTGGAAGAAGGGGCAAGCTCAAGAGCATGCTTGCGAGACTTCTCGAAAACTTCATTGCCATGCTCAGCTCTGAAGGATCTGTTGACTAAATCCTCAAAGGTGGCAAACTCAAGGAGGTTGAAATCATGACGAAGGATGGGGCTAAGTCCCTTACGGAACCTTGCCTGCTTTCTGGCATCGGTGGTGATCTCCTCTTGGGCATAACGAGCAAGACGGTTGAACTCCCTCACATACTCGTGAATGGACATCTCTCCTTGATTCAGATTGCAAAACTCTTCCTTCTTGCGCTCCATCAACTCATCCAGAATGTGGTACCCTCGAAAGGCAACACAGAACTCCTGCCAAGTCACTACGTGAGAACTGGCTGCATTGCAACATAGTTCTCCCACCACTAAAGAGCAGCACCTTTCAAGAAGTATACCGCGAAAATAACTCGGTCATCGGGAGCAACATGTGTTGTATCAAGCTTACGCTCGATGGAACGGAGCCAATCATCAGCTTCAAGGGGCTCAAAAGAACATCGGAATACCGGTGGCTTGAGGAGGATGAAGTCCTGAATGCTCACAACCACATTACGCTGACGAGCGGTATTCTGCTCGATGAGCTCCAGAAGGCGTGTTTGATCCCGTCGATTCTTCTCAGCTTCCATCAAGATTTCCTCCGCAGAAGGCGGTGGTAGAGCTTCATCATCATTTCGATTCCGAACACGGTCTCGATTCCGACGAACAGCACTACGAGTTCCACCTGACATCCTGTGTGACAAAATTCAACAATCAGAACAGGTTGTACGATGGAATCAAAGACAAGAAGGACAAGAAGAAGACGGAAAAGATTATAATGCAAAGGCAATGATCCACAGAAACTCGTAATAATTCCTCGACCACCGGGATGAAAAATGAAACAACCTCAAAGAAATTGGACAGAACTTCTTCAAGGAACTCACCAGAACGATGAGTCTGGACGACCACAACTGTCCTACGGCTACAAGGAGGCAAACAATGAGATGTTCTAGTCAGACATAGATGAGCCTAGTCCTATCTTCCCGTAGAAAAGGTAAGGGTGACTCAGAACTCAGATCGATGAGGGTAAGGAGAAAAAGAAGCCTTACGTTGTTCCCTTATATACCCAGAGTAACTATATAACTATAGAAGGCTAGACTCGACTTCGGCCAAGGCTGATAATCCTATAGTCAGTCCTGCTCTGATACCAAGTCTGTCGGGACCCGGGGTTAGCTTATGCAAGCCTCGCTACAACACAATCATATGGAGAGCCGAGAACCGTACCCACTTGTCTAAGCAGACAAGTCCAAGCACAGAACGTTCTCGGAAAGCATCGAACGTGAGGGGCATCCCATCCAGGCCGGATGATCAACCGAAATGGGTCCTCATCGTCCGCACACAAGTCTAAATGATATGGGTGGTGAACTCCCATACTCATAGACAAGTCGCCTCAACCATACTATCGATTGTATTATAACCCTTACATAGACTAACTCCAGCCCGATCACTTAGTCGGGGTCTAGGGCGGGCTCGATCATACCACAAAGTGTGCACGAGACAGAGTCTCGAACAATCGCATCGCGATGTCCCAAGCTGCGCACATCTAAGGGCCACTTGGTGTATGAAAGACCGCCAGCCAGATCACAACTAAGGTCTCGAAAACCCATACTAAGACATGCATGTTATAAACATACACGCAGCACACATATCTAGTATGAACAGCAGGTATCATTGCAATTCTCTAAAAAGTATATACTTTATTAATAACTCTTACAGAATGCACACAGAGATCACAAGCATGTGATCCAACATTACAACAGACAAGCGGAAGCAAAGTAGGTCTGAGTACAGACAAGTTTAACAAATGGCTTAGAGAAGCCTTATCTAAAACAAGCCCTCCACGAGGGAAACAGTCGTCTGACTGGGACTACACTAGCTTGATCTTGGTCTGAGTCTTCATTCTTCGAGCATTCTTCGAGCTTCGGGTAGAAATCACCATCGGGGTCGGTGGGTTCATCTAAAACATAGAATAAGCAAACGTGAGTACAAAGTCGTACTCAGCAAGACTTACATAGGAGCTATACTACTCATGCACATGTATCAAGGTAAAGGCAGGTGGGGTTCACTTGCAGAAGTGCCAGCTTTGACTTGGCTAGTCCTGAACTACGAGTACCAGACTTGAGGTAAGAAGCGTACACGAGTCCACTACATCTCTTCAACCAATTACACCACTATGGTGCCTTCCTCGACTTCCCCACGAGAAAGCACACCATAGCACTCACACTTATCTTGGTGTATTTTAGAAGTATCCAGTTCATGTTGTCTAATATTCAAGCTAAGCTTTCCAAGCAGTCCTTCACCGCGGACGCGGCTATTCGAATAGTTTTGTTAACCCTGCAGGGGTGTACCGCTACACACACGTGTCATCATTTACCGCCTTTTGCATGTCACCGTTCAAGAGGTGACAGCGAGGATGCCACCACAACACTTCGCCCACAGCTCCGTTCTAGTCCAGAGAGTCGCCTATCTGAGGGGGATCCGTATGGAAGTCCGGCCGAGGTTCCAGTACAGCCTCAAACGATGTGTGCAGGGTCCCAATCCGGTCTTGAAAAGCCGTTCATCCACTTCGCAGACCGTGCCACAGCCCTACCAGAACTCCAAACTACTGCGACCCTTGGGGTTCGAACAGGGTGAGGTACTAGGATGAGAGGGGTCAGTGAGCCCAATGTGTGGTTGTACTCTTCTTCTTGGATCACTACACAAGAACTCGGACTTAAGGCGTTGTTCAACGAGACAACCCACTGTGTACTCCTACACAGCCTCTCATCGTTCACCTTGTATTAGGGTGGATTCACGAACACAGTTTCACTTTCATCAACACCATGTTCACTATCATCCCGACTCACATCAAAAGCAACCTCATTGTATCACTAAGCATGCAATAAGCAGTAATAGTTGCAGGGGCCACATGATATCAACAAACTCCTACATCTGCTAGGATTGTGGTTTGCTTACTACTGTGACAAGATGATAGGTCATGCAAAGGATATGGGTTCAACTATGCGGTAGAATCGATACAAGATGATCTCCTAAACATGCATAAGCGAGACATGAGAGGGAAGTGGGATTTTATCGACATGATCAATGGGGGTTTGCTTGCCTTGCTGACGAGGTTCAGTCACGGGGTCTTCAACGAAGGGGGCGATCTCGGTCTCCGGCTCCACTTCTATCAGCAACATGACAATCATAGGATCAACATAATGTACAATGCACAATCACATGAATAAGATTGTAATGGTGATGTTCATGGTACTGATGTGTTGAGCATTCCATTTAAAAGGAGTATATTGCATTTGAAATGCAAATTCAAACTCCATTTGATTTATCGATGAATGTCAAATGCATTTGAATGCATGAAAGTTTATTTGAAAAGGTTGATCATGAAGTGATGTGGTATAGTTGAGATAATTTTTCTGATGTGGGGGTGAAACTATTCAAATTAAGTGTGTTGCAATGTCAATTGCAAAATCACTCCAAATTTGAATTTGAAAAGGATCCATATGCATGTTTTGTACTGTTCACCCACATTAAAATGGTCAAACATGAAAACAATTTGCATATTCATAATCCTTGTATTTTTCTGATAATTTTAGATATATTATTTGTCCAATTTGGAGTTAAAATGAATTAGTTATTGAATTTCAAAGTTTAAAGCATTTTCTGGATTTTTCTGAATTAATTAAATCGATTTAAATCCTTTACTGCGTCAGCCTAACGTCAGGGTGACGTCAGGGGGCCGCTGACGCGTGGGTCCGGGCTGTCAATGGGGGGGGTTAATTAACCCGGTTAGTTAAACTAACCAGGGGTTAGTTAGTGGCCTTGGGCCCACGGGTCAGTCTCACCAGGGGGGTCATTAGCACCTAAACTAATGGCGGCCACATCAGCGCTGCCGGCGACATGTCGACGGCGACATCCGACGCGGCGGCGATCCACTGGACGACGACTCCGGCGACCAAAAGGCACGCCGCGACCACCAATCGAATCCCCGTGCTTGCGCGCTTCACCCAGGACACGGAGCGTCACCGGGAGGCAACGGGGAGACGCCGGCGAGCTGCTCGGCGACGGCGGAGGCTTGGTTCACGGTGGGCATAGCGATTTAGGCCACGGTTTGGGGGTTGGAGACCACGGGCAAGAAGCTGGGGAGCGTCCGCGTCTGGTGGTGCCATTGGGGGGTCAAGGGGGTACTCCAGAGCGTTGTCGGCGTTGAGCAAGGCGGCGGCGCAGCTCTGTCCTCGGCGAGATCAGCGGCTAGGTCAAAACGGCGAGAAGCTCACCCCGATTCGAGCAGAGGAGACGGCGGGGTCGAAGGAGGTACGTCGGTGATGAATTTCCCGACGAGGCCTACGGCGGCCGGCGGCGAGTCGGTGATGATTGCGTCGTCCACGGGGTGTCGCGGCCCGATTCCAGTCGCGACGTGATGAAGCCGAAGACCCTGAGCACGAAGGACACGTCGGGGGGGCTTGGGGTGGCTTCTGGCCACGGCAGCGCGCGGCGGCGCTCTCCGGTGTGCTCGAGTCGTGACGAAGACGGCGAGAGGAGGCAGGGGAGACGAGCAGCGAGAGGGGGGAAAGGTGCGGGGGCTCCTGGGCATCCTCGTGGCGCGAGGAGAGGGCAGGGGAGAGACGTAGGCGACGGGGCTGTCGCGGTGGCGTCGTCGGCTCCCTCCCAGCTCGCCACCGAGCTGGTTGAGGAAGACGCCAAGGGGGTTGGGTGGTGGGCTGGGCCAGCTGGGCCGTGGGGCGACAATTTGGGCCCCTTTGCCCAGGTAAGTTTCTTTTTCGTTTTATTTCTTTTCTGTTTCTTTTCTGCATTATGTTTTGGCACTGCTAAATAAATAGCAAACCATTTTTAAAAATGCTGAAACTTTTTATATGGCCTCATATTATATTAGACTAGCCACTTATAAAGTTTGGCACTTTTGAAAATTCAAAACATTTGAATTTTAAATCAAATAGGGGTTTATTTCATTTTCCAAGGCATTGTTTGAAAATTAGAAAATTCCATGAGCATGGGATTGCTCCCAAACCATTTTTAAAATGATCAGCATCATTTATAGGAATTTTCCAAATACTCAAATGATTTTTGGAAAAAGATTTTTATCTGGCCATTTGAATTAAATTCATAGAGCTTTTCTTTTCCCATTTTTGAATTTTCTTTTGAATTTTTGCATGATGCAAAGGGCACAATAAAACCCTAGCACTTACCTAAGTTGGGGTTCTGACACAAGACTATGGCATTCAGTGCACTATTTGGATAATTGCGTCCTCAAGATGGCTTCAAATAATAAGATTTATACATCCATTGGCTTCGTGTCGTCAAACCGCTCGATTTTGTCACTTGAATCGCCCAAATCGAAGTTCGTATGAAGAAGTTAGAGCCAAATCTGTGTGGCACAGCAGGGAGGACCGGCAGTACCGACCGGTAAGAGCGATACTACCGGCCGAAACACAAAAACCTTCTGTTGAAGCCCGGAATCGGGCCGGTATCACCCCGGTTGTTCCGGTAAATAAATATATACCGGTACTACCGGTCTGGAGACCGGTACTATCGCCCGGGTACGCGAAAAACCTTCTGTTGAGGCCCGGAATCGAGCGGGTAGCACCCCGGTTGTTCCGGTGAAAAATCATATACCATTACTACCGGTTGACCAGTACTACCGGTCCACTACCGGTCGACCAATACTACCGGTCCACTACCGGTCTAAGAGAGCGGTACTACCGGTTTGTGCGCAGATTCGTGCAGGTTTTGGAAAATCCGAGTTTGGCTATAGTTTTTGGCATTGTGACGTGAATCTAAGTCCGTGTCTTGCAAGGGAAGTCCCACCCCCTCATATATAGATGAGGTGACGGCCGATTGAAACAACACACAATCGAACAAACATATCTAGCATGTGTTCGTGTGTCCCCAGCGGAGTCGCCAAAAAGTGTGTTGACACACGAACACGTCACGTGTACCCTTGACGTCGGGAGTGATACACCGCAACTCACGTCAAAGGAGACCCGACCGGAAGCGCGATACGCAAGCAATTCGGCGGGCTCTTTTGAAGACCAGAAACTCCACACTCCCGGGAGGGACCCCCACGGAGCACGGCGGCTATGGGCTGCCCTAGGTCGACCTGATCACCCCTAGGGCCTCGTGGATCGTTGCCCTGCAAGAACAAGAACGAACGAAGAACGAGAAGAAAGATACAAGGGAGAGAGATAAAATTAGGGTTTCGAAGTGTAGATATGTTTGTTCGATTGTGTGTTGTTTCAATCGGCCTTCACCTCATCTATATATGAGGGGGTTGGACTTCCCTTGCAAGACACGGACTTGGATTCCCGTCACAATGCCAAAAACTATAGCCAAACTCGGATTTTCCAAAACCTGCACGAATCTGCGCACAGACCGGTAGTAACGCTCTCTCAGACCGGTAGTATCGGTCGGCCGGTAGTGGACCGGTAGTACGTGTATATGATTTTTCACCGGAACAACCAGGGTTCTACCGGCTCGATTCCGGGCCTCAATAGAAGGTTTTTCGCGTACCCGGGCGATAGTACCGGTCTCCAGACCGGTACTACCGGTATATATTTATTTACCGGAAAAACCGGAATGATACCGTCTCGATTCCGGGCTTCAACAGAAGGTTTTTGTGTTTCGGCCGGTAGTACCGCTCTTTCCGGCCGGTACCACCGGTCCTCCCTGTGCCACACAGATTTGGCTCTAACTTCTTCATACGAACTCCGATTTGGGCGATTCAAGTGTCAAAATTGACTGGTTCGACGAGACGAAGCCAATGGATGTATAAATCTTATTATTTGAAACCATCTTGAGGACGCAATTAGCTAAATAGTGCACTGAATGCCATAGTCTTGTTGCCCCAAACATAGTTTCGACCCTTGAGATGGAATCGGATGACAATGGCTCGAACTACAAAGTTGTTCACATCGACAATAACCAACTTTTTCATGTAGAGCACTTGTTCATTTGAGGTCATCTTATATAGGTTTATTGTCGTGCCAAAAACCGGCGTCAACACCTCCTTCCGGCAGGGTGCCAGGGAAGCTTCTCTTGGCAGCCCCGATCTTGAAACGGCGGCGACGGCGGCACAGAGAGGATATGGGAAAATTAATCGATATTAGGGGTTTCCTCCGTGAGGGCAATATATAGGTGAAGGGGGGCACCGAGGGGGTCCACCAGGGATCCAGGAGGGTCCCTGGCGCGCCTCCCCCTGGGGCCGCACCACCATGGCGCCTGAAGCCCTGGTGGGTCCCTCCTTCCCTCTTTTGGTGATTCCGGAAGCTTCCTCTGCGCTTATTTTTTATATATTTTTTCCGAAATTTTTGGGGCACTTTAAGTATCAGGAAAACCTGAAATACAAAAACAGCAGAAAATAGGAACTGGCACTAGGGTGAACTGAGTTAATAGGTTAGTCCAAATATGATCAAAAGTGTAAGAAAGTTCATCTAAAACATGGCAAAGTCACACAAATCATGTAAGAAGCAAGCAGAAATTATAGATACGTTTGGGACGTATCCCAGCTCAACTTTTTATTTATGCTTAATTAATTCAAATCTTATGTTGTATAATGTTTCTGGTGTTGATTACTTCTTGTAGTTGATGGTTGGAAGTATTATTGGTAAAAGATTCATAAGTTTAGAATATTGTTAATATATTTATGCCTATTGATCATAATTCATATGATGTGTTGTGAGTAGTTCGTTACATTCTTGAGCACATGGGATCAATATTGTTTCTAGTAATCATGTGAAGTTTAATCTAGTTCAATATTCTGATATTATGTCATTGTGCAATTCTCTGGTGGTGATGTGTGAACGTCGATTGCACGTCACTTCACCTATATAGGCCTAGATGAGAGTATTGTGTGATCAGTTTGTTCATGGTTGGTTGGCTGGAGTGACAAATATTACCATGCCCTAAGTTTATGATATATTTCATGAGGGTTGTTGGAACCCAAAAGTTTATTGCTATGTTTAGATGTTATCTTAATTACTCTATCGTATTTCTGGATGCTTGCACAGAGGGTTTAATCATAAGTATGTTGTTTGTTCAAGTAAGAACATCATATTATCATAGGATCCACCACACATCAAACTATCTAAGTAATGAACAGTAACCCACTGAAACATGGTGAGGATAATTTTATTAATGGCGTGTGTATCCTAGAGAATGGTTTGATACATATATGTAGTTATCTGGATAATACTTGACACAATTAAGTATTAATCCCCTTGCTACACCATTACACTTTTGTTATACTTTGCTTAGTTACTATTATCTTTGCCATCAAACAATTATCTTTGCAGCTTTTACAGTAATTTTTTGTTAGTTTCCACCTATCAATTCCTTTTGTTCCTCTTTAGATTTAACACTCTCAGTTATCGAAAAGCTAAGATATATACCCAAAACTTATGGGATATCATAGATCATCGTTCACCCTATATTTTATCGTTGATAGTAGAGGTCCTTCTGTGCCTCTTAAATTCTAACATTCATTCATCACTACTCATTAAGGTGGCCCAGTCGGCTCCGCTGGTGAATCATCTTGTTTTGTGGATGCCAACATGCTTTTTGTAAAGCAATTAAATAGGGGCAAAAGAGGTGGCAAACCTACTAGATACTTATTGCATTGCTTTGGATCAAAAGGTTTATTAGGATAAATCTTCCATCTTCTTTAGTAAGGGTTTCCCTAGAAGTGCCAAGAAGTAAGTAAAATTGACACTTAATGTCCAGAGTGAATCTCTGAGTGAAAAATACTTGGGTAGGCCTTCTAATGTGGGAGCGTCTAAGAATGGCATTTTCAAGTACAATAAGGATTGAATTTGGAAAAAGATTCAGGGTTGGATGGAAATACTTTTATGGGAAGAAAGGAAGTTCTTATAAAGTCAATGGTACTGTGAATTCACTGTATTATATGGGTTGTTTCAAGCTCCATCGAGGACTATGTGAGCACCTCAATTCAATGATAAGAAAATGCTGGTGGACTATAAAAACGGTAAGCGTAAGCTTGCATGGGTGTAATAAGATATAATGACAAGATCAAAATATTTTCGAAGCTTGGTTCGGAGACGTGGATTTGTTTAATGTATCTCTTTTGGCACGTCTATCATAGATAATACTACAAGTCCTAGATTATGTAAGTGCAAACTTTTTGAAGTCCATATAATTTCCTGAAACGTCAATCTTAAATTCGATGGCGGGTTCTCATCTTTCACAACTCACTAGTATCAAACGCAGCTATGCACACGGTTTTTTATCCCCTTCGCATACGATTTTTAGAACCGTGTACTTGCATGGGTGTGTGATGAGGGGGTCCATCGCTGACGGATACCTAAATTTTCTATGATCGCTACATCATCCCCCACGAGTTTTAAGGGAGTAATCGTTTGTGACCGTCACATAATCGCCCACAATTGTGTACCAGCAATTTTGTGCAATATACTTTTACCGCTGATGCTCATGATTTCGTACTCATTTGTATAGGTGATACATCGCCCACGCCTGGTTATGTACGTACATGTGCATTCATGGTTGCATTGCACACGCTCATGTTTCGTACTCGTTTGTATAGTTACTTTCAATGCACACGCCCATGCTTCCGTACTCGTTTTTATAGCTATCTTCAATGCACACGCTCGTGTTTTCGTACTCATTTGTAACTTTATTTTCAATGCACACGCTAAGAATGCCTGAACCGTGGCCTTTGCTATGATAATCAATTCGGTCATTTTTTATTTAATACATTAAAAATAATATTAAATACATGCAATTGAAAAGTAGATAACACAATCTGTATCACACAATTGTATTGATGTGTGCATGACACACATCGATCAGTACATAGTATTTTGATCACTCATTGATCATTAGAGGTATACAATCCAAGTGAATCACAATTGGGTTAACAACACTCTTGAAGAAGAGGAATCTGCCCACACTGTGGCCTGCTCCATTCCCATGTGACGAATAACTTTGGCATCACCAGGGGTGTTGTGCTTTCTCCGTTTGTTGCATCACCACTCACCAGGCCGAAGATGCTTTGAGATGTACAGCTCACTGAACTCCCTCGGAAATCAATGATCAAAGAAGAAATTATTCAGTGACTCCAAACATTCATTATGTATAGTAAGAGCCGACGTTAGCGATAGTTCATACCACATCATGTTGCTGGCAACAGTCTTTATTTACTATGCAAAGAAAAAATTGCTGTTTTCTAGTGATTTTCTTTACTGATCAACTACTTTGCCGATGTTTTACTAGCTTGGACCTACAAATGTAGTGTTTTATGTTATTAACTGAAAGATTTATGCAGCACAATGAAAAAAGAGGGGGAATATATAAGGATGAAGCAAACCTTGGTGGAAAATAACAGGTTGTTCCATTCTCAACCTGCAATTACATGGCAGCATGATCCAAGCATCATCAACCCCTAAGAAAGGATAAGATTAATCATGAAAATTACTTAGATTTCTGCCTCATACTTAGATTGGACACACAGAAGCAAGCAAATGAATGGAGCTAGTAAGCCAAGTAGCATGCACAACTTCCATATTTTGGCATATCACAAGGATCACTCGACCATCCCCGATGTCACCTAGTGCCACGACCATTTTAATCATCGGCATTCTTCTTTCCCTTTTCTTCCTATTTGTGCCTCATACTTACATTGGACACACACAAGAAACCACAGGGACGGAGCAAGTGAGCCAAATAGGATTCACAAGATTCGTATTTGTGCATATCACAAGGCTCACTCGACCATCCTTGCTGTCACATAGTGCCACAACCCTTTTAATCATCAGCATTCTTCTTTCCCTTTTCTTCCTATTTGTGCCTCGTACTTACATTGGACACACACACAAACACACACACACAGACACTAGCAACTGCAGAGATGGTGTCAGCGAGCCAAGAAAGATGCACAAGATTTGTATATGTGCTTATCACAGGGATCATTGGACCATCCTCGGTGTCACGTAGGGTCGGGTTACAATGGTTTAATCATCGGCATTCTAAAAAAATGTAGCCAGAAAATCCCGGGTGCCTTTGCTAAAAATTGGACATATGAAGTGCGAATTTGGCGGAGCGAAAATGAATCAACATTCCGGCAAAACATAGGCCACTCGTAGATTCCCTAACAAGATGTATGTAACACCCCGGGTGTCACACTACCGTAACTCAACGGTAATCACTTTGATTAAAACCAAGACCTCTTGATTAGGCATGTGATAATCACCTTGACCATGGCTTGTTCAAATTCAACCCAATTAAAAATTCCAAAACAAAGTGACAATTAAGGTTGCTCCAAAAATTGTGGAACCAATTTTATAAAATTCCAAATAATCAGTAGGTATTATTAAAAATGAAATAGGAGTTTATTAAAATGTTTTACTAATTTAATCAAATCAAAACAATGTCAAATCAATGGCATTTAATGCATTTTAAATATAACAAAAATGCAAATCATTTTATATGAACCCCAAACTTTTTATAGAAGTATATTAAATTACAAATGAAATTATGGAGCAAGTCTCATATATAACAAAAACCTTTTGTTGAACAATTAAAATAGAAACATAAAAGAATAAATAAAAGATAAACAAAAGAGGGGAAAAACCTATACTACGCACATGGGCAGAACCCACCCCCACTGGACCCATGGCCCGGCCCACCTGGCCATCTCCTTCTTACTCTATTCACAGCATAGGCGTGGCGGCAATCCCACGGTCCCACGGCCGCCGCCGTCGCCGTGGCACCCATCGGCGACCAGCCGGCCGGGATAAAGCCCGAGTCCACCCCGCGCCTCACCGGAGTGAACCCTAACCCTAGCCGTTGTTTTCCCCTCCCTTGCCGTGTCTTCCCCATTCGAACCCGAGCTCCACCGTGAGCACGTCCGTGACGCCGACGAGGCCAACGGCAACGGCAACCGTCCTCGGCATGTCCTGAGCGCTCCTCGTCGACGGCTACTTCTTCTGGGTGCATCGATTCAAGACAAGACGCACGGGGCGCTCGCCATCTCGTTGTTCTCCTCCGCAGCTCCGACGTACTCCGGCGACAAATTCTTCTCCTCCGGTGCTCCCCCAAGCGCGCTTCCACCTCTACACGCACCGCAGTGAGCTCCCGCAAGTTTCCCCTCTCGCCGCGCTAAGTTTAGCCCTCCAATTGTCGTCTTCACCTCGCCACACTCCGGCCGCCGCCATGGCCGACCATGCACCTGCTCCGGGGCCACTCCGCGCTCGCCAAAACCCACCGGAACCGTGTTCCCGTCGATTGTCCGAAAGCTCCCGCCGCCACCGTCGATGTTGCGCTCGTCCCCGGCCGTCCCAGCCCGCGTTGTTGGTACAGATCGACGCAGTTTTTGCTCCCGGTTCGATTAAGCCCCCCCCCCACGACCGCTCTCGTTGCCGGAGTCACGGACACGCTCGCCGCCGGCGCCCCCTGTCCTCGCCGGCGTGCACCTCTGTCACTGGCATGTGGACCCCCCCGGCTAATCCCCATTTAAGCTAATCCCCACTGCTAATTAAAACAGAGTTAAACCCCCCCCCTGAGACTTACATGTGGGACAGCCCCACTTAACCCCCTGGTTATTAGATAAATAAATGAAGTTCCAAAACAACAGAGTATGACACCTGGGCCCCACTCACTTAAATCTCTGGTTAGAAATAAATAGAAAATATTAAGCATATGAGTCTATGACAGGTAGACCCCACTGTAAGATTAATGTTTAAAATAATTTAGATTAATTGTAGTGTATGACATGTGGGTCCCTGCTGTCAGGGTTGACCAGTCAAATTCACTATTCTGGATAATGTTGATTTTAATAACAAAAGAAATTCCAGAAATTCCAAAAATCATTTAGATATTAGAAATTCAATATCTTTTAAACCGTAACTCGGATCGAAAAACTTTATGCATCAAAATTGATCAGAAAAATATAACGAATATAGTTACGCTACCCGCATACCAAACACACCCCTCTAACGCACCGAACATCGAACCGTCCCCCTCCGGACCGTCTGTTCGATGATTTTTCCGGTATTGTTAAAGTACCTGGATGAATTTATTCCGAACACGAATGTTGTTCGGAATGGTTCAACTAACCCGGATACACCCCCCTTACGTTTGTTGGATGTCCACGACACCTCCGGCATGAACCTTCCCCCTCCGGACACCTTGTCCGGTAATCACCCGGAGCTGGCAGTTCATCCCCGGATGAATTCCTGCTCCGAGCAACGTGCATCGTACTACGTTAGAGCATCGATTGCATTTCACATTTCATGTGTTACAATTTTTTGTTATGCTTTCCTTGTATTTATTGTTTCTTCCCCCCGCTCTTATTGTCTGGTAGTCCCGACGACTGATGCCGATGCCCCTATGTTCAACTACGTCGTCGACGACATCACCCCCTTTCATCGAGCTTCCAGGCAAGCAGAGCCATTCTCTTCCCCAGATATCGCCTACCTTTCCGTACTTTCTTCCACTAGGCATTGTTACTGCTTCTGCTACGTTACAATCCTATTCAATTGCATAGCCTAATTTTGTCGCCCCTTGTTGTGCCTTCCTTATCCTATGCTGCCTGCTATATTTATACATTGTATTCAGCAGTGAGCCCTGCGCATTGTTAGCTAGGATTACATAGCGGGCCATGATCACTCTGGTGAGTGAAAGCGGATTACAAATATTATAACTGCAACAGGTACGAATCAATGCAGACGCCCTAGGGAACCTACAATGGCGAGACTCTGCCGAGTCGCTTCGAGTTTGACTTACGAGTGGACGGACTCGTATTTCACTCTTGTCGGCTCAGTAGCGTAGCATCACTTGGATGATACGAGGGTATTCCTCTTTTGTTCATTCCGCTGGTGTCTCGGCACCACCGGGGTGATACGAGAATATTTCTCTTCAGTTCATTCCGCTAATGTCTTTGTCGAACCTCTCTAAGTGTACCATCGAGGGTGATACCTCCTGGTTTCACTTAATGGTAGGCACTCGAATCAACTAGTGTCCTTAAAGGTGAGGAGTCGGGTGACCCAACGGTGCCCGCGCAGGGTATCTTAGCGGAACGACAGGTCAGGTGTATTCCACAGGTGTGCGGCGGGCCTGGTACTGTTCGTGGCCGACAGATATCCTGTTGTATGAAAGTCGAGCACTTCGGAGCAAACGCGAGACAAGGTAAGGAGACAGCTCACCTTGTTGGTACCCGCACGAGTTGGTGGGACGTCAGGGCAGGGACCGATGTTACTGGTGGACCTGGATGTTGTCGTCGTCCGCGACTCACCCGGATAGGGGCAACAATAACGGTTGTCCCGACAGAAAATAATAAATGCTAAATGGTTCGGCGGATGACTTGAGAGGCCCGTTGGTCTGTATGCACTACCTTCACGTGGGATATGGAGTTATGGGCTCCCCTGCGTCGTAGTTTGTCCGAAAGCTCTTCAGACGACAGCAGTATCGCGGTCTGATTGCCGGGAAGCGGTGTGTCTTCTTTGCACGAGCGGTGTATTTGGATTTTCTTTTGTTTCACCGGCCTACCTCGCACCGTGCAGGAGCGTGAAAGGGTGAGGGTACTAGACCCCTTGGCGCATAGGATATAGTCCGGTGGATGGCCTCTCTTTGAGCCTAGGATGGGCTGCGACGTGTCGAATAGCTTTGGTGGAGCGTTCCCTAACAAGGTGCCCGCCACCCTGGAGATCTGAGCGTGCAGGCTGAACAGTAGTGCACCCCTGCAGGGAGTTTAATCTATTCGAATATCCGTGTCCACGGTAACAGGATCCTTTATGCGGAAGCTGGATCTTACCACTACAAACTAATACTATTAAACTGTATGGTTCTGGGTTTTCTTCCTCGCGGGGATGTTGAGGAAGGGAACTCGGAGGCATTGTTAATTATGATACAAGTTATTATTATACAATGCTGCAGCAACTTCTGCTGCATTGTTACTTTCATTACTGTTATATTAACTGTTGGCTGATTCTTACCTCATGCTTCAAGACTCGTCGGAAGATGCTAGTCTTCGATAGGCCTAGCTTCTTATCCTTGTTCTGATTTCTACCTTGCAGTCCACTATATACAGCCTCCCCTTTTCATTTGATACGAATGCATAAATGCTTAGTAGCGGACGTAAGACTCGCGGGTATGCTAGATACTCACCTGCTTTATTTTCCCCTTTTATTGTTTTGCCTGATCGGCCGCTGCAGTCGACGTTGGAGTCCAGGAGCAGGAGATCCCCGATGCCGACCATCGCAACGTGAAGATCCCCAATGCCTTCTACGACGTGGAGTTCCCCTTTGACCAGGAGTAGTTTGGAGGTTCCCAGGAAGGAGGCCTCGCCTTTTCGATCGAGTGTTGATTTTGTGCTAGCCTTCTTAAGGCAACCTTGTACCCTTGTGTCTGTACTCAGATACTTTTGCTTCCGCTAACTTTGTGCTTTCGAGCTGTTGTATTCGAGCCCTCGTGGCCCCTGGCTTGTATTATACAGCTTGTATTATTTTATTTGTAGAGTTGTGTTGTGATATCTCACCGTGAGTCCCAGATCTCGATCGTGTACCTTGCGTGTATGATTACTATACACGGTCTGATTTTGGGGGCGTCACAAGTTGGTATCAGAGCCGACTGCCTGTAGGACACCCCCTTCCAACTCCTTGGTCGAAGTCGAGTCTAGTCTTTGCAAAACTACTTTACTAATAGTTTCGTGTGGCTTATTGGCCAAGGTCGCAAAATGGGTGGTATTAGGATCTTTTTCTCCGCACCTTTACTCTGGGATTCTACTCTCTTATCCTTTCGGGTAATTTTGCCAACTCTGACATTAGGATCTCATGGTCGCATCTACCCGGAGAGCCCTTCACCCAAGATGATTGCTTGCTTCGCCTGAAGATTTTGAAGATTACTCTTTGATAAATTCCTGAGAACCTACGTGTTCATCGCCTTTGTAATCCTTTCCACCGAAAAGTCTGTGTGGATAATTACATCCACCTCCCGATCTGTAAATCATCATTCCCTTGTACTTAAGCATCAAATTATTCTGATGCTTCTATCACAAGATGCCTTTGCATTCTTTCTCCTTCTGGTTGAGTGCCGATACTCACATCAGATTCTTTGAGAACCACCCGACCTTTGGTGGATTATTATCCGACTAATCTTACATGGCTTCTTCCATGTGTCGATTGGATTCATCGTGTGAAATACCATCCTTGTCCTCGATGATTTGTGTTATCATCGACAACCTCCCTTGACTCTCTGCTAATACAAATTGGTCATGTATATCGTGCTCTACTTTCCTTGGGCAGGATATACACCTAATTCTTGCGTATCATTACATTTTCCTTCATTTGGTCTGTTTGATCGGACAATCACATTTTCCTTTACATTGGTCTGTTTAACCTTTCTTGCGATAATTATATAGTGATAAAAATAAAACCTAAGAGCGAGACGCTCCAAGCATAGCACATAACGCATGAAGTGATAAAAATATAGTGAGACGAAGGACGAACTGATGATTGTTGATGGAGAAGGGAATGCACGGGGGAATCCCCAAGCTTAGACGCTTGAGTCTCCTTGAATATTTATTGGGGATGCATGGGGGCATCCCCAAGCTTGAGCGCTTGACACTCCTGGATCTTCTTTCATCATCTTCCATCGCACACTTGAAAACTCCCTTCATACATAACTCATCATAAGCTGATTAGAGAGGTTAGTACCCTTAATAAAATAATTTTTCCCCACAGAATATAAAGATATTCTAGAAGAGCTACTGTTTCTCAAGAGTTCCAAAAAGTTTTTGCAAAGAAAAAGCAAGCTTAAGGTTTGCAAAAGTGAAGAGAGGAAAAACGTGGCAGAATCTGTGAAAAACAAAACAGCAGGTAGTAGAGAATTTTTTCGGGGCACTTCTGCAACTCAAATAAAAAACTCAGAACAGATGAAAGTTTCACAATTGTATAGAGCATGCTGTCAAAAAAATTCAGATCAAAAAGATGATCTGGTGATTTTATTTGAATTTTTCTGTCCAGGGACAGAATCTGTTTTCTGGACAGCATGTCACAACTTTTGCTTCCCTTATCATAAGAGGCTATAACTTGGCACAAATCTGAAAAATAAAGATACAATGATGTTGCTACAGTAGTAACAATCATCAAGACCACTAAGAACAGAACAAAAGAAAAAAGAAAAACCTAAATTCGTTGCGGGATGTCTCCCGAAAGCGCTTCTTTAGAGCCATTAGCTAGGCTTAAGGCAAAAGAAGATGCTCACATAAGAATAATAAATTGGAGCAAAAGAGAGCATCAAGAATCAAATACGAGACACATTTAAGCCTAACCCACTTCCTATGCATAGTCATATTTTAAGAAAATAAATCAAATAAGCACAAAGTGACATGCATAGGAAGGTGGAACAAGAGCAACTTAAAAACTTTCAACATAAAGAGAGGAGTTTTAGTAATATGTAATTTTCTACAACCAAACTTCCCTCCCTCAAAATAATTTTCAGTAGTATCATGAACAACATCAAGAATATAACTATCACATAAATCAAGTTGTTCATGAACTGCAAGCACACGTGTATAGTTTTCAACACGGTCTTTAGGATTATAAGATAAATGCAACCCATCACATTGAGCCTTGATAAGAGCAAAGTTCTCCGGAGTTGGAGATTTCAAAAGGATAATAGGACAATCAAGTGTGGGTGCAATAGCAACAATTTAATGCTTAACATAAGGAACTATAGAGAGTACATTTTTGTCAGAATGATCCATAGTGGCATCTTGGCCATCAACAAAGCAAGTATCAAAATTTTCAGAAAGGGATATTTCAAGTGAGTATAATTGGCCTCTTCTTGGGCAGCAAACATTTTATTTTTAAAATCCTCAATATAAGAATTGGAAGTATAATTCTCGAAGCAATAAGAAAGAACTGCAAAGTTTTCAAACTCGAAAATAGAATCGTGATATTTTTCAATCAAAGAAGCAATCTCATAGGAACCATTAAAAGCAACAAACTCTTCAATCTTTTCAACATCAAAGTAATCATAAACACCTTTAGCATAAGAAGATAAGATCTCATTTTCATTAAACTCACATTTGAAAGGGAGGTGTTTATGATCTATATTAGAACAGCAAGTAAAATCATAAATGTGGCACAAAAGTTTAGCATGGCAATAAGAAACATGTATTTGATCCCATAAGTGTTTCCCTTTCTGAGATAGGCGGTTCCGCGTATAATGAACATGCTCATCCAATGATTTTCCCTCAACCAAGTCGGTTGGGTTTTTAGCGCGAGCACAAATTGATCGAAGAAGATCCAAGTGAAACATGTCCATCCTACCATATTTGGGTGGTTCCACACCCATGGTGAAGATAGCATCAGTAGGTATTTTTGGTATTTTTTATAAGGGACAAAAAAGTAAAAACTGAAAGGTAAACTAACAAGACTAAAAAAAAGGTAAAGGGTAGTGTGCAACTCCCCTATCTTAGCACTCGGAGTCCCCTGCAACGGCGCCAGAAATTCTTTGCTTGCGCGAGGTGATGATAGTTATTTCTCGCCCTTCGTTGGTAAACCCCAAGAGGAAGGTGTGATGTAGCACAGCAGAAAATTTCCCTTAGTAAAGATACCAAGGTTTGTCTCCAGTAGGACTCCGGAGATGATAAGTAGATGTCATCGGCGCAACTGACGCGGACCTGCACACAGACGCAAATAACTTTGTTCCCAACGAAGTTCAGAGAGGTTGTAAATCTCTCCGGTCTTGTTGTTCACAAAGGATCAAACACAAGGGATAATGATAGCAACTGAAAGTAAAAGAAAAAAATTAAATGAGTGTGGAAACATTGATGAGGATATGGACCGGGATACGTGATGTTCACTAGTGATGTCTCTCGCCCAAAAGACGATAAAACTGTTATGCGAGGTGAACAAATTACAGAAGGGCAATTGACAGGATTATGAACGCACCGCAATGCTAACTATGCTACAAAAGAAAGGAAGAGGCTCAAAAGCATGGGCAGAACGCCAAAATAAGTAGACCGAAATCCAACTGCATCTACTAGTAATCATCCACCTTGAGATATCTATCCAGAACATCTCGCTGGTATTAAGTTGCGAGCCCCACCCAAAGTGTAAACCCAAAGCAACAGACAACTGCATTAAAAAGCACTTTGCATAAAGTAAACAATCCTTGCAACCGCGGTTACAAGCACCGTTGTTTTCCCCCTTGTGGCAACAGCACATCCCCTAGACTCATGTTTCTATCACTCAAGCGTGTCATCAGGGGGCATGAACCCACAATCGAGCATAACGTTCCCTCTTGGGGTTACTACCTACTACTTGGCCAAAGCAATAAACAACAACGGAGAACATGCAAGAATTACTTAAGAACAAAAATATAAAAGATAAGAACCAAATATATTACTCTATCACAATCTGAACATAATCTCATAATCCATAAGATCCCATCAAACTCAGCATAGCAACAACAGAAAGATTACAAAAGTGCCTCGATCATGTAGGGAAGCTCACGAGGTCTAAACCATGAAGAACAAAGAGGGGAGGAGAGCATCACATAGCTACTGATCACGGACCCATGTTCCAAAGGAAACTACTCACGGCACATCAGGGAAGCATCCATGGTGGAGAGGAGACTCCCGGAGGTCGGCCCTCCCTCCGGCAGGGTGCCGGGAAGAGGTCTGCTGGTGCTCCCGATCTCGGAAGCGCGGCGGCGGAGGACGAGGCGAGATCGCGAAAAAGGGTTCTTCTTCTGAGGGTTTCTCGTCACGGAGAATATATAGGAGAAGGGGGGCAGCCAGGGGGGCACTAGGGGTCCAGGCGGCCCCCTGACGTGGCCAGCCCCTAGGGCGCGCCACCAGGGCGCCTGGGCCCCTGGTGGTGGCCCTCTGGCCCCACTCAGGTTCTTCCGGAAGGTTCTTCTGCGCTGATTTTTTATCTGATTTTTCCCGAATTTTTGGAGCACTTTTTATATGGGAGAAAACTGAAATAGAAAAACAGCAGAAAACAGGAACTTGCACTGTGGTGCACTGAGTTAATAGGTTAGTCCAAATATGATCAAAAATGTATGAAAGTGTATCTAGATCATAGTTATATCACACAAAACATGCATGGAGCAAGGCGAAATTATAGATACGTTTTGGACGTATCAATAACTGACAAGTTGTTCTCTGACAAAACTTACATCATGATCGCCGAATATGTCACCACCCTTCTTATTCATAATCCATCCTATGCCACAATTCCACGGGACAGAAACCTGACTCTCCTGTGCCTTCTTGTTCCTTAAGTTATTGCTCGCACTTGACCTCTTGACCTCGTATGTGGTTCACGAATCATCTACCTTGTGATTTTCAATCCGGTATCAGACGCAATGCTCATGCCTGATGCTCTGAACCCTGCTACGGTGAGGATACTTCTCTCACTTCTCGTTGGTTACCCCAAGTGGAAGGTGAGATGTAGCGTAGAAGCAAATTTCCCTTGGTGAAGATACCAAGGTTATCGACCAGTAGGACTCAAAGAGATACAAGAAGGTGACAACTGCGCCAGAAATTAGCTTCGGGCGAAATAGTTGACGTAGACCTGCATACAGCAACAAATAACTTTGCTCCCAACGAGTACAGAGGAGTTGTCAATTCCTCCGTCCTTGCTATTTACAAAGGATCAATGCAAGAGATAAAAGTGCAATTGAAAATAAAGACTGGAAGTAAATTGAGGGTGTAAACAATGATGTGAATATGGACCGGGGTCCCGTGATGTTCACTAGTGATGTCTCTCTCCCAAAAGACGATAAAAGTGCTAGCGAGGTAAACAAATCACAGCTGGGCAATTGACAGGATTATGAAGGCACCGCAATGCTAACTATGCTACAAAAGAAAGGAAGGGCTCAAAAGCAATGCGCAGTACGCCAAGGTAAGTAAACCGAAATCCATCTGCATCTACTACGAATCATCCACCTTGAGATATCTATCCAGAACATCTCGTTGGTATTAAGTTGTGAATCCCACCCAAAGTGTAAACTCAAAGCAACAGACAACTGCATTAAAAGAACTTTGCGTAAAGTAAACAATCCTTGCACCCGCGGGTACAAGCACCGTTGTTTTATCCCTGGTGGCAACGGCACATCCCCTAGTCTCATGTTTCTGTCACTCCAGCTAGACATCAAGGGGCTGAGCCCACAATGAAGCATAACACTCCCTCTTGGAGTTGCAACAAACTACTTGGCCAAAGAAAAATACTGCAACGGAGAACATGCAAGAATTTACTCAAGAAAAAAAAATATAAAAGAGAAGAACCAAATATATTACTCATCACAATCTGTACATAGTCTCATAATCCATCAGATCCCAGCAAACTAAGCATAGCAACAGCAGAAATTACAAAGGTGCCTCGATCATGTGAGGCAGCCCACGAGGTCTCTGAAGTGAAAGCAAAAAGAGGAGAGAGGTACATCACATAGCTACTGGTCACGGACCCATGGTCCAAGGGGGACTACTCACGGCACATCCGGGAGGTGTCCATGGCTATGGATGGTCTCCCAGAGGGGGTTCCTCCTTCCGGCAGGGTGCCGGGGCAGCTTCTCCAGGCAGCCCCGATCTTGAAACGGCGGTGGCGGCGGTACAGAGAGGAGAACGAGAAAGGCAGATCGATATTAGGGGTTTCCTTGTCGGGGGGTAAATATAGGCGAAAGGGGCACCGAGAGGGGCCACAAGGCAGCCAGGAGGGTGCCTGGCGCGGCCTAGGGTGGGGCCGCGCCAGGGACCCTTCTGGAGTCCCTATGGTGTCCCCCCTTCCCTCCTTTGGTGTTTCCGGAGGCTTCCGAGACGCTGATTTTTTATATATATTTTTCAGAATTTTTGGAGCACTTTTAATGGCCGGAAAACCTGAAATACAAAAACAGCAGAAAACAGGAACTGGCAACTGGGTGCACTGAGTTAATAGGTTAGTCTAAATGTGCTCAAAAGTGTATGAAAGTTCGAGCAAAACATGGCAAAGTCACACAAAACATGTATGGAGCAAGAAGAAATTATAGATACGTTTGGGACGTATCAAACCCCTTTTCATCATTCGTCATTGATGTCGAAAGATTGTCTATCCGCTTGAAACTTCACATGCCTCCTTTAATTCCTCTTGATGTAACTCCCCGAGTTTAAACCAAGAGATACTATGTACCCCATTCCATTAGACAACCCCGATTTATTAACCTTGTACCGATCCGACCTCTTAATATTTCCCTCCTATTTATCCGTAAGTATGTTGAAGACCCCGAAGAAGGATGAAAACTCGTTGAGTTGCACTGATGCATAGAATTGAAGACATCAATGAGAAGGATTAACTTCTTCGAGAAGGGCAACGAGAACCAGAAGATTCGTTAGAATACGAAACCAAAACTTTACCCCTTACCCTACGTCTTAAATCTCGGGACGAGATTTCTTGTAGTGGGAGAGATTTGTAACACCCCTAGTGTCATGCTACAGTAATCCTTTTGTTAAAGTCAAATCACTCTGCCTAATCATGCTTTGATCATCATTGCTTCCAATCACATTCAAATCCTCCTTGGATGAAATTGAAAACAAAGTGATAACTCAACTTCAACCAATAAGTGTAAATGTCAGTCAAGGTAAAACTTTTCAAAACAACTTATATAAGGATGTCCTTAATATAGTAAATAACCACAAAGCAATTGAAACAAATAAAACTAATAACTAGGTGATATTAAATTTCCCTAGAAATTATAAAAAAGGTGGAAATTCAACTTGAACCAATAGTTGTGCAACCAATTTTATTAAATGCCAAAAACTCAGTAGGTCATAAAAAATAGAAAGGAGAATTTATTAAAGTGTTTTAATAATATAAACAAATAATAACAGTAGCAAAACAATACTAAGTAACCTTTTAAAATAATTAATAATATTCAAATGAATTTCGTTAGGGCTCCAAAAAAATTTTGCGGTCTTATAAAGTGTAACACTAATAGTGGGAGAAGTTTCACCAATTGCAAAAATCAAATGATAGCCACGTAAAACAAAATAGAAGGAAAAAGGAACAAAGAAAAACAGAAAATGGAAAGCACTATGTCTTTCTTAGGGAAAAGACCAACCGGGCCCAACCCACTCCCCCTTCCCTTCTCCCTCACACTGCTCCCCATGTGCTTCACTACAGCCATGGCGACCGCATCGTCGCAGCTGCGCTCACTCGCCCCTTCCGCGTCGCTACAGCGCCAGTGGATGGATAAGAACGCCCCGACAAACCCGTGGACAGCCCTAGATATTTCCCCCTCCTAGCCTCGACTTTCTTCCTCCTCACCAACGTCCGAAGCCTCCATGGGCGCACCACATGAACACACGCAGACACCCTGCATCCCGTGCCAAGCCGTGGTGTCTGGGGGGGTTGCTCGTCGACGGCTACGTCTACGCACGCACAGATTCACACTGAGTTGCACTGCGTGCGACGCCAACTTCATCATCTTCAACCTCGGGCTGCCGAGATCGCCGACCAAATTCCCCACCTCCACGCCTCCTCCGAGCTCGCCGTCGACTGTGTTGGAATGATGGTGAGCTGCTCACCGTACGCCAACTGCTCTCGGCTTCCCCCTAAGCCCCGAGCGCGTTCCCCCTTTTACATGCTCTGACCGCCACCGTGTCGTCCATATGCACGATCCCAAGCCCCTCTGTCCCCGAGCCAGTGACTCCAGCGCGCTCCCAGCGAGCCGTAGTATCGATCTGGTGCGATAGAGCATTCAATTTTGTCGCGAGTCATCGTTTGCCATTAGAGCCGTCGCCCTGCTCGCCGTTGAGGCCACTCCAGTTCAACTCCGGCCGTTCCGAGAGCACCAATCTACGCACGATGACACACTCCCTTGAATGAAACCATCCACGCATGCCCCCGTACCCTGTACCAAGAGCACGGTCGCCGTCGACAGCCCCTGTCGTTGCCGCCGTGCACATGTTTCCCTGCCAGGTGGCCCCTCCATGTGAGGGGATTAATTAATCCCATTTGTGTCTCTTACATGTGGGCCCAACCCCCTGTTAACTGATTTTGCTTAAATTAAACTGGAGATAACCCCCACTGTCCATGACAGGTGGGCCCCAGCCATTAAGTAAATTAAACAACTCTTATTTGTCTTTGTTAGAATGACATGTGGCCCCCTATACTATTTAAAATAGAAAATGAATTTGTTAATTATGAGAGGTTGACCAGTGGGACCCATTAGTCAGGTTTGACTGGTCAATATCCTTGTTGTGGATAATGTCGATTTTATACATAGAAGAAATTTGAAGAATCATTTAAATATTAGAAATTCAATATCTTTTAAACCGTAACTCCGATGAAAATACTTTATACATGAACGTTGATCAGAAAAATATAACGGTTACAAGTACACCACCTGCATATCCACCACACACGTTTCGTCTGCAATGTGTAGCACTGCGCTAGTTCATCCCTAGCTTAACGTATTGCTATGTCTTGCAATTATATTGCTATTATTGTTGTGTATTTACAGTTTCCCACCCTTCTTCTCCGGTAGACTCCGATACTGCCGCCGACGACACCGCTGAGTACGACTACGTCGTTGACGATCGTACCCCTACTGTCGAGCTTCCAGGCAATCAGTGCCCCTTCACCTCCCCCAGATATCACCTATCTTCCTGTACTTTTCTTTTCACTAGGCACTGCTGCTGCTACGTTACATTCCTATTCATTGCATAGCCTGTCATTGTCTCCCCTTGATGTACCTTCCTCATCCTATGTTGCCTAGTATATAAATATAATGTTCAACTGTTGGCCCTGCGCATTGTTAGTCAACTAGGTTTAGCGAGTGGGTCGTGATCACTTTGGGGAGTGAACGCGGATACAAATTATTTTTACTACAGCTTCAACAGTATCGAGCTCCGACACTGCTAAAGGCTCTTACAACGTCTAGGCTCTATCGAGTCGCACGATAGTGATATCGAGGGTGATTCCTCTTATATCACTCTTGTTGTCAGCTCTGTAGTGTAGCACCACCGAGGTGATCTCATTGAGGGTGATTCCTCTTTAGCTCACTCCCGGTGATGTCTCAGTCGAACTGTTAATCAAGTGTGGACCAATGAGTGACACCTCCGGTCTCCACTCGAGGGTAGGGACCTGAACCACGGTTGTCCTTAAAGGTAAGTAGTCGGGTGACCCAACAGTGCCCGCAAGAGGTATTGCAACGGGACGGCAGGGAGGAATACCAGTGTACGGTGGGCTTGGACCCTGATCGTTGTCCGTAAGAGTTACTCCCTGAACCAAGAAAGTCTGGGACTCCCAGGTTGCTAGCGAGATAAGGTAAGTAGACGGAATTACCCCTAAGGGTACCTGCGAGACTTGACGGGATGAAAGGGCAGTTAGATATCTCCTCGAGAGAGAGGTGGACTGGCTATTATTCGTTGTTCGTTTTGTTACTCAGTCGGAGCGACGATCACGGTCATCTCTGCGGTATATTACTAATGCGCTTAATGGATCGGTGTCAGAGATCTGAGTGGCTATATGCCTATTATGCACAAACCTCCGTGCAGGATAAGAAGTATGGGATCCCCTACGTCGTAAAATCATTCGAAAGCTCTTTAGACGTCAGCAATACCGCGGCTGATTGCGGGGATTGGACTAGCCGGACGTACCCTTATTGGGACGGACTAGTCTGCTTCTCCGGCCACCCACGCACCGTGCAGGAGTACAAAGGGCGAGGGCCCAGAGTCCCTGCGTACTTAGGATTTAGACCGACGGATGGCCTCTCTGTTGAGCCTAGAATGGTGTACGACGTGTCATATTACCTTGGTCGGACATGCCTAAATAAGGTGTACGAGACCTGGGGATCCGAGCGTATAGGTTAACGTTGTGCACCCCTGCAGGGAGTAAATCTATTCGAATATCCGTGTCCACGGTAACAGGACGCTCGGTGTTGTATCCGTGTCTACTACTTTAACCGTTATTGAAACATTATGAATTTTTGGTATTGGTTCCCGGGATTGCTTTCTCGCCGGGATGTCGAGAAAGGATCTCGGGACTTGATGTTATTACTATTGTATAAATCATTATTAATGCAACCCCATAAACTGTTGTATATTCTCGTCTACTACTGCAAGAATCGACTAAAGATGCTAGTCTTCGATAGGCCTAGCTTCTTCCCCCCTTACCCTGTTATTTCTGTCTTACAGTCCACTATACAACCGCTTCTTCCATTTTGATACCAATGCATAAATTCTTAGTAGCCTGGGTTTAAGTCCCGCTAAGTATGCTAGATACTCACCCTTGCTTTTATTCCCCCTTTGTTTTCTATATACCCGGTTGCTGCGATCAGACACGAGGAGATCCCTGATGTTGACCATGTGATTGTGCAATTGCATTTATATTTATCCTATGTTTGCCATGTTTGTCCGGATAGAAGTGGAGCCAGAACCGGAGGCCACCCCCTTCGTTGAAGACACTGTTACCGAACCTCGTCAGCAAGGCAAGCAAACCCCCTTTGATCATGTCGATAAAAATCCATTTCCATCTCAGTCTCGCTTATGCATGAAATAGGATGATCACCTTATTATCGATTCTACCGCATAGTTGAACCCATATCCTTTGCATGACCTATCATCTTTTCACAGTAGTAAGCAAACCACAATCCTAGCTGACATAGGAGTTGATTGATATCATGTGGCCCCTGCAAATGTTACAGCTTATTGCATGCTTAGAGGTTACAATGAGGATACTTTTGATGTGAGTAGGGATGGTAGAGAACATGGTGTCGATGAAGGTGAAACTGTGTCGGTGAATCCACCCTAATACAAGGTGAAGGATGAGAGGTTGTGTAGGAGTACACAGTGGGTTGTCTCGTTGAACACCGCCTTAAGTCTGAGTTCTTGTGTGGTGATCCAATAAGAAGAGTGCAACCACATATTGGGCTCACTGACCCCTCTCAACTTACTAACTCATCCCCTTCGATGTCCAGATGTCGCAGTAGTTCGGATTTCTGGTAAGTTTGTGGCCTGGTAGCCAAGTGAGAGAACGGATCATCCGAGACCGGCTTTCGCACCACGCACACATTGTCTGGGTCCACTTCGGTAAACCGGCCGGGTTCACGATAGTGGAAACCAACCCAGGTAGGCGACTTTCATGGACTATATCGTCTATGAGTTAACAGTTGTGGTGAGCATCCTCGCCGACACCCCTTGAATGGTGTCGAGTACAAAGGCGGTAACTGATGATCATGTGTGTGAAAGTGGTACACCCCTACAGGGTTAACAAAACTATTCGAATAGCCGTGTCCGCGGTAATGGACTGCTTGGAAAGCTTAGCTTGATTATTAGACAACTTGAATTGGATACTTTTAAAACTCACCAAGATAAGCGTGAGTGCTATGGCGTGCTTTCTCGTGGGGAGGTCGAGAGAGGCACCATAGTGGTGTAATTGGTTGGAGACATGTAGTGGACTCGAGTACGCTTGTTACCTTAAGTATGGTATTCATAGTTCAGGATTAGCCAAGTCAAAGCTGGCACTTCTGCATTTGAACCCACCTCCCTTTGCCTTGACACATGTGCATGAGTAGTATAGCTCCTACGTAAGTCTTGCTGAGTACGACTTTGTTCTCAAGTTTGCTTAATTTATGTTTTAGATGAACCCACTGACCCCAAAGGTGGATTCTACCTTGAGCTCGACGAATGAAGGCCAATCTAGTGTAGTCACAGTCAGCAGACTGGTTCTCTCGTGGAGGGTTTGTGTTTAAATAAGGCTTCTTAAGCCATTTGTTAAGCTTGTCTGTACTCAGACCTACTTTGCTTCCATGCTTGTTGTAATGTTGGATCACAGTCTCGTGATCTCATTGTGCACTCTGTGAGAGTTATCAATAAAGTTGTAAACTTTGTACTCTAGAGAATTGCAATGATACGTGCTGTTCATACTAGACATGTGTGCTGCGTGTATGTTTATAACATGCATGTCTTAGTATGGATTTTCGAGACCTTAGTTGTGATCTGACTGGCGGTCTTTTATACACCAAGTGGCCCTTAGATGTGCGCATCTTGGGCACTAGTAGGAAATAGCCTACTGCTGGCGTACGCATTTTTGTTACCACTGGCGAACAAGCGTATGCCAGTGATGTGACGCCAGTGGTAAGAGTTACCGCTGGCGTACCATTTGTACGCCGGCGTACCATTTGTACGCCAGCGGTAAAAGAGGTTACTGCTGGCGTACAAACCGTACGCCTGCGGTAGAAGTTAATACTACTGGAGTACCCTTTGATTTGTACGCCACTAGTAAGTATTTAGGAATTAAAAAAATAAAACGCATATTTGTTAATCTATTTGTCCAAATACATGCATATAGTCCATCCAGTAGTATTTATTTGTCCAAATACATGCATATAGTTCATCCAGTAGTATCTATTTGTCCAAATACATGCATATAGTTCATCCAGTAGTACAGATTACACCACACACACTTAAAATGTCTATAGACAGTTTGTGATCAATTGACAATGTAAGAAAACGGAGATATCGCTCATTGACAACCACGACTCTAGTTTCCACCGTTGCTCCTTGTCTTGGAAGTCGTGGAGGAGGAGAGCTTCTGGCTGCGCAAGTCGACGAGGAGAGCTACCACTGCGCTCAACAAGAACCTGAAGAACAAGAAGACAACCATGAAGAACCTAAACACAGTCCCTCTATTTTCATCCTAAGTCAGAATAGTATAGATGGAGTATTTAGAACGTGCATTCATATTAAATAAATGAATTTGGTTTCCAAGTATTTAGAACAAAGTCTTTTGATATGCATCAGCACTTAGTCAATTTGGCTCTAAAAGTATCTACTTAGTCGATCAAGAATCTAAGAAATAATCAGTTTCAATACACCGGACCATAATGTTGAAGCACTAATGGTGAAGAAAATAATATTTGAGTACAAATAGAAGAAAACATAAACACTAATGATTACACTAGTCTGCACCCTGCTGTACAAAGACAAACCATGGTTACCATCATGTCCATGAGAGAGTTTCCAAAAAATATTCTGCACACGAGTGCACTACCAGGAAAGTTTCTACTAAATACTCTGCACACTAGTGGACACTGTTGATATATTATGGAAATTTTTCCTAAATGTTTCTGCTAGATTTTATCATAACCCACTTCAGTATAGAGTCAAATTAATCACAAAAGTGGTAGTATATCATAGAGGTTAATTGTAGTTACCTCGCTGTTTGGAGTGTACCATGGACGCCACCGGTTTTTGATTGATCCGATCGAGATCCTTGACAGAGTACCTCGTTGCGGTAATCGGGCATACATCATCCATGTCGCCACTGCCATCGAGTGAACCGCGTTGTAGTGAGATAAGAGTAGCAACAATGATCATTTGTATTTCTTCATTTTCTGTCTAGAATGAACCGCTGCGCAAGTCGACGAGGAGAGCATCCGGCTGCGCTCAACAAGAACCTGAAGAACAAGAATAAAAGGGTACCATAAGAACAACTAGAACATGAATGCGCGTGTTGCTCCGCCCGCCCATCTTGTCGAAAGAACATATATATTTTTAGACTGAACTAAGTCACCGCAGATAACAGAAGGCAACAATTCATTAGATGTTAGTTTCAAAGGTAACCTGAATCGTCAAGTATCTGACAAATAGTTTTCAAACAATGATAAGAATATACCCTATTCATTTTCAGACCAATAGTAACATATTAGCAGCTCTAATTGGTTATACAAAGAAAAATGGATGCATCTTTTGATGGGACGATACCTTCTTGAGGATCTACAGATCGATGGATCTCTCCATAACCTTTGTGATTGCTTCTTCTTCTGCCTGTGTGTTTTCAAAGCTGATATACAGATTGGTTGTTTCTGCATTAATAAAATTAGTAGAAAAATTCACTACACCACATACGAGCGGAAACCTAGAGATCAGACTTTCTTCTCAAAAGAATATGCATTTTTTATTTCTTAGTAAGGACGAAATACATGTATGTAAGAACCAAATCATCAATAGGAGGTTGAAATTGAGTGGTCTGAAGTTGACGTTATATGTACCTTGCCTGGTTCAACTGCATAATTTGAAGACATCTCTAATCTGAATGGAAATCCTCCAAGCACAGGCCGCTGGCATAAGCAAATTCCATGGTATTTGTCCGTTACAATCCTGGCAGCAAAAAAACGAAAGCAGAGTTGTAAAAGATACTGATGGGGAAGTAGTATAATCAAGCGCAAGAACAGTCAGAAGCAAACCACACCATGAATCAATCATAAAATAGACAAAGGGAGTCAAGGGGGTCAAGGGGTGTGGCGGGTGATTCGACGAGCGTGGTAAAGATTCCTCGTCGCCACCACCGCCGGATTCGCCGCCCTACAGGGCACCGCCCCCTCCCGCTCGACCACTTACAGATCCTGCGCCGCCGCGGACTTCAGATTCGCCACCGCCGAGCTCGGGCTCCTTTGCCGCGACTGCCACGAGGAGGCGCGGAGGGGACCAGAGCGAGAGGAGGGTAGGGGATGACGTTCACGGCCATGCGGCTGGAGGGGAGGAGGGGTTGCCGGAGGGGAGCGGCGCCGCCGTGCGCGCGAGGGAGGAAGTGGACGGGTGTGTGGGCGAGCGGAGCAAAGGATAAGGTTAGGAAGGGGCAGGAGAGAAAAGGAAATAAAAAACGGAGGGACCACGACCACCGGCGCACGTTATATTTTTTACGCCAGAAAACATTTGCTACCGCTGGCGAACAACTATATAGGTACCCCATCGCTATTTGGTCGCACCGGCAATACTCGGTTTGCACGTATTGCTGGGGTACAATTTTGTATGTACGCCAGTGATAACAAAAATACTGCTGGCGAACAAATTATTTTTTTCCCCGATGATAATACCGCTGGCGTACAATTTTTTTGGTTCGCCAGTAGTAGCGATGCGGCTATAGCCTATTTCCTACTAGTGGGGGCATCGTGATGCGATTGCTCGTAACTCTGTCACCTGCACACTTTGTTGTATGATCGAGTCCGCCCTAGACGCCGACTAAGTGATCGGGCTGGAGTAAGTCTATGTAAGTGTTATAATACAATCGAGAGTATGGTTGAGGCGACTTGTCTATGAGTATGGGAGTTCACCACCCACATCATTTAGACTTGTGTGCGGACGATAAGGATCCATCTCAGTTGATCATCCGATGCCCCTCACGTTCGATGCTTTCCGAGAACGATATGTGATTGGCCTTTTCTGCTTAGACAAGTGGGTACGGTTCTCGGCTCTCCATATGATTGTGTTGTAGTGGGACTTGCATACGCTAACCCCGGGTCCCAACAGACTTGGTATCAGAGCAGGACTAACTATAGGATTATCAGCCTTGGCCGAAGTCGAGTCTAGCATTGTATAGTTATATAGTTACTCTGGGTATATAAGGGAACAACATAAGGCTTCTTTTTTCTCCTTACCCCCTTCGTTCTAACTTCTGAGTCACCCTCATCGTTTCTACGGGAAGATAGGACTAGGCTCATCTATGTCTGTTTAGCACATCTCGTTGATTGCTTCCTTGTAGCTGTAGAAAAGTTGTTTTCGGTCTTCTAGAGTTGTTATACTCCTGATTTCTTACATCTTATTATGTAAGTGATGTTTTTACATTGTAAGAAAATTGCTTTTTCTTGCAATTACAGCCGTTATGTTGTCCGTGTCATTCCAGGTTTCTTCATAATCTGATGCATTTGCAAACTCCTTCTTTCTGTTTCAGATGGCAGATCTTCCCCCTCGTCAGATAGTTTGTCTGACACGATGTATCGGTGTGCGTGGTCATCCCGCCACGTTGATCGAGATGATGTCCTTCGTGGGATATCGATGGTATCCTAAGTACAATGTCGAGGAGCAGTTCCGTCACTTCAACCAGACTCAGTACCACTGCATCGTCCGGATCTACCCGCACCACATTGGAGTCACTCAGCTTGTCCTCTTTGGGCATGGTATTGGTATGACTGAGAACATGGCTGTGAAGGATGCTGCATACTCATGTATGACTCTGCTGAGAGAGGAGCACGCTTTGCTGAGAGACACTTCGTTCCGCTATATATCCCTGCTGCACTTCCATGAGAAGAGGGATATTATACCGGACTCTACACAGATCACTCCTTGGAGGATCCTTTGCTTCAGATGACTGCTAGGTTTGCTCGTGATCGAGATCGTGATGCACGCGCCCTTCGTTTCGAGCTTCACTCCACTCGTGCCCGTCTGTATCGAACACTTACAATCTTGGCTCCCTTTGTGAGTGTTGGATCAGTGGAGTATGATGCTATCTACCCAGTGAGGACACAGATGCCTTCTCGATTTGCTTGGCCCGAGATTGGAGGCATTACTCCACCCTGTGCTCCTCTGCTTTCACCCTACGCTGGACCTAGACCCCATCCGTGCTCAAATCGATATCAGGGTCCGCAGGCCTCCGTGTTTCCCGATGCACGTCCTCAGCTTCCGGGATACATGGGTAACTTCTATGAGGATTACTACGGAGATGGAGAGGATGATGAGTGAGACCTCCTGTGGTCTTTCTCTATTGAGTAGTAGCATCTTAGTATGTTGATTAGTGACGTGTTATGAGTTATAGAGGCTTAGATAAATAATGTATAGGAAGTCAGAGTGCCTCTGAAGGTTGTATCATCTTCATCACGTTTGTACTAGTGTGTAACTTGTACGATGTATGACTTGTATGACAGCTTGTGTATATATAGCTTGTATGCTTTTATAACCATGTTGTCAAGATGACTACTTATTTTACTCCGTGATTCTTCGAAGTACATCATATCCATTGCTACATTCATTCTATCAACTCTGTTTGACATTGATCTTTCCCTTCAGGATGTCTCAAGGGACTCGTGGCCAGCTTGGTCGCAACCAAGATCGTGGGAATGATCCCAAGGGAAGTGGACATCCACCGCCACCCATGATGGCCCAGGTTCTGATGGAAGTTGAGAGGAACCACAGAGACTCTCATCACCTACTAGAGGTCATTTCCCGCAACACCACTCAGCAGCGCAATGATTTGGTGTATTTGAATGACTTCATCCGGCTTCATCCACTGGTTTTCAGCTACTCCACCGAGCCCATCGACACCGATGACTGGCTTCGCAGCATCGAGAGGAAGCTCCAGTCAGGACATGTTGCAGATGGCGACAAATTCAACTATGCCGCCTACCACCTTGAGGGTGCAGCTAGGTCTTGGTGGGAGAACTATCTCAACATGCGTCCCGCAGGTCCGCCCACTACATGGAATGAGTTTTGCACTGCATTCCGTGAGCACCACATCCCCAAGGGTCTTATGGACTGCAAGCGTGAGGAATTCTGCAACCTCACTCAAGGAAGAAGGACTGTTGACGAGTTCAGCCGTGAGTTCAACCGGTTGGCTCGCTATGCAACTGAAGAGGTCTCCACCGATGCCAAGAAGCAAGAGAGGTTCCTCCGTGGACTAAATTCTGGACTCCATCGCGAGCTGAATCTTCATGACTTTTCCACCTTCCAGGTCCTTGTCAACAAGGCCATCAAGGCGGAGGACATGAACACACCCAATGATTTCCGCAAACATCCCCGTGATGACAGCTCATCCAGTTATGGCCCTCAGAAGCGCAGAATCTGGATACCCAACAACATGTTCCGCCAGAACAATGCAACTAGGCCATCCTTTGCGGCGCCTCGTCCACCAGCTCCGTTCCACCCAGCTCCACCAAACAACCCAGCTCCCTGCACTGTCTTTGGAGTGTGCTACAAGTGTGGCCAGGCGGGTCACTACTCTCGCGAGTGTCCCCAGAACCAGCACCAAGTTCAGAATGCTCCACCACGTGCCAGAGGCACCAACGACAATCGTGGCAAGCCAGCCCCGAAGGTCCTCATCACCAAGCCCGCACCTCCCGCCACTCATGGACGTGTGAACTAGATCTCCGCTGAAGAGACTGACGACATCTCTGATGTCATTCTTGGTATGCTCCTAGTCAATTATGTTCCTACTTCCGTTATTTTCGATCCAGGAGCATCTCATTCATTCATGTTAGAAAGTTATGCACTTCGTCAAGACTTATCTTTTGTTGAACTGTCCACCCGAATGATAATTCAAACTCCAGGATCAAGATGGTAAACTAATAGAGTAAGACATGGTAATGAAGTTTCAATTGAGGGTTTAGTATTCCTTACTTCACTCATAGCCCTCAAGTCTTCAGACATCGATGTAATCCTTGACATGGATTGGTTATCGAGACAGAATGTTGTCCTTGATTGCAAAGCCAAATCAGTGAAACTAACCCATCCTTCAGGCAAGTCCATCAACTAAACCTCACCCAGAACAAGAACCCAGGTGCATTCTTTGAATGTGCTTCCCCTTCCTGAACTTGAAGATATTCCGGTGGTTCGTGACTTCCCGGATGCCTTTCTAGAAGAGCTGTCGGGTATGCCACCCGACAGGTGCATAGAGTTCATAGTGGATCTTATACCAAGCACAACCCCAATCTCAAGACGTCCATATAGAATGGCCCCACATGAGTTAGCTGAGCTAAAATCCCAATTGGAAGCTTCGTTGGAAAAATGCTTCATCCGCCCTAGCTCATCGCCATGGGGTTGCCCCGTTCTGTTCGTAACGAAGAAAGGGAACAGAAAGGATGTGCGTAGACTATCGCCCGCTAAATCTAGCGACGATAAATAACAAGTACCCACTACCCAGGATCAATGATATTTATGATCAACTTGCTAGATCCTCTTTCTTTTCCAAGATGGATTTGAGATTAGGCTATCATCAAATCAAAATCCGAAACGAGGACATTCCCAAGACGGCTTTCACTACTCGTTATGGTCTTTACGAGTACACCGTCATGTCCTTCGGGTTAACCAATCCCCCCGCCACATTCTCACGCTTAATGAATTCGATCTTCATGGAGTACTTAAATAAATTCGTTGTGGTTTATCTGGATGACATTCTCATCTACTTGAAGAACAAAGAAGAGCCCGCAGAACATCTTAGGTTGGTATTGATGAAACTTTGAGAGCATCGCTTGTATGCTAAATTCTCCAAGTGTGAATTTTGGCTACCAGAAGTGACCTACTTAGGCCACGTGATTTCTACCAAAGGCATTGCTGTCAATCCCGAGAGAGTTTAGGCCGTCCTTGACTAGACTCCACCTGAATCGGTTAAGAAAGTTAGGAGTTTTCTTGGCCTAGCCATCTATTGCCGCCGCTTCGTCGAGAACTTTTCTAAAGTTGCAAAGCCTCTAACTGAACTCCTCAAGAAAGATAGGAAATTCCAATGGACTCCCAAGTGCGAGGAAATCTTTCAAGAGCTGAAGAGAAGATTGACCTCCGCACCCGTACTTGCGCCTCCAGACACCAAAAGGGATTTCGAGATCTATTGTGACGCTTCACGTCAAGGGTTAGGATGCATACTTATGCAAGATCGACATGTGGTATCATACGCTTCACGGCAACTGCGTCCACATGAAGAGAACTATCCCACCCATGATCTTGAACTCGCTGCCGTTTTTCATGCACTGAAAACATGGCGACATTACTTCCTTGGTAATCATTGTGAGATCTATTCAGATCACCAGAGCCTCAAATACATTTTCACCCAGCCAGAACTTAACCTCAGGCAAAGACGCCGGATTGATTTGATAAAAGATTATGAAGTAGGAATCTCATACACCCTAGGCAAAGCCAATGTCATGGCTAATGCACTAAGTCGTAAGTCGTACTATAACAACCTCATGTTAAAGCAGTATCAACCACTTCTTCATGAGGAATTTCGCAAGCTCAATCTTGAGATTGTTCCTCTTGGCTATATTTCTACCTTGGTGGCGAAACCAACTCTTGAGGATCAAATCATAGTTGCCCAAAGGCGTGCACGAGGTGTTTGCCGGATCAAGGAGAACATCGCTAGCGGAGTTGCTAAATGTTTCTCACAGATAGCAAAGGAACGGTATTCTTTGAAAATTGTTTGGTAGTACCTAAGAATAGGGATCTAAGGCAACTCATCCTCATAGAAGCTCATGATACACCTCTCTAAATTCATCCTGGTGGTACAAAAATGTACCGAGATCTACGCCAGAGATTTTGGTGGACTTGGATGAAGAGAGACATTGCTCGATATGTTGCCGAATGTGATGTTTGTCGTCGCATTAAGTCAGAACACCAAAGACCTGGTGGTACTCTTCAACCTTTGACTATTCCCGAGTGGAAATGGGACAAAGTCAGTATGGACTTCATCACTGGATTTCCAAAAACTGCCATCTTCGTTGTCATCGATCGACTCTCCAAAGTTTCTCACTTCCTTCCTATTCGTGAGTCCATTACTGCCAGCCAGTTAGCGGACCTGTATGTGTCAAGAGTCGTATCACTTCATGGTGTTCCTTTGGAAATAAATTCTGATTGCGGTAGCCTTTTCACCTCTAGATTCTGGCAAAGCTTCCAAAATGCTATGGGAACTCATCTCGCCTTTAGTATAGCTTTCAACCCTCAGTCTAGCGGTCAAGTCGAAAGGGTTAACCAAATTCTGGAAGACATGCTCAGATCTTGTGTTATCTCATTCGGAAAGAACTGGGAGAAATCTCTTCCATTCGCCGAGTTTTCTTATAACAATAGTTTCCAATCTAGTCTGAACATGGATCCATTTGAATTCCTCTATGGACGACGATGTCGAACACCCCTCAATTGGTCAGAAACCGATGAAAGACAATTCTTTGGACCGGATATGATCAAGGAAGCAGAAGATCAAGTTCGCATTGTTCGTGATCAATTGAAAGCCGCCCAGTCTCGTCAAAAAAGCTACTATGATCGTCATCATAGGCAAGAAAGCTACAATCTGGATGAGAAGGCTTACCTTTGGGTTAGTCCTCTGAAGGGAACCCAACGCTTTGGTATCAAAGGCAAGTTGGCCCCACGTTACATCGGACCTTTCCGCATTCTTGCTAAACGTGGACAAGTTGCCTACCAACTTGAACTCCGCACTTATCCCTAGTACATGACGTATTCCATGTGTCACAACTCAGGCGTTGCTTCAACGACCCCATCCACGAAGTCGACCATGAAACGCTTGATCTCCAAGATGACCTTTCTTATCGCGAATACCCCGTTCATATTCTTGATTCCGCAAAGCATGTCACTCGCCGACAGAAGATTAAGTTTCTCAAAGTTCAATGGTCACACCACTCTGAGAAAGAAGCCACGTGGGAAAGAGAAGACCTTCTCACTTCCGAGTACCCCTCCTTCCTCCCGCAGACTTCTGAATCTTGGGACGATATTCTTTTGAGTGGGGGCGAGTTTTCAGAACCCTCTGTTAGGTATCTGATACGTCCCAAACGTATCTATAATTTCTTCTTTCTCCATGCATGTTTTGTGTGACTTTGCCATGTTTTGCTTGAACTTTCATACACTTTTGAGCATATTTGGACTAATCTATTAACTCAGTGCACCCAGCTGCCAGTTGCTGTTTTTGTATTTCAAGTTTTCCGGCTATTAAAAGTGCTCCAAAAAATCCGGAAAAATCAGATAAAAAATCAGCGACCCAGAAGCGTCTGGAATCACCAAGGCAGCGGAGGGGGGCCACCAACAGGAGCCCAGGAGGGTCCATGGCGCAGCCCCTCCCTAGGCCACGCCAGGAGGCCTCCTGGCTGCCTGGTGGGTACCCTCGACACCCCCCTCCGCCTATATTTAGCCCTCGGGGTGGAAACCCCTAATATCGATCTCTTTTCCACGAACTCTCCTCTGTACCGCCGCCGCCGCCGTTTCAAGATCGGGGCTGCCTGGAGGAGCTGCCCCGGCACCCTGCCGGAAGGAGGAACCCCCTCCGGGAGACCATCCATAGCCATGGACGCCTCCCGGATGTGCCGTGAGTAGTCCCCCTTGGACCATGGGTCCATGACCAGTAGCTATGTGATGTTCTCCTCCCCTCTTTGTGCTTCACTTTCGAGACTTCGTGAGTTGTCCTACATGATCGAGGCACCTATGTAATTTTCTGCTGTTGCTATGCTGAGTTTGCTGGGATCTAATGGATTATGAGACTATGTTCAGATTGTGATGAGTAATATATTTGGTTCTTCTATTTTGTATTTGAGTTCATGAGTAATTGTTGCATGTTCTCTGTTGCCATATTTTACTTGGGCCAAGTGATTTGATGCAACTCCAAGAGGGAGCGTTATGCTTGATTGTGGGTTCAGCTCCCTGATGTCTAGCTTGAGTGACAGAAACATGAGACTAGGGGATGTGTTGTTTCCACCAGGGATAAAACAACGGTGCTTGTACTTGCGGGTGCAAGGATTGTTTACTTTACGCAAAGTTCTTTTAATGCAGTTGTCTGTTGCTTTAGATTTACACTTTGGGTGGGATCTGCAAGTTAATACCAGCGAGATGTTCAGGATAGATATCTCAAGCTGGATGATTAGTAGTATATGCAGATGGATTTCGGTCTACTTACCTTGGCGTACTGCCCATGCTTTTGAGCCTCTTCGTTTCTTTTGTAGCATAGTTAGCATTGCGTTGCGTTTATAATCCTGTCAATTGCCCAGCTATGATTTGTTTACCTCGCTAGCACTTTTATCGTATTTTGGGAGAGAGACATCACTAGTGAAATTCATGGCACCCCGGTCCATATTTCCACCACTGTTTACACCCTCAATTTACTTTCCGTCTTTACTTTCAGTTTCCACTATCATTATCTCTTGCGTTGATCCTTTGTGAACAGCAAGGCCGGGGTAATTGACAACTCCTCTGTACTCGTTGGGAGCAAAGTTATTTGTATCTGTGTGCAGGTCCAGGTGAAGTTAGCAACCTCAGTTGTGAACGGCACCATTGTTCACTTTACCACCTTCTTGTCGTTCTTGGAGTCCTACTGGTCGATACTCAACCTTAGCATCTTCACTAAGGGAAACTTGCTGTTGTGCTACACCAAACCTTCCAATTGGGGTAACCAACGAGGGGCGAGAAGCCATCAAGCCAATTTCTGGCGCCGTTACCGGGGACTCCAGTCTACAAGATAGGGGAGTTGCACACTATATTTTATCTTTGATTTTTTTTAATTTTAAGACTGTGAAGCATGAGCTCCACAGTATTTTATTGCATGGGAGAACCAAAGGTTCTCAAAGAATAGTACAATAGCAAAACAGGAAAGTAAAGGAAGCAATTTAATCCTACCTATACTATTGTAGGGAATTGATCCAAGAAATCAATCTGGTTTTAGGATCTCCCTGCAATCTATGTGAAAGCAAGGTGATATCATGCACAAAGTGCCTTCTCCAGGAATGAAAAGAAGGTCTCTCATTCCTGAAGGTCTTCCCATTTCTGAATATCCAGATACACCAAGAGGCATTAAGAATGACTTCCATGAAGAAGGACTGACCAAATGAATCTTTGGCCTGTTGTAAACAGGAATGCAAGGATCCAGTGGCCCCCCATGTAATTTACAGATAGTTCCAAACTCTGCAACTAAAGTTGCAAGAGAAGAACAGATGCAATCTGTCTTCCAGAGCATTTGAGTGACACATCACACAAGAATTGTCCTCAGTGGGTGATCTCCAATGTCTCCTAACAAGTAGATCTTTAGTGTTTAATCTGTCAAACATCAGGAGCCAACCAAAAACTTTGATCTTCATGGTACACTTACTCCTCCATATCCAGGCACAAGATTGATCAGATGGCATGTGAGAATGCATAAGATTGTAGAACCCTTTGTCAGTATAACCATACTTACCAGGCCAGTGCCAAGAATCAGTAGCTTGAGGATCTCTCTAAAGATCAAGAAGCCAGTCCTTAAGACAGAAGTATTCATCAGCGGCTTGTTGTGTGAGTGGCAAGTAAAACAAAAGATCTTCATCCTCCAAGCTCAAAAAGTCATTAACAGATAGTTTGTCATCTCTCACAAAAGAGAAGAGATGAGGCAGCCTATCACGCAGTGGTCTACATGAGGCATTGATGCACCACCCATCTGACCAAAAAAGAGCAGAATCCCCAACATTAACCATGACAGAGTCCACTGGTCTATATAGGTCACTTAGTTTGAGGATATCCTTCCACCAAAAGGATCCACAAACCATAGTTGCGTGTGGGACATTGCCATTATAATAAGTGTTCCAAATAAGAGAAACCCAAGGAAAATTCTCCTTATTATAAAACTTATGCAAATGCTTCAGGAGTAGAGCTTTGTTTTGTATTTGCAAGTTGGTAATACACAGACCAGCTTTCTTTTTATGCCTGCAAACAAGCTCCCAAGAAGCAAGGAATTGTCTTGGAGTATCAGAGTTTCCTCTCCAGAGGCATTGTCTCTGAATTCTCTCTAGTTGTTTGAAGATGCCCTGAGGGATAGCAAGACTGCAAAGGTGATAAATAGGCATGGAGGAAAGGACTGAATTGAGTAACTATAGCCTGGCCCCTTGGTTCAACATAGCAGAACTAGCAGAGAGTCTTCTTTCCACCCTATCTACCAAAGGCATTAAATCCTGAATTTTAGGCCTGGTAGTACCCAGTGGTAAACCAAGGTAAGTGAAGGGCATTTGTCCAATGGAGCACTCAAAAACTTCAGCAAGGTGAGCAGCCAAAGCCTCATCAACATTCAGGGGGATTAAAGAGGATTTATTGAAATTGACTTTGAGACCAGTGGAAGCATGGAACCTGATAAGCATTTCCTTGATAGCCAAAAGCTGAGATTCATCAGCATGAATTACCATTATAGTGTCATCAGCATACTGAATGATGGGGTAATTTGGATCATGAGAATTAATAGGCAGTGTCAGGATTTGATCATGGAGCATTTTAGTAACTACTGATTGTAACAGATCAGCAGCCAATACAAACAACAAAGGAGACAAAGTATCTCCTTGTCTAACCCCTCTCTTGCAATAGAACTGTTTACCAGGCACTCCATTCAACAGGATGGATGAAGATCCAAAGCCTAAAATCTCTCTAATCCAACTGATCCATTTCTGACAAAACCCCTTGTGTTCCAAAACCTGAAGGACAGCCTCATGCTCAATGGTGTCGAAAGCTTTTGCAAAGTCTAACTTCAGAATAAGTAGAGGCTTTTTAGACTGTTTGCATTGGTGGATGTACTCAAAAGCACATGCTAAGCAATCTTGAATAGATCTAGACTGAAGAAAGCCATATTGATTGAAGTGAATACACTGGAGTATAACCTTCTGAAGTCTATTAGCAAGCAACTTTGTGAGAAATTTCAGGCAGGTGTTAGTCAGAGATATAGGCCTAAAATCATTAGGGCAAACAGGAGCTAGCATTTTTGGAATCAAGGTGATTAAAGAACCATTTAGACATTCCAACTTGAGAGAACCATCATCAAACTGAGAAATCAGATTCATAAAATCAGATTGAATGATGGGCAAACATTTCTTAAGGAATAAACCATTGAAACCATCTGGCCCAGGAGCTCTATCTACAGGGAGATCTTTGAGAACCTCATTTATCTCAGACTGAGTGAAGGGAGTGGTCAAATCCTGTAAACCCTCCACTGGGTGGATTAACTCAGGGAGATTGAACTCCATTTGGATACCTTGGGAAACCCCCATTCTCTCTCTGTAAGAACTCCACAACAAGTTGGCCATCTGCTCATGATCAGAGAGAATAGCCCCATCAGGAGCATGTAAAGAGGAAATGGAATTCTTCCTCATTCTTTCAGAAGCCATAGCATGAAAGAATTTTGAATTCTCCTCTCCTACTTTAATGTCCCTGATAGTACACCTTTGCCTCCAATATAAAAATTGTAATCTGAGAAGATGTTCATGGTGAGATTTCACAATTTTTCTGAAATTGAACTCAGGTCTAGTTAGGGGTCTTAATTCCTCCAAAGAATCAAAAGCTAACACCACCTGTGAGCACTTGAGAATGACTTTCTTAAGAGATGCCATATTGAAGGACCACTTTTTGAGAGCATATCTGAGCCTTTTAAATTTCTTAGACATAATGGAAGCAGCAGATTCAGCATCAATAGGAGCATTCCAAGAATTCTTCACACATTCCAAGAACCCAGGTTGCTCAGCCCAAAAGTTCTCAAACCTGAAAAGATTACTCTTTGGGATATCTGTGTCAATGGACACAATACAAGGCACATGATCATATGAGGTCTTGGCCATGGGAAGAACAATTGTGTTTGGATAAACAAAGATCCAAGAACTAGAAGTAAAAAACCAGTCCAATTGTTCCATCAATGGCTCATCCTGCATGTTAGACCAGGTAAAAGCTCTTCCTTTAAGTGGAAACTCAAGAATCCCAAGGTGGCCAATTATCTCATTGAAGAAAAAGATGTCATTAAGATCACCACCAGGCCTGTTTCTGTTCTCTAGTGATCTTATGAAATTAAAGTCACCTAACAGTAACCAATTATCACCATCAGGAATGTTAAGATCATATAACCATTGCACAAATTCATCCCTCATTGGACCTTGACAAGGTCCATAGACAGAGACCAAAGTCCAAACTTCAGCATTATGGACAGAGGTGAAGGAGATTGTAATGCCAAAACGATTAGACTCCACCAGGGTTCCATGGAACATGGATGAACTCCAGACCACAATAAGTCCACCAGAAGCTCCCACTGAAGGGGAGAAAGCAAAATTATCAAATCTACGGGGACAAAACTTTCTGACCAGACGAAGATCAAAATCTTCACATTTGGTTTCTTGCAGACAAAGAATAGAACAGCCACTTTCATCAATCTTCACGCGCACATCACGCTGCCTCTCAGCAGAATTCAGACCCCGCACATTCCAGCACATAACACGCCAATTACGATAATGAGAACTATTCATACTGAACGAAGTTGAATAAAACAGAACTCATGTTTGCATAACAGACATGATAACATCCAGTGCAGTCGTACCAAAAGACCCAGGCATAGAAACCATAGTTCTGACTAAACAAAAGACCACAATTACTACACTCCACACCCCCATAGAAGATAAAAGGCGTATTAATCATGATTAAACATCAGGAAAGGCTGGAGCAGACGGTCCCGCCATAAGCTTGGACGTAGTAAGATCTTCTGGAGCGATGCCCAGGGAGATGCCCAGATCCTGCATTGCACGGATTGGGGTGGGCGGAGGGATTTGAACTTCTTCTTCAGTATGTGCAGCAGGAGGAGCTTGCAGTCTTGGATTTTTTGCACGTGGATTCCTCAAAGGGCTGGGCTTCATCTGAACAGCAGAGGTAGGCTTGAAGCCAGACTTTTTTGCGCATCTTCTGGTAATTCGTCGTGTGGAGAAGTCAACATCATCACACACCAGCGGGGGCTGATTGCGACGCTTCTTACGAACAGTGGGTTCCTTAGCAGCAAGAAGAACAACAGGCATTGAAGGAACAATGCTGGGTGGCGCAATAGAAGAACTGTCCACAGGGGGAGGTTCATAAACCAACACCGGGCCCTCATCTGCAACCTAAAGAAATAGGGACCAGTCTCCAGAAGGAAGAAGTGTTGAGGGCAGGATACTGATACTCTTAGGGATGAACCGTGCAGCGATAGTGTGAAATAAATCCATCATTGCTCGTTCCAGGATCATCTGAGGAGGGAGAACTGGACCACACTGAACACGACTGACCATTTCCTGAATTGGATCCAGAACAATGACCTGTGGCTGATATGGAACAATGGCCCAGTCCCGCACATTATAAACTGGTTCATGATCCTCCACATTTGGCGCCTGAACTTCAATCACCTCAGAGTCAGAAGAGGAACCGGAGTCCGCAGAAGAATTGTTCTCCATGGAAATCTGATCCTGTGGGGGCATAACATCTACCGGCACATTCTCAGCTGCCACCTCATCATCCCAAGCAGGCCATCCAGCATCTTCATCAGGTGCAGCATCATTGTTACCTTGTTCATGCTGTGGTTGCTCTGGTTGATGTTGCAATGCAGCTTCATTCCAGCCCAAAGCAGGGTACAGTGGGGCACCCCAGTCAGGAAAAGGGGGTGGTATATGACCTGGCATGGGATGTGGATTTCCATCCAGTGGCATAAAGTCCTCATCCGTAGATAGGACAGCATCAGCAAAATTGGCAGTGAGAATATAGATTGCTGCAGTCCAAGAAACCATTGTGCTCCCCATGGAGCAAATTCCCTGAAGACCACATCCCTCGGCACTAGAACATTTTCAGGGAAAGAGGCATGAACCAGCGAGCGGACCATGCGCCTGTCAGTGTGATCCCACTCAATGAACTGCCCAAAAGTGCCAATAACCTCAGAAAGATAACGAGTATTTCTATAATCCAGGGGCACACCAATAAGAATGAACCATCCAGTGCGATGACCATGAATAGCCCGGAAACCTTCTCCTTCATTGTGAGGAATGAATCTAACGAAAAACTCGTCACCTTCTTCATCAAATCCCATCGCAAAAGGTGCATTCCCAACAAAATAAGCCCGAACAACTGGACTCTCAACTTCAAACAGTCCTACCCCTTGGAACCAGGTCTGTGCGGAGGGAACAATCACCTGAAGCTCCTGGGTGAGGAAGTGCAGCACTTGCTCGCGTAGGAAGCCTACCAAGTGCGCCGGCGGTGGTGTCTCAACAATCGCCACCATGTAGTGCTCATGCATTCGAGGCCGAGGTTGGGATGCAGAGTAGAAAGTCCGAGGAAATCTCTCAGGGCCGCCATCCAAAATTTCATGACCCGCTGATACGTCCAAAACGTATCTATAATTTCTGCTTGCTCCATGCATGTTTTGTGTGATATTGCTATGATCTAGATACACTTTCATACACTTTTGATCATATTTGGACTAACCTATTAACTCAGTGCACCACAGTGCCAGTTCATGTTTTCTGCTGTTTTTCTATTTCAGTTTTCCCCCATATAAAAGTGCTCCAAAAATTCGGGAAAAAACAGATAAAAAATCAGCGCAGAAGAACCTTCCGGAAGGTCCTTAGTGGGGCCAGAGGGCCACCACCAGGGGCCTAGGCGCACTGGTGGCGCGCCCTAGGGGCTGGCCGCGCCAGGGGGCCGCCTGGACCCCTGGTGGCCCCTCTGGCTGCCCCCCCTTCGCCTATATATTCTCCGTGACGAGAAACCCTCAGAAGAAGAACCCTTTTTCGTGATCTCGCCTCTGTTCCGCCGCCGCCGCGCTTCCGAGATCGGGAGCACCAGGAGACCTTTTCCCGGCACCCTGCCGGAGGGAGGGCCGACCTCCGGGAGTCTCCTCTCCACCATGGATGCTTCCCGGATGTGCCGTGAGTAGTTTCCTTTGGACCATGGGTCCGTGATCAGTAGCTATGTGATGTTCTACTCCCCTCTTTGTTCTTCATGGTTTAGACCTCGTGAGCTGCCCTACATGATCGAGGCACTTTTGTAATCTTTCTGCTGTTGCTATGCTGAGTTTGATGGGATCTGATGGATTATGAGATTATGTTTAGATTGTGATAGAGTAATATATTTTTTTCTTATCTTTTATATTTTTTTTCTTAAGTAATTCTTGCATCTTCTCCGTTGCTGTTTACTGCTTTGGCCAAGTAGTAGGTAGTAACCCCAAGAGGGAACGTTATGCTCGATTGTGGGTTCATGACCCCTGATGACACGCTTGAGTGACAGAAACATGAGTCTAGGGGATGTGTTGTTGCCACAAGGGGGAAAACAACGGTGCTTGTAACCGCGGTTAGAAGGATTGTTTACTTTACGCAAAGTGCTTTTTAATGCAGTTGTCTATTGCTTTGGGTTTACACATTGGGTCGTGCTCGCAACTTAATACCAGCGAGATGTTCTGGATAGATATCTCAAGGTGGATGATTAGTAGTAGATGAAGTTGGATTTCGGTCTACTTATTTTGGCGTTCTGCCCATGCTTTTGAGCCTCTTCCTTTCTTTTGTAGCATAGTTAGCATTGCGGTGCGTTCATAATCCTGTCAATTGCCCTTCTGTAATTTGTTCACCTCGCATAGCAGTTTTATCGTCTTTTGGGAGAGAGACATCACTAGTGAACATCACGTATCCCGGTCCATATCCTCATTACTGTTTCCACGCTTATTTACTTTTCTTCTTTTACTTTCAGTTGCTATCATTATCCCTTGTGTTTGATCCTTTGTGAACAACAAGACCGGAGAGATTGACAACCTCTCTGAACTTCGTTGGGAACAAAGTTATTTGTGTCTGTGTGCAGGTTCGCGTCAGTTGCGCCGCTGACACCTACTTATCATCTCCGGAGTCCTACTGGAGACAAACCTTGGTATCTTTGCTGAGGGAAATTTTCTGCTGTGCTACATCACACCTTCCTCTTGGGGTTTAGCAACGAAGGGAGAGAAATAACTATCATCACCTCGCGCAAGAAAAGAATTTCTGGCGCCGTTGCAGGGGACTCCGAGTGCTAAGATAGGGGAGTTGCACACTACCCTTTACCTTTGTTTTTTAGTCTTGTTAGTTTACCTTTCAGTTTTTATCTTTGTGTCTTATATCAAAAATCACAAAAAAATTGTTTATCTTGCTGTTAGCAGTCCTCCTTGTTTAGATGAACATGTTAGGGCTAGGTGCTTTGCAGGAATCGGAAGTTCTCGATTTCCGTCAAAGAGACGGAGAAAATATGAAGAAGGCATGGGACAGAATCTCTGAAGCAGATAAAAGAATTATGCCTTGGATACCTATAAAAATTGTGCTTATAAATTTTTACCATGGTCTTTTTAGGTGGTGTAAACACTCTCTTGATATTATAGCAGAAGGAGATTTTCTAGAGTGTGATGAAGATAGGGCTCTTGATATTTTGCATAGTCTATCTAGTTATTTTGTTTATGATCGTAGTATTGATACTGTCATAGATAGACTTGCCACTATTGAAAAAAGATTGGATGCCCTAGACTTGAGGAAAGTAGAGGAACTTCAGTCCAACAAGAAAGAAATGTTGGAAATAGATGATGATTGGGAGCCCTTTGTTAGGATTAGCATCTTTAACCAAGGCTTCCTTACTCTTTGTGATATTGGATCCACAGTTTCTACTATGCCAAAAATAGTTTATGATTCTTCAAAGCTAGATATGGATAAATTATTATCTTATCATGAACATTCTAATGGAGATATTTCAGAGATTAAAGGAAAGGTAAAATAAGTCCAAGTAGCATTCCTTCATAGGACTGCACCAATGGATTTCTTCATCATGGAGCCAAACCAAAGTAACATTGTGCTCGGAAGAGACTTCCTCCGTGCTATGAAAGGCTTCATTGATATTGGTAACGGGCACATACGCTTACGCGGTATGGCGAAAGCTAAGTACCTCTTTCCTAGGAAGAAGAAGAATGAGCTTATTGAAAATCAATTTGAAGGTTTTTATGATTCTGATCTTGGAGACCCTTGATTCTTCTTTTTGCATCATGCCTAGCTTAAAGGCATAAAAGAAAGCGCTTTCGGGAGGCAGCCCGCAACGAATTTAGGTTTTTCTTTTTTATTTTGTTGTGTCTTGATGTTTGCTACTACTGTAGCAACATAATTCTATCTTTATTTTTCAGCTTTGTGCCAAGTTATAGCCTCTTATGATAAGGGAGGCAAAGTTGTGACATATTGTCCAGAAAATAGATTCAGTCCCTGGACAGAAAAATTCGAATAAAATCACCAGATCATCTTTTTGATCTGAATTTTTTTGACAGAATGCTCTATACAATTTTGAAACTTTCGTATGTTCTGAGTTATTTGATTTCAATTGCAGAAGTGCCCTGAAAAAATTCTCTACTACCTTCTGTTCTGTTTTTCACAGATTCTGCCATGATTTTCCTCTCTTCACTTTTGCAAACCTTAAGCTTGCTTTATCTTTGCAAAAACTTTTTGGCACTCTTGAGAAACAATAGCTCTTCAAGAATATCTTTATATCCAGTGGGGAAAAATTATTTTATTAAGGGTACTAACCTCTCTAATCAGCTTATGATGAGTTATATATGAAGGGAGTTTTCAAGTGTGCGATGGAAGATGATGAAAGAAGATCCAGGAGTGTCAAGCGCTCAAGCTTGGGGATGCCCCCATGCATCCCCAATAAATATTCAAGGAGACTCAAGCGTCTAAGCTTGGGGATGCCCCCGTGCATCCCCTTCTCCATCAACAATCATCAGTTCGTCCTTCGTCTCACTATATTTTTATCACTTCATGCGTTATGTGCTATGCTTGGAGCGTCTCGCTCTTAGGTTTTATTTTTAGTTTTCTTTAGCTTTGCTTGCTTTTCATAACAAGTTAGACCCCATCTTACTTTGTGTGGGAGAGAAACACGCTCCACTCCAATCTAGAACACATCATAGGATTTTTCTTGCTTATCTTTTTGTTGTTGTGTGTTCTTTATCTTTTCGTAGCTGCTGCCATGTTTAGTTTTAGTCTTAGTTTGTCTTTAGCAAGAGACTTGGCTTTTGTTTAGTTTGTTGCTGGAACTCTCTTTGGTTTTCATGTTTATCTTGTTAAGAGAGTTGGTTGTTGCACTGAGTTGTGTTTTGTCTTGAGAAGTAGATAATTGAGGTTGCTATTTAATTCTAGTAGTAACTTGCAATAGTTTTGAGGTATTGATGTGAGTAATGTCTAAACTTTTGGTGTCAAGAGCTTTAGCCTATTAGTGATAGGTGTCGTATTTTGGGCAATCCGTGTGTATTTTCAAAACCTACAAAAACTAGTTGAGAACTATAAATACTAGATGGATCACTAATCTTTGGAGGGATCGAATATTAGAGTACACTCACGTACCATGAGTCGAGGATGCGCAAGGATAACCAAACCCCCATACACTCCTCCTCGGGGTACTTGTCTCTTTGTGAACCTCCTTATTAGATTGAGAGTTACCGATAATAAGTGCATGAGTTCTTCGGACTAATGTAAGTATTGAAAGTTGACACTTCCACCTTCCCATATTTTGCTAGCCTCTCACGTGCCATGCATTGCCTTCTTCTCACTCCGAGAGTTGGTGTCCACCTTCGCCGGTACATCCAAACCCTTGGCATGATACGCTCTGTTGTCATAAGCCTCCTTATATCTTTCCTCAAAACAGCCACCATACCTACCTATCAAGGCATTTCCATAGCCTTTCCAAGATATATTGCCATCCAACTTCCACCTCTTCATGACCTGATCTTCATGTCATACATGTTCCTGCTACACTGGAAGAGGCATACATTGCATACATCATGATAGTTACATCTTCTTTATGATTTTGAGTACCTTGTAAAGTGTGAAAGATTTCCTATACCTTCTTGTAAAATAGAGTGTTGCCCGGAAAAGATCCCAAAGTGGACACAATAAAAGATCCCAAAGAGGACAGATGAGAGTGAAATAGAAAGAGCCATTGAGGCCACAAAAAAATACGAAAAAATAGAAAAAGGAAAAAAAAGAAAAAAAGAGAGAGAAAGGGGCAACAATACTATTCTTTTGAGAGATCCACACTAGTACTCCCTCTATATCCTTGTACTCCATAGAGATGATCATTATGCATATAGCTATGTGGGGACTTTCACACTATAGAACTTGGCTTGCATATTCCAAGGATGAGCCTCCTCAAATGAGCTCTAGGTCTTCATGAGCGAGCAAGTTAGATGCACCCCCACTAGTTCCGTTGGAGAGCTTCCTAGCTCATATGTGCATCCGTTGCATGGCAATCCCTACTCCTCACATCATATCTATCATTTGGCATCTCTTGCCTATGATTGTCCTCATTGATGTGAGCCTTTCTCTTCTTTTTTGTCTTCCTCCTCCACCTTATTTCTCTCTTTGCCATCCTAAGTGTCAACTCTCGTGCTTACGTTCATCCATTGCATGAGTGCTCAAAATATTGAAAAAGGAGTGGATCAAATTGACTTGTACCTGGCTAGTGGTCTGGGGACGAGTCAAGATAAGATTCCAGAAAAAGACCAAGTGTGAAACTTTAGTAGATCGAGTTCTCACAAATAATTTTTTTTCTCGTATTCCCTATCCCCTTCTTGCACGCAAACACCATTTGGAGACATTCGAGTCACGGACAGCGAGAGCTCTTGCACCTAATGTTCTTTTGTTACTTGTTTCAATGCTAATATAGACTCTTGTATGTTATGACTTGAATTGAATCTCTAACCTTGATTGCTTTACTTTTCAACGTTCTTATATGGTTGCTAGAATGTCACCACAGAAATTATGTTGTTATCATTTACCTACTCGAGAACGAGTAGAAATTAAGCTTGGGGATGTTGATACGTCCAAAACGTATCTATAATTTCTGCTTGCTCCATGCATGTTCTGTGTGATATTGCTATGATCTAGATACACTTTCATACACTTCTAATCATATTTGGACTAACCTATTAACTCAGTGCACCACAGTGTCAGTTCCTGTTTTCTGCTGTTTTTCTATTTCAGTTTTCCCCCATATAAAAAGTGCTCCAAAAATTCAGGAAAAATCAGATAAAAAATCAGCGCAGAAGAACCTTCCGGAAGGACCTGAGTGGGGCCAGAGGGCCACCACCAGGGGCCCAGGCGCCCTGGTGGCGCGCCCTAGGGGCTGGCCGCGCCAGGGGGCCGCCTGGACCTCTGGTGGGCCCCGTGGCTGCCCCCCTTCGCCTATATATTCTCCGTGACGAGAAACCCTCAGAAGAAGAACCCTTTTTTGCGATCTCGCCTCTGTTCCGTCGCCGCCGCGCTTCCGAGATAGGGAGCACCAGCAGACCTCTTCCCGGCACCCTGCCGGAGGGAGGGCCGACCTCCGGGAGTCTCCTCTCCACCATGGATGCTTCCCGGATGTGCCGTGAGTAGTTCCTTTGGACCATGGGTCCGTGATCAGTAGCTATCTGATGTTCTTATCCCCTCTTTGTTCTTCATGGTTTAGACCTCGTGATCTGCCCTACATGATTTTTGTCCTATTGAAGAGATTTTTGATGATCTTGATGATGGTTCGATGGATACAACTTGATCTTCTGCTTTACGCCTAGCTAATGGCTCTAAAGAAGCGCTTTCGGGAGGCAGCCCGCAACGAATATAGGTTTTTCTTTTTGTTTTGTTATTTTCTTAGTGGTCTTGATGATTGTTACTACTGTAGCAACATCATTGTATCTTTAGTTTTCAAGCTTTGTGCCAAGTTTAGCCTCAGATTGCAAGAAAGGTCAAAAGTTGGTGCATGCTGTCCAGAAACAGATTCTGTCTGCTTGACGGAAAAATTCGTGATAAATCACCAGGTCATCTTTTTGATCTGAAATTTTTGGACAGCATGCTCCATACAATTACCTTGCAGGTGTCTGTTCAGAGTTTTTTGATTTGAGTTGCAGAAGTGCCTCGAAAAAATTCTTTTCTCTCTGCTGCTCTGTTTTTCTCAGCTTCTGTCCCTGTTTTTCTTTTCGCAGTTTTGCAATCCTTAAGCTTGCTTTTTCTTTGAAAAATCTTTTGTGCAGGCAAGAGAAATAGTAGCCCTTCCTGAAAATCTTTATTTGCAGTAGAGGAAAATTATTTTAGTAGGGCACTAACCTCTCTAATCAGTCTACAATGAGTTATGTATGAAGGGAGTTTTCAAGTGTGCGATGGAAGATGATGAAAGAAGATTTTGGAGTGTCAAACGCTCAAGCTTGGGGATGCCCATGTGCACCCCCAATAAATATTCAAGGAGTCTCAAGCGTCTAAGCTTGGGGATGCCCCCATGCATCCCCTTCTTCATCAACAATTATCAGTTCGTCCCTCGTTCCACTATATTTTTATCACTTAATGTATTGTGTGCTATGCTTGGAGCGTCTCGCTCTTTACTTTTCTAGGTTTGTTTTTGCTTTTTTTGCAGTAGTAACAAGTTAGACCCCAGCTTACTTTTGTGTGGGAGAGATACATGCTCTGCTTGAACTAGAACACCTCATAGGATTTGCATACTTATTCTTTTAGCTGTGAGTTGTTCTTTTTCTTTTTCTTAGCTGCTGCTCTGTTTAGTTGCAGTGCTTTAGTTTTTATAGAGATTTTGTTTTGTCTTAGATTGAACTTTCTATCGGTTGCATGTTTTATCTTCTTAGAGAGTTTGCCTGTTGCACTGATTTTTGTGTCTTGACTAGAAAGTAGGTAGTTGAAGTTGCTATTCTCTTTGTAGTACTCTCTCCGATCCATAATAAGTGTCACTCATCTAGTACAAAGTTTGTACTAGTTTAGTACAAAATGAACGACACTTATTGTGAATCGGAGGGAGTAGTAACTTGCAATAGTTTTGAGGTATTGACTAGAGTAATGTTTGAACTTTTGGTGTCAAGAGCTCGAGGCTATTAGTGATAGATGTCGTATTTTGGGCAATCCATGTGTTTTTCGAAAACCAAAAACCCTTGTTGAGAACTCTAGCTACTAGATGGATCACTAACCTCTGGAGGGTTCGAATATTAGAGTACACTCACGTACCATGAGTCGAGGATGCGCTAGTATAACCAAACCCCCATACACTCCTCCTCGGGGTACCTGTCTCTTTGTGAACCTCCTGATTAGATTGAGAGTTACCGATAATAAGTGCATGGGTTCCTCGGACTAATGTGAGTATTCAAAAGTTGACACTTCCACCCACCTATACTTTTTCTAGCCTCCTCGGTACCGTGCATTTCCCTTTCTCACCTCGAGAGTTGGTGCATACTTCGCCGATGCATCCAAACCCTTGGCACGATACGCTCTGTCATCATAAGCCTCCTTATATCTTTTCTCAAAACAGCCACCATACCTACCTACAAGGCATTTCCATAGCCTTTCCGAGATACATTGCCATGAAACATCCACCTTCTCATGACTTGATCTTCGTGTCATACATGCTACTTGCTTGATCGATGAGCCGCATGCTAGTTGCGCCTTGCCCTAATTATTGCTACATGACGCGCTAGTATCATTGCATATCCTGCTATCCTGGCAGAGGCATACATTTGCATCATGATAGTTATATCTTCTTTATTTGAGTGTTGCCCCTAAAGTGAGGAAAAGATCCCAAAGAGGACAAAATCAGAAGATCCCAAAGTGGACAAATGAGAATTAAATAGAAAGAGCCATTGAGGCCACCAAAAAAATAGAAAAAATAGAAAAAAGAGAAAAAGAAGATAAAAAGAGAGAAGGGGGCACACTACTATTCCTTTTGAGAGATCCACACTAGTACTTCATCCTCTATCCCTTGTACTCCATAGAGTTCATCATCATGCATCTAGCTATGTGGGGACACTTCACACTATAGAACTTGGCTTGTATATTCCAATGATGAGTCTCCTCAAACGAGCTCTAGGTCTTCTTGAGCAAGCAAGTTAGATGCAGCCCACTCGTTCCCTTGGAGAGCTTTTAGCTCACATGCGCATCCGTTGCATGGAAATCCCTACTCCTTACGTCATATCTATCATATGGCCTTCCCTCGTCTATGATTGTCCTCATTGATGTGAGCCTTTCACACCTTTTTGTCTTCCTCCTCCACCTTCTTTCTGTTTCACCTTTTTAGGTGTCAAATTTCTTGCTCACGCTCATCCATTGCATGAGTGCTCAAAATAGCGAAAGGGAGTGGATCAGTTTGACTTGTACCTAGCTAGTGGTCTGGGGACGAGTCAAGATAAGAATCCAAAGGAGACCAAGTGTGAAACTTTAGTAGATAGTTGTTCTCAACAACCTTTTTTCTCTCTTTTTCCCAGTCCCCTGCTTGCACGCGAACACCATCTGGGGACATTCGAGTCACGGACAGCGAGAGCTCTTGCACCTTTTGTTCTTTTTTTGCTTGTGTCAATGCTAATATAGACTCTTGCTTGTTAAGACTTGAATTGAACTGCATGCTTTGATTGCTTTACTTAAAAGTCTTTATATGGTTGTGTGGCATGTCACCACAGAAATTATGCTTGTTATCATTTACCTACTCGAGGACGAGCAGAAATTAAGCTTGGGGATGTTGATACGTCCCAAACGTATCTATAATTTCTGCTTGCTCCATGCATGTTTTGTGTGACTTTGCCATGTTTTGCTTGAACTTTCATACATTTTTGAGCATATTTGGACTAATCTATTAACCCAGCGCACCCAGCTGCCAGTTGCTGTTTTCTACTGTTTTTGTATTTCAGGTTTTCCGGCCATTAAAAGTGCTCCAAAAAATCCGGAAAAATCAGATAAAAAACAGCGACCCGGAAGCTTCCTGAATCACCAAAGCAACGGAGGGGGTCACCACCAGGATCCCAGGAGGTTACCTGGCGCGGACCCACCCTAGGCCACGCCAGGAGGCACCTGGCTGCCTGGTGGGTCCCCTCGACACCCCTCCGCCTATATTTAGCCCTCGGGGTGGAAACTCCTAATATCGATCTCTTTTCCGCGAACTCTCCTCTGTACCGCTGCCGCTGCCGTTTCAAGATCGGGGCTGCCTGGAGGAGCTGCCCCGGCACCCTCCCGGAAGGAGGAACCCCATCCGGGAGACCATCCATAGCCATGGACGCCTCCCGGATGTGCCGTGAGTAGTCCCCCTTGGACCATGGGTCCGTGACCAGTAGCTATGTGATGTACCTCTCCCCTCTTTGTGCTTCCACTTTCGAGACCTCGTGAGCTGCCTCACATGATCGAGGCACTTTTGTAATTTCTGCTGTTGCTATGCTGAGTTTGCTGGGATCTGATGGATTATGAGACTATGTTCAGATTGTGATGAGTAATATATTTGGTTCTTCTCAATTATATTTTGTTCTTGAGTAAATTCTTGCATATTCTCCGTTGCAATATTTTGCTTTGGCCATGTAGTTTGTTTGCAACTCCAAGAGGGAGCGTTATGCTTGATTGTGGGTTCAGGCCCCTGATGTCTAGCTTGAGTGACAGAAACATGAGACTAGGGGATGTGATGTTGCCACCAGGGATAAAACAACAGTGCTTGTACCTGCGGGTGCAAGGATTGTTTACTTTTCGCAAAGTTCTTTTAATGCAGTTGTCTGTTGCTTTGAGTTTACACTTTTGGTGGGATTCGCAACTTAATACCAGCGAGATGTTCTGGATAGATATCTCAAGGTGGATGATTCATAGTAGATGAAGTTGGATTTCGGTCTACTTACCTTGGCATACTTCCCATTGCTTTTGAGCCCTTCCTTTCTTTGTAGCATAGTTAGCATTGCGGTGCCTTCATAATCCCGTCGATTGCCCAGCTGTGATTTGTTTACCTCGCGAGCACTTTTATCGTCTTTTGGGAGAGAGACATCAGTAGGGAAAATCATGGGACCCCGGACCATCTTCACATCACTGTTTACACCCTTAGTTTACTTTCAGTCTTTACTTTCAAGTTCCACTTTTATCTCTTGCGTCGATCCTTTGTAAACAGCAAGGCTGGAGGAATTGACAACTCCTTTGTACTCGTTGGGAGAAAAGTTATTTGTATCTGTGTGCAGGTCCAGGTGAAGTTAGCAACCTCGGTTATGAACGGCGCCATTGTTCACTTTACCACCTTCTTGTCCTTCTTGGAGTCCTACTAGTCGATACTCAACCTTAGCATCTTCGCTAAGGGAAACTTGTTGTTGTGCTACATCAAACCTTCCACTTGGGGTAACCAACGAGGGGCGAGAAGCCATCAGTATCTACCAGGGTCAAGTCTCAAATGCATTCATCTCAAAAATTCAAATTCAAAATGAAATAGGAGAAGGAACCCCCCAGATGAATGTAATTCAAATGGCCACAAATAAAGTTGCTCCAAAAATTCCTTTTGGATTTTTGAAAACTCACATAAATGAGTGTGATCACATATAAAGTGATGTGGTAGCATTCCCATGCTCATGGAATTTTCACAAATTCAAACATAAGCTTGGAATTAATTCTAAACCCCTATTTGAATTAAATTTCAAATTATTTGAATTTTAAAAATGCCCAAACTTTGTAAGTGGCTAGGCACATGCTATGTGAGGCCATATAAAAAGTTGGAGCATTTTATAAAATGGTTTGCTATTTTTAGCAGAGCCAGAACAAATAAACAGAAAAAGAAAGGAAATATTAAACAGAAAAGGAAAAACAGAAAGCCTACCTGGAAGAAACCCAACTTACCCCTCCACGGCCCAGCAAGCCAGGCCCAGCCCAACCCCCCCTTGTCGTCTTCCCCGCCGCGTCAACAAGCACCTCGGTGGAGGGCATGCCGACGCCGGCGAGCAGCAGCTAGCCTGCTTGGCCTCTCCCGCCCCTTCTACTCACGCCAGGAGACGCGCAGAAACCCGTCACGTCCATTCCCCCTCTCGCCGCTCTCTCTCGCGCCCGCTACGCATTCCCCCTTCTCACCCGAGCGTCGCCGCCATTCACCGTCGCAAGAACTCGCAGCCAACGCCAGAGACGAGCAAGGAGGCCATGTCCATCGTGCGCGCCATTGTCAACTACCTCGATCTGGAGAAGCTGGAGTACTAATCGAGCCCGAGGGCAATGTAAGATTCACCGAGACCTCGACGGAGCCGCCGCGCAATTTCTTCGATTCCGGCCACCACAAAGCATCTCCGACCACGCCACCGCCTCCGTTGACTTCGCGGTGAGCTGCCGGTTCGTCAGAGCCATTCCATCGTCTCCCTCCTCCTCTCTAGCTCGATCTTCCATGAACGCAGAAACACCTCGCCGCCGAGAAGTTCTTCGCCACGCAACCACGAACCCCAGCACCCCGCGACCATGTCTATCTTACTCCCCGTGCTCCAATGCTTCGATTGCACCCACAACCGCTTCAAATGGCGCTCCACAACGAGTTCCACCACGGGCCAGTAGCTCCGCCTCCGCTAGGGCTTGACGCTGGCGTCGTTCCGGTGAGCCCCAGCACCTCTGGCCTGCTCCATTCGACGCGGATTCATCCCGGCTATCGTTTGGTGCCTCTGGCATGCCAAACGCGCGATCCCGCACACGCCGGCGTGCTCTGGTTCGCCGGAGCTTGTCGCCGGCGACCTTGCTGACGTGGCAGGGTGATTAGCCACCCTGGCCCCACGCACCAGTGAGACTGACAGTGGGCCCAACCCCTGTTAATCTCTCTAGGTAAATTTAAATCAAATAAAACTTTTCAATTAACACACTAAGTCACTTACAGGTGGGACCCCCTGGTCAGAGCCCCCCTTGACGCCAGCATGAGGTCATGCTGGCGCAATAAATTGATTTTCTATTAAAAAAACAGGAAAATCTAGAAAAAGGAATAAACTTTGTAAATTAATAACTAATTCATATTAACTCCAAATTGGGCATATAATATATGTAAAATTATCAGAAAAAGGATTGTGAATATGGACTTTGTTTTCATGTTGACCAAGTTACATTGGGTAAACAGAGACAAATGTGCATATGGAGTTAATTTGAATTCAAATTTGGAGTGAATTTGCAAATGACTTTGCAATACACTTCTTTTAAATGGAATTGCCAACACATTGCAACCAGAAACATCACATTAAAATCTTGACCATGTGATTGTGCATTTGCATTTATATTGATCCTATGTTTGCCATGTTTGTCCGGATAGAAGTGGAGCCGGAACCGGAGGCCACCCCCTTCGTTGAAGACACTGTTACCGAACCTCGTCAGCAAGGCAAGCAAACCCCCTTTGATCATGTCGATAAAAACCCATTTCCCTCTCAGTCTCGCTTATGCATGAAATAGGATGATCACCTTGTTATCTATTCTACCGCATAGTTGAACCCATATCCTTTGCATGACCTATGATCTTGTCATAGTAGTAAGCAAACCACAATCCTAGCTGACATAGGAGTTGATTGATATCATGTGGCCCCTGCAAATGTTACAGCTTATTGCATTCTTAGAGGTTACAATGAGGATACTTTGATGTGATTCGGGATGGTAGTGAACATGGTGTCGATGAAGGTGAAACAGTGTCGGTGAATCCACCCTAATACAAGGTGAAAGATGTGAGGCTGTGTAGGTGTACGCGCTGGGTTGTCTCGTTGAACACCGCGTTAAGTCCGAGTTCTTGCGTGGTGATCCAAGAAGAAGAGTGCAACCACATATTGGGCTCACTGACCACTCTCAACTTACTAACTCATCCCCTTCGATGTCTAGATGTCGCAGTAGTTCAGATTTCTGGTAAGTTTGTGGCCTGGTAGCCAAGTGAGAGAACGGCTCATCCGAGACCGGCTTTCGCACCACGCACACATCGTCTGGGTCCACTTCGGTAAACCGGCCGGGTTCACAATAGTGGAAACCAAACCAGGTAGGCGACTTTCATGGACTAGATCAGCTATGAGGTAACAGTTGTGGTGAGCATCCTCACCGACACCCCTTGAATGGTGTTGAGTACAAAGGCGGTAACTGATGATCATGTGTCTGGAAGTGGTTCACCCCTGCAGGGTTAACAAAGCCGTGTCCGTGGTAAAGGACTGCTTGGAAAGCTTAGCTTGATTATTAGACAACTTGAACTGGATACTTTTAAACTCACCAAGATAAGCGTGAGTGATATGGCATGCTTTCTCGTGGGGAAGTATAGAGAGGCACCATAGTGGTGTAATTGGTTGGAGACATGTAGTGGGCTCGAGTACGCTTCTTACCTCAAGTCTGGTATTCATAGTTCAGGATTAGCCAAGTCAAAACTGGCACTTCTGCATTTGAACCCCACCTCCCTTTGCCTTGACACATGTGCATGAATAGTATAGCTCCTACGTAAGTTTTGCTGAGTACGACTTTGTACTCATGTTTGCTTAATTTATGTTTTAGATGAACCCACTGACCCCGAAGGTGGATTCTACCTCGAGCTCGACGAATGAAGGCCAATCTAGTGTAGTCCCAGTCAGCAGACTGGTTCCCTCGTGGAGGGCTTGTGTTTAAATAAGCCTTCTTAAGCAATTTGTTAAACTTGTCTGTACTCAGACCTACTTTTATTCCGTGCTTTTTGTAAAGTTGGATCACGGTCTCGTGATCTCTTTGTGCACTCAGTGAGAGTTATCAATAAAGTTGTAAAATTTGTAGAGAATTGCAATGATACATGTTGTTTTTACTAGATATGTGTGCTACGTGTATGTTTATAACATGCATGTCTTAGTATGGGTTTTCGAGACCTTAGTTGTGATCAGGCTGGCGGTCTTTTATACACCAAGTGGTCCTTAGATCTGCGCAGCTTGGGGCATCGCGATGCGATTGCTCGTGACTCTGTCACGTGCACACTTTGTTGTATGATCGAGCCCGCCCTAGACCCCGACTAATTGATCGGGCTGGAGTAAGTCTATGTAAGTGTTATAATACAATCGAGAGTATGGTTGAGGCGACTTGTCTATGAGTATGGGAGTTCACCACCCATATCATTTAGACTTGTGTGCGGACGATGAGGACCCATGTCAGTTGATCATCCGTCCTGGTTGGAATGCCCCTCATGTTCGATGCTTTCCGAGAACGATCTGTGCTTGGCCTTGTCTGCTTAGAAAAGTGGGTACAGTTCTGGGCTCTCCATATGATTGTGTTGTAGCGGGACTTTCATACGCTAACCCCGGGTCCCGACAAAAGAAGTTGCTTGCAAAGCATTCTAGGAAGAACAAATTTGCTCCTGATCCTACTTTTGCTACGTCTCCTATATGCATCACTGATCCTGAATTTGATTTCTCTATTGATCTTTCACTTATATCTACAGTTGAAGCTGACCCTTTTATGGCAGAGAAAACGATGATGCTATTGCACACCTGACCAAACTCACTGAGTTGGGTGGCTTGTTTACTAGCGATGAAAGGATACGAAACTTTTATGTCACCAAGCTTCTTAATTTTTCTTTAAAAGGAGATGCCAAAGCTTGGTACGATGCATTACCATGTGGTTCCATTAAGAGTCCTCAAGATATGGCTATATCTTTTGTTGATAGGTATTTTCCTGCTCACATGCAACATCCTGCTTTACAAAGAATTTATAACTTTAAACAGTTGCAAGATGAGCACATACGTCCCTAAATCTTGGGGGAGGTATTACACTTTGTGTCGGGACCCGGAATAGGCGTATGTAATTCCAGTCACGATACAATCACATGGAGAGCCGAGAGCCGTACCCACTTGTCTAAGCAGACAAGGCCAAGCACAGAACGCTCTCGGAAAGCCTCAAACGTGAGGGGCATCCCATCCAGGCCGGATGATCAACTGAGATGGGTCCTCAACGTCCGCTCACAAGTCTAAATGCTTATGGGTGGTGAATCCCATACTCATAGACAAGTCGCCTCAACCATGTTATCGATTGGATCCTAACTCTTACATAGACTTACTCCAGCCCGATCACTTAGTCGGGGTCTAGGGCGGGCTCGATCATACAACAACGTGTGCACGTGACAGAGTCACGAGCAATCGCATCGCGATGCCCCAAGCTGCGCACATCTAAGGGCCACTTGGTGTATAAAAGACCGCCAGCCAGATCAGAACTAAGGTCTCGAAAACCCATACTAAGACATGCATGTTATAAACATACACGCAACACACATGCCTAGTATGAACAACAGGTATCATCACATAACTCTACAAAGTACTCTTTATTGATATACACATAGAGCATACAAAGATCACATGTCTGTGATGAACATTACATCATACAACGGAAGCAAATTAGGTCTGAGTACAGACAAGTTTAACAAATGGCTTAGAGAAGCCTTGTAAACAAAAATGCCCTTCCACGAGGGACCAGACTGCTGTCTGGGACTATGCTAACTTAGTCAACGTCGAGCTTCAGGTCGGTGACTCCATCGGGGTTCGGGTTCTCATCTAAAACATAGAATAAGAAAACGTGAGTACAAAGTCGTACTCAGCAAGACTTACATCAGAACTACACTACTCATGCTCAAGTATCAAGGTAAAGGAGGTGGGGTTTCATCATGCAGAAGTGCCAGCTTTGACTTGGCTAGTCCTGAACTACGAGTACCAGACTTGAGATAAGAAGCGTACACGAGTCCACTACATCTCCAACCAATTACACCACTATGGTGCCTTCCTCGACTTCCCCACGAGAAAGCACGCCATAGCACTCACACTTATCTTGGTGTATTTTAGAAGTATCCAGTTCAAGTTGTCTAATAATCAGGTACATGTTCCAAGTAGTCCATAACCGCAGACGCGGCTATTCGAATATTTTTGTTAACCTTGCAAGGGTGTATGTTATACACACATGACCATCAGTTATCGCCAGGTCTCGCCACCGTTCAAGAGGTGACATCGAGGATGTTCACCACGACACTTCGCTCACAACTGGTCTATTCCAGGAGTCGACTATCTGAGTTTGTCACCGCTCGAGAGTCCGGCCGGATCAACGAAACGGACCCAGACAATGTAGGCAACCGAGACGCCACCGCCGACAGATGGTTTCATTGTCTCACAGATCCACCCACATATCTAGGATGATGCAACATTTCCACTCACTCTTTTTCTATGCATATGTCAAATGGAAGGCCCGAACTAATGTGACTCCTGGACGTCGACACGGATCAAGGTACTAGGCCGAGAGGGGTCAGTGAGCCCAATGTGTGGTTGTACTCTTTGTCTTGGATTACCATACAAGAACTCGGTGCTTAAGGCGGTGTTCAACGAGACAACCCACTGTGTACTCCTACACAACCTCTCATCCTTCACCTTGTATTAGGGTGGATTCACCGACACAGTTTCACCTTCATCGACACCATGTTCTCTACCATCCCTACTCACATCAAAAGTATCCTCATTGTAACCTCTAAGCATGCAATAAGCTGTAACATTTGCAGGGGCCACATGATATCAATCAACTCCTATGTCAGCTAGGATTGTGGTTTGCTTACTACTGTGACAAGATGATAGGTCATGCAAAGGATATGGGTTCAACTATGCGGTAGAATCGATACAAAGTGATCTCCTAAACATGCATAAGCGAGATTGAGAGGGAATTGCGATTTTATCGACATGATCAATGGGGTTTGCTTGCCTTGCTGACGATATACGGTCTTAACGGTGGTCTTCTCCTTCGGGGGTGATCACCGTCTCAGAAAGGCTGGTATCGGAAACAATCATCATCAAGGGGGAACAACTTCAGAAGTAAAATGCACAAGCACATGATATTGTTGTCCTTGAGGTGAATGGTGCTGGTTTGTGGTACATTTGATTTAAATGAAGTGTATTGCATTTGAAATTCAAATTCAAACTCCACATATGAATTTCAATTTAACCAAATTGCATTTGAAATTGTTTGATCATTTGAAACCATGTGATCATGTGTGTGATATGCTTCTGAATTTCAGGTGATCATGTTTGCATTGTAGTGGTTAAAATTTGAATTGCATTTGAATTAAATTTGAATTAATTCCAATTAAGCCAAATAGCAAAAGCTACTGGTCCCATTTTAAAATCAACTCAAACATGGTTGAAAGTTTCATATTTGGATAGAGAATTTTCTGCTGATCATTTTTCATATATTATTTGTCTAATTTGGAGTTAATATGAATTTTCTATGAATTTCCAAAGTTTATATGATTTTCTGCAATTTCTGTAATTTCTCTGGAATTGTTTTACTTCTGGAAATTCTTTTATTGCATCAGCATGACCTCAGCATGACATCAGCAGGGCTGTCATGTGGGCCATGCCTGTCAGTGGCTCACTGTTAATTTCTGTTTGGATTTAAAATAAACAGAGGTTAAGGGGGGGCTGGCCCACTTGTCATTGGGCTAGGGGGGGGGATTAGCTGGTCATTAGGGCCCTAATGGCCGGCGGCTTGACGCCGGCGGCCTCTGGACACGGCGGCGCTCCACGGGGAGGAGACTCCCGGGGTCCAGAAGACGCACGCGCTACATCAAAACGCTCCCCGTGGCCTCCCGCACACGATGGAGTAGGCCATCGTCGTCGGGGAGGTCCAGGGCAACGGCGGCGAGTAACGTGGCGGCGGCCGGAGCTCTGCGAAGACGAAGACGCTGCTGCGGGGCACGGAAACGAGCGCGGCGAGAGGGAAAAAGAGCGCACGCTCACCCTGGGTGCAGTCACGGGCTCGAGGAAGACGGAGGAGGCGAGGCGGTGAGGAATTTCCCGCCGGGATCTACTGCGGCCGGCGGCGAGAGGTTGAAGAGGGCGTCGTCGTCTGGGCCGTTGGGGCTCGATTCGGAGTGCAGTTCGACGAAGTCCACGGCGGCGGTCCTCTTGGACAAGGTGGCACGGCGATCCTTTGCCTTTGGCCACGGCTGTGCTCGACGGCGAGCTCGGCGGCGCTCGGTTCGCACGGGAGAAAAGGCGAGGAAGAGGGAGATGAGGCCCAGGGAGAGGGGGAGGGGTGCGGGGCCTTCTCGTGTGCGTCTTGGTGCTCAGAGGCGTCCAGGGGAGGCCTAGGTGGCTCGGGCCACGTAGCCGGCGTCGGCATGCAAGCCACGGAGCTGCTTGTCGTCGCCGGGGTAGACGACAACGGGGACTCGCGGGCTGGGCCGGGGTAGGAGTTAGTTGGGCCTGTGGCCTGAGGGGTGGGCTGGGATTCTTTTTCCTTTTCTTTTTAATTTCTCTTCTGTTTTTCTTTTTCTTCTTTTGTTTTGCTCTGGTAAATAAATACCAAAACATTTTTAAAAATCCCCAAAACTTTTATGTGGGCTTAGGGTTCATGCCACTAGCCACTCATAAGTTTTGGTGACTTTTGAAATTCAAACAATTTGAATTTAAATTCAAATTGGAGTTTAATTTAATTTCCAAGCCCTATTTGGAATATTTGAAAAATCTTGGTGCATGGAGTGGGGCCCACATCACTTTATATGTGTTCATGCATAAATATAAGACTTTTCAAAAATACCAGAGGAATTTTTGGAAGAAATTTTTGTCTGGCCATTTGAATTAATTTCTCAGGGCTTTTCTTTTCCCCATTTTTGAATTTCTTTTGAAATTTTTGCATGATGCAAAGACACAAGCAACCCTAGCACTTACCCTAGTTGGGGTTCTGACACTTTGATCAAGGTAGACCGGGACATGGAGTCCCTAAGAATGGAATACTTAATATATTTATGTTGGTCTAACCGATGAATCTAGATGCTATCTAGATAGTTGTGTTGGTTGTGTTTTCAGGGAAAGAACACTGGACGATGCGGAAGAATTGATGGGAAAGATTTCCAAGAACCATGAAGATTGGTCCGTCCCTGAACCACCTTCACCAGCGAAGAAGAGGGGCATGCTTGTCCTAAGCTCCAAAGATATGCAAGAAGCAAAGATGTCTATAAAAGAGAAAGGTATTAGAGTTAAACACGTGAAGAATCTACCTCCTATTGAGAAGATGTGTGAGCCTACTACTCATCCTCCTCTGGTAGAGGTACACTCTCTTTTAGATTTCAATGAAAGCGACATCCCTAAAGGTAAGCCTCCTGATCAATGTTTAGATGAGCTTGATAATTTTATTGTGAAGCAAAGTCACTTTAATGAGAGGATACAAAGTCAGTTGCATGATAATTCCCTTGCTATCAAAAGTTTGCTTGATGTTCTAGGTAGAACAGTTAATGATGTTAAATGTCTTGTGAAGCATTTTAATATGTTTCAAACTCACCTTGAATTTTTTTTCTAATGTCCAAAAAGATTTGCTTGCTAACAATGCCAAACAAGAAAATTTACATGCTTATGGTATAAGAACTTGGGGTGGAACACACACCCAGGACCCTCTCTATCCAGAAGGGCATCCAAAGAGGATCGAGCAAGATTCCCAAGTGCAGGAAGAAGACGAGATTGTTAGCTCTCCCAAGAAGAAGAAGAAGAAACACAACGAAGCTGACAATTCAAATGATCCTATTATTGTTGAAGAACCTGTTGTTGATCCAAACAACATATCTACCTCCGATGCTGAGACTGAAGATGGTGCTGAAGCTGAAAAAGACGTTGAAAAGAATTATCCTCCTGAGGTTCGAGAAGAAGAAGCACCGGACAACCGCAAAAAGTACACTAGAGAAGAATTCATTGCAAGAAGACATGGGAAGGAAAGAGAACCGTGGGTGCAGAAATCCATGTCCTTTCCACGTAAGTCTCTCAAAACCAAAGAAGAAGAGCAACACAACAAGTTTTGTGAGTGGATGAAACCTCTTTTTCTTCAAATTCCTTTGACTGACGCTATTAAGTTACCTCCTTACTCCAAATATATGAAAGATATTGTTACTAATAAAAGAACAGATCCTAATGAGGCAATATCTACTATGCTTGCTAACTACTCTTTCAGTGGTAAGAATCCTGAGAATCTTGGTGATCCAGGTATACCCACCATTCCTTTCTCCATAAAGAATAATTATGTCAGAACTTCTTTATGTGATCTTGGTGCAGGAGTGAGTGTTATGCCTTTCTCTCTTTACAAAAGGCTTTGTTTAGAGAAACTAATCCCTACAGATATCTCTCTTTAGATGGCTGACAAGTCAACAGTTGTCCTAATTGGTATTTGTGAGGATGTTCCAGTTGAAGTTGCTAATTGTTTAATCCTTACTGATTTTGTTGTGCTTGACATGCCCGAGGATGGGAGCATGTCCATTATTCTTCGTAGATCTTTTCTTAACCCCGCAGGTGCTGTTTTTGATTGCAATAAAGGAAAGGTTACCTTCAACGTGAATGACAAAGAACACACGGTGTATTTTCCAAAGAACATCGACAAGAGGCATGGCCTTAACTCCATCGAGAATATCGAGACCGTCAAGATTGGAGATTGGGATTGTCCCCTACATGTGCAACACAAATACAAGACCATTATGGTGGGACCAATGTCGATTAAATTAAAAGTGCAATCATCACTTTATACGAGGCGAGGCTCTCTGCTCTATATATCACCGGTTTGTTGGTAAGACTTGATCAACCTTGCTAACTAGCATGTTTTATATAGGTAAGAAGTGAAGCTTGTTATGTTTTCATTTCCTTTAGCTTTTGTTCTCCTTGTTGTACCAAAGTTTGTTTTTTTGAAACTTCACATATTTAACTTTTGTTTCAAGTTTCACAGAAGTTTTTACAGCTTTTGGAACTTCAACAAAATTTCAACAATGAAGTTCTCAGAAAAATTCTAGAAAAAAAAATTCGAGGTAAAAAGTGACCAGGAGGCACCTAGGGTTGACCAGGGGGGCCACCCCTGGCCCAGGCAGCCAGGTGGCACGGCCACCCCCCTGGTCGCGCCCACAGGGCGCTTGGGTCCCAGAGAGACCCCACCCAGGTACTTCTTCTTCTCTCTCTCTCTCTCTCTTTCTCCAAAAAAACATGAGTTCTGGTACTGGACTTGCGTTCTTGCTGTTCTTCGTCCCGGAATTTCAATCTCGCTCTACAACCCATTGTTTGAGCTGAGATTTTGAGAAAATACTCCCTGGTATGTAAATCCTCCACCCCTCCAATTAGATTTTTGATTGGTGGCTTCATTAGTGAGTATTTAGTGGTTCTTTGTGCTGTTTAGTTGAGCCTAGATGCATGTGTAGAAATTTATATTCCAAGTTTTGTTGCTAGTGTATGCTTGGGGTAAGTGAGTAGAATAATATGCTTCAACTCATTTTTCTTAAATCTTTCTTTTTGTAATTTGTCAAAAATTTAAGAAATGAATAAGTTAGGAAGGTGGCTTGGGAAGAAGAAGCCCGAGCGTACAGACCTTGCTACGCGGTCTTCAGCTTACACTTCAGCTGCGAGGGTGAGCTATAATAAAGAAATTGTGCCCTTGGAGTTGTTGGAGGAGACAAGTCCTGCACGAGCCATGACATTTCCATGCCCAGCTTGCATGGAAGCTGCCGGTATACAGGAGGGGTTTGATAGCCTGTGTGCTAAAGCAGGTTTGACACGGGTTGCAACATGCCGTGTTACTCAGTATGAGAAACTTACCTCCGATTTCATTAATAGATTCAAATATTATCGTGATGATGATACTGTTGAGTTTAGACTTTATGGTGAGCTTCTAACTATGTCTATGAAAAGATTTTGTTAAGCTTTAGGTTTTCCAGGCGTTGGGAAGAAGGCGAATATGAGCACGCAAGCTACCGAGCTGAGGACTCTCTTTGAATCCTTTTGCAACCACGACACGAAGGATCTTCACCGCCAGAAGATCTCCAGTATATTGTTTCCCAACCTCAGGTATTTTGCATATATTATTGCCAGAGGGGTGTTGGCTCGTGCCAACACGAGAAGTAGTTCTTCGCCTGATACTGATATTATGGCAAATGCTCTCTGGGGGAAGCATGAGTATCATGTGGGTGCGCTGATTTCTCGCCGCCTTGCTGCCAATGGCAACAAGGGAGATCTCTTTGGTGGCGTTTACGCCACACTTATTCTTCAGTATCTCGGACGCACGCCACACCCCGATGATGTGCCTTTTCCTTCTGTTAGCTTTGATTTAGCTGCTATGAAGAGGCATGAGTTTGTTACTAGGGCTCCCGAGGTTGGTAGCCTTGATTATATATTGTGTTTCGGGGCTAAAAAGAAACGCCAGATCCGTCTACCTGCATCGCTTTTGTTTGATTTTTCTCGCAGGAACGGATGGGGCTTTGATGTTATCTAGTTTGATGATTTCGTGGTCCAGTATGAGTTTCATAACCCCACGGAAGGGGTTGTGCCCGACGAGGAGGAGCACGTGAAGTATCCTCCCTTCCAAGGAGAGGCCGTCACCCAGTGGGGTGAAGGGTCTTCCTCTGTTTGGAGCGCGGTGCCTTCTTCGTGGGAGGAGCCCAGGACTTTGGTGTACGCACCCGAAGCCGCGTACGATCCATGTTCATACCCGCAATACCCCGGAGCAGGAGGCTCCTAGAAACCTCAGTAGCCGAGCCTGACTTAGGCCAAACTCCTAAGCTTGGGGGAGTACATATTCTTCTCCCCTTTTCATTGTATTTTCCGCTTTGTTCGCTTTAATCTTTTTGAAGTTTTTGCCTGTTCTTCTTGGTTCTTTCTTAGTTTGCAAAAACAACAAAAAAATTCTCCTTTCTCTTGCTTCCGTTTAACCTTTAAAAACCCAAAAAGGTTTCCTTTTCTCTCTTTAGTTGGCTTTGTTGCAGAGTTCAGCTTGAGTTCGTGATGATTGAATTTTCCAACGTTCGATCGTGCAAGTGACAAGGCAGTAATGACAAAGATCGACGGAAGGGATGCAACAAGGATAGCCGGTATGAACTCTCTTTGTTTCTACTTTTGTACATATGCCTGTACTTATGAATTAGAGACCAGCTTGTAGCGACATAGTTCTATGTTTACAATGCTTTCCCAATGGTTGATGCTTTCTTTGTGGTTAGTCTCAAATAGCTCGAGTACATAATGTGTTGTTGAAATGATTGACATGCATTGCATTTTTCATGGTTTGGCATATTGAAGTGGTAATTCCCTACGGAGAATTCTTGGATTGACTTGGCACATGTTCACACATGTTAAGACTAAAAAGACTATCATGCCTTGATGATCTTTTTATTTCAGAGTACTTATATCACTTTCATGCCCGATTCAATGTTGCTTTGTCGCTCAGCATGATTATGACCGTAGCGACATAGTTCTATGTTTACAATGCTTTCCCAATGGTTGATGCTTTCTTTGTGGTTAGTCTCAAATAGCTCGAGTACATAATGTGTTGTTGAAATGATTGACATGCATTGCATTTTTCATGGTTTGGCATATTGAAGTGGTAATTCCCTACGGAGAATTCTTGGATTGACTTGGCACATGTTCACACATGTTAAGACTAAAAAGACTGTCATGCCTTGATGATCTTTTTATTTCAGAGTACTTATATCACTTTCATGCCCGATTCAATGTTGCTTTGTCGCTCAGCATGATTATGACCGTTATGCTCTCTGGTTGGTCGCTTCCCAGTCTTTTGCTAGCCTTCACCAGGACTAAGCGGAATTGTTCTTGTGCATCCAAACTCCCTTTCAAACCAGTTATTCCATATGATTCCACCATACCTACCTATATATGGTATTTACTTTCCATCCCTAACGAAGACTTTCATATACCTTCTCAAAACCTTATTCAAAAGTTTCCTTTTTGTAACCGTAGAAATTCATGATGCGGTGAGGGAAAATCTTTATCTTCCATGCCAAAAATGTTTTACTCCATGACAAAGTTTTAACTAGTCATATTTATGAGGCAGAGGCCGGTTTGGAGAATGCCTAGTTCTCGCTGTTTCACAATTTATAAAAAATTGCACTTCCCCCATACTTAATGACGGAACAACCGTATATGATAGATGGACATGGAACAAAAGTGCAAGCAAAAAAAGCATGGGAAACTCCATTAATCTGGTTGGTATGGAAGATATTGAGAGACCTTTACCGTTCACCGTTGACTGGAAATTTGCACTCTCAAAAAGAAATGTATCTCTGTTTTAAAGTTGCAAGCTCTGGTACATGTTCAGTCTTTGCTTCTAGCCATGGGTTTTCAACCTTGCCATCAAAAGCCACGGTTCGAGTGTCTCCACCTTCTTTCTCCAAAGCACCAACTAAGAGAGCATAATTGTCATTCTTAGTGTGACATGCATTGTCCCAAAGTTCTACATTTACTTCTGCATGGTTGTGATGTTTCTTATTCTGAATTCATAGTTCTAGTCTTCTTAAAAACTCTGGAGGAGGTTCTGCATTTATGTTTTGCTTCACTCATGGAGGCTAGCGAGATACCACTCTAGTATGTTCATGCTATGTGCATTGTAATCTTGTCTTGATTTTCAGCAGCATATTATTTACTTTTGGTTGTTTGTGAATGATCACATGAAAGAAGGATTAATTCATGCATTGTCTTTGTAGCATGGTGATAATACTTGCTAAACTCTTTCATAGTACATGCTTATATACATCTAATGATGCAAAAGTGTTTGTCAAATTTTTCTTTGTCGCGTCCAGTTCGTTGAACTAGATTGCTTGAGGACAAGCAATATTCTAAGCTTGGGGGAGTTGATACGTCTCAAACGTATACACTTTTCCAAACACTTTTGCTATTGTTTTTACCACATTCTTGCATGATTTGAACGAAACTAACCCGGACTGACGTTGTTTTCAACAGATCTGCTTGTATGGTTTTATTGTGTGTAGGTTTATGGATTTTTAGGTGCGTCAGAAAATTTAAGGAAAATTCACAAAAAATCCACGCACCAGAAGCTTCCACCAGCCAGAACTGGGGCCAGAGGGCAGCCAGGGGGCCCCAGGCGCCCTCCTGGCGCAGCCTCTCCCTGGCCGCGCCGGGGGGCGCCTTGGGTGGTCCCACACCCCCTGGTGCCCTACCTGCCCCCTATTTTTAGCCTCGCCGAGGAAACGCGGAAACAGAAGCCATTTTTCCGATCTACGTCGCGGAGCCGCCGCCACCCTCTGTTCTTCCTTGGGAGAGCTAATCTGGAGGCTGTTTTGGCCTCCGGTGAGGGTAAATCATCGCCATTGTCATCAGCATCGCCTCTTTATCACCCCTCCATGACTTATCCTCTCATGTGTGAGTAATTCCCTGCTGTAGGCAAAGGGGATGGTAGGGATTGGATGAGTTAGATCATGTAATAGTTTGTTAGATTGTTGGGGGCATGTTGCCTATCATCTACTTTGGTGTTTATCATCTTTGCTACAACTTGTTGTTCCTAATGCTTGTCACTTTGGGCCCGAGTGCCAAGATTTCAGATCTGAACCCCTTGTGGTTTCATGAGTTTATTTGTGTTCTTGATCATATCTATGAGTTGTATGCACCTACTATAGTCCGAAACCGGCGATCCCAATGTTGACAGCTTGGGACACCAAAGGGGATGGACTATAATTTGAGGATTCTATGTATCCACAGAGTGTTAATGCTTTGTTCCGGTGCTCTTTGGCAGGAGCACCTTAATCTCCCTAAGTTCCTTTTGGCCCCGTTCATAGCAGGAGGGTAGGACAAAAGATGTTGTGCAAAGTTCTTATTGCAAGCACGTACAACTACCTTGGGATACATGCCTAGATGATCCTTTCTTTTCTGTGTGCCTTGCCCCCTGTTAGAATCTATTACATGTTCGATCTCATCCAAGCAACGTCCAACCATCCATCTCCCTAGCCTACAGTGTTTTAATCCTGCTGGTTACTAGTAGCTTTACTTCCGTGTTTTACTTTTGCTGTTTCACCACCACTATTATCATTACCACCATCACTTCCATACCACCATTGCTACTAATACTTTTTTGCAAGCAAGTACTTTCAGGTGCGGTTGAATTGACAAATCAACTGTCAAAGCCTGTACGTATCCTTTGGCTCCCCTTGTGTAGAATCTATAAATTGGGTTCTTCTTACCCGCGAGGACTATCTCGATCCCCTACACTTCTGGGTCATCAGAGATCGATCAGGAGCGAGGTACCATTGCTTCGTCCAATCGTGCGAACCGTCCCGCGGGACCATGTAATTGAAAATAATCTGTGGCGCAGGATTTGAAATTGGGGGCTGCATCGAACCTGCAATTGAAACTAATAGGAACGTACATCTTATATATTACTATATACAAATGGACCGAACATTTACTGAAGCAAATAATAACATATAGACCATGGGATATATATGTCAAAACAAGCTTTACCTCCATCATTGGGATCCCACATGTAACAATCACCGCTGTTTGTCACGGCAAAGTACGGGCCGCCACTGTAAACGACATCTTCATATCACCAAGGAGTCAGATGGGGTGTTGCGAGCGTGTACCATGTTAAGGAGTCAGGAACATAAAACCAAAAGTTGGTAACATCACCCCGGTCTGTTATGGCAATCCTTTTGTCGAAGACGACGATGAGATTTTAGTCTTTGAAGCCACTATGCTTTGCAGGTGGACGTACAATCTCTATCTTCTTCAATTTAGGATTTATGAGATCATAGCCGAAATTTCATAGGTCGTTTGTTTGACGAAGGCCAATAGATAAAAATGGAGGCACATCAACTGTCATTCCAATGTACACATTGTGCAACTGGACGTCTCCACCGTTACGTACAAGAAAGGCTAGCCAGTCGTCACTCACACCAACCTAAGGCTGCTGTACGTGCAGTTGTATCGATCATAAAAAATAAGGCTTAGAGAAATGAAATATTGTAAAGAAATACGTAAGTGATCGATCACCTACCTGAGGGCGACAGAAAATCGTCGCTAGAAAAGGTGTGGCTTCAAGAGGGTTGATGGTGCACTTCTCGCTCAGCGGTTGTTGTTGTTCCTGCTCCAAACCCCAGTAATGAGCATGATCTTGTAGTTTCTTCATTACACATGGACGCCCTAGCACCACTTTCATCTCCTCAGATTCAAGTAGGAGCATGCGCATAACGCCCGGGTCAGATGCTGCATGCCTTGGGACGATCAAGACATCCACTCTACTGTTTTTAGAGACCACAGTTGTAAGGGGATCGACGTCGATGTCCTCCAGGTGGCGTCTTTGCGCTGGAGGGGAAATGTCGATGTCGTCCTGCGCAGCCATGTCGAACTGCTCTCGAGAGGGCTGAGAAGAGGACGAAACTTTTCGTGTGTGTGGGATCATTTGCTCTAGCTGTCCTGCTTACATTATATGCAGTTATGCACGCATATGGTAAGTTGGTAACCGGACGAAGGGCACGCCGGCTTTTGGTTCATCGGGGCGATACGGTGGTTCTTATACACTGGTCGACCGAAGGGTTCCAATCAGGGGCCGAGCTAATGTCCCAATTGGCATACCGGTCAAACTTTACGATTGTCACTACTTCCCAAGCGACACCGTCGAGGAGACGTATAAGGCGAGCGGGCGGTGGGGCTTCAATGCTTGGGCACTCGGCGGCCATTCGGGTTTGCTATCGCCTGCTACTTATACCAGGCCGGGTGCGCTCTAGGGGTTTCATATCGCCACCCCAACCACAAATTTTCTCTTCCGCTTCGCTCCTCCAACTCCGGCGATATATTCCATGGCGAGCAACCCAGCCGAAGGTCCTGGTCCTGGAGGAAACGGCGGATCCCACGGAGGACGTGGCCGTGGAGGAAACGGCGGTGGATCCCGCGGTGACCGCGGTTCCGATAGCTCCATGGGCCCCGGTACCTACACCTTCCTTCCGACAGGCGTCGAAGGCAGCATCGATATTTGGTCAAGAGCCTTCGTGTCGGGGGGTTTGGGAGCCCTCACGCATCGGGGGTACCTCTCGGAAGGGCTACCTCCGGGCGGGCACGGCTCGGATGCCGCGCGGGGTGCTTGATATCGGAGGGTTTTGTGGGGTTGAAACGACATTTGACACTGAAAGTATAATACACGAGGACACAGGGCAGTTTACCCAGGTTCGGGCTGTCCTTAGACTAAAAGCCCTACTAATGCATGTCTGATCTTTCTTGTGGTGGATTCGACGAACTATACACTGGGTGGTATCCTTCCGGAGTGAGGCGCACCCGCGGGATTACTGTTCTCCTCTTCTTCTCTACCTTTGTCAGAACACTAAATTAGGTTTGTGTTTAACCTAGCTTGCATTTTTGCATCTTGAAAAAAAAATTGCAAAAGAAAAAGGAATTGGGGAAAAGAAAAGCCCTAAATGAATTAAATAAAAAGGCCAGAAATAAATATTTTTCCAAAATTCTTTTGGATGTATTGAAAAATCCTAAAAAAGAGTCTGATCATTTTAAAAGTGATTTGGGATTAATCCCATGCTCATAGATTTTTCAATAATCCAAATAGTGGCTTGGAAATTAAATCTTTTGTCTATTTGAATTGAAATTCAAATAATTTGAATTTCAAAAATTCCCAAAACTTGGGGTTGACTTCTATATAGTCACCTAGGTTTTATAAAAATTATTGGGGATTTTTAAAAATGCCTTAGCTATGTTTTTTAAAGGGCAAAACAAATAACAGAAGGAAATAAAAAGAAAAAGAAAGGAGAGGCTTACCTTGCGCCCACAGGCGAAGGCCCACCTCTCCACTGGCCTGGCCCAGCCCACCGAGACGTTTGTCTCCTACCTCCCCGCAGCTCCAAGTAGCTCGGTGGAGGCAGAGAGACCACGGCGACGCCACCGCGACGCCTCGGCTCTTCTAGGCCCTCCCCTTCGCACCCAGGCGTGCCACGCAGTCGCCACTCGCCCCGCACGCCCTTTCCCCCTCCTCTGGTTCTCCGTCTTCCTCCCCGGCGTGGAAATCGCGCAGCACCCGTAGCCTGGCCAGAACACGGCAGTGCTCCGCGCGGCGACCAAGCTCCTCAAGATGCGCCGCCTTGTCCTTTGTCCTCCCCGACGTCGACTCCCTCAAGCTGCCGCACAAATTTAGCCCGAGCCGCACCGGAGGAGACGCACGCTTCAAGTTCTTGCCGCCGGCCACCGAAGCTTCGTCGAGCAATTGCTCCGCCGCCTAACCTTCTCCAACCTCTTCGTGTTCAGTGTGCGTGTGCGGTAATTTCCCCCCTCCCCTCTGTTCTTCCCGCGCCCCGGAGCTCGATCCCGGTGAGCACAGAGCTCCGGCCGCCGCCCTCTTCGTCCTAGCCATGACCTCGAGCCCCCCCGTGAACCCCCAGTAGTCCCAGAAGATGCGCGGCGTCGAGGGCTTCCTCCCAGTGCCCCCAGCTAACCCCCCCCCCCCCCCCCGTGCCCTTAAACTCCACTCCGGCGGCTCCCCGGCGAGCCCACCATTAGGCCCCCCTAATGACCCTCTTAACCCCTAACCCTAGTCACTGACAAGTGGGCCAGCCCCCCTAACCCCTCTCTGTTAATTAAACAGAGGGGATTAAACCCCTCTCCCACTGACATGGGGCCCCCAGCAGTCAGACACCCCCCCACGTCATGCTGATGTCAGCATGACGCAGTAAACCTTTTTCCAGAGTTTTAAAATATTACAGAAATTACAGAAAATCATATAAACTTTGGAAATTCATAGAAAATTCATATTAACTCCAAATTTAACATATAATATATGAAAAATGATCAGGAGAAAATCCTCTATCCAAATTTCCATCTTTCAGCTATGTTGGAGTTGATCTTAAAAAGGGATCAGTAGCTTTTGCTATTTGATTTAATTGGATTTAATTCAAAATCAATTGAATTGCTATTCCAACTTCAAACTTTGAAATGCACCACACATCACTTGTACTTCAGAAGCATTTCACACACATGACCATTTGGTTTCCAATGAACAAACATTAGCAAATGCAAGTTGAACTAAATTGAATAACATTTGGAGTTTGAATTTGAATTTACTTTTCAAATCAACTTCAATTAACATGTGGCAATTCAAACATAGGTCACTTCAGCACCTTGCCATGCTTTGTTTTGCATATTGATTGTGCATTGTATTATCTTGATTGTGCTTTACTTCCAGTGCTTCGGTGATTGCTTCTTCTCGGTAGAGTTGATCTCGGAGACGAGTTCAACCTCACGTCAGAAGAGTGTTACATCGTGATCGTCAGCAAGGCAAGCAGCCCCCTCTTTGATCATGTCTATAAAATCCCAGTTCCCTCTCATTCTCGCAAATGCATGTTTAGGATGTCACCATGATACGTTCTACCGCTAGTTCCACCTATTCCTTTGCATGACCTATCATTTTGTCACAGTTGTAAGCAAACCACAATCCTAGCAGATGTAGGAGTTGGTTGATATCATGTGGCCCCTGCAACTGTTACAGCTTATTGCATGCTTAGATTTGTTACCTGAGGCTACTTTGATGTGAGTCGGGATGGTAGTGATCATGTGAATGATGGTGGTAACGTGTTGGTGAATCTACCCTAAACAAAGATGAACGATGAGAGGTTCTGTAGGAGTACACAGTGGGTTGTCTCGTTGAACACTGCCTTAGGCCCGAGTTCTTGTGTTGTTATCCAAGACTAAGAGTACGACCACACATTGGGCTCACTGACCCCTCTCGGCCTAGTACCTCACCCCGGACCAGTCCAGGAGTCGCAAGTAGTTCGCCCTTTAACGATCTCAAGCAGGTGGAACCAAGGTAAGTGGTTGGCGTAGGTTGTGGGCACGTTGAATCAAGTGATCATGATCGAGTTGAGCTTGATGGCGGTCACACAATGTTTGAGTCCGCATCGGAACAATCGGCCAGATTCTGATCGTGGTCCCAACTCAAATAGGCGACTCCCTAGGACTAGAGATGGTGCCGTGAGTGAAGTGTCGTGGCAGCATCCTGGCCGGTACTCACTTGAAGGGTCCATCCCCAGGCGGTAACTGATGAGGCGTGTGTGTAGCAGTACACCCCTGCAGGGTTAATGAACTATTCGAATAGCCGTGTCCGCTGTTATGGACTACTTGGAGACCTTTACTTGATCATAGATAACTTGAACCGGATACTTCTAAAACACACCAAGATAAGTGTGAGTGCTATGGCGTGCTTCCTAGTGGGAAAGTCGAGGAAGGCACCATAGTGGAGCATTGGTTGGAGACTGTTACTTGGACTCGTGTACGTTCTTACCTCTCTCTGGTACTCGTAGTTCAGGATTAGCCAAGTCAAAGCTGGCACTTCTGCAACTGAAACCCCACCTCCCTTTGCCTTGATACATGTGCATGAGTAGTATAGTTCCTATGTAAGTCTTGCTGAGTACGACTTTGTACTCACGTTTGCTTATTATATGTTTTAGAGACGAGACTGTCGGGACCCGGAATATGCGTATGTAATTCCAGTCACGATGCAATCACATGGAGAGCCGAGAGCCGTACCCACTTGTCTAAGCAGACAAGGCCAAGCACAGAACGCTCTCGGAAAGCCTCAAACGTGAGGGGCATCCCATCCAGGCCGGATGATCAACTGAGATGGGTCCTCATCGTCCGCTCACAAGTCTAAATGCTTATGGGTGGTGAATCCCATAATCATAGACAAGTCGCCTCAACCATGTTATCGATTGAATCATAACCCTTACATAAACAAACTCCAGCCCGATCACTTAGTCGGGGTCTAGGGCGGGCTCGATCATACAACAAAGTGTGCACGTGGCAGAGCCACGAGCAATCGCATCGCGATGCCCCAAGCTGCGCACATCTAAGGGCCACTTGGTGTATAAAAGACCGCCAGCCAGATCACAACTAAGGTCTCGAAAACCCATACTAAGACATGCATGTTATAAACATACACGCAGCACACATGCCTAGTATGAACAGCAGGTATCATCACATAACTCTACAAAGTATTCTTTATTGATATACACATAGAGCATACAAAGATCACATATCTGTGATCAACATTACATCATACAACGGAAGCAAATTAGGTCTGAGTACATACAAGTTTAAAAAATGGCTTAGAGAAGCCTTGTAAACATACATGCCCTTCCACGAGGGACCAGACTGCTATTTGGGACTATGCTACCAAGGTCAACGTCGAGCTTCACGAAGGTGACTCCATCGGGGTCCGGGTTCTCATCTAAAACATAGAATAAGAAAACGTGAGTACAAAGTCGTACTCATCAAGACTTACATCAGATCTATACTACTCATGCTCAAGTATCAAGGTAAAGGAGGTGGGGTTAAACATGCAGAAGTGCCAGCTTTGACTTGGCTAGTCCTGTACTACGAGTACCAGACTTGAGGTAAGAAGCGTACACGAGTCCACTACAATTCTCCAACTATTAAAACACTATGGTTACTTCCTCGACTTCCCCACGAGGAGGCACACCATAGCACTCACGCTTATCTTGCGGATTTTATAAGTATCCATTCAAGTTATCTAATGATCAAGTAGAGGTCTCCAAGTAGTCCATAACCGCGGACACGGCTATTCGAATAGTTCATTAACCCTGCAGGGGTGTACATCTTCACACGCGTGTCATCACTTATCGCCTCGTTCTCGTCACCCTTCAAGCGGGTGTCGGACGTGGATGAAACCAAGGCACTAACCTCACATCACCTTCTCTAACCTAGGAGTCGACTACCTGAGTTTGGCACCACTCGAGAGTCCGGCCGGTTCCACGAAACGGACTCAGATAATGTAAGGGACCGAGACGCCACCTCTGCCAGATGGTTTCACTGCCTCACAAGTCCACCCACATATCTATATGATACAACCTTTTCTTCATTCTTTTTCTATGCACATGCCAAATGGAAAGCCCGAATCTATTGTGACTCCTGGACCGGATCGGGTACGTAAAGAGGCCAAACGGGGTTCCCAGAAAACCCTACATGTGGTCATACTCTTTGTCTTGGATCACAAAATAGGAACTCGGGGCCTAGGGCAGTGTTCAACGAGACAACCCACTGTGTACTCCTACACAGCCTCTCATCGTTCACCTTAGCTTAGGGTGGATTCACCAACACGTTATCATCAGCATCACTGTGTTCATTCCATCCCGACTCACAATCATAACATCCTCATTGTATCACTAAGCAGCAAAAGCAGTAACAGTTGTAGGGGCCACATGCTCATCATTCAACTCCTAAATCTGCTAGGATTGTGGTTTGCTTAATACGGTGACAAAATGATAGGTCATCCATCGGAATGGGTTCAACTATGCGAAAGAACGTGTCTTGGTGATCTCCTAAACATGAATAAGCGAGACTGAGAGGGAAATATGATTTTATAGACATGATCAATGGGGTTTGCTTGCCTTGCTGACGATACACGGGGTTTACCGAACTTCTTCTCGTTCGGGGGTGATCACCGTCTCGGAGGCACTGTTACCGGCACAATCATCAACAAGAGGGGGGGGGGGGCAACATTGTAATAGAATGCACAAGCACATGATATAGTTGGCCATGATGTGAATGCTACTGATTTGTGGCACATTTGATTTAAATGAAGTGTATTGCATTTGAAATGCAAATTCAAACTCCACATATGAATTTCAATTTAACCAAATTGCATTTGAAAATGTTTGAACATTTGAAACCATGTGATCATGTGTGTGATATGCTTCTGAAGTTCAGGTGATCATGTTTGCATTGCAATGGTTCAAAGTGAAATAGCATTTGAATTAAATTTGAATTAATTCCAATTAAGCCAAATATCAAAATCTACTGGTCCCATTTTAAAATCAACTCAAACATGGTTGAAAATTGCATATTTGGATAGAGAATTTTATGCCGATCATTTTTCATATATTATTTTCCCAATTTGGAGTTAATATGAATTTTCTATGATTTTTCAAAGTTTAGCTAACTTTCTGCATTTTCTGGATTATTCTGATTTCTTTTAATTCTTTTTAATTCCTTTTATTTTTATTGCGTCAGCATGAGGTCGTGCTGACGTGGGGGGGGGGGCTCTGACCAGTGGGCCAGCCTTGTCAGTGGCTTAGGGGTTAACCCCGTTTTAGTTAATTTAAACAGAGGTGTTAGGGGGTTGTGGGTCCCACTGTCAGTGGCTGCTGGGGTGGTTAGTGGGGGTGATTAGCCTTAAGCTAATCTACCCACCGGCGGTTAGCCGGCGTCGACCACGGCGTGCGGCGGAGGTGCGCCGGAGTGGGATTCCCGGCCACCAGGGGCCTTGCAGAGGGTACCGGTCGGCTCCCCGTGGCCTCGCACATACGATGGACTAGTCCATCGTCGCCGGGGAGGACCATGGCGTCGAGGACTTCAATTTTCGCGGCGGACGGAGCCACTGGAAGAAGGCGACGACGATTGTGGGCACAGGAGGAGCCGGGGTTAGGTGGGAACGAACCGTGAGCTCACCGGGAGGGTAAATGAGAAGTCAGGGGAGGCGGAGAAGCTTGGACGGCGATGAAATTTGAGCTCGAAGCCCACGGTGGCCGGCGGGAGGAAGTTGGAGTTGGCATCCGCTCTGGGGCCTTGGAGCTCGAATTGACGATGCAAAACGACAGAGAAGACGACCGCGGTTCTGATGGACACGTTGGTGCGGCACCTCGTCGTCGTTGTCCGCGCAGAAGCTCGCCGGCGTCCTCCGGCTGTGCTCGGGCTTGCGCGAGATCCGCGAGGTAGGAGAATAGGGGCGACCCGTGGAAGAGAGGAAAGGTACGGGGGTGCTCTGGGGGCTTGCGTGGCGCGAGAAGGAAGGCAGGGAAGGCCTAGACGGCTCTCGGTGGCCACGGTGGCGTCGACCGTGCCCTCCCAGCGCGCCACCGAGCAGCTTGGGGTAGACGACAAGCTCGGCTGGGCCTGGGCCGGGGAAGGTTTAGTTGGGCCCGAGGCCTTAGGGGGGTGGGCTGCTTTGCCTTTTTTTCCTTTTCTTTCTATTTTCTTTCTGTTTTTCTTTTTCTTCTATTTGTTTTGCTCTGAAATAAATAGTAGAGAATTTTATAAAATACCCAAATCTTTTATGTGGGCTTAGGATATAAATAGCTAGGCACTCATAACTTTTGGGAATTTTTGAAATTCAAATAATTTGAATTTCAAATCAAATAGGGGTTTATTTAATTTTCCAAGGCATTGTTTGAAATTTAGAAAATTCCATGAGCATGGGATTGCTCCCAAACCACTTTTAAAATGGTTAGCATCATTCATAGGAATTTTCCAAATGCTCAAATGATTTTTGGAAAAAGATTTTTATCTGGCCAATTGAATTAAATTCTCAGGGCTTTCTTTTCCCCATTTTTGATTTTCTCTTTGAATTTTTCACATGATGCAAAGGGAACTCAAATCCTAGCACTTGCCTAAATTGGGGTTGTGACAGAGACCACTGAACCTGATGGTGGCCTCTACCTCGAGCTCGACGTGGACCAATGTCGTATAGTTCCAGGCAGCAGCCTGTGCCCTCTGGAGGGTCGTTGTATTTTCTTTCAGGCTTCTTAATCCATTTGTTAAACTTGTCTTTACTAAGACATAATTTGCTTCCGTTGATGTTTGATGTAATGTTGGATCACAGACATGTGATCTCTGCTTGTAATACAACTACTATGTCTGCTCTGTTTAGCAGAAGTTATAAAGACTGAGTTTGTAGAGTTCATGTTGTGATTACCTGCTGTTTACACTGGACATGTATGTTGCGTGTATGATTATAACATGCATGTCTTAGTGTGGGGTTCGATAGCTTAGTTGTGTTCTTGCCGGCGGTCTTTTATACACCAAGTGGCCCTTAGATGTGCGCAGCTTGGGGCATCGCGATGCGATTGCTCGTGACTCTGTCAAGTGGCACACTTTGTTGTATGATCGAGCCCGCCCGAGATCCCGACTAAGTGATCGGGCTGGAGTAAGTCTATGTAAGGGTTATGATTCAATCGATAACATGGTTGAGGCGACTTGTCTGTGAATATGGGATTCACCACCCATATCATTAGAATTGTGTGCGGACGATGAGGACCCATCTCAGTTGATCATCCGGCCTGAATGGGATGCCCCTCACGTTCGATGCTTACCGAGAGTGATCTGTGCTTGGCCTTGTCTGCTTAGACAAGTGGGTACGGCTCTCGGCTCTCCATGTGATTGTATTGTGACCGGAATTACATACGCTAACCCCGGGTCCCGACAGACTTGGTATCAGAGCAGGACTGCTTGTAGGATTATCAAACCATTGGCCGTTGTCGAGTCTAGCATTCTATAGTTATATAGTTACTTTGGGTATAAGGGAACAACGTAAGACTTCTTTTTTCTCCTTATCCTCATCGATCTGAGTTCTGAGTCATCCTCATCTTATTCTACGGGAAGATAGGACTAGGCTCATCTATGTCTTTACTAGGACATCTCGTTGATTGCTTCTTTGTAGCTGTAGGAGTGTTGTGGTCTTTTCTGAGCCATCATTCCATAGGTTTCTGTGGAAGTGATGTCCGTTTTTCTGCTGGTTGTCTCAATTTCCATCCCGGTGCAGCCGTTATGCTGTCCGTTTGTGGCTTTGATGCTATTGCATTATAGTCTTCTATCTTAGCATAGAATTGTGTCCTAAATCCTATTCTGATTGTTGATTCTTATCACACAGAATGTCAGGTGCAAATCAAGGTGTTGACCCCAGTTCCGGTTACATAGACGGTGAAGAACCTCCACCACCACCCTCAACGGCAGAAATCATGATGGAGGCTGAGCAGAATCGTCGTGATCAGACACGTCTTCTCGAGCGTATTGAGCAGAACACTTCTCGTCAGCATCTTAGTGTTGTTACCATCCAGGACTTCATTCTCCTCAACCCGCCAGTATTCCAATGTCCTTCCGAGCCCCTTGATGCCGATGATTGGCTTCGTTCCCTCGAGCGTAAGCTTGAGACAGCCCATGTTGCTCCAGGTGATCGTGTGCTATTTGCGGCATATTTTCTGGAAGGTGCTGCTCTTCAGTGGTGGGAGAACTTCGTGGCAATGCAACCAGTTGGTCACGTGGTGACTTGGCAAGAGTTCTATGATGAATTCCGAGGATATCATATTCCGGATCAGCTGATGGACCGCAAGAGAAGAATTTTGCAATCTGACCCAAGGAAAGATGACTGTTCATGAGTATAGGACTGAGTTCACTCGTCTAGCACGTTATGCCCAAGAAGAAGTATCCACCGACGCCAAGAAACAAGAAAGGTTCCGCAAGGGACTTAGCCCCGTTCTACGTCATGACCTGAATCTTCACGAGTTCATCAACTTCAGGGACTTGGTCGAGAAATCCTTCAAGGCCGAGTATGGAAATGAGTTGTATGAAGAGTCTCGCAAGCGTGATCGTGAGTTTGCCCAATCTTCTGGCCCAGTTTCTCGAAAGTGCTGTGTATGGATTCCCTTCAATGACGTCAGTCGTGCTGTAAGTGCTTCTAGACCCCCAACCACCATATATCGTCCACCTCAACCCAATCTTCCTCCTTGGAATTTTGTTGGACAATCAAGTGCTCAAGTTCCTTTCATTCCACGTGGTGTTTGTTTCCAATGTGGACAATCAGGCCACAATGTTCGAGAGTGTCCTCAAAATCAGGTAGCCACCACACCTAAACCAAAGCAAGCCTTTTGTCGTGGTAAGCCACCACCCAAGACTTCCAATGTCAAGCCTCCTGTTTATGAACATGGTTATGTGAATCATGTATCCATTCTAGATTCCCACAAGTCAACCGATGTTGTACTTGGAACCCTTCCTGTCAATTCCACCCCAGCTTCGGTTCTTTTTGACCCAGGAGCATCTCACTCATTCATATCCCAGGACTTTGCACTGCCACATGACATCTCTTTTTCGATGTTATCCACCCCCTTAGTTGTGCAAGCCCCCGGATCCAGATGGCACACCACCATGGTGAGGCATGAGAATGAAATTGCAATTGAGGGTTTAGTATTCCTTGCCTCACTTATAGCCCTCAAGTCTTCAGACATTGATGTCATCCTAGGAATGGATTGGTTATCAAGACAGAATGCTGTCCTTGATTGTAAAGCCAAGTCAGTGAAACTAACCCATCCATCAGGCCAGACAATCAAGTACACCTCACCAAGCTCTAAGAACCAGGTGCATTCTTTGAATGTGCTTCCTCTTCCAGACCTTGAAGATATTCCGGTGGTTCGTGAATTCCCGGATGTCTTTCCAGAAGAGCTGCCAGGAATACCACCTGACAGATCTGTAGAGTTTGTGGTAGATCTTATCCCAGGAACCGCCCCAATATCCAGACGCCCATATAGAATGGCCCGACGTGAGTTAGCTGAGCTAAAAATCCAACTTGAAGCTTCGTTGGCAAAAGGCTTCATCCGCCCTAGCTCATCGCCATGGGGTTGCCCCGTTCTGTTCGTAACGAAGAAAGATGGAACAGAAAGGATGTGCGTAGACTATCGCCCGCTAAATCTAGCGACGATAAAGAACAAGTACCCACTTCCCAGGATCAATGATCTTTATGATCAACTTGCTGGATCCTCTGTCTTCTCCAAAATGGATTTGAGATTAGGCTATCATCAAATCAAAATCAGAAACGAGGACATTCCCAAAACGGCTTTTACTACTCGTTATGGTCTTTATGAGTACACCGTTATGTCCTTCGGTTTAACCAATGCCCCCGCCACATTCTCGCGCTTGATGAATTCGATCTTCATGGAGTACCTAGATAAATTTGTTGTAGTTTATCTTGATGACATTCTCATCTACTCGAAGAACGAAGAAGATCACGCAGAACATCTTAGGCTGGTATATATGAAACTTAGAGAGCATCGCCTTTATGCTAAATTCTCCAAGTGTGAATTCTGGCTACCAGAAGTGACCTACTTAGGCCACGTGATTTCTGCAAAAGGCATTGCTGTCAATCCCGAGAGAGTTCAGGCCGTCCTTGACTGGACTCCACCTGAATCGGTTAAGAAAGTTAGGAGTTTTCTTGGCCTAGCCAGATATTGCCGTCGCTTCGTCGAGAACATTTCTAAAGTTGCAAAGCCTCTAACTGAACTCCTCAAGAAAGAGAAGAAATTCGAATGGACTCCCAAGTGCGAGGAAAGCTTGCAAGAGCTAAAAAGGAGATTGACTTCTGCACCCGTACTTGCGCCTCCAGACACCAAAAAGGATTTCGAGATCTTTTGTGATGCCTCACGGCAAGGGTTAGGATGCATACTTATGCAAGATCAACATGTGGTAGCTTATGCTTCACGCCAGTTGCATCCACATGAAGAGAACTATCCTACCCATGATCTTGAACTCGCTGCCGTAGTTCATGCCCTAACAACTTGGCGACATTACCTCCTTGGTAATCGTTGTGAGATCTATTCCGACCACCAAAGCCTCAAATATATTTTCACCCAGCCAGATCTTAATCTCAGGCAAAGACGCTGGATTGAGTTGATAAAATATTATGACTTAGGAATTTCTGACACCCCAGGCAAAGCCAATGTCATGGCTGATGCACTAAGTCGTAAGTCGTATTGTAACAACCTCATGTTACAACAGTATCAACCACTTCTTCATGAGGAATTTCGAAAGCTTAATCTCGAGATTGTTCCTCGTGGATCTCTTTTCAACTTGGTGGCGAAACCAACCCTTGAGGATCAAATCATAGTTGACCAAAGGCGTGCACGAGGTGTTCGCCGGATCAAGGAGAACATTGCTAGCGGAGTTGCTAAATGTTTCTGCACAGATAGTAAGGGAATGGTATTCTTTGAAAATCGTTTGGTAGTACCTAAGAATAGGGAACTAAGGCAACTCATCCTCAAAGAAGCCCATGATACACCCCTCTCCATTCATCCCGGTAGCACAAAAATGTACCGAGATCTACGCCAGAGATTTTGGTGGACTAGGATGAAGATAGAAATTGCTCAGTTCATTGCTGAATGTGATGTTTGTCGTCGCATTAAGGCAGAACATCAAAGACCTGCTGGTACTCTTAGACCTTTGCCTATCCCCGAGTGGAAATGGGACAAAGTCAGTATGGATTTCCTCACTGGCTTTCCAAAAACCCAGAAAGGAAATGATGCCATCTTCGTTGTCATTGATCGACTTTCAAAAGTTGCTCACTTCCTTCCCGTTCGCGAGTCTATAACTGCTAGCTAGTTAGCGGACTTGTATGTCTCCAGAATCGTGTCACTTCACGTTTTTCCTTTGGAAATCAATTCAGACCGTGGTAGTCTTTTCACTTCTCGATTTTGGGAAAGTTTCCAGAATGCTATGGGAACCCACCTCTCCTTTAGCACCGCCTATCACCCGCAGTCCAGTGGTCAAGTAGAAAGGGTCAATCAAATTCTCGAAGACATGCTCAGGGCTTGTGTTATCTCTTTCGAAAAGAAATGGGAGAATTCTCTTCCTTTTGCCGAATTTGCGTATAACAATAGTTTCCAATCTAGTTTGGGCATGGCTCCTTTTGAATTTCTCTATGGACGGAAATGTCGAACACCCCTAAACTGGTCAGAAACCGGTGAAAGACAATTCTTTAAACCGGATTTGATTTAGGATGCAGAAAAGCAGGTTCACATTGTTCGTGAGAAGTTGAAAACATCCCAGTCTCGTCAGAAAAGCTATTATGATCGTCATCATAGGGAAGAAAGCTATAATCTGGATGAGAAGGCTTACCTTCGGGTTACTCCTCTGAAGGGTACCCATCGCTTCGGTATCAAAGGCAAGTTGGCCCCACGTTATATCGGTCCCTTTCGCATTCTCGCTAAACGTGGAGAAGTTGCCTACCAATTGGAACTACCCCCTCACCTCTCCCAGGTTCATGATGTCTTCCACGTCTCTCAACTCAGGCGTTGCTTCAAGGACCCCATACGCGAAGTAGACCACGAAACGCTTGATCTCCAAGATAACCTTTCATATCGAGAGTACCCTGTTCGTATTCTTGATGAAGCCGAGCGTAGCACCAGACGTCAGAAGATAAGATTCTTGAAAGTGCAGTGGTCACATCATTCAAAGAAAGAAGCTACCTGGGAACGAGAGGATCGTCTACGAGCTGAGTACCCCACCCTCTTCCCGACGACTTCTGAATCTCGGGACAAGATTCTTTTGAGTGGGGGTGAGTTGTCAGAACCCTAAATTAGGTTTGTGTTTAACCTAGCTTGCATTTTTGCATCTTGAAAAAAAATTGCAAAAGAAAAAGGAATTGGGGAAAAGAAAAGCCCTAAATGAATTAAATAAAAAGGCCAGAAATAAATCTTTTTCCAAAATTCTTTTGGATGTATTGAAAAATCCTAAAAAAGAGTCTGATCATTTTAAAAGTGATTTGGGATTAATCCCATGCTCATAGATTTTTCAATAATCCAAATAGTGTCTTGGAAATTAAATCTTTTGTCTATTTGAATTGAAATTCAAATAATTTGAATTTCAAAAATTCCCAAAACTTGGGGTTGACTTCTATATAGTCACCTAGGTTTTATAAAAATTATTGGGGATTTTTAAAAATGCCCTAGCTATTTATTTTAAAGGGCAAAACAAATAACAGAAGGAAATAAAAAGAAAAAGAAAGGAGAGGCTTACCTTGCGCCCACAGGCGAAGGCCCACCTCTCCACTGGCCTGACCTAGCCCACCGAGACGTTTGTCTCCTACCTCCCCGCAGCTCCAAGCAGCTCGGTGGAGGCATGGAGACCACGACGACGCCACCGCAACGCCTCGGCTCTTCTAGGCCCTCCCCTTCGCACCCAGGCGTTCCACGCAGTCGCCACTCGCCCCGCACGCCCTTTCCCCCTCCTCTGGTCCTCTGTCTTCCTCCCCGGCGTGGAAATCGCGCAACACCCGTAGCCTGGCCAGAACACGGCAGTGCTCTGACGCGGCGACCAAGCTCCTCAAGATGCGCCGCCTTGTCCTTCGTCCTCCCCGACGTCGACTCCCTCAAGCTGCCGCACCAATTTAGCCCGAGCCGCACCGGAGGAGACGCACGCTTCAAGTTCTTGCCGCCGGCCACCGAAGCTTCGTCGAGCAATTGCTCCGCCGCTCAGCCTTCTCCAACCTCTTCGTCGACGTGCTCGTGTTCAGTGTGAGTGTGCGGTAATTTCCCCCCTCCCCTCTGTTCTTCCCGCGCCCCGGAGCTCGATCCCGGTGAGCACAGAGCTCCGGCCGCCGCCCTCTTCGTCCTAGCCATGACCTCGAGCCCCCCCGTGAACCCCCAGTAGTCCCAGAAGACGCGCGGCGTCGAGGGCTTCCTCCCAGTGCCCACAGCTAACCCCCCCGTCCCCTAAAACTCCACTCTGGCGAAGCTTCGGCGGCTCCCCGGCGAGCCCACCATTAGGCCCCCCTAATGACCCTCTTAACCCCTAACCCTAGTCACTGACAAGTGGGCCTGCCCCCCCTAACCCCTCTCTGTTAATTAAACAGAGGGGATTAAACCCCTCTCCCACTGACATGGGGGCCCCAGCAGTCAGACCCCCCCCCCCCCCCCCACGTCATGCTGATGTCAACATGACGCAGTAAACCTTTTTCTAGAGTTTTAAAATATTACAGAAATTACAGGAAATCATATAAACTTTGTAAATTCATAGAAAATTCATATTAACTCCAAATTTAACATATAATATATGAAAAATGATCAGGAGAAAATCCTCTATCCAAATTTCCAACTTTCAGCTATGTTGGAGTTGATCTTAAAAAGGGATCAGTAGCTTTTGCTATTTGATTTAATTGGATTTAATTCAAAATCAATTCAATTGCTATTCCAACTTCAAACTTTGAAATGCACCACACATCACTTGTACTTCAGAAGCATTTCACACACATGACCATTTGGTTTCCAATGAACAAACATTAGCAAATGCAAGTTGAACTAAATTGAATAACATTTGGAGTTTGAATTTGAATTTACTTTTCAAATCAACTTCAATTAACATGTGGCAATTCAAACATAGGTCACTTCAGCACCTTGCCAAGCTTTGTTTTGCATATTGATTGTGCATTGTATTATCTTGATTGTGCTTTACTTCCAGTGCTTCGGTGATTGCTTCTTCTTGGTAGAGTTGATCTCGGAGACGAGTTCAACCTTACGTCAGAAGAGTGTTACATCGTGATCGTCAGCAAGGCAAGCAGGCCCCTCTTTGATCATGTCTATAAAATCCCAGTTCCCTCTCATTCTCGCAAATGCATGTTTAGGATGTCACCATGATACGTTCTACCGCTAGTTCAAACTATTCCTTTGCATGACCTATCATTTTGTCACAGTAGTAAGCAAACCACAATCCTAGCAGATGTAGGAGTTTGTTGATATCATGTGGCCCCAGCAACTGTTACAGCTTATTGCATGCTTAGAGTTGTTACCTGAGGCTACTTTGATGTGAGTCGGGATGGTAGTGATCATGTGAATGATGGTGGTAACGTGTTGCTGAATCTACCCTAAACAAAGGTGAACGATGAGAGGTTGTGTAGGAGTACACAGTGGGTTGTCTCGTTGAACACTGCCTTAGGCTCGAGTTCTTGTGTTGTTATCCAAGACTAAGAGTACGACCACACATTGGGCTCACTGACCCCTCTCGGCCTAGTACCTCACCCCGGACCAGTCCAGGAGTCGCAAGTAGTTCGCCCTTTAACGATCTCAAGCAGGTGGAACCAAGGTAAGTGGTTGGCGTAGGTTGTGGGCACGTTGAATCAAGTGATCATGATCGAGTTGAGCTTGATGGCGGTCACACAACGTTTGAGTCCGCATCGGAACAATCAGCCGGATTCCGATCGTGGTCCAAACTCAAATAGGCGACTCCCTAGGACTTGAGATGGTGCCGTGAGTGAAGTGTCGTGGCAGCATCCTCGCCGGTACTCACTTGAAGGGTGCATCCCCAGGCGGTAACTGATGAGGCGTGTGTGTAGCAGTACACCCCTGCAGGGTTAATGAACTATTCGAATAGCCGTGTCCGCGGTTATGGACTACTTGGAGACCTTTACTTGATCATAGATAACTTGAACCGGATACTTCTAAAACACACCAAGATAAGTGTGAGTGCTATGGCGTGCTTCCTCGTGGGAAAGTCGAGGAAGGCACCATAGTGGAGTATTGGTTGGAGACTGTTACTTGGACTCGTGTACGTTCTTACCTCTCTCTGGTACTCGTAGTTCAGGATTAGCCAAGTCAAAGCTGGCACTTCTGCAAGTGAAACCCCACCTCCCTTTGCCTTGATACATGTGCATGAGTAGTATAGTTCCTATGTAAGTCTTGCTGAGTACGACTTTGTACTCACGTTTGCTTATTCTATGTTTAAGAGACGAGACTGTCGGGAGCCGGAATATGCGTATGTAATTCCAGTCACGATGCAATCACATGGAGAGCCGAGAGCCGTACCCACTTGTCTAAGAAAACAAGGCCAAGCACAGAACACTCTCCGAAAGCATCGAACGTGAGGGGCATCCCATCTAGGCCGGATGATCAACTGAGATGGGTCCTCATCGTCCACTCACAAGTCTAAATGCTTATCGGTGGTGAATCCCATACTCATAGACAAGTCGCCTCAACCATGTTATCGATTGAATCATAACCCTTACATAAACAAACTCCATCCCGATCACTTAGTCGGGGTCTAGGGCGGGCTCGATCATACAACAAAGTGTGCACGTGGCAGAGCCACGAGCAATCGCATCGCGATGCCCCAAGCTGCGCACATCTAAGGGCCACTTGGTGTATAAAAGACCGCCAGCCAGATCACAACTAAGGTCTCGAAAACCCATACTAAGACATGCATGTTATAAACATACACGCAACACACATGCCTAGTATGAACAGCAGGTATCATCACATAACTCTACAAAGTATTCTTTATTGATATACACATAGAGCATACAAAGATCACATATCTGTGATCAACATTACATCATACAACGGAAGCAAATTAGGTCTGAGTACAGACAAGTTTAAAAAATGGCTTAGAGAAGCCTTGTAAACATACATGCCCTTCCACGAGGGACCAGACTGCTATTTGGGACTATGCTACCAAGGTCAACGTCGAGCTTCACGAAGGTGACTCCATCGGGGTCCGGGTTCTCATCTAAAACATAGAATAAGAAAACGTGATTACAAAGTCGTACTCAGCAAGACTTACATCAGATCTATACTACTCATGCTCAAGTATCAAGGTAAAGGAGGTGGGGTTAAACATGCAGAAGTGCCAGCTTTGACTTGGCTAGTCCTGTACTACGACTACCAGACTTGAGGTAAGAAGCGTACACGAGTCCACTACAATTCTCCAACCAATATACCACTATGGTTACTTCCTCGACTTCCCCACGAGGAGGCACACCATAGCACTCACGCTTATCTTGCGGATTTTATAAGTATCCATTCAAGTTATCTAATGATCAAGTAGAGGTCTCCAAGTAGTCCATAACCGCGGACACGGCTATTCGAATAGTTCATTAACCCTGCAGGGGTGTACATCTTCACACGCGTGTCATCACTTATCGCCTCGTTCTCGTCACCCTTCAAGCGGGTGTCGGACGTGGATGAAACCAAGGCACTAACCTCACATCACCTTCTCTAATCCAGGAGTCGACTACCTGAGTTTGGCACCACTCGAGAGTCCGTCCGGTTCCACGAAACGGACTCAGATAATGTAAGGGACCGAGACGCCACCTCTGCCAGATGGTTTCACTGCCTCACAAGTCCACCCACATATCTATATGATGCAACCTTTTCTTCATTCTTTTTCTATGCACATGCCAAATGGAAAGCCCGTATCTATTGTGACTCCTGGACCGGATCGGGTACGTAAAGAGGCCAAACGGGGTTCCCATAAAACCCTACATGTGGTCATACTCTTTGTCTTGGATCACAAAATAGGAACTCGGGGCCTAGGGCAGTGTTCAACGAGACAACCCACTGTGTACTCCTACACAGCCTCTCATCGTTCACCTTAGCTTAGGGTGGATTCACCAACACGTTATCATCAGCATCACTGTGTTCATTCCATCCCCACTCACAATCATAACATCCTCATTGTATCACTAAGCACGAAAAGTAGTAACAGTTGTAGGGGCCACATGCTCATCATTCAACTCCTAAATTTGGTAGGATTGTGGTTTGCTTAATACGGTGACAAAATGATAGGTCATCCATCGGAATGGGTTCAACTATGCGAAAGAACGTGTCTCGGTGATCTCCTAAACATGCATAAGCGAGACTGAGAGGGAAATAGGATTTTATAGACATGATCAATGGGGTTTGCTTGCCTTGCTGACGATACACGGGGTTTACCGAACTTCTTCTCCCGAGGTAAAATAGCCCACAGTAATTAATCTCTACTGCGTGAAGGGGAAATTTACTCCCTGGTCTGACGAGTATTTAAAGGAGGGAGTGCGAGACGGCGAGGGACATCTTCCTCTTCCTCCCGCAATTCCTCCTCCGGCTTCGGATTCATGGCTCTGCCCAGCACACCCCGCTCTTTGCAGACCGTGGTCAATGCCATGCTGGGGATGCGAGGCGGCTGATCAGGACGGGGCGACGTGACCCTCCGCGGCGGCGGAGGCCGGGGCCGCGACGGGGCTTCATCTTCCGCTTTGATGAGGGTGCACACTGGAGTGCTAGCCCACGAGTTCTTCGTGGCGGCTCCGGATCCATGGTGCGAGTGGCTCTAGCTGCCGGAGCCCTTCGCCCAGGCAATGGCGGGCCGCAAGCCTCAGGGATTGTATGTCCGGATGGAGGGTTGCCCCCATGGCCCCGCATAGGTGGCCACGGTCTTTGGCGGCGACGGCGTGTAACATCCTAATTTTCTAAATTTGGATGTTAATAGATCATCATATGCATGTCATGCTGGAGTTTTGAATTATTTGAATGTTTCTAAATATTTTAAACATTTTTTAACTAGGGAAATTCAATTGGAGAGATATAATATGACTTATCCCCCATTTTAAATAATGTTGAAAAGTGTTGAAAATATTTTTGGGTGTTTGTAAACTTTGCTATAGGAATTATAAATCACTGAAAATTATTTTTGGGATTTTTATAATTTTTATACGGAGTTTATTGCATGAAAATAATTTATTAAAATAGCATTATAGCCAAAATAGTAATTTTGCCAATATTAACTATTTTAATTTTATTGTTGTGACTATTTTACAATTAATAATAAATTATTTTAATTTTTTTGGCATAGTCCGATCTCCGTTTAAAATTTTATCTAAAACGGAGTCTGTTTGGGCCTCCGGGGGCGTTTTCTGTTTTTTTTTTCGACTGCGGAAAGAATCTCTTAACGGGCCGGATTCGAATTAGGAAAAAAAAGAAAAAATGGTTTATATAATTAAACCCGAATTTTTTTAGTTTTCTTTTAGTTTAATCTATAACCCTAATCGCAGGACCCGCCGAGACTAATCACGCCGCCGCCGGAGACGTTCGCCGAGCCGCCGCTCCTCGCTAAAGAAGTCGAAGGCTGCCGCCGAACCTCGCTGCCGTTCTTCGCCCCGCCTGTGCCCGATAAGCCTGCCGGACCGCCACCGCGTTCGCCGGACCGCGCCGCCCCGCCGCATTAAGGTGAGCCCGCCGCCATCTCCTCACCACCGCTCGCCGCGCCACGTCGTCGCGCCCGCCGGCGGGCCGTCGCTTGCCGGAGCCGGCCAACCCGCCGCCCCTTGCCACCGACCAACCGCCGCACGTGCGCCGCTGCCTAGCCGCAGCCACCGCCTTCTGCAGCGCAGCCGCGCCGCCGAGCCGGCCACTGCCGGTGAGCCGCCGGGCGCATCCCGGCCATTGGATGCACTATGGATGATGTAGATCGGATTTGGGTAAATCCCAGATCTAGATCTGGTTTTTTCCGGTTTATTTTTAGGGTTAAGGTTTTTTCTCCGGTTAACCACAGTTTTTTATTTATTGAACGTTCTCGGAGTTATTCACCGGAGCGAATGCCGTTCGTTCCTTAGCTGAGGACCTATTCGCGATAGAATTTTATTTTTATTCGCGAAGGGGCCCTTTTTCACAGTTTTGACCCTAAAACGGTAGACGCAATATCTCCTAAACCGTAGCTCCGTTTTAGTTGATTCTTTTTCGTTGCGCTCTTTATGAAAAGTAGAATGCAGTAGACTACACCTTGCACATTTTTGCACTTTTTGAATTTGAATTTCGTGCAAATTCAAATTCAAACTTCCAGTGACCGTGTATCTTGCAAACGGTGGAACCGTTTTCGTTGATTCCAATTGCGTTGGGATCGTAGTGACAAGTACTTGACGTTTAGCTGCTGTTTAACTTGTTTCCTTGCTGTTCATTTGGTTTTTATTCTATTCTGTATGTTTATGTGTTAACTGTGTATTGATTGCAACCTTGTTTGACCGTGTAGACTGTACGGAGTGCAACACTTCGTATTGTGAGGATTGTTATCGTCAGGAACAGGAGAAAGGAAAGTCATACCTTGATCATACCACCACCTATATTTTCTACTTAAGCATGTAGCAAATATCACTCTATGCATGTGTAGGTTATCTATATTATTATTGTTGCAAACCAGTTAGGATAGCCAGATGATCATATCCTATTTGCTTAGACAACCTAGCACGTGCTTGCTATATTTTGATATGCTATTGTAGACGTGGATTGGGATTGTGTATTCATTTGAGTATTTGAGGTTAAACAAATTGACTAGCAACACTTAAATAGAATCCACCTTTGGACGGGCAGGGAGTACACCCTGGATGGGGCTCGTACCTTGATTAAGGCGAGACCAGGGTGTACCCCTATGGTATGATTGGTTTGCAGGGAAGGCATCATGGAGGCTTGCACCTTGTCTACGGACTGCGCTCATGAGTGTGCACCCTATGTGGGCGCCGTCCAGGCTCAAAAAGATCAGACATACTTAGTGACTAGTAGCTTCCGTGTACAGCAACTGGCCATATGGGCTCTGGCTTAGTCGAGTACGTTGTGGGGAGCCTGGCCCTGGTAGCTAGCTGATGTAGATGTGATATAAGTGTACCGGTTACCAAAGGGTGGAGGTGACCTCTTCATAAAGGCTTCGTCTCAATCTTCGGGTTGATTCAAGTGGGAAAAGAGTACTAACCTCTGCAGAGTAATAAACTAATCATGATTAGCCGTGTCCCCGGTTATGGAGATTTTGAGCAACTAGCCATTACGCTATTGAATGATCTTGATTCACCCTTAATAAAATTTGAGTGGGAACAGTACTAATGGGTTGAGGTTGAATGTCGGGACCCGGGGTTAGCGTATTCAAGTCCCGCTACCACATAGTCATATGGAGAGCCGAGAACCGTACCCACTTGTCTAAGCAGACAAGGCCAAGCATAGAACGTTCTCGGAAAGCATCGAATGTGAGGGGCATCCCATCCAGGATGGATGATCAACTAAGATGGGTCCTCATCGTCTGCACACAAGTCTAAATGATATGGGTGGTGAACTCCCATACTCATAGACAAGTCGCCTCAACCATACTATTGACTATATTATAACTCTTACATAGACTTACTCCAGCCCGATCACTTAGTCGGGGTCTAGCGCAGGCTCGATCATACAACAAAGTGTGCACGTGAAAGAGTCAAGAGAAATCGCAACGCGATGCCCCAAGGAGCGCACATCTAAGGGCCACTTGGTGTGTAAAAGACCGCCAGCCAGATCACAACTAAGGTCTCAAAAACACATACTAAGACATGCATGTTATAAACATACACGCAGCACACATGTCTAATATGAACAGTGGGTATCATTGCAATTCTCTACAAAGTTTACAACTTTATTGATAACTCTTACAGAGTGCACACAGAGATCACGAGACCGTGATCCAACATTACAACAAGCATGCAGAAGCAAAGTAGGTCTGAGTACAGACCAGTTTAAAAAATGGCTTAAGAAGCCTTATTTAAACACAAGCCCTCCACGAGGGAACCAGTCTGCTGACTGTGACTACACTAGCTTGGTCTTGGCCTTGGTCTTCATTCGCCGAGCTCCACGTAGAAGCCACCTTTGGGATCGGTGGGTTCATCTAAAACATAGATTAAGCAAACGTGAGTACAAAGTCGTACTCAGCAACACTTACGGAGGAGCTATACTACTCATGCACAAGTATCAAGGCAAATGAAGGTGGGGTTCAAATGTAGAAGTGCGAGCTTTGACTTTGCTAGTCCTGAACTACGAATACCGGACTTGAGGTAAGAAGCGCACTCGAGTCCACTAAATATCTCCAACCAATTACACCACTATGGTGCCTTTCTCGACTTCCCCACGAGAAATCACGCCATTGCACTCACGGTTATCTTGGTGTATTTTAGAAGTATCCAGTTCAAGTTGTCTAATAATCAAGCTAAGCTTTCCAAGCAGTCCATAACCGTGGATACGGCTATTCAAATAGTTTTTTTAACCCTGCAGGGGTGTACTACTTTCACACACATGATGATCAGTTACCGCCTTTGTACTCGACACCATTCAATGGGTGCCGGCGAGGATGCTCACCAGAACTGTTACCTCGTAGCCGATCTAGTCCATGAAAGCCGCCTACCTGGGTTGGTTTCCACAATCGTGAACCCGGCCGGTTTACCGAAGTGGACCCAGACGATGTGTGCGTGGTGTGAAAGCCGGTCTCGGATGAGCCGTTCTCTCACTTTGCTACCAGGCCACAAGCTTACCAGAAATCTGAACTATTGCGACATCTGGACATCGAAGGGGATGAGTTAGTAAGTCGAGAGGGGTCAGTGAGCCCAATGTGTGGTTGCACTCTTCTTCTTGGATCACCACACAATAACTCGGACTTAAGGCGGTGTTCAACGAGACAACCCACCATATATGTACTCCTACACAACCTCTCATCATTCACCTTGTATTAGGGTGGATTCACCGACACAGTTTCACCTTCATCAAAACCATGTTCACTACCATCCCGACTCATAGTTCAACAATAAAAACATTGTATACTCTAAGCATGCAATAAACTGTAACATTTGCAGGGGGCACATGATCACAATCAACTCCTATGTCAGCTAGGATTGTGGTTTGCTTACTACTGTGACAAGATGATAGGTCAGGCAAAGGATATGGGTTCAACTATGCGGTAGAAACGATACAAGGTGATCATCCTATTCATGCATAAGAGAGACTGAGAGGGAATTGGGTTTTTATCGACATGATCAAAGGGGGGGTTGCTTGCCTTGCTGACGAGGTTCAGTATCGGGGTCTTCAATGAAGGGTGTGGCCCCCGGTTCCGGTTCCACTTCTATTAGCAACATGACAATCATAGGATCAACATAATGTACAATGCACAATCACGTGAATAAGATTGCGATGGTGATTTTCATAGTTTCAATGTGGGTACAATTCCATTTAAAAGAAGTGGAATGCAAAGTCATTCGCAAATTCACTCCAAATTTGAATTCAAATTAAAGCCATATGGACAAATGCTACTGTTCACCCAATTTAAATTGGTCAAACATGAAAACAGAGTCCATATTCACAATCCTTGTATTGTTTTGATAATTTTAGACATATTATATGCCCAATTTGGAGTTAAAATGAATTTAATATAAATTTCCAAAGCCTTTTTGCCCTTTTCTGAATTAAATAAATCCTTTATTGATTTACTCCGTCTCTGTGACGTCAGTGTGACGTGGGGGGCCTGCTGACGTGTGGGTCTGGCTTGTCAGTGGTTGGGGGTTAGTCTAGCTTCTGTTTAAAAATTAACCCCAGTTTAATTAAGGCCTGGGTCCACTGGTCTGTGGCCCACGGGGTGATTAGTGCGGGGATTAGGAGGGGGTTAAGGCTAGGTCGTCGCAGGCGACCTCTGTGCTCGCCGGAGCACCGCCGGGGTTGCTGTACAGGGCACGGGGAGGGGCTTTGGAGGCACGGGCGAGTAGCTAGCGACCGTGCGCAACTTCTAGGGCTAGCTGGGGTTCGCGGGGAGGTCTCGAACTACGACGGCGACGCGACGGCTAGAGCTTCGGTCCTCGACGAGCTCGACGATTTACAGCGCGAGAGGAGGCACAGAAAGGTTTGGGAGCACCGTGAGCTTACCGAGATCTCGTAGAACGGCTCGGTGGGGCTGGGGAGGTTCTGGGCGCCGAGGGATTGCTTACCAGAGACGAAGACGACCGGCGGCGAAGTCTTGATGTTGTCGTCGTCCTGGTTGGCTCCCGGTCCAAATTGGCGCCGCAGATCGAAGGTGTCGACGCCGGGGAGCCTCCTGGACAAGGTTGCAAGGCTGGGGGGGCTCGCTGGCATGGTGGCGCACAGTCGTGCCCTGCTAGGGTTTCGGCAGAGCGCGAATTTCTCGTCGAGGAGGAAGGAGGAGGGCCAGCGCGAGGGAGAAAGTGCAGCGGGGGGGCTTCTCCTAACGTCTACGCAGCGAGAAGGAGGCAGGGCGTGGCAGGGGAAGGTACCACCGCGACAGTCGTGGCATGCCGGGCACGGAGCACCGTCCCTGGCTGCCTGGGAAGACGACAGGCGGCTCGGGTGGGCTGGGCCAGGCCAGAGGTAAGTGGGCCTTCACCCTAGGCGCCAGGTAACTCTCTCCTCTTTTCTTTCTTATTTCTTTTTCTGCAATTTTGTTTTGGCTCTGCTAAAAATAGCTAGACATTTTCTAAAATGCTCTAACTTTATATATGGCCTCAGAATATAATTAGCTATCCACTTATAAAGTTTTAATATTTTTAAAATTCAAATTATTTGAACTTTAATTCAAATAGGGGTTTAAATTAATTCCAATCTTCTGAATTTTTCAAAATTCCATGAGCATGGGAATGCTACCACATCACTTTATATGTGATCACACTCATTTATGTGAGTTTTCAAAAATCAAACAAGAATTTTTGGAGCAACTTTATTTTTGGCCATTTGAATTAATTCATCTAGGGGGGGGGGGGGTTCCTTCTCCCATTTCCATTTGAATTTTGATTTCTTGGGATGAATGCAAGTTGTGAATTGATCCTAGCACATACCTAACAGAGGGTTCTGACAACTCACCCCCACTCAAAAGAATCTCGTCCCGAGATTCAGAATGCTGCGGGAGGAAGGAGGGGTACTCAGCACTGAGATGGTGTGACCATTGAACTTTGAGAAACTTAATCTTCTTATGGCGAGTGACACAATCTGCGGAATCAAGAATACGAACAGGGTATTCTCGATAAGAAAGGTCATCTTGGAGATCAAGCGTTTCATGGTCGACTTCGCGGATGGGGTCCTTGAAGCAACGCCTGAGTTGTGACGCATGGAATACATCGTGTACTCGGGAAAGGTGCGGAGGTAGTTCAATTTGATAGGCAACTTGGCCACGTTTAGCAAGAATGCGGAAAGGTCTAATATAACGTGGGGCCAATTTGTCTTTGATACCGAAGCGTTGGGTTCACTTTAGAGGAGTAACCCAAAGGTAAGCCTTCTCATCCAGATTGTAGCTTTCTTGCCTATGATGAAGATCATAGTAGCTTTTCTGACTAGACTGGGCGGCTTTCAATTGATCACGAACAATGCAAACTTGATCTCCTGCTTCTTTGATCATATCCGGTCCAAAGAATTGTCTTTCACCGGTTTCTGACCAATTGAGGGGTGTTCGACATCGTCGTCCATAGAGGAATTCAAATGGAGCCATGTTCATTCTAGAAAGGAAGCTATTGTTATAATCAAACTCGGCGAATGGAAGAGATTTCTCCCAGTTCTTTCCAAATGAGATAACACAAGCTCTAAGAATGTCTTCCAGAATTTGGTTAACCCTTTCGACTTGACCGCTAGACTGAGGGTGGAAAGCTGTACTAAAGGAGAGATGAGTTACCATAGCATTTTGGAAGCTTTGCCAGAATCTAGAGGTCAAAAGGCTACCACGATCAGAATTGATTTCCAAAGGAACACCATGAAGTGATACGACTCTCGAGACATACAAGTCCGCTAACTGAGTAGCAGTAATAGACTCGCGAATTGGAAGGAAGTGAGCAACTTTTGAGATTCGATCGATGACAACGAAGATGGCATCATTTCCTTTCTGGGTTCCGGGGAAGCCAGTGATGAAGTCCATACTGACTTTGGCCAATTTCCACATGGTAATAGGCAAAGTTTGAAGAGTACCAACAGGTCTTTGATGTTCTGCCTTAATGTGACGACAAACAACACATTCGTCAACATATCGGGCAATGTCTCTCTTCATCCTAGTCCACCAAAATCTCTGGCGTAGATCTCGATACATTTTTGTGCCACCAGGATGAATTGAGAGGGGTGTATCATGAGCTTCTTTAAGGATTAGTTGCCTTAGATCCCTATTCTTAGGTACTACTAAACTATTTTCAAAGAATACTGTTCCTTAGCTATCTGTGGAAAAAAATTTAGAAATTCCGCTAGCAATGTTCTCCTTGATCCGGCGAACACCTCGTGCATGCCTTTTGGCAACTATGATTTGATCCTCAAGAGTTGGTTTCGCCACCAGGGTGGAAAGATAGCCATGAGGAACAATCTCAAGATTGAGCTTGCGAAATTCCTCATGAAGAAGTGGTTGATACTGCTGTAACATGAGGTTGTTACAGTATGACTTATGACTTAGTGCATCAGCCATGACATTGGCTTTGCCTGGGGTGTATGAGATTCGTATGTCGTAATCTTTGATCAACTATATCCAGCGTCTTTTCCTGAGATTAAGTTCTCGCTGGGTGAAAATATATTTGAGGCTTTGGTGATCTGAATAGATCTCATAATGATTACCAATGAGGTAATGTGTCAGATCCCTCTGTTAGGTATGTGCTAGGGTTAGCTAGTACCTTTGCATCATGCAAAAGTTTCAAAAAGAAACCTTGAAAATCAAATTCAAAATCCAAATGGGAGAAGGAACACCCCCCAGATGAATTAATTCAAAAGGCCAGATAAAAATATTTTCCAAAAATTCATGTTAGAGTTTTGAAAAGTCTTATAAATGAGTGTGATCACATATCAAGTGATGTGGGACCCACCCCATGCTCATAGATTTTTCAAATATTCAAACAGTACCTTGGAATTAAAGAAATACCCCTTTTTGATTTAAAATTCAAATCATTTGAATTTTAAAAATGTTGAAAGTTTATGAGTGGCTAGTCTATATTATTATGAGGCCACATAAAAGTTTTCAGCATTTAATAAAATGGTTTGGTATTTTTATCAGAGCCAAAACAAATTACAGAAAAAGAAAGGAAAGATTAAACAGAAAAAGAAAAGAGGGCTTACCTTCAAAGTGGCCCAACTCTTTCCCCGGCCGGCCCAGCCCACCTTCCCCCCTGTCGTCTTCTCCAGGCAGGCGCACAGCTGCGTGGCGACCATGCCGTGGCCGCCGACGAGCCCCCAGGCCACCTCCTGCTTCCCCTCGCCTTCTCCTCGCGTCTGGAGGCTTCGCACCGCCGTGCTGATCCATTCCCCCCTCTGCTCATCGTCTTCCTCCCCCTCCTACGCCCGATTTCATCGAAGTCCGAGAGCTCGCCGGAGCGCACCGCCGTGGCAGACGTGGCCACCGTGCCCTAGGGATCAAGCTGCTGTGTCCCTCGTACTCTCCGTCGTCGACTTCTTCTTCCCGAAGCAAGCGGAGCCGTGATTTGGACTCAAGCCACCGCAATCGTCCTCGAGCCCTCGCCGGATCCGCGACTCGTCGTCGTCGAATACTCCGACTACGCGCCCTCCCCGACTCCATCGACTGCACCGTCGTGCTCCCCGCATCGCAGTGAGAATTTCCCCTCAAGCCACGCCTTCCTTCTCCTCCTCTAGCTAGAGCTGCCATGGACGCCGGAGTACCGAGCCGCCGTGCTCGTCGTCGTCGAGCATCCGTTAACCCATCGACCCCGCCACCTTGTCCGTTACGTTCCCTGTGCTCCTCTGCGTCGTTTGCAGCCACGGTTGTTCCAAATGACGCTTCACAGCAAGTTCCACCTCAGGCCAGTAGCTCCGCCGCCGCAAGGACTCGTCGCCGACGTCGATGCCGTGCCCCCCAAGCCTGGTTCTTGGTCCAGTTCGAAGCGCGGTGCTCAGGGCTTCAGTTTAGTGGTCTTGGCGCATCCAGAGGACCACGGGAGACCTCTCCCCGTGCGACTCCGCCGTGCTGGATGGTCGCCGGCGTTGAGCCGCCGGCGAGGTGTCGTGGCCAGCCGTTTAGCACTGATTAACCACCCACTGTGAGGCTTACAGGTGGGTCCAGGACCCCCTAATCACCCTGTTAAGTTAATCCCCACGGGATTAAACCCTGTGTCACTGACCAGTGGGGCCCCTTGTCAGTTTGACTCGGGTCAAACCCCCTGACGCCAGCATGACGCAGTAAAGGATTTCCAGAAAAGAAAAATAGCTTAATAATTCCAGAAATTTCAGAAATTACCCCAAACTTTGGAAATTCATAGAAAATTCATATTAACTCCAAATTGGACAAATAATATATGAAAAATGATCAGGAGAAAATTATCTTTCCAAATATGCAACTTTCATCTCTGTTTGAGTTGATCTTAAAATGGAACCAGTAGCATATGTCATTTGCTTTATTTGAAATTAATTCAAATTCAAACCAAATGATTTTGCCACTTGGACCATGGATTTAAGCTATACTTCAACCACACTTCAGAGGCATATCATACACATTTGAAGTTAATTCAAATTGATCAAACTATATCATATATAACTTGGTTAAGGTTGAATTCAAATGTGGAATTTGAAATTGCATTTTAAAAATGCAATATATTCCACTTAAATGGAATTGCCTCACACATCAAAACTTATACTTCAAGCTTTAACATTCAATCATGTGCTTGAGCATTGCATTCATATTGATTGCTACTTCGTGCTTTGTTTGTCGAGTAGAGGTGGAACCGGAGCAAGAGGTCACCCCCTTCGCTGAAGATCCAGAGCCCGAATCTCGTCAGCAAGGCAAGCAAAACCTCATTGATCATGTCGATAAAATCCCACTTCCCTCTCATGTCTCGCTTATGCATTGTTTAGGATGATCACCATGTTACGATTCTACCGCATAGATGAACCCATTCCTTTGCATGACCTATCTTTTGTCACAGTAGTAAGCAAACCATAATCCTAGCAAATGTAGGAGTTGAATGATATCATGTGGCCCCTGCAAATGTTACCGCTTATTGCATGCTTAGTATGATACCATGTTGTTACTGTGATGTGAGTCGGGATGGTAGTGATCATGTTGATGATGGTAGAAAAGTGTTGGTGAATCGACCCTAATACAAGGTGAACGATGAGAGGCTGTGTAGGAGTACACGGTGGGTTGTCTCGTTGAACACCGCCCTAAGTCCGAGTTCTTGTGTGGTGATCCAAGATGAAGAGTACAACCACACATTGGGCTCACTGACCCCTCTCGACTTATTAACTCATCCCTTTCGATGTCCAAATGTCGCAGTAGTTCGGAGTTCTGGTAGGCTTGTGGCCTGGATGCTAAGTGAGAGAACGGCTCATCCGAGACCGGCTTATGCACCACGCACACATCGCTTGGGTCCACTTCGGTAAACCGGCCGGGTTCACGATTGTGGTAGCCAACCCAAGTAGGCGGCTTTCTTGGACTAGATAGGCTGTGAGGTAACAGTTGTGGTGAGCATCCTCGCTGGCACCCCTTGAATGGTGTCGAGATCAAAGGCGGTAAATGATGGTCATGTGTGTGTAGCGGTACACCCTTGCAAGGTTAACAAAACTATTCGAATAGCCGCGTCCGCGGTTATGGACTACTTGGAAAGCTTAGCTTGATTATTAGATAACTTGAACCGGATACTTCTAAAACACACCAAGATAAGTGTGAGTGCTATGGCGTGCCTCCTCGTGGGGAAGTCGAGGAAGGCACCATAGTGGTGTATTGGTTGGTGAAAGTAGTGGACTCGTGTACGCTTCTTACCTCAAAGTCTGGTACTCGTAGTTCAGGATTAGCCAAGTCAAAGCTGGCATTTCTGCAAGTGAACCCCACCTCCCTTTACTTTGATACATGTGCATGAGTAGTATAGCTCCTATGTAAGTCTTGCTGAGTACGCCTTTGTACTCACGTTTGCTTAATATATGTTTTAGATGACGCCACTGACCCAGAAGGTGGCTTCTTCATCGAGCTGGAAGACTGAAGTTAAGCTAGTCTAGTCCCAGTCAGCAGACTGGTTCCCTCGTGGAGGGCTTTATGTTTGAATAAGGCTTCTTAAGCCAATTTGTTAAACTTGTCTGTACTCAGACATAATTTGCTTCCGTTCTGTGTTGTAATGTTGGATCACTCGTAAGTGATCTCTGTGTGTACTCTATAAGAGTTATAAATAAAATGTACACTTTGTAGAGAATTGCAATGGTACCTACTGTTCATACAAGGCATGTGTGCTGCGTGTGTGTTTATAACATGCATGTCTTTGTATGGGTTTTCGAGACCTTAGTTGTGTTCTGGCTGGCGGTCTTTTATACACCAAGTGGCCCTTAGATGTGCGCAGCTTGGGGCATCGCGATGCGATTGCTTGAGACTCTGTCTCGTGCACACTTTGTGGTATGATCGAGCCCGCCCTAGATCCCGACTAAGTGATCGGGCTGGAGTAAGTCTATGTAAGAGTTTTGAGATAGTCGATAATATGGTTGAGGCGACTTGTCTTTGAATATGGGAGTTCACCACCCATATCAGTAGACTTGTGTGCGTACGATGAGGACCCATTACAGTTGATCATCCGGCCTGGATGGGATGCCCCTCACGTACGATGCTTTCCGAGAATGTTCAGTGCTTGGCCTTGTCTGCTTAGACAAGTGGGTGCGGTTCTCGGCTCTCCATATGACTATGTCTTAACTGTACTTGCATACGCTAACCCCGGGTCCCGACATAATGTCGCCATGTTTTGAGTGCATGAACTACGGAAGCGAGTTCAAGATCATGGGTTGGATAGTTCTCTTCATGTGGACGCAGTTGCCGTGAAGCATATGTTACCACATGTCGATCTTGCATAAGTATGCATCCTAACCCTTGCCGCGAAGCATCACAATAGATCTCGAAATCCCTTATAGTGTCTGGAGGCGCAAGTACGGGTGCAAAGGTCAATCTTCTTTTCAACTCTTGAAAGCTTTCCTCGCACTTGGAAGTCCATTGGAATTTCTTATCTTTCTTGAGAAGTTCAGTTAGAGGCTTTGCAACTTTAGAAAAGTTCTCGACGAAGCGCTGGCAATAGCTGGCTAGGCCAGGAAAACTCCTAACTTGCTTAACCGATTCAGGTGGAGTCCAGTCAAGGACGGCCTGAACTCTCTCGGGTTTGACAGCAATGCCTTTTGCAGAAATCACGTGGCCTAAGTAGGTCACTTCTGGTAGCCAAAATTCACACTTGGAGAATTCAGCATACAGGCGATGCTCTCGAAGTTTCATCAATACCAACCTGAGATGTTCTGCGTGCTCTTCTTCGTTCTTCGAGTAGATGAGAATGTCATCAAGATAAACCACAACGAATTTATCTAAGTACTCCATGAAGATCGAATTCATTAAGCGCGAGAATGTGGCGGGGGCATTGGTTAATCCGAAGGACATGACGGTGTACTCGTAAAGACCATCCTGAGTAGTGAAAGTCGTCTTGGGAATGTCTTCTTCTCGGATTCGGATTTGATGGTAGCCTAATCTCAAATCCATCTTGTAAAAGACAGAGGATCCAGCAAGTTGATCATAAAGATCATTGATCCTGGGCATTGGGTACTTGTTCTTTATCGTCGCTAGATTTAGCGGGCGATAGTCTACGCACATCCTTTCTGTTCCATCTTTCTTCGTTACGAACAAAACGGGGCAACCCCATAGCGATGACCTAGGGCGGATGAAGCCTTTTGCCAACGAAACTTCAAGTTGGGCTTTGAGCTCAGCTAACTCATGTGGGGCCATTCTATATGGACGTCTTGAGATTGGGGTTGTGCCTGGTATAAGATCCACTATGAATTCTACGCATCTGTCGGGTGGCATAGTTTAATGGGTTGGATCTCTGGATAGCTTCCTAGATGATGACCAAGGTTTACTAGGGGCTACAACAGATATGTCAGAGTAGCAAAGTACCCCAACACGATGGTTAGTTGGTTCTTCTTGCTAGAAGACATCTAAAGTGGGAGGAAGAGCTGCAATTTTCTTGCAATGTAAAAACAGCACTTACATAATAATATGTAAGAAATCAACATTACAACAATGCTAGGAAACCGGACACAACTTTCCTATGGCTACAAGGAAGCAATCAACGAGAAAAAAGAAGCCTTACGTTGTTCCCTTATATACCCAGAGTAACTATATAACTATAGAAAGCCAGACTCGACTTCAGCCAAGGCTGCTAATCCTACAGTCAGTCGTCCTCTGATACCAAGTCTGTCGGGACCCGGGGTTAGCGTATGCAAGTCCCGCTACAACATAGTCATATGGAGAGCCGAGAGACGTACCCACTTGTGTAAGTAGACAAGGCCAAGCACAAAACACTTTCGGAAAGCATCGAACGTGAGGGGCATCCCAGCCAGGCCGGATGATCAACTGAGATGGGTCCTCATCGTCCACTCACAAGTCTAAATGCTTATGGGTGGTGAAATCCCATACTCTTAGACAAATCGCCTCAACCATATTGTCGATTGAATCCTAACTCATATATAAACATACTCCAGCCTGATCACTTAGTCGGGTTCTAGGGCGGGCTCGATCATACAACAAAGTGTGCACGTGACAGAGTCACGAGAAATCGCATCGTGATGCCCCAAGCTGCGCACATCTAAGGGACACTTGGTGTATAAAAGACCGCCAGCCATTTCACAACTAAGATCTCGAATACCCATACTAAGACATGCATGTTATAATCATACACGCAGCACACAAGTCTAGTATGAATAGCAGGTATCATCACATAACTCTACAAAGTACTTCTTTATTGACTTACACATAGAGCATACAAAGATCACATGGCTGTGATCAACATTACATCATACAACAGAAGAAAATTAGGTCTGAGTACAGACAAGATTAAAAAATGGCTTAGAGAAGCCTTGTGACGGGAATCAGCCCCGGCAAATCCCATGGTCAGGGACCCTGGGTTAGTTATGAGATGGCACAGGTTGGAAGATACTCGTCGGCTAAAAGGAGAAGCTCTTCCTGCTCGATAGTATTGCTTGTAGATGTGATTACAGAGGAGGCCAAGGCTAATGCGCATAAGGCTAGGGTTGCGGGTTGTGTATTGGATGATCTTGACACCTCCCCTCCTAGCCTTTATATAGCCGGCCAGGTCTCGGGGAGTCCGTCCTAGATTACAGATAGTATTTACTAACCCTAAGCTTGCCTTACAAGCCAGGTCTCGGGGAGTCCGTCCTAGATTACAGATAGTATTTACTAACCCTAAGCTTGCCTTACAAGCCAGGTCTAAGCCTTCCTTATTAGTCGCGGACTCCTATGTCGGTGCCACAAGTGGGCCAAGGCTGGGTCCAGGCGGCACTCCTTGCGGGCCTTTCTATCTTCGGGTACACCGGGTAGGCCCATCCGCAGGAGTCATGGGTTCATCCCCTCGTTAGTAGCTCCCGAGTGCCTGGGGGACTCAAAGAGTCGCGCAAGGACTCAAGTCCGTCCTTGCGTTGTCATTGTATGAGCGATACAACCGCGGGTCGCTGGCAGTCTAGGGCCATGACAAAACCTTTTTCGAGGGAATGCTAAGCAGAAAGGGCCCAAGGAGTCGACTGATCGAGCCTTGGTGAATTGCGCTAGTGGAAAATACCGCAGTATCCCAATCAAACCCACGTCCCTCGACATGAGCTTGGAACACTGCTGTCGAGCAAAGTCATGCCGTTGCAGGTCTTACAGTGATCAATTGCCGCCAGTCAAGTTTATAGCCTGAGCGCGTCCGCTCGGATTTTTATATCATGCAAGCGCATGGAAAAGGTTGGGAGTGAAGTCGCGCTGTGGCAAGTCCCAGCCCGACCGATCTGCGCAGCGGGGTCTTACCTACACGCTAAGCTTGCGTGGCATCTGGGCACAGTGTATCGTCTTCCAGGAATAAGTATTTTTTATAGAGGCACGGAGCCTGGTTAGCAATGCACCCACTTGGAATAAACAATCAAGTGAGTTATTTTAGTGACCACTCGCGGAGCTTTCGAGTGCTCAGGCGAGGAGTAATGTAGAGGATCTGCGCTCGGAATGTCTTCGAGTGCTTGAGTAACTTGAGTTCTGCGAGTAATCACTCGAATGCTGTCTTTTGCTCTCGGGGTGAGGGAGCACCAGATACTCTGAGGCTATCTCTGCAGACGCGTGTGATTTCGCAAGTACGTGCTTGCCTGTCTTGTGTTGGGGTGAGGGAGCACCCGAGACTCTTATGGGTGCGAGTAACCACTCGAGCACGTCTTTATCTTCTATGTGAGGGAGCAACCGAAACTCTATTTTGAGTGGAGACGCTCCCGATGGGAGTAAAATATATTTGAAAAATGTATTTAAATCAAGGGAAAAATGATCCATGCTGGCTGCACTCCTTTTGTGTTGCCTCTTTGAATTACCTCTTCGTGATAAGGATAATGATGCCCTTGTTGAATGATCGTCAAAGATGCTTCGTCTGCGAACCACCACGTCTTCTTGACCGATCATAATGATGGCCTGTGTGGCGTGCTGCTGACACCTGTTGAGTTACCGATGCATGCATTGAAAACACGCGAGATTTGACGCGTCCAGCGAACAGTGCTGCTCGTGTGAAGGCATCTTTGTCTCGGAATTCGTAGCGTTCGGCACGCTTGGTCTTTGAATTAATTCCACCGTCGTCTAGGCTTCTGGGTGCCCCTGGGTTTGTGCTATAAATATCCCCCTCTTCTTCATCGAGCATCAGTATTCATCCTCTACGCATCTTGCTATTCTTCATCTTCTTCTTCCTCCTCTCATGGGGCCCAAGCGTGGTGCTGGTATGACTGGCCGTGGCCGTGTTCGCCATGGCCGCGGCAGCTGTACTCCGCGCTCCTCCCGTGGTGGCCGTCGTGGTGCGTCGTCGGCGCCTTCCTCCTTTTCCTCGGAGGATGGCTAGTGGCGCTACGATTTTCCCTTACACGTCCATGGTCGGAGCGTTTCTCGCATTCTTCTACCCCCTGCTTTTGCTGCCATTGTTTCTGAGCTTATTTTGAGAGGCTTGCTGCTTCGCCTTCAGGGGTGCGTTCGGTCTCCTTCTTGCATTGAGTTGGAGATCGATAGCTCCTGTTTGATTTTTCTTGGATCTGGCTGGAAGTTGTTCTCTCGTCGTTTGAACTTGCGTGATGGTGACACTCTTTGCTATCGCTTTAATGGCGAAGATACCCTCACCATCCATGCTTTCGACCCGAGTGGCAACCGCATGGATCCGTACTGGCAGGAGACGAGCAGTGACAGCTCCGGAAGGTCGAGGAGTCCTACGCCCGCGTCTTCAACGGCTTCATCCTCTGGCGACTCCTCGGGTGGTGGTTCTGTCCCCTCGAGTTATGAAGAGACCTCGACGTCAAGCCACCTTTGAAGCGGGCACGCCAGGCGACCTTGTCGAACTGGAGGCGGTGGCTTCATCTTTGCCGGCAGCTCGGGTGGTGTTTGCTCCTCTAGTTCTAGGGAGGAGCTTGGGGCACACCCGGCGACTTGATAGAACTCGGGGCAATGTTGTGTTTCCTCATGCTACTTTGTCTGTGGTGATGCTTGACTTATAGTACCAATTATCTCATCATGGGCACACATGTAAAAGTCGTATCCTTGGGTGATTGGTGCTGTAGTCCTGTGGGCTGCTTGTATATTTTGTAACTAGGTTAGTTCTCCATGTAATGAGGATTTCCTTCGAGTGAAGAGAGCTGCCTTCGATCCAATGTACTCGAGTCTTTGCAATGAGAATGATTTTTGAGTCTTTGTAATGTGAACTGTCTTTGAGTCCTATGTAATATGAACTTTCAACGAGTCCTTTCTAATGCGAGATGTCTGTCTTCGAGTCCTTGTAATGTGAACTGCCTTCGAGCAACTTCCTGTCTTCGAGTCCTTCCAATCTTTGAACTGTGGATTCTATCGGGTGCGCGACAACGCTCCCGATGGGAGTAGCCCCCGAGGCTACGTTCGAGTCGTAGAGTCGAACGTAGGCTAAGATTTGTTTCCCTTGCCGTTCTTTTCTTTGCTGCCGTCATTTATTGGGTACGCGACAGCGCTCCCGATGGGAGTAGCCCCCGAGTCTTTAGGTGATCGTTGGCGATCAGGTGAAGACTAAAGTATTTTCTGTGTTTGATGCTTCCATCCAGATCGCTCCCGAAGTACTTGGTGCTCTATCCGTCAGCTTGCAGTGCGGGTCGCGTATTGGCGTGGCTTCCCTTTGATTCTTTCCAAATAATTTTCAGTAGTGATTCTGTAGGAGGCGCCTCTTGGGGAGTTTGTGATCGAACCTTTGTGTATTTTTAAGTTACAGACCGCACGGGTGATGATAGCGTCCCTCGGGGGAGTTTGTGCCCGAACCCCAAAGTGCTTTGAGGTAAGGATCGCATGAGCGATGATAGCGTCTCTCGGGGGAGAGTTTGTGCTTGAGCCCCCAAGTGCTTTAGGTAAAGATTGCGTGAGCGATGATAGCATCTCTCGAGGGGATTTTGTGCTCGAGCCCCCGAGTGCTTTAGGTAAAGATTGCGTGAGCAATGATAGCGTTTCTCTGGGGGAGTTTGTGCTCGGGCCCCCGAGTGCTTTAGGTAAAGATCACGTGAGCGATGATAGAGTCTCTCGGGGGAGAGTTTGTGCTCGAGCCCCCGAGTGCTTTAGGTAAAGATCGCGTGAGCGATGATAGCGTCTCTCGGGGGAGAGTTTGTGCTCGAGCCCCCGAGTGCTTTAGGTAAAGATCACGTGAGCGATGATGGCGTCTCTCGGGGGGAGTTTGTGCTCGAGCCCCAGAGAACTTTTAGGTAAAGATCGAGTGAGCGATGATAGCGTCTCTCGGGGGGAGTTTGTGCTCGAGCCCCCGAGTGCTTTAGGTAAAGATTGCGTGAGTGATGATAGCGTCTCTCGGGGGGAGTTTGTGCTCGAGCCCCCGAGTGCTTTAGGTAAAGATCGTGTGAGCGATGATAGCGTCTCTCAGGGGGACTTTGTGCTCGAGCCCTCGAGTGCTTTGAGGTGGTAGTATTTGGGCAACATCATTTTATTGCTTCGGGTGGTTTACATGAGTTGCCAGTCGATGTATGATTGGTGGAGACTATGGGTAGAACAGGCGCAGATTCGCTACATTCCATTGATTTCCCCATGTCCTTGTCAGTCTTTGGGTTCTTCAGCCTGTAGGCGCCTCCTCCTATGACTTCTAAAACTATGAATGGTCCTTCCCATTGGGGGGCAAGCTTGTGGACTTTTTCTTGTATCAGCCGTAGGACGAGGTCACCTTCGTTGAAGGTTCTGGTGCGCAGGCGGCTGCTTTGGTAGGTGCGCAACTTTTCCTGGTACCCCTCTGACCTTGCTAGGGCTGTGTCTCTTGCTTCGTCTGCTGTGTCCTTGTCGTCTTGCAGTGCTTCTTCTGCTTCCTCTTCTTCATACCCCGAGATCCTGGGTGCACCAAATTTGAGGTCATGCGGCAATACTGCCTCCGCCCCGTATACCATGAAGAAAGGTGTATACTGGGTCGCGGTGTTTGGGGTAGTACGCAGGCTCCATAGTACTGCAGGGAGTTCTTCTACACAGTTGCCTGCGGCCTGCTCGAGTGGTGCGAGGAGCCGCTTTTTGATTCCTCCGCATACTAGGCCGTTTGCCTTTTCCACTTGGCCGTTGGACTGCGGGTGCGCGACTGATGCGTAGTTGATTTTGATGCCCAGTTCTTCACAGAAGTTCTGGAATTCTGCTTCTGTGAAGTTTGTACCATTGTCCGTGATGATGTTGTGTGGTACCCCGAACCTGAAAATGATTGACTTGATAAAGTTGACTGCATTAAGGGTTGTTGAACTGGTGATGGGTACTGCTTCGATCCATTTGGTGAACTTGTCGACTACTACTAGCAGGTGTGTCCTTCCTCCTTTTGATGATTTCTTGATCTGGCCCACCATGCCGAGTCCCCAGGTGGAGAAAGGCCATGATAGTGGTATGGTTTTGAGTTCGGAGGCTGGGGCGTGCGGCCTGCTGGCGAATTTTTGGCAGGCGATGCTGCGCCGCACGATGTCTTCTGCATTTTTCATGGCGGTAGGCCAATAGAACCCTGCTCGGAATGCTTTGGACACAAGCACTCGACTGCTCGCGTGGTGCCCACAGGTGCCCTCGTGGATTTCGAGCAGTAGGGCTTTGTCGTCTTCTTCGTCGATGCACTTTTGGAGTATCTGGGAGATGCTGCGTTTGTACAGCTGTCTGTTGATCACTGTGAATGCCTTGGATCGTCGGCTGATGCGACGAGCTTCTGCGACGTCTTGTGGTAGAGTGCCTTCGCTTAAGAATCAGAGGAACGGTTTTGCCCAGGCCGGGCCTTCGAGTGCTGTTGGATCTGTGGATTCGACTGCTTGACTGTTGTTTCCCTCGGATGGACTCGCTGCTGCCACCTGTGCTGGCTCGATTGTGTCGTCGTCTACGGCTTCCTCGGGTGCTGCTGCCTTCATTTTGATGGATCTCTGACTGATGCTTTTGATGAAAATGCCTGGTGGTACTGGTCCTCGAGTCGAGCCAATGTTTGCCAGTTCGTCGGCCTCTGTGTTGTTGGCTCTTGAGATATAGTTGAGCTCGCAACCGTCGAAACTTCCCTCCATTGTGCTGTAGAGCTTCTGATAAGCCGACATGTTGTCTGCGACTGCATCACAGTCTCTCATCGCCTACTGTACGACGAGGTTGGAGTCACCGTAAATTGTGAGGCGGGTGGCGCCGCATGTTTTGGCCATGCGCATGCCGTGTAGTAGTGCCTCGTACTCTGCTTCGTTGTTGGAGGCGTGGCTGAAGTTGATCTGAAGAACGTATCTGAGCTTCGTTCCTTTGGGGGAGACTAGTACAACTCCTGCTCCAGCTCCTTGCTGTCTTTTGGATCCGTCGAAGAACATTGTCCATACGTTGGACAGATCTGGGGAGCCTGGTGTTTGGACCTCCGTCCACTCGACCAGGAAATCTGGGAGTACTTGGGCCTTGATTGCTGTTGGATGCTTGAACTGCAGGTCCCGCGGGCTGAGCTCGATGTTCCACTCAGCGACTCGCCCAGTCGCTTCGGGGTTGTCGAGGATGTCTGCGAGTGGTGCACTGCTCACGATTGTGATAGGATGTTCGTCGAAGTAGTGCGACACCTTTCTTGAGGTCATGATGATGGCCAGTAGTAGTTTCTGGTAGTGTGGGTACCGCTGCTGGGACTTCGTCAAGAGCATGTTGAGGTAGTAGATTGGCCGTTGTATGCTCTGGACCTTGCCTTCTTCTGTGCGCTCTACAACGAGTGTCGTGCTTACCACGCTGCTGCGCGCTGCTACGTAGAGGTATAGTTTCTCTCGCTCTTTGGGCACTGCCAAGATTGGTGGCGTCGAGAGCGTCTTTTTCAGGTCTGCGAACGCTTTGCGGGCTTCTTCAGTCCATTCGAATTTTTCTCCTTTTCTGAAAAATTGGTAGAATGGCAATGTTCTCTCTCCCAATCTGCTGATGAAACGGCTCAGCGCTGTGAGTCTTCTGGTGAGCTGCTGCACGCCTTTGATATCGGTTGGCTCTTGCATCCTGGCGATTGCTTGTCCTTTCTCAGGGTTTGCTTCGATTCCTCGGGCAGAGAACCATGTACCCGAGTAGTTTTCCGTCCGGGACGCCGAATACACACTTCTTCGGGTTGAGCTTGATTCTATACTTTTTGAGTGCTGCGAATGTCTCGCATAGTTCGTCGAGTAGTGTGCTTGCGCTGTAGGTTTTGATGACAATGTCATCTACGTAGACTTGTACGTTTCTGCCGATTTGTTCCTTCAGGCAGGCTTGCATCATCCGCTGGTATGTGGCGCCAGCATTTTTGAGTCCAAAGGGCATTGTCCTATAACAGAATACGCCGTATGGAGTGATGAACAAGGTGTGCTCTTCATCTTCTTCCTTCATCCTGATCTGATTGTATCCTCAGTAGGCGTCGAGGAAGGATAGTAGGTCACACCCCGCTATCGAGTCGATTATCTGGTCGATTCTTGGCAGGGGGAAGTGGTCCTTTGGGAAGTGTTTGTTGACTGGCCCGTAGTCGACGCACATCCGTAGCACATCTGTATCTTTCTTAGGGACTAGACCTGGGTTTGCAATCCAGGTAGCCTTCTTTGTCTCTCGGATGAATTGTGCGAACGCTGGTCGTCCCAGTATGGAGTGGTACTGCGACTGCCAGTCGAGTAGCTCGAACTCAAGGGTTTCTCTTGCGAAGTTGCGTCTGCTGCCAAAGACAACTACCCCATGAGAGATCCACACTAGTACTTCATCTTCTATCCCTTGTACTCCATAGAGATCATCATCATGCATATAGCTATGTGGGGACCCTTCACACTATAGAACTTGGCTTGTATATTCCAATGTTGAGCCTCCTCAAACGAGCTCTAGGTCTTTTTGAACAAGCAAGTTAGATGCACCCCCACTAGTTCCCTTGGAGAGCTTTTAGCTCACATTTGCATTCGTTGTATAGCAATCCCTGTCCTCACATCATATCTATCATATGGCTTTCTCTCGCCTATGATTGTCCTCATTGATGTGAGCCTTTCACACCTTTTTGTCTTCCTCCTCCACCTTCTGTCTGTTTCGCCTTTTAGGTGTCAACTTTCTTGCTCACTCTCATCCATTGCATGAGTGCTAAAAATGTCGAAAGGGAGTGGATCAATTTGACTTGTACCTGGCTAGTGGTCTGGGGACGAGTCCAGATAAGAATCCAAAGGAGACCAAGTATGAAACTTTAGTAGATAGTTGTTCTCAACAACCTTTTTTCTCTTTCTTCCCAGTCCCTTTCTTGCACGCAAACACCATTTGGAGATATTCGAGTCACAGACAGCGAGAGCTCTTGCACCTTTTGTTCTTTGTTGCTTGTGTCAATGCTAATATAGACTCTTGTTTGTTAAAACTTGAATTGAATTGCATGCTTTGATTGCTTTACTTAAAAGTCCTTATTTGGTTGTGTGGAATGTCACCACAGAAATTATACTTGTTATCATTTACCTAATCGAGGACGAGCAGGAATTAAGCGTGGGGATGTTGATACGTCCCAAACGTATCTATAATTTCTGCTTGATCCATGCATGTTTTGTGTAACTTTGCCATGTTTTGCTTGAACTTTCATACACTTTTGAACCTATTTGGACTAACCTATAAACTCAGTGCACCCAGTTGCCAGTTTCTGTTTTCTGCTGTTTTTGTATTTCAGGTTTTCCGGACATTAAAAGTGCTACAAAAATTCTGGGAAAAATATATAAAAAATCAGCGCAACAGAAGCTTCCGGAATCACCAAGAGAGGGAAGGGGGGCCACCACCAGGCAGCCAGGAGGGCAGGTGGCGCGGCCCCACCCTCGGCCGCGCCAGGGACCCTCCTGACTGCCTCATGGGTCCCCTCGATGCCCCCCTTCGCCTATATTTACCCCTCGGGGTGGAAACCCCTAATATCAATCTCTTTCTCGCGAACTCCCCTCTGTACCGCCGCCGCCGCAGTTTCAAGATTGGGGCTGCCTGGAGAAGCTGCCCCGGCACCCGGCCGGAAGGAGTAACCCCCTCCGGGAGAACATCCATAGCCATGGACGCCTCCCGGATGTGCCGTGAGTAGTCCCCCTTGGACCATGGGTCCGTGACCAGTAGCTATGTGATGAATCTCTTCCCCTTTGTGCTTCCACTTTCGAGTCCTCGTGAGCTGCCTCACATGATCGAGGCATCTATGTAATTTCTGCTGTTGTTATGCTGAGTTTGTTGGGATCTGATGGATTATGAGACTATGTTCAGATTGTGATGAGTAATATATTTGGTTCTTCTCTTTTATATTTTGTTCTTGAGTAAATTCTTGCATGTTCTCCGTTGCGGTATTTTCTTTGGCCAAGTATTTTATTTGCAACTCCAAGAGAGATCGTTATGCTCGATTGTGGGTTCAGCCCCTTGATGTCTAGCTTGAGTGACAGAGACATGAGACTAGGGGATGTGCTGTTGCCACCAGGGATAAAACAACGGTGCTTGTACCTGCGGGTGCAAGGATTGTTTACTTTACGCAAAGTTCTTTTAATGCAGTTGTCTGTTGTTTTGAGTTTACACTTTGGGTGGGATTCGCAACTTAATACCAGCGAGATGTTATGGATAGATATCTCAAGGTGGATGATTCGTAGTAGATGCAGATGGATTTCGGTCTACTTACCTTGGCGTACTGCCCATTGCTTTTAAGCCCTTCCTTTCTTTGCAGCATAGTTAGCATTGCGGTGCCTTCGTAATCCTGTCAATTTCCCAACTGTGATTTTTTTACCTCGCTAGCACTTTTATCATCTTTTGGGAGAGAGACATCACTAGTGAGAATCACGGGACCCCAGTCCATCTTGAAATTATTGTTCACACCCTCAATGTACTTTCAGCTTTTACTTTGCTTTGCACCTTTTATCTCTTGCGTTGATCCTTTGTAAACGACAAGGCCGGAGGAATTGACAACTCCTCTGTGCTCGTTGGGAGCAAAGTTATTTAATGTTGTGTGTAGGTCCACGACAACACCCTAGTCAGGAAGCAATTTCTGGCGACGTTGCCACCTACTTGTATCTCCTGAGTCCTACTGGTTCGATAACCTTGGTATCTTCACCGAGGGAAACTTGCTGCTGCACTGCATCTCAAACCTTCCACTTGGGGTAACTAACGAGGGGCGAGAAGCCATCAAGCAACTTTTCTGGCGCCGTTGCCGGGGACTCCAGTCTACAAGATAGGGGAGTTGCACACTATCTTATATCTTTGCTTTTTAGTCTTGTTAGTTTACCTTTTAGTTTTTGCTTTAGTGTCCTTTATCAAAAATCCAAAAAAATAGTATGTCTAGTTCCTTACTTGCCAATCAATATCTAACTTCTTTGAAACTAGATCTTATTGGCATGGAGGACTCACTGAGGATCAACAAAAGTGGTACAAGGAACACCGCTTGTCTCAAAAGGGGATACACTTATGGAAACAAATACACCAGTTGTACGAGTATGCTAGAAACTTGTGCTCAATATGTAATATATCTTTCTGCAGGGATGAATCTTGTTGCTTTATGAGGCACAGACACCTTGCTTTCCAATGTGAGTACAATGATGATGAAACCTGAGCTTCTTATGCTAAGAGAAACTATGATTTTTATGATGCAGAGGAAATAGAAGAATTTGTTGCTTATAAGGGTGCCTATGAAATTACTTCTCTTATTACAAATATCAATGATGCCCCTTACAAATCTGAGAGTCTTGCTATACTTAACTATTGTTTGGAAAATTACGATATAAATTATTATATTAATGATCATCTTGAGAGAATCTCTCCCCCAAAGGAAGAGACTAATGTTTTGCAGGACTCTATGAAAGAAGAAATTGATGAAACCAAAAGATCCTTGGATGAAAAAGAGGAGGAGAGTGACGAACAAAAGGAGGAAGAATGGAGCAATCCATGTCTACCTTCTAATGAGAGTAACTCTTTGAATCTTACCTTATATGATTGTTATGATCCTATGGATTCTTTTGAAATATCCCTTTTTGATGAAGTTGATCCCTTCTATGCTTATGGCCGTGATGGTACTATGGATGATGCTTACGGAAATGAACTTTCTATAGTTCCTCATGTTAAGCATGAAATTTTTGCTATTGCACCCACACTTGATTGCCACATTATCCTTTTGAAACCTCCAACTCCGGAGAAACTTTCCCTTATCAAGGCTCAATATGATGGGTTGCATTTATCTTATAATCCTAAAGACCGTGTTGAAAACTATACACTTGTGCTTGTAGGTCATGAACAACATGATTTATGTGATAGTTATATTCTTGATGTTGTTCATGATACTACTGAAAATTATTTCGAGAGAGGGAAGTTTGGTTGTAGAAACTTCCATATTACTAAAACACCTCTCTTCATGTTGAAAGTTTTGAAGTTGTTCTTTTTCGACCTTCCTATGCATGTCACTTTGTGCTTCGTTGATTTATTTTCTTACAAGATGCCTATGCATAGGAAGTGGGTTAGGCTTAAATTTGTTACATATTTTCTTCTTGATGCTCTCTTTTTCTTCAAATCCTTATTTTTATGAGAGCAACTTTTATGATCTTTAAGCCTAGCTAATGGCTCTAAAGAAGCGCTTTCTGGAGGCAGCCCGCAACGAATTTTGGTTTTTCTTTTTTCTTTTGTTCTGTTCTTAGTGGTCTTGATGATTGTTACTAGTGTAGCAACATCATTGTATCTTTACTTTTCAAGCTTTGTGCCAAGTTTAGCCTCAGATTGCAAGAAAGGTCAAAAGTTGGTGCTTGTTGTCCAGAAACAGATTCTGTCTGCATGACGGAAAAATTCTCAATAAATCACCAGATCATCTTTTTGATCTGAATTTTTTGGACAGTATGCTCCATACAATTACCTTTCAGGCGTCTGTTCAAATTTTTTTCATTTGAGTTGCAGAAGTACCTCGAAAAAATTCTCCTTTCTCTGCTGTTCTGTTTTTCTCAGCTTTTGCCCCGGTTTTTCTTTTCATAGTTTTGCAATCCTTAAGCTTGCTTTTTCTTTGAAAACTTTTTTGGGCAGGCAAGAGAAATAGTAGCTATTCCTGGAAATATTTATTTGCAGTAGAGGAAAATTATTTTATCAGGGTACTAACCTCTCTAATCAGCCTACAATGAGTTATGTATGAAGGGAGTTTTCAAGTGCGCGATGGAGGATGATGAAAGAAGATTCAGGAGTGTCAAACGCTCAAGCTTGGGGATGCCCATGTGCACCCCCAATAAATATTCAAGAAGACTCAAGCGTCTAAGCTTGGGGATACCCCCGATGCATCCCCTTCTTCATCAACAATCATTAGTTTGTCCCTCGTTGCACTATATTTTTATCACTTCACGCGTTATGTGCTTTGCTTGGAGCGTCTCGCTCTTTACTTTTCTAGATTTGTTTTGATTTCTTTGCTGTAGTAACAAGTTAGACCCCAACTTACTCTTTTGTGTGGGAGATATTCACGCTCCGCTTGAACTAGAACTCCTCATAGGATTTTCATGCTTATTCTTTTAGCTGTGAGCTATTCTTTTTCTTTTCTTAGCTACTGTTCTGTTTAGTTGTAGTGATTTAGTTTTTCTAGAGCTTTTCTTTTGTCTTAGGTTGAACTTTCTATAGGTCGCATGTTTTATCTTGTTAGAGAGTTTGCCTGTTGCACTGAGTTATGTGTGTTGACAGAAAGTAGGTAGCTAAAGTTGCTATTCTCTTTGTAGTAGTAACTTGCAATAGTTTTGGGGTATTGACTAGAGTAATGTTTGAACTTATGGTGTCAAGAGCTCTTGCCTATTAGTGATAGATGTCGTATTTTGGGAAATCCGTGTGTTTTTCGAAAACCAAAAAACACCTGTTGAGAACTCTAGCTACTAGATGGATCACTAACCTCTGGAGGGTTCTAATATTAGAGTACACTCACGTACCATGAGTCGAGGATGCGCAAGGATAACCCAATCCCCATACACTCCTCCTCGGGGTACCTGTCTCTTTGTGAACCTCCTGATTAGATTGAGAGTTACCGATAATTAGTGCATGAGTTCTTCGGAATAATGTGAGTATTCGAAAGTTGACACTTCCACCCACCTATACTTTTTCTAGCCTCTTCGGTACCGTGCATTGCCCTTTCTCACCTCGAGAGTTGGCGCATACTTCGCCGGTGCATCCAAACCCTTGGCATGATACGCTCTGTCATCATAAGCCTCCTTATATATTTCCTCAAAACAGCCACCATACCTACCTACAAGGCACTTCTATAGCCTTTCCGAGATACATTGCCATGCAAAATCCATCTTCTCATGACTTGATCTTCATGTCATACATGCTACTTGCTTGATCGATGAGCCGCATGCTAGTTGGGCCTTTCCCTAATCATTGATACATGACGCGCTAGTATCATTGCATATCCTGCTACCCTGGCAGAGGCATACATTTGCATCATGATAGTTAGATTTTCTTGATGTGAGTACCTTTGTAAAGTGTGAAAGATCTCCTATATTCTTGTAAAATATAGAGTATTGCCCCTAAAGTGAGGAAAAGATCCCAGAGAGGACAAAATCAAAAGATAACACAGAGGAAAAATGAGAGTTAAATAGAAAGAGCCATTGAGGCCACCAAAAAATAAAAAAAAGAGAAAAATAGAAAAGAAAAAAAAAGAGAGAAGGGGGCATACTACTATTCCTTTTGAGAGATCCACACTCGTACTTCATCTTCTATCCCTTGTACTCCATAGAGATCATCATCATGCATATAGCTATGTGAGGACCCTTCACACTATAGAACTTGGGTTGTATATTCCAATGATGAGCCTCCTCAACCGAGCTCGAGGTCTTCTTGAGCAAGCAAGTGAGATGCACCCCCACTAGTTCCCTTGGAGAGATTTTAGCTCACATGTGCATCCGTTGTATGGCAATCCCTACTCCTCACATCATATCTATCATATGGCCTTCTCTCGCCTATGACTGTCCTCATTGATGTGAGCCTTTCACACCTTTTGTCTTCCTCCTCCACCTTCTTTTTGTTTCGCCTTTTAGGTGTCAACTTTCTTGCTCACGCTCATCCATTGCATGAGTGCTCAAAATGTCGAAAGGGAATGGATCAGTTTGACTTGTACCTGGCTAGTGGTCTGGGGATGAGTCCAGATAAGAATCCAAAGGAGACCAAGTGTGAAACTTTAGTAGATAGTTGTTCTCAACAACCTTTTTTCTCTTTCTTCCCAATCCCTTGCTTGCACGCAAACACCATTTGGAGACATTCGAGTCACGGACAACGAGAGCTCTTGCACCTTTTGTTCTTTTGTTGCTTGTGTCAATGCTAATATAGACTCTTGTTTGTTAAGACTTGAATTGAATTGCATGCTTTGATTGCTTTACTTAAAAGTCCTTATTTGGTTGTGTGGCATGTCACCACAGAAATTATGCTGGTTATCATTTACCTACTCGAGGACGAGTAGGAATTAAGCTTGGGGATGTTGATACGTCCCAAACGTATCTATAATTTCTGCTTGCTCCATGCTTGTTTTGTGTAACTTTGCCATGTTTTGCTTGAACTTTCATACACTTTTGACCCTATTTGGACTAACCTATTAACTCAGTGCACCCAGTTGCCAGTTTTTGTTTTCTGCTGTTTTTGTATTTCAGGTTTTCCGGCCATTAAAAGTGCTCCAAAAATTCTGGGAAAAATATATAAAAAATCAGCGCAACAGAAGCTTCCGGAATCACCAAGAGAGGGAAGGGGGGCCACCACCAGGCAGCCAGGAGGGAAGGTGGCGCGGCCCCACCCTGGACCGAGCGAGGGACCCTCCTGACTGCCTCGTGGGTCCCCTCGATGCCCCCCTTCTCCTATATTTACCCCTCGGGGTGGAAATACCTAATATCGATCTCTTTTTCGCGAACTCCCCTCTGTACCACCGCCGCCGCAGTTTCAAGATCGAGGCTTCCTGGAGAAGCTGCCCCGGCACCCTGCCGGAAGGAGGAACCCCCTCCGGGAGACCATCCATAGCCATGGACGCCTCCCGGATGTGCCGTGAGTAGTCCCCCTTGGACCATGGGTCCGTGACCAGTAGCTATGTGATGAATCTCTTCCCCTTTCTGCTTCCACTTTCGAGTCCTCGTGAGCTGCCTCACATGATCGAGGCATCTATGTAATTTCTGCTGTTGTTATGCAGAGTTTGTTGGGATCTGATGGATTATGAGACTATGTTCAGATTGTGATGAGTAATATATTTGGTTCTTCTCTTTTATATTTTGTTCTTGAGTAAATTCTTGCATGTTCTCCGTTGCGGTATTTGCTTTGGCCAAGTATTTTATTTGCAACTCCAAGAGAGAGCGTTATGCTCGATTGTGGGTTCGGCCCCTTGATGTCTAGCTTGAGTGACAGAAACATGAGACTAGGGGATGTGCTATTGCCACCAGGGATAAAACAACGGTGCTTGTACCTGCGGGTGCAAGGATTGTTTACTTTACGCAAAGTTCTTTTAATGCACTTGTCTGTTGCTTTGAGTTTACATTTTGGGTGGGATTCTCAACTTAATACCAGCGAGATGTTCTGGATAGATATCTCAAGGTGGATGATTCGTAGTAGATGCAGATGGATTTCGGTCTACTTACCTTGGCGTACTGCCCATTGCTTTTGAGCCCTTCCTTTCTTTGAAGCATAGTTAGCATTGCGGTGCCTTCATAATCCTGTCAATTGCCCAACTGTGATTTGTTTACCTCGCTAGCACTTTTATCGTCTTTTGGGAGAGAGACATCACTAGTGAAAATCACGGGACCCCGGTCCATCTTCACATTATTGTTCACACCCTCAATTTAGATTCAGCTTTTAGTTTCCTTTGCACCTTTTATCTCTTGCGTTGATCCTTTGTAAACGACAAGGCCGGAGGAATTGACAACTCCTCTGTACTCGTTGGGAGCAAAGTTATTTGTTGCTGTGTGCAGTTCCACGACAACACCCTAGTCAGGAAGCAATTTCAGGCGACGTCGCCACCTACTTGTATCTCCTAAGTCCTACTGGTTCGATAACCTTGGTATCTTCAACGAGGGAAATTTGCTGCTGCACTGCATCTCAAACCTTCCACTTGGGGTAACCAACGAGGGGCGAGAAGCCATCAGGCGGCAGTCCCCCAGGGTGTGGCTCGATCTGATGTATACCCAGCCATCCTCGAAGCAGTGGATCGTGCAGGGGCCTTCTAGTTGCTCTCTGGCCGTGAGCTTGCTGGATCCGGCGTGCCGTTTTCTCCTTGAAACATGGAAAACCTGCGCGTGGTCTTCCGGGTGTTCGTGGACTCGTGAGTCGAGTTCAATCCCATCACTCAGATTCTGATTCTTTATGAGGTTGGTGAATTCGTCTGGTCTCCGATCTGGGTCATAGTACTCACCGGTCTAAGTTTCGGAATCGTTGTCCTATCGTACGATAGGTGCTCGGTTGGCGGCGGGTCGTCGAGTGGTCGGCGAGTATTCCGCTGCACGCTGTGGCTCATCGAGTGGGATCCCTTCGTAGAGTCCTCGCACATGCCTTCTGGGTCGTCGAGTGCTTTTCCGTCGGCGATGGATTTGGAAATCGTTAATCTCGATCTCAGAGTCGGTGTCATGTTGTGCGGCGGGTGCCCGGGTGGCGGCGGTTCGTCAAGTGGCTGGCGAGTCCCCCGTTGCGTGTTGTGATTCGTCAAGTGGGATTCCTGCATAGAGCCCTTGCGCCTACCTTGTTGGTCGTAGATTTATTCTTCGTCGATGATGGACTTGGTCGCCGTCGTAGTACTGATCTTGGTCCGGCTGCAGGCCGAGTGATCTTGGTGGGGCGGTGGAGATGTTTGCGGTGATCTTGAGTTTTTCGAGCGGATTGGATATGATTCTTGCTCTCGAGTTGTGGCTTGCTGGATATGGGACCTCCGAGATCGTAATTCCAACCTGTTTAGTTCCCACAGACGGCGCCAATTGACGGGGATCAGCCCCGGCAAATCCCATGGCCAGGGAACCTGGGTGAGTTATGAGATGGCACAGGTTAGACGATACTCGTCGGCTAACAGGAGAAGCTCTTCCTGCTCGATATTATTGCTTGTAGATGCGATTACAGAGGAGGCCAAGGCTAATGCGCACAAGGCTAGGGTTGCGGGTTGTGTATTGGATGATCTTGACGCCTCCCCTCCTAGCCTTTATATAGTCGGCCAGGTCTCGAGGAGTCCGTCCTAGATTACAGATAGTATTTCCTAACCCTAAGCTTGCCTTACACGCCAGGTTTAAACCTTCCTTATTAGTCGCGGACTCCTATGTCGGTGCCACAAGTGGGCCAAGGCTGGGTCCAGGCGGCACTCCTTGCGGGCCTTTCTGTCTTCGGGTACACCGGGTAGGCCCATCCGCAGGAGTCGTCGGGTCAACCCCTCGTCTCCTTGTCAACAAACATACCCTTCCACGAGGGACCAGACTACTGTCTGGAACTATACTACAAAGGTCAACGTCGACCTTCGGGTTGGTGACTCCATCGGGGTCTGGGTTGTCATCTAAAAACATACATAAGCAAACGTGAGTACAAAATCGTACTCAGCAAGACTTACATCAGAACTATACTACTCATGCTCGAGTTTCGAGGTAAAGGAGGTGGGGTTCATCATGCAGAAATGCCAGCTTTGACTTGGCTAGTCCTGAACTACGAGTACCAGACTTGAGGTAAGAAGCGTACACGAGTCCACTACCAAGTCTCCAACCAATACACCACTATGGCTACTCCCTCGACTTCCCCACGAGGAAACACACCATAGCACTCACGCTTATCTTGCGAGTTTTAGATGTATCCATTCAAGTTGTCTAATGATCAAGTAGAGGTCTCCAATTAGTCCATAACCGCGGACACGACTATTCGAATAGTTCATTACCCTGCAGTGGTGTACATCTTCACACGCGTGTCAACACTTATCACCTCGTACTTGTCACCCTTCAAGCGGGTGTCGGAAGTGGATGAGCACCAAGGCACTACCCTCACATTACCTTCTCTAATCCATGAGTCGACTATCTGAGTTTTCCACTGCTCGAGAGTCTGGCCGGTTCGACGAAACGGACTCAGACAATGCAAGGGACCGAGACGCCACCTCTGGCAGATGGTTTCGCTGCCTCACAGGTCCACTCACATATCTATATGATGCAACCTTTCCTTCATACTTTTTCTATGCACATGCCAAATGGAAATCCCAAATCTATTGTGACTCCTGGACTGGATCGGTAAGTTAGGAGGCCAAACGGGGCTCCCATAAACCCTACATGTGGTCATACTCTTTGTCTTGGATCACAAAACAGGAACTCAGGGCCTAGGGCAGCGTTCGACGAGACAACCCACTGTGTACTCCTACACAGCCTCTCATCGTTCACCTTTGTTTAAGGTGGATTCACCAACACGTTAACATTAGCAACCTGTGAACATCCCATCCCAATTCACAAACAAAGTGTACCACTAAGCAGCAATAAGCAGTAACAGTTGTAGCGTCCACATTCTCATCATACAACTCCTATATCTGCTAGGATTGTGGTTTTCTTAATACGGTGACAAAATGATAGGTCATGCATCGGAATGGGTTCAACTATGCGGAAGAACGTGTCTCGGTAATCTCCTAAACATGCATAAGAGAGACTGAGAGGGAAGTGGGATTTTATAGACATGATCAATGGGGTTTTCTTGCCATGCTTGACGTTACACGGGTTTACCGGTCTTCTTCTTCTTTGGGGGTGATTACCGTCTCGGAACGTCTGTTACCGGAAGAAATCATCGACAAAGGGGGGCAACAAATAAAGTACAATGCTCAAGCACATGTTAATGTTGTGACATTAGGTATAGGGTACTGGTTTGTGGCACATTCCATTTAATTGAAGTGTATTGCAAAGAATTTGCAAATTCAAACTCCAAATTAAAATTCAAATTATGCCATATGCACATTTGTTACTGTTCACCCATTTTAGAATGGTCAAACATAAAAAAAATCATATTCATAATCTTTGCATTTTTCTGATAATTTTTCATATATTATATGTTAAATTTGGAGTTAAAATGAATATTCTATGAATTTTCTAAGTTTAATGTATTTTCTACAATTTCTCTGATTTCTTTTAATTAGAAAAATATTTATGGCGCCAACATTGCATCACCATGACATCAGAGGGGGCTCTGGTCAATGGGACCCACTGGTCAGTGTCAGCGGGGTTAATCCCCGGTTTAGATTTAAGTTAACAGGGGGTTTAGGGCTAGGGGCCCCACCTGTCAGTGGGGTTAGGGGGGTAATTAGGGGGGTTAGGTTTAACGGCGTGCCACGTCGGCACGTTGCCGCCGGTGACCAAATGGACGGCGGAGGGCTCGCCGGAATCCTCTCCAGGCCACGGGACGGCACGGGCCTTGCGCCAAAATGTTCCCCGCGTGCTCCTGCATCCATTGGAGCTATCGGGGGAGAGGGTTCTACAGGGGGACGGTGGCATCGCCGGCATCAAGAACTACGACGGCTGGGCTCGGGCCTAGGTGAACTCGGCGTCGGAGGCATGGAACAGAGCGCAGAGAGAGGGGAAATGAAGAGGGCCTCAACCCGAGCACAAAGGTGTCGTCGTCGAAGACGGGGAGCCGTGGCGGCGGCGAATTCGTCGGAGAAGATTCTCGGTGGCCGGAGCAAATCGGAGACGACGACATCGCTTGCAGGGCACTCGGGCTCTCGATCCTTTCCACCTTGGCGAAGAAGTCTACGGAGAACACGTTAGACAACACTGCTTGGCTCGTCGGCGTCAATGGCTACGCCGGCACGACAGCGCGCTCTGCGGCGGCGCTCGGATGTGTGCGAGATCTCGAAGGAGAGGGAGCTATAGGAAGCAGTGATTGGGGAAAAGTGTAACGACCCAATCTTACATTCTTAAGAAGTTGCTCCCCACTACTACCAATTATCTTAACATGCACACACTCCACCTCATCATGCATGTCACATCACCCTCCACTATCATATTTCTCTCAACATGCAAGCATGCCATCTCATCATCCAACATGCATGAGAAAGACCCACCTCAATATGCCACTATGCATAATAAAACCCACATGCAACATGCATGTATGGGAATTTTTATTTTACTATGATATTTATATTAGATCCATATATAAGTTCAAAAGTTATTGTTACAATATACATGCTTCATTTAACCAACCATTTTCACTGTAATATTTTTTAAAAAATACGCAACAACGTGCGGGACATCATCTAGTTCACATAGAACTGGAGTCTCTGTGATCAAGTGCTAGTCCCTGGATCAAACTCGTTAGCACACACAGTATAACAGTTGTATATCAAAGTACAAGTGCATCCTTATTACAACGTATGATCCAGAATTCAAAACAAATAACAACTTGCATAGCTCAAGGCTAGCTTATTCAAGATAACTACAGCGGAAGCAAACTAGTAGCGAGGAGTCCCATCAACATCCAAAAGCGACATGCTGAGTGTAGACTCGCAACCCTATCATAACACACTGAACTTCTAAGAAACCTGCAACACGAAGGTTACAGCCCAAACACGGGTCAGTACATCTGATTTGTACGGCAAGCAACACAAGTGATAAAGCAATCCTACAGCTAATTTCAAATCAATAACATGAATCAAGCTTGGTTTGTTGTACATAAAGTTGGTATTCACCTACTTCTATTTACTACTCAACCTTTTTTATCATATTAAGTTAATATCAAACCACAAAGGACAACATCTAACTAAACCGCCTATGAGATCCCTCAGGATCATAGGATTTCTAATGGCCGCCATGAGAGCCCTCGGGATCATGGTTTCGTGAGTATTGTAGAGCCCTCAGGATACAATTGCACACGTACCTCCTATTCGTGGACATCATAGAGCCCTCAGGGTACGATGCCACTACAAACACATTCGTGACTGTTACAGAGCCCTCAGGATGCAACATCACCCTATCGTGAACACTGTAGATCCCTCAGGATACAGTGCCACTACCTAGACACAAAGTGAACATTGCAGAGCCCTCAGGGTGCAATGCCACACAAACAATCGTACGTGAATATTGCAGAGCCCTCGGGATGCAATACCACTCTACAGTACCTCAATTTCAAGTTACTATTTTACTAATAATAATATTGTCTCAACACTTGAATAACACAATAATTTCCCCCATGATTATCATTTCAACATTAAGCATATAATCACATAGCACAAGAAATACTAAGAATAACAACGTTGGATATAATGATCAATCAAGACATGTGGCTATCCTACCAGGTTTCAGCATAACATAACGACCTTCACATGCATAGAAACATAGTATGTGTATAATCAACAGTGAAACATAACCAAAAGTGAAACTTGCCTTGAACGGTGATGAAGTATTCTAACACTTATTTCTGATCCTTTCTGCACTCCAAACAATCTACACGATCAAAAATAATGCATTCAATACACATGCAACACATAAAAAATGCAACAGTAAAAGAACCAAATGAACAGCAATAAAACGAACTAAAAAGTAACTAAACGATAACTACAAGTCACCACGGTCCCAACGCAACTGGAATCAACGAAAACGGACACACCGTATAAAAGATACGGTCACCTAAAGTTTGAATTTAAATCTGTACAAATTCAAATTTGAAAACTGAAAACTTTTGAAAACTTAGTTCTACTGGATAGGACTTTTCGTAACGGTCGCAACGCAAAAAGAATTAACTAAAACGGAGCTACGATTTAAAAGATATTGCGAAAACGGTTTCGGGGTCCTTTCTGCCAAAAGGGCTAATCCGCAATTAAAATAACTAGGAAAAACGCGATCAGGTCCCTGGCGTCGGTTTGACCTAGATCTATGTTTTTTTTCCTTTTTCGCAGGTGGAGAGTTGGCCATGGCCGGCGGCTCACCTTGAGCCGAGCTCCGGCGAGGGGCTCTCCAGCCGGCGGCGAACTCCGACGTGGAGGCGGCGGACCGAGGCGGCCGGGCCGGCGTGGAGGCGGCGCGGCGGCGCGGCTAGTCTGCGGCGGGGGCGGCGGTGGCTGGCGGCTGGTCGGGTGAGTCGGCGGCGGTAGCGGGTTTCGGGCGAAAACCCTAGCCCGCGGACCCGCGGGGCTATTCATAACCCGCCCCGGGCGTTTTTTTTCCTGAGTCCGAAACGGACTCAAATTGCACGCGGGGTAAAATAGTCGTCTGGGCCGCTGAGAGGCCCAAAACAAAAACTCGTTTAAAGAAAAAATATTTGGTCAACCGACTACGGAGAACATTTTTAAATAATAAAATATGAATTTTAAAAATGTCTCAACAATAAAATAAAATAAAATAAAATAAAATAATTATTTTTGCCGAAATTACTATTTTCGCTATTATCAAATTTTCATAAATACTTTTTATGCAATAAACTCCGTATAAAAATTATAAAAATCTCAAAAATAAATTTGAGTCATTTATAATTCCTATGACATAGTTTATAAACACCCAAAAATATTTTCAACACTTTTCAACTTTATTTAAAATGGGGATAAGACATATTATATCCTCTCCGATAAAATTGCCTTAAGTTGAAAAATGTTTAAAATATTCATAAAATCCAAATAATGCAAAACTCCAGCATGACTTGCATAAAAGGATCTATTAACATCCAAATTTGCAAAAATTGGGATGCTACATAATGGTTGCGGGGGCCTCTGGCGTGCTGCGTGGCGCATAGAGAAGCAAGGGGGGCTTCTGGAGAGGCCTCGGTGGCGTGCGCGGCGGTGAGCGCGCCACCGAGCTGCTTCGGCGCCGGGAGGAAGGCGACACGGCTGGGCTGGGGGAAGTTCTAGTTCGGCCCGAGGCCGTAGGGGTTGGGCCAGCTTTTGTTTTTTTCTTTTCTTCTATAAGGGCTTTCTGTTTTCTTTTTCTATCTTTCTGTTTTGCTCTAAATTAAAAAGCAGAGAAATTTTATAAATGCCCATTTTGTTGGAGATATGCCCTAGAGGCAATCATGTTATGATGTTATCTCCTTATGTATTCATGAGTTAATTGTATTGTCCTTGAACATCATCACTGATATGTATCAATAAGTATGTGACTTGTTTCTGAGACTATATATTCTATGATGATTGTTCTAATGGTCCCTAGTTGATAAGGTTATGTGGACACATACCCTTGACTAGTATATGATTCGGTTGATGACTATGTTTCAGAAGTCATGAGCATGGAGATGCTACCGATAATATGGACCTACTGATGGGATCACTGAGTTGGACAGAGACCCACTTTGAGACGCAACGAGATACTGTCATCTGTTAGTCTCAATATAATGTATATGCCATGTCCTAGACCTGAGGTCTTCGCATGTTCTCGGGATGAGGAATGACTCACTTAGGGATTGTCAAACACTACACCGTAACTGGGTAGTTATAAATGTAGCTTACGGGTGAGTCATGATACATGCCGCGAGACATGGTTGATACGATTATATTTGCCCCTCCACCATGGAGAGATATTCTCTCGGCCCTCTCGAGTGATAAGATTTAGAAAGCATGGCCATGGGACATGGGTTAAGTGTTAACCTAGTTCAGGAATTTGTAACACGGTGTCGAGAAGAGAGAGGTAAAGCTATCACAAGGGTGACAAGTACTCTCCTTGAGCTTGACAACATATATCGTGAGGTAAAAGGAATGTTGCATATGACACTTTGTAATGGTTCGTCTTATGACTTTACGCATATATGGGAGCCGAAATGTTTGATGTCTATGCGCGCTTCTATTCTTGTAGACTATGTTGGGTCTCCAAGCGCAGAGGTTTGTAGGACAGCATCAATTTCCCTCAAGTGGATGACCTAAGGTTTATCGAACTCAGGGAAGTAGAGGTTGAAGATGGTCTCTCTCAAGCAACCCTGCAATTAAGAAACAAGAAGTCTCTTGTGTCCCCAACACACCTAATACAACTAGGAGTTGTATAGGTGCACTAGTTCGACGAAGAGATGGTAAAATATGGGTGATAGGTGTGGCAGAGCAAGGTAATATAAATATGTAATAAAAAGTACAGCAAGGAAACAAGTGATAAAAGTGAGCACAAACGGTATTGCAATGGTGGAAACAAGGCCTAGGCTTCATACTTTCACTAGTGGCAACTCCCAACAACATTTATATAATCTAATCACATGATATTTCCCATACAACATGCAATGGAGACGTACTCGGAGGTCATTCCTTTGTGGTCAAGAGAGGACGAGAATTGTGTAGGGCTACAAAAGCACACCTCAGAGTTCGTAGTTCTCAATCTATGGATTTCCCAATGTCACCGCGTCCATCCAAAGAGAGTACCACAATCACCACAACATATCTAAATGATAGTCAAAGACAAGCACACCAAAAGACTCTCAATCTTCAATCCACACACAAAAGAGGAAATCACTCATGAAAATATTCTTCTAATCCATGTGCAATAAACCAGCTGTCACCGTGGTCTCGGATATTAGACTAGATAAGAACAATTGAGTACATCAATCCACTACCTACAAGAAGGGGAAACATCATGGGATCACCCTAGATTTACATTGCCTATGATCACAATGAAGATCACATCATGGGAGAGAGAGAGATAACCACATAGATCAAGGTACAAGCCTTAGCCCCGAGGGGGAACTACTCACACATGGACATGGTGAGAGAGAGAGAGAGTTGTTGATGGAGAAGTGCAGCCCGGAGGAGATGAAGGAGACGGCGGCGATGGACAGGGCCCTTGGGGGCAGCGGCCCTTGGCCCCCTTCTTCTTCCTTGGAGATGGTGCTGCTGTGGAGATTGATCTCCCCCTCAAGACGGCTGCCAAGGCAGAGGAAATTTCATGGTGCCCTTTGACTTAGGTTTCCTCTCTTTCTATAGACTCTCGGATTCCCGTAATCCAGATTAGGTCTTCGGTATTTCGGGGCTCCAGGGAGCATCTGAATTCTGATTGGGCCGAATTGTATGTCTAGATCCACCGAAAAGAAATTATCTACAACTTTTTAGTTTTAAGTTTTTCCGTTTGAGGCCGTCTTCTAGCGTTTCCGAGGCGATCTTTAAAACATGTCTGGTGTGGACAGATTTCGGGAGAGTTAGAGTCCAACTCCTACAAGCCTCTTTTTTGTGATTTTTCCTTTATCCAAGTAATTCCTACACATAAAGTACAAAAACAGGAACTTGTGCACTTTTGCAACCATTAATAGGTTAGTTCAAAATATGATATAAAAAGATATGAAAGTGTAGCAAACACATAGCAAAGTCACACAAATCATGCAAGGGGCAAGCAGAAATTATAGATACGTTTGGGACGTATCAACATCCCCAAGCTTAATTCCTGCTCGTCCTCGAGTAGGCAAATGATAACAAGCATAATTTCTGTGGTGACATGCTATCAACCATATAAGGACTTTTAAGTAAAGAAATTAAAGCATGCAATTCAATTCAAGTCTTAACAAGCAAAAGTCTATATTAGTATTGAAATAAGCAACATAAGAACAAAGGTGCAAGGGCTCTCGCTGTCCGTGGCTCAAATGTCTCCAGATGGTGTTTGCGTGCAAGTGTTTGATAGGAAATACAAGAGAGGTTTTTTTTTATTGTTGAGAACTATATCTACTAAAGTTTCACACTTGGTCTCCTTTGGGATATTATCTGGACTTGTCCCCAGACCACTAGCCAGGTACAAGTCAAACTGATCCACTCCCTTTTGATATTTTGAGCACTCATGCAATGGATGAGCGTGAGAAAGAAAGTTGACACCTAAAAGGCGAATCAGAAAGAAGGTGAAGGAGGAAGAAAAAAAAGGTGTGAAAGGCTCACATCAATGAGGACAATCATAGACGAGAGAAAGCCATATGATAGATATGATGTGAGGAGTAGGGATTGCCATGCAACGGATGCACATGTGAGCTAAAAGCTCTCCAAGGGAACTAGTGGGGGTGCATCTAACTTGCTTGCACAAGAAGACCTAGAGCTCGTTTCAGGAGGCTCATCATTGGAATATACAAGCCAAGTTCTATAGTGTGAAGGGTCCCCACATAGTTATATGCATGTATGATGATCTCTATGGAGTACAAGGGACAGAGGATGAAGTACTAGTGTGGATCTCTCAAAAGGAATAGTAGTGTGCCCCCTTTTCTCTTTTTATTTTTATTTTTTCTCTCTTTTCTATTTTTTTTGTATTTTTTGGTGGCCTCAATGGCTCTTTCTATTTAACTCTCATTTATCCTCTTTGGGGTCTTTTGATTTTGTCCTCTTTGGGATCTTTTCCTCACTTAAGGGGCAACACTCTATATTTTTACAAGAATATAGCAGATCTTTCACACTTTACAAGGTACTCACATAAAGAAGATATAACTATCATGATGCAAATGTTTGCCTTTGCCAGGATAGCAGGATATGCAATGATACTAGCGCGTCATGTAGCAATGATTAGGGCAAGGCCCAACTAGCATGCGGCTCATCGATCAAGCAAGTAGCATGTATGACATGAAGATCAAGTCATGAGAAGATGGATGTTGCATGGCAATGTATGTCCGAAAGGCTATGGAAATGCCTTGTAGGTAGGTATGGTGGCTGTTTTAAGGAAAGATATGAGGAGGCTTATGCTGACAGAGCGTATCATGCCAAGGGTTTGGATGCACCGGCGAAGTATGTGCCAACTCTCGAGGTGAGAAAGGGCAATGCACGGTACGGAAGAGGCTAGAAAAATATGGGTGGTGGAAGTGTAAACTTTCGAATACTCACATTAGTCCGAAGAACTCATGCACTTATTATCGGTAACTCTCAATCTAATCAGGAGGTTCACAAAGAGACAGGTACCCCGAGGAGGAGTGTATGGGGATTGGGTTATCCTTGCGCATCCTCGACTCATGGTACGTGAGTGTACTCTAATATTAGAACCCTCCAGAGGTTAGTGATCCATCTAGTAGCTAGAGTTCTCAACAGGTGTTTTTTGGTTTTCGAAAAACACACGGATTTCCCAAAATACGACATGTATCACTAATAGGATAAAGCTCTTGACACCATAAGTTCAAACATTACTCAAGTCAATACCTCAAAACTATTGCAAGTTACAACTACAAAAAGAATAGCAACTTGAACTACCTACTTTCTAGTCAAGACACACAACTCAGTGCAACAGGAAAACTCTCTAAACAAGATAAACATGCAAACTATAGAAAGTTCAAGCCCGAAACAAATAAAAGCTCTAGAAGAAAACTCTACAGCATGAGAACTAAACAGGGCAGCAGCTAAGAAAAGGTAAAGAACAACTCACAACAAAAGATAAACATGAAAATTCTATGAGGTGTTCTAGTTTAAGCAGAGCGTGTTTCTCTCCTAATCAAGGATTATAATACCCCACAAGATATGACCAGCAAACAAAGCTAAAGCAAACTAAAAAGTAAAGAGCGAGACGCTCCAAGCATAGCACATAACGCATGAAGTGATAAAAATATAGTGCAACGAGGGACGAACTGATAATTGTTGATGAAGAAGGGGATGCACGGGGGCATCCCCATGCTTAGACGCTTGAGTCTCCTTGAATATTTATTGGGGGTGCACATGGGCATCCCCAAGCTTGAGCGTTTGACACTCCAAGATCTTCTTTTATCATCTTCCATCGCACACTTGAAAACTCCCTTCATACATAACTCATTGTAAACTGATTAGAGAGGTTAGTACCCTATTAAAATAATTTACCTCTACTGCAAATAAAGATTTTCAGGAATGCCTACTGTTTCTCTTTACTCTCCAAAAGTTTTTGAAAATAAAAAGAAAGCCTAAGGTTTGCAAAACTGCAAAAAGAAAAATAGGGACAGAAGCTGAGAAAAACAGAACAACAGAGAGAAAAGAATTTTTTCGGGGCACTTCTGCAACTCAAATCAAAAAACTCAGAACAGACGCCTGAAATATAATTGTATGGAGCATACTGTAAAAAAATTTAGATCAAAAAGATGATCTAGTGATTTATCTCGAATTTTTCTGTCAAGCAAACAGAATCTGTTTCTGGACAGCATGCACCAACTTTTGATCTTTCTTGCAATCAGAGGCTAAACTTGGCACAAAGCTTGAAAAATAAAGATACAATGATGTTGTTACAGTAGTAAAAACATCAAGACCACTAAAAACATAAATAACAAACTGAGAGTAAAGATAACAAGGGTTGTCTCCCTAGCGCTCTTTCTTTATATCCATAAAGATAGGCTTAAGACTTTAATGATGCTCTCGTAGGAATAAGAGTTGAAGCACAAAAGAGAGCATAAAGAAGCAAATACCAACAACATTTAAGTCTAACATGCTTCCTATGCATATGAATATTGCAATCGAATAATTCATTGAAGCACAAAGCAATAAGCATAGGAAGGAACTTGATATTATTGAAATATCTATAAGCATATATTCCCCTCTCATAATGATTTTCAGTGGGATCATGAATAAACTCAACAATATAAGTATCACATAAAACATTCTTATCATGATCCACAAGCATAGAAAACTTAGGGAAATCATAGGGAGCGAACGTTCGCTCCAGGACATGGCAAGAGCGAACGATTTGTATGGCAACTACAGTACAAATGCATAGCAATTCAGAGTACACGATTGCCATAAAAACTAAAAAATGCAGCGAGTTGCCATGCGTTTGTACTGCAGTTGCCATGCATTTGTACTACGAGTTGCCATAAAAACGTTCGCGCTTGCCATGTCCTGGAGCGAACGTTTGCTCCAAATTTCCATCCGAAAACTTATTACTCCCCAAATAAGAAAAATCATCAATAGTAGTGGGAGCAAACTCAATAAAGTAGCTATCACATGAATCATTCTTATCATGATCCACTTGCAAAATTTTATTCTTTATAGCATAAGTGTCATCACAATAATCATCATAGATAGGAGGCAAAGTATCATCAAAATATATTTCGTCATCAAAACTTGGGGGGCTAAAAAGATCCTCATCAAACGTAGCATCCCTAAGCTTATAACTTTGCATATCATTAGCATCAAAGGTATTCAAAGAAGACATACTACTAACATTGCAATCATGAAGAGTATGCAAGTAAAGTTCCATAGGTTTTTTTATTTTCTCTTTAAACACTTCATGTCCCAATTCAAGGTAGAGCTCATAAAGCTCTCTCATTTTTTTCCATAATCCTAACTAGTGAAAATAAAAACAATAAACAAAAAGATTTAATTGCAAGATCTAAAGATATACCTTCAAGCACTCACTCCCCACAAGAAATAGCTTCCTTGCGGGTGTGTGTGTGTGTGTGTGCCTTTTACCTTACTTCCCCGGCAACGGCGCCAGAAATAGCTTGATGTCTATGCGCGCTTCTATTCTTGTAGAATATGTTGGGCCTCCAAGCGCAGAGGTTTGTAGGACAGCAACAATTTCCCTCAAGTGGTTGACCTAAGGTTTATAGAACTCAGGGAAGTAGAGGTTGAAGATGGTCTCTCTCAAGCAACCATGCAATTAAGAAACAAGAAGTCTCTTGTGTCCCCAACACACCTAATACAACTAGGAGTTGTATAGGTGCACTAGTTCGACGAAGATATGGTAAAATATGGGTGATAGGTGTGGCAAAGCAAGGTAATATAAATATGTAATAAAAAGTATAGCAAGGAAAAAAGTAATAAAAGTGAGCACAAACGGTATTGAAATGGTGGAAACAAGGCCTAGGCTTCATACTTTCACTAGTGGCAACTCCCAACAACATTAACATAGTCTAATCACATGATATTTCCCATACAACATGCAATGGAGACGTACTCAAAGTTCATTCCTTTGTGGTCAAGAGAGGACGAGAATTGTGTAGGGCTACAAAAGCACACCTCAGAGTTCGTTGTTCTCAATCTATGGATTTCCCAATGTCACCGCGGCCATCCAAAGAGAGTACCACAATCACCACAACATATCTAAATGATAGTCAGAGACAAGCACCAAAAGACTCTCAATCTTCAATCCACACACAAAAGAGGAAATCACTCATGAAAATATTCTTCTAATCCATGTGCAATAGACCAGCTGTCACCATGGTCTCAGAGATTATACTAGATAAGATCAATTGAGTACATCAATCCAATACATAGAAGGAGGGGAAACATCATGGGATCACCCTAGATTAACATTGCCTATGAACACAATGAAGATCACATCATGGGAGAGAGAGATAACCACATAGATCAAGGTAAAAGCCTTAGCCCCGAGGGGGAACTACTAACACATGGACATGGTGAGAGAGAGAGAGAGAGTTGTTGATGGGGAGGTGCAGCCCGGAGGAGATGAAGGACACGGAAGCGGCGGCGGCCACGGCCACGGCGGTGGCCACGGCCCTTGGCCCCCTTCTTCTTCCTTGGAGATGGTGCTGCTGTGGAGATTGATCTCCCCCTCAAGATGGCTGCCAAGGGGGAGGAAATTTCGTGGTGCCCTTTGACCTAGGTTTCCTCTACTCTCGGATTCCCGTCATCCAGATTAGGTCTTCGGTATTTCGGGGTTCCAGGGAGCATCCGAACTCTGATTGGGCCGAATTTTATGTCTAGATCCACCGGAAAAAATTCTCTACAACTTTATAGTTTTAAGTTTTTCCGTTTGAGGCCGTCGTCTAGCGTTTCCGAGGCGATCTTTAAAACCTGTATGGTGTGGAAATATTTCGGGAGAGTTAGAGTCCAACTCCTACAAGCCTCTTTTTTGTGATTTTTCCTTTATCCAAGTAATTCCTACACATAAAGTACAAAAACAAGAACTTGTGCACATTTGCAAACATTAATAGGTTAGTTCAAAATATGATATAAAAAGATATTAAAGTGTAGAAAACACATAGCAAAGTCACACAAATCATGCATGGAGCAAGCAGAAATTAAAGATACGTTTATGAAGTATCAACGTTCTGCTAGAAACCGCTACCGACTATCGAACCGGATGTGATCCGGGACGTGTCCATGTGTACGTGAACCTATAGGGTCGCGCGCTAAGGGGAAAGGAGCCCATTCGGATGTGATCCGAATGGAATATGGATGGAGGGTCCGGATTGCCTCAAGGGTTGGGGCTATTCCACAGGCGCCTATATAAGGTCTAGGGCGAACCCCGAAGGGGTACATGTTACACCACAACCCCAGCCGCCACTCCACCTCCAGGCCGAGCCGCCAGACCTAGCAGTCCGCCGCCCGGCGCTCCTCCTTGTACGTGCGCATCCCTTGGAGGCGCCGCACCTACAGCGCTTGGACGAATTGTTCGCGGGACTCCGTTCGCGGGATCGATACGAGGGATCGGTTCGAGGGATTCGAGGAGCAACCGCTGACGCGCATCGCCAACTCTCCTTCCGCTGCCGTGACTGCGCATCTAGTGGTAAACCCTAATCACGTAGTTCATCCCTAGTAGCAATGTTCTTGGTTGTGCGCGGTAGAAATTTTTATTTGGCGCTAGCGTAGCGTACCGCGTGCACCAACAATGGTATCAGTGCCTCTGCTATGTGGCGGTGAATTCGTGATGGATTTGCATATAGAGATGTGTAGATCAGATCGGTTTTGCATGTATGTTTGAGGTATTTATTTGATGATCTGTGTCGAGGCGCGAGCTACTTAGGTCGTGCCACAACTTATCCCTAGAGGTCGGTTATCCGCCATTGGGATAGACAGTGTGCCGTAAAACTTATTGTGTCACGCGGATATCACTAGGTGACTGATCTGGGACACGGATCCGGACACGGCATGGATATGATCTGCGCTGTCCAGAAATCTGTGAGTAGGTTCGGTTCAGAGGTCGTATCTTGGTCATATGAACTCCGATTGAGCTCCATGACCTCCCAAACGATGCAGAATGAAAAGATGTGCAATACCAGCGACTGAAAATAGGCGATTTTTCGCAGACCTAATTTTACTAGTCCTAAAAGAGGTTTAGACGGCGGTAGAACGTCTAACTTGGTTTTGCAAGGAATGTTTGTGATCTGGTATAGCCCATTGTGTATGTTATTATTCATGACCTGCGTGTCATGGTTTTGACAACCGGCTGGAGCCATATGGTTCTCTCATTATTGTATTAATGACCTACGTGTCAACTTGTGGAGCCATGTAATGTAATTTACTTTCATAGCTATTAGTTTGTAATAGCATAGTAACTTATGTAACACTTGGCGGTTGACACTATGGCGTGGAGATGGAGATCACCACGAGGACAACCGTACATGGAGATGGAGATCACCATGGGAGGTTCTCGCACATGGAGATGGAGATCACTATGCGCTATGATAAAGGGGCTATACCATATCACTTGTATAAACTGCCTGTGAAAGTTTATCCCTTTATGCATCCTTCTTTTACATGGTAGATGTTTTAAGTAGGATGTTCCCTCAAAGAATGACAAGTAAAATTTCCTCCCCAATTTTTGCACATCACAAGTCATGTATATTTAGTAGTAGGCCTATAAAATTAGGGTGCTTCTAGATCTCCTTGGCGTGATGGGTTTGTGTCGGACACTTACACACATAGCATTTGGTTAACTTGTCGAGGCTATCAAAACAGATTTGGGCTTCGAGGCATAGGAGTTGGTGTGTATGTGATGCGCATCAACAAACAGGAGTCGTATAGTTGATGCGATTAGCAAGGAGTTGCTTACCGGTAGATCGAGTCGGTTAGCAGTGATGCAAAAGCTCACTAGTCAATTCGCTCCATCGGATCCTGAATCACTTAGTGTCAACTAGAGGGATGTTGAACTTAGTGGGAGTAATTTTATTGAAGCGTTTAATATGAATTGCTCTTCATGAATACATGTCTTAGTATTTTTCATTTTATGTTGTAGATCAATGGCACCACCTTCTCCAGTTACCAATTTTGCGTTGAAATCCATCCTTGAGAAAGATAAACTAAATGGAACAAACTTTACCACCTGGTATAGAAATCTGAGAATTGTTCTCAAGCATGATAAAAAGGAAAATTTTCTAGAGGAACCACTTTAGAAGAACCGGCTGATAATGCCACCGCTGCTGCTAAGAATGCCTATCAGATACTCAAGGATGAGTCTAATGAGATCAGCTGCCTCATGCTGGCTTCAATGGAGCCCGAGCTGCAACAGCAGTTCGAAGACATTAGGGCTTTCGATATGATCGAGAGTCTTAAAGGCATGTTCCAGGTTCAGGCTAGGACCGAAAGGTCCGAAGTCTGGCGATACCTGATGGATTGCAAGCTGAAAGAGGGTGATCCACTGAGCCCGCATGTCATCAAAATGATGGTGTACATGCAAGCTTTGGATCGTCTTGGGCATCCGTCGACTCATGAGTGAGCAACAGATAAAATTCTGGGTTCTCTTCCGCCAAGCTTTAACTCGTTCATTAAGAACTTTCATATGCATGGCATGGAAAAGAAGCCCACTGAATTGCATGGGATGCTTGAGATAGCAGAGCAGGACATTAAGAAGGGAACACATCAAGTGTTGATTGTGCAGAACAAGGCCAAGTTCAAGAAGTCTTGCTCCAAGAAGAAGGCTAACACAAAGGGCAAGGACAAGGATGTGACCCTGACTCCAACCCCGGCGCCTAAGCCTGGACCTGACGCAGAGACCATTTGCTTCTATTGCAAGGAGAATGGTCACTGGAAGAGGAACTGCAACAAGTGGCTCGCTAGCAAGGGCAAGAGCAGTGTGAGTAAGACTTCTACAGGTACACTTGATGTATATGTTACAGATATTTATCTTGCGGATATTTCTAATAGTTCTTGGTTATATGATACCGGATCGGTTGTTCACATTTGAAAATCGATGCACGGACTAAAAGGAAGTAGAGATGTCGCAAGAGGAGAAGTTGACATTCGCGTCGGGAATAAAGCAAGAGTTGCTGCATTAGCCGTCGGCACCATGCAACTTAATTTACCTTCCGGATTTGTAATGGAGCTTGATAATTGTTATTATGTTCCATCGTTAAGTCCAAACATTATTTCTGCCTCATGTTTGATGAGACAATGTTATGAATTCATTATTAAGGACAATGGTTGTTCTATATATGTGAATGTGTTATTAATTTTGAATCTTGAAGGTGAATCTGTCTATAATATAAATGCCAAGAGGCTTAAACCTAATGATCTGAATACAACATACTTTTGGCACTATCGGCTTGGTCATATTAGTGAAAAGCGCATGAAGAATCTCCATGATGATGGACTTTAAATTCGTTTGATTTTGAATCATTCGAGACATGTGAATCATGCCTACTCGGCAAGATGACTAAGACACCTTTTGCAAAGAGTTGCGAGAGGGTGTCCGACTTGTTGGAACTCATACATACTGATGTGTGTGAACTAATGAGCACGACTGCTAGAGGTGGTTTCCAGTACTTTGTGACTTTCACCGGCGACTTGAGCAGATATGGATATATCTACTTGATGAGGCACAAGTCGGAAACCTTTGAAAAGTTCAAGGAGTTTCAGAATGAAGTAGAGAATCAACTCGGAAAGACGATCAAACTTCTACGATCAGATCGTGGAGGTGAATATCTGAGTCAAGAGTTTGATGATCATATGAAGAGTCGTGGAATTGTTCCACAACTCACTCCTCCTAGAACGCCGCAGAGAAATGGTGTGTCGAAACGGAGAAATCGTATCTTGTTGGACATGGTTCGATCGATGATGAGTCAGTCAGATCTACCGTTGTCATTTTGGGGTTATGCTCTAGAAACTGCAACTTTCACACTAAACAGAGTACCATATAAATCCGTAGATAAGACACCATATGAGATATATACTGGGAAGCGTCACAGTTTTTCTTTTCTAAAGATTTGGGGTTGTGAAGCATTTGTCAAGAGACTTCAGTCGAACAAGCTCGCACCCAAATCGTATAAGTGCATATTCGTGGGATATCCAAGGGAAACCTTAGGGTATTACTTCTACAACCGACAAGAGGGAAAAGTGTTTGTCGCTCGACACGGTTCTTTCCTTGAGAAAGAGTTTCTCACTAGGAAGGCTAGTGGAAGGCTAGTGGAAGAGGTTCCAGATAAACCACTCGGGGAGGACTCGGCGAGTGATGACTTCATGGCAGAGCCAGTCAAGGAACCCGTGGTTGAAGTAGCACCTGCACCACGAAGGTCAGAAAGGTTGCAAAATGCAAGAAATGTATTGTTGTTGGACAACGATGAGCCTTTGACATATGCGGAAGCGATGGTGGATCCAGATTCCGAGTTGTGGACTGAGGCCATGAGATCCGAGTCAAAGTCCATGGATGACAATCAAGTTTGGAACTTGGTTGATTTGCCAAATGGTGCAAGGACCATTGAGTGCAAATGGATCTTTAAGAAGAAAACTGATATAGATGGAAATGTTCAAATCCATAAAGCTCGACTTGTCGCGAAGGGGTTTCGACAAGTTCAAGGAATTGACTACAACGAGACCTTCTCGCCTATAGCGATGCTTAAATCAGTTTGGATTATTCTAGCTATAGCCGCCTATTTCGATTATGAGATATGGCAGATGGATGTCAAAACAGCTTTCCTTAACGGAAATCTAGACAAGGACGTGTATATGATACATCCTGAAGGTTTTGTCGATCCAAAGAATTCTAGTAAAGTATGCAAGCTTCAGAAATTCATTTATGGATTGAAGCAGGTATCTCGGAGTTGGAACATTCATTTTAAAGAGGTTGTCAAATCATTTGGCTTCATTGAGAACGAAAAGGAACCTTGTGTGTTCAAGAAGTTTAGTGGGAGCTCAATCGTGTTTCTAATCTTATATGTGGATGACGTATTACTGATTGGGAATGACATTCCAAGGCTTGAAGCTGTCAAGGACTCATTGAAAAATAGTTTTTCAATGAAGGACTTGGGAGAAGCAGCTTACATTTTGGGAATCAAGATCTATAGAGATAGATCAAGGAGGCTTATTGGATTAAGCCAGGGTACGTATATTGACAAGGTGTTGAAAAGGATCAACATGCATGAGGCTAAGAAAGGGTTCTTGCCTGCGTCACATGGCATTCATCTAAGCAAGACTCAGGGTCCATCGACCCCTGATGAGAAAAGACGCATGGATAAGATTCCGTATGCTTCGGCCATCGGGTCTATCATGTATGCTATGGTATGTACTCGTCCAGATGTTTCCTATGCTCTAAGTGCTACGAGCAGATACCAGGCTAATCCAGGCGAGAGCCACTGGACAGTAGTTAAGAGCATCCTAAAGTACCTGAGAAGGACTAATGATATGTTCCTAGTTTATGGAGGTGAGTATGAGCTCGTTGTAAAGGGTTACACCGATGCTAGTTTCCAAACCGACATGGGTGACTTTAATTCGCAATCTGGTTATGTGTTCATTCTGAACGGAGGTGCACTGAGCTGGAAGAGTTCCAAGCAAGAGACGCTAGCTGATTCTACAACAGAGGCCGAGTACCTTGCAGCTTCTGAAGCTTAAAAGGAATGTGTTTGGATAAAGGATTTCATTACCCTACTTGGTGTGGTTCCAGACTCGGAAAAACCGTTGGACCTCTATTGTGATAATAGTGGTGCCATCGCACAGGCCAGGGAGCCAAGGAATCACCAGAAATCCAAGCACATAGAAAGGTGTTACAATCTCATACGACAATTCGTAGGTGATAGTAATATAAATGTATGCAAAGTACACATGGATGCAAACGTTGCTGATCCTTTGACGAAGCCTCTCCCGATGCCGAAGCATGAGGCGCACGTAAGAGCCATGGGCCTTAGATGCCTAACCGATTGACTCTAGTGCAAGTGGGACACTGTTGGAGATATGCCCTAGAGGCAATCATGTTATGATGTTATCTCCTTATGTATTCATGAGTTAATTGTATTGTCCTTGAACATCATCACTGATATTTATCAATAAGTATGTGACTTGTTTGTGAGACTATATATTCTATGATGATTGTTCTAATGGTCCCTAGTTGATAAGGTTATGTTGACACATACCCTTGACTAGTATATGATTTGGTTGATGACTATGTTTCACAAGTCATGATCATGGAGATGCTACCGATAGTATGGACTTAGTGATGGGATCACTGAGTTGGACAAAGACCAACTTTGAGACGCAACAAGATACTGTCATCTGTTAGTCTCAATATAATGTATATGCCATGTCCTAGACCTGAGGTCCTCGCATGTTCTCGGGATGAGGAATGACTCACTTAGGGATCGTCAAACACTACACCGTAACTGGGTAGTTATAAAGGTAGCTTACGGGTGAGTCATGATACATGCCACGAGACATGGTTGATCAAGATGGCATTTGCCCCTCCACCATGGAGAGATATTCTCTGGGCCCTCTCGAGTGATAAGGTTTAGAAAGCATGGCCATGCGACATGGGTTAAGTGTTAACCCAGTTCAGGAATCTGTATCACGGTTTTGAGAAGAGAGTGGTCAAGCTATCACAAGGGTGACAAGTACTCGCCTTGAGCTTGAAAACATATATCGTGAGGTAAAAGGAATGTTGCATATGAAACTTTGTAATGGTTCGTCTTATGACTTTACGCATCTATGGGAGCCGACATGTTCTGCTAGGAACCGCTACCGACTATCGAACCGGATGTGATCCGGGACGTGTCCATGTGTACGTGAACCTATAGGGTCGCGCGCTTAAGGGGAAAGGAGCCCATTCGGATCACATGGATGGAGGGTCCGGATTGCCTCAAGGGTTGGGGCTATTCCACAGGCGCCTATATAAGGGCTAGGGCGAACCCCAAAGCGGTACAGGTTACAACACAACCCCAGCCGCCACTCCACCTCCAGGCCGAGCCGCCGGACCTAGAAGTCCGCCGCCCGGCTCTCCTCCTTGTACGTGCGCATCCGTTGGAGGCGCCGCACCTACAGCGCCTGGACGAATTGTTCGCGGGATCGGATCGCGGCACTCCGTTCGCGGGATCGATACGAGAGATCGGTTCGAGGGATTCAAGGAGCAACCGCCGACGCGCATCGCCAACTCTCCTTCCGCTGTCGTGAGTGCGCGTCTAGTGGTAAACCCTAATCACGTAGTTCATCCCCAGTAGCAATGTTCTTGGTTGTGCGCGGTAGAAATTTTTATTTGGCGCTAGCATACCGTACCGCGTGCCCCAACACATTTTTTTACATGGTCTTACTAGACATATAGCTAGGCACTCCTAAGTTTTGGGCATTTTGGAAATTCAAATAATTTGAATTTAAAAACAATTAGGGGTTTATTTAATTTCCAAAGCCCTATTTGGATTTTTGTAAAATTCCATGTGCATGAAGTGGGTCCCACAACACATGGAACATGGTCATGCACATTTTCAGATATTTTACGAACTCTCAAATGGATTTTTGGAACAAATTTTTATCTGGCTATTTTGAATTAATTTCTCAGGGCTTTCTGCTTCTCCATTTTTTGAATTTCTTTTAAATTTTTGCATGATGCAAAGGGGAACTCAAACCCTAGGATTTACCTAAGTTGGGGTTGTGACCTAGTCAGTCGGGACCCGGGGTTATCTTATGCAAGTCCCGCTACAACATAGTCATATGGAGAGCCGAGAACCGTACCCACTTGTCTAAGCAGACAAGGCCAAGCACCGAACGTTCTCGGAAAGCATCGAATGTGAGGGGCATCCAATCCAGGCTGGATGATCAACTGAGATGGGTCCTCATCGTCCGCACACAAGTCTAAATGATATGGGTGGTGAACTCCCATACTCATAGACAAGTCGCCTCAACCATACTATCGACTATATTATAACACTTACATAGACTTACTCCGGCCCGATCACTTAGTCGGGGTCTAGGGCGGGCTCGATCATATAACAAAGTGTGCACGTGACAGAGTCAAGAGCAGTCGCATCACGATGCCGAAAGCTGCGCACATCTAAGGGCCACTTGGTGTATAAAAGACCGCCAGCCAGATCACAACTAAGGTCTCAAAAACCCATACTAAGACATGCATGTTATAAACATACACGCAACACACATGTCTAGTATGAACAGCAGGTATCATTGCAATTCTCTACAATGTTTACAACTTTATTGATAACTCTTACAGAGTGCACACAGAGATCACGAGACCGTGATCCAACATTAAAACAAGCATGCGGAAGAAAAGTAGGTCTGAGTACAGACAAGTTTAACAAATGGCTTAAGAAGCCTTATTTAAACATAAGCCCTCCACGAGGGAACCAGTCTGCTGACTGGGACTACACTAGATTGGTCTTGGTCTTGGTCTTTATTTGTCGAGCTCCACGTAGAAGCCACCTTCGGGATCGGTGGGTTCATCTAAAACATAAATTAAGCAAACGTGATTACAAAGTCGTACTCAGCAAGACTTACGGAGGAGCTATACTACTCATGCACATGTATCAAGGCAAAGGGAGGTGGGGTTCAAATGCAGAAGTGCCAGCTTTGACATGGCTAGCCCTGAACTATGAATACCAGACTTGAGGTAAGAAGCCCACTCGAGTCCACTACATATTTCCAACCAATTACACCACTATGGTGCCTCTCTCGACTTCCCCACGAGAAAGCACGCCATAGCACTCACGCTTATCTTGGTGTATTTTAGAAGTATCCAGTTCAAGTTGTCTAATAATCAAGCTAAGCTTTCCAAGTAGTCCATAACCGCGGACACGACTATTCGAATATTTTGTTAACGCTGCAAGGGTGTACTACTTTCACACACATGATCATCAGTTACCGCCTTTGTACTCGACACCATTCAAGGGGTGCCGGCGAGGATGCTCACCACAACTGTTACCTCATAGACGATCTAGTCCATGAAAGCCGCCTACCTGGGTTGGTTTCCACAATCGTGAACCCGGCCGGTTTACCGAAGTGGACCCAGACGATGTGTGCGTGGTGCGAAAGCCGGTCTCGGATGAGCCGTTCTCTCACTTGGCTACAAGGCCACAAGCTTACCAGAAATCCAAACTACTGCAAATCTGGACATCGAAGGGGATGAGTTAGTAAGTCGAGAGGGGCCAGTGAGCCCAATGTGCGGTTGCACTCTTCTTCTTGGAGCACCACATAAGAACTCAGACTTAAGGCGGTGTTCAACGAGACAACCCACTGTGTACTCCTACACAACCTCTCATCGTTCACCTTGTATTAGGGGGGATTCACCGACACAGGTTCACCTTCATCAACACCATGTTCACTACCATCCTGACTCACAGTTCAACAATAACAACATTTTATACTCTAAGCATGCAATAAGCTGTAACATTAGCAGGGGCCGCATGATCACAATCAACTCCTATGTCAGCTAGGATTTTGGTTTTCTTACTACTGTGACAAGATGATAGGTCATGCAAAGGATATGGGTTCAACTATGCAGTAGAAACGATACAAGGTGATCATCCTATTCATGCATAAGCGAGACGGAGAGGGAATTGGGTTTTTATCAACATGATCAAAGGGGGGGTTGCTTGCCTTGCTGACGAGGTTCATTATCGGGGTCTTCAACGAAGGGGGTGGCCTCCGGTTCCGGTTCCACTTCTATTAGCAACATGAAAATCATAGGATCAACATAATGTACAATGCACAATCGCATGAATAAGAATGCAATGGTGATGTTCATGGTTGCAATGTGGGTACAATTCCATTTAAAAGAAGTGGAATGCAAAGTCAATTTCAAATTCACTCCAAATTTGAATTCAAATTAAATCCATATTGACAAATGCTACTGTTCACCCAATTTACATTGGTCAAACGTGAAAATAGAGTCCATATTCACAATCCTTGTATTTTCCTGATAATTTTAGACATATTATATGCCCAATTTGGAGTTAAAATGAATTTAATATGAATTTCCAAAGTTTTTAGCCTTTTCTTCCCTTTTCTGAACTAAATAAATCCTTTATTGATTTACTGCGTCACTGTGACGTCAGTGTGACGTACCGGGGGCTGCTCACGTGTGGGTCCGGCTTGTCAGTGGCTGGGGGTTAGTCTAGCTTCTGTTTAAAAATTAACCCCGGTTTAATTAAGGCCTGGGTTCACTGGTTAGTGGCCTAGGGGGTGATTAGCGTGGGGATTAGGAGGGGGTTAAGGCTAGGTCGTCGCCGTCGACCTCTTTGCTCGCCGAAGCACCGCCGGGGTTGCTGTACAGGGCACGTGGAGGGGCGTTGGAGGCACGGGCGGGTAGCAAGCGACCGTGCGCAACTGCTAGGGCTAGCTCGGGTTCGCGGGGAGGTCTCGGAGCACATCTACGACGGCGACGCGACGGTTGGAGCTTTGGTCCTCGATGAACTCATAGATTTACAGCTCGAGAGGAGGCACGGAAAGGTGCAGGAGCACCGTGAGCTCACGGGGATCTCGTAGAACGGCTCAGCGGGGCTGGGGAGGTTCTGGGCGCCGAGGGATTGCTCGCCGGAGAGGAAGACGACCGGCGGCGAAGTCTTGATGCTGTCGTTGTCCTGGTTGGCTCCCGGTCCAAATTGGGACCGCAGATCGAAGGTGTCGACGCCGGGGATCCTCCTGGACAAGATTGCAAGGCCGGGGGGGAGGGGTCTCGCTGGCCACGGCGGCGCACGGACGTGCCTGCTAGGGTTTCGGGAGCGCGCGAATTGCTCGTTGGGAAGGAAGGAGGAGGGCCAGCGGGAGGGGGAAAGTGTGCGGGGGGGGGGGGGGGAGCTTCTCCTAACGTCTACGCAGCGAGAAGGAGGCAAGGCGTGGCTGGGGAAGTTGCCACCGCGACAGCCGTGGCATGCCGGGCACGCAGCACCGTGCCTGGCTGCCTAGGGAAGACGACAGACGGCTCGGGTGGGCTGGGCCAGGCCAGAGGTAAGTGGGCCTTCGCCCTAGGCGCCAGGTAACTCTCCCCTATTTTGTTTCTTATTTCTTTTTCTGCAATTTTGTTTTGGCTCTTCTAAAAATAGCTAGCCATTTTCTAAAATGCTCTAACTTTTTATATGGCCTCACAATATAATTAGCTAGCCACATATAAAGTTTGAACATTTTTAAAATTCAAATTATTTGAACTTTAATTCAAATAGGGGTTTAAATTAATTCCAAGCTTCTGTTTTGAATTTTTGAAAATTCCTTGAGCATGGGAATGCTACCACATCACTTTATATGTGATCACACTCATTTATGTGAGTTTTCAAAAATCAAACAAGAATTTTTGGAGCAACTTTATTTCTGGCCAATTGAATTAATTCATCTGGGGGGGTTCCTTCTCCCATTTCCATTTGAATTTTGATTTCTTGGGATGAATGCAAGTTGTGACTTGATCCTAGCACATACCTAACAGAGGATTCTGACATTGAATTGGTGTGCCCAATTGAACCGTACTGTGTTAAGTAGTAAAATAACTAAAACTTGACTATTAGGTAGTATTTGAGGACAAAATTGGCTTTCTGCAAAACTAAACCATAAGCCTTCCACATATATACCTTGCATGTAGATAGTAGGTCTGTTATGTACATCCTTTTCCATGTGACTTGTCGTACATTCCAATGTACCGACCCGTGTTTGGGCTGTAACCTTCATGTTGCAGGTTATTCTGACGATCAGTGAGGTAATGTTAGGGTTGCGGGTCTTCACTCAGCATGTTCGTCTCATGGATGTTGACGGGACTCCTCGTAAGTTTCTTTTGCTTCCGCTACTTTTATATTGAATAAGCTAGCCTTGAGTTACGCAACTTGTTATTTATGTTATTCTGTATCATACGATGTAATAATGATGCACTTGTACTTTGATATTCATCTATGATATTTTGTGTGCTAGCGAGTTCGATCCAGGGACAAGCACTTGATCACAGAGATTCCAATTCTAAGTGAATTGGGTCGTTATAGATGGTATCAGAGAAGTGTGTTGACTGTAGGACGTGACCCTAGAAAATGGAGTAGAAAGACCAAATGAATAAAAATCTTACTTTGCACCACTCTGTCTCGTATTTACTTGTCTTCTCTATCTCATACTCATACCTGTTCTAATCTTGTCTTTCCTCTCTTGACTATAGATGACTACCTTGTCTTACCGCTCCATGGCGTTTGGACCTGAGCTCAAGGGAATTTGCCATCACCTGAACATCTACGCGCCAGTGTTTGAGATGAAGCCAGTGGAGAAAAGTGGAGCTGATTCTTATTGGGAGGCTGAAGTTTTTATGCTTGGAAGCATGGCTCATGAAGAAAGGGAGATCGTGGAGACGTTTGAAGTGCATGCTCCTAACAAGGAGCAGTGTTTGCGTATAGCTGCTCACATGGCTCTTGTGCGCCTCGTGGAACTATATGCCGACAAGATGAAGGGTATAGTGTACTACAAGATGACTCGGATTCTTCCATCTGGAATCATATGGACGAAGAAGTTCAAGTTTGTGCCTGGGACCATTTGGCCAGGTACTCTCACCTATTTCATCCAGAGCCTGGAGAAGCACATCCTCAACTTGGAGCGCAGCACCTAGTCAGATCTCTACACCATCACCGAGCTTCAGCAGAAGAACAACAAACTCAAGAGGGACAACAACAAGCTGAAGACTGAGAAGAGGGAGATGCAAGAAGAAATCGAGAAGCTGAAGGAGAAGCTGAAGGCACAAGGTGTGGAAGTGAAGGAAGAGGAACCAAAAGTTGAAACTTCAGGAGAAGAAAATAAACCCAGTCCTAAGAGGCGCAATCGTATTAGTGGACGCGAGTAACGTATGCTATTTAGTCCAAACGCTGTTCGGAACTACTTTACCAACAATTAGTTTTGAGTTGTCGTCGTCGTTCTCGTCGTGTTAGTGTATTGACCATGTCGACTTATTTGGTGTGGCAATACAAGGTTGATTGAGATAATATTGTTTTATGTCATGATTGTAATGAGGATCTTATACTAGTTATGCAATCTTTATTTGAGACTATATGGTGTGATTGTATTTCGCTTATTGATATACGTGCTTTTGCTTGATGATATTGATGATTGATGATTGGTGATAATTGTATGATGATTGTGTGATGTGTTATGCTGTATATGTATATGTTATTCCATGATCATTATGCATATGGGTAGGAGTATATTTCCCTAGCTACATTATGTCTAAAACCTATCGATTCTTGCCCAACAGATGCCGCCGAGACGTGACCCTACGGGCAATGGAAACAACAACAATGAGATGCCAAATTACATGCAGCATTTGCTCCAAGGACAGGCCCAGTTGATCCAGTTTCTCACTCAAAACATGGGCAACAACAGCAACAATCCACCACCACCACCACCCCCGCCTGTGGACACGCTTGCTAGGTTCTTGAGTTTGAATCCTTAGAGGTTCTCCAGCACCCCTGAACCTATTGTGGATGATGATTGGCTTCGCTCAGTGAGCAGGAACTTGGAGACTGTTGGTTGCACTGGGGCTGATTGAGTGAGGTTTGCCTCACACTTGTTGGAGGGTCCTGCCGCAGCATGGTGGGACAACTATTTGGTGACTTACCCAATTGACGCCATCACCTGGGCGCAGTTTCAGGCTTCTTTCCGCGCCGCACATGTGTCTACAGGCGCCATGAGCTTGAAGAAGAAGGAATTCCGCAGTTTGCGCCAGGGAGGACGCACAGTGGCTGAGTATGTGGAGGAGTTTAACAAGCTTGCACGCTATGCTCCAAATGATGTCAACAATGATGCAACCAGGCAGGAGAAGTTCGTGGAGGGTCTTAATGATGAGCTGGGTGTTCAGTTGACTGCGGCCACCTTTGAAAATTACCAGCAACTTGTTGATAAGGCTATTGTGCTAGAGGGGAAGCATCAGGCTATGGAGTTTCGCAATAGGAAGTACAACAACAATGGCAAGTACAACTCAGGACCACAACAGAAGCAACACACTTCCTATAATGGGAATGTAGGACATAATCATGGGCATAACCATCATGGAGGAAATGGGCAGCATCACCATGGTGGCAATGGACACAATCATAATGGGGGTAATGGCCACAACCATAATGGCCACAACAACCACAATGGGCACAAGAATGGTAATGGCAATGGGAAATGAAATGGCAATGGATGCAATAATGGTCAGAACCGCCACATTGTGCGTGCGCCAAGAGACTTGAGTCAAGTGCAGTGCTTCAAGTGCAAGAACATGGGACACTATGAAACAGATTGCCCGGAGTTGAAGAATACTGGAGTGGTCAAGCCCAATCCTTTCAACAAGGGGCATGTGAACCATGTCAATGTGGAGGAGGTCTATGATGAGCCTGATGCAGTGATTGGTAAGTTCCTTATCAATTCAGTACCCGCACTTGTTCTTTTTGATTCTGGTGCATCGCATTCTTTCATATCGAGGGTATTTTTGGATAAGCATGAGATACCTACTGTAGTTCATAAGTCATCCATTCTTATAATTTCCCCGGCGGCGGAGATGTCAGCTAGTTTGGGATGCTATCAGTTGACTTTAGCCATAGGGCAGCATGAGTTTCCTACGGATTTGATTATATTGAAGTCACAAGGTTTGGATATTATATTGGGCATGGATTGGTTAGCCAAGTATCAAGGTATTATTGATTGTGCCAGTCATTCTATCACTCTTCGTACACCAGCTGGGTTAAAAATCAGATATGTATCAAAGTATAGGCACACGCACGCTTAGGTGAATTCTCTTAAGGGGGTAGCCTTGATGATATGCGTGTTGTGAGGGATTATCCGGATGTGTTTCCAGAGGAGTTGCCAGGTATGCCACCGGATAGCGAGATTGAGTTCCTTATTGATCTAATACCAGGCACTGGGCCTATTGCTAAGAGACCATATAAGATGCCAGTTAATGAGCTTGCAGAACTAAAGGAGCAGATTAGAGAGTTGCAGGAAAAGGGATTCATTCTCCCAAGTTCATCACCTTGGGGAGCTCCAGTGTTGTTTGTTGATAAGAAAGAAGGGAGCTTGAGGATGTGTGTTGATTACCGTTGTCTGAATGATGTTGCTACCAAGAATAAGTATCCTCTACCTGTCATTAATGATCTATTTGACCAGTTGGAGGGAGCTTGTGTATTCTCTAAGATTTATCTTCGTTCTGGTTATCATCAATTGAAGATTCGGGAGAAGGATATTTCGAAGAGCTTTTACTACAGGGTATGGATTGTATGAGTATACTGTTATGTCATTTGGATTGAATAATGCTCCTGCATACTTCATGAATATGGTGAACTAGGTGTTTACGGAGTTCTTGGATAAATTCGTGGTGGTATTCATTGATGATATATTGGTGTATTCCAAGAATGAGCAAGAGCATGAGGCACATTTGCGTTTAGTATTGGAGAAGCTCAGGGAGAACAAGTTGTATGCCAAGTTCAGAAAATGTGAGTTTTGGTTGAAGGAGGTAGGATTCCTCGGACATGTTGTGTCAGGCGATGGAGTAGTTGTGGATCCATCCAAGGTTTCGACAGTTACGGAATGGGAGGCACCCAAGTCAGTTGGAGATATTCGCAGTTTCTTGGGTCTTGCAGGATATTATAGGAGGTTCATTGAGATTTTCTCTGGGATTACTAAACCAATAACTGAGCTGTTGAAGAAGGAGAACAAGTTTGATTAGAGTGATGATTGTGAAACCAACTTCCAGGAGTTGAAGAAACGGTTAGTAACTGCACCAGTTCTATGTTTGCCTAATATACATAAGGATTTCCAAGTATATTGTGATGCATCTCGTCGAGGACTTGGTTGTGTTTTGATGCAAGGAGGTAAAGTTGTTTCTTATGCTTTGCGTGAGCTTAAGAACCATGAGCAGAACTATCCTACGCATGATTTGGAGTTAGCTGCAGTTGTTCATGCATTGAAAACATGGAGGCACTATCTTATCGGAAATCGTTGTGATATATTTACTGATCATAAGACTTTGAAGTATATTTTCACCCAGAGGGAGTCGAATCTCAAGAAGAGTAGATGGTTGGAGCTTATTAAGGACTATGATTTGAATGTGATGTACCATCCTGGTAAAGCTAATGTTGTTGCTAATGCGTTGAGCTGTAAGAGCCATGTCAATGTTGCTAATGCTGAAGCTATGCCACTCGAGTTATGTGAGTAGTTCAAGAAACTCAGATTGGAGATTGTTCCTAAGGGATTTACGGAAGCATTGGAGGTGAAGCCAAACTTGTTAGAGAGAGCTATTTGGTCAAAGAAGCCCAGAAGGGTGATGCAGAGATTGATGAGATAAAGGGGAATATGAGCAAGGGAAAGGCCGAAGGTTTCCATGAGGATGAGCATGGAGCTATTTGGTTTGAGAAGCGTATTTGTATTCCGCAAGATGCGGATATTAGGAAGTTGATATTTCATGAGGCACATGACTCACCTTATTCTATTCAGCCCGGGAATACCAAGATGTACTTGGATTTGAGGGAGAGATTTTGGTGGCCATGTATGAAGCGTGAGATAGCTAAGTATATTGCACTGTGTGATGTTTTCCAGAGAGTCAAAGTAGAACACTAGAAGCCAGCAGGATTATTGCAACCTTTGCCGATACCCGAGTGGAAGTGGGCTCACATAGGCATGGACTTCATTACTGGTCTCCCAGGACTCGTTCAGGATATGATTCTATTTGGGTGGTCATTGATCGTTTCACTAAGGTTGCTCACTTCATCCCGGTGAAGACAACTTATACAAGTGCCAAGCTAGCCAAGATTTATATGTCCAGGATTGTCTTCCTGCATGGAGTTCCAAGCAAAGTAGTGTCTGGTCGAGGTACTCAGTCACATCCAAGTTTTGGCGTCAGTTGCATGAGACCTTGGGCACTAGACTGGAGTTCAGTACAACTTTTCATCCACAGACAGATGGGCAGACAAAGAGGGTGAATCAGATCCTAGAGGATATGTTGAGAGCTTGTGCGTTGGACTATGGGTCTAGTTGGGATGATAATTTACCATATGCTGAGTTCTCATTCAACAACAGTTATCAGGCCAGTATTTAGATGGAACCATTTGAGTTACTTTATGGAAGAAAGTGGAGAACAGCGTTTGATGTGGGATGAGGTAGGAGAATGTCAGATGTTTGGACCAGACCTGAACAAAGATGTTGAGGAGAAAGTCAAGTTGATCCGTGATAGACTGAAGATAGCACAGTCCAGGCAGAAGAGTTATGCTGATGCTAAGAGTAAGGATGTGACCTATGAAATTGGAGACCGTGCGTATCTCAGAGTTTCACCGATTCGTGGAATCAAGAGGTTTGGGATCAAAGAAAAGTTAGCACCGCGTTTTGTGGGGCCTTATAAGATCTTGGAGTGCAGAGGAGAAGTAGCTTATCAGTTGGAGATGCCAGAAGCTTTGTCAGGAGTTCATGATGTGTTTCACGTATCCTAGCTGAAGAAGTGTCACACTGAGATGGCAGATGTTGTTCTGAGAGACACCGTGCCGCTTGATGCAATTCAGTTGGAGAGTTACTTGACTTATGAGGAGAAGCCTGTGAAGATTCTGGATACTGCAGAGAGAGTTACCTGCACCAAGACAATTAGGCTATGAAAAGTCCAATGGGATCATCACACTGAGGAAGAAGCTACTTGGGAGCGAGAAGAAGACCTGAAGCAGGATCATCCGCACCTATTTGCTGACCATCCCGAATGTAACAACCCATATGCAATTTCCAGAAACATCATGTAATTTTGCTTTGTTTGATGACCTTGTAACTTCACATGGTGCTAGATCATATCATTTCATGTGGTGATTTAATTTTGGATTGGGATTGGAGCCCATTTGAATTGCTTTCAAATTCATCCAAGTTGGCTCAAGAAAGATGTTGGGGGATATTTCCCATTTGCAATTGTGCTCCCCTTGACCCCAAACTTGGCATAGCCAATTCATTTGCAAGTCCAAGGGCTTTGAAAACTCTACTCCATTTTTGCAACCTCCAAAAATGTGGGCCATAGTTCAATGTGATTTGAATTTAAAAAATGGCCCCACATTTTTGTTGCTCCAAAATTGTTCAAACCAATTTTGCAAATTGAGTAATATTGCAAGGAATATTTTGCATATTTTTGTGTAATTTAATTCCTTGGGTTCATTTCTGACAAACTCCTTAAGCAGTCTTGTTTATTTTTAAATGGAAAAGTGCAGCCGGGGGGGGGGTTCCCTTCTCTTTTCTTCTCCAGTGCAGCCCGACCCAGCTGGGCCTCTTCCCTCCTTGCTGGGCTCTAGCCCGCGCGGCGAACCGGTACGCTAGGGAGGACCTCCACCGTTGGATAGATCCAACGGCTCGGGCAGCTCACCTTTACATCGTGGCCGGAGGGGACCTCGCCGTCCCCACTCACACCGGCTGCCACGGTGGCAGTCCCGGCGTCGACGTGGCCGACAGAGGGCCCTTATATAGCAAGGGCTCCGGGAACCCTAGCTTGCTCCGTTCCCCCTCTCAATTCGCCCCGCCGCCGCCTCCTGCGAGCTGCTCGACCTCCCCGGTTCCGCCTACAGCCGCAACTCTGGTGAGCGATTACACCGTCGCCTCGCCGTGCCGGTGAGCGTGCGCTCGCAACCGCCATCCAGGAGCTCACCTGCGTCTCTTCCCCGCGCAGATGGCGAATTGAAGGCCCGAGCTTCCCGTGCGACGTCGTCTTCCGCTTCTACGTCGTCTTCTTCCCCGACGTCGGTAGGTCGTCGTCTTCCTCCGCCTCGGCTCGCTTCCCCATCTCCGTCAGACCCGCGGTGAGTAGTCGCGCTCCTCCCTCTTTTCGTGCCGCGTAGAGCCGTGTAGTCCCTGTAGGTGCTTCTGTCTCCGCCGTAGGTCGTCGCCGCCATGTAGCCCGTGGTCGCCGTGACCATGGAGTGCCTCAGACGTGTCGTGCGTGCCCTGGTAGTGCTCTGGCCACGCATATGGCCTCAAAGGATGACCCTTGCGCTGTTGATGGCCACGACCTCGCCCGCGTCTGAACCCCGATGTCGTAGCAGTGGCGCTTCCAATTTCAGTCAAGTGTGGCGTCGTCGTCGAAGAGCTAGGGCCCCGGATCTGGGTGCCGGCATATAGCTGGAAGTCCCAGCTGCGCTTTGGGCACCGCGGCTTGGACGCCGGTGCCCCGTAGGCAACGCTAGCGTCATCGGAAGTGTGCTGCGCCACCGTGCGTCAGTTTCGTCAGAGTATGGAACCACCACGCGCCGTTGTCTTCAGGTGACCGTGGCCTCGCCTCCGGTGAGCCTAGGCTAGGTACAGGGGCATCCTCGTGGAGAGGGATGTCCCCTCTTTGCATTCAGTATCTTGAGTGGGCCGGCAGCGCCTCGATGTCGAGGAGAGCCTCGCCGTGCTCCCTCTGCTCCGGTGTGCATCAGTGTTCGGGGCTCGTCAGTGTTTGACATTCAGAAGGAGAGGGAGATGGATCTATAGTACTGGGCCTTCGTTTCTGTTCAAAGCAGCAGCGTAGCGCAGTGGTGCATGCCCAGCGCGAGGAGGCAGAGGTCGCGGGCTCGATTCCCTCCGGGGACTTTTCCCCTTTTGTTTTTGTTCGTTTTTCAAGCAAGCACTTGGGCTTGGCCCAAGTGACCTCTGCCACCTTGGGCTACCAGGCGGGGCTGAGGTAGGGAGGAGGAGGATGTGGCACCCCGGCTGAGAGGACCGGAACGCCCCGTGCTCCAGCCCAGAGATCAAGTCTTCTGGAACACAACACTGCTTAATATAGAACTGAACAGCTTTTTATTACCAACTATAGGGGTACACGAGGTCTATTACAATCCTAGCGGAGGCACACCTTGCTCCTCAGGCTAGCCTCAGCTCGACACCAAGCAGTAGCATAACTCTATAGCAGCGGGATATAACTCGGCAACGGAACAACAACGGTGGTGATGAAATCCACTCCACACACTACAAGAAATATGCTAACTTGTGACCCTACATATTGGTCACTGAAAGGTCACTGTTCTTCATTTGTGACCTTTTTGTGACCAAAATTAGTTGGTCAAAAGCTGAGGGTCTCAAAGCGGACACTTTGACCTTTTTTCTGAAATGGTCATAGATGATTGTGACCAAACCAAAGGTCGTAGATGTTGTGACCAATTGGTTTGGTCGTTAGGTTTTGGCCCAGGCCACGTCGGGTACAATGTGGCAAGCTGACGTGGCAAATTTTGTGACCAAATGGAATGGTCTTAGATCAAAATCAGCCCGTGTCAGAACCCCAACTAGGGTAAGTGCTAGGGTTGTTTGATCCCTTTGCATCAGGTAAAAATTCAAATGAAATCCAAAAATGGGGAAAAGAAAAGCCCTGAGAATTTAATTCAAATGGCCAGATAAAAATCTTTTTCCAAAAATCATTTGAATAATTGGAAAATTCCCATAAATGATGCTGATCATTTTAATAGTGGTTTGGGTATTTTCCCATGCCCATGGAATATTCAATAATTCAAACAGTGCCTTGGAAAATTAAAAGAATCCTATTTGATTTGAAATTCAAATAAGTTGAATTTCAAAAATGCCCAAATCCTAAATGTGACTTGCTACTGGTCACCTAGGAATTAGAAAAATGTTTGGGCATTTTACAAAATTGCCTAGCTATTTATTTCTAGGCACAACAGAAATACAGAAATTTAAAAATAAAAAGAAAATGGAAAAGAAGCTTACCAGGAAACCGGCCCAACTCGGGGAGGTGGCCCAGCCCAGGGGCACCACCGTCTTCTTCCCCGAGCCAGGCAGGAGGGCACCTACGTGGCGGGCATGCCGCCGTCGGCAGCCCATCCACGGCGCCCCTGTCCTTATCCCCTCGCCGTGGAGGCCCCGTGCAGCACCCCTTCCTTTCCCCTCCTCTGGCTCGCTCTCCCGTTCTCCCCCTCGCCGTTTCTCCGCCACCCGTAGCTCGCCGCCGGCCGCCGCTGTGCGCCCGCGTGGCCACCGTGCCTCCTTCGTGCCGCCGTGTTGTCCAGAGGACTCCCCAGGGACGACTACTTCGACCAGAAGCATCAATTCGAGCCCAGCAGCCCCAAGGCCGTCGACGCCAGTGCATCCGGGGTGAGCCCCTCATTGTTTTCCCCCTTCTCCCGCTCTCCCCCGTGCCCCGTGACCGTTTTTCCTCTTCAGCAGTCACCGGCCGCCGCTGGAGCTCCTCCCCGCCATGGACTCCGGCGTCCCCGAGAACCCTGCGTAGCCGTGCTAGGTGCGGACGAGCGGGGGCTACCTTCTGGTAGCTTCCCCACGCGCTCTTGTGGCCGGAGAGGCCTTGACCAGTGGGCGCCGCCGTGGAGTATGGTCGCCGCCGACCAACTCCGGTAGGCCCACGTGGCCACACTAACTAGGGGGCTAATCCCCCTCCTAATTGACCCCATGGGTCAATGACAGGTGGGACCAGCCCCCCTAAATCAATTTTAAACTTATTAAACAGAGGGGATTAACCCCCTAGACACTTACAGGTGGGCCCCTGTTGTCAGCCCCCTGTGACATCACCCCCACATCAGCATGACGCAATAAAACATTTTCCAGAGAATTAAAATAATCCAGAAAAATCCAGAAAATCATTTAAACTTTGGAAATTCATAACTAATTCATATTAACTCAAAATTTAATAAATAATATATGAAAAATTATCAGAAAAATGTAAGGATTAATAATATGCACTTTGTTTCTATGTTTGACCATTTTAAAATGGGTGAACAGTAGCAAACATGCATATGGAGTTCTTTTGAATTCAAATTTGGATTGAATTTGCAAATGATTTTGCAATCCACTTCTTTTAAATGGAATTGTACCCACATTGCAACCATGAACATCACCATTGCAATCTTATTCATGTGCTTGTGCATTGTAATTTATTTTGATCCTATGATTGTCATGTTGCTAATAGAAGTGGAACCAGAACCGGAGGCCACCCCCTTCGTTGAAGACCCCCGATACTGAACCTCGTCATCAAGGCAAGCAAACCCCATTGATCATGTCTATAAAATCCTATTTTCCCTCTCAGTCTCGCTTATGCATGTTTAGGAGATCACCGAGACACGTTCTTTCGCATAGTTGAACCCATTCCGATGCATGACCTATCATTTTGTCACCGTATTAAGCAAACCACAATCCTAGCAGATTTAGGAGTTGAATGCTGAGCATGTGGCCCCTGCAACTGTTACTGCTTTTGCTGCTTAGTGATACAATGAGGATGTTATGTTTGTGAGTCGGGATGGAATGAACACAGTGGTACCGATGATAACGTGTTGGTGAATCCACCCTAAACAAAGGTGAACGATGAGAGGCTGTGTAGGAGTACACAGTGGGTTGTCTCGTTGAACACTGCCCTAGGCCCCGAGTTCCTGTTTTGTGATCCAAGACAAAGAGTATGACCACATGTAGGGTTTTATGGGAGCCCCGTTTGGCCTCTTTACGTACCCGATCCGGTCCAGGAGTCACACTAGATTCGGGCTTTCCATTTGATTTATGTATAGATATGTGGGTGGACCTGTGAGGCAGTGAAACCATCTGTCAAAGGTGGCGTCTCGGTCCCTTACATTATCTGAGTCCGTTTCGTGGAACCAGCCGGACTCTCGAGCGGTGACAAACTCAGGTAGTCGACTCCTGGATTAGAGAAGGTGATGTGAGGGTAGTGCCTTGGTTTCATCCACGTCCGACACCCGCTTGAAGGGTGAAAAGAACGAGGCGATAAGTGATGACACGCGTGTGAAGATGTACACCCCTGCAGGGTTAATGAACTATTCGAATAGCCGTGTCCGCGGTTATGGACTACTTGGAAACCTTTACTTGATCATAGACAACTTGAATGGATACTTATAAAACTCGCAAGATAAGCGTGAGTGCTATGGCGTGCCTCCTCGTGGGGAAGTCGAGGAAGTAACCATAGTGGTGTATTGATTGGAGACTTGGTAGTGGACTCGTGTACGCTTCTTACCTCAAGTCTGGTACCCGTAGTACAGGATTACCCAAGTCAAAGATGGCACTTCTGCATGTTGAAACCCCACCTCCTTTACCTTGATACTTGAGCATGAGTAGTGTAGTTCTGATCTAAGTCTTGCTGGGTAGGACTTTGTACTCACGTTTTCTTATTCTATGTTTTAGATGAGAACCCGGACCCCGATGGAGTCATCTTCGGGAAGCTCGACGTTGACCTTGGTAGTATAGTCCCAGACAGCAGTCTGGTCCCTCGTGGAAGGGCATGTATGTTTACAAGGCTTCTCTAAGCCATTTGTTAAACTTGTCTGTACTCAGACCTAATTTGCTTCCGTTGTATGATGTAATGTGATCACAAACATGTGATCTTTGTATGCTCTATGTGTATATCTATAAAGAGTACTTTGTAGAGTTATGTGATGATACCTGCTGTTCATACTAGGCATGTGTGCTGCGTGTATGGTTATAACATGCATGTCTTAGTATGGGTTTTCGAGACCTTAGTTGTGATCTGGCTGGCGGTCTTTTATACACCAAGTGGCCCTTAGATGTGCGCAGCTTGGGGCATCGTGATGCGATTGTTCGTGACTCTGTCACGTGCACACTTTGTTGTATGATCGAGCCCACCCTAGACCCGACTAAGTGATCGGGCTGGAGTAAGTATATGTAAGAGTTAGGATTCAATCGACAACATGGTTGAGGCGACTTGTCTATGAGTATGGAATTCACCACCCATAAGCATCTAGACTTGTGAGCGGACGATGAGGACCCATCTTAGATGATCATCCTGTCTGAATGGGATGCCTCTCACGTTCGATGCTTACCGAGAACGTTCTGTGCTTGGCCTTGTCTGCTTGGACAAGTGGGTACGGTTCTCGGCTCTCCATGTGATTGCATCGGGACTGGAATTACGTACGCTAACCCCGGGTCCCGACAGCCCGGTCCAATTTGGTGTCTATATGGGCCGAGCCCATTAATTCAGCCCATTTCTATATTCTTTTCCTGCCAATTCTGGTCGGCTACATGGGCCTGGGCCAATCACTACTAGGGAAATAACTATACATGGAAAGCTTATTAGTGGCGCATATAGAAAGCCATGCGCCACCATCTGTTAGGGGTGGTGCACTGGAAAATAATGCGCCACCCATAAGATCTTATGGGTGGCGCATTATTTTCCAGTGCGCCACCCCTAAGAGTGGGCCAGCCTAGATGATCTTATACGTGGCGCATCTAGCAATATGCGCCACCCCTAAGAACCTTATAGGTGGCGCATATACAGAATGCGCCACCCCTAAGAGCTTAGGTCCTTAGGGGTGGCGCATTGTAAATGCGCCACCCATAAGGTCCTTAGGGGTGGCGCATTTACCTAATGCGCCACCCATAAGAGCTTAGGGGTGGCGCATTTCACCAATACGCCACCACTAACTCTATATATGTGCCACTAAATTCCTAGAGCTTCCCTTATCTATTCCACCCCACCTACCACCTCTCATTCACTCCACACAATTCTCAAACTAGATCCACTCTTCTCACCCTAGATCTATTCGGTTTTCTCCTCCTCCCCACCTCATTTATTCCATTTATCCATCGATACTTGGCATTACATCTATTTTGTTTCATATTGAAGTAAGTGGACCTCCTCCCAAACTCTTTTGTTCCATTTATGACCCATATACTTGCCTTTATTAGCTTGGGGTTTGTTGTATATGTGAAGCTTGGGTTTGATGTATATGTGAAGCTTGTGGTGGTTTGATGTATATGTGAAGCTTATGGTGGTTTGATGTATATGTGTATCTTGAGTGGCAAATGTTTTGCCGAAATGTCGATTCATTTCCGTTTCGGCAAATTTCTAGCGCACTCTCTGCATGCTCCCATGCATTATTAGGGAAGGTCATGCCGAATTTTTCCGGCGATGACTGTGATATATAATTGTGTTGCTCTCTCCGTGCACGCAGGTGATCGACCATGGTCCGCGAGATGCTGAGCGATATCACCGTGGCTAGGTGGATGCAATGTGCGACAAACGACATGCTAAGGAATAATAGGTCGGATATAAGATGTCCGTGTTGGAGATGCAAACTGCAGTGCGTGACCGAGCCTGATTCCGGAATATTGCAAAGACACCTGAAGCGTAATGGTTTGATGGATGGCTACACACGATGGATAAGTGATGAAGCTGGTGAGGAGGAGGACGTCAATGGTGGGGCGCCAGTAAATGAGGAAGGGCAACCAGAAAACAGCGGCGGGCGAGATGACGAAGAGCATCCCGTACATGATCATGAAGAAGATGCCAAAGCGGATCATGCAGATCAAGATGCCGGACATGAAGATCAAGATGTCGGACATGATGATTCAAGCTGGGTGCGGGACCCTCATGTTCAAGAGCTTCTTGTCAAAGAGGCGTTGAACGCAAGAGGTGCAGCTAGAGAGAAATCCAAGATGGCGCAACTCGAGAAAGACGCGATTACGAAGTTGTACGAAGGATGCAACGACGGGGATACCCGCTTGAATGTAACACTTGGGGCTATGGAGATGAAGGAAAAACACAAATGGACCGACGAAAGCTTCAATGATAACATGACATTCTGGCACGATCGTCTTCCGAAGGGCAACACGTGCCCAACTAGTATCGCTGAGGCCAAGAAAGTGCTTTGCCCTCTCGATCTTCCACACGTTAAATACCACGTCTGCATAAATGATTGCATGATCTATCGGGGTGAGGATGAAGATAAAACCACATGTTCGGTGTGCAGTGTTAGTCGATACAAGAGAGGGAAGAAAGTTCCTAGAAAAGTGGTATGGTACTTTCCGATCACTCCTCGTCTGCAGAGGTATTTCGTAGATCCCAAGGAAGCAAAGCTCATGAACTGGCACGCGGATAGAAAGAAGATAAAAGAAGATGACCCGAACCCGGATCCGGAAAAGGAGGACATGCTGAGCCACCCTTCAGATGGTAGCCAATGGACTGCGTTGGGCGTCGAATACCCAGATTTTGGGAAAGAACCAAGGAACCTCAGGATTGGTGTGAGCGCCGATGGAGTCAATCCGTTTGGCAGCCAGAGCAGCACACACAGTACCTGTCCCGTGTTTGTATGCATATACAACCTTCCCCCTTGGAAGTGCATGAAGAAAAAGTACATAACAATGTGTATGCTAGTTCAAGGGCCGAAACAACCAGGTACAGACCTCAATCTATATCTGCAGCTGTTGAAAGAGGAGCTAGAAACGTTATGGAAAGACGGAGTCAATACGTGGGACGCCGCGACAAAAGAATATTTCCCAATGAAAGCCGCGGTGATCACGACGGTGCACGACTATCTCGGATACGGATATTTCTCAGGGCAGGTGGTCCAAGGATTCTGTGCATGCGTTAGGTGCATGGATAATACAACGTACCACTAGCTACCAAAAGATCCCGGATCTTCAAAAACCGTGTTCCAGGGGTCTCGGAGGTGGCTTCCCAAGAAACACGCGTGGAGAAAAAAGGGACATCTGTTCGATGGAAGCGAGGAGCTCCGAGCACCCCCAGCTCGAAGGAGCGGCAAAGAAATCGACAACTTGCTGAAAACTTGGAAAGAGTGCCCCGCGCCGGGAAAGAAAAAAAAGAAGACTCACCGTTGATGAGGGTATGGAAAGCGAGGTCTGTTTTCTGGGATTTGCAATACTGGAGTCTAGTCCGCAGTCCTCATAGCCTTGATCTAATGCATATCACAAAGAACGTGTGCGAGAGCTTGTTTGGCACGCTGCTCAACATGCCGGAGAAGACCAAGGACGGGCCAAAAGCAAGGAATGACTTGAAATTTATGGGCTTCAGGAGGGAACTTCACCCCCCTAGTGACGACGATGATGAGCCGGAGGAGGAAGAGGATACGGAAACGCAAAACTCTCGCAAACGAAAAAGGACGACCAAGAAGAAGACCGGTATTGATCACTGCCCCCCGGCATGCTTCACTCTGTGCGAGGAGGAGATCAAGCGGTTTATCCACTGCCTCATAGGAGTAAAATTTCCGAACGGCTACGCGGGGAAGATAAGCAGATACCTAGACAAGGCGAAGCAGCGTTTCAGCGGGATGAAATTGTCAGAACCTCAACTAGGGTAAGTGCTAGGTTTGTTTGTGCCCTTTGCATCATGCAAAAATTCAAATGAAATTCAAAAATGGGGAACAGAAAGCCCTGAGGAATTATTTGAAATGGCCAGATAAAAATATTTTTCCAAAAATCATTTGAATGCTTGGAAAATTCCTAGAAATGTTGCTGCTCATTTTAAAAGTGGTTTGGGATCAATCCCATGCACATGGAATTTTCTAATATTCAAACAGTGGCTTTGGAAATTAAAAGAAACCCTATTTGGTTTGAAATTCAAATTATTTGAATTTCAAAAATGCCCAAAAGTTATGAGTGGCTAACTACTTATAATTTAAGCCCACATAAAAGTTTTGGGTATTTTATAAAATGCTTTGCTATTTTTTTTCTAGAGCAAAACAGAATAACAGAAACAGGAGAGAAGAAGAAAAAGAAAAGGAAGAACACCCCTAGCTTTCAGCCCAACTAGTTCCCCCCCGGCCCACCTAGTCAAGCCCAGCCCACCCCATCCTGTCGTCTTCCTCCCCTCGCCCCTAAGCTGCTCGGTGTCGAGCAGGGGACGCGCCGACGCCACCGCGACGCATCCAGGCCACCTCGGGCCTTCTAGCAATGCCACGGAGACGCCCTAGCAGCCGTGCGTCCTTTCCCCCTCCTCTAGCCCGTTCTCCTCCTCTCCCATCGTCGTTTTGGCGCCAGCCCGAGGTCCACCGCAGAGCGCCGCCGTGAGCCCGCGCGGCCAGAGACGCCAACCGGCCGGGAAAAGCTGTCCAGGAGAAGCGCCGGTGTCGCCTTCGTATTCCAGCACTTGGAATCGAGCCTGGGAGCCCCGGAGCCAACGCCTTCGTCACCGTTCCTCTCCGGCCGCCGTGAAGTTCCGGCGTGAAATACGCCGCCGTCTCGCCTCCTCCGGCTTCCCCGAGTTCCTCTTCACACTCAGGGTGAGCAGCTCGTCGTTTTGCCCTACTCCCTTCTCCTCCCCGTGCCCTAGCCACTGATCTCACCAGAGCAGAGCCACGTCCGCCGCCTTTGTTGAAGCCGTCGTCGCTCCAGAGCACCCCGGCGACCCATGCTTAGCTCACAAGACGCGGGAGATCGTGGGCTGTCGTTTGGTAGTCGTGGCGCCCGATTTGGTGCACTGTGCCGCCGTCCAGGAGAGCACCGCCGTGCCCGTGCTACCGGCGGCAAGCCGTCGGCCGGGTTAGGCCTAAACCCCCTCCTTAATGACCCCCTAATCTAACCCCACACCCACTGACAGTGGGACCCACAGCCCCTTAATCCCCTCTATTAGTTAAACTAACAGGGGTTAACTCCCACTGTGGCTGACAAGACAACCCCAACCGTCAGCCCCCCTGTGACGTCACAGTGAGCTCAGCACGACGCAATAAAAATAAAAGGAAATAGAAATGATTTAACATAATCCAGAAAATTCCAGAAAATCATTTAAACTTGGGAAATTCATAACTAATTCATTTTAACTCCAAATATAACAAATAATATGTCTAAAAATATCAGAAAAATCCAAGGATTATGAATATGGGCTCTGTTTTCATGTTTGACCAATTAAAATTGGGTGAACAGTACAAAACATCCATATGACTTTATTTCAAATTCAAATTTGAAGAACATTTGCAAATGACTTTGCATTTGACTTCTTTTAAATGGAATTGTACCCACATTGTGATAAAAAACATCACCATTTCAATATTGATCATGTGTTTGAGCATTGCAAGTAAATTTATACCTTGTTTGTTGGTTTGCTCGATAGACGTGCAACCGGAACCGGAGGCCACCCCCTTCGTTGAAGACCCCGATATCGAACCTCGTCAGCAAGGCAAGCAAACCCCTTTGATCATGTCTATAAAATCCCAATTCCCTCTCAGTCTCGCTTATGCATGTTTAGGAGATCATCGAGACATATTCTTTCGCATAGTTGAACCCATTCCGATGCATGACCTATCATTTTGCCACCGTATTAAGCAAACCACAATCCTAGCAGATTTAGGAGTTGATTGATGAGCATGTGACCCCTACAACTGTTACTGCATATTGCTGCTTAGTGATACATGAGGATGTTTTGATTGTGAGTCGGGATGGAATGAACACAGTGGTGCTGATGTTAACGTGTTGGTGAATCCACCCTAAACAAAGGTGAACGATGAGAGGCTGTGTAGGAGTACACAGTGGGTTGTCTCGTTGAACACTGCCCTAGGCCCCGAGTTCATGTTTTGTGATCCAAGACAAAGAGTATGACCACATGTAGGGTTTTATGGGAGCCCCGTTTGGCCTCTTTACGTACCCGATTCAGTCCAGGAGTCACACTAGATTCGGGCTTTCCATTTGATTTATGTATAGATATGTGGGTGGACCTGTGAGGCAGTGAAACCATCTGTCAAAGGTGGCGTCTCGGTCCCTTACATTATCTGAGTCCATTTCGTGGAACCGGCCGGACTCTCGAGCGGTGACAAACTCAGGTAGTCGACTCCAGGATTTGAGAAGGTGATGTGAGGGTAGTGCCTTGGTTTCATTCACGTCCGACATCCGCTTGAAGGATGACAAGAACGAGGCGATAAGTGATGACACGCGTGTGAAGATGTACACCCCTGCAGGGTTAATGAACTATTCGAATAGCCGTGTCCGCGGTTATGGACTACTTGGAAACCTCTACTTGATCATAGACAACTTGAACTGGATACTTCTAAAACACACCAAGACAAGTGCGAGTGTTATGGCGTGCCTCCTCGTGGGGAAGTCGAGGAAGTATCCATAGTGGTGTATTGATTGGAGACTTGGTAGTGGACTCATGTACGCTTCTTACCTCAATTCTGGTACTCGTAGTTCAGGATTAGCCAAGTCAAAGCTGGCACTTCTGCATGATGAAACCCCACCTCCCTTTACCTTGATACTTGAGCATGAGTAGTATAGATCTGATGTAAGTCTTGCTGAGTACGACTTTGTACTCACGTTTGCTTATTCTATGTTTTAGATGAGAACCCGGACCCCGATGGAGTCACCTTCGTGAAGCTCGACGTTGACTAAGTTAGTATAGTCCCAGACAGCAATCTGGTCCCTCGTGGAAGGGTATGTTTGTTTACAAGGCTTCTCTAAGCCATTTGTTAAACTTGTCTGTACTCAGACCTAATTTGCTTCCGTAGTATGATGTAATGTGATCACAGACATGTGATCTTTGTATGCTCTATGTATATATCAATAAAGAGTACTTTGTAGAGTTATGTGATGATACCTGCTGTTCATACTAGGCATGCGTGCTGCGTGTATGATTATAACATGCATGTCTTAGTATGGGTTTTCGAGACCTTAGTTGTGATCTGGCTGGCGGTATTTTATACACCAAGTGGCCCTTAGATGTGCGCATCTTGGGGCATCGCGATGCGATTGCTCGTGACTCTGTCACGTGCACACTTTGTTGTATGATCGAGCCCGCCCTAGACCCCGACTAAGTGATCGGGCTGGAGTAAGTCTATGTAAGAGTTAAGGTTCAATCGATAACATGGTTGAGGCGACTTGTCTATGAGTATGGGATTCACCACCCATAAGCATTTAGACTTGTGAGCGGACGATGAGGACCCATCTCAGTTGATCATCCGGCCTGAATGGGATGCCCCTCACGTTCGATGCTTACCGAGAACGTTCTGTGCTTGGCCTTGTCTGCTTAGACAAGTGGGTACGGTTCTCGGCTCTCCATGTGATTGCATCTTGACTGGAATTACATACGCTAACCCCGGGTCCCGACAGAAATCTCACGACTGTTTCGTGCTGATGACGCAGATTCTCCCGGTTGCGATGCGAGGGATAATGGACGAGCACGTCCGTAAAACGTTGTTTGGCCTTTGCAACTTTTTTGACGTCATCTCCCGGAAGTCGATTTGCGCTACGCAACTCAAAAGGCTACAGGAGGAGATCGTGCTCATACTATGCGAGCTTGAGATCTATCTCCCGCCCGCGTTCTTCGACATTATGGTGCATCTGCTGATCCACGTCGTGGAGGATATCGTCCAACTCGGACCTGCGTTTCTGCGCAGCATGATGCCGTTCGAAAGGATGAATGGGCACATCAAAAAATACGTTCGAAACAGGTCCCGTCCAGATGCAAGCATAGAGAAGGGCTTTCTAACCGAAGAGTGCATCTCTTTTTGCACGAATTATCTCAACACCGAGAACTCTGTTGGTCTTGCCGTCAACAAGCACTTTGGTAGGACCGATGGGTGTGGTCACCACGAGGGAATCCGCGCAATGCATGTCAACTTTGACGGTCGAGACATCGACTTTGAAAGAGCAAGCCTAGTTGCGCTACAACACATCCAGCTGGTCGATCCTTGGATAGTAAAGCACAAGGATTTAATCAGGAAGAAGTACAGTGACCAGGGCCTGCAGATAACAGACCGAGATCCACGGCTAATCAAAGAGCACAACTCCGGTTTCATGACTTGGTTCAGGGACGAGCTTCGTGCTAATCCCCCGCGAAGGAACGCTTCCGAGGACGAAAAGATGATATTCACCTTGTCATAGGGTGTCGCACGCAACTTGATGACCTATCAAGCGTATGATATCAACAGCTACACATTTTACACAGAGGAAAAGGACAATAACTGGGATTACCAGAACTCAGGGGTAACGGGGATATTCTACACCGATGACGTCAAGGAAAGATTCTATGGAAGGATCGAGGACATATGGGAGCTCGACTACTGTGGAGAGAAGGTGCCGATGTTCCGTGTGAGATGGGCCAAGAGCGTCGTAAAAGAAGACCGGTACTTCACCACCATGGTTATACACGAAGCCAAATCCAAGTCTGCGGGCGCAAACGTCACCGCGAAAAATGAGCCATGGGTACTGGCTAGCCAAGTGGACCAATGCTTCTTCATTACCGACCCATCAAAGCCGAGCCGCGTTGTAGTGAGGAGTGGCAAAAGAAACATCATCGGAATGGATGGAGTCGCCAACGAGCAAGACTTTGACAAGTACGGCGACCCGAAGATGGAGGATGACTACGCCGCTCAGGATACATACACCACAACCCTACCGAAGAAAGGTCTTCTCCCGTCCAAGAGGAAAAGTGAAGGCGTCCCGGGCCTAAATTATTCAACCACGACAAAGAAGGGCAAGAAGAAGATCGTGAGGAAACGATAGCTAGATAGCTAGCTCCAAATTTAAGAAAGATATTTTGTAATTCATGATCACTTTGTGTATGCATGGATTTAATATGCACTTTGTAATTGATGATCACAATCTTATGGTTCCAAATGCCGCTACACCTTGTGTTTGTGGATCTTGGTTCGGCGACGACACGGTTAAGGCATGGTACGTGGATCGATATGATCACATTATTATGTTTGGATCATAGTTTGAAGTGTATGAACATCGACGATACACAATCGAAGCACCATTCTCAAAAGGTCGGTTAGAGCAAGTACTCCCTCCGTTTCTTTTTACTCCGCATATAAGATTTGGTCAAAGTCAATCTTAATAAAGTTTGACCACTTTTATAGAAAAATGTACTCCATAATTATTATTTTTAAATGGTTTCACTTTACTTAAAAAATAAATAATTGTTTAAACTTTAATTAAAAAATAAAAAAAGCTTAGGGGTGGCGCATATCGTTGAAATGCGCCACTAAGTGCTCTTAGGGGTGGCGCATTTTGCCAGAATGCGCCACCAACAGGTTTCTTATGCGTGGCGCATTTTGCCGAGATGTGCCACGCATAAGAAACCTGTTGGTGGCGCATTCTGGCAAAATGCGCCACCCCTAAGCCTTAACCTCCACGGGCCCCTCCCCTTGCTTGCGCACAGTACCCATTCGAGCCCTCGCCGCACCAGAGCCTTAACCTCCATCACCCCCTCCCCTTGCCCGTGCCCACACCCATTCGATCCCCACCACACTCGACGCCCGTGCCCGTCGCCGCAAAATACTAGTACAAAATACTAGTACAATTGCATATGGCAAAATGGAAATTGAATAAAAAATGGCAGAATTGAAATTCCAATAATAAGTAGGAAAAATAGAGTTAAATCAATTCAACAGAAAAATAGGCAAGTCTTAGGGGTGGCGCATTTTGTGGAAATGCGCCACCAAGTAGATCGTTATGCGTGGCGCATTCCGCAGATATGCGCCACGCATAAGGATCCGTTTGGTGGCGGATTTCTACGAAATGCGCCACCCCTAAGACTTGTCCTATCGAAAACTGCCCCCTCCATGCCCGAACAGTACCCATTCCCCCCACTCCCTCACCTTGCTCTCCGGCCGCCGCCCTCACCGGAGTCCTAGCCGTGCCCCTTCCCCTTGACGCCGGAGCCTCCCTCGACGCCACCGGAGCCGCCATCCCGGAGCCCGCAGTCGCCGCCGCGCCTCTGCCTCGCCTCCGGCCGCTGCCGCCTTCAAGCACACGCCTTCCCGAGCCCGCAGTCGTCGCCGCGCCTCTGCCTCAACTCCAGCCGCCGCCGCCTTCAACGCCTCCTCCCCGCGGTGAGCAGCCTCCTATCCATCCTCCCCTCTCCATCCTCCAACCATCCATGATTTTTATGAATTTTCTCAAGCATTCAGACCTAGCTTTGCTCAAGCATGCCGCAAATTTGTATGAATTTTCAACTAGCAAAGGTGCCATGGTGCTTTGTCTGAATTTTTTGAGTTCTTGACAATGCCCTAGGTCCAAATTTTCTGTTTTTAGGTGTTGAAAAAATGTGAACTTAAATTTGAACTTTTTTGAAACACCAACAATGTGAACTGTGCTAGTATATAGAATCAATAAGGATTGTCTTGGCAAGTAGGCATAGCTGATGTTCCATAAAAAAAGTAGGCATGGCTGATGCGTTATTTTCTGAATTTTCTGAATTTAGTTTAAGATCAGCACCTAAAGCCTCTATATAAGGAGAGGCACACCCATATGTAGCAATATCAGAAGCTAGAAAGACAAGATGTAGAAGCAGCTTGTAAGACAGGATGTAGCCTCAAGCTTGTATTATTGCTATAAACCTACAGAGCTTCATAGTAGTCCCTTGTGTGCATGTGTGTGAGAGAAAAGTGAGTAAATCCTGGTTTGAGAACCTAGCAGTTCTAACAAAGGTTAGGACCCATTTTGCTACTGCAATCTGATTGTGCTAGGATGCAAGTATAGGATTATGATAGTAGTGAATAAACAGCCAATTTGGTAAAGGAGGGAAATTTTACCTGTTCCTGGTTAGCTTGTGCTTCTTCACGTCTTTCATAAACTTCATATGCTTCAGCATCATCAACAAACACACTCGCATCGGCCATGAACAACTCACGACCACTGGATACAAGAACTGAATTTTATGAATTTTGATGCATATAGAACAAGCCATTTCTGGATGCATATAGAATAAGACATTTAAAAAAATATAAAACCTCCTCTGATCACAATTTTGCATTTGCAGAAGTGATAGTAGTAGTTTTTTAATTTCTTCAAAAAAATTGATGGGTGCCTCTGCCTTATTTTTATTTTTATTTGAGAAACCGAGTTTTGAGCCATAAAGATGCTGATGATTCATTTATAGGATGAAGCATATATAATTATTCTATGTAGTAGAAGTGATACTAGTTTCTTGCTTTTTTTCTAAAATGTTTGCTATGTGCTCTAAAAAAATAGTCAGACAAATGTGTGTGGTGCTTGTGTTCTGCATATCACTACTAGTGTAAAATCTGTTCTTAACAATTTTCAATGCATTAAGATTCCCTCATCTCTGCATTTTTATTCACAGTTTTTATCTACTGTTTGAATATCTACTATACATCTACTATATATATATGTTGTGCAGGTACAAATCATTATCCCCTTTCTCCCGAAATGTTGATTAACTTCCGTTTCGGTTGAGAATGGGGAACTCTCATGTTAAGAAAAAGAGCAAAGGTCATGCCGAATTTTTCCGTGAATTCGTGCATGACCTTTGCTATTTTTCTTAACATGAGAGTATTTGCATTTATTTATTGTGCTAATTAATTAAGTAGTTGCATTTCTTAATATTGTACTAGTGCAAACATGTCGACCGGAGCCGACGCCGGTCCTTCTTCTCAGCCGGGAGAAAAAAGGAAGCAATTTTGGGAATACTCCCAGGAGGAGGTCGAGGAGCAGAGAGAAGAGGAAGTACCTCCGGGCGAGGAGGAGTATGAGGAGGAGATAGAGTCGGAGTCCGACTCATCGGATGATGACTTGGAGGAGGAGGACGGTACGACAGACGGCGAGAGGAACATCGGCGAGGATGATGGGACCGGTGGCTCCAACACAGATGGTACCCAGTCGAAGAAGAGGAATCGGAAACCAACCAAGGTCGGCGTCATCAGGCAAGAGTTTACTGTTGTGACCGCCGTCGGGATTCCTAAAGAGCCCGAACGTTTTTCGGAAGGGTACAGCCGTCAAGTCGCGGCGATCCTCCGCAACACCGTGCCGATCACCACGATTAACCTCAGGAGTCGTGAGAATATTCATTATTGTCAGCTTCTTATCAACAAGCTGCACGGACGATACAAGTTTCCGGAGCCGTACGATAACACCAAACTCAGAGGGAATAAAGTAAACACATGGGCCCTCAGGAAGATGAGCAAGGCCTTGTCCAGTTGGAAAACCCGGGTGAAGAGGGCAATTTTTGAAAAGAACAAAACCTGGGAGGAGCTCAAGGAGAAAGAGCCGTTGATCGATGAAGCTACCTACAAACTTTTCAAGGCTAGGTGTGAGTCCGAGCAAGCCAAGGCCGCGAGTGCAAAGGGCAAGGCCATGCGGTCGCAGGTCATAGGTAACCACCGTCTCGGAGCCGGTGGTTACAAAAGTTCCAAGCCTAAATGGGACAAGGAGGATGCCGAGTACGCCGCCGCAGGCATACCTAACCCCTTCCAGCAATACAAAGATGATCCACAGACCGAATTCTTTGTGAGGGCCCGGAGCTATAAGGACAAAGCAACCTCGAAAATAATTATCGATCCTAAGATTCAGGAGTTTACGACTGCCGTGGTAAGTAGTTTACCACGCGACCTTGTCGATTAAATTCTCGAGTGAAGTTCACAATTTCTTAACGTTTCACATTCTTTTTGCAGCAAGCGGAAATGAAAATTGCCTCATCGCAGGAGTCGTCGGTTAAGCCGGCCGGCCCGTGGGACAACGCCTTTAACAGGGCGTTGAACAAGGTCAAGAAGGTTGACGACGTGACGGCGAAGCCATCGTCAGCCGGCCGTGTGGTCGGCTTTGGTGCGGACCTAAATTGGTCCGAATATTATGGGAAATCGGCGGAGCAGTCGGTTCGAGGGGGCGCAAGGCAAGAAGGACCGAAGAATATGCCGCTTATGTTCGTGGACTGGAGGAGAAGGTGAACATGCTTCCGCAGCTTGTCCAGGGCGAAGTGGCGAAGACGATGAACGCTCTCCTTCCAGATATGATGCAGTCGCTCGCGAATTGGCAAGCGCGTGGTGGACAAGGGCCCATACCAGTCCCCAGCATGGTCGGCAGCAACTCGGGCCCCGCAACGCCTGCAGTCCCGACTCCGGCCGTAGTGGTGGCTCCCGCACCGACTCCCGGCGTATTGGTGACTCCGGCCGCCAACACCACGGCGGCGACGCCGGACGTGATGGTAACTCCTCCGGCCACTATCGAGCAACCGGGGCATAACAATAATGCACCCGGCGGCAGTGCAAATAGGGCGACCGACGCCATGGGAGGCAGCGCGCCCTCCGTCTCTTGCATGCCTGCCGTCATCGGCGGGGTCTCTTCACTAGCCGACCTCGACGCCCTCAAGGTAACTCTAAGCGTCTGGAACTCAAAAGAGGACTTCATCTCCTTGCCTTTTTAGTGGAATCTCTCTGATGCCGTACATGCATATATATATATCTCTTTCACAGAGGACACTCCATGCATTCTATTACAAGTCGTGGACGGCGAGTTGAAGGATGTTTCCAAAGGTAAAATCATTCAACCACAAAATCGAATCATGCACAATATGCCGATGGCACCGGAGATGCATAGGGTTCAAATCTCTCTCGTGATTTCGGGCTACGAGAGAGTTGAACCTCCCATTCAACCCCCCGGATACGATGAGGACGAGCCGGTAGTCCTCAGTGACTGTTTCAACCAAATATGCCTATGGCCGAAGAGCCAAATGCGTTTAATGACGGGGGAAAGGGGCACCACACCTAGGACAACACCGCTAGTCATCGTGTCGGCGCCACATGATCCCATCGGCGCACAACAAGAAGACGATGATCTTGATGATGATATCAGCGCCGACCAGTTCATCAATACTTTGTATGATGCTGATGACTTATTCATGCCTCCTGCTGAAGGAGCCTATCAGCAGGACGAGGAAGCTCGCGGTCCAGCTGATCCTGCGGAGAAGCCTTCTTGCTCCACGCGTCTCTTCCCTGCTTCTCAGGAGATGTCTCCAGTAGCTTGCGCCTTCACCGAGCCTCAAGCAGATGCCACAAGATCTATTCTCAGCCCGTCCACACTCCATAAGGTGGCCACTAAGCAGATAAAGGCCGGTGACTGCTCAAAATCAGAAAATAAGAAGGGACGGAAAAGAAAGAAGAGCATCACTTCTAGTAGCCAACCTTCGATGCCGATCCGGGCTCAGGACGGGCCACCAAGACCCAAGGATCTATCGTTTGAAATCCATGTGGCTGGTAGGGCGATGCTACCTAAGGACATGCTGGACCTTGCAACTTCGGATATGCAGAGTGTGCATCATAGTATTATGGCATTAGAGAAGATTCTTCTTCGAGAAGAGAATCCCTCGTACCTGGTTTTCATGGCCAAGGTGCCACTCAACATGGGCTTCATCAACACTATCCCCGCGGATATGATAATCCTGCGATTTTCGGAGATCTTCAATTTGTACCATCTCAAGCGTGTGGACCATATCCTTATCCGTCTGTTCTCGCTCAGCCTTTCTATGAGTATCAGGAGAGATAAGACCCCGAGCGTCGCGATATTGGACCCCTTCTACATGCGTGAAAGCATCTTGATGGACGACGGGGACGCGGCTCTCACGGCGGGGTACATCACAGACTTCATGCTACGGAACGCCGACAAAGATTCATTTCGTATGACCTACTCTCCCAAGTAAGTCATTCGCTCGCCTCCGTAGCATATATGCTTTCTTAGCTTTCCATTGTCCTCTTCCAACATTTCTTATGGATTGTTTTAATTATGCAGTGAGGATCAAGACTGCGTGCTCATCTGCTTTTCACCGCAACACTCACATGCCGTGTATTTAGACTCGGGGAGTGTGAAGAAGAAAGATTACAAGTATATCATGAGAGTTTTGGATGATGCTCTCGTCGGCTACATAAAAGCCGGAGGCAAGATCATGAAGCACAAGTTCAGGAAAAATCAGCCTGGCGTGAACGTGTTCAACCACGTAACGCAGTTCCCGTGCGTCACATGAGGGCGATTGTACAGGAACAACGCAACCTTACGCTGCCAAGTCATCTCAGAGCGTGGGCCGAAAGGAAGGCGGAAATCGCCGATGCAAATCTGAAGGAGGAGTTCTTTCACATCCAAGCGCAGATGGCGACTATCATCCGTCATGAAGTACAAATGAGGGGGTCGATCTTCCACTCGAACATTGCACCATCCAATGCGGAGATAGAAGTCCGCCTAAAGGCCCTGCGTGACACAAGGCCTTTCATGACGAAAGAAGGATGCCGCCCATTCCCCGAGCCGAGTCAGAACAATTGAATGTACTCTTTGTGTAATTTGGATGTAATTTGGATGTACTCTTTGTGTAGTAGATGGTAGTGTCAAATACTCTTGGTGCTCTTTGTGTATAAAGGTCACTGCATATGAATTTTTATGCATATGTGCATGCTTTTCACCATTCATCGACTTGCTTTAAGTTGTTCATAAGAATAGATGCTAGATTGCTTTGTTCTCCTTTGGTATGATTCATATGGATGTGACCTCTAAAGCTTTGTTTTGTGCAGGTTGAAGAGCAAACAAGATATGATGATGAAAGTAGCTTTCGGTTTTCAATAATTGTTGGACTCATTGTAATTTTGTGATGGATGTAATCTTGTGAATCTTATTGGCCTCTAACCTTTGTAATAAAAATTATATTGCAATTCTTTTGTATCAATAATTGTTGGCCTCATTGTTATATTGTATTTTGCATTTCTGTAATATAATAAAAATATCTGTAATGCTTTTATTCTTTTATGTAATTCTTTTTTTTGTTTTCTGTAATTATTTAGTGGCGCATATTTTCAGGATTTAGTGGCGCACTGTGAATGTGCCACCCCTAAGGCCCTTAGGCGTGGCGCATACCAGAATGCGCCACCCCTAAGAGCTTAGAGGTGGCGGATTCTGAGATGCGCCACGCCTGAGGGCCTTAGGGGTGGCGCATCCAGAATGCGCCACCTCTAAGCCCTTATTAGTGGCTTGTAGTTAGTGGCGCATCCCTAATGCGCCACTAAACTCAAAAACAGTGCGCCACCATAAGGCTATTCCCTAGTAGTGAATAATTCAGCCTTTTATTTTCTAGGTCACGGCCTTTACATGCCATTTCCTTTTTGGGCCTCGATCATTTTAAAGTCCATTTTCTTTAAATTTTCAGCCTTTGTTCCCACTAATATATTTTGGGGCATGGCCTTTTCAAAGCCCAAATAGATTTGATCCGATAGACATTTCATCCACTTCTTGATTTGGGCTATGCCTCTTCGTGTCAAATAATATTTACATCATAGATATACATTCAGCCTAGATTCAATGCCAATATATTTTCCAAACCAGAAATAAATTTCCATTAAACATAGCGGCAAGCAAATATACACCAAATTCTCAGCAAAATCATCAGTACAAAAAAATCCCAGAAAAAACAGCATTACAACAAAGTCCTGCACCGCCCTAGCTAGGTTCAGAAGTAGGAATACTAGAGCATGCATGCATGCCTAGATCCAGCATGCATTGCTTCTTCCAACTTCATCGTGGAGCTCACGACGAAACATGAATAGAGACCACCATCTGCATGTTATAAAACAAAATGGTTAGGAACAAAATAAATTCGAACATGTTAACTTTTTGGCATAAATAACAATAGAACAATAAAAACGAGGCATAGTTATCAGTGAATACTAGTGACTACCAATAATCGGTAAATATTATATTAGTGAGGAACAACATCATGAAGATAACAGTGGGGATGCCACAACTAGAAGGACCATGCTATTTTTTATTTGAGAAACTGAAAAAAAATGCATCAACAATTTCTGTGCATGCATTTAGATAAAAATAAGAGCTTGCACTATACACATTAATTAGAACAAGATCGCAAGACACCTACACAAGCTAGAAGGACTCTCTTTCAATTTCAAAAAAAAGAGGAGATTTGAAACTTTTAACAGGCGTAATCTTGAGTTTGACAAGTACACATTAATTTTAGCATAGCATCACTAGCTCTGTTTTGGTTTGCATATTATAAGAGTAGTTGTCTGCCTAAACAAACACAAATGTGCAATGCTTGAGATACAGATATGCAGCATCAGCAGGAAATGCGATGGTAGTCTGAGAGCACTATAGCTCTGTAAGTAAAAAGAACATAAATAATACGTACAACAATATCTGGAACACATAGGTAGTAACTAGTATGGTTTCTTGTTGTTCATGAGTGACAATCATTTGTGTGCGTACATCAAAAAGAAAACAACAGGATTCAATTCGTCTTGCCCATATATAGCAAGCAGTAGACATCTAATATCATTATATTACTGGAAAAGAAAAGTCCATAATTCTAACAAAATTCCAGATTCGCCTAAGTGAGATTAATAATGGATGTCACCTGCAAGCAATGGGATTTTCTGTTTCATGAAACTATCCAACTCTAAGTAGCACTGAATCTCACCCGCAAAAAAGAAGTAGCATTTAATATGTCACCATTCTTAAGCAGGGCAGCTAGACCCAGCGGCCAGTTAAACTTCGTTGACATCTCCTGTCGGGCCACCTTGAATGCCCTACAAAGGAAAGATGAGAACATCAAGTGTCAAGTTAGGCAGCAGGATTGTCCTAAAGGACAAATGGTTAACTTGTGTTTATAAATATTAGTTATAACTTGGCTCAATACAGTCAATTGGAAAAGTCTTTTTGTTTAGGTTATTTCTTATCGATTATTTTTCAGTTAACATATGGCTGCAGAAGGTTCGTGCATTTAAATTACCAAATTACCAAGGAATATGTGAAGGTTTGTGCATTTAATCATATCAAAATTTGGATAATTCTTGTGTTTGCAACAGAAAAAAAAGAATGAAGGCAAAGAGAATGTAGAATCGTTACCTTTAGGAATCCGATTCCCTTATTGGTGCTCTTAGCTTTCACCCACATGATGTGTGCCTATGATAAAAATAGGAGAAGCGTGTATAACACCCCTCCTTGTAAGAAGGAATGTTACCACCATAACACATCCAAAGCCTACAACGCCGTGGGTAAAATCCGGCAGCACTTCCTTTGTACCACCGAACATCCACGTCAGGAAATTAAATAAACAGAGTTTAAAATATGGCACCACAAGCGGAAGCTCCAACGAGCTTATATAACACTTATTAAGAAAAGTCGTAATTTGATATACCACACAACAGGAGGGAAACATGTTCCAAGCACAAACGGGTACTAGGTGGGGAATGGTAAACCTCAACTCACCTTCCAGATACACATACTGATTGCAAGAAAAAAGTTATACACACTAGTAGAACCTAGCTTTCAAGAATCATGAACTAAAGTATGAAGTTTATCAAGATCGAGCTAGGTAAATGAAAGGGGCATGTAATTTGTGAGTGAACACCCATGGGAGCTACGCCTTCCTGAGTACTTGCAAAGCCTCACAGTGATGTACCTGAAACAAATCCCACGAGGGTGAGCCCAAAGACTCAGCAAGTACACGACAAAGCACGTAGCAAAAATAGACGACAAAGTACTGAAGAGGAACCATACTAGCACATGTGAAAATTATACTTGAAACTCTCATGCTTGAAATGGCATGAGAGTGCATGCTTGAAATGGAATGAGTGTATGCTTGAAATGGCATGCGATGACATGCATGAAATGGCATGAGAGTAGAGGTGATGTCTCACCCCGACTCCTTTTCTACCCTCACCTAGTGAGAGGACCATAACATGAGGATGGACCCGAAGGACCATACACTCGCAGCGCGAGGATCACTCCTTGAACTAGGAAGATTCACTCATGATGGATTTTTAAATGAAGAAGAACCAATCCCTATCTGTCACAACCCCAAGTTTAGGCAAGTTCTAGGGTTGCTTGTGCCCTTTGCATCATGTGAAAAAATCAAAAGAAAAAGAAATGGGGAAAAGAAAAGCCCTAAATGAATTAAATTAAAAGGCCAGAATTAAATCTTTTTCCAAAATTCTTTTGTATATGTTGAAAAGTCCTAAAAATGAGTGTGATCATTTTAAAAGTGATTTGGTATTAATCCCATGCTCATAGATTTTTCAAAAATCCAAGCAGTAGCATGGAAATTACATCAAATGCCTATTTGAATTGGAATTCAAATAATTTGAATTCTAAAAAGTCCCAAAACTTGGGGTTGACTAATACTAAGTCCCCTAGGTTTATAAAAATAATTGGTAGTTTTTATAAATGCCCTAGCTATTATTTTTAAATTTGCAACCAACTAAAAAGAAAGAATAAAAAGAAAACAGAGAAGAAACACTTACCTGTCGCCCAGGGGCGCAGGCCCACCTCTTCTGGCCCAGCCCAGCCCAAAAGGGCATCTTCGTCTTCCACCCCGGCCAGCAGGCACAGAGGTGTGTGGCGGACATGCCCGGAGGCTAGCCACCTCCTGCTTGCTCCCCTCCCTTCTACTCGTCGCCGTGGACGACCAGAAGCCACCCGCATCTTTCCCCTCTCTCCCTGGCTCACCCCCTCCCTCTCTCGCAAGTTCTAGCGCAAGCCCGAGAGCACGCCTCGCCGCCGTCGTGCCCACACGGGGCCACTGGCCTCCCCGAGCTGCATCTTCATGTCCACAAGATCCGCCAAAGTCGACTCCTTCAAGCTGAGGTTCCAATTCTAGCTCAGATGCACCCTAGGCGACGCCCGCATCCAAGATTCCTCCGTCGGCCGCCGCAGCTCCGGCGAGACATTCCGGCCACGCCCTCTCACCCCCGACCTCTCCGTGCCCCTCATCGCATTCCTAGTGAGCTCGTGCTCACTCCCCACTCTCTCGTGCTCCTCCCCGCGCCTTGTACCGTCGATCCCGTGGAGCAGTGGCTCCGGCCACCGCGCCAAGTCGACGTCGTTGTGCCCTCCGGCGTCCCCTTGACCCCCCAGTGGCTCCCGTCGAAGCGCGAGAGTGAGAGGCACCCTCTGGTGCCCTCCTATGCCCCTCTCGTGGCCTGTGGCCTAGTCCAGCGAGGCGCCGCCGTGGCCCGAGCCACCGGCGTCAAGCCGCCGACCATTAGGGCCCTAATGACCCACTAACCCCCCTCCAAACACCCACTGACAGGTGGGTCCCCAAGCCCCTAACCCCTCTGCTAACTAAAACAGAGAGGGATTAAATCCCTCTCCCACTGACATGGGTGGCCGACATGTCAGCCCCCCCCCTGATGTTATCCTTTCGTCAGCATGATGCAATAAAAGGATTTTCCAGATTAAAAATAAATCCAAAGAAATCAGAAAAATCCAGAAAATAGCCAAAACTTCAATAAATCATATAAAATTCATATTAAATCCAAATTTAACATATAATATATGAAAAATGATCAGCAAAAAATAATCTATCCAAATATCCAACTTTCAGCTATGTTTGAGTTGAATTTAAAATGGGAACAGTAGCTTTTTCTATTTAGCTTAATTGGAATTAATTTAAATTTAATTCAAATGCTTTTGTAATTTGAACCTTTCCAACCTACCACATGTCACTTGAACTTCAGAAGCCTACCACACACATGATCACATGGTATTCAAAGAACAAACAATAGCGATTGCAATTTGGTTAAATTGAAATTCATATGTGGAGATTGAATTTGCATTTCAAATGCAATACACTTCATTTAAATGGAATGTGCCACAAATCAATACCATTCACATCATGGACAACATTATCATGCGATTGTGCATTTAAATTCAATGTTTCCCCCCTCTAGTTGATGATTGTGCCGGTAACAGTGCCTCCGAGACGGTGATCACCCCCGAAGAAGAAGACCATCGTTACGACCCGTGTATCGTCAGCAAGGCAAGCAAACCCCATTGATCATGTCTATAAAATCCCACTTCCCTCTCAGTATCGCTTATGCATGTTTAGGAGATCACCTTGGTATCGATTCTACCGCATAGTTGAACCCATATCCGATGCATGACCTATCATCTTGTCACAGTAGTAAGAAAACCACAATCCTAGCTGACATAGGAGTTGATTGTTATCATGTGGCCCCTGCAACTGTTACTTCTTATTGCAAGCTTATAGTTTACAATGAGGATGCTTTTGATGTGAGTCGGGATGATAGAGAACATGGTGTTGATGAAAGTGAAACTGTGTTGGTGAATCCACCCTAAGCAAAGGTGATCGATGAGAGGTTGTGTAGGAGTACACAGTGGGTTTTCTCGTTGGACACCACCTTAAGCACCGAGTTCTTGTATGGTAATCCAAGACAAAGAGTACAACCACACATTGGGCTCAATGAACCCTCTCGGCCTAGTACCTTGATCCGTGTTGACGTCCAGGAGTCACATTAGTTCGGGCTTTCCATTTGGCATATGCATAGAAAAAGAGTGAGTGAAAATGTTGCATCATCTTAGATATGTGGGTGGATCTGTGAGACAGTGAAACCATCTATCAGAGGTGGCGTCTCGGTTTCCTACATTGTCTGGGTCCGTATCGTTGATTCGGCCGGACTCTCGAGCGATGACAAACTCAGATAGTCGACTCCTGGAATAGACCGGTTGTGAGCGAAGTGTCGTGGTGAACATCCCCGCTGTAACCTCTTGAACGGTGACGAGACCTGGCGGTAACTGATGGTCATGTGTGTGTAGTTTACACCCTTGAAAGGTTAACAAAACTATTCGAATAGCCATGCCCACGGTTAAGGACTACTTGGAACCTATACCTGATTATTAGACAACTTGAAATGATACTTCTAAAACTTGCAAGATAAGCGTGAGTGCTATGGTGTGCTCCTCGTGGAGAAGTCGAGGAAGTAACCATAGTGGTGTATTGGTTGGAGACATGTAGTGGACTCGTGTACGCTTCGTACCTCAAGTCTGGTACTCGTAGTACAAGACTAGACAAGTCAAAGCTGGCACTTCTGCATGTTGAACCCCACCTCCCTTTACCTTGAAACTTGAGCATGAGTAGTGTAGTTCTGATGTAAGTCTTGCTGAGTACGACTTTGTACTCACGTTTTCTTATTCTATGTTTTAGATGATAACCCGGACCCTGATGGAGTCACCTTCGTGAAGCTCGACGTTGACCTTTGTAGTATAGTCCCAGACTACAGTCTGGTCCCTCGTGGAAGGGCATGTATGTCGAACAAGGCTTCTCTAAGCCATTTGTTAAACTTGTCTGTACTCAGACCTAATTTGCTTCTGTTATATGATGTAATGAAGATCACAGACATGTGATCTTTGTATGCTCTATGTGTGAGTCAATAAAGATACACTTTGTAGAGTTATGTGATGATACATGTTGTTCATACTAGGCATGTGTGCTGCGTGTATGTTTATAACATGCATGTCTTAGTATGCATTTTCGAGACCTTAGTTGTGATCTGGCTGGCGGTCTTTTATACACCAAGTGGCCCTTAGATGTGCGCAGCTTGGGGCATCGCGATGCGATTGCTCGTGACTCTGTCACATGCACACTTTGTTGTATGATCGAGCCCGCCCTAGACCCCGACTAAGTGATCGGGCTGGAGTCTGTTTATGTAAGGGTTATGATTCAATTGATAACATGGTTGAGGCGACTTGTCTATGAGTATGGGATTTCACCACCCATAATCATTTAGACTTGTAAGCGGGTGATGAGGACCCATCTCAGTTGATCATCCGGCCTGGATGGGATGCCCCTCACGTACGATGCTTCCGAGAGTGTTCTGTCCTTGGCCTTGTCTGCTTAGACAAGCGGGTACGGCTCTCGGCTCTCCATGTGATTGCATCGGGACTGGAATTACATACGCATATTCCGGGTCCCGACAGACTTGGTATCAGAGCAGGACTGTCTGTAGGATTATCAAAGCCTTGATCACAGTCGAGTCTAGCACTCTATAGTTATATAGTTACTTGGGTATAAAGGGAACAACGTAAGGCTTCTTTTTCTCCTTACCCTCGTCGATCTGAGTTCTGAGTCACCCTTATCTTTTCTACGGGATGATAGGACTAGGCTCATCTATGTCTTACTAGAACATCTCGTTGTTTGCTTCCTTGTAGCCGTAGGAAAGTTGTGTTCGGTTTTCTAGAGTCGTTGTTCTTCCTATTCTGATACTTCTTATGTAATTGCTGTTGAAATGTTGTGAGGGTTTCCATTTCTCTTGCAATTACAGCCGTTATGTTGTCCGAGTCATTCCAGGTTTCTTCATAATCTGATGCATTTGCAAAACCCTTCTCTTCATTTCGGTTGTCCTTTTAGAAGAACTTATAGGTGGCATACCCGACAATTCTCGATAGTTTGTTGTAGGTTTTGTTCTAGAGACCTATAGTGATTCGTTTCCAGCTTCTCCTCCCACTTTAGATGTCTTCTAGGCAGAAGAACCACACTAACCATCGTGTTGGGGTACTTTGCTACTCTGACATATCTGTTGTAGCCCCTAGTAAACCTTGGTCATCCTCTAGGAAGCTATCTAGAGATCCAACCCCTTAAACTATGCCACCCGACAGATGTGTAGAGTTCATTGGGGATCTTATGCCAGGAATCGCACCAATTTCCAAACGCCCATACAAAATGGCCCCACGTGAGTTAGCTGAGCTTAAAATCCAACTTGAAGCTTTTTTGGCAAAAGGCTTCATCCGCCCTAGCTCATCGCCATGGGGTTGCCCCATTTTATTCGTAACGAAGAAAGATGGAACAGAAAGGATGTGCGTAGACTATCGCCCGCTAAATCTAGCGACGATAAAGAACAAGTACCCACTGCCCAGGATCAATTATCTTTATGATCAACTTGCAGGATCCTCTGTCTTCTCCAAGATGGATTTGAGATTAGGATATCATCAAATCAAAATCCGAAACGAGGACATTCCCAAAACGGCTTTCACTACTCGTTATGGTCTTTACGAGTACACCATCATGTCCTTCGGTTTAACCAATGCCCCTGCTACTTTTTCACGCATGATGAACTCGATCTTCATGGAGTATTTGGACAAGTTCGTCGTGGTTTACCTAGATGACATCCTTATATACTCAAAGAACGAAGAAGAACATGCCGAGAATCTTAGGCTGGTATGGATGAAACTTCGAGAGCATCGCCTTTATGCCATGTTCTCTAAGTGCGAATTTTGGCTACCAGAAGTGACCTACTTAGGCCACATGATTTCTTCAAAAGGCATTGTTGTCAATCCCTAGAGAGTTCAGGCCGTCCTTGAATGGACTCCACCTGAATCGGTTCAGCAAGTTAGGAGTTTTCTTGGCTTAGCAAGCTATTCTTTCCGCTTCGTCGAGAACTTTTCTAAAGTCGCAAAGCCTCTCACTGAACTCCTCAAGAAAGATAAGAAATTCGAATGGAATCCCAAGTGCGAGGAAAGCTTTCAAGAGCCGAAAAGAAGATTGACTTATGCACCCGTACTTGCGCCTCCAGACACCAAGAAGGATTTCTAGATCTTTTGTGATGCTTCACGGCAAGGGTTAGGATGCATAGTTATGCAAGATAGACATGTGGTAGCTTATTGTAAGGCCCGATATGCGGTACTGTTCTAGATCTAGGTGTTTCCACCCAGATCCGGGGACGAAGCACATATCGGTCCCACCGCGACATATGACGAAGTCATATGCCCCGGATTTCCAACATGATATCACAACATTACAGATACAGGATACAACATCTCATAAAATCGGCATACAACTGCCTCAAATACAATACAACAGCAGAAGACACGTCTAGGTACAGACTACAATCAAATGCCTACTGGCAAAGAGAAAAACATCGATCCCATAACCACACGGGTCCAGGCTCTCCGCCGGGATCCGCCTAACTAGTCGTCGTCGAGTCTCCACGTGAAACGTCGATCACCATACCTGTTGTCGATCAAGAACCCTGAAAAGAGTTTCGGGGTAGTATCATGAGTACAGAGGTACTCAGCATCCAACTGTAGTGGTCATCTGACCCAGCAAGGACTTCATCACTCGTCATTCTAGGACAACTAGTAGTTTACGGTAAGGAAGGGGTAAGTGGTGAGGTTGCTGCCGCACTAGCATTTATGAAGTGGCTAACGATCTAGAGAGTAAGGTAAGAAGCCAAGCATTCGATGAGGAATCGCCTCCAACAAGTCTTGCTATCAACTACTTGCGCAAACATAACACCTATCCTATCCTTGTCCTCCTCTTCGCATCCCGACGAAGAAGAAGCAGTCAAGGCACACACACACGTTGATCAAGTTTATAACAAGATTATCTTAGTTGTTGTTGTCTATGAACAGGACGTAGGTCTCAAGTCGTCCATAACCGTGGACACGGCTTCTCGTAAAGATTTAACCCTGCAGGGGTGTACCAACTGCCCATTACGAGGCTCCGCACGCACGTCCATCACTCTCAGTTGCTACCCATCACAGGCAACCATTTTATGATTTAGTTCCAAGAGATCCGAAACGACAGGTCCCTCTAACTAACAACGAACAAATCCGGGTGGCCCTGGTGAGTCGACATCCATCTCAGGAGTCGGCCGCGCTCTCGATCTGGTCTCAACCGTCTGTCGCAGGTTTGGATAGCCGGTTAATCACACATGGGAAACCGGGTCCTCAGCCGGAGAAGGTGGGCCAGCAAAGGAACTAAGTCCTCACTGGTCCAGGTTGGTTTGTAAACAACTGGCGTCCGACCAGCACACAGACGGTTTCAAATGGTAAATCAGCTTGGGCCACCACTAGAAATGTTTGAAGCTAGGTAGGTAAGAAAAGGGGACCCCATAAAATCCCACACGCGGTTAGGCACGCTCAGTCTTAAAACCAATACCCAGAACTCGGATCCTAGGTGACTCGAATGGAACAAAGCGTCGGGGCGGGATAGCCTAGACCTTCCATCCTTCGTTGAATTTAGTCAACATTTATAATAATCAATATCATCAACAACAATATAATAAGGTGATATCCCAAACCAAGGAGTAACAGGGTAACATCGTAGCATCCTAAGCATGCATACTAAGCAGGGGCTGAGCAACGAGAAAAAGTAACATAGCAGTACAAGGTTTGCTGGGAAGGGACATGGCTGTATCGGTTTGAAAAAGGCTGTAAACATGTGGTAGGATCAAACATCGAACCTAACCTATACTAGCATGCAAACCGCTGGTTGAAATAGAATGGATCATAAGTAATGTATAGTCCTTGCCTGTTGATAAGTCGGGTTCCGAAGGTGTAGCTGATCGCAAGCTCGCATCGTCTCCGAGAGTATCCTCGGGAGCACACAAGAAGTAAACACTGGAAAGCAATCAACGAGCAAGAATCTATTACTACGAAGCAAACACGAGCAAGCATGAACAAGACGTAACACGAGACATCGCACCTACCGTCGAGAGCGGTTACTAACAGGTTAAGTGAAGTACTCGTCACACACGACGATACCGCACGTTTACGATGGTTCAAGTTGTTTAGCTACAGGTGATCAACAAAGGTTGTTAACATGGCAACTCAAGCAAGCATGGCATAGCACACAAACATGGCAACAGGTGAAGCATAAATAAACTACCTAAGCTAGTCCATTTAAGTGGGGTGCAATCCTAGACATGCAAACTATTACACACCCCACGATAAATATTGCATTTGGTACTGTTCTGCCCTAAACAATATTTAATAATTTTTATTAGCAGGCAAGAGCAGCAAAAACACAATCTACATGCAATTCTAGTCAAGTTACATATAAAGAACATTTTAAACAGAGCAACGGTTAAAAAGTTATTGCAGTTACAGTTAAAGTGGCAGACAGTGTAATTAGCAGGTAAACAGCATGTAGACAAGGTCAAACATGGAAACAAGCAACATTTTACTAATCTACGCGCAAAACGGAGCAACTTTCATATAGAAAGCGTCTCCATCGGAGCTACCGGTGAAAAGTTACGGGCACCGCAATAAAACAATTAACAGATAAATAAAAAGCCCAGAAAAATGAAAAAAAAACATGCACTGGGCCGAATCTAGTCCTATTGGGCCCAACAGAGAAAAAAAACAGAACTAACACAAAAAAATAAAAATAAAATAAAAATAAAAAAAAGGGCTGGGGCGCCTCACTATTGGGCCGTGGCCCAGGCCGGCTGGAGAGGTGGGCGCTGGAGGCTGGTCCTTGGACGCCAGGCCGGCCCACCTGGCGCGGTGGCTGCTCCTCCTCTGGTCAGGGCCGACCAGGAGGTGGCTATGGCGGCTGCCTCCGGCGGCGCTCGCCGGCGAGGGCTGCGAAGGGGGGGGGGGCGACGAAGAGGTGCTGGTGGTGGGATCCGGTCGGTGGAGGGCCCTTGGGCGGAGCTGGGCGGCGACTACGGCGACGTCGGCGGCTGGACTCCTGGCCGGCCGGCCGGCGGCGTTGAGGGGCGAGGAGGAGGCGGTTCAGGCGAGCGGGGATGGCCGGACACGGCGGTGACGGAGCGCGGCTGAGGAGAGGAGCCGGATTCGAGTGGCGCAGGGGGACGTCGTCGAAGCATCCGGCGACTGCGAGCTCGGCTCGGGTGAGCTCAAGCTCCGCGTCCATGGCGCTCGGGCCTGACCTGGACAGAGAAGAGAGAGATGAGGGAGAGGAGAGGAAGAAGAGGGGAGGAGAGGGAGGCGACCTGCGGGGCGCGGCTCCGGCTGCTGCCGGCGGCGGCTTCGGGCAGAGGCGGCCTGCCGCGGGCGGCTGGCTCGGGCGTGGGCAGGGAGAAGCCTCCATGGGAGGAGCTCCACGGGATCCATTCCGGGCGACGTGGCGCGATCTCGTGCGTCTGTCTTCGGATCTAACGGCTGCAACGCGTCCAAACCTAGGGTTTCAGGAATTGGGGAAAAAATGGAGCAGATCTGGACATTGTGAGGGGGGTGGCTGCAAAATTGGACTAGGGAAACCCTAGAAATGGGTGGGAGTGTGGTGGTCTTTATATAGCCCCGGTGGCTGGCAGTTTGCAAAACATCCCCAGTTTTTCTCTCGCGCGCGTGGTGCTCACGTTTCTGACCGCCGGGGGTCCGCAGTACCTCCGATTCGGGTAAAACTTCGAACTGCGCGATCAGTGCGTCGAGCCGGAGGCGTTCATCTCGCGCTGGAACCATTCCGAGAACACTTTCCGGCGCGCGATAACAATAATCCGTTTAATTATTAAACGGGGTTTTTCGTTCCGTTGGCTGCGACTGGTGTCGTGCGGTTTTCTCGACGGTGATCGGGCGAAACCGGTGTCGCAAAGGTCGAGTGTCAGGGTGGCAAGGGTCGGTCTCCGTCCGATACGAGATAAAAGGGGAGAAATAATCGCCAATCGATAAATCGGGGATGCAAACACCGCAAAAAATCAGACAATCAAACAATTCACAACGAAAACAAAATTTTTGATTTTTTTGAAAACTGGGTTGTTACACTTATGCTTCACGCCAGTTGCGTCCACATGAAGAGAACTATCCTACCCATGATCTTGAACTCGCTGCCGTAGTTCATGCCCTAACAACTTGGCGACATTACCTCCTTGGTAATCGTTGTGAGATCTATTTCGACCACCAAAGCCTCAAATATATATTCACCCAGCCAGATCTTAATCTCAGGCAAAGACGCTGGATAGAGTTTGATAAAAGATTATGACTTAGGAATTTCTTACACCCCAGGCAAAGCCAATGTCATGGCTGATGCACTAAGTCGTCAGTCGTACTGTAACAACCTCATGTTACAGCAGTATCAACCACTTATTCATGAGGAATTTTAAAAGCTCAACCTCGAGATTGTTCCTCGTGGATCTCTTTTCAACTTGCTGCCGAAACCAACACTTGAGGATCAAATCATAGTTGCCCAAAGGCGTGCACGAGGTGTTCGCCGGATTAAGGAGAACATTGCTAGCGGAGTTGCTAAATGTTTCTCCACAGATAGTAAAGGAAAGGTATTCTTTGAAAATCGTTTGGTAGTACCTAAGAATAGGGATCTAAGGCAACTCATCCTAAAAGAAGCCCATGACAGACCCCTCTCAATGCATCCCGGTAGCACAAAAATGTACCGAGATCTACGCCAGAGATTTTGGTGGACTAGGATGAAGAGAGACAATGCTCGATTTGTTGCTGAATGTGATGTTTGTCGTCGCATTAAGCCAGAATAACAAAGACCTGCTGGTACTCTTCAACCTTTGCCTATTCCCGAGTGGATATGGGACAAAGTCGGTATGGACTTCATCACCGGATTTCCAAAAACCCAGAAAGGAAATGATGCCATCTTCGTGGTCATTGATAGACTTTCCAAAGTTGCTCACTTCCTTCCCGTTCGCGAGTCTATAACTGCTAGCCAGTTAGCGGACTTGTATGTCTCTAGAATTGTGTCTCTTCACGGTGTTCCTTTGGAAATCAATTCTGATCGTGGTAGCCTTTTCACCTCTAGATTCTGGGGAAGCTTTCAGAATGCTATGGGAACTCATCTCTCCTTTAGTACAACTTTCCATCCTTAGTCTAGCGGTCAAGTCGAAAGGGTTAACCAAATTCTTGGAAGACATGCTCAGAGCTTGTGTTATCTCATTCGGGAAGAATTGGGAGAAATCTCTTCCATTTGCCGAGTTTTCTTATAACAACAACTTCCAATCTAGTCTGAACATGGCTCCTTTTGAACTCCTCTATGGACGACGATGTCGAACACCCCTAAACTGGTCAGAAACCGGTGAAAGACAATTCTTTGGACCGGATATGAACAAGGAAGCAGAAGAGAAAGTTCGCATTGTTCGTGATCGATTGAAAGCCGCTCAATCTCGTCAGAAAAGCTACTATGATCGTCATCATAGAGAAGAGAGCTACAATCTGGATGAGAAGGCTTACCTTCAGGTTACTCCTCTGAAGGGAACCCAACGATTCGGTATCAAAGGCAAGTTGGCCCCACGTTACATCTGACCTTTCCGCATTCTTGCTAAACGTGGAGAAGTTGCCTACCAACTTGAACTACCCCCGCACCTTTCCCGAGTACATGATGTATTCCATGTGTCACAACTCATGCGTTGCTTCAAGGACCCCATCCGCGAAGTCAACCATGAAACGCTTGATCTCCAAGATGACCTTTCTTATCGAGAATACCCCGTTCGTATTCTTGATTCCGTAGAGCGTGTCACTCGTCGTCAGAAGATCAGGTTTCCGAAAGTGCAGTGCTCACATCACTCCGAGAAAGAAGCAACATGGGAAAGAGAAGACCGCCTCCGTGCCGAGTAGCCCACCTTCCTCCCGACGACTTCTGAATCTCGGGACGAGATTCTTTTGAGTGGGGGCGAGTTGTCACAACCCCAAGTTTAGGCAAGTGCTAGGGTTGCTTGAGCCCTTTGAATCATGTGAAAAATTCAAAACAAAAAGAAATGGGGAAAAGAAAAGCCCTAAATGAATTAAATTAAAAGGCCAGAAATAAGTCTTTTTCCAAAAATCTTTTGGATATGTTGAAAAGTCCTAAAAATGAGTGTGATCATTTTAAAAGTGTTTTGGGATTAATCCCATGCTCATAGATTTTTCAAAAATCCAAACAGTAGCTTGGAAATTAAATCAAATGCCTATTTGAATTGTAATTCAAATAATTTGAATTCTAAAAATTCCCAAAACTTGGGGTTGACTAATACTAAGTCCCCTAGGTTTTATAAAAATAATTGGGAGTTTTATTAAATTCCCTAGCTATTATTTTTAAATTGGCAAACAAATAAACAGAAAGAATAAAAAGAAAACAGAGAAGAAACACTTACCTGTCGCCCAGCGGCGTAGGCCCACCTCTTCTGGCCCAGCCCAGCCCAAAAGGGCATCTTCGTCTACCACCCCGGCCAGCAGGCACAGAGGTGTGTGGTGGCCATGCCCAGCGGCTAGCCACCTCCTGCTTGCTCCCCTCCCTTCTACTCGTCGCCGTGGACGACCAGAAGCCGCCCGCATCTTTCCTCTCTCTCCCTGGCTCACCCCCCTCCGTCTCTCGCAAGTTCTAGCGCAAGCCCGAGAGCACGCCTCGCCGCCGTCGTGCCCACACGCGGCCACTGGCCTACCCGAGCTGCGTCTTCATGTCCACAAGATCCGCCAACGTCGACTCCTTCAAGCTGAGGTTCCAATTCGAGCTCAGATGCACCCTAGGCGACGCCCGCATCCAAGATTCCTCCGTCGGCCGCCGCAGCTCCGGCGAGACATTCCGGCCGCACCCTCTCACCCCCGACCTCGCCGTGCCCCTCATCGCATTCCTGGTGAGCTCGTGGTCACTCCACACTCTCTCGTGCTCCTCCCCGCGCCTTGTACCGTCGATCCCGTGGAGCAGTGGCTCCGGCCGCCGCGCCAAGTCGACGTCGTCGTGCCCTCCGACGTCCCCTTGACCCCCCAGTAGCTCCCGTCGAAGCGCGAGAGTGAGAGGCACCCTCTGGTGCCCCCCTATGCCCCTCCCGTGGCCTGTGGCCTAGTCCGGCGAGGCGCCGCCGTGGCCCGAGCCACCGGTGTTGCGATATGTAACGTCAGATGCCATGGGATGGCTAAAGTGAGGGGAAGACGCGAGGGAGAGAATGTCGATGGTGCCGGAATCGGGTTGGGCACAAACACGGTGGAGGACACCACGATGGTACCCAGGTTCGGGGCTCTCCGGAGAGATAACACCCTTACTCCTGCTTGTCTCTTATATATCAATGCTCTGGCTACAATAACTGCTTCTCTATCTTCTCAGGGGAAGGTGAGCGCCGCCGCCGTGGGCAAGGCTCTCTCCTGCGTCCATGAGGAGTAACTACAAGCAGTGAACGAACTGAGGGGAATAATGGTGGTCTAGGATGAGTCGTCCCTCACGCAGGAGGGGTACCCTGGCTCTTATAGTGTGAGCCTAGGGTACTTCAGTAACATCATTGCCGAATGGGCCCAGATATCATCCTCTAATCGGCCTGGGCCCACCGACTGCTCCTCTCCGGGTGACCCAGATCCTACGAGCGGCGGGCCTAGGGATGAACAGTGGAGCTAGGAGGTGAGGTCTTGTCGCCCTGTCCGCGGAATCGGCGGAGAGGTCGACACCGTATGTCCACCAGATCCGCGACATGACTTGGCCTTCCTGCCACCCAGATATCTCGGGATATGGCATTTATGACCTCGTAATCATACCCCCGACTGGTGTCGGGGTCAACTTCCTCCAAGGGCAATAGGTTGTTCCGATTGCGCCTGGGCCGACTGTTAGTTCTTGGTAAGGTTTATTGCTCTGGGAAATCGGCCTTCCAAGTGCCTGTCTCGGCCCAGCTGCGGACCAACCGGATGATTATCTTGGTGAAGGAAGGGTGGACTGATTGCGCCTGGGCCGACTGCTGGCATTCGGTACGGCCGATTGTCTTGGGGAAATCGGCCGTACGTCCGCCCAGCTCGGCCCAGCTGCAGCCCTAATCGGTCCATCCTTTTCTTGAAAGGTTGCTTCCGCTTGGGTTAGCCTACCCGGGTACCAATCCCCCGACAGTAGCCCCTAAAACTGTAAAGGTCCCACGGTCATTTGACTGCGGGGCCTTTGCAGTTTTTAATCTCTCTTGACATCCTCCGACTGCTATGGCCTCATCGAGTGCGTCATTCCGAGTTCGTCGACCGACTCGGAGATCACACTTGGCTGACTAAATTTTCGTCCGATTGGATTTGGTTTATTCCCAGCTCGTGTCTTCACTTTCTCGAGGAAGACATCTTTTGCCGATTTCACTCCAACGGTTACCTCCGACTCTTCCGGGATGTGATCAATGAGCCGGGACCCACGACCCACGCGCGACTTGACATAACTGCAGGTCTTGACCCCCACGTCGCACGCCTCGCCTTTTGTGCCAGGATTCTTTGCGCTGGTTTGCCGGTTGCCCTTCCTGTGCCCTAGGCCACACCGAGCCACACAGCCGCAACTGCATCCCACTCCCCTCCCCCGCCGCCCATATAAGCCATAGGGGAGGGCCTTCGCCTCCTCCTTCTCCCAAACGCCATCTTCAACCTCCAGCTCTCGCTCCTCTGCGCCATTGCCTCTCCAGCTCGAAGCTCTCTGCCGCTCCTGCGACCCAACCTCTGCGCTTCAGATCCGCTCCGGCCACAGACCCGTGCGCTCCGCCGCCTCCGCGGTAACTCTTCTCCTTTGCTCTCGCGCTCCTCGTCCCTCGTCTTCTCTCCGCCCGCAACCTCCATGGCGCCACGGCGAGATGTGTCACAGGCGAGCCGCGGGTGCTGGAAAGGCTCTCAGGCCACCGCCGGCGCCGTTCAGTCCCTGATCCGCGCCCGGAAGATGGCCGCGGAGGTCGAATGGCGCATTCCTGGTGCCGAGGTCGTGCCCACCGCGCGTGCTGGCGAGAGGGTTGTATTCCTCGCTCACTTCGAGTGTGGATTCGGCCTTCCCGCCAGCGCCTTCTTCCGCGGGTTCCTCGACTTCCACCGATTGCAGCCTCACCACCTCGCAGCCAATTTCATCATGATTCTTTCCGGTTTCGTGACACTCTGCGAAGGGTATCTCGGCTGTCGTCCCAGCATTGCCCTCTGGAAACAATTCTTCAATCTCCGAGCTCACAATGCTCGGACGGGAACTGTGGTGCCCTCCACCATCGAAGGCGGCGACCCGACATACCCGACTGACATGACCGACTGCGGCAGTTGCCTTGTCGCAGCCGGCAAGCCGAAGTACAAGAGTCCCGAGATCGTCCAATCATGCAAAAATTGGCAGACCTCATTCTTCTACGTCAAGTCACCTGACCAAGGGCCCGATCTCCTGAATCTGCCCGAGTTCTCCCTCGCCCGTCCGACTGACAAGAACCAATGGTCGCTGAAGTATGGCGTCGGAGATCGCGATGTCGATGCCCAGGTCGCCAGGGTCGCTCAGCTAGAGCAAGAAGGACTTCTCCCGACCGACCTGGTAGCCGCTTGGCTTCAAGCTCGAATTCTCCCCCTGCAGCGCCGAGTGCACCGCCTGTGCGACATGTCGGGTCCTCGAGATCCCACTCGGCTCTGCACATGGCGGGTGAAGAAGGAAGACCTCTGCGCCAGGGTGAGGGCTATTACATCTAGCCCTTTGCCCGACCCTTTCCACTTCGGGCTTGACTGCCTCACTCGCCAGCAGAAACCGCCTGTGGTAAGCTCCGATTGCCCTCTCCTTCCGATTGCTTTTTTCTCCCAGCTTCTCTGATTACTTTTATCCTCCTTCTAGCATTTTATTCAGTCCAAACTGATGGAAGACGGCCAGGAAGCTGGCGTGTATGCCCCCGACCGCGCGGAGGATGACCCCACCGACTTTGAGTATAACGGCGAGGTTCCTTCCGCCGAGTCCGGTGATGATGACGCTGATGACGACGAGTCTTTCGGAGAATCCACCGATTCCATGTATGCCGACTTCGCTGATGCCGGGGCCGCCGACCCTCCGAGGATCGACACCCAACCGTCAGCTCAAGGGGGTACGCCTGACCCTTCCCTTGAGCAATTTTTGGCCGAATGGAGTAATGATGATAGTGTCTCAAAGGCTGATGGTTCTGATGCAGCTCCTCGCGCCAAACCTCCGAAGGTGCCGGCTAAGCGCATCTCGACGACCAGCTCCTCCGCTGGTACTGCTCCTGGCAAGGTCCCTAAAGTCGCGCCGAATGCCGGCAAAGGCAAACACCCCCAGGTGACGATCACCCGAAGGCCGACTTCCCAGGCGCCGCTGGATGTCGCCCCGCTGAGATGCCGGATGCCCTCTGGAGCACCAAGAACAATCGGGTATGCTTTTACCTTCACGCCTTGCATTTTACTGTTCCTCTTTATACTGATTCACTTCCTCTCTCTTCTTTCAGGGAACCGATTGGGCTTGATGACGTTGATGCCGACATTCCGGTCCGATCTGGCGTCGTCATCTCGCCTGCCGCATCTGCCTCCGCCACCCAAAAATGGCCGCCTGCTTCTCATCGCTCCTCCAAAGACGCCGAGCGCGCTGCCAAGAAGGCGCGCCTGGCGACGACTAAGAAGACTTATTCCTCTTCTGTTGGCTCCAAGACTTCCAAGAGAGTGGCTGATCGGGGAGCTCCTGGCGACAGAGGACCGCAATCGGTCGAGCCGATTGCCCCATCTCCACCATGCCGCTCCGACCCGGTCTCCACTGTCGCGACTACACCTGCTCCGACTGCTACATTCGAGCCATCGATGGTGACAAGCCCGCCGCCAATCGTGGTGTCGGCGCCACCGACTGCCACAACTGTGCCACCGGTTGTTCTGCCCGTGCCACCGACGACAACGACCTTGCCGCCGGTCGCACTTATCACTTCCGCGTCAGCTCACCCGACTGCGCCGCCACCACCACCAATTACTTCTGGCCCTCAGGTGACGCCAATGCCACTGGCCATTCCCACTGCTGCTTCCACCGCCACTCAAGCTTTAGTGCCAACGCCGACCTCCTCTGCGTCGGAGATTCTTATGCGCTCGGTGGACCAGTTCCGGGCCGAGTATTCTCGCGCCCGTCATGTCGGCACCGGGCCTGATGCCTCGCATCGTCCTCAAGACCTTGTGACAACTACTCTGAGCCGGGTGAATGAATTTGCCGACGCCCTTGCTCGGGACCTCCAACAACTCACCTCTCACCACACGGTAAACTCTTGACTTTCCTTTCATGTCTTTCCTTTACTCGGAAGGCTTTTCTTCCGGTGGGTGTGCGCAAGCGCACCCACTGGGTGTAGTCCCCGAGATTCGGGCCGATTGGATGCAATTGGTTCGGATCTTTCACGCCTTTTGCTTTATCGTTTTCCTTCCTTCAATCGGAAGACTTTCCTTCCGGTGGGTGCGCGCAAGCGCACCCACTGGGTGTAGTCCCCGAGATTCGGGCCGATTGGATGCAATCGGTTCGGATCTTTCACGCTTTTTGCTTTATCGTTTGTCTTCCTTCAATCGGGAGACTTTTCTTCCGGTGGGTGCGCGCAAGCGCACCAATTGGGTGTAGTCCCCGAGATTCAGGCCGATTGCTTGCAATCAAGTCGGATCTTCTGCTGTATCTCTAACTCCATCTTGTTATTCTTCTCAGGCTTTCACGGAGGAAAAGCGTGAGGTCTTCGAAAAGCTTCTTGATGCTTACACTGCCAGCCTCCGAACTCTCGCCCAGGCCCAGCTGCAGGTCAAAAATCAGTCAGCCGAGATCACTAAACTGAAGGGTAACTTCTATACCATTTCTGTTTTCTTTCCGATTAACAATTACTCTTGCACTCATATCCTTTATGTTCTCCTCTAGCTTCTACTCCCATGATAGATGACCTTCAGGGCCGAATTACTGAATTGACTGCAGAACTCAACCAACATGGCCCAGTACTCGCCAAAGCTAAGGAAGAAGCGACCCGACTGCAGGGGGTAGAAACTGATCTAAATCGGACTATCCAAAGCCTTCGCACTGAGATGGCTTCCCTCGAGAGAAAACATCTGGCCGACATAGCTGCCGTGACGGCCAGTGGTGATGGTCTTCTTGCCGAGCGAGATGCCGCCGTCGCCGCCCGAGAGGCCTTGCAAGCTGAAAGGGATGAAGCGGTGGCTGCACGCGATTCCATTCGGCGAGATCATGATGAACACGTCGCCAAATTTGAAGAGCTGGAGAAACGCAGCTACGAAGAGACCACCCGACTGCGCCGCCGAGCCAAAGGCTTCTGCGACACCATGACCGAGATGGACGTCCTCCTTAGCGGTGAGTGTTTCCTGCATCCGAGTGCATTTTCCGATTGCTTTCCTCCTTTATCGCGTTGCTAACACTTTCTTTCGTGACACAAAAGCTTGGCCCGAGTCTGAAGCAGCTGCCTATGCGGCCATTGCCAAATCCCGAGAGGAAACTGTTGCCGCTGGAGGAACCTGCCAACTTGAAGATAACTTCTGGACTCGGCATGAATATCTAATCGGCACCGAAGCCCGTATTCCTATTATCAAGGGAGTTGCCTTGTCATTTAAGCTCGGCATCTTGAAGATTGCTGAATCATTGTGGTCACCGACTGAGCTTAAGGCTGGCCTTCAAAAAATGAAACATGCTGCTGGTTCCTCCGCCGGGACCGACAAGGCTGAAGCACAAGATGAAGAAGATTCTGACGAAGGGGAAGCTCCGAATGCTACCACTGAATAGACTCGGATTCTCCTGAAGGCTATCCCTCTTTGGATCGACGTCTTGCTGAACTCTGCCGGTCGGACTGGCGCGGAAACCGCCCTCCAAACTGTGCTAAGCTGGTACCCTCAGGTGAAGCTCTCCCAACTCTACAGCCTCTGAGACAATGCCTCTGATCTGCTTGAGAAGACCTATACCGAAGTAAATCGGCTAGCCAGCTCTATGGTGAACTGGTTCTCTCCCTACGAATACACTCCGTATCTCGATGAGGGGGGGAATCCGCTCGCTGCACATTCGATCTCTGGCCTGGCCGAGGAGCTTTCTGATAGCGGCTCATCTCAAACATCTCTGAAATCCAAGCAAACTGGTGCCACATTTTCTGAAGCGCAATCGGATCCGACTGCTCCATCTTCTAGCTCCGTGCCTCCGACTTCCTGAGCCATGCCGCCGACTATGTCACTTGTTGCAGCTTGCCGATAGTAGATCGGTTTTATCTTATTTTGTCTTTCGACCATCTGCCTGTAAGACATAATTTTAATTCTGTCGACACCCACTGGGTGTGACCTCGATGTAATGAACGTATTCGGCCCTGGGCCTGCTACTTCTAATGCAATCCGGTTGCTTGATCTTTGCTTTTAATTGCGCGATCAACTTTGCGTCTTTGTCGGTTTCCTTTATCGGCTGCACTTGGGGATATCTACCGTATCAACCTTGCTGCCGTCATGCGGTCCGCAATCGGATCAACGGTAGCTTACCAGTCAAGGTTCGATAAGTTTTTTCTTTTTTACACGACAAGATTTAACGCAAAGGATTCTGCGATGGTAGGCGCCGATTGCTTGCTATCGGGCTCGGTGCCTTGGGTCGCGGCGCGATCGGCGACTTTGTTTTATCGAATATGCCCTTAGTGGCGCGTTTCGAATTGTTTCCCGGGAATTCGTACTGCCGGCTGCCCCAAATGCGACCCTTCTCAATGCCACAAACCATTTAGTGGTTTGCGCTTGAGCTGAGGGCCGAGTTGAGTGCCAGCCCGCAGTCCCCGTGCCTCGATGGCCTATTCGCTTGACCTCGTGGTCGGTCAGTCCCCGGGTGTGTTATATACACCTCGGGTATGACTGAGCGTCGTCGATTGAGGCTAGCTCTTCGAATGAGATTATTCAAAGATAATCGAATGCTCATTTTTAGAGGCATGATAACTTTTACTGCTTGTTTGCCGAATGGCTTACATAAGTTTCTGCTGCTCAGCTATAGAACGGACATAACAACTCGGCGTTCCACGGCCGCTCCGTCTCTGCTCCTGATGTGTCCTTGTGCTTAATGCCCTTGGTGCAGTCGATCAGATAATAGGAGTTGCTCTTGAGCGCGCGGCTGATGACGAATGGCCCTTCCCAAGGTGAAGATAGCTTGTGTTGTCCGCCTGACTTCTGAATTCGGCGCAGCACCATGTCTCCCTCTTGCTGTGGTAGTGCCGCAACTTCTGCTGGTAGACTGCCGACCTGGACAAAGACAACAAACAAGCTTCTTCTTTGAGGTCTATGCCGTCTTCTCGTGCCAATCTGGCCTCTTCTTCGGTGTATAGGGCATGTCGAGGTGAATCGAACTTGATGTCGGATGGGATGACTGCTTCTGAACCATACACCAGGAAGAAAGGAGTGAATCCAGTCGACCTGTTTGGTGTGGTCCTCAGACTGAACAGTACTGCGGGGAGCTCCTCAATCCATGCTCCGGGTGCCCTCTCAAGTGGCTCTACCAATCTGGGCCTGATACCCGATAGGATTAGTCCATTTGCCCTTTCAACTTGACCGTTTGATTGCGGGTGCGCCACAGACGCCAGATCAAGCCGAATGCCCTGCTGAGATGCATATCGAGCCAGTGCACCCTTCGCAAAATTTGTGCCGTTGTCGGTGATAATGCTGTTAGGCACGCCATATCTGCACACAATGTCGGCCACAAATCGAACCGCAGTCGGCCCATCCAACTTCTTGATCGGTCTGGCTTCAATCCACTTGGTAAACTTGTCCACTGCGACTAGAAGATGTGTCATGCCACTGCGAGCTCTCTTGAATGGTCCAACCATGTCCAAACCCCATACTGCAAACGGCCATGCTATTGGGATTGGCTTTAGTGCCGATGCTGGCTGATGACTTTTTGCCTTGAACCGCTGACATCCCTTGCAGTAATTCACTAAATTCTCAGCCGCTGCCAGCGCAGTCGGCCAGTAGAAACCATGCCGGAAAGCTTTGCTGGCGATTGCCTTTGCTGATGCATGATGACCGCATTCACCTTGATGAATGTCTCTGAGCAGCTCCAAGCCTCTGTCCTCTTCTACACATCTCTGAAGGATACCAGTTGCACTCTTGCGCACTAGCTCATTGTTGATTATTGTGTACGCCCAAGATCGGCGGCTGATTTGCCATGACTCTGCTTCGTCTTCCGGGAGGACTCCGTCTTCTAGGAAATCTCTGATCGGCTGTGCCCATGATGGCGCGCTGACGACTGCCATTGCCACTGCATTCTGGGGTGGGACTTCTTCTTGGATCACAGTTCCTTGGCCATTGGCCTCCTGGATCTCGGCCTCTTGGACATCTGTCATTTCTGCCTCTGCTTCTGAGCTGCCGATTGCGGCGCCTGGCACGCATTCGGCAGCCCCTGGTGCCGACTTCTCCTCTGGAGCTGGAGCTTCATCATTGCAATCGGCAATTTCTGATGTCATTGGCTCTTCGGAGGCTGTGCCTTCTGGCGCAGCTTCTGCTTGCTTCACTGTGGCTTTTCTCTTGTCACATCCTTTGGCAGTCTCTGGCTCGCACTCGGCAGCCCCTGGTGCTGCTGCCGAGATACCTTGGGCGCTGGATTGCTTCTTCATGGTCGCAGGTTTTGCCGGTTGAGCTTCTTTCGCCTTCTTCAAAGCTTCAAGGTCGGCCTCCGAGATAAAAAATGGACTCAGACTCTGGGGATGGTATGATGGATGGCTTCTTGATGTGCTCCAAAGACACACCTGGTGGAATGGCTTGCCTTGTTGAGCCGAGCTTGGACAGCGCATCTGCTGCCTCGTTGTTTGCTCTTGGCACATGATGGAACTCGCACCCTTCAAAATATCCGCTGATCTGCTGCACCAGGAAGCGATAGCTTGCCATGTTTGCGTCCTTTGCATCCCAGGTGCCTGAGCATTGCTGTACCACCAGGTCGGAGTCACCAAAGCACTCAATATTCCGAATACCGATTTCCTTGGCAAGCTTGATACCATGCACAAGGGCTTCGTACTCGACGTCATTGTTTGATGCTGCAACGTGAATCTAGAGCACATATTGCAGTTGATCTCCTCTTGGTGAAGTGAGTACCACACCAGCCCCTAGGCCATTCTTCATCTTGGAGCCATCAAATTGCATTCGCCAGAAATCCGATCCTGGGAGCTGCGGCATGTACTGAGTTTCCGCCCAGTCCACTAGGAAATCAGCTAGCGCTTGTGACTTGATTGCCGTTCTCGGCTCATATTGGATACCGTGGCTAGCGACTTCGATTGCCCATTTTTCCACTCTTCCGGTTGCATCTCTGCTTCCCATGATGTCGGCCAGCGGAGCCGAACTGACAACTGTGAACAAGTGAGCTTGAAAGTATGGCTTCAACCTCTTGGCTGCCATGTACACTCCATAGCACATCTTCTGATAATGAGGGTAATTCTGCTTGGATGCCGAGAGCACTTCGCTGATGTAATATACTGGACGCTGAATTTGCTGCGCCCTGTCCTTTTCAGGCCGCTCCACCACCATGACTGCACTGATCACCCGATTGGTTGCCGCAATGTATAACATCATTGGCTCCTTCTCAATCGGGGCAGCCAAAATCGGTGTTGTGGAGAGCATGCGCTTGAGCTCTCGGAATGCTTCATTCGCTTGGGGGGTCCAGGTGAACTTCTCTGTCTTCTTCATCAACTGATACAACGGGATTGCTTTCTCACCCAGCCGACTGAGGAATCGGCTGAGCGATGCAAGGCAATCGGTGAACTTTTGTACTAGCTTCAGGGTCTTGGGCTGCTCCATGCGCTCTATTGCTGCTATCTTCTCGGGATTGCATTCGATTCCTCTCTCGGAAACGAGAAATCCCAAAATCTTGCCGGCTTGGACTCCAAACACGCACTTCTCCGGGTTGAGCTTGATCTGATAAGTTCTCAAGTTTGCAAATGTTTCTCTGAGGTCGTCTAACAGTGTGACTCCCTTTGCCGACTTCACCAGTAGGTCGTCCACGTAGACATGGAGATTTCTGCCGAGCTGGGAGTGTGTGCACCTCTGAATTGTGCGCTGAAAAGTTGCACCTCCATTCTTCAAGCCAAACGGCATAGTGATATAGCAATAAGCCCCGAAAGGAGTGAGGAATGCAGTTTTTATCTGATCTTCCACAGCCAATTTGATCTGGTGATAGCCAGCAGTAGCATCTAGGAAGGACAACAGCTCGCAGCCGGCCGTAGAATCAATCACTTGATCAATACGGGGCAGAGCAAACGGATCTTTCAGGCACGCCTTGTTCAGGCAAGTGTAATCTATACACATACGCCTGGTCTTGTTCTTCTTCATGACAAGGACTGGATTTGCCAGCCACTCGGGGTAAAACACTTCCATGATAAAACCTGCTACCTGCAGCTTCGCAATCTCTTCGCCGATTGCTCTTCTCTTGTCTTCAGAAAAATGTCTCAGGGGTTGCTTGACTGGCTTCGAGCCTGGCCGAATGTGCAGCTTGTGCTCGGCGAGTTCTCTCGGAACACCAGGCATGTCTTGTGGAGACCATGCAAAGATGTCCCGATTCTCACGGAGGAACTCGACGAGCTCGCTTTCCTATTTATCGCTAAGTCCAGCTCCGACTACAACAAACTTCGTTGAGTCGGAGGGACCTAGAGCGATTTTCTTGCTGTCCTTGGCCGACTGAAAAGCCGATTCCTCATCCCCCCTCTTTGCTGGGCCGATTGGCAGTGGATTCTTGCTCTGCGCTTGTGCCATTGCAATCACCTTGTTGAGCTGACGCTTCTCTGTCTCGACCACTTGGGAATCAGCCAAACTGCTGCCAGCGGATGTGCACTCGAGGGACTTCCTGAAGTCCCCGGTGACAGTGATGACGCCGTTTGGCCCTGGGATCTTCATCTTGAGGTATGTCTGCTGTGCGTTGATCATGAATTTGGCAAATGCCGGCAATCCTAACACAGCATGGTAAGGACTACTGAGGTCAGCGACTTCAAACCAAATCGGCTCTCTCCTGAAGTTTTCTTCTGTGCCAAATATAACATCCAGCCAAATGCGGCCCAAGGGGGTGCATGACAGTCCAGGAACAATTCCATGGAAAGTCGTTCGACTGCGCTCCAGGTCCCTCTCTGTGAGCCCTAGCTTGATCATTGTATCTCTGTACAGAATGTTGATTGTGCTTCCGCCATCAACGAGCACTCGGGAGAACTTGCATGAAAACCTTGGTCCTGCCAACAGAGCGTCCACCACCAGCGGATAGTTTCCCGGGTTCGGCAAAATGGTGGGATGATCTTCTCTGTCCCAGGATATAGGACACTCGGACAAATGCATGAATTGGGGAATTGGTGGCATAGTGGCATTAACCTCCTGAGCTCGGGCTCTCCGACTGCCCTTATCCGTGGACTCGCTGGTGAAAATCATGTAGGCGGCGTCTTGCTGCGGGAACTGATTCTGCTGCTGAGGCGGTCCTCTTTTCTGGGGTGGTGGTGGGGGTGGAGGTGGTAAAGCTTCTCCCTTCGCAATCCTTCTCACAAAATCGCACTGCCGAGTGCTATGCGCAGACGACCTGCCCGGCGTGCTATGCAACTTGCACGGTGCGTCCAGCATATCCTCGAACGTGTACTTGGGCTTCATCTGCCCCGGGGGTCTCACATTTGGTCTCATCTTCCGACTGCCTCCTGCAGCTGCTGGATCTTCTTCATTCTGGACAGCGGCCACCTGCCGACTGCCATACTGAGCATCGGGTTGTTCGTCCTTGCGTTTGCCATTGTTCTGCTGGTTGTGGTTGCTGTTGTTGTTGCGGTTGTTCTCTCTCCTTTCCTTCTGGCTAAGGCCTTTGTTCCCTGTGTCCGACTGCGGAGCCCCTGGTGAGTGGATTACACCTCCAACTCCGAGCTGAATAGGGCGCATCGCAGAATCGGACATGGCGAAAGCATTTGCCACCTTCATGAGCTCGGCGAGCGATGTGAAATCTTTGCGCAACAGCTTGTGCTTCAGCATGGAATCGGCCAGGTATCCATCTGTAAAGTACTGAATGGCCTGGATCTCATGGACTCCTTCGCATGAATTCTTCAGCTTGATCCACCGAGATAAGTAATCTCGGAGGGGCTCATCTTTGCCTTGCACACACAGAGCTAGCAGCCGCGGGAGGTTGGGCCTCTCATACGTGCTTCTGAAGTTGTGGATGAATGCACTCGTGAAGTCCTCCCAGCAGTTCACACTATCCTTGGGCAAACTATTCAACCACGTCCGAGCCGAACCCTGCAACATCAAGGGTGCATAGCAGACTGCTACCCGCCGATTGCCTCCTGCAATGCGCACCGCCGTCAGGTAATCGGACAGCCAGTCTTCGGGCTTCACAGACCCATTGTACTTGGGCGTATCTCTCGGCAGCATGAATCCTTTGGGAAACTTCTCCGTCCGAATGCGATGACCGAAACATGATGGGCCAGCTTCTCCCTCTTCATCTTCCTGAGCCTCCTTCTCCAGGAGCTCAATGCGATGCCTTGCATCATTCTGGCCGATTTGACGAGGGCCAAGTCGAGCGCTAATTGCTGGTCTTGGCGCCGATTGCTGCGGCATGTCATTGCGCCTGCTGTTGACCGCTGGCTCTTCCATTCTTCTGCTTGCTGCTGGAGGTGGCCGATTGCTTCTGACCTTGCTCTCCTGCCGAGATGGGGCAGGTTGATGTCTGTTCTGGCGCGATGCATTCGGTCGCTGGCTAGCTCCCGCATTCGGCCTCACAGTCCCCCTTGATACCCCAGGTTCTGCATTCTGATGATCCATTGCAATGAGCCTCTGCTCCTTTGCAGCTGCTATCAGCTCACGCATTCGGCGCGACTGCTCGCGCCGCTCTTCTCCCTCCAGGTCTTCTAGCTTAAGTGCTATCTGCTCGGCTGCTCTCAGATTCTTGTCCCGTGTGCTGTACGTCGGCCTCTGGACGAACGCTGATTGCGCCGGTTGCTCTGGTTGTGCCGGCCTCCTCGGACGTTCCGGTTGCTCGGCCCCCGAAAGCTGTTGGTGGACTGCCCTGCCCCGGCTTCTCAAATCTTCCAGGACTGCGGGCTCAATCGGCCGGCGCGGTCCTGCATGCGCTGCATTGTATTCCCTTGTGATGGCTCCCAATCTGCGCTCTTCTGCCAACACTTGCTCAGCTCTGCGGGCCAGAGCGAGCCGTGCCGTTTCCAGCTCAGTGTGCACTTGCTCCGGATGACCATTCCTGTTCACGGGTGTGTATAACACGTCCCGCAACGCACTGGTGCCGATTCGCTCTGCAGCGTCAGCTACTTCCTTAGCCTTTCTTGCTGCACTTGCGGGGTCGCGATTGGTTGATGAGGACGCTCCCGCCATCATGACGGTGGCGTGCACTCGGTCCGCCTCTCTGCCAGGTGATGCACTACAACCCCTAGTCGAGAGCGGGTCCGTTGCGCATGAGAAGATGCGAATCTTTCTGGGATACGCCTCGGGGTAGCTGCTGATGAAGAGGCGATGACTGCCGACCTGCAGCGACACACCGGGCGGCAGGGGAGCTCCAGCCCTGTACTGCGCCGAGTAGTCCACCACATAGTCGATTGCCCCACGCCTTAGAATCAGGCCAGAGGCATGGCTTCCTCCCGATGCAGAGGAAAATTCCTTCCGGATCTTTACTCCAGTCGACGCCTCGGTCTGCCCCAAGGTGGGCGCCAACTTTCGTCGATATGGAACGTCAGATGCCATGGGATGGCTAAAGTGAGGGGAAGACGCGAGGGAGAGAATGTCGATGGTGCCGGAATCGGGTTGGGCACAAACACGGTGGAGGACACCACGATGTACCCAGGTTCGGGGCTCTCCGGAGAGATAACACCCCTACTCCTGCTTGTCTCTTATATATCAATGCTCTGGCTACAATAACTGCTTCTCTATCTTCTCAGGAGAAGGTGACCGCCGCCGCCGTGGGCAAGGCTCTCTCCTGCGTCCCTGAGGAGTAACTACAAGCAGTGAACGAACTGAGGGGAATAATGGTGGTCTAGGATGAGTCGTCCCTCACGCAGGAGGGGTACCCTGGCTCTTATAGTGTGAGCCCAGGGTACTTCGGTAACTTCATTGCCGAATGGGCCCAGATGTCATCCTCTAATCGGCATGGGCCCACCGACTGCTCCTCTCCGGGTGACCCAGATCCTACGAGCGGCGGCCCATGCTGTAGACCCATAGGGCCTAGGGATGAACAGTGGAGCTAGGAGGTGAGGTCTTGTCGCCCTGTCCGCGGAATCGGCGGAGAGGTCGACACCGTATCTCCACCAGATCCGCGACATGACTTGGCCTTCCTGCCACCCAGATATCTCGGGATATGGCATTTATGACCTCGTAATCATACCCCCGACTGGTGTCGGGGTCAACTTCCTCCAAGGGCAATAGGTTGTTCCGATTGCGCCTGGGCCGATTGTTAGTTCTTGGTAAGGTTGATTTCTCTGGGCAATCGGGCTTCCAAGTGCCTGTCTCGGACCAGCTGCGGACCAATCGGATGATTATCTTGGTGAAGGAAGGGTGGACCGATTGCTCCTGGGCCGACTGCTGGCATTCGATACGGCCGATTGTCTTGGGGCAATCGGCCGTACGTCCGCCCAGCTCGGCCCAGCTGCAGCCCTAATCGGTCCATCCTTGCCTTGAAAGGTTGCTTCCGTTTGGGTTAGCCTACCCGGGTACCAATCCCCCGACAACCGGCGTCAAGCCGCCGGCCATTAGGGCCCTAATGACCCACTAACCCCCCTCCTAACACCCACTGACAGGTGGGTCCCCAAGCCCCTAACCCCTCTGCTAACTAAAACATTGAGGGATTAAATCCCTCTCCCATTGACATGGGTGGCCCATAGGTCAGCCCCCCCTGATATCATCCTTGCGTCAGCATGATGCAATAAAAGGATTTTCCAGATTAAAAATAAATCCAAAGAAATCAGAAAAATCGAGAAAATAGCCAAAACTTCAATAAATCATAGAAAATTCATATTAACTCCAAATTTAACATATAATATATGAAAAATGATCAGCAGAAAATAATATATCCAAATATCCAACTTTCAGCTATGTTTCAGTTGAATTTAAAATGGGACCAGTAGCTTTTGCTATTTATTTTAATTGGAATTAATTTAAATTTAATTCAAATTCTTTTGTAATTTGAACCTTTGCAACCTACCACATTTCATTTGAACTTCAGAAGCCTACCACACACATGATCACATGGTTTTCAAAGAACAAACAATAGCAATTGCAATTTGGTTAAATTGAAATTCATATGTGGAGTTTGAATTTTCATTTCAAATGCAATACACTTCATTTAAATGGAATGTGCCATAAATCAATACCATTCACATCATGGACAACATTATCATCCGATTGTGAATTTAAATTCAATGTTGCCCTCCTCTTGTTGACGATTGTGTCGGTAATAGTGCCTCCGAGACGGTGATCACCCCCGAAGAAGCAGACCACCGTTAAGACCCGTGTATCGTCAGCAAGGCAAGCAAACCCCATTGATCATGTCTATAAAATCCCACTTCCCTCACAGTCTCGCTTATGCATGTTTAGGAGATCACCTTGGTATCTATTCTACCGCATAGTTGAACCCATATCCGATGCATGACCTATCATCTTGTCACAGTAGTAAGCAAACCACTATCCTAGCTGACATAGGAGTTGATTGTTATCATGTGGCCCCTGCAACTGTTACTGCTTATTGCATGCTTATAGTTTACAATGAGGATGCTTTTGATGTGAGTTGGGATGATCGAGAACATGGTGTTGATGAAAGTGAAACTGTGTTGGTGAATCCACCCTAAGCAAAGGTGTACGATGAGAGGCTGTGTAGGAGTACACGGTGGGTTGTCTCGTTGGACACCGCTTTAAGCACCGAGTTCTTCTATGGTAATCCAAGACAATGAGTACAACCACACATTGGGCTCACTAACCCCTCTCAGCCTAGTACCTTGATCCGTGTTGACGTCCAGGAGTCACATTAGTTCGGGATTTCCATTTGGCATATGCATAGAAAAAGAGTGAGTGAAATGTTGCATCATCTTAGATATGTGGGTGGATCTGTGAGACAGTAAAACCATCTGTCAGAGGTGGCGTCTCGGTTGCCTACATTGTTTGGGTCCGTATCGTTGATCCGGCCAGACTCTCGAGCGGTGACATACTCAGATAGTCGACTCCTGGAATAGACCGGTTGTGAGCGAAGTGTCGTGGTGAACATCCTCGCTATCACCTCTTGAACGGTGGCGAGACCTGGCGGTAACTGATGGTCATGTGTGTGTAGTTTACACCCTTGCAAGGTTAACAAAACTATTCGAATAGCCGTGTCCGCGGTTAAGGACTACTTGGAACCTGTACCTGGTTATTAGACAACTTGAATGGATACTTCTAAAACTCGCAAGATAAGCGTGAGTATGGTGAGCTCCTCGTGGGGAAGTCGAGGAAGTAACCATAGTGGTGTATTGGTTGGAGACATGTAGTGGACTCGTGTACGCTTCTTACCTCAATTCTGGTACTCGTAGTACAGGACTAGCCAAGTCAAAGCTGGCACTTCTGCATGTTGAACCCCACCTCCCTTTAGCCTGAAACTTGAGCATGAGTAGTGTAGTTCTGATGTAAGTCTTGCTGAGTACGACTTTGTACTCACGTTTGCTTATTCTATGTTTTAGATGATACCCCGGACCCCGATGGAGTCACCTTCGTGAAGCTCGACGTTGACCTTTGTAGTATAGTCCCAGACTGCAGTCTGGTCCCTCGTGGAAGGGCATGTATGTTGAACAAGGCTTCTCTAAGCCATTTGTTAAACTTGTCTGTACTCAGACCTAATTTGCTTCCATTCTATGATGTAATGACGATCACAGACATGTGATCTTTGTATTCTCTATGTGTAAGTCCATAAAGATACACTTTGTAGAGTTATGTGATGATACCTGTTGTTCATACTAGGCATGTGTGTTGCGTGTATGTTTATAACATGCATGTCTTAGTATGGGTTTTCGAGACCTTAGTTGTGATCTGGCTGACGGTCTTTTATACACCAAGTGGCCATTAGATGTGCGCATCTTGGGGCATCGCGATGCGATTACTCGTGACTCTATCACATGCACACTTTGTTGTATGATCGAGCCCACCCTAGACCCCGACTAAGTGATCGGGCTGGAGTCTGTTTATGTAAGGGTTATGATTCAATTGATAACATGGTTGAGGCGACTTGTCTATGAGTATGGGATTTCACCACCCATAATCATTTAGACTTGTGAGCGGGAGATGAGGACCCATCTCAGTTGATCATCCGGCCTGGATGGGATGCCCCTCACGTACGATGCTTCCGAGAGTGTTCTGTGCTTGGCCTTGTCTGCTTAGACAACTGGGTACGGCTCTCGGCTCTCCATGTGATTGAGTTGTGACTGGAATTACATACACATATTCCGGGTCCCGACACTATCACATACTAATGGCATGGTGTATTGAAACATACCCTAGGTAATGACAAGTTCACCATTTCATGAATATAAAACAATAAGGTGAACAAGAACATCATAATAAAGGAGCAGGCTAGCCATTGTTTCCCGATGTACTCGCCTCAACCGTTGCGAGGAAGATGGTGCGAGGCTACCTCCACTGGATTGGTGCTGCAGCCTGCTGTAGAAACATGCATACGAATTTTAAACATTGCTTCGAGACAATCTATGTAAGGTACACACAAGAGCGCGCCTAAACACGTTCCTGGGAGAGCAACCCCTTTGCTGTCCCTAAACGAAAGAATTAAAATTTGGAGCTTGGAAGCTCCAAATCACACAAATAATATGGCTCTGGATTTATAGGAAACATATCTATAAATAGTTCCAACTATTCAAACCCAGAATATGAACTTATGGAGGCCAAAACTAGCAAATACTTATGCTGTTTCCAGATTTCGGAATAACAAACAGCCACCTTTAGATTTATAATAGTAAGAATACTCAGGGGAATTTACTAAAACCTTTGAATTAGTAACTATGCATCACACACAGCGGGTTAGAAAACAAAACATGAATTTATTTGGATTGCTAAAGCTCCTAGTGCTCGTGGTCGCGCCCCTCGTGCCCAGCATCGCCGCTGCTGCTGCCGCGGCCGCAGCTTGGTGCTGCCTGGCTGGGCTCGGTCGAAACCGGCCGCCCCTTTGGCGGCGCCCTCGCCTCGCCGGTCTCCGTCCGCTGCAGCCCCACCCCGGCTAGCCGGCCTCACCGGAACGGCCTCCGCCGTGTCCTTCGTCGCCGGCATGGGCACTCCCTGGGTTAAGCCAGGGGGCTTGCCCACTGACCAATGGCCCCCCCTGGGTGATTAGCCACTAAACTGTAATTAAAAAGAAATAACCCCTTGTTGTTAATAACATATGTCACTGACCAGTGGGCCCTAGGCCATTAACTTAACCCCTGGAATTTTGCTAATCTAAATATATAACATATGTCACTAACCAGTGGGCCCCATCCCTGTTTAAATAAATTAAAATGATTTATTAGAGTACAGTGTATGACATATGGGTACCCCATGTCAGTACACTGTCTTGGATAATGTTGCATTTTATTAATAAAGAAAATCCAGAAATTGATTTAATTTGAATAAAAATTTGAAAATCAATATGTTTTAATCCGTAACTCTGATGGAAATATTTTATACATAAAAGTTGCTCAGAAAAATGCCACGAATAAGAATACGCTACCCGCATACCCATCACACCCCTCTAACATACCGAACCCGAGACTTTCCCCCTCTGGATCGTCTGTCTGGTAATTACCCGGTACCGGTAAAACTTTCCGGATGGATTTGTTCTGAACATAAAATTTGTTCGGAATGCATCAACAATCACGGATACACTATCTACCTGGCTGTCAGATGTCTCTAACACTGCAGACATGGAACCTTCCCCTCTGGATCATCCGTTCGGTAATCAACCGATATTGATGAGTCAACCCCGGATAAATTCCTGCTCTGAGCATATCAGCGAACACTGCGCTAGAGCCCCGTTGCTTTGTATCTGCTATGTCATACCTTTGTATTGCTGTTATTGTTGTGTATTTACTGTCTCTTCCCCCCCCCCTTATTCTCCGAGAGACCCTGCTGCTACCTCTGACTACACCGCTGCCGGGTACGACTACTTCGTCAACGACCGTACACCTACCCGCAAGCTTCCAGGCAAGAAGAGCCATTCTCTTCCCCTTATATCGCCTATCTTTTCCATACTTTCTTGCACTAGGCATTGTTACTGCTGCTACGATTACAATCCTATTCAATTGCATAGCTTGATTTTGTCGCCCCTTGATGTACCTTCTTTATCCTATGCTACCTATTATAATTATGCATTATTCAGCAGTGAGCCCTGCGCATTGTTAGCTAGGATTAGATAGCGGGCCTTGGCCACTCAAGGGAGTGACGCGGATACAAAACATATACAACTGCAACAGGTACGGATCAATGCAGACGCCCTAGGGAACCTACAACGGCGAGACTCTGCCGAGTCGCTTCGAGTTTGACTTACGAGTGGAAGAACTCGTATTTCACTCTCGTCGGCTCAGTAGCGTAGCATCACCGGGATGATACGAGGTTTACCTCTTTAGTTCATTCCGCTGATGTCTCTGTCAAACCTCTTTAAGTGTGCCATCGAGGGGGATACCTCCTGGTTTCACTTAATGGTAGGCACTCGAACCAACTGGTGTCCTTAAAGGTAAGAGTCGGGCGACCCAACGGTGCCTGCGAGCGGTATATTGTCGGGAGCGACAGGGAGGGTACGACCAACGTTACTTGCGTGCTTGGCCCCTGCTTGTATCTCGCGAGAGTTACCAAACTAAGAAAAGTCGAGCTCTACCAAGAGCACCCGTGAGACAAGGTAAGGAGACGGTTCACCTTGTTGGTAACCGCAGTGACATGGTGGGACGACAGGGCAGGCACCGATGTACTGGTGGTCCTGACTGCTGTCGTCGACCGCGGGTCGGTTAAGTCTAGGCAACGATAACGGTTGTCACGCAGGTTAATTAAAATGCTAAATGGTTCGGCGGATGACTTGAGAGGCCGCAAAGGCCTGTACGCACTACCTTCACATGGGATAAGGAGTTATGGGATGCGTCATGTCGGATAGCCTCGGTGGGGCGTTCCCTAACAAGGTTCACGCCACCCTGGAGATCCGAGCGTGCAGGCTGAACAGTAGTGCACCCCTGCAGGGAGTTTAATCTATTAGAATAGCTGTGTCCACGGTAACATGACGCTTTATGCTGAAGATGGATCTTACCACTGCAAACTACTACTATTAAACTGTATGGTTCCGGGTCTTCTTCCTCGCAGGGAGTCGAGGAAGGGAACTCGGAGGCATTATTATTATTAATCATTACAACTTACTATTATACAATGCTGCAGCAACTTCTGGTGCATTGTTATTACATTCATGTTATTGAACTGTTGGCTGTTTCTCTTCTCATGCTGCAAGACATCGTCAGAAGATGCTAGTCTTCGATAGGCCTCGCTTCTTACCTTATTCTTATTTCTATCTTGCAGTCCACTATATACAGCCTCCCCTTTCCATTTGATACAACGCATAATGCTTAGTAGTGGACGTAAGACTCGCGGGTATGCTAGATACTCACCTTTGCTTTATTTCCCTCTTTTTGTTTTTCCTGATCGGCCGCTGCAGTCGACAATGGAGCCTTGTAGTCCAGGAGCAGGAGATCCCCGATGTCGACCACCGCAACATGAAGATCCGCGATGCCTTCTAGGACGTCGAGTTCCCTGTTGACCAGGAGTAGTTGGGAGGTTCCCAGGCAGGAGGCCTCGCCTTTTCGATCGGTTGTTATTTATGCTAGCCTTCTTAAGGCAGATCATGTGTACCTTGTGTCTGTACTCAGATACTTTTGCTTCCGCTAACTTTGTGCTTTTGAGCTGTTGTATTTGAGCCCTCGTGGCCCCTAGCTTGTATTAAACAACTTGTATTATTTTTTTATTTGTAGAGTTGTGTTGTGATATCTTACCGTGAGTCCCTGATCTCGATCGTGTACCTTGCGTGTAGGATTACTGTACACGGTCTGATTTTGGGGGCGTTACAAAGCTCCTTCTCGACACTATTGAGGATAGTCCTCACAATATGGTACCAATCGTAAAGTTTTTACCAAATAATACAGTTAATCAAAATCAATTGGGAAGGTGGTAACGCGAGCCATTATTCTACAACAATAATGCAAATACTAAGACTTTGTTCATAATTAAGTCACACTTGTGATTAATCAATTTAATTACTAAGTGCGCTCCCACTCAGATCAATATCTCTCGTAATTGATGCTGGAGTGATTCAATATCCAACCCAACCGTCCTCCATTGATGTGACATCACTGATGACTTAGACTGGACCGGTAGGCCAACTTGCCAATCATGCCAAAGGTGATTCTTGTTCATCTTTTGATGGGCGTGTTCAGGTAGCAAACTTTTATCCAAACCTTCAAGACAACCAAGTGTAATTGCAGTGTGTTCTTAACACACCCGCCTTTTATGCATCACACCGTGTGCACCCATGTGACATAGTATAGACGATGGTACAGTTGGAAGAACACTATCAACTTGATATTGTTTTGCGAGAGATCACCCTAATAAAATACGACTACCGCGCATCAAACAAGGGTGCATCAAAGGGATAAAAATCACAGGCAGTTAATAAAATTATGTGATATAGTATAGCCCTTTGCTTCGTGAAGTCTTCATTGTCTTCACGTCGTCGTGGTTGAAGTCACCGTGTCCACCAACTTTGTCATTGGAGCCGGGAACATCACCACGGCTTCCGGCATGTGCGTCGGGGTCCACCTCCGCATCGTAGATCATCACCTTGCATCTATCTATTGCTTTTCCTCGAGCTAATAAATAGTTCTGGCACGCAGGCCATAATTAAGTGACAATCATATGACTCTAGTCATCATGCCGTACCACGACACGCAGGTCGTGAATAAATATTACATAACATATAGCATCTCATACAAACACATTGCAAATCTTGAAGGCTATACCACATCACATGCACATTCTGCAAAAACGAGTTAGATCGCCATCTACACGGGTTGTTGCAACTTTTATCGTGGTTGATTAGCAGGTTACATGCAAACGTTGTTCCCTATAAAAACCAAACACGATACTTCATTGTTGCTAGTTTAACATTCGGGGTGCGTGCGGCAACTAATGCCACAAGCCAAACTTCGTTCAACGCGTGACCCCCGTGTGGATTTGAGTTCAGAAAATCCACAAGCCCCTCCATGTTAAATCTTCTATTGCGATATTAAGATGAGATCCAAGGAGTTTGATGTAGACCATGATCAAGGCAACCATCATACAGAAAGCAGCATAGAGGGATCGATGGAAAACTCAATCCTTGTAGCAAAACCTCAACTTGCCATCAAGCATAGAAAAAATCACATGACAGGGAAGGAACAATAAAAGGATCTAGACCTAAACATGCATCTAATCAAGGATCACTCATGATACCGTTGTTGGGAAACGTAGTAGAAAAAAAAATTCGGCTTACGAATCAAGAACCCAAGATCATCCAAGAAGATTGCATACAAGGTTTTAGGTCACGGCTCACCAACAGATGTAGCGGAAGTAGAGTTGGTGTAGCTCGTTGAAGTAGATCTCGCGGATCGTACCACAAACAGTCCCTCGATCAAGATCACCGAGGAAGAAGAAGCACCTCGATCCGTCCCACGCACAATTCCCTCGAGCAAGTCCCTCGAACAAGATCTCCGAGGAAGAAGAAGCTCCTCGGAGAAGGACCAAAGATATGATCCCTCTATTACTATCCACACATTCCGTAGCAACAATCTAGCAGCGCTCCGCCGTCCAGAGATGAACGCCACCGAGAAAACTAAAGGGAGAAAACCCTAACGGATTCCGATCTAGAACAGCGTCTAAACCGGTGTCTAATTGTGGAGCAACGGGGTTTAGAGGAGGGAGGGTGGCGCACAGGCCTTGGGGACAAGTTGTGTTCTGTGCCCCCACCCTCTCCCCTCATTATATAGGTGGCCAGGAGGACCTTGGGGCGCAATAAGGGGGGTGGAGAGTCCAACTTGGACTCCCAAACCTCCCAAACCTTCCCACCGGAAACCCGCCATATTGAGTTGGACTACCCACCTGGAGGAGGATTCCTCCCCCTTGGTGCGCCCCCCACCCCTTGGCCGGCCAGGGCAGCCTAGGTGGCTTGCCCCCCAAGGCTAGGGGCATGGGGTAGTGGTTGGTACTTCCCGGAAACTTCCGGAACGTTCCAGAAGCTTCCAGGACCTTCCGGGACCTTCCGGGATCGTTTCGGGACATTCCGGAACCTTCTGGAGCACTTCAAGGACCTTTCAGGACTGTTCTCGGACGTTCCGGAGCCATCCGGATAGTTTCCAAGACCATACGAGTTACAGTTTAAGCCACGCGATGACCGCAAAGGTTGTCGGGACGCCCAGCGATTATCCAGAAACTATTCCGGTTGATCCAGGACTTCCCCAGTACCATTCTCATATGTTTCGGAACCACCTGGGACTACTCCAGAGTGATCCGGACATATCCTTAAATTCCCAGAACTACTTCTGGTGCCCTTATGAACAATTCCATAAATCTCCGAAACTACTTCCGGTACCCGTATGAACTATTCTTCTTTGCTTCCACTAAACCTTCTACCATACTAGTATTCTAACACACTACTGCTCGTTAAGCGTGACCCAATAGGTTCGGTATAATGCGGACATGACTCAGAACATCTTCCCGACATAGGTCAACAGCCTTTTGTCAATAGCCAATAATCAACAGCGGAGCCATGGACACCCATGTTGACAACCGCACATACACGAAGAAACTTCGAGTGAACCATTATGTTTAGTCATGTACCATTCCCTTTGCTTCGTGATATATGACAAAGTTAGAGGAGAGATGTTTGGCACCCATGTGTAACAACTTCTTGAACAGAAGCCACTCGTTATCCTCTTTGCTCGTTTGTCTCTATTTCTCGTTATTGTATTCCGGTATCCCCGTGATTAAATCACATTGCGTCTGGCCAGACTAGAATGGATACCGTCATACCGAGTGGGCCCAAAGTCAATATCTCTTCATCGTGAAGGATCAAATCCCATTCTTGAACTATCACAGTCACTAGCCACACCATCTGACATACCCAGAACTTATTTTACTACTTCCCATTTACGGGAGGATTCATCTAAGAACCAAAGCATGTCTTCCTGTGTGAAGCAACTCGATACTCTCATGGTCTAAGGAATTACATATATGATAACATTTCATGATATGACTTATAACGTTGTTACGATGTGATCTCTAAGTATATCATTCAATATTGGGGTCGGTTCAACATCATTGTTCTGCTAACAATATGTTCCCATTGCTACTGACATCCTTGTTACAAGAACAATATCCATGATTAAGAAAACGTAATCATCAGTTAGAACATGAGCTGGTCTTAGAGGCTAAACCAGGAACTCTTGGTGTTTACATTTCCACACATGCAAGTGAGTTTTCTTCTGAATCTCATAGTCAGGGTCATTGCAATTATAGCACAGAAATATAAACATTAATTACGAACGTGGAAATATATATAATAACATTTTATTATTGCCTCTAGGGCATATTTCCAACAATCCTAACCGCACCTCCACCATGTCTCTCTTGCCTGTTGGAGTATAATGGACAACCGTCCCATATTCTTATCTTGCATGAGTGTATTGAAGACGTTGGTCATGAGTAGGTAATTGAACCATGGTGTTATCCTTGATTATATCTTATAATTTAATCTCTCTTTGCCGTTGATTTTCTACATGCACCTCAGTTTCGGCTCATACAAATTATAGTGCTCACAAAAATTTGGATTCTCCATTGCGTGCAGGTCCTCCCCTTCGTGGCATGTGTATCACTTAGCAGGACATTTCAATTATTTTTGTTTGGGCGGAAACGTAGCAGGCTATTCCTTATTGGTCCATTCCTAATGCTCCTCTACTATCTAGCTACTTTAGCAGTTTAGCGTGACGTTATGATACATGATTTGCTTATTATTTTTTCCATACCTTCTGTAGTTTTTATAGATGGATGAAAGGTCGACTTATTTATCACCTAAGGATGCATGTTCATTTGTTTATTTTCTAGAGTCTGGTCAAATTTTGCAATCTGTTTTCTTATATCAGAACAATGAAGCATATATATTGACTTGGAATAGTACGAGGTCTTATACAAATAAATCAATCATTCCTGAGGTTTGCATGAGATAAAAATAAAGATAATGATTACATAAGATTATCGAGCCCTTCTTGAGAACTACAGATTGTGTTCCTAACTCTATGAATCAACAACATATGTAATTCATGTTTAAAACTTCCCTTCCAATTACCCAAGCCCATATCCTTCACGATCAATTCGTTTGATCTTACCAAAATGTAAAGAGTACATTTGGTTTTCAATTAATTTTCCTAAAGTGTGTTCTTTATGTCAGTTTCCTTCAAGATTGCCAATGGCAAACCATGCAAGTTACAAATAGTTTTGAACCCAGTATTTAAACCTGAAGCACTAACAACATGTTCCCACAAAAACCATAGATTATTACTAGCTGAAAATGAATAATGCGAGTTCCTCATACACTTTGCCAATTCTAAAGCATATGCACCATGCGTGAAATGCTACTTATATTTAAAAAAATTCAGAATTACATAATAAATCGTATGTGTATTCAATTTTAGTTATCATATTATTAATCCAAAAAATCATGTTTCATACTTATTGCAATCAATTCCGCAGCAACGCGCGGGGTATTATCTAGTTTTATTAACAATTGACCAAATGTTTGCATGATAAATGAATTTTATACACCTCTCCTGAAAAAGACAAATTTCCGCAGATCCAGCTGGAATAGGGTTAAATTTGAACTACATGTGCTTGATAGTTTGCTCTTTACTTTTTTCAAAAAATCATTTATAGGTACACAAGTAGTCATTTAATCAGATATCCACCAAGAGTTTTGCAAGATTCCACCCCTAGCTATCACCGGTCTTGCCCCCTCCACCGTTTTGACCGCATTTTGAAACCGGCTTAAATAATTCAAAAGAAATAAAAAAATGTAAAACCTTCCCACCGATTTAGTTGGAAGCGACTCAAATTTAAACTACAGGTGCATTGTAGTTTGTTCATGATTTTTTGCAAAAATCATTTTTAGATACTTAAGTACCTATTTTATCAGAGATACAGAAGCCCAACTACGAACGGTCATCTCCGTTGTTTTGACCATGTGTTCAAATCGGCATACGAAATTCAAAACAATGCAAAAACTTTGCACTTTGTCATCATATGGAAAACCAAATATTTTGAAGTGTATGTTTTCATTTAAACATGTAATTATTTTAAAACTATGCATTTCGTTTATGGTTTGTTTGAATGTAAATAAATAATCCAAAAAATCAAGTTATTCAAAAAACTATATAAAGAAATATTCATAAATTAATTTTTTTTATATTTATTTTTTATGAAAAAAAGTTAATAATCTATAATAACCATGTACATCCTTACATGTTTTCCAAATTTTATTTAGTTGAAATTGGAGTTCAAATTTAAAAGTTATAAAAGAAAAATTGAAATAGAAAAAAAGAGAACCGACCGAGCTGGCCCAGCCCATCTGCGTGGCCTAACAAGGGTGATCGCCACTTTGAGCAGTCCGCTCGAATAGACAAAAAAAAAACAAAAAAAGAGAAAGACATAGTGGCCTCACCCATCAAGGCTCAAGCCCACTCAGAATTATACAATAAAAGGACCGCGTGAGCCGTTGTGTCAACAAGTAACCAGTGGCCGAATGGTTTGGTTGGCACAACATATTCGTGAGGTTGTGGGTTCGAGCACCAGCTTTGCCGCTTTTTACTGTTTATTTCGAATATTAGTCCTTGGTTGTGGGACCCGCATGTAAGGTCTATGATGGGCCCGCATGTCAGCTCTGTTGTGGGTCCGACCTGTCATTGTATATGTTGTGTGGATTGACTCAGAGTCAACAAGTCAATGTGTGGGTTTCACCTATATGTGGTTGGTTAAAATTAACACATAGGTATGCCACGTAAGAGAAAATTGACACATGGATGTGACATATAGACGAAACATCTGAGGTGGATGCCTCATCATTTCCACCTATGCCAAATAAGTGTGTATGACCATTTAAATTGATCTCAATCAGGCAAAAATAGGGAAGCAAATAAATGTTGTTTGCGTTATGACAAATTTGGGTAAGCAGAATGTGACCTTTTAAACAAATATGGTTGTTGTGTTTTCAAGTTTAGACCCTCCCAAATAGCCGGCCACAAATTGGTTAGAAATGGTCGCAAATTCATGACCAATTTTTCGAAGGTCATTGAGAGAAGGTCACTAGTTGACATATTTCTTGTAGTGACAGGGACACTGGCTGGGACACCTCCTAGCTCGCAAACACCGGGAACGTCGTCCTACGCATCCAAATCACGACCTGCAAATCTGGCATGACACGCCAGGTCAGTACATTGAATGTACTTGAAAGCTCACAACAACCAAAGCAACACGGCAAAACAATAACATGGCATTAGCAGGTTCAAGTATCTTAGTGAGTTAAACAGGTGAACAATAATATCATGCAAGCATATCATTATCAAGCATAATATCAGCATTAAGACTAATGCACAAACAATCACCGTTTAAGGTCACATGGACCCCACATGATCATCGCATGATCACGTGGCTTACCTCGGAGTCCTTACAAACTCAAGCACCGGGTCACCTCGTGACCAAACCACTTCCACGATCATCGCACGACCAAACGGGTCATCGCATGACCAATCCACTTACCACAGACATTCCACCTGACTCATGCTGATCTCACTATGTGACCTAGTATTAAGTGTGTCCATTACCGCGGACGCGGCTATTCGAATAGATTTGTGTGACTCTGTAGAGTTTGTGCATGTTACCCACACTATGGAGTTCTTCCTCCGTCCAGTACCTCGGTACTTGTCCCACAGGATCCTTGGAACTCGTATAGCAGGAGTGAACTAGGACTTCTCCAACGAGACCTATCTACCATGTGTCCCTCTTACCGCATCACCGACATAATTATTTAGGGCATGCCTTGTGTAGCCCTGTGTCCTCCAGACACAGCCATCGCATGGCCCTGACCATCGCATGGTCCATAAACTTTGTCGCCCCCTCCCCGCAGGGACTGGCGCCCAACGAGCTAGCTCTGAAGACTATTGCCGTTTGCCCGGCCAAGGCAACTGCTGCGCATAGCCTTCCCTCTTTGGTGATACGCATAATAGAACCCACCGGTAGACCAAATGAAGGCCTCCCATTCAGGAAAATGTGGTTGCACGGATAAGTTCAGTTCGGTGGCACCTGATCAACTTGTCATGAAGCATGTCTCCAACAGCAAACACAAGTATCAGGTGCAACATGAGTAACATCAGATCATAACAATGCATAACATGAGAGTATGACAATCTCAGATATGATCAAGAACATTTTAGATGGTGGACTTATCCGTATTAGAATGATCAAGATCATTATCATAGCAACATTGTGAATGCAACTAAGCATAACATGAGCAGGTGTAAGATGAACGAATTAACATGGTGTTGGTATAACAGGGTTACGATGATGCAGAGCATAACATAGCAATGACCTGATCATAGCATCGCAGGAATGTAACATGTTCAAGACATGGAACAATAGTAGCATGTTCAAAGATATCATGGCAACGATAACATTAAACATACAAAGGTAACAAGATCAAGATAATCGAGATAAGCATATCATCGAACAACAACTTTTAGAAGCACTTCAAAGCTTTTGAAAGGTTCAAAGGGTATTGTCGCTTGCCTTTCACCAAAGTGGTGTGAAACACCCTCGGTCTTGGACATCGACAACGCCCTGCAAAAACCGGACAAGAAACGCATGGCAAAAAGGGGGTCAAACCACTTTGACTTGACCAGAAAAAGAGCACAAAGAAACATGGCATAAGACCTATGTCAATGCGAAGAGGAGATCGAAAGAAAACCAACGCAAAAAGAATCACCTCGTTTGGAGCTACGGTTACGGAGATATGACCGAAATGGAACTGGGGCTGGTTTTTGGTGGAAATACGCTTTCTGAACAGAAAAAGCGCACTCTGGGCTAATGCGGAGAGAAATACGGTTTTGCGCGCGGAAAACGTATTTCGACCACAGCAGAGGAAAAACACGCTTTCCCGAAGGGGAAACGTATTCGAAGAAAATGCGCCTCCACTGGATCTGACGCGCGGGACCCGGCTGTTAGCGGCTTGCGGCCGCTTACAAGGGGGCCCACACGTCAGGACACTCCCTCTCTCCTCCCCTGTTTCCTCTGCTCCCAACCGGGGCAGAGCAGGGACGCGGTTGTTCGCCGCCGGTGACCGGTGTCGGCGGGGGATCTCCAGCGTGGTCCCGTGGGCATGTCGAGGCGGCGCTGCCGGGGTTGCGCGGCCGCGGCTGGGGCGGGGCTAGGTCATGGCGGGCGCGGCCGTGGGTGGAGAGGTGGTCGTCGCGCCACTATCGGGACCAGGGTTTACCATATGTAATTCCAGTCACGATGCAATCACATGGAGAGCCGAGAACCGTACACATTTGTCTAAGCAGACAAGGCCAAGCACAGAACGTTCTCGGTAAGCATCGAACGTGAGGGGCATCCCATTCAGGCCGGATGATCAACTGAGATGGGTCCTCAACGTCCGCTCACAAGTCTAAATGTTTATGGTGGTGAATCCCATATGCATAGACAAGTCGCCTCAACCATGTTACCGATTGAATCCCAACTCTTACATAGACTTACTCCAGCCCGATCACTTAGTCAGGATCTAGGGCGGGCTCGATCATACAACAAAGTGTGCACGTGACAGAGTCACGAGCAATCGCATCGCGATGCCCCAAGCTGCGCACATCTAAGGGCCACTTGGTGTATAAAAGACCGCCAGCCAGATCACAACTAAGGTCTCGAAAACCCATACTAAGACATGCATGTTATAGACATACACGCAGCACACATGCCTAGTATGAACAGCAGGTATCATCACATAACTCTACAAAGTACTCTTTATAGACATACACATAGAGCATACAAAGATCACATGTCCGTGATCACATTACAGCATACAACGGAAGCAAATTAGGTCTGAGTACAGACAAGTTTAACAAATGGCTTAGAGAAGCCTTGTACAACAAACATGCCCTTCCACGAGGGACCAGACTGCTGTCTGGGACTATGCTAACTTAGTCAACGTCGAGCTTCAAGAAGGTGACTCCATCGGGGTCCGGGACTATGCTAACTTAGAATAAGAAAACGTGAGTACAAAGTCGTACTCAGAAAGACTTACATCAGAACTATACTACTCATGCTCAAGTATCAAGGTAAAGGAGGTGGGGTTCAATATGCAGAAGTGCCATCTTTGACTTGGCTAGTCCTGTACTACGAGTACCAGACTTTGAGGTAAGAAGCGTACACGAGTCCACTACTTTCTCCAACCAATTACACCACTATGGTGCCTTCCTCGACTTCCCCACGAGGAGGCACACCATAGCACTCACGCTTATCTTGCGGGTTTTATAAGTATCCATTCAAGTTGTCTATGATCAAGTAGAGGTTTCCAAGTAGTCCATAACCGCGGACACGGCTATTCGAATAGTTCATTAACCCTGCAGGGGTGTACATCTTCACACGCGTGTCATCACTTATCGCCTCGTTCTTGTCACCCTTCAAGCGGATGTCGGACGTGGATGAAACCAAGGCACTATCCTCACATCACCTTCTCTAATCCAGGAGTCGACTACCTGAGTTTGTCACCGCTCGAGAGTCCGGCCGGTTCCACGAAACGGACTCAGATAATGCAAGGGACCGAGACAGATGGTTTCACTGCCTCACAGGTCCACCCACATATCTATACATAAATCAAATGGAAAGCCCGAATCTAGTGTGACTCCTGGACCGGATCGGGTACGCAAAGAGGCCAAACGGGGCTCCCATAAAACCCTACATGTGGTCATACTCTTTGTCTTGGATCACAAAACAGGAACTCGGGGCCTAAGGCAGTGTTCAACGAGACAACCCACTGTGTACTCCTACACAGCCTCTCATCGTTCACTTTTGTTTAGGGTGGATTCACCAACACGTTAACATCAGCACCACTGTGTTCATTCCATCCCGACTCACAAACATAACATCCTCATTGTATCACTAAGCAGCAAAAGCAGTAACAGTTGCAGGGGCCACATGCTCATCAATCAACTCCTAAATCAGCTAGGATTGTGGTTTGCTTAATACGGTGGCAAAATGATAGGTCATGCATCGGAATGGGTTCAACTATGCGAAAGAACGTGTCTCGATGATCTCCTAAACATGCATAAGCGAGACTGAGAGGGAAGTAGGATTTTATAGACATGATCAAAGGGGTTTGCTTGCCTTGCTGACGGTACACGGGTCTTAACGGTGGTCTTCTCCTTCGCGGGTGATCACCGTCTCGGAACGTCTGTCATCGGAGGCAATCATCAACAAGGGGGGACACAATTAAAGTACAATGCTCAAGCACATGTTAAGTTGTGACATGATGTAAAGGTTACTGATTTGTGGCAAATTCAATTTAATTGAAGTATATTGCATTTGAAATGCAAATCCAAACTCCAAATTCAATTTCAAATTAAGTCATATGCATGTTTCCTACTGTTGCCCCATTTTAAAATGGTCAAACATAAAAACAAATTGCATATTCTTAATCCTTGTATTTTTTTGATAATTTTTCATATATTATATGTTTAATTTGGAGTTAATATGAATTAGTTATGATTTTCTAAAGTTTATTCAATTTTCTGGATTTACTGGAATTATTTTAAACAGGAAAAGGCTTTTCTGCATCAGCATTGTGTCATGCTGACGTCAGGGATGCTGACTGGTCAACCTGATGCGTGGGACCCGGAGGTCAGTGAGCCTGGGTTAATTTCCGTTTAATTAAAGTTAACAGGGGTGTTAGGGGGGGTCTGGGGTCCACATATCATCGTCACTGGGGGGGGTTTAACTAGGTGATTAGCCCTAATGGCCGGCGGCTAACCGCCGGTGACCACGGGTCACGGCGGCGCCCACTCGGGACGGCGTTCCCGGGCACGGTTTTGCCCGCCGAGAACATCTACGTGGAGCTGGGGCTCGTGCGAAGCCAGCAGAGCCATCGGGGGTTCAAGGGGTGGCCTGGGAACGCGGCCACGACGGCAATGGCGGCAGTGCACGGAAAAGGGCGCGGAGGGTGGCGTTCGAACCGGAGGCTCACCCTGAGTGCAGTGGAGGAGTCGAGGTGGCCGAAGACGAAGAGGTGGCGGCGAATTTGACCTCGAGCTCCACGGCGGCCGACAGTGAGTTGACGAACCTTGCTTCGTCCTCGGGGCGGCTAGGCTCTCAATTGAAGGCACTTCTTGACGAAGACGACGGTGGGGACTTCACTGGACACGACGGCTTGCCGGGAGGGGGCCGTTGGCAACGTCTGTGCGGCGGCGCGGCGAGGTCGAGCGCTCGGGTGCGGGTGGGATCTCGCCGGAGAGCGACGGGGAGGAAGCAGCGGAGGGGGGAGAAGGTGTGGGCGGCTTCTAGGCGTTGCGTGGCGTGCGCATGGTGGCTGGGGAGGCCTAGACGGCTCTCGCGCCTTCGACGTTTCGTCGGCGTGCCCCTGGCCTCCAGCGAGCTGCTTTGGGGGAGGGGAAGGAAGACGACAGAAGCTCGGCTGGGCTGGGCCAGGCCAGTGGAGAGGTGGGCCTCGCCTGTGGGCGCAAGGTAAGACTCTCCTTTCCTTTTCTTTTTATTTTTCTGTAAATAGGTTGGCCCCACTAATTAAATTAGCTAGGCATTTTTAATAAATGTCCAAATACTTTTATAAATACTAGGTGACCAGTAGCTAGTCACATAAAGAATTTGGACATTTTTGAAATTCAATTAATTTGAATTTCAATTCAAATAGGGGTAAACTTTAATTTCCAGAGCACCTTTTGAATATTAGAAAATTCCATGAGTATGGGAAAATACCCAAACCACTTTTAAAATGATCAGCATCATTTATAGGAATTTTCCAAATAATCAAATGATTTTTGGAAAAAGATTTTTATCTGGACATTTGAATTAATTTCTCTGGGCTTTCTGCTTCCCCATTTTTGAATTTCATTTGAATTTTTGCATGATGCAAAGGAATCAAACAATCCTAGCACTTCCCCTAATTGGGGTTCTGACAACTCGCCCCCACTCAAAAGAATCTCGTCCCGAGATTCAGAAGTCGTCGGAGGAAGGTGGGGTACTCGGCACGGAGGCGGTCTTCTCTTTCCCACGTTGCTTCTTTCTCGACGTGATGTGACCATTGCACTTTCAGGAATTTGATCTTCTGACGACGAGTGACACGCTCTGCGGAATCAAGAATACGAACAGGGTACTCTCGATCAGAAAGGTCATCTTGGAGATCAAGCGTTTCATGGTCGACCTCGCGGATGGGGTCCTTGAAGCAACGCCTGAGTTGTGACACATGGAATACATCGCGTACTCGGGAAAGGTGCGGAGGTAGTTCAAGTTGGTAGGCAACTTCTCCACGTTTAGCGAGAATGCGGAAAGGTCCGATGTAACGTGTGGCCAACTTGCCTTTGATACCGAATCTTTGGGTTCCCTTCAGAGGAGTAACCCGAAGGTAAGCCTTCTCATCAATATTGTAGCTCTCCTCTCTATGATGACGATCATAGTAGCTCTATTGACGAGACTGGGCGGCTTTCAATCGATCACGAACAATGCGAACTTGCTCTTCTGCTTCCTTGATCATATCCGGTCCAAAGAGTTGTCTTTCACCGATTTCTGACCAGCTTAGGGGTGTTCGACATCGTCGGCCATAGAGGAATTCAAAGGGAGCCATGTCCAGACTAGATTGATAGCTATTGTTATAAGCAAATTCGGCGAATGGAAGAGATTTCTCCCAATTCTTTCCGAAAGAGATAACACAAGCTCTGAGCATGTCTTCCAAGATTTTATTAACCCTTTCAACTTGACCGCTAGATTGAGGGTGGAAAGCTGTACTAAAGGATAGATGAGTTCCCATAGCATTTTGAAAACTTTCCCAGAATCTAGACGTGAAAAGGCTACCACGATCAGAATTGATCACCAAAGGAACACCGTGAGGAGACACAATCCTAGAGACGTACAAGTCCGCTAACTGACTAGCAGTTATAGACTCGCGAACTGGAAGGAAGTGAGCAACTTTTGAAAGTCGATCAATGACAACGAAGATGGCATCATTTCCTTTCTGGGTTTTTGGAAAGCCGGTGATGAAGTCCATACCGACCTTGTCCCATTTCCACTCGGGAATAGACAATGGTTGAAGAGTACCAGCTTGTCTTTGGTGTTCTGCCTTAATGCGACGACAAACATCACATTCTGCAAGAAATTGTGCAATGTCTCTCTTCATCCGGTTCCACCAAAATCTCTGGCGTAGATCTCGGTACATTTTTGTGCTACCGGGATGAATTGAGAGGGGAGTGTCATGAGCTTCCTTAAGGATCAGCTGCTTTAGGTCTTCATTCTCAGGAACTCCGCTAACAATGTTCTGCTTGATCTCTTGAATACTACTATCTTGTTTCTGGGCGGCTATGATTTGATCCTCAAGGGCTGGTTTCGCCACCAAGGTAGAAAGAAATCCATGAGGAACTATCTCAAGATTGAGCTTGCAAAATTCCTCATGAAGAAGTGGTTGATACTATTGTAACATGAGGTTGTTACAATACGACTTACGACTTAGTGCATCAGCCATGACATTGGCTTTGCCTGGGGTGTAAGAAATTCCTAAGTCATAATCTTTTATCAACTCTATCCAGCGTCTTTGCCTGAGGTTAAGATCTGGCTGGGTGAATATGTATTTGAGGCTTTGGTGATCGGAATATATTTCAAAACGATTACCAAGGAGGTAATGTCACCAAGTCTTCAGGGCATGAACTACGGCAGCGAGTTCAAGATCATGGGTAGTATAGTTCTCTTCATGTGGACGCAACTGGCGTGAAGCATAAGCTACCACATGTCTATCTTGCATAAGTATGCATCCTAACCCTTGCCGTGAAGCATCACAATAGATCTCGAAATCCCTTTTGGTGTCTGGAGGTGCAAGTACGGGTGCAGAAGTCAATCTTCTTTTTAGCTCTTGAAAGATTTCCTCGCACTTGGGAGTCCATTGGAATTTCTTATCTTTCTTGAGGAGTTCAGTAAGAGGCTTTGCAACTTTAGAAAAGTTCTCGACGAAGCGGCTGCAATAGCTGGCTAGGCCAAGAAAACTCCTAACTTGCTTAACCGATTCAGGTGGAGTCCAGTCAAGGACGGCCTGAACTCTCTCGGGATTGACTGCAACACCTTTTGCAGAAATCACGTGGCCTAAGTAGGTCACTTCTGGTAGCCAAAATTCACACTTGGAGAAAATGGCATAAAGGCGATGCTCTCTAAGTTTCATCAATACCAACCTAAGATGTTCTGCGTGCTCTTCTTCGTTCTTCGAGTAGATGAGAATGTCATCAAGATAAACCACAACAAATTTATCTAGGTACTCCATGAAGATTGAATTCATCAAGCGCGAGAATGTGGCGGACGCATTGGTTAAACAAAAGGACATGACGGTGTCCTCGTAAAGACCATAACGAGTAGTGAAAGCCGTTTTGGGAATGTCCTCGTTTCGGATTTTGATTTGATGATAGCGTAATCTCAAATCCATCTTGGAAAAGACAGAGGATCCAGCAAGTTGATCATAAAGATCATTGATCCTGGGCAATGGGTACTTGTTCTTTATCGTCGCTAGATTTAGCGGGCGATAGTCTACGCACATCGTTTCTGTTCCATCTTTCTTCATTACGAACAGAACGGGGCAACCCCATGGCGATGAGCTAGGGCGGATTAAGCCTTTTGCCAATGAAGCATCAAGTTGGGTTTTTAGCTCAGCTAACTCTTGTGGGGCCATTCTATATGGGCGTCTGGCGATTGGGGCTCTGCCTGGTATAAGATCAACTATAAATTCTACACATCTGTCGGGTGGCATTCCCGGCAGCTCTTCAGGAAAGACATCCGGGAAGTCACGAACCACCGGAACATCTTCAAGGTCTGGAAGGGGAAGCACATTCAAAGTATGCATCTGGATTCTAGAGCTGGGTGATGTGTAGTCAATGATCTGGCCTGAAGGATGGGTGAGTTTGACTGATTTGGCTTTACAATCAAGGAAAGCATTCTGCCTTGATAACCAATCGATTCCTAGGATGACATCAATGTCCGAAGACTTGAGGGCTATAAGAGAAGCAAGGAATACTAAACCCTCAATTGCAATTTGATTACCATGGCTTACTCTATTAGTTTGCCACTTTGAACCAGGAGTTTGAATGATCATTGGAGAAAACATTTCTTCAAAAGAAAATCCATGCCGGAGTGCATAACTCCCCGACATGAATGAATGAGAAGCTCCTGGATCGAAAATAACGGAGGCGGGAACATGATTGACTGGGAGTGTGCCAAGGATGACGTCAGAAGCAGCAGTGGTTTCCTCAACTGATATTTGGTTCACACAACCACTACTTGTGGCTGAAAGCTTTGCTGGGATGGCTTTGGTGGTTGATTTCTTTGGAGGCTTGTGACTAGGTCGACGTGGTGCCACCAACATTGTAGGGCACTGTCGGAAGTAATGGCCTGTCAGACCACACGTGAAACACACCCTGCCTGAATTGTTGGGAGCAGGATTACTTGATTGCAAACCATCATTCCGGGGTGGAATAATGTGTTGGGGTGGATGGCATATATTCGGTGGTGGTCTCTGAAGAAGGTTTTGAGGTATGGCACGGGTTGGAATCCAATTTCGGCGTTTCTGAGGGGCTGAACTTGAATAAGGAGCAAGCTCAAGAGCATGCTTGCGGGACTCTTCGAAAATTTCATTGCCATGCTCAGCTCTGAAGGATCTGTTGACTAAATCCTCAAAGGTGGCAAATTCGATGAGGTTGAGATCATGACGAAGGATAGGGCTAAGTCCCTTACGGAACCTTGCCTGCTTTCTGGCATCGGTGATGATCTCATCTTGGGCATAACGAGCAAGACGGTTGAACTCTCTCACATACTCATGAATGGACATCTCTCCTTGAGTCAGATTGGAGAACTCTTCCTTCTTGCGCTCCATCAACTCATCTAGAAGGTGGTACCCTCGAAAGGCAACACAAAACTCTTGCGAAGTCACTACGTGACCATCTGGCCGCATCGCAACATAGTTCTCCCACCATTCAGCAGCAGCACCTTCCAGAAAGTATGCCGCGAATATAACTCGATCATCGGGAGAAACATGTGCAGTATCAAGCTTACGCTCGATGGAACGGAGCCAATAATCAGCTTCAAGGGGCTCAGAAGAACATCGGAATACCGGTGGCTTGAGGAGGATGAAGTCCTGAATGCTCACAACCACATTGCAATGACGTGAGGTATTCTGCTCGATGAGCTCCAGAAGACGTGTTTGATCGCGTTGATTCTTCTCAGCTTCCATCATGATTTCCGCCGCAGAAGGCGGTGGTGGAGGTTCATCATCATTTCGATTCCGAACACGGTCTCGATTCCGACGAACAACACTACGAGTTCCACCTGACATCCTGTGTGATAAAAATCAACAATCAGAACAGGTTGTATGATGGAATCAAAGACAAGAAGGACATATCTAGGAGGAAAGATTGTAATGCAAAGAAAAAGATTTACAGAAACTCGGAATAAATCGGGCAGCATAACGGCTACACCGGGATGGAAAATGAAACAACCTCGAAGAAATTGGACAGAACTTCTTCAAGGAAGTCAACAGAACGATGAGTCTGGACGACCACAACTGTCCTACGGCTACAAGGAGGCAAACAACGAGATGTTCTAGTCAGACATAGATGAGCCTAGTCCTATCATCCCGTACAAAAGATAAGGGTGAATCAGAACTCAGATCGATGAGGATAAGGAGAAAAAGAAGCCTTACGTTGTTCCCTTATACCCAGAGTAACTATATAACTATAGAATGCTAGACTCGACTTCGACCAAGGGTTGATAAGCCTACAAACAGTCCTGCTCTGATACCAAGTCTGTCGGGACCCGGGGTTAGCATATGTAATTCCAGTCACGATGCAATCACATGGAGAGCCGAGAACCGTACCCACTTGTCTAAGCAGACAAGGCCAAGCACAGAACGTTCTCGGTAAGCATCGAACGTGAGGGGCATCCCATTCAGGTCGGATGATCAACTGAGATGGGTCCTCAACGTCCTCTCACAAGTCTAAATGTTTATGGGTGGTGAATCCCATATGCATAGACAAGTCGCCTCAACCATGTTACCGATTGAATCCCAACTCTTACATAGACTTACTCCAGCCCGATCACTTAGTCGGGATCTAGGGCGGGCTCGATCATACAACAAAGTTTGCACGTGACAGAGTCACGAGCAATCGCATCGCGATGCCCCAAGCTGCGCACATCTAAGGGCCACTTGGTGTATAAAAGACCTCCAGCCAGATCACAACTAAGGTCTCGAAAACCCATACTAAGACATGCATGTTACAGACATACACGCAGCACACATGCCTAGTATGAACAGCAGGTATCATCACATAACTCTACAAAGTACTCTATATAGATATACACATAGAGCATACAAAGATCACATGTCCGTGATCACATTACAGCATACAACGGAAGCAAATTAGGTCTGAGTACAGACAAGTTTAACAAATGGCTTAGAGAAGCCTTGTACAACAAACATGTCCTTCCATGAGGGACCAGACTGCTGTCTGGGACTATGCTAACTTAGTCAACGTCGAGCTTCAAAAGGTGACTCCATCGGGGTCCGGGTTCTCATCTAAAACATAGAATAAGCAAACGTGAGTACAAAGTCGTACTCAGCAAGACTTACATCAGAACTATTCTACTCATGCTCAAGTATCAAGGTAAAGGAGGTGGGGTTCAATATGCAGAAGTGCCAGCTTTGAGTTGGCTAGTCCTGTACTGCGAGTACCAGACTTTGAGGTACGAAGCGTACACGAGTCCACTACTTTCTCCAACCAATTACACCACTATGGTGCCTTCCTCGACTACCCCACGAGGAGGCACACCATAGCACTCACGCTTATCTTGCGGGTTTTATAAGTATCCATTCAAGTTGTCTATGATCAAGTAGAGGTTTCCAAGTAGTCCATAACCGCGGACACGGCTATTCGAATAGTTCATTAACCCTGCAGGGGTGTACATCTTCACACGCGTGTCATCACTTATCGCCTCGTTCTTGTCACCCTTCAAGCGGATGTCGGACGTGGATGAAACCAAGGCACTATCCTCACATCACCTTCTATAATCCAGGAGTCGACTACCTGAGTTTGTCACCGCTCGAGAGTCCGGCCGGTTCCACGAAACGGACTCAGATAATGCAAGGGACCGAGACGCCACCTTTGACAGATGGTTTCACTGCCTCACAGGTCCACCCACATATCTATACATAAATCAAATGGAAAGCCCGAATCTAGTGTGACTCCTGGACCGGATCGGGTACGCAAAGAGTCCAAACGGGGCTCCCATAAAACCCTACATGTGGTCATACTCTTTGTCTTGGATCACAAAACAGGAACTCGGGGCCTAAGGCAGTGTTCAACGAGACAACCCACTGTGTACTCCTACACAGCCTCTCATCGTTCACTTTTGTTTAGGGTGGATTCACCAACACGTTAACATCAGCACCACTGTGTTCATTCCATCCCGACTCACAAACATAACATCCTCATTGTATCACTAAGCAGCAAAAGCAGTAACATTTGCAGGGGCCACATTCTCATCAATCAACTCCTAAATCTGCTAGGATTGTGGTTTGCTTAATACGGTGGCAAAATGATAGGTCATGCATCGGAATGGGTTCAACTATGCGAAAGAACGTGTCTCGATGATCTCCTAAACATGCATAAGCGAGACTGAGAGGGAAGTAGGATTTTATAGACATGATCAAAGTGGTTTGCTTGCCTTGCTGACGGTACACGGGTCTTAACGGTGGTCTTCTCCTTCGCGGGTGATCACCGTCTCGGAACGTCTGTCATCGGAGGCAATCATCAACAAGGGGGGACACAATTAAAGTACAATGCTCAAGCACATGTTAAGTTGTGACATGATGTAAAGGTTACTGATTTGTGGCAAATTCAATTTAATTGAAGTATATTGCATTTGAAATGCAAATTCAAACTCCAAATTCAATTTCAAATTAAGTCATATGCATGTTTGCTACTGTTGCCCCATTTTAAAATGGTCAAACATAAAAACAAATTGCATATTCTTAATCCTTGTATTTTTCTGATAATTTTTCATACATCATATGTTTAATTTGGAGTTAATATGAATTAGTTATGATTTTCTAAAGTTTATTCAATTTTCTGGATTTACTGGAATTATTTTAAACAGGAAAAGGCTTTTCTGCATCAGCATTGTGTCATGCTGACGTCAGGGATGCTGACTGGTCAACCTGACGCGTGGGACCCGCAGGTCAGTGAGCCTGGGTTAATTTCCGTTTAATTAAAGTTAACAGGGGTGTTAGGGGGGGTCTGGGGTCCACATGTCATCGTCACTGGGGGGGGGGGGTTAACTGGGTGATTAGCCCTAATGGCCGGCGGCTAACCGCCGGTGACCACGGGTCACGGCGGCGCCCACTCGGGACGGCGTTCCCGGGCACCGTTTTGCCCGCCGAGAACATCTACGTGGAGCTGGGGCTCGTGCGAAGCCAGCAGAGCCATCGGGGGCTCAAGGGGTGGCCTGGGAGCGCGGCCACGACGGCAATGGCGGCGGTGAGCTCTCGGCCGATGAGGGGGGTCGACGGTGGCGTGCACGGAAAAGGGGCGGAGGGTGGCGTTCGAACCGGAGGCTCACCCTGAGTGCAGTGGAGGAGTCGAGGTGGTCGAAGACGAAGAGGTGGCGGCGAATATGATCTCGAGCTCCACGGCGGCCGGCGGTGAGTTGACGAAGCTTGCGTCGTCCTCGGGGCGGCTGGGCTCGAATTGAAGGCACTGCTTGACGAAGACGACGGTGGGGACTTCACTGGACACGACGGCTTGCCGGGAGGGGGCCGTTGGCCACGTTTGTGCGGCGGCGTGGCGAGGTCGAGCGCTCGGGTGCGGGTGGGATCTCGCCGGAGAGCGACGGGGAGGAAGCAGCGGAGGGGGGAGAAGGTGTGGGCGGCTTCTAGGAGTTGCGTGGCGTGCGCATGGGGGCTGGGGAGGCCTAGACGGCTCTCACGCCGTCGACGTGGCGTCGGCGTGCCCCTGGCCTCCAGCGAGCTGCTCTGGGGGAGGGGGAGGAAGACGACAGAAGCTCGGGCTGGGCTGGGCCAGGCCAGTGGAGAGCTGGGCCTCGCCTGTGGGCGCAAGGTAAGCCTCTCCTTTCCTTTTCTTTTTATTTTTCTGTAAATAGGTTGGCCCCACTAATTAAATTAGCTAGGCAATTTTAATAAATGTCTAAATACTTTTATAAATACTAGGTGACCAGTAGCTAGTCACATAAAGAATTTGGACATTTTTGAAATTCAATTAATTGGAATTTCAATTCAAATAGGGGTAAACTTTAATTTCCAGAGCACCTTTTGAATATTAGAAAATTCCATGAGTATGGGAAAATACCCAAACCACTTTTAAAATGATCAGCATCATTTATAGGAATTTTCCAAATATTCAAATGAGTTTTGGAAAAAGATTTTTATCTGGACATTTGAATTAATTTCTCAGGGATTTCTGCTTCCCCATTTTTGAATTTCATTTGAATTTTTGCATGATGGAAAGGAATCAAACAATCCTAGAACTTACCCTAATTGGGGTTCTGACAGCCACGGCGAGGTCTGGGACGGATCCGGCGAGGCTCTTCCTTGGTGGGGGAGCTCCGGGGAGGCTAGGGAGCACGGCTGGGGTGGCTAGAAGGAGGGGGAAGGCTCAGCTGCCTCGAATTTGGCCAGAGGCCGACGGCGGGCACGGAGGCAGTGGGCGACGAGGGGGGGCTCTGGCGAGCGATTGAATGGGGGAAAGGCGCTAGGAGGAGGTGTGGAGGAGGCTGGTGTGCTAGGGAGGCTCAGGGAAAGCTCTTTATAGCCACGGTGAGGCGAGCAGATCAGGACGGCCGCGATGGCGTCCTTGTCACCACGCTATAGCTCGAGAGGGACTGGACGACGGAGGAGAGTAGCACGCGCTCTCAGCAAATCCGGGCGGCGCGGGTTGACAACAAGAAGAAGACGAGGGCGCACTGGAGCGCAATGGAGACATGTCGGGCAGGCGCGGAGCACGGCCAGAGCATGCCGTGTGCATCCAAGAACGTGGCCACCAACTTATGGATAAACTCCTGCATGGACAACTGTGTCCAGGGTGTAGTCCTTTGCACGCTGAAGACAGTGATGCAAAAAGTTTGGCCAAAAGATGAACAGGGTGATCTTATCCTCACTGTGAAGAATGATGCAGCAAACTTGGAGCAGAAGCATAGCTCACATGGTGGGGTTTGGGGTGGTGCCAGGTTGTCTTCTGGGATGAGGATAGGAAGGACTATGGTTCTGGAAGGTTTGGGCTCAAATGGATAAGGTTTGCACATGCCCCCTTTGCAAATGTCACAATGCTGCAGAAGGTGTTTGTTTTGTGGCATGGCTTGTACATGGCTCCCCTAGGAATGATATTTTGCAGAGCTTAATCATACACTAGGGTTTGTATATGTACAAGGTTTCATCTAAATTAGAGCAAGCTAGCTAGCACTTCCTTTGTAAATGCCCAATTGGACCAGAATTGCAGTGTTGAAGCTAGCCTTGCATAGTATTAATGGAATTGGCTGAAAATTGGTGTACTGGGGTTATTTGGCATGGTGCACATGTGTATAAACTTTCATAGCCATTGGACACACATATCTAGCACTTGCTTCACAATGTGGCCCACTGACCAAAAACTTCAACTTGACAATGCACTCACATGGGTAATGGGATTTGGCTCCAATGTTGTTTGGTGGAGTTATTTTGTAATAGGATCCTGCTCATAAAGTTTCAAGGCAAATGGGATCACCGATCATGCACTTTCTTCACAATGCCCCTTTGCTACATCCAAACTTTGGGAATTAATTGTGGTAGTTTGGCTAAGCCCATTGGGTTGGAATTTGGTGGAGATTAATCATATGATCACATGAGCTTGCACAAAAAGTTTCACCAGCAATGGATCAAGAGAAGTGGCACTCCCGTCACAAAGATCCATTCTGCCCCCACAGACAAATGAATTTTTCTAGAGGAAAAATTCACTTGGGCCATGCAATCTTTTTGGACAAATTGGCAAGATATGGCATCAATATCATGAGGGAATTATTTGGGGATTTATGGAGCAATATAATTATGGGTTGCATCACAAACCTTAAATAATTGGAATATTCCTTTTAATGGAAAAAGGAATATATCGCTTGAATATATGGTGGCTGGATTGAGGTGGATCAATGGAATGGCATTGGCAAGGATTGGAAACAAGGGACACTTGAGCATGGAAGGGAATTATGCTCAAGTTCAAGTCCAACGAGGTGCTCGAAAACCAAACCAGCGGACAAATACTAGAAAAGCTCCGAAAAGAAAAAGCTGCGAAAACCAGGGTGTCACAAACCTACCCCCCTAGAAAAATCTCATCCTCGAGATTTGGTTGCTCAGGGAACCATTGCAAACTTACCGTCCTTAGGAAACTCATCGCATCTCGGATTTCCTCCTTGCTTCATATTGTTCCCACGATATCATCCAATATATATCTGCTGAGGGGGCTTACTTCACCTGGTCCACAGCTCCGACAGAATGTTCTTCCTTGATACATCACATCCTTTCCCATCCTCATATCTTTTGACTGGTATGACCAAGGGATGTCTTGTCATAGGCTGAATGCTGACGATACCCATACTACTTTCAGGGTACCTCGGGCTTCATTCGTGGTACGGTCTTGAATCCTTTGCATTGGACTTTCTGAGAAGAACTTGGCCTTCATCGGGAGTTGATATCTCAGAAGCTTCACCATCGGGGGGGGGGGGGTCCCATTGGGTGGAACCTTGACTGACGACACATGGGGTGGCATCGTATTTCTTTTGGCTTGCCTACCTTGATCCCTGGTTCGGAGCGGGGCATAAATTCTGAACAAGTGCGTCTGCTGAGATTCACCTGACAGGTCGCTCATTCCGGGTGGCGGTAGGTCATGATATGCTTCAATACGGTCCTTGCATTCAAAATGCTAAGCCGAGCGGGTGACCTTCAATGAAGCAGACTGGGGTATCTTGGCAAGATGGATAATTCCGAACTTGAGTAACTGCTCGGGCTGACTGGCTTAGTACATGGTCCCTTGTCCATATTGAATGGGATTTCTTTGTTGTAGGTAACCGTGGTGGTCCACATGACTTCAATTGATCGCGGAAAATTTGACTTGAGGTCCATACCATTCATTCTTTTTGCCTAACCCGTAGGGCTTGAGAGTTGCATACCTCTGACAACTTGCGAGGTGCCACGCTTGCTCAAGTAGTACATATTGCAACAAGGTTTGACATCTACCATGTATGTGTTGGATATGTGCCCTAGAGACAAATTAATAAAGATATTTGTCACATATCCGTTTTCTTCATAATACGTTTTATACTGTGCTATAACTGTATTACATGGAAATACTAATACAGGTGTAGTATAAAACATGGTCCGTAGTTTAACTCGGGTAAACTATCTCATTGGGCAATTGATTGATCAAGCTTTCCTGATCATGGCGACACTTAAGTCCATTGACAATGAGGTCATATCGTTAAGGGGAATGATGTGATGGACGTACACCCACCTAAAGTATTGCAATGTGATCGAGTCACATAGTTCAGCGTTGCTATGACTTTGTAACGTATGGCTTAGTCCTTAGACCGTAACGATCATACGTAATTGTCATATATGAGGAGACTTTGATTTGTATCCCACTGCTTGACTGAAATATGCTGGCTATAAAGGTGCACTTTGGGTATTCCGAAATAGGTGGTTGATGAGTATGTTAATAGATCAGAGCGGGATTTGTCAGTCCTTGTGACAGGACAGGTACTCTGGGCCCACTCGGTGATATTGCATCAACACCTTGCAAGGACGTGACTAGGTCAGAAGAGATGCAATGATCATTGACGAGAGAAGTTGTTTGTTGTGAACGAGATGTGAACACGGTATGTAGGATACCGACGATCAAACCTCGGACAAACAAAGTACCGCAACACAAAGGGATTACGTCGTATCGTTAACGGTTTCCAAAAGCGATCGAAGTTCATTCGATGGAAGCGCAGGGGCTGTCAAGGATTGTAACCAGGTCCAACTGACTAGTCATTGGTCAATGAGAAGATTCTCGACCATGTCCGCTGTTTCCCAGACCGTTAGGGTGTTACACTTAAGGGCAATCGATGCATAGGACAGTTACGGGATCAATCGGTGAAATAGGAGGAATCACCAGAATAGTTCCGGAGGAGGACGGAATGGTTTCCGGACATTTTGAATAGTTCAAAATAAAGTTTAATTGTTTTAATAATGTTTTATTATTGAATTATCTGAATTAAATATTTAAAACATATTAAATAAATTAAAAAAATGGGAAAAAGGATAAATGGGCCCATGGGGCCCATTAAGGGAGGAGGGGGTCTCCCCCGTCGGGCTTGGCGCCAAGGGTGGGGCCCACTACCCCCCTTGGCCGGCGCACTCCCCCCCCCTTGGGAGTTTAGTCCCACATGGGGGAGGGGAGGAGGATGGCACCCCCCCCCTTGGCCTATATAAGGAGGGGTAGACTCCCCTTTTTCCAACACACCAATATTTCCTTCTTCCTCCTTCTCCTTCCCGGAAGTGGACTCCCCTTGTTTGGAGTCTGCACCTGGATTGGAGTTCTCCACCATAAGGAAGGCCGTCGTTCTGCTGGAGTCGGGATCCGTAGCCTTCTTTCTTCCGCTGCTCGCCTGGTTCGTGGCTCGGGAGGAACATCGATTGTACCGTACGTGTATAATCTCTTCGAGGCACTACACCTGTGGTGCTACTTCGTCGCAGGAGGTTTACCGGGAGTCATCCTCGCCGGTGGTGGTCTTCTACACGATAGGGAGGTCGTAGTTCCGAGTCTACGCCAGCCACGTTCGCAAGAACGTTTCCCTCTTTCGGTCTTCAAAGGTATGAACACCGATTCCCTCCGTTACTTTACATCGCCATAGCATAGATCTTGGGTTCGGGTACCGTAGTTATGAAAAAATTGTGTTTTCTGCCCCGTATCCCAACAGTATGCCTGCCCTGGGTCTTGCTTCTGTGGTAATCACCTTTCCTGTACTGGCTTTTCTTTAGTCAAAGTTCTTTTCTTCTTGCATAACGGCTTATTGTTCTGCCGAAATCTTCTTCTTAGATAGATAGGTTACCATCACCTTTTGTCTCTTGTTTCATCATGATACTATAGGTTGCACTGGACTGGGGTCTCAAGGTTATCCTGCTTCGGGGCTTTGTCGGATGTGAGGGGCTGACCTTTTTAATTGGGGTAGCGTCCAATGCTTCATCGCTTCTTTACCTCTAGATTTTTCTTTCATAACTTTGACAGTCTTTCCTTCCAGGCTGAGGTGTGTATCTGCTTCTTCTGCTGACTCGTCTCCCGAGAATTGCGACTTTTCACCGTTGTTTATATGAGTAATTCTTTCTTGGTCACCAGCATGGTGGTACACTAGTAGAAAAAGGCCCATTTGTCCCGGTTCCAGAGGCCCATTTGTCCCGGTTCCGGAACCGGGACTAAAGGGTGGTTAATAATTCCCAAAACCTTTAGTCCCGGTTCGCCCACGAACCGGGACAGACGGGCCTCCACGTGGCCGCTGTGGCTAGCCCAGGCGGGAGGGACTTTTGTTCCGGTTGGTACCACCAACCGGGGCCAGAGGACATCCACTCGGCAGAGTTTCAACGGCTGGGTTTTTTTTTGAAAGGGGGGGTTTAGGGGGTTTTGCAGGGTTAATTTAGGGGTTTCATATATTGTTTTAGCTAGCTAATAAAGAGAGGTGGGTACTCTCTTCTCTCCGTGCTTGGTTGATGCTACGTACTATACGTATAGAGAGAGGACTCGACACGCTAGCTAGCTAGTAAGCAAATGAAGAAACCATTAATATAAGTACAGAAGATCGATAATCGTCATGAACATATATATATACATGAAGTGATCGAACTCTCCTGCCCCGAGAGATTGGTCGAACAACAAGTTTTCGTATATCTATCCCTAGCTAACATCTGAACTCAATTTCCACAACTGAAATTAACTTCCATATGGTATCGTCCTTTCTTGTCGACGAAGTTCTCAAGAAAGAATCCCACCAATTCCTCTTGAATTTCTTTTATGCAATCTTGTGGTAGGAGCTCTTCCTGCAGCTCCCAAAGCTAATTTGAAGAAGGGGGTCAATACATGCATATATATGAATGAAACTCAACACAAAATTGTGAATAGTGTTTCTTACGCACATCAAAATCTTTTTTAGAGTAGCCGGCGTCCTTAGAGAACGTCGCATTGTAGATGTACTCGCAAATGTAGTATTGATACGATGAGGATAGTTATCTCACTCCTCGTTGGTTACCCCAAGTGGAAGGTGAGATGTAGCATAGCAGCAAATTTCCTTCGGTGAAGATACCAAGGTTATCGAACCAGTAGGACTCCAAGAGATACAAGAAGGTGACAACGGCGCCAGAGATTAGGCTCTTGACGTAGACCTGCACACAGCAACAAATAAATTTGCTCCCAACGAGTATAGAGGAGTTGTCAATTCCTCCGGCCTTGCTGTTTACAAAGGATCAACGCAAGAGATAATAATAGTGGCAACTGAAAGTAAAGACTGAAAGTAAATTGAAAGTGTAAACAATGATGTGAAGATGGACCGGGGTCCCGTGATTTTCACTAGTGATGTCTCGCTCCGAAAAGACGATAAAAGTGCTAGCGAGGTAAACAAATCACAACTGGGCAATTGACAGGATTATGAAGGCACCACAATGCTAACTATGCTGCAAAGAAAGGAAGGGCTCAAAAGCAATGGGCAGTACGCCAAGGTAAGTTGACCGAAATCCAACTGCATCTACTACGAATCATCCACCTTGAGATATCTATCCAGAACATCTCGCTGGTATTAAGTTGTGAATCCCACCCAAAGTGTAAACTCAAAGCAACAGACAACTGCATTAAAGAACTTTGCGTAAAGTAAACAATCCTTGATTTTGTCCCGTATTAAGTTGTGAATCCCACCCAAAGTGTAAACTCAAAGCAACAATCAACTCTCATTTTCCCTCTTTGGGATCTTTTGATTTTTTCCTCTTTGGGATCTTTTCCTCACTATAGGGGCAACACTCTATATTTTACAAGAATATAGGAGATCTTTCACACTTTACCAAGGTACTCACATAAAGAAGATATAACTATCATGATGCAAATGTGTGCTTGTATCTGCGGGTGCAAGGATTGTTTACTTTACACAAACTTCTTTTAATGCAGTTGTATGTTGCTTTGAGTTTACACTTTGGGTGGGATTCACAACTTAATACCAGCGAGATGTTCTGGATAGATATCTCAAGGTGAATGATTCGTAGTAGATGTAGTTGGATTTCGGTCTACTTACCTTGGCGTACTACCCATTTCTTTTGAGCCCTTCCTTTCTTTGCAGCATAGTTAGCATTGCGGTGACTTCATAATCCTGTCAATTGCCCAGCTGTGATTTTGTTTACCTCGGTAGCACTTTTATCGTCTTTTGGGAGAGAGACATCACTAGTGAAAATCACGGGACCCCGGTTCATCTTCACATCATTGTTTACACTTTCAATTTGCTTTCAGTCTTTACTTTCAGTTGCCACTATTATTATCTCTTGCGTTGATCCTTTGTAAACAGCAAGGTCGGAGGAATTGACAACTCCTCTATACTCGTTGGGAGCAGAGTTATTTGTTGTTGTGTGCAGGTCTACGTCAACCGCCTAATCTCTGGCGCTGTTGTCACCTTCTTCTATCTCTTGGAGTCCTACTAGTTCGATAACCTTGGTATCTTCATCGAGGGAAATTTGCTGCTACGCTACATCTCACCTTCCACTTGGGGTAACCAACGAGGAGTGAGATAACTATCCTCAGCGTATCAAGGCCACACGCCTCGTTCTTCGCGCGATGGGAATCGCGGATCTATGTCGGCGCCTTCCTCTTCTTCTGTGGAGGAGGGTTGTTGGCGCTATGATTTCCTTTTGCGTGTTCTTAGTCGGACTTCTGCTCGGGTTCCTCTTCCATTTTCGTTTGCCTTTATTGTTTATGAGCTAAAATTGAGGGGTCTCTGGCTCCATCTTCAAGGGTCTGCTCGGTCTTCTTCTTGGGTGGAGTTGGAAGTTGATAATTCCACCCTAATTTTCTTGGGTCTGGCTGGAGATCGTTTTCTCGTCGGCTGAACTTGCGTGACGGGGATAGTCCTTGTTGTCATTTTGATGGTGAATATAACCTCACTGTTCGTGCGTTTGATGCTGGTGGAAATCGTCTGGATCCGTACTGGAAAGGAACTAGCAGCGACAGCTCTGAAGGGTCGAGGAATCCTTCGACTGCTTCTCCCGCGACTTCATCTTCAGCTGACTCCTCGGCTGGTGGTGCTTGATCTTCTAGTTCTAAGGATGAGCTCGACGTCAAGCCGTTCGTCAAACGGGTGAATTGGTAGGCGAATCACCTTGTAGAACTGGAGGGTGGCGACTTGCTTCTTTGCGGGCTTAGTTTTTACTTTGTCTGTGATGATGCTCGTCAAGCTGTGGACCAAAGTCCCAATTATCCCAGCATGAGCACACATGTAGAAGTCAAAGTTCCCTGGGATAGTAATCCTTTTGGCGATCGCTCGAGTCCCATTGTAAGTGTTGATGTGTAGTGAGAACTTTGTGCTAGCACGTGTAAATTTGGGGTCTTCGAGTCCTTTGTAATGGGAACTGTCCTTGAGTCCTTTGTAATGAGAACTGTCTTCAAGTCCTGACGAGGATCAACCTCGGCAAATCCCATGGTCAGGGACCTTGGGTTTATCATAGAGAAGGAACAGGTGGCACTACTCTTCGGCTAACAGGAGAAGCACTTCCTGCTCGATTGTATTATGCGAGCGGGCGATTACAATGGAAGTCTAGGCGAGTTCCCGCAAGACCGAAGGTGTGGATTGTAGATTGGATGATCGAGACGTCCCCCTCCCAGCCTTTATATACTTGGCTAGGTCCAGGGAGTCCGTCTTAGGTTACAAAGATGGTTTCCTAATTCTAGCCTTGCCTTGTATGCCAAGTCTTGACTTCCATATTGGTCGTGGACTCCTACGTCGGTGCCTTGAGTGGGCCAGTCGTGGGGCCGTCGAAGCTTCCAGCAGGCCTCCTATCTCCGTAGGAACTAGGTATCCTCACACGCAGGAGTCGTGGGGTCACCCCCTCGTCAGTAGCCCCTAAGTGCCTGGGGGACTCGAAGAGTCGCGCAGGGACTCGAGTTCGTCATCGTCTACTATTATATGCGCAGCGCGGCTGCGAGTCGCTGGAAGTCTTGGGCCATGACAGTGTTTTGATTTATTTCCAGGGATGTTAAGAGAAAAGGGCCCAAGGTAGTCGAATGATCGAGGCTTGGTGAATGGCACTAGTGGAAAATACGTAAGTAGCCCAATCAAGCTCACGTCCTTCGACAATCTTGGACACGACCGGTGTCTAGAAAAGTCATGCCGCTGCAGGTCTTATAGGATCAATTGCCGCTGGTCTCAGTAAATAGCCTTAACGTGTCCGTTGTCGGCTTTATCTATCATGCGAGCGCATGGAAAATATCGGGAGTGAAGTCGCGCTGTGGCAAGTCCCGGCCCGGCCATCTGCGCAGCGGTTTCCTACCTACACGGTAAGATTGCATGGCATCTGGGTGCAGTGTGTCGCATCCCAGGCATCATTTTTGTAGAGTCACAGAGCCTAGTTAGAGATGCACCCACTTGGAATAACCGATCAAGTGAGCTATTAGTAGTCACTCGCGGAGCTTTCGCGTGCTCAGGCGAGGAATTTAGATAAGCGCTCACTCGGAAAGTCGTCAAGTGTGCGAGCAGTTCGCATTCGAGTATTTGATTGAACTCTACGAGTGGTTACTCGAGTGCTTTGATGTCTTCAAGGTGAGGGAGCACCCGAACCCTATAGACGCATCGCTTCTTCTAGCGCGAGTAATCACTCGAGCGCCTGTTTGTCTTCTGGGTGAGGGAGCACCTGAAACTCTGTAGATGCGAGTGGTCACTCAAGCATGTCTTCGTCTTCTGGGCGAGGGAGCACCCAAACTCTGTATATTTTTAGAATTTTGCTTTGTCTTAAATAACGGTGCTCCCGATGGGAGTTTAAAGGATTTTGTTTCGAGAACCAGAACATTTTAATACCAGGGAACAAGTGGATATGCTTCGTCTTTGATCTGTCGCGTCTTCTGATGAGTTATGATGACGGTTTGGATACCGTGTTGCTGCTTCCTGTTGGGTTTCCAATGCGTGTATGGGAAACGCGCGAGATTTGACGTGCCTTTTAAATAGTGCTGACAACATCTTATCTTGGAATTTGTAGCGTCCCGTTCGTTTGGTCTTTGAATTAATGATGGCGTCACCTGGGCTTCTGCGTATTTGCCTTTACTGCCCCTGGGTTGCGCTATATAAATACCTCAAATTCCTTGCCTAGCCTTGGCATCCATCTCTCTTTCATCTTTCTCTCGTTTCTCTCTTCTGCTTCTTTTCATATGGGTCCAAAACGTGGTAGTGGTGTGCCTGGTCGAGGTCGTGGCCGTGGTGGCCGCACTCCTCGTTCTTCGCGTGGTGGACGTGGTGGTTCCTCGTCGGCGCCTTCCTCTTCTTCTATGGAGGAGGGTTTCTGGCGCGATGATTTTCTTTTGCACATTCGTGGCCGAGCCACTGCTCGGGTTCCTCTTCCATTTTCATTTGCCTCCATTGCTTCGGAGCTCAACTTGAAGGGCTTGTATCTCCGACTTCAAGGGTGTGTTCGGTCTCCTTCTTGGGTGGAGCTGGAAGCTGATAGTTCTTGCTTGATCTTTCTTGGATCTGGCTGGAGATCATTTTATCACCGGTTGAATCTGAGTGACGGGGATAATCTTTGTTGTCGTTTTTATGGCGAAGATACCGTCACAGTTCGTGCTTTTGATGCTGGTGGCAACCGCCTGGATCCATACTGGGAGGAGACGAGCAGTGACAACTCTGATGGGTCGAGGATCCCTTCTCCTGCTTCTCCCGCGACTTCGTCTTCGAGCGGCTCTCTAGCGTGTGGTGCTTGCTCCTCGAGTTCTAAGGAGGAAGCCAGGAACCTTGTAGAATTGGAGGGTGGCGACTTGCTTCTTCGCATCCTTGCTTTGTCTGTGATGATGCCTGTCAAGTTGTGGGCCCAAATTCCCAATCATCTCAACATGGGCACTCATGTAAAAGTCATAATTCCTTGGGATAGCAATCATTTTTAGTGACCACTTGAATCCTATTGTAAGATTTTTTGCTGGTGCATGTAATTTCGAGGTCTTTGGCGCTTTTGTGATGGAAGTTTCTCTCGAATCATGTGTAATGCTGACTGGCTTCGAGTCCTAGTAATGAAACTGGCTTTGAGTCCTTGTAATGAGAACTATCTTGGAGTACTTGAAAAACTGGATTTGAGTCTTTGTAATGAGAACTATCTTCGAGTCCTTGAAAAACTGGCTTCGAGTCCTTGAACTGAGAGCTATAGGGTGCGCGACAGCGCTGCTGATGGGAGTAGCCCCCGAGGCTACGTTCAATTTTCTAGAGTCGAACATAGACTGTAAGCTTTGATTTACCAGAACATATCTTTGCAGATCCTTGATTTCTCCATGTTTCTATCGGGGGCGCGACAGCGCTCCCCATGGGAGTAGCCCCTGAGTCTTTAGGTGATCGCTTGCGATCGGATGAAGACTAAATACATTTCCTTATCCTTGGGCGGTAGATTATGCTTATGAAAAAAAGGAGCTTTTGAGTGTGGCTGTCAGAACCCCAACTAGGGTAAGTGCTAGGGCTTGTTGCTCCTTTGCATCATGCAAAAAATTCAAAAGAAATTCAAAAATGGGGAAAAGAAAAGCCCTAAAGAATTTAATTCAAATGGCCAGACAAAAATTTCTTCCAAAAATTCCTCTGGTATTTTTGAAAAGTCTTATAAAAAAGCATGATCACATATAAAGTGAAATGGGTCCCACTTCATGCCCTGAGATTTTTCAAAATTTCTAAACAAGGCTTGGAAATTAAATAAATACACTATTTGATTTGAAATACAAATTATTTGAATTTCAAAAATCTTCAAAACTTGGGAGTGGCTAGTTATATGCCATGTAAGTCCAAATAAATAATTTGGGGATTTTTATAAAATGTTTTCGTATTTTTTATATCAAAACAGAACAAATGTCAGAAGAAATAAAAAGAAAAACAGAAGAATAAAGAAAAGGGCCTTACCTGGGATTTCAGCCCAACTCATCCCCCAGGCTGCCCAAGCCCACTCCCCGTTTTGTCTTCTTCCCCAAGCTCCTCGGTGGCGAGCTGGGAGCACGCAGCCGACGCCACTGCGACGCCGGCGAGGTTCTAGGCCCTCCCCTGGCCTCTAAGAACGCCACGGAGACGGCCCCGTACCCCCGCCCCCCCCGCGCGTTATCCCCCTCCTCTGGCTCCCTCTACCTCCCTCCTTCGATGGAATCCCGCCGCACCAGAGAGGCTGACGTCGCCGCCGTCAAGCACTACCGCGGCCAACGGCCTCCCCTAGCTTTGTCGTGATGTCCAACATCACCAGCACCGTCTTCTACGTCGTCGAACACCAGCAATTGAGCCAAGGGCGCTCTGGAGCCAACGCCAGCACCACCAGGTCACCGCCGGCCGCCCCGAGCGTCGGCGACGAATTCCGGCCGCACGAGCTCTTCTCCAGCCACGCCGTACAACTCATCGAACCCAGGGTGAGCTCCTCTCCCTCCTGCACCCTCCCGCGCTTCTTCCGCGGCTCCGTTCGCCGATTCCGTCGAGGCCAGTGGCCAGCCGCCGCTCGAGTTGAAGCCCTCGACGCCCTGGAGCTCGGCTTTGGCTCCCTCTTGCACCACTCGATGCGGAAGCCCGCGGGGAGCACGCCCATACCCTCCAACCCCCACCCCGTGCACAAAAACATAACTCCGGCGAAGTTCCGGTGACTTCCCGGCGAGCCCGCCATTAGAGCTAACCTAATCACCCCCTAAGCTAACCCTACACCAACTGACCAGTGGGCCCTAGCTACTAACTAACCACTGTTAGTTTAATCTAACAGGGTTTTAACCACACTGAAACTGACCAGTCGACCCCACATGTCAGCCCCTGCTGATGTCATGCTTGCATCAGCATGATGCAATAAACCAATTTCCAGAATTTTAAAGAATTAAAGAAATTGCAGAAAAATAGCAAAACTTTGGAAATTCATAGAAAATTCAAATGAACTCCAAATTTAACATATAATATATTAAAAATGATCAGCAGAAAATAATCTATCCAAATATCCAACTTTCAACTATGTTTGAGTGGATTTTAAAATGGGACCAGAAGCTTTTGCTATTTGGCTTAATTGGAATTAATTCAAATTAAATTCAAATGCTATTCCAATTTGAACCATTGCAATGCAAACATGATCACTTCTACATCAGAGGCATATCACACACACGATCACATGGTTTACAATGATCAAACAATAGCAAATGCAATTTGGCTAATTTGAAAATCATATATGGAGTTTGAATTTGCATTTCAAATGCAATACACTTCAATTAAATCAAATGTGCCACAAAACAGTACCATTGACATGATGGAACAACTGCATCATGTGCTTGTGCATTTCCATTCAATGTTTCCCCCTTTGTTGATGATTGTTCCGGTAACAGTGTTTCCGAGACGGAGATCACCCCTGAAGAAGAAGAAGTTCGGTAAACCCCGTGTATCGTCAACAAGGCAAGCAAACCCCATTGATCATGTCTGTAAAAACCCTTTTCCCTCTCAGTCTCGCTTATGCATGTTTAGGAGATCACCATGATACGTTCTTCCGCATAGTTGAACCCATTCCTTTGCATGACCTATCATTTCTGGCACAGTATTAAGCTAGCCTCAACCTAGCAGATCTAGGAATTGCTTGTGATCATCATGTGGCCATTCATCCATGTTATGCTTATGCTATGCTTAGAGTTGTGGAAGCATTGGTCCATCTTGGGTGATGAATTGATGTTGGTGGCAGCCATGCTCATGTTACTTGTGATGAAAAAGGGTGTGGTGAATTTGACCTAAACAAGGTGAATGATGAGAGGTTGTGTAGGAGTACACAGTGGGTTGTCTCTTTGAACACTGCCCTAGGCCCCGAGTTCTTGTGTTGTGATCCAAGACAAAGATTACTACCACATACAGGGTTTTATGGGGACCCCGTTTGGCCTATTAACTCACCCCCGATCAAGTCCAGGAGTCACACTAGTTCGGCCTTTCCATTTGGCATATGCATAGAAAAAGAATGAATGAGAGGTTGCATCATTTAGATATGTGGGTGGACCTGTGAGGCAGTGAAACCATCTTCCAGGGTGGCGTCTCGGTCGCCTACATTGTCTGGGTCCGTATCGTGAACCGGCCGGACTCTCGAGCGGTAACCAACTCAGATAGTCGACTCCTGGATTAGAGAAGGTAAGGTGAGGTAAGTGCCTTGGTGATTATCCTCGTCCGACATCCGCTTGAAGTATGAAGATTCCTGGGCGGTAAGTGATGACACGCGTGTGAAGAAGTACACCCCCTGCATGGTTACCATAACTATTCGAATAGCCGCGTCCACGGTAAAGGACTACGTGGAAAGCTGTGCTTGATTATTAGACAACTTGAATGGATACTCTAAAACTTGCAAGATAAGCGTGAGTGCTATGGTGTGCTTCCTCGTGGGGAAGTCGAGGAAGTATCCATAGTGGTGTATATGTTGCAGACTTGGTAGTGGACTCGTGTACGCTTCTTACCTCAAGTCTGGTATTCGTAGTACAAGACTAGCCAAGTCAAAGCTGGCACTTCTGCATGTTGAAACCCCACCTCCCTTAATCTTGAAACTTGAGCATGAGTAGCATAGTTCTGATGTAAGTCTTGCTGAGTACGACTTTGTATTCATGTTTTCTTATTCTATGTTTTAGATGAGAACCCGGACCCCGATGGAGTCACCTTCGTGAAGCTCGACGTTGACCTTGGTAGTATAGTTCCAGACAGTAGTCTGGTCCCTCATGGATGGGCATGTATGTTGAACAAGGCTTCTCTAAGCCATTTGTTAAACTTGTCTGTACTCAGACCTAATTTTCTTCTGTTGTATGATGTAATGTTGATCACAGACATGTGATCTTTGTATGCTCTATGTGTAAGTCAATAAAGAAGTACTTTGTAGAGTTCATGCAATGTGTACGTGCTGTTTACACTAGACATGTATGCTGCGTGTATGATTATAACATGCATGTCTTAGTGTGGGGTTCGATACCTTAGTTGTGTTCTTGCCGGCGGTCTTTTATACACCAAGTGGCCCTTAGATGTGCGCAGCTTGGGGCATCGCGATCCGATTGCTCGTGATTCAGTCACATGGCACACTTTGTTGTATGATTGAGCTGTTGGAAATATGCCCTAGAGGCAATAATAAAATTGTTATTATCATATTTCCGTGTTCATGATATATGTTTATTTTCCATGCTATAATTGTATTAACCGGAAACATAATGCATGTGTGGTTGCATAAACAACACCACGTCCCTAGTAAGCCTCTACTATACTATCTTGTTAATTAATGATGGTTATGGTTTCCTAACAATGAAATTGAGTTGTTTATTAATTAATGGGATCATGTCATTAGAAGAATGACGTGATGGACATACCCAACTAAGCATAACAATATTGATCGTTTCATTAAGTTTATACTGTCATTCCTTTTATTGTCAAGTATCATGTTTCTTAGACCATGAGATTATGTTATTCCCGAGTACCAGAAGAATACTTTGGGGACATCAACCATCACATCGTGACAGGGTGATCATAAAGATGTCTTACGGGTATCTCTGAAAGCACTTGTTGAATTACATGAATCAAGACTGGGATTTGTCCCTCCGTGTGACGGTGAGATATACTCTGGGCCCACTCGGTAATGGACATTCGGTAACGCTTGCAAGCACGTGACTAATGAGTTAGTCACAGAGAATGTTGTATTACAAAACGAGTAGAGAGTACTTACCGGTAACGAGATTGAACTAAGTATAGCGATACCGACGATCGAATCATGGGTAAGTAAAATATCATGTGACAAAGGAAATTGTGTACGGATTATAGTAGTCCACGACATAGTGGTGCAATCGATAAAGATCTTCGTTGAATGTGTGGGAGTCATTACGGATATCCTGGTCCCTCTAATGGTTATTGATCAGAGAGATTTCTCGATCATGTCTGCACGTTCTCGAACCCGTAGGGTCACACACTTAATGGTCAGTAACGCTAGAATAGCTCTGGGATAATTTTATTAATGGTGTTCGAATATTGTTCGGAGTCTCGGATGAGATCCTAGACATCATGAGGAGCTCCGGAAGAGTCCAGAGGTAAAGATTTATATAAGGCAAGTTGATTTCAGGGTTCCGGAAAAGTTCAGGATTTTTTTGGGAGTTTCGGAATGTTCTGGAAGGTTCCAGAGGGTCCCCCTATGGGCCCCACCTGTTTTGGACGACCAAGTGTTGTCCAATAGTCCATGTGACCAGCCCTCCTTGGTTTATTATGCCAATAAATGAGAAGCCCTTCAATGGGAGGGTTACCACTCTTAAAAGAAAGGTGTTACCATCTTTTTAATGAGAGAAGGGGTTTCATCACTTGGGAATTGAAGTGGCTAAAACCTCCTTGCCTCTATAAGAGAGGGGAGAGGCTCACAAAGAACACCCCAAGTCCTTCCACACCTCCTCCTCCCTCACGTGCATCGCTTGGCGAAGCCCTGCCCGCGGGAAACTCTTCACCATATCCACCACCACGCCGTTGTGCTGCTGGAATTGATCCCATCTATTTCTCCCTCTTGCTTGCTGGATCAAGAAGAAGGAGACGTCATTGAGCTGTACGTGTGCAAGCCTCCGGAGGTACTGCTCGTTTGCAGTGCTGATCGGATCGAACTTCACCAACAACTTCACCAAGCTGCGTTGAAATAAACGTTCAACGCGCGTGTTCTTCGAGGGTATGACGACCTACTCTCCCCGTTACTAGCATCTTCTAGATTGGATCTTGGATGTTGCTTCCGCATGTGAGAGAAATTTTTTGTTTTCTATCGCGCAATCTCCTACAGTGGTATCAGAGCTAGTTCTATGCGTAGATGCTTTGTACGGTTAGAACACAATGAGTTGTGGGCGTTGTTCTTCTTGTTGCTACCCTTCCATGTGTATTTTGGTTTTGCGGTATGGTTTGATGCAGCGGCCCGGACCAACTTTACAATCTTCGGATTGAGATCGGTTCCGCACTTGACGTGCAATTTGTATTGCACATGCGGCCTGCGGGTGTCAGTCGCTCTTACCATAGTATTAACCACATTTACAAAGGAGGGCTCTTATGAGATTAAGAAGCAATTTGTTATATCAACGTTGTGGTTTTTTTTGTGTGGGTAAGAACGGTTCTTATGCAAAACCCTAGAGCCACGTAAAATTAAAAATAATAATTTTTGTAATGTTTCACGACTTGCATGTCGATGAGTACGGCAACTGGCAGGAGCCATATGGTTGTCTTAATTATTTATTGTATGGCCTGCGTGTCAACTTCAAACGCCATGTAATTGCATTACTTTATCGCTATGAGTTAGCAATAGTTGCAGATGCAACGTGTTGTAGACAACCAAGATGCCATAAGGTGGAGACCAACATGGTGCCATAATGGAGATCTTGTCGGTGCGTTCAAGATGGAGATCAAGGCGCAATAAAAGGGCTATACCATGTCACACATTTTATGCATGTGATGTTTATCCTATTATGCATCTTATTTTGCGTGTGCACAACGGTAGCATTATAAGATGATCCCTCACACTAAATATCAAGATAAACGTGTTCTCCCTAAGTATGCACCGTCGCAAAAGTTCGTCGTTTTGAAGCATCTCGTGATGATCGGATGTGGTAAACTCTACGTTCACATACGACGGGTGTAAGCCAGTTTTACACATGCAAAAATACTTTGGTTAACTTGACGATCCTAGCATGTACAGATATGGCCTCGGAACGCAACGAACCGAAAGGTTAAACACGAGTCATATGAATGATATGATCAACATTTTGATGTTCACCATTGAAACTACATCTTCTCTCGTGAAGATCGGACTTGGTGTAGTGGATTTGGATCGTATACCACTAGACAACTATGAGGGATCTTGATTTAAGTGGGAGTTCGTTAGTAATTTGATTAAACTGAACTCATTATCATGAACATAGTCTAAAATTTTATTTTGGTAAAATGTTGTAGATCATGGCCCGCATAGCTCAGTTCAACTTCAGCGCATTCCTTGAGAAAGAAAAACTAAAACCATTTGGTTCAAACTTCACTGACTGGCACCGCAACCTGAGGATTATCCTCACTGGGTGTAAGAAGCAATATGTGCTCGATGCTGCGCTAGGTGACCCACCTGCAGACGATGCTCCAGAAGCAGAACATAACGTCTTTGAGACACGCAAATATGACCACATTATAGTTTCTTGTGCCATCCTTACATCTCTGGATAATGATCTCCAGAAACTTTTTGAACATCACGGCGCCTATGAGATGGTTGAAGAGTTGAAAACCATGTTTCAGACTCAGACCCGCGCTGAGAGATATGAGATCTCTGATAAGTTCTATAAATGTAAGATGGAGGATCACAGCTCTGTCAGTGAACATGTTGTAACAATGGGAGGCTATATCCAGCGCCTAATTCAGCTGGGATGTGTGATCCCAGATGAGTTAATCACTAACAGGGTGCTGCAGTCGCTCCCTCCGAGCTACAAAGGCTTTGTGCTGAACTATAACATGCAAGGCATGAATAAGACTCTCAATGAGCTTTTCGCGATGCTGAAATCTGCGGAAGTGGACATCAAGAAAGAACATCAAGTGTTGATGGTCAATAAGACCACAAGTTTCAAGAAGGCTAAAGCCAAAAATGGACACTTCAAGAAGAGTGGCAAGTCAGCTGCCGCTCGGGGCGGCAAGCCTGTTGTCGCTCATGTGAAGCCCAAGGATGGTCCTAAGCCAGACACTGTGTGTTTCTACTGCAAGGGAGAAGGTCACTGGAAGCGCAACTGCCCCAAGTACTTGGCGGATTAGAAGGCTGGCAATGTCAAAGGTATATTTGATATACATGTTATTGATGTGTACCTTAATAGTTCTCGTAGTAGTGCCTGGGTATTTGATACTGGTTCGTTTGCTCATATTTGCAATTCGAAACAGGAGCTTCAGAATAAACGGAGACTGGCGAGGGATGAGGTGACGATGCGCGTCGGGAATGGATCGAAGGTCGATGTCATCGCCGTCGGGATGTTACCTCTTCATCTACCTTCGGGATTAGTTTTAAACCTTAATAATTGTTATTTGGTGCCTGCGTTAAGCATGAACATTATATCTGGATCTTGTTTATTGAGAGACGGTTACTCGTTTAAATCACAGAATAGAGGTTGTTCTATTTTTATGAGTAATATCTTTTATGGTCATGCACCTGACGAAAATGGTTTATTCTTGTTGGATCTCGATAGTAGTACTTCACACATCCATAGCATTGATGCTAAAAGATGCAAAATGAATAATGATAATTCCACATACTTGTGGCACTGCCGTTTAGGTCATATTGGTGTAAAACGCATGAAGAAACTCCATTCTGATGGACTTTTCCAGTCACTTGACTTTGAATCATTTGACACATGTGAACCATGCCTCATGGGTAAGATGACTAAGACCCCGTTTTCTGGTACGATGGAACGGGCGAGTGACTTGTTGGAAATCATACATACTGATGTGTGTGGACCAATGAGCATTTCGACACATGGTGGATATCGTTACTTCCTAACTTTCACTGATGATTTAAGTAGATATGGGTATATTTACTTAATGAAACACAAATCTGAAACATTTGAAAAGTTCAAAGAATTTCAGAGTGAAGTAGAAAATCATCGTAACAAGAAGATCAAATTTCTACGATCTGATCGCGGAGGGGAATATCTGAGTTACGAGTTTGGCATTCACTTGAAAAACTGTGGAATTGTTTCCCAACTCACGCCACCTGGAACACCACAACGTAATGGTGTGTCTGAGCGTTGTAATCGTACTTTATTAGATATGGTGCGCTCTATGATGTCTCTATCCGATCTACCAATGTCATTTTGGGGCTATGCATTAGAGACAGCTGCATTCACTTTAAATAGGGCACCATCTAAATCCATTGAGACGACACCATATGAGTTGTGGTTTGTCAAGAAGCCTAAATTGTCATTTCTTAAAATTTGGGGGTGTGAGGCTTATGTCAAACGGTTACAACTTGATAAGCTCGAACCCAAAGCGGAAAAATGTGTCTTCATAGGATACCCTAAGGAAACTATAGGGTATACCTTCTATAACAGATCCGAAGGCAAAGTCTTTGTTGCTAAGAACGGATCCTTTCTTGAGAAGGAGTTTCTTTCGAAACGAGTGAGTGAGAGGAAAATAGAACTAGACGAGGTTATTGAACCTTCTCCCGAATTGGAGAGTAGCGCAGCACAAGAAGATTTGGATCTTTTGGTGCCGCCTTCACCAACTAGAGAGGAAGAAGCTGATGATAATGATCATGAAGCTTCGGTCGAAGTTCCCGTTCGTAGGTCGACTAGGTTACGTACTACTCCTGAGTGGTACGGTAATCCTGTCATGAATGTTTTATTGTTAGACAATGATGAACCTACGAACTATGAGGAAGCGATGATGAACCCAGACTCTGGAAAATGGCAAGACGCCATGAACTCTGGAATGGAATCCATGAAATAAAACCAAGTGTGGACTTTGGTTGACCTTCCTGATAGCCGCAATGCTGTTGAATGTAAATGGATTTTCAAGAAGAAAACAGACGCTGACGGTAATGTTACTGTACATAAAGCTCGACTTGTCGCAAAAGGTTTTCGACAAATTCAAGGAGTTGACTACGATGAGACCTTCTCACCCGTAGCGATGCTTAAGTCTGTTAGGGTTCTGCTAGCAATTGCTGCTTATTTCGATTATGAAATTTGGCAGATGGATGTCAAAACTGCATTCCTCAATGGAAACATTGAAGAAGAGTTGTACATGGTACAACCCCAAGGTTTTGTCAATCCTAAGGATGCTCGTAAAGTGTGAAAGCTTCAGCGTTCCATCTATGGACTAAATCAAGCATCCCGGAGTTGGAATCTTCGATTTGATGAGGTTATCAAAGGTTTTGGATTTGTCCAAAATTATAAAGAAGCTTCTGTTTACAAGAAAGTGAGTGGGAGCTCGGTTGCATTTCTGATTTTATATGTAGATGACATCTTACTAATTGGGAATGACGTGGAGCTACTTAACAGTGTGAAAGATTATTTGAATAATAGTTTTTCAATGAAAGATCTTGGTGAAGCTGCATACATATTAGGCATTAAGATCTATAGAGATAGATCGAGACGCTTAATAGCACTTAGTCAAAGTACATACCTTGAGAAGATAGTGAAGAAATTCAATATGCAGGATGCAAAGAAAGGTTCTTTGCCCATGTTACATGGTAAGACATTGAGTAAGACTCAGTGTCCAACTACGGCAACAGAACGGGAAAGGATGAATAAAATCCCCTATGCCTCGGCCATAGGTTTTGTTATGTATGCCATGTTGTGTACTAGACCAGATGTGTCCCATGCTCTTAGTTTGACGAGCAGGTACCAGAGTGATCCTGGAGAGGATCACTGGACAACAGTTAAAAATATCCTTAAGTACCTAAAGAGGACTAAGGACATGTTTCTTGTCTATGGTGGTGATGAAGAGCTCTTTGTAAAAGGTTACGTCGATGCTAGCTTCAATACTGATCCAGATGACTCAAAATCTCAAACAGGGTATGTCTTTATTTTTAACGGAGCTGCGGTTAGCTGGAGGAGTTGCAAGCAGAGCGTCATTGCAAGATCTACATTAGAGGCGGAGTATATGGCCGCTTCTGAAGCAGCGACAGAAGGGATATGGATGAAGGGATTTGTCACTGAACTCGGCGTTGTTCCGAGTGCACTCGATCCCATGGAGATCTTTTGTGACAACACTGGTGCCATTGCTCTAGCCAAGGAACCAAGATGTCACAAGAGCTCCAAGCATATCAAACGCCGGTTTCATCAAATTCGTGAGCATGTCATTGAAGGAGATATTACCATTAGCAAAGTACATACGGATCAGAATATCGCGGATCCATTGACTAAAGTTCTTCCACAAAAAAAACATGATCAACACTAGAATGCCATGGGTGTTAAATTTATGCCAATGTAAACTAGATTATTGACTCTAGTGCAAGTGGGAGACTGTTGGAAATATGCCCTAGAGGCAATAATAAGATTGTTATTATCATATTTCCGTGTTCATGATATATGTTTATTTTCCATGCTATAATTGTATTAACCGGAAACATAATGCATGTGTGGTTGCATAAACAACACCGCATCCCTAGTAAGCATCTACTATACTATCTCGTTAATTAATGATGGTTATGGTTTCCTAACCATGAAACTGAGTTGTTTATTAATTAATGGGATCATGTCATTAGAAGAATGACGTGATGGACAGACCCAACTAAGCATAACAATATTGATTGTTTCATTAACTTTATACTGTCATGCCTTTTATTGTCAACTATCATGTTTCTTAGACCATGAGATTATGTTATTCCCGGGTACCGAAAGAATACTCTGGGGACATCAACCATCACATCGTGACAGGGTGATCATAAAGATGTCTTACGGGTATCTACGAAAGCACTTGTTGAATTACATGAATCAAAACTCCGTGTGACGGTGAGATATACTCTGGGCCCACTCGGTAATGGACATTCGGTAACGCTTGAAAGCACGTGACTAATGAGTTAGTCACAGAGAATGTTGTATTACAAAACGAGTAAAGAGTACTTACCGGTAACGAGATTGAACTAGGTATAGCGATACCGACGATCGAATCACGGGTAAGTAAAATATCGTGTGACAAAGGAAATTGTGTACGGATTATAGTAGTCCACGACATAGTGGTTCAATCGATAAAGATCTTCGTCGAATGTGTGGGAGTCATTACGGATATCCTGGTCCCTCTAATGGTTATTGATCAGAGAGATGTCTCGATCATGTCTGCACGTTCTCGAACCCGTAGGGTCACACACTTAACGCTCGGTAACGCTAGAATAGCTCTGGGATAATTTTATTAATGGTGTTCGAATATTGTTCCGAGTCTCGGATGAGATCCTAGACATCACGAGGAGCTCCGGAAGAGTCCAGAGGTAAAGATTTATATAAGGCAAGTTGATTTCAGGGTTCCGGAAAAGTTCAGGATTTTTTCGGCAGATTCGGAATGTTCTGGAAGGTTCCAGAGGGTCCCCCTATGGGCCCCACCTGTTTTGGACGACCAAGTGTTGTCCAATAGTCCATGTGACCAGCCCTCCTTGGTTTATTATGCCAATAAATGAGAAGCCCTTCAATGGGAGGGTTACCACTCTTAAAAGAAAGGTGTTACCATCTTTTTAATGAGAGAAGGGGTTTCATCACTTGGGAATTGAAGTGGCTAAAACCTCCTTGCCTGTATAAGAGAGGGGAGAGGCTCACAAAGAACACCCCAAGTCCTTCCACACCTCCTCCTCCCTCACGTGCATCGCTTGGCGAAGCCCTGCCCGCGGGAAACTCTTCACCATATCCACCACCACGCCGTTGTGCTGCTGGAGTTGATCCCATCTATTTCTCCCTCTTGCTTGCTGGATCAAGAAGAAGGAGACGTCATTGAGCTGTACGTGTGCAAGCCTCCGGACGTACTGCTCGTTTGCAGTGCTGATCGGATCGAACTTCACCAACAACTTCACCAAGCTGCGTTGAAATAAACGTTCAACGCGCGTGTTCTTCGAGGGTATGATGACCTACTCTCCCCGTTACTAGCATCTTCTAGATTGGATCTTGGATGTTGCTTCCGCATGTGAGAGAAATTTCTTGTTTTCTATCGCGCAATCTCCTACATGAGCCCGCCCGAGATCCCGACTAGGTGATCGGGCTGGAGTCTGTTTATGTAAGTGTTATAATTCAATCTATAATATGGTTGAGGCGACTTGTCTATGAGTATGGGATTTCACCACCCATAATCCGGCCTGGATGGGATGCCCCTCACGTACGATGCTTTCCGAGAGTGTTGTGTGCTTGGCCTTGTCTGCTTAGACAAGTGGGTACGACTCTCGGCTCTCCATATGATTGAGTTGTGACTGGAATTACATACGCATATTCCGGGTCCCAACAGACTTGGTATCAGAGCAGGACTGTCTGTAGGATTATCAAACACTTGGTCGAAGTCGAGTCTAGCATTCTATAGTTATATAGTTACTTGGGTATAAAGGGAACAACGTAAGGCTTCTTTTTCTCGTTACCCTTATTGATCTGAGTTCTGAGTCACCCTCACCTTTTCTACGGGAAGATAGGACTAGGCTCATCTATGTCTTACTAGAACATCTCGTTGATTGCTTCTTTGTAGCCGTAGGACTGTCGTGGCCCCAATTTCCTGACGCCCATATAGAATGGCCCCAAATGAGTTAGCTGTGCTAAAAACCCAACTTGATGCTTCGTTGGCAAAAGGCTTCATCCGCCCTAGTTCATCGCCATGGGGTTGCCCCGTTCTGTTCGTAACGTAGAAAGATGGAACAGAAAGGATGTGCGTAGACTATCGCCCGCTAAACCTAGCGACAATAAAGAACAAGTACCCATTGCCCAGGATCAATGATCTTTATGATCAACTTTCTGGATCCTCTGTCTTCTCCAAGATGGATTTGAGATTAGGCTATCAGCAAATCAAAATCCGAAACGAGGACATTCCCAAAACGGCTTTCACTACTCGTTATGGTCTTTACGAGTATACCGTCATGTCCTTCAGGTTAACCAATGCCCTCGCCACATTCTCGCGCTTAATGAATTTGATCTTCATGGAGTACCTACATAAATTTGTTGTGGTTTATCTTGATGACATTCTCATCTACTCGAAGAACGAAGAAGAACATGCCGAGCATCTTAGGCTGGTATTGATGAAACTTCGAGAGCATCGCCTTTATGCCAAGTTCCCTAAGTGTGAATTTTGGCTACCAGAAGTGACCTACTTAGGCCACGTGATTTCTGCGAAACGCATTGTTGTCAATCCCGAGAGAGTTCAGGCCGTCCTTGACTGGACTCCACCTGAATCGGTTAAGCAAGTTAGGAGTTTTCTTGGCTTAGCAAGCTATTGCCGCCGCTTCGTTGAGAACTTCTCCAAAGTTGCAAAGCCTCTTATTGAACTCCTCAAGAAAGATAAGAAATTCAAATGGACCCCCAAGTGCGAGGAAAGCTTTCAAGAGCTAAAGAGAAGATTGACTTCTGCACCCGTACTTGCGCCTCCAAACACCAACAAAGGATTTCGAGATCTATTGTGACGCTTCACGGCAAGGGTTAGGATGCATACTTATGCAAGATAGACATGTGGTAGCTTATGCTTCACGCCAGTTGCATCCACATGAAGAGAACTATCCTACCCATGATCTTGAACTCGCTGCCGTAGTTCATGCCCTGAAGACTTGGCGACATTACCTCCTTGGTAATTGTTGTGAGATCTATTCCGACCACCAAAGCCTCAAATACATATTCACCCAACCAGATCTTAATCTCAGGCAAAGACGCTGGATAGAGTTGATAAAAGATTATGACTTAGGAATTTCTTACACCCCAGGCAAAGCCAATGTCATGGCTGATGCACTAAGTCGTAAGTCGTATTGTAACAACCTCATGTTACAATAGTATCAACCACTTCTTCATGAGGAATTTCGCAAGCTCAATCTTGAGATAGTTCCTCATGGTTTTCTTTCTACCTTGGTGGCGAAACCAACCCTTGAGGATAAAATCATAGTTGCCCAAAGGAGTGCACGAGGTGTTCGCCGGATCAAGGAGAACATTGCTAGCGGAGTTGCTAAATGTTTCTCCACACATAGCAAAGGAACGGTATTCTTTGGAAATCGTTTGGTAGTACCTAAGAATAAGAACCTAAGGCAACTCATCCTCAAAGAAGCTCCTGACACACCTCTCTCGATTCATCCCGGTAGCACAAAAATGTACCGAGATCTACGCCAGAGATTTTGGTGGACTAGGATGAAGAGAGAAATCGCACAGTTCATTGCCCAATGTGATGTTTGTCGTTGCATTAAGGCAGAACATCAAAGACCTGCTGGCACTCTTCAACCATTGCCTATTCCGAGTGGAAATGGGACAAAGTCAGTATGGATTTCATCACCGGCTTTCCAAAAATCCAGAAAGGATATTATGCCATCTTCGTTGTCGTTGATAGACTTTCCAAAGTTGCGCACTCCTTTCCTTTTCGCGAGTCTATAGCTGCTAGCCAGTTAGCGAAATTGTATGTCTCTAGAACTGTGTCTCTTCATGGTGTTCCTTTGGAAATCAATTCTGATCGTGGTAGCCTTTTCACCTCTAGATTCTGGGAAAGTTTTCAAAATGCTATGGGAACTCATCTCTCCTTTAGTACAGCTTTCCATCCTCAATCTAGCGGTCAAGTTGAAAGGGTTAATCAAATCTTGGAAGACATGCTCAGAGCTTGTCTTATCTCTTTCGGAAATAATTGGGAGAAGTCTCTTCCATTCGCCAAATTTTCTTATAACAATAGCTATCAATCTAGTCTGAACATGGCTCCTTTTGAACTCATCTATGGACGACGATGTCGAACACCCCTAAACTAGTCAGAAACCGGTGAAAGACAACTCTTTGGACAGAATATGATCAAGGAAGCAGAAGAGCAAGTTCGCATTGTTCGTGATCAATTGAAGGCCGCTCAATCTCGTCATAAAAGCTACTATGATCGTCATCATAGGGAAGAAAGCTACAATCTGGATGCGAAGGCTTACCTTCGGGTTACTCCTCTGAAGGGAACCGAACGATTCGGTATCAAAGGAAAGTTGGCCCCACGTTACATCGGACCTTTCCGCATTCTTGCTAAACGTGAAGAAGTTGCCTACCAACTTGAACTACCCCCGGATGTTTCCCGAGTACATGATGTATTCCATGTGTCACAACTCACGCGTTGCTTCAAGGACCCCATCCGCGAAGTCGACCATGAAACGCTTGAGCTCCAAGATGACCTTTCTTATCGAGAGTACCCCATTCGTATTCTTGATTCAGCAGAGCTTGTCACTCGTCATCAGAAGATTATGTTTCTAAAGGTGAAATGGTCACACCACTCCGAGAAAGAAGCAACATGGGAAAGAGACGACCGCCTCCGTGCCGGATACCCCACCTTCCTCCAGACGACTTCTGAATATCGGGACGAGATTCTTTTGAGTGGGGGTGAGTTGTCAGAACCCCAACTAGGGTAAGTGCTAGGGCTTGTTGCTCCTTTGCATCATGCAAAAATTTCAAAAGAAATTCAAAAAATGGGGAAAAGAAAAGCCCTAAAGAATTTAATTCAAATGGCCAGACAAAAATTTCTTCCAAAAATTCCTCTTGTATTTTTGAAAAGTCTTATAAATAAGCATGTTCACATGTAAAGTGAAGTGGGTCCCACTGTATGCCCCAAGATTTTTCAAAATTTCTAAACAAGGCTTGGAAATTAAATAAATACCCTATTTGATTTGAAATTCAAATTATTTGAATTTCAAAAATCTTCAAAACTTGGGAGTGGCTAGTTATATGCCATGTAAGTCCAAATAAATAATTTGGGGATTTTATAAAATGTTTTGGTATTTATTTATATAAAAACAGAACAAATGTGAGAAGAAATAAAAAGAAAAACAGAAGAATAAAGAAAAGGGCCTTACCTGGGATTTCAGCCCAACTCATCCCCTAGGCGGCCCAAGCCCACTCCCCCTTTTGTCTTCTTCCCCAAGCTCCTCGGTGGCGAGCTGGGAGCACGCAGCCGACGCCACCGCGACGCCGGCGAGGTTCTAGGCCCTCACCTGGCCCCTAAGCACACCACGGAGACGGCCCCGTACCCCCCCCCCCCGCCCCGCGTTATCCCCCTCCTCTGGCTCCCTCTACCTCCCTCCTTCGATGGAATCCCACCGCACCAGAGAGGCCGACGTCGCCGCCGTCAAGCACTGCCGCGGCCAACGGCCTTCCCTAGCTTCGCCGTGATGTCCAACATCACCAGCACCGTCTTCTACGTCGTCCAACACCAGCAATTGAGCCAAGGGCGCTCTGGAGCCAACGCCAGCACCACCAGGTCACCGCCGGCCGCCCCGAGCGTCGGCGACGAATTCCGGCCGCACGAGCTCTTCTCGAGCCACGCCGTACAACTCATCGAACCCAGGGTGAGCTCCTCTCCCTCCTGCACCCTCCCGCGCTTCTTCCGCGGCTCCGTTCGCCGATTCCGTCGAGGCCAGTGGCCAGCCGCCGCTCGAGTTGAAGCCCTCGACGCCCTGGAGCTCGGCTTTGGCTCCCTCTTGCACCACTCGATGCGGAAGCCCGCGGGGAGCACGCCCATACCATCCAACCCCCACCCCGTGCACAAAACCCTAACTCCGGCGAAGTTCTGGTGACTTCCCGGCGAGCCTGCCATTAGAGCTAACCTAATCACCCCCCTAAGCTAACCCTACACCCACTGACAAGTGGGCACTAGCTACTAACTAACCACTGTTAGTTTAATCTAGCAGGGTCTTAACCACACTGACACTGACCAGTCGACCCCACATGTCAGCCCCTGCTGATATCATGATTGCATCAGCATGATGCAATAAACCAATTTCCAGAATTTTAAAGAATTAAAGAAATTGCAGAAAAATAGCTAAACTTTGGAAATTCATAGAAAATTTATATGAACTCCAAATTTAACATATAATATATGAAAAATGATCAGCAGAAAATAATCTATCCAAATATCCAACTTTCAACTATGTTTGAGTTCATTTTAAAATGGGACCAGCAGCTTTTGCTATTTGGCTTAATTGGAATTAATTCAAATTAAATTCAAATGCTATTCCAATTTGAACCATTGCAATGAAAACATGATCACTTGTACATCAGAGGCATATCACACACATGATCACATGGTTTACAATGATCAAACAATAGCAAATGCAATTTGGCTAATTTGAAAATCGTATATGGAGTTTGAATTTGCATTTCAAATGCAATACACTTCATTTATATCAAATGTGCCACAAAACAGTACCATTCACATCATGGAACAACTGCATCATGTGCTTGTCCATTTCCACTTAATGTAGCCCCCTTTGTTGATGATTGTTCCGGTTACAGTGTTTCCGAGACGGAGATCACCCCTGAAGAAGAAGAAGTTCTGTAAATCCCGTGTATCGTCAGCAAGGAAAGCAAACCCCATTGATCATGTCTATAAAAACCCTCTTCCCTCTCAGTCTCGCTTATGCATGTTTAGGAGATCACCATGATACGTTCTTCCGCATAGTTGAACCCATTCCTTTGCATGACCTATCATTTCTGCCACAGTATTAAGCTAACCTGAACCTAGCAGATCTAGGAATTGCTTGTGATCATCATGTGGCCATTCATCCATGGTATGCTTATGCTATGCTTAGAGTTTTGGAAGCATTGGTCCATCTTGGGTGATGAATTGATGTTGGTGGCAGCCATGTTCATGTTACTTGAAAAAGGGTGTGGTGAATTTGACCTAAACAAGGTGAACGATGAGAGGCTGTGTAGGAGTACACAGTGGGTTGTCTCATTGATTATTGACCTAGGCCCCGAGTTCTTGTGTTGTGATCCAAGACAAAGATTACTACCACATGTAGGGTTTTATGGGATCCCGTTTGGCCTATTAACTCACCCCCGATCAAGTCCAGGAGTCACACTAGTTCGGGCTTTCCATTTGGCATATGCATAGAAAAAGAATGAATGAGAGGTTGCATCATTTAGATATGTGGGTGGACCTGTGAAGCAGTGAAACCATCTTCCAGGGTGGTGTCTCGGTCGCCTACATTGTCTGGGTCCGTATTGTGAACCGTCCGGACTCTCGAGCGGTAACCAACTCAGATAGTCGACTCCTGGATTAGAGAAGGTAAGGTGAGGTAAGTGCCTTGGTGATTATCCTCGTCCCACATCCGCTTGAAAGATGAAGATTCCTGGGTGGTAAGTGATGACACACGTGTGAAGAAGTACACCCCCTGCTTGGTTACCATAACTATTCGAATAGCCGCGTCCGCGGTAAAGGACTACGTGGAAAGTTGTGCCTTATTATTAGACAACTTGAATGGATACTCTAAAACTTGCAAGATAAGCGTGAGTGCTATGGTGTGCTTCCTCGTGGGGAAGTCGAGGAAGTATCCATAGTGGTGTATTGGTTGGATACTTGGTAGTGGACTCGTGTACGCTTCTTACCTCAAGTCTGGTATTCGTAGTACAGAACTAGCCAAGTCAAAGCTGGCACTTCTGCATGTTGAAACCCCACCTCCCTTTACCTTGAAACTTGAGAATGAGTAGTATAGTTCTGATGTAAGTCTTGCTGAGTACGACTTTGTACTCATGTTTTCTTATTCTATGTATTAGATGAGAACCCGGACCCGGATGGAGTCACCTTCATGAAGTTCGACGTTGACCTTGGTAGTATAGTTCCAGACAGCAGTCTGGTCCCTCGTGGATGGGCATGTATGTTGAACAAGGCTTCGCTATGCCATTTGTTAAACTTGTCTGTACTCAGACCTAATTTTCTTCCATTGTATGATGTAATGTTGATCACAGACATGTGATCTTTCTATTCTCTATGTGTAAGTCAATAAAGAAGTACTTTGTAGAGTTCATGCAATGTGTACCTGCGGTTTACACTAGACATGTATGCTGCGTGTATGATTATAACATGCATGTCTTAGTGTGGGGTTCGATACCTTAGTTGTGTTCTTTTCAGCGGTCTTTTATACACCAAGCGGCCCTTAGATGTGCGCAGCTTGGGGCATCGCGATGCGATTGCTCGTGATTCAGTCACGTGGCACACTTTGTTGTATGATTGAGCGCGCCCGAGATCCCGACTAGGTGATCGGGCTGGAATCTTTTTATGTAAGTGTTATAATTCAATCGATAATATGGTTGAGGCGACTTGTCTATGAGTATGGGATTTCACCACCCATAATCATTTAGACTTGTGAGCGGGAGATGAGGACCCATCTCAGTTGATCATCCGGCCTGGATGGGATGCCCCTCACGTACAATGCTTTCCGAGAGTGTTTTGTGCTTGGCCTTGTCTTCTTAGACAAGTGGGTACGACTCTCGGCTCTCCATATGATTGAGTTGTGACTGGAGTTACATACGCATATTCCGGGTCCCGACAGTGGCTTGCGCGAATGAGATGGTACTTGAGTCCCTTTAGAGTTTTTGACTATGGTGCGGGTAACGTTTCCTTGGGGGGATCTGCGTTTCGGGTCCCTGAGTTCTTTTAAGTAAAGTCGCGAGAGCGAAGATAGCGTCTCTCGGGGGGAGATTGTACTCGAGCCCCCGAGTGCTTTTAATGATAATTTTTGGGTAACACCATTTTATTGCTTTGAGTGTTACATGGGTTGCCAATCAGTGTTGTTACCAATGCCGCCGAGTGCGCCAGTGGGTAGACTATGGGTAGAACAGGCGCAAGTTCGCCACGTTCCACGGATTTCCCACATCTTCGGCTTCCTGAGCCTGTATGCGCCTCCTCCAATAACTTCCGAGATTATGAAGGGTCCTTCCCACTGCGGGGCGAGCTTGTGCACTTTTTCTTGTATTAGCCGCAGGACGAGGTCTCCTTCGCGGAAAGTTCTGGTCCACAGGCGACTGCTTTGGTACGTGCACAGTTTTTCCTGGTATCCTTCTGACCTTGTTATGGTTGTGTCCCTTGCTTAATCTGCAGTGTCCTTGTCGTCCTGTAGTGCCTCTTCTGCCTCTTCTTCTTCGTATCCCGAGATTCGGGGAGCTCCAAATTTTAAGTCGTGCAGCAGCACTGCCTCTGCCCCATATACCATGAAGAAAGGTGTGTACTGGGTTGAGGCATTTGGGGTGGTGCGCAAGCTCCATAGTACTGCGGGGAGTTCTTCTACCCAGTTGCCTGCGGCTTGTTCGAGTGGTGCGAGGAGCCTCTTTTTTATTCCTCCACACAGTAGACCATTTGCCTTCTCCACTTGACCGTTGGATTGCGGGTGCACGACTGATGCATAGTTGATTTTGATGCCCAACTCTCGGCAAAAGTTCTGAAATTCGGCTGTTGTAAAGTTTGTAACATTGTCTGTGATGATGGTATGTGGTACGCCGAATCTGAAGATGATGGACTTGATGAAATTTACTGCCGTGGGGGCTGTTGAGATGGTGATTGGTACTGCCTCGATCCACTTGGTGAACTTGTCTACTGCCACTAGTAGATGTTTTTGGCCTCCTTTTGAAGATTTCTTGAGTTGACCGACCACGTCGAGTCCCCAGGTGGCAAACGGCCAGGATAACGGTATGGTTTTGAGTTCTGTTGCTGGTGCGTGTGGCCTGCTTGCGAATTTTTGGCAGGCGATGCAGCGTCGTACGATGCCTTCCGCGTTTCTCATTGCGGTTGGACAGTAGAACCCCGCTTAAAAGGCCTTGGCCACGAGTGCGCGACTGCTCGCGTGATGCCCGCAAGTGCCTTCATGGATCTCGAGTAGTGGGGCCTTGACGTCTTCTTCCTCGATGCACTTCTGGAGGACCTGGGTGATGCTGCGCTTGTAGAGCTGTCTGTTACTTACTGTGAACGCTTTGGATCGTTGACTGATGCGTCGAGCTTCTGCGACATGTTGCGGGAGGGTGCCTTCAATTAGGAATCGGAGGAACGGTCTTGTCCAGGCTGGTCCTTCGAGTGCGGTTGGTTCTGCTTCCTCGGCTTCTTGGTTTCCTGTGTCGCCGGCTGGGTTAGCAGCTGACACCTGTGCTGCTTCGGGTGTGTCATCGTCCTCTGTGACTGCTTTCGGTTCCGGTGTCTTGGTTTTGGTTGACCTCTGGCTGATGCTTTCAAGAAAAATGCCTGGGGGGATAGGTCCTCGAGTCGATCCGATGTTTGTGAGCTTGCTCTCTTCTGTGTTATTTGCCCTGGCGATGTAATTGAGTTTGCAGCCGCCGAATCCTCTTTCCAGGGTATTGTAGAGCTTCTGGTAAGCCATCATGTTGTCTGCAACTGCATCGCAGTCTCTCGTTGCCTGTTGGACGAAGAGGTTGGAGTCGCCGTAGATTGAGAGACGAGTGGTGCCGCAAGTTTTTGCCATGCGCATGCCATGGAGTAGTGCCTCGTATTCTGCTTCGTTGTTTGAGGCGTTGCTGAAGTTGATCTGAAGCACATATCTGAGCTTGGATCCTTTGGGGAGATTAGTACGACACCTGCTCCGGCTCCTTGTTGTCTTTTTGATCCATCAAAGAACATTTTCTATGAGTTAGACAAGTCTGGGGGCGAGGTGTTTGCACTTCTGTCCACTCGAGCAGGAAGTCTGGGAGTACTTGTGCTTTGATTGTTGTTGGGTGCTTGAACTGCAGGTCACGGGGAATGAGCTCGATGTTCCACTTGGCGACTCATCCAGTTGCTCCCGGGTTGCTGAGGATATCTGCGAGTGGTGCGCTGCTCACCACCGTGATGGAGTGCTCGTCTAAGTAGTGTGATACTTTTCTTGAGGTCACGGCGATGGCGTACACGAGCTTCTGGTAGTGCGGGTATCTTTGCTGATACTTTGTGAGGAGCATGCTTAGGTAGTAGATTGGCCTTTGTATGCTCTAAACTTTGCCATCTTCCGCGCGCTCGACGGCGAGCGTTGTGCTGACTACGCTGCTCCGTGCAGCTATGTAGAGGTACAGGGGTTCTAGTTTCTTGGGCACCGCCAAGATTGGTGGTGTCGAGAGGGTCTTCTTTAGGTCTGCGAATGCGTTGCGGGCTTCCTCGGTCCACTCGAATTTTTCTCCTTTTCTGAGCAGCTGGTAGAATGGTAGAGTCTTTTCTCCCAGCCTGCTTATGAAGCGGCTTAGTGCTGCGAGTCTTCCTGTGATCTGTTGTACGGCTTTGATGTTTGTTGGTTCTTGCATCCTTGCGATTGCTTGGACCTTTTCGGGGTTTGCTTCGATTCCTCGGGAAGAGACCATGTACCCGTGCAGTTTTCCGGCTGGGACGCCGAAGACACACTTTTTTGGGTTGAGCTTCATTCTGTACTTGTTGAGTGCTGCAAATGTTTCGCAGAGGTCATCAAGTAGTGTGCTCGCGCTGTAGGTTTTGATTACAATGTCGTCGACGTAGACTTGGATGTTTCTGCCTATCTAGTCTCTCAGGCATGCTTGCATCATCTTTTGGTATGTGGCTCCGGCGTTTTTCAGTTCGAATGGCACTGTTCTGTAGCAGAATAGGCCATAGGGGGTGATGAATGAGGTATGCTCTTCGTCTTCTTCCTTCATCCTAATTTGGTTGTATCCTGAGTATGCGTCGAGGAAGGATAGGAGATCACTTCCTGCGGTAGAGTCGATTATCTGGTCTATCCTTGGCAGAGGAAAGTGGTCTTTTGGGCAGTGCTTGTTGACAGGTTCGTAGTCAACGCACATCCGCAACACGTCAGTATCCTTTTTGGTTACCAGGACTGGATTTGCGATCCAAGTGGCCTTCTTCGTCTCCCTGATGAATTGCGCGTCGAGTAGTCGATTGACCTCTTCTCCGATTTCCCTACGCTTGGGTTCTGAGAATCGTTGCAGCGCCTACTTTATTGTTTTGGTGTTCGGCTTTATGTGTAGCGCGTGCTCCATGAATTCTCGTGGTATTCCGGGCATGTCAGTCGGGCACCAGGCGAAAATTTCCCACTCTTTACGTAGGAAGTCCATGAGGGCGGCTGCTTGTTCTTCTGGGAGGTGGGCGTAGACGCGGACTGTCTTGTCTTGGTCCATTGGGTGAACTTGATGGGTGACTGTGTCGCTATCAACGCTGAAGTCGCGACCGAATTCTTTTGATTCGCTTCTACTTGCCAGTGGAAAGATGCTCTTGTCCGTTACCATGGCTATCTCTTCGAGCTGTTGCTGGGCTCCAAACGTGTCATAGACTTCATGAAAATCATGGTCACACTGATCCTATTTGATGAAATTCTGTTGACTGTGATGACTCCTACGGGTCCTGGCATCTTGAGATTAAGGTATGCATAGTGTGGGACTGCCATGAACTGAGAAAACGCGGGTCGTCCACGTATGGCGTGGTATTGGGACTGCTAGTCGAGCACTTCGAACTCGAGGACTTTTCTCGCGAAGTTTCCTTTGTTGCCGAAGACGATGTCGAGCTCGATTGCTCCGATGGAGGTAGCTGCTTCTCCTGGGACTACGCCGTAGATTTTGGTACATGACTTCTTCAAGACTGATCGCGGGATCAACATTTTTTGTAAAGTGTTGGCGAAGATTATGTTTAGACTGTTGCCTCCATCCATGAAAACTTTGTCCATGTCGTAGCCTCCGATCTGAGCATCGAGGACCAGTGGTGCGTGCCCTGGCCTTGGAATTGCGGGTGGGTGATCGCTTTGTGAGAAAGTGATGTTGGTCTCTGCGCCATATAGCTGGTAGGTTTCTCCTGTTTGCAGGCCCTCAGCTGCTCGAGTCTGCAGGGTGTGGGCGTCCTGTTTTGCTTTTCAGGGCCGTCCTTCTTGGATCATGCAGACTCGTCCGTGGGACATAGGGTATTGTTCTTCTGTATTTGGTTCTGGCGACATTGTGGTCTTCGGGTGCATTTGGATTCATGTTGCTTCTCCGCCTTGAGGTTGTCGGAGAGGTCGGTGAACAGACGGCAGTCTCATAGGGTGTGACTTGCACTAAGGCGCCCCCATTCGTCTTCGAAGCAGTGGATCGTGCATGGTCCGTCTAGTTGTTCTTGGGTCGTGCGTCTCCTCGAGCCGGCGTGCCTTCTTCTTCTTGAGACCTGGAACGACCGCGAGTAGTCTTCTGAGTCGGAGTAGGTCCTTCGATCGAGCTTTATTCCCTCGTTGAGCGACTGGTTTTTGATGAACTTGGCGAATTCGTCTGGCCTTCAATCCGGGTCGTAGTACTCGCCGGCCTGGGTCTTGGAGTCGCTGCCTTGTTCCGAGGCGGGCGTCTGGGTGGCGGAGGGTCTTCGAGTGGCTAACGGGGCTTCTGTCGTACGTTGCAAGTATTCGAGCGGGACTCTTGCATAGAGTTCTTGCGCTCGCCTTATGGGTCGTCAAGTTCTTTTTCGTCGGTGGTGAATCTGGCAGTCGCCAGGATATTGGGCTCGGCCTGGCTGCGGGCCAAGCGATCTTGGTGGAGCGAGGGAGAGACTCATGACGATCTTGATCTCCTCGATTGGACCAGATCTTGTTTGAGCCCTCGAGTTGTGATTCGCTGGAGATGGGGCCGCCGGGATTCGAGGCGGGGCACGGAGGGGAGCTCACATCGAGCAGTAGGGCAGGCCAGGGCGGCCCGAGGAGGCACGGCGGCGATGGATTTGATGGCGGGGCTAGCGGTCGTGGGTGAGGACGTTGACGACGACGAGCTCGGATTCGATGGGCGAGGACGGCCTGGAGGAGCTTGGCGGAGCCCCTAGACACGGGCTCGTGGCTCAGGGAGGTCGCCGGCCGCGATAACGACGACGACGGCGCGACCATGGCGGCTCCCTGGCCCTGCAATGGAGGGAGAGAGAGAGAGGGAGGGAAGAGCGAGGGGAGGGTGGGGAAAAGGGGCGGCCGGCCTCGGCCTTATCCAGAGGGGGGCAGGTGAAGTGAGGGAGGGACCAGGTAGGGGAGGGGGCCGGCGGCGTGGCCACAGTGGCCATGGCCATGTCCTGTGCGTGTACGGGGTGGGGGCAGGTGAGAGGTAGGGGATGGGGGTAGGTGGGCTGGGGTGGGTTGGGTTCGGGTGGGCCTTGTGCCCAGGGTGTAGGATAGCGAATTTTTTATTTCCTTTCGTTTTTGTTTTCTTTCTTTACTGTTTTATTTATTTTATATACTTTGGTATTTTTGTAAAATAGGTAATAGGTTTCATAATTAGTGTTATGCTCCACTTCAGTGCTACCAAAAAGTTTGGGGCATTTATAAATTCATCTGCATTTTTTTATTCAAAAAGATATTAAATGGCATTGTTTTGCTGCTATTTTTATTTTTTTAGCATTTTTCAACATGGTAATAAAATCCCATTTCACTTTTAATATGACCTATTGATTATTAGGCATTTTACAAAATTTCTTTCACAATTTTTAGTTCATTTAAAATTCCCACTTGTTTATTTAATTTACCATAGCCATTTAATAATTCCCAATTTTTTTTTATTTCATATTACTAAATCACTTTAGATAAAATATCCATTACTACATTATCATGGCCTAAGATTGCTAGGCATTTTATTTAATATGCTCCACAAATTTTGGTTTGCCAAAGATTTTCATTTCCATTTTAAAGTTTATGGCAATTTGGATAATCCAACCTTATGGGTTTCATGATTATCATTGACTTGAGATTATGCAAATGACTAGGGTGATTTTGGTTTAACCATGATCAAATGATGGACAGGAATTCACAAGTCTTGGAGAGAATTTATAATTTACCCAATTCGAAAATTTTATCTGGGTTGGAAAGTGACAGAGCTATGATCAAAGGTGATCATGGCTTGATCATCAACAGTAATGAGCCTTAAACAGTGGAATCACTGTAGTGATTACTGTACTGGATCTGAGGGTGTTTCACATCTCCACCACTACAAAGAATTCTCGTCCCGAGAATTAAAAGTAGAGTAAGGGGTAGAGTTTCGGTTTCGCCTCCTTACAAATCTTCTGGTTCTTGTTGTCCTACTCGAAGAAATTGACCCTTCATGTTGAGGCCTTCATATCTTTGCATCGGTGCATCTCGATGGATTTTCATCCTTTCCTTGGGGGCTTCATCATACTCACGAACAGTTTAAGAGGTAAAGCTTAAGGGGGTCAGATCGATACAAGATCAATCAAATGGGGTTGCTCAAAGGTATGGGGTACAAAGTCCTTACGAGTTTAACCTCAGGGAAGTACATCGTGAGAAGTTTTAAGCGGATAGGCACGTATTCGATGCCGATGAAGGAAGATGGGAAAGGGGCCCCGATCATCAGACAGAAGCACTGAGTCGGATATCGGACGGAATATCACAAGATAGAGGTCAAGAGTCAGGTTTCGGTCCTGTGGAACGGTGGGTTATGGGCCCCATTGAACCAGGGTGGTGACATTCAATGCGATCAAGTTGGAAGGGTATGACGGAGATCAACTTGTAAACTATGTCGGCAACACATCAGTGTCAAGGGCGAGGGACGAAGAGAACCATTTTCCTGCTCGTTAAGACGAGGCGGACCAATTGGCAAAGTTCTCGTTCATCGGTGGTCACCGAAAAGTCAGCAACAATCGTAACTGGTTGTACAGACAATGTAGCACACCAAAGTGTTTACATAAGCAGGGAATTTCACTGCTTAGATAAGATACATTACAAGAAAGGTTAAACAGAACAAAGGAAAGGAAAAGGTGATGATACACAAGTATCAGGTGTATATCTTTCCCAAGGGAAAGCAGAGCACGATATACCCGACCAAGTTATATCGGCAGAGAGTCAAGGGAGGTTGTCGATGATAACACAAATCATCGAGGGGCAAGGATGGTATTTCACACGATGAATCCAATCGGCACATGGAAGAATCCATTTAAGATTAGTCAGATAATAATCCACCAAAGGTCGGGTGGTTCGCAAAGAATCTTATGTGAGTATCGACACTCAACCAGAAGGAGAAAGATTGCAAAGGCATCAGATGATAGAAGCATCTGAATAATTCGACGCTTAAGTACAATGGAATCGTGTTTTCCAGAACGGGAGGTGGATGCAATCATCCATACGGACTTATCGGTGGCAGGGGATTGCAAAGGCGATGAACACGCAGGTTCTCGGGAATTTATCAGAGAGTAATCATCGGGATCTTCAGGTGAATCAGGCGATCATCGGGAAGGCATTGCTCCCCGGAAGGAAGGAGGTACGAGAACCTAAAGTCAGCGTACATAAAACTTACCAGCAAGGATAAGAGAGCAGAGTCGCAGAGCATAGGTACGGAGAAAAAGATCCTAATACCATAGATATCACACGTAGTGACATCGATGTGGGCCCGTGAGCCAAACATTAAGTTAGCAAAATAGTTTTGCAAAGTCTAGACTCAACTTCGACCGAGGAGTGGTTAAGGGCTTCCTACAGGCAGTCGGCTCTGATACCAACTTCTGACGCCCCCAAAATCAGACCGTGTACAGTAATCATACACGCAAGGTACACGATCGAGATTAGGGACTCACGGTGAGATATCACAACACAACTCTACAAATAAAATAATACAAGATGTTTAATACAAGCTAGGGGCAACGAGGGCTCGAATACAACAGCTCGAGAGCACAAAGTCCGTGGAAGCAATAGTATCTGAGTACAGACACAAGGGTACAAGGTTGCCTTAAGAAGGCTAGCACAAAAATCAACACTCGATCGAAAAGGCGAGGCCTCCTGCCTGGGAACCTCCAAACTACTCCTGGTTAAAGGGGAACTCGACGTCGTAGTAGGCGCCTCCGGGGTACTCCTGCTCCTGGGCTCCAACGTCGGCTGCAGCGGCCGATCAGGCAAAACAGTAAAGGAAATAAAGCAGGTGAGTATCTAGTATACCCGCGAGTCTTACGTCCGCTACTAAGCATTATGCATTGTATCAACGGAAAGAAGAGGCTGTATATAGTGGACTGAAAGACAGAAATCCAGAGCAAGGGTAAGAAACTAGGCCTATCGAAGACTAGCATCTTCCGACGTTGTCTTGCAGCATGAGGTAAGAATCAGCCAACAGTTTATATAAAGCATAAAGTAACAATGCAACAGAAGTTGCTGCAGCATTGTACAATAATAAGTTGTAATAATTTAGCAATGCCTCCGAGTTCACCTCCTCGGCATCCCCGCGAGGAAGAAAACCCGGAACCATACAGTTTAATAATAATAGTTCCAAGTGGTAAGATCCAGCTTCAGCATAAAGCATCCTGTTACCGTGGACACGGCTATTCGAATAGATTAATCTTCCCTGCAGGGGTGCACTTGTGTTACGCTACACGCACGGATCTCCAGGGTGGCGGGAACCTTGTCAGGGAACGCTCCACCGAGGCTATCCGACACTTCATATCCCATCTTTCAAACTCAACAGAGAGGTCATCCGCCAGACTATATCCTATGTATGCGGGGCTTTGGACCCTAACCCCAACGTACTCCTGCACGGTGCGAGGCTGGCCGGTGAAGTTAAAGCAAAACCAAATAAGACACCACCGCGCTAGAAAAATAAGACAACACCACTTCCCGGCGTAGGCCGCGGTACTGCTGACGTCTGAAGAGTCCTCGGACGACACTACGAAGCAGAGGAGCCCATAACTCCTAATTCCCATGGGTAGGTAGTGCGTACATGGCATATAGCCAACTCAAGACATTCACTGAACCATTTAGCATTTTAATTAACCTGCGTGACAACCGTTATCGTTGCCTCGACTTAACTGACCCGCGGACAACGACAGCAGCCAGGACCACCAGTACATCGGTGCCTGCCCCGTGGTCCCACCAAGTCACTGCGGTTACCAACAAGGTGAACCGTCTCCTTACCTTGTCTCGCGTGTGCTCCTGGAGGAGCTCGACTTTTGTGGTTTTGTAACTCTCGCGGCCAACGACCAGGGGCCAAGCACACCGGTACACTGGTCGTGCCCTCCCTGTCGTCCCGTCGCAATACCACTCGTGGGCACCGTTGGGTCGCCCGACTTCTTACCTTTAAGGACACCAGTTGGTTCGAGTCCCTACCGTTAAGTGAAACCAGGAGGAATCACCCTCGATGGTACACTTGAGCTGGCTCGACTGAGACATCAGCGGAACGAACTAAAGAGGTAAACCTCGTATCATCCCGGTGATGCTACGCTACTAAGCCGACGAGAGTGAAATACGAGTCCATTCCACTCGTAAGTCAAACTCGAAGCGACTCGGCAGAGTCTCGCCGTTGTAGGTTCCCTAGGGCGTCTGCATTGATCCGTACCTGTTGCAGTTGAAGAGAATGGCTCTGCTTGCTTGGTAGCTCGACGGTAGGGGTACAATCGTCGACGAAGTAGTCGTACTCGGCAACGGTGTCGTCGACGGCAGCAGCGGGGTCTACCGGAGATTAAGGGGGGAAGAAACAATAAATACACAACAATAACAGCAATACAAATGCAAGACATAACATATGAATTGTAAACGGGGTTCTAACGCAGTACGATGCACGTTGCTCAGAGAGGGAATTCATCCGGGGATGAAATACCGGCTCCGGGTGATTATCGGACAAGGTGTCCGGAGGGGGGGAAGATATCATGCCGGAGGTGTCGTGGACATCCGACACATGGGTGGGTGGTGTATCCGGGTTAGTTGATCTATTCCGAACAACTTTCGTGTTCGAAATAAATTCATCCGGGCACTCTAACAGTACCGGACAATTTATCGGACCGCCGGTCCGGAGGGGGACGGTCCGATGTTCGTTGTGTTAGAGGGGTGTGATAGACATGCGGATAGCGTATTCTTATTCATTATATTTTTCTGATCAATTTTCATGTATAAAGTTTTTGAATCCGACTTACGGGTTAAAAGATATTGAATTTTAAAGTTTTAAATCAATTTAAATGATTTTCTGAATTTATTTTATTTATTAAATAAACCTTATCCACAGAGGGGTTTGACCAGTCAAACCTGACCAGTGGGTCCCACTGGTCAGCCTCTGTTTAATAAAATTGATTTTATAAATTCTAAAAATCCAGTGGACCCACATGTCATAGACTATTAGCATTTTTATTTCCTTTCACTTAATTACTTACAGGTGGGACCCAGATGTCATGGACTCAGATTGATAATTAATCAATTTAATTAATGTTAAGGGCATGGGGCCCATCTATAAGTGTCATAGGGGGTTATTTGTTAGCTAAACAGGGGGTTAGCCCCCGGCTCCAAACGGAGCACGCCGGCGGTGTGGTCTCGGCGGCAAGGCCATCGCGGCCAGGGCCAGTAGGGAGAGTTGGGAGGCAGGGTTGCTGGGAGGCCGGGCGTGGCCGGAGGCACGCACGAGCAGGGATGGGCTCGGGGCGAGGGCGCGGCGTGCAGTGAGCTCGGGCTCTCGCCACGGCGGCCGAGCACGGGGACGACGACGGAGGGGGCTACGACGGCGGATGCGGCAAGGAAATAGGGGGATTCGAGGCGGGGCACGGAGGGGAGCTCACATCGAGCAGTAGGGCAGGCCAGGGCGGCCCGAGGAGGCACGGCGGCGATGGATTTGATGGCGGGGCTGGCAGCCGTGGGTGAGGACGTTGACGGCGACGACGAGCTCCGATTCGATGCGCGAGGACGGCCTGGAGGAGCTTGGCGGAGCCCTTGGACACGGGCTCGTGGCTCAGGGAGGTCGTCGGCCGCGATAACGACGACGACGGCGCGACCATGGCGGCTCCCTGGCCCTGCAATGGAGGGAGAGAGAGAGAGGGAGGGAAGAGCCAGGGGAGGGTGGGGAAAAGGGGCGGCCGGCCTCGGCCTTATCCAGAGGGGGGCAGGTGAACTGAGGGAGGGAGCAGGTAGGGGAGGGGGCCGGCGGCGTGGCCACAGTGGCCATGGCCATGTCCTGTGCGTGTACGGGGTGGGGGGGGGGCAGGTGAGAGGTAGGGGATGGGGGTAGGTGGGCTGGGGTGGGTTGGGTTCGGGTGCGCCTTGTGCCCAGGGTGTAGGATAGCGAATTTTTTATTTCCTTTCGTTTTTGTTTTCTTTCTTTACTGTTTTATTTATTTTATATACTTTGGTATTTTTGTAAAATAGGTAATAGGTTCCATAATTAGTTTTATGCTCCACTTCAGTGCTACCAAAAAGTTTGGGGCATTTATAAATTCATTTGCATTTTGTTTTATTCAAAAAGATATTAAATGGCATTGTTTTGCTGCTGTTTTTATTTGTTTAGCATTTTTAAACATGGTAATAAAATCCCATTTCACTTTTAATATGACCTATTGATTATTAGGCATTTTACAAAATTGCTTTCACAATTTTTAGTTCATTTAAAATTCCCACTTGTTTATTTAATTTACCATAGCCATTTAATAATTCCCAAATATTTATTTTTATTTCATATTACTAAATCACTTTAGATAAAATATCCATTACTACATTATCATGGCCTAAGATTGCTAGGCATTTTATTTAATATGCTGCACAAATTTTGGTTTGACAAAGATTTTCATTTCCATTTTAAAGTTTATGGCAATTTGGATAATCCAACCTTATGGGTTTCATGATTATCATTGACTTGAGATTATGCAAATGACTAGGGTGATTTTGGTTTAACCATGATCAAATGATGGACAGGAATTCACAAGTCTTGGAGAGAATTTATAATTTACCCAATTCGAAAATTTTATCTGGGTTGGAAAGTGACAGAGCTATGATCAAAGGTGATCATGGCTTGATCATCAACAGTAATGAGCCTTAAACAGTGGAATCACTGTAGTGATTACTGTACTGGATCTGAGGGTGTTTCACATCTCCACCACTACAAAGAATTCTCGTCCCGAGAATTAAAAGTAGTGTAAGGGGTAGAGTTTCGGTTTCTCCTCCTAACAAATCTTCTGGTTCTTGTTGTCCTAGTCGAAGAAATTAACCCTTCATGTTGAGGCCTTCATATCTTTGCATCGGTGCATCTCGATGGATTTTCATCCTTTCCTCGGGGGCTTCATCATACTCACGAACAGTTTAAGAGGTAAAGCTTAAGGGGGTCGGATCGATACAAGATCAATCAAATGGGGTTGCTCAAGGGTATGGGGTACAAAGTCCTTACGAGTTTAACCTCAGGGAAGTACATCGTGAGAAGTTTTAAGCGGATAGGCACGTATTCGATGCCGATGACGGAAGATGGGAAAGGGGCCCCGATCATCAGACACAAGCACTGAGTCGGATATCGGACGGAATATCACAAGGTAGAGGACAAGAGTCAGGTTTCGGTCCTGTGGAACGGTGGGTTATGGGCCCCATTGAACCAGGGTGGTGACATTCAATGCGAACAAGTTGGAAGGGTATGACGGAGATCAACTTTTAAACTATGTCGGCAACACATCAGTGTCAAGGGCGAGGGACGAAGAGAACCATTTTCCTGCTCTTTAAGACAAGGCGGACCAATTGGCAAAGTTCTCGTCCATCGGTGGTCACCGAAAAGTCAGCAACAATCGTAACTGGTTGTACACACAATGTAGCACACCAAAGTGTTTACATAAGCAGGGAATTTCACTGCTTAGATAAGGTACATTACAAGAAAGGTTAAACAGACCAATGGAAAGGAAAAGGTGATGATACACAAGTATCAGGTGTATATCTTTCCCAAGGGAAAGCAGAGCACGATATACACGACCAAGTTATATCGGCAGAGAGTCAAGGGAGGTTGTCGATGATAACACAAATCATCGAGGGGCAAGGATGGTATTTCACACGATGAATCCAATCGGCACATGGAAGAAGCCATGTAAGATTAGTCAGATAATAATCCACCAAAGGTCGGGTGGTTCGCAAAGAATCTGATGTGAGTATCGACACTCAACCAGAAGGAGAAAGATTGCAAAGGCATCAGATGATAGAAGCATCTGAATAATTCGACGCTTAAGTACAAGGGAATCGTGTTTTCCAGAACGGGGGGTGGATGCAATCATCCATACGGACTTATCGGTGGCAGGGGATTGCAAAGGCAATGAACAGGCAGGTTCTAGGGAATTTATCAGACAGTAATCGTCGGGATCTTTAGGTGAATCAGGCGATCATCGGGAAGGCAGTGCTCCCCGGAAGGAAGGAGGTACGAGAACCTAAAGTCAGCGTTAATAAAACTTACCAGCAAGGATAAGAGAGCAGAGTCCCAGAGCATAGGTACGGAGAAAAAGATCCTAATACCATAGATATCACACGTAGTGACATCGATGTGGGCCCGTGAGCCAAACATTAAGTTAGCAAAATAGTTTTGCAAAGTCTAGACTCAACTTCGACCGAGGAGTGGTTAAGGGCTTCCTACAGGCAGTCGGCTCTGATACCAACTTCTGACGCCCCCAAAATCATACCGTGTACAGTAATCATACACGCAAGGTACACGATCGAGATTAGGGACTCACGGTGAGATATCACAACACAACTCTACAAATAAAATAATACAAGCTGTTTAATACAAGCCAGGGGCCACGAGGGCTCGAATAGAACAACTCGAGAGCACAAAGTCAGCGGAAGCAATAGTATCTGAGTACAGACACAAGGGTACAAGGTTGCCTTAAGAAGGCTAGCACAAAAATCAACACTCGATCGAAAAGGCGAGGCCTCCTGCCTGGGAACCTCCAAACTACTCCTGGTCAAAGGGGAACTCGACGTCGTAGTAGGCGCCTCCGGGGTACTCCTGCTCCTGGGCTCCAACGTCGGCTGCAGCGGCCGATCAGGCAAAACAGTAAAGGAAATAAAGCAGTTGAGTATCTAGTATACCCGCGAGTCTTACGTCCGCTACTAAGCATTATGCATTGTATCAACGGAAAGAAGAGGCTGTATATAGTGGACTGAAAGGCAGAAATCCAGAGCAAGGGTAAGAAACTAGGCCTATCGAAGACTAGCATCTTCCAACGTTGTCTTGCAGCATGAGGTAAGAATCAGCCAACAGTTTATATAAAGCATAAAGTAACAATGCAGCAGAAGTTGCTGCAGCATTGTATAATAATAAGTTGTAATAATTTAGCAATGCCTCCGAGTTCACCTCCTCGACATCCCCGCGAGGAAGAAAACCCGGAACCATACAGTTTAATAATAATAGTTCCTAGTGGTAAGATCCAGCTTCAGCATAAAGTGTCCTGTTACCGTGGACACGGCTATTCGAATAGATTAATCTTCCCTGCAGGGGTGCACTTGTGTTACGCTACACGCACGGATCTCCAGGGTGGCGGGAACCTTGTCAGGGAACGCTCCACCGAGGCTATCCGACACTTCATAGCCCATCTTTCAAACTCAACAGAGAGGTCATCCGCCGGACTATATCCTATGTACGCGGGGCTTTGGACCCTAACCCCAACGTACTCCTGCATGGTGCGAGGCTGGCCGGTGAAGTTAAAGCAAAACCAAATAAGACACCACCGCACTAGCAAAATAAGACAACACCACTTCCCGGCGCAGGCCGCGGTACTGCTGACGTCTGAAGAGACCTCGGACGACACTACGAAGCAGAGGAGCCCATAACTCCTAATTCCCACGGGTAGGTAGTGCGTACATGGCATATAGCCAACTCAAGACATTCACTGAACCATTTAGCATTTTAATTAACCTGCGTGACAACCGTTATCGTTGCCTCGACTTAACTGACCCGCGGACAACGACAGCAGCCAGGACCACCAGTACATCGGTGCCTGCCCCGAGGTCCCACCAAGTCACTGCGGTTACCAACAAGGTGAACCGTCTCCTTACCTTGTCTCGCGTGTGCTCCTGGAGGAGCTCGACTTTCGTGGTTTGGTAACTCTCGCGGCCAACGACCAGGGGCCAAGCACACCGGTACACTGGTCGTGCCCTCCCTGTCGTCCCGTCGCAATACCACTCGCGGGCACCGTTGGGTCGCCCGACTTCTTACCTTTAAGGACACTAGTTGGTTCGAGTCCCTACCGTTAAGTGAAACCAGGAGGAATCACCCTCGATGGTACACTTGAGCTGGCTCGACTGAGACATCAGCGGAACGAACTAAAGAGGTAAACCTCGTATCATCCCGGTGATGCTACGCTACTGAGCCGACGAGAGTGAAATACGAGTCCATTCCACTCGTAAGTCAAACTCGAAGCGACTCGGCAGAGTCTCGCCGTTGTAGGTTCCCTAGGGCGTCTGCATTGATCCGTACCTGTTGCAGTCCTAGTATATCGTTCCCGCGATCACTCCCAGAGTGATCACGACCCTCTATTCTAAACCTAACTAACAATGCGCAGGGTTTACTGCTGAATAATGCATAGGTAATAATAGGCAGCATAGGATTAAAGGAAGGTTCATCAATGGTCGACAAAAACAGGCTATGCAATTGAATAGGATTGTAATCGTAGCAGCAGCAGTAACAATGCCTAGTGCGAGAAATGTACGGAAAGATAGGCGATATCTGGGGAAGAGAATGGCTCTGCTTGCCTGGTAGCTCAACGGTAGGGGTACAATCGTCGACGAAGTAGTCGTACTCGGCAACGGTGTCGTCGACGGCAGCAGCGGGGTCTACCGGAGATTAAGGGGGGAAGAAACAATAAATACACAACAATAATAGCAATACAAATGCAAGACATAACATATGAATTGTAAACGGGGTTCTAACGCAGTACGATGCACGTTGCTCGGAGCGGGAATTCATCCGGGGATGAAATACCGGCTCCGGGTGATTATCGGACAAGGTGTCCGGAGGGGGGGAAGATATCATGTCGGAGGTGTCGTGGACATCCGACACACGGGTGGGTGGTGTATCCGGGTTAGTTGATCTATTCCGAACAACTTTCGTGTTCGAAATAAATTCATCCGGGCACTCTAACAGTACCGGACAATTTATAGGACCGCCGGTCCGGAGGGGGACGGTTCGATGTTCGTTGTGTTAGAGGGGTGTGATAGACATGCAGATAGCGTATTCATATTCGTTATATTTTTCTGATCAATTTTCATGTATAAAGTTTTTGAATCCGACTTACGGGTTAAAAGATATTGAATTTTAAAGTTTTAAATCAATTCAAATTCTTTTCGGAATTTATTTTATTTATTAAATAAACCTTATCCACAGAGGGGTTTGACCAGTCAAACCTGACCAGTGGGTCCCACTGGTCAGCTGACCCACTGGTCAGCCTCTGTTTAATAAAATTGATTTTATAAATTCTAAAAATCCAATGGACCCACATGTCATAGACTATTAGCATTTTTATTTCCTTTAACTTAATTACTTATAGGTGGGACCCAGATGTCATGGACTCAGAGTGATAATTAATCAATTTTATTAATGTTAAGGGCATGGGGCCCATCTATAAGTGTCATAGGGGGGTTATTTGTTTGCTAAACAGGGGGTTAGCCCCCGGCTCCAAACGGAGCACGCCGGCGGTGTGGTCTCGGCGGCGAGGCCATCGCGGACAGGGCCAGTAGGGAGAGTGGGGAGGCAGGGTTGCTGGGAGGGCGGGCGGGGCCGAAGGCACGCACGAGCAGGGCTGGGCTCGGGGCGAGGGCGCGGCGTGCAGTGAGCTCGGGCTCTCGCCACGGCGGCCGAGCACGGGGACGACGACGGAGGGGGCTACGACGGCGGATGCGGCAAGGAAATAGGGGGATTCGAGGCGGGGCACGGAGGGGAGCTCACATCGAGCAGTAGGGCAGGCCAGGGCGGCCCGAGGAGGCACGGCGGCGATGGATTTGATGGCGGGGCTGGCGGCCGTGGGTGAGGACGTTGACGACGACGACGAGCTCCGATTCGATGCGCGAGGACGGCCTGGAGGAGCTTGGCGGAGCCCCTGGACACTGGCTCGTGGCTCAGGGAGGTCGCCGGCCGCGATAACGACGACGACGGCGCGACCATGGCGGCTCCCTGGCCCTGCAATGGAGGGAGAGAGAGAGGGAGGGAAGAGCGAGGGGAGGGTGGGGAAAAGGGGCGGCCGGCCTCGGCCTTATCCAGAGGGGGGCAGGTGAAGTGAGGGAGGGAGCAGGTAGGGGAGGGGGGCAGCGGCGTGGCCACAGTGGCCATGGCCATGTCCTGTGCGTGTACGGGGTGGGGGGGCAGGTGAGAGGTAGGGGATGGGGGTAGGTGGGCTGGGGTGGGTTGGGTTCGGGTGGGCCTTGTGCCCTGGGTGTAGGATAGCGAATTTTTTACTTCCTTTCATTTTTGTTTTCTTTCTTTACTGTTTTATTTATTTTATATACTTTGGTATTTTTGTAAAATAGGTAATAGGTTCCATAATTAGTGTTATGCTCCACTTCAGTGCTACCAAAAAGTTTGGGGCATTTATAAATTCATCTGCATTTTGTTTTATTCAAAAAGATATTAAATGGCATTGTTTTGCTGCTGTTTTTATTTGTTTAGCATTTTTAAACATGGTAATAAAATCCCATTTCACTTTTAATATGACCTATTGATTATTAGGCATTTTACAAAATTGCTTTCACAATTTTTAGTTCATTTAAAATTCCCACTTGTTTATTTAATTTACCATAGCCATTTAATAATTCCCAAATATTTATTTTTATTTCATATTACTAAATCACTTTAGATAAAATATCCATTACTACATTATCATGGCCTAAGATTGCTAGGCATTTTATTTAATATGCTGCACAAATTTTGGTTTGACAAAGATTTTCATTTCCATTTTAAAGTTTATGGCAATTTGGATAATCCAACCTTATGGGTTTCATGATTATCATTGACTTGAGATTATGCAAATGACTAGGGTGATTTTGGTTTAACCATGATAAAATGATGGACAGGAATTCACAAGTCTTGGAGAGAATTTATAATTTACCCAATTCGAAAATTTTATCTGGGTTGGAAAGTGACAGAGCTATGATCAAAGGTGATCATGGCTTGATCATCAACAGTAATGAGCCTTAAACAGTGGAATCACTGTAGTGATTACTGTACTGGATCTGAGGGTGTTACACATTTGCAGGGGCCACATGATCACAATCAACTCCTATGTCAACTAGGATTTTGGTTTGCTTACTACTGTGACAGAATGATAGGCCATGCAAAGGATATGGGTTCATATATGCGGTAGAATCGACACAAGGTGATCATCCTATTCATGCATAAGCGAGAAAGAGAGGGAATTGGGTTTTTATCGACATGATCAAAGGGGGGGTTGCTTGCCTTGGTGACGAGGTTCAGTATCGGGGTCTTCAACGAAGGGGGTGGCCTCCTGTTCCGGTTCCACTTCTATTCGACAAACAACAATCAATGAAGCAAAATAAGTACAATGCACAAGCACATGAATTGAAGGTTGAAACTTGATGTATGTGCCACTGATGTGTGAGTGATTCCAATTAAATGAAGTATATTGCAAAGGATTTGCAAGTTCAAACTCCATTTTGAATTTGAAAGGAATTCATATGCCTTGTTGTCACTCTTCACCCAAGAAAAGTTGGTCAAACATGAAAACAGATTGCATATTCAGAATCCTTGTATTTTTCTGATAATTTTAGACATATTATATGCCTTATTTGGAGTTAGGATGAATTAGATATGATTTTCTAAAGTTTTAATCAATTTTTTCCTTATTCTGAATTTCTTTTTAAATAGAAATGCTTTACTGCGTCAGCATGACAGCATGCTGGCGTCAGGGGGCCACTGACAGGGGGGGTCCGACATGTCTGTCTCTGTTCTATTAATTAAACAGTTTAATTAAGATTTCAACTAAACAGAGATTAATTAGGGCCCAGGGCCCACATGGCAGGGTCACTGGGGTGGGTCTAGGGGGTTAACCCCTGTCCACGTGGACCTCGTCGCCGGCAACTCCGGCGACCTCCCGAGATGGCGGCGTCCGCGTAGACGGCGAATCCAGGCACCAAATCAAGCGCTGTAACCTCCAGATCGAAGCCCTTTGCGTTGCGCATCGAATGGGACCAACTCCAAGTGCTGGGGTGCTCTGTAATCTAAGTGACGTCGAGCTTTGCGGCGACGGAGCTACGGCTGCGAGAAGTGGAGCACGTTGGTTGTGAAGGACATGGCCGCGGGGACGATTGCTTAGCGCAGGCTCGTTGACAAGGACCACGGCGGCGAGAAGCTTCGGCTCTCATGGCGGAACGCGAAGAAGACAAGGATTGAAGAAGCTAGCAGAGGGGTTTTTATCGCAATCTCACCAGGAATTCAACGGAGGTGACGGCTTGAGCTGGGGTGGCTGGACGGCGAGGTAATCGTCGCTGATCTTCCTCGGCTCCGGCGGGGAATCGAGCTCGATTGCGGCGGCTAGGTGGGATCCAACGTCGCCATCTTCTACAGATCGACGCGGCCCTCGGAGAGGAACTCGAGGGACAGCCCGGTGGAAGCTCTCGTCGTCGTTGGATGCGTGTTCTCGGCGTCGTCCTCCGACGAGGCTTCGGTTCTTCTTAGATTCCGGTGGGAGAGCGAGAGGGGGTGAACTGGGAGTGGGGAAAGTGGATCACGACGCCACGGGCGTCTCTCTTTAACATCCCAAAATTCTTCGAATTTTGGAATGTTAATAAAATTAAATAGATAATGATTGTTTGATTGATGTGTTTGATTTTCCCTGGGATTTGAAACTTTTGGAGTTTATTGAATATTAAAAAGAGAGGGAATAAAAGGACTTTCCCTAATATTCATAGTTGGTGTTTTGGAATTTATTATTTTAAAACAAAATTGACAAAACAAAATGAGAGAAGGTAGTATGACTCCTTCACCATATTAAAAGGTTGAAAAATGTTTTAAATCATTATTGGAATTCTTTTGAATATTCAAAACATTTTTCAACTCGAGGAAATTCATTTGAGAGGATATAAAATGACTTATCCCCTTTTAATAAGGTTGGAAAATATTTAGAGTATTACTTTAAAGTTTTTAAAATTTATTTTGAGTATTATAAATAACTCTAAAATTATTTTAGGGATTTTATAATGCTAAGAGAGTTTTTATTTCATTGAAATGATTTATTAAATATTTTAAAAGGGTTGAAAAAGTATTCCCATGTGATATTTTTATTTTACCAAATTATTTATTGGTGTAACAATTTTAAAATTTATATTTTATTATTTAGAAATGATTTGTCAATGCTTTTGACCAAATACAAATACTTTTAATAATTTATCGGATTTATTTGATTTATGAAAAGTATTTTATATTTAAATAAAGTATTTAGAAAATGTTTTTATTTTTATTTTACTTTTTGGAAAATGTATTCATTAAATAAATTTCTTTGTATTATTTGATGAATTTAGAAATTTATTTCATATTTCTCTAATAAGTATTTATTTTTCTACAATTGTTTGAAGTTTTGGTTTTTAAAGAAAAAGAAAATGCGTACCGAGCCGACCCAATTTGAGCCGAAGACGGATTTCAAAAACAAAAAAAAATTCGGGCTATATAAGATTTCAAAATTTTTCTTTTTCCTTTTTTTCAGAAATCCTAAAACGTCCGCGCCTCGGTTCCCGTGCCGCTGCCACCTCGATTTCCGTGCCGGCGAACCTTGGTTTCCGTGCCGCCGCCACCTCGATTTCCATTCCGACGAACCTCGGTTTCCGTGCCGCCGTCGCCTCGATTTCCGTGACGGCGAACCTCGGTTTCCGTGCCGACGCCGCCTCGATTTTCTGTGCCGGCGAACCTCGGTTTCCGTGCCCGGCAAACCTCGGTTTCCGCGCATCGCCACGTCATCGGTACGTCAGCAATTTTGTCCTATAGTGAAAAGGATCTGTCTGCGACAGAAACTTTTATTTTATTTACAAATAGGTCCTTTTTCAGAGTTTGCACCCTATAATCTTCGTAGCCGTATCTTTTAAACCGTGTATCGGAATTAGGTGATTATTTTTCCTACACGCTCGTAGTGATCTGTACTTTATCATAGAGTAAACTTTTCTCACCTTGCACACTTTTGAATTTGAATTTATTTCAAATTCAAATAAATTCAAATTCAAATTCTGGAGGCCATATCTTGTAAACCGTTGATCTAAGTCGAGTGATTCTTTTTGCGTTGGATCGCTCGTTCCATGTACCTTCTGTTTATATCATGTGTACACAAAAATTCACAACTTTCTTGGTCTGTTTAAATTCAAATTCAATTCAATGTTGCAACTTCTATGACCTGCGTTGTAGTATTCCGTTTCACGTGATTCTTTTTGCATATCGGTTCACTTGAGACATGTTATTCACCTTGAATTCAAAAATGTCCATGGGCACAACTCGTTATCGATAATCTTTTATCTGTTGACTCTCCCAAGTTCACTTCCACCGATCACTTCGAGCACCTCGACACTTGTACCGTGTCAAGCCTTTTTGTTTTGTTGCTAAAACCCTTTGTGTTTGTTTGTTGATCTTTTGTTTTTGTTGTTGGTGTGATTTCTTATTTGGGTTCCTTCGTTTGTGATAGATTTCTCGGAATGTGGCGAGTAGAGTTGACTGGACCGTGAGAGCGAAGAACTTCACCGAAGGGAAAAGGCAAGTTACACTTTAACCATACCTCAACCTATATTTTCTATTATGCATTTAGCAAATTATCACTCTATGCATGTGTAGGACTATATATTAGTTATGATTTAAACCTAGTAGGATAGCCATATGCTCTGACCTTGTATTTCATTGTCGCCCTAGGATCGTGGTTGTTATATACTGCTATTGCTTTGTAGACGGGGATTGGTTGAGTTATCATTGAGCTATGTGAGGAGTAATGAATTGATTAGCAAACTTAAATAAAAATCACCTTTGGACGGGCAGGGAATGCATCCTGGTGCTCATGGCTTGGATAAGGAGGGACCAGGACTGAATGCTTCCCGAATGGTTGTTTTGGTGGTGAACCGGGTGCGTCATGGCGAGCACCCTCTGACGCAGTGGGCGCCGTCCAGGCTCAAAAGGATCGGACAGACAGTGTGACTAGTAGCTTCCATGTACAACCACTGGCTATATGGGCTCTGGCTTAGATGAGTAAGTTGTGGGGAACCTGGCCCTGGTAGCTAGCTGATGTAGATATGATAGGTGTACCGGCTACCAAGGGGTGGAGGCAACCTCTTCTGAAAGACTATGTCTCAATCGTCGGGTTGAGTCCAGTGGGGAAAGTGTACAAACCTCTGCAGTGTGTAAAAACTGATCATGATTAGCCGTGTCCACGGTTACGGACAACTTTGAGCAACTGGGCATTATTGTTGTTGGATGGTCTTGACAGATAATTAATCGTGATAAGAATTTGAGTGGGAACTCTTAATAAAGGGATGGTTGGAGTTGGTGTAGCCCGATTCAACCATACTTCGGACTAGCAAGATAAATAAAAATTTGATTAGTTGTAGTATGTGAGGGAAAAATAAGCTTTCTGCAAAATAAAACCATAAGCCTTTCCTTTGAGTTACCTTTCATGTAGATGTAGGTCTGTTATATACTTTTTCGTGTGACTTGTCGTACATTCAAATGTACTGACCCGTTGTCGGGCTGTAACCTTCGGTGTTGCAGGATTATATACGTCGAGTAAGTGATGCGCTGTAGGGTTACGATGTCTATACTCAACTTGCCGGTGGAGTTGATGGACGCCACAAAGCTTATATTGTTTTTCCGCTGTATTATATTTGTAAGCTAGCCTTGAGCTATGCAGGTATGCTTTATTGTAATACTGGATCTTCGATGTAATATATATGACATGTGGTTTATTCTTGATATTACATCATATACTGTGTGTGCTAGCTATTGATCCAGGGACTAGCACAGAATGCACAGAGACTCCGGTTTGTGATGAATCGGTTCGTTACACTCTCTGGCGCTACTAGAAGCCCTGGGAAGCCTCCAGGAAGGCAGGCTGCTACCGCCGGCGTCGGCATACGCTCCAGCGAACTGCTTGCCGCGCCGGGGAAGACGACAAGAGGAGGCTGCGGGCTGGGCTGCGGGGAAGGTAAGTTGGGCCTGGGGCCCAAGGTGAGTGGTCTTCTTTCTCTTTTCTATTTTCTTTCTGTTTTCTCTTCTGCATTTATGTTTTCCATCCTATTAAAAATGTTGGTCCTGAAACTTTGTCTGGTTCTGCATTTATGTGCGTCTGGTTCTGCATCTTGGTCTGCTTCGTTGCCTATGTCATCCATTGGGTTTGTAGCTGCCACTTGTGCTGGTTCGCTTGCGTCTTCGTCCTCCGCGACTGCCTCTGGTGTGGGTGGCTTGGTTTTGATTGACCTCTGGTTGATGCTTTCGAGGAAAATGCCTGGGGGCATTGGTCTTCGAGTTGATCCAATGTTTGCGAGCTTGTCTGCCTCTGTGTTATTTGCCCTGGTAATGTAATTTAGCTCGCAACCGTCAAATCCTCCTTCCAGGGTGTTGTAGAGTTTCTGGTATGCTGACATGTTCTCTGCGAGTGCTTCGCAGTCCCTCATTGTTTGTTGGACGACGAGGTTGGAGTCACCATAGATTACGAGACGGGTGGCGCCGCAAGCTTTTTCCATGCGCATGCCATGGATTAGCGCCTCATATTCTGCTTCATTGTTTGATGCTTTGTTGAAGTTGACCTGGAGCACGTATTTTAGTTTGTTCCCTTTGGGTGAGATTAGCACGACGCCTGCTCCAACTCCTTGTTGTCTTTTTGACCCATCGAAGTACATTGTCCATGAGTTGGACAGATCTGGGGGGTCAGGTGTTTGGACTTCCGTCCACTCGACCAGAAAGTCTGGGAGTACTTGGGCTTTGATTGCCGTTGGGTGTTTGAACTGCAGGTCGCGGGGCTCAATATTCCATTCGGCGACTCGGCGAGTTGCTCTGGGGTTGTTGAGGATGTTGATACGTCCAAAATGCATCACTATTTTATATTGTAATTTAACCCTATTCATTGATATATTCTACTTTAAAGTATTGTTCTTATGTTGTTTTGGCTTATTTTACACAGTTTGCAACTTTTCGGTGCCGAAGCAGCAGAACCAGGATTCAGTGGTGAAAAGCGGACATCAATTTGATTAATCAGATCAACTCCAAATGCGATGAAAATTGACGTAGGTCATTTTTATGAAGATTGACCGAAGTTCATCGAAGATGGGGGTGAGGGGACCCACCAGGAAGCCAGAAGGGCGCCTGGCGCCCCCCTAGGGCGCGCCAGGCACCCTTCTGGATGCCAGGTGGCCCTCCTCGGTGCCCCCTCTCACCAATAATACCCCCTGGGGTAAAAACCCTAAAACAAGAGGAGTTTCGGAGTTTCGCCGCCGCCTCGTGGTGGAAATCTACAGAGAAAAAAAATCCATCTCCGGCGGGAAGATTCCGCCGGGGAGATCACCTCCTAGAAGGGGAGATCATAGCCATCGTCATCATCATCGTCACGGGCATCATCGAGATCATCATCAACATCATCCCCAACATTAGCACCATCTCCATCACCATCCCATCTCATCTCACAATTGCAACTTGTGTTGTAACCCGTACTATCTATCCTCTCTCCTCTGTTGGTGTTGATTACTACTTTGTGTGAATGCTATTGAGTTTTTTTGCAGAAATATCATTGTGTCCAGATTATTTGCCACCCATCTATCACCTCTGATCATGATATCTTTTATGTCTTGTGAGTAGTTACTTTAGTTCTTGAGGACATGGGAGAAGTCTAGTTCTTAGTAGTCATATGATGTTAAAGTATTATGTGTTGTTTGATACTTAAGTTGTGTTCTTATTTATCTAGTGGTGTTAGGTGAGTCGAACACTTAACAATTCACCTTTCATGGGCCTAGAGGAATACATTGTGCACAAAGGATGCTTATGGTGGGTTGCCGGAGTGACAGAAACGTAAACCCCAGTTCGCACACTTTTGCATAAGGGAGTTATGGATCCTTGATAGTAATGTTGTGGTTAGGCTTATGCCTTAATTACTACCTTGTATTTGCGGATGCTTGCAAGGTGTGTAATCATAAGAGTACACTTATCTTAGTCTAGGAGGTGTACTAGCATTGATCCACCCACCAACACTTAATGACACAATACATATTACTTGGTGGAATATGGTGAAAGTAACTTGACTATCTCTCCCGTGTGTCCTCTAGAACGCTTTAGCTTTTATAAGTTCAGTTCCTAGGCTTATCCTTGTGAAAGGATTGGGCCACTTGCTACTCCTCAGTTAACCTTTTTACTTTGCTTGTCTTTTACCTTTCTGTTGCTTAAACCAAAAACCCCTAAATATTTACCTTTCAGTGTTGGCATCCCTTTCCTTATCCAGTGTCACTTATCAACACCTTCTGCTCCTCGTGGGATCGACATCCTTATTTATCGAAAAGATACAATTGATCCCCTAGACTTGTGGGTTATCAAGAATCGTTTATTGGCGCGGTTAACAGGGAAGGAAACCCAACTAAACCTATTAACTTCTCCGCCATCAACGAGCTTTTCTGGCGCCGTTGTCGGGGCGTGTAGCGCTATTGGTAAGTTGAGCCGGTAAGGAAACCTTTATTTTGTGTTGCTGTTTTTATTTTTTCTGTTGCTACCTTCAGTCCTTATGGACCCCTCTACTGTTGGTTCATTGTTGGTAAGGATCCGCCCCTCGACTGTGGTGGTCACTCCTACCCCTACTGAAATTGTGCCCTATAAAATACCAACTGGTATTATTGATTATGTCTTGGCTAATCGTTATACATGAGAAGGACATCTGGGAGAACACCTACTATACCTATCACAATTATGTTCTTTATTCAAGCTTGCAGGTGTAACGATGGAGTTCGTCATGAAGAAACTATTCTCCGTATCACTTAAAGATAAATCTTTAGATTGGTATAAGCTACTCGATAACTCTGATTTTCTTGAATGGCAAGAGCTTATGTCTCTCTTTTATGAAAAGTTTTATCCTCTTCGTGAAATTCACCAAGACAGAAATTACATCTATAACTTTTGGTCTCGCGACGGAGAGAGTATCGCTCAAGATTGGGGCAGATTGAAGTCCCTGATGCTCAAATGCCCCAACCATGAGCTCCCCAAGGAAATTATACTTACAAATTTTTATGCAGGCTTTCTCGTCAGGACAAGGAGATGTTGGATGCCTCCTCTAGTGGGGTATTCCAGACCAGGAGTATAGAAGAAAAATGGGATCTTATTGAAAGGATCCAGAAGAATATTGAAGACTGGGAAATTGATAAAGGTATTGAACCCGCTATAAACTATGAGCATGACTACATTGAGAGTTATGTGAAAACTGATTACTTTAATACCTTTTGCTCTAAATTGGTCTTGATTCCCAGCTAATGCTTGACTTTTGCAAGGACTTTGCTTCTCATATTGATTCTTCTAAGAAGAAGGAGAGTCAACATCATAAACCTTTCAAGGATTCACCTATTGAGATTAATGTTACTGATCCTATTTTACCTGCAGTTGTGTATGAACAGCGTCCTTATCCCTCAAGGATAAAGGAGCACTTTTTTGTTACAGGTATTATAAACAAAAATGGAAGGACCACTGACGAACCTCAGGACCTGATCAAGGTCAATACTAATGTTGCAATGGTCAAGGATCTGGTAACCAGTAATATTGAAGAATCCACTATTAGTTTTTGTGATGTTTCCACTAACGTTGTCACAGCCAAGAACAAAGGCCCAATTTCAGGTACACCTGTTGTATCTGTCAAAATAGGAGATCATAATTACTACAGGCTATGTGATTTGGGATCCAGTGTCAGCGCTATTCCCTTGTCACTCTATCAAGAGATCATGCACGTGCTTCAGCCGTGTGAGATCGAAGACATAGACGTCACGATTCATCTTGTAAATAAACAAACAATCTCTCCAGTTGGGATTGTGAGAGATGTTGAAGTACTCTGCGGGAAGGTAAAATATCCTACTGACTTTCTTGTACTAGGTTCAGTGCAAGATAATTTTTGCCCTATTATCTTTGGTAGGCCCTTCCTCAGCACTTGTGGAGCTATAATAGATTGCAAGAAAGGTAAAGTTTCTGTTGAATTAAAGGGTGAGCCGTATGAATTTAATTTCTCTAAGTTTTCTAAGCAGCCTTGTGGTACTGATTTGTCTAGTAATGAAAAATTATTGAAGAAATTGCTTCCATTGCTATTCCTCCTGACGATACCTTGCAGCAATTTATGGAAGACCACGAGAATGACATGCGTATGCAGGAGAGGAAGGACCTAGAAGACATATTTTTAAGACAAACTCCTATCCCTAACCACAACCTCCCGGTTGAACCTTTAGGAATCCTCTTGGAACCAAAAAAAGACCCGGTGTTCGATCTCAAGCCACTTCCCGATACACTCAAGTATGCTTATTTAGATGAAAAGAAAGTATATCCTGTTATTATCAATTCTAACCTTTCAGGGTATGAAGAAGAGCGATTATTGGAGACACTCCGCAGACACCGAGGTGCTATTGGCTATACTCTTGATGATCTCAAGGGTATCAGTCCATCCATTTGCCAACATACTATCAATCTCGAGCCCGATGCTAAACAGGTCGTTGATCATCAACGATGGTTGAACCCAAGGATGAAGGACGTGGTTAGGATGGAGGTTCTCAAACTTCTAGCCGCAGGTATCATCTATCCTATAGCCGATTGTAAGTGGGTAAGTCTAGTTCATTGTGTTCCTAAGAAACGAGGTATGACTGTTGTCCCTAATGATAAAAATGAAATAATACCTCAGCAGACTATTATTGGATATAGAATGTGTATTGATTTCAGGAAGTTGAACAAGGCCACCAGGAAGGATCACTATCCTCTACCCTTTATTGATCAGATGCTCGAGCGGTTTTCTAAAAACACCCACTTATGCTATCTTGATGGGTACTCTGGCTTCTGTCAGATTCATGTTAGCACCGCGGATTAGGAGAAGACCACTTTCACGTGTCCTTACGGTACTTATGCTTATAGGCGTATGCATTTTGGTCTGTGTAATGCACCTGCTGCTTTTCAGAGGTGTATGTCTGCTATATTTCATGGTTTTTGTGAGGAGATTGTGGAGGTCTTCATGGACGACTTTTCCATCTATGGAACCTTCTTTGACCATTGTCTCCACAATCTTAATAAAGTTTTGCAGAGATGTGAAGAAACAAATTTGGTGCTTAATTGGGAGAAGTGCCATTTCATGGTTAACAAAGGTATAGTTCTTGGTCACAAGATTTCCGAAAGGGGAATTAAAGTGGACAAGGCAAAGACTGAAGCTATTGAAAGGATGCCCTATCCAAGGGACATCAAAGGTATTCGTAGTTTTCTCGGTCATGCTGGTTTATATAGAAGATTTATCAAGGACTTTTCTAAGACCTCGAGACCCCTCACTAATCTTCTCCAGAAGGATGTTCCTTTTGTATTTGATGAAGATTGTAAGGAAGCCTTCAAAGTTCTTAAGAAAGCCTTGATAACCCCTCCTATAGTACAACCACCTGACTGGAATTTTCCCTTTGAGATTATGTGTGATGCTAGTGATTTTGTTGTTGGAGCTGTTTTAGGACAAAGGGTTGATAAGAAGTTGAATGTTATACACTATGCTAGCAAAACCCTTGATAGTGCTCAAAAGAATTATGCTACTACCGAGAAGGAATTCTTGGCAGTGGTGTTTGCTTGTGATAAGTTTAGGTAGTATATTGTTGATTCTAAGGTTATTATTCATACTGACCATGCTGCCATTAAGTATCTTATGCAGAAGAAGGATGCCAAACCAAGCCTCATAAGATGGGTACTCCTTCTGCAAGAATTTGATTTGCAGATTGTCGATAGAAAAGGAGAAGACAATCCGGTGGCGGATAATCTATCAAGGATGGAAGATATTCCGCACGGTCCTATTACAGTCAACGACAGTTTTCCAGACGAACAACTTGCTGTTGTAAAAGTACAATCTCATTCCGACCCTTGGTTTGCAGATTATGCTAATTTTATCATTGCAAAGTTTTTTCCTTCAGGTTTTACATTTCAGTAGAGAAAGAAATTCTTCATCGATTTGAGGCACTACTTTTGGGATGACCCACATCTTTATAAAGAAGGTGCGGACGGGATCGTAAGAAGATGTATGCCGGAGCACGAGCAGAAGGACATTCTTCAACAATGTCACGATAGTCCCTATGGAGGACATCATGCAGGTGAAAGGACCGCACATAAAGTTCTACAATCAGATTTTTATTGGCCTACTCTTTTTAAGGACGCCAAAAGGTACGTTCTGTCTTGTGATAAGTGTTAGAGAGTTGGTAACATTAGCAGGAGAAATGAGATCCCTATGAATTACTCAGTAGTGATCGAACCTTTCGATTGCTGGTTTTTTATTTTATGGGTCCTTTTCCTCCTTCACACAAGTACACACACATCTTAGTTGCTGTTGATTATGTAACCAAGTGGGTTGAAGCAATCCCCACTGGGAGTGCTGATCACAAGACATCTTTGAAAATGCTCAATGATGTAATTTTTCCCAGGTTTGGTGTACCAAAGGTACCTCATGACAGATGGAGGGTCACACTTCACGCATGGAGCTTTTATAAAAGCTCTAGCCAAGTACGATGTCAATCATAGAATTGCATCACCATACCACCCTCAAACTAGTGGGCAAGTTGAGCTCACCAATAGAAAGATCAAGTTGATCTTACAAAAGACAGTAAACAATTCTAGAAAGGACTGGTCAAAGAAGTCAGGAGATGCTTTGTGGGTGTATAGAACTGCTTACAAAAACCCCATGGGCATGTCTCCGTATAAGATGGTCTATGGCAAGGCTTGCCATTTGCCATTAGAGTTAGAGCACAAAGCTTTCTTGGCGGTCTGAGAGCTGAATGCTGACCCAAAGTTAGCTGGTGAAAAGTGTCTCATGAACTTGACTTCTCTAGATGTTTGGAGGAGTGAAGCTTACGAGAGCGCTAAAATGTTCAAGGAAAAGGTAAAGAAGTGGCACGATAAAAGGATTCTGAAACGTGAATTTAATGTTGGTGATAATTTTTTGTTGTTTAGATCCCGTTTCAGGTTTTCTCCAGGTAAACTACTTTCCAGATGGGAAGGACCTTTTCATATCGAAGAAGTATATCGGTCTGATGCAATCAAGATTAAAAATTTCGAAGGCACCAAACATCAAGTTGTGAATGGACAAAGACTCAAAAATTATATGGCACGTGATCTTATCAATGTGGATGCGAACATGATATATACAAGAACTCATGAAGAACATATTGCAGCCAAGTTTCAGACACCGGCAGGAGCAGAATAAGAAAAGGTATAAATTACGGTAAGAGAACATCGCGAACGTCCATAAAAGTTTACTTTACAAAGTTTTTGCAAAATTAGGAAAATTCCAAGCCCGAGTGGAGCCGGAGAGGAGCTCCAGGGGGGCAGGAGGCCTCCTGGCGCGGCCCCCCTCCTGGACGCGCCAGGCACCCTCCTGGGTGCTCTAGACTCCTACTCCGACTCCACCTTGGCTTGAAACCTTCCTTCTGTTGCAGGAATTTTTGCTATATATTTGTCCGGATAGCTCCGGCACCGTATCTCGCGATTTCGTGTGTTTTCTTTCTTAGTCTGTTTCTGCCAGGGTAAAAAGCTGTTGTTGGAGATGTCTTATTGTGATTCGAGCGGAGAAAATTTCATGGGCCGTCGTCTACGTCAACTTCAATAAGAACAAGAATGAGGAGTAAATATCCTCGGATAATGGCACCCCTTAGCTTGTTCCAAGCTTGGGGAAATGCCCGATATCTTTATATTTATCTTTCCCTTTGGGAGTCAAGTAGAGTCGTATCATGTCTAGGGGAAGTTACTTTATGAAATAGGTGTTGCATTGAGGTCTATCACTCCTTTTGTGGAGAGCTTTCACTACAAGAAATATGCTAACACACGACGCTATATTTTCGTCGTTACATCGTAACTGTTTTAAATTTACGACGATCTTACGACGAAAAACCAAGCGTCGAAAACGAGGCATCAAAAACTGAAAGCAACGACGTTTTAGTCGAAATCGTCGTAACTTTCACGATGATTTCTGGATCGTCGTAACCTTTACGACTATCCTAAATCTTCGTTGACAATCTAACCCAATCCTACGTTGCAGTCCTACGTGGCAATATTGCGACGAAATCAAAACGTCTTAGATCAAAATCAGCCCAATCCATTCTGATGGTCAATTTGGGCTGAGCCCAATAATTCTAGCCTTTTATGGTCCATTTTCGTTTGGGCCATAGCCTCTTTACGGCCTTTTTATTTTAGGAGTTTTGGCTTTTTGATTATCTATTTATATTTTTAGCCATTTTTCTGTTTATAAAAAAATGGGCCAGAACCTACTTAAGGAATTTCTGTTTGGCAATTCAATCTTTTCATTGTTCAAGCAAAGCCATGAATTATTATTTTTTGATCTACTTATTTCTGGGCCATGGCCACTTTGCATACAGAACAACCCATATATTTTTCTGCCATTTTTTGGTTAAGGCAAATAAACAGGAATTTTACACAATAAGTTCAATTTCTGGAATGAGCAAACTTCACAGAACTGCAATACATCGCATAAGAAGGAACATTACATTCACCATTACATAAAGAGCCAGGAATACACATTTCACAGGAAAATGAGTAGAAAAATATATGATGCAAAGAGGTCGTCGTTCTTGTTTTGGGAACAATGGAGGGTGTTGTCCTTGCGCCTTCAGCACTCTTTTTAGTGTCTGCACAAACAAATATATTATTTTTTCTAGCAGTGTGTCACCAATTCACCAACAAATCCCTATCTTTAAAACAGAATTGCCAATAGATATATTTTCACAGGAAAAAAAACTGCAGTTCTAAGATAACTTGTTTAAATTAGACCATTTTGTGTAACTTGCTCAATCTAGGAGACTACTAAGAACCAAGATACCTTGAGTAGATTGAATAAAATGCTTATGTCTTTGTACGTATGAATAAAAAACTGAGTCAAACTACTTATAAACAGTGAGCATGCAACTGTAGGTACAGTTTTAAGTTAAAGTAGGCGCTACTCTCAGGAACACACTGTATTTTAGTGGACAAAGGGTTTCGGTTTAGCCCTGAATTTTTTTCATGTTCTTACAATAATATTACAACAGGACAACCCCCTAAACAGGTTCAATTTAATACAACATGAAGGGATTCGATTTGGAGAGAATTTACTGGACAGAAAATCCAGAAGTAACAACTTGGTCAAATAACAAGAGCATGGCAATCTTATGCTGCTCTATAACCTTCAAATATAATAGTTACTACAGTAGGCTCGCATGTCGATACACATACCAATCTTTGTGTGCATGCACTCTTAATATGATTTTTATAGCATGTGGTGCTCCTAACTGAATATGATGGTTGTTATAGTAACCCTGACAAGAAACTATGGGCATGAATGGATTGTAGAAATAAAAATGTGAAACCAAACTGTTAGGTTCTCCTCAAAGTTACTGAAACTAACAGTGCATACAGTAATTGCTGCCACTGTACAAGCTTTCAGAAACCTATTGCAGTCCAGCGAGCACATAACAAAAAAAATCGAATAAGATGACACTTCGCCAAATGAAAAACAATAGAGATATTCGAATAATGAACTTAAACTATAAAGATACACGCCAAGAGTAAGTTGACAGCATCATCCAGCACGAAGGAGACGAGGAAGACACAAGTTAGTCAAACACTTCAAACAATTTGCAGGATATAAGAAAGATATATATTGATAATTACTCAAGAGTGCAAGAATCTAATATAAATATTGAAACTGGACCAGAGGGTAACTGCTCATTACAGAGCATTAATAATTCATGCAGACAGTAGAAAACCCTACAACAGATTGAACCCAAAACAGAGCATCACAATCTATATTCTCATGGTAAGGAAGGAAGAACAAGGAGATACCCTGAGGCGCTCAGAGATGATGGTGGGCGTGATGTGCTTGTACTTGGGGATCTGCTGGCTTGAGTGGATGGTGTCATCCTGATGAGTTCCCTCTCAATCAGGTCCTTGATAGTAGTGTGAGCCAGAGACCCGTTGACCTGCAAGTAGATAAACACAGGTTGAGATCATAGAGATCAAATAAACAGACAATGCACTAATATAGTGTGTACATGCCAAAGTTGGAGTTCAAATTATTAAATTGAGACACTTGAGGTACAGATACATGAAAGGGAAAATAAGTAAACACAACTTGCAGTCAACAGATCAAGACACAACTTGCAGTCAATAGACGCTTAGCCCCATTTTAGAAATTGGAGAGGTTGCTTCTGCCTTTTAAAACAAACAGTTGTTTGTTTGCTAAAACTAAGCATTAGTGCATACTGAAAGAAGTAACCTTGTTTTTTTCAAAGAAAGCAGAGAGTATTATATTATCAAGGAAGTTAGTTTTGCAAAGCACCTCTTATCAGTGACAAACATATGTTGACAGCATCCAGTTATAATAATAAGTTCAAAAGACAACTCATGAAAAAAGTAGCAAAAAAAGGTATGCCTTTACAAGGGATCATTGGTCCACTTTCCTTTTAAAACTCATGGAGAAGAAAATAAGCCTACTAAGAAAGACACCACATCGGCACATCCTAATACTTGATGCATGATCTGTCAGCTTCCAACCATCTATCTGTAAATAGAGATATGGCATTTGTTTTGCCTATCAAAGTCCTTGTCATCTTGACAGTAGCAAGCTTATCTTACTTCTCATCCTAATAGAGTGTGCAAACTCTGTACAATATTTAACAGTAAATAGTAGGTGTACCTCTTCTATTTTAAACACTTATCTAGAACAGAAGTGAGGCTGTAGCTAATATTCATGTACCAAATGAAAGCAAATATTAAAGTGTGTTATTCCAAACAGGATTGACATTTTTCTTCTGAATGCTAGTCTTCACCTTCTACACCATGAGGAAATAAAACTTTAGTTACAAAGATGGATAATGAAATTAGCAGTAATTCTGAGAAACGGGATAGCTGTCCATGTCACAGAACCTAAGTCAACAGAATAAAAATTACATTTTATATTATCATAGTGTACAATAGTGAACTGAAAATCTGGCATCACATCATTCCCCAAAAATTATAGCATTCAACCAACTCTATCAAAGGCAAGCAACAATTCCACCAGGAGATAAAATATAACTAGAACTGTAGAGTGCAGAACACATTCTCAGTCCCCTATATATAGATGGAATGTACACACAAGAGATTATGAACCAATCCTGACCACCAACAGTAGCATTAGATAATGAACTATACATGCTGTCTAGAAAACTATAAAGATAGATATTCAAGACCACTGTCTAACCATCAGAGAGGCTACTGCCGACAAAGATAGAGAAGTGCAAATGGGAGGTGACCTACAAATGGGCAGCACTAGACATGCCATGTGTAAATCCCAATGAGCACATGCACTTTTAGATGGGCAGCATCAATCAGTAAAATTGTGATGATAATACCTCTGTAAAAAGTATGTTGTTTGCAGCAAGCAAATCACAAGTGAATGCGATAATAGAAAATATAAGTAGGCAGAATTAGTTAAAAAATAGAAGAGTATCCAACCTTACATGTTCCAGCCCATATATATCAGTACATATTATGATGTCATTTAAAAAACAAAAAAATGTTCACTTGGACAACAAGGTATTATAATACTAAACAAGGCTAATACACGAATTTGTGCAACTTCAAAATTACATGTAAGAACAACTCATGCGAAATCTACAGTTCTACACCATATCTTCATGAGCAGACCGATAAAAGTTTAAATTTCAATTCAGTTAACTTTCCAAATGTTAATAACTCACAAGAGCAGACATGAAATTGATGTTTTAAACTATATTGCAGGCTGGGCGTGTGATTTCAAGGGTTTCATTGCATCAAATCGGGATCAAGATCAACTTTACACTACTACTAGTACATTCATTCCATCATACACTACTTGCGTGGTATGGATTTTCTATCAACTCAACAGTTCATCTACAACGAAGCAACATCAGTCATGTGTGAGCCCCTCCTCCCAAGTTCTCCTGCGACAAATAGCACAAGTTACCACGTGAGAGGTTAAGCATATGAACGGCTGTCTCCCAAATCACCGCTCTCAGATGGCCTAGTAAGACAGGAAGCAAGTGGTACGGGGTAGAAGCAAGCAACATACCGAGATCTCACGGGCTGCTAGCTGTACCCAAATTTGGAGACGCAGAATGCGTGTTGGGTGCCGCTCCATCAGTTCCATCCACGCTCCAATGAGGCATAATATCGGGGGTACCTGCAGAGAGAGAAAAAGACCGTGGGAGAGAGAGCGATATGGGGGAAAGGAGATCCGGCGACCCTGCCCCGAGGCCAGATCTGGCGACCCCGTGGACATGTGTGCCTAGATCAGGGGGGCGGTGGTGGACAAGACGACGCTAGCCTGGGTGTAGAGCTCGAAACCACGAAGGCCTCCGTCGCCTTGCTCTACAGATCCGACACGGCGTCGGCCATGGGGGGTTGATTCTGCGGAGAGGTGAAGGCGAGGCAGTGACCGCGCGTTGACGGGGAAGATTCGGAGTGGCGGCTTCGCCGAGCGCTGCTTCGGAGCGGTGGGGAGAGATGCGACCAAAGGAGTGTGTGGCGGCTGAGGGATAGGGTTAGCGCAAGGGAGGGGAGGCGCGATGAAGGTAGGGTTTGGAGAGGTTTTGGGATAAGATAGGCGGGATAAAGGGGAGGGAAGCGCGCTCGTTTCCGAAAAGAATTCTCCAGCTATAACTGTCGACCCCACTGTACAGTCTCACTTAGCTGATTTAATAGTAAAAATAAACTAACTCCCTCCGACCCATATTAATGGACTTAAGTTTGTCTAGATACACATGCATCTAATCTAAATACTTAACTAGGTACATACAAATCTAGACAAAGTTGAGTCCATTAATATGGATCTGAGGTAATACTAGAATTGTTGTAAAATGTATTTTTAATTGCTACATGCTTTTCTGAAAACCCCTAAGTCCAAAACTGCATCCCTGTTAAAACTATATCTCTCTATCTATTCAAAATTCAGTATATAGATACGTAGTTTTATAACTTAATAGAAATCGAATAGTAGCGCAGTGGTGCGGAACGTCCTCTCTGGGCGGACTGCTCGTGAGTTCGACTCCCGGCGCCACCAATTTTTTTGCCATTTACTTACCGGTCGGCACACGATATGGGCCTTTTAAACACACCACAAACCAGCCCATTAGCAAGCGTGGAGTATAAAATACCAGCCCAATATATAAGAAAGATAAAAATGATAGCCCAGTAGAAAATTTATATAAAAAAACAGTTCAATACATGGGTGAGGTGGGATAGAATGGACCCACTGATGACTTGTCAACATAGTTAACACATGTTACTATGTTTTTATAATCGTCGTAAAAGTTACGACGATCTCATCTTATTCGGTTACGCCGTTCTTGAGTCACATCGTCGTAATTTATATATGGATGTGATCCCTCAAACGGTTCACGACCATCTCGGGTGAAATCGTCATAGATTTATGACGAATTCAGCCATGACCTTTTAAACAACGTCGTGTATGAGCATATTTCTTGTAGTGTTTGTATCCATGAGTGTGGAGTCGTCTATGAAGGAATATTAATGAGAAGTCTATTGGTTTCTTCGCTGCACTTGGTATTCTCTTCACGCAGTCGACACTATGAGCTGCTTCTTATGGGGAGTATTGACCTGATATCAGGTATGGCTTCGAAAACTTTATTTAATCTTGGCAAGTATAGCTTTGTTTATAACAACAAGCATGTTTTTCTCAAAGTAGCGACATAGCCAAAACCTTTGTGTTATTATGCTTGAAGTGTTATGTTGACAAGGAAGAGAACTTGATGTGCCATGCTAGTTTTAATGTTTATGCTTTGTATTGCCTGCATCTAAGTCGTCATCATTTGTCTGGTCTCTCAAAGCCTTGCTATCCAAAACTTTGTACCAAGCAGAATTCTGCTTGTACTTCCATACCATGAAACCAACATCTTCCACTAGAGTCCACCATACATTCCTATTCGTGGTATTCCACTACCACTCCTAAAGTATATAATTTATGTGCTATCTTTAGATGTTCAAAATCTTCTGTTTTGTGCCACTGATTCAGCTCATGAGGAAGTGGTGGTAACCCATGATATTCTTAATTTGGACATGTTTTCTCTTGGGATTGCATGTTTAATCTACAAACCCTTAATACGAGAAGGGACTGGAATGAGTGCCCAGCTCGTAAAAGATAAATACTAACACAAAAGTTCCTTCGCCCATTTATGAGTGATAAACAAAGGAATTTAAGGGGATGTGATCGTCCCTACATGGGAGCCGTTCCTCGAAACTTGTCTAAATCATGAAGTGAATGAGTTATCCATCAGCAGTCGTTGACAGATCATGCACCTCCCAAAAGTCTGTTTTTATTCTGTTTGATCTAGAGATGGCACATGAGTTTTCCCTGCTTACCCTTTTGCACGGGGTTTATCCTTTATTTTGTGCTGAGTCAGTCCTTCCTACTTCCTTCCTTCTTAAGAGAGAACATACACTTGATGTTGATAAGGATTCTTGCATACAAAGCTGCATTGAGAGTTAGCATGTTACATCTTTGTTGACATTATCTTTTGATAAGTAAGTTGTTTGCGAAGCTTATGCCAAGTAAACATCTTCCTTTGTGTTAACATGTGCACTTCTTGACTAATAACATGTTCTTTCAAAAATCTTAAACTACTTCCATTATAAGTGAAAGAGCAAAAGTAAAAGTTATTAGTTGTTCCTTGACCAAGCCTATGTTTTTCATGATTTGATGAGTTTTCCTGGTCCTACTTTGTTATAATTGTTACTACTTTCTCATAAGGACCTTATGAGTTCAGGTTGCTGTTGTGGATGCTTCAGTTTGGTGAGAAATCTTGATGCTTCTTGTCCGTATTATTTTATCGACACTTCACTCTCTAAACTTGTGGACAGGTTTGCCGAGCTTAGTAATCGCTTGAGGACAGGCGAGGTCTAAGCTTGGGGGAGTTGATACATCCAAAATGCATCACTATTTTATATTTTAATTTAATCCTATTCATTGATATATTCTACTTTAAAGTATTGTTTTTATGTTGTTTTGGCTTATTTTACACAGTTTGCAACTTTCCGGTGCCGAAGCAACAGAACCAGGATTCAGCGGTGAAAAGTGGACATCAAGTTGCTGAATCATATCAACTCCAAATGCGATGAAAATTGATGGAGATCATTTTCATGAAGATTGACTGGAGTTCACCGAAGATGGGGGTGAGGGGACCCACCAGGCAGCCAGAAGGGTGCCTGTCCCCCCTAGGGCACGCCAGGCACCGTCCTGGATGCCTGGTGGCCCTCCTTGGTGCCCCCTCTCGCCTATAGAACCCCCTGGGGTAAAAACCCTAAAATAAGAGGAGTTTCAGAGTTTCGCCGCCACCTCATAGAGAAAACCTACAGAGAAGAAAAAGCCATCTCCGGCGGGCAGATTCTGCCGGGGAGATCACCTCCCGGAAGGGGAGATCGTCGCCATCTTCATCATCATCGTCACAAGCATCATTGAGATACTCATCAACATCATCCCCAACATCAGCACCATCTCCAGCACCATCCCATCTCATCTCACAATTGCAACTTGTGTTGTAATCCGTACTATCTATCCTCTCTACTCTATTGGTGTTGATTACTACGTTGTGGTGAATGCTATTGAGTTTTGTTGGAGAAATATCATTGTGTCCAGATTTTTTTCCAACCATCTATCACCTCTGATCAGGATCTCTTTTATGTCTTGTGAGTAGTTACTTTAGTTCTTGAGGACATGGGAGAATTCTAGTTGTTAGTAGTCATATGATGTTGAAGTATTATGTGTTGTTTGATACTTAAGTTTTTTATTTATTTCTCTAATGGTGTTAGGTGAGTCGAACACTTAACACTTCACCTTTCATGGGCCTAGAGGAATACATTGTGCACGAAGGATGCTTATGGTGGGTTGCCAGAGTGACAGAAACCTGAACCCCAGTTCGCACACTTTTTCATAAGGGAGTTATGGATCCTCGATCGTAATGTTGTGGTTAGGCTTATGCCTTAATTACTACCTTGTATTTGCGGATGCTTGAAAGGTGTGTAATAATAAGAGTACACTTATCTTAGTCTAGAAGGTGTACTAGCATTGATCCACCCACCAACAATTATCGACACAATACATATTACTTGGCGGAATATGGTGAAAGTAACTTGACTATCTCTCCCGTGTGTCCTCAAGAACGCTTTAGCTTTTATAAGTTCAGTTCCTAGGCTTATCCTTGTGAAAGGATTGGGCCGTTTGCTACTCCTCAGTTACCCTGTTTACTTTGCTTGTGTTTTACCTTTCTGTTGCTTAAACCAAAAACCCCTAAATATTTACCTTTTAGTGTTTGCAGCCCTTTCCTTATCCAGTGTCACTTATCAACACCTTCTGCTCCTTGTGGGATCGACATCCTTATTTATCGAAAAGCTACAATTGATCCGCTAGACTTGAGGGTTATCAAGAATTGTTTATTGGCGCGGTTAACAGGGAAGGAAACCCAACTAAACCTATTAACTTCTTCGCCATCAGATGTCCGCGAGTGGTGCACCGCTCACGATTGTGATCGGTGCTCGTCAAAGTAATGTGTTACTTTCCTTGAAGTCATTACGATGGCGTATACGAGCTTCTGGTAGTGCGGGTACCGTTGCTGAGACTGTGTGAGGAGCATGCTTACATAATAGATTGGACTTTGTATGCTCTGAACTTTTCCTTCTTCCGCGCGCTCGACGACGAGTGTCGTACTGATTACGTTGTTGCGTGCCGCTATGTAGAGATACAGGGGTTCTCGTTCCTTGGGCACTGCCAAGATTGGTGGTGTCGAGAGGGTCTTTTTTAGGTCTGCAAATGCGTTGCGGGCTTCCTCGGTCCAATCGAATTTTTCTCCTTTTCTGAGCAGCTGGTAGAATGGTAGGGTCCTTTCTCCCAGCCTGTTGATGAAGCGGCTCAGTGTTGCGAGTCTTCCTGTGAGCTGTTGTACGCCTTTGATGTTTGTTGGTTCTTTCATCCTGGCGATTGCTTGGACTTTCTCGGGGTTTGCGTCGATTCCTCGGGCAGAGACCATGTATCCGAGCAGTTTTCCGACTGGGACGCCGAACACGCACTTTTTTGGGTTGAGCTTGATTCTGTATTTGTTGAGATATGTGAAGGTTTCACGGAGGTCATCGAGTAGCGTGCTTGCGCTGTAGGTTTTCATGACAATGTCATCGACGTAGACTTGGACGTTTCTACCGATTTGGTCTCTCAGACATGCTTGCATCATCCGTTGGTACGTGGCTCCGACATTTTTCAGTCTGCAGGGCATTGTTCTGTAGCATAATACATCGTAGGGGGTGATTAACGAGGTGTGCTCTTCATCTTCTTCCTTCATCCTGAGTTGGTTGTATCCTGAGTAGGCATCGAGGAAGTATAGGAGGTCGCATCCTGTGGTAGAGTTAATTATCTGGTCTATCCTTGGCAGAGGGTAGTGGTCTTTCGGGCAATGTTTGTTGACGGGCCCGTAGTCGACACACATCCGTAGTACATCGGTGTCCTTTTTAGGTACCAGGATTGGGTTTGCGATCCAAGTGGACTTCTTCGTCTCCTGGATGAACTGTGCCTCGAGTAGTCGGTTGACCTCTTCTCCAATGGCTCTGCGTTTTGGCTCTGAGAATCGGCGCAACGCCTGCTTTACTGGTTTGATGTTTGGGTGTATGTGTAGCGCGTGTTTTGTGAATTCTTGCGGTATTCCGGGCATGTCGGCCGGGCACGAGGTGAAAATTTCCCATTCTTCGCGAAGGAAAACCATGAGGGCAGCTGCTTGTTCTTCTGGGAGGTGGGCGTAGATGCGGACCGTCTTGTCCGAGTCCGTTGGGTGAACTTGGTGGGTGATTGTGTCACTGTCGACGTTGAAGTCGCGATTAAATTCTTTTGATTCGCTTTTGCTTGCTAGTGGAAATATGCTTTTGTCTGTTACCATGGCTATCTCTTCGAGCTGTTGCTGAGCTCCAGACGTGTCAGAGACTTCGTGAAAATCACGGTCGCACTGGTCTGATTGATGAAGCTTCCATTGACCGTGATGACCCCTGCGGGTCCTGACATCTTGAGCTTGAGATACGCATAGTGCGGGACTGCCATAAATTGCGCGAATGCGGGTCGCCCTAGTATGGCGTGGTATTGCGACTGCCAGTCGAGCACCTCGAACTCGAGTGATTTTCTTGCAAAGTTGCCTTTGTTGCCGAAGATGACATCGAGCTTGATTGTTCCGAGGGAGGCGGCTGCTTCGCCTGGAACTATGCCGTATATTGTGACACCTGACTTCTTCCAGATTGACCGTGGGGTCAGCATCTGGCGTAAGGTGTTGGTGAAGATTATTTTTAGGATGTTGTCTCCGTCCATGAGAATTATGTCCATGTCATAGCCTCCGATCTGGGCGTCGAGGACCAGTGGTGCGTGCCCTGGTCTTGGAATTGCGAGTGGGTGATCGCTTTGTGAGAAGGTGATGCTGGTCTCAGCGCCATACAGTTGGTAAGTTTCTGCTGATTTTAGGCTCTCGGCTGCTCGAGTCTGCAGGGTGTGCGCGTCCTGTTTTTCTTTTGGAGGTCGTTCTTCTTGGATCATGCAGACTCGTCCACGAGACATAGGGTACTGCTCTTCTGCGTTTGGTGTTGGCGACTGCGCGGTTCTTCGAGCACGTTTGGTTTTGCGTTGCTTCTCTTCCTTGAGGCGGTTGGAGAGTTCGGTGAACAGGCGACAGTCTCTTAGGGTGTGGCTGCTCTAAGGCGTACCCAGTCGTCTTTGAAAAAATCGATTGTGCAGGGTCCGTCTAGCTGTTCTTCGGCTGTGAGCTTGCTGGAGCCGGCGTGCCTTCTTCTTCTTGTGACTTGGAAATATTGCGAGTGATCTTCTGAACGGGAGTGGAACCTTGGGTCGAGCTCTATTCCGTCGTTGATCGAGTGGCTCCGAATAAACTTGGCGAATTCCTCGGGTCTCCGGCCTGGGTCATAGTACTCGCCGGTTTGAGTTTCGAGTCACCGTCTTATGCTGTGGAGGGTGTCCGGGTGGCGGCGGGTCTTCGAGTGGCTCGCGGGGTTCGCGACTCCTCGGGCGAGATTTCTGCGCAGAATATTAGCACTTGTTCTGGCGTCCTGGTTGGCTTTTCGGTCGTGGCTTGTGCTCGCCTTCTGGATTGCCGAATTCTTTTCCATCTGTGACGACTTTGGTGGTCGCCAAAGCGTCAGACTTGGTCCAGCTGCGGGCCAAGAGATCATAGTGGGGTTATGGAGAGGTTTGCGAGAAGCTTAAACTCCTCGAGTGGGCTGGATCTTGTTCGAACCCTTGATTTGCGACTTGCTAGAGATGGGGCCGCCGAGATCGTGATTCCAACATGCGTAGTTCCCACAGATGACGCCAATTGACGAGGATCGTCCTCGGAAAATCTCATGGCCATGGACCCTAGGTTAGATCGTATAGAAGTAACAGGTTGGCGATACTCGTCGGCTAACAGGAGAAGCACTTCCTGCTCGACTGTATTACGCGAGGGGACAATTACAGTGGAAGTCTAGGCGGATTCGCGCAAGACCTATTGCGATTATTGTAGATTGGATGTCCTAGACGCCTCCTCTCCTATCCTTTATATACTAGGCTAGGTCTCGAGGAGTCCGTCTAGGTTACAGGGATGATTACCTAACCCTAACCTTTCCTTGAACGCCAAGTCTTGACTTCCATCTTCGTTGTGGACTCCTACGTCGGTGCCTTAGAGCGGGCCAATCATGGGCCGGTCGAAGCTTCCAGCGGACCCCTTGTCGTCATGTGCACCAGGTACCCTTATACGCAGGAGTCGTGGGGTCACTCCCTCGTCACCAGGCGTATCCTTTTCTTCGTATAAGGAGGATTTCCTCCCTGCCTGTGTGCCCCAGCCTTGTTTCCTATAAAATCCCTCTGACTTGTTGCCTGCAGCATTCCCCGCCTAGCAAGTCAGCCGACCCCACCTTGGTGGGCCCATCACCACCATTGTGCTTAGAATTGCATCTACAAGCTACCTGCAGAAGATGGACCTTTGGTTCCACCAAAGGGGGATCGACCGACCCCCTTGTGGGACCATTCCAGCCATTGCCAGACAACCAGGATCCTCCCAATACAGTCCCAAGCAAGTTCCACCCTTAGATCACAAGTGTATTTCCTCTCAACGGTAAAAGATGAAGTCACATGGATCCATGGTCCCACAACGAAGGAACCAACGTGAACCAACACATGAGACACACTCTAAGACACGTAGGGACACCCACCGGAGACAACAGGTGGGCCATGGGTCCAGGTTCGTGACAGAACCGGGGCTAATGGGCTGGCCAGGCCTGAACCAAAGCCCTGTTTTCTACTAGTGTATACTAATCATCCACCTTGATATATCATCCAGAACAGCTCGCTGGTATTAAGTTGAGAGCCCCACCCAAAGTTTAAACCCAAAGAAACAGAAACTCCATTAAAATAACTTTGCGTAAAGTAGACAATCCTTGCACCCGCACGTACAAGCACTATTGTTTTCCCTCTGGTGGCAACAACACATCCCCTAGTCTAATGTTTTTGTCACTCAAGCTAGACATCAGGGGGTTGAACCCACAATCAAGCATAACGCTCCCTCTTGGAGTTACAATAAATCACTTCGCCAAAGTAATAAACGGCAATGGAGAACATGCGAGAATTACTCAAGAACTCAAATATAAAAGAGAAGAACCAAATATATTACTCATCACAATTTTAACATAGTCTCATAATCCATCCGATCCCAGCAAACTCAACATAGCGACAACAGAAAGATTACATATGTGCCTCGATCATGTAGGGAAGCTGATACATCCCAAACGTATCTTTAATATTTTCTTGCTCCATGCATGTTTTGTGTGACTTTGCCATGTTTTACATACACTTTCATACACTTTTGATCATATTTGGACTAACCTATTAACTCAGTGCACCTCAGTGCCAGTTCCTGTATTCTGCTGTTTTCTATTTCAGGTTTTCCCGATACATATAATTCCCCAAAAAATTCCAGAAAAATCAGATAAAAAATCAGCGTCCAGAAAGATTCCGGAATCACCAAAAGAGGGAAGGAGGGGACCCACCAGGGCTCCAGGTGCCCTGGTGGCGCGGCCCTAGCGGGCGCGCCAGGGACCCTCCTGCCCCCCTGGTGGACCCCCTAGGTGCCCCCCTTCGCCCATATATTTCCCTCACGGAGGAAACCCCTAATATCAATATATTCTTCTCGTTCTCCTCTTTGTTCCGCCGCCACCGCTGTTTCAAGATAGGGGCTGCCAGGAGACGCTGCCCCGGCACCCTGCCGGAGAGAGGGATCACCTCCGGGAGTTCATCCTCCACCATGGACGCCTCCCGGATGCGCCTTGAGTAGTCCACCTTGGACCATGGGTCCATGACCAGTAGCTATGTGATGTTCTCCTGCCCTCTATGTGCTTCGCTTTCGAGACCTCGTGAGCTTCCCTACATGATCGAGGCACCTATGTAATTTTCTGCTATTGTTATGCTGAGTTTGCTGGGATCTCATGGATTATGAGACTATGTTCAGATTGGGTTGGTTAATATATTTGGTTTTTCGCTTTTATATTTATGTTCTTGAGTAATTCTTGCATGTTCTCCTTTGCCGTATTTTACTTTGGCCAAGTGATTTGTTGCAACTCCAAGAGGGAGCGTTATGATTGATTGTTGGTTCAGCCCCCTGATGTCTACCTTGAGTGACAACAACATGAGACTAGGGGATGTGTTGTTGCCACCAGGGATAAAACAACGGTGCTTGTACTCGCGGGTGCAAGGATTGTTTACTTTACGCATAGTTCGTTTAATGTAGTTGTCTGTTGCTTTTAGTTTACACTTTGGGTGGGATTCGCAACTTAATATCAGCGAGATGTTCTGGATAGATATCTCAAGGTGGATGATTCGTAGTAGATGCAGATGGATTTCGGTCTACTTACCTTGGCGTACTGACTATGCTTTTGAGCCTCTTCCTTTCTTTTGTAGCATAGTTAGCATTGTGATGCCTTTATAATCCTGTCAATTGCCCAACTGTGATTTTTTTACCTCAGTTAGCTCTTTTATCGTCTTTTGGGAGAGAGACATCACTAATGAACATCATGGGACCCCGGTCCATATTTCCACCACTCTTTACACCTTCAATTTACTTTCTGATTTTACTTTTAGTTTCAATCACTACTATCATTATCTCTTGCGTTGATCCTTTGTAAATAGCAAGGATGGAGGAATTGACAACTCCTCTGTACTCGTTGGGAGCAAAGTTATTTGTTGTTGTGTGCAGGTCCACGTCAAGCATCGTGACACCTACTTGTATTTCTTCGAGTCCTACTGGAAACAAACCTTGGTATCTTCACCGAGGGAAATTGGCTGCTATCCTACATCTCACGTTCCACTTGGGGTAACCAACGAGGAGTGAGAGAACTATCTTCCGCACCGTATCAAGCAAATTTCTGGCGCCGTTGCCGGGGACTCCAGTCTACAAGATAGGGGAGTTGCAGACTATCTTTTACCTTTGCTTTTTAGTCTTGTTAGTTTACCTTTAAGTTTTTTACTTTTGTGTCCTTTATCAAAAATACCAAAAATACCTGTTACCTTGCTTGCTGCTGCTACTATGGGTTCCACTGAAAACACTAAGTTGTGTGACTTCACTAGTCACAAAAACAGTGACTTTATCTGCACTCCTATTGCTCCACCTTCCACTTCAGCTCCTTCTTATGAAATTAAACCTGCTTTACTGAATCTTGTTATGAAAGAACAATTCTCCGGTTTTCGAGAGGATGCTGCCTTACACTTAAATGATTTTATTGAGCTTTGTGATATGCAAAAGTACAAGGAAGTAGATGGTGTAATTGTTAACCTTAAGCTTTTTCCTTTCTCCTTGAGAGGAAGAGCTAAAGAGTGGCTGCAATCCTTACCTACAAATAGCATTGATTCTTGGAATAAATGTAAGGATGCTTTTATCGGGAAGTACTATCCCCCTTCTAAAATTATTCAATTGAGGAGTAACATTATGAATTTCAGGCAATTGGATAATGAGTATGTTGCCCAAGCTTGGGAATGTATGAAGACGCTTGTCAAGAACTGCCCTAGACGTGGCTTAACTACCTGGATGGTTATCCAGACTTTTTATGCAGGCTTGAACTTTACCTCGCGGAATCTGTTAGACTCGGCCGCGGGAGGAACCTTTATTTCAACCACACTTGGTGCTGCCACGAAGCTACTTGATGAGATGATGCTGAACTACTTTCACTGGCACACCGAACGATCTCCAACTGGTAAGAAGGTAAATTCTGTCGAGGAGATCTCCTATATCAATGAAAAGGTTGACCTTATTATTTCTTTACTAACGAAGCAAGCCCCTATTGATCCTAATGATGTTCCTTTAAATTCCTTGGTTGCTCAGGAACAACTAGATTTAAGCTTTATCTCTAGAAATAACTTCAACAACAATGCCTATAGGAGTAATTTTGGTAGCAATCCTAGACCTTTACCATCCAACACCCATGGGAACAATAGCAACTCCTATAGCCAAACTTCTCGGGAAAGAGACTTACCCAGTTATGAGAAACTTGAAGAGATAGAAAAAGACACCAAAAATTATATGCACAGACAGTTTGAACAAAACAAGGATTTTTCCAGACAATTAGATGAGCACTCTTCCATCCTACAAAACATTAGCAAACAACTTGAGAGCCTGAACAGTGATATTTCGAGTCTCCAAACTAGACTCACTGCTACTGAGACTTATGTTTCAAACATGTCTCATACCCAAGCTACTTTGATAAACCAGATGGCAGCCAAACCCGAAGTTATCTCTAAGGAAGAGGAGAGAATTAAGAGCCTTCCGACACACCACACTGTTGCTACTATCCAAGTAGTTGAGGATATCAACACTGTTAGCACCCATCACACCCCTGGTCCCGAAGGACTTATCAATGGTGATGCTAACACCTCAACCATAGAAGAAGAAATACCTATGAGCATAGAAACTACCGAACAAGCCAACTTAGAAGCTTTTCAGCACGTGAGCTTGATACGTCCCAAACGTATCTATAATTTCTTCTTGCTCCATGCATGTTTTGTGTGACTTTGCCATGTTTTGGTTAAACTTTATTACACTTTTAAACCAATTTGGACTAACCTACTAACTCAGTGCACCCAGTTGCCAGCTTCTGGTTTTCTGTTGTTTTTGTTTTTTAGGTTTTCCGACTGATTAAAGTGCCCAAAAAATTCCGCAAAAATTATATTAAAAATCAGCGGGCAGGAAGCTTCCGGAATAACCAAGGGAGAGAGCTGGGACCACCACCAGGGAGCCAGAAGGGTCCCTGGCACGGCCCCAACCCTAGGGCGCGCCAGGCACCCTCCTGGCTGCCCTGGGTGGCCCCTCGACGCCCCCCTTCGCCTATATAACCCCCTCGGGGTAGAAACCCCAAAAAAGAACTCTTTTTCACGGAAACCTCTCTGTACCGCCGCCGCCGCCGTTTTCAGATCGGGGCTGCCTGGAGAAGCTGCCCCGGCACCCTGCCGGAAGGAGATCACCCCTCCGGGAGACCATCCATAGCCATGGACGCCTCCCGTATGTACCGTGAGTAGTCCCCCTTGGACCATGGGTCCGTGATCAGTAGCTATGTGATGTCCTCTCCCTCTTTTGTGCTTCCACTTTCGAGACCTCGTGAGCTGCCTCACATGATCGAGGCACCTATGTAATTTTCTGCTGTTGCTATGCTGAGTTTGTTGGGATCTGATGGATTATGAGACTATGTTCAGATTGTCATGAGTAATATATTTGGTTTGCCCTTTTATATTTTGTTCTTGAGTAAATTCTTGCATGTTCTCCGTTGTAGTATTTGCTTTGGCCAAGTTATTTGCTTGCAACTCCAAGAGAGGGCGTTATGCTCGATTGTGGGTTCAGCCCCTTGATGTCTAGCTTGAGTGACAGAAACATGAGACTAGGGGATGTGCTATTGCCACCAGGGATAAAACAACGGTGATTGTGCCTATTGGTGCAAGAATTGTTTACTTTACGCAAAGTTCTTTTAATGCAGTTGTCTGTTGCTTTGAGTTTACACTTTGGGTGGGATTCGCAACTTAATACCAGCGAGATGTTCTAGATAGATATCACAAGGTGGATGATTCGTAGTAGATGCAGATGGATTTCGGTCTACTTACCTTGGCGTACTGCCCATTGCTTTTGAGCCCTTCCTTTCTTTGCAGCATAGTTAGCATTGTGGTGCCTTCATAATCCTGTCAATTGCCCAACTAGGATTTTTTTACCTCGCTAGCATTTTTATCGTCTTTTGGGAGAGAGACATCACTAGTGAAAATCACGGGACTTCGTTCCATCTTCATACCATTGTTCACACCCACTATTTACCTTTCTGTTTTTTACTTTTACTAGTACCTTTTTATCTCTTGCGTTTGATCCTTTGTAAACGACAAGGCCGGAGGAATTGACAACTCCTCTGAACTCGTTGGGAGCAAAGTTATTTTTTTGTGCAGGTCCACGACAACTCCACGCATCAGAATAATTTCTGGGGCCGTTGCCACCTATCGTACTTATCATTGAGTCCTACTGGAGACAAACCTTGGTATCTTTACCGAGGGAAATTACCGCTACCCTGTATCTCAACCTTCCACTTGCGGTAACCAACGAGGGGCGAGAAGCCATCAAGCTAATTTCTGGCGCCGTTGCCGGGGACTCAAAGGAAGTACAAATACACGAGTCCTGATAACCGCCAATTTCTGGCGCCGTTGTCGGACTCCTTTATCAAAAATAGGTGAGTTACACGCTATCTTTTACCTTTGCTTTTTAGTCTTGTTAGTTTACCTTTTAGTTTTTACTTTTGTGTCCCTAATCAAAAATACCAAAAATACCTGTTGCTACTATGGGTTCCAATGAAAACACTAAGTTGTGTGACTTCACCGGTCATAACAACAGTGACTTTATCTGCACTCCTATTGCTCCACCTGCCACTTCAGCACCTTCTTATGAGATTAAACCTGCTCTGCTTAACCTTGTCATGAAAGATCAATTTTTCGGAGCAGGAGAAGATGCTGCTTTGCACCTAAACAACTTTATCGAGCTCTGCGACATGCAGAAATACAAGGAGGTGGACGGAGACATCGTCAAGCTGAAGCTTTTCCCTTTCTCCTTGAGAGGGAGAGCCAAGGAGTGGCTATAGTCTCTACCCAAGAATAGTATTGATTCTTGGAGTAAATGCAAGGATGCTTTTATAGGGAAGTATTATCCCCCTGCTAAAATTATTCAATTGCGGAGTAACATTATGAATTTCAGGCAATTGGATAAAGAACACGTTGCCCAGGCTTGGGAACGTATGAAGACGCTCGTCAAGAACTGCCCTACACATGGACTGACTACCTGGATGGTTATCCACACTTTTTATGCAGGCTTGAACTTCACCTCGCGGAACCTGTTGGATTCGGTCGCGGGAGGTACCTTTATGTCAACCACACTTGGTGCTGCTACAAAACTACTAGATGAGATGATGCTAAATTATTCACAATGGCACACCGAGAGAGCTCCAACTGGTAAGAAGGTAATCTCTGTCGAGGAGATTTCCTCTTCAAATGAAAAGGTTGACCTTATCATGTCTCTACTTACCAAGCAACCCTCTATTGATCCTCAAGATGTTCCTTTAAATTCTTTGGTTGCTCAAGAGCAAGTAGATGTCAATTTTGTCTCTAGGAACAACTTCAACAATAATGATTATAGGAGTAACTTTGGTAGCAACAATCCTAGGCCTTTCCCATCCAACAACTATGGGAACAACACTTATCCTACCACTAGAAACTCCACTTCAGAACTAGAGACTATGCTCAAAGACTTTATCACTACCCAGAAGGCCTTCAACAAGAGTGTGGAAGAAAAATTAGATAAACTAGATATCCTCTCTTCGAAGGTAGACAATATAGCCCACGACGTAGAGATGCTGAAGATTAGAACCTCTCCCCCTGAGGAGAGGCAGGTCACTCCTATGAATGCCATCCAGGTCCAAATTAATGAAAACATTAGGATGCTGGGAAAACTTAAAGAGAGATGAGCTAGAGAGAAGGAGGAAGAAGATAGAATTAAGAGCCTTCCTACCTACCACACAGTAGCCACTATCCAAGTAGTTGAGGAGATCCAAACTGCTAGCACCCATCACACCCCTAGTCCCACTGGACCTATCAATGGTGATGCTACACCCTCAACCATAGAAGAGGAAACCTCTATGAATATAGAGGCTTTCAAAAAAGTGAGCTTAAATGATATCACTACTTCCCTTATAGATAGTAGTGAACTAGACTTTGATAAATGCACTTTACCAGAAGTTATTGGTTTCCTACACAAGATGTCTAGAGACCCCCACACTAGCACACTAAATCTTGCCTTCATGGAGCATATCACCATTGCTCTAATTAAAGTTAGGGAGGAGAAGCTTAGGCTAGAAGCCTCCATACCTAGGAAGCTAGAAGATGGTTGGGATCCTATGATTAAAATTAAATTGAATAACTTCTCTTATTTTGCTCTTTGTGATGTTGGAGCAAGTACCTCTGTTATGCCAAAAAGAATGTATGATATGCTTGATTTGAAACCTTTTGATCCCTGTTCTTTTGGTGTTCGTCTTGTTGATTCTTCCGTAAAGAAGCCTTTGGGGAAGATCAACGATGTTCTTATTGTTGTCAATGACAATTATGTCCCGTTGATTTCACTATTATGGACATTGAGTGTGAGCCCTCTTGTCCAATTATTTTAGGACGTCCTTTTCTTCGCACAGTTGGTGCCATCATTGACATGAAAGAGGGAACTATCAAGTTCCAATTCCCTCTCAAGAAAGGGATGGAACATTTCCCTAAGAAAAAGATTAAGTTACCTTTTGAGTCCGTCACACGGGCTAGTTATTCTCTTGAAAAAACTTGATCTTCTACTTTAAGCCTAGCTAATGGCTCTAAAGAAGCGCTTTCGGGAGGCAGCCCGCAACGAATTTAGGTTTTTATTTTTGCTTTTGTTCTGTTCTTAGTGGTCTTGATGATTGTTACTACTGTAGCAACATCATTGTATCTTTATTTTTCAATCTTTGTGCCAAGTTTAGCCTCAGAGTGCTTGAAAGTTCAAAAGTTGGAGCTTGCTGTCCAGAAACAGATTCTGTCTTCTTGACGGGAAAATTCGCGATAAATCACCAGATAATCTTTTTGATCTGAAATTTTTTGACAGCATGCTCCATACAATTTGCTTGCTAGCCCCTGTTCAAAGTTTTTTGATTTGAGTTGCAGAAGTACCTCGAAAAAATTCCCCTTTATCTGCTGTTCTGTTTTTCTCAGCTTCTGCCCCAGTTTTTCTTTTCGCAGTTTTGCAATCCTTAAGCTTGCTTTTTCTTTGCAAACTTTTTTGGGAAGGCAAGAGAAACAGTAGCTCTTCCTGGAAATATTTATTTGCAGTAGAGGAAAATTATTTTATTAGGGTACTAACCTCTCTAATCAGCCTACAATGAGTTATGTATGAAGGGAGTTTTCAAGTGCGCGATGGAAGGTGATGAAAGAAGATCCAGGAGTGTAAAGCGCTCAAGCTTGGGGATGCCCAAGTGCACCCCCAATAAATATTCAAGGAGACTCAAGTGTCTAAGGTTGGGTATGCCCCCGGTGCATCCCCTTCTTCATCAACAATCATCGGTCTGTCTTTCGTTGCACTATATTTTTATCACTTCATGCGTTATGTGCTTTGCTTGGAGCGTCTCGCTCTTTCCTTTTCTAGGTTTGTTTTGCTTTCTTTGCTGTAGTAACAAGTTACACCCCAACTTACTCTTTTGTGTGGGAGAGAAACACACTCCACTTGAACTAGAACTCCTCATAGGATTTGCATTCTTATTTCTTTTAGCTGTGAGTTGTTCTTTTTCTTCTCTTAGCTGCTGGTCTGTTTAGCTGTAGTGCTTTAGTTTTTCTAGAGCTTTTCTTTTCAGGTTGAAATTTCTATATGTTGCATGCTTTATCTTGTTAGAGAGATTTCCTGTTGCAGTGAGTTCTGTGTCATGACTAGAAAGTAGGTAGTTAAAGTTGCTTTTCTTTTTGAAGTAGTAACTTGCAATAGTTTTGAGGTATTGACTAGAGTAATGTTTGAACTTTTGGTGTCAAGAGCTCTTGCCTATTAGTGATAGATGTCGTATTTTGGGCAATCCGTGTGTTTTTCGAAAACCAAAAAACCCCTGTTGAGAACTCTAGCTACTAGATGGATCACTAACCTCTGGAGGGTTCGAATATTAGAGTACACTCACGTACCATGAGTCGAGGATGCGCAAGGATAACCAAACCCCCATACACTCCTCCTCGGGGTACCTGTCTCTTTGTGAACCTCCTATTAGATTGAGAGTTACCGATAATAAGTGCATGAGTTCTTCGGACTAATGTGAGTATTCGAAAGTTGACACTTCCACCTACCCATACTTTTTCTAGCCTCTTCGGTACCGTGCATTGCCCCTTTCTCACCTCGAGAGTTGGCGCATACTTCGTCGGTGCATCCAAACCCTTGGCATGATACGCTCTGTCATCATAAGCCTCATTATATCTTTCCTCAAAACAGCCACCATACCTACCTACAAGGCATTTCCATAGCCTTTCCGAGATACATTGCCATGCAACATCCACCCTCTTTTGACTTGATCTTCATGTCATACATGCTACTTGCTTGATCGATGAGCCGCACGCTAGTTGGGCCTTGCCCTAATCATTGCTACATGACGCGCTAGTATCATTGCATATCTTGCTATCCTGGCAGAGGCATACATTTGCATCATGATTAGTTACATTTTCTTTTTGTGAGTACTTTTGTAAAGTGTGAAAGATCTCCTATATTCTTGTAAAATATAGAGTATTGCCCCTAAAGTGAGGAAAAGATCCCAAAGAGGACAAAATCAAAAGATCCCAAAGAGGAAAAATGAGAGTTAAATAGATAGAGCCATTGAAGCCACCAAAATAAAAAAAAAGAGAAAAGGAGAAAAAGAAAAATAAAAAGAGAGAAGGGGGCATACTACTATTCCTTTTGAGAGATCCACACTAGTACTTCATCTTCTATCCCTTGTACTCCATAGAGATTATCATCATGCATATAGCTATGTGGGGAACTTTTACACTATAGAACTTGGCTTGTATATTCCAATGATGAGCCTCCTCAAACGAGCTCTAGGTCTTCTTGAGCAAGCAAGTTAGATGCACCCCCACTAGTTCCATTGGAGAGCTTTTAGCTCACATGTGCATCGGTTGTATGGCAATCCCTACTCCTCACATCATATCTATCATATGGCCTTCTCTCGCCTATGATTGTCCTCATTGATGTGAGCCTTTCAGACACCTTTTTGTCTTCCTCCCCCACCCTTTTTCTGTTTCGCCTTTTAGGTGTCAACTTTCTTGCTCACGCTCATCCATTGCATGAGTGCTCAAAATATCGAAAGGGAGTGGATCAGTTTGACTTGTACCTGGCTAGTGGTCTGGGGACGAGTCAAGATAAGAATCCAAAGGAGACTAAGTGTGAAACTTTAGTAGATAGTTGTTCTCAACAACCTTTTTCTCTTTCTTCCCAGTCCCTTGCTTGCACGCAAACACCATCTGGAGACATTCGAGTCACAGACGGCAAGAGCTCTTGCACCTTTTGTTCTTTTATTGCTTGTGTTAATGCCAATATAGACTCTTGCCTGTTAAGACTTGAATTGAATTGCATGCTTTGATTGCTTTACTTAACAGTCCTTATTTGGTTGTGTGGCATGTCACCACAGAAATTATGCTTGTTATCATTTACCTACTCGAGGACGAGCAGGAATTAAGCTTGGGGATGTTGATACGTCCCAAACGTATCTATAATTTCTGCTTGCTCCATGCATGTTTTGTGTGACTTTGCCATGTTTTGGTTGAAATTTATTACACTTTTAAACCAATTTGGACTAACCTACTAACTCAGTGCACCCAGTTGCCAGCTTCTGGTTTTCTGCTGTTTTTGTTTTTTAGGTTTTCCGGCTGATTAAAGTGCCCAAAAAATTCCGCAAAAATTATATTAAAAATCAGCGGGCAGGAAGCTTCCGGACTAACCAAGGGAGAGAGCCGGGACCACCACCAGGGAGCCAGAAGGGTCCCTGGCACGGCCCCAACCCTAGGGCGCGCCAGGCACCCTCCTGGCTGCCCTGGGTGGCCCCTCACGCCCCCCTTCGCCTATATAACCCCCTCGGGGTAGAAACCCCAAAAAAAGAACTCTTTTTCGCGGAAACCTCTCTGTTCCGCCGCCGCCGCCGTTTTCAGATCGGGGCTTCCTGGAGAAGCTGCCCCGGCACCCTGCCGGAAGGAGATCACCCCTCCGGGAGACCATCCATGGCCATGGACGCCTCTCGTATGTACCGTGAGTAGTCCCCCTTGGACCATGGGTCCGTGATCAGTAGCTATGTGATGTCCTCTCCCTCTTTTGTGCTTCCACTTTCGAGACCTCGTGAGCTGCCTCACATGATCGAGGCACCTATGTAATTTTCTGCTGTATCTATGCTAAGTTTGTTGGGATCTGATGGATTATGAGACTATGTTCAGATTGTGATGAGTAATATATTTGGTTTGCCCTTTTATATTTTGTTCTTGAGTAAATTCTTGCATGTTCTCGGTTGCAGTATTTTCTTTGGCCAAGTTATTTGCTTGCAACTCCAAGAGAGAGCGTTATGCTCGATTGTGGGTTCAGCCCCCTGATGTCTAGCTTGAGTGACAGAAACATGAGACTAGGGGATGTGCTGTTGCCACCAGGGATAAAACAACGGTGATTGTGCCTATTTGTGCAAGAATTGTTTACTTTACGCAAATTTCTTTTAATGCAGTTGTCTCTTGCTTTGAGTTTACACTTTGGGTGGGATTCGCAACTTAATACCAGCGAGATGTTCTAGATAGATATCACAAGGTGGATGATTCGTAGTAGATGCAGATGGATTTCGGTCTACTTACCTTGGCGTACTGCCCATTGCTTTTGAGCCCTTCCTTTCTTTGCAGCATAGTTAGCATTGTGGTGCCTTCATAATCCTGTCAATTTCCCAACTGTGATTTGTTTACCTCGCTAGCATTTTTATCGTCTTTTGGGAGAGAGACATCACTAGTGAAAATCACGGGACTCCGGTCCATCTTCATACCATTGTTCACACCCACTATTTACCTTTCTGTTTTTACTTTTACTAGTACCTTTTTATCTCTTGCGTGTTATCCTTTGTAAACGACAAGGCCGGAGGAATTGACAACTCCTCTGAACTCGTTGGGAGCAAAGTTATTTGTTTTGTGCAGGTCCACGACAACTCCACACATCAGAATAATTTCTTGCGCCGTTGCCACCTATCGTACTTATCGTTGAGTCCTACTGGAGACAAACCTTGGTATCTTTACTGAGGGAAATTACCGCTACGCTGCATCTCAACCTTCCACTTTGGGTAACCAACGAGGGGCGAGAAGCCATCAGAGCCTAGATGATATCACTACCACCTTATTAGATTCTAGTGACCTTGATTTTGATAGTTGTACCTTGTCTGAAGTTATTAGATTCCTGCACAAAATGGCTAGGGACCCCCACACTAGCACACTTAATCTTGCCTTCACAAAGCATATAACTAATGCTCTTATCAAAGCTAGGGAGGAGAAGCCTATAGTAGAAGCCTCCATACCTGGGAAGCTAGAGGATGGTTGGGATCCCATGATTAAAATTAAATTGAATAACTTCTCTTGTTATGCTCTTTGCGATGTTGGAGCTAGTACCTACGTTATGCCCAAAAGAATTTATGAAATTCTTGATTTGAAACCTTTTGATCCGTGTTCTCTTGGTGTTCGCCTTGTTGATTCTTCCGTAAAGAAACCTTTGGGGAAGATTGATGATGTGCTTATTATTGTCAGTGACAACTATGTTCCCGTTGATTTCACTATTACGGACATTGAGTGTGATCCCTCTTGTCCACTTATTTTGGAACGTCCTTTTCTTCACACTTTATTGCCATGAAAGAGAGGAAAATTATTTTAATAGGGTATTATTAAAATAATTGACATGAAAGAGAGGAATATCAAATTCCAATTCCCTCTCAAGAAAGGGATGGAACACTTCCCTAGGAAAAAGATTAAGTTACCTTTTGAGTCTGTTACACGGGCTAGTTATTTTCTTGATAAGACTTGATTCTTTTTGCTGTGTGCCTAGCTTAAAGGCGTAAAAGAAAGCGCTTGTTGGAAGGCAACCCAAGATGTTTTTTCCTTCTGTTCTTAGTGGTCTTGATGTTTTTTACTACTGTAGCAACATCATTGTATCTTTACTTTTCAAGCTTTCTGCCAAGTTTAACCACTGATTGCAAGAAAGATCAAAAGTTTGTGCATGCTGTCCAGAAACAGATTTTGTATTCTTTACGGAAAAATTCACGATAAATCAGAAGATCATCTTTTTTATCTGAAGTTTTTTGACAGTATGATACATACAATTATCTTTCAAGCGTCTGTTCTGAGTTTTTTGATTTGAGTTGCAGAAGTATTTCTTTATAATTCTTTTCTCTCTGTTGTTCTGTTTTTCCCAGATTCTGCCCCTGTTTATCTTTTCGTAGTTTTGCAAACCTTAAGCTTGCATTTTATTTGCAAAAATCTTTGGGAAGGCAAGAGAAACAGTAGCCCTTCCTGAAAATCTTTATTTGCAGTAGTGGAAAATTATTTTAATAGGGTACTAACCTCTCTAGTCAGCTTATGATGAGTTATGTATGAAGGGAGTTTTCAAGTGCGCGATGGAAGATGATGAAAGAAGATTTTGGAGTGTCAAACACCCAAGCTTGGGGATGCCCCCGTGCACCCCCAATAAATATTCAAGGAGACTCAAGCGTCTAAGATTGGGGATGCCCCCGAAGCATCCCCTTCTTCATCAACAATTATCAGTTCGTCTCTTGTTGCACTATATTTTTATCACTTCATGCGTTATATGCTATGCTTGGAGCGTCTCACTCTTTTCTTTTCTTAGTTTCTTTAGCTTTGTTTGGTGTTCATAACAAGTTAGACCCAGATTTCTTTTGTATGGGAGATAAACACGCTCCCAAAGAAGAAAAGATCCCAAAGAGGACAAAATCAAAAGATCCCAAAGAGGACAAGTGAGAGTTAAGTAGAAAGATCCATGGAGGCCACCAAAAAAATACAAAAAAATAGAAAGAACAAAAAAAGAAAAAAAAGAGAGAAGGGGGCACACTATTATTCCTTTTATGAGATCCACACTCGTACTTCATCGTCTATCCCTTGTACTCCATAGAGATTATCATACATGCATATAACTATGTGGGGACCCTTCACACTATAGAACTTGGCTTGTATATTCCAATGATGAGCCTCCTCAAACGAGCTCTAGGTCTTCTTCAGCAAGCAAGTTGGATGCACCCCCACTAGTTTTTAGAAATGCTTTACTCTCTGCCGTTCTGTTTTTCTCAGCTTCTGCCCCTGTTTATCTTTTCGTAGTTTTGCAATCCTTAAGCTTGCTTTTTCTTTGCAAAAACTTTTTGGCAGGCAAGAGAAACAGTAGCCTTCCTGAAAACCTTTATTTCTAGTAGAGGTAAATTATTTTAATAGGGTACTAACCTCTCTAATCAGCTTATGATGAGTTTTTTATGAAGGGGGTTTTCAAGTGCGCGATGGAAGATGATAAAAGAAGATCTTGGAGTGTCAAACTCTCAAGCTTGGGGATTCCCCCATGCACCCCCAATAAATATTCAAGGAGACTCAAGCGTCTAAGCTTGGGGATGCCCCTCGTGCATCCCCTTCTTCATCAAGAATTACCAGTTCGTCTCTCGTTGCACTATATTTTTATCACTTCATGCGTTATGTGCTATGCTTGGAGCGTCTCGCTCTTTAATTTTCCTAGTTTCTTTGCTTTTTTTTCTTTTCATAACAAGTTAGAACCAGCTTTCTTTTGTGTGGGAGAGAAATACTCTCCGCTTAAACTAGAACTCCTCATAGGATTTTCATGCTTATTCTCTGTTGTGAGTTGTTCTTTATCTTTTCTTCGCTACTGGTCTGTTTAGTCCTTGTGCTTTAGAATTTTCTTCTAGAGCTTTTAATTTGTCTCATGCTTGAACTTTCTATAGTTTTCATGCTTATCTTGTTTAGAGAGTTGTCCTGTTGCACTGAGTTGTGTGTCTTGACTATAAAGTAGGTAGTTGAAGTTTCTATTCTTTTTGTAATAGTAACTTGCAATAGTTTTGAGGTATTGACTTGAGTAATGTTTGAAATTTTGGTGTCAAGAGCTTTAGCCTATTAGTGATTGATGTCGTATTTTGGGAAATCCGTGTGTTTTTCGAAAACAAAAAACCCGTTGAGAACTCTAGTTACTAGATGGATCACTAATCTCTGGAGGGGTTGAACATTAGATTACACTCACGTACCATGAGTCGAGGATGCGCAAGGATAACCAAACCCCCATACACTCCTCTTTAGGGTACTTGTCTCTTTGTGAACCTCCTGATTAGATTGAGAGTTACCGATAAAAAGTGCATGAGTTCTTCGAACTAATGTGAGTATTCGAAAGTTAAAACTTCCACCACCCATACTTTTCTAGCCTCTTCGGTACCGTGCATTGACCTTTCTCACCTCAAGAGTTGGGCATACTTCGTCGGTGCATCCAAGCTCTTGGCATGATACGCTCTGTCATCATAAACCTCATTATATCTTTACTCAAAACATCCACCGTACCTACCTACAAGGCATTTCCATAGCCTTTCCGAGATACATTGCCATGCAACATCCACCTTCTCATGACTTGATCTTCATGTCATACATGCTACTTGCTTGATCGATGAGCCGCATGCTAGTTGGGCCTTGCTCTAATCATTGCTACATGACACGCTAGTATCATTGCATATCCTGCTACCCTGGCAGAGGCATACATTTGCATCATGATAGTTACATTTTTTTTATGTTGAGTACTTTTATAAAGTGTGAAAGATCTCCTATACTTCTTTTAGTATATAGAGTGTTGCCCCTCAAGTGAGGAAAAGATCCCAAAGAGGACAAAATCAAAAGATCCCAAAGAGGACAAGTGAGAGTTAAGTAGAAAGAGCCATGGAGGCCACAAAAAATAGAAAAAATAGAAAAATAAATAAAAAGAGAAGGGGGCACACTACTATTCCTTTTGAGAGATCCACACTCGTACTTCATCTTATACCCCTTGTACTCCATAGAGATTATCATACATGCATATAACTATGTGGGGACCCTTCACACTATATAACATGGCTTGTATATTCCAATGAATAGCCCCCTCAAACGAGCTCTAGGTCTTCTTGAGCAAGCAAGTTGGATGCACCCCCACTAGTTCCCTTGGAGAGCTTTCCATAGCTCACATGTGCATCCGTTGCATGGCAATCCCTACTCCTCACATCATATCTATCATATGGCCTTCTCTCGCCTATGATTGTCCTCATTGATGTGAGCCTTTCCCACCTTTTTGTCTTCCTTCCCCTAAACCTTTCTCTTTCGCCATTTAGGTGTCAATTTTCTTGCTCACGCTCATCCATTGCATGCGTGTTAAAAATATCGAAAGGGAGTGGATCAGTTTTACTTGTACCTGGCTAGTGCTCTGGGGACGAGTCCAGATTAGATTCCAAAGGAATCCAAGTGTGAAACTTTAGTACATTAAGTTCTCAACAATCGTTTTCTCTCTCTTCCTCAATCCCCTTTCTTGCACGCAAACACCATTTGGAGACATTCGAGTCACGGACAGTGAGAGCTCTTGCACCTTTTGTTCTTATGTTGCTTGTTTCAATGCTAATATATACTCTTGCTTGTTAAGACTTGAATTGAAGTGCATGCTTTCATTGCTTTACTTAAAAGTCCTTATATGAATGTGTGGGATGTCACCACAGAAATTATGCTTGTTATCATTTACCTACTCGAGGACGAGCAGGAATTAAGCTTGGGGATGTTGATACGTCCCAAACGATCTATAATTTCTGCTTGCTCCATGTCAGAACCCTCTGTTAGGTAATGTGCTAGGATCAAAGTCACCTTGCATTCATCAAAGAAAATCAAATGGAATTCAAATTCAAACTCAAATGGGAGAAGGAACACCCCCCAGATGAATTTAATTCAAATGGCCAGAAATAAAGTTGCTCCAAAATCTCCTTTTGTATTTTTTAAAACTCCCATAAATGAGTGTGATCACATATCAAGTGGTGTGGTAGCAATCCCATGCTCATGGATTTTTCAAATATTCAAACACGACCTTGGAATTAATCAAAAACCCCCTATTTGGTTTAATTTTCAAATGAATTGAATTTTAAAAAGTGCCAAACTTTATAAGTGGCTAGCCTAATATATTATGAGGCCATATAAAAAGTTTCAGCATTTTATAAATTTGTTTGCTATTTTTATCAGAGCCAAAACAAACAAACAGAAAAAGAAAGGAAAGTTTAAAAAGAAAAATAAAAAAAGGGAAAAGCTTACCTGAAGAAGCCCAACTCATCGCCCCGCGGCCCACTAGCCTGGCCCAGTCCGCAACCACCCCCCTTGTCTTCTTCCCGCCGCGTCGACAAGCACCTCGGTGGAGGGCATGCCGACGCCGGCGAGCACCAGCCTGCCTGCCTGGCGCCTCTCGAGCCTTCTAGTCGCCTTGTAACCCGCCACGTCCATTCCCCCTCCTCCCATCGCCTCTCCACAGCTCGCCCGCGAGGAACCCCGAGAACACCGTAGGACATGGGCATGGCGACTCGCAGCCCGAGCCCGAGCTAGGTCCCCGGAGCTTGTCCATCCTCCTCGGCGTCTTCGTCTTCGTCACCCTGCAAGAAATCAGGAGCGCGGAGCCCGTGGAGCCAAGGAATCGAGTCATCTTCTTAAACTACGGCCGCCGCGCACCATCGCCGGATTCTCCACCACCAAGACCTCCCCGAGCAAGCCGTCACCGCCGTTGTACTCAGGGTGAGCTTCTGAGCAAAACCCCTCTTGTCCCGCGCCTTCCCCGCAGCTATAGCCGGATCCACCATGAGAGCCGAAGCACTTCGCCGCCGTGGTCGTTGCCGGCGAGCTCCCGCTAAGAAATCAAGGTCTAGACCTAGTCCATCACCTTCTCCTTGGTGTGCTGCTTCGAACGCGCCCAAACGTCGCTTAAATGGTGCACCACAGCGAGATCTGCACCACGGCCGTGCTGCTGTCGCCGCCTTTGCTCGTCGCCGACGTCCTTCCGGTGAGCCCCCGTGCTGCTCGTCTATCTCAGATGAAGCGCGTGTGCCTGGGCTCCCGTTTGGTGGTCGCGGCGTGCCAAATGGTGGCCGGAGCCGCCGTCCCGTGCGTCGCCGCCGCGTCGGGTTGCCACCGGCGACTAGCCGCCGGCGATATGACGTGGACGTCATTAGCTTAGGGCTAGTCCCCCCCAGAGACACTTAGATGTGGGCCCTGCCCCCTGCTAATCATCCAGATTAGTTTAAAACAAAAAAAAACACTTTAATTAACCACAATGACAGTTACAGGTGGGACCCCATGGTCAGAGCCCCCCCCTGACGCGAGCATGACCTCACAGTGACGAAGTAATGCATTTTCTATTTAAAAATATTCTAGAAATTCCAGAAAATGAATTAAACTTTGGAAATTCATAACTAATTCATTTTAACTTTGGAAATTTATAAAGGAGTACACAGTGGGTTGTCTAGTTGAACACCGCCCTATGTCCGAGTTATTGTGTGGTGCTCCAAGATGAAGAGTACAACCACACATTGGGCTCACTGACCCCTCTCAACCTACTAACTCATCCCTTTCGATGTCGAGATGTCGCAGTAGTTCGGAGTTCTGGTAGGTTTGTGGCCTGGCTGCTAAGTGAGAGAACGGCTCAACCGAGACCGGCTTATGCACCACACACACATCATCTGGGTCCACTTCGGTAAACTGGCTGGGTTCACGATAGTGGTAGCCAACCCAGGTAGGCGGCTTTCTTGGACTAGATCGGCTATGAGGTAACAGTTGTGGTGAGCATCCTCGCCGGCACCTCTTGAACGGTGTCGAGTACAAAGGCGGTAACTGATGATCATGTGTGTGTAGCGGTACACCCCTGCAAGGTTAACAAAACTATTCGAATAGCCGCGTCCGCGGTAAGGGACTGCTTGGAAAGCTTAGCTTGATTAGTAGACAACTTCAATGGATACATATAAAACATGCCAAGATAAGCGTGAGTGCTATGGTGTTCTTTCTCGTGGGAAAGTCGAGGAAGGCACCATAGTGGTGTAATTGGTTGGAGACATGGAGTGGACTCGTGTAGGCTTCTTACCTCAAGTCTGGTACTCGTAGTTCAGGACTAGCGAAGTCAAAGCTGGCACTTCTGCTTATGAACCCCACCTCCCTTTACCTTGATACATGTGCATGAGTAGTATGCTCCTACGTAAGTCTTGCTGAGTACGACTTGGTACTCACGTTTGCTTATTCTATGTTTTAGATGAACCCACTGACCCGAAGGTGGATTCTTCCTCGAGCTCGACGACTGAAGACCAAGATAGTGTAGTCCCAGTGAGACGACTGGTCCCTCGTGGAAGGGCTCGTTTATAAATAAGGCTTCTCTAAGCCATTTGTTAAACTTATCTGTACTCAGACCTACTTTGCTTCCGCATGTTTGATGTAATGTTGGATCACAGTCTCATGATCTCTGTGTGCACTCTATAAGAGTTATCAAAAAAGTTGTAAACTTTGTAGAGAATTGCAATGATACCTGTTGTTCATACTAGACATGTGTGATGCGTGTATGATTATATCATCCATGTCTTAGTATGGGTTTTCGAGACCTTAGTTGTGATCTGGCTGGCGGTCTTTTATACACCAAGTGGCCCTTAGATGTGCGCAGCTTGGGGCATCGCGATGCGATTGTTCCTGACTCTGTCACGTGCACACTTTGATGTATGATCGAGCCCGCCCTAGACCCCGACTAAGTGATTGGAATGGAGTAAGTCTATGTAAGGGTTATAATACAATCGATAGTATGGTTGAGGCGACTTGTCTATGAGTATGGGAGTTCGCCAACCATATCATTTAGACTTGTGTGCGGACGATGAGGACCCATCTCAGTTGATCATCCGGCCTGGATGGGATTCCCCTCACGTTCGATGCTTTCCGAGAACGTTCTGTGCTTGGCCTTGTCTTCTTAGACAAGTGGGTACGGTTCTCGGCTCTCCATATGATTGTGTTGTAGCGAGTCTTGCATACGCTAACCCCGATTCTAGCTTGCTATAGTTATATAGTTACTCTGGGTATATAAGGGAACAACGTAAGGCTTCTTTTTCTCCTTACCTTCATCGTTCCGAGTTCTGAGTCAACCTCATCTTATTCTACGGGAAGATAGGACTAGGCTCATCTATGTCTTACTAGAACATCTCGTTGTTTGCTTCCTTGTAGCCCTAGGAAAGTTGTGGTCAGTCTTCTAGAGTTGTTGTGCTTCCTGATTTCTTACATCGTATGTAAGTGCTGTTTTCATGTTGTAAGAAATTGTCTTTTCTTGCAATTAAAACTGTTTTGTTGTCCGAGTCATTCCACGTTTCTTCATAATCTGATGCATTTGCAAACACCTTCTTTTTGTTTCAGATGGCGGATCTTCCCCCTCGGCAGATTGTTCGTTTGACTAGGTGCCTCGATGTGCGTGGGCATCCAACCATGCTCACCGAGATGATGTCCTTCATTGGCTATCTATGGTATCCTGAGTACACCGTTGAGGAGCAGTTCCTTGACTTCAACCAGACTCAGTTCCACTGCACTGTCAGGATCTACCCGCACCACATTGGAGTCTCTCAGCCTATCCTCTTTGTACATGATATTGGTGTGACTGAGAACATGGCTGTGCAGGATGCTGCATACTCATGTATTATCCTACTGAGAGAGGAGCATGCCCTGCTTGCAGGATCACCTTTCCGCTATATCCCTACCGCACTTCTAGGAGAAGAGGGATATTACACCGGATTGTACACAGATCACTCCCTGGAGGATACTTTGATTCAGATCACTGCTCGGCACGCTTGTGATAGAGATCGTGATGCACGTGCCCTTCGTTTTGAGCTTCACGCCACCCGTGTCCGTCTGTATTGAGCACTTACACTCCTGGCTCCTTTTGTGAGTGTTGGATCAGTGGAGTATGATGCTATCTACCCAGCGAGGACATAGATGCCTTATCGAGTTGCTTGGCCCGAGATTGGAGGCATTTTCCACCCCGTGGTCCTCTGCTTCCACCCTACGCTGGACCTCCGTGTTTTCCGATGGTCACCTCCAGCTACCGGGTTACGTGGGTAACTTTTACGAGGATTACTATGGAGATGGAGATGAGTGAGACCGCCTGTGGTCTTGCTTTAGTGAGGATGTAGTAGTATCTTTAGTATATTGTACGCAAGGTGTTCTAAGTTCCAGAGGCTTAGATAAATAATGTATAGGAAGTCCGAGTACCTCTGAAGGATGTATCATCTTCATCACGTTTGTATTAGCTTGGAGCTTGTACTAAAACGATGTATGGTTTGTATGACAGCTTGTGAATATATGGCTTGTATGCTTTTATCACCATTGTGTCAAGATGATTACTTGCTTTGCTCTGTGATTCTTCCTGTACCTTCAATACCTTGTTTAGACTTTTCCAATCAACTCTGTTTGACTTTGGTTTTTCCGTTCAGGATGTCTCAAGGAACCCGTGGCCAGCTTGGCCGTGCCCATGGTCGTGGGAATGATCCGGAGGAAGGAAATCTTCCACCCCCACCCACGATGGCTCAGGTTTTGATGGAGGTTGAGAGGAACCGCCGAGACTCTCACCAGTAGCTGGAGGTCATTGCCCGCAACACCGCTCAGCAGCGCAATGAGTTGGTGTCCTTGAATGACTTTATCCGGCTTCATCCCCCGGTTTTCCACTACTCCACCGAGCGACTTGACGCCGATGACTGGCTTCGCAGCATCGAGAGGAAGCTCTAGGCAGGCCATGTTGCAGATGGTGACAGGGTCAGCTATGCCACCTACCACCTCGAGGGTGCAGCTAGCTCTTGGTGGGAGAATTTCCTGAACATGCGTCCCGCTGGACCGCCCACAACTTGGGATGAGTTCTGCACTTCATTCCGTGAGCACCACATTCCAAAGGGTCTTATGGACCGCAAGCGTGAGGAGTTCTGCAACCTCACCCAAGCCAGAAGGACTGTTGACGAGTTTAGTCGTGAGTTCATACGACAGGCTCGTTATGCTACTGAAGAGATCTCCACCGACGCCAAGAAGCAAGAGAGGTTCCGCCGTGGACTCAATTCTGGACTCCGTCGTGAGCTCAACCTACATGACTTCGCCACTTTCCAGGTCCTTGTCAACAAGGCCATCAAGGCGGAGGACATGAACACCCCCAATGATTTCCGCAAGCACCCTAGAGACGATGGTTCATTTAGTTCAGGCTCTCAGAAGCGCAAGATCTGGGTCCCCAACAACATGTTTCGCCAGAACAACCCATCGAGGCCATCCTATGTGGCGCCTCGTCCACCAGCTTCGTTCCACACCGCTCCACCGAACAACCCAGCTCCCCGCACTGTCTTTGGAGCCTGCTACAAGTGTGGTCAGGAAGGCCACTACTCCCGCGAGTGTCCCCAGAACCAGATCCAGAATAAGAATGCTCCACCCCGTGCCGGAGGTAACAACAATGGTCGTGGAAAGGCACCCCCGAAGGTCTACACCACCAAACCCGCTCCTCCCGCCACTCGTGGACGTGTGTACCAGATCTCAGCTGAAGAGACTCATGCCACTTCTGACGTCATTCTTGGTACGCTCCGAGTCAATTATGTTCCTACTTCCGTTCTTTTCGACCCAGGAGCATCTCATTCATTCATGTCGGAAAGTTATGCACTTCGTCATGAGTTGTCCTTTGTAGAATTGTCCACCCCAATGATTATTCAAACTCCAGGGTCAAGATGGCAAACTAATAGGGTAAGCCATGGCAATCAAATTGCAATTGAGGGTTTAGTATTCCTTGCTTCACTCATAGCCCTCAAGTCTTCAGACATCGATGTAATCCTTGGCATGGATTGGCTATCAAGGCAGAATGCCTACCATGATTGCAAAGGCAAATCAGTGAAACTAACCAACCCTTCAGGCAAGACAGTCAACTACAACTCACCCAGAACGAGAACCCAGATGCATTCTTTGAATGTGCTTCCCCTTCCCGACCTTGAAGATATTCCCGTGGTTCGTGACTTCCCGAATGTCTTTCCTGAAGAGCTGCCGGGTATGCCACCCGACAGATGTGTAGAGTTCATAGTGGATCTAATGCCAGGAACCGCACCAATTTACAGACGCCCATACAAAATGGCCCCACGTGAGTTAGCTGAGATTAAAATCAACTTGAAGCTTTGTTGGCAAAAGGCTTCATCCGCCCTAGCTCATCGCCATGGGGTTGCCCCGTTCTGTTCGTCACGAAGACAGATGGAACAGAAAGGATGTGCATAGACTATCGCCCGCTAAATCTAGCAACGATAAAGAACAAGTACCCACTTCCCAGGATCAATGATCTTTATGATCAACTTGTTGGATCCTCTGTCTTCTCCAAGATGGATTTGAGATTAGGTTATCATCAAATCAAAATCCGAAACGAGGACATTCCCAAAACGGCTTTCACTAATCGTTATGGTCTTTACGAGTACACCTTCATGTCCTTCGGTTTCACCAATGCCCCCGCCACTTTCTTGCGCATGATGAATTCGATCTTCATGGAGTACTTAGATAAATTTGTTGTAGTTTATCTTGATGACATTCTCATCTACTCGAAGAACGAAGAAGAAGATGTTGAACATCTCAGGCTAGTATTGATGAAACTCCGAGAGCATCGCCTTTATGCCAAGTTCTCCAAGTGTGAATTTTGGCTACCAAAAGTGACCTACTTAGGCCACGTGATTTCTGCAAAAGGCATTGATGTGAATCCCAAGAGATTTCAGGCCGTCCTTGACTGGACTCCACCTGAATCGGTTAAGCAAGTTAGGAGTTTTCTTGGCTTAGCAAGCTATTGACGCCGCTTCGTCGAGAACTTTTCTAAAGTTGCAAAGCCTCTAAGTGAACTCCTCAAGAAAAATAAGAAATTCCTATGGACTTCCAAGTGCGAGGAAAGCTTTCAAGAGCTAAAAGGAAGAATGACTTCTGCACTCGTACTTGCGCCGCCAGACACCAAAAAGGATTTCGAGATCTTTTGTGACGCCTCACGGCAAGGGTTAGGATGCATACTTATGCAAGATAGACATGTGGTAGCTTATGCTTCACGCCAGTTGCGTCCACATGAAGAGAACTATCCTACCTATGATCTTGAACTCGCTGTCGTAGTTCACGCCCTGACAACATGGCGACATTACCTCCTTGGTAATCGTTGTGAGATCTATTCCGACCACCAAAGCCTCAAATACATATTCAACCAGCCAGATCTTAATCTCCGGCAAAGACGCTGGATAGAGTTGATAAAAGATTACGACGTAGGAATTTATTACACCCCAGGCAAAGCCAATGTCATGGCTGATGCACTAAGTCATAAGTCGTATTGTAACAACCTCATGATACAACAGTATCAACCACTTCTTCGTGAGGAATTTCGCAGGCTCAATCTTGAGATTGGTCCTCATGGTTATCTTTCTACCTTGGTGGCGAAACCAACTCTTGAGGATCAAATCATAGTTGCCCAAGGCGTGCACGAGGTGTTCGCCGGATCAAGGAGAACATTGCTAGCGGAGTTGCTAAATGTTTCTCCACAGATAGTAAAGGAACGGTATTATTTGGAAATCGTTTGGTTGTACCTAAGAATAGGGAACTAAGGAAACTCATCCTCACAGAAGCCCATGACACACCCCTCTCGATTCATCCCTGTAGCACAAAAATGTACCGAGATTTACGCCAGAGATTTTGGTGGACTAGGATGAAGAGAGACATTGCTCGATTTTTTTCCGAATGTGATGTTTGTCATCGCATTAAGGCAGAACACCAAAGACCTGCTGGTACTCTTCAACCTTTGCCTATTCCAGAGTGGAAATGGGACAAAGTCAGTATGGATTTCATCACTGGCTTTCCAAAAACCCAGAAAGGAAATGATGCCATCTTCGTTGTTGTGGATAGACTTTCCAAAGTTGCTCACTTCCTTCCAGTTCGAGAGTCTATAACTGCTAGCCAGTTAGCGGACTTGTACGTCTCTAGAATTGTGTCCCTTCACGGTGTTCCTTTGGAAATCAATTCTGATCGTGGCAGCCTTTTCACCTCTAGATTTTGGGGAAGCTTTCAGAATGCTATGGGAACTCATCTCTCCTTTAGTACAACTTTCCATCCTCAGTCTAGCGGTCAAGTCGAAAGGGTTAACCAAATTCTTGAAGACATGCTCAGAGCTTGTGTTATCTCATTCGGAAAGAATTGGGAGAAGAATCTTCCATTCGCCGAATTTTCTTATAACAATAGTTTCCAATCTAGTCTGAACATGGCTCCTTTTGAACTCCTATATGGACGACGATGTCGAACACCCCTAAACTGGTCAGAAACCGGTGAAAGACAATTCTTTGGACCGGATATGATCATGGAAGCAGAACAGCGAGTTCGCATTGTTCGTGATCAATTGAAAGAAGCCCAGTCTCGTCAGAAAAGCAACTATGATCGTCATCATAAGCAAGAAAGCTACAATCTGGATGATAAGGCTTACCTTCGGGTTACTCCTCTAAAGGGAACCCAACGATTCGGTATCAAAGGCAAGTTGGCCCCACGTTACATTGGATCTTTCCGCATTCTTGCTAAACGTGGAGAAGTTGCCTACCAACTTGAACTACCCCCGCACCTTTCCCGAGTACATGATGTATTCCATGTGTCACAACTCAGGCGTTTCTTCAAGGACCCCATCCGCGAAGTCGACCATGCAACGCTTGATCTCCAAGATGACCTTTCTTATCAAGAATACCCCGTTCGTATTCTTGATTCCGCATAGCGTGTCACTCGTCGTCAGAGGATTAAGTTTCTGAAAGTGCAATGGTCACACCACTCTGAGAAAGAAGCCACGTGGGAAAGAGAAGACCGTCTCCGTGCCGAGTACCCCACCTTCCTCCCGCAGACTTCTGAATCTCGAGAGGAGATTCTGTTGAGTGGGGGCGAGTTGTCAGAACCCTCTGTTAGGTAATGTGCTAGGATCAAAGTCACGTTGCATTCATCAAAGAAAATCAAATGGAATTCAAATTCAAACTCAAATGGGAGAAGGAACACCCCCCATATGAATTTAATTCAAATGGCCAGAAATAAAGTTGCTCCAAAAATTCCTTTTGTATTTTTGAAAACTCCCATAAATGAGTGTGATCACATATCAAGTGGTGTGGTAGCAATCCCATGCTCATGGATTTTTCAAATATTCAAATAGGACCTTGGAATTAATCAAAAACCCCCTATTTGATTTAATTTTCAAATGAATTGAATTTTAAAAAGTGCCAAACTTTATAAGTGGCTAGCCTAATATATTATGAGGCCATATAAATAGTTTCAACATTTTATAAATTGGTTTGCTATTTTTATCAGAGCCAAAACAAACAAACAGAAAAAGAAAGGAAAGTTTAAACAGAAAAATAAAAAAAGGGAAAAGCTTACCTGAAGAAGCCCAACTCATCGCCCCGCGGCCTACTAGCCTGGCCCAGCCCGCAACCCCCCCTTCTCGTCTTCCCGCCGCGTCGACAAGCACATCGGTGGAGGGCATGCCGACGCCGGCGAGTACCAGCCTGCCTACCTGGCGCCTGATGGCTTCTCGCCCTTCGTTGGTTACCCCGAGTGGAAGGTAGAGATGTAGCGCAGCAGCAAGTTTCCCTTGGTGAAGATACCAAGGTTTGTCTCCAGTAGGACTCCAGAGATGATAAGTAGGAGTCAGCGGCGCGACTGACGTGGACATGCACACAGACACAGATAACTTTGTTCCCAACGAAGTTCAGAGAGGTTGTCAATCTCTCCGGTCTTGTTGTTTACAAAGGGTAAAACACAAGGGATAATGATAGCAAGTAAAAGCAATAAAGTAAAGATAGCGTGGAAACAGTAATAAGGATGTGGACCGGTATACGTGATGTTCGCTAGTGACGTCTCTCTCCCAAAAGACGATAAAACTGCTATGCGAGGTAAACAAATTACAGAAGGGCAATTGACAGGATTATGAACGCACCGCAATGCTAACTATGCTACAAAAGATAGGAAGAGGTTCAAAAGCACAGGCAGTACGCCAAAATAAGTAGACCGAAATCCAATTGCATCTACTACTAATCATCCACCTTGAGATATCTATCCAGAACATCTCGCTGGTATTAAGTTACGAGCCCCACCCAAAGTGAAAACCCAAAGCAACAGACAACTGCATTAAAAAGCACTTTGTGTAAAGTAAACAATCCTTGTAACCGCGGTTACAAGACCCGTTGTTTTCCCCCTTGTGGCAACAACAGATCCCCTAGACTCATGTTTCTGTCACTCAATCGTGTCATCGGGGGGGCATGAACCCACAATCGAGCACAACGTTCCCTCTTGGAGTCACTACCTACTACTTGGCCAAAGCAATAAACAGCAATGGAGAACATGCAAGAATTACTTAGGAACAAAAATATAAGAGATAAAAACCAAATATATTACTCTATCACAATCTGAACATAATCTCATAATCCATCAGATCCCATCAAACTCAGCATAGCAACAGCAGAAATATTACAAAGGTGCCTCGATCATGTAGGGCAGCTCACGAGGTCTAAACAATGAAGATCAAAGAGGGGAGGAGAACATCACATAACTACTGATCACGGACCCATGGTCCAAGGAAAACTACTCACGAGACATCCGGGGAGCATCCATGGTGGAGAGGAGACTCCCAGAGGTCAATCCTCCCTCCGGCAGGGTGCCGGGAAGAGGACTTCTGGTGCTCCCGATCTCGAAAGCGCTGCGGCGGCGGAACAGAGGCGAGTTTGCGAAATAGGGTTCTGTCGTAGGAGTTTCCCCGTGACGGAGAATAAATAGGCGAAGGGGGGCAGCCATAGGTGGACCAGGGGCCCCAGGCGCCCCCTGGCTCCCCTCTGGCCCCTGCAGGGCTCTTCATGAAGCTTCCTTCACGCTGATTTTTTATCTGAATTTTCCCGAATTTTTCTGGCACTTTTTATATGGGGGAAAACTGAAATAGAAAAACAGCAGAAAACAGGAAGTGGCACTGGGGTGCACTGAGTTAATAGGTTAGTCCAAATATGATCAAAAGTATATGAAAGTGTATCTAGATCATAGCAATATCACACAAAACATGCATGGACTAAGCATAAATTATAGATACGTTTTGGACGTATCAACCTCCCCAAGCTTAATTCCTGCTCGTCCTCGAGTAGGTAAATGATAACAGCATAATTTCTGTGGTGACATGCTAGCAACCATAAAAGAACTTTGAAAAGTAAAGCAATCAAGTTTAGAGATTCAATTCAAGTCATAACATGCAAGAGTCTATATTAGCATTGAAACAAGTAACAAAAGAACATTAGGTGAAAGAGCTCTCGCTGTCCGTGACTCGAATGTCTCCAAATGGTGTTTGCGTGCAAGAAGGGGGATAGGGAATACGAGAAAAAAGGTATTTTGTGTTGAGAACTCAATCTACTAAAGTTTCACACTTGGTCCTCTTTGGAATCTTATCTTGACTCGTCCCCAGACCACTATCCAGGTACAAGTGAATTTGATCCACTCCTTTTTCAATATTTTGAGCACTCATGCAATGGATGAGCGTAAGCACGAGAGTTGACACTTAGGATGGCAAAGAGAGAAATAAGGTGGAGGAGGAAGACAAAAAGGATGAGAAAGGCTCACATCAATGAGGACAATCATAGGCAAGAGATGCCAAATGATAGATATGATGTGAGGAGTAGGGATTGCCACGCAACGGATGCACATATGAGCTAAGAAGCTCTCCAAAGGAACTAGTGGGGGTGCATCTAACTTGCTCGCTCATGAAGACCTAGAGCTCGTTTGAGGAGGCTCATCCTTGGAATATGCAAGAAAAGTTCTATAGTGTGAAGGTCCCCACATAGCTATATGCATGAAGATCATCTCTATGGAGTACAAGGATATAAAGGGAGTACTAGTGTGGATCTCTCAAAAGGATAGTAGTGTTTCCCCTTTCTCTCTTTTTATTTCTTTTTCTCTTTTTTCTATTTTTTTCTATTTTTTGGTGGCCTCAATGGCTCTTTCTATGTAACTCTCATTTGTCCTCTTTGGGATCTTTTAATGTGTGCACTTTGGGATCTTTTCCTCACTTAAGGGCAACACTCTAATTTACAAGAAAGTAAAGGACATCTTTCACACTTTACAAGGTACTCAAAATCATAAAGAAGGTGTAACTAACATGATGTATGCAAGGTATGTCGCTGCCAGTGTAGCAGGAACATGTATGACATGAAGATCAAGTCATGAAGAGGTGGATGTTGCATGGCAATATATCTCGGAAAGGCTATGGAAATGCCTTGATAGGTAGGTATGGTGGCTGTTTTGAGGAAAGATATAAGGAGGTTTATGATGACAGAGCGTATCATGCCATGGGTTTGGAAGTACCGGCGAAGGTGGACACCAACTCTCGGAGTGAGAAGAAGGCAATACACGGCACGGAAGAGGCTAGCAAAATATGGGAATGTGGAAGTGTCAACTTTCAATACTTACATTAGTCTGAAGAACTCATGCACTTATTATCGGTAACTCTCAATCTAATAAGGAGGTTCACAAAGAGACAAGTACCCCAAGGAGGAGTGTATGGGGGTTTGGTTATCCTTGCGCATCCTCGACTCATGGTACGTGAGTGTACTCTAATATTCGACTCCTCAGAAGAGTAGTGATCCATCTAGTAGCTAGAGTTCTCAACTAGTTTTGTAGGTTTTGAAAAAAAACATGGATTGCCCAAAATACGACACCTATCACTAATAGGCAAGAGCTCTTGACACCAAAAGTTCAAACATTACTCACAACAATACCTCAAAACTATTGCAAGTTACTACTAAAATTAAATAGCAACCTCAATTACCTACTTCTCAAAACAAGACAGAACTCAGTGCAACAACCAACTCTCTTTAACAAGATAAACATGAAAACTAAAAAGAGTTCCAGCAAAAAACTAAACAAAAGCCAAGGCTCTTGCTAAAGACAAATTAAAACTAAGACTAAACATGGCAGTAGCTATGAAAAGATAAAGAACACACAACAGCAGAAAGATAGGCATGAAGAATCCTATGATGTGTTCTAAATTTTGAAAGTGGAGCGTGTTTCTCTCCCACACAAAGTAAGAAGGGATCTAACTTGTTATGAACAGCAAGCAAATCTAAAGAAAACTAAAAACACAACCTAGGAGCGAGACGCTCCAAGCATAGCACATAATGCATGAAGTGATAAAAATATAGTGAGACGAAGGACGAACTGACGATTGTTGATGGAGAAGGGGATGCACGGAGGCATCCCCAAGCTTAGACGCTTGAGTCTCCTTGAATATTTGTTGTGGATGCATGGGGGCATCCCCAAGCTTGAGCGCTTGACACTCCTGGATCTTCTTTCATCATCTTCCATCGCACACTTGAAAACTCCCTTCATACATAACTCATCATAAGCTGATTAGAGAAGTTAGTACCCTCAATAAAATAATTTTTCCCCACTGGATATAAAGATGTTCTTGAATAGCTACTGTTTCTCAAGAGTGCCAAAAAGTTTTTGCAAAGAAAAAGCAAGCTTAAGGTTTGCAAAAGTTAGGAGAGACAAAACGTGGCAGAATCTGTGAAAAACAGAACAACAGGTAATAAATAATTTTTTAGGAGCACTTCTGCAACTCAACTCAAAAAACTCAGAACATACGGAATTTTCGTAATTGTATGGATTTTTTCTGGTCACGAGGACCGAATCTGTTTTCTGGACAACATGTCACAACTTTTACTGCCCTTGCCGTAAGAGGCAATAACTTGGCACAAAGCTGAAAAATAAAGATACAATGATGCTGCTACAGTAGTAACAATCATCAAGACACAACAAAAGCAAAAAGAAAAACCTAAATTCGTTTCGGGCTGCCTCCCGAAAGCGCTTTCTTTTATGCCTTTAAGCTAGGCATAAGGATTATAAAAGGTGCTCTCATAAGAATAAGAATTTGAAGCAAAAGAGAGCATCAAGAAGCAAATATGAAACAAATTTAAGCCTAACCCACTTCCTATGCATAGGCATCTTGTAAGGAATTAAATCAAAGAAGCAAAAAGTGACATGCATAGGAAGGTAGAACAAGAACAACTTCAAAACTTTCAACATGAAGAGAGGTGTTTTTGTAACATGGAAGTTTCCACAACCAAACTTTCCTCTCTCAAAGTAATTTTCAGTAGCATCATGAACAACATCAAGAATATAACTATCACATAAATCATGTTTTTCATGACCTACAAGCACACGTGTATTGTTTTCAACACGGTTTTTAGGATGATAAGATAGATGCAACCCATCACATTGAGCCTTGATAAGAGCAAAATTCTCCGGAATAGTTGGAGACTTCAAAAGGATAATAGGGCAATCAAGTGTGGGTGCAACAACAATAATTTCATGCTTAACATAAGGAACTATAGCAAGTTCATCTTCGTAGGCATCATCCATAGTGGCATCATGGCCATCAACAAAGCAAGTATCAAAATCATTAGAAAGGGAAATATCAAGTGAGTCCTCGGAATCATAAGATTCCTCTTCATAGCAATCATTAGCCTCTTCTTGGGAAGCAAACATTTTATTTTTAAAATCCTCAATATAAGAATTGGAAGTATAATTCTCGAAGCAATAAGCAAGAACTGCAAAGTTTTCAGACTCGAAAATAGTATCGTGATACTTTTCAATCAAAGAAGCAATCTCATAGGCACCTTTAAAAGCAACAAACTCTTCAATCTTTTCAACATCAAAGTAATCATAAACACCTTTAGCATAAGAAGATAAGATCTCATTTTCATTAAACTCACATTGTAAAGGGAGGTGTTTATGATCTATATTAGAACAACAAGTGAAATCATAAATGTGGCACAAAAGTTTAGCATGGCAATAAGAAACATGTATTTGATCCCATAAGTGTTTCCCTTTCTGAGATAGGCGGTGCCGCGTATAATGAGCATGCTCATCCAATGATTTTCCCTCAACCAAGCCGGTCGGGTTTTTAGCGCGAGCACAAATTGATCGAAGACGATCCAAGTGAAACATGTCCATACTACCATATTTGGGTGGTTCATCACCCATGGTGAGGATAGCAAAAGGTAGCAACTATTTTTGTGGTTTTTCATAAAGGACACTGAGATAAAAACTGAAATTTAAACTAACAAGACTAAAAAAAAAGGTAAAGGGTAGTGTGCAACTCCCCTATCTTATCACTCGGAGTCCCCGGCAACGGCGCCAAAATTCGCTTGATGGCTTCTCGCCCTTCGTTGGTTACCCCAAGTGGAAGGTGGAGATGTAGCGCAGCAGCAAGTTTCCCTCGGTGAAGATACCAAGGTTTGTCTCCAGTAGGACTCCAGAGATGATAAGTAGGTGTCAGCGGCGCGACTGACGTGGACATGCACACAGACACAGATAACTTTGTTCCCAACGAAGTTCAGAGAAGTTGTCAATCTCTCCGGTCTTGTTGTTTACAAAGGGTAAAATACAAGGGATAATGATAGCAAGTAAAAGCAATAAAGTAAAGATAGCGTGGAAACAGTAATAAGGATATGGACCGGGATACGTGATGTTCACTAGTGATGTCTCTCTCCCAAAAGACGATAAAACTGCTATGCGAGGTAAACAAATTACAGAAGGGCAATTGACAAGATTATGAACGCACCGCAATGCTAACTATGCTACAAAAGAAATGAAGAGGTTTAAAAGCACAGGCAGTACGCCAAAATAAGTAGACCGAAATCCAACTGCATCGACTACTAATCATCCACCTTGAGATATCTATCCAGCACATCTCGCTGGTATTAAGTTGCGAGCCCCAACCAAAGTGTAAACCCAAAGCAACAGAAAACTGCATTAAAAAGCACTTTGCATAAAGTAAACAATCCTTGTAACCGCGGTTACAAGCACCGTTGTTTTCCCCCTTGTGGCAACAGCACATCCCCTAGACTCATGTTTCTGTCACTCAAGCGTGTCATCGGGGGGTCATGAACCCACAATCGAGCACAACGTTCCCTCTTGGAGTCACTACCTACTACTTGGCCAAAGCAATAAACAGCAACGGAGAACATGCAATAATTACTTAGGAACAAAAATATAAGAGATAAAAACCAAATATATTACTCTATCACAATCTGAACATAATCTCATAATCCATCAGATCCCATCAAACTCAGCATAGCAACAGCAGAAATATTACAAAGGTGCCTCGATCATGTAGGGCAGCTCACGAGGTCTAAACAATGAAGATCAAAGAGGGGAGGAGAACATCACATAGCTACTGATCACGGAGACATGGTCCAAGGAAAACTACGCACGAGACATTCGGGGATCATCAATGGTGGAGAGGAGACTCCCAAAAGTCAATCCTCCCTCCGGCAGGGTGCCGGGAAGAGGTCTTCTGGTGGTCCCGATCTCGGAAGCGCGGCGGCGGCGGAACAGAGGCGAGTTTGCGAAATAGGGTTCTGTCCTCGGAGTTTCCCCGTGACGAAGAATAAATAGGCGAAGGGGGGCAACCAGAGGTGGACTAGGGGCCCCAGGCGCCCCCCTGGCGCGGCCAGGGGTGGGGCCGCGCCGGGTGGACGCCTGGGCCCCCCTGGCTCCCCTCTGGCCCCTCCAGGGCTCTTCACGAAGCTTCCTTCATGCTGATTTTTTATCTGAATTTTCCCGAATTTTTCTGGCTCTTTTTATATGGGGGAAAACTGAAATAGAAAAACAGCAGAAAACAGGAACTGGCACTGGGGTGCACTGAGTTAATAGGTTAGTCCAAATATGATCAAAAGTATATGAAAGTGTATCTAGATCATAGCAATATCACACAAAACATGCATGGAGCAAGCAGAAATTATAGATACGTTTGGACGTATCAGCGCCTTCCGAGCCTTCTAGTCGCGCCTGGAGACGCCCTGGAACCCGCCACGTCCATTCCCCCTCCTCCCATCGCCTCTCCGCCTCTCCACAGCTCGCCCGCGAGGAACGCTGAGAGCACCGTAGGCCATGGCCATGGCGACTCGCATCCCGAGCCCGAGCCCGAGCTAGGTCCCCGGAGCTTGTCCATCCTCCTCGCCGTCTTCGTCTTCGTCAGCCTGCAAGAAGTCAGGAGCGCGGAGCCCCTGGAGCCAAGGAATCGAGTCGTCTTCTTCAACTACGGTCGCCGCGCGCCATCGTCGGATTCTCCACCACCAGGACCTCCCCGAGCAAGCCTTCACCGTCGTTGCACTCAGAGTGAGCTTCTGAGCAAAACCCCTCTTGTCCCGCGCCTTCCCCGCAGTTGTAGCCGGATCCACCATGAGAGCCGAAGCACTTGGCCGCCGTGGTCATTGCCGGCGAGCTCCCACTAAGAAATCGAGCTCTAGACCTTGTCCATCACCTTCTCTTTGGTGTGCTGCTTCGAACGCGTCCAACCGTGGCTCAAATGGTGCACCAAAGCAAGATCTGCACCACGGCCGTTGTGCTGCCGCCGCCTTTGCTCGTCGTCGACGTCCTTCCGGTGAGCCCCCGTGCTGCTCGTCTGTCTCAGATGAAGCCCGCGTGCCTGGGCTCCCGTTTGGTGGTCGTGGCTTGCCAAATGGTGGCCGGAGCCGCCGTCCCGTGCGTCGCCGCCGCGTCGGGTTGCCTCCGGCGAGATGACGTGGACGTCATTAGCTTAGTACTAACCCCCCCCCAAAGACACTTACATGTGGGCCCTGCCCCCTGGTAATCACCCAGATTAGTTTAAAACAAAACAAAACGTTTTAATTAACCACAGTGACACATACAGGTGGGACCCCCTGGTCAGAGCCCCCCCTGACACCAGCATGACCTCACAGTGACGCAGTAATGCATTTTCTATTTAAAAATATTCCCGAAATTCCAGAAAATGAATTAAACTTTTGAAATTCATAACTAATTCATTTTAACTCGAAATTAAACATATAATATATGTAAAATTATAAAAAAAATGCAAGGATTCTGAATATGCACTTTTTTTCATGTTAGACCATTTTAAAATGGGGGAACAGATGGAACAATGCATATGAATTCCTTTTAAATTCAAATTGGAGTTTGAATTTGAAATCCATTTGCAATATACTTCATTTAAATGGAATTTCCTCACACATCAGAAGCATGTACACCAAGTTCCAACCTTCAACCATGTGTTTGTGCATTGTACTTATGTTTCCCCCCCTTGATTGTTGTTTGTCGATAGAAGTGGAGCCGGAACCGGAGGCTGGCCCCTTCGTTGAAGACCCCGATACTGAACCTCGTCAGCAAGGCAAGCAAAACCCATTGATCATGTCGATAAAATCCCACTTCCCTCTCAATCTCAGGCGAGCGAACTCCTGCAGAGTGATTGGGGCATTCTAGTTTGGAAGCTAGGCCATTACTCCAGCCATGAATTGACGGTTAAGATCAAACTGCTGTAGTATTGCGACCATATAAGGTGGTGGTGGGGGATCGTCTGCCATCCTTCCTGAACAGCAGGGGTTAGCTCAGAAAAAGCATTTGCAAGGATAAGAAGTCATACTTGTTGCAGTACGAGCAATGAACGAGAAGTGTGGTAGATACACAATAGTAGTCATAAAGACATACAGATCATTGCACACAGTCGGTTACTCGCGCACACCATAACGTCGTAGAAATTAAGGAAAAAGGACACACTAGGCAGCGCGCGGACCGCGGTAAGGAATACACCACGTGACATAGCTTCCGCTGTGTCAATCACACCGCAAGAAAAATGTTGGCCACAGGAATTTGTGCCAGAGAACGCGCGGTCTTCCCTGAATGAGAAAGGGGATCCGAGGTCCGGGACCTGGGTCAGAACTCCTGCGACACGACTCAATAGAAGGGCAAGCATCAGAAACGCCGGGTGGAATCAAGAGAACGTGATCCTAATGTCAGAGTTAGTAAACCTTACTAGCAAGGATAAGAGAGCAGAGTCCCAGAGCATAGGTACGGAGAAAAAGGATCCTAATACCATAGATATCACACGGGGTGATAACAATGTGGGCCCGTAAGCCAAATATTAAGTTAGAAAAATAGTTTTTGCAAAGACTAGACTCAACTGCGGCCAAGGAGTGGGTGGGTGGGTGGCTTCCTACAAGCAGTCGGCTCTGATACCAACTTGTGACACCCCAAAATCAAGTCATGTACAATAATCATACACGCAGGGTACATGACCTAAATCAGGGTGCCACGATGAGAATATCACAGCAAAACACTAGACACAAATAAAATAAAACTGATATTACAACCCAGGGATCATGAGGGTCCTAATACATAAGTTAAACAATCAAAATATCTGAATACAGACATAGTCAGTCAAGTCTTGCCTTAAGAAGGCTAGCACAAATAACATTAGAGATACAGATCGAAAAGGTGAGGCCTCCTTCCTGGGAACCAACGAACTACTCATGGTCAAAGGGGGAACTCGACGTCGTAGCGAGCATTGGAGATCTTCTGCTCCTGGACTCCAACGTCGACTGCAGGGGCCGATCAGGAAAAACATAAAGGGGGAAATAAATCAAGGGTGAGTATCTAGCATACTCAGCGAGACTTAAACCCATGCATGTGATACGTCACAAACATATCTATAACTTCTGCTTGCTCCATGCATGTTTTGTGTGACTTTTCCATGTTTTACATGCACTTTCATACACTTTGATCATATTTGGACTAACCTATTAACTCAGTGCACCCAGTTGTCAGTTCCTGCTTTCTGCTATTTTTGTATTTCAGGTTTTCCGCAGATTAAAAGTGCCAGAAAAATTCCGGAAAAATTATATAAAAAAGCAACGTTCCCGAAGCTTCGCGAAAAGCCAAAGTGGGGTCAGAGGGCCACCACCAGGGGCCCAGGCGCCCCTGTGGCGCGGCCAGGAGGGGAGGCACGCCAGGGAGGCACCTCACCCCCTGGTGCCCTACTTTAGCCTATATAAATCCCCCGCGACGGAAACCACAAAATCGATCTATTCCTCATGTTCTCCTCTCTGTTCCGCCCCCGCCACCGTTTTGAGATCCGGGCTGCCTGGAGACGCTGCCCCGGCACCCTGTCGGAGGGAGGGATCACCTCCGGAAGTCCATCCTCCTCCATGGACGCCTGCCGGATGTGCCGTGAATAGTCTACCTTGGACCATGGGTCCATGACCAGTAGCTACGGGATGTTCTCCTCCCCCTCTTTGTGCTTCCACTTTCGAGACCTCGTGAGTTTCCCTACATGATCGAGGCATCTATGTAGTTTTCTGCTGTTGCTATGCTGAGTTTGCTGGGATCTGATGGATTATAAGGCTATTTCATATTGTGATGAGTAATATATTTGGTTCTTCTCTTTTATATTTGTGTTCTTGAGTAAATTATTGCATGTTCTCCGTTGGCGTATTTTACTTTGGCCAAGTGATTTGTTGCAACTCCAAGTGAGTATATTATTGCATGCTTGATTGTGGGTTCAGCCCCTTGTTGTCTAGCTTGAGTGACATAAACATGAGACTAGGGGATGTGCTGTTGCCACCAGGGATAAAACAACGGTTCTTGTACTCACAGGTTCAAGGATTGTTTACTTTACGCATAGTTCGTTTAATGCATTTGTTTGTTGCTTTGAGTTTACAGTTTGGGTGGGATGCGCAACTTAATACCAGCGAGATGTTCTGGATAGATATCTCAAGGTGGATGGTTCGTAGTAGATGCAGATGGATTTCAGACTACTTACCTTGGCGTAGTGCCCATTGCTTTTGAGCCTCTTCCTTTCTTTTGTAGCATAGTTAGCATTGCGGTGCATTTATAATCCTGTCAATTGCCCAGCTGTGATTTGTTTACCTCAGTTAGCTCTTTTATCGTCTTTTGGGAGAGAGATATCACTAGTGAACGTCATGGGACCCCGGTCCATATTTCCACCATTGTTTACACCTTCAATTCATTTCCTGCTTTTACTTTAAGTTGCAATCACTACTATTATTATCTCTTGCGTTTGATCCTTTGTAAACAGCAAGGCCAGAGGGATTGACAACCCCTTTGTGCTCGCTGGGAGCAAAGTTACTTGTTGTGTGTGCAGGTCCACGTCAACCTCGTCTCCGTCCGGCAACACTAGCGCCGTTGGCACCTACTTGTATTTCTGCGAGTCCTGCTGGAGACAAACCTTGGTATCTTCACCGAGGGAAATTGCTGCTATCCTACATCTCAACCTTCCACTTGGGGTAACCAACGAGGGGCGAGAAGCTAATCATTCTCCTTCCATCAAAGCAATTTCTGGCGCCGTTGCCGGGGATTCCAAAGAGCGACTGGAGCCTAGACCCGTCAACTCCACGCCAAAGCAAATTCTGGCGCCGTTGCCGGGGACTCCAGTCTACAAGATAGGGGAGTTGCACACTATCTTTTATCTTTGATTTTTAGTCTTGCTAGTTTACCTTTCAGTCTTTACTTTTGTGTCCTTTATCAAAAATACCAAAAATACCTGTTACCTTGCCTGCTGCTACTATGGGTTCTACTGAGAACACCAAGTTGTGTGACTTCACTAGTCACAACAACAGTGACTTCATCTGCACTCCTATTTCCCCGCCTGCCACTTCAGCACCTTCTTATGAAATTAAACCTGCTTTATTGAATCTTGTTATGAAAGAACAATTCTCCGATGCTGGAGAGGATGCTGCCTTGCACTTAAATAATTTTATTGAGCTTTGTGATATGCAAAAGTACAAGGAAGTAGATGGTGAAATTGTTAAGCTTAAGCTTTTTCCTTTCTCCTTGAGAGGAAGAGCTAAAGAGTGGCTGCAATCCTTACCTAAATAAAGCATTGGTTCTTGGAATAAATGTAAGGATGCTTTTATCGGGAAGTACTATCCCCCTGCTAAAATTATTCAATTGAGGAGTAACATTATGAATTTCAGGCAATTGGATAATGAGCACGTTGCCCAAGCTTGGGAACATATGAAGACTCTTGTCAAGAACTTATCTACACATGGTTTAACTACCTGGATGGTTATCCTGATTTTTTATGCAAGCCTAAACTTTACCTCGCGGAATCTGTTAGACTCGGTCGCGGGAGGAACCTTTATGTCAACCACACTTGGTGCTGCCATAAAGATACTTGACGAGATGATGTTGAACTACTCTCAGTGGCACACCAAACGATCTCCAACTAGTAAGAAGGTAAATTATGTCGAGGAGATCTCCTCTCTCAATGAAAAGGTTGACCTTATCATGTCTCTACTTACGAAGCAAGCTCCTATTGATCCTCATGATATTCCTTTAAATTCCTCGGTTGCTCAGGAACAAGTAGATGTGAACTTTATCTCTAGAAACAACTTCAACAACAATGCCTATAGGAGTAATTTTGGTAGCAATCCTAGACCTTTCCCATCCAGCACCTATGGGAACAATAGCAACTCCTATAGCCTGACTTATCGAGAGAGAGACTTACCCAGTTATGAGAAACTTGTAGAGATAGACAAATCCACCAAAGATTATATGCACACATAGTTTGAACAAAACAAGGCTTTTCCCAGACAATTAGATGAGCACTCTTCCATTTTACAAAACATTAGCAGACAACTTGAGAGCCTGAACAGCAATATTTCCAGTCTCCAAACTAGAATCACTGCCACTGAGACTTATGTTTCAAACATGTCTCATACCCAAGCTACTTTGATAAACCAGATGGTAGCCAAACCAGAATTTATCTCCAAGGAAGAGGAGAGAATTAAGAGCCTTCCTAGACACCACACTGTTGCTACTATCCAAGTAGTTGAGGATATCAACACTGTTAGCACCCATCACACCCCTGGTCCCTAAGGACTTATCAGTGGTGATTCTAACACCTCAACCGTAGAAGAAGAAGTACCTATGAGCATGGAAACTACCAAACAAGCTAACTTAGAAGCCTTTCAGCACGTGAGCCTAGATGATATCACTACCACCTTACTAGATTCTACTGACCTTGATTTTGATAGTTGCACCTTATCTGAAGTTATTAGATTCCTGCACAAGATGGCTAGGGACCCCCTCACTAGCACACTTAATCTTGCCTTCAAAGAGCATATCACTAATGCTCTTATCAAAGCTAGGGAGGAGAAGCTTAGAGTAGAGGCCTCCATACCTAGGAAGCTAGAGGGTGGTTGGGATCCCATGATTAAGATTAAATTGAATGACTTCTCTTGTTATGTTCTTTGTGATGTTGGAGCTGTTGGAATTATGCCCTAGAGGCAATAATAAATTGTATTATTATAATTCCAGGTTCATTATTAATGTTTATATGTCTATGCTATAACTGCAATGGCCTATGCGGAGGTTTGCCAAGTAGCATGTTAACTGCCTTCGGAGGAAAACCCATATGCAGGTGTGGAGTATAAACACAAAGTGTTCTTAGTCTGTCTCTAGGACTAACTCGTGTGTTATGGATGACATGTTTTCCTGTTCATAGGGCATTGGAAATACCGGTAACACATGGGAGCACATTGTTGCGAGAACAAGGGTGCTGAACCGACCCAATTGGATGATTTACTTTGAGATCACATTGTTTCCATGTTATAAGTAAAATCATCTAATGTTAATATGCATGTGTCCTTCATGACCATAGGAATGTTTCGTAACTTCATACCGAAGGGTGGGTTTTGACACTGTCCCAACACCACCCGTAACAGGCATGGCCATAACGGATTTGATCACTCACACCTAAAAGTGTGTCAAGGGACTTAACGATTCGAGTTGGGAATTTTCTCCTCTAACGATGGAGAAATACTTCTTTGGGCCCTCTCGGTATTACGGTATCCAACATCGTCTGGCCAGACACTGTGAATTGATCACAAGGGATACCGGAATACTAAACGAGAAAAATAGAACAAAACAAGAAGGAGGATGACTTGGTATAATGGTTAATGGTTAATCATGCGGATACCTAAAAGATCTCACCTCAGGTTTTGTATAGTATCGTGAAGCAAATAGGACTGGAATGTTAAGCTTATGGTTCACTCGAATTCATATTCATGTAGGTGCGGGAACCATTATGGGTGTCCATGGCTCCGCCATTGGTTATTGATCCGAAGAAAGTCATTTTCCGGTTCATGTCCGTATTCTGCCGAACCTATGGGGTCACACACTTAAGGGTGGAAGATTTTTTGAGTAGTAGAGTGATAGGAGCACGAGTATAACACACTGGGAAAGTTTTGGAGTGATTGAGATTTAATCGGAGAGAAAACTGGAATTGTTTCGGGGCACCGGTAAAGTACCGGGAAGAGTTTTGAGAAAACCGGGTAAAACCGGAGGGCCGGAAAAGTTCCGGGATGGTCTAAATATGTTTAATATTTATTTCTTGTGAATTCTAGAAAAAAAGTTACAATTAATAAAAGGGATTGAATATCAATGGGCTCCCTCTCACTTGGAAGGCCCAAGTGGGGAGGGAGAACATGGGCCAAAGTGGCCCAAGAGGGGAGGGTGCCTTGGGGGGAGCTTCCAGGAAGCTTTCCCCCCCACCTTGGCGCAGCCCTAAGGAAGGGGAATCCCTAGGTCGCCACCCCTAGGGCTGCCCCCTCCTCCAAGGTGGCTCCCCTCCCCCTTCCCCTATAAATAGAGGAGATGGGGGCACCCCTTCAACACACAATTGGAATTGTTCTTTGCCGAAGGGCTGCCCCCTCTGTCTCTCTCTCTCTCTCTCGTTAGATCCAATCTCCACCATAGCCCCGAAGGGCTGCTGCTCCCTCCTCTCTACTCCGGAGGCACCGAGCTCTGGACGGTGGAGCCCTGCCGGATCTTCCACACCGTACGTGTGGATCAATCGTAGAGAGACCGTACGTTCGATCTTTGTTCGACGGACTTCTGCACCTTCTTCTGAGGAGTATATCTGTTCATGGGTTGTCGCACGGATCAGATCTGTACGAGGGATTGCACCGCGTCAATCTTCTCCAACTCTCCATCAACTTCTTCCGCTGCAAGAGAACTACCGTTTCAACGGTTGTTAAGGTAACAAGATCGCTAACTGTGTTTGCATCTATCTAGATCCGATCTTAGGACCCTGTTTTGTAGTGCCGAATTTTTTTGTTTTCTACTCCGAATCCCAACAGCGGTATCATGAGCTAGTTCTAGTAATAGATGCAGGTTCGATCTATAGTTCATAGTGATGAACGGGCATTGCACAAAATTCTCATTGTGCGCGGTTTTTGATAATAGATCTAAACTGAATCTTCTAGTTGCTTCCCCTCTAATTTCACAAGTTGATCCCTCCTGTATTGCTTGATTTTGTTACAAGCGTCTTTCCCCTCGGGGTCCTTCTATGCTGCTCCTGAGTATGCTGGTCGCGCGAAGATGATTTGGGTCTTGCTTTTGGTGTGGAGAAATTGTGTAACAAAAGGGGTGTGTTAGATTGTTGATCTAGCACGGGGATCACACGTATTGATGATTGTTTAGTATTGGTCATGAGATTAAATTGTATTCTCATGGTTGATACGCCCCGAGTGTTAATCTAGCTACTTGAAGATTGTTCTTTATGTGGTTACGTAGCTAGCAAAACGTTTTGCCTTGCAAACCCTAGTAGCCACGTAAAAGCAAAGAACGAGTAGAAGAACGTCTAACTTGTTTTTGCAGGAACATGTGATGTGGTATAGTCTTCGTCATGATAAAAGTTGTATGAGATGATTATACTTTGTACATGTTAAATTTGCATGACTTGCATGTCATGGTACGGCATGATGGCTGGAGCCATATGATTGTCATTTATTCGGCCTGCGTGCCAAACTTCATGTAATTTTCTTTTAGTAGAATAGATGCTAGTAATAGTGGTAGTATCTACATGAAGATGACGATCATACGTCATGGTTCTTCGCGACATGTCGTGCGTGGAGGTGATGCTCTCTGCCAAAAGAAGATGAAGAAAGAAAACCATGGTGCTGGAGCTTCTTGAAGAAAAGGGCTATACCATATCACATAGATTAAATTTCTTGTGATGTTAATCCTTTTCATTCCCTGTTTGAATGCGCAAGTAGTCGTGTTTTAATAGGAAGATCTCTCTTAAAATATCAAGAAGTTCGTGCTCTCCCAGCCGTGCAACCGTCTGTAATAAACGCCACCCGCGGTGCGTCGTGTCACACGAGTACCAACGGAAAGGTAACAAAGAGGCAGGTGGATTGAGTTGTCTCCAAAGCAATAGCGCTTGGTTGTCTTGACGTTCTAGCTTATCCGATCTGAGCTCGGAGCGCAAGTGTCGAAAGACTAATACAAGAGTCACAAACTGGTTGTGATTGGTTTTGTTAGACCTACCGAGTTGATCTCCTTCATGGCTGAGTGTTACACCGGTGGCAGGTGTATTGATCCGGATCTTGATTACCCTAAGATCAATTTTGAGAGATATTGGTTTTAGTGGGAGCATTAGATTAAATTTTTTAAAATTAATGCAATTAATTTTGAACCATGTCTAAATCAATCTACTTATATCGTTGTGGAGAGATGGCCCGGAACAACAATGCTTTTAGCTTAGGACCGATGCTTGAAAAAGAAATGCTTGCTGCAATTAGAGGCAACTATGCAGACTGGTTCCGCAATTTGGGTTTGTCCTCAAAGTTGCTTAAAAAGGACTATGTTCTCATAACAGCTCTTCCAGCAACTCCCATAGAGGATGCGTAGTAGGACGATAAGAACGTCTATGTCACTAAAGTGGAAGACAACACCGTAGTACAATGCTTGATGCTGACATGCATGGATAATGAGCTTCAGAAACATTTTGAGAAACTTCACCATTTTTTGACATGGTGACACAACTGAACTCTCTGTATCTAAAGCAATCTAGGAATGAACATTACGAGATAATGTAGCAGTCGTGGGAATGCAAGATGGCAGAAGGTGGCTCAATAAGTGAGCGCGTGATCAAACTTGTTGGTTACACACAGAGGCTAAGTGCTCTTGGATTTGTGATCCCTATGATACTCGGCACTGACATTCTCTTTGCGGCACGCCACCCGTCTAACAACGGCTTTATCATGAATTACAACATGAATGGGCTTGATAAAACCACAGACGAATTGTTCTCTATGCTTAAGACTGCGCAAGCATCTATGCAAAAGGATCCAGACCATATGATGGTGGTAACCAGGGACACTGGAAGAGGAACTATAAGAAGTATCTGGGAGATATGAAGAATGGTCTAATCACCGTATGTATACATAAGTTATACGAAGTTAATAGACAATTTCATTATTTCACCTTCATAGGTATATTTGATACCATATCGATTGCACTTGTTTTGCAACTCGATACAGTGAATTATCAGAATTCGAAGGAGAAGAGTGAATGAAGTGCAAGTCCGCGTCGAAAGTGGTGCCCAAGTCACCCAAGGCCGTTGATGGCTTCTCGCCCCTCATTGGTTACCCCAAGTGGAAGGTTTAAGATGCAGTGCAGCAGCAAGTTTCCCTCGGTGAAGATACCAAGGTTATCGAACCAGTAGGACTCAGGCGATACAAGTAGGTGGCAACGTCGCCAGAAATTGCTTCCTGACTAGGGTGTTGTCGTGGACCTACACACAGCAACAAATAACTTTGCTCCCAACGAGTACAGAGGAGTTTTAAATTCCTCCGGCCTTGTCGTTTACAAAGGATCAACGGAAGAGATAAAAGGTGCAAAGGAAAGTAAAAGCTGAAAGTAAATTGAGGGTGTGAACAATAATGTGAAGATGGACCGGGGTCCCATGATTTTCACTAGTGATGTCTCTCTCCCAAAAGACGATAAAAGTGCTAGAAAGGTAAACAAATCACAGTTGGGCAATTGACAGGATTATGAAGGCACCGCAATGCTAACTATGCTGCAAAGAAAGGAAGGGCTCAAAAGCAATGGGCAGTACGCCAAGGTAAGTAGACCGAAATCCATCTGCATCTACTACGAATCATCCACCTTGAGAAATCTATCCAGAACATCTTGCTGGTATTAAGTTGTGAATCCCACCCAAAGTGTAAACTCAAAGCAACAGACAACTGCATTAAAAGAACTTTGCGTAAAGTAAACAATCCTTGCACCCGCAGGTACAAGCACCGTTGTTTTATCCCTCGTGGCAACAACACATCCTCTAGTCTCATGTTTCTGTCAATCAAGCTAGACATCAGGGGGATGAACCCACAATCGAGCATAACGCTCTCTCTTGGAGTTGCAAATAAAATACTTGGCCAAAGCAAATACCGCAACGGGGAACATGCAAGAATTTACTCAAGAACAAAATATAAAAGAGAAGAACCAAATATATTACTCATCACAATCTGAACATAGTCTCATAATCCATCATATCCCAACAAACTCAGCATAGAAACAACAGAAATTACATAGATGCCTCGATCATGTGAGGCAGCTCACGAGTACTCGAAATTGGAAGCACAAAGGGGGGAGAGATTTATCACATAGCTACTGGTCACGGACCCATGGTCCAAGGGGGACTACTCACGGCACATCCGGGAGGCGTCCATGGCTATGGATGGTCTCCCGGAGGGGGTTCCTCCTTCCGGCAGGGTGCCGAGGCAACTTCTCCAGGAAGCCCCGATCTTGAAACGGCGGTGGCGGCGGTACAGAGGGGAGTTCGCGAGAAAGAGATCGATATTAGGGGTTTCCACCCCGAGGGGTAAATATAGGCGAAGGTGGCCATCAAGGGGACCCACGAGGCAATCAGGAGGGTCCCTGGCACGGCCCAGGGTGGGGCCGCGCCACCTGCCCTCCTGGCTGCCTTGTGGTGGCCCCCCTTCCCTCTCTTGGTGATTCCGGAAGCTTCTGTTGCGCTGTTTTTTTATATATTTTTCCCGGAATTTTTGGAGCACTTTTAATGGCCGGAAAACCTGAAATACAAAAGCGGCAGAAAACAGAAACTGGCAACTGGGTACACTGAGTTAATAGGTTAGTACAAATAGGTTCAAAAGTGTATGAAAGTTCAAACAAAACATGGCAAAGTCACACAAAACATGCATGGAGCAAGAAGAAATTATAAATACGTTTGGGACGTATCAACATCCCCAAGCCTAATTCCTGCTCGTCCTCAAGTAGGTAAATGATAACAAGCATAATTTCTGTGGTGACATGCCACACAACCAAATAAGGACTTTAAGTAAAGCAATCAAAGCATGCAATTCAATTCAAGTCTTAACAAGCAAGAGTCTATATTAGCATTGACACAAGCAACAAAAGAATAAAAGGTGCAAGAGCTCTCGCTGTCCGTTACTCGAATGTCTCCATATGGTGTTTGCGTGCAAGCAAGGGACTGGGAAGAAAGAGAAAAAAGGTTGTTGAGAACAACTATCTACTAAAGTTTCACACTTGGTCTCCTTTGGATTCTTATCTGGACTCGTCCCCAGACCACTAGCCAGGTACAAGTCAAACTGATCCACTCCCTTTCGACATTTTGAGCACTCATGCAATGGATGAGCGTGAGCAAGAAAGTTGACACCTAAAAGGAGAAACATAAAGAAGGTGGAGGAGGAAGACAAAAAGGTGTGAAAGGCTCACATCAATGAGGACAATCATATTCGAGAGAAGGCCATATGATAGATATGATGTGAGGAGTAGGGATTGCCATACAACGGATGCACATGTGAGCTAAAAGCTCTCCAAGGGAACTAGTGGGGGTGCATCTAATTTGCTTGCTCAAGAAGACCTAGAGCTCGTTTGAGGAGGCTCATCAATGGAATATATAGGCCAAGTTCTATAATGTGAAGGGTCCCCACATAGCTATATGCATGATGATGATCTCTATGGAGTACAAGGGATAGAAGATTAAGTACTAGTGTGGATCTCTCAAAAGGAATAGTAGTATGCCCCCTTCTCTCTTTTTATTTTTTTCTTTTCTCTTTTTCTCTTTTTTTATATTTTTTGGTGGCCTCAATGGCTCTTTCTATTTAACTCTCATTTGTCCTCTTTGGGATCTTTTGATTTTGTCCTCTTTGGGATCTTTTTCTCACTTTAGGGGCAATACTCTATATTTTACAAGAATACAGGAGATCTTTCACACTTTACAAAGGTCCTCACATAAAGAAAATGTAACTATCATGATGAAAATGTATGCCTCTGCCAGGGTAGCAGGATATGCAATGATACTAGCGCGTCATGTAGCAATGATTAGGGCAAGGCCCAACTAGCATGCGGCTCATCGATCAAGCAAGTAGCATGTATGACATGAAGATCAAGTCATGAGAAGGTGGATGCTGCATGGCAATGTATCTCGGAAAGGCTATGGAAATGCCTTGTAGGTAGGTATGGTGGCTATTTTGAGGAAAGATATAAGGAGGCTTATGATGACAAAGCGTATCATGCCAAGGGTTTGGATGCACCGGCGAAGTATGCGCCAACTCTCGAGGTGAGAAAGGGCAATGCACGGTACCGAAGAGGCTAGAAAAAGTATAGGTGGGTGGAAGTGTCAACTTTCGAATACTCACATTAGTCCGAAGAACTCATGCACTTATTATCGGTAACTCTCAATCTAATCAGGAGGTTCACAAAGAGACAGGTACCCCGAGGAGGAGTGTATGGGGGTTTGGGTATCCTTGCGCATCCTCGACTCATGGTACGTGAGTATACTCTAATATTCGAACCCTCCAGAGGTTAGTGATCCATCTAGTAGCTAGAATTCTCAACAGGGGTTTTTTGGTTTTCGAAAAACACATGGATTGCCCAAAATATGACATCTATCACTAATAGGAAAGAGCTCTTGACACAATAAGTTCAAACATTACTCTAGTCAATACCTCAAAACTATTGCAAGTTACTACTACAAAGAGAATAGCAACTTTAACTACCTACTTTCAGTCAAGACACAGAACTCAGTGCAACAGGAAAACTCTCTAACAAGATAAAACATGAAACCTATAGAAAGTTCAACCTAAGACAAAATAAAAGCTCTAGAAAAACTAAAGCACTACAACTAAACAGAACAGCAGCTAAGAAAAGAAAAAGAACAGTTCACAGCTAAAAGAATAAGGATGCAAATCCTATGAGGAGTTCTAGTTCAAGCGGAGCGTGAATCTCTCCCACACAAAGGAGTAAGTTGGGGTATAACTTGTTACTACAGCAAAGAAAGCAAAACAAACCTAGAAAAGTAAAGAGCAAGATGCTCCAAGCAAAGCACATAATGCATGAAGTGATAAAAATATAGTGCAACGAGGGACAAACTGATGATTGTTGATGAAGAAGGGGATGCATCGGGGGCATCCCCAAGCTTAGACGCTTGAGTCTTCTTGAATATTTATTGGGGGTGCACATGGGCATCCCCAAGCTTGAGCGTTTGACACTCCTGTATCTTCTTTCATCATCCTCCATCGCGCACTTCAAAACTCCCTTCATACATAACTCATTGTAGGCTGATTAGAGAGGTTAGTACCCTAATAAAATAATTTTCCTCTACTGCAAATAAAGATTTCCAGGAAGAGCTACTGTTTCTCTTGCCTTCCCAAAATGTTTTGCAAAGAAAAATCAAGCTTAAGGATTGCAAAACAGCGAAAAGAAAAACCGGGGCAGAAGCTGAGAAAAACTGAACAGAAGAGAAAGGAGAATTTTTTCGAGGTACTTCTGCAACTCAAATAAAAAAACTTTGAACAGACGCCTGAGAGATAATTGTATGGATCATGCTGTCAAAAAAATTCAGATCAAAAAGATGATCTGGTGATTTATTGAGAATTTTTCCGTCAAGCAGACAGAATCTGTTTCTAGACAGCAAGCACCAACTTTTGACCTTTCTTGCAATCTGAGGCTAAACTTGGCACAAAGCTTCAAAAGTAAAGATACAATGATGTTGCTACAATAGTAACAATCATCAAGACCACTAAGAAAAGAACAAAAGAAAAAAGAAAAACCTAAATTCATTGCGTGTTGCCTCCCGAAAGCGCTTCTTTAGAGCCATTAGCTAGGCTTAAAGTAGAAGATCAAAGTTCTCCAAAATCATCGGAAGGTTCACCAAGGATTTCAAAAGGGTTTTCAATAAGCTCATCCTTGTTATTCCGAGGGAAGAGGTACGTACCTTTTTCCTTACCATGCAAACGTATTTGTCCTTTACCTATATCAATGAAGCCTTTCATGGCTCGGAGGAAGTCCCTTCCGAGCACTATATTTCCTTTGTTGGCCTTCATGATCGCAAAGTCAATCTCTACACTCCTTTTAAGAAACATGACCTGGACATCTTTTAATCTTCCCTGGATCTCATAAATATCACCATTAGAATGTTCATGGAAAGATGGAAATTTGTCCATGCTTGCAAGGTACAAAGAATCATAAATAAAGCTTGGCATTATAGAAACTGTAGATGCAATGTCACAAAAAGCAAGGAAGTTTTGATTAGAGATAACAACCCTAACAAAAGGCTCCCAGTCATTTTCTATTTCCAAAATCTCCTCTCTAGGGGGATTTTACTTCTCTACTTCTTTTAAGTCTAGAGTATCAAGTCTCTTCTCAATAGTAGCAATTCGGTCTACAACAGTGTTAAGACCATCATAAGCAAAATAACCAGATAAACCACGTATAATTTCAAGAGCTCTATCTTCATCACACTCTAAAAAGTCTCCTTCAGCTATAAGATCAAGAGAGTTCTTACACCACTTAAAAAGGCCAAAGTAAAAATTTCTAAGCACAATTCTTATAGGTAACCAAGGCATATTTGCCTTATGTGCTTCAGAAATTCTGTCCCATGCCTTCTTCATATTCTCCCCGTTCCTTTGATGGAAATCCAAGACTTCGGATTCCCTCATAGTACCAACTCCTAACATACTTAACCACACAAGAAGGGTAACAGGTATTTTTGGTATTTTTGATTAGGGACACAAAAGTAAAAACTGAAAGGTAAACTAACAAGACTAAAAAGCAAAGGTAAAAGATAGTGTGCAGCTCCTCTGTCTTGTAGACTTGAGTCCCCGGCAACGGCGCTAGAAATTTGCTTGATGGCTTCTCGCCCCTCGTTGGTTACCACAAGTGGAAGGTTTGAGATGGAGTGCAGCAGCAAGTTTCCCTCGGTGAAGATACCAAGGTTATCGAACCAGTAGGACTCAGGAGATACAAGTAGGTGGCAACGTCGCCAGAAATTGCTTCCTGACTAGGGTGTTGTCGTGGACCTGCACACAGGAACAAATAACTTTGCTCCCAACGAGTACAGAGGAGTTGTCAATTCCTCCGGCCTTGTCGTTTACAAAGGATCAACGCAAGAGATAAAAGGTGCAAAGGAAAGTAAAAGCTGAAAGTAAATTGAGGGTGTGAACAATAATGTGAAGATGGACCGGGGTCCCGTGATTTTCACTAGTGATGTCTCTCTCTCAAAAGACGATAAAAGTGCTAGCGAGGTAAACAAATCACAATTGGGCAATTGACAGGATAATGAAGGCACCACAATTCTAACTATGATGCAAAGAAAGGAAGGGCTCAAAAGCAATGGGCAGTACGCCAAGGTAAATAGACCGAAATCCATCTGCATCTACTACGAATCATCCACCTTGAGATATCTATCCAGAAAATCTCGCTGGTATTAAGTTGTGAATCCCACCCAAAGTGTAAACTCAAAGCAAAGGAAACTGCATTAAAAGAACTTTGCGTAAAGTAAACAATCCTTGCACCCGAGGTACTAGCACCGTTGTTTTATTCCTGATGGCAACAACACATCCCCTAGTCTCATGTTTCTATCACTCAAGCTAGACATCAGGGGGCTGAACCCACAATCGAGCATAACGCTCTCTCTTGGAGTTGCAAATAAAATACTTGGCCAAAGCAAGTACCGCAACGGAGAACATGCAAGAATTTACTCAAGAACAAAATATAAAAGAGAAGAACCAAATATATTACTCATCACAATCTGAACATAGTCTCATAATCCATCAGATCCCAACAAATTCAGCATAGCAACAGCAGAAATTACATAGATGCCTCGGTCATGTGAGGAAGCTCACGAGGACTCGAAAGTGGAAGAACAAAGGGGGGAGAGATTCATCACATAGCTACTGGTCACGGACCCATGGTCCAAGGGGGACTACTCACGGCACATCCGGGAGGTGTCCATGGCTATGGATGGTCTCCCGGAGGGGGTTCCTCCTTCCGGCTGGGTGCCGGGGCAGCTTCTCCAAGCAGCCCTGATCTTGAAATGGCGACTGCGGCGGTACAGAGGGGAGTTCGCGAGAAAGAGATCGATATTAGGGGTTTGCACCCCGAGGGGTAAATATAGGCGAAGGGGGGCATCGAGGGGACCCACGAGGCAGTCAGGAGGGTCCCTGGCGCGGCCCAGGGTGGGGCCGCACCACCTGCCCTCCTGGATGCTTGGTGGTGGCCCCCCTTCCCTCTCTTTGTGATTCCGGAAGCTTCTGTTGCGCTGATTTTTTATATATTTTTCCCGGAATTTTTGGAGCACTTTTAATGGCCGGAAAACCTGAAATACAAAAACAGCAGAAAACAGAAACTGGCAACTGGGTGCACTGAGTTAATAGGTTAGTCCAAATAGGTTCAAAAGTGTATGAAAGTTGAAGCAAAACATGGCAAAGTCACACAAAACATGCATGGAGCAAGCAGAAATTATAGATACGTTTGGGACGTATCAGCCGTCAGCGTTCGTCTATCAAGAGTTATCTTATAGTTTAATAATTGTTATTTGATTCAGAGATTGTGTAAAACATTAATATTGTATTATGTTGTCTACACGGTGGATGTGTTATCCACGTTTTGAATAATGATTGTTCAAAAATTATTACTCTACGAATGTCACCCTTCGTGGTGAATTATTTAAGTTAAAATCTTGATGTTATGTCTATTTTCTTGATTGCTAAATAAATTAAGTTATGTGATGATAATGCCATTATTGTAATAGCATAAATGACTTAGTCGCATTAGAACAAAGCGCATGCGGAAGCTTCATATCGATGAAGTCATTCAATCTCTTGACTTTGAGTCATTTGACACATGCAATGTTTTTCTAATAGACAAAATCATTGATTAAATGAATTGTTCAAGTTTTTAGTAAACTATTGGTAATAACACATATCGATGTGTGGAGAACCAATAAACATTACTTTGCATAAAACTTTGTGATAATGACTTGTATAGATATACCGATATTTAGACAAGACATAATATCTGAAACTTTGAATAGGTTCAGAACTGTTTCAACACAAAGAGAATCATCATCACACATAGATCAAATATTTGACGATCTGATCGTAAAATAAATGAGTTAAAGAATTTAGCAAACATCATCGAGTATATGAAGTCAGTTCATAAACTAGCGTCACCTGAAACCCCGTGTTGCTACGGAGTATCTTGACATATAACCAAGCCCTAACGACCCATGGGCATACCAGTACTACCCGGGAGCAGGAGGCTCCTAAGGACCGCAGTAGACGAGCCCCAACTTAGGCCAAAAGCCTAAGCTTGGGGGAGTACGTGCTCTCCTCCCCTTTCCATTGTATCTACCGTTGGTTCGCTTTTATCTTTTTGCAAGTTTTTGCTTGTTCTTCTTTGTTCTTTTAGTTTGCAAAAACCCAAAAAGATTTCTCGTTTCTTTTTATTTCGTTAAACCTTAAAAAACCCAAAAATATGTTTCATTTGCTCTTTTGTTTGCTTTGTTTCAGTGTTCAGCTCGAATCCGTGATGATTATAATTTCCTACGTTCGATCGTGCAAGTGACAAGGCAGTAATGACGAAGATCGACGGAAGGGATGCAGCAAGGAAAGCCGGTATGAACTCTTTTTGTTTCTACTTTTGTACATATGCCTGTACTTATGATTAGAGACCAGCTTGTAGCAACATAGTGCTATGTTTACAATGCTTTCCCAGTGGTTCATGCTTTCTTTGTGGTCAGTCTCAAATAGCTAGAGTTTATAATGTGTTGCTTGAAATGATTGGCATGCATTGCATTGTTCATGGTGTGGCATATTGAAGTGGTATTTCCCTCCAGGGAATTCTTGGGTTGACTTGGCACATGTTCACGCATGTTAAGACTAAAAAGTATGTTCTGCCTTGATGATCTTTTTACTTCTGGGTGAGTTATATCACTTTCATGCCCAGTTCAATGTTGCTTTGTCGCTCTGCATGATTATGACCGTTATTATCTTTCGTTGGTCGCTTCCCCATCTTTTGCTAGCCTTCCTCCAGCACCAAGCGGAATTATGCTTGTGCTTCCACAATCACCTTTCTAAACCCAGTTGTTCCATTTGAGTCCACCATACCTACCTATATGTGGTATTTACCGGCCACTCCTAACTTAGGCTTTCTTGTGCCATCTCGAAATTTATTCAAAATCTTCCCTTTTACAACCTTACATGCTCATGGTGCGGTGAGGGAAAATCAGTATCTGTTATGCCAAAAATATTTTGACGGAAGTTTTAACTAGTCAATAAAAAAAATGAGAGTTATACCTCCCCCATACTTGATGATGGAATGAAATGGACCAAATGCTGCTAATGATAGGTGGAACGATACCCTCCTTCCATCCTTGAGGCAAAATAAAAGGTTCCGTAGACCATCAAAGGATTTATGGATAAGGGAACATGTGTAAGCAAAAGGCATTAATATGGTTGGCATGGGAGATATTGAGAGACCTTTACCGTCCACCGTTGACCGGAAAGTTGCACTTCCCAATAGAATTTTATCTCTATTTTCAAAACCAAGAGCTCTGGTACATGTTTAGTCTTTGCTTCCAACCACGAGTTTTCAACCTTGCCATCAAAAGCCACGGCTCGAGAGTCTCCACCTTCCTTTCTCCAAAGCACCAACTATGAGAGAATAATTGTCATTCTTAGTGTCACATGCATTGTCCCAAAGTATCACATTGTCTTCTGCATGCTTGTGATGTTTCTTACTTTGAGTTCTGAGTTCTAGTCTCCTTCAAAACTTCAGAGGAGTTTCTGCATTTATGTTTTGCTTCACTCATGGAGGCTAGCGAGATACCACTCTTATAAGTTCATGCTATGTGCATTGTGATCTTAAATTGATTCTCAGCAGCATATTATTTACTTTTTTTTTGTTTGTGACTGCTTACATGAAAGAAGGATTGCTTCGTGCATTGTCCTTGTAGCATGGTGTCAAAACTTGCTAAACTCTTTCGTAATACATGCTTATATACATTTAATGAAGCAAAAGAGTTTGTCAAAGTTTTCTTTGCCGCGTCCAGTTCGTTAAACTGAATTGCTTGAGGACAAGCAATAGCTAAGCTTGGGGGAGTTGATACGTCTCAAACGTATCTAATTTTCCAAACAATTTTGCTATTGTTTTGGCTTCATTCTTGCATGACTTGAACGAAACTAACCCGGACTGACGCTGTTTTTAGCAGAGCTACCAGTGCTGTTTTCTATCGTGCAGGTTTTTGGATATTTAGGTACGCCGGAAAAATCCCATAAAATATATAAAAAATCAGCGTTACGGAAGCTTCCACAAGTCCAAAGGGGGGCCACACGGCAGCTGATGGCAAGAGAGTGTTAATACTCTTCAAGCCCTCGTTGATTACCTCAAGTGCAGGGTGAGATATAGTGCAGCGGCAAGTTTTACCTTAGCAAAGATACCAAGGTTTGTCTCCCGTAGGACTCCGAAGGATACAAGAAGGAGGTAAAGTGAACAATGGTGCCGAGGTTGCTAACTTCACCTGGACCTGCACATAGATACAAATAACTTTGCTCCCAACGAGTACATAGGAGTTGTCAATTCCTCCGGCCTTGCCGTTTACATAGGATCAACGCAAGAGATAATGATAGTGGCAACTGAAAGTAAAGACTGAAAGTAAATTGAAGGTATAACAATGATATGAAGATGGATCAAGGTCACGTGATTTTCACTAGTGATGTATCTCTCCAAAAGACGATAAAAGTGCTAGCGAGGTAAACAAATCACAGTTGGGCAATTGACAGGATCATGAAGGCACCGCAATGCTAACTATGCTGCAAAGAAAGGAAGGGCTCAAAAGAAATGGGAAGTACGCCAAGGTAAGTAGACCGAAATCCATCTGCATCTACTACGAATCATCCACCTTGAGATATCTATCCAGAACATCTCGCTGGTATTAAGTTGCGAATCCCACCTAAAGTGTAAACTCAAAGAAACAGACAACTGCATTAAAAGAACTTTGCGTAGAGTAAAAAATCCTTGCACCCGTGGATACAAGCACCATTGTTTTATCCCTGGTGGCAACAGCACATCCCCTAGTCTCATGTTTCTGTCACTCAAGCGAGACATCAAGGGGCTGAACCCACAATCAAGCATAACGCTCCCTCTTGGAGTTGCAATAAATCACTTGGCCAAAGTAAAATATGGCAACGGAGAACATGCAAGAATTTACTCAAGAACAAAATATAAAAGGGAAGAACCAAATATATTACTCATCGCAATCTGAACATAGTCTCATAATCCATCAGATCCCAACAAACTCAGCATAGCAACAGCAGAAAATTACAAAGGTGCCTCGATCATGTGAGGCAGCTCACGAGGCACAAAGAAGGGAGAGATAGATCACATAGCTACTGGTCACGGACCCATGGTCCAAGGGAAACTACTCACGGTACATACGGGAGGCGTCCATGGCTATGGATGGTCTTCCGGAGGGGGTACCTTCTCCCGGCAGGGTGCCGGAGCAGCTTCTCCAGGAAGCCCCGATCTTGAAATGGCCGCGGCGGCGGTACAGAGGAGAGATCGCGAAAGAGGAGTCCGTCTTAGGGGTTTCCACCCCGAGGGGTAAATATAGGCGAAGGGGTGTGTCGAGGGAACCACCAGGCAGCCAGGAGGCCTCCTGGCCTCCTGGTGGTGGCCCCCCTCCGCTCCATTGGTGTTTCCGGAAGCTTCCGAGTCGCTGATTTTTTATCTGATTTTTCTGGATTTTTTGGAGCACTTTTAATGGCCGGAAAACCTAAAATACAAAAACAGCAAATAACAGCAACTGGAAGCTGGGTGCACTGGGTTAATAGATTAGTCCAAATATGCTCAAATGAGTATGAAGGTTCAAGAAAAACATGGCAAAGTCACTCAAAACATGCATGGAGCAAGAAGAAATTATAGATACGTTTGGGACGCATCAACATCCCAAGCTTAATTCCTGCTCGTCCTCGAGTAGGTAAATGATAACAAGCATATTTCTATGGTGACATGGCACACAACCATAAAAGGACTTTTAAGTAAAGCAATCAAAGCATGCAATTCAATTCAAGTCTTAACAAGCAAGAGTCTATATTAGTATTGACACAAGCAACAAAAGAACAAAAGGTGCAAGAGCTCTCGCTGTCCGTGACTCGAATGTCTCCAGATGGTGTTTGCGTGCAAGCAGGGGATAGGGAAATACGAGAGAAAAAAGTAATTGTTGAGAACAATTATCTACTAAATTTTCACACTTGGTCTCCTTTGGATTCTTATCTTGACTCGTTCCCAGACCACTAGTCAGGTACAGGTCAAACTGATCCACTCCCTTTCGATATTTTGAGCACTCAAGCAATGGATGAGCGTGAACAAGAAAGTTGACACCTAAAAGGAGAAACAGAAATAAGGTGGAGGAGGAAGACAAAAAGGTGTGAAAGGATCACATCAATGAGGACAATCATAGGCGTGAGAAGGCCATATGATAGATATGATGTGAGGAGTAGGGATTGCCATGCAACGGATGCACATGTGAGCTAAAATCTCTCCAAAGGAACTAGTGGGGGTTCATCTAAATTTCTTGCTCAGGAAGACCTAGAGCTCGTTTGAGGAGGCTCATCATTGGAATATACAAGCCAAGTTCTATAGTGTGAAGGTCCCCACATAGCTATATGCATGATGATGATCTCTATGTAGTACAAGGGATAGAGGATGAAGTATTAGTGTGAATCTCTCAAAAGGAATAGTAGTGTGCCCCCTTCTCTCTTTTTATTTCTGTTTCTCTTTTTTCTATTTTTTGTATTTTTTGGTGGCCTCAATGGCTCTTTCTATTTAACTCTAATTTCTCCTCTTTGGGATCTTTTGATTTTGTCCTCTTTGGGATATTTTCCTCACTTTAGGGGCAACACTCTATATTTTACAACAATATAGGAGATCTTTCACACTTTACAAAGGTACTCACATAAAGAATATATAACTATCATGATGCAAATGTATGACATGAAGATCAAGTCATGAGAGGGTGGATGTTGCATGGCAATGTATCTAGGAAAGGCTATGGAAATGCCTTGTAGGTAGGTATGGTGGCTGTTTTGAGGAAAGATATAAGGAGGTTTATGATGACAGAGCGTATCGTGCCAAGGGTTTGGTTGCACCGGCGAAGTATGCGCCAACTCTCAACATAAGAAAGGGCAATGCACGGTACCGAAGAGTCTAGAAGAAGTATAGGTGGGTGGAAGTGTCAACTTTCGAATGCTCACAATAGTCTGAAGAACTCATGCACTTATTATCGGTAACTCTCAATCTAATCAGGAGGTTCACAGAGAGACAAGTACCCCGAGGAGGAGTGTATGGGGTTTTGGTTATCCTTGCGCATCCTCGACTCATGGTACGTGAGTGTACTCTAATATTCGAACCCTCGAGAGGTTAGTGATCCATCTAGTAGCTAGAGTTCTCAACAGGGTTTTTTGGTTTTCGACAAACACACGGATTGCCCAAAATACGACATCTATCACTAATAGGCTCGAGCTCTTGACACCAAAATTTTAAACATTACTCTAGTCAATACCTCAAAACTATTGCAAGTTACTACTACAAAGAGAAAAGCAACTTTAACTATCTACTTCTAGTCATGACAAAAAACTTAGTGCAACAGGCAAACTCTCCAACAAGATAAGTTCAACCTAAAACAAAAGTAAAGCTTTAGAAAAACTAAAGCACTACAACTAAACAGAGCAGCAGCTAAGAAAAGAAAAAGAGCAACTCAAAGCTGAAAGAATAAGCATGCAAATCCTATGAGGAGTTCTAATTCAAGCGGAGCATGTATCTCTCCCACACAAAAGAGTAAGTAAGCTGGGATCTAACTTGTTACTACAGCAAAAAAAGAAAAAACAAACCTAGAAAATTAGAGAGCGAGACGCTCCAAGTATAGCACATAACGCATGAAGTGATAAAAATATAGTGCAATGAGAGACGAACTGATAATTGTTGATGAAGAAGGGGATGCACGGGGGCATCCCCAAGATTATACGCTTGAGTCTCCTTGAATATTTATTGGGGGTGCACATGGGCATCCCCAAGCTTGAGCGTTTGACACTCCAGGATCTTCTTTCATCATCTTCCATCGCTCACTTGAAAACTCACTTCATACATAACTCATTGTAGAGTGATTAGAGAGGTTAGTACCCTAATAAAATAATTTTTCTCCACTGGAAATAAAGATAATCCTGAAGAGCTACGGTTTCTCAAGATCGCCAAAAAGTTTTTGCAAAGAAAAACCAAGCGTAAGGTTTGCAAAAGTAAGGAGAGACAAAACGTGGCAGAATCTGTGAAAAACAGAACAGAAGATAGAAAAGAATTTTTTAGGGATACTTCTGCAACTCCAATCAAAAAACTCAGGACATACGCAAGTTTCGTAATTGTATATAGCACTCTGTGTAAAAAATTCAGCCCAAAAAGATGAACTGGGATTTTTCTCTGATTTTTCTAGTCACAAGGACAGAATCTGTTTTCTGTACAGCATGTCACAACTTTCACTTCCCTTGTCGTATGAGGCTATAAAAGGCACAAAGCTTGAAAAGTAAAGATACAATGATGTTGCTACAGTAGTAACAATCATCAAGACCACTAAAAATAGAAGAAAAGAAAAAAGAAAAACCTAAATTCGTTGCGGGCTGCCTCCCGAAAGCGCTTCTTTAAAGCCATTAGCTAGGCTTAAAGATTACAAAAGGTGCTCTCATAAGAATAAGAATTTGAAGAAAAAGAGAGCATCAAGAAGCAAATATGGAATACATTTAAGCCTAACCCACTTCCTATGCATAGGCATCTTGTAAGAAAATAAGTCAAAGAAGCACAAGGTGACATGCATAGAAAGGTGGAACAGGAACAATTTCAAAACTTTCAACATGAAGAGAGGTGTTTTTGCAACATGGAAGTTTGTACAACCAAATTTTCCACTCTCAAAGTAATTTTCAGTAGTATCATGAACAACATCAAGAATATAACTATCACATAAATCATGTTGTTCATGACCTATAAGTACACGTGTATAGGTTTCAACACAGTCTTTAGGAACATAAGATAAATGCAACCCATCACATTGAGCCTTAATAAGAGCATAATTCTTCGGAATATGATTTGGAGATTTCAAAAGGATAATAGGACAATCAAGTGTGGGTGAAATAGCAAAAATTTCATGCTTAACATGAGGAACTGTGGAAAGTTCATTTCCATAAGCATCGTCCCTAGTGGCATCACGACCATAAGCATAGAAGGCATCAACTTCATCAAAAAGGGATATTTCAAAAGAATCCATAGGATCATAACACTCATATAAGGTAAGATTCAAAGAGTTACTCTCCTTAGAAGGTAGACATGGATGGCTCCATTCTTCCTCCTATTGTTCGTCACTTTCCTCCTCTTTTTCATCCAAGGAGCTTTCAGGTTCAACAGTTTCTTTTTCCATAGAGTCCTGCAAAACATTTGTCTCTTCCTTTGGGGAGAGATTCTCTCAAGATGATCAGTAATATAATAATTTGCATCGTAATTTTCCAAAAAATAGTTAAGTATAGCAACACTCTCAGATTTGTAAGGGGCATCATCAATATTTTTAAGAAGAGAAGTAATTTCATAGGCACCCTTATAAGCAACAAATTCTTCTATTTCCTCTGCATCATAAAAATCATAGTTTCTCTTAGCATAAGAAGCTAAGATTTCATCATCATTGTACTCACATTGGAAAGCAAGGTGTTTGTGCCTCATAAAGAAACAAGATTCATCCCTGCAGAAAGATATATTATATATTGAGCACAAGTTTCTAGCATAGTCATAGCACTGGTGTATTTGTTTCCATAAGTGTATCCCCTTTTGAGACAAGCGGTGTTCCTTGTACCACTTTTGTTGATCCTCGGTGAATCCTCCATGCCAATAAGATCTGGTTTCAAAGAAGTCAGACATTGATTGGCAAGTAAGGAACTAGACATACTTTTTTTTGATTTTTGATAAAGGACACGAAGATAAAAACTGAAAGGTAAACTAACAAGACTAAAAAGCAAAGATAAAAGATAGTGTGCAACTCCCCTATCTTGTAGGCTGGAGTCCCCGGCAACGTCGCCAGAAAATTTCCTGATGTCAAGAGAGTGTTAATAATCTTCAAGCCCTCGTTGATTACCCCAAGTGCAGGGTGAGATATAGTGCAGCGGCAAGTTTTCCCTTGGCAAAGATACCAAGGTTTGTCTCCCGTAGGACTCCGAATGATACAAGAAGGTGGTAAAGTGAACAATGGCACCGAGGTTGCTAACTTCACCTCGACATGCACACAGATACAAATAACTTTGCTCCCAACGAGTACAGAGGATCAACGCAAGAGATAATGATAGTGGCAACTAAAAGTAAAGACTAAATGTAAATTTAGGGTGTAAACAATGATATGAAGATGGACCAAGGTCATGTGATTTTCACTAGTGATGTCTCTCTCCCAAAAGACGATAAAAGTGCTAGCGAGGTAAACAAATCACAGTTGGGCAATTGACAGGATTATGAAGGCACCGCAATGCTAACTATGCTGCAAAGAAAGGAAGGGCTCAAAAGCAATGGGCAGTACGCCAAGGTAAGTAGACCGAAATCCATCTGGATCTACTATGAATCATCCACCTTGAGATATCTATCCAGAACATCTCGCTGGTATTAAGTTGCGAATCTCACCCAAAGTGTAAACTCAAAGCAACAGACAACTGCATTAAAAGAACTTTGCGTAAAGTAAACAATCCTTGCACCGCTGTTTAATCTCTGCTAGCAACAACACATCCCCGAGTCTTATGTTTCTGTCACTCAAGCTAGACATGAAGGGGCTGAATTCACAATCAAGCATAACGCTCCCTCCTGGAGTTGCAATAAATCACTTGGCCAAAGTAAAATACGGCAACGGAGAACATGCAAGAATTTACTCAAGAACAAAATATAAAAGAGAAGAACCAAATATATTACTCATCACAATCTGAACATAGTCTCATAATCCATCTGATCCCAACAAACTCAGCATAGCAACAGCAGAAAATTACAAAGGTGTCTCGATCATGTGAGGCGGCTCACAAGGTCTCGAAAGTGGAAGCACAAAGAAGGAGAGAGAGATCACATAGTGTAACACCCCGATAATCAGGCAACAGTAATTCAACAGTGATCACCTTGTTAGATGTCTTTTCATCAGGATCACCCTCATAAAAAAGTTCATTAGGAATTAATTCCACTCCAAGTCCTTTTTAAATGGCTGGTCGAGATAAAACCTTTGCAAATAATTGGACATATTATTCTTAGCATTTTGAAATACCCCAAGTCAATAATAAATAGTGAAACCCATAATGGTTGGATATTAAATTGCCCCTAGGAATTAAATAAAAGTGGAAAATAAATCTTTGTCCGAAAATTGTGCAACCACTTTTATAAAATCTCTAATAATCAGTAGATCATATTAAAACTATAATGGGAGTTTATTAAAATGTTTTAGTAATTTAATCAAATCGAAACAATATCCAATCAGTGGCATTTAATCCATTTTAAATATAACAAAAATGCAAATGATTTTATATGGATACCAAACTTTTTATAGCAGTATATTAAATTGCAAATAAAATTATAGAGCAAGTCTTATACATAACAAAAACCATTTGTTGAACAAATAAAATAGAAACATAAAAAATAAATAAAAGAAAAACAAAACAAAAGGGAAAAACCTAACTAACGCCCAGGGCGCAGCCCCCCCATCCCCTCCCACTGGGCCAGGCCCAACCCACTCCCCCTATCCCCATCCCCTTCCCCTGTACACCAAGGCCCCGTGGACGCCATCCACGCCGGCCACGGCATCGGCCGACGCAGTGGCGGACATCCACGGCCGCCGACGAGGGGATAAAGGCCCCCATGCCCGTGCCGCCTCTTCGCAAACCCTAGTCGCGCCCCCTACTCCTCCTTAGTCGCGTCGCGTTCCTCCCTCCCTCTCTGCTTCCCCTCACCGAGCACGCTAGGCGCGGCCGTCGCCGCCCGTCGCGCATGGCCGTGCCCAGGGCCACCTCGTCGGCCGTGGGCATGTCCAATGTCACCGTGGGCCTCGTCTTCGTCACCCCCAGTGGCCAATCGGGCTCGGAAGCACCACGGGCGAAGCCCCCCTTCTTCCCCTCCGTCACCGGCCGCCAGATTCGCCGCACCCCGACCATCTCAGCCTCATGTGCGCTCGCCATCGTCCTCCCCGATGTGAACCGCCCTGAATCCTCCTATTCCCCCCCCCCCCGGTCCATGTTGTTTGTCGCGTTCCCATTCATGCCCCGCGCCGGCAGCCGCCATGGCCAGAGCTTGGCTCTCGGCAGCTTGCTGCCGGGCTGCCCCCCCCTCCATCAGTGCTCGCCTGCATGGCCAGCCACGCGTGACCGCACCTCGCCGAGCGCCACCCCCTTCACGACCCCCTCGTCGGAGCGTCGTCTAGTCTGACGCCGCCGTGCCCCTAGTCACCGGCGGGCATGTCCTGGCTAAGCCAGTGGGCTTGTCACACTGACTGGTGGGCCCGTCCGAGGGGATTAGCCCCTAATCCGTGGTTAACAAAAAAATAAAACCCCCTATTAAGTAATATGTGTCATTGACATGTGGGCCGGAGGCCATTATATTAATTAAAATAACTGTTAAATTATCCTTGTTAGGCTGACAGCTGGACCCCACTGGGTTTTTGTTTAAATAAATGAATTGGTTATATAACTAGTCAATGACATGTGGGACCCCACTATCATTAAATTATTAATATTGATTTATTAATAATGTGAGGCTGACCAGTGGGACCCACTAGTCAGGGTTGACTAGTCAACTAGCACTTGTGGATAATGTTGGATTATTTAATAAAAGAAAATCTAGAAAATACTTTTAAATTGATTTAAACTTCAAAAATCAATATCTTTTAATCTGTAACTCCGATGAAAATATTTTATACATGAAAATTGATCAGAATAATATAACGAATACAGATACGCTATCCATATCCCCACCACTCCCCTCTAACGTACGGAACATGGAACTTTCCCCTCCGGTTCAACTGTTTGTCACACGACCGGAGCCGGAAAAACTTCCCGGATGAAAATATTTCGAACATGAAAGTTGTTCTGAATGGATCAACGAGCACTAATACACTATCCACATGTCTGTTAGATGTCTCTAACACTGCAGACATGGAACCTTCCCCCTCCGGATCATCGGTCCGGTAGTCAACCGGTACTGATGAGTCATCCCCGGATAAATTCCCACTCCGCCTAAAACACTTAACACTGCGTTAGAACATCGTGTACAATTCAATTGCCATGTCTTGCTTTTGTATTTATATTATTGCCGTGTATTTATTGTTTCTCCCCCTTTATTCTCCGGTAGACCTCGACACTACCGCCGACAACCCCGTTGTCGAGTACGACTACTTCGACGACGACCGTACCTCTACCGTCGATCTTCCAGGCAAGCAGAGCCATTTTCCTTCCCCAGATATCGCCTATCTTTCCGTACATTTCTTGCACTAGGCATTATTACTGATACTGCTACGTTACTTTCCTATTCATTGCATAGCATGTCATTGTCGCCCCTTGATGTACCTTCCTTTAACCTATGCTGCCTATAAATATATATAATATTCAGCAGTAAACCCTGCGCATTGTTAGCTCGGTTTTGAATAGCGGGCCGTGATCACTCTGGTGAGTGAACGCGGATTACCAAATATTATAACTGCAACAGGTACGGATCAATGCAGACGCCCTAGGGAACCTACAACGGCGAGACTCTGCCGAGTCGCTTCGAGTTTGACTTACGAGTGGACGGACTCGTATTTCACTCTAGTCGGCTCAGTAGCGTAGCATCACTGGGATGATACGAGGGTATTCCTCTTTATTTCATTCCGCTGGTGTCTCGGAACCACTGGGGTGATATGAGAATATTCCTCTTTATTTCATTCCGCTGATGTCTCTGACGAACCTCTTTAAGTGTACCGTCGAGGGTGATTCCTCCTGGTTTCACTTGATGGTAGGCACTCGAACCAACTGGCGTCCTTACAGGTATGGAGTCGGGTGACCCAACGATGCCCGCGCAGGGTATCTTAGCGGAACGACAGGTCAGGTGTATTCCACCGTTGTGCGGCGGGCCTGGTACTGTTTGCGGCCGACAGGTATCCTGTTGTATGAAAGTCGAGCTCTTCGGAGCAAACGCGAGACAAGGTAAGGAGAAGGTTCACCTTGTTGGTAACCGCACGAGTTGGTGGGATATCAGGGCAGGCACCGATGTTACTGGTGGTCCTGACTGCTATCGTTGTCCGCCACTCATTCAATAAAGGGCAACGATAATGGTTGTCTCCACACAAAATAATAGAATGCTTAATGGGTTCGCCAGATGACTTGAGTACCCTTTTGGCTTGTACGCACTACCTATACGTGGGATTACGGTGTGGGCCCTCCGCGTTGTGGTCTCGTTCGAAAGCTCTGAAAGACGTCCGGTTCAGCATTGCGGCCGGGACTGATCGTCACCTGTGGTGTACGGATCTCCCGCCTCACAACGACCCGGAGAGCGAGGGATGATAGACCCATGAACCCCTTGCACTTAGGGCTGTAGACCGGCGGGGACCTCTCTGATGAGTCGTAGGATGGGCCTCGGCGTGTCGGATAGCCTCGGTGGGGTGTTCCCTAACAAGGTGTACGCCACCCTGGAGATCCGAGCGTGTAGTATGACACCAGTGCACCCCTGGAGGGAAGATAATCTATTCGAATAGCCGTGTCCACGGTAAGAGGATGCTTTATGTTGAAGCCAGATCCTACCACTGCAAACTACTATTATTAAACTGTTGTTTCCAGATTTTCTTCCTCGCGGGGATGTCGAGGAGGGGAACTCGGAGGCATTTGTTAATTATGATTACAACTTATTATTATACAATGCTGCAGCAACTTCTGTTGCATTATTACTTTCATTTCTGTTGTATTAAACTGTTGGCTGATTCTTACCTCATGCTGCAAGACTCGTCGGAAGATGCTAGTCTTCGATAGGCCTAGCTTCTCATCCTTATTCTGATTTCTACCTTGCAGTCCACTATATACAGCCGCCCCTTTGCATTTGAAACAAATGCATAAATGCTTAGTAGCGGACGTAAGGCTCGCGGGTATGCTAGATACTCACCTTTGCTTTATTTCCCCCTTTTTTTGTTTTTCCTGATCGGCTGCTGCAGTCGACTTTGGAGTCCAGGAGCAGGAGTTCCCTGATCCCGACCACCGCAACATTACGATCCCCGATGCCTTCTACGACGTCGAGTTCCCCTTTGACCAGGAGTAGTTTGGAGGTTCCCAGGCAGGAGGCCTCGCCTTTTCGATTGAGTGTTGGTTTTGTGCTAGCCTTCTTAAGGCAACCTTGTATTCCTTGTGTCTGTACTCAGATACTATTGCTTCTACTAACTTTGTGCTCTCGAGCTGTTGTATTCGAGCCCTCGTGGCCCCTGGCTTGTATTATTTTATTTGAAGAGTTGTGTTGTGATATCTCACCGTGAGTCCCTGATCTCGATCGTGTACCTTGTGTGTATGATTACTGTACACGATGTGATTTTGTGGGCGTCACAAGTTGGTATCAGAGCCGACTGCCTTTAGGACACCCCCTTCTAACTCCTTGGTCGAAGTCGAGTCTAGTCTTTGCAAAACTACTTTACTAACAGGGTCGTGTGGCTTATCGGCCCACGTCGCAAACTTGGTGGTATTAGGATCTTTTTCTCCGCACCTTTACTCTGGGACTCCGCTCTCTCATCTTTTCGGGATAAATGTTTTGCTAACTCTGACATTAGGATCTCGTCGTCGCATCTACCCGGAGAGCCCTTCACCCAAGATGATCGCTTGCTTCACCTGAAGATTCCGGAGATTGCTCTTCGATAAATTCCCGAACCTATGTGTTCATCGCCTTTCCAATCCCCTGCCACCGATAAGTCCGTATGGATAATTACATCCACCTCCCGATCTGGAAATCACAATTCCCTTGTACTTCAGCATCGAGTTATACTGATGTTTCTATCACCCGATGCCTTTGCATTCTTTCTCCTTCTGGTTGAGTATCGATCCTCACACCAGATTCTCTGTGGGCCCATAACCCACAGTTCCACAGGATCGAAACCTAACTCTCCTTTACCTTCCTGTTTACAAGGTTATTCCTCGCACTTGGCCTCGTATGCAATTCAAAATTCACCTACCTTGTGTTATTAAATCCGGTATCAGACGCAGTACTTATTCCTGATGCTCTGGACCCCTTTATCATCGTCCGTCATGGACCTCGAATGCTTCTTGCTCGCTTTAAAGTTCTCATACATTCCCTTGCTTCTTTTGATGTATTTCCCCGAGTATAAACTCGGAAGATACTTTTTACCCCATTCCCAACCTCGGTTTATTAACCTTGTACCGTTCAAACCCCATTAAATTTTTCGTCCGAAACTATCCGTAGGTACGATGAAGACCCTTAAGGAAGAATGAAAACTCATCGAGATGCACTTATGCAGGGAAATGAAGACATCAACGTGAGGATTAACTTCTACGAGAAGGACAACAAGAACCAGAAGATTCGTTAGAATACGAAACGAAGAATTTAACCCTTCCACTACCTTTTAATTCTCGGGACGAGAATTCTTTGTAGTGGGGGAGATTTATAACACCCCGATAATCAGACAACAGTAATTCAACAGTGATCACCTTGTTAGATGTCTTTTCATCAGGATCACCCTCATAAAAAAATTCATTAGGAAATAATTCCACCCCAAGTCCTTTTCAAAAGGCAGGTCGAGATAAAACCTTTGCAAATAATTGGACAGATTATTTTTAGCATTTTGAAAGACCCTAAGTCAATAATAAATAGTGAAACCCATAAAGGTTGGATATTAAATTGCCCCTAGGAATTAAATAAAATTGGAAAATAAAACTTTGTTCAAAAATTGTGCAACCACTTTTATAAAATCTCTAACAATTAGTAGATCATATTAAAACTATAATGGGAGTTTATTAAAATGTTTTACTAATTTAATCAAATCAAAACAATGTCAAATCAGTGGCATTTAATCCATTTTAACTATAACAAAAATGCAAATGATTTTATATGGATCCCACACTTTTTATAGCAGTATATTAAATTGCAAATGAAATTATGGAGCAAGTCTTATATATAACAAAAACAATTTGTTGAACAAATAAAATAGAAACAGAAAAAAAAACAAAATGGAAAAACCTAACTAACGCCCAGGGCGCAGCCCCCCCCCCCCCGATCCCCTCCCACTGGGCCAGGCCCAACCCACTCCCCATATCCCCATAACCTTCCCCTGTACACCAAGGCATCGTGGACGCCATCCACGCCGGCCACGACATCGGCCGACGCCGAGGCGGCCATCCACGGTCGTCGGCGACAGGATAAAGGCCCCCATGCCCGTGCCCACTCTTCGCAAACCCTAGCCGCGCCCCCTCCTCCTCCTTAGTCGCGCCACGTTCCTCCCTCCCTCTCTGATTCCCCTCACCGAGCACGCCAGGCGCGGCCGTCGCCGCCCGTCACGCATGGCCGTGGCCACGAGCCACCTCGTCGATCGTGGGCATGTCAAAGGTCACCGTGGGCCTCGTCTTCGTAACCCCTAGTGGCCAATCGGGCTCGGAAGCACCACGGGCGAAGCCCCCCTTCTTCCCCTCCGTCACCGGCCGCCGACTCGGCTGCCAGATTCGCCGCACCCCGACCATCTCAGCCTCCTGCGCGCTCGCCATCGTCCTCCCCGATGTGAGCCGCCCTGGTTCCTCCTATCCCCCCCCCCCGGTCCATGTTGTTCGCCGCGTTACCGTTCATGCCCCGCGCCGGCAGCCGCCATGGCCAGAGCTTAAGCTCTCGGCCGCTTGCTACCGAGCTGCCCCCCCTCCATCCGTGCTCGCCTGCATGGGCCAGCCACGCGTGATCCCAGCTCGCCGGGCGCCACCCCCTTCACGACCACCTCGCCGGAGCGTCGTCCCGTCCGACGCCGCCGTGCCCCTAGTCACCGGTGGGCATGTCCTGGTTAAGCCAGTGGGCTTGTCCCACTGACTAGTGGGCCAGTCCGAGGGGATTAGCCCCTAATCCGTGGTTAACAAAAAAAAACCCCTATTAAGTAATATGTGCCATTGACATGTGGGCCTGAGGCCATTATATTAATTAAAATAACTGTTAAATTATCCTTGTTAGGATGACAGCTGGACCCCACTGGGTTTTTGTTTAAATAAATGAATTGGTTATATAACTAGTCAATGACATGTGGGACCCCACTATCATTTAATTATTAAAATTGATTTATTAATAATGTGAGGCTGACCAGTGGGACCCACTGGTTAGGGTTGACCAGTCAACTAGCACTTGTGGATAATGTTGGATTATTTAATAAAAGAAAATCTAGAAAATACTTTTAAATTGATTTACACTTCAAAAATCAATATCTTTTAATACGTAACTCCGATGAAAATATTTTATACATGAAAATTGATCAGAAAAATATAACGAATACAAATACGCTATCCATACCCCCACCACTCCCCTCTAACATACCGAACATGGAACATTTCCCCTCCAGTTCATCTGTTTGTCAGACGACCGGAGACGGAAAAACTTCCCGGATGAAAATATTCTGAAAATGAAAGTTGTTCTGAATGGATCAACGAGCACTAATAAACTATCCACATGTCTTTTAAATGTCTCTAACACTGCAGACATGGAACATTCCCCCTCCGGATCATCGGTCCGGTAGTCAACCGGTACTAATGAGTCATCCCCGGATAAATTCCCACTCCGCCTGAAACACTTAACACTGCGTTAGAACATCGTGTACAATTCAATTGTCATGTCTTGCTTTTGTATTTCTATTATTGCCGTGTATTTATTGTTTCCCCCCCCCTTTATTCTCCGGTAGACCTCGACACTGCCGCCGACAACCCCGTTGTCGAGTACGACTACTTTGACGACGACCACACCTCTATCGTCGATCTTCCAGGCAAGCAGAGCAATTTTCCTTCCCCAGATATCGCCTATCTTTCCGTACATTTCTTGCACTAGGCATTGTTACTGCTGATGCTATGTTACTTTCCTATTCATTGCATAGCCTGTCATTGTCGCCCCTTGATGTACCTTCCTTTACCCTATGCTGCCTATAAATATATATAATATTCAGCAGTAAACCCTGCCCGCATTGTTAGCTAGGTTAGTATAGCGGGCCGTGATCACTCTGGTGAGTGAACGCGGATTACCAAATATTATAATTGTAACAGGTACGGATCAATGAAGACGCCCTAGGGAACCTACAACGGCGAGACTCTGCCGAGACGGACTTGTATTTCACTCTCGTCGGCTCAGTAGAGTAGCATCACTGGGATGATACGAGGGTATTCCTCTTTAGTTCATTCCGCTGGTTTCTCGGCACCACCAGGGTGATACGAGAATATTCCTCTTTAGTTCATTCCGCTAATGTCTCTGTCGAACCTCTTCAAGTGTACCATCGAGGGTGATTCCTCCTGGTTTCACTTGATGGTAGGCACTCGAATCAACTGGCGTCCTTACAGGTAAGGAGTCGGCTGACCCAACGGTGCCCGCGCAGGGTATCTTAGCGGAACGATAGGTCATGTGTATTCCACCGGTGTGAGGTGGGCCTGGTACTGTTCGTTGCCGACAGGTATCCTTTTGTACGAAAGTCGAGCTCTTCGGAGAAAACGCGAGACAAGGTAAGGAGATGGTTCACCTTGTTGGTAACCGCACAAGTTGGTGGGACATCAGGGAAGGCACCGATGTTACTGGTGGTCCTGACTGTTGTCGTTGTCCGCGACTCATTAAATAAGGGGCAACGATAATGGTTGTCTTGACAGAAAATAATAAAATCCTTAATGGGTTCGGCGGATGACTTGAGTAGCCTTATGGCTTGTACGCACTACCTATACGTGGGATTACGGTGTGGGCCCTCCGCGTTGTGGTCTCGTTCGAAAGCTCTGAAAGACGTCCAATTCAGCATTGTGGCCGGGACTGATCGTCACCTGTGGTGTAAAGATCTCCTGCCTCACAACGACCCGGAGAGCGTGGAATGATAGGCCCATGACCCCCTTGCCCTTAGGGCTGTAAACCGGCGGGGACCTCTCTGATGAGCCATAGGATGGGCCTCGGCATGTCGGATAGCCTCGGTGGGGTGTTCCCTAACAAGGTGTGCCTTGTTAGGGAACACCCCACCGAGGCTATCCGACAAGCCAAGGCCCATCCTACGGCTCATCAGAGAGGTCCCCGCCGGTCTACAGCCCTTAGGGCAAGGGGGTCTTGGTCCATCGCCCCTCGCTCTCCGGGACGGTGTGGAGCGGGAGATCCGTACACCACATGTGACGATCAGTCCTGGCCATAGTGCTGAACTGGACGTATTTCAGAGCTTTGAAACTAGACATCAACGCGGAGGGCCCACACCGTAATCCCACGTATAGGTAGTGCGTACAAGCCAAAAGGCTACTCAAGTCATCCGCCGAACCCATTAAGCATTTTTTTAATTTTCTGTCGGGACGACCGTTATCGTTGCCCCTTTTCGGGTGAGTCGTGGACAACGACATCAGCCAGGAACACCAGTAACGTCGGTGCCTGCCCTGTCGACCCACCAACTCATGCGGTTACCAGCAAGGTGAACCGTCTCCTTACCTTGTCTCGTGTCTGCTCTTGGTAGAGCTCGACTTTCATACTACAGGGGATCTCACGGCCACGAGCAAGGACCAGGCTCACAATGGTATCCGCCTGTCCTGTTGTTCCGATACAATCCCTGCGCGGGCACCGTTGGGTCACCCGACTCCTTACTTGTAAGGAAAACCGTGGTTCGGTACCCTAGGACGGCGATACAAAGTCAGCAATGAGTGGAGTACAAGGATTTCTCCTCAATAGCTCACACTTGAGGTGGCTCGGCAGAGCCGGGGTAGGAGCCTGAGGCAGTGTCTTCTTTGAACCATACCTGTAGCAGTTGTAATGTATCGTATCCGCATTCACTCCCAGAGTGAACACGGCCTGCTATCTAATCCTATTGACTAACAAAGAGCAGTGCTAACTGTTGAATAATATATATTTATATAGCAGGCTGCATAGGATATATGAAAAAGGTACATCAAGGGGCAACAATGACAGGATATGCAATTGAAATAGGAGTTTAACATGCAGCAAAAATGCCTAATGCAACAGATAATTACAGAAAGATAGGAGATATGTGGGAGAGGTGAAGGGGAACTGCTTGTCTGGAAGCTCGATGGTAGGGGCACGGTCGTCGATGATGTAGTCGATCAAAGAAGGGGGGAAGCACCGGCAGCGTTCGCACGTCTATCGGCAGAAAGAGGGGGGGACAATAAATACACAGCGACAAAGCAATACAAATTCATGAAATGGAAATACACAGTGTTAGGGGTGAACTAACGTGGGGCTATGTGTTACAGACGAAACTGGAAATTCAACCGACAATTTTACCGGCTCTAGGCGATTACCGGACAAACGATCTAGAGGGGGAAAGTCTCGGGATCAGTATGCTAGAGGGGGTGGTGGGTATACGAGTAGCGTATTCGTGATCGTTGTATTTTTCTAAGCAAGTTTCATGTATAAAGTTTTTTAATCCGACTTACGGTTTATTTTATATGATTTTCTAAAGTTTTAAATCCTTTTAAATCTATTTTATGAATTTCTTTTATTATTTAATTAAACATTATTCAGAACAGGGTCTATGACAAGGGGGGCCGACATGGCATAGAGAGTGTATAATTAGTTTAATTCAATTTAACTAAATAGGGCAGAGGGCCCACATGGCATACACACTAGGTAATTTAATCCATTTTAATTTATTTAAAAGGGGGTGGGCCCAGGTTGTCATGGACACAGTAGTTTAACTTAAACAACTACATTAATTTAAAGGGTCGGGGCCTATCTGTCATAAACATATGGGGGGCTTATTTTTTGTTTTATTTTTAAGAAGGGGATTAGCCCCTCCTAATCTAATTTTACTTAGCAAGGTAATTAGGGGCGTGGGGGCCCACGTGGCAGTGGGGGATTAACCCACTGGCCCTGCCCACGCCGGCGAGGAACGGGCAACGGCGGCGCTGCCAATCCGTCCAGGAGGCGCGTGGGGCGAGCAACGAGGGGGCGAGAGGGGGGTTGCTCACATGGAGGGGCAGAGGAGCGGCTGCGGTGGAAGGGGTGGCTGTCGGCGTGGTGCGGCGGCGAGGGCCGCGACGACCGTGAGGAGCAGCAGCGGGGCGAGCTTGATTCGCGGTGAGTAGAGGACGCCGAGGACAGAGGAGTGGTCGTGGAGTCGACGGAGAGGCTGGGGAGTTGGCCTTACGGGGATCAACCCCGGCAAATCCCATGGTCAGGGACCATGGGTTAGTCATTAGATGGCACAGGTTGGACGATGCTCGTCGGCTAACAGGAGAAGTCCTACCTGCTCGATATTATTGCTTGGAGATGCGATTACAGGGGAGGCCAAGGCTAGTGCGCACATGGATAGGGTTACATGTTGTGTGTTGGATTGATCTCGACGCCTCCCCTCCTATCCCTTATATACTAGGCTAGATCTCGGGGAGCCCGTCTTGGATTACAGATAGAGTTTCCTAACCCTAAGCTTGCATCACATGGCAGGTTTGAACCTTCCTTACTAGTCGCATACTCCTACGTCGGTGCCACTAGTGGGCCAAGGCTGGGCCTAGGCGGTATCCTTGCGGGCCTTCTAGCTTCGTGTACACCGGGTAGGACCATCCGTAGGAGTCGTGGGGTCACCCCCTCGTCAATGGCCCCCGAGTGCATGGGGGACTCGAAGAGTCGCGCAGGGACTCGAGCCCGTCCTTGCGTCGTCATTGTATGCGCGGTACAACCGCGGGTCGCTGGCAGTCTAGGACCATGACAAAACCTGTTTCGAGGGAATGCTAAGATGAAAGGGCTCAAGGAGTCGACTGATCGAACCTTAGTGAACTGCGCTAGTGGAAAATAGCACAGTAGCCCAATCAAACTCACGTCCCTCCACATGAGCTTGGAACACTGGTGTCAAGCAAAGTCAAGCCGCTGCAGGTCTTACAGTGATCAATTGCCGCCAGTAAAGTTCATAGCCTGAGCGCGTCCGCTCGGCTTTTTCTATCATGCAAGCACATGGAAAAGGTTGGGAGTGAAATCGCGCTGTGGAAAGTCCCAGCCCGGCCGATCTGCGCAGCGGGGTCTTACCTACACGCTAAGCTTGCATGGCATCTGCGCACAATGTATCGTGTTCCAGGAATAAGTATTTTTTTCATAGAGGCGCGGAGCCTGGTTAGCAATGCACCCACTTGGAATAAACAATCAAGTGAGTTGTTTTAGCGGCCACTCGCGGAGCTTTCGAATGCTCAGGCGAGGAGTAATGTAGAGGAACACTCGCTCGGAAAGTCTTTGAGTTCTTGGGTAATCAGAGTTCTGCTAGTAAACACTCGAATGTTGTCTTTTGCTGTCGGGGTGAGGGAGCACCCAATACTCTGAGACCGTACGATTTCGCGAGTGCATGCTTGCCTGTCTTGTGTCGTGGTGAGGGAGCACCCGAGAATCTTATGGGTGCAAGTAATCACTCGAGCACGTCTTTATCTTCAAGGTGAGGGAGGACCCGAAACTTTTTCTGGCGTGAGTGATTACTCGGTCATGTTTTTCCTTTCAGGTGAGGGAACACCCAGGACTCTGCGGGTGCGAGTGATCACTCGAGCAAATTTTCATCCTTTAGGTGAGGGAGCACCCGAAACTCTAGTGGAGATGCTCCCGATGGGAGTAAAATGTTTTGCCCATCAGAAAAAGATTTTAAATGATGGAATTTCTGAACGGTGAAGCATAGTCGATACGCCTTGTTCAGATGTGACGCTGGCTTGGTCTTCTGACATCTTGACCACTGTAGTCTGTTGAAGGAAATGACTTGGCGCTGTACTGCCAAATTTTTCGCGTCGTGTGATCATGGCCCTCTTTTTCCCGCGTAGTGGGCGGTGTTTTTACTGCGCCGGTTGGATTTTCCATGCTTTTCTCTAGTCGTGGGATTGCGCCACGTTTACTGGATGTCGAGATGAACGGTGTCCCTTCTTTCTTGGTCGTTGGTTAAATACCAGGCGGCTGGGTAAGTTTTAGGTTTTACCCAGCCATTGCCTTCCTCCTCTCGCTCTGTTTTCTCTTGTTCTTCGTGCTTGAGCCTTCTCCTTCCTCCTCTTGTTTCTCGCTGCAAGATCTATGACCAAACGCTCCCGTGATGCTCAGGATTCGGACAAGATGTCCGGTAAATGGAAGCGGTCCACCTTTGGGGCCACGGATCTGGGCTCGCTGATGTCCGATGGCTTGGTGGCGGATGGTGCAGTGCGAGTTCCGGGGAATGAGCAGGTTCCTTCTCCGACGGCAGATGAGCGGGTATGTTTCCAGGCGTTCTTCCCTCGCGGGTTTGCCCTTCCAATTCAAACCTTTGTTTGTGGTTTGCTGTACTCCTACCAGCTGCAGCTGCATGATTTGACTCCCAATGGGATTTTGCACATTGCCTACTTCGTTACCCTTTGCGATGCTTTCTTCGGGATCTATCCCCATTGGGGCTCTGGAAGCGCCTCTTTAATATAAAGAGGACGAACTCCGAGTATGTTGTGCGGCAGGTAGGCATATCCATTAGGGATAAAAATTCTTATTTTGATTTGGAGAAGCTCGACTCCGTCTGTGCGTGGCGGAAGAGTTGGTTCTATCTGAAGGACCAACACGTTGCTGGGCAGCGATTTGGTCTTGCTCCCTTTAATCCTGATGCGCGAGTGGTCAAGCAGTCTTCATGTTCCAATTCTTTGTCTCGAGTGAGTCGTCCGCAGTGGCTCCATTCATGGAGAAGATTGCTGCATTGAAGGATAACTTGACCGGCGGGCAGCTTATCTCCATTTTTATGGGGAGGCGCGTTCAGCCATTGTAACATCGGGCCCGCCCCATGTGGCAGTACGAGGCACCCGGGGACTCGACTAGGTGCTCAGCCGAGGAGCTTACTGCCGATGGCATTTTGGATCGAATCCAGCATGTGACCAAGTCCGTGAGTATTTCTGAAATGGGCCTCGTCCATCCATACGATTCTGATCGGGCACCTCCTCGGGTTCGTGTCTTTAAATCTCTCCTCTGATTTAGATGTTGCCTGACCACCTGCTGATGATGTTGTTTGCTTTGCAGGGCCACGTTCCCTTGTTGTAAAATCCCCCGCAGCCAGAGGATACTGACATTTGTGATGAGTCGGGTGCTTCTGCTGCCGATGATGGTGCTCCGAGTGCAGATGCCAGTGCGCCCGCGGGTGCTACTGGTGTTGACGAGTCCGCGGATGTCGAACTGCCTGGGACCAGGGACAGCGAGGACTCGGACCACTTGCGTATCAAGCGGTCGCAGTCTTCAGGCTTCGATGGTTGTGATGCAGATAGGGCATATTTCCCCTTGATTGGTTGTAGTGATTGATGACAACACTTTTTTAGATTAACCGTGTGTTGTGAGCATTGCAGATATTATTAGTCATGGCTAAAGACGGTTAACTTCCCCTCGGTTGATGGAACGTGAAGAAGGAGTTTTCCTTTCGATTTCGGTTGTTGTTTGAGTCGTAGGAAAATCCGTACTATAAAGAGGGGATCCGCCTTGGAATGGTGGGTGGAATCATCACACTTGCACACATTGTGCACCCACTATATCTATTTGCGTCATGGAGCAGTTCTTGTATGGTGGCTTGGTCTTGCATCGTTTCCCACCACGGTAGTACCGCTTGGAGCATGGTAGTACCGCTCCACGGTAGTACCGCACCGTACTACCTCTCCTAGTACCGCTCAACTTTCTGTTGCCTGCGGTACTAAGGGCGGTAGTAGGGTGCTGTAATACCGCAGGTCGGTAGTACCGCGCTCAGCACGGTAGTACCGCTCTGCGGTAGTACTGCACCGTACTACCGCTCCTAGTACCGCTCAACTTTCTGTTGCCTGCGGTACTAATTAAGGGCGGTAGTAGCGTGCAGTACTACCACAGGGCGGTAGTACCGCGCTCAGCTCTGTAGTACCGCTCCGCGATACTACCGCACCGTACTACCGCTCCTAGTACCGCTCAACTTTCTGTTGCCTGCGGTACTAAGGGAGGTAGTAGGGTGCAGTACTACCGCAGGGCGGTAGTACAACACTCAGCACGGTAGTACCGCTCCACGGTAGTACCGCCCTGAGGGTGGTAGTACCGTGGTTGGTGGAGCTCTAACGGCTGGTTTTGGATCCCCCTATAAAAGGGGGTCTTCTTCCTCCTTGCCACCTACCTCATTTATTGCTGCTTCCTCCATTGACGGCCAAGCTGTATTCTTGCCCGATCTCCCTCCCTAGCCATCACAACTTGTTGATACTCTAGGTTTTGGAAGAGGAGGCCCCGATCTACAGTTCCACCAAAGGATATTTGATTCCCCCCATTAATCCCTTGTGGATCTTGTTACTCTTGGGTGCGTCGGTGCCCTAGACGGAAGAGGTCACCTCGGAGCCACATTCCATTGTGGTGAAGCTCCGTGGATTGTTGGTTGGGAGCCTCCAATTGAGTTGTTAAGATGTCATATAGGTTACTCACCTAGTTGCATATCTAGACAACTTACTTTTCTTGTTGAGCCTAAATTTGTTAAGAAGTCATAAAAATTGTTAGTCGCCTATTCACCCCCCCCCCCGCTAGTCGACCTTCCTATCCTTTCATTTGGTATCAGAGCCTCGTCTCTTATTAAGGGCTTTACCTCCTTAAGAGGATGGCGACAGAGGGGAAAGACAAAGACGGTGAGTCATTAGGTACTTCGACTCATCCCTCCGTGGAGAAGAGTACAAGTACCGAGGGGCTAACGAACACATCTCTGAGGGATGACTCAACATCCATTTCTAGAAATGAGTACAATGACGGCATGTCCGCCATAAAATCTCAAATGAATGAAATGACTCAATTGCTTAGGGCTCTCATGTCTAAGGCTCCCGAGGGGGACAACCCCGTCATCACACCCAACATTCCAACGTTGGGAGGAGGAGAGTCGATCTCTCAATTCCGTGATGATGGTAGGAATGGCAACCCTTTCATTCCCGTTCATGGGAGTGGATCGGGCGTCAATTCCGCAGTTGCCCCTCCTCCGAGCTATCACCCTTTACCTCTTGCCGAGCCTCATTTTGCACATGCATGACAAACACCTATCCTTAACAAAGATGAGTATCCTATATGGGCATACCGTATGAAGAGGCACTTGAAGGGGTCGTCAGAGGAATTGTGGCGAATTATCCAAGATGGCTTTCATCCATATGATCGCCACAACATGACTCCAAGAGAATACCGTGACAACTCCATCAACAGTCATGCTTTAGTTGTGATTGGAAATGGTTTGAAGCCCGAGCAAGAAAATCTTGTCAGAAAGTATGAAACGGCCAAGGAGTGTTGGGATCTTCTTGAAAGGACACTAATGGGGAGCGCTAGTATTCAGAGCTCGAAATTTGACAAGGTCCAAGATCAAGTCGATAACTTCGTCAGAAATGAAGGAGAGTCATCCAAGGATGTTCATCAAAGATTGGTTTCTCTTGCCAATGACATGACGGATCATGGAAGCAAGGACACCGATGATGTTTGCGTCAAACGGAAGTTCATCACGGCTATGTTCCTTTACAAGGAGCATCTCACCAAAGTCATTCGCCAAAGACCCGATTTCCGTGACTTGACATCCAACCAAGTCTTGGATGAGTTTGTGCCCATGGAGATTTTGGACGCCAAGCCAAGACGAAGATATCTCGCCATCAAGGTCCTAAGATGCAATCCCTCTCCTTGAAGGCAAAGGAAGTCCAATTTGAGGAAGATGATGATGAAGAGGATGTTGGACCGGAGGACACCAAGTATGCTTACAATGAGCACATGGCTCTTGCCTCAAGACAATTTTGGAGCAACAAGAAGAACTTCAATTCCAACACTAGTAGCTTCATTCCTAAGGGGCAAGTCCAAGTCACCGTTGAACAAGAACTTTGTGAAGAAGAAGCCACAAAGTGTGTTGGTGGCACACGAAGAGTACTTTTCCGATGATGAGGAGGGTGAAGAAGGAGGTTAGATTGTGGCAACCGCCACCATCGCCATCTCCATGGAGTCCCCCTCATCTTCGTCACTCTTCAACTCCCCCAACAAAAACCCTCACATCATCCACAAGTGTCTCATGGCAAAGACCACCACGGTAACTCCTCCCTCTAAACCGTTTACTCCCACTAACCCATCTTTGTTGGATTGTGTGGAGGATAATGAGGAGCCCAAGGTTCAAGAAGGAAATGAGTTTGAGCTTTTCATGACCAAACTCAAATGTGAGGCCAAGAGACACTTTGTGGCTCTCTTGGAGAAATTAGGTGGAGCTCATGCTCATATTGAGGAACTTGAGGATTCCATCACCGAATTGCAAGGCCATAGTCAAGACTATGCGGATGAGATAGGGGAGCTATCTCAATCTCTCGAAGAAGAGCGTGAGCTTAAGTTGTCTCTCGAGGAGAGCTATGCTAGTGATACTTCTAATCTCAAACTTGACCTTAAACATGCTAATGCCATTGCTTGTGACCTCAAGACTAAAAATAATGAACTTGTGGAGGCTCATGAGAGACTTCTTGTGGATCATGAGAAAGTTGAAAAGGACCACAAGTCCTTAATGCACAAACTCATGGTTCTCAAGAAAGCACATGAGGAAACCACCATTAAACTCACTAAAGAGATTAATACCTTTTCTCCCATTCTTATGATAGAGAAACCTAGTTCCACTAATCCTTGTTGTGAGAATATCCCTCTTATTGAGGAAAACGCTAGGTTGAAGGCACAACTTGAGAAAGGACTTGTTTCATGCATTCAAGGAGAGAAGACTCTCAATGATCTCTTGAGCTCCCAAAAGGAGGTCATTGGCAAGGAAGGCGTTGGGTTTGGTGCTAGTTCATCAAAGAAGAAAAACAAGAAGAAGAAGAAGAACAAGAAGAAGAAACGGAAAGCTCCCTCTCCCACAATAGAAGTAGCATTTGTGAAGGAAGGGGAGAAGCCTCACGAGAAAGTGGCAAAGGTCAATGAGGGTGGTGTTGCCAAAAGGGGTGATGCCATCCCCAATTACTTTGTCGGACCTACTAATACCTCTTATGCTCTTTGTTTCACTAACGATGGGCATGTTTATGCCAAATTTATTGGCTCTTATGATGAATATATTGCTTGGTCTATTTGGGTTCCTAAGACCCTTGTTACTAACGCGAGAGGACCCATTCGTAAATGGGTACCTAAAACCAAGCATTGATTCCATGTAGGTGGCGGCTTCCGGTGGTGGCTCATGGATACTTGATAGCGGGGCTACAAGTCATATGACCGGGAGCAAGGACATGTTGGTGGACATTGAATTTGGACCATCTCGAACCATCCGTGTCCAATTTGGTGATGCAAACACATCAAAGGTATTGGGTCTCGACAAAGTAATAATTACTCCGGACTCTTCCATTGAGAAAGTATTACTAGTTGAGACTTGTGCCTTTAATCTACTTTCCGTTCGTCAACTTCCTATCATGGGTCTTTGCACCTTCTTTGATAAATAATTGGTCACCTTGATGTGGAGCAAAACTCTTAAAGTAGCCTTTGTTGGACACGTGGAGGACGGTATGTATGTGGTGGACTTCTCAAAGGTTCCCACCAAAAGCGCCATGTGTCTAATGGCTAAAGTTGATGTGGGATGGCTTTGGCACCGCCGACGAGCCCATGTCAATATGAGATCTTTGCAAACACTTCTCAAGGGTGATCATGTTGTTGGACTAACGAATGTTAGTTTTGCCAAAGGTCTTGCTTGTAGGGCATGCATTGAAGGAAAGCTACATGAGAAGAAACACCCCGTCAAGAATATCATCTCCACCAAGAGGCCTTTGGAGATCCTTCACATGGATCTCTTTGGGCCTCCATCTTATGATAGTCTTGGCGGAAATAAATATTGTTTGGTTATTGTGGATGACTATTCAAGATATACATGGGTTTATTTATTCAAGAAGAAGAGTGAGACTCAACAAACCGTCATCGAGTTTTCCAATGAAGCTCAACGTCAACACAACTCAAAAATATTGGCTATTAGAAGTGACAACGGCACCGAGTTCAAGAACTAAACCTTGGATGAATTTCTAGGTGATGAGGGGATCAAACATTAATATTCTGCTGATTATACCCCTCAACAAAATGGTGTTGCGGAGAGGAAGAATCGCACCTTAATTGATGTCGCAAGAACAATGATGGCGGAGTTCAAAAGTCCCTACAACTTTTGGGCGGAAGCTATCAACACCGCTTGTCATGCAACCAACCGTCTTTATCTCCGCAAGATCTTGAACAAGACTTCATATGAAATCCTCACCGGGAAGAAGCCCAACATCATGTACTTCCGTGTCTTCGGGTGTAAGTGTTTCATTCCTAAAGAGGGAGCTCGTTTGTCTAAGTTTGAGTCTAAGACAAATGAGGGCATATTTGTTGGTTATGCTTCCAAATCTCACGCGTATAGAGTCTACAACAAGTCTTCCGAGCTTGTTGAAGAATCTAGTGTGACGCCCCCAAAATCAGACCGTGTACAGTAATCATACACGCAAGGTGCACGATGAAGATTAGGGACTCACGGTGAGATATGACAACAAAACTCTACAAATAAAATAATACAAGCTGTTTAATACAAGCCAGGGGCCACGAGGGCTCGAATACAACAGCTCGAGAGCACAAAGTTAGCGGAAGAAATAGTATCTGAGTACAGACACAAGTTATACAAGGTTGCCTTAAGAAGGCTAGCACAAATAACAACAGATCAGAAAGGCGAGGCCTCCTGCCTGGGAACCTCCAAACTACTCCTGGTCAATGGGGAACTCGACGTCGTAGAAGGCATCAGGGATCTTCATGTTGCGGTGGTCGGCATCGGGGATCTCCTGCTCCTGGACTCCAACGCTGCAACGTCGACTGCAGCGGCCGATCAGGCAAAACATAAAGGGGAAATAAAGCAAGGGTGAGTATCTAGCATAGCCGCGAGTCTTACGTCCACTACTAAGCATTATGCACTGTATCAACTGGAAAAGGGAGGCTATATATAGTGGACTGCAAGGTAGAAATCAGAATAAGGGTAAGAAGCTAGGCCTATCAAAGACTAGCATCTTCCGACGAGTCTTGCAGCATGAGGAGTGAATAGCCAACAGTTTATATAAAGCATAAAGTAACAATGCAGCAGAAGTTTATGCAGCATTGTATAATAATAAGTTGTAATAATTAGCAATGCCTCCGAGTTCACCTCCTCGACATCCCAGCGAGGAAGAAAACACGGAACCATACAGTTTAATAATAATAGTTTGTAGTGGTAAGATCCAGCTTCAGCGTAAAGCGTCCTGTTACCGTGGACACGGCTATTCGAATAGATTAAACTTCCCTACAGGGGTGCACTTGTGTTACACTACTCCCACGGATCTCGTGGGAGGCGTACACCTTGTTAGGGAATGCTCCACCGAGGCTATCCGACACTCCGTAGCCTATCTTTCAAACTCAAGAGAGAGGCCATCCGCCGGTCTAAATCTTAAGTACGCCGGGTCTTGAACCCCAACCCGAATGTACTCCTGCACGGTGCGTGGCTGGCCGGTGAAGTTAAAGAAAATCCAAATAAGACACCACCGCGCGAGCAAATAAGAAAACACCACTTCCCGGCAATCAGCCCGTAGTACTGCTGACGTCTGAAGAGTCCTCAGACGACACTACGAAGCAGAGGAGCCCATAACTCGTAATTCCCACGTGTAGGCAGCGCGTATAATCCAAAAGGCTACCCAAGTCATCCGCCGAACCATTTAGCATTTTAATTAACCTGCGTGACAACCGTTATCGTTGCCTCGACTTAACTGACCCGCGGACAACGACAACAGTCAGGACCACCAGTACATCGGTGCCTGCCCTGTCGTGTCACCATGTCTCTGCGGTTACCAATAAGGTGAACCGTCTCCTTACCTTGTCTCGCGTGTGCTCCTGGAGGAGCTCGACTTTCGTGGTTTGGTAACTCTCGCGGCCAACGATCAGGTGCCAAGCACACCGGTACACTGGTCGTACCCTCCGTGTCGTCCCGTCGTAATACCTCTCGCGGGCACCGTTGGGTTGCCCGACTTCTTACCTGAAGGACAGCCGTTGCTCACGTACCTAGAGCGGCTATACAGAGTCAGCAATGAGTGGAGTACAAGGATCACTCGTCGTTAGCTCACACTTGATGGTGGCTCGGCAGAGCCAAGGTAGGGGCCTGAGGCGGTGTCTGCATTGTACCGTACCTGTGTAGTTATAATCATCGTATCCGCATTCACTCCCCAGACTGATCACGACCCGCTATCTAATCCTAGTTGACTAACAATGCGCAGGGCTCACTTCTGAATATAATATATATTTATAGGCAGCATAGGATAAAGGAAGGTACATCAAGGGGCGAAAAAGAGAGGCTATGCAATTGAATAGAATTGTAACGTAGCAGCAGCAGTAACAATGCCTAGTGCAAGAAAGTACGGAAATGTAGGCGATATCTGGGGAAGAGAATGGCTCTGCTTTCCTGGAAGCTCGGCAGTAGAGGTAGGGTCGTCGACGTAGTAGTCGTACCCGGCAGCGGTGAAGTCGGCGGTAGCAGCGGGGTCTATCGGAGAATAAAAGGGGGGAGAAACAGTAAATACATAACAATAATAGCAATACAAAGGAATGACACAGCAGATACAAAGCAACGGGGCTCTAACGCAGTGTTCGGTGATTTGCTCGGAGCAGGAATTTATCCGGGGTTGACTCATCAACATCGGTGGATTACCGAACAGATGATCTGGAGGGGAAGGTTCCATGTGGAGGCAAGTGAGCAAAGCATGGCGGCGAGGCCACTCCCTCCGGTGAGAAGAGCATGGCGGCGAGGCCACTCCAGCGAGGCAAGTGGAGGCCATAGCGGCGATGCGACCGCGTGCACTTGCGCGTGCCCGTTGGGGCCCGACCAGGCCATGCCGCACTGAGCAGCAGCAGCAGCGAGCAGCTCAGGAGCTCGGCTCCCATCCATGGTGGCCTCGTTGAGGCACGTCCCTACGGAGAACTAAATGAAAGGGGGAGAGGGGGAATAACGAGAGAGCCTCACGGCGAGTGCGACGGGGAAGGTAGTGGGCTCGGGGAGGCATCGGCGATGGCGAATCGCGGCGAAGTTCGTTGGCGGCCGCTGCGGAGGAAGAGTAGGTGGCGCTGTCCACGAGGGCCTCCCGGCACGAACTAGCGATTCTAGTCGAAGGAGGCATCCAGTGCGCAGTTGCTGGACATGCTCTCACGCGCCGATGAGCTAGGTGGCCATGGCGGCGCCCCGACGCGACTGCGGCGTGCACACAGGCTTCCCGGTGAGAGGACTGGAGAGAGGGAGAACTTGGGGTTCGATCTAGGGTTCTGGGGGTAGGTTTCCTTTTATCCACGCGAGGGGGGTGCACTGTAGCGGCTCGGGCGACCTGGCTCGACAGGGACAGTGGGCGCGGTCGCCATGTCCACGAGGAGGAGCAGAGGAACAGGACGAGGGAGGAGGAAGGTGGAGTGGGCTGGGACCGATGGGGAGTCGCCCAGGGCGTTTCTTAATACCTTTCTATTTTTATTTTTCTTTTGTTTCTGCTCTACTTTGTCTGAAATGTTTTTGGCTAGCAATTTAATTTAGTAAAATGTGATACTAGTCCTAATATTTTTGTTACACTGCATTGGGTTGCTACAAAAAGTTTTAGCCTTGACTAAATTCATTTGAATATTATTGTTCATTTTAAAAAACTTTTTGGTGATGTTTTGCTACCGTTATTAATTATATAGGTTATTTAAACACTTCAACAATTATAGGTTGCTAACATACCATGGTCAAATGATTATTATAATTTTCTTAGATATTTTTCCATAATTTTTAGTGCAACTTTACTTCTCACTTTTATTTTTAAATTTTAATCGGGTTGGAATTTGAATGAGATGCCATCAAGGGCGATCATCACATGAAATCAAGGTAACTTGGCATTAGCCAAAAGTGATAACTGTAGCGTGACACCCGGGGCGTTACAAATCTCCCCCACTACAAAGAATTCTCGTCCCGAGAATTAAAGGTAGTGTATGGGGTAGAGTTTTGGTTTCGTATTCTAGCGATTCTTATGGTTATTGTTTCCCTTCTCGAAGAAGTTAATCCTTCCCGTTGAAGTCTTCATTTCTCTGTGTGAGTGCATCTCGATGAGTTGTCTTCCTACTGTCAGGGTCTTCATCATACTTACGAATAGGCTAGGAGAAATTTTTTACGAGTGTTGGACCGGTACAAGGTTAATCAACCGAGGTTGTCCAAGGGAATGGGGTACAAAGTATCTCACGATTTAAACTCAGGGAGATACATCGAGAAAAACAAAAGAAGGCATGATAAATTTTCAAGCGGATATGCAAGTTTTCAACGATGATAACAGAGGATGAAAAGGGGTCCGAAGCATTAGGCATAAGCACTGAGTTTGTTATCGAACTGAATATCATAAGGTAGAGGACTCTTGAGTTGCATACAAGGTCAAGAAAGAGAAATAACCTCGAGAACATAAAGGCACAAGAGAGTCAGTTTTCGATCCTGTGGAACTGTGGGTTATGGGCCCACGATGAATAAGAATGGTGGTGACAAACAATGCGAACAAGTTGCAAGATAAGTCAGAGAACAACTTGTTAGCTATGTCGGCAACAACGTCAGTGCCAACGGCGAGGGACGAGGAGAACCATTTTCCTGCTCGTTAAAACGAGGCGGACCAATAGGAAAAGTTCTCGTCCATCGGTGGTTACCGAAATGTTATCAACAGTAGTAACAGGTTGTACGGACAAAGTAGTACACCAAAGTGTTTACATCCGCGGGAAATTAACACTACTCAGATAATAGACATTACAAGAAAGGTTAAAAAGACCAATGAAAGGGGAAGATGTGATTATCCGAATAATGAGACCAATGGAAGGGAAATGTAATGATACACAAGTATCACATGTATATCTTTCCCAAGGGAAAGCAGAGCAAGATATACATGACCAAGTTTGTATTGGCAGGGATTCAAAGGATGTCGTCGATGATAAAACAAATCATCGAGGGGCAAGGATGGTATTTCACACGATGAATCCAATTAACACTTGGTAGAAGCCAAGATGTCAATGATGACTGAGGATACGTCCCAAACGTATCTATAATTTCTTCTTGCTCCATGCATGTTTTGTGTGACTTTTCCATGTTTTGGTTGAAATTTATTACACTTTTAAACCAATTTGGACTAACCTACTAACTTAGTGCACCCAGTTGCCAGCTTCTGGTTTTCTGCTATTTTTGTTTTTCAGGTTTTCCGGCTGATTAAAGTGCCCAAAAAATTCCGCAAAAATTATATTAAAAATCAGCGGGCAGGAAGCTTCCGGAATAACCAAGGGGGAGAGCCGGGACCACCACCAGGGAGCCAGAAGGGTCCCTGGCGCGGCCCCAAACCCTAGGGCGCGCCAGGCACCCTCCTGGCTGCCCTGGGTGGCCCCTCGAAGCCCCCCTTCTCCTATATAACCCACTCGGGGTAGAAACCCCTAAACAAGAACTCTTTTTCGCGGAAACCTCTCTGTTCCGCCGCCGCCGTTTTCAGATCGGGGCTGCCTGGAGAAGCTGCCCCGGCACCCTGCCGGAAGGACATCACCCCTCCGGGAGACCATCCATAGCCATGGACGCCTCCCGTATCTACCGTGAGTAGTCCCCCTTGGACCATGGTTCCGTGATCAGTAGCTATGTGATGTCCTCTCCCTCTTTTGTGCTTCCACTTTCGAGACCTCGTGAGCTGCCTCACATGATCGAGGCACCTATGTAATTTTCTGTTGTTGCTATGTTGAGTTTGTTGGGATCTGATGGATTATGAGACTATGTTCAGATTGTGATGAGTAATATATTTGGTTTTCCCTTTTATATTTTGTTCTTGAGTAAATTCTTGCATGTTCTCCGTTGCAGTATTTTCTTTGGCCAAGTTATTTGCTTGCAACTCCAAGAGAGAGCGTTATGCTCGATTGTGGGTTCAGCCCCCTGATGTCTAGCTTGAGTGACAGAAACATGAGACTAGGGGATGTGTTGTTGCCACCAGGGATAAAACAACGGTGATTGTGCCTATTGGTGCAAGAATTGTTTACTTTACGCAAAGTTCTTTTAATGCAGTTGTCTGTTGCTTTGAGTTTACACTTTGGGTGGGATTCACAACTTAATACCAGCGAGATGTTCTGGATAGATATCTCAAGGTGGATGATTCGTAGTAGATGCAGATGGATTTCGGTCTACTTACCTTGGCGTACTGCCCATTGCTTTTGAGCCCTTCCTTTCTTTGCAGCATAGTTAGCATTGCGGTGCCTTCATAATCCTGTCAATTGCCCAACTGTGATTTGTTTACCTCGCTAGCATTTTTATCGTCTTTTGGGAGAGAGACATCACTAGTGAAAATCACGGGACTCCGGTCCATCTTCATACCATTGTTCACACCCACTATTTACCTTTCTGTTTTTACTTTTACTAGTACCTTTTTATCTATTGCGTTTCATCCTTTGTAAACGACAAGGCCGGAGGAATTGAAAACTCCTCTGAACTCGTTGGGAGCAAAGTTATTTGTTTTGTGCAGGTCCACGACAACTCCACGCATCAGAATAATTTCTGGCGCCGTTGCCACCTATCGTACTTATCGTTGAGTCGTACTGGAGACAAACCTTGGTATCTTTACTGAGGGAAATTACCGCTACGCTGCATCTCAACATTCCACTTGGGGTAACCAACGAGGGGCGAGACGCCATCAAGCTAATTTCGGGCGCCGTTGCCGGGGACTCAAAGGAAGTACAAATACGCGAGTCCTGATAACCACCAATTTCTGGCGCCGTTGTCGGACTCCTGTATCAAAAATAGGGGAGTTACACGCTATCTTTTACCTTTGCTTTTTAGTCTTGTTAGTTTACCTTTCAGTTTTTACTTTTGTGTCCCTAATCAAAAATACCAAAAGTACCTGTTACCTTTCTTGTGTGGTGAAGTATGTTAAGAGCTGGTACTATGGGGGAATCCGAGGTCTTGGATTTCCACCAAAAGAACGGGGAGAATATGAAGAAGGCATGGGACAGAATTTCTGAAGCACACGAGGCAAATATGCCTTGGTTACCTAAAAGAATTGTGCTTAGAAATTTTTAATTTGGCCTCTTTAAGTGGTGTAATCACTCTCTTGATCTTATAGCCGAAGGAGACTTTTTAGAGTGTGATGAAGCTAGAGCACTTGAAATTATACATGGTTTATCTAGCTATTTTGTTTATGATGGTTTTGATACTGTTATAGATAGAATTGCTACTATTGAAGAGAGACTTGATGCTCTAGTCCTAAAAAAAGTAGAGAGCCTAAATCCTCCTAGAGAGGAGATTTTGGAAATAGAAAATGACTGGGAGCCTTTTATTAGGGTTGTTATCTCTAATCAAAACTTCCTTGCTTTTTGTGACATTGGATCTAAAGTTTCTATAATGCCAAGCTTTATCTATGATTCTTTGTACCTTGCAAGCATGGACAAATTTCCGTCTTTCCATGAACATTCTAATGGTGATATTTCTGAGATACAGGGAAGACTGAAAAATGTTCAAGTCATGTTTCTTAAAAGGAGTGTGGAGATTGACTTTGCCATCATGAAGGCCAATAAAGGATATATAGTGCTTGGAAGGGACTTCCTCCGAGCCATGAAAGGCTTCATTGATATAGGTAAAGGACAAATACGTTTGCGTGGTAAGGAGAAAGGTACGTATCTCTTCCCTCGGAAGAACAAGGATGAGCTTATTGAAAACCCCTTTGAAATCCTTGGTGAACCTTCCGATGATTTTGGAGAACTTTGATCTTCTGCTTTAAGCCTAGCTAATGGCTCTAAAGAAGCGCTTTCGGGAGGCAGCCCGCAACGAATTTAGGTTTTTATTTTTGCTTTTGTTCTGTTCTTAGTGTTCTTGATGATTTCTACTACTGTAGCAACATCATTGTATCTTTATTTTTCAAGCTTTGTGCCAAGTTTAGCCTCAGAGTGCTTGAAAGTTCAAAAGTTGGAGCTTGCTGTCCAGAAACAGATTCTGTCTTCTTGACGGGAAAATTCGCGATAAATCACCAGATCATCTTTTTGATCTGAAATTTTTTGACAGCATGCTCCATACAATTGGCTTGCTAGCCCCTGTTCAAAGTTTTTTGATTTGAGTTGCAGAAGTACCTCGAAAAAATTCCCCTTTCTCTTCTGTTCTGTTTTTCTCAGCTTCTGCCCCAGTTTTTATTTTCGCAGTTTTGCAATCCTTAAGCTTGCTTTTTCTTTGCAAACATTTTTGGGCAGGCAAGAGAAACAGTAGCTCTTCCTGGAAATCTTTATTTGTAGTAGAGGAAAATTATTTTATTAGGGTACTAACCTATCTAATCAGCCTACAATGAGTTATGTATGAAGGGAGTTTTCAAGTGCGCGATGGAAGGTGATGAAAGAAGATCCAGGAGTGTCAAGCGCTGAAGCTTGGGGATGCCCAAGTGCACCCCCAATAAATATTCAAGGAGACTCAAACTTCTAAGCTTGGGGATGCCCCCGGTGCATCCCCTTCTTCATCAACAATCATCGGTCTGTCTTTCGTTGCACTATATTTTTATCACTTCATGCGTTATGTGTTTTTCTTGGAGCGTCTCGCTCTTTACTTTTCTAGGTTTGTTTTGCTTTCTTTGCTGTAGTAACAAGTTAGACCCCAACTTACTCTTTTGTGTGGGAGAGAAACACGCTCCACTTGAACTAGAACTCCTCATAGGATTTTCATGCTTATTTCTTTTAGCTGTGAGTTGTTCTTTTTCTTTTCTTAGCTCCTGGTCTGTTTAGCTGTAGTGCTTTAGTTTTTCTAGAGCTTTTCTTTTCAGGTTGAACTTTCTATAGGTTGCATGTTTTATCTTGTTAGAGAGTTTGCTTGTTGCACTGAGTTCTGTGTCTTGACTAGAAAGTAGGTAGTTAAAGTTGCTTTTCTTTTTGAAGTAGTAACTTGCAATAGTTTTGAGGTATTGACTAGGTAATGTTTGAACTTTTGGTGTCAAGAGCTCTTGCCTATTAGTGATAGATGTCGTATTTTGGGAAATCCGTGTGTTTTTCAAAAACCAAAAAACCCCTGTTGAGAACTCTAGCTACTAGATGGATCACTAACCTTTGGAGGGTTCGAATATTAGAGTACACTCACGTACCATGAGTCGAGGATGCGCAAGGATAACCAAACCCCCATACACTCCTCCTCGGGGTACCTGTCTCTTTGTGAACCTCCTATTAGATTGAGAGTTACCGATATAAAGTGCATGAGTTCTTCGGACTAATGTGAGTATTTGAAAGTTGACACTTCCACCTACCCATACTTTTTATAGCCTCTTCGTTACCGTGCATTGCCCTTACTCACCTCGAGAGTTGGCGCATACTTCGCCGGTGCATCCAAACCCTTGGCATGATACGCTCTGTCATCATAAGCCTCATTATATCTTTCCTCAAAACAACCACCATACCTACCTACAAGGCATTTCCATAGCCTTTCCGAGATACGTTGCCATGCAACATCCACCCTCTCATGACTTGATCTTCATGTCATACATGCTACTTGCTTGATCGATGAGCCGCATGCTAGTTGGGCCTTCCCTAATCATTGCTACATGACACGCTAGTATCATTGCATATCCTGCTATCCTGACAGAGGCATACATTTGCATCATGATTAGTTACATTTTCTTTTTGTGAGTACCTTTGTAAAGTGTGAAAGATCTCCTATATTCTTGTAAAATATAGAGTATTGCCCCTAAAGTGAGGAAAAGATCCCAAAGAGGACAAAATCAAAAGATCCCAAAGAGGACAAATGAGAGTTAAATAGAAAGAGCCATTGAGGCCACCAAAAAAATAAAAAAAAGAGAGAAAAGAGAAAAAGAAAAATAAAAAGAGAGAAGGGGGCATACTACTATTCCTTTTGAGAGATCCACACTAGTACTTCATCTTCTATCCCTTGTACTCCATAGAGATTATCATCATGCATATAGCTATGTGGGGAACTTTTACACTATATAACTTGGATTGTATATTCCAATGATGAGCCTCCTCAAACGAGCTCTAGGTCTTCTTGAGCAAGCAAGTTAGATGCACCCCGACTAGTTCCATTGGAGAGCTTTTAGCTCACATGTGCATCCGTTGTATGGCAATCCCTACTCCTCACATCATATCTATCATATGGCCTTCTCTCGCCTATGATTGTCCTCATTGATGTAAGCCTTTCACACACCTTTTTGTCTTCCTCCTCCACCCTTTTTCTGTTTCTCCTTTTAGGTGTCAACTTTCTTGCTCACGCTCATCCATTGCATGAGTGCTCAAAATATCGAAAGGGAGTGGATCAGTTTGACTTGTACCTGGCTAGTGGTCTGGGGACGAGTCCAGATAAGAATCCAAAGGAGACTAAGTGTGAAACTTTAGTAGATAGTTGTTCTCAACAACCTTTTTTTTCTCTTTCTTCCCAGTCCCTTGCTTGCACGCAAACACCATCTGGAGACATTCGAGTCACGGACAGCAAGAGCTCTTGCACCTTTTATTCTTTTGTTGCTTGTGTTAATGCCAATATAGACTCTTGCCTGTTAAGGCTTGAATTGAATTGCATGCTTTGATTTCTTTACTTAACAGTCCTTATTTGGTTGTGTGGCATGTCACCACAGAAATTATGCTTGTTATCATTTACCTACTAGAGGACGAGCAGGAATTAAGCTTGGGGATGTTGATACGTCCCAAACGTATCTATAATTTCTGCTTGCTCCATGCATGTTTTGTGTGACTTTGCCATGTTTTGGTTGAACTTTATTACACTTTTAAACCAATTTGGACTAACCTACTAACTCAGTGCACCCAGTTGCCAGCTTCTGGTCTTCTGCTGTTTTTGTTTTTCAAGTTTTCCGGCTGATTAAAGTGCCCAAAAAATTCCGCAAACATTATATTAAAAATCAGCGTGCAGGAAGCTTCCGGAATAACCAAGGGGGAGAGCCGGGACCACCACCAGGGAGCCAGAAGGGTCCCTGGCGCGGCCCCAACCCTAGGGCGCGCCAGGCACCCTCCTGGCTGCCCTGGGTGGCCCCTCGACGCCCCCCTTCGCCTATATAACCCCCTCAGGGTAGAAACCCCTAAACAAGGACTCTTTTTCGCGGAAACCTCTCTGTTCCGCCGCCGCCGCCGTTTACAGATCGGGGCTGCCTGGAGAAGCTGCCCCGGCCCCCTGCCGGAAGGAGATCACCCCTCCGGGAGACCATACATAGCCATGGACGCCTCCCGTATGTACCGTGAGTAGTCCTCCTTGGACCGTGGGTCCGGGATCAGTAGCTATGTGATGTCCTCTCCCTCTTTTGTGCTTCCACTTTCGAGACCTCGTGAGCTGCCTCACATGATCGAGGCACCTATGTAATTTTCTGCTGTTGCTATGTGGAGTTTGTTGGGATCTGATGGATTATGAGACTATGTTCAGATTGTCATGAGTAATATATTTGGTTTGCCCTTTTATATTTTGTTCTTGAGTAAATTCTTGCATGTTCTCCGTTGCAGTATTTGCTTTGGCCAAGTTATTTGCTTGCAACTCCAAGAGAGAGCGTTATGCTCGATTGTTGGTTCAGCCCCCTGATGTCTAGCTTGAGTGACAGAAACATGAGACTAGGGGATGTGTTGTTTCCACCAGGGATAAAACAACGGTGATTGTGCCTATTGGTGCAAGAATTGTTTACTTTACGCAAAGTTCTTTTAATGCAGTTGTCTGTTGCTTTGAGTTTACACTTTGGGTGGGATTCGCAACTTAATACCAGCGAGATGTTCTGGATTGATATCTCAAGGTGGATGATTCGTAGTAGATGCAGATGGATTTCGGTCTACTTACCTTGGAGTACTGCCCATTGCTTTTGAGCCCTTCCTTTCTTTGCAGCATAGTTAGCATTGCGGTGCCTTCATAATCCTGTCAATTGCCCAACTGTGATTTGTTTACCTCGCTAGCATTTTTATCGTCTTTTGGGAGAGAGACATCACTAGTGAAAATCACGGGACTCTGGTCCATCTTCATACCATTGTTCACACCCACTATTTACCTTTCTGTTTTTACTTTTACTAGTACCTTTTTATCTCTTGCATTTGATCCTTTGTAAACGACAAGGCCGGAGGAATTGACAACTCCTCTGAACTCGTTTGGAGGAAAGTTATTTGTTTTGTGTAGGTCCACGACAACTCCACGCATCAGAATAATTTCTGGCGCCGTTGCCACCTATCGTACTTATCGTTGAGTCCTACTGGAGACAAACCTTGGTATCTTTACTGAGGGAAATTACCGCTACGCTGCATCTCAACCTTCCACTTGGGGTAACCAACGAGGGGCGAGAAGCCATCAACTGATAACCCTCAACTGTATGGGATCGAGATAGTCTTCGCGGGCAAGATAACCCAATTTATTGATTCGACACTTGGGGACACAAAGAATACGTACAGGCTTTGACAATTGAGTTGTCAATTCAACCGCACCTGAAATAAACACTTTCTTGCACAAAGGTATTAGTAGAAACTGTGATACGGTGATAGTAGTGGTGGTGATAACAGTGGTGATAGTGGTAGTGGAACAGCAAAGGTAAAACAGCAAAAGTAAACAACTAGTAACCAGCAGAAAGAAAACACTTTAGGCTAGGGAGATGGATGGTTGGGCGCTTCTTGGATGAGAACGAACATGTAACAGATTCTAACTTGGGCAAGGCTCACAGAAAACAAAGGATCATCTAGGCAAATATCAAACATCAGGCATGTATCCCAAGGTAGTTGTACGTGCTTGCAATAAGAACTTTGCACAACATCTTTTGTCCTACCCTCCCGCTACTAACGGGGCCAAAAGGAACTTAGGGAGATGAAGGTACTCCTGTCAAAGAGCACCGGAACAAAGCATTAACACTTCAGGGATACACGGAATCCTCAAATTATAGTCCATCCCCTTTGGTGTCCCAAGCTGTCACCATTGGGATCGCCGGTTCCGGACTATAATAGGTGCATACAACTCATAGATAGGATCAAGAACACCACAAACTCAAGAAACAAAAGGGTGATCAGATCTGAAATCAAGGCACTCAGGCCCTAAGTGAGAGCCTAGTCCTATCTTCCCGTAGAATAAGATGAGGGTGACTCAGAACTCAGAACGAAGGGGTAAGGAGAAAAATGAATCCTTACGTTGTTCCCATATATACCCAGAGTAACTATATAACTATAGCAAGCTAGACTCAACTTCGGCCAAGGCTACTAGTCCTACAGTCAGTCCTGCTCTGATACCAAGTCTGTCGGGACCCGGGGTTAGCGTATGCAAGTACAGTTAAGACATAGTCATATGGAGAGCCGAGAAACCGCACCCACTTGTCTAAGCAGACAAGGCCAAGCACTGAACATTCTCGGAAAGCATCGGACGTGAGGGGCATCCCATCCAGGCCGGATGATCAACTGAGATGGGTCCTCATCGTCCGCACACAAGTCAAATGATATGGGTGGTGAACTCCCATATTCAAAGACAAGTCGCCTCAACCATACTATCGACTATCTCGAAACTCTTACATAGACTTACTCCAGCCCGATCACTTAGTCGGGGTCTAGGGCGGGCTCGATCATACCACAAAGTGTGCACGAGACGGAGTCTCGAGCAATCGCATCGCGATGCCCCAAGCTGCGCACATCTAAGGGCCACTTGGTGTATTAAAGACCGCCAGCCAGAACACAACTAAGGTCTCGAAAACCCATACAAAGACATGCATGTTATAAACATACACGCAGCACACATGCCTTGTATGAACAGCAGGTACCATTGCAATTCTCTACAAAGTGTACATTTTATTTATAACTCTTATAGAGTACACACAGAGATCACATACATGTGATCCAACATTACAACACAGAACGGAAGCAAATTATGTCTGAGTACAGACAAGTTTAACAAATTGGCTTAAGAAGCCTTATTCAAACATAAAGCCCTCCACGAGGGAACCAGTCTGCTGACTGGGACTAGACTAGTTTAACTTCAGTCGTCCAGCTCGATGAAGAAGCCACCTTCGGGGTCAGTGGCATCATCTAAACATAGATTAAGCAAACGTGAGTACAAAGGCGTACTCAGCAAGACTTACATAGGAGCTAAACTACTCATGCACATGTATCAAGGTAAAGGGAGGTGGGGTTCACTTCCAGAAATGCCAGCTTTGACTTGGCTAATCCTGAACTACGAGTACCAGACTTTGAGGTAAGAAGCGTACACGAGTCCACTACTTTCTCCAACCAATACACCACTATGGTGCCTTCCTCGACTTCCCCACGAGAAAGCACGCCATAGCACTCACACTTATCTTGGTGTTTTTTAGAAGTCTCCGGTTCAAGTTATCTAATAATCAAGCTAAGCTTTCCAAGTAGTCCATAACCGCGGACGCGGCTATTCGAATAGTTTTTTTAACCTTGCAAGGGTGTACCGCTACACACACATGACCATCATTTACCGCCTTTGATCTCGACACCATTCAAGGGGTGCCAGCGAGGATGCTCACCACAACTGTTACCTCATAGCCTATCTAGTCCAAGAAAGCCGCCTACTAGGGTTGGCTACCACAATCGTGAACCCGGCCGGTTTACCGAAGTGGACCCAAGCGATGTGTGCGTGGTACATAAGCCGGTCTCGGTTGAGCCGTTCTCTCACTTAGCATCCAGGCCACAAGCCTATCAGAACTCCGAACTACTGCGACATCTGGACCTCGAAAGGGATGAGTTAATAAGTTGAGAGGGGTCAGTGAGCCCAATGTGTGGTTGTACTCTTCATCTTGGATCACCACACAAGAACTCGGACTTAGGGCGGTGTTCAACGAGACAACCCACCGTGTACTCCTACACAGCCTCTCATCGTTCACCTTGTATTAGGGTCGATTCACCAACACTTTTCGACCATCATCAACATGATCATTCCCATCCCGACTCACATCACAGTAACAACATGGTATCATACTAAGCATGCAATAAGCTGTAACATTGCAGGGGCCACATGATATCATTCAACTCCTACATTTGCTAGGATTGTGGTTTGCTTACTACTGTGACAAAAGATAGGTCATGCAAAGGAATGGGTTCATCTATGTGGTAGAATCGTAACATGGTGATCATCCTATACAATGCATAAGCGAGACATGAGAGGGAAGTGGGATTTTATCGACATGATCAATGGGGTTTTGCTTGCCTTGCTGACGAGGTTCGGTTTCTGGATCTTCAGCGAAGGGGGTGACCTCTTGCTCCGGTTCCACCTCTACTCGACAAACAAAGAACGAAGTAGCAATCAATATGAATGCAATGCTCAAGAACATGATTGAATGTTAATGCTTGAAGTACAAGTTTTGATGTGTGAGGCAATTCCATTTAAGTGGAATATATTGCATTTAAAATGCAAATTCAAACTCCACATTTGAATTCAACATTAACCAAGTTATATGTGATATAGTTTGATAATTTTGAAATATCTTCAAATGTGTATGATATGCCTCTGATGTGTAAGTGAAATGTAGCATGTTGCCATGGTTCAAGTTGCAAAAATATTTGAATTGAATTTGATTTAATTCCATTTAAATCAAATAGCAATTGCTACTGATCACTTTTTAAATTCAACTCAAACAGAGTTGAAAGTTGCATGTTTGGAAAGATAATTTTCTCCTGATCATTTTTCATATATTATTTGTCCAATTTGGAGTTAATATGAATTTTCTATGAATTTCCAAAGTTTGGGCTATTTTCTGGAATTTCTGGAATTATTTTAACATTTTTGATTTTCTGGAAATTCTTAAATGAATTATTGCGTCAGCAGGGGGGGCTGACAGGTGGGGCCACCCTGTCAGTGGCCGGGCTAATTAACCCGGCTAGGTTAACTTAACCAGTGGCTTAATTAAGCCACTGGGCCCACTGGTCAGTGACCCAGGGGGTCACTTAACTGGTGATTAACCGGGGTTTTAGGGCTGACTCGCCGGCGGCTAAACGCCGGCGACCTGGCCACGGCGGCGCTGCGCGGAACTGCTGTTCCCGTGGCCCAAATGAAGCGCCGAGACCACGGGAGCGAAGCCCGTGCTCTCGCACTTCTCCTGGTGCACGCCAGCGTCCAAGACGACGACCACAGCGACGGCGGTGACCTCGCCGGCGGCAACAGAAACACGGGAACGAGGCAATCGTCGCCACGGTGCTCCAAATCCAGCAATCTTGAGCTCGTTCGATGCGTTAGACCACAGGGAAGACGTCGGACATGCTCTTGGGTACGTGTGCTTCACGGATGCTTGCCGACGACGAGCACGGCGGCTCGGTACTCCGGCGTCCAAGGCAGCGTAGGATACAGGGCGAGAGGGGGCTAGCTAGGTGAGGGGAAACGCTCACCCAAACGCAGGGAGTGCAGCGGCGCAGTCGATGGAGGCGGGGAAGGCTTGACGACGGCGAATCGAAGACGGCGAGGTTGCGGGTCCGGCGGCGGCTCGAGCTCGATTCCGGCGGCTTGAGTCCAAATCACAGCACCGTCTGCTGCGTGAAGAGGAAGTCGACGACTGCGCGCACGATGGACACGGCCTTCAGGCTTCTCTCCGGCGCTGGCTACGGTTCTCGTCGACGGTGAACGGCGGCTGCTCTCGGGGAAGAAGGGGAAAACGAGGAGAGGAAGGGAGAGCACGAGAGGGGAGGGGAAAATGAAGCACGGCTTCGCGGCGGTTCTCCAGGACAGGAAAAGGTGGCACGGGTAGCCTGGAACGTCCTGGGCGTCGAGGTGGCATCCACGGCGTCGATGCCGCGCCACCGAGCTGCTTGGCAGCGGGGTGGAAGACGACAGGGGAGTTCGGGTGGGCTGGGCCGGCTGGAGAGGTGGGCCTCGCCCCAGGCGAGAGGTAAGCCTTTTCTTTTTCCCTCTGTTTAATCTTTCCTTTCTTTTTCTGTAATTTGTTTTGGCTCTAATAAAAATATCAAACCATTTTATTAAATGCTGAAAACTTTTATGTGGCCTCATAATAATATAGACTAGCCACTCATAAACTTTCAACATTTTTAAAATTCAAATGATTTGAATTTTAAATCAAATAAGGGTATTTCATTAATTCCAAGGTACTGTTTGAATATTTGAAAAATCTATGAGCATGGGGTGGGTCCCACATCACTTGATATGTGATCACACTCATTTATAAGACTTTTCAAAACTCTAACATGAATTTTTGGAAAAGACTTTTGTCTGGCCTTTTGAATTAATTCATCTGGGGGGTGTTCCTTCTCCCATTTTGATTTTGAATTTGGTTTCCAAGATTTCTTTTTGAAAACTTTACATGATGCAAAGGTACTAACTAACCCTAGCACATACCTAACAGAGGGATCTGACAACTCGCCCCCACTCAAAAGAAACTCGTCCCGAGATTCAGAAGTCTGCGGGAGGAAGGAGGGGTACTCCGTAAGGAGACGGTCTTCTCTTTCCCACGTGGCTTCTCTTTCAGAGTGGTGCGACCATTGCACTTTCAGAAACCTAATCTTCTGACGACGAGTGACACGCTCTGCAGAATCAAGAATACGAACGGGGTATTCTCGATAAGAAAGGTCATCTTGGATATCAAGTGTTTCATGGTCGACTTCGCGGATGGGGTCCTTGAAGCAACGCCTGAGTTGGGACACATGGAATACATCGTGTACTCGGGAAAGGTGCGGAGGTAGTTCAAGTTGGTAGGAAGCTTCTCCACGTTTAGCAATAATGCGGAAAGGTCCGATGTAACGTGGGGCCAACTTGCCTTTGATACTGAAACGTTGGGTTCCCTTCAGAGGAGTAACCCGAAGGTAAGCCTTCTCATCCAGATTGTAGCTCTCTTGCCTATGATGACGATCATAGTAGCTTTTCTGACGAGACTGGGCTGCTTTCAATTGTTCACGAACGATACGAACTTGCTCTTCTGCTTCCTTGATCATATCCGGTCCAAAGAATTGTCTTTCACCGGTTTCAGACCAGTTTAGCGGTGTTCGACATCGTCGGCCATACATGAGTTCAAAAGGAGCCATGTTCAGACTAGATTGAAAACTATTGTTATAAGCAAATTCGGCATATGGAAGAGAATTCTCCCAATTCTTTCCGAATGAGATAACACAAGCTCTGAGCATGTCTTCAAGAATTTGGTTAACCCTTTCGACTTGACCACTAGACTGAGGATGGAAAGCCGTACTAAAGGAGAGATGAGTTCCCATAGCACGTTGGAAACTTCCCCAAAATCTAGAGGTGAAAAGGCTACCGCGATCAGAATTGATTTCCAAAGGAACACCATGAAGAGACACAATTCTGGAGATGTACAAGTCCGCTAACTGGCTAGCAGTTATAGACTCGCGAACCGGAAGGAAGTGAGCAACTTTGGAAAGCCTATCTATGACAACGAAGATGGCATTGTTTCCTTTCTGGGTTCTTGGAAAGCCGGTGATGAAGTCCATACCGACTTTGTCCCATTTCCACTCGGGAATAGACAAAGGTTGAAGTGTACCAGCAGGTCTTTGATGTTCTGCCTTAATGCGACGACAAACATCACATTCGGCAACAAATTGAGCAATGTCTCTCTTCATCCTAGTCCACCAAAATCTCTGGCGTAGATCTCGGTACATTTTCGTGCTACCGGGATGAATTGAGAGGGGTGTGTCATGGGCTTCTTTGAAGATGAGTTGCCTTAGTTCCTTATTCTTAGGTACTACTAAACGATTTTCAAAGAATACCGTTCCTTTGCTATCTGTGGAGAAACATTTAGCAACTCCGCTAGCAATGTTCTCCTTGATCCGGCGAACACCTCGTGCACGCCTTTGGGCAACTATGATTTGATCCTCAAGAGTTGGTTTCGCCACCAAGGTTGAAAGATAGCCATGAGGAACAATCTCAAGATTGAGTTTGCGAAAATTCTCATGAAGAAGTGGTTGATACTGCTGTAACATGAGTTTGTTACAGTACGACTTACGACTTAGTGCATCAGCCATGACATTGGCTTTGCCTGGGGTGTAAGAAATTGCTACGTCGTAATCTTTTATCAACTCAATCCAGTGTCTTTGCCTGAGATTAAGATCTGGCTGGGTGAAAATATATTTGAGGCTTTGGTGGTCGGAATAAATCTCACAACGATTACCAAGGAGGTAATGTCGCCAAGTTGTTAGGGCATGAACTACGGCAGCGAGTTCAAGGTCATGGGTAGGATAATTCTCTTCATGTGGCCGCAACTGGCGTGAAGCATAAGCTACCACATGTCGATCTTGCAGAAGTATGCATCCTAACCCTTGCCGTGATGCATCACAATAGATTTCGAAATCCCTTTTGGTGTCTGGAGGTGCAAGTACGGGTGCAGAAGTCAATCTCCTTTTTAGCTCTTGAAAGCTTTCCTCGCACTTGGGTGTCCATAAGAATTTCTTATCTTTCTTGAGGAGTTCAGTTAGAGGCTTTGCAACTTTAGAAAAGTTCTCGACGAAGCGACGGCAATAGCTGGCTAGGCCAAGAAAACTTCGAACTTGCTTAACCGATTCAGGTGGAGTCCAGTCAAGGACGGCCTGAACTCTCTTGGGATTCACAGCAATGCCTTTTGCAGAAATCACGTGGCCTAAGTAGGTCACTTCTGGTAGCCAGAATTCATACTTGGAGAATTTAGCGTACAGGCGATGCTCTCTAAGTTTCATCAATACCAGCCTTAAGTGTTTGGCATGATCTTTTTCGTTCTTCGAGTAAATGAGAATATCATCGAGATAAACCACAACAAATTTATCTAGGTACTCCATGAAGATCGAATTCATCAAGCGTGAGAATGTGGCGAGGGCATTGGTCAAACCAAAGGACATGACGGTGTACTTGTAAAGACCATAACGAGTAGTAAAAGCCGTTTTGGGAATGTCCTCGTTTCGGATTCGGATCTGATGATAACCTAATCTCAAATCCATCTTGGAGAAGACGGAGGATCCTGCAAGTTGATCATAAAGATCATTGATCCTGGGCAGTGGGTATTTGTTCTTTATCGTTGCTAAATTTAGCGGGCGATAGTCTACGCACATCCTTTCTGTTCCATCTTTCTTCTTTACGAACAGAACGGGACAACCCCATGGCGATGAGCTAGGGCGGATGAAGCCTTTTGCCAACGAAGCATCAAGTTGGGTTTTTAGCTCAGCTAACTCATGTGGGGCCATTTTGTATGGGCGTTTGGAAATTGGTGCGGTTCCTGGAACAAGATCCACTATAAACTCTACACATCTGTCGGGTGGCATGCCCGGCAGCTCTTCAGGAAAGACATCCGGGAAGTCACGAACCCCCGGAATATCTTCAAGTTCGGGAAGGGGAAGTACATTCAAAGAATGCACTTGGGTTCTTGTTCTGGGTGAGGTATAGCTGATGGTTTGGCCTGAAGGGTGGGTGAGTTTCACGGATTTGCCTTTGCAATCCAGATAGGCATTTTGTCTTGATAGCCAATCCATGCCAAGGATGACATCAATGTCTGAAGAATTGAGGGCTATGAGTGAAGCAAGGAATACTAAACCCTCAATTGCAATTTGATTACCATCGCTCACTCTATTAGTTTGCCATCTTGACCCTGGAGTTTGAATAACCATCGGGGTGGACAATTCAACAAAGGGTAACTCATGACGAAGTGCATAACTTTCCGACATGAATGAATGAGATGCTCCTGGGTCGAAAAGAACGGAAGTAGGAACAAAATTGACTGGGAGCGTACCAAGAATGACGTCAGTGGTGTCGTCAGTCTCTTCAGCGGCAACCTGGTTCAGACGTCCACGAGTTGCGGAAGGAGCGGGTTTGGCGGTGAAGACCTTCTGGGGTGGCTTGCCACGACTATTGTTGTTGTTGTTGCTGCCTCCGGCACGTGGTGGAGCATTTTGGTTCTGGACCTGGTTCTGGGGGCACTCGCGAGAGTAGTGGCCTGCCTGACCACACTTGTAACAAGCTCCGAAAACAGTGTGTGGAGCTGGGTGGTTTGGTGGAGCTGGGTGGAATTGGGTGGTTGGACGAGGCGCCACATAGGATGGCCTAGGTGGGTTGTTCTGGCGGAACATGCTATTTGGAATCCAGATCTTGCGCTTCTGGGAGCTAGAACTGGATGAACTATCATCTCTGGGGTGTTTGCGAAAGTCGTTGGGGTGTTCATGTCCTCTGCCTTAATGGCCTTGTTGACAAGGACCTGGAATGTGGCAAAGTCATGAAGGTTGAGCTCGCGACGGAGTCCACTATTGAGGCCACGACGGAACCTCTCTTGTTTCTTGGAGTCGGTGGAGACTTCTTCAGTTGCATAACGAGCAAGTCGGTTGAACTCACGACTGAACTCGTCAACTGTTCTTCTGCCTTGAGTGAGGTTATAGAATTCCTCACGCTTGCGGTCCATGAGACCCTTGGGGATGTGGTGCTCGCGGAAAGAAGTGCAGAATTCCTCCCAAGATGCAGGTGGTCCAACGGGGCGCATATTCAGAAAATTCTCCCACCAAGAGCTTGCTGCACCTTCAAGGTGATAGGTGGCATAATTGACCTTGTCGCCATCTGCAACATGGCCGGCTTGGAGCTTCCTCTCGATGCTGCGAAGCCAGCCATCGGCGTCAAGGGGCTCGGTGGAGTAACTGAAAACCGGGGGATGAAGCCGGATGAAGTCGTTCAGGGACACCAGCTCATTGCGCTGCTGAGTGGTGTTGCGTGCGATGACTTCCAGCAGGTGGTGAGAGTCACGGCGGTTCCTCTCGACCTCCATCAGAACTTGGGCCATCGTGGGTGGGGGTGGAAGGTTGTCTTCCTCCTGGTTGTTCCCACGACCTTGGTTACGACCAATCTGGCCACGTGTTCCTTGAGACATCCTGAAGGCGAAAATCCAAAGTCAAACAGAGTTGATTTCAAGAGTCTAATCAAGGTATTGAAGTACTGGAAGGATTACAGAGCAAAGAAAGTAATCATCTTGACAACATGGTGATAAAAGCATACAAGCCATATATTCACAAGCTGTCATACCAACCATACATCGTTTTAGTACAAGCACTAAGCTAATACAAACGTGATGAAGATGATACATCCTTCAGAGGCACTCTGACTTCCTATACATTATTTATCTAAGCCTCTGGAACTTAGACACCTTTCTTACAATATACTAGGATACTACTACATCCTCACTAAGTAAAACCACAGGCGGTCTCACTCATCTTCATCTCCATAGTAGTCCTCATAAAAGTTACCCGCGTATCCCGGTAGCTGGAGGTGACCATCGGAAAACACGGAGGCTTGTGGACCCTGATATCCATTTGGGCAAGGATGGGGCCTAGTTCCAGTGTAGGGTGGAAGCAAAGGACCACGGGGTGGAAAAATGCCTCCAATCTCGGGCCAAGCAACTCGAGATGGCATCTGAGTCCTCACTGGATAGATCGCATCATACTCAACTGATCCCACGCTCACAAAGGGTGCCAAGAGCGTCAGTGCTCGGTACAGACGAACTCGAGTGGCGTGGAGCTCGAAACGGAGAGCGTGCGCATCACGATCTCTGTCACTAGCAAACCTAGCAGTCACCTGGAGTGCTGGATCCTCTGCAGAGTGATCTGAGTAGAGTCCGGTGTAATATCCCTCTTCTCCTGGAAGTGCAGCAGGGATATAGCGGAATGAAGTCTCTCTCAGCATGGTGTTCTCCTCTCTCAGCAGTGTAATACATGAATATGCAGCATCCTGCACAGCCATGTTCTCGGTAACGCCGATGCCATGTCCAAAGTGGATAGGCTGGGTGACTCGAACGTGGTGTTGGTAGATCCGGACAATGCAGTGGAACTGCGTCTGGTTGAAGTCGTGGAACTGCTCATCGATGGTGTACTCAGGGTACCATCGATATCCCACATAGGACATCATCTTGATCAACGTGGCGGGATGGCCACGCACACCGAGGCACCTGGTCAAACGAACAATCTGCCGAGGGGGAAGATCTGCCATCTGAAATAGAAAGGAGTTTGCAAATGCATCAGATTATGAGATAAACCTGGAATGACTCGGACAGCATAACGGCTGTAATTGTAAGAAATGACAATTTCTTTCAATCATGAAAACAACACTTACATAATACGATGTAAGAAATCAGCATTATAACAATGCTAGGAAAACCTGACACAACTTTCCTACGGCTATAAGGAAGCAATAACGAGATGTGCTAAACAGACAGAGGAGAGCCTAGCCCTATCTTCCCGTAGAATAAGATGAGGGTGACTCAGAACTCAGAACGAAGGGGTAAGGAGAAAAATGAATCCTTACGTTGTTCCCATATATACCCAGAGTAACTATATAACTATAGCAAGCTAGACTCAACTTCGGCCAAGGCTACTAGTCCTACAGTCAGTCCTGCTCTGATACCAAGTCTGTCGGGACCCGGGGTTAGCGTATGCAAGTACAGTTAAGACATAGTCATATGGAGAGCCGAGAACCGCACCCACTTGTCTAAGCAGACAAGGCCAAGCACTGAACATTCTCGGAAAGCATCGGACGTGAGGGGCATCCCATCCAGGCCGGATGATCAACTGAGATGGGTCCTCATCATCCGCACACAAGTCAAATGATATGGGTGGTGAACTCCCATATTCAAAGACAAGTCGCCTCAACCATACTACCGACTATCTCGAAACTCTTACATAGACTTACTCCAGCCCGATCACTTAGTCGGGGTCTAGGGCGGGCTCGATCATACCACAAAGTGTGCACGAGACGGAGTCTCGAGAAATCGCATCGCGATGCCCCAAGCTGCGCACATCTAAGGGCCACTTGGTGTATGAAAGACCGCCAGCCAGAACACAACTAAGGTCTCGAAAACCCATACAAAGACATGCATGTTATAAACATACACGCAGCACACATGCCTTGTATGAACAGCAGGTACCATTGCAATTCTCTACAAAGTGTACATTTTATTTATAACTCTTATAGAGTACACACAGAGATCACATACATGTGATCCAACATTACAACACAGAACGGAAGCAAATTATGTCTGAGTACAGACAAGTTTAACAAATTGGCTTAAGAAGCCTTATTCAAACATAAAGCCCTCCACGAGGGAACCAGTCTGCTGACTGGGACTAGACTAGTTTAACTTCAGTCGTCCAGCTCGATGAAGAAGCCACCTTCGGGGTCAGTGGCATCATCTAAACATAGATTAAGAAAACGTGAGTACAAAGGCGTACTCAGCAAGACTTACATAGGAGCTAAACTACTCATGCACATGTATCAAGGTAAAGGGAGGTGGGGTTCACTTGCAGAAATTCCAGCTTTGACTTGGCTAATCCTGAACTACGAGTACCAGACTTTGAGGTAAGAAGCGTACACGAGTCCACTACTTTCTCCAACAAATACACCACTATGGTGCCTTCCTCGACTTCCCCACGAGAAAGCACGCCATAGCACTCACACTTGTCTTGGTGTTTTTTAGAAGTCTCCGGTTCAAGTTATCTAATAATCAAGCTAAGCTTTCCAAGTAGTCCATAACCGCGGACGCGGCTATTCGAATAGTTTTGTTAACCTTGCAAGGGTGTACCGCTACACACACATGACCATCATTTACCGCCTTTGATCTCGACACCATTCAAGGGGTGCCAGCGAGGATGCTCACCACAACTGTTACCTCATAGCCTATCTAGTCCAAGAAAGCCGCCTACTTGGGTTGGCTACCACAATCGTGAACCCGGCCGGTTTACCGAAGTGGACCCAAGCGATGTGTGCGTGGTGCATAAGCCGGTCTCGGTTGAGCCGTTCTCTCACTTCGCATCCAGGCCACAAGCCTATCAGAACTCCGAACTACTGCGACATCTGGACCTCGAACGGGATGAGTTAATAAGTTGAGAGGGGTCAGTGAGCCCAATGTGTGGTTGTACTCTTCATCTTGGATCACCACACAACAACTCGGACTTAGGGCGGTGTTCAACGAGACAACCCACCGTGTACTCCTACACAGCCTCTCATCGTTCACCTTGTATTAGGGTCGATTCACCAACACTTTTCTACCATCATCAACATGATCATTCCCATCCCGACTCACATCACAGTAACAACATGGTATCATACTAAGCATGCAATAAGATGTAACATTGCAGGGGCCACATGATATCATTAAACTCCTACATTTGCTAGGATTGTGGTTTGCTTACTACTGTGACAAAAGATAGGTCATGCAAAGGAATGGGTTCATCTATGCGGTAGAATCGTAACATGGTGATCATCCTATACAACGCATAAGCGAGACATGAGAGGGAAGTGGGATTTTATCGACATGATCAATGGGGTTTTTCTTGCCTTGCTGACGAGGTTCGGTTTCTGGATCTTCAGCGAAGGGGGTGACCTCTTGCTCCGGTTCCACCTCTACTCGACAAACAAAGCACGAAGTAGAAATCAATATGAATGCAATGCTCAAGCACATGATTGAATGTTAATGCTTGAAGTACAAGTTTTGATGTGTGAGGCAATTCCATTTAAGTGGAATATATTGCATTTAAAATGCAAATTCAAACTCCACATTTGAATTCAACATTAACCAAGTTATATGTGATATAGTTTGATCATTTTGAAATATCTTCAAATGTGTATGATATGCCTTTGATGTGTGAGTGAAATGTAGCATGTTTCCATGGTTCAAGTTGCAAAAATATTTGAATTGAATTTGATTTAATTCCATTTAAATCAAATAGCAGTTGCTACTGATCACTTTTTAAATTCAACTCAAACAGAGTTTAAAGTTGCATATTTGGAAAGATAATTTTCTCCTGATCATTTTTCATATATTATTTGTCCAATTTGGAGTTAATAAGAATTTTCTATGAATTTCCAAAGTTTGGGCTATTTTCTTGAATTTCTGGAATTATTTTAACATTTTTGATTTTCTGGAAATTCTTACATGAATTATTGCGTCAGCAGGGGGGACTGACAGGTGGGGCCACCCTGTCAGTGGCTGGGCTAATTAACCCGGCTGGGTTAACTTAACCAGTGGCTTAATTAAGCCACTGGGCCCACTGGTCAGTGACCCAGGGGGTCACTTAACTGGTGATTAACCGGGGTTTTAGGGCTGACTCGCCGGCGGCTAAACGCCGACGACCTGGCCACGGCGGCGCTGCGCGGAACTGCTGTTCCCGTGGCCCAAATGAAGCGCCGAGACCACGGGAGCGAAGCCCGTGCTCTCGCACTTCTCCTGGTGCACGCCAGCGTCCAAGACGACGACCACAGCGACGGCGGTGACCTCGCCGGCGGCAACAGAAACACGGGAAGGAGGCAATCGTCGCCACGGTGCTCCAAATCCAGCAATCTTGAGCTCGTTCGATGCGGTAGACCACAGGGAAGACGTCGGACATGCTCTTGGGTACGTGTGCTTCACGGATGCTTGCCGACGACGAGCACGGCGGCTCGGTACTCCGGCGTCCAAGGCAGCGTAGGATACAGGGCGAGAGGGGGCTAGCTAGGTGAGGGGAAACGCTCACCCAAACGCAGGGAGTGCAGCGGCGCAGTCGATGGAGGCGGGGAAGGCTTGACGACGGCGAATAGAAGACGGCGAGGTTGCGGGTCCGGCGGCGGCTCGAGCTCGATTCCGGCGGCTTGAGTCCAAATCACAGCTCCGTCTGCTGCGTGAAGAGGAAGTCGACGACTGCGCGCACGATGGACACGGCCTTCAGGCTTCTCTCCGGCGCTGGCTATGGTTCTCGTCGACGGTGAACGGCGGCTGCTCTCGTGGAAGAAGGGGAAAACGAGGAGAGGAAGGGAGAGCACGAGAGGGGAGGGGAAAATGAAGCACGGCTTCGCGGCGGTTCTCCAGGACAGGAAAAGGTGGCACGGGCGGCCTGGAACGTCCTGGGCGTCGAGGTGGCGTCCACGGCGTCGATGCCGCGCTACCGAGCTGCTTGGCAGCGCGGGGTGGAAGACGACAGGGGAGTTCGGGTGGGCTGGGCCGGCTGGAGAGGTGGGCCTCGCCCCAGGCGAGAGGTAAGCCTTTTCTTTTTCCCTCTGTTTAATCTTTCCTTTCTTTTTCTGTAATTTGTTTTGGCTCTAATAAAAATACCAAACCATTTTATTAAATGATGAAAACTTTTATGTGGCCTCATAATAATATAGACTAGCCACTCATAAAATTTCAAAATTTTTAAAATTCAAATGATTTGAATTTTAAATCAAATAGGGGTATTTCATTAATTCCAAGGTTCTGTTTGAATATTTGAAAAATCTATGAGCATGGGGTGGGTCCCACATCACTTGATATGTGATCACACTCATTTATAAGACTTTTCAAAACTCTAACATGAATTTTTGGAAAAGATTTTTATCTGGCCTTTTGAATTAATTCATCTGGGGGGTGTTCCTTCTCCCATTTTGATTTTGAATTTGGTTTCCAAGATTTCTTTTTGAAAACTTTACATGATGCAAAGGTACTAACTAACCCTAGCACATACCTAACAGAGGGATCTGACACAAGCATTAAGAGCAACAAGTTGTAACAGAGATGATAAACACCAAGTAGATGATAGGCAACATGCCCCCAACAATCTGATTGAACTATTACATGATCTAACTCATCCAATCCCTACCATCCCCTTTGCCTACTGTAGGGAATTACTCACACATGAGAGAGGAAGACATGGAGGGGTGATGGAGAGGCAATGATGATGACGATGGCGATGATGTCCCCCTCACCGGAGGCCAATTCAGCCTCCAGATTAGCTCTTTGAGGAAGAACAGAGGGTTGCGGCGGCTCCGCGACGTAGATGGTAAAAGCGACTCCTGGTTCGGGTTTTCCTCGTCGGGAGAATAAATAGGGGCCACGGTAGGTCACTAGGGGGTGTGGGACCCAGCCAGGAGGGCAGGTGGCGCGGCCAGGGGCTGGGTCGCGCCAGGCACCCTCCTGGCTGCCCCCTGGCTTCCCTATGGCCCCCCTTTGGATCTTCGTAAGCTTCTAGAACGCTGATTTTTTATATAATTTTTTGGGATTTTTCCAGCGTACCTAAATATCCAGAAACCTGCACAAAAGAAAACAACACTGGTAGCTCTGCTGAAAACAACGTCAGTGCGGGTTATTTTCGTTCAAATCATGCAAGAATGAAGTCAAAAAAATACCAAAAGTGTTTGGAAAAGTAGATACGTTTGAGACGTATCAGTGACCACGACACATCATGTCAAAAGGTTTCAAGAAAATACAATCGAACAATGGCGACATCAAGCGAAGGAATGGTGAAGCAAAAGGTATACGGTGTTCCCGGTTGACGACAGCCCAAAACCATTAAATGGCTATGACAGGGATACGCATTGTTTCATCGCAATTCATAAGATGTAGTGCAAATGTATGATATCCTTGAGATACCAGGGGTAATACTTGAAGGTAGAATGGTGGATCATAGGTGTAGAAGAATTTATACCAAGGGGGTTTAATTATCTTTACGAGAAGCTTTCATGATAAGTTCTACATAGTATCCATGGGCAAGAACACAAAGGTTCAGGGTCGACTCCCACTTCTTCAATGCATAGCCTTTCATTCACTTCTCGCTGTCGATGAGTTTGTAGCGTTTAAAAAAATTACTCGCATAACACCAGTAGAGTAAGACCCGTAGAAGTTCATGGGTTCACACAGATGGATGAAGCATAGATACAACCCATAGGGACAAGGGATACAAGTTTGAAAGCAGAAGGCTGATGACACGGACCAGATGATACCGTTCGCCAAAGGCATTTCGTATCCAGGGAAGATCGTCAATGATTTAGGACACAAAGGTACTACAGGTAGTAATCCACCCAAAAGTTCAGGTGGTGTAGAGAGAGTCTGGCGTGAGTATCGGTACTCAACCATAAGAAGAAAGAATGCCAAAGCATTGGAGATGAAGCATCAGAATAATTTGATGCTTAAGTACAAAGGAATTATGACTTCCATATTGGTGTATCAGATTCACATACATCGATCAAACATGAATAAGTTGAACAAAAGATTGATGGTTAATCAATTAAGGTTTGATTTACCGAGAACCAGCTCATGTCTGGAATGACGTCTGAGCCAGAAGAATGGATTCATAGGGATCAACTGATGATTGCGTGCACTGGCACACACGATGATTCAACAGGTCGGAATGGCAATGCCAAGGGAGGGCATCGAAGACCATAAGACAAACATGATTAATCATAGTGCGAACAGGCAAGAAGAATCTCCAAAGCAGTAGGCTGCCGAGGATTGTCGCGAGATCGAATAGTATTTCAAAGTATTTTGGGAATCACAGAAACAACTTAGGATGAACGGATCCTCGATAAATGTGAGGAATTATCCGCAGGGTGAAAAGAAGCTGCAAGGAAGTAGGCTCAAAGAATTCCCGAAACAACGGAAAGTATTTCGATGCATCTTGTGAACACAAGAGAAACTGGGATTCAATGGATGATCGGAAAGTATAGGTAATTATCCATACGCACTTATCGGTGGCAGGAGATTGCAAGGGCGATGGGCACATAGGGTCTCGGCAATTCATCGAAGAGTATCTTCGGCATCTTCTCGTGAAGCAACCGATCATCTGTAATGAGGGGCTCTCCGGGAGGAAGCAGTCACGAGAACCTAGAGTTAGAGTTAGCAAAATCTTTAACCCGAAAAAGAGGAGAGATCAGATTCCCAGAGTAAAGGTACGGAGTAAAACTTCGTAATACCACCCAGTTTCGCGGCGTGGGCCGATAAGCCACACAAAATTGTTAGTAATGTAGTTTTGCAAAGACTAGACTCGACTTCGACCAAGGAGTTGGAAGGGGGTGTCCTACAGGCAGCTGGCTCTGATACCAACTTGTGACGCCCCCAAAATCAGACCGTGTACAGTAATCATACACGCAAGGTACACGATCGAGATTAGGGACTCACGGTGAGATATCACAACACAACTCTACAAATAAAATAACACAAGTTGTTTAATACAAGCCAGGGGCCACGAGGGCTCGAATACAACAGCTCGAGAGCACAAAGTTAGCGGAATTAATAGTATCTGAGTACAGACACAAGTTATACAAGGTTGCCTTAAGAAGGCTAGCCCAAATAACAACAGATCGAAAAGGCGAGGCCTCCTGCCTGGGAACCTCCAAACTACTCCTGGTCAACGGGGAACTCGACGTCGTAGAAGGCATCCGGGATCTTCATGTTGCGGTGGTCGGCATCGGGGATCTCCTGCTCCTGGACTCCAACGCTCCAACGTTGACTGCAGCGGCCGATCAGGCAAAACATAAAGGGGGAATAAAGCAAGGGTGAGTATCTAGCATACTCGCGAGTCTTATGTCCGCTACTAAGCATTATGCATTGTATCAAATGGAAAGGGGAGGCTATATATAATGTACTGCAAGGTAGAAATCAGAATAAGGGTAAGAAGCTAGGCCTATCGAAGACTAGCATCTTCCGACGAGTCTTGCAGCATGAGGAGAGAATAGCCAACAGTTTATATAAAGCATAAAGTAACAATGCAGCAGAAGTTGCTGCAGCATTGTATAATAATAAGTTGTAATAATTAGCAATGCCTCCGAGTTCACCTCCTCGACATCCCAGCGAGGAAGAAAACCCGGAACCATACAATTTAATAATAATAGTTTGTAGTGGTAAGATCCAGCTTCAGCATAAAGCGTCCTGTTACCGTGGACACGGCTATTCGAATAGATTAATCTTCCCTGCAGGGGTGCACTTGTGTTACACTACTCGCACGGATCTCCAGGGTGGCGTACACCTTGTTAGGGAATGCCCCACCGAGGCTATCCGACACTCCGTAGACCATCTTTCAAACTCAATAAAGAGGCCATTTGCCGGTCTAAATCCTAAGTACGTCGGGCCTTGGACCCCAACCCGAACGTACTCCTGCACGGTGCGTGGCTAGCCGGTGAAGTTAAAGCAAATCCAAATAAGACACCACCGCGCGAGCAAATAAGACAACACCACTTCGCGGCAATCAGCCCGCAGTACTGCTGACGTCTGAAGAGTCCTCGGGCGACGCTACGAAGCAGAGGAGCCCATAACTCGTAATTCCCACGTGTAGGCAGCGCGTATAAGCCAAAAGGCTACTCAAGTCATCCGCCGAACCATTTAGCATTTTAATTAACCTGCATGGCAACCGTTATCGTTACCTCGACTTAACTGACCCGCGGACAACGACAGCAGTCAGGACCACCAGTACATCGGTGCCTTCCCTGCCGTCCCACCAAGTCTCTGCGGTTACCAACAAGGTGAACCGTCTCCTTACCTTGTCTCGCGTGTGCTCCTGGAGGAGCTCGACTTTCGTGGTTTGGTAACTCTCGCGGCCAACAATCAGGGGCCAAGCACACCGGTACACTGGTCGTACACTCCCTGTCGTCCCGTCACAATACCTCTCGCTGGCACCGTTGGGTCGCCCGACTTATTACTTGAAGGACAGCCGTTGCTCGGGTACCTAGAGCGGCTATACAGAGTTAGCAACGAGTGGAGTACAAGGATCACTCCTCGTTAGCTCACACTTGATGGTGGCTCGGCAGAGCCGAGGTAGGGGCATGAGGCGGTGTCTGCATTGTACCGTACCTTTGCAGTTATAATCATCGTATCTGCGTTCACTCCCCAGAGTGATCACGGCCCGCTATCTAATCCTAGTTGACTAACAATGCGCAGGGCTCACTTCTGAATATAATATATATTTATAGGCAGCATAGGATAAAGGAAGGTACATCAAGGGGCGACAAAGACAGGCTATGCAATTGAATGGGATTATAACGTAGCAGCAGCAGTAACAATGCCTAGTGCAAGAAAGTACGGAAAGGTAGGCGATATCTGCGGAAGAGAATGGCTCTGCTTGCCTGGAAGCTCGGCAGTAGAGGCAGGGTCGTCGACGTAGTAGTCGTACCCGGCAGCGGTGTAGTCGGCGGTAGAGCGGGGTCTACAGGAGAATAATAGGGGGAAGAAACAGCAAATACACAACAATAATAGCAATAAAAAGGTATGACATAGCAGATACAAAGCAACGGGGCTCTAACGCAGTGTTCGGTGATTTGCTCGGACCAGGAATTTATCCGGGGTTGACTCATCAGCATCGGTGGATTACCGAACAGATGATCTGGAGGGGAAGTTTCCATGTATGCAGTGTTAGAGACATCTGACAGACATGAGGATATTGTATCCGTGCTCGTTGATGCATTCCGAACAACTTTTATGTTCAGAACATCTCCATCCGGAAAGTTATACCGGTACCGATCGTTTGGCAGACAGATGAACCGGAGGGGTAATCTTCTGTGTTTGGTATGTTAGAGGGGTGTGGTGGATACACGGGTGGCCTATCCGTAATCGTTATATTTTCTGGTCATTTTTTATATATAATTTATTTTTATCGGAGTTACGGTTTAAAATATATTGAATTTTAAAGTTTAAATCAATTTTTGAATTTCTTTAATCATTTAATAACATTATCCATAATAGTGGGTTGAATGGTCAAACTGACAAGAGGGACCCACCTGTCATAGGCTAGGTGGCTTTGACGGGTCAACTGACCAGTGGGCCCACGTGTCATAGACACATGCAACAAATTCATTTTGTTTAATCTAAATAGTACAGGGGGACCCACATGTCATATACTTAGGGGGAATTAATTTAACTTAATTCTTTTAATTAGCATTGAGGGGGAGTCCACATGTAAGTGACTTGGGTGGGGATTATCCCCCGGCCTACATAGCCGCTCCCACCGGTGAGAAGAGCATGGGGGCGAGGCCACTCCGGCGAGGCAAGTGGAGGCCGCAGCGGCGATGCGACCGAGCGCACTTGCGCGTGCCCGTTGGGGCCCGGCCAGGCCATGCCGCACTGAGCAGCAGCAGCAGCGAGCAGCTCAGGAGCTCGGCTCCGATCCATGGTGGCCTCGTTGAGGCACGTCCCTACGACGAACTAAATGAAAGGGGGAGAGGGGAATAACGAGAGAGGCTCACAACGAGTGCGACGGGGAAGGAAGTGGGCTCGGGGAGGCATCAGCGACGGCGAATCGCGGCGAAGTTTGTTGGTGTTCGCGGCGGAGGAAGAGCAGGGGGCACTGTCCACGGGGCCTCCCGGCACGAACTAGCGATCCTAGTCGAAGGAGGCATCCAATGCGCAGCTACTGGACATGCTCTCACGCGCCGATGAGCTAGGTGGCCACGGCGGCGCCCCGACGCGACTGCGGCGTGCACACAGGCTGCCCGGTGAGAGGACTGGAGAGAGGGAGAACGTGGGGTTCGATCTAGGGTTCTGGGGCTAGGTTTCCTTTTATCCACGCGAGGGGGGTGCACTATTGCGGCTCGGGCGACCTGGCTCGACAGGGACAGTGGGCGCGGTCGCCATGTCCACCAGGAGGAGCAGAGGAATAGGACAAGGGAGGATGAAGGTGGAGTGGGTTGGGCCCGATGGGGAGTCGCCCAGGGCGTTTCTTAATACCTTTCTATTTTTATTTTTCTTTTGTTTCTATTCTACTTTGTCTGAATTTTGTTTTGCTAGCAATTTAATTTAGTAAAATGTGATACTAGCCCTAATATTTTTGTTACACTGCATTGGTTTGCTACAAAAAGTTTTAGCCTTGACTAAATTCATTTGAATATTATTGTTCATTTTAAAAGGCTTTTTGGTGATGTTTTGCTACCGTTATTAATTATATAGGTTATTTAAACACTTCAATAATTATAGGTTGTTAACATACCATGGTCAACTGATTATTATAATTTTTTTAGATATTTTTCCATAATTTTTAGTGCAACTTTACTTTTCACTTTTATTTTGAAATTTCAATCGGGTTGGAATTTGAATGAGATGCCATCAAGGGCGATCATCACATGAAATCAAGGTAACTTGGCATTAGCCAAAAGTGATAACTGTTGCGTGACACCCAGGGCGTTACATCTAGCAACATGGAGTTTGACAAACATAATGGATCCCAAGTGGGGCAAAGTGATCCTAATGATGTAGGTGATGAAATTCCTCCGGAAGCCATAAGAAGAATGGGTGTGGGTTATTTCCTACCCATTGAGGAACCCCTTGTGGCGGAAGGAGAAGGACAATGCTCTACTCACCTCCTCAAGATCAACAAGAAAACCAAGAACAAGATGAAAGCCCTCTCGTTACCGAACAAGATCAAGGTCAAGATCACATCATTGATGACGGTGTCGCACCCAATGACCACCAAGATCAAGTTCTCGTTCAAGGACAAACTCAAGATGATGAGCAAGTCCTTGATGGTGCTCCCTCTTCCAAAGATGTTCCTCTCGAGCCATCTCAAGAGGCCATGGAGGAAGAAAGAGCACGCCAAGCACTCAAGATTGCATCCCGGTTAAAGTCTCAAGATCTCTCGGTGGATCAAGTGCTCGTAAGCATCAAGAAAGGGGTAAAAACTCGTAGTCAATTGAGAAACTTTTGTGCCCATAATGCGTTTGTTTCTTGTGTTGAACCCCAAAAGGTATTTGAGGCGCTTGAAGATCCGGATTGGCTTGAGGCCATGCATGATGAGCTCAACAACTTCAAGCGCAAAAAGGTGTGGTCATTAGTGGAGAGGCCCAAAGGTTATCATAATGTTATTGGGACCAAGTTGATATTCAAGAACAAGCAAGATGCTCATGGTATTGTCATAAGGAACAAGGCAAGGTTGGTGGCACAAGGTTTTTCCCAAGTCGAAGGTATTGACTACGGTGAAACTTTTGCACCCGTGGCTCGCCTTGAGTCCATTCGTATTGCTCTTGCATATGCTTCACATCATAACTTCAAGTTATATCAAATGGATGTGAAGAGTGCTTTACTTAATGGTCCCATTAATGAGTTGGTATATGTCAAGCAACCCCCCGGGTTCGACGACCCCAATTTCCCTAATCATGTCTATAAACTCGACAAGGCGCTCTATGTCCTAAAACAAGCCCAAGAGCTTGGTTTCAAATTGGGCAAATCAATCCCACTATTTTTACTAAGAGGGTTGGTGGGCAATAGTTCATATGCCAACTATATGTTGATGATATTATCTTTGGTTCAGTTAACCAATCTTTTAATGAAGAATTTGCTAAGCTAATGACCGAAAAGTTTGAGATGTCCATGATGGGAGAGTTGGAGTTCTTCCTCGGATTTGAAGTGAAGCAATTATCTAGGGGAACCTTCATCAACCAAGCCAAATACACTCAAGACATGCTCAAGAGGTTCAAGTATGATGGTCTTAAAGGAGCCAAGACCCCCATGCCACTCAAGTGTCAACTTGACCTCGACCCGAACGGCAAAGAGGTAGACCAAAGGGAGTATCGTTCCATGCTCGGTTCCTTGCTTTACCTTTGTGCATCTAGGCCGGATATCATGTTGAGTGTGGGAATGTGTGCAAGATTTCAAGCCGCACCACAGGAGAGCCACGTTGTGGCTGTCAAAAGAATCTTTCGATATTTGGTTCATACCCCAAACTTTGGCTTGTGGTATCCGAAAGGCTCAAGCTTCAACCTCATTAGGTACACAGATTCGGATTGGGCAGGAGACAAGGTGGAGAGGAAGTCCACTTCCGGGGGTTGTCAATTCCTTGGTAGGTCTTTGGTGAGTTGGTCTTCCAAAAGCAAAATTGTGTCTCCCTCTCAACTACCGACGCCGAGTATATTGCCGCCGCAAGTTGTTGTGCTCAATTATTGTGGATGAGGAAAACTTTATAGGATTACGGTGTCACTTGTGACAAAGTGCCTCTATTGTGTGACAATGAAAGTGCTATCAAGATTGCCTACAACCCCGTTCAACATAGCAAGACGAAGCATATTGAGATTCTTCACCATTTCATTCGAGATCATGTGAAGCAGGGTGATATTGATCTTTCATATGTGGGCACCGGAGATCAACTTGCGGATATTTTCACCAAGCCTTTGGATGAAGCAAGATTACGAGAGTTAAGGCATGAGCTAAATATCATTGATTAGAGTAACGCGGTTTGAAGACTTGCCCACACACCCTATCTCAACATGGTATCTAGCTCGGATGTAGGCATGGACATAGGGGGAGTGTTGCTTAATTAATGGGCAAACACTCTACCTATTATGCGTAAAGAGACACAATTCTTTCACTATGGTCACTTTCGGCGGCCTCTCGGGGTCACCCAAGGTGACAACGGTGCTTCAAAGAAGAGCATTGGCAATGAACCCAAGATACATCTTTGTGGTGTCATACCAAATAAGCTCAAACATGGTCGCCTCGGCCACCGCCCCTCTCCGTTGGAGAGTTTTGTCCCCGTGTCCGTGTTTTCAGTTTGTGTGTCTTGGTCACTCCTAGATTGCTCTTGCTTTTGGGGTAGTTTTTGGTCTCGGAGTGACCTTCCCTAGTTGGGGTTTGTTGTCTCTTCAACACAGGCCTTTCTCCCTCCAAAACCTAGAGCAAAATCCCTCTCCTTTGCAACTTGGATGACTGCTCTGCTGCCAGCGGTACTACCGCTGCCGGCGAGCGGTACTACCGCTGTATCGAGGGGGGTTAAGACCGAAGGGGTACAGGAGGTTCTCCCCATACCCCATTCAGTTTCTTCCTCCCTCTCTCTCGCAACAAGGGGGCCATCCGCGGCACCCCCCTCCGGTGTGCCGTCTCCGTGCCGTTCCTCCGTGCTCCTCTTTGGTGGGATCAATCCCCACCCTTCCCTGTGTGCCATGGACCCCGGTAATGCCCCATTTCCCTTCTCTCTTTTGTTCATCTCCATGAACTTTGCGGTTAGGGCATTACTTGTAGATCCACTAGGTTTTTGGCTATTCCTAGGTACATTGAGGACATGGATGGGTTGCTATATAGGAATAAAGTAGATGTATTGGGTTGGTTTGCTCTTTTGGAGTCACGGTAGTACCGGATCTAAAGATCCGTGCTTGCAGTTCCCAGAGCGGTACTACCGCCCCCGGCGAGCGGTACTACCGTTGTGACCTCACAGTACTACCGCCTGGCGGTACTACCGCAGGCACTACGGTACTACCGCTCGTACTGCGGTACTACCGTGATTTCAACAGAGCATACCCACCCAATAGATTTACTTTGTTCACTTCTTCTGGGCTTTTGCATCTCATTTCTGTTGTGTTTTATTGTTCCTTTTGGTTTGGTCAGGTGATGGATCTCGTCAGCATTTGAAGTGCAAGGCTGCGGGCGTCTCAAGTTCAACGTCAGTGAAAAAGACCGCTCATAAGCCCAAAGAGCAGGAAGTTCCTATTGATGTGCTCCCACTGCCACAGTACCGGTCTTACCACCAAGCAAACCCGTATCATGAAGAGAAAGATCCTTCTCTGTTGGGCACGAAGTTCTGGAACAAGAGGCAGCAAGATGTGTACTATATGATCCTCAAAGACAGGAAGAATGCTTTTGTTCCCAATGTGAAGTCTGTCAACCAGAAGTACATGACGGATCATGCTGATTACTTTGGGGAGGCTACTGCTCTTTGTGAGCAGTTTTGGATTGGTCCTATCATCTCGTTCAACAAGGACTTCAGTATTGATCTTCTGGCTCAGTTCTTTTCTATTGTCTACTTTCGCCGAACAGGAGCCCGTTCCCTTACCTGGATGCTTGATGTGGACCGTGTGACATGCAGCTGGGAGAAGTTCATGGAGGCTTTGAATGTTCCGTTCTCCACCCCGGAGGAGCCTTCCGGTCTCTGCCCTCACACTAAAGGGGCAGCTCGGCACAAGAGTGATCTGGCTCCTTATCAGATCGCGGTTCCATACGTTGATGCCAAGAAGAAGATGAGTACTCGGTCGGTTCTTACTCGTTTCCTGGATATCATGCACAGGATATTCAGGACCTCTCTGTTCCCTCGGGTTGGGAATCTGGATTTGGTTCACGGCTATCTGGTGAACATGCTGCTGCTTTGCGAAGAGTGCAAGAACACAACTTAGACTCGGGATGTGTGCGACATCATGTGGGAGGAGCTATACTCCGCTGTGATGGATAGAAAGGTCCCCATCTATGGACCTTATCTTCAGGTGTTATTTGAGAGGACGTGGGCAGACACTTTTGAGGAGGGCTCCCCGTTTCCAGCTGGGGTTCTCGCCAAGCATGGTGTTGTGGAGCTACGGATCAAGGACAAGTGGTCTGGGGGGCATGGTCATTCTCCGGCCCCTCATGTTGGTTCTGATGAGGAGATTGAGGAGGAGGAGACAGCTGCAGGTGGTGAGGGTGTTCCCCGCACTCGTTCTGGCGTTCGCTTTGGTGGTGCTCAGACCCCTCCCCAGTCTGTGGAGCATCTTGGATGGGCTGCCAAGCTCACCCGCAAGGTGAAGAAGTTGTTCTGTCTGCAAACTGATATCCAACATCGCATGTACCAGGCTCACGTCCGGGAGAAGCAGAACCGTCAGCTGCAGGAGTTCTACAGGAAGCAGGGCATGACGGTGAAGGCCGGGTCAGAGGAGAGCATCACTCCGGAGGACAAGTGGATCTCCAAGTTCAGTAACTGGGATCTGGATGACGATGTGCCTGGCCCATCTTCCTCAGCTCCGCCAGTCGCCGACGAGCATGTGCATGTTGAGGATTCCGAGGAGGATGCTTCTTCTGATGGTGATGGCGAAGATGATGACTATGAGGCTGATGAGTAATCCATCACCGTGGGGCGCTAGGTAGCTCTCTTCCTTTTTGGTGTCTCGATGCCAAAAGGGGAGAGAATCTAGGACTGCGATTTTCTTCTTCTAGGGTTTGGGGAGTCACAAGTGCGTTTCTGTGTTGTTGTTGCTCCACTTGTGAACTCCGTGTGTTTGCTTTGGTTTTTTGTTCGTCTTGTGAGACCTTCGTGAAGTATGGTGTGAGACATACGCTACCCTCTGCTTAAAGTACTGTATGTGTTGCTTGTGCTAATCTTTATCTTCGTGCTCATATAATTGTTGTTGGTAGCTCGTGTGGCATTGTCGATAAAATACAGGGGGAGTGTCCATCCTAATGTGTGTACCATGCATTCCAAAGGCTCATCTCAATGGGTGCACACATCTAGGGGGAGCAAGCCTATATTTTGTAGATCCATGTCACATGTTTCATTCCCTATTATTTTTAATTGTGTAAATCTTGTGTTGTCATCAATACACCAAAAAGGGGGAGATTGATAGGGCATATTTCCCCTTGATTGGTTTTAGTGATTGATGACAACACTTTTGCGGATTAACCGTGTGTTCTGAGCATTGCAGATATTATTAGTCATGGCTCGAGACGGTTAGCTTCCCCTCGGTTGATGGAACGTCAAGACGGAGTTTTCCTTTCGATTTTGGTTGTGGTTTGTGTCGTAGGAAAATCCGTACTGTAATGAGGGGATCCGCCTTGGAATGGTGGGTGCAATCATCACACTTGCACACACTGTGCACCCACTATATCTATTTGCGTCATGGAGCGGTTCTTGTATGGTGTCTTGGTCTTCCGTGGTTTCCCACCACGGTAGTACCGCTCCACGGTAGTACCGCACCGTACTACTGCTACTATTACCGCTCAACTTTCTGTTGCCTACGGTACTAAGGGCGGTAGTAGGGTGTTGTACTACCACAGGGCGGTAGTACCGCGCTCAGCACGGTAGTACCACACCGTACTACCACTTAGTACCGCTCAACTTTCTGTTGCCTGCGGTACTAAGGGCGGTTGTAGGGTGCAGTACTACCGCAGGGCGGTAGTACCGCGCTCAGCATGGTAGTACCGCTCCGTGGTAGTACCGCACCATACTACCGCTCCTAGTACCGCTCAACTTTCTGTTGTCTGCGGTACTAAGTGCGGTAGTAGGGTGCAGTACTACCGAAGGGCGATAGTACCGCACTCAGCACGGTAGTACCGTTCCACGGTAGTACCGCCCTGAGGGCGGTAGTACCGTGGTTGGTGGAGCTCCAACGGCTAGTTTTGGACCCCCCCCCCCTATAAAAGGGGGTCTTCTTCCTCCTTGCCACCTACCTCATTTATTGCTGCTTCCTCCATTGACGCCCAAGCTCTATTCTTGCCCGATATCCCTCCCTAGCCATCACAACTTGTTGATACTCTACGGTTTGGAAGAGGAGGCCCCGATCTACACTTCCACCAAAGGATATTTGATTCCCCCCCCCCATTAATCCCTTGTGGATCTTGTTACTCTTGGGAGTGTCGGTGCCCTAGACGGAAGAGGTCACCTCGGAGCCACATTCCATTGTGGTGAAGCTCCGTGGTTTGTTGGGAGATTCCAATTGACTTGTGGAGATTGCCCCAACCTTTTATTGTAAAGGTTCGGTTGCCACCTTCAAAGGCCACTGCGTAGTGGATCACGGCATCTTGCATTGGTAAGAGCGTGAGGAGAATAGGGTGGCCCTCGTTGGCCTTCGTGTGAGCATTGTGCTCCGCACCCTCTCCAAACGGAGACGTACTTCTCGAGAAAGAAGGAACTCCGGAAACATATCCTTGTCTCTGTGTTTCCTCTACCTTTACTCTTGCAAGTTACTATTCAATGCTTATATCTTGTTTGCTTTCTTGTTGTTGTTAAGTTGTCATATAGGTTACTCACCTAGTTGCATATCTAGAAAACTTACTTTTCTCGTTGAGCCTAAATTTGTTAAGAAGTCATAAAAATTGTTAGTCGCCTATTCACCCCCCCTCTAGTCGACCTTCCGATCCTTTCAGATGCGACGAGTTGTACTATTCCACCGACTGTGCCATCCACCGAGCCGTCTCCTCCTGTGGTTGCTCGTAAAAAGCCCAGGCTTGGGAGGTTGGTGCGCACTTTCTACGAGCGTGCAGGGTAAGTATCTGCTTAACTTGGGTGCTTCTATTTTTTCTTTGTCTTGTGGGCTGATGGCATGTATCTTGTAGTGCTGCGACTGCTCCAGCTGATTCGTCCACCAGTGCGGTTATTGTTGATCTTCATTCGACTGACTCTGGGGAGGCCTCTAAGCACCTTAAGGATTCTTCGGCTGCTGTTGGTCAGCCTGTGCCGTCGGCGACTCCTGCTGTCTCGGGTGTGGGTGTGATTCCTGCTGCTCCTCCATCTAGGGCACCCGGTGGTGTTGCTTCTTCTTTCGATGTCAAGCCTGTTGTTCCTGGACCCCCTTACTTGTCCGTCTTGACCTTGCTACTGAAGACAAGGTCCGCTTTTTCCACCGCATAGCTGAACTGGTGAGTTGTTACTGTTTATTTGTGTAGTTTTTGTCATCGGGGACACGGTAGTGCTCCCGATGGGAGTAGGCCCCGAGGCTGCAAGCAAGCGCTTGCGGTTGGTTGTAGTCTTGTTTTAGCTGTGTCCTTGTACTGTTCCTTTTGTCACTGGGAGCACGACTAGTGCTACCAATGGGAGTAGCCCCCGAGGCTGCAAGCAAGCGCTTGCGATTGGCTGTAGTCTTGCTTTTGCAGTATCTGAACATTTGATTTCTTCACATAGCCGGTGTTCTAACACTGCGAACGTCTGGTAGTCGAAGCTGATCACTGGCAACAGGCCCGCGATTCTGCCCAGGATGCTCTATCTGTCATGAGTAGTAAGTATTTCTTCTTGTTCTGTTGTTCTTTCATTGCTGGTCCCGTTGCTGATTTCTTGCTTGTTTTTCAGATCGCCTCCAGGCTTCCGAGAAGCAGGCGGAGAAGGCCGAGAAACTTTTTTCTTATATTCAAACTGCTTTGGCTTCCAAGGAGAAAGAGTTACACAAGAAGCACGAGGAGCTTGTTCGACTGCGAGGAGCCGAGGAGGAGATGTTACGGGTGCAAGCAGTCGAGTGCGAGCGTCTTCGTACCTTGGCGAGCTCGCTCGTGTGTAAGTTGTCTTTCCTTCGCTTGGTACTTTATTTCTTCTTCTCCCGTACTAATTTTAGGTGCCCGATGCAGCTTCTACGGGTGTGAGTGCGGTGGAGGTGGCTGCGTCGGGGTCTGGAGTTCTCCGTGGAGTTGTGGATGCCGTGTCGGGTGTTTTTGCAGCTGCTGGGGGTGTTTGCGCCCGGGCTTCCACTCTTGTGGGTCTTGTTCATGAGCACCTCATGCCGGAGGACAAGAAGTTGCCGGCTCGTCTGGACGCCCGCGTCGCTGCATTCGGCCCGGATGGTAACCTCTTGGGAGGGGCTGGTTGGCGAGAACATGGTGAGTGGGCTTGCTACGTCCCTTGTTGTTCTTATGGGGCACAGGATTTCCATCGATGACTCTCTGGTTGAGACTATTCCCGATTACACCAAAGAGCGGAGTGAGCGAGCCACTGTTCTGGCTCGTTGCCTGTAGGAAGTTGTAGATGCTGAGAACTCCCCCCCTAAAGACAAGGGGAAAGCGTAGTTGTGTCGTGTCGTCTGAAATTTTTTGGTTGTAATATGCCTCCTTCGTGGTGGTGGATCTTTGCTAGTTGTTTGAAGAAACTGCTTGGCATCTCCACTTGTTGTGTTTGATTTTCCTCTTGATTTGTTCATCTTGCGATAGGCCACCCCGGGCGTTCTTCGGGCTTGGAGTTCGTTGAAGGAGGACGCTCACGAGGGTGCGTACGAGTCCGTGTGCTTGAGGCAGAAAAATGCTGAGCAGGAGGTTGTTCGCCTCAAGGAGGTTGTATCAATCCATCATTCCAAACGCGAGCGTGCAGAGGCTGTGCTGGATAGCCTTGCTTCATGGGTGGTGTAGTTGTCTGACCTCCTGCGGGGTGGGTTTACCGTATGCTCGACTGCTTGCCTGCATTAGTAGTTTTTCTGTCTTCGTCTTGATTTTGGTTCTATTTTGCGAAGTGCTGGCGGGGCGATCCAGGGACGAAGATAAAGCCGTTCAGTCGGACCTGTCGCGGTTGGATGACCTCAGTGTGCAAGCGAACAATCCTTTCTGGGCAGATGGAGCTCTTGCTCGAGCATTTTCCGTACTTCGGCTTCGAGTTGAGCGGGTGCCGGCTTCTCTGAATTACTGTCAATGGGTGCTAGGCGGGATCCATTCTGAGTTCTATCCGCTGCAGGTGGTGCCTTCGTCCTTTGAGACGCACTACCGTATGTTTTCTCAACCCGCGGAGCTGCGTCGTGTGATGAACCACCAGATTCATGCCGGGGCTCGGGCTTCCTTGGGCTTGGTCCATAGTCACTGGCCGGGATTAAATATTGCTCGGGCGGTGGAGGGTCCTCCGGGTGGTAAGGATCATCCGATGGATGAGCACTACGCGGTGGTCGATGAGCCTGCGCACCAGGTTGTGAAGCGAGTTTGCAAAGAGAACGGCTGTTGTCTGGGCTCCCTTTGCAAGGTGAAGATGGAGCCTGGGGGTTAGGTGCTCCTCCGCTTTGTATATGCTTTCTCCTTGTGAACTTTGTGTCCATTGATTTTGCTGTAAGATATGTCTGCTACTGCTGTAAAGAGTGCCTCGGGGGCTGGCGACTGCGGCAAGCGTCTGAATACTCATGAGTAGGAATCGCGCTTGCGAAGGGTGCCTCGGGGGGGTGGCGACTACGGCGAGCCCCCGAGTGCCAATTTTTGTTATGTCGTGATTGCGAAGAACGCCTCGTGGTGGCTGCTGCGCCCGCGGTGAGCTCAGCCCGAAGCAAGGCGACGCGAGGGAGGATGCGTGACGGGGATTAACCCCGGTAAATCCCATGGTTAGGGACCCTGGGTTAGTCATGAGATGGCACAGGTTGGACGATGCTCGTCGGCTAACAGGAGAAGTCGTTCCTGCTCGATATTATTGCTTGGAGATGCGATTACAGGGGAGGCCAAGGCTGGTGCGCACAAGGCTAGGGTTACAGGTTGTGTATTGGATGATCTCGACGTCTCCCCTCCTAGCCCTTATATACTAGGCTAGGTCTCGAGGAGCCCGTCTTGGATTATAGATGAAGTTTCCTAACCCTAAGCTCTAAGCATGTCTTCAAGAATTTGGTTAACCCTTTCGACTTGACCGCTAGACTGAGGATGGAAAGTTGTACTAAAGGAGAGATGAGTTCCCAGCATTCTGAAAGCTTACCCAAAATCTAGAGGTGAAAAGGCTACCACGATCAGAATTGATTTCCAAAGGAATACCGAGAAGGGATACACGGGGGCGTGAGACACATCCGCCGGCTCCACGGCATTTCCCGTCGGCGTGGAGGCCATCCGGCGGCCGGCGCGCGCGTATAAGGTCCCCCGCGACCCCGCCGCCCCCTGAAAAACCCTAGAACCTCCCTCGCGCCCCCTCGTGCTCTCCTAGGTCATCTCCCTCGCGAATCCCGAGCCGCCATGGGAGCCTGCTCGTGAACGCCGCGGCCACTCGCCGAATTATCCGCCGCCGTCGTGTCCTGGAGCTCCGGCGTCGTCCTCCCCATCCCCCCGCGCACTGAATCGAGCGGGGAGGCCTCGCGCGCTCGCCTGCGACGGCATCTCCTTCACAACGGTAGCCGCGTTCCGGCGACGAATACGTCGTCCTCACCGCGGCCCGGACTTCGTGTGCGCGCTCCCGAGCTCCAATGTGAGCCCCTCCCCGTTTTTCCTCTCTCCGGGCTTGATTCCGTGCATTAGCTCGTCGTTCCCATCGGCGCCATTGCCACCGGCCGCCATAGCCGTGAGTTCGGCCGAGCCCGAGGCGTGCTCCTGCTCGCCTCGGCATGTCGCGCCCATCCGCCCCTCTCCGCCGTGCGTGTCTCGTCGCACCCGACCGCGCCCGCCCCGCCACAGCTCCACTGTCCTAGCTCCCCGGAGATGGCCGCTAGGGCCTCGCCGCCGGCGCCTGTGCGTGCACACGCACGTAGCAGTTTAACGTGGGCTAACCCCACTGACGTGTGGGCCCGGCCCACCCCTTAATTAAGTTATCTAATTAAGTTAAACCAGAGAACCCCTCCTGAGACTTACACATGGGCCCAGCCCTTAGGTTAACCCATTTTTAATATTAACCAGTTATTTATGCCACTGTTCCAATGATAGCTGGGTCCCACTGAATTATTAAACTAATTAAATTGATTTTATTAAATCCAGTGCATGACATGTGGGCCCTGTGTGTTATTTGTTTAAATAAAACTGAATTTAAATGTCTCTATGTATGACATGTAGGTCCCACCAGTCAGTACACTGTTCTGGATAAGCTTATGGATAATGTTGAGTTTAATTAATAAAAAAAATCCAGAAATTCTTTTAAATTGAATAAAATTTGGAAAAATTTAATATCTTTTAAACCGTAAGTCAGATTCAAAAACTTTATACATGAAAACTGATCAAAAAAATACAAAAAATATGAATACGCTATCCGTATTCCCACCACACCGTTCTAACACAATGAACATCGACACCCCCCCCCTCCGGACCATGTGTCCGATGATTTGTCCAGTACGGTTAAAGTATTCGGATGAATTTATTCTGAACACGAAAGTTGTTCGGATTGTTTCAAATAGCACGGTTACACCATCCACACGTTTGTCGGATGTCCACGACACCTCTGGCATGATCCCTTCCCCCTCCGGACACCCTGTCCGGTAATCACCTAGAGCTGGCAGTTCATCCCCGGATGAATTCCCGCTCCGAGCAACGTGCATTGCACTGCGTTAGAACACCGTTAACTTTGCATACGTCATGCCATGTATTTGTTTGCTATGATTGCTTTATATTTACTGTGTTTATCCCCTTTATTCTTCGGTAGACCCCGCTGCTACCGCCGACTACACTGCTGCCGGGTACGACTACTTCGACGACGACCGTACCCCTACCGTCGAGCTTCCAGGCAAGCAGAGCCATTCTCTTCCCCAGATATCGCCTATCTTTCCGTACATTTCTTGCACAAGGCATTGGTACTTCTGCTGCTACGATTAAAATCATATTCAATTGCATAGCTTGTTTTTGTCGCCCCTTGATGTACCTCCTTTATCCTATGCTGCCTATCATATTTATGCATTATTCAGCAGTGAATCCTGCGCATTGTTAGCTAGGATTAGATAGCGGGCTGTGACCACTCAGGGGAGTGAACACGGATACGTCTTATACAACTGCACAGGTACGGTACAATGCAGACACCGCCTAAGGCCCCCTAGCTCGGCTCTGCCGAGTCATCCTCAAGTGTGAGCTATCAAGGAGAAATCCTTGTACTCCACTCGTTGTTGACTCTGTATAGCCGCTCTAGGTACCTGAGCACGGTTGTCCTTAAGGTAAGAAGACGGGCGAACCAACGGTGCCCGCGAGAGGTACTGTGTTGGGAACGACAAGGAGGATACGACCGACGCTACTAGCGTGCTTGGCCCCTGCTCGTATCTCGCGAGAGTTACCAAACTACGAAAAGTCGAGATCTACCAAGAGCAAACGCGAGACAAGGTAAGGAGACGGTTCACCTTGTTGGTAACCTCAGTGACTTGGTGGGACGACAGGGCAGGCACCGATGTACTGCTGGTCCAGACTGTTGTCGTTGACCGCGGGTCGGTTAAGTCGAGGCAACGATAACGGTTGTCACGCAGGTTAATTAAAATGCTAAATGGTTCGGCGGATGACTTGAGAGGCCGCAAAGGCCTGTACGCACTACCTTCACGTGGGATAAGGAGTTATGGGCTCCCCTGCATCGCAGTTTGTCCGAAAGCTCTTCAGACGTCAGCAGTACCGCGGCCTGCGCCGGGAAGTGGTGTCTTCTTCGTCCGGACGGTGTGTTTTTTTGGAGTTGCTTTTGCTTCACCGGCCATCCATGCACCGTGCAGGAGCGTGCAAGGGTGAGGGTCCTAGACCCCTTGGCGCATAGGATATAGTCCGGCGGATGGCCTCTCTGTTGAGCCTAGGATGGGTTGCGTCGTGTTGAATAGCCTCGGTGGGGCGTTCCCTAACAAGGTTCACGCCACCCTGGAGATCCAAGCGTGCAGGCTGAATAGTAGTGCACCCCTACAGGGAGTTTAATCTATTCGAATAGCCGTGTCCATGCTAACAGGACGCTTTATGCTGAAGCTGGATCTTACCACTACAAACTACCACTATTAAACTGTATGGTTCCGGGTCTTCTTCCTCACAGGGAGTCGAGGAAGGGAACTAAGAGGCATTATTATTATTAATCATTACAACTTACTATTATACAATGTTGCAGCAACTTCTGCTCCATTGTTATTACATTTCTGCTGTTGAACTGTTGGCTGTTTCTCTCCTCATGCTGCAAGACATCGTCGGAAGATGCTAGTCTTCGATAGGTCTAGCCTTTTACGCTTATTCTGATTTCTATCTTGCAGTCCACTATATACAGCCTCCCCTTGCCATTTGATACAAATGCATAAATGCTTAGTAGCGGACGTAAGACTCGCGGGTATACTAGATACTCACCTTTGCTTTATTTCCCCCTTTATGTTTTGCCTGATCGGCCGCTGCAGTCGACGTTGGAGCCCAGGAGCAGGAGTACCCCGGAGGCGGATACTACTACGTCGAGACCCCCGCTGACCAGGACCAGGAGTAGTTTTGGAGGCTCCCAGGCAGGAGGCCTTTCCTTTTCGATCTGTATCTCTGATGTTATTTGTGCTAGACTTCTTAAGGCAAAACTTGACTAACTATGTCTGTACTCAGATATTATGGCTTGTATAACTTATGTATTCGGGTCCGCGTGACCCCCCTTTATTGTAACATCACTAGTGCAAAACAGGTCATTAGAACTGGTTCTGGGAGGCCATTAGAACCGGTTTTCGCAACCGGTGCTAAAGGTTCGGTGCTAGAGGGTGAATCCCTTTAGAACCGGTTGCTCATGAACCGGTTCTAAAATCTTTGTAGCCAGCCACGTGGTGGCAGGTCGGGCGCGAGGGCTCGGGAACCTTTAGCACCAGTTTGTAACACAAACCGATTCTAAAGGTTTAGAGGTTTAAGTTTTTTTAATTATTTTCTTTTTGGTTTTAATAGTTTAGGGTTGAGGGTTTATTAATTCTTTTCTTTTGGGTTTAGGATTACTGTTTATTTTACGCTATTACATAATGTACAATGCATATATATATACATGTAGAATATCTCGTAGCTAGCTAGAACCATCATATATAGTAGAATTATCGTACCTCCGACATATATATATATATACATCAATCATATATAGTACTAGTGCCTCACCACCGCCCCTCTTTGCTTGCCTCGAGCCCACAATAGTGGAGGGCATTTGAATATACATACAGTTACATCATATGGACAACACACTAGTTTCCTATTACAAATGGTAAGGGAATTCTCCGGTCGACTTATTTATGACTTCACGAAGAAGAAATCCCGCTATTTCCTCTTGAAGTGCTCGCATGCGATCATTTATGTCGAGTTTATCCCGCTTCTCCAAAATCTTATTATTTAAACAAGATGATCAATATATGAATATATTACATATGGTAAGAACAAAGTCTAGATAGTATTTACGTACCATCACTGTTCTTTGATTGTTTGGCCTGAAGGGTGGGTGAGTTTCACGGATTTGCCTTTGCAATCCAGGTAGGCATTCTGTCTTGATAGCCAATCCATGCCAAGGATGACATCAATGTCTGAAGACTTGAGGGCTATGAGTGAAGCAAGGAATACTAAACCCTCAATTGCAATTTGATTACCATGGCTCACTCTATTAGTTTGCCATCTTGACCCTGGAGTTTGAATAACCATCGGGGTGGACAATTCAACAAAGGGTAACTCATGACGAAGTGCATAACTTTCCGACATGAATGAATGAGATGCTCCTGGGTCGAAAAGAACGGAACTAGGAACATAATTGACTGGGAGCGTACCAAGAATGACGTCAGTGGTGTCGTCAGTCTCGTCGGCGGCAATCTGGTTCACACGTCCACGAGTGGCGGAAGGAGCGGGTTTGGCGGTGTAGACCTTCTGGGGTGGCTTGCCACGACCATTGTTGTTGTTATTGCCTCCGGCACGTGGTGGAGCATTCTGGTGCTGGATCTGGTTCTGGGGACACTCGCGAGAGTAGTGGCCTGCCTGACCACACTTGTAACAGGCTCTGAAAACAGTGCGTGGAGCTGGGTTGTTTGGTGGAGCTGGGTGGAACTGGGTTGGTGGACGAGGCGCCATATAGGATGGCCTCGGTGGGTTGTTCTGGCGGAACATGCTGTTTGGAATCCAGATCTTGCGCTTCTGGGAGCCAGAACTGGATGAACTATCATCTCTGGGGTGTTTGCGGAAATCATTGGGGGTGTTCATGTCCTCTGCCTTGATGGCCTTGTTGACAAGGACCTGAAAGGTGGCAAAGTCATGAAGGTTGAGCTCGCGACGGAATCCGGAGTTGAGGCCACGACGGAACCTCTCTTGTTTCTTGGAGTCGGTGGAGACTTCTTTGGTAGCGTAACGAGCCAGTCGGTTGAACTCACGACTAAACTCATCAATAGTCCTTCTGCCTTGAGTGAGGTTGCAGAACTCCTCACGCTTGCGGTCCATAAGACCTTTGGGAATGTGGTGCTCGCGGAAGGACGTGCAGAATTCCTCCCAAGATGCAGGTGGTCCAACGGGGCGCATATTCAGAAAGTTCTCCCACCAAGAGCCAGCTGCACCTTCGAGGTGATAGGTGGCATAGCTGACCTTTTCACCAGTTGCAACACGGCCTGCTTGGAGCTTCCTCTCGATGCTGCGAAGCCAGTCATCGGCGTCAAGGGGCTCGGTGGAGTAACTGAAAACCGGGGGATGAAGTCGGATGAAGTCGTTCAGGGACACCAACTCATTGCGCTGCTGAGTGGTGTTGCGTGCAATGACTTCCAGCAGGTGGTGAGAGTCGCGACGGTTCCTCTCGACCTCCATCAGAACTTGTGCCATCGTGGGTGGGGGTGGAAGGTTGCCTTCCTCCTGGTCATTCCCACGACCTTGGTTACGACCAACCTGGCCACGGGTTCCTTGAGACATCCTAAAGGGAAAACCAAAGTCAAACAGAGTTGATTTGAAGAGTCTAAACAAGGTATTGAAGTATTGGAAGGATTACAGAGCAAAGGAAGTAATCATCTTGACAACATGGTGATAGAGCATACAAGCCATATATTCACAAGCTGTCATACAAACCATACATCGTTTTAGTACAAGCACCAAGCTAATACAAACGTGATGAAGATGATACATCCTTCAGAGGCACTCCGACTTCCTATACATTATTTATCTAAGCCTCTGGAACTTAGACCCTTGCGTACAATATACTATGATACTACTACATCATCACTAAGTAAGACCACAGGAGGTCTCACTCATCTCCATCTCCATAGTAGTCCTCATAAAAGTTACCCGCGTATCCCGGTAGCTGGAGGTGACCATCGGAAAACACGGAGGCTTGTGGACCCTGATATCCATTTGGGCAAGGATGGGGCCTAGGTACAGCGTAGGGTGGAAGCAAAGGACCACGGGATGGAAAAATGCCTCCAATCTCGGGCCAAGCAACTCGAGAAGGCATCTGAGTCCTCACTGGGTAGATCGCATCAAACTCAACTGATCCCACGCTCACAAAGGGAGCCAAAAGTGTCAGTTCTCGATACAGACGAACACGGGTGGCGTGGAGCTCGAAACGGAGAGCGCGTGCATCACGATCTCCGTCACTAGCAAACCTAGCAGTCACCTGAAGTGCTGGATCCTCTGCAGAGTGATCCGAGTAGAGTCCGGTGTAATATCCCTCTTCTCCTGGAAGTGCAGCAGGGATATAGCGGAAAGAAGTCTCTCTCAGCAAAGTAGGCTCCTCTCACAGCAGTGTAATACATGAATATGTAGCATCCTGCAGAGCCATGTTCTCGGTAACGCCGATGCCATGTCCAAAGTGGATAGGCTGAGTGACTCCAACGTGGTGCGGTTAGATCCGGACAATGCAGTGGAACTGCGTCTGGTTGAAGTCGTGGAACTGCTCCTCGACGGTGTACTCAGGATACCATCGATATCCTACATAGGACATCATCTCGATCAACGTGGCGGGATGGACACGCACACCGAGGCACCTGGTCAAACGAACAATCTGCCGAGGGGGAAGATCTGCCATCTGAAATAGAAAGGAGTTTGCAATTGCATCAGATTATGAGATAAACCTGGAATGACTCGGACAGCATAACGGCTGTAATTGCAAGAAAAAGACAATTTCTTACAACATGGAAACAGCACTTACATACGATGTAACAAAACAGGGAGCATAACCACTATAACAATTCGATCACAACTTTCCTACGGCTATGAGGAAGCAAACAACGAGATGTTCTAATCAGACAGAGGAGAGCCTAGTCCTATCTTCCCGTAGAATAAGATAAGGGTGACCCAGAACTCAGAACGAAGGGGGTAAGGAGAAAAAAGAAGCCTTACGTTGTTCCCTTATATACCCAGAGTAACGATATAACTATAGCAAGCTAGACTCAACTTCGGCCAAGGCTACTAGTCCTACAGTCAGTCCTGCTCTGATACCAAGTCTGTCGGGACCCGGGGTTAGCGTATGCAAGTCCAGTTAAGGCATAGTCATATAGAGAGCCGAGAACCGTACCCACTTGTCTAAGCAGACAAGGCCAAGCACAGAACGTTCTCGGAAAGCATCGTACGTGAGGGGCATCCCATCCAGGCCGGATGATCAACTGAGATGGGTCCTCATCGTCCGCACACAAGTCTAATGATATGGGTGGTGAACTCCCATATTCAAAGACAAGTCGCCTCAACCATACTATCGACTATCTCAAAACTCTTACATAGACTTACTCCAGCCCGATCACTTCGTCGGGGTCTAGGGCGGGCTCGATCATACCACAAAGGGTGCACGAGACGGAGTCTCGAGCAATCGCATCGCGATGCCCCAAGCTGCGCACATCTAAGGGCCACTTGGTGTATGAAAGACCGCCAGCCAGAACACAACTAAGGTCTCGAAAACCCATACAAAGACATGCATGTTATAAACATACACACAGCACACATGCCTTGTATGAATAGCAGGTACCATTGCAATTCTCTACAAAGTGTACATTTTATTTATAACTCTTATAGAGTACACACAGAGATCACATACATGTGATCCAACATTACAACACAGGCGAAGCAAATTATATCTGAGTACAGACAAGTTTAACAAATGGCTTAAGAAGCCTTATTTAAACACAAAGCCCTCCACGAGGGAACCAGTCGTCTGACTGGGACTAGACTAGTTGGTCTTCAGTCGTCCAGCTCGATGAAGAAGCCACCTTCGGGGTCAGTGGCATCATCTAAAACATAGATTAAGCAAACGTGAGTACAAAGTCGTACTCAGCAAGACTTACATAGGACCTATACTACTCATGCACATGTATCAAGGTAAAGGGAGGTGGGGTTCACTTGCAGAAATGTCAGCTTTGACTTGGCTAATCCTGAACTACGAGTACCAGACTTTGAGGTAAGAAGCGTACACGAGTCCACTACTTTCTCCAACCAATACACCACTATGGTGCCTTCCTCGACTTCCCCACGAGGAAGCACGCCATAGCACTCACACTTATCTTGGTGTGTTTTAGAAGTATCCGGTTCAAATTATCTAATAATCAAGCTAAGCTTTCCAAGCTGTCCATAACCGCGGACGCGGCTATTCGAATAGTTTTATTAACCTTGCAAGTGTGTACCGCTACACACACATGATCATCATTTACCGCCTTTGTACTCGACACCATTCAAGGGGTGCCGGCGAGGATGCTCACCACAACTGTTACCTCATAGCCTATCTAGTCCAAGAAAGCCGCCTACTTGGGTTGGCTACCACTATCGTGAACCCGGCCAGTTTACCGAAGTGGACCCAAGTGATGTGTGCGTGGTGCATAAGCCGGTCTCGGGTGAGCCGTTCTCTCACTTAGCATCCAGGCCACAAGCCTACCAGAACTCCGAACTACTGCGACATCTGGACATCGAAAGGGATGAGTTAGTAAGTTGAGAGGGGTCAGTGAGCCCAATGTGTGGTTGTACTCTTCATCTTGGATCACCACACAAGAACTCGTACTAGGGCGGTGTTCAACGAGACAACCCACCGTGTACTCCTACACAGCCTCTCATCGTTCACCTTGTATTAGGGTCGATTCACCAACACTTTTCTACCATCATCAACCTGATCATTCCCATCCCGACTCACATCACAGTAACAACATGGTATCGTACTAAGCATGCAATAAGCAGTAACATTGCAGGGGCCACATGATATCAAACAACTCCTACATTTGCTAGGATTGAGGTTTGCTTACTACTGTGACAAAATGATAGGTCATGCAAAGGAATGGGTTCATCTATGCGGTAGAATCGTAACATGGTGATCATCCTAAACAATGCATAAGCGAGACATGAGAAGGAAGTGGGATTTTATCGACATGATCAATGGGGGTTTTCTTGCCTTGCTGACGAGGTTCGGGTTCGGGGTCTTCAACGAAGGTTGCAACCTCTTGCTCCGGTTCCACCTCTATTCGACAAACAAAGCACGAAGTAGCAATCAAATGAATGCAATGCTCAAGCACATGAATGAATGTTGATACTTGAAGTATAAGTTGTGATGTGTGAGGCAATTCCATTTAAGTGGAGTATATTGCATTTGAAATGCAAATTCAAACTCCACATTTGAATTCAACATTATCCAAGTTGTATGTGATATAGTTTGATCATTTTGAAACAATTCCAAATGTGTATGATATTCCTCTGATGTGTGATTGAAATGTAGCATGTTGCCATGGTTCAAGTTGCAAAAATATTTGATTTGAATTTGATTTAATTTCATTTAAATCAAATAGCAAATGCTACTGATCACATTTTAAATTCAACTCAAACAGCGTTGAAAGTTGCATATTTGGAAAGATAAATTTCTCCTGATCATTTTTCATATATTATTTGTCCAATTTGGAGTTAATATGAATTTTCTATGAATTTCCAAAGTTTGGGGTATTTTCTGGATTTTCTGGAATTCTTTTAATTCAAATAATCTTTGGAAATTCATTTAAATTGATTTAATGCGTCAGGCTGACGTCAGGGGGGGGCTGACATGTGGGGTCACCCTGTCAGTGGCTGGGGTTAATTAATCCGTGGGTTAAGTTAATCCAGTGGCTTAATTAAGCCACTGGGCCCACTGGTCAGTGACCCAGGGGGTCACTAACTTGGTGATTAGTGGCTAACCCACCGGCGGCTTGAAGCCGGTGACTGGAGCCACGGCGGCGACTCGACGAAGTGAGCTAGGGGCCACGGGAGGGCAAACAGAGGGCACCGGCTTGCTCCTGGAGGTCGTCCGCGTCTTCTGGAGGCAACAGGGGGTTGCGGGGAGGTCGGGAGCGACGACGGCTCCGGCTGGCGGTGGACACCCAAAGAGAAGGAACCATCATCCACTCGTAGCTAGGGTGAGATCCCTGAAGCACCTGCCATAAAATGTAGTACCCGGCGTCCAACGTCGCCATGTAGCGACGAACGTAGTTGTCCTCCTCCCTGATACGTCGGCGTACAACCTCCTCGGGGGCCAGCTCCCTCCGCACCGACTGTGGCCCACGCGACCGCCACCAAAGAAGATCCGGGTCGACGACAAGACCCGGATTCCTCGCTAAGAGACGCACCCCGGAAACCACCTCCCAGTGCCATCCCGGCGGAGCCCAGTCCAAGACATTGCACATCGCGTCAAGAACTCCCTGAGCGCGACGGTAAGGAGGATGCGGGCCCGGCATTCTCACTAAAGAAACTAATAAAATTACAACTAAAAATATCTTAATATTTGCATGTTAATATCTATTGATCTATAGCTCAAATTGTAGAACATCTCATATATATATATACTAATAATATTTAGAACAATATATATACTAATAATATTTATAACAGTATATATACTAACAAAATTTCATTCATGCACCATTCTGTCGGGACCCGGGGTTAGCGTATGCAAGAATCGCTACAACACAATCATATGGAGAACCGAGAACCATACCCACTTGTCTAAGCAGACAAGGCCAAGCATAGAACGTTCTCGGAAAGCATCAAACGTGAGGGGCATCCCATCCAGACCGGATGATAACCTGAAATGGGTCCTCATCGTCTGCGCACAAGTCTAAATGATATGGGTGGTAAACTCCCATACTCATAGACAACTCGCCTCAACCATACTATCGATTGTATTATAACCCTTATATAGACTTACTCCCGCCCGATCACTTAGTCGGGGTCTAGGACGGGCTCGATCATACATCATACAAGTGTGCACGTGACGGAGTCACGAACAATCGCATCGCGATGCCCCAAGCTGCGCACATCTAAGGGCCACTTGGTGTATAAAAGACCGCCAGCCAGATCACAACTAAGGTCTCGAAAACCCATACAAAGACATGCATGTTATAAACATACACGCATCACACATGCCTTGTATGAACAGCAGGTATCATTGAAATTCTCTACAAAGTATACAACTTTATTGATAACTCTTACAGAGTGCACACAGAGATCACGAGACTGTGATCCAACATTACATAAAACATGCGGAAGCAAAGTAGGTCTGAGTACAGACAAGTTTAACAAATGGTTAGAGAAGCCTTATCTATAAACAAGCCCTTCCACGAGGGACCAGTCGTCTGACTGGGACTACACTAGCTTGGTCTTCAGTCGTCGAGCTCGAGGAAGAATCCACCTTCGAGGTCAGTGGGTTCATCTAAAACATAGAATAAGCAAACATGAGTACAAAGTCGTACTCAGCAAGACTTACGTAGGAACTATACTACTCATGCACATGTATCAAGGTAAAGGGGAGGTGGGGTTCAATTGCAGAAGTTCTAGCTTTGACTTGGCTAGTCCTGAACTACGAGTACCAGACTTGAGGTAAGAAGCGTACACGAGTCCACTACATGTCTCCAATCAATTACACCACTATGATGCCTTCCTCGACTTCCCCACGAGAAAGCACGCCATAGCACTCAATCTTATCTTGGCAAGTTTTATAAGTATCCAGTTCAAGTTGTCTAATAATCGAGCTAAGCTTTCCAAGCAGTCCTTAACCGTGGACGCGGCTATTCGAATAGTTTTGTTAACCCTACAGGGGTGTACCGCTACACACACACACGCGCATCAGTCACCGCCTGGGATTGGGACCCTTCAAGCGGGTACCGGCGAGGATGTTGCCACGACACTTCGCCCACAGCTCCGTTCTAGTCCAGAGAGTCGCCTATCTGAGGGGGATCCGTATGGAAGTCCGGCCGAGGTTCCAGTACAGCATCAAACGATGTGTGCAGGGTCCCACGCTGGTCTTGAAAAGCCGTTCATCCACTTCGCAGACCGTGCCACAGCCCTACTAGAACTCCGAACTACTGTGACTTCTGGGGTTCGAACGGGGTGAGGTACTAGGTCGAGAGGGGTCAGTGAGCCCAATGTGTGGTTGTACTCTTCTTCTTGGATCACCACACAAGAACTCGGACTTAAGGCGGTGTTAAACGAGACAACCCATTGTGTACTCCTACACAGCCTCTCATCGTTCACCTTGTATTAGGGTAGATTCACCAACACATTTCCACCATCATCAACATGATCACTACCATCCCGACTCACAAAAGAGTAACCTCATTATAACTCTAAGCATGCAATAAGCAGTACAAGTTGCAGGGGTCACATGATATCAACCAACTCCTACATTTGCTAGGATTGTGGTTTGCTTACTACTGTGACAAAAGATAGGTCATGCAAAGGAATGGGTTCATCTATGCGGTAGAAACGTAGCATGTTAATCATCCTATACAATGCATAAGCGAGACATGAGAGGGAAGTGGGATTTTTTCGACATGACCAATTGCGGGTTGCTTGCCTTGCTGACGAGGTTCAGTCTCGGGATCTTCAACGAAGGGGGTGGCCTCCGGTTCCGTTTGCACGTCTATCGAGCAAACAAAGCAATCAAGGGATAAATATTCTTGCAATGCTCAAGCACATGATCAATATTGTATTGGTGATGTTCATGGTCACAGTATGTTGAGCATTCCATTTAAAAGGAGTATATTGCATTTGAAATGCAAATTCAAACTCCAATTTGAATTCAATTTAGCCAAGTTACAAATGTTATTGTTTGATCAATGTAATTCATCTTGAGATGTGTATGATATGCCTCTGATGTTCAAGTGAATTGGGGTATGTTGCTAAGGTTCAAATTGCAAAAGCATTTGAATTTAATTTGATTAAATTCCAATTAAACCAAATAGCAAATGCTACTAGTCCCATTTTAAATTCAACTCAAACATTGTTGAAAGTTGTATATTTGGATAGATTATTTTCTCCTGATCATTTTTCATATATTATATGTCAAATTTGGAGTTAATATGAATTTTCTATGATTTATTGAAGTTTAAATCATTTTCTGCCCTTTTCTGGATTAAATAAATTGATTTAATCAGTTTAATTGAATTACTGCGTAGGCATGACGTCACAGTGACGTGGGGGGTGCTGACAGCTGGGGTCCACTAGTCAGCGACCCAGTGGTTAATCCCTCTTTTAATTAACTCACGGGTTAATTAAGGGGGCCCTGGGCCCGCCTGTCAAGGACTCATGAGGGGATTAGGATGGAGATTAGGGCCTAATCGGCCGGCGGCTAGCCGCCGGCGTCCTGTGCGCGGCGGCGCTTCTCGGATCCGTTGCTCCCGTGCATCATTCGATGCGCTGAGACCACGGGAACATAGCCCGTGCTCCCGCGCGTCGTCTGGTGCACGCGAGCGGACTCGGGGGTGGCCAGGGCGACGACGTCTTCAAAGGTGGCGGCGGGAAGCCACTGGATCGACGAGCTCGTCGTCCAGGGCATGAGGAGAGAAACGGGGAGGGGGAAAATGATCGCACGCTCACCCTGAATGCGCTAACGAGCACGACGGTGCCGGAGGTTGGCTGGAGGAGGAGGAATCGCTCGTCGGAGCTCGGCTACGGCCGTGCTTTCTTGGTGAAGGGGGTGTCGCCTCCGTTTGTCCTGGGTCCGAATCGAAGGCTCTGCCTGAGGAAGTCTAGGCCGGCGGAGCTACTGGACACGTTGGCGTGGCGCCTCGTCGTCGTTGGCCACGCAGGAGCTCGTCGGCGCTCTCCTGCTGGCTCGAGGCTGCGCGAGATTCGCAAGAGGAAGATGAGGAGAACTAGCGGCGAGAGGGGGAAGGGAGGGAGGAGGTCGAGGGCAACTCTCTGGCGCGATAAGGACGATGGGGAGGGTGCGAGGCATCCTAGCAGCTGCCGCCGGCGTCGGCATGCGCTCCAGCGAGCTGCTTGCCGCGCCGGGGAAGAAGACAAACGAGGGGCAGCGGGCTGGGCCGGCTTGGTGGGCTCGGGGGGATTAGTTGGGCTAGAAGCCAGGTGAGTTTCCTTTTTCTTTTCTTCTATTTTCCTTTTCTGTCTTTTGTTTTGTCTTGCTAAAAAAATAGCTAGACATTTTCTAAAATGCTACAAATTTTTATGTGGCCTCACAATATATTAGGCTAGCCACTTATAAAATTTGAACATTTTTAAAATTCAAATAATTTGAACGTTAATTCAAATAGGGGTTTAAATTTAAATCCATGCTCCTGTTTGAATATTTGAAAATCTATGAGCATGGGTTTGAATCCAAATCACTCTATATGTGATCACACTCATTTATGAGACTTTTCAAAAATGCAAAAGGAAATTTTGGAGCAACTTTTATTCTGGCCATTTGAATTAAATTGTTTGGGAGGGTTTCCTTCTCCAATTCAATTTCTTTTTGAAATTTTTGACATGAATGCAAGTTGATGCTAAACCCTAGCACATACCTAACTTGGGGTTGTGACAACTCGCCCCCACTCAAAAGAATCTCGTCCCGAGATTCAGAAGTCTGCGGGAGGAAGGAGGGGTACTTGGCACTGAGACGGTCTTCTCTTTCCCACGTGGCTTCTTTCTCAGATTGGTGTGACCATTGCACTTTCAGAAACCTAATCTTCTGACGACGAGTGACACGCTCTGCTGAATCAAGAATATGAACGGGGTATTCTCGATAAGAAAGGTCATCTTGCAGGTGAACGTTTCATGGTCGACTTCGCGGATGGGGTCCTTGAAGCAACGCCTGAGTTGTGACACATGGAATACATCATGTACTCGGGAAAGGTGCGGGGGTAGTTCAAGTTGGTAGGCACCTTCTCCACGTTTAGCAAGAATGCGGAAAGGTTCGATGTAACGTGGGGCCAACTTGCCTTTGATACCGAATCGTTGGGTTCCCTTTACAGGAGTAACCCGAAGGTAAGCCTTCTCATCCAGATTGTAGCTTTCTTGCCTATGATGACGATCATAGTAGCTTTTTTGACGATACTGGGCTGATTTCAATTGATCATGAACAATGCGAGCTTTATCTTCTGCTTCCATGATCAAATCCGGTCCGAAGAATTGTCTTTCACCATTTTCTGACCAGTTTAGGGGTGTTCGACATCGTCCTCCATAAAGGATTTCAAAAGGAGCCATGTTCATACTAGATTGAAAACTATTGTTATAAGAAAATTCGGAGAATGGAATGGACTTCTCCCAATTCTTTCTGAATGAGATCACACAAGCTCTGAGCATGTCTTCGAGAATTTGGTTAACCCTTTCGACTTGACCGCTAGACTGAGGATGGAAAGCTGTACTAAAGGATAGAAGAATCCCATAGAATTCTGAAAGCTTCCCCAAAATCTAGAGGTTAAAAGGTTACCATGATCAGAATTCATTTCCAAAGGAACACCATGAAGAGACACAATTCTAGAGACATACAAGTCCGCTAACTGGCTCGCAGTTATAGACTCGCGAACGGGCAGGAAGTGAGCAACTTTGGAAAGCCTATCTATGACAACGAAGATGGCATCATTTCCTTTCTGGGTTTTTGGAAAGCCGGTGATGAAGTCCATACCGACTTTGTCCCATTTCCACTCTGGAATAGGCAAAGGTTGAAGTGTACCAGCAGGTCTTTGATGTTCTGCCTTAATACGATGACAAACATCACATTCCGCAAAAAATCGACCAATGTCTCTCTTCATCCTAGTCCACAAAAATCTCTGGCGTAGATCTCGGTACATTTTTGTGCTACCGGGATGAATCGATAGGGGTGTGTCATGGGCTTCCTTTAGGATGAGTTGCCTTAGTTCCCTATTATAAGGTACTACCAAACGATTTCCAAATAATTCCATTCCCTTACTATCTGTGGAGAAACATTTAGCAACTCCGCTAGCAATGTTGTCCTTGATCCGGCGAACACCTCGTGCACGCCTTTGGGCAACTATGATTTGATCCTCAAGTGTTGGTTTCGCCACCAAGTTGAAAAGAGATCCACGAGGAACAATCTCGAGATTGAGCTTTCGAAATTCCTCATGAAGAAGTGGTTGATACTGTTGTATCATGAGCTTGTTACAATGCAACTTACGACTTAGTGCATCAGCCATGACATTGGCTTTGCCTGGGGTGTAAGAAATTCCTAAGTCGTAATCTTTTATCAACTCTATCCAGCATCTTTGCCTGAGATTAAGATCTGGCTGGGTGAATATGTATTTGAGGCTTTGGTGGTCGGAAAATATCTCAGAACGATTACTAAGGAGGTAATGTCGCCAAGTTGTCAGGTCATGAACTACGGCAGCGAGTTGAAGATCATGGGTAGGATAGTTCTCTTCATGTGGACGCAACTGGCATGAAGCATAAGCTACCACATGTCTATCTTGCATAAGTATGCATCCTAACCCTTGCCGTGAGGCGTCACAAAAGATCGCTAAATCGTTTTTGGTGTCTGGAGGCGCAAGTACGGGGTGCAGAAGTCATTCTTCTTTTTAGCTTTTGAAAGCGTTCCTCGCACTTGGGAGTCCATAGGAATTTCGTATCTTTCTTGAGGAGTTCTGTTAGAGGCTTTGCAACTTTAGAAAAGTTCTCGACGAAGCGGCGGCAATAGATTGCTAAGCCAAGAAAACTCCGAACTTGCTTAACCGATTCAGGTGGAGTCCAGTCAAGGACGGCCTGAACTCTCTCGGGATTCACAGCAATGCCTTTTGCAGAAATCAGGTGGCCCAAGTAGGTCACTTCTGGTAGCCAAAATTCACACTTGGAGAATTTAGCATACAGGCGATGCTCTCTAAGTTTCATCCATACCAGCCTGAGATGTTCGGCATGTTCTTCTTCGTTCTTCGAGTAGATGAGAATGTCATCAAGATAAACTATGACAAATTTATCTAGGTACTCCATGAAGATCGAATTCATCATGCGCGAGAAAGTGGCGGGGGCATTGGTTAAACCAAAGGACATGACGGTGTACTCGTAAAGACCATAACGAGTAGTGAAAGCCGTTTTGGGAATGTCCTTGTTTCGGATTTTGATTTGATGATAGCCTAATCTCAAATCCATATTGGAGAAGACAGAGGATCCAGCAAGTTGATCATAAAGATCATTGATCCTGGGCAGTGGGTACTTGTTCTTTATCGTCGCTAGATTTAGTGGGCGATTGTCTACTCACATCCTTTCTGTTCCATCTTTCTTCGTTACGAACAGAACAGGGCAACCCCATGGCGATGAGCTAGGGCGGATGAAGCCTTTTGCCAACAAAGCTTCAAGTTGGATTTTAAGCTCAGCTAACTCACGTGGGGCCATTTTGTATGGGCGTCTGGAAATTGGTGCGGTTCCTGGCATAAGATCCACTATGAACTCTACACATCTGTCGGGTGGCATACCCGGAAGCTCTTCAAGAAAGACATCCGGGAAGTCACGAACCACCGGAACATCTTCACGGTCGGGAAGGGGAAGTACATTCAAAGAATGCACTTGGGTTCTTGTTCTGGGTGAGGTGTAGTTGACTGTCTTGCCTGAAGGGTGGGTTAGTTTCACTGATTTGCCTTTGCAATCAAGGTAGGCATTCTGCCTTGATAGCCAATCCATGCCAAGGATTACGTCAATGTTTGAAGACTTGAGGGCTATGAGTGAAGCAAGGAATACTAAACCCTCAATTGCAATTTGATTACCATGGCTTACTCTATTAGTTTGCCACTTGGAACCAGGAGTTTGAATAATCATTGGGGTGAACATTTCATCAAAGGATATCTCATGCCGAAGTGCATAACTCTCCGACATGAATGAGTGAGATGCTCCTCGATCGAAAAGGACAGAAGTGGGAACAAAATTAACTGGGAGCATACCAAGAATGACGTCAGAAGTACCATCAGTATCCTCAGCTGATATTTGGTTCGCACGTCCAAGATTTGCGGAAGAAGATAGCTTGGTGTTGGAGACCTTCGGTGGTGGCTTGGCACGAACATTGGGGTTCCCTTTGGCATGAGGTGGAGCATTCTGATTGATGGGGCACTCACGAGAATAGTGACCAGGATGGCCACATCTGAAGCAGGCTCCAAATGTAGTGCGGGCAGCTGGGTTGTTTGGTGGAGCAGTGGGAAATGGAGCTGGTGGACGAGGCGCCACAAAGGATGGCCTCGGTGGGTTGTTCTGGCAGAACATGCTATTGGGGATCCAGATCTTGCGCTTCTGAGGGCCTGAACTGGATGAACCATCGTCTCTAGGTTGCTTGCGGGAATCTTCGGGAGTGATCACATCCTCTGCCTTGCTGGCCTTGTTGACAAGGATCTGGAATGTTGTGAAGTCATGAAGATTGAGCTCACGACGAAGTACAGAATTGTGTCCCTTGCAGAACCTCTCTTGCTTCTTGGAGTCGGTGGAGACCTCCTCGAGAGCATTGTGGGCAAGACGATTGAACTCCCAACTAAACTTATCAACGGACCTTCTTCCTCGGGTGAGATTGAAAAACTCCTCTCTATTGCGGTCCATGAGTCCCTTAGGAATGTGATGCTCGCGAAAAGCGACACAGAACTCATTCCACGAAGTCAATGGTCCAGCTGGACGCATGTCCAGAAAGTTCTCCCGCCAAGAGCTAGATGCACCCTCGAGGTGGTAGGTGGCATAGTTGACTCTGTCACCATCTGAAACATGTCCAAAATGGAGCTTTCTCTCAATGTTGCAAAGCCAATCATCGGCGTCAAGGGGCTCAGTGGAATAGCTGAAAACTGGGGGATGAAGCCGGATGAAGTCATTCAACGACACAATCTCATTCCGCTGTTGAGCAGTGTTCCGAGCAATGACCCCCAACAACTCATGAGAGTCCATTCGGTTTCTTTCAAACTCCATGAGAACTTGATCCATCGTGGGTGAGGATGGACGATTGCCTTCCTCCGGATCATCCCCACAGGCTTGGGCACGACCAAGGTGGCCACGGGTTCCTTGAGACATCCTGAAGGATAAGATCAATGTCAAATAGAGTTGAATGATTATGCAAATGCATCAGATTATGAAGATAACTGGAATGACTCGGACAGCATAATGGTTGTAATTGCAAGAGAAAAAAAATTCTTACAACATAGAAACAACACTTAAATACGATGTAAGAAATCAGGAAGCATAACAACTATAGCAAACCGATCACAATTTTCCTACGGCTACAAGGAAGTAAACAACGAGATGTTCTAGTAAGACATAGATGAGCCTATTCCTATCTTCCCGTAGAACAAGATGAGGCTGACTCAGAACTCAGAACGATGAGGGTAAGGAGAAAAAGAAGCCTTAAGTTGTTCCCTTATATACCTAGAGTAACTATATAACTATAGAAGGCTAGACTCGACTTCGGCCAAGGCTGATAATCCTACAGTCAGTCCTGCTCTGATACCAAGTCTGTCGGGACCCGGGGTTAGCGTATGAAAGAATCGCTACAACACAATCATATGGAGAGCCGAGAACCGTACCCACTTGTCTAAGTAGACAAGGCCAAGCACAGAACGTTCTCGGAAAGCATCGAACGTGAGGGGCATCCCATCCAGACCGGATGATCAACTGAAATGGGTCCTCATCGTCCGCACACAAGTCTAAATGATATGGGTGGTGAACTCCTATACTCATAGACAAGTCGCCTCAACCATACTATCGATTGTATTATAACCCTTACATAGACTTACTCCCGCCCGATCACTTAGTCGGGGCCTAGGGCGGGCTCGATCATACATCAAAGTGTGCATGTGACGGAGTCACGAGCAATCGCATCGCGATGCCCCAAGCTGCGCACATGTAAGGGCCACTTGGTGTATAAAAGACCGCCAGCCAGATCACAACTAAGGTCTCGAAAACCCATACAAAGACATGCATGTTATAAACATACACGCAGCACACATGCCTTGTATAAACAGCAGGTATCATTGCAATTCTCTACAAAGTATACAACTTTATTGATAACTCTTACAGAGTGCACAAAGAGATCACGAGACTGTGATCCAACAGTACATCAAACATGCGGAAGCAAAGTAGGTCTGAGTACAAACAAGTTTAACAAATGGCTTAGAGAAGCCTTATCTATAAACAAGCCCTTCCATGAGGGACCAGTCGTCTGACTGGGACTACACTATCTTGGTCTTCAGTCATCGAGCTCGATGAAGAATCCACCTTCCGGGTCAGTGGGTTCATCTAAAACATAGAATAAGAAAACATGAGTACAAAGTCGTACTCAGCAAGACTTATGTAGGAACTATACTACTCATGCACATGTATCAAGATAAAGGGGAGGTGGGGTTCAATTGCAGAAGTGCCAGCTTTGACTTGGCTAGTCCTGAACTACGAGTACCAGACTTGAGGTAAGAAGCGTACACGAGTCCACTACATGTCTCCAATCAATTACACCACTATGGTGCCTTCCTCGACTTCCCCACGAGAAAGCACGCCATAGCACTCACGCTTATCTTGGAAAGTTTTATAAGTATCCAGTTCAAGTTGTCTAATAATCAAGCTAAGATTTCCAAGCAGTCCTTAACCGCGGACGCGGCTATTCGAATATTTTGTTAACCCTGCAAGGGTGTACCTCTACACACACAAACGCATCAGTTACCGCCTGGGAGTGGGACCCTTCAAGCGGGTACTGGTGAGGATGTTACCACGACAGTTCGCCCACAGCTCCGTTCTAGTCCAGAGAGTCGCCTATCTGAGGGGGATCCGTATGGAAGTCCGGCCGAGGTTCCAGTACAGCCTCAAACAATGTGTGCAGGGTCCCAAGCCGGTCTTGAAAAGTCGTTCATCCACTTCGCAGACCGTGCCACAGCCCTACCAGAACTCCGAACTACTGCGACTTCTGGGGTTCGAACGGGGTGAGGTACTAGGTCGAGAGGGGTCAGTGAGCCCAATGTGTGGTTGTACTCTTCTTATTGGATCACCACACAAGAACTCGGACTTAAGGCAATGTTCAATGAGACAACCCATTGTGTACTCCTAAACAGCCTCTCATCGTTCACCTTGTATTAGGGTAGATTCACCAACACATTTCCACCATCACCAACATGATCACTACCATCCCGCTCACGAAAGAGTAACCTCATTATAACTCTAAGCATGCAATAAGCATTAACAGTTGCAGGGGTCACATGATATCAACCAACTCCTACATTTGCTAGGATTGTGGTTTGCTTACTACTGTGACAAAAGATAGGTCATGCAAAGGAATGGGTTCATCTATGCGGTAGAAACGTAGCATGGTAATCATCCTATACAATGCATAAGCTAGACATGAGAGGGAAGTGGGATTTTATCGACATGACCAATGGGGGGTTCCTTGCCTTGTTGACGAGGTTCAGTCTCGGGATCTTCAACGAAGGGGGTGGCCTCCGGTTCCGGTTGCACGTCTATCGAGCAAACAAAGCAATCAAGGGATAAATATACTTGCAATGCTTAAGCACATGATCAATATTGTATTTGTGATGTTCATGGTCACAGTGTGTTGAGCATTCCATTTAAAAGGAGTATATTGCATTTGAAATGCAAATTCAAACTCCAATTTGAATTCAATTTAGCCAAGTTACAAATGCTATTGTTTGATCAATGTAATTCATCTTGACATGTGTATGATATGCCTCTGATGTTCAAGTGAATTGGGGTATGTTGCTAAGGTTTAAATTGCAAAAGCATTTGAATTTAATTTGATTAAATTCCAATTAAACCAAATAGAAAATGCTACTGGTCCCATTTTAAATTCAACTCAAACATAGTTGAAAGTTGTATATTTGGATAGATTATTTTCTCCTGATCATTTTTCATATATTATATGTCAAATTTGGTGGTTAATATGAATTTTCTATGATTTATTGAAGTTTAAATCATTTTCTGCCCTTTTCTAGATTAAATAAATTGATTTAATCAGTTTAATTGAATTACTGCATAGGCATGACGTCACAGTGAGGTGGGGGGGCTGACAGCTGGGGTCCACTAGTCAGTGACCCAGGGGTTAATCCCTCTGTTAATTAACTCACGGGTTAATTAAGGGGGCCCTGGGCCCGCCTGTCATGGACTTAGGGGCATTACGATGGGGATTAGGGCCTAATTGGCCGGCGGCTAGGCGCCGGCGTCCTGTGCGCGGCGGCGCTGCTCGGATCCGTTGCTCCCGTGCATCATTCGATGCGCTGAGACCACGGGAACGTAGCCCGTGCTCGCGCGCATCGTCTGGTGCACGCGGGTGGCCTCGGAGGTGACCAGGGCGACGGCGTCTTCAAAGGTGGCGGCGGCCGGAGCCACTGGATCGACGAGCTCGTCGTCCAGGGCACGAGGAGAGCAACGGGGAGGGGGGAAACGATCGCACGCTCACCCTGAATGCGCTGACGAGCTCGACGGGGCCGGAGGTTGGCTGGAGGAGGGGGAATCGCTCGCCGGAACTCCGCTACGGCCGTGCTTTCTCGGTGAAGGGGGCGTCGCCTCCGTTGGTCCTGGGTCCTAATCGAAGGCTCTGCTTGAAGAAGTCGAGGCCGGCGGAGCTACTGGACACGTTGGCGCGGCGCCTCGTCGTCGTTGGACACGCAGGAGCTCGTCGGCGCTCTCCGGCTGGCTCGGGGCTGCGCGAGATTCGCAAGAGGGAGATGAGGAGAACGAGCGGCGAGAGGGGGAAGGGAGGGAGGAGGTCGAGGGCAAGTCTCTGGCGCGATAAGGACGACGGGGAGGGTGCCAGGCAGCCTAGCAGCTGCCGCCGGCGTCGAAATGCGCTCCAGCGAGCTGCTTGCCGCGCCGGGGAAGAAGAAAAATGGTGGGCAGCGGGCTGGGCCGGCTTGGTGGGCTCGGGGGATTAGTTGGGCTACAAGCCAGGTGAGTTTCCTTTTTCTTTTCTTTGTTTTTCTTTTCTGTCTTTTGTTTTGTCTTGCTAAAAAAATAGCTAGACATTTTCTAAAATGCTACAAATTTTTATGTGGCCTCACAATATATTAGGCTAGCCACTTATAAAATTTGAACATTTTTAAAATTCAAATAATTTGAACGTTAATTCAAATAGGGGTTTAAATTTAAATCCATGCTCCTGTTTGAATATTTGAAAAATCTATGAGCATGGGTTTGAATCCAAATCACTTTATATGTGATCACACTCATTTATGAGACTTTTCAGAAATGCAAAAGGAAATTTTGGAGCAACTTTTATTCTGGCCATTTGAATTAAAAAAATTTGGGAGGGTTTCCTTCTCCAATTCAATTTCCTTTTGAAATTTTTGACATGAATGCAAGTTGATGCTAAACCCTAACACATACCTAACTTGGGGTTGTGACAACTCGCCGCCACTCAAAAGAATCTCGTCCCGAGATTCAGAAGTCTGCGGGAGGAAGGAGGGGTACTCGGCACTAAGACGGTCTTCCCTTTCCCACGTGGCTTCTTTCTCAGAGTAGTGTGACCATTGCACTTTCAGAAACCTAATCTTCTGACGACGAGTGACACGCTCTGCTGAATCAAGAATACGAACGGGGTATTCTCGATAAGAAAGGTCATCTTGGAGGTGAAGCGTTTCATGGTCGACTTCGCGGATGGGGTCCTTGAAGCAACGCCTGAGTTGTGACACATGGGGTACATCATGTACTCGGGAAAGTTGCGGGGGTAGTTCAAGTTGGTAGGCAACTTCTCCACTTTTAGAAAGAATGCGGAAAGGTCCGATGTAACGTGGGGCCAACTTGCCTTTGATACCGAATCGTTGGGTTCCCTTCAGAGGAGTAACCCGAAGGTAAGCCTTCTCATCCAGATTGTAGCTTTCTTGCCTATAATGACGATCATAGTAGATTTTTTGACGAGACTGGGCTGATTTCAAATGATCACGAACAACGCGAACTTTCTCTTCTGCTTCCATGATCAAATCCGGTCCAAAGAATTGTCTTTCACCGGATTCTGACCAGTTTAGGGGTGTTCGACATCGTCGTCCATAAAGGATTTCAAAAGGAGCCATGTTCAGACTAGATTGAAAACTATTGTTATAAGCAAATTCGGCGAATGGAAGAGACTTCTCCCAATTATTTCCGAATGAGATAACACAAGCTCTGAGCATGTCTTCGAGAATTTGGTTAACCCTTTCGACTTGACCGCTAGACTAAGGATGGAAAGTTGTACTAAAGGATAGATGAGTTCCCATAGCATTCTGAAAGCTTCCCCAAAATCTAGAGGTGAAAAGGCTACCACGATCAGAAAATATCTCAGAACGATTACTAAGGAGGTAATGTCGCCAAGTTGTCAGGTCATGAACTACGGCAGCGAGTTCAAGATCATGGGTAGGATAGTTCTCTTCATGTGGACGGAACTGGCGTGAAGCATAAGCTACCACATGTCTATCTTGCATAAGTATGCATCCTAACCCTTGCCGTGAGGCGTCACAAAAGATCTCAAAATCCTTTTTGGTGTCTGGAGGCGCAAGTACGGGTGCAGAAGTCAATCTTCTTTTTAGCTTTTGAAAGCTTTCCTCGCACTTGGGAGTCCGTAGGAATTTCTTATCTTTCTTGAGGAGTTTAGTTAGAGGCTTTGCAAATTTAGAAAAGTTCTCGACGAAGCGGCGGAAATAGCTTGCTAAGCCAAGAAAACTCCTAACTTGCTTAACAGATTCAGGTGGAGTCCAGTCAAGGACGGCCTGAACTCTCTCGGGATTCACAGCAATGCCTTTTGCAGAAATCACGTGGCCCAAGTAGGTCACTTCTGGTAGGAAAAATTCACACTTGGAGAATTTAGCATACAGGCGATGCTCTCTAAGTTTCATCAATACCAGCCTGAGATGTTCGGCATGTTCTTCTTCGTTCTTCGAGTAGATGAGAATGTCATCAAGATAAACTACGAAAAATTTATCTAGGTACTCCATGAAGATCGAATTCATCATGCGCGAGAAAGTGGCGGGGGCATTGGTTAAACCAAAGGACATGACGGTGTACTCGTAAAGACCATAACGAGTAGTGAAAGACGTTTTGGGAATGTCCTCGTTTCGGATTTTGATTTGATGATATCCTAATCTCAAATCCATTTTGGAGAAGACAGAGGATCCAGCAAGTTGATCATAAAGATCATTGATCGTGGGCAGTTGGTACTTGTTCTTTATCGTCGCTAGATTTAGCGGGCGATATTCTACGCACATCCTTTCTGTTCCATCTTTCTTCGTTACGAACAGAACAGGGCAACCCCATGGCGATGAGCTAGGGCGGATGAAGACTTTTGCCAACAAAGCTTCAAGTTGGATTTTAAGCTCAGCTAACTCACGTGGGGCCATTTTGTATGGGCGTCTAGAAATTGGTGCGGTTCCTGGCATAAGATCCACTATGAACTCTACACATCTGTCGGGTGGCATACCCGGCAGCTCTTCAGGAAAGACATCCGGGAAGTCATGAACCACCGGAACATCTTCAAGGTCGGGAAGGGGAAGTACATTCCAAGAATGCACTTGGGTTCTTGTTCTGGGTGAGGTGTAGTTGACTGTCTTGCCTGAAGGGTGGGTTAGTTTCACTGATTTGCCTTTGCAATCAAGGTAGGCATTCTGCCTTGATAGCCAATCCATGCCAAGGATTACGTCAATGTCTAAAGACTTGAGGGCTATGAGTGAAGCAAGGAATACTAAACCCTCAATTGCAATTTGATTACCATGGCTTACTCTATTAGTTTTCCACTTGGAACCAGGAGTTTGAATAATTATTGGGGTGAACATTTCATCAAAGGATATCTCATGCCGAAGTGCATAACTCTCCGACATGAATGAGTGAGATGCTCCTGGATCGAAAAGCACAGAAGTGGGAACAAAATTGACTGGGAGCGTACCAAGAATGACGTCAGAAGTACCATCAGTATCCTCAGCTGAGATTTGGTTCACACGTCCAAGATTTGCGGAAGAAGATGGCTTGGTGTTGGAGACCTTCGGGGGTGGCTTGGCACGAACATTGGGGTTCCCTTTTGCATGAGGTGGAGCATTCTGATTGATGGGGCACTCACGAGAATAGTGACCAGGCTGGCCACATCTGAAGCAGGCTCCAAAGGTAGTGCGGGCAGATGGGTTGTTTGGTGGAGCAGTGGGAAATGGAGCTGGTGGACGAGGCGCCACAAAGGATGGCCTCGGTGGGTTGTTCTGGCGGAACATGCTATTGGGGATCTAGATCTTGCGCTTCTGAGGGCCTGAACTGGATGAACAATCGTCTCTAGGGTCCTTGCGGGAATCTTCGGGAGTGATCACATCCTCTGCCTTGATGGCCTTATTGACAAGGATCTGGAATGTTGCAAAGTCATGGAGATTGAGCTCACGACGAAGTACAGAATTGAGTCCCTTGCGGAACCTCTCTTGCTTCTTGGAGTCGGTGGAGACCTCCTCGGGAGCATAGCGGGCAAGACGATTGAACTCCTGACGAAACTCATAAACGGACCTTCTTCCTTGGGTGAGATTACAAAACTCCTCTCTCTTGCGGTCCATGAGTCCCTTAGGAATGTGATGCTCGCGAAAAGCGACACAGAACTCATTCCACGAAGTCAACGGTCCAGCTGGACGCATGTCCAGAAAGTTCTCCCACCAAGAGCTAGCTGCACCCTCGAGGTGGTAGGTGGCATAGTTGACTCTGTCACCATATGCAACATGTCCAGAATGGAGCTTTCTCTCAATGTTGCGAAGCCAATCATCGGCGTCAAGGGGCTCAGTGGAATAGCTGAAAACTGGGGGATGAAGCCGGATGAAGTCATTCAACGACACAAGCTCATTCCGCTGCTGAGCAGTGTTCCGAGCAATGACCCCCAACAACTCATGAGAGTCCCTTCGGTTTCTTTCAACCTCCATGAGAACTTGATCCATCGTGGGTGAGGGTGGAAGATTGCCTTCCTCCAGATCATCCCCACGGGATTGGGCACGACCAAGGTGGCCACGGGTTCCTTGAGACATCCTGAATGATAAGATCAATGTCAAACAGAGTTGAATGATTTTGCAAATGCATCAGATTATCAAGATAACTGGAATGACTCGGACAGCATAACGGCTGTAATTGCAAGAGAATACAATTTTCTTACAACATAGAAACAACACTTACATACAATGTAAGAAATCAGGAAGCATAACAACTATAGCAAACCGAACACAATTTTCCTACGGCTACAAGGAAGCAAACAACGAGATGTTCTAGTAAGACATAGATGAGCCTATTCCTATCTTCCCGTAGAACAAGATGAGGTTGACTCAGAACTCAGAACGATGAGGCTAAGGAGAAAAAGAATACTTACGTTGTTCCCTAATATACCCAGAGTAACTATATAACTATAGAAGGCTAGACTCGACTTCGGCCAAGGCTGATAATCCTACAGTTAGTCCTGCTCTGATACCAAGTCTGTCGGGACCCGGGGTTAGCGTATGAAAGAATCGCTACAACACAATCATATGGAGAGCCGAGAACCGTACCCACTTGTCTAAGTAGACAAGGCCAAGCACAGAACGTTCTCGGAAAGCATCGAACGTGAGGGGCATCCCATCCAGACCGGATGATCAACTGAAATGGGTCCTCATCGTCCGCACACAAGTCTAAATGATATGGGTGGTGAACTCCTATACTCATAGACAAGTCGCCTCAACCATACTATCGATTGTATTATAACCCTTACATAGACTTACTCCCGCCCGATCACTTAGTCGGGGCCTAGGGCGGGCTCGATCATACATCAAAGTGTGCATGTGACGGAGTCACGAACAATCGCATCGCGATGCCCCAAGCTGCGCACATCTAAGGGCCACTTGGTGTATAAAATACCGCCAGCCAGATCACAACTAAGGTCTCGAAAACCCATACAAAGACATGCATGTTATAAACGTAAACGTAGCACACATGCCTTGTATGAACAACAGTTATCATTGCAATTCTCTACAAAGTATACAACTTTATTGATAACTCTTACAGAGTGCACACAGAGATCACGAGACTGTGATTCAACATTACATCAAACATGCGGAAGCAAAGTAGGTCTGAGTATAGACAAGTTTAACAAATGGCTTAGAGAAGCCTTATCTATAAACAAGCCCTTCCACGAGGGACCAGTCGTCTGACTGGGACTCCACTAGCTTGGTCTTCAGTCGTCGAGCTCGAGGAAGAATCCACCTTTGGTGTCAGTGGGTTCATCTAAAACATAGAATAAGCAAACGTGAGTACAAAGTCGTACTCGGCAACACTTACGTAGGAATTATACTACTCATGCACAGGTATCAAAGTAAAGGGGAGGTGGGGTTCAATTGCAGAAGTGCCATCTTTGACTTGGCTAGTCCTGAACTACGAGTACTAGACTTGAGGTAAGAAGCGTACACGAGTCCACTACATGTCTCCAATAAATTACACCACTATGGTGCCTTCCTCGACTTCCCCACGAGAAAGCACGCCATAGCACTCACGCTTATCTTGGCAAGTTTTATAAGTATCCAGTTCAAGTTGTCTAATAATCAAGCTAAGCTTTCCATGCAGTCCTTAACCGCGGACGCGGCTATTCGAATAGATTTTTTAACCCTGTAGGGGTGTACCGCTACACACACACGCATCAGTTACCGCCTGGGAGTGGGACCCTTCAAGCTGGTACCGGCGAGGATGTTGCCACGACACTTCGCCCACAGCTCCGTTCTAGTCCAGAGAGTCGCCTATCTGAGGGGGATCCGTATGGAAGTCCGGCCGAGGTTCCAGTACAGCCTCAAACGATGTGTGTAGGGTCCCAAGCCGGTCTTGAAAAGCCGTTCATCCACTTCGCGGACCGTTCCATAGCCCTACCAGAACTCCGAACTACTGCGACTTCTAGGGTTCGAACGGGGTGAGGTACTAGGTCGAGAGGGGTCAGTGAGCCGAATGTGTGGTTGTACTCTTCTTCTTGGATCACCACACAGGAACTCGGACTTAAGGCGGTGTTCAACGAGACAACCCATTGTGTACTCCTACACAACCTCTCATCGTTCACCTTGTATTAGGGTAGATTCACCAACACATTTCCACCATCATCAACATGATCACTACCATCCCAACTCACAAAAGAGTAACCTCATTATAATTCTAAGCATGCAATAAGCAGTAACAGTTGCAGGGGTCACATGATATCAACCAACTCCTACATTTGCTAGGATTGTGGTTATCTTACTACAGTGACAAAAGATAGGTCATGCAAAGGAATGGGTTCATCTATGCGGTAGAAATTTAGCATGGTAATCATCCTATACAATGCATAAGCGATACATGAGAGGGAAGTGAGATTTTATCGACATGACCAATGGCGGGTTGCTTGCCTTGCTGACGAGGTCCAGTCTCGGGATCTTAAACGAAGGGGGTGGCCTCCGGTTCCGGTTGCACGTCTATCGAGCAAACAAAGCAATCAAGGGATAAATATATTTGCAATGCTCAAGCACATGATCAATATTGTATTGGTGATGTTCATGGTCACAGTGTGTTGAGCATTCCATTTAAAAGGAGTATATTGCATTTGAAATGCAAATTCAAACTCCAATTTGAATTCAATTTAGCCAAGTTACAAATGCTATTGTTTGATCAATGTAATTCATCTTGACATGTGTATGATATGCCTCTGATGTTCAAGTGAATTGGGGTATGTTGCTAAGGTTCAAATTGCAAAAGCATTTGAATTTAATTTGATTAAATTCCAATTAAACCAAATAGCAAATGCTACTTGTCCCATTTTAAATTCAACACAAACATAGTTGAAAGTTGTATATTTGGATAGATTATTTTCTCCTGATCATTTTTCATATATTATATGTCAAATTTGGAGTTAATATGAATTTTCTATGATTTATTGAAGTTTAAATCATTTTCTGCCCTTTTCTGGATTAAATAAATTGATTTAATCAGTTTAATTGAATTACTGCGTAGGCATGACGTCATAGTGACGTGGGGGGGGAATGACAGCTGGGGTCCACTAGTCAGTGACCCAGGGGTTAATCCCTCTGTTAATTAACTCACGAGTTAATTAAGGGGGCCCTGGGCCCGCCTGTCATGGACTCAGGGGGGATTAGGATGGGGATTAGGGCCTAATCAGCCGGCGGCTAGCCGCCGACATCCTGTGCGCGGGGGCGCTGCTCGGATTCGTTTCTCCCGTGCATCATTCGATGCGCTGAGCCCACGGGAACGTAGCCCGTGCTCTCGCGCGTCGTCTGGTGCACGCGGGCGGCCTCGGGGATGACCAGGTCGACGACGTCTTCAAAGGTGGCGACGGCCGGAGCCACTGGATCGACGAGCTCGTCGTCCAGGCCACGAGGAGAGCAACGGGGAGGGGGAAAACGATCGCACGCTCACCCTGAATGCGCTGACGAGCTCGACGGGGCCGGAGGTTGGCTGGAGGAGGGGGAATCGCTCGCCGGAGCTCCGCTACGGCCGTGCTTTCTCGGTGAAGGGGGCGTCGCCTCCGTTGGTCCTGGGTCCGAATCGAAGGCTCTGCTTGAGGAAGTCGAGGTCGGCGGAGCTACTGGACACGTTGGCGCGGCGCCTCGTCGTCGTTGGCCACGCAGGAGCTCGTCGGCGCTCTCCGGCTAGCTCGGGGCTGCGCGAGATTCGCAAGAGGGAGATGAGGAAAACGAGCGGCGAGAGGGGGAAGGGAGGGAGGAGGTCGAGGGCAACTCTCTGGCGCGATAAGGACGACGGGGAGGGTGCCAGGAAGCCTAGTAGCTGCCGCCGGCGTCGGCATGCGCTCCATCGAGCTGCTTGCCGCGTCGGGGAAGAAGACAAACGGGGGGCAGCGGGCTGGGTCGCCTTGGTGGGCTCGGGGGGATTAGTTGGGCTAGAAGCCAGGTGAGTTTCCTTTTTCTTTTCTTCTTTTTTTCTTTTCTGTCTTTTGTTTTGTCTTGCTAAAAAAATAGCTAGACATTTTCTAAAGTGCTACAAATTTTTATGTGGCCTCACAATATATTAGGCTAGCCACTTATAAAATTTGAACATTTTTAAAATTCAAATAATTTGAACTTTAATTCAAATAAGGGTTTAAATTTAAATCCAAGCTCCTGTTTGAATATTTGAAAAATCTATGAGCATGGTTTGAATCCAAATCACTTTATATGTGATCACACTCATTTATGAGACTTTTCAAAAATGCAAAAGGAAATTTTGGAGCAACTTTTATTCTGGCCATTTGAATTAAATTGTTTGGGAGGGTTTCCTTCTCCAATTCAATTTCCTTTTGAAATTTTTGACATGAATGCAAGTTGATGCTAAACCCTAGCACATACCTAACTTGGGGTTGTGACACGTTCAAAGCCACAAATTAAAATAATATTTTTTTAAATACATTTTTGGCGCCTAGCATATATATACTTGACTACAAGGCTTACAACAAAAAATTTCATCTAGCAAAATGTTCATCTAGCAAAAATGTTCATCTAGAAAAATGTTCATCTAGAAAAATGATCATCTAACAACATGTTCATCTAGCAAAATGTTCATCTAGCAAAATTGTTCATCTAGCAACATTTTCATCTAGCAAAATGTTCATCTAGAAAAGTCCATCTAGAAAAAATGTCCATCTAGCATCGTCGTCGGGATCCTCGCCGGGGTACTACGACGGCGGATCTCGCCGTGGACACATGCATGTGGTCGGATAGGGGGGAAGAGGAGAGCTCACCAGCGGCGGCGGCGGCGGAGACGAAGGCGAGGAACGGCGAAGACGGCGAGGGCGAAGACGGCGACGACGACGGCGAGGGCGACGGCGAGGGCGACGGCGATGGCCTGGTGGCGTGGAGACGATCTGAAGCGGGGGGGGACTGCGCTAAGTGTCGATATATATAACAGGGCACCTTTAGCACCGGGTTCACCCACAAACCGGTGCTAAAGGTCCTTTAGCACCGGTTTCACCCACCAACCGGTGCTAAAGGTCTCCAATTACATCCCGTTTTCGGGCGAAAATATAAGCGGGAAGGGGAGGGACCTTTAGCACCGGTTCTTATCATAAACCGGTTCTAAAGGTTATTTTTTCATATTTGGAGTTTTTTAATAATTCTTTTGAAGTCATTTGGCACAAAATAAATCATTAAATGCATGAAAAATAGCAAATGTAGTTAGAAAGGGTTCAAATTTTATTATGTGGCTTTGAATGGTGCATATTGAATGCACAAAAAGTCTTGAGTTCAAAAAAGTTTAGAAAAATGAAATGCATGTGTAACAGATGAGTTTTCGTCTAAAACCCTCACACTTCGAAAGAGATGCTCCAGTTTGTACACGAAGTGCATCCAGTTTTTGTCGTAACCCTCTCAACTTTTGCACACATGTTATATGGGTCAAATGATGATACCATGCCAAGTTTCAACCTTTTCTGAGTTCATTTGTAGATGCATTCCATTTTCAGGGTCATTTGGCACAAAATAAATCATTAAATGCATGAAAAATAGCAAATGAAGTCAGAAAGGGTTCAAATTTTAGTATGTGGCTTTGAATGGTGCATATTGAATGCACAAAAAGTCTTGAGTTCAAAAATTCTAGAAAAATGAAATGCTTTGTAACAGATGAGTTTTCGTCTAAAACCCTCACACTTCGAAAAAGATGGTCCAGTTTGTACACGAAGTGCATCCAGTTTTTGTCGTAACCTCTCAACTTTTGCACACATGTTATATGGGTCAAATGGTGATACCATGCCAAGTTTCAACCTTTTCTGAGTGCATCGACCGAATACCATGCCACCGTCGGGCTGTATGCAGGGGAAACCATTTGGCATTGAAGCCGGATCACATTCTAGAGTGGTACATATAAACTATTTCTTCGTGTGTTTCCCTTTCTTTTTGCACCGTAACCATGGACAATCTTCTTCATTTAACACGATGCTTGGGTCAGTCTTTACTGTGAAGGGAGGAATTTCATGAAACTTTTCATAATCTTCTGACTTGTCTGTCTTGTCCTCCACTCCCACAAGGTTTCTTTTCCCTGAAAGAACTATGTGGTGCTTTGGCTCATCGTATGATGTATTCGCTTCCTTATATTTGTTTTTTCTCATTTTGCTAGACGTGTCCTTCACATAGAAAACCTGAGCCACATCATTGGCTAGGACGAATGGTTCCTCTCTGTACCCAAGATTGTTGACATCCACTGTTGTCATTCCGTACTGCGGGTCTACCTTTACCCCTGTTAGATTGATCCATTTGCACCGAAACAAAGGGACCTTAAAATCAGGTCCATAGTCAAGTTCCCATATCTCCTCTATGTAACCATAATATGTGACCTTTTGCTTATTGTGGATTGCATCATACAACTCCAATATCATCTTCTCTTCTTCAACTTTTTTCAATTTTATTTTCAAATACTCGTTTTCTTTTTCAACTAAATTTAACCGCTCAACCAGAGGGTCAGTTTCAATCTCCGGTTCACATACCTCCTAGATAAAAATATCTATGTCAACTTAATTGGTCATCATTGTCAAACACGAAAAATGGAACAAATTAATAGTTATAAAAGATAATATATATATACCACATCCGAATCATAGACAGGACGAGGGCCGACATGCGCGGATACCATAACCATCGCACTATGTATAACAAAGAATCATACAAGTAAGAAAATTAGACAAGTATCTATCTAAATCATACACATAAAATTTCTTATATAAAATAAATAAGAAACACATATATAGAGGCTCACCAAGGTGGTGCCGGTGAAGAGGGACGATGGGGGCGATCGACGGTGGTAACTATACGTCCGTGTGCGGGAAGGCACTAAGCAATCACTACAAATATGCATACTAATTAACTTGAGCTTAAAGTGCATATAAATCAAATAAACTCCACATATCACTATATAGCTAGCTCCCAAACTAAAGTCCACAAATCTACACATAGAGCATAGCACAAGCTAATCTAGCAAAACTGAGAGAGGACAAAGCTGCTAACTTTTGTGAACACTTGGATGTAGAAGGTTTTCTTCAAATCTTCACAAATCTTGGCCAAAATGAAGGATGAAATCGAGCAAAGAGAGAAGTGAGCTTCAAAAACAGAGAATGAGCTTGGCCGGCTCATGTTGAAGAAGAAGGAGTATATATAGCTATATCTTTAGAACCGGTTGGTAGCACCGGCTAGTTCTAAAGGTGGGACACTAGAACCGGCTGGTAGCACCAACCGGTGCTAAAGGTTCTAGCGGGCCCCCCATCCCAACGGCAATCTGCCGCCACACCTTTAGCACCGGTTTGTACTAGAAAGCGGTTCTACAGGTGTGGTGGCAGGTTGCCGTTGGCCTCGGGCCCATCACACAAACCGGTTCTAAAGACTGGCCTCACGAACCGGTGCAATTCGGCCAGTAGAACCGGTTCGTGTTCGGGCCGTGGCCTTTGCTCATATCCAAAGGCCTGTTTTGTACTAGTGCATATTGGTTTATCCTTTTGTGTTTAGAGTTGTGTTGTGATATTCTCCCCTGCGTGTATGATTACTGTACACGGATTGATTTTGGGGGCGTCACAAGTTGGTATCAGAGCCGACTGTCTGTAGGAAGCCACCCCACCACTACCTGGTCGAAGTTGAGTCTAGACTTTGAAAAACTATTTTGCTAACTTAATGTTTGGCTTACGGGCCCACATCGATGTCACTACGTGTGATATCTATGGTATTAGGATCCTTTTCTCCTTACCTATGCTCTGGGAATCTGCTCTCTTATCCTTGCTGGTAAATATTACAAACTCTGACATTAGGATCACGTTCTCTTGATTCCATCCAGCGTTTTGGTGCGTTCCCCATTGATTGAGTCATGTCGCAGGAGTTCTACCCCATGTCCCGGACCGCGGATCCCATTCTCATTCTGGGCAGGTCGCGCAACCTCTAGCATTAAGTCCTGTGGCCAACAGTTTTCTTGCGGCGTGATTGACATAGTGGAATCTATGTCGCGTCGTGTAATCCTTATCACGGTCTGCGCGCCGCCTAGTGTGTCCTTTTCCCTTAATTTCTACGACGTTACGCTGCCCGATTTTCCTGTTGACTCTATGTGTGGATGTGTATGTCTTATATGACTACTCCTATATATCCGCGCCTCCTCTTTGTTGTCGCTTTACCTCATACTCGTTACCGGTATCTCGTTAAATTTTCATCGCTGAAATACCCCTGTTAAATTCTAGCAGGATGGCTGGTCGTGGTGGTCGTGGTTGTGGTCGTGGTGCTAACGATCCACCTCCGCCGCCGGACTACATGGCCGCAATGATGCAGCAGTTTCAGATGAACCAAGTGTTCATGCAAGGAGTCATAGACCAGCTCCAGAATCAGAACCAGAATCAGAACCAGCACCAGAACCAACCGCCTGTGGTTACTCTGCGGGATTTCATGCGTCTCAATCCCCCTCTCTTCCACCAACCTGAACAGCCGCTGGATGCCGATGATTGGCTTCGTGATATCACTCGTCAGCTGGAGTTCACTAATGTGAGTGCTGCTGATTACGTCAACTTTGCGTCCTATTTCCTGCGTGGGCCCGCTGGTCAGTGGTGGGGCACCTACAAGGGCTCGCTAGTTGAAGGGACTGTCGTCACTTGGAACGACTTCAAGACTACCTTCCGTGCTCGTTATGTCCCCTAGGCGATTATGAACCGTATGAAGGCCGGGTTCCGCAACCTCGTTCCGGGAAACAAAACTGTCGAGGCATATCAGAAATTCCTCCGCCTCTCCCGCTATGCTGCAAGTGACCTCCCAAATGATGCAAGTAGGCAAGAGAAGTTCCGTGATGGACTCAACGCAGATCTCCAGCTTGCACTGGCTTTGCATGTCTTCCCCGACTTCGCCACCATGGTGAACCAGACTATCACTCTCGAGACAGCTCAGGCTAAATTCAGGGGTTCACCGAAGCGCCCCCGTGATGCTGGCTCATCTTCGGGCACATCACAGAAGCAACGCGTTTGGCTTCCACACAGTGTGTATTGTCCACCTGCCCCTGCACCAAGGCCGTCGTATGTTGCACCTCGTCTGCGTCCGGCCCCGCCGAGATGGTCGAAGACTGAGACTGCACCACTCCGTCCTCAAGATGTCCTGTGCTTCAAGTGCCATCAGCCAGGTCACTTTTCTAGAGACTGCCCCCAGCGACAGAATCAACTGGTAGTTCACCCTGCTGGCCATGGCAACAACAGGACCCCCAACTATAACACTGGGTCTTCTGCTCACACTCGTGGTCATGCTAACCATGTTGATGTTGAAGAAGCTCAGGCACAACCCGCTACAGTGATGGGTACTCTCCTCATTAACTCAATACCTGCTACTGTTTTATTTGATACAGGAGCATCGCATTCATTCATGTCGGAAGCATTTGCATTATCGCATAACTTTACGCTTGGAAAGATGAACACACCGATGCTTGTTTGCACCCCGATAGGCCAATGTCGAACCACCATGATGGTGCCCAATACAGCCGTTGAAATCGAAGAAGTTGTATTCCACGTGTCCCCCATCATTCTGAAGTCTTCCACCATAGACCTCATCCTAGGAATGGATTGGTTGAAATTCCACGATGCCGCACTGTATTGTGGTACCAAGTCTGTCCAAAATTTTCACCCCTCTGGTGAGATTGTTAACCACACCACCCGAATTACCCGTGATGCTGAAACACATATCTATATGATGAATGCTTTGAACGTCTCGCCTCTTGAAGGAATTGAGAAAGTTCCGGTGGTTTGTGATTTTCCCGACGTCTTCCCAAAAGAACTGCCGGGAATACCCCCGATTAGAGAGGTTGAATTCGTCATCGATTTGAAGCCTGGCACCGTCCCTATTGCCAAGCGTCCCTCTAAGATGCCACCTCACCACCTCCTTGAACTGAAGAAGGAGATCGACACAGCACTCGACAAAGGCTTCATCCGTCCTAGTTCCTCTGCTTGGGGAGCACCTTCGCTCTTTGTTAAGAAGAGTGATGGCACAAACCGTTTGGTACAAGATTACCGACCTATCAACCAGGCCACGATACAGAACAAGTACCCACTCCTCGGATAAATGATCTTTATGATCAACTTGCTGGATCCAAGGTGTTTTATAAACTCGACTTGAGGTTGGGTTATCACCAAATCCGCGTCCGTGAAGAGGACATTCCGAAGACCTCCTTCATTACTCTCTATGGTTCATACGAGTACACTGTCATGTCCTTTGGCCTGACGAATGCCCCAGCCACCTTTTCCCGATTGATGAACTATATATTCATGGAATACCTCGACAAGTTTGTTGTGGTTTATCTGGATGATATATTGATATACTCCAAGAATGAAGAAGAACATGTTGATCATCTTCGCCTTATACTGGAAAAGCTTTGAGAACACAAACTCTATGCTAAGTACTCTAAGTGTGAGTTCTGGCTTCCTGAAGTGACCTACCTTGGTCACGTAATTTCCAAGGATGGCATTGCCGTCAACCCAGAACGTATTCAGGCTATCCTGGATTGGACTCCCCCCAAGACTGTCAAGCAAGTCCGAAGTTTCCTCGGCCTTGCTAGCTATTGTCGCCGTTTCGTCGAGAACTTCTCCAAGATTGACAAGCCTCTGACTAATCTTCTTCACAAAGGCGTCAAGTTTGACTGGACTGATAAATGTCAAGAAAGTTTTCAAGCTCTGAAGAACAAGCTCACTTCTCCCCCAGTGCTTTCTCCCCCTGATACTCAGAAGGACTTCGTGATATATTGCGACGCGTCTCGTCAAGGATTAGGGTGTGTCCTAATGCAAGAGCGCAAAGTGATTGCTTATGGCTCTCGCCAGTTGCAGGCTCACGAAGAAAACTATCCAACACATGATCTAGAATTGGCAGCTGTAATTTATGCATTGAAGCTATGGCGACATTACCTCGTTGGTAATCGTTGTGAGATCCACACCGACCACCAAAGCCTGAAGTACCTATTTACTCAGCCAGACCTGAATCTCCGCCAGCAGAGATGGCTCGAGACAATAGCCGACTACAACATGGGAATTTCTTACACCCCTGGCAAAGCAAATGTGGTGGTCGATGCCTTAAGCCGCAAAGCCTACTGTTCTGAACTTGAAGTCCAGATAGAACAACCACTTCTGTATCAAGAGCTCCTCAAGTTGAACCTTGAAATTTTTCCGGAGGGACATGTGAATTCCCTTGTTTTTGAACTAGAACTCGACAAAGACATCAAGTTCATCGAAAGAGCTGACTCTGATAACGAAAAGTTGAAGCGATATCTCGCCACAGGAAAGCCCTCAGACTAGAGGCTTGATGATGATCAAGCGTTGTACTTCAAGAATCGTTTAGTGGTTCCTAGCAAGGGCAATCTAAACTTGACTCCGGATGTTATGAAAGAAGCTCATGATACCCCGTTGTCGATCCACCCAGGTAGCACGAAGATGTACCAGGACCTTCGTCAACGGTACTAGTGGCCTGGCATGAAGAAAGACATTGCTCGTTATGTTGATGAGTGTGACGTTTGCCATCGCGTCAAAGCCGAACATCAAAGACCTGCTGGAACTCTGTAACCACTCTCTATTCCTGAATGGAAATGGGACAAGATTGAAATGGACTTCGTCACCGGTTTTCCGCGATCATAGAAGGTTCATGATGCGATCTTTGTCGTCATCGACCGATTCTCCAAACTTTCCCACTTTCTGCCAGTCAAGGAGACGATCTCTGCTAGTCAGTTAGCAAACTTATATGTTTCCAGAATTGTTTCCCTCCACGGTATTCCGTTGGAGATCAGTTCAGAGCGTGGCAGCATTTTACCTCGAAGTTCTGGGATAGTTTCCAATAAGCTATGGGCACTCACCTGAATTTCATCACCTCTTATCACCCCCAGTCGCAAGGACAAGTCGAACGAGTGAATCAAGTGCTTGAAGACATGCTTCGAGCTTGTGTCATTTCATTCGGCAAGAAACGGGAGGAATCTCTTCCATTTGCTGAATTCTCGAGCACCCTTTGAAGTTCTTTATGGACGTAAGTGTCAAACCCCTCTGAATTGGTCAGAAACTGGGGAACGAACTCTCGTGGGTCCGGACATCATACAACACGCAGAAGATCAGGTTCGCGTTATTCGTGAACACTTGAAAGCTGCTCAGTCCCGCCAGAAGAGCAACTATGATCGCAAGCACAAAGAAATGGTCTATCAACCTGGCGAATACGCGTACCTCCATGTCACTCCGATGAGAGGCACTCATCGTTTCGGAATGAAAGGCAAGTTAGCTCCTCGCTATATTGGCCCATTCCGTATTCTTTCCCGAAGTGGACCAGTGGCATACCGATTGGAATTGCCGCCGAACCTCTCTCAAGTCCACGATGTCTTTCACGTGTTGCAACTCCGACGCTGCTTCAAAGACCCTATTCGTGAAGTGGAACATGATATGATTGAATTGCAACAGCACTTGACTTATCAAGAACATCCGAGCCGCATTCTTGATCAGTCTGAACGCAAAGCCCGCAACAAGACAACCAAGTTCCTCAAAGTTCAGTGGTCGAATAATTCTGAAGATGAAGCCACTTGGGAGCGCGAAGATCGTCTTCGTGAGGAATACCCCGATCTTTTCCCCTCTACCGCATAGATTCTCGGGACGAGAATTCTTGTAGTGGGGGAGATTTGTAACACCCTCAGTGTCAGGCATCAGTAAAACTTTTGTTAATGATTAAACCTCTGTGATTAGCAAGTCTCTAATCACCTTGATCATGCCTTGTTCATCTTTGATTCCAAACAAACTCAAATTGCCTTTGGATGAATATTAAAAATTAGTGGAAATAAAACTTGGTCCAAAAATTGTGAAAGCAATTTTTGTAAAATGCCTAAAAGTCAATGGATCACATCTATATAGTTTTGGGAATTTATTTAGCAATAAAATAAATCAAACAAATAAAAACATTAGCCTAATGTCTACTTTTATCAATGGCATAATTAAAACAAATATTAAATGAATTTAGTTTGCCCCCAAACTTTTTGTGGCACTATTATAAAGTGAAACACTAATATTTGGACCAGATCCACACTTTACAAAAATGCTAGGGTAATTAAAATAATTATACAAAGAAATGAACAGAAAAGAAAAATAAAAGAAAAAAATGAAAAAAAAACCTAATCTACCCCATGGGCGAAGCCCACCCCTGCTTCCCCCTGGGCCAACCGGCCCACCTCAGCCCACCCCGCCCCCTTCTTCTTCCTACCGTACAGGAGGGGCGTGCCACACATCCGCCGGCTCCACGGCGTTTGCCGTCGGCGTGGAGGACATCCGGCGGCCGGGGCGCGCGTATAATGTCCCCCGTGACCCCGCCGCCCCCTGGGAAACCCTAGAACCTCCCTCTCGCCCACTCGTGCTCTCCTGGGTCTTCTCCCTCGCGAATCCTGAGCCGCCATGGGCGCCTGCTCGTGAACGCCGCGGCCACTCTCCGAATTATCCGCCGCCGTCGTGTCCGGGAGCTCCGGTGTCGTCCTCCCGATCCCCCCGCGCACTGAATCGAGCGGGGAGGCCTCGCGCGCTCGCCTGCGATGCCATCTCCTCCGCCACGGTAGCCACGTTCCGGCGACGAATACGTCGTCCTCACCGCGCCCCGGACTCCGTGTGCACGCTCCCGAGCTCCAATGTGAACCCCTCCCTGTTTTGCCTCTCTCTAGGCTTGATTCCGTGCACTAGCTCGTCGTTACCATCGGCGCCATTGCAACCGGCCGCCATAGCCGTGAGTTCGGCCGAGCCCGCGGCGTGCTCCTGCTCGCCTCGGCCTGTCGCGCCCATCCGCCCCTCTCCGCCGTGCGTGTCTCGCCGCACCCGACCGCGCCCGCCCCGCCACAGCTCCACTATCCTAGCTCGCCGGAGATGGCCGCTAGGGCCTCGCCGCCGGCCTGGCCCACCCCTTAATTAAGTTATCTAATTAAGTTAAACCAGAGAACCCCCCCTGAGACTTACACATGGGCCCAGCCCTTAGGTTAGCCCATGTTTAAGATTAACCAGTTATTTATGCCACTGTTCCAATGACAACTGGGTCCACTGAATTATTAAACTAATTAAATTGATTTTGCTAAATCCAGTGAATGACATGTGGGCCCTCTGTGTTATTTGTTTAAATAAAACTGAATTTAAATGTCTCTATGTATGACATGTAGGTCCCACCAGTCAGTACACTGTTTTGGATAAGCTTATGGATAATGTTGAGTTTAATTAATAAAAGAAAATCCAGAAATTCTTTTAAATTGAATAAAATTTGGAAATTCAATATCTTTTAAACCGTAAGTCAGATTCAAAAACTTTATGCATGAAAATTTATCAGTAAAATACAACAAATACGAATACGCTATCCGTATTCCCACCACACCCCTCTAACACAACGAACATCGACACCCCCCCTTCGGACCATGTGTCCGATGATTTGTCCGGTACGGTTAAAGTATTCGGATGAATTTATTCTGAACACGAAAGTTGGTCGGATTGTTTCAACTAGAACGGTTACACCATCCACACGTTTGTCGGATGTCCACGACACCTCCGGCATGATCCCTTCCCCCTCCGGACACCCTGTCCGGTAATCACCCGGAGGTGGCAGTTCATCCCCGGATGAATTCCCGCTCCGAGCAACGTGCATTGCACTGCGTTAGAACACCGTTAACTTTGCATACGTCATGCCATGTATTTGTTTGCTATAATTTCTTTGTATTTACTGTGTTTATCCCCTTTATAGTTTGGTAGACCCCGCTGCTACCGCCGACTACACTGATGCCGGGTACGACTACTTCGTCGACGACCGTACCCCTACCGTCGAGCTTCCAGGCAAGCAGAGCCATTCTCTTCCACAGATATCGCCTATCTTTCCGTACATTTCTTGCACTAGGAATTGTTACTGCTGCTACTACGATTACAATCCTATTCAATTGCATAGCTTGTTTTTGTCGCCCCTTGATGTACCTCCTTTATCCTATGCTGCCTATTATATTTATGCATTATTCAGCAGTGAATCCTGCGCATTGTTAGATAGGATTAGATAGCGGGCCGTGACCACTAAGGGGAGTGAACACGGATACGTCTTATACAACTGCACAGGTACGGTACAATGCAGACACCGCCTAAGGCCCCCTAGCTCGGCTCTGCCGAGTCATCCTCAAGTGTGAGCTATCAAGGAGTAATCCTTGTACTCCACTCGTTGTTGACTCTGTATAGCCGCTCTAGGTACCTGAGCACGGTTGTCTTTAAGGTTAGAAGTCGGGCGACCTAACGGTGCCTGCGAGAGGTATTGCGTCGGGAACGATAGGGAGGGTACGACCGACGTTACTGGCGTGCTTGGCCCTGCTCGTATCTCACGAGAGTTACCAAACTACGAAAAGTCAAGCTCTACCAAGAGCAAATGCGAGACAAGGTAAGGAGACGGTTCACCTTGTTGGTAACCGCAGTGACTTGGTGGGACGACAGGGCAGGCACCGATGTACTGGTGGTCCTGACTACTGTCGTTGACCGCGGGTCGGTTAAGTCGAGGCAACGATAACGGTTGTCACGCAGGTTAATTAAAATGCTAAATGGTTCGGCGGATGACTTGAGAGGCCGCAAAGGCCTGTATGCATTACCTTCACGTGGGATAAGGAGTTATGGGCTCCCCTGCGTCGTAGTTTGTCCGAAAGCTCTTCAGACGTCAGCAGTACCGCGGACTGCGCTGGGAAGTGGTGTCTTCTTCGTCCGGACGGTGTGTTTTTTTGGATTTCTTTTGCTTCACCGGCCAGCCATGCACCGTGCAGGAGCGTTCAAGGGTGAGGGTCCTAGACCCCTTGGCGCATAGGATATAGTCCGGTGGATGGCCTCTCTGTTGAGCCTAGGATGGGATGCGTCGTGTCGGATAGCCTCGGTGGGGCGTTCCCTAACAAGGTTCACGCCACCCTGGAGATCCGAGCGTGCAGGCTGAATAGTAGTGCACCCCTGCAGGGAGTTTAATCTATTAGAATAGCCGTGTCCACGGTAACATGACGCTTTATGCTGAAGCTGGATCTTACCACTACAAACTAGTACTATTAAACTGTATGGTTCCGGGTCTTCTTCCTCGCAGGGATTCGAGAAAGGGAACTCGGAGGCATTATTATTATTAATCATTACAACTTACTATTATACAATGCTACAGCAACTTCTGCTCCATGGTTATTACATTTCTGCTGTTGAACTGTTGGTTGTTTCTCTCCTCATGCTGCAAGACATCGTCGGAAGATGCTAGTCTTCGATAGGCCTAGCCTCTTACCCTTATTCTGATTTCTATCTTGCAGTCCACTATATACAGCCTCCCTTTCCATTTGATACAAATGCATAAATGCTTAGTAGCGGACGTAATACTCGTGGGTATACTAGATACTCAACTTTGCTTTATTTCCCCCTTTATGTTTTGCCTGATCGGCCTCTGCAGTCGACGTTGGAGCCCAGGAGAAGGAGTACCCGGGAGGCGGATACTACTACGTCGAGACCCCCGCTGACCAGGACCAGGAGTAGTTTTGGAGGCTCCCAGGAAGGAGGCCTTGCCATTTCGATATGTATCTCTGATGTTATTTGTGCTAGCCTTCTTAAGGCAAAACTTTACTAACTATGTCTGTACTCAGATATTATGGCTTGTATAACTTATATATTCGGGTCCGCGTGACCCCCCTTTATTGTAACATATTGGTTTATCCTTTTGTGTTTAGAGTTGTGCTGTGATATTCTCACCGTGGCACCCGAATCTCAGCCGTGTACCCTGCATGTATGATTACTGTACACGGATTGATTTTGGGGGCGTCACATGTTGCTTCAAGGCGTAGTTTTTTCCTCAGACGAGTTGAAGGCATAGTTAAGATAACATGTAATTGCTTGTGCATGACCTTATGTTGCTTATAGGAAAATTATCGACCTTTTATTAGTAAGTGATTTATGGTATGAGTTACACAATGCCCTTTCATATGTAAGCTCCTATATGCGTTAAAATACAAATCCAAAGCTAAAGGGTATAGTAAGATACCTCTGCGAGAATGAACTATAGGATATCCAGACTTTTCCAGTAATCAAGTTGCTGGAATCCCGGGCATATGGAAACCTCACTTAGGATCCTCTAACGGAACAACAGATCCGGAGAAAAAGCCGTGTGTAAACCGTCAATATAGTAAGTATATGTACTTCCTCTATTTCAAATTATGTATCGTTGCCATTATCTCAAGTCAAATTTATGTATGACTTCCTTCAATAATTTTTAAAATATTATAATTTGCAATTTCAGCTAAATTCTTTGTCAGAACTTGTTACATAAACAATTTAATGAAACTAATGTGATGTTGAAGATGTTAATGGATATTTTTGCAAGTGAATTACCGGGTCTTGTCTAACTGCAAGTGAGTCTAGGGCCTTGTAATTTTTCACAGTACAGTACATGTTTTTTTCTTAGATAAAGGGAAATAATCCAGACTATGCATTCACATATGAATGTATGTAACCCAAGATAAAATCAAATAACATCGAGGCTACACAAAACTAATATTTAGAAGGGTGGGATGGGAAAGAAAGATAAAGCTAGTTTAAGCTCCAATCCTGCTACTAAATCTTCAACCAAAAGAAAACCTTCATAATAGTGATTTCCACATTTCTGCATCTACGATCTCATCTTCAAAACATTTTTTATTCCTCTCTAAAGAGCAACACGTCCAAATTCTGAGCCAATACAACAACCCACCCACCCCCCCTAAAAAAATAAACTACTCTCTCCATTGAGTCCATTTGTCTTTTTCAACCACAAGTTTAACCACTCATCTTATTCAAAAAAAATTGTGCAAACATATTTAAATTTAAGTCATTCTTGAAGAACTTTTGTTTATATAAAAGCAAGCCATGACATAAGAAGAGATATTTTGTATAAAAGAAGACAAGTGGTCAAACTTAGGGTATAAATATTCAAACAAACTATAATTTGAAGCGGAGTTAGTACATGAAAGAATTAGTTGTAGTTTTATTGAAAACAACATGATTTATAACTACTTAACTAGGCGTCCAGTTTATCATATCCTAGCAATTAGTGGCTACATGCTCCGTACTGTCCTGCCTCAAGAAAAACATGATCTTTGCTAGGCTACCATTTCGAACAGAACAAGGAATCCTATACCTAGTATAAAAATCTTCATGATCATGCCTCCAAAGCAATGATCAGAGAGAAGTCTAAAGTGGGGCTTCCACTATGTATCAACCTGGCACGCCATGCCCGCTAGCTTTAGTCCACACTCCAAAGAGCAAAGGCCGGGAAGTCCCTGGCTTTAGGACACCCCGCAGCACTGCCACTGCATCAGCATGAATGACTGAATGAGTTCCGTAATGCTTGCACGATTAACTGATTTATGAAACCGTGCTTGCACAGTAGTAGAAAAAGGCCAATTTGTCGTGGTTTCAGAGGCCCATTTGTCCTGGTTCCGGAACCGGGACTAAAGAGTCGTAACTAAAGCCCAATACCTTTAGTCCCGGTTCTCCTACAAACCGGGACAGATGGGGCTCTATGTGAACGCAGTGGCTTGCTCAGGCAGGAGGGCCTTTTGTCCCAGTTGGTAGCACCAACAGGAACCGAAAGGCATCCACGCGTCGGCAGTTCAGGGGCTGGGATTTTTTTTTTTGAAGGGGGGGTTGGGGGTTGGGGGTTTTGGGGGTTTTGTAGGGTTAATTTAGAGTTTCATATATTGTGTTAGCTAGATAATAGACAGAAGTGTCCTCTCTTATCTCCGTGCTTGATCGACGCTACGTAGTATACGTATAGAGAGGACTCGACACGCTAGCTAGTAAGCAAATTAAGGAAACTATTAAGTACATAAGATCGTCATGAACATATACAGAGAGAAGTGATCGACCTCTCCTTCTCCGAGAGATTAGTCGAACAACAAGTTTTCGTATATCTATCCGACTCTACTGGCTACATATATACAATATAAGACTCTTACAATCCCCTAAGATCTGAACTCAACATCCATATGGTATTCTCGGTATTTACTGATGACGTGGTAAAGAAATAATCCCGCCAATTCCTCTTGAATTGGTTTTATGCGATCTTGTGGTAGGAGTTCATCCCGCAACTCTCAAAACTAATTTAAGGCAACTCCCAGAACTAATTTAAGGAAAGGGGGTCAATACATATATGTGAAAACTCAACACAAATGATGGTAGTAAAATAAAATTGTGAATATTATTGCTTACGCACTTCATAATCTTCTTTAGAGTAGCCCCGGTTAGACGCCGTCGCGTTGTAGATGTACTCGCTAACGTAGTATCGACAAAAATTAGTCCCTTCTTCTTGCCACAACCACTTTACGAGAAATAGAGATCAATTAAACTGATAATCAAGCATTATAAATGGTATGTATGGAACTAGCTAGAATCAATGGAAGATGCGCGGAACTAGCTAGTAGTACTTACTTTCGGGCGTATAAATTCCAACCGGCAGTCTCGGAGCTTTTGCGGTGAACTCTTTCCAAACCCTGCCAGACAAAGAAAATAATTATTAGCTAATATCAGGAATGAACAAAGTTGTCGATATGCTGCGATAATAATCGATTTAACTTACTTCTCGAGCATTTTAGTCATGGCCGCGTACTCCTTGGGATCTTTTCGTCTTGAGGCTAAGACGGTTACTAGTCCCTGCTCAAGCTTAATCTCTAGGAGAATAAAGTGGAAGTTGCGCGTGCATGCATAACTCATCAATTATATTACTATAACCTCGAGTAATAATGCAAACGGAATATGCACAAGACAGTAACACTCACTCGAATTTGTAAGGAAAGATTATTTTTTTTCTTTGTTTTTATTTTAAGCAACGATTTTAGCAAGTTGGCCTCGTTTTCTTTGGCATTATATTTAACCGTCCATTTATCTATGACATTTAGGTTAATGAACCGAATATCATAGATTTGTATTTTCTTGCATTCGACGATCGTCAATCCGCATAATATAGCGAGGATAATTATATATACATGCAATGAAAGAGCTGAGCTATATATAGAGACTTAATTACAGAGGTAGTACTTACATACAGTATCAAGTGACGATTACTTTATCGAGGGCCTTTTGATTGAAAAACTGAAAGAACGCCTCAAATGGAACAGACAACAGATCAATTCCAACGAGGCCGTGCTCCTTTTTAACTCTCAGCGTCAAAATATCCTTCCCAGACTTGCAGGTGTCCATGTACCACATATGGAATCTTCGCATCATCGTTGTTAGAGGAGGATGGCCAGGTTTGACGAGAGGCTTCCCGTATTGGTATTTGTGTTCGTCCACCTCCATTATATCAAAATGTGCATCGTCGGGCAGGTAATCACCAGGATTGGTATCGGGCAACATCCCCGATAGATTTGCGACGATATCGCTAGACACCTTCAGCGGGGGGCACGATTGGTTCGCCTGTTCGCCGAGCTGGGTATTTTTTTCCAACATGTTTGTTCTTGTAACCTTTTGTCACTTCAAGTGGTTGCCAACCGGCGCGCCTCTTGCACTTCCTTTTTAAGAGCATGGACATGGTTGTCATCCGGCGGATGCGGTGGTGGTCGCTTCAGGGCACTCAAAGTGCGCTTCAATTTCACCGGAGCTATCTTCTCCTCCGGAGGTGGATTGTTCTTTGCAAAAAGTCGTTCACATGGGCTTTACAGATCTTCACATTTTCCTCCTCGGTCATCTCGTATGGTATCTTCTCAAGAGGCTTGAGAGATGGACCGAATTTGTATTGCCTCTCGCCTCTGGTTGTACTGCTAGATGTCGGAGCAGCCGAAGTGGCGGCGGTTGTCTTACTTTGTTGCTTACGAGGCGGAGAAGGATTGCTACTAGGCGTCCAAGAATCCGAAGCGGCGGTGGCTCTCTTCCGCCCTTGCTTACTGTAACAGCCCGGAAATTCCACCCTAATTAAAAAAATTGTTTGTTGTGTTGCGGTGATGATTGTTTGAGTTGTTTGTAGTGTTTGCTTTGACTGTTTGTCGACCGACGAATATTTCTCCCCCTTATCCTCGTATCGGATGCGTGACCGACCCATTTTTCACCACGGCGCACGACCTTGTGACACCGGGTTTCACCCGAGAACCGCGGCAACTGGCACAGGACCAGCCCTCACCACCGGAACGAAAACCCGCTTATTTAATAAACGAATTATTTGATTGGGCGCCGTAAAAATGTTCTCGGAACGGTACCGAAGTGTGGTAGAATCAACGGGCTCCACGCGCTGAGCGCGCGGGTCGAGGTTTCGTCCAAATCGGAGTCCGTACGGAGTCTCGACGGTCAGAAACATCATCCCCGGACGCGAGAGAGAGATACCGAGGGCGTTTGTGTAAACCTGCCACCCAGCCTGCCTATAAATAGACCACCACCTCCCAAACCACGCAATTAGGGTTCCTCCTCTGGAAAATTTACAGCCACCCCCTGAAGTTGCCCAGATCTGCTCCAAAACTCCTCCTCCCCACGAAACCCTAGCCCCAACAGCACCCGGCCGTCAGATCGGGCGATCGGACGCGCCAGAAGCTGCCACGTCGCCTCCGGGGGATCCAGCCAGCCTCCCAGGCGCCCCGGGCTCCGCAGGGCCGGGATCCCGCCGCTAGGGACTGCCCGGGCCCGGATCTTGGCCAAGAAATGACTGTGGACGGCGAGCCGCCGCCCGAGACCTCCTCCGCGCCCGCCGGTGAGGCCGCCGACCTCCCGGCGCTACTCCTCTCGCCCTGACCCCATCCCTTCCCTCTCTCCCTGCAGGACCCCGTCGGTCCGCCGCGCCATGGCCGGAGGAGCCACGGCCGCAGCCCGCTCCACCGGCCCTTGCAACCTTGCCGGCGAGCTCCCGCGCCCGGATCCGACTGGATCCGACAGCCGCCTTCGCCGCGCCTTCCCGGCCACCTGCGGTCTCCCTCGCAGCCGCCCGTCGCCGGCCGGAGCGCCGCAACCGTCGGCCTCCCCCCGCGGGATCGGGAGAGGCACGCCCCGGCCGCCCCCTGCTGCTGCCGCTAGGTGGTTCGGCGAGCCCACCCACGGCCCACCAGCCACACCAGTCGAGCCGGCCTCCCCGCGGCCCAGCAGCCAGGCCGGCTTGCCCCCCTCTCCACCGGCCTCTTGGGCCGAAGCCCATGGGTGAGGCCCTTGCCCTTTTTTTGTTTAACTGTTTTCCTTTTCATTTTTCTGCTAAGTGTTGATCTGCCTGCTGCTGATTCATTTTCGCGATGCGATTAGCGATCAAACCGTTGCCCGGATCACGTTGTGCCCAAAATATGGATATTTTAGAATTGCGTGCTCTATCGTTCGTCTTTAGGAAGTTATTTCATTTGAGGCCATCTAGTTAATTTAAATCTATGTTGAAGTGGGTACCGGATTGTTAAGTGCTGCTGCTACTGTTATTTTGTTGCAACTTTGCTCGATGATTGCGTCGCATCCGTGAGTCCTATTGCATTGATTCTTTCTCGTGTGTGTTAAGCATCATGTGTACTTCAATTCCATGCATTCACTTGTCATGTTTGCTTGCCGTAGCTATATTAATTCTTGCTCCAAAGTGGTGACCTAGTTAACATGTGCTGTTGTTTATGTTTAGTTGCAACTTTGATGCCTTATAGTTAATGATTTGTTGGTCATATGAATGAGCTCCAATGTAATTCAGGGATCCTTGATATGTGTACTTTGATGCCATGCCTTGCTTTGCCATGATATGCTTGCTGGTCATATAGTTATTGAGCTCCCAAAGTGCAACCCAGCTGTTTTCTATCACATGCCCTGTAATTTTCACAAAGTCCTAAACCAGTAATGTTTTATTGCGTTTTGCATGGGCCATAATTATTTGTTATTGATGCCCATATACATGAAACTTGTTGCCATGCCTTCCTTGTCATGTCTACTGAATTTACATATCTTTTGATGCATGTTGGAAATCAGTGGCTATTTGTTTCATTGCTCTAAAATATGCTACCTATCGTTAACAGCATGTGTGCATAACTTGTATTGATTATATCTTTTTAACCGTAACTTCGTTTGGAGTGTTCTTTACATGTAACTTGATTAGGATTTCATGTACTTTATGTTGGTGCCATTGTTTGCTGTTGTTAACCAATCTAAAATATGGTTTATGTCAGATAAGTACCGAATCCTTTAATCGTTGTGGCGCACTTAGTGTTATGCATGTTTAGGGTGTTGCCTCACTTAAAATGACTAGCACTACTAGAAAATTGGCCTTTAATGGTGCACCTAGTTTTGGTACTAATGGCGCACATCCGGTGCGCCATTACTACCACGCTAATGGCGCACCAAATGTGCGCCATTACTATCGCCTCTGGTGTGCCATTGGGTACTTTTTTTATTTTTTTCCTTATTTTTTTGAATTTGGAAGGCGGGAAAATATTAATGGCGCACCATTCTAACCGAAGGTGCGCCATTACTATTTTTTTTTCAAAAAAAAGTTTCAATTTTTTTTCCATTTTTTTCTTAATCTTGAGTCAATATGACTAATCTCGGGTCACTATGGATTAATCTCAAGTCAAATCGCACTCCATGGTCAAACTTCCCAAAAGGTCACTCATCCTAACACTACTCTAGCCTCACCACGCTTAACTTCTAAGTTCCATCCAACCCTAGCACCAACTCACTTAACAGGAACTTGTTGATATATTTATCATATCAATTCTATTAAATCTTTTTGATGTTTAGGACTTTGTTCATGTTCATGAGTGTGATGAAATTTTGAAAAAATATTTCAAACTCCCGGTCATATTACGTATCATATTTTGAAAAAAAAATTCAAAAAAAAATTCGAAAACAAAAATTTTATGTTACTAGTGGCACACCTACCACATGGTGCGCCATTAGTAAGTTCAATTTTTTTCCATTTTTCCCGTCTAGGTCTTAAAAGCCCCGTATCTTTTATTCTTTTAGGTTTTTGGGGATTCTAAAAATGTTCAACGGGGTTCCCTCTGTTGAATTCGGATGTAACTTTTCAAGTAGATGATTTTTCATATAATTTTTTTTAATCCGAGTTCGTATGCAAAAGTTCTTAATTTTTTGATAATAGTAGTGTGCTCACATGTAGTAGTTCTTAATTTTGAATAGGAACCGTAAATATCTCCAGCTTTAAGTTGTAGAGGTCAAGTTTGTCACATATAAAAATTCAAGCAAGACACGTGAGAAATCTCAATGAACGGCCAAGCTTGATAGGAAATCTCAAAGAACAACAACTTACATTGCACAATTAGAAAATTAGATGGGAAACTGAGTTTACTTACAACCCACATGTAGGCGAAACCTATTGCTCATGGTAGACAACAACCACCACCCCAGCAACAATACCTGATGCTCATCTTCTTGACTTGACGTTGAAGACATTTTCTCCATGATATGCCAACTTTTTTATACAACTCTTTGATATTTCATCTTGCGACATAAAGAGCAAAAAATTTACATGCATGCAAAGCATGCAGCAAAACACTCGTATATCATCTTTCTGCTTTTTTCTACTCGATCTTCTATCTCTCCAACCTATGCAGCACAGGTGGTAGCTGCAGTCATATGTTAGCTTGAAAATTATCGCACGGGCTAGTCTAAAACTATATTTATAAATAGTTTCTATGATTTTTGTTTCATTGCTTTTAATTTAGCTGTTGTATGCTTCAAATCTTGTGCATTTTCCCCCGTAGTGTTTTTTCTACAATAATTTTTTTTCAAAAATTACAGTTTGGACTTGTAACTATATGTAAGGAACATATTTTCAAGTAGATGATTTTTCATATAAAAAAACTTTTTAATCCGATTTCGTAAGCAAAAGTTATGCCCATTTTACTAAATTCCAGAGAGATTTTGCAAATAAAGTGGAAATTCATATTTGTAAATTTTCCCAACTAGACCACATATTACATGAGAAACTTATTTTATTTTATTTTTATGTCATTTTCTTTTATTTTTTAAAAATCTGAAAAGGCGGCAGTCCAAGGGGGGTGCATTTTTGGTGCATTATTGTGTATATGACTCGGTCAACCTTGGTTCAAACCCTGGTCAAACTTTGTAATGGCGCACTTTGTATAGGTGCGCCATTAGTAAGTCTGACATAGTAATGGCGCACCTATGCAAAGTGCGCCATTACTAAGTTTGACCAGGGTTTGACCCAGTCATAACTTAGTAATGGCACACTTTGTAAAGGTGCGCCATGACTATGTCAACTTAGTAATGGCGCACCTATACAAAGTGCGCCATTACTAAGTGTATGATTGGGTCAACCCCTGGTCAAACTTAGTAATGGCGCACTTTTCACCTGGTGCGCCATTAGTGTTTCGGACACTAATGGCGCACCTACACATGGTGCGTCATTACTAAATAGTAATGGTGCACCACATGTATAGTGCGTCATTAGTGTCCATATTGGCTATAGCTGTTTTTCTAGTAGTGTAGCATAGGTAGTTTACTTTTTGCTTCACCTCTTGAAATGCTTGTGTGACATGCCATGTTAACAACCTTGCTCATCTTGTGTAGCTAAACAACTTGAACCCAAACAAAAATGCGGTACCGTCGTGTGTGACGGATACTCCACTTAACCTGTTAATAACCGTTCTCGACGGTAGGTGCGATGTCGTAGTGCGTTGTCTCGTGTTGCCTTCTTGTTGATGCTTGTTCGTGATTTCCTCGTAGTAATAGCGTCTTGCTCGTTGATTGCCTTCCAATGTTTACCGTCTTGTGTGCTCTCGGGGTTACCTTCGGAGACGATGCGAGCGTGCGGTCGACTACACCTTCGACACCGACATCTCGTTAGGTAAGGGGGAGCATATATCATGCTTATAACTTTCAGCTCACCTGCCTAGTTCTAGGATAGAATGTTTGCTTGATCCTACCACCTTATATTCATGCCTCCCAAATGAAACCCAAACATCCATGTCCTCCACATCCCAGCAAACCTTGTTCGGCTATGTTACTTTTGCTCGCTTCCCAGCCACTGCTTAGTATGCATGCTAGGATGTTATCAACTGTTACCTCAGGCTACTCCTGGGTTTTGGGTTATCACATTATTATATCTGTTGTGGATGATATGATTATTATAATGTTGACTATATTCGACGAAGGATGGAAGGTCTAGGCTATCCCGCCCCGACACTTTGTTCCATTCGAGTCACCCAGGACCCGAGTTTCGGGTATTGGTTTCAAGACTGAGCGTGCCTAATCTTGTATGGGATGCTATGGGGTCCCCTTGTCTTACCTGCCTGGCTTCAAACATTTCTAGTGGTGGCCCAAGCTGATTTACCATTTGAAACCCCGTGTGTGTGACTGGTCTGCAACAAGCAGATTTCAAACAACTCGGGCCAGCGAGGACAAAGTTCCCTTGTTGGTCCACACTAGTGAGCTAGGGAACCCCCTGAGTTCAGGTGAGGCTAACCTCGACCTTGGCCATACGGAAGAGTCCGATCCGAAAGCACGACCGGCTTTTGGATTGGGTGTCGACTCCTCGGGGGCCACCTGGATTTGTTCGTTGCTAGTTAGAGGGATCTGTCATCCCGGATCTCTTGGGACTAAATCATCAAATGGTCGCCTATCATGGATAGAAACTGAGAGAGATGGGCATGCGTGCGGAACCTATAATGGTGGTTGGTACACCCCTGCAGGGTTAAATCTTTTCGAGAAGCCGTGTCCGCGGTTATGGACGACTTGAGGCCTACGTCCTATTCATAGACAACATCAACTGAATCATAATTAAAACTTGATAACCATGCGCGTGCCTTGACTGCTTCTTCATCATCGGGTGATGATGGGGAGGATAAGGATAGGATAGGTGTTATGCTTGCGTAAGCAGGTGGATAGCAAGACTTGTTGGAGGCTGTAAGAGAAAAGTTATACCCCCATGAGTTTTGGATATTGTTGGGAAAAATAGTAGAGGAACTAACAAGTTTTCTAGTGTAAAACAGATGGTTAGGTTCCTGAAGTTATAGGTTGGTGATAAAGCTTCAACGAAGATTTACACTTTTACTGAAGCATATCCTCTGGAGTGAAGCTCATCACGGATGTCGACCCCTAAAAAGATAAGGAATCCTGAAGCACGTCTCATCGAAGAAGATGACCAAGATGGCGCAAGACTTAGTAGTTTTTGCGTAGTTCTTTTTCACTTCTTTGAGTCGTAGGAAAAAACGTACTATCAAGAGGGGTTTAGTAAATGTACTCCGAAGGTTTTGGTGAAAAGACTCAGATCGAACCCAAACCAGTGAGAAGCCAGAGTTGAGAAATCTCATGTGCACTAGGTAATGCTTCACCAGCGAAGACTTAGTTCTTCCGGCTACTGAAGCAAAACCAAGTCCGTGAGTCAGCTTTACTTGGACCGCAAGTAAAGTTGCGCTTTGATTGGAAATATGACCGTTGGGGACAGGTGTCAAGCTGTCACATCGGGTCACTTCAGTCATTTCGCACCTTGGGATTGCCACCTATAAATACGCCACCCCCGCCCTCATTGGCCGGTGGCTGCTCCGAGATTATTTTCCTTACAGTGAAGGAGAGAGAGCAACCCCACCGAAGCAAACCAAAAATCCATCCACCGAAGCATAAGTCCTATTGATCTGAGTTGATTCATTATGACTTAGGAAGAAGTTTGCTAGCCTTTTTATCTTGGAGAACTGCAATTCTCCTAGACGGTTAGAGAGTTGTTCTTCAGAGAGCGAAGAGTTATTGTCGCCTCGAAGTCCCAGTTTGTCAAAGGTTTCGGTGATTTCCTCAATAATCAACCACGAGTGAAGAACTGACCAAGCTCAAGGAGTTTGGTGCAGTGGCGATACGGACGGAGAGAGGTTAGCTCCTGTGTTCAATCACAAGTCCCTCCAACCATACACAGCACTTTGCAGAGTGTGAACTGGTCGAACAAACATCGCCAAGTCAAGAGTTCATTTTACTTTCCGCACTTACATTCAGTTTATCAATTGCTTCAGTGATATGCTTCAATGCAATTGATTCGATGCTTTTGATTCTCTATGTTATGCTTCAATCATGTTCTGCTTCAACGTTTACCTTTCTGTTGAATCTCTTCTGCTGTTAAGTTATGCTTCACTTCATAGTTTCATGCGAAAATTTGAAGTGATCATTCACCCCCTCCCCCTCTAATCACATACTTGGACTTACAATTGGTATCAGAGCTAGTCACTCTTTATTTGGATTAACCTCCTAGAGTGTTTTGCAAGTATGTCTTTCGCAGCCATTCGCTCCGGCGAACCCATACCCGTGTTCAATGGAAAGGAATATTCATACTGGAAGGACAAGATGAAGAGAAATATTATGGCTATCAACTCAACTGCCTGGCAAGTTGTCTTGTATGGAGTTACAGTTGCAGATAAGAACGCCATCACTCCTGAAGAAGCGAAGCTGATTGATCTTGATTCTAAAGTTTGGGTTTTCATCACCAATCATTTGACACCAGATAAGTATCATGAAGTGAAGAATATTCCTTCGGCCAAAGGTGTCTGGGACTATCCTGAGAAGATTGGTGAAGGTGTTTCTACCTAGAAGGATGCCAGAATTGACACACTTCGAAGCAAATTCTATCGTTTCAAGAGAAATGAGGGTGAAAAAGTCAGCTCCATTTACAGCAGACTCACTGCTCTTGCAAATGAGCTGATCTCAATTGGTGCTGATGACATTACCCCTCACTCAGTTGTTAGAACTCTGCTTCGCTCATTGGATGATTCATTTGATCACATTGTGCTGATGATCAAGGAAAGGACTGATTTCAGACGTCTTGTCACCGGTGGTATTCTTGAGAGACTCAATACCTTTGAGATGGAAGAAGAAGAGAAACGTGACATAAATGGTTCTCGAAGGAGATCTCATGCCTTGAAAGCAAAAGCTTCGCGTCATTCTTCACCTAAAGTCAGTTCTGCTTCAGGTGTCGAATCAGATGATCCGGCAAGCATTGGAAAAGATCTAGCACTGATCATGAGACGCTTCAATCGCTTTCAGAGAAAAGGTTTTTCTTCACCCAAGAAGAGTCATTCTTCAAGAAGCTCAAGTCATTCTTCTCACCGTTCATCCTCAAGAAGCTCTCCATCAAAGGAAAATTGCTGCTACAAGTGCAAGAAACCAGGTCACTACATTGCTGATTGCCCTCTGTGGGAAGCTGAGAACAAATCGAAGCATTCACTCAGAGACTCTTCATCGAAGACTCACAGATCCTCCAGAAGTCATGAGTCAAAGAGACATGATTCCAGTCCAAGAAGAGAAAAGAAGAAAGATTCTGATGATGATAAGAGGAAGAAGTATCATAAGAAGCGTGAGGGTTCTTCATCGAAGACTTACTCGTCTCGTCGAAGCAGCTCTCACCGTGCCAAGGCCTATCTGGGAAAGGAGATGAACTCTGAAGACGAAGCCTCTGGTTCTGAAGCTGAACAAGATTCAAGGTCTGCGTCTGGGTCCGAATCAGATGGTGTTGCTGGTTTGGCTTTCGCTTCGGCAGATGCTTCAACCAATGTTTCGAGCTCATTCTTCACCAACAACAGTAGTGAAGATGAAACTCCTGCATATTGCTTCATGGCCAAGGCAAAGGTATCTTCATCCAAGTCAAACTATGATACTTCTGATTGTTCCTCATATGAAAGTGACTCAAAGATAAGCTATGCTAAACTTGCTAAAATTGCTTCAATCCAACAAGATGAACTTGATTCACTAAGCAAAACTATTAAGAAATCAGAGACGTTGTTGATCGATGAGATTGAGAAAGGTCAAACTTTAACTAATGAGCATGCTGCTCTGAAGGAGAAGTTTGAAGAATTATCCTCTCGTCATGATCTTATTTCAGTTGATTATGAGAAGCTCACCTATGAATTTCTTCAGAGGAAAATGGCTCTCGAAAAACTGAAAGAGGCTCATGAAGAATTGGAAAATGTCAATCTCTCTCTCATGGCTCAACAAGGTTCTGAAACAAATCATAAAACTGAATCACCTTGTTTGGATTGCTTGGAACGAAGAAAAATTGATTCCAAAGGGAAAGCTCCTATTGTTATTGATGATACTGATGCCTCTGATGAGGAAAATCCTGCTGTTACCGAGGAACTCGTCAGGTTGAAAAACTTATTTGAAACAGGCATGTTCAAAAGTGTGCAAGGACATCAATATCTCTGTGATATCCTGAGGAAGGCTCTCCTTCAAAGGAATCCCAGGAATGAGGGTGTTGGTTTCGAGAGAAAGATAAACCCTGATGGCACCTATTGGGAGCCTGAGAAGTATCCTAAGACTGTTTGGGTTCTAGCAAAGGAGAAACCCATTGATATGGCTAACCTTTCAGGTTTCGACTGCAAAATGAACAAAGTCATTGGGGATGAATCACCTTATTCAGACTACAAACTCATGAAAGATGAACAGGGAAAAGTTTCAGCTGAGTATGTAGGTACTCCACCAAAGAATGGATTCTACAAGAGGCAGATATGAGTGCAGAAAGCACTTGTGGAAAAACTGCCTGCTAACCATTCTATGCAGGGAAAGTGATCGGTACCACCGAATCATTTCTACTCTCTTGAGACGAGAAATGATCCATTGGTGCCCGAATCAAATGTTCCGCAGAAGCAATACTATCGTACTGGTCGCCATACGTATCGTCCTCATAATAATCATACTAAGATTGCATATGCTCATTCTTATGCTAACCATTCGCAGAGGACTTACATTTATGGTGTGCTTGATGGTACACCGAAGCAATACACTCCTGTTCGATTCAATATTGCATCAACCAGTGCTGCAACATCTTCTCAGACACCTGCTCGTTTGTGGGTGGTTAAGAAGAACTAATTCTTCTGCAGGGCTATGTCTCCGGCGGATCCGAATGGGTCATGGATAGTGGTTGTACAAATCATATGACCGGAGACAAGGAGTTATTCACCGAAGAAAAACTATCTCAATCTTCTCAGAAGTACATTACCTTCGGTGATAACAACAAAGGTAAAGTGTTAGGTTTGGTTAAGGTTGCCATATCGAAGGATAAGAACATTGACAAGGTTATGCTAGTCCAATCTCTTGGATATAATCTTATGTCTATTTCAAAATTATGCGATATGGGAATGCTTGTTCTGTTTTCTGCTTCGCGTTGTGTTGTCTTTTCACAGGATGATTATACGTTTGTCTTCGAGGGTTACCGAAAGGGAGATTTATACATTGTTGATTTTTCTTCGGGCCCTGCTGTATCCACATGCTTAATGGCAAAAGCTTCATCTGGTTGGTTATGGCATCGAAGACTTGGTCATGCAGGGATGAGAAATCTTCATAATCTAGTGAAGAAGGATCACGTTATTGGTCTTAGCGAAGTAAAATTCGATAAGGATCGTCTCTGTAGTGCTTGGGAAGCTAGTAAAATTACGAAGAAACATCATTTAGCGAAGACCATCATGACTACCACTCGTCCTCTTGAATTTCTTCATATAGATCTTTTTGGTCCTCAAAATTATGCAAGCCTGGGAGGAAACAAATATGGTCTAGTTATTGTTGATGACTTCTCTCGTTATACTTGGGTTTTCTTCTTGGATGACAAGAGCAAAGTGGTTGAAATCTTCAAGTCATTCGCTAAGAGAGCTCAAACAGAATATGAATTATCTCTGAAGCATATCCGAAGTGATAATGGAACTGAATTCAAAAATACTCATATTGAAGATTTACTTGATGATCATGGTTTTTCTCATGAGTTCTCTGCGGCTTATACACCTCAACAGAATGGTGTAGTTGAAAGGAAGAATAGAACTCTTATTGAGATGGCCAGAACTATGCTTGCTGAATACAAGACTCTTATTAGGTTCTGGGCCGAAGCAATCAACACTGCATGTCACATCATGAACAAGGTTTACCTTCACAAATTCTTGAAGAAAACTTCACATGAGCTTATCACTGGTAACAAACCAAATGTCTTATATCTTAGGGTATTTGGTGCCCCATGCTTTATTAGAGATATGAATCATAGCTCCAAATTTTCCCCTAAGGCACATGAAGGTTTTCTTTTTGGTTATGGTTCAAACTCTCACACTTACAGAGTCTATAACTCTCACTTTGGGAAAGTTATGGAAACTGTGAATGTAAGGTTTGATGAAACTAATGGCTCTCAAAAGGAGCATTTGCCTCATGATCTAGATGAACCTCCACTTGATGAAGTGATCAGGTCCATGGCTATTGGTGAGATTCGCCCTTTTGAAGCCAATCAACGTCAAGCTGTTAGGGATGATGATGGTCCAATGTTCCCACACATAGCCCGGGGCGCTGGAGATCAACATCCTGAAGCTAATGATGAACAGGACGAAGAAGGTCAAGGGAACGATGGAAATGCTAATCCTGAAGGAAATGCCGAAGCTGAAGGAGAAGCTGATCCCGAAGCTGATGCAGATCCTGAAGCAGAAGATGAGCCTGAAGCAAATGATACTACGTTATCCCGAGTTCGAAGAAGAGTTGATGTGGATTCGATCCTCAAAGATATCAATCAACCAGGTCGTCCCACTACTCGATCTCGTACTCGTTTGGCTAACTTCTGTGGAAACTTTTCTTTTGTCTCCATGCTAGAGCCTTCAAAATATGATGAAGCCATGAAGGACCCTGATTGGTTATTGGCTATGATGGAAGAACTTCACCAATTTGAAAGGAACAAAGTCTGGTCACTTGTTGAAAGGCCAGATCCCACGAAGCAAAATGTTATTGGCACAAAGTGGATATTTCGCAACAAGCAAGATGAAGATGGTATTGTGGTAAGGAATAAGGCTAGATTGGTAGCACAAGGTTACACCCAAATCGAAGGCATTGATTTTGGTGAAACCTATGCTCCAGTAGCCCGTCTCGAATCCATTCGTGTCATGCTTGCTTTTGCTAACCACAAAAATATATTGCTATATCAAATGGATGTCAAGAGTGCTTTTCTTAATGGTGAAATAGAAGAAGAAGTGTATGTTATGCAGCCTCCAGGATTTGAAGACTCGAAGAATCCTGATATGGTGTACAGGCTTCACAAAGCTTTGTATGGACTGAAGCAAGCACCTCGTGCTTGGTATGAAACATTGAAGGATTTCCTCCTGAAGAAAGGATTCAAACCAGGAACCACTGACCCCACCTTTTCACTCGATCATATAACAATGATCTATTTGTGTGTCAGATATATGTAGATGATATTATTTTTGGCTGTACTAACACTGAAATCAGCGAAGAATTTGCCAGAATGATGTCGAAGAAATATGAGATGTCTATGATGGGTGAATTGAAGTTCTTCCTTGGACTTCAGATTGACCAACAGAAGAATGGCACCTTTATTTCACAGGAGAAATACTTGAAGGATTGCCTAAAGAAGTTTTATCTTGCTGAATGCAAGACCGTTAGAACTCCCATGCCTACAAATGGTTTTCTTGATGCAGATGAGAAAGGGAAACCCTTCGATCAAAAGAAATTTCGGTCTATGATAGGTTCACTCTTATACTTATGTGCATCTAGACCTGACATTATGCTATCAGTTTGTATTTGTGCTCGTTTTCAGGCAAATCCGAAGGAATCGCATCATATTGCTGTGAAGCGAATTCTTCGATATCTAGCACATACTCCTTCTTTGGGACTTTGGTATCCCAAAGGTACTCAGTTTGATTTGATTGGATATTCTGATTCAGACTGGGCTGGTGATAGGGTTGACAGGAAATCTACCTCAGGCACTTGTCATTTTCTTGGTAGATCTCTTGTGTGTTGGGCTTCAAAGAAACATAACTGTGTCTCAATTTCTACTGCTGAAGCTGAATACATTGCTGCTGGTTCATGCTGCACTCAAATACTTTGGCTTAAGCAGACGCTGAAAGATTATGGTATATTTGTGAAGAAAATCCCTCTGCTTTGTGACAATGAGAGTGCCATCAAGATTGCTCACAATCCTGTGCAACACTCTCGAACGAAGCATATTGATATTCGTCATCATTTTCTTCGAGATCATGTTCAGCGCGAAGACATTGAGATTAGCCATGTTAGAACTGAAGATCAATTGGCAGATATATTCACGAAGCCATTGGATGAGAAAAGGTTTTGTGCATTGCGATGTGAGGTGAATATCTTAGACTCACACAATGTTCAGTAAGATCGACACATTTCACTGTAAATATTCACCTTCGTTGTGTATTAATTTGTTTAGTTTCGTTTGAGTTTTCCTTCGTCCAAGTTTAGCTTTGTTTGCCATTTGTTTTCTATTCTATGTTGTCTTTATTTGTTCGTTTCTTTTGTCCCCTATACTTATCACTTTTAGCTTCGTTGTTGTTTTTCGAAGTGATAAGTTTCGGACCCTTCCCCTCCATTCTAATTCGCTCCCAATATACTCTGTCTTGAATGATAAGCACAATTGAAACGGAAAGCATATTGCTTCGAACATCATTGAGTTCCGAATCAAATGCTTCCAACTTTATCGATGTTTTTGCTCTCGGTCAAGACTCATTCTTCGTCCGTTGAGTACCCGTCTTTTTCGGGTCGTTGAGATTCCCTCGCGATACGCCACTTCATCTGAGCCGTTGAATCGGAAGAGACACTCGCTGAGAACCATTCGATACGATCTGGCATCCGTTTCAGATCGGGCCTATTTAAGGCGTCCCCCCAGCGAACCGTTTCTCCCACGATTCATTCTCTCTCGGATTCCCCGTCTTCCTCCTCGAGCACGCCGCAGAGCTCTCGTCTCCGACGACGACTGTGCCGCTTCACTGCCGGACCGCCGCCGCCGTGGACGTTCCCCGTCGACGAAGAGCTTGTCCCGCACTCCGTCGCCGTAGCAGCTTCGCGTCACCGAGTTAGGGTACGCTAAGCTTCTTGGATCCAATCTTTTCTCTGTGTTCTTCATCTAGGGCTTGGATCTAAGTGTGGTTAGGATTTTTGTTTTCTTTTTATAGGACTATTTGATCCGTGCTGATATTTGCTCCTTGGGAAAACTGTTCTTAGCATCAAAAGTGATCCCATCTTCTCAGGTCAGTCTTTGAGATTCAATCTATTCTGTGGTTTGGATTAGGTTAGGTCTTATTCTCGAACTGGTTCTAGCCAAATCCATAAACAGAGTTGCATCTGATCTTAGATTGCTCCGGGTTCCTGTCAAAACTCTTTTGGTTTTGGTCGAAACTTTTGCCTGTGCTTATTCATTCCCTCTTCTTGTTCCCTCTTGTCTATAATTCTGATCACAGGATGTCTGACGAAGAGGTTGCTATGGGGAATGAGTCTCCCGTTGTTGAAGGGCTCGAAAACTATCCAGAGCCACCGAAGCAGAAAGGCAAAGGTGGCAAGACGAAGGAAGTCAATAATGCCCGAGGCATCCCCGAAGCCATTCGCCTCAAGATGGGCTATGACACTCCGCCTGAAGAGACAGATCATGACCGAAAGATTCGATTGCAAAGGATTCGACGCTATTGGGCAATTAGGTGGTACAAGTACAAGAGCATCCCAAATTGGAAGTGGGCAATGCAGTTTGCCTTCAGCCCACCTTATCGGTACACCACTGCTATGTGTGCCCAATACAATGCTGCTAACAGGAAGAAGTACTACCCGAAGCCTCCGGCTGTTCCTCACCCGAATACACTCAAGACTCCGAATGACTATCCAGAAGAGCAAGAAAGACATGCCATTTTGGCTGAGAAGAAAAGGATAAGAGAAGAGAAGAAGGCAAAGGCTCTTGCTGCTGCAAAGCTAGATGAAGCCGAAGCATCGAAGCCTAAGAAGAGGCGAAAGCTTCGAAAACTTAGTGATTCACCCCCTCCTGCTTCAGAAGAAGAGGCTGATATCGAAGCTGATGACGAAGCTGATGCTGCTGCACAGCTTGAAGATTCGATTGACGAAGATCCTGCTGATGAAGAAGATGATGAATCAGAACACGCTCCCATTCCCCCAAGTCCGAAGAGAAAACAGGGTCGGAAGCCACTGAAGAAGAAGGCTGGAGAGAAACCATCTGCTCCTAAAGGCGTTAAGATTCAAGATCCTACTGCTCCCAAGAAAAACATCGATTTGTCGAACTTGGTGGTTGAAGCTCCCCTGGCTACTAAGCCACCTCGCCGCCTTGTTCCTGCTGAGCAAAGAACCAAGGAAAGGCATGACCCGAAGGTTAAGCCTGCTGCTAAGCCCGAAGCTAAAGCTCCTGAACAAGCCAAAGCTTCGAAGCCGAAGACAACTGTTGCCAAGCCTGGCCAGACTTATGCCCAGGTCGGCACTAAGAAGCTGTCTGAAGCTGAACTGCGCAAACGAGACCGTGCTGAAGCTGAACGACTTCATGCTGAAGCACAAGCCCAAGCTAAGGCTGATAAAGAAGCTAAAGAGAAAGAGATTGCTGATAAGAATGCTACTTTACTGGAGAAGCAAAGGAAAGAGCTGGCTGAATCAAACCAGAAAGCTGAAGAGAAGCGCAAGCTCGCTGAAGCTAAAGCTCAAGAGGCTAAGGCTGCTGCCGAAGCCAAACAGCTAAGTTAAGCTGAAGCCAAGCGCCAAGCTCAACTGGATGTGCTTCGCATAAAGAAAGCTGAGAAAATTGCTAGAGCTGCTCAGAAAGAAGCTGCTGTTGACATGGCCCCAAAGGACATCCCTCCGAAGCCAGTCGCAGCCACTGTCCCCGCAGCTCATATTGAAGCTGAGCACAGTGAACACAATTTCCCAGATGCAAGAGAAGGAGAACTTTGGGACTGTTTGAGCCTGAATCAGGCATTCTGCCAGCTTGCTGAAGCTGTTGATCCCAAGGTTGTAGATGTTGGGAATACTTATATTTCACCAACTCTTTCTGCTATGATTGAAACTTTATACAATCAGCTGAGGGATTTGCATGCTAGGGACAGATCTGAAACTGCTAAGATTCTGAAATTCAAGAACAAAGTAGATGCTGAATAATATGAGGACTTCAAGATCGAAGCCATAGCTTCTTCGAAGAAAATTGCTGATGTAAATGAGAAAATGAAGCAAAATATACAAGTGTATCAAGGCAAGATAAAGTCTGCAGTTGAAGAATGTTGCAAAACTCACAATGCTTCAGTCATGGCTCTTGACTCCAAGAAGCGCGAAGCCATGCTCAAGCAATTAGCTTCACCACTTCCCCAACTGCAACAAAGAAAGAGACGTCTTATCGCAAACACAGACGAAGCTGATGAGGTGAGTTCTCATCCGGCCAAGAAGGCCCCAAGGCAAGCATCGCCCCCTCGATGCAAGATCATCAAACTCTCCAAACCATCTGTGAAGCCATCCGCCCCCGAAGCCGTTCCACCCGGTGTTCAAACTCCACCTCCTCCTCAACCCGCTCCTCAACCGTCCGCCCATGACAACTTTGCGCCAGATCCTTCACCTCCTGCTCAAGACATTCCTGAAAAGGATTATTCTTCAGCTCACTCTGCTGAGGAGTCTGCAGAACAAGAAGGCCAAGCCAAAGATAGTGCTGCTGAAGCCAATGCTGAAGCCGATGCAGATGCTGAAGCCGAAGCCAATGAATTGGCCATCATGACTCAACCGCAAGGGCGAGCCATAGCTGCTCGAAGGCACTGTATCCCCACCCAAGACACTCAACTGGACTCCATCTACCCTAGAGAGACTTTTCCCATATTCCTCGGAGATGGATCTTCTTCAAGACATGGTCCTGAATTCAATCTTGAAGTTCATCGCCAGAAGCTTCGCTTCTTTGGCGCAAGTCCATATGATTCACCAAGGACTGCAGATGACCTTCGACTCTGGACAATTGAGCAACAAATCCTCTACACGAAGCTATACTACCAGAAAGGTGTTCTGTTCAGGCACAAGTACTTAGATATGCGAAGTCTATCTTCTGCAACGTGCTTTCAAAATATCATGGAAACCATCGAAGCTCAGAACTTAACTGGCATGTTTGCCATGGAGACTCCATTCAATTCCGAGCTAGTGAAGCAATTCTATGCCACTCTCTATGTCTCTGGAAACCCTGATGATACGAGCACATGGATTCTTGAATGGATGATTCAAGGAAAGGTGTTAGGATGCATTCTGATGAATTTATGGATATAGTGAACATCCCAAGGCACACTGGAGAACTAGCAAAGGTTCATTTGCTGCCTGATCCCACTAAAGCTGAATTTGCTTCACTCATGGATCCCGAAGTCACTGGAGATCACATGCCTGAGAACATTCGCCCGAAGCATCTGATATTCATATCGAAGACTTGGTTTTACATCTTGTCTAACTCTCTGATGCCTCTCAGCACTGCGAATGAAGAGTCCAACATTCATTATCATACACGTCATGCTCTAATGAAGCTTACTCATGGCCATGTGTTTGACTTCGAGGATTGTTTTCTTCGCTATATGGTCTAAGCTGCTGAACTAGTACATCAATTGAAGCCATATGCTCCCTGGCTGCAAGCCATTTTCAATCATGGACGCAGGGAAGACTTTGTTGCGAAGCATCACCCGAAGCTGTTATGTCCTCCTATGCGCGATACTATGAATATCTTCAAAAGGCCAAATGATCCATTTGCCACATATGTCGGAGTCAGACAACATGTCAATGAACGCAACATGTCGAAGAAGTTCCAGAAAGAAGTTTACCATTTTGAAGTTGGAATTCGTACCCAGCAAATGCTTGAAAACTTCATTGAAGGAAATCAGCGCCAAATGCAATATCTTTCAGATGAGATTAATAGAGTTGGCAACATTGCCTTAAACAACAACCAGTACTTGAAGGTTTTGAAGCGCCACTCTTGGAAAGGATTACGGAAGTTCAATTCTGTGAAGAAGCTTGGAGCTGATCAGATTTTCAAGGAGTATCCACATCTTCAACGTCACTTTTCAAGAAATGATTCGATCGACCGCCCCAACCCCAAAATCCCGACGCTGGACAAGGTTGATGAAGTTTTGTTTCTAAACCCAGCTGAACAGATTCGTTCCGATACCTTCTCTGATGAAGACTCCCACACCTCGAAGCAAGAAGATGATCCTCTCAACGACAGCGACCTTGATTTGCTTCAAGCGCCGATGGACTTCGATGAGCTGGAGTCACCGGCTTCGACCGAAGGAGATACTTCAGGAGATGCATCTTCTTCAGGCGAAGACAATCAGCAGGGTCCCCGGGTTGCTGCTAACGCATAGACGCTCTTGATCTGCCTCTCAACCTTTTGTCCAATTATTGACAAAAAGGGGGAGAATGTAGCATCGTGTGAGTTTAGATTTGCTGCGGGGTTTAGGGATTTGATTCGATCTTTTGCGTGTTAAGTTACGACAAACTTTCCATTCACTTCGATTGGGTTGTAACTTAAGTTTTACTTCGGTTGTGAACTGATACACCTTATGTGTTAATAACCCCCGTGCTTTCAAGTTGCCCTCGTATCTTTTATCTTGCAGGTGGTTATTATCCTTTAAGTTCACATGTCATTGGATGATTGCATATTTTTCAAGACAAATATTCCCTATATGCAATTGATTCACTAAGATATGTGTTAGGCTTCCCATCAATGATATTCTTCATCAAGTATTCACTTCGATTATAAATCTTCGATGCTTGCATTCAGGGGGAGTCAGAAACTTCATATCTTAGAGTTTTCTCTCAACTCAATTCAAAATTCCATATCTTTTATCGATGCATGTTTTGTCAACAATAGTCCAAAAAGGGGGAGATTGTAAGAGCAAAGTTATACCCCCATGAGTTTTGGATATTGGTTGGCAAAACAGTAGAGGAACTAACAAGTTTTCTAGTGTAAAACAGATGGTTAGGTTCCTGAAGTTATAGGTTGGTGATAAAGCTTCAACGAAGATTTACACTTTTACTGAAGCATATCCTCTGGAGTGAAGCTCATCACGGATGTCGACCCATAAAAAGATAAGGAATCCTGAAGCACGTCTCATCGAAGAAGATGACCAAGATGGCGCAAGACTTAGTGGTTTTTGCGTAGTTCTTTTTCACTTCTTTGAGTCGTAGGAAAAAACGTACTATCAAGAGGGGTTTAGTAAATGTACTCCGAAGGTTTTGGTGAAAAGACTCAGATCGAACCCAAACCAGTGAGAAGCCAGAGTTGAGAAATCTCATGTGCACTAGGTAATGCTTCACCAGCGAAGACTTAGTTCTTCCGGCTACTGAAGCAAAACCAAGTCCGTGAGTCAGCTTTACTTGGACCGCAAGTAAAGTTGCGCTTTGATTGGAAATATGACCGTTGGGGACAGGTGTCAAGCTGTCACATCGGGTCACTTCAGTCATTTCGCACCTTGGGATTGCCACCTATAAATATGCCACCCCCGCCCTCATTGGCCGGTGGCTGCTCCGAGATTATTTTCCTTACAGTGAAGGAGAGAGAGCAACCCCACCGAAGCAAACCAAAAATCCATCCACCGAAGCATAAGTCCTATTGATCTGAGATGATTCATTATGACTTAGGAAGAAGTTTGCTAGCCTTTTTATCTTGGAGAACTGCAATTCTCCTAGACGGTTAGAGAGTTGTTCTTCAGAGAGCGAAGAGTTATTGTCGCCTCGAAGTGCAGTTTGTCAAAGGTTTCGGTGATTTCCTCAATAATCAACCACGAGTGAAGAACTGACCAAGCTCAAGGAGTTTGGTGCAGTGGAGATACGGACGGAGAGAGGTTAGCTCCTGTGTTCAATCACAAGTCCCTCCAACCAGACGTAGCACTTTGCAGAGTGTGAACTGGTCGAACAAACATCGACGAGTCAAGAGTTCGTTTTACTTTCCGCACTTACATTCAGTTTATCAATTGCTTCAGTGATATGCTTCAATGCAATTGATTCGATGCTTTTGATTCGCTATGTTATGCTTCAATCATGTTCTGCTTCAACGTTTACCTTTCTGTTGAATCTCTTCTGCTGTTAAGTTATGCTTCACTTCATAGTTTCATGCGAAAATTTGAAGTGATCATTCACCCCCTCCCCCTCTGATCACATACTTGGACTTACAGAGGCGATTCCTCATCGAATGCTTGGTCCTCATCTTACTCTGAATAGAACGTTAGCCACTCATATATTGCTAGTGCGGCTGCAACCTCAACCACTACCCCCTTATCGCCGTGAGAAGTTGTTATATTGATTTTGATATAACTCACCCTTTCTTCTATCTTTCTCGCACGTTATGCAACGATCTTGGACTTCAGTGCAGCTCGAAGATCCTTCTTCTGGATGCCTTCGCGAAGACTCGACGACGACTAGCTAGGGGTCCCCGGCGGAGAGCCTGGACCCGTGTGGATGTGGGCATATGGTGTTTTAGCTTTGCTAATAGGCATTTCATTGTAGTCTGTACTCAGACATGTATCTTCCGCTGATTTATTGTATTCAAGAAGATCTATGCCGATTGTATGAGATGTTGTATCCTTGTAGCTGTAATGTTGTGATATCATGTTGAAATCCTAGACATATGGATTCGTCAAATGTCGCGGTGGGTCCGATATGTGCTTCGTCCTCGGGTCTGGACGGAAACATCCATATCTGAAATAGTACCACATATCGGGCCTTACACTGACGAGGCGGATGCTCGGATGTGCCGGCAAAGGCGTAGAAGGAGGCGGAGTGCCGCCACGCGCCGGAGCAGTCGGAGAAGGAGGCGGAGTGCCCTGATCACTCACCAGAGTAGGAGGCGTAGGAGGAGGCGGAGTGTCCTGACTCACCGGAGGAGGATGCAGAGGCGTCCAGTTCGGAAGCTTGATGAGCTCCTTCCGCCATAGACATAGAGTCTTCAAAAGAAATACATATTAGAGTCTCCCCTTCACCTTTAGGGTGGTCAAGCTCGAGGTCCTCCAATCCCTCCGTTATTTCATCAACCATAACAACAGCGTAGCCTTGTGGAACCGGAAGGCAGTGAAAAGTTGTGCCGGATTTAGGAGGTGCAATAGAGCCGACAACCGCCTTGACATTGCGGTGCTGCTATGGCGTCACAAGGTTGCAAGGTTGAGCCTCCGTGATAGCATCCACGGGTTAGCTGGGAGCCATGAAGTCAGGCTGCTCAAGATCGGTGGAAGCCACGTTGCTTCTCCGCTGAGATGGCGGGGTAGCTTCTGGGATAGCTTCGTGCCGCTAAGATCGCTGGCTCTCAACTTGTTCCTCTAGCTTTAGTACTCTTGCATTCATCTTCTGCATATCGCTGAGCTCCTGTTTCCTCTTCCTCTGTCGAGTTTTGTAACCGGCTGTGCCGGAAACCCAACCTTCCACGGAATGGAGCCTGCCGTGCCTCGTGGTCGTCCTGGGTGCTCAGGATTCCCGAGGGCCTGTGTGAGCTCGTCGTTCTCTCTTTCGTGATCGAACGTCCCTTCCCGCGCTGCGCCGATATACCGCCGAAGCTTCTTGACCTGTATTTCTAGTTGCTTGTCCATCCAAACGCACTTCCCTGTTTCAGGGTCCGAGGTTCCCCCAACCCCGGAGAACCAAGTCCTTGCACGGTCTGGCCATTTCAATGTCTCTGGTTCGACCCCTTTATCAAGCAGGTCCTTCTCAGCCTTGTCCCACAACGGCCGGGCTTTGATGTATCCACCTGACCCCATGCGCTGGTGATGCTCCTTCTTTGCAGCATTTATCTTGTTTGTTGCTGACATCTTCTTACTCTTCTCCGATGTCTTGTGGGACTCAAATGCGGGCCAATGATCTCTTATCTTCCCAAATCGGCCGGTGAATGCTGGAGTCTTCCCTTTGTCGACAAACGTTGATTTCAACTCATTCTTCCACCTCCTTAATAGATCTGCCATCTTCTTAAGAGCATGATACTTGACCAATGGCTCTATAACTGGCTTATCCGGATCCTCCTATGGCGGTAGGGTGAAATTTTCCTTCAGTGCGGTCGAAAGATCATCTTTCTGTCTATCGTTGACAAAAGACAACCGAGGGTCTTCGCTCTTCGGTTGATTCCATTGGCGGATGCTAATCGGGATCATGTCCCTAACAAGAACCCCGCACTAAGCAGAAAATGGTTCCTTGGTCCGGTTTGGTTCAATCGGTTGGCCATCGTCCTTGATTGTTGTGATCGTAAACCTTTCATCCTGACGCAACTTTTTCTTCGGGCCTCGTCTCGTTACCGAAGTTTGGCTTGATCCGGTGGGCTAGAAAATAAGAAAGAAGAGAGTTAATATGTTTACATACCAAAACAATTTATGCATCAATTAGCTAGTCAACACATGCTTAATTAATATATATACCTCGCCGTACTTTGCAACAGCTCCTTCCTTTGTTTACTCACCGTAGCCGTCATCACGGTCTCCTTCTTCCACAGGCATTCCGTCACTGGAGCCATCATAATCATGTCCTTCCACCTCCATTGTTCGATCACCTTAGCCTGCTTCACCCTCTCCTTCCAGTCCATCGGTGTCGTTCAAATACGACATGACATCACCTCCTCCGCGGATGATGTCCCCCAACAACTCTTCTTCTTCTAAGTCTCTTTGATGATCCATATTTTCTGCAAATATTACAACATGAAAATTAATATACAAACATGAGAGATGGATATATTAGTGGCAAAAATAGACCTAGCTAGCTCTACGCTTCTACGGTTTGGGGTGGCCTCGACGACAATGCTCTTTTAACTTTGTAAATTTAGGTATCCTCGACAACGCTTCTAGGATTTGGGCTTGACCGCCTCTTTCATGAATATCCGACGTCCGGACCGCTCGGCAATCCACGACCCTCTACCCTAGTTCCCGATCGAAGACCACCTCGTGTCATGTTTGTCTTGTGTCAAAGGATTCAACAAAACCATGTCTTCATCATTAGGTGAAAGTAAGAGGCGCATGATGGTACGAAGCTCTCCAAAATTATTTTGGAACGGAGTCCCAAATAGGATAATTCTCTTTTTGGTACAAAGTTCAGCAAGAGCCTTCCGAATATCGCTATTTGCAAGGCCTTTCCTGAAATTCGTACCAAAAAGCGAATTATCCTATCCGGGACTCCGTTCCAAAACAACTTTGGAGAACTTTGTACCATCATGCCTCGGTTACTTCAGGCTAATGATGAAGTCGTGGATTTCTTCATTACTTTGACGCAAGGCAACCTCTCGACACCTCGGTGATCCACGAGCCTCTACCCTAGTTCCCGACCCTCGACCCCCTCATGTCAAGATTGTCTAGTGTCAAAGGATTCAACAAAACCCTGTCTTCATCATTAGGCAAAAGTAAGAGGCGCGTGATGGTATGAAGCTCTCCAAAGTTATTTTGGAACGGAGTCCCAGATAGGATAATTCGCTTTTTGGTACAAAGTTCAGCAGGAGCCTTCCAAATATCGCTATTTGGAAGGCCTTTGCTAAAATTCATACCAAAAAGCGAATTATCCTATCAGGGGCTCCGTTCCAAAACAACTTTGTAGAACTTCTTACCATCATGCCCCGGTTACTTCCGGCTAATGATGAAGCCATGAATTTCTTAAATACTTTGACACAAGGCAACCTCTCGAACCACCTCGGCGTTCCTCGACCCTCGACCCCTCGACGACCCTCAACCCTCGACCCTCGAACCCTCGGCGACCCTCGACCCTCTACCCTAGTTCCCGACCCTTGACCGCTCGGTGACCCTCAACCCTCTACCCAAGTTCCCGACCCTCGAGCCCCCAACACAAGAACATTTTAACTTAGTAAATTTCCATGAACAAAAAAATGATCATCGAACAAACTTACTATGAGTTTTAAGATACAACATTCATCCAGCAAGATAACCATGACAGAAAATATCACACTAATTTCTATGAAAATAAATTCTACAAACATCTCATCTTGTCTCCATAAAATACATCTCATCGCATCTCATTTCATCCAAAAACAATTCTTTGTATATGAACATACATACATTTACTTTTTTTCTTTGCATATGAACATACATCCAAAAATAATTCTTTGCATATGCATATGAGCATATGAACACACACACACACACACACACACACACACACGCACGCACACTATCATGGCCGGCCATGATCGTGGCCAGCCGCAGCGAGGGCGGCCGGCAGCAGGTGTGGACAGCGGCGCCGAAACGTGGCAGGGCGCAGCCTGCAGCAGCGGTGCCAGCAGTGGCACGTAACAGCAGTAGCGACGTCTATGGTGGTCGAGCACGGGGACGACTACCTACGACGGAAAAATCGAGGGGGAAAGAGGGGGATCCGAGGGAGGAGCTCATTGCGGAGCCGTGAACGTGCTCGGGGAGGTCGAGAACGGACCGGAATGGCTGGAATCGACGACGGGGGCAGCGGGCGGCGTCGATTTTGTCGGCGTCGTCGGGGGCTAATGGCGAGATGAGAACGGAAAATTCCTAAGTGCTACTTATATACCCACAACATTGGTCCCGGTTCGTAGCACCAACCGGGACCAATGCCCCCCTTTTGTTCCGGTTTGTTCCACCAACCGGGACCAAAGGTCTCTTTTCAGCAGCCCAAAAGGCGGGAAACAGAGACCTTTGGTCCCGGTTGCTGCCACCAACCGATACCAATGCCCCCATTTAGTTCCGGTTGGTACCACAAACCGGGACCAATTGCCCCCCTTTAGTTCCGGTTGGTGCCACCAACCGGAACCAAAGGCCTTGCGCTGCGGTGCAGTGGGATGTTTAGTCCCACCTCGCTAGTCGAGGGAGCTCGAGAGCGGTTTATAAGCGCTGCTGGCCCCACCCTTTCGAGCTCCTCTCAACTGCAGGCTTCGGGGCCTACTCTGTCACTCTTTTCCCTTGGGCCTGAATCCTAGCCCATGGTTGGGTTTCTAGTCGTCTTCAAGCCGTAGTGACCCAGTAGGTGGCATTTTTTTCCAGTTTTTTTTGTTTCTTGCTTTATTTATTTTATTTTGTTTCCACATTTTTTACTTTTAATGTTTTGAACAGAAAATACTTTGATAATTTTTGTTGCATAAATTTTATTTAATTTTAGTTTCAATAATACTAGAGGTTTATAAAAGCTTTTTAGTTGATTCATTTCGCTATTAGAGTTTCATTAAAGTTTTCTAGTTCATTCTTTTTTCTATTAGAGTCTCATTAAAGTTTTATAATTCATTATTTTATTTTATTATTTTTGCTATTAGAGTTTCATAAAAGTTTTCCAGTTCATTCTTTTTATATTAGTTCATTCTCTGAGCTAAATGACACTGAAATTAATAATCACTTCAGATAAACTCTAAAGAGGTTGAAAATTGGCATGGTATCATCATTTCACCCACATAGCATGTGGTAAAAAGTTGAGAGGGTTACATCAAAAACTGGATGCACTTCTTGTACAAAATGGACAATCTCTTTCAAAGTATTAGGGTTTCGGATGAAAACTCATCTGTTACAAAGGGATTTTATTTTTCTGAACTTATTTGAAATCCATACTTTTTGTGTGTTCAAAATGAACCATTAAAAGCCACATCATCAATTTTCAACCCTTTATGAGTGCATCTGTTATTTTTCATGCACTTACTGATTTTTTTGAGCTAAATGACCCTGAAATTGAAAAGCACTTCAGATGAACTCTGAAGAGGTTGAAAATTGGCATGGTATCATAATTTCACCCACATATCATGTGCTACAGAGTTGAGAGGGTTACTGAAAAAACTAGACACACTTCGTGTACAAAATGGACAACCTCTTTCGAAGTATCATGGTTTCGGAAGAAAACTCATCTGTTACAAAGGGATTTCATTTTTTTGAACTTAGTTAAACTCCAAACTTTTTGTGTGTTCAAAATAAACCATTCAAAGCCACATCATAAATTTTCAACCCTTTCTGCCTTCATCTGTCTTCACTTTTTCTTCGCTTGTGTCCTTTTCTTATTGCGCCGTAACCATGGATATTCTTCATCGCTTAACAGGGTGCTTGGATCAACCTTGACTCTGAAGGGAGGAATTTCATGAAACTTTTCATAATCTTCAGACATGTCTGTCTTGCCCTCCAATCCCACGATGTCTCTTTTTCCTGAAAGAACTATGTGGCGCTTTGGCTCATCGTATGATGTATTCACTTCCTTATCTTTTCTTTTTCTCGTTTTGGTAGACATGTCCTTCACATAGAAAACCTGTGCCACATCATTGGCTAGGACGAATTGTTCGTCTGTGTACCCAAGATTGGTCAGATACACTGTTGTCATTTCGTACTGTGGGTCTACCTGTACCCCGCCACCTAACAGATTGACCCATTTGCACTTATACAAAGGGACCTTGAAATCATGTACGTAGTCAAGTTCCCATATGTCCACTATGTAACCATAATATGTGTCCTTTCCCCTCTTGGTTGTTGCATCAAAGCGGACACCACTGTCTTGGTTGGTGCTCTTTTGATATTGGGCGATCGTGTAAAATGTATTCCCATTTATCTCATATATTTTGTAAGTCAATACAGTCAAAGATGGTCCCCTGGACAACGAGTACAACTCATCAGAAACAGTGTTGTCACCTCTGGGACGTGTTTCCAAGCAACTGCCGAAAGTCCCGATGTGTTCACATGTAATCCAGTCGTCACACTGCTCCGTGTGTTTGGAGCGTAGACTGTTCTTGCGTTCATCGACATACGGGGTCACCAAGGTAGAGTTCTGTAGAACTGTGTAGTGTGCTTGAGACCAAGAATGCCCGTACCTACTTATTGTTGAGTCCACTCCAAGCATGCCTTTTCCAGTCAGTCTCCCCTCATACCGCAATTGAGGGAGATCAATCTTCTTAAGGCCAGCAATGAAGTCGACATAAAACCCAATGACATCCTCTATTTGATGCCCCATGGAGATTCTTCCTTCTGGCCTAGCATGGTTAAGGACATATTTCTTTAGGACTCCCATGAACCTCTCAAAGGGGAACATATTGTGTAGAAATACGGGGCCCAGAATGACAATCTCGTCGACTAGATGAACTAGGACGTGTGTCATGATATTGAAGAGGGATGGTGGGAACACCAGCTCGAAACTCACAAGACATTGCGCCACATCACTCCTTATTAGCCTTGGTAGGATTTCTGGATCGATCACCTTCTGAGAGATTGCATTGAGGAATGCACATAGCTTCACAATGGCTAATCGAACGTTTTCCGGTAGAATCCCCTCAATGCAACCAGAAGCAGGTGTGTCATAATCACGTGGCAGTCATGAGACTTTAGGTTCTGAAACTTTTGCTTGTCCATATTGGTAGTGGACTCGAGTACGCATCTTACCTCATTCTGGTATTCGTAGTACAGTACTATCCAAGTCAAAGCTCACACTTCTGCATTGAAACCCCATCTCCCTTTGCCTTGAAACATGAGCATGAGTAGATTAGTTCTTATGTAAGTCTTACTGAGTACGACTTTGTACTCACATTTTCTTATTTATGTTTTTTTAGATGAAACCACTGACCCCGAAGGTGGCTTCTACCTGGAGCTCGACGTCGATTAAGCTAGTGTAATCCCAGACAGAGGTCTGGTCCCTCGTGTAAGGGTTGTATGATAAATACGGCTTCTCTAAGACATTTATTAAACTTGTCTGTACTCAGACCTAATTTGCTTCCGCTTGATTTTGTAATGTTGGATCACAGTCTTCTGATCTCTGCGTGTACTCTATATCAGTCAATAAAGTTGTAAAATTTGTAGAGTTCATGCAATGTGTACCTGCTGTTTACACTGGACATGTATGTTGCATGTATGATTATAAGTGCATGTCTTAGGGTGGGGTTCGATAGCTTAGTTTTGTTCTTGTCGGCGGTATTTCATACACCAAGTGTCCCTTAGATGTGCGTAGCTTGGGGCATCGCGATGCGATTGCTCGTGATTCTGTCATGTGGTACATTTTGTTGTATGATTGAGCCCGCACGAGATCCCGACTAGATGATAGGGCTGGAGTCTCTTTATGTAAGTGTTATAATTCAATCGATAATATGGTTGAGGTGACTTGTCTATGAGTATGGGATTTCACCACCCATAATCATTTAGACTTTTGAGCGGACGATGAGGACCCATCTCAATTGATCATCCGGCCTGGATGGGATGCCCCTCACATTCGAGCTTTCCGAGAGTGTTATGTGCTTGGCCTTGTTTGCTTAGACAAGTGGGTACGACTCTTGGCTCTCCATATGATTGAGTTGTGATAGTAATTACATACGCAAACCCTGGGTCCCGACAGACTTGGTATCAGAGTAGGACTGACTGTAGGATTGTCAGCCTTGGTCGAAGTCGACTCTAGCCTTCTATAGTTATATAGTTACTTTGGGTATATAAGGGAACAATGTAAGGCTTCTTTTTCTCCGTACCCTCATCGTTCGAAGTTCTGAGTCACCCTCATCTTTTCTACGGGAAGATAGGACTAGGCTCATCTATGTCTTACTAGCACATCTCGTTGATTGCTTCCTTGTAGCCGTAGGAGAGTTCTATTCAGTTGTTTAGAGTCGTTGTGCTTCCTGTTTTGAGACTTCCTATGTAAGTGTTGTCATTATGTTGTAAGAATTTTCACTTCTCTTACAATAACATCCGTTATGCTGTCCGAGTCATTCCAGGTTTCTTCATAATCGGATGCATTTGCAAACTCCTTTCTATTTCAGATGGCAGGTCTTCCCCCTCCGCAGGTTGTTTGTTTGACTAGATGTCTCGGTGTGCGTGGCCATCCAACCATGTTGATCAAAATGATGTCCTTCATCGTCTATAGGTGGTATCCTGAGTACACCGTTGAGGAGTAGTTCCTTGATTTCAAAAAAACTTAGTACCACTGTATCGTCAGGATCTATCCGCACCACGTTGGAGTCACACAGCCTATCCTTTTCGGACATGGCGTTCGAATGACAGAGAACATGGTTGTGCAGGATGTTGCATACTCATGTATCACACTGCTGAGAGAGGATCACACATTGCTTGGAGGCACACCATTCCGATAGATCCCTGCTGCACTTCCAGGAGAAGAGGGATATTACACCGGATTGTACTCAGATCACTCCCTGGAGATCCTTTACTTGAGATCACTGCTCGGCACGCTCGTGACAGGGATCGTGATGCACGCGCCCTCCGTTTCGAAATTCACTCCACGCATGCCCGTCTGTATCGAGCACTTTCACTCTTGGCTCCTTTTGTGAGTGTTGGATCTTTGGAGCGTGACGTGATCTATCCAGTCAGGACGCAGATGCCTTCTCGAGTTTCTTGGCCCGAGATTGGAGGCATATTTCCACCCCGTGGTCCTCTTCTTCCACCCTACACTGGACCTAGGCCCCATCCTTTCCCAAATGGATATTAGGTCCGCAGGCCCCCTTGTTTCCGGTTGCTCGCCCACTGCTTCCGGGTTACATGGGTAACTTCTATGAGGATTACTACGGAGATTTAGATGATGATGAGTGAGACCGCCTTTGGTCTTTCTCTAGTGAGGATGTAGTAGTATCTTAGTATGTTGTTTGCAATGTGTTCTAAGTTCCAAAGGCTTAGATAAATAATGTATAGGAAGTTAGAGTGCCTCTAGAGGATGTATTATCTTCATCACGTTTGCAGTAGCTTGTAGCTTGTACTAAAACGATGTATGGTTTGTATGACAGCTTGTGTATATATGGCTTGTATGCTTTTATCACCATGTTGTCCAGATGATTACTCCATGTACTCTGTGATTCTTCCAGTACCTTTGATCCATTGCTTAAACTCTTTGAATCTACTCTGTTTGACATTGATCTTGCCCTTCAGGATGTCTCAAGGAACCTGTCGGGGGGGTGGATCAAGCCCATAACCCGGACTTAGTTTAAAACCTCTAGGCCGATTTACACGAGAAGGCCCATCAAAGAAGACTCGGCCAAGAGACGAACGCGTCAAGGGCCAAGCCTGAAGCCCAAGAAGGAATTCTACTTACCTTGTATAGAACGTAGCATATTAGTAATAGTAGAATAGGACTCCACCTCTAGTAGGATCAGACTCATGGAAACCCCGGGACCCGACACCTTTATAAGCCGAGGTACCACCGGATCTAGAGACAACTCAACTCAGAACACAACATACGACTCGCGACTTAGATCTCCTCGAGAGGAAAGTTAGAAGGCACCACCACTGTAATCATTCTTCCTACTCTTCTACTCGACGAGTCGGTACACTCAATAATAAGAAGGAGGAGTAGGTATTTACCTCGAGACAAAGAGGGGCCGAAACCTAGGTAAATCGTAGAGTTTCGTGTCTATGTCGACTCTCTCCTCGATACAACCTCGCACCAAAGGCCTCATGATTAGTCCGACTCTTCGAATATCTGCCGTGACTTTCCCACGACAGTTGGCGCCCACCGTGGGGCCTGCGCATGCAGGCGTTGAGATTCTAGGAGGATATCTACCAGGCATGGTAGGATTCGTCTCTGAACAGATCACTAGAAGATGGCGTGGAAAGCTCTACATCGACGACTCGGATTGGGGCCCTGAAGCTGATTCTGTCAGATCTGGGTACTGGGTCCCGATTGGGTCAATCACATCTTCATCGGCAAGACTGACGGATCTGAGCGAAAGCTGGATTTGGAAGTCCCTGTGGAAACCTTGAGTCGGCGACACGCCGGCCCTAGGCATACCTTTGTCGGATTTGTCACCGAGTCTCCAGAGGCGGCGTGCTCTGTCGAGTCCCTGGCAAATATCTCAGAAGAAACATATGCCGGGTCGATCCGATCTGTTTGAAGCGGCAGACTCGGCGCTGAAGCAGAAGAGTACAACCCAGATTTCCCCTACTTTGAGCCTCCGTACTATGTCTCTGTTTTCATGGAAAATTCTGGAACCGGAGCGCAGGGAAGCCAGGGAGATCCACGCGCACCTCCAAACCCGGATGCGGACCAACCGACTCGTTCAGCAGGGCGGGGTCCCACCGGAGCAGAAGCCCTCACTGAAGAAATAGACACCCTTGATGAGTCCCTACTCGTTCCGATAACAACAGAGAACCAGGAGGCCTGGAAGACAAGGTTAGAGGAGCTCAGACATCGGGTGACCAACATACGCAAGGAGATCAACGCAGAAGCAGCGGTGTTGCAGGAGCGAGAGAATCGGCTGGCCCAGGAAACTAGGCGCATGCGATATGAGTCGGAGATGACAAAGGCCCAGAAACTAATCCTTGCGCATGTCGAAAGACCTGCAAGTCGGATCCCAACTGACTTACCGAGGCGAACGTTATTCCAGAGCCCCCAGCAATCGACTCCACAAGGATTCAACATACCCAGCCAGCCGACTCCCCCGTCACGGCCAGATCGATTCCATACGCCTCCCCATCACTACAACAATCCTACAGCAAACATGATGGCAGCGACCCGGCTCCTCACCACTTTGCCTATCTATGGAGACACCCCGGCGGATCAGGCTACTCGACTCTTAGCTTGGCATGGCGAGCTTCAGATATAATCCACTCCTCAAATACTATTACTTCCCAGACCGCAGTGATCGTCTTGGAAAGGAATTGCAAGTTCGAGCCCCTGGTGCACAAGCTTGGCCGACTCAAGAGAACTGTCAAGGACAAGGGAGATCTCATGAACGCTGTGATCAAGTACGTCAAATCTGACAAAACCAAAGATGCCAACTCTGAGGAAGATAAAGCTGTCCAGAACAAAAAGAACGGTGGCAAAGGATCCCAGAGTCAGCAGAATAAATGCCGCCTCGATCAAAATACTTCTAACCTAGTAGCAAACACCAATGTCGGCTACCAGCAACAGAAGCAAGGGGGAGGCAACTACCGCAAGTCGGACGAAGGCTTTCGGCCAAACAACTTTGAAGCAGCTATGCAGGTCCCTTGCCCATCACATAGTAAACCCGGACGTCCAGCCAATCATTCCTGGGTACAGTGCAATTTCATGAAAGAATACGCACGGCGAGAAAACCAGGGACCTCCCGGGTCTGCTGGAGGAGCCAGCCAAGGTAATAATAACCAAAACTTTCGTCACCAAGGAAACGGCACTACACATCAGCAACAGGGACCCGGAGGAGGAGGACAGCAAAATCAGTCAGGGTCGGCTGGATTTCAAGCAAACCCAAAGCAACTTCAAAACCGCTCGGCCTTTCATGTCTCACCACCAGTAGTTGTCAGAGGGACAGAAAGCTGCAACAGAGGGCCGCTATGGCCGTAACTACAGAGTCGGCTTGGCCCAGGTGGCTCAATTGGTCAGAATAGCCAATCACTTGGACATGAGATGACCACCCCCTAGTGGTAGATAACCTGGGGGCCCTGGCTCTGGTAGTCTCTCCGCAAGTCGGAGGATACACACTTGACAAAGTGCTTATGGATGGAGGCAGCAACATCAAGATCTTGCATTATGAGACCTTCCTCAGGATGGGATTGAATCAAAAACAGATGCAACACTCCCAGACCATTTTCAATGGAATAGTCCCAGGCGAGTCGGCAAGACCGATAGGCAAGATCCACCTAGAGACATCCTTTGAAAATGCTGGAAATTTTCTCTCTGAGATCATACCTTTTGAGGTGGTAAATCTTGAGAGCCGTATCATGCCATCTTTGGCAGACCGGCTTACGCTAAGTTCATGGCACGTCCATGTTATGTCTACCTTAAGCTCAAAATGTCGGGTCCTTATGTCCCAATCACAGTGGAAGGGAGCCGGTCCAGGGCTACGGAGTGCGACCAACAACACGTCAAATTTGCCGAGTCAGCATGTGCCAAAGAATATTGGTCAACATACAAAGAAAAAGTAGACCCGACAGACTTCACAATCCTGAAGAATCCGACTCCCAACAACAACCCCAAGTTCCAACCGGCTCAAGACACAAAGAAAGTTGACTTTGTCCCCGGTGACTCTACCCAATAGTTCATCATTGGGGTCGGGTTATCTGATAAATAGTAAAGCGCGCTCATCGAGCTCATCTGTGAGAATCGGGACATTTTTGCATGGAAACTTTCTGATATGCCAGGTGTCCCAAGAGAACCTGCTGAGCATCGCTTAAATAGAGATCCTAAACTAAAGTCGGTCAAACAGTTCCTTCGCCGCTTCAACGACGAAAGGAGGGATGCTATCGGGGAAGAGATAGCCTAGCTCCTAGCTGCGGGGTTCATCATGGAAGTTCTCTATCCGAAGTGGCTTGCAAACCCGGTCCTTGTTTTGAAAAAGAACGGGACTTGGCGTATGTGTATTGACTACACCGACTTGAACAAGGCATGCCCGAAGGATCCCTTTGCGCTACCTCGTATTGACCAAATCATAGACTCCACTGCAGGGTGTGAGCTCCTGTGCTTACTTTATGCCTACTCTGGTTATCACCAAATCAAAATGCCTCTTAAGGATCAAGAGAAGATGGCTTTCATCACTCGTTTCGGGATCTTCTGTTATACTTCTATGCCTATCAGTGGACAGTGCAAAGTTGCCTCAAGGAGGAAATTGGATGCAATGTGCATGCTTATGTGGATGACATTGTGATCAAATCTCAACTGTCCGTCTCACTCATCAGTGATCTGCAAGAAACTTTCAAGAATCTGCGCACTTACCAGATGAAACTAAACCTGGCCAAGTGCAACTTTGGGGTTCCTACAGGAAAAATCCTTGGATACATAGAATCTGAGAGAGGCATTGAGGCAAACCCGAAAAAATCAATGCTATCATGACCCTTCAGAAGCCGGCGTAAGTAAAAGGACTCACAACTAGAAATCGGGCTTTGAATGGCGCACCTACTTTGGCCATTAATGGCGCACTATAGGTGCGCCATTACTAGCACACCATTACTAAGTTTTATTAATGGCGCACCACATAGAAGTGCGCCATTACTATTTATTTTTCAAAAAAAATCAATTTTTTTATTTTTTTCGTTTTTTTCTTAATCTCGGGTTTATATGGTTAATCTCATGTCAATATGCTTAATATCAAGTCAAATTGCACTCCGTGATCAAACTTCCCGGAAGGTCACACTACTCCAGCACCAGCACGCTTAACTTCCCAGTTCAATCCAACCCTAGCACCAACTCACTTAACAGGCACTTGTTGATATATCTATCATATCAATCCTATTAAACCTTGTTGATATCTACGACTTTGTTCATGTTCATGAGTGTGATGAAATTTTGAAAAAATATTTCAAACTCCCGATCATATTACGTATCATATTTTGAACATTTTTTTCAAAAAAAAAATTCGAAACCAATTTTTTTTTCTGTTACTAGTGGCGCACCTAGCACATGGTGCGCCATTAGTAAGTTCAAATTTTTTTCCATTCCCCCCCCCTCTAGATGTTAAAAGCCCCGTATCTTTTATTCTGTTAGCTTTTTGGGGAATCTAAAAATCTTCAACGGGGGTCCCACAGTTGAATTTAGATGTAACTTTTTGAGTAGATGATTTTTCATATAAAAACCTTTTTAATCCGAGTTCGTATGCAAAAGTTATGCCCATTTTAGTAAATTCCAGAGTTCATGTAAATAAAGTCGAAATTCATATTTGTAAATTTTCCCAACAACTAGACCACATATCACATGGGGAACATATTTTATTTTTTTTGACATTTCCATCATTTTATTTCATTTTTTTAAAACTGAAAAGGCGGTCTACGGGGAGGGGGTGCATTTGTGGAATTTTTTTGGCCACCTACTAATGGCGCACCATGTGCTAGGTGCGCCATTACTAAGTTTGACATAGTAATGCGCACCTTCACAAAGTGCGCCATTACTATGCGTATGACTAGGTCAACCTTGGTCAAACCTTGGTCAAACTTAGTAATGACGCACTTTGTATAGGTGCGCCATTACTAAGTTTGACATAGTAATGGCGTACCTATGCAAAGTGCGCCATTACTAAGGTTGACCAAGTTTTGACCCAGTCATACACATAGTGATGGCGCACTTTGTAAACATGCGCCATTACTATGTCAACTTAGTAATGGCGCACCTATGCCAAGTGCGCCATTACTATGTGTACCACTGGGTCAAACCTTAGTCAAACTTAGTAAAATGGCGCACTTTTCACCTGGTGCGCCATTACTGTTTTGGTTACTAATGGCGCACCCACACATGGTGCGCCATTACTAAATAATAATGGCGCAACACATGTATAGTGCGCCATTAGTGTCCATATTGGCTATAGCTGTTTTTCTAGTAGTGACTCCAGCGGATTAAAGGATGCGTAACTGCCCTAAGCCGGTTCATCAGCCGACTCGGTGAGAAGACAATACCCCTGTACCGACTCTTGAGAAAGTCGGATAATTTCTTCTGGGACAATGAAGCCGATGAATCTCTGGAGTCGCTCAAGAAGCAACTAGCCCAGGCCCAGTTCTGGCGGCTCCAAAGCCAAAGGAACCAATGCTACTCTATATCTCGGCCAATAATCTAGCAGTCAGTGTTGTGGTTGTTGTTGAGCGTATGGAAGCCGGCTGTGAATACCCTTTGCAAAGGCCGGTTTAATATGTTAGTGAGGTCTTAACCCTATCAAAGCAACGTTACCCTCACTGGCAGAAATTGGTCCTTGGCGTGTTTATGGCGAGTCGAAAACTCAAGCACTACTTTCAGGAGCACCCCATAACTGTAATCAGCTCAGCACCACTAGCATATATATCATCCAAAACCGGGAGGCAACGGGAAGGATTGGAAATTGGCGTATAGAGTTGGGGGCTTATCACATCCAATATGCACTACGTACGACCATCAAATCTGAAGCACTAGTCGACTTTCCTCAATGAATAGACAGAAATCCAAAAACCACCTCCAAAAAATCCAATCACCAGGTACTGGACGATGCACTTTGATGGGAGTGGGCGGCTGCAAGGGTAAGGAGCCGGTGTGGTCCTCACTTCACCTACAGGAGAAAAGTTCTGCTATGTTCTGCAGTGACAATTCACCTGCACTAACAATGCGGCGGAATATGAAGGCCTACCTCATGGGCTACAGCTGGCTCGCGAGATGGGCATAACCCGGATCCAATGCTTTGGCGACTCTAATCTCGTTTCTCAACAAGTCTCAGGTACGTGGGACTCGAAAGATCCCATGATAGCAGCTTATCGACGAGAGGTGGACAGACAAGCCAACTTCCTTGTTGATTATCAGGTAGACCACATGGACCGTATGAAGCAGCAGATGCCTTGTCTCGACTCGGCTCACAACGCAAGTCGGTCCCTCCAAATGTGTTCCTTGATGTTTTGACAAATCCGTCTGTGCAACTAATGGCGGTGAAATTAATAGGTTTAGTTGGGTTGCCTCCCCTGTTAACCGCTGATGGCGCGAGGGTTGAAGGGTGTAGTCTTCTCGCCCTTCGTTGGTGAGCCCCAAGTGGAAGGCGTGGTGCAGCACAGCAGCAAATTTCCCTCGGTAAAGATACCAAGGTTTGTCTCAAGTAGGACTCCAGAGATGATAAGTAGGTGTCAGCGGCGCAACTGACGCGGACCTGCACACAGACACAGATAACTTTGTTCCCAACGAAGTTCAGAGAGGTTGTCAATCTCTCCGGTCTTGTTGTTTACAAAGGATAAAATGCAAGGGATAATAATAGCAACTTGAAAGTAAATGCAGAAAAGTAAATATAGCGTGGAAACAATGATAAGGATATGGACCGGGATACGTGATGTTCGCTAGTGATGTCTCTCTCCCAAAAGACGATAAAAGTGCTATGCGAGGTAAACAAATTACAGAAAGGAAATTGACAGGATTATGAACGCACCGCAATGCTAACTATGCTACAAAAGAAAGGAAGAGCTTCAAAAGCACAGGCCGAAATCCAACTGCATCTACTACTAATCATCCACCTTGAGGTAAGTAGACCGAAATCCAACTGCATCTACTACTAATCATCCACCTTGAGATATCTATCCAGAATATCTCGCTGGTATTAAGTTGCGAGCCCCACCCAAAGTGTAAATCCAAAGCAACAGACAACTGTATTAAAAAGAATTCTGCGTAAAGTAAACAATCCTTGTAACCGCGGTTACAAGCACCGTTGTTTTCCCCCTTGTGGCAACAGCACATCCCCTAGACTCATGTTTCTGTCACACAAGTGTGTCATCGGGGGCATGAACCCACAATCTAGCACAACGCTCCCTCTTGGAGTCAACACCTACTACTTGGCCAAAGCAATAAACAGCAACGGGGAACATGCAAGAATTACTTAGGAACAAAAATATAAGAGATAAAAACCAAATATATTACTCTATCACAATCTGAACATAATCTCATAATCCATCATATCCTATCAAACTCAACATAGCAATAGCAGAAATATTACAAAGGTGCCTCGATCATGTTGGGCAGCTCACGAGGTCTAAACAATTAAGATCAAAGAGGGGAGGAGAACATCACATAGCTACTGATCACGGACCCATGGTCCAAGGAAAACTACTCACGAGACATCCGGGGAGCATCCATGGTCGAGAGGAGACTCCCGGAGGTCAATCCTCCCTCTGGCAGGGTGCCGGGAAGAGGTCTTCTGGTGCTCCCGATCTTCGGAAGCGCGGCGGCGGTGGAACAGAGGCGAGTTCGCAGAATAGGGTTCTCCTCCTGGGGTTTTCCCATGACGGGGGATAAATAGGCGAAAGGGGGCAGCCAGAGGTGGGCCAGGGGCCCAGGCGGGCCGCGCGGGGTGGCCGCCTGGGCCCCCCTGGCTCCCCTCTGGCCCCTCCCGGGCTCTTCTCAAAGCTTCCGTCACGCTGATTTTTTATCTGAATTTTCCCGAATTTTTCTGGCACTTTTTATATGGGGGAAAACTGAAATAGAAAAATAGCAGAAAACAGGAACTGGCACTGGGGTGCACTGAGTTAATAGGTTAGTCCAAATATGATCAAAAGTGTATGAAATTGTATCTAGATCATAGCAATATCACACAAAACATGCATGGAGCAAGCGGAAATTATAGATACGTTTTGGACGTATCAACATCCCCAAGCTTAATTCCTGCTCGTCCTCGAGTAGGTAAATGATAACAACATAATTTCTGTGGTGACATGCTAGCAACCATATAAGAACTTTGAAAAGTAAAGCAATCAAAGTTAGAGACTCAATTCAAGTCATAACAGGCAAGAGTCTATATTAGCATTGAAATAAGTAACAAAAGAACAAAAGGTGCAAGAGCTCTCGTTGTCCGTGACTCAAATGTCTCCAAATGGTGTTTGCATGCAAGAAGGGGATAGGGAATACGAGAAAAAAGTATTTTGTGTTGAGAACTCAATCTACTAGAGTTTCACACTTGGTCTTCTTTGGAATCTTATCTTGACTCGTCCCCAGACCACTAGCCAGGTACAAGTCAATTTGATCCACTCCTTTTCGATATTTCGAGCACTCATGCAATGGATGAGCGTAAGCACGAGAGTTGACACTTAGGATGGCAAAGAGAGAAATATGGTGGAGGAGGAAGACAAAAAGGATGAGAAAGGCTCACATCAATGAGGACAATCATAGGCAAGAGATGCCAAATGATAGATATGATGTGAGGAGTAGGGATTGCCATGCAACGGATGCACATACGAGCTAAGAAGCTCTCCAATGGCACTAGTGGGGATGCATCTAACTTGCTCGCTCATGAAGACCTAGAGCTCTTTTGAGGAGGCTCGTCCTTGGAATATGCAAGCCAAGTTCTATAGTGTGAAGGTCCCCACATAGCTATATGCATAATGATCATCTCTATGGAGTACAAGGATATAAAGGGAGTACTAGTGTGGATCTCTCAAAAGGATAGTAGTGTTGCCCCTTTCTCTCTTTTTATTTCTTTTTTTCTCTTTTTTCTATTTTTTTGTATTTTTTGGTGACCTCAATGGATCTTTCTATTTAACTCTCATTTGTCCTCTTTGGGATCTTTTAATGTGTTCACTTTAGGATCTTTTCCTCACTTAAGGGCAACACTCTATTTTACAAGAAGGTAAAGGAGATCTTTCACACTTTACAAGGTACTCAAAATCATAAAGAAGATGTAACTATCATGATGTATGCAATGTATGCCGCTGCCAGTGTAGCAGGAACATGTATGACATGAAGATCAAGTCATGAAGAGGTGGAAGTTGCATGGCAATGTAACTCGGAAAGGCTATGGAAATGCCTTGATAGGTAGGTATGGTGTCTGTTTTGAGGGAAGATATAAGGAGGCTTATGATGACAGAGCGTATCATGCCAAGGGTTTGGAAGTACCGGCGAAGGTGGACACCAACTCTCGGAGTGAGAAGAAGGCAATGCACGGCACGGGAAAGTCTAGCAAAATATGGGAAGGTGGAAGTGTCAACTCTCAATACTTCCATTAGTCCGAAGAACACATGCACTTATTATCGGTAACTCTCAATCTAGTAAGGAGGTTCACAAAGAGACAAGTACCCCGAGGAGGAGTGCATGGGGGTTTGGTTATCCTTGCGCATCCTCGACTCATGGTACGTGAGTGTACTCTAATATTAGACTCCTCAGAAGAGTAGTTATCCATCTAGTAGCTAGAGTTCTCAACTAGTTTTGTAGGTTTTGAAAATAAACACGGATTGCCCAAAATACGACACCTATCACTAATAGGCAAGAGCTCTTGACACCAAAAGTTCAAACATTACTCACATCAATACCTCAAAACTATTGCAAGCTACTACTAAAATTAAATAGAAACCTCAATTACCTACTTTCAAGACAAGACAACTCAGTGCAACAACCAACTCTATTAACAAGATAAACATGAAAACTAAAGAGAGTTCCAGCAACAAATTAAAACAAAAGCCAAGGCTCTTGCTAAAGACAAACTAAGACTAAACATGGCAGTAGCTATGAAAAGATAAAGAACACACAACAGCAAGAAGATAGGCAGGAAAAATCCTATGGTGTGTTCTAAATTTTGAAAGTGGAGCGTGTTTCTCTCCCACACAAAGTAAGAAAGGATCTAACTTGTTATGAACATCAAGCAACGCTAAAGAAAACTAAAAATAAAACCTAAGAGCGAGACGCTCCAAGCATAGCACATAACGCATGAAGTGATAAAAATATAGTGAGACGAAGGACGAACTGATGATTGTTGATGGAGAAGGGGATGCACGGGGGCATCCCCAAGCTTAGACGCTTGAGTCTCCTTGAATATTTATTGGGGATGCATGGGGGCATCCCCAAGCTTGAGCGCTTGACACTCCTGGATCTTCTTTCATCATCTTCCATCGCACACTTGAAAACTCCCTTCATACATAACTCATCACAAGCTGATTAGAGAGGTTAGTACCCTTAATAAATATATTTTTCTCCACTGGATATAAAGATATTATTGAAGAGCTACTGTTTCTCAAGAGTGCAAAAAAGTTTTTGCAAAGAAAAAGCAAGCTTAAGGTTTGAAAAAGTTAGGAGAGACAAAACGTGGCAGAATCTGTGAAAAACAGAACAGCAGATAGTAAAGAATTTTTTAGGGATACTTCTGCAACTCAAATAAAAAAACTCAGAACATACGGAAGTTTCGTAATTTTATAGAGCATACTTTGTAAAAAAATTAGCTCAAAAAGATGAACTGGGATTTTTCTGGAATTTTTCTGGTCACGAAGACAGAATCTGTTTTCTGGACAGCATGTCACAACTTTTACTTCCCTTGCCGTAAGAGGCTATAACTTGGCACAAAGTTGAAAAATAAAGATACAATTGTGTTTCTACAGAAGTAACAATCATCAAGACACAACAAAAGCAAAAAGTAAAACTCCTAAATTCGTTGCGGGCTGCCTCCCGAAAGCGCTTCTTTAAAGCCATTAGCTAGGCATAATGCAAAAAGAAGAATCAAGTTTTATCAAGAGAAAGAGAATAACTAGTCCGTGTAACGGACTCAAAAGGTAACTTGATTTTATTTCTAGGGAAGTGTTCCATCCCCTTTTTGAATGGGAATTGGAATTTAATATTCCACTCTTTCATGTCAATAACCGCACCAACAGTGCGAAGAAAAGGACGTCCCAAAATAATTGGACATAAAGGTTCACACTCTATATCCATAACAATAAAATCAACGGGAACATAGTTGTCATTGAAAATGATAAGAACATCGTCGATCTTCCCCAAAGGTTTCTTTACGGAAGAATCAACAAGACGAACACCAAAAGAACAAGGCTCAAAGGGCTTCAAATCAAACATATCAAATATTCTTTTGGGCATAACGGAGGTACTAGCTCCAACATCACATAAAGCATAGCAAGAGAAGTTAATCAATTTAATTTTGATCATAGGGTCCCAATCATCATCTAGCTTCCTAGGTATGGAGGCTTCTACTCTAAGCTTCTCCTCCCTATCTTTGATGAGAGCATTTTTTATATGCTCCGTGAAGGCAAGATTGAGTGTGCTAGTGTGGGGGTCTCTAGACATTTTGTGTAGCAAGCTAATAACTTCTGAGAGGGTACAACTATCAAAATCAATATCACTACTATCAAAGGTGGTAGTAGTGTCATCTAGGCTCACTTGTTTGGAACCCTCTATGTTCATAGGAGTTTCTTTATCTATGGTTGAGGTATTAGCATCACCATTAATAGGTCCAACGGGACTAGGAGTGCATTGGGTGCTAATAGTTTGAGTGTCCTCAACAATTTGGATAGTGGAAACTGTGTGGTGTGTAGGAAGGCTCTTAATTCTATCCTCTTCCATAGGGATAACTTCTGGCTTGGCTGCCATTTGATTTATCAAGGTAGATTGGGTGTGGGACATATTCGAAACATGGGTTTCGGTGGCGGTAAGTCTAGCCTGGAGATTAGAAATCTCACTGTTCAGGCTATCAAGCTGTTCACTAATGTTTTGCAGAATGGCAGTATGCTCACCTATTTGCTTAGAAAAAGTTTTGTTTTGTTCAAACTGGGTGTGCATATAGTTCTTAGTAGCTTTCTCTATTTCTACCAATTTCTCATAGCTCGGTAGGTCTCTTTTCGTATAAGCAGGATTATAGGAATTGTTTCTAGGATTGCTAGCAAAATTTCCCCTATAAGCATTGTTGTTGAAGTTGTTTCTAGCAATAAAGTTCACATCTACTTGTTCTTGAGCAACCAAAGAATTTAAAGGAACATCATGAGGATCAATAGAGGGTCGCTTGGTAAGTAGAGACATAATTAAGTCAACTTTTTCATTGAGGGAGGTAATTTCCTCGACAGAATTTACCTTCCTACCTCTTGGAGCGCGTTCGGTGTGCCATTGGGAATAATTGGTCATCATTTCATCGAGAAGCTTTGTGGCAACACCAAGTGTAGTTGACATAAAGGTTCCTCCCGCGGCCGAATCTAACAGGTTCCGCTAGGTAAAGTTCAAGCCTGCATAAAAAGTCTGGATAACCATCCAGGTAGTCACACCATGTGTAGGGCATTTCTTAACAAGAGATTTCATCCGTTCCCAAGCATGGGAAACGTGTTCATTATCCAATTGCTTAAAATTCATAATATTACTCCTCAATTGGATAATCTTAGCAGGAGCGTAGTACTTCCCTATAAAAGCATCTTTGCACTTATCCCAAGAATCTATGCTATTTCTAGGCAAAGATTGAAACCAGATTTTAGCATCTCCCCTTAAAGAGAAAGGAAAGAGCTTGAGCTTCACAACATCACCTTCTACTTCTTTATACTTTTGCATATCACATAATTCAACAAAATTATTCAAGTGTAAAGCAGCATCATCTCCAGCACCACAGAATTGATCTCTCATAACAAGGTTTAGCAAAGCAGGTTTAATTTCATAACAGGTAGCTGAAGTGGCAGGTGTGGCAATGGGAGTGCACATAAAGTCTTGGTTGTTGTGACTAGTGAAGTCACACAACTTGGTGTTTTCAGTGGAACCCATAGTAGCAGCAAGTGTGGCAGATTTTTTTGTAGTTTTTGATAAAAGACACAAAGATAAAAACTGGAAGATAAACTAACAAGACTAAAAAACAAAGGTAAAGGGTAGTGTGCAACTCCCCTATCTTAGCACTTCGAGTCCCCGGCAACGGCACCAGAAATTTGCTTGATGGCGCGAGGGTTGACGGGTGTAGTCTTCTCGCCCTTCGTTGGTGAGCCCCAAGTGGAAGGCGTGGTGCAGCACAGCAGCAAATTTCCCTCGGTAAAGATACCAAGGTTTGTCTCCAGTAGGACTCCAGAGATGATAAGTAGGTGTCAGCGGCGCAACTGACGCGGACCTGCACACAGACACAGATAACTTTGTTCCCAACGAAGTTCAGAGAGGTTGTAAATCTCTCCGGTCTTGTTGTTTACAAAGGATAAAACGCAAGGGATAATAATAGCAACTTGAAAGTAAATGCAGAAAAGTAAATATAGCGTGGAAACAATGATAAGGATATGGACCGGGATACGTGATGTTCTCTAGTGATGTCTCTCTCCCAAAAGACGATAAAATTGCTATGCGAGGTAAACAAATTACAAAAAGGCAATTGACAGGATTATGAACGCACCGCAATGCTAACTATGCTACAAAAGAAAGGAAGAGGTTCAAAAGCACAGGTAGTACGCCAAGGTAAGTAGACCGAAATCCAACTGCATCTACTACTAAGCATCCACCTTGAGATATCTATCCAGAACATCTCGCTGGTATTAAGTTGCGAGCCCCACCCAAAGTGTAAACCCAAAGCAACAGACAACTGCATTAAAAAGAACTCTGCGTAAAGTAAACAATCCTTGTAACCGCGGTTACAAGCACCGTTGTTTTCCCCCTTGTGGCAACAACACATCCCCTAGACTCATGTTTCTGTCACTCAAGTGTGTCATCGGGGGCATGAACCCACAATCTAGCACAACGCTCCCTCTTGGAGTCACTACCTACTACTTGGCCAAAGCAATAAACAGCAACGGGGAACATGCAAGAATTACTTAGGAACAAAAATATAAGAGATAAAAACCAAATATATTACTCTATCACAATCTGAACATAATCTCATAATCCATCAGATCCTATCAAACTCAACATAGCAATAGCAGAAATATTACAAAGGTGCCTCGATCATGTTGGGCAGCTCACGAGGTCTAAACAATGAAGATCAAAGAGGGAAGGAGAACATCACATAGCTACTGATCACAGACCCATGGTCCAAGGAAAACTACTCACGAGACATTCGGGGAGCATCCATGGTGGAGAGGAGACTCCCGGAGGTCAATCCTCCCTCCGGCAGGGTGCCGGGAAGAGGTCTTCTGGTGCTCCCGATCTTCGGAAGCGCGGCGGCGGCAGAATAGAGGCGAGTTCGCGGAATAGGGTTCTCCTCCTGGGGTTTTCCCGTGACGGGGGATAAATAGGCGAAAGGGGGCAGCCAGAGGTGGGCCAGGGGCCCCAGGCGCCCCCCTGGCGCGGCCAGGGGTGGGGCCGCGCCGGGTGGCCTCCTGGGCCCCCCTGGCTCCCCTCTGGCCCCTCCCGGGCTCTTCTCAAAGCTTCCGTCATGCTGATTTTTTATCTGAATTTTCCCGAATTTTTCTGGCACTTTATATATGGGGGAAAACTGAAATAGAAAAACAGCAGAAAACAGGAACTGGGAATGGGGTGCACTGAGTTAATAGGTTAGTCCAAATATGATAGAAAGTGTATGAAAGTGTATCTAGATCATAGCAATATCACACAAAACATGCATGGAGCAAGCAGAAATTATAGATACGTTTTGGACGTATCAACCGCGCCAATAAACGATTCTTGATAACCCACAAGTCTAGGGGATCAATTGTAGCTTTTCGATAAATAAGGATGTCGATCCCACGAGGAGCAGAAGGTGCTGATAAGTGACACTGGATAAGGAAAGGCTGCACACAATCAAAGGTAAATATTTAGGGGTTTTTGGTTTAATCAACAGAAAAGTAAAAGACAAGCAAAGTAAACAGGGTAACTGAGGAGTAGCAAGTGGTCCAATCCTTTCACAAGGATAAGCCTAGGAACTAAACTTATAAAAGCTAAAGCGTTTTCGAGAACACACGGGAGAGATAGCCAAGTTACTTTCACCATACTCCGCCAAGTAATACGTATTGTGTTGATAAGTGTTGGTGGGTGGATCAATGCTAGTACACCTTCTAGACTAAGATAAGTGTACTCTTATGATTACACACCTTGCAAGCATCCGCAAATAAAAGGTAGTAATTAAGGCATAAGCCTAACCACATCATTACGATCAAGGATCCATAACTCCCATGTGAAAAGTGTGCGAACTGGGGTTCAGGTTTCTGTCACTCCGGCAACCCACCATAAGCATCCTTTGTGCACAATGTATTCCTCTAAGCCCATGAAAGGTGAAGTGTTAAGTGTTCGACTCACATAACACCACTAGAGAAATAACAACACAACTTAAGTATGAAACAACACATAACACTTCTACATCATATGACTACTAACAACTAGACTTCTCCCCTGTTCTCAAGAACTAAAGTAACTACTCACAAGAAATAAAAGAGATCATGATCAGAGGTGATAGATGGGTGGCAAACAATATGGACACAATGATATTTCCCCAACAAAACTCAATAGAATTCACCACAAAGTAGTAATCAATACCAACAGAGTAGAGAGGATAGATAGTACAGATTACAACACAAGTTGCAATTGTGAGATGAGATGGGATCACGATGGAGATGGTGCTAATGTTGGGGATGATGTTGATGATGATCTCGATGATACCCGTGACGATGATGATGATGATGATGGCGACGATCTCCCCTTCCGGGAGGTGATCTCCCCGGCGGAATCTGCCCGCCGGAGATGGCTTTTCTCCTCTGTAGGTTTCCAACCTGTGGCGGCAACGAAACACGGAAACTCTTATCTTCTTAGGGTTTTCACCCCATGGGGGTCTTATAGGTGAGAGGGGGCACCGAGGGGGGCCATCAGGCATCCAGGAGGGTGCCTGGCGCGGCCAGGAGGGGGGCCGCGCCAGGCACCCTTCTGGCTGCCTGGTGTGTCCCCTCACCTCCATCTTCGGTGATCCCCAGTCAATTCCCATAAAAACGATCCCCATAAATTTTCATCGCGTTTGGACTTGATCTGATTCAGCAACTTGATGTCCACTTTTCACCGCTGAATCCTGGTTCTGCTGCTTCGGCACCGGAAAGTTGTAAACTGTGTAAACAAGCCAAAACAACATAAGAACAATACTTTAAAGTGGAATATATCAATGAATAGGATGAAATTACAATATAAAATAGTGATGCTTTTTGGACGTATCAACTCCCCCAAGCTTAGACCTCGCTTGTCCCCAAGCGATTGCTGAGCTCGGTAAACCTGTCCACAAGTTTAGAGAGTGAAGCGTCGATAAAAGAATACAGACAAGAAGCATCAAGATTTCTCACCAAACTGAAGCATCCTTAACAGCAACCTCAACTCATAAGGTCCTTATGAGAAAGTAGTAACAATTATAACAAAGTAGGACCTAGAAAACTCATCAAATCATGGCAAACATAGCCTTGGTCAAGGAACAACTAATAACTTTTACTTTTGCTCTTTCACTTATAAAGGAACCAGTTGAATCTTTGGAAACAACATGTTATTAGTCAAGAAGTGCACATGTTAACACAAAGGAAGATGTTTACTCAGCATAAGCTTTTGCAAACAACTCACTTATCAAAAGATAATGTCAACAAAGATGTAACATGCTAACTTTCAATGCAGCTTTGTATGCAAGAATCTTTATTAACATCAAGTGTCTGTTCTCTCTCAAGAAGTAAGGAAGTATGAAGGACTGACTCAGCACAAAATAAAGGATAAACCCCGTGCAAAAGGGTAAGGAGGGAAAATTCATGTGCCATCTCTAGATCAAACAGAATAAAAAACAGACTTTTGGAAGGTGTATGATCCGTCACCGACTGCTGATAGATAACTCACTCACTTCATGATTTGGACAAGTTGAGAGGAACGTCTCCCATGCGGGGACGATCACATCCCCTTAAATTCCTTTGTTTATCACTCATAAATGGGCGAAGGAACTTGTGCGTTAGTATTTATCTTTTACGAGCTGGGCACTCATGCCAGTCCCTTCTCGTATTAGGGGTTTGCAGATTAGACATGCAATCCCAAGATAAAACTCGTCCAAATTAAGAAGATCATGGGTTACCCACCACTTCCTCATGATCTGAATCAGTGGCACAAAAAAGAAGATTTTGAACATGTAGAGATAGCAGATAAATTATATACTTTAGGAGTGGTAGTGGAATACCACAAATAGGGAGGTATGGTGGACTCAAGTGGAAGGTGTTGGTTTCAGGGTATTGAAGTACAAGAAGAATTCCTCTTAGTACAGAGTTTTGGCTAGCAAGGCTTTGAGAGACCAGACAATTAGATGCAAGCAATACAAAGCATAAACATTAAAACTAGCATGAAACATCAAGTTGTCTTCCTTGTCAACATAACACTTCAAGCATAATAACAAAAAGGTTTTGGCTATGTCGCTACTTTGAGAAAAAACATGCTTGTTGTTATGACCAAAGCTATACTTGCCAAGATTTATATAAAGTTTTTGAATCCATACCTGATATAAGGTCAATACTCCCCATAAGAATCAGCTCATAATGTCGATTGCGTGAAGAGAATACCAAGTGCGGCGAAGAAACCAATAGACTTGCCATTAATATTCCTTCATAGACGACCCCACACTCACGGATACAAAGCTCTCCACAAAAGGAGTGATAGACCTCAAAGCAACACCTATTTCATAAAGTAACTTTCCTAGACATGATACGACTCTACTTGACTTCTAAAGAAAAAGATAAAAATAAAGATACCCGGCACTCCCCCAAGCTTGGAACAAGCTAAGGGGGTGCCATTACCCGAGGAGTTTCACTCCTCATTCCTGTTCTTGTCAGCCACGTACTCCTTGGCGAAGCGCTTCCATGGTAGTTGTTCTCCAGTCTCGAAGGACATTCCCGTCTCCAAGATCCTGCACTCAGCACCCAAACCCATGCGCAGAAACTTTAGTTCATACTCACAGTTTTCCTTCTGTAGATCATAGATCTGTGCTTGGAGCTCATAAACTTTTTCTTCTAGTGCGGCCAGACATGACCACATCTCATTCATCTCTTTCTTGTGGGAAGCCTCGATCTTGTTCATGATGTCGAAGTTAGCTTCAACACCACGCTCCACCATCTTCTTGAACTTGAAGACCTCATGTTCCATCTCCTTCAGCCGCTCCTCGGTGCTACCTTCCTTGACTAGTCCCTTCAGATGTTCCTTGTGGAGAACAACGTCCTCCACACGAAGTACCTAGGGGTGCTTCCTCACCTCAGCGAGGTAAGGGTTGATGACGTTGACGACGAACTTGTCCTTGGGGGAACTTGGGGAAGCCATGGCACCTAGATATGCTGAAAGTTTTCCTGGCAGAAACAGACCAAAAAAGAAAACACGCGAAATCGAGAGATACGGTGTCGAGACTATCCGGGAAAATATATAGCAAAAATTTCCGCAACAGAAGGAAGGTTTCGAGCCTATGTGGAGTCGGAGTCAGAGTCCAGGTCACCCAAGAGGGTGCCTGGCGCGGCCAGGAGGGGGGCGCTCCAGGAGGCCTCCTGGGCCCCCTGGAGCTCTTCTCCGGCTCCACTCGGGCTTGGAATTTTCCTAATTTTACAAAAACTTGTAAAAGTAAACTTTTATTGACGTTCGCGATGTTTCCTTACCGTAATACATACCTTTTCTCATTCTGCTCATGCCGGAGTCTGAAACTGGGCTGCAACATGTTCTTCATGAGTCTTTGTATATATCATGTTTGCATCCACATTGATAGGATCACCTGTCATGTAATGTTTGAGTCTTTGTCCATTTACAACTTGAGGTTTGGTGCCTTCGAAATTATTGATCTTGATTGCACCAGACCGATATACTTCTTCGATATGAAAAGTTCCTTCCCATCTGGAAAGTAGTTTACCTGGAGAAAACCTGAAACGACATCTAAACAACAAAAATTTATCACCAACATTAAATTCACGTTTCAGAATTCTTTGATCGTGCCACTTCTTTACCTTTTCCTTGAACATTTTAACGCTCTCGTAAGCTTTACTCCTCCACTCATCTAGAGAAGTCAAGTTCATGAGACGCTTTTCACCAGCTAACTTTGGGTCAGCATTTAGCTCTCTGACAGCCCAGAAAGCCTTGTGCTCTAACTCGAATGGTAAATGGCAAGCCTTTCCATAGACCATTTTATACGGAGACATGCCCATGGGGTTTTTGTAAGCAGTTCTATACACCCACAAAGCATCTCCTAACTTCTTTGACCAGTCCTTTCTAGAACTGTTTACTGTCTTTTGTAAGATCAACTTGATCTCCCTATTGGTGAGCTCAACTTGCCCACTAGTTTGAGGGTGGTACGGTGATGCAATCCTATGATTGACATCGTACTTGGCTAGAGCTTTCCTAAAAGCTCCATGCGTGAAGTGTGACCCTCCATCTGTCATGAGGTACCTTGGCACTCCAAACCTAGGAAAAATTACATCCTTGAGCCTTTTCAAAGATGTCTTGTGATCAGCACTCTCAGTCGGGATTGCTTCAACCCACTTGGTTACATAATCAAAAGCAACTAAGATGTGTGTGGACTTGTGTGAAGGAGGAAAAGGACCCATAAAATCAAAACCCCAGCAATCGAAAGGTTCGATCACTAGTGAGTAATTCGTAGGCATCTCATTTCTCCTGCTAATGTTACCAACACTCTGACACTTATCACAAGATAGAACGTACCTTCGGGCGTCCTTAAAAAGAGTAGGCCAATAAAAACCTAATTGTAAAACTTTATGTGCGGTCCTTTCACCGGCATGATGTCCTCCATAGGGACTATCGTGACATTGTCGAAGAATGTCCTGCTGCTCGTGCTTCGGTATACATCTTCTCACGATCCCATCTGGACCCTCTTTGAAAAGATGTGGATCATCCCAAAAGTAGTGCCTCAAATCCATGAAGAATTTCTTCCTCTGCTGAAATGTAAACCTGGAGGAAAAAACTTTGCAACGATAAAATTAGCATAATTTGCAAACCAAGGGTCGGAATGAGATTGTACTTTTACAACAGCAAGGTGTTCATCTTGGAAACTGTCGTTGACTGGAATAGGATCGTGCGGGATATCTTCCATCTTGAAAGATTATCCGCCACCGGATTATCTTCTCCTTTTCTATCAACATACTGCAAATCAAATTCTTGAAGAAGGAGTACCCATCTAATGAGTCTTGGTTTGGCGTCCTTTTTCTGCATAATATACTTAATGGCAGCATGGTCAGTATGAATAATAACTTTAGAATCATCAATATATGGTCTAAATTTATCAAAAGCAAACACCACTACGGAGAATTCCTTCTCGGTAGTAGCATAATTATTTTGAGCACTATCAAGTGTCTTGCTGGCATAGTAGATGACATTCAACTTGTTGTCAACCCTTTTTCCTAAAACTGCTCCAACAGCAAAATCACTAGCATCACACATAATTTCAAAGGGCAAATTCCAGTCAGGTGGTTGTACTATAGGAGCGGTTATCAAGGCTTTCTTAAGAACTTCAAAAGCTTCCTTACAATCTTCATCAAATACAAAAGGAGAATCCTTCTGGAGAAGATTGGTAAGGGGTCTCGAGGTCTTAGAAAAGTCCTTGATAAATCTTCTATAGAAACCGGCATGACCTAAAAAACTACGAATACCTTTGATGTCCCTTGGATAGGGCATCCTTTCAATAGCTTCAATCTTTGCCTTGTCCACTTCAATTCCCCTTTCGGAAATCTTGTGTCCAAGAACTATCCCTTCATTAACCATGAAATGGCACTTCTCCCAATTGAGCACCAAATTCGTTTCTTCACATCTCTGCAAAACTTTATTAATATTGTGGAGACAGTGGTCAAAAGAGTTTCCATAGACGGAAAAGTCATCCATGAAAACTTCTACAATCTCCTCACAGAAACCATGAAATATTGCAGACATACATCTCTGAAAAGTAGTAGGTGCATTACACAAACCAAAAGGCATACGCCTATAAGCATAAGTACGGTAAGGACATGTAAAGGTGGTATTCTCTTGATCCGCGGTGTTAACGTGAATCTGGGAGAAGCCAGAATACCCATCAAGATAGCAGAAGTGGATCTTTTTAGACAGCCGCTCGAGCATCTGATCAATAAAGGGCAAAGCATAGTGGTCCTTCCTGGTGGCCTTGTTCAACTTCCTGAAATCAATACACATTCTATATCCAATAATAGTCCTCTGAGATATTAGTTCATTTTTATCATTAGGAACAACAGTTATACCTCCTTTCTTAGGAACACAATGAACGGGACTTACCAACTTACTATCAGCTATAGGATAGATGATACATGCGGCTAGAAGTTTGAGAACCTCCGTCCTAACCACGTCCTTCATCCTTGGGTTCAACCGCCGTTGATGATCAACAACTGGTTTAGCATCGGGCTCGAGATTGATAGTATGTTGGCAAATGGATGGACTAATACCCTTGAGATCATCAAGAGTATAGCCAATAGAACCTCGGTGTCTGCGGAGTGTCTCCAATAATCGCTCTTCTTCATACCCTGAAAGGTTAGAATTGATAATAACAGAATATACTTTCTTTTCATCTAAATAAGCATACTTGAGCGTATCGGGTAGTGGTTTTAGATCAAACACCGGGTCTTCTTTTGGTTGCGAGAGGATTCCTAAAGGTTCAACCGGGAGGTTGTGCTTCAGGATAGGAGTTTGTCTTAAAAATATGTCTTCTAGTTCATCCCTCTCCTGCATATGTATGTCATTCTCGTGGTCTTCCATAAATTGCTGCAAAGTATCATTAGGAGGAATAGCAATGGAAGCAATTTCTTCAATAATTTTGTCATTACTTGACAAGTCAGTAACACTAGGATGCTTAGAAAACTTAGAAAAGTTAAATTCATACGGCTCACCATTGAATTCAACAGAAACTTTAACTTTCTTGCAATCTATTATAGCTCCACAAGTGCTGAGGAAGGGCCTACCGAAGATAATAGGGAAAAAACTATCTTGCACTGAACCAAGTACAAGAAATTCGGTATGATATTTTACCTTCCCGCATAGTACTTCAACATCTCTCACAATCCCAACTAGAGAGATTGTTTCGTTATTTGCAAGATGAATCGTGACATCAATGTTCTCGATGTCACACGGCTGAATCTTGTGCATGATCTCTTGATAAAGTGTGAAGGGAATAGCGCTGACGCTAGATCCCAAATCACATAGCCCATAGTAATTATGATCTCCTATTTTGACAGATACAACTGGTGTACCTGAAATTGGGCCTTTGTTCTTGGCTGTGACAATGTTAATGGATACAGCACAAAAACTAATAGTGGATTCTTCAATATCACTGGTTACCAGATCCTTGACCATTGCAACTTGAGGCTTGACCTTGATTGTGTCCTCAGGTTCGTCAGTGGTCCTTCCGTTTTTGTTTAGAATACCTTTATCAATTTCCCAGTCTTCAGTGTTCTTCTGGATCCTTTCTATAAGATCCCATTTTTCTTCCATACTTCTGGTCTGGAATACCCCGCTAGAGGAGGCATCCAACATTTCCCTGTCCTGACGAGAAAGCCTGGCATAAAAATTTGTAAGTATAATTTCCTTGGGGAGCTCATGGTTTGGGCATTTGAGCATCAGGGACTTCAGTCTCCCCCAAGCTTGAGCGATGCTCTCTCCGTCGCGAGACCAAAAGTTGTAGATGTAGTTCCAATCTTGGTGAATTTCACGAAGAGGATAAAACTTTGCATAAAAGAGAGACATAAGCTCTGGCCATTCAAGCAGATCAGAGTTATCGAGTCTCTTATACCAGTCTGAAGCTTTATCTATGAGTGATACGGAGAATAGTTTCTTCATGACGAACTCCATCGTTACACCTGCAAGCTTAAATAAAGAACATAATTGTGATAAAGATAGAAGGTGTTCTCCAGGATGTCCTTCTCCTGTATAACGATTAGCCAAGACATAATCAATAATACCAGATGGTATTTTATAGGGCACAATTTCAGTAGGGGTAGGAGTGACCACCACAGTCGTGGGGCGGCTCCTTAACAACAACGAACCAACAGTAGAAGAGTCCATAAGGACTAAAGGTAACAACAGAAAATAAAGGTTTCCTTACCGGCTTCACTTACCAGTAGCGCTACACTCCCCGGCAACGGCGCCAGAAAATCTCGTTGATGGCGGTGAAGTTAATAGGTTTAGTTGGGTTGCCTGCCCTGTTAACCGCGCCAATAAATGATTCTTGATAACCCACAAGTCTAGGGGATCAATTGTAGCTTTTCAATAAATAAGGATGTCGATCCCATGAGGAGAAGAAGGTGCTGATAAGTGACACTGATAAGGAAAGGCTGCACATACTCAAAGGTAAATATATTATGGGTTTTTGGTTTAAGCAACAGAAAAGTAAAATAAAAGCAAAGTAAACAGGTTAAATGAGGAGTAGCAAGTGGCCCAATCCTTTCACAAGGATAAGACTAGGAACTAAACTTATAAAAGCTAAAGCGTTCTCGAGAACACACGGGAGAGATAGCCAAGTTACTTTCACCATACTCCGCCAAGTAATATGTATTGTGTTGATAAGTGTTGGTGGGTGGATCAATGCTAGTACACCTTCTAGACTAAGATAAGTGTACTCTTATGATTACACACCTTGCAAGCATCCGCAAATACAAGGTAGTAATTAAGGCATAAGCCTAACCACAGCATTACGATCAAGGATCCATAACTCCCTTGTGCAAAAGTGTGCGAACTGGGGTTCAGGTTTCTGTCACTCCGGAAACCCACCATAAGAATCCTTTGTGCACAATGTATTCCTATAGGCCCATGAAAGGTGAAGTGTGAAGTGTTCGACTCACATAACACCACTAGAGAAATAACAACACAACTTAAGTATCAAACAACACATAACACTTCAACATCATATGAATACTAACAACTAGACTTCTCCCATGTTCTCAAGAACTAAAGTAACTACTCACAAGACATAAAAGAGATCATGATCAGAGGTGATAGATGGGTGGCAAACAATCTGGACACAATGATATTTCTCCAACAAAACTCAATAGCATTCACCACAAAGTAGTAATCAACACCAACAGAGTAGAGATGATAGATAGTACGGATTACAACACAAGTTGCAATTGTGAGATGAGATGGGGTGGCGATGGAGATGGTGCTGATGTTGGGGATGATGTTGATGATGATCTCGATGATTCCCATGACGATGATGATGATGGCTACGATCTCCCCGGCGGAATCTGCCCACCGGAGATGGCTTTTCTCCTCTGTAGGTTTCCTCCCCATGGCGGCGGCGAAACACAGAAACTCTTCTCTTCTTAGGGTTTTCATCCCAGGGGGGTCTTATAGGCGAGAGGGGGCACGGAGGGGGCCACCAGGCATCCAGGAGGGTGCCTGGGGCGGCCAGGAGTGGGGCCGCGCCAGGCACCCTTCTGGCTTCCTGGTGGGTCCCCTCACCTCCATCTTCGGTGATACCCAGTCAATTCCCATAAAAACGATCCCCGTAAAGTTTCATCGCGTTTGGACTTGATCTGATTCAGCAACTTGATGTCCACTTTTCACCGCTGAATCCTGGTTCTGCTGCTTCGGCACCGGAAAGTTCTAAACTGTGTAAAACAAGCCAAAACAACATAAGAACAATACTTTAAAGTGGAATATATCAATGAATAGGATGAAATTACAATATAAAATAGTGATGCTTTTTGGACGTATCAGCAACCACCAACGGATCAAGACATAGCAGAGCCAAATCAGGAGCCGGCTCTAGTGGCAGTAGTACACGCCACCCCCGATTGGGTTTTACCCTATTTGGATTACAAAACCCGGGGGATACTCCCTACAAATGAACTTCTGGCTCGACAGATCGTCAGAAGAAGCAAGTGTTTTACAATCATCAATGGCGAGTTACATCGGCGGAGTGCCACATATATTTTTCAAAGATGCATCTCACCAGAAGAAGGAAGTGCCATCCTCAATGAAATACACTCTGGTGATTTTGGACATCATGTCGGCTCTCGTTCGCTCATGGCTAAAGCCTACAGACACTGATTCTACTGGCTCACAACACATGCTGAGGATATAGTCAAACTAGCACAATGCCCTTGCGTTGCTACGAAGCTATAAAAAAGACAAGAGATACTTTACTTAACGAATTGTCGAAAAATGATGGTGTCTTGCAATTGTTTCATGGTTCACTGTTAAATAGAGAGCAAAGATATAACAAAAGGTCAGGTTATAGTCGTTGAATAATCTGAAGGACCATACTAGGTCCTTTGCAAGATTTATAGTGGGATAACATTTTGAATTTTGAAACATAGAAGAATGGACATGAGTAAGTTGATGCACAAAATCATGAAATTGCAATTTGTTTGTTCTCTTCTTCTATGATATAGAGCTAGAAGACTGATTAAGAAGATAAATTGAAATCAGGACAATGATTATGACTTAGGATCGCGTACTTACATTTATAATTTTTGTATTTATGTAAGTGTTATTATCATAATAGAGTAGCATTGTATTTGTTTATTTGGTATAGGTCTCACACAAAGTAAAAGTAACATTAGTTTAGTGAAGGTTGCTAGTCCCACATGCGGGTAGAAGTGCATTTGTTTATTTGTATGGCCCCACATGTGAGTGTGGATTGAAGTGCATTATTGTATTTGTATGGTCCCACATGTGAACTCACCACCAACCCCAACCTTTATAAGTAGGAAAGAAAATGTGATGGATGTCAGCGCTATGCAAAGCAAGATCACGTGCCGGCTCAAGAACTCAGGATGATCCCAATCACCTGGTCCTTTTCAGTATGGGGACTTGATATGGTGGGACCTTTCAAATGATCCCCCAACAAGAACACTCACCTCCTAGTGGTAGTTGATAAATTCACCAAGTTGGTGGAAGAAGAGCCGATTAGTAAATGTGATGCTGAGACGACACTGAAATCCCTAAAAAGATAATATACAGATTCGGTTATCCCCATAGCATCATCACTGATAATGGTACTAACCTATCAGAAGGGGTTATGCAGCGATTCTGTCAAAGAGAGCACATCCGACTTGATCTTGTGTCGGTGGTTCACCCACCAATGGACAAGCCAAGAGATATAACCAAGAGTTACTTTGAGGCATCAAACCCCGACTCTGTGTTCCTTTGGAAAGAACATCGGGTAGTTGGGAAGAGGAGTTGCCCTCAGTACTATGGAGCATCCGGAAGACTCCTAACAGGTCAACCGGCTACACGCCTTTCTTCCTAGTTTATGGAGCAGAAGTCGTTCTCCCAAGTGATATACGTCACGACTCTCCTAGAGTTGCAGCATATGTAGAAGCCGACAACGACAAAGCAAGGCAATACGCCTTAGATATTATCGACGAAGAAAGAGAGTTAGCAGCAGCTAAGTCGGCTACCTACCAACAAGACCTACGGCGCTATCATAGCCGTAGAATCAAGACCTAGACTTTTCAGGAAGGTGATTTGGTGCTCCGACTTATACAGAAGAAGGATGGAATGCAAAAATTATCCTCTCCATGGGAGGGACTATTTGTGGTCAGCAAGAACCTCTACAATGGATCCTACTACCTAGTTGATATACGAGAGAAGGAGAAGACACACACCTGCATGGAAGAGACGCTCAGGCCGTGGAGCATCGCACAACTCCGTCCATATTATACTTGAGTAGAAAAGGAATACCATTGTACTCAATTGTAAGTCGACTTTTGTCACACCGGCTTTCGCCATATAAATCTATGAACTCGACTATTAGTCGCATCGGCTATCGCCATAAAAAATTTAAATTCGACTATTCGTCGTGACCGGATCTCGCCATACAGTCAAAAGCCGACTCTCGTCGATACCGGCTCTCGCCATACAAGTAAAAACCGACTCTAGTGGTAATAAAACCCCTAAAAACATCATATGCATTGCATATATTTACTTATTGTTTTCCATCATACATATCATACTTTGCATTATCATAATCTCAGAAACTTGGGGGCTTGATCAACTCTCAACTGTTATCTGAGCACCTATGTGTTTATTTCAGGGAAAGTTCAGGGGGCTTGATGATACAGAGTGGCAACTCTCCTCGTTGGTTACCCCAAGTGGAAGGTTTGATGTAGATAGTAGAAAATTTCCCTTGGCAAAGATACCAAGGTTTGTCCCCCGTAGGACTCCGAAGGATGAAAGAAGGTGGTAAAGTGAAAAATGGCGCCGTTCACAACCGAGGTTGCTAACTTCACCTCGACCTGCACACAGAAACAAATAACTTTGCTCCCAACGAGTACAGAGGAGTTGTCAATTCCTCCGGCCTTTGTGTTTACAAAGGATCAACGCAAGAGATAAAAGTGCAACTGAAAGTAAAGACTGAAAGTAAACTAAGGGTGTAAACAGTGATGTGAATATGGACCAGGGTCCCATGATTTTCACTAGTGATGTCTCTCTCCCAAAAGACGATAAAAGTGCTAGCGAGGTAAACAAATCACAGCTGGGCAATTGACAGGATTATGAAGGCACCGCAATGCTAACTATGCTACAAAAGAAAGGAAGGGCTCAAAAGCAATGGGCAGTACGCCAAGGTAAGTAGACCTAAATCCATTTTCATCTACTACGAATCATCCACCTTGAGATGCCTATCCAGAACACCTCACTGGTATTAAGTTGTGAATCCCACCCAAAGTGTAAACTCAAAGCAACATACAACTGCTTTAAAAGAACTTTGCATAAAGTAAACAATCCTTGCGCCCGCAGGTACAAGCACCGCTGGTTTATCCCTGGTGGCAACAGCACATCCCCTAGTCTCATGTTTATGTCACTCAAGCTAGACATCAGAGGGTTGAACCCACAATCAAGCATAACGCTCCCTCTTGGAGTTGCAACAAACTACTTGGCCAAAGAAAAATACTACAATGGAGAACATGCAAGAATTTACTCAAGAAAATAATATAAAAGAGAAGAACCAAATATATTACTCATCACAATCTGAACATAGTCTCATAATCCATCCGATCCCACCAAACACAGCATAGCAATAGCAGAAATTACAAAGGTGCCTCGATCATGTGAGGCATATCATGAGGTCTCGAAAGTGGAAGCTGGCCCATTGCACTTTTTAATTATAAATAAAATGTTATTAAATATTAATTCACTTAATTAATAAACAAAACATTGTATTTCATCTCCTAATGATCCGGAACTCCTTCCAGCTCACTCCGAACAACCTTCGGACCAACACGGAACTTTTCCGATATGTCTTTCTCTCTTCTCCGGTAACTCCGATAGTTCCGAAAAGGTCTCAGATATTCATCGAGCCCTTAAGTGTGTTACCCTATTCATCGAGACAAAGGCTACGGCCAATGATCAATAGCGGGACCTGGATGCCCATAATGACCCATGTGCTTTCCGGAAGTAACCGATTGAACCGTACACGTTGTATACCATTCCCTTTGTCATGCGATACTAGATTAGTCCAAGATTCGATCAACTGCATCCAATGCATTAGTTCTCTCTTGTTACCGACAAATCTTATTCACTCGTTCCGTGATATTCATCCTTGCGACCTAGTCACACGCTGCGCAGATTTATGGATGCAATCTCACCGAGTTGGCCATGAAGTATCTTTCCATTATATGGATTGACAAATCCTGCTCTTGAATCAACACTCCTCAACATATCCCATTAGATAGCCCAAGATACACCTTTCTGGTCACCATGTTTCAGTGTGACGGTTAATGCACTCAAAGCATCCTTAGAAGATAAAAATTATGCGTGATCTCACGGTCAAAGGAACAGGCTACTACGTTCTGTAATTACAACACTGAACTTTTACGATTTGATCATGTTGCAATGCTTGCATTGGGTAATGTTCATCACGTCATTCATTCAATGAGGTGACCTTACCGTCAATTGACTTGATTGTCCATGATCGTGAAACCACAATCATCAGTTGACGATAAACCATTCATCATGAGAGGCTGACTAGGAACTCTGGTTGTTTCTATACCACACCTATATCATTGTTTCACTGATACAGTTCCAGCACAGTATGAAATTGGTCATGAACTTATTTAGATATATTGGAATAATCATATATTATTTGCCTCTAGAGCATATATCCAACAGTCTCCCACTTGCACTAGATAGCAAATAATCTAGCTGCATATTTTCTCGATCATAATGATCTTATCATATAAGTATTTATTGATCATGCTTGCTCATGGAAGAGGTTTCGTCAACGATCTGTACCCATTGAGATTCGTATGTTCCTTTGCAACAGGTATTGGTCAACTTGCTTGATATACCCTTCATTATCTAGTAATGATTGAATTATAAGTTTGGCGGGAGAGTGAGACTTCATATTTTACAGTATTCTCTAATGACAAAATGGTTTTAGTCCCTAGGACTCCCATAGGCATGTATACTGAAAAATACACTCAGCCAGAAGTCTAAACTTCTTACGCTAAACTTTATTCAACCTTCTACTTCCTTAAGTAGATATTTATATTTTGTAGAGTTTTGGTTCATGAAATTATAGCTCACATTTCCTTTCTATTCCTTTTTGGTGATATCTCTAATTCATATAGACCCATAATAAGGCTTCCAATCGTAATCCAGTATTACATTCAAGTCTATTATCTATTCTATCATTTAGAGTATTGTCCTCAGTTTCTCTTCAGACATTGAATACTTGGAATTTGCTCAGGTTCTGTGTTTTGCCAACCAAGCACATCGGAACCTGTTCTTCTTCTAAGAACTTTTGAGTCATTATGTTATTGGATTCACAACTTCCGTTTTATCGTAGAATCATATGTCAAAGGTCATATAGGATCTCATGTCTTGAGACAAAGTGCATCCCTATTCTTCCATTAAAACATTATTTTGTGATATTAAGGTTTTACATCCTTTATATAATTCCTAGCCACAAGAACCTTTTCTTGTTTAGGATATCATTCCAATCCTTTTGATGTTCATTACACGTGTCCTAATCTATCCTTATAAATTTTAGTGTGTGACACATCTGTATTTCATTCATATAAGATTCTCGTAATCCTTTCATCTAATTAGCCTTAATCTCCATGTATATCAATGTATATATATGAGATTGTCTTCACATATATCATCGTATATATATGAGATTGACATTGTGCTCCCATTCAAATATATCCGACATATATTTGTAAGTAAGCTTTTATTAAGTTTCTTTTCTAATTATGTCAGACATAATAATATTGCTCTCAAAGCTCCCACTCATAAAATGCTCTCTGCATTCCAAGTTTTCAGGAAGTCTTCAAAGCTCCCACTCAATTTCATGAAATTGCAGTCCGTCTCAATATTTTGATTACTTCAAAATCACTTGATCAAATCATGGTTGAGAGTTCTTGCCTTGAGGTACTATGGTCCATCTTATCGTGCTACTTCTCTTCAAATTCCACAACTTGAATGAGATACAATTTCAAGCTATGGTCCCTTCATAGTGTTCGTGAATGAAATACCCATATTGATTTAGCATTACTACGCTTCTGTAGTCAATAATTATTGAATTTAGCCATAACATCTTTTATGTGCCAAATCATGCCTTTATGTGTTGCATCATTCTTAATAACTACCTGCTTATTCGGAATGTCAAATAACTACTTTATTGCATAGGATGTGAGCCATCCCATATGCAACTCAATATGATTTCATTTCTCCTCGTTTCCTAGGTAACCATCAATCCTTCGTAATTTATGAGCAGTGTCCCTTTTGTTTCACTTAAGAAGACTCATGATTATTGTTTTGTACAGAACGTATTCATGAAAATCTTCTTATTTATTTTTTAACTAAGGCTTTAACTTATATACCATGATCATCATCAATAGCATATTTCCTCTTTTCATGGAGTCATTGCAGCGGAACGTTTTCCGTTGCGTTACTCTGTTATCTGGAGGCAGGTCAATCACCCTGGTCAAAGAATTCACTTTTCTCCCATTGGTTTATTCCTTGAGAACCATCTTCTCATTCACCAATTCAAGCAATACAAGTTTTGCTATTTGGGAAGGTGTGTTTTACAATTGCTCACAACTCTAATACAAAGAAAGTTATATCATACAAAACTTCTAGAAACTTTCTAACACCATCATCATATGGAGTCATCAGCTTCATTAAATTCAGAATGGTTTCCTTATTTCATGAAGTGGGTGTTTTAACTTAATAAATTATAACAACTTTGTTCATTCAAAATAGCATTAGCGTAAGGGGAATGTATTTAGACCATACTACATTTTAGTATGACTACGAATGGTTCAGGTGCTTGAGCACTTTCAACTTCCATCGTAATTTGTGGCATTATTTCCACAAGTCTCCCATTTATGTCAACTATAATACTCATCACTTTGATCACATCATGGTGATTTGTATTCTTATATCCAACTTCACTGTGATTCCGTAATCTCAGATTTATGATCTTTATTGAATGCCTTGTTCAATTAATCATGTGAAGCATCTTTAATGATTATTCATGCGCTTGGTTAATACATCATTTATGTACAATGTTTGGCGCAAGTTCTACTTTGCTAGAACTCCGTCATTAGTCATCTTGGTTGATAATAAATTCATGAGTTAATAGATCAGGTATCTAATGACTTCATCATTTATGAATTCATCTCATGCATTTAATATAGCTATGACTTTTGACTTTATTGTTATTCAAAATAACTTAATCATTAAACATTGAATATCACTTGACAATTATGGTGTTTTAGAAATGCTTCTATCATATTATAAACTCAATTGCAATCATAGTATAAGCACACTTTATTCATCAAACTGGAACAACTAACTTGTCTCAATACATGAATAACTTCGTCTTGCGAGATGAAAGACATATCACTAAGTATTCATACTTAATCGATTACAAAAGATTTATCTAATACTCTAAGTATAATCCTATGATAGATGTCTTGGTGAAATCTTGGTGGCCATCAAATGTCTTGGTTTCCATCAATCCTGGATCGCACCTCTTCCCGTCCATGCAACGGCAGGCCCTGTTTTCATAAAACAGAACAAGTATCAAATACTTATTAAACTGCAAATGTTGTATAAGGGAACAAACATTTATAACGAGTATATCAAACATATACCTTCTCCATCAACAATTTCTCCTTCAATGGGTTCAACCTCTAAATCTCGGAGGTTGACCCTGAACTTAAAGAACTGAAGGCTTTCACCTCTTCCGACATAGTAATGGACAAAGTCTGTGTAACTCGGTGGAAGCGAGTGTAGCACCGTGTTTATAGCATACTCCTTTGTGGTCCAATAGTCAAAGTCCTCTACGAGTTTCAGATGTATCCCATGCATCTTGGCTACGTGAGTTTTCAGACAAGTGTTCTCTTCCATATTTGTAGTAAGAAACTCATTTTCTAACTCAAATCTGGCCACTCTGAACTGACGTATAAACAATGACTTCATCATGTCGATTGTGTCAAACGTGTCCATATCCGCATATTGTTCACGTAAATCTTGCGGAAAGCTAGTTTCTATGACACTTTTAACCATGTAGGTTGAGCTCACGACGGAGTCCGGAATTGAGTCCACGACGGGACATCTCTTGCTTCTTTGCGTCGGTGGAGACCTCTTCAGTAGCATAACGAGCCAGTCGGTTGAACTCACGACTAAACTCGTCAACAGTCCTTCTGCCTTGGGTGAGGTTGCAGAACTCCTCACGCTTGCGGTCCATAAGACCCTTTGGAATGTGGTGCTCGCAGAAGGAAGTGCAGAACTCATCCCAAGATGCGGGCGGTCCAACGGGACGCATGTTCAGGAAGTTCTCCCACCAAGAGCTAGCTGCACCCTCAAGGTGATAGGTGGCATAGCTGACCTTGTCGCCATCTGCAACATGGCCTGCCTGGAGCTTCCTCTCGATGCTGCGAAGCCAGTCATCGGCGTCAAGGGGCTCGGTGGAGTAACTGAAAACCGGGGGATGAAGCCGGATGAAGTCGTTCAAGGACACCAACTCGTTGCGCTGCTGAGTGGTGTTGCGGGAAATGACCTCCAGCAAATGGTGAGAGTCTCGGCGGTTCCTCTCAACCTCCATTAGAACCTAAGCCATCGTGGGTGGGGGTGGAAGGTTGCCTTCCTCCTGTTCACTCCCACGACCCTCGGCACGACCAAGCTGGCCACGGGTTCCTTGAGACATCCTGAAGGTGAAAACCAAAGTCAAACAAAGTTGATTGGAAGAGTATAAACAAGGTATTGAAGTACTGGAAGGATTACAGAGCAAAGGAAGTAATCATCTTGACAACATGGTGATAAAAGCATAGAAGCCATATATTCACAAGCTGTCATACAAACCATACATCGTTTTAGTACAAGCTCCAAGATAATACAAACGTGATGAAGATGATACATCCTTCAGAGGCACTCTGACTTCCTATACATTATTTATCTAAGCCTCTTGAACTTAGAGCACCTTGCGTACAATATACTAAGATACTACTACATCCTCACTAAAAGTAAGACCACAGGCGGTCTCACTCATCTCCATCTCCATAGTAGTCCTCGTAAAAGTTACCCGCGTAACCCGGTAGCTGAAGGTGACCATCGGAAAACACGGACGCCTGTGGACCCTGATATCCATTTGGGCAAGGATGGGGCCTAGGTCCAGCGTAGGGTGGAAGCAGAGGACCACGGGGTGGAAAAATGCCTCCAATCTCGGGCCAAGCAACTCGAGAAGGCATCTGAGTCCTCACAGGGTAGATAGCATCATACTCGACTGATCCAACACTCACAAAGGGTGCCAAGAGTGTCAGTGCTCGATACAGACGAACACGGGTGGCGTGAAGCTCAAAACGGAGAGTGTGTGCATCATGATCTCGATCACAAGCAAACCTAGCAGTCATCTGAAGTATTGGATCCTCTGCAGAGTGATCTGTGTAGAGTCCGGTGTAATATCCCTCTTCTCCTGGACGTGCAGCAGGGATATAGCGGAACGAGGTCTATCTCAGCATAGTGTGCTCCTCTCTCAGCAGGGTAATAGATGAGTATGCAGCATCCTGCACAGCCATGTTCTCAGTCATGCCAATGCCATATCCAAATTGGATAGGCTGAGTGACTCCATTGTGGTGCGGGTAGATCCTGACAATGCAGTGGAACTGGGTCTGGTTGAAGTCAAGGAACTGCTCCTCAACTGTGTACTCAGGGTACCATCGGTATCCATTGTAGGACATCATCTCGATCAGCATGGCGGGATGGCCACGCACACCGAGGCACCTGGTCAAACGAACAATCTGCCGAGGGGGAAGATCTGCCATCTCAAACAGAAAGAAGGAGTTTGCAAATGCATCAGATTATGAGATAAACCTGGAATGACTCTGGCAGCATAACGGCTGTAATTGTAAGAAAAGATAATTTCTTACCACATGGAAACAACACTTACATACGATGTAAGAAATCAAGAAGCACAAAAACTCTAACGAACCGAACACAACCTTCCTACGGCTACAAGGAAGCAAACAACGAGATGTTCTAATCAGACAGAGGAGAGCCTAGTCCTATCTTCTCGTAGAACAAGATGAGGGTGACTCAGAACTCAGAACGAAGAGGGTAAGGAGAAAAAAAAGAAGCATTACGTTGTTCCCTTATATACCTAGAGTAACTATATAACTATAGCAAGCTAGACTCGACTTCGGCCAAGGCTGCTAGTCCTACAGTCAGTCCTGCTCTGATACCAAGTCTGTCGGGACCCGGGGTTAGCGTATGCAAGTCCCGCTACGACATAGTCGTATGGAGAGCCGAGAACCGTACCCAATTGTCTAAGCAGACAAGGCCAAGCACAGAACGTTCTCGGAAAGCATCGTACGTGAGGGGCATCCCATCCAGGCCGGATGATCAACTGAGATGGGTCCTCATCGTCCGCACACAAGTCTAATGATATGGATGATGAACTCCCATATTCACAGACAAGTCGCCTCAACCATACTATCGACTATCTCATAACTCTTACATAGACTTACTCTAGCCCGATCACTTAGTCGGGGTCTAGGGCGGGCTCGATCATACCACAAAGTGTGCACGAGACAGGGTCTCGAGCAATCTCATCGCGATGCCCCAAGCTGCGCACATCTAAGGGCCACTTGGTGTATGAAAGACCGCCAGCCAGATCACAACTAAGGTCTCGAAAACCCATACAAAGACATGCATGTTATAAACATACACGCAGCACACATGCCTTGTATGAACAGCAGGTATCATTGCAATTCTCTACAAAGTATACATTTTATTGATAACTCTCACCAAGTGCACACAGAGATCACAAGCATGTGATCCAACATTACAACAAACAAGCGGAAGCGAAGTAGGTCTGAGTACAGACAAGTTTAACAAATGGCTTAAGAAGCCTTATTTAAACACAAGCCCTCCACGAGGGAACCAGTCGTCTGACTGGGACTAGACTAGCTTGTTCTTCAGTCGTCGAGCTCAATGAAGAAGCCACCTTCGGGGTCAGTGGGTTCATCTAAAACATAGAATAAGCAAACGTGAGTACAAAGTCGTACTCTGCAAGACTTACATAGGAGCTATACTACGCATGCACATGTATCAAGGTAAGGGAGGTGGGGTTCAATTAAAGAAGTGCCAGCTTTGACTTGGCTAGTCCTGAACTACGAGTACCAGACTTGAGGTAAGAAGCGTACACGAGTCCACTACTTTCTCCAACCAATTACACCACTATGGTTCCTTCCTCGACTTCCCCACGAGAAAGCACGCCATAGCACTCACACTTATCTTGGTGTATTTTAGGAGTATCCAGTTCGAGTTGTCTAATAATCAAGCTAAGCTTTCCTAGCAGTCCTTAACCGCGGACGCGGCTATTCGGATAGTTTTGCTAACCCTGCAGGGGTGTACCGCTACACACACATGATCATCATTTACCGCCTTTGATCTCGACACCATTCAAGGGGTGTGAGCGAGGATGCTCACCACAACTGTTACCTCATAGCCTATATAGTCCAAGAAAGCCACCTACCTGGGTTGGATACCACTATCGTGAACCCGGCCGGTTTACCGAAGTGGACCCAAGTGATGTGTGTGTGGTGCATAAGCCGGTCTCGGTTGAGCCGTTCTCTCACTTAGAATCCAGGCCACAAGCCTACCAGAACTCTGAACTACTGCGACATCTGGACATCGAAATGGATGAGCTAATAGGTTGAGAGGGGTCAGTGAGCCCAATGTGGGGTTGTACTCTTCATCTTGGATCACCACACAAGAACTCGGACTTAGGGCGGTGTTCAACGAGACAACCCACTGTGTACTCCTACACAGCCTCTCATCGTTCACCTTGTATTAGGGTAGATTCACCAACACCTTTCCACCAACATCATCATGATCACTACCATCCCAACTCACATAACAGTAACATCATTGTATCACTCTAAGCATGCAATAAGAAGTAACAATTGCAGGGGCCACATGATATCAATCAACTCCTACATTTGCTAGGATTGTGGTTTGCCTACTACTGTGACAAATGATAGGTCATGCAAAGGAATGGGTTCATCTATGCGGTAGAAACGTAGCATGGTAATCATCCTATACACTGCATAAGCGAGACATGAGAGGGAAGTGGGATTTTATCGACATGATCAATGGGGGTTTGCTTGCCTTGCTGACGAGGTTCGGGTTCAGGGTCTTCAACGAAGGGGGCTGCCTCCTGTTCCGGTTCCACCTCTACTCGACAAACACCAAGCAAGGTAGCAAAGTAAATACAATTCACAAACACATGGTTGAAGGTTGAAACTTGATTTATATGCTTTGATGTGTGAAGAAATTCCACTTAAATTGGATATTTGCAAATGAATTTGCAATTTTAAACTCCACATATGATTTCCAATTTATCCAAGTTGCATATGACATTGTTTGATCAAGTTAAACCATTTTGAAATGTGTATGATATGCCTCTGAAGTTCAAGTATAATGTGGTATGTTTCTATGGTTCAAATTGCAAAAGCATTTGAAATGAATTTGATTTAATTCCATTTAAACAAAATAGCAAATGCTACTGGTCACATTTTAAATTCAACTCAAACATAGTTGAAAGTTGGATATATGGATAGCTTATTTTCTCCTCATCATTTTTCATATATTATTTGTTAAATTTGGAGTTAATATGAATTTTCTATGAATTTCCAAAGTTTCAGCCTTTTTGTGGAATTTCTGGATTTATATAAATCAATTAATCGATTTACTGCGTCAGGCTTGCGCAAGGGTGACGTCAGGGGGGGTCTGACTGGTGGGGTCAGCATGTCAGCCTCTGGGTTAATTAATCCGGTTAGTTTTAACTAACCTGGGGGTTAAGGGGGGGCCAGGGCCCACTGGCAGTGACCCAGGGTCACTTAACCCAGGTGGGGTTAAGTCCCTAATCACGGCCACGTCGGCGAGCTGCCGGTGGCTAAACGCCAGCGTCACCAGACGCGGCGGCGACGCACGGGACGGCGGCTCCGGCCACCATTTTTTGCGCTGAGACCACCAAACGGGAGCCCGAGCACGTCCGCGTCAAGCTGAACACAGCAGGGCCACGGGAATGGCCGGAATCCTCGTCGACGTTGAGTTCTTGCGGCGGCCGTGGCTGGGCAACGACGAGGATGAAGCTGCGGTGGGTTTTGGTGGGCACGCGATGGCTCAGACGACTCCTTGGAGCACCAGGGGCACGGTGGACGTCATGGATGGGTCGAAGGGACATGGGAACTTCCTCGCCATTGACCATGGCGGCGGCGATCTCCTGCGTTCATGGAGGATCTAGCTAGGGAGGAGGAGGGATACGAAGGAATGGATCGGGTGAACCGTGAGCTCACCGTGAGTTCAACGGAGGCGGTGGCGCGGTCGGGGACGCCCTGTGGTTGCCAGAATCAAGGAAATCGCGCGGCGGCTCTGGCGAGGTTTCGGTGAAGCTTGCGTTGGCCTCGAGCTCGATTAGTCCTCCAGCTTCTCCAGATCGAGGAAGTCGACGATGGCGCGCACGATGGACATGGTCTCGAGGCTTCTCTCCGGCGTTGGCTGCGGTTCCTCACGGCGGCGAACGGCGGATGCTCCCGGGGAAGAAGGGGAAAGCGGCAGAGTGCGCGAGAGTGAGGGGAAAGGGGTGGAGAGTGACAAGGGCAACCACGGCTCTCTCCTGGACATGCTGGAGGAGGCAGGGAGGCAGCTGCGTGGCTTGCCCGTCGTCGGCGGCCTCGGCATGCCGGCCACCGAGCTGCTTGTCGTCGTGGAGGTAGACGACAAGAGCTAGGTGGGCTGGGCTGGGCCGGTTGGAGGCTGGGGGGTTAAGTTGGGCTGCTTCCAGGTGAGCCTTTTTCCTTTTTCTTTTCTGTTTTCTTTTCTGCCTTTTTGTTTTGCTGTGCTAACATAAATAGCTAGGCATTTTCTAAAATGCTGAAACTTTTTATGTGGCTTCACAATATACTAGGTTAGCCACTTGTAAAGTTTGAACATTTTTTAAATTCAAATTATTTGAACTTTAAATCAAATAGGGGTTTTGATTAATTCCAAGGCACTGTTTGAATATTTGAAAAATCCATGAGCATGGGGTGGGTCCCACATCACTTGATATGTGATCACACTCATTTATAAGACTTTTCAAAAATCTAACATGAATTTTTGGAGAAGATTTTTATCTGGCCTTTTGAATTAATTCATCTAGGGGGTTCCTTCTCCCATTTTGCTTTTGAATTTGATTTCCATGACTTCTTTTGAAAAAATTTAACATGATGCAAGATGTCTTTGATCCTAGCACATTACCTAACAGAGGGTTCTGACAGATTCATGTCCATTTTAATTTTCTACAAAATATTTGCAAGGAAAACAATTAAGACTAGTTCATAACAATGAGTTCATAATAATCATATTATAGATGAGCTCACACTAAAACAATCATCCCTAAGAAGATTTAGTGATTACATGATCCAGATTCACTATCCGTCCTCGAATATCACAACGGCCGATGGATTAGTTTCGAAGGTAGACAACTAGTTTGTGAGATCACATCCTATATGTGACTCATGCTCGATCTTTCAATCTCTGGTATTCCGAGGCCATATCTACATATGCTAGGCTCGCCAAATTGACTTTAGTGTTATATGCTGCTTAGCAAGGCCATATCGACATATGCTAGGCTTGCCAGGCCCAACCTCATGCGAACTCTAATGTATGTATGACACCTGATCGTCACGGCCTGCCTATCATAAAGAGAACCTTCCAGGTAGTGCACACTTCGGTAGAATACTTATGTTTGGTATTTTATAAGGGATCATCTTATTTAATGCTACCGTCGTGTATCCTATACTAGCAAGTTTTAAGATGTATGATCATGGTGGCACTAAGTCTACAGTGTCTCCATTTAAGTTTGTTTCATCATGATGAACGTTTACTACTTTCTAGTAACACATAGCAAAGCTATCATTACATCAAGATTAAGCAAACAACAATAGCCCCCTCTGCAATATAAAGTTAGACGCCTCTATATTTGTATATTGCATGTTTTACGTGGCTGCTAGGGCTTTTCTTAGATCAACCGTTTCTACGAACATTGAACCACAACGCTGATTATAGATTGTCTCTATTACACCCCGTACGGGGCCCTCCGTTGCAAATGCCATATCCGCTAAAGTAAGAGAGATAGACAACCCCCAGAGCCACTTTATACGGTACAAGCCGTATGTCAAGCGTGGAACCAGTCTCGCGTAAGCGTATGCCTAAGGTCGGTCGGGGGCCGCTTCATCAAACAATGCCACAGATATAACAAGTACACGTGAGAGGGTAACAATCGTAGAATCAACGCCCACATCCCCGATGTGTTCTAACCGTACAGCAATACGAAGCATAGATCTAGCTCATGATACCACTTTTTGGGTCTCACAGCAGAAAACAATAATTTTTCTAACTAGCGTCGCCCTTAACCCAAGATCTATCTAGCTGTAATGCTGTAACGGAAAGACTTGCGGAAACATACCTCGGGGTGTAATCCGTTGCGCGGGAAACGTTCCCGCAAATGTGGTTGATGAAGCCGTAAACCTTTCACAGTCCCCTGGCTATGTTATCACCCTGATTGGGTGATAGTGCCGCACGTGCAGCACCTCGTAGTACTCACACACGTACGGACTCGATGACGACCTCCGTTCTCCGATCCAGCGAAGGTAGCGGAAGTAGACCTCACGGAATCGGAGTTTCGGCAGCACGACGGTGTCCGCGTAGCAGAGAAGCCTCAATCCCAGCACAGGTTCCAGACAAGGGGACCCCGTCTTGAGAGAGACGAGAGAGGGGAGAAGACCGGTGAAAACCGATCTCAATTCGGAGTAATATTGAATTCTCTGCGAATTAATTGGTATTAAAGAAGTGCACCCCTGCCCATCTATATATAGGCAGACGGAAGGAGTCAACCCCCCTCCCTTAGCAATATGGGACTAAACCCTTTGACAAGGGGGGGTGGCCGGCCAGGAGGGGGGAGTGGCGCGCCACCCTCATGGGCCCCAAGGCCCATGGCGCCCCCCCCCCCCCCCTTTTTCTTTTTCTTTTTCCCTTTTTCCTTTTTCCTTTTTCCTTTCCACTAATGGGCTTCTTTCCCAAAGCTGGCCCATTGCACTTTTTAATTATAAATAAAATGTTATTAATATTAAATCACTTAATTAATAAATAAACCATATAATTTCATCTCCTAATGATCCGTAACTCCTTCCATCTCACTCCGAACAACCTTCGGACCAACACGGAACTTTTCCGGTATGTCTTTCTCTCTTCTCCGGTAACTCCGATAGTTCCGAAAAGGTCTCCGATATTCATCGAGCCCTTAAGTGTGTTACCCTACGGTCCGAGAACACTCCAATCATGATCGAGACAAAGGCTACGGCCAATTATCAATAGCGGGACCTGGATGCCCATAATAACCCATGTGCATTCCGGAAGTAACCGATTGAACCGTACACGTTGTATACCATTCCCTTTGTCATGCGATACAAGATTAGTCCAAGATTCGATCAACTGCATCCAATGCATTAGTTCTATCTTGTTAACGACAAATATTATTCACTCGTTCCGTGATATTCATCCTTGTGACCTAGTCACACGCTGCGCAGCTTTATGGATGCAATCTCACCGAGTTGGCCATGAAGTATCTTTCCATTATATGGATTGACAAATCCCGCTCTTGAATCAACACTCCTCAACATATCCCATCGGATAGCCCAAGATACACCTTTATGGTCACCATGTTTCAGTGTGACGGTTAATGCACTCAAAGCATCCTCAGAAGATAGCAATTATGCGTGATCTCACGGTCAAAGGAACAGGCTACTACGTTCTGTAATTACAACACTGAACTTTTACGATTTGATCATGTTGCAATGCTTGCATTGGGTAACGTTCATCACGTCATTCATTCAATGAGGTGACCTTACCGTCAATTGACTTGATTGTCCATGATCGTGAAACCACAATCATCAGTTGACGATAAACCAGTCATCATGAGAGGCTGACTAGGAACTCTAGTTGTTTCTATGCCACACATGTATCATTGTTTCACTGATACAGTTCCAGCACAGTATGAAACTGGTCATGAACTTATTTAGATATATTGGAATAATCATATATTATTTGCCTCTAGAGCATATATCCAACAGTATCCCACATGCACTAGATAGCAAATAATCTAGCTGCTTATTTTCTCGATCATAATGATCTTATCATATAAGTGTTTATTGATCATGCTTGCTCATGGAAGAGGTTTCTTCAACGATCTGTACCCGTTGAGATTCGTATGTTCCTTTGCAACAGGTATTGGTCAACTTGCTTGATATACCCTTCATTATCTAGTAATGCTTGAATTATAAGTTTGGCGGGAGAGTGAGACTTCTTATTTTACAGTATTCTCTAATGACAAAATGGTTTTAGTCCCTAGGACTCCCATAGTCATGTATACTGAAAAATACACTCAGCCAGAAGTTTAAACTTCTTACGCTAAACTTTATTCAACCTTCTACTTCATTAAGTCACTTATCAAGACCTTAATATTTACCCTTCATTGTGTGCTGCCCTTTCCTTATCCAGAGTCACTTATCAACACCTTCTGCTCCTCGTGGGACCGACATCCTTATTTATCGAAAAGCTACAATTGATCCCCTAGACTTGTGGGTTATCAAGAAACGTTTATTGGCGCGGTAAACAGGGAAGGCAACCCAACTAAACCTATTAACTTCTCCGCCATCAACGAGCTTTTCTGGCGCCGTTGCCGGGGAGTGTAGCGCTATTGGAAAGTGAAGCCGCTAAGGAAACCTTTATTTTGTGTTGCTGTTTTTATTTTTGTTGTTGCTACCTTCAGTCCTTATGGCCCCCTCTACTGTTGGTTCGTTGCTGGTAAGGAGCCTCCCCACGACTCTGGTGGTCACTCCTACCCCTACTGAAATTGTGCCCTATAAAATACCAACTGGTCTTATTGATTATGTCTTGGCTAATCGTTATACAGGAGAAGGACATTCGGGAGAACACCTGCTATATTTATCACGATTATGTTCTTTATTTAAGCTTGCAAGTGTAACGATGGATTTCGTCATGAAGAAACTATTCTCCGTATCACTTAAAGATAAAGCTTCAGATTAGTATAAGCTACTCGATAACTCTAATTTGCTTGAATGGCAATAGCTTATGTCTCTCTTTTATGCAAAGTTTTATCCTCTTCATGAAATTCACCAAGACAGGAACTACATCTACAACTTTTGGTCTCGTGACGGAGAGAGTATCGCTCAAGCTTGGGGGAGACTGAAGTTCCTGATGCTCAAATGCCCCAACCATGAGCTCCCCAAAGAAATCATACTTACAAATTTTTATGCCAGGCTTTCTCGTCAGGACAAGGAGATGTTGGATGCCTCCTCTAGTGGGGTATTCCAGACCAGGAGTATAGAAGAAAACTGGGATCTTATTGAAAGGATCCAGAAGAATACTAAAGACTGGGAATTTGATAAAGATATTGAACCCGCTATAAACTATGAGCATGATTACATTGAGAGTTATGTGAAAACCGATTACTTTAATACCTTTTGCTCTAAAATTGGTCTTGATTCCCAGCTAAAGATTGACTTTTGCAAGGACTTTGCTTCTCATATTGATTCTTCTAAGAAGAAGGAGAGTCAACATCATAAACCTTTCAAGGAGTCACCTATTGAGATTAATGTTACTGATCCTGTTTTACCTGCAGTTGTGTATGAACAGCCTCCTTATCCCTCAAGGATAAAGGAGCAATCTTTTGTTACAGGTATTCTAAACAAAACTGGAAGGACCACTGACGAACCTGAGGACCTGATCAAGGTCAAGCCTCATGTTGCAATGGTCAAGGATCTGGTAACCAGTAATATTGAAGAATCCACTATTAGTTTTTGTGTTGTTTCAACTAACATTGTAACAGCCAAGAACAAAGGCCCAATTTGAGGTACACCAGTTGTATTTGTAAAAATAGGAGATCATAATTACTACGGGCTATGTGACTTTGGATCCAGTGTCAGCGCTATTCCCTTCTCACTCTATCAAGAGATCATGCACGAGATTCAGCCGTGTGAGATCGAAGACATAGATGGCACGATTCATCTTGCAAATAAACAAACAATCTCTCCAGTTGGGACTGTGAGAGATGTTGAAGTACTCTGCGGGAAGGTAAAATATCCTACTGACTTTCTTGTACTCGGTTCAGTGCAAGATATTTTTGGCCCTATTATCTTTGGTAGGCCCTTCCTCAGCACTCTTTGAGCTATAATAGATTGCAAGAAAGGTAAAGTTTCTGTTGAATTCGACGGTGAGCCGTATGAATTTAATTTCTCTAAGTTTTCTAAGCAGCCTCGTGGTACTGATTTGTCAAGTAATGACAAAATTATTGAATAAATTGCCTCTATTGCTATTCCTCCTGACGATACTTTGCAGCAATTTATGGAAGACCACGAGAATGGCATGCGTATGCAGGAAAGGGATGAGCTAGAAGACATATTTTTAAGACAACCTGCTATCCTGAAGCACAACCTCCCGGTTGAAACTTTAGGAATCCTCTCGCAACCAAAAGAAGACCCGATGTTTGATCTAAAACCACTTCCCGATACGCTCAAGTATGCTTATTTAGATGAAAAGAAAGTATATCATGTTATTATCGATTCTAACCTTTCAGGGTATGAAGAAGAGCGATTATTGGAGACACTCCGCAGACACCGAGGTGCTATTGGCTATACTCTTGATGATCTCAAGGGTATTAGTCCATCCATTTGCCAACATACTATCAATCTTGAGCCCGATGCTAAGCCAGTTGTTTATCATCAATGACGGTTGAACCCAAATATGAAGGACGTGGTTAGGACGGAGGTTCTCAAACTTCAAGCCGCAGGTATCATCTATCCTATAGCTGATAGTAAGTGGGTAAGTCCAGTTCATTGTGTTCCTAAGAAAGGAGGTATGATTGTTGTTCCTAATGATAAAAATGAACTAATACCTCAACGGACTATTATTGGATATAGAATGTGTATTGATTTCAGGAAGTTGAACAAGGCCACCAGGAAGGACCACTATCATCTGCCCTTTATTGATCAGATGCTTGAGCGGTTGTCTAAAAACACCCACTTTTGCTATCTTGATGGGTATTCTGGCTTCTCTCGGATTCATGTTAACACTGCGGATCAGGAGAAGACCACTTTCACATGTCCTTACGGTACTTATGATTATAGGCATCTGCCTTTTGGTTTGTGTAATGCACCTGCTACTTTCAGAGGTGTATGTCTGCTATATTTCATGGTTTTTGTGAGGAGATTGTGGAGGTCTTCATGGACGAATTTTCCGTCTATGGAACCTCCTTTGACCACTGTCTCCACACTCTTAATTAAGTTTTGCAGAGATGTGAAGAAAAAAATTTGGTGCTTAATTGGGAGAAGTGCCATTTCATGGTTAACGAAGGGATAGTTCTTGGTCCCAAGATTTCCGAAAGGGGAATTGAATTGGGCAAGGAAAATATTGAAGCTATTGAAAGGATGACCTATCCAAGGGACATCAAAGGTATTCGTAGTTTTCTCGGTCATGCTGGTTTCTATAGAAGATTTATCAAGGACTTTTCTAAGACCTCGATACCCCTCACTAATCTTCTCCAGAAGGATGTTCCTTTTGTATTTGATGAAGATTGTAAGGACGCCTTCGAAGTTCTTAAGAAAGCCTTGATAACCGCTCCTATAGTAAAACCACCTGACTGGAATTTGCCCTTTGAAATTATGTGTGATGCTAGTGATTTTAGGACAAAGGGTTGATAAGAAGTTGAATGTTATACACTATGCTAGAAAAACCGTTGATAGTGCTCAAAAGAATTATGCTACTACCGAGAAGGAATTATTGGCAGTGGTATTTGCTTGTGATAAGTTTAGGAAGTATATTGTTGATTCTAAGGTTACTATTCACACTGACCATGCTGCCATTAAGTATCTTATGCAGAAGAAGGATGCTAAACCAAGGCTCATAAGATGGGTACTCCTTCTTCAAGAATTTGATTTGCAGATTGTCGATAGAAAAGGAGAAGACAATCCAGTGGCGGATAATCTTTCAAGGATGGAAGATATTCCACACGATCATATTCCAGTCAACGACAGTTTTCCAGATGAACAGCTTTCTGTTGTAAAAGTACAATCTCACTCCGACCCTTGGTTTGCAGATTATGCTAATTTTATCGGTGCAAAGTTTTTGCCTCCAGGTTTTACATTTCAGCAGAGGAAGAAACTCTTCACAGATTTGAGGCACTACTTTTGGGATGACCCACATCTTTTAAAATAAGGTGTGGACGGGGTCGTAAGAAGGTGTATATCGGAGCACGAGCAGAAGGACATTCTTCGACAATGTCACGATAGTCCCTATGGAGGACATCATGCCGGTGAAAGGACCGCACATAAAGTTCTACAATCAGGTTTTTATTGGCCTACTCTTTCTAAGGACGCCATAAGGTACGTTATGTCTTGTGATAAGTGTCAGAGAGTTGGTAACATTAGCAGGAGAAATGAGATGCCTATGAATTACTCACTAGTGATCGAACCTTTCGATTGCTGGGGTTTTGATTTTATGGGTCATTTTCCTCCTTCACACAAGTACACACACATCTTAGTTGCTGTTGATTATGTAACCAAGTGGGTTGAAGAAATCCCCACTGAGAGTGTTGAACACAAGACATCTTTGAAAATTCTCAAGGATGTAATTTTTCCCGGGTTTGGCATACCAAGGTACCTCATGACAGATGGAGGGTCACACTTCACGCATGGAGCTTTTAGGAAAGCTCTAGCCAAGTACGATGTCAATCATAGAATTGCATCACCGTACCACCCTCAAACTAGTGGGCAAGTTGAGCTCACAAATAGAGAGATCCAGTTGATCTTACAAAAGACAGTGAACAGTTCAAGAAAGGACTGGTCAAAGAAGTTAGGAGATGTTTTGTGGGTGTATAAAATTGCTTACAAAAACCCCATGGGCATGTCTCCGTATAAGATGGTCTATGGCAAGGCTTGTCATTTGCCATTATAGTTAGAGCACAAAGCTTTCTGTGCTGTTAGAGAGATGAATGCTGACCCAAAGTTAGCCAGTGAAAAGCGTCTCATGAACTTGACTTCTCTAGATGAGTGGAGAAGTGAAGCTTACGAGAGCACTAAAATGTTCAAGGAAAAGGTAAAGAAGTGGCATGATAAAAGGATTCTGAACCGCGAATTTAATGTTTGTGATAAAGTTATATTGTTTAGATCTCGTTTTAGGTTTTCTCCAGGTAAACTACTCTACAGATGGGAAGGACCTTTTCATATCGAAGAAGTATATCGGTCTGGTGCAATCAAGATAAAAAAATTCGAAGGCACCAAACCTCAAGTTGTGAATGGACAAAGACTCAAACATTACATGGCAGGTGATCCTATCAATGTGGATGTGAACATGATATTTACAAGAACTCGTGAAGAACATGTTGCAGCCAGTTTCAGACTCCGGCAGGAGCAGAATAAGAAAAGGTATGTATTACGGTAAGGAAACATCGCCAACGTCCATAAAAGTTTACTTTTCAAAGTTTTTGCAAAATTAGGAAAATTCAAGCCCAAGTGGAGCCGGAGAAGAGCTCCAGGGGGCCAGGAGGCCCCCCGGCGCACCCCCCCCCCCCCTCCTGTCCGCTCCAGGCGCCCTCCTGGGTGCCCTGGACTCCGACGCCGACTCCACCTAGGCTTGAAACCTTCCTTCTGTTGTAGAAATTTTTTCTATATATTTGCCCGGATCGTCCCGGAACCGTATCTCGCGATTTCGTGTGTCTTCTTTCTCGGTCTATTTCTGCTAGGAAAACTTTCAGCAGATCTAGGTGCCATGGCTTCCCCAAGTTTCCCCAAGGACAAGTTTGTCGTCAACGTCATCAACCCTTACCTCGCAGAGGTGACGAAGCACCCCCAGATCCTTCGTGTGGAGGATGGTGTCCTCCGCAAGGAAGATCTAAAGGGACCAGCCAAAGAAGGGAGCACCGAAGAGTGGCTGAAGGAGATGGAACACGAGGTCTTAAGTACAAGAAGATGGTGGAGCGCAGTGTTGAAGACAAATTTGACATGATGAACGAGTTAAAGGCTTTCCACAAGAACGAGATGAAGGAGATGCTGTCAAGTTTGGCCGCATTAGAAGATAAAATCTATGAGATTCAAGCACAGATCTATGATATGCAGAACCAGAACTGTGAGTCTGAACTCAAGTTCTCACGCATGGGTTTGGCTACTGAGTGAAGGATCTTGGAGACTCAGAAGTCCTTCGAGACCGGAGAACCTTTACCTTGGAAGCGCTTCGCCAGGGAAAACATGGTCAACTTCAACAAGAACAAGAATGAGGAGTAAATCTCCTCGGGTAATGGCACCCCCTCAGCTTGTTCCAAGCTTGGGGGAATGTCCGGTATCTTTATCTTTGTCTTTAGGAGTCAAATAGAGTCGTATCATGTCTAGGGAAGTTACTTTATGAAATAGGTGTTGCATTGAGGGCTATCACTCCTTTTGTGGAGAGCTTTGTATCCGTGAGTGTGGATTCTTCTATGAAGTAATATTAATGAGAAGTCTATTGGTTTCTTCGTTTCACTCGGTGTCCTCTTCACGCAATCGACATTATGAGCTGATTCTTATGAGGAGTATTGACCTTATATCAGGTATGGCTTCGAAAACTTTATTAATCTTGGTAAGTATAGCTTTGGTCATAACAACAAGCATGTTTTTTCTCAAAGTAGCGACATAGCCAAAACCTTTGTGTTATTATGCTTGAAGTCTTATGTTGACAAGGAAGACAACTTGATGTGACATGCTAGTTTTAATGTTTATGCTTTGTATTGCTTGCATCTAAGTCGTCATCAATTGTCTGGTCTCTCAAAGCCTTGCTAGCCAAAACTCTGTACCAAGCGGAATTCTGCTTGTACTTTCATACCCTGAAACCAACATCTTCCACCTGAGTCCACCATACCTTCCTATTCGTGGTATTCCACTACCACTCTTAAAGTATATAATTTATGTGCTATTTTAGATGTTCAAAATCTTCTGTTTTGTGCCACTGATTCAGCTCATGAGGAAGTGGTGGGTAACCCATGATCTTATTAATTTGGACAAGTTTTATCTTGGGATTGCATGTCTAATCTGCAAACCCCTAATAAGTGAAGGGACTGTCATGAGTGCCCATCTCGTAAAACATAAATACTAACACACAAGTTCCTTCGCCCATTTATGAGTGATAAACAAAGGAATTTAAGGGGATGTGATCGTCCCTACATGGAAGCCTGTAAGGCCCGATATGCGGTACTGTTCCAGATCTAGGTGTTTCCACCCAGATCCGGGGACGAAGCACATATCGGTCCCACCGCGACATATGACAAAGCCATATGCCCCGGATTTCCAACATGATATCACAACATTACAGATACAAGGATACAACATCTCATACCATCGGCATACAACTGCCTCAAATATAATACAACAGCGGAAGATACATGTCTGAGTACAGACTACAATCAAATGCCCAGTGGCAAAGAGAAAACATCGATCCCATAACCACACGGGTCCAGGCCCTCCGTCGGGATCTGCCTAACTAGTCGTCGTCGAGTCTCCACGTGAAACGTTGATCACCATACCTGTTGTCGATCAGAACCCTGAAAAGAGTTTGGGGGTAGTATCATGAGTACAGAGGTACTCAGCATCCAACTGTAGTGGTCATCTGACCCAGCAAGGACTTCATCACTCGTCATTCTCGGACAACTAGTAGTTTACGGTAAGGAAGGGGTAAGTGGTGAGGTTGCTGCCGCACTAGCATTCATGAAGTGGCTAACGATCTAGAGAGTAAGATAAGAAGCCAATCATTCAATGAGGAATCGCCTCCAACAAGTCTTGCTATCAGCTACTTACGCAAACATAACACCTATCCTATCCTTGTCCTCCTCTTCGCATCCCGACGAAGAAGAAGCAGTCAAGGCACACACACGTTGATCAAGTTATGTTAAGATTATCTCATTTGTTGTTGTCTATGAACAAGGAGTAGGCCTCAAGTCGTCCATAACCGTGGACATGGCTTCTCGAAAAGATTTAACCCTGCAGGGGTGTACCAACTTCCCATTACGAGGCTCCGCACGCACGTCCTTCTCTCTCAGTTGCTACCCATTATAGGCAACCATTTTATGATTTAGTTCCAAGAGATCCAAAACGACAGGTCCCTCTAACTAACAACAAACAAATCCGGGTGGCCCCCGGTGAGTCGACATCCATCTCAGGAGCCGGTCGCGCTCTCGATCTGGTCTCAACCGTCTGTCACAGGTTTGGATAGCCGGTTAATCACACATGGGAAACCGGGTCCTCAGCCGGACAAAGTGGGCCAGCAAGGGAACTAAGTCCTCACTGGTCCAGGTTGGTTTGTAAACAACTGGCGGCCGACCAGCACACACACGGTTTCAAATGGTAAATCAGCTTGGGCCACCACTAGAAATGTTTGAAGCTAGGTAGGTAAGAAAAGGGGACCCCATAAAATCCCACACACGGTTAGGCACGCTCAGTCTTAAAATCAATACCCGGAACTCGGGTCCTAGGTGACTCGAATGGAACAAAGCGTCGGGGCGGGATAGCCTAGACCTTCCATCCTTCGTCGAATATGGTCAACATTATAATAATCATATCATCAACAACAATATAATAATGTGATAGCCCAAACCAAGGAGTAACAGGAGGTAACATCGTAGCATCCTAAGCATGCATACTAAGCAGGGCTGAGCAACGAGCAATAGTAACATAGCAGTACATGGTTTGCTGGGAGGGAACATGGATGTATCGGTTTGAAAGAGGCTGTAAACATGTGGTAAGATCAAACATCGAACCTATCCTATACTAGCATGCAAACCGTTGGTTGAAATAGAATGGATCATAAGTAATGTATAGTCCTTGCCTGTTGATAAGTCGGGTTCCGAAGGTGTAGTTGATTGCAAGCTCGCAACGTCTCCGAGAGGTACCCGCGGAAGCACACAAGACGGTAAACACTGGAAAGCAATCAACGAGCAAGAATCTATTACTACGAAGGAAACACGAGCAAGCATCAACAAGAAGGCAACACGAGACATCGCACCTACCGTCGAGAGCGGTTACTAACAGATTAAGTGGAGTACTCGTCACACACGACGATACTGCAAGTTTACGGTGGTTCAAGTTGTTTAGCTACTCAGGGTGAGCAAAGGTTATTAACATGGAATATCACTCAAGCATGGCATATCACACAAACATTGCAAGAGGTGAAGCATAAATAAACTACCTAAGCTAGTCAATTTAAATGGGGTGAAATCCTAGACATGGCAAACTATTGCGGACCCCACAATAAAAATGGAATTTGTTACTGTTTTGCCCCTAAACAAAATTTTATTATTTTTATTGTCAAGCAAGAGCAGCATAAACACAATCTACACGAAATTCTAGTCAAGTTACATATAAGAAACATTTTAAACAGAGCAACGGTTAAAAAGTTATTGCAGTTACAGTTTACAGTGGCAAGCAGTGTAATTAGCAGGTAAACAACATGCAAACAAGTTCAAACATGGCAACAAACAACATTTTATCAAACTACACGCAAAACGGAGCAACTTTTATATAGAAAGTGTCTCCATCGGAGCTACCGGTGAAAAGATATAGCTACCGCAATAAAAACAATACAATCTGCCTAAATTAATAAAAAAAACCTAGCAGAAAAAAACTAAACAGGTCGAAACTAGTCCTATTGGGCCCAACAGAAAAAAAAATAGAACTAATAAAAAAAATAAAAAAAGGGGCAGACTCACCTCTGGGCCGTGGCCCAAGAGGCCTGGGCTGGATCTGGCCGCCGGCTTGGGCTGCGGCCCACCTGGGCGCTGGGGAGGTTGGACTGGCCGGCTCGGTTCGCTCCCAAACCAAGCGGCGGCGGCTCCACCACTGGTGGCCGACGGCGCGCGCTGGAGAGGATGGGCGAGGCGGCCCTCCGGCCAGAGCGCAGCGGCGCGGAGCTGAGGCCGAGGGGGTGTCGGTCGGGCGCGGTGTGGAGGAGGAACGACGCAGCGGCTTGAAGGGCGGCCCGGACTCCAGTCTGCTGCGAGGTCGGGGCCATGGCCATGGCACCCGGTCCTGGAGAGAACAGGGAAGAGGGAGGGAGGTGAGGAGAGGGAGAGGAAAGAAGAGGAGAGGCGTGGGAGGAAAGGAAGAGGGCGCTGCGGCGCGGCTACTGCCGGCGGCGGCCTCGGGCAGAGGCGGCGGCGGCTTCGGGTGTGGAGGAGCCTCCACGGGAGGTTGCTGGCTGGGGCTCTCCATCTGCTGACGTGGCGCACTGTGGTTCGTCAGATCAAAATCGAACGGCTGAGATCGTCTGATCCAGATCTGGAGGCTAGGTTTGGACGAAAAAAATGGGGTATTTTGTGCCAGATCTGGGGCTGGTGGCTGGCTAGGTGCTTAGGGAAACCCTAAGTGGGGTGGTGGTTTTATATAGCCCTGGTGGCTGGCAGTTTTCAAAAACATCACCGGTTTTTCTCTCGCGCGTGCGGTGCTCACGTTTCTGACCGTCGGGGGTCCGCAGTACCTCCGATTCGGGTAAAACTTCGAACTGCGCGATCAGCGCGTCGAGCCGGAGGCGTTCACCTCGCGCTGGAACCGTTCCGAGAACACTTTCCGGTGCCCTATAAAAATATCCCGTTTAATTATTAAACAGGGTTTTTCGTTCCGTTGGCTGCGGCTGGTCTCGTGCGGTTTTCGCGACGGTGATCGGGTGAAACCCGGTGTCGCAAAGGTCCAGTGTCAGGGTGGCAATGGTCGGTCTCCGTCCGGTATGAGATAAGAGGGGGGAAATAATCGCCGATCGATAAATCGGGGATGCAAACACCGCACACAAATCAGGCAATCAATCAATTCACACCGAAAATAAAAAATTTATTTTTTATGAAAACTGGGCTGTTACAGAGCCGTTCCTCGAAATTTGTCTAAATCATGAGTGAGTGAGTTATCCATCAGCAGTCGTTGACGGATCATGCACCTCCCAAAAGTCTGTTTTTATTCTGTTTGATCTAGAGATGGCACATGAGTTTTCCCTTCTTACCCTTTTGCACGGGGTTTATCCTTTATTTTGTGCTGAGTCAGTCCTTCCTACTTCCTTCCTTTTTAAGAGAGAACAGACACTTGATGTTGATAAAGATTCTTGCATACAAAGCTGCATTGAGAGTTAGCATGTTACATCTTTGTTGACATTTTCTTTTGATAAGTGAGTTGTTTGCAAGAGCTTATGCTTAGTAAACATCTTCCTTTGTGTTAACATGTGCACTTCTTGACTAATAACATGTTCTTTCAAAAGCTTCAACTGGTTCCATTATAAGTGAAAGAGCAAAAGTAAAATTTATTAGTTGCTCCTTGACCAAGGCTATGTTTTCCATGATTTGATGAGTTTTCCTGGTCCTACTTTGTTATAATTGTTACTACTTTCTCATAAGGACCTTATGAGTTGAGGTTGTTGTTGAGGATGCTTCAGTTTGGTGAGAAATCTTGTTGTTTCTTCTCCGTATTCTTTTAATCGACACTTCACTCTCTAAACTTGTGGACAGGTTTGCCGAGATCAGTAATCGCTTGGGGACAAGCAAGGTCTAAGCTTGGGGGAGTTGATACGTCCAAAATGCATCACTATTTTATATTGTAATTTAACCCTATTCATTTATATATTCCACTTTAAAGTATTGTTCTTATGTTGTTTTGGCTTGTTTTACACAGTTTGCAACTTTCTGGTGTCGAAGCAGCAAAACCAGGATTCAGCGGTGAAAAGTGGACATCAAGTTGCTTAATCAGATCAACTCCAAATACGATGAAAATTGACGGAGGCCATTTCTATGAAGAATAACTGGAGATCTCCGAATATGGGGGTGAGGGGACCCACCAGGCAGCCAGAAGGGTGCCTGGCGCGGGGGCCCCTAGGCACCCTCCTGGATGCCTGGTGGCCCTCCTCGGTGCCCCCTCTCGCCTATATTACCCTCCTGGGGTGGAAACCCTAAAAGGAGAGGAGTTTTGGAGTTTCTTCGCTGCCTCGTGGAGGAAACCTATAGAGAAGAAAAATCCATCTCCGGCGAGTAGATTCCGCCGGGGAGATCACCTCCCGGAAGGGGAGATCATCGCCATCATCATCATCATCATCGTCACGGGCATCATCGAGATCATCATCAACATCATCCCAAACATCAGCACCATCTCCACCTCCATCCCATATCATCTCACAATTGCAACTTGTGTTGTAATCCGTACTATCTATCCTCTCTACTCTGTTGGTGTTGATTACTACTTTGTGGTGAATGCTATTGAGTTTTGTTGGAGAAAAATCATTGTGTCCAGATTGTTCGCCACCCATCTATCACCTCTGATCATGATCTCGTTTATGTCTTGTGAGTAGTTACTTTAGTTCTTGAGGACATGGGAGAAGTCTAGTTGTTAGTAGTCATATGATGTTGAAGTATTATGTGTTGATTGATACTTAAGTTGTGTTGTTATTTCTCTAGTGGTGTTATGTGAGTCGAACACTTAACACTTCACCTTTCATGGGCCTACAGGAATACATTGTGCACAAAGGATGCTTATGGTGGGTTGCCGGAGTGACAGAAACCTGAACCCCAGTTCGCACACTTTTGCACAAGGGAGTTATGGATCCTCGATCGTAATGTTGTGGTTAGGCTTATGCCTTAATTACTACCTTGTATTTGCAGATGCTTGCAAGGTGTGTAATCATAATAGTACACTTATCTTAGTCTAGAAGGTGTGCTAGCATTGATCCACCCACCGACACTTATCGACACAATACATACTACTTGGCGGAATGTGGTGAAAGTGACTTGGCTATCTCTCCCGTGTGTTCTGAAGAACGCTTTAGCTTTTATAAGTTCAGTTCCTAGGCTTATCCTTGTGAAAGGATTGGTCCACTTACTACTCCTCAGTTACCCTATTTACTTTGCTTGTCTTTTACCTTTCTGTTTCTTAAACCAAATATCCCTAAATATTTACCTTTCGGTGTGTGCAGCCCTTTCCTTAAACGAAAAACACCTTCTGCTCCTCGTGGGATCGACATCCTTATTTATCTAAAAGATGCAATTGATCCCCTAGACTTGTGGGTTATCAAGAATCGTTTATTGGCGCGGTTAACAGGGAAGGCAACCCAACGAAACCTATTAACTTCTCCGCCATCAGCTGCTCAGTGATTATTCCCAGAAATAGACTGAAGAGAGCATCCCAAGAAAGATACCGAAGCTAAACCAAAACCCAACCCCCGAATCAAAATTCCTATTGATATGAGCTGATTCACTATGACTTAGGTGGATGTTTGCTAGCATTTTTATCTTGGAGGACTGCATGCCTCCTAGACGGTTATAAAGGTAACTTCAGAGTAAGAAGAGTAATTGTCGCCTCGAAGCTCAAGTTTTTCAAAGGTTTTGGAGATTCCCTCAATAATCTACCCCGAGTCAAAACTGGCCAAGCTCAAGTAGATTGGTGCAGTGAATAATAGGACGTAAAGCGGTTAGCTCCTGCGTTCAATCACAAGTCCCTCCAACCAGACGTAGCAATTTGCAGAGTGTGAACTGTAAAGCCCCCGAAATCGGTCCGTGTATAGTAATCATACACACAAGGTACACGGCCGAGATCAAGGACTCGCGACATGATATCACAACACAACTCTAATAATAAAAATAATACAAGTTTTTTAATACAAGACAGGGGCCACGAGGGCTCGAATACAACAGCTCGAAAGCACAAAGTTAACGGAAGCAATAGTATCTGAGTACAGACACAACAATACAAGGTTGTCTTAAGAAGGCTAGCACAAACACGACACAGATCGGAAAGGCGAGGCCTCCTGCCTGGGAACCTCCAAACTACTCGTCGACGGGGAACTCGACGTCGTAGCAAGCACCGGGGATCTTCTGCTCGTGGTCTCCAAGGCTCCAACGTCTGATTGCAGCAACCGGTCGGGTATATAGAACAAAGGGGGGGAATAAAGCAAGTGTGAGTATCTAGCATACTCAGTGAGACTTAAACCCAGGCATTCTAAGCATCTATGCATTGGTATCAAAATGGAAGTGGGAGGCTGTATAGTGCACTGCAAGAGAGAAATACCAGGGTAAGGGGGAATCATCTAGGCCTATCGAAGACTAGCATCTTCAAGCGAGCTTGCAGCATGGGAAGAGAATAGCCAACAGTTATATATAAAGAAAAAAGTAACAATGCAGCAGAAGTTGCTGCATCATTATATAATAATTTGTATAGATTAGAAATGCCTCCGAGATCCCTCCCTCAAAATCCCTACGAGGAAGAAAACACGGAACCAATAGTTAACTTGTAATAGTTCGTAGTAGTAGGATCTGGCTTCAGCACAAAGCTTCCTATTACCGTGGACACGACTATTCGAATAGATTACTTCCCTACAGGGGTGCACTGCTGTCATACTCAACGCTCGAACCCCCGGGTCTCATACACCTTATTCAGGCATGTTCGACCAAGGGAATTCGACACGACATAGTCCTACCTAGGCTCATCAGAGAGGTCCCCGCCGGTCTACAATCCTAAGCGCTTGGGGGGTCTTGGTCCATCGCCCCTCACACTCTGGCTCGTTGTGAGAAGGTTTGTGACCACGCACCACCTCTATCATGGGTGGGCTGATCCACCGTGCCACAATGTTTAACTGGACGTCTTTCAAATCTTTCAAGAGAATGTACGTCGCCGAGGGCCCACACCGTAATTTCCATGTGAAGGTAGTGCGTATAGGGAACGACGACCCACTCAAGACATCCCCCTAACCCATTAAGCATTTTATTATTTTCTGTCGGTACAACCGTTATCGTTGCCCCTTTCTGGATGACTCGCGGACAACGACAACACCGAGGTCCACCCCCATAACCAGAGTTGGTGGGCGCTTGCCCTGTCGTCCCACCAACTCGTGTGTTTACCAACAAGGTGAACTGTATCCTTACCATATCTCGCGTGTGATCTTTGAAGAGCTCGACATTCATACAATAGGGTATCTGACGGCCATCAAACAAGTACCAGGCCCGCCATACACCGGTGGTATCCACATGTCCTTTCGTTCCAATAGAATAGCATGCGCGAGCACCGTTGGGTCACCCGACTTCTTACCTTCAAGGACAACCTTCGCTCAGGACCCTAGTGAATGCCCAACGGGGTTAACAACGGGCGGAATACAAGGATTACTCCTCGATAACTCACACTTGATGCGACCCGTGTGATGCGACCCGTTAAAGCCGTGCTAGGGCCCTTTTAGCGGTTTCTGCTCTGTACCGTACCTGTAGCAGTAGTAATGTATTGTATCCGCGTTCATTCCCCAGAGTGATCACGACCCGGTACCTAAACCTAGTTCACTAACAATGCGCAGGGCTAACTGCTGAATATTATATATATTTATTAGTCATCATAGGATAAAGGAGAGGTAGATCAAGGGGCGACAAAAACAGGCCATGAAATTGAATAGGATTGTAATGTAGCCGCAGCAATGCCTAGTGCAATAGATAAATATATACATATAGGCGATATATGGGAGAGGTGATGGGGCACTGCTTGCAAGGGAGCTCGACGGTAGGGGTACGGTCATGGACGACGTAGTCGTACTCAGCAGCGGTGTAGTCGGTGGTAGTTGCGGGGTCTACCGGAGAATAAGGGGGGAGAAACGGTAAATACAAAGCAATCACATGCAAACAGATGCGTGACATGACATGTGCAAAGTTAAAGGTGTTCTAACGCAGTACGAGGTGTATTGCTCGAAGAGGCACTTCATCCGGGGATGAACTGCGGGCTCCCGGTGATTATTGGCAGACGACCCGGAGGAGGAAGTTCTCGTGTTCGGTAGGTTAGAGGGGGTGGTTGGTATACAGGTAGCGTAGTATTATTCGTTGTATTTTTCTGATCAACTTTCACATGTAAATTATTTTCATCTTAATTACGGTTTATAAGATATAGATTTTCTAATGTTTATTCAAATTAAAAGCATTTATGGATTTACTTTTATTATTAAATACCACATTATCCACAATAGTACAATTGACCACCATTGAATATATGCTCGTAGGGACTCGCGGGTTCCTTGTTTGCAGGCCCTTAGTTCCTCGAGCGACGCTGGTCTCTTATAGGTTGACTTGAAGTTCTCGATGAATGCATTGTGGAATTCTTTCCATGTACTGATGGAACACCGCTATAGGTTTTTCAGCCAGTACCTTGCGAAGCCATCGAGCATAAGCTATACATATTGCATTGCTGTAATGTTCGTGCCACGTTGGAATTTTACCACTATGAGGTAGTCTTCTAGCCATCCTTCTGGTTCTTCGAGTCCGTCATACTTCTTGGTTGTTGTGGTCGGTTTGAATCCCTTCGGCATCCGGGTTTCTCCTATTGCTCGTGTGAAACAAAGTGCTCAGCGTGGTTCGGAGTCTCTGTCTGATTCTTCTTCGTTCGAGTACTCGTCGCGAGCTACGCTTCTTCGTCTTCCTCGGTCAATTCTGTTTTGTATGATGTCGTCGCGTGCGTCGCGCCACCGATTGTCACGTCATCGATCTTTGCGGTCGCCTCTGTCGTGGTTTCTACTGCGGCGATGGTCATCGTTGTCGTCGTCGTCATCGTCGGGGGAGCTTGGGTCTCGGTCCAGGACCACTCGCGTGCTTGCCTTCGAGTTCTCACCGTCTTGGGTGCCGAGGATCCGGCTGCGCTGTTTAGCACATCAAGTGCTCTTGTTGTGTCGCATTCTGCTTGCTTTTTGCATCTTGTTCCTGCGCATTAAGATATGTTTGAGCAGCGATGAGGGATTCTGCTGGTGTGAGCGGTTCTTTCTTTTCTCCGTCTTCGCCCTCAAGTTTGAAGGTGTCGTCAAGGTTGCGGGTGATTGTTTCCTTGTCTCTGCGATGTAAATTGTTGTATCTGGGCATGTGCTAAGGTGATCCCCGCTCGTGGTCGTCTTCCATGTATTCTGGGCTTGTTTGCCGGAAGATGGTTGATGTTGTTCTAAACCTCCTTTTCTTTTCAGCGCGAACCTTGATTTTCTTGTTTTCTTTGTGATGTCGCTTGCTAACATGTTGTATGCTCTGAGCTCATCGCGCATTGCATTCTGTGCCAGGAGCTTTCCGTTTTTCACAGCATCTTTTACTTTGGCTAGGGCCTCCTTGGACAAAAGAATATTTTCGGTTGGTTCTTCTTGCCTTGTGCTTTCCTCTTCTCGACGTCTGCTACCCTCGGGTTGGTCGCAGTCCTGGGTGTTTATGTGCTGGTTTCAGAATACTTTCTGTGGTATGCTGCCTGGTTCACCAAGTCTGACGGTTGGTCGTTCGGGTTCGCTGCTTCTTCCACTTGCTCCAGATCCGCCATGGTTCTCTGGGTCGGCCATTTTTCCCTTGTCGCCGGTCTCTGTCATGTACACCTAGGACGCCATGCTGGCTTCTTTCCTTGTGGCGTTAGTGGCTACTGTACTCCAGCCGAGTGCCTTCATTATTAGTCTTCTAGTAGACTTGCAGACCGGACATGGGTGGGGTGTACGCTCGACTCTAGTACTAGGAGCGTGGGCGGTTCGTTGATTCGCTAGAGTCCTTGTTGCTGTTGGTGATGTTGTAGGTGATTGGGCGCGATTCGTGAGGCGGAGGGTGCCCCAACTGTTGACGTGGATACGATACCCACCAAAGGTTAGGTCTACCCCCAAGTGCAGGTCAATGAAGGTCGATCGGAGGATTTGGAGATGTGTGATGAAGACAAGGGACTCGAATAGATCGGACTCTGCTCGGGCCATGTCGATGTCGAGTGCTGCCGAAGTCGTCGAGTCGATGGTTGTTGGGGATGGGACCGCCGAGATTGTTGCTCCAACCTTCTTCTTCCCCACGGTCGGCGCCAATTGATGAGAATTAGCCTCGGCAAATCCCATCGTAAGGTACCCAGAGTTTAGATTGTAAGGAGAGTAGTGCGAAGTTGGCGATCTCGTCGGCTAACAGGAGAAAGGGATTACCCAGGTTCAGGGCCCTCGATCGGTGAAACCCCTACTTCCTGATCTTGATTATATTATGATGGGAGGCGATTACAGTGGCCATCAAGACGAGGATCGCTCTAGATCAAGGTTGCGGTGGTGATATTGGATGCCCCGATTGTCTCCTCTCCTGACCTTTATATATTCGGCCGGGTCTCAAGGAGTCTGTCTTAGGTTACAAAGGAGATCGCCTAATTTGGCTAGTCTTGGTCGGCAAGTTTGCGGTTTCCATCCATGCGAGGGCTCCCATGTCGGTGCGCCTGAGTGGGCCAAGCCTGGCTCAGTAGAAGCTTCTAGCGGTCCTCCTTTCTTCATATGTACTAGGTACCCTTCTTCGTAGGAGTCATGGGGTCACCCACTCATCAATGAACGAATCTACCACGGAGGAGTTTACAATAAACACGTCACTGCATTCACTTCCACCAAGTTATCAAGATTATGTTTATAGCTTGTCGGAAGAGGGTCCAATATGAGTCTCCAAAATTTCATGATTAATCTCTTGGACGCAAAAATTGTGCTCATTGAGGAAGGAGAAATTTTGGATGGAAAAGGTATATTTTTTATATACTTGTTATAAATGATTTGTTCCCTTTATACAACACTTGCAGTTAATGAGTATCTGATACTTATTCTGTTTGTGAAAATAGGACATGTCGTTGCATGGACGGGAAAAGGTGCAATCGAGGATTGATGGCAACCAAGACAGTTGATGTCCAGCAAGATTTCACCAGGACATCTATCATAGGAGTATGCTTAGAGCATTAGATAAATCTTATGTAATCGGTTTAGTATGAACACTTAGTAGTATGTCCTGCATCTCACAAGACAAAGTTATTCATGTATGAGACAAGTCAGTTGTTCCAGTTTAATGAATATAGTGTGCTTATACTTTGATTACATATTTATTTATGTTATGATAGAAGCATTTATAAAACACCATTATTGTCAAGTGATATCCAATGTTAAATGATAAAGTTGTCTTGAATTACAACAAGTCAAAATTCATAATTAGATTTAATTGCATACGATGAATTCATAATTGATGAAGTCATTAGATACACGATATGTTAACTTGTGCATTTATTATCAAATAAGATGGCCAGTGACAAGGAAGTCATAATTTAATTGCATAAGATGAATTCATAACTAATGAAGTCATTAGATACACTATCTATTAACTTGTGCATTTAAGATGACAAAGTTCTAGCAAGTAGAACTTGTGCTAATCATTATACATAAATGATGTATTAATTAAGCATGGGAATTATCATTAAATACTTCATATGATTAACTAAACATTTTAATCAATCAAAATCATAAAACTGAGATTCAGGAATCACAACATGAAGTATAATATAAGGATATTAATCGCTATGATCTAAGTGATAAGTGTAAAATTTGGCATGATGGGAGAGTTGTGGAAAAGAAAGCAACAAATTACGATGGAAGTTTAAAGTACTCAATCACTTAAACCATTCGTAATCATACAAAATGTAGTATGGTCTAAATGTTTTCCCCTTGCACTAATATTATCTAACAAGATTGTTTAATTCATTAATTACGTTAAAAACACCCACTTCATGAATAAGGAAACCACCCCGAACCTAGTGAGACAGATGAATCCATACGATGATGGTGTTAGAAAGTTTCTAAAGAACAAATTTCTTTGTATTGAGAATTGCAAGCAATTAAAATAACACATTCTCCCGAAGAGCAAAACTAGTATTTCTGGATTGGTAATACGAGAAGAAGGTTGTCGACACATAAACCAATGGGAGATAGAGGAAACTTTGACCAGGGTACTAGACCTTGCCTCCATATTATCATAGTGACGCAACGGAAACATGTTCTGCTGTGACAACACTGTAAAACAAGGAAGTATGACACAGATGATGATCATGGCGTATGAGTTAAAGCCTTTGTTAAATTTAGAAGGTTATCATGAATACGTTCTGTACAGAACAATAATCATGAGTCTCCTTAATAAAACAAAAGGAATAAAACTACTTAAAAATACAAATGAATGATGGTAGCCTAAAACACGAGGAGAAATGAAATAATATTGAGTTACATAAAGGATGGCTCACGTCATGTGGAATAAATCAGTTATTTCATATTCCCGATAAACAGGAAAATTATCGAGAATGGTGTAAGGGACAAAAGGCATAATTTGGCTCATAAAACTGCTATGACCAAAATTCAATAATGATTGACTACGGAAGCTTAGGAATTCTTTGATCAATAAAATATTTCATTTATACTATAACAAGGCCATAAACCTGAAATTGCATCTCCATCAAACTTAGGATTTGAAGAGTGAATTGCAATAGGTATAACGAAAGGTTATTTCGTGAAAAGATGGATTATAGTACCTCAAGACGGGAACTCTAAACCTTGATTTGATCAAGTAATTTTGAAATGATCAAAATATTGAGTAGGCCGGTAGTTTCAGGAACTGGGTGGGAGCTTTGAAGACTTCCTAGAAACTTGGAGTGCGGAGGGCATTTTCTGAGTGGGAGCTTTGAGAACAATATTATTATGTTGGACATAATATTAAAACAGTAGCTTAATGAAAGCCAAACCACAAATATATGATGGATATATTTGAGTGGGAGCATAATCATTATCTCAAACAAATGTGCATTAATATGTATTGAGAATGATCTCGTGTATATATAAACATGCATTGGCATGTGTATATGGAGAACCATCTCATATATATGTGTGCATTATTATATATAGAGAATGAGGCAGATAAAACATAAGATTGCAAGAATCTTCTTTTATATGAAGTACTAATGCATTACACGTTGAAATCTATAATGATAGATTAAGATATGTCTAATGAACCAAACTAGAGTTGGAATAATGTTCTGGACAAGAAACATGTTCTTGTGGCTAGGAATTATATAATGGATGTAAATCCAAATATCACAAGCAATGTATTAATGGAAGAATGGGGGTACACCATGTCCTGAGACATGTGATCTAATATGATCTATGACATATGATTCCACCATAAAACATGTGTTGTAAATCCAACAACAGAATGACTCAAAAGTTCTTGAAAGAAGAACATATTCCGATGTTCTTTAGGAGTAAAACACATATTCTGAATAAAGTCCATGCATTCAGTATATGAGGAATACTGAGGACGATACTCTAAAATATAGAAAGGGTAATAGACTTGAATGTAATACCAGATTACAATTGCAAACCTTATTATGGGTCTATGTAAATTAGAGACATCACCAAAGAAATGGAAAAAATGTGAGCCAGAGATTCACGAATCATAACACTACAAAACATAAAACTACATAAGGAAGTGGAAGTATGGATAAAGTTTAGCGTAAGAAGTTTAGACTTCTGGCTGAGTGTATTTCCCAGTATGCATGACTATGAATAGTCTTATGAAGACTTAATCAAAATGTTATTAGAGAATACTGTGAAATAATAGTCTCACTCTCCCGCGAAACTTATATCCAAACATTATATGATAATGAGTGGTATATCAAGCCGGTTGATAAATACCAGTTGCAAACGAAACATACGAATCTGAATTATTATAGATCATTGACGAAACCTCTTCCATGAGCAAGCATGGTCAATAAACACTTATGTGATAAGATGATTATGATCGGCAAAATGCAACTAGATTATTAGCACTCTAGTGAAAGTGGGAGACTGTCCGATATATGCTCTAGAGGAAAATAATATGTTATTATTCCAATATATCTAAGAAAGTTCTTAACCAGTTTCATAATGTGCTAGAACTATATTAGTGAAACAATGATACAAGTATGGTATAGAAACAACCAACGTTCCTAGTTAGCCTCTTTCTATATAACTAGTTCATGGTCAACTGATGATCGTGGTTTCGCGATCATGGACACTCAAGTCAATTGGCTATGAGGTCACCTCATTAGATGAATGACGTGATGAACATTACCCAATTTAGGTATTGCAACATTATCAAAGCATAAAGGTTCAGTGTTGTAATTAAATAATGTAGTAGACCGTTCCTTAGACCGTGAGATCATGCATAATTGCTATCTTCTCGGATGCTTTGACCTACATCCACCTCCTGACTGAAATATGCTGGCCATAAAGGAGTATCTTGGGTATTATGGTGAGATATGTTGATTCAAGAGCGGGATTTTTCAATCCATGTAATGGAAAGATACTAAGGGGCCACTCGGTGAGATTACATCCATAAAGTTGCAAAGCCTGTGACTAGGTCACGGGGATAAATATCATGGAACGAGTGAAATAAGATTTCTCGATAAAGAGATAGAACCAGACATAGGATGTCATTGATCGAATCTCGTACTTATCTAGTATCGATGACAAAGGGAATGTTATTTTACATGACGGTTCAATGAGTGTTAATATCCAGAATGCACAGGGGTCATTATGAGCATCCAGCTCCCGCTGATGATCATTGACCATAGCCTCATCTCGGTCATGACTGAAGTGTTCTCGGACCGTAGGGCAACACACTTAAGGGCTCAATGTTATCGGAGACCTTTTTTCGGAACTATAGGAGTTACCAGAGAATAAGGGAAGACATGCCAGAAAAGTTTTGTGTTGGTCCGAAGGATGTTCGGAGTGAGCCAGAAGGTGTTCCAGATCATCGGAAGAAGAAACAATATGTTTCATTTAGTAATTAAATGAATTAATAATTAAAAACATTTTATTTATAATTAAAAAGTGCAATGGGGCTTATTTATGAAATAATCCCATTAGGGGAATAAAATGGAAAAAGGAAAAACAAAAAAAGGAAAGGGGAGGCGACATGGGCCCTAGGGCCCATTTGGGGTGCGCCCACCTCCCCTCCTTGGCCGGACACCCCCCCCCCCCTTGGTAAAGGGACTTTAGTCCCACATTCTAAGGGAGGGGGTTGACTCCCTCCCCTCCCCCTATATATAGATGTCGTGGGTGGCTTTATTTAATACACAGAAATTCATGGAGAAATAAATATGATCCCGAATTGAGATCGGTTTTCTCCGGTCTTCTCCACTCCCTCGTATCATCCATGCTGGGATCCCCTTGTTTGGATCTTGTAGTGGGTTAGACACTTCTCAACCAAACATATGTCGTTGTGCTGCTAAAACTTCGGTTCCCGACGTCTACTTCTGCCACCTTCTCCAGATCAGAGATCGGAGGTCATCATCGAGTTTCGTACGTGTCCGAGTACTACAAGGTGCTACACGTGTGGCACTCCACCCGACAGGGTGATAACACAGCCAGGGGGTTGTGAACTTCGTTCGACTACATCGACCATGTTTGCGGGAACGTTTCCCACGCAACGAACTACACGCCGAGGTATGTTATCCGCAAGTCTCTCACGGTAATACGACTAGATAGATCATGGGCAAACGGGAACGCTAGTTAGAATAATTATTGTTTTCTGCTGCGAACCCCAATAGGGTGGAGTGTGTTTCTCTCCCAAACAATGAAGGCTAGGATCCAACTTGTTATGGACAGAAAGCAGAAATAAAACAAACTAATAAGTAAAGAGCGGGACTCTCCAAGTTTAGCACATAACATATTAAGCGATAAAAATATAGCATGGAGAAGGACGAACTGATGATTGTTGATGGAGAAGGGGATGAACGGGGGCATCCCCAAGCTTGGATGCATGAGTCTCCTTGGATATTTCTTGGGGGTGCATGGGGGCATCCCCAAGCTTGAGCGCTTGACACTCCCGGATCTTCTTTTATCAGCTTCCTTCACATACTTGAAAACTCCCTTCATACGAAACTCATCATAAGCTGATTAGAGTGGTTAGGACCCATAATAAAATAATTTTTCTCCACTCTAAATAAAAAATTTCATGAAGAGCTAATGTTTCTCAAGATTGCCAAAAAAATCAAATAAAAAGCTAGCTTAAGATATGCAAAACGATGAAAACACAAAACGTGGTAGAATCTGTGATAAACACACCAGCAGGTAGTAAATAATTTTTTATGGGTAATTCTGCAACTCAAATAAAACACTCAGAACAGAAGCATGAAAGATAATTGTATAGATCATACTGTCAAAAAAATTCATATCAAAAATATGATCTGGTGATTTTTGGCTAATTTTTCCTTCAAGGGGGGAGAATCTGTTTTTGGACAGCATGTCACAACTTTTGAACTTTCTTGGAATCGGGGGCTAAAACTTGGCACAAAGCTTGAAAATAAAGATACAATGATGTTGCTAAAGTAGTAACGAGCATCAAGACTACTAAAACTAAAGTAAAAACATCTTGGGTTGCCTCCCAACAAGCGCTTTCTTTTATGCCTTTTAGCTAGGCATGATGAAGAAAGATCAAGTTTTGTCAATATCAAAAGAATAGCTTGCCCGTGTAAAGGACTCATAAGGTAACTTAATATTATTTCAAGGGAACTGTTCCATTCAATTTTTGAGGGAGAATTGGAATCTAATGGTCCCTTATTTCATGTCAATGATAGCACCAACGGTGCGGAGAAAAGGACGTCCAAAAATAATTGGACACGAGGGATCACACTCAATGTCCATGACAAGAAAATCAACGGGAACATAATTATCATTGACAACAATAAGAACGTCATCAATCCTATTTACTAGTGTGGGGGTCTTTAGCCATTCTTTGCAAAAAAAAAGTGACAACTTCAGAAAGACTAAAATTATCAAAATCAAGATCACTACCATTAATTATACTGGTGGTGATGTCATATAAGCTCATTCTCATGGTAGTCTCTAGATTAATGCGACCTTCTTATCCTAAAGTTTAGGTATTAGCATCACCATTAATAGGTCCAATGGGACTAGGGGTGTGTTGGGTGCTAAAAGTTGTGAGATCCTCAACAACTTGTATAGTTGACATAGTAGTGTGTGTAGGAAGGCTCTTAATCCTATCTTCCTTTTCCTTTTCTCTAGCCCATCTATCCTTAAGCTTGGCTAGCATTCTAATGTTCTCATTAATTTGTACTTGGATAGCATTCATGGGTGTAGTTTTTCTTTCCTCTAGGGGAGAATTTCTAATTTTAAGCATCTCTACATCATGAGCTATATTGTCTACCTTCATAGAGAGACTATCTAGTTTTTCTAATTTCTCTTCTACACTCTTATTGAAGGCTTTTTGAGAAGTGATAAAGTCCTTAAGCATGATCTCTATTTCATAAGTGGAGTTTCTGGTACTAGGATAAGTGTTGTTGTTCCCATAGTTTTTGGATGGGAACGGTATAGGATTATTGCTACCAAAATTACTCCTATAAGCATTATTATTAAAGTTGTTCCTAGAGATAAAATTAACATCAACTTGCTCTTGAGCAACCAAAGAATTCAAAGGAACATCATGAAGATCAGTAGGAGCTTGCTTAGTAAGTAAAGACATGATCATGTCAACTTTTTCATTTAAAGAGGAGATCTCCTCAACATAGTTTACCTTCCTACCTGTTGAAGCTCCCTTGGTGTGCCATTGAGAGTAGTTTTTCATCATCTCGTTGATGGCGCGAGAGTTGACGGGTGTAGTTTTGTTTGCTTCCTCGGCAACGGCGATAGAAATTGGCTTGATGGCTTCTCGCCCCTCGTTTGTTACCCCAAGTGGAAGGTTGACATGTAGCCTAGCAGCAAGTTTCCCTTAGTGAACATATCAAGGTTTATGTCTCCGACGGACTCCAAATTCTGCAAGTAGGTGGCAAGGAAACAATGGCGTCTTTTACAACCAAGGTTTCTTACTTGACCTGGACCTTAACACAACAACAAATAACTTTGCTCCCAACGAGTTCAGAGAGGATCAAACACAAGGGTAGATAGTAGTGATAATGATAGCAACTGAAAGTAAAAGCAGAAAATAAAGTGGAGATGTAAACAGTAGTGGAAATATGGACCGGGGTCCCATGATGTTCACTAGTGATGTCTCTCTCCCAAAAGACGATAAAATAGCTAAGATGAGTGCGCAAATTATAGCTGGGCAATTGACAGAATTATAAACGCACCGCAATGCTAATTATGCTACTGGAAAGTTAGAGGCTCAAAAGTTAGAGGCTCTTTTGGGAGAGAGACATCACTAGTGAACATCATGGGACCTCGTCAATTGCCCAGTTATAATTCTGTCAATTGCCCAGCTATAATTTCCACCACTGTTTACACCTCCTTTTTATTTACCGCTTTTACTTTCCGTTGCAATTATCACCACTATCATTATCCCCTTGCATTTAATCCTTTGTAAACAACAAGGATGGAGGAATCGACAACCCCTTTGTACTCGTTGGGAGAAAAGCTATTTGTTGTGTGTGCAAGTCCAGTTAAAGTAAGCAACCTCGGTTGTGAACGACGCCATTTTTCACTTTTCCACCTACTTGTCGACCTTGCAGTCCTACTGGTCGATCTCAACCTTTGTATCTTTGCCAAGGGAAACTTGCTGATGTGCTACATCTCAACCTTCCACTTGGGGTAACCAACAAGGGGCGAGAAGCCATCACTCTCGTTGTCCGTGACTCGAATGTCTCCAAATGGTGCTTGCGTGCAAGAAGTGGGAGATTGGTTTAGAGAATAAAAAAATTATATATTTTAATTGAGAACTCAATATACAAAAGTTTCACACTTGGTCTCCTTCGGGATCTTATTTTGACTCATCCCCAGACCGCTAGACAGGTACAAGTCAAATTGATCCTCTCCCTTTCGACTTTGAGCACTCATGCAATGGATGAACTCGAGCAAGATACGTTGGCACTTAGGATGACAAAAAGGGTGTGAAAGGCTCACATCAATGAGTAAAATCATAGGCGAGAGAAAGCCAAATGATAGATATGATGTGAGGAGTAGGGATTTCCATGCAACGGATGCACATATGAGCTAAGGTAAGCTCTCCAATGGAACTAGTGGGGTGCATCCAACTTGCTTGCTCACGAAGACCTATAGCTCATTTGACGAGGCTCATCCTTGGAATATGCTAGCCAAGTTCTATAGTGAAAGGGTCCCCACATAGTTATGCATGAATGACAATATCTATGGAGTACATATATGACAATGGAGTACGAGTGTGGATCTTTCAAAAGGAATAGTAGTGTTGCCCCTTCTCTCTTTTTTTTCTTTTTTTCTTTTTTTTCTTTTTTTATATATTTTTGTGGCCTATTTGGCTCTTGCTATTTATCTCTCATTTGTCCTCTTTGGGATCTTTTAATTTGTCCTCTTTGGGATCTTTTGCTCACTTAAGGGCAACACTCTATATTTTACAAGAATATAGAAGATCTTCACACTTTACAGGAAGTACTCAACATAAAGAAGAATGAAAACTATCATGATGTAAGAAAATGTATGCATCTGCGAGTGTAGCAGGATATGCAATGATACTAGCGCGTCATGTAGCAATAATAAGTGCAAAGCCCAACTAACATGCGGCTCTTCGATCAAGCAAAAGCTGTATGACATGAAGATCAAGTCATGAGATGGTGGATGTTGCATGGCAATGTATCTCGAAAAGGCTATGGATATGCCTTGATAGGTAGGTATGGTGGTTGTTTTCAGGAAGATATAAGGAGGTTTATGATGATAGAGCGTATCATGCCAAGGGTTTGGATGCACTGGCAAAGTATGCGCCAACTCTCGAGATGAGAAAGGGCAATGCACAGTACCGAATAGGCTAGCAAAATATGGAAGGTGGAAGTGCCAACAATCGAATACTCGCATTAGTCCGAAGAACTCATGCAACTATTATCGGTAACTCTCTATCTAATCGGGAGATTCACAAAGAGACGAGTACCCCAAGGAGGAGTGCATGGGGGTTTGGTTATCCTTGCGCATCCTCGACCCATGGTACATGAGGGTACTCTATATGTTCCGACCCCTCTAGAGGTTAGCGATCCATCTAGTAGCTAGAGTTTTCAAGTAATTTTTGTAGTTTTTTAAAATAAGCACGGATTTCCAAAAATACGACACCTATCACTAATAGGCTCAAGCTCTTGGCACCCTAATGTCCAAACATTACTCAAATCAATACCTCAAAACTATTGCATGTTCCTACTACACTTGTAATAGCAACCTTAATTACCTACTCATGCAAGACACCACAACTCAGTGCAACAAGCCAACTCTCTAAACAAGATAAGCATGAAGACTTAAGAGAGTTCGAGAACAACCTAAACAAAAGCTCTTAAAAATATAAGCATGAAAAAAAAGAGCTAGGCATGACAACAGCTATGAAAAGATAAAGAACACACAAGAAAAGAAAGATAAGCATGCAAGCCTATCTTGTGTTCTAGGATGAAGTGGAGTGTGTTTCTCTCGCAATCAATGAAGGCTAGGATCCAACTTGTTATGAACAGCAAGCAAAACTAAAACAAATTAAAAATTAAAGAGTGAGACGCTTGTAACAGCCCACATGTAATAAGCTACCAAACACCATGTATTTTCTTTTCCTATGTTGGACTTGTAACTTGTCATGGTGGATGTGTTTGAGATTTTCATGTGATGATCATAAGTTGCATTGGGATTGGAGCTAATAGGCCTTGTGATCAGGGATGATCTATGTGATGCTTTTGACTTGATGTTGGATTTGTTCTGAGCACATGTCACATCACCTCAACCTCTTGTTTGGCATAGCCATTTCAAATGTCTTGGCCGTGATTGTCATCTTGTCAAAATCCTTTTACAACATTCAAAAGAAGTAGCCCTAGTTCAAAGTGAATTTGAATCCAAGAAGGGGCCACATTTTTGTTGTTGCCAAAATTGGTCAAACCAATTTTCTAAAATTCAGAAAAAAAATGCAAGGTGCAAGGATTTCAAGCTCATGGAATTTTGTGCCTTGTGTTTAATTCTCAAAAATCCCCAAACAGCCCCTTGCTGTTTCTTTTAATGAGAAATGGTATTTTTTTGCAATAGGGTGATTTTTCTCTGCATGCCAAAATTGTGCAACCAATTTTGGGTGTTCAAGCATCTTGCAAGGAGAATTTAAAAATATTTAAAAATATGTTTCCTTCTCCTTTTCTTAGTCCTTTTCTTTTCTTTTGGCTGCTGTTCTTTTTTTAATTCCAGCAGGCCAGTTCTCCTTTTCCCCTTTTCTTTTGCCAGGCTCCAGCCCAGCCCAGCAGGCCTGGTCCTTGTCGGGCTGTATCCCACCCTGAAGGGGTACGCGGGGGTGCCTCCCCACCGTTAGATAGATACAACGGCTGGGACAGGTCGCCTTTCCAGCATGGCCGGGTCCCCGCCGGCGACCCTCTCTCACAACTCCGGCCACGTCCACAGGAGCTAGCCCCCGTGGCCCGGAGAGGGGAGTATTTAGGATGCCGTAACCCCAGCAGGAACCCTAGCCCGGCTCCCTCGTCCGCAGTTCCTCTCCGCAGCGCCGTCGCGAGGGCAGGGCTCCCCTGTTCCGCCAACCGCGCAACTCCGGTGAGCAATCCCGAGAGCTGTCGTCCTCCTCCTTCGCCGTGCGCTCACGTAAGCTTCCCAGGGTCTCATCCCTTTCCTTTTCGCCGTGCAGGGCCGTGTAGGAGACCTCCTTCGAGCTGTCGACGCAGAGGCCCGCCGCGGACCGTCTTCTTCCTCGACGGTGGTGGCAAGCTCCTCCTCCTCTCCCGTGTGCTCGACGTCGTCAACAGCCACACCTAGGTGAGCTGCACACCATCCCTGACCCTCTTTTCTTCGCGCGCGTAGTTCCCACCGTAGGGCCGTTTCCTCTGTCCGCCTGAGCTCATCGCCGGTGAAATTCCCATGCTGTCCGAGCCGTGTCGTGTCAGGATCTGCAGCGTGCACGCTCTGGGGCCGCGCAGAGCGTGCGTATGGCGCCCAAGGACGCACCTTTGGTGCGTATCGTCCACTTCAACGTCGATCTCTGAAGACCGCCGTCAGTAGCAGTGCGCCGCCGTGAACTTCCGTTGGAGTTGCAGTCGCCGTCGTATAGCAAGGGGTCAGATCTGGTGCGTAGAGTTGTAGCGGGATGCTTCCTCTTCGTTTGTTCGTTGTGGCGTGGCTCGCGTCGATCTGTGCACGACGCTAGCCTCGCCGGAAGTCGCCGGAGTTGGCGCCCCTTCTGAACCTCAAAGTGCCGTCGTGCGGGGGTAGTTTCAGGGGCCGTGCAGTTGAGCTAGGCGTAGAGGGAGGTCCCCTCTTGGGTTCCCGCAGCAGGGTTCGCCGGATCTCGACCGGAGCACCAGGCTAGCCTCGCCGGACTGTGGACCCGTGTCGGGTTCAGAGAAAGGGGGGTGTTTGCTTCTTCAGTGTTCGCTGTCGAAGCGCAGTTCAAAGATGAGAAGCAGGCCGTGCGCCTGGGCCGTGGAGAAGCGCAGCTGGGCCCCGAGCGGCCGAGGCTGGCCCATGTGGCCAAGCCTATTCCCTTTTCTTTTTTTTCTTTTTTTTTATTCCTAGTTTAATTCAAATTTGAATTTGACCACCTTTGCAAACAGGGGCATCCCATATATGAATTTGGGGTAGCTTGAGCTAGTGGTCAGCATGGTGGGGTGTATTTTTACATTTGGCCCCTCTAAAAATTGGAGCTTGGTCATTTTGCAATTTACCCCTTGTAAATTCTATGATTTTTTTTTTGTCAAGTTTGATCATTTTTTGAAATTGCCCATGCCATATATGGTTTTGGGGTAGTTTCTCCAAGGCTTTCAATGGTGATATCCTCATGATGTTTTGTGAAACTCATGTGGGCAAGGAGTGAACACCTGATCCAGGAACAATCTGATCTTTCTGCTTACAACATTTTCAACTTCAGTGCGTTTGAAAATGTTGTTCATCTGATCTTCTCAAATCTTGTTCCATGTCATCTTCAAATCTTCTATCTTCAAGTCAGCCCTAACATATTGTCATATGCAATGTGGCTGGCTTCCAACTGTTGTTGCACCTTCTATGTGTCAAGTGCACCGACACTACTCCGTCTCCGGAATCGTTGTTTTACTTTCACGTTGTTAAAATTCTTGTAATTGCTTTGATGATCATGCCATGTTATCATGTTACTTACACCTAAGTTTAAGGCTAAGACCAAAGCCAATGAATGTAAATAAACGCATATGAAGTTGATGACGTGTCGTCATCACCTTCATTTAAACTTGACTAGACAGGGTCATGCTATATCAAATAAACTTGAACATGCCATCCTTGCTTGAGTTTGCACCCATTGCTTACTTGTGTGCTTTCCTTACCGGTATCCTTACGTTAGCACCCGAGACTGCCGAGGAGACTTACGTGGATCTGTTCGACACCGAGCCCGAGGATACCGTGGGTGCTGCTACGACTACCTTACCAGGCAAGGGGGAGAAACTGTGTCATTACTTTATAACTTTCTGCTCATGCCTAGCTGTAGTCTTAGAACGTTGTTGCTTGATCCTATCCACCTTATATGCCATGTTTAAACCCATACAGCCATGATCCCCACATCCCAGCAAACCATTGTACTGCTAAGTTACCGCTGCTCAGCCATTGCTTAGTATGGATAGAAAACTTGTTGCTTACCCTATATAATTATGGTTGGGATATCATGCTACAAAAGAAGTTGGTTGATATTTATTATCGTTAAATGATGTTAACTTATATCCGACGAAGGGTGGAAGGCTGGACTATTCCGTCTGGTGTTTTGTTCCATTTGAGTCACCTAGGACCCGAGTTCCGGGTATTGTGTTTCTTGACGAGCGTGCCTAATCGTGTGTGGGGTTCTATGGGCCCCCCCCCCATGTCCTACCTACCTAGCTTCGTACATTCTAGTGGTGGCCCGAGCTGATTTACTTTTGCAATGTGTGTGTGCTGGTTGGATCCCCAGTTGTTTCCAAACCAAATCAAGGCCAGGAGGACATAGTTTCTTGGCTGGCCCAACTAGACCGGCTGAGGACCCGTTCTCATAAGAGAACTAACCGGTAATCCAAACCTGGAGTCATACGGTAGAGACCGATTCGAGAGCGTGGCCAGCTTTTGAGTTGGGTGTCGACTCACCGGGGGCCACCCGGAGTGTGCGTTGTTAGTTAGAGGGACTCTGACGTTCCGGAGTTTCAGGCGCTTACCTAGCCAAGTGGAAACCGGGCGTACATGCGACGTCTATAATGGACAGTTGGTACACCCCTGCAGGGTAAATCTTTTCGAAAAGCCGTGTCCGCGGTTATGGACGACTTGAGACCTACTCCTTGTTCATAGAATAACATCAATAATAATAATGCTTTTAAAACTTGACAAACCGTGTGCGTGCCTTTGTTGTCTTTCTCCGTCCAGGGGGACCGAGGGAGAAACGAGGTTGTGTTATGCTTGCGTAAGTAGGTGGATAGCCGACTTATGACACGTTGTCAACGTCACTTCTTGGATCTCATCCCTATTATGATAGAATGAGTAGCCACCATACATGCTAGTACGTCTGCAACCTGTCCATGTCTTTACCTTTCCTGTAGTGTTAGTTATTCCGTAATGACATGTTCTCACCCCCGTTTACCATTTCTGTCTTTATCGCTTTGCCTGATCGGCCGCTGCAGTGGACTACTACCTCGACCCGAGCAATGGACGCTACTTCGTGGAGGTGCCCCCGGAGGACGACGACGAGCACGAGTACCTCGACCAGTAGGATCTTGTAGTTGGGTTCAGACGTTCCCGTGGGTGGATCTTTATGTGTAGCCCTGTCTAGGGCAATTTGGATCTTGACCGTACTCGGTCCCTTCTATGCTTCCGCTTGATGTATTGATGAGTTGTACTCAGATGATGTTGTATTTTAGACAGTGGCGTTGTATGCCCTGCTCTATTTATCTATCTATATGTATTTCTGTCTTGTAGAGTTGTGCTTCATATGCCTGTTGTCGAGAATCCGGCAGCGACACGAGTGCGAGTGTCGTGCGCCGGTGGCGTTTGATGTGCTTCTAACTCCGACCGGACGCGAAAGCGACTAGTCAGAGTTAGTACCACATCGTGGGCCTTACAACGCTCCACGTTTAGTACATAACATATGAAGTGATAAAAATATAGCATGGAGAAGGACGAACTGATGATTGTTGATGGAGAAGGGGATGCACGGGGGCATCCCCAAGCTTATACGCTTGAGTCTCCTTGGATATTTCTTGGGGGTGCATGGGGGCATCCCCAAGCTTGAGCGATTGACACTCCAGAATCTTCTTTCATCATCTTCCTTCGCATACTTGAAAACTCCCTTCATACGAAACTCATCATAAGCTGATTAGAGTGGTTAGTATGCATGATAAAATAATTTTTCTCCACTGAAAATAAATATATTGTTGAAGAGCAACTGCTTCTCAAGATTGCCAAAAAAATCACAAATAAAAAGCAAGCTTAAGGTTTGCAAAATGATGAAAATGCAAAACATGGCAGAATCTGTGAAAAATAGACCAGCAGGTAGTAAATAGTGTTTTTAGGGTACTTATGCAACTGAAATCAAAAAACTCAGAACATACGCATGAAATCTAATTGTATATAGCATGTTGTAAAAACAATTCAGATCAAAAGGATGATCTGGTGATTTATGGATAATTTTTCCGTCAAGGGGACAAAATCTGTTTCTGGATAGCATGTCACAACTTTTGAACTTTCTTGCAATCGGAGGCTATTACTTGGCACAAAGATTGAAAATAAGGATACAATTATGTTGCTACAGTAGTAACAAGCATCAAGACCACTAAAACTGAAAGTAAAAACATCTTGGGTTGCCTCCCAACAAGCTCTTTCTTTTATGCCTTTTAGCTAGGCATGATACAAAGAAGATCAAGTTTTGTCAATATCAAAAGAATAGCTTGCCCGTGTAACGGACTCATAAGGTAACTTAATATTCTTTCAAGGGAAGTGTTCCATTAACTTTTTGAGGGGTAATTGGAATCTAATGGTCCCTTCTTTCATGTCAATGATAGCTCCAATGGTGCGAAGAAAAGGACGTCCCAAAATAATTGGGCATGAGGGATCACACTCAATATCCATAACAAGAAAATCAAAGGGAACGTAATTATCATTGACAATAATAAAAACATCATCAATACTTCCTAAAGGTTTCCTTACGGAAGAATCAACAAGACGAACACCAAAATAACATGTATCAAAAGGTTTCAAATTGAGCATATCATACATTCTTTTGGGCATAACGGAGGCACTAGCTCCAACATCATATAAGGAAAAGCAAGAGAAATTGTTCAATTTAATTTTGACTATGCGATCCCAACCATCTTCTAGATTCCTAGGGATGGCAGTCTCTAGCTTGAGCTTCTCCTCCCTATATTTGATAAGAGCATTGGTAATATGTTCGGTGAAGGCAATGTTAAGTGTGCTAGTGTGGGGGTCTTTAGCCATTCTTTGCAAAAAGGTGATAACTTCAGAAAGACTACAATTATCAAAATCAAGATCACTACCATTAATTAAAGTGGTGCTGATGTCATCTAAGCTCATTCTCTTGGTAGTCTCTAGATTGATGGGACTTTCTTATCCTAAAGTTGAGGTATTAGCATCACCCTTAATAGGTCCAATGGAACTAGGGATGTGTTGGGTGCTAAAAGTTTTGAGATCCTAAACAACTTGTATAATGGAGATAGTAGTGTGTGTAGGAAGGCTCTTAAATCTATCTTCCTCTTCATTTTATCTAGCCCATTGATGACCCACAAGTGTATTGGATCTATCGTAGTGTTTTCGATAAGTAAGAGTGTCGAACCCAACGAGGAGCACAAGGTATTGAGAAGTGACTCTGGATAAGGAAAGGTTGCAAACACTGAAAGATAAATATTTAGGGGTTTTTTGGTTTAAGCAACAAAAAGGTAAAAGACAAGCAAAGTAAAAGGGAAACTGAGGAGCAGCATGTGGCCCAATCCTTTTGGCCAAAGGATAAGCCTAGGAACTGAACTTAAAGAGACTAAAGCGTTCTTGAGGATACACGGGAGAGGTAGTCAAGTTACTTTCACCATATTCCGTCTAGTACTATGTATTGTGTTGATAACTGTTCAGTGGGTGGATCAATGCTAGCACACCTTCTAGACTAAGATAAGTGTACTCTTATGATTACACACCTTGAAAGCATCCGCAAATACAAGGTAGTAATTAATGCATAAGCCTAACCACAGCATTACGATCTGGGATCCATGACTCCCTTGTGCAAAAGTGTGTGAACTGGGGTTCAGGTTTCTGTCACCTCGGCAACCCACCATAAGCATCCTTTATACACAATGTATTACTCTAGGTCCTTGGGAAGGTGAAGTGACTCCTCCCCTTTTAGGGTTTTCACCCCGGGGGGATAATATAAGCCAGAGGGGGCGCCTGAAATGGGAGCAGGGCCCCAGGGGCCCTCTCGGCGCGCCCTAGAGGGCGCGCCCAAGGGGAGCCTGGGCCCCTGGTGGCTCCCCTCTGGCCCACCTTTGGGATCCTCCCGTGATCCTCCAAAATAATGGCACATGTTAATTTTCATCAAATTTGGAGGTCTTCTGATTCAGCAACTTGATGTCCACTTTTCACCGCTGAAACTTGCTTCAGCTATTTCGGCACCGGAAAGTTGTAAAGTGTGTAAAACAAGCCAAAACAACATAAGAACGATACCTTAAAGTGGAATATATCAATGAATAGGGGTGAATTACAATATAAAATAGTCATGCATTTTGGGTGTATCGCCCATTGATGGCACTGAAGTAGTGCTCCTCGCTGGTTACCCCAAGTGGAAGGTTGGATGTAGATAGCAGTAAATTTCCCTTGGAAAAGATACCAAGGTTGAGATCGAACCAGTACGACTCCAAGAGATACAAGTAGGTGGTAAAGTGAACAATGCGTCGTTTAAGATATTGCACACTCGACCTGGACCTGCACACACAACAAGTAACTTTGCTCCCAACGAGTACACAGGGGTTGTCAATCCCTCCGGCCTTGCTGTTTACAAAGGATCAAAAGCAAGAGATAATAGTAGCAGTGATTGCAACTGAAAGTAAAAAACAGAAAGTGAAGTTAGGGTGTAAACAGTGGTGCAAATATGGACCGGGGTCCCATGAAGTTCACTAGTGATGTCTCTCTCCTAAAAGAGGATAAAAAGGCTATGCAAGGTAAACAAATTGCAGATGGAAAATTGACAGGATTATGGGCGCAACCCAATGCTAACTATGCTGCAAAGAAAGGAAGAGGCTCAAAATCATGGGCAGTACGCCAAGGTAAGTAGAACGAAATCCATCTGCATCTACTACGAATCATCCACCTTGAGATATCTATCCAGAACATCTCGCTGGTATTAAGTTGCGAATCCCACCCAAAGTGTAAACTCAAAGCAACAGACAACTGCGTTAAAAGAACTTTGCGTAAAGTGACAATCCTTGCACCCGCCAGTACAAGCACTGTTATTTTCCCCCTGGTGGCAACAACAAATCCCCTAGTCTCATGTTTCTGTCACTCAAACTAGACATCGGGGGGATGAACCCACAATCAAGAATAACGCTCCCTCTTGGAGTTACAATAAATCACTTGGCCAAAGTAATAAACGGCAACGGAGAACATGCAAGAATTACTCAAGAACTCAAATATAAAAGAGAAGAACCAAATATATTACTCATCACAATCTGAACATAGTCTCCTAATCCATCAGATCCCAGCAAACTCTACATAGCAACAGAAGTGTCGGGACCCGGGGTTAGCGTATGCAAGCCTCGCTACAACACAATCATATGGAGAGCCGAGAACCGTACCCACTTTTCTAAGCAGACAAGGCCAAGCACAGAACGTTCTCGGAAAGCATCGAACGTGAGGGGCATCCCATCCAGGACGGATGATCAACTGAAATGGGTCCTCATCGTACGCACGCAAGTCTAAATGATATGGGTGGTGAACTCCCATACTCATAGACAAGTCGCCTCAACCATACTATCGATTGTACTATAACCCTTACATAGACTTACTCCAGCCCGATCACTTAGTCGGGGTCTAGGGCGGGCTCGATCATACATCAAAGTGTGCACGTGACGGAGTCACGAACAATCGCATCGGGATGCCCCAAGCTACGCACATCTAAGGGCCACTTGGTGTATAAAAGACCGCCAGCCAGATCACAACTAAGGTCTCGAAAACCCATACTAAGACATGCATGTTATAATCATACACGCAGCACACATATCTAGTATGAACAGCAGGTATCATTGCAATTCTCTACAAAGTATACAACTTTATTGATAACTCTTACAGAGTGCACACAGAGATCACAAGTCTGTGATCCAACATTACAACAAACAAGCGGGAGCAAAGTAGGTCGTAGTACAGACAAGTTTAACAAATGGCTTAAGAAGCCTTATTTAAACACAAGCCCTCCACGAGGGAACCAGTCGTCTGACTGGGACTACACTAGCTTGGTCTTCAGACATCGAGCTCCAGGAAGAATCCACCTTCGGGGTCAGTGGGTTCATCTAAAATATAGAATAAGAAAACGTGAGTACAAATTCGTACTGAGCAAGACTTATGTAGGAGCTATACTACTCATGCACATGTATCAAGGTAAAGGGAGGTGGGGTTCAATTGCAGAAGTGCCAGCTTTGACTTGGCTAGTCCTGTACTACGAGTACCATACTTGAGGTAAGAAGCGTACACGAGTCCACTACATGTCTCCAACCAATTACACCACTATGGTGCCTTCCTCAACTTCCCCACGAGAAAGCACGCCATAGCACTCACGCTTATCTTGGAAAGTTTTACAAGTATCCAGTTCAAGTTGTCTAATAATCAGGCATAGTTTTCCAAGCAGTCCTTAACCGCGGACGCGGCTATTTGAATAGTTTTGTTAACCCTGCATGGGTGTACTACTACACACATGTGTCATCACTTACCGCCTTGTGCGTGTCACCGTTCAAGAGGTGACAGCGAGGATGCCACCACAACACTTCGCCCACAGCTCCGTTCTAGTTCAGAGAGTCGCCTATCTGAGGAGGATCCGTATGGAAGTCCGGCCGAGGTTCCAGTATAGCCTCAAACGATGTGTGCAGGGTCCCAAGCCGGTCTTGAAAATCCGTTCATCCACTTCGCAGACCATGCCACAGCCCAACCAGAACTCCGAACTACTATGACTTCTGGGGTTCGAACGGGGTGAGGTACTAGGATGAGAGGGGTCATTGAGCCCAATGTGTGGTTGCACTCTTCTTCTTGGATCACCACACAAGAACTCGGACTTAAGGCGGTGTTCAACGAGACAACCCACTGTGTACTCCTACACAGCCTCTCATCGTTCACCTTGTATTAGGGTAGATTCACCAACACATTTACGCCATCTTCAACATGATTGCTACCAGCCTCGATGAAGAAGCCACCTTCGGGGTCAGTGGGTTCATCTAAAACATAGATTAAGCAAACGTGAGTACAAAGTCGTACTCAGCAAGACTTACATAGGAGCTATACTACACTTGAGGTAAAGGTAGGTGGGTGGGGTTTCACTTGCAGAAGTGCACATGTATCAAGGTAAAGGTAGGTGGGGTTTCACTTGCAGAAGTGCCAGCTTTGGCTTGGCTAGTCCTAAACTACGAGTACCAGACTTGAGGTAAGAAACGTACACGAGTCCACTACTTTCTCCAACCAATTACACCACTATGGTGCCTTCCTCGACTTCCCCACGAGAAAGCACGCCATAGCACTCACACTTATCTTGGTGTGTTTTAGAAGTATCCAGTTCAAGTTGTCTAATAATCAAGCTAAGCTTTCCAAGCAGTCCATAACCACGGACGCGGCTATTCGAATAGTTTTGTTAACCCTGCAGGGGTGTACCGCTACACACACATGATCATCGGTTACCGCCTTTGTACTCGACACCGTTCAAGAAGTGTCGGCAAGGATGCTCACCACAACTATTACCTCATAGCCGATCTAGTCCGAGAAAGCCGCCTACCTGGGTTGGCTACCACTATCGTGAACCCGGCCGGTTTACCGAAGTGGACCCAGGTGATGTGTGTGTGGTGCATAAGCCGGTCTCGGTTGAGCCGTTCTCTCACTTAGCATCCAGGCCACAGACCTACCAGAACTCCGAACTATTGCGACATCTGGACATCGAAAGGGATGAGTTAATAAGTTGAGAGGGGTCAGTGAGCCCAATGTGTGGTTGTACTCTTCATCTTGGATCACCACACAAGAACTCGGACTTAGGGCGGTGTTCAACGAGACAACCCACCGTGTACTCCTACACAGCCTCTCATCGTTCACCTTGTATTAGGGTAGATTCACAAACACCTTTCTACCAACATCATCATGATCACTAGCATCCCGACTCACATAACAGTATCAACATGGTATCACTCTAAGCATGCAATAAGCAGTAACAGTTGCAGGGGTCACATGATATCAATAAACTCCTACATTTGCTAGGATTGTGGTTTGCTTACTACTGTGACAAATGATAGGTCATGCAAAGGAATGGGTTCATCTATGCGGTAGAAACGTAGCATGGTATTCATCCTATACAATGCATAAGCGAGACATGAGAGGGAAGTGGGATTTTATCGACATGATAAATGGGGGTTTGCTTTCCTTGCTGACGAGGTTCAGTCACGGGGTCTTCAACAAAGGGGGTGACCTCCGGTTCCGGCTCCACTTCTATCGAGCAAACAATGCAATCAAGGGATAAATATAAATGCAATTGCTCAAGCACATGATCAATATTGTAATGTGATGTTCATGGTCACAATGTGGGTACAATTCCATTTAAAAGAAGTGGAATGCAAAGTCATTTGCAAATTCACTCCAAATTTGAATTCAAAAGAATGCCATATGCATGTTTGCTACTGTTCACCAATTTTAAATTGGCCAAACATACAAACAAAGTCCATATTCACATTCCTTGCATTTTTCTGATAATTTTAGACATATTATATGCCTTATTTGGAGTTAAGACGAATTAGTTATGAATTTCCAAAGTTTAAGCCTTTTTCTGGATTTTTCTGAATTAAATTAAACCAATTAAGCTTTAATGCGTCATGCCTACGTCATCATGACGTCAGGGGGCCTCTGACAGAAGGGCCCCACTGGTCAGTGTCTCTCTGTTAATTAACTTAACTGTTTAGTTTGTTTTAAACTAAACAGGGGTTAAGGGCCTGGGGGCCCCACCTTTCTGTGTCTCTGGGTTGTAATTAGAGGGGTGGTTAGCTCCTAATGACGGCCACGTCATCAAGCCACCGGCGGCTAGACGCCGGTGACATCCCGACGCGGCGGCGACACACTGGACGGCGACTCCGGCGACCAAATGGTACGCCGCGACCACCAAACGAACCCCCGTTCTTGCGCGCTTCACCCAGGGCACGACAGCGTCACCGGGGAGCACTGGAGTGACGCCGAAGACAAACTCCCGCGGCGGCCGTGGATCGGCGATGATGCAAACGTCGCTGTAGTGCTTCTCCGCGGGCGTGTGCTGGTGCAACGCGTTGCTGGGAACCTCAGGAACGCGACGGACAGGCTGGGCTGGTCAGCAGAGCACGGTAGCGAGCATATCGTCGACCATGGCGGTGAGCTCGCTCGGCTCCCATGGAGGATCAAGCTAGAGGTCAAACGGGGAGGCGATAAGTTGGGGGAAACGGGATGCTGCTCACCGTGGAGCTATTGGAGGGAACGGCGGGGTCGTAGGGGCTCTGGAGGCGACGAATTCCGGCGAGGTGCTCATGGCGGCCGGCGACGGAACCTTGAAGCTGGCGTCGCGCTCGGGGCTTCCGGGTTCTATTCCCTGCACGGCTCGACAAAGACGACGGCGGTGAACTCCCTGGACACGGCGGTTTGGCTCGTCGACGTCGTTGGCCGCGAGCGCGCGCACGCGGCGTTCCGACGAAGCTTCGGTTCCTCTCCGATTCCGGCGCTAGGGCGAGAGAGGGAGAGCTGGGGGTGGGGAAAGTGAGAGAGGGGTTCGGGTGTGTCTCTCTGGCGCAAGGATAAGGCACGGGAGGGGCCAGGCAGGCAGGCAGGAGGCCGCCGGCGAGGGCATGCCCTCCAGCGAGCTGCTTGTCTCGCTGGGGGAAGACGACAAGCTGGGGAGCGGGCCTGGGCTGCGGTGCGGTGAGTTGGGCTGGGGAGGCCCAGGTAAGTGGGCCACTTTCCCTTTTCCTTTTTCTTTTTGTTTTTCTTCTGACATTTGTTTTTGGCTCTGCTAATTAAATAGCAAACCAATTTATAAAATTCTTAAACTTTTTATATGGCCTCATAATAATATAGATTAACCATTTGCAAAGTTTGACACTTTTTAAAATTCAAATTATTTGAATCTTAAATCAAATAGGGGTTTTTGAATTAATCCAAGGTCCTGTTTGAGCATGGGGTGGGTCCCACACCACTTGATATGTGATCAAACTCATTTATAAGACTTTTCAAAAATCAAACATGAATTTTTGGAGAAGATTTATTTCTGGCTTTTTGAATTAATTCATCTGGGGGGGCATTCCTTCTCCCTTTTGAGTTTGAAATTGAATTCCAATTGATTTCTTTGAAATTTTTAACATGATACAAGGTGACTTGCTATTCCTAGCACATACCTAACTTGGGGTTGTGACAAGAAGAAAGATTATATATGTTCCTCGATCATGTAGGGAAGCTCACGAGGTCTAAGAAGTGAAACACAAGGGAGGAGAGAAGACATCACATAGCTACTGATCATGGACCCATTGTCCAAGGTGGACTACTCACGAGTCGTCCGGGAGGCGTACAAGGCGATGGAGAAGCTCCTGGAGGTGGATCCTCCCTCAGGAAAAGTGCCGGGACAGGGTCTCCTGATAGCCCCAATCTTGAAACGGCAGCGGTGACGGAACAGAGAAGGGATCGGGAAAAAGGGTTTTGCCCCGAGGGTTTTCGAGGCGAGGGGTAAATATAGGCGAAGGGGGCAGCCATGGGGGCCACCAGGGGTCCAGGCGGCCCCCTGGCGCGGCCACCCCCTAGGGCGCGCCACCAGGGCGCCTGGGTCCCTTGTGGTGGCCCTCTGGCGCAACCTTGGTTATTCCAGAAGCTTCCGAAGCGCTGATTTTTTATATATTTTTCCCGGAATTTATTGGGTACTTTAAGTAATGGGAAAACCTGAAATACAAAAACAGTAGAAAACAGGAACTGGCACTGAGGTGCACTGAGTTAATAGGTTAGTGCAAATATGATCAAAAGTGTATGAAAGTGTATGTAAAACATGGCAAAGTCACACAAAACATGCATGGAGCAAGCAGAAATTATAGATACATTTGGGACGTATCAACATCCCCAAGCTTAATTACGGCTCGTCCTCGAGTAGGTAAATGATAACAAGCAACATTTTTGAGGTGACATGGCACAAACCATATAAGTACTTTTTAAGTAAAGCAATAATGCATGCAATTCAATTCAAGTCTTAACAAGCAAGAGTCTATATTAGCATTGAAACAAGCAACATAAGAACAAAAGGTGCAAGAGCTCTCGCTGTCCGTGACTCCAATGTCTCCAAATGGTGTTTGCGTGCAAGGAGGGGGATAGGGAATACGAGAGAGTAAAATATTTATTGTTGAGAACTCAGTGTACTAAAGTTTCACACTTGGTATCCTTTAAAATATTATCTGGACTCGTCCCCAGACCACTATCCAGGTAAAAGTTAAACGTATCCACTCCCTTTCGATATTTTGAGCACTCATGCAATGGATGAGCGTGAGCAACAAAGTTGACACCTAAACGGCGAAAGAGAATAATGGTGGAGGATGAAGACAAAAAGGTGTGAAAGGCTCACATCAATGAGGACAATCATAGGCAAGAGAAAGCCAAATGATAGATATGATGTGAGGAGTAGGGATTTGCATGCAACGGATGCACATGTGAGCTATGGAAAGCTCTCCAATGGAACTAGTGGGGGTGCATCCAACTTGCTTGCTCAAGAAGACCTAGAGCTCAATTGACAAGGCTCATCATTGGAATATAGAGGCCAAATTCTATAGTGTAAAGGATCCCCACATGGCTATATGCATGTATGATAATCTATATGGAGTACAAAGATATAAGAAGGAGTTCGAGTGTGGATCTCTCAAAAGGAATAGTAGTGTGCCCCCTTCTCTCTTTTTATTTTATTTTTTCTATTTTTTATTTTTTTGTGGCCTCCATGGCTCTTTCCATTTAACTCTCATTTGTCCTCTTTGGGATATTTTGATTTAGTCCTCTTTGGGATCTTTTCCTCACTTTAGGGGCAACACTCTATATATTACAAGAAGTATAGGAAATCTTTCACACTTTACAAAAGTACTCAACATAACGAAAATGTAACTATCATGATGCAAATGTATGCCTTTGCCGGCGTAGAAGGATATGCAATGATACTAGTGCGTCATGTAGCAATGATTAGGGCAAGTCCCAACTATCATGCGGCTCATCAATCAAGCAAAAAGCATCTATGACATGAAGATCAAGTCATGAGAAGATGGATGTTGCATGGCAATGTATCTCGGAAAGGCTATGGAAATTCCTTGTAGGTAGGTATGGTGGCTGTTTTGAGGAAAGATATAATGAGGCTTATGATGGCAGAGTGTATCGTGCCAAGGGTTTGGATGCACCGGCGAAGTATGCACCAACTCTCGAGGTTAGAAACGACAATGCATGGTACCGAAGAGGCTAGAAAAATATGGGTGGTGGAAGTGTCAACTTTTGAATACTCACATTAGTCCGAAGAACTCATGCACTTATTATCGGTAACTCTCAATCTAATCAGGAGGTTCACAAAGAGACAAGTACCCCGAGGAGGAGTGTGTTAGGGTTTGGTTATCCTTGCGCATCCTCGACTCATGGTATGTGAGTGTACTCTAATATTCGACCCCTCCAGAGATTAGTGATCAATCTAGTAGCTAGAGTTCTCAACGGGTTTTTGGTTTTCGAAAATAAACACGGATTGCCCAAAATACGACATCTATCACTAATAGGCTAAAGCTATTGACACCAATAGTTCAAACATTACTCATAACAATACCTCAAAACTATTGCAAGTTACTACTACAAAAAGAATAGCAACCTCAATTACCTACTTTTAGTCAAGACACACAACTCAGTGCAACAGGCAAACTCTCTAAACAAGATAAACATGAAAACTAAAGAGAGTTCAGCAACAACCTAAATAAAAGCTCTTGAAAGAAATAAACATGAAATCACAAGAGCTAAAGAATAGCTACGAAAAGATAATGAACACACATAGCAAACATAAGCATGAAAATCCTATGATGTGTTCTAGGATAAAGTGGAGCGTGTTTCTCTCCCACACAAAAGAAAGATGGGGTCTAACTTGTTATGAATAGAAATCAAAGCTAAAGAAACTAAGAAAAGTAAAGAGCGAGACGCTCCAAGCATAGCACATAATGCATGAAGTGATAAAAATATAGTGGAACGAGGGACGAACTGATAATTGTTGATGGAGAAGGGGATGCACGAGGGCATCCCCAAGCTTAGATGCTTGAATCTCCTTGAATATTATCAGGGGTGCATGGGGGCATCCCCAAGATTGAGAGTTTGACACTCCAAGATCTTCTTTCATCACCTTCCGTCGCACACTTGAAAACTCTCTTCATACATAACTCATCGTAAACTGATTAGAGAGCTTAGTACCCTATTAAAATAATTTACCTCTACTGGAAATAAAGATTTTCCGGAAGGGATACTGTTTCTCTTGATTGCCCAAAGGTTTTTGAAAAGAAAAAGCAAGCTTAAGGTTTGCAAAACTACGAAAAGATAAAATGGGGCAGAATCTATAAAAAATAGAACAGCAGAGAGTAAATAATTTCCAAGAAATAATTCGGCAACTCAAATCAAAAAACTCAGAACAGACACCTGAAATATAATTGTATAGAGCATACTATCAAAAAATTCAGATCAAAAAGATGATCTAGTGATTTATGACGAATTTTTCCGTCAAGCGGACAGAATATGTTTCTGGACAGCATGTCACAACTTTTGATCTTTCTTGTAATCAGAGGCTAAACTTGGCACAAAGCTTGAAAATAAAGATACAATGATGTTTCTATAGTAGTAACAAGCATCAAGACCACTAAAAACAGAAGGAAAAACAAATTGGGTTTCCTCCCAACAAGGTTTTTCATTTACGCCTTTGAGCTAGGCACAAAGCTTATAGAAGATGCTCGCATAAGAATAAGAATTGATGCAAAAGAGAGCATCAAGAAGCAAATGTGAAACACGTTTAAGCATAACACACTTCCTATGCATAGGCATCTTGTAAGAAAATAAATCAAAGAAGCACAAAGCAACAAGCATAGGAAGGCGGAAGCAAAACAACTTCAAAACTTTCAACATAAAGAGAGGAGTTTTAGTAACATGAAAAATTCTACAACCAAGCTTTCCTCTCTCAAAATAATTTTCAGTAGCATCATGAACAACATCAAGAATATAATATCACATAAATCATGTTGTTCATGACCTACAAGCACACATGTATTGTTTTAAACACGATTTTGAGGAAATAAGATAGATGCAACCCATCACATTGAGCCTTGATAAGAGCAAAATTCTCCGGAGTTGGAGATTTCAAAAGGATAATAGGGCAATCAAGTGTGGGTGCAATAGCAATAATTTCATGCCTAACATAAGGAACTATAGAAATTTCATCTTCGTAAGCATCATCCATAGTGGCATCATGGCCATCAACAAAGCAAGTATCAAGATCTTCAGAAAGGGATGTATCAAATGAGTCATCGGAATCATAGGATTCCTCATCATAGCAATCATTAGCTTCTTCTTGGGAAGAAAACATTTTGTTTTTAAAAAATCCTCAATATAATCATTGCAAACATAATTCTCAAAGCAATAAGCAAGAACTGCAAAGTTTTCGGACTTGTGAATAGTATCGTAATACTTTTCAATCAAAGAAGCAATCTCATAAGCACCCTTAAAAGCAACAAATTCTTCAATCATTTCAACATCAAAATAGTCAAAAACACCTTTGGCATAAGAAGATAGGATCTCATTGTCATTAAACTCACATTGGAAAGGAAGGTGTTTACGATCTATATTAGAGCAGCAAGTAAAACACTCAGCATAGCAATAAGAAGTTTGTATTTGGTCTCATAAGTGTTTCCCTTTCTGAGATAGGTGGTGTCGCGTATAATGAGCATGCTCATCCAATGATTTTCCCTCAACCAAGTCAATTGGGTTTTTAGCGCGAGCACAAATTGATCGAAGATGATCCAAGTGAAAAGTGTCCATCCTACCATATTTGGGTGGTTCCGCACCCATGGTGAGGATAGCATCAGTAGGCAGAGAAAGACAAAGAAAAAAGGTAGCAAATATTTTTTTGGTTCTTCATATAAGACACACAAGCAAAAGCAAAAACTGAAAGGTAAACTAACAAGACTAAAAAGCAAAGGTAAAAGATAGTGTGCAACTCCCCTATCTTGTAGACTGGAGTCCCCGGCAACGGCGCCAGAAATTCGCTTGATGGCACTGAAGTAGTGCTCCTCGATGGTAACCCCAAGTGGAAGGTTGGATGTAGGTAGCAGAAAATTTCCCTTGGCAAAGATACCAAGGTTGAGATCGAACCAGTAGGGCTCCAAGATATACAAGTAGGTGGTAAAGTGAACAAGGCGTCGTTTACGATATTGCGCACTCAAACTGGACCTGCACACACAACAAGTAACTTTACTCCCAACGAGTACAGAGGGGTTGTCAATCCCTCCAGCCTTTGTTGTTTACAAAGGATCAAACGCAAGAGATAATAGTAGTAGTGATTTCAACTGAATGTAAAAAACAAAAAGTAAAGTGAGGGTGTAAATAGTGGTGGAAATATGGACCGGGGTCCCACGAAGTTCACTAGTGATGTCTCTCTCCCAAAAGACGATAAAACGGCTGTGCAAGGTAAACAAATTACAGTTGGGCAATTGACAGGATTATGGGCGCAACCCAATGCTAACTATGCTGCAAAGAAAGGAAGAGGCTCAAAAGCATGGGCAATACGCCAAGGTAAGTAGACCGAAATCCATCTGCATCTACTACGAATCATCCACCTTGAGATATTTTCTTAATCTCATGTCAATATGCTTAATCTCAAGCCAATATTCTCAATCTCAGGTCAAATTGCACTCCATGGTCAAACTTCCCCAAATATCATGCATCCTCACGCTACTCCAGCCTAGCACGCTTAACTTCTCAGTTCTATCCAACTCCACCACTAGCACGCTTAAGGAGCACTTGTTGATATATGTTTGATATCAATCCTATTACACCTTGTTGGTGTCTAGGACCTTGTTGATGTTTATGGGTGTGATGAAATTTTGAACATTTTTTCAAACAACCCGGTCGGTTACCTATCATATTTTGAACATTTTTTCAAAACTCTTTTTCGAAACCAATTTGTTTTTCAAAAAAACACTATTAATAATGGCGCACCTAGCATATAGTGCGTCCTTACTAACTTTGAATTTTTTTCCGAATTTTGTGGCCTCCAAATCGTTAAAGCATCACAACTTTTTCTGTTAGGTTTTTGAGGATTCTAAAAATCTTCAACGGGGTTCCCCGGTTGAATTCCGATGTAACTTTTCGAGTAGTTGATTTTTCATAGGATTGCGTTCTAGGCCGGAGGGAGGCACATAGGGTTGTGGCTGGAGGGGCGAGGACGGTGCGCTGCTGCGGCGTGACTCCCGGACCGCACGGTGGTGGAGCTCATCGTGGCTAGGGTTGTTGCACGACGACCGACGCAACTAGATCTGCGTGTCAAGAGAAGGGGGTGGGCGGAGAAGGGGCTCGTGCCGGCGATGGATGTGGAGCGGCCTAGTTGAGGACCGCGGCACGACAACGACAAGAGGAAATGGAGATAGGGAGGATGGCACGACAAGAGGAAATGGAGATAGGGAGGATGGAATGGTGACGCACGGTGGGCTCCTTGGCTGGCTAGTGGAAGGTTAATCACATTTCAATTCAGCTTCAAGTACAAGGTGATGTTTTGTTAATGGTATTTGCAAAGCTTTAATCATCATGGATATTGGGATAGCAAAGAATGACTTTAAAACCCGACTGTTTGGCATTGGGAAAAATCATGGACACTCACAGATAAGCACTACTTAGTAGTCCATTTCTTTTCTAACATACTTTGGCATATATTCCCCGAAAAGAGCGAATATCTCCATGTGACTGTACAGTAAAACACATAACGGTGGTGTAGCTGCCATTCCACCATCCTAACTGAAAGTAATTGCAAGTTGTACCCTAGCACAGAATGAGAAAACACTACGATAGTGGTCATTTAATAACACATCCAAACATAAAGGGTCCAAGAAATACATCGGAACATTTGATTCTACGCTGTTTGCCACGCCCCTAAGAAATATTCATCACAACAGCCTCGAGCTGGCTGATAGTCTACTCATCAGAATCAGAGAAACGAACCGGGGTCTCCAACACATCAGTGACCAGCTGGACCAGCCACGGGACACGCTGCTGAAGCCAGACAATGTTGCAATTACCTTCAAGTACATGAACAACGGTATCCTTTAGTACTGATCAGAATCAGAGAAACGAACCGGGGTCTCAACACATCGCTGACCAGCTGGACCAGCAAAGGGGCACGCGCCTGAAGCCAGAGAATGTTGCAATCACCTTCGAGTACATGAACAACGGTATCGTCTAGCACTATGCTCAGCCTTTCGACTCGGTCTAAGACCAGATCCTCCTCGTCAAGCAATACGCCCAAGGCTTCCAAGGCTTCCTTAAAGCAGTCCCTCAGATGTAAGAGCTTAATTGCTGAGTTCTTCATGAGTAGGACGGCTTCCAGGGCGCCCTTTTCCAGCTTGGCCTTCTAAACCATAAGCTGGGGTAACACATCATGCTCGAGCTTTTGGATTTCCAGCGACAAGCCTGCCATGACCGAGAGGAGTTCCAGCTCCGGGCATACCCAGGACCTCGAGTCAATGATCAGCGGGCCGAGGAGGGCATACGACTCGCGCACTATGCGCACGGACTCCAGAGAGACAAGTTTCACAAGCATGTAATCATTGGAGCGGCCTGGCTCATCGGAGCGGGCCTGCAGGACTTGGATTTGGACATGGGAGTGGATTTCGTAGAGCATCTTTTCCTTTTGGCGGCGAAGAAGACTGCAGCAGAACAGTTGCTGCTACCTGGTACAGCACAAAGAGAGGATTTAGTGTCAGAAAGAGACCATACAACACCAATGTGGATGGGAACATCCAAGCTTCCTACTTAGTTAGGACAACATATTTGCATTGTGCGACAGAATAGTTATTAATATGAACTGAAAGCAATTCAACCATGTATAATGATAGGCAACTAAAAAAATGAATACACTCAATCACCCAAAACAGAACTTTAATGCACCAATCCAATTAATTAACAGAAGGAATATAATTTGGTTCAAAGTACATAGAGATCCCATCATTCATTGTATTATTGTGAGCAAGAAAATTGTATCTCCAGAATAAATGCAGGTTTAGTTTGATAGCTCACCATCAAAGGAAACAATAAACTAAACAGCTGGGAAATAATTGCTAATAAAAATTCAAGTCATTGCATCCCATGTGCAAGGGCATAGTGAGCACACCAGCATTTACAGGACTAGTATATATATTATCCTCAAGACTAGAGATTGGTTGGCAAAAGATACATCATCATTGGCAAATATTAGATAAGACAAGCTCTCACATATAATAAACCCGATAATCTTTACCAAATAATAAAGGAAGGTGTGTTTCTCCTTCCGTCATGGCAATTTTATAAAAAAGACCCTGGATGTTCTGTAATCAACACCGCACTACCAATAAATTGAATAGTAAAAACGGTTCAACCTTTTTTTCACATTCATGGGCCTGACTTGGGCTTCAAGACGTTCATCTGCTAAATTTGACAAAAATATGCGCGTGCATGTTATTCGAACTCATGACCTGCACCTTCGGTCCAGATCGACCTAGCCATCTAAGATACCTATGTCCGTGCTAAAAAGGTGGTCTATTTTGTAATCAATTAGTCCCACCTCGCTGCTTTACAGAAAGAATCACCGATTTATATACGTCACTGAATTATACAGGAATCAGACGGTTCAGTTTAAGGGAAAAAGATCAACTAACGGCAAGGGAAAAGAGACACAAGGAACGAACGAGCAAGGGGGCGGACAAGCTCTCTCAATAACAGACACTAGATCAGCAACATCTCATGATTTCTTGCCCAGAAAAGAGGGAAATTGTCACGGGGACGGACGTTGCATCATTAGATGAGGGACTCTTAATTAAAAGAGAATGAGCTGCACATCATTACAAACGGCCTGTGGCCTGTGAGAGATGAAGAACTACTATGCATGATAATGGAACAACGATGCACAGACAGGCTGCGCATGCCTATGAATTCAGGGATTAATTTAGGACATTCTTTTTTTTCTATGATTTTCCACGACATTATAAATTTTCATAAAATATGTTTGCTTTGTAATAGTATTCTCGCAATAATTAGTTTAGTACATAAGAAAAAAGACATTTCTTTTTTTGCTATGATTTGCCACGAGGCCCACGACAAAATAAGTTGCTACAAAATATGTTTGATTTTTCATCCCTTTTAAAAGATATGCCAGTTCAATAGTGTTACGGATAAAAAATAAGTTTTCTGTCAGTCCTGTGCGTGATCATTATACTATTATTCTCGCAAGAATAGATGATGATAAATAAAAGGAAGCACTTGTGATATATACCACATGAAAAACATGTATGCCCACATTTATTTTGAAAGCGCAGGACGTCCGAGCGGATGGATTACTCCATAACGTTTCTCATCACGTATATACCCCATGAAAAACATGTATGCCACCATTGATTACAACTTCATCATCACTGTGCACCTGAACACCATGGACATGTTGCAGTCTTTTCTTTTTGCGGAACCAATGGGTAGTCGATGAGGCAACCAATGATGATAACGTCATCATCGCTCTATTTCTTCAAAGATGTAAGACTCATGATATCTTTATTTGGACGATTAGGAAGTTGAAAGGGGGGGGGGGAGTGGACGAGGTGAAGCGGGCTAAGGTGGATCACGATGCATCTCATATGATAGTCTCAACAAGTTCAAAACTAAAAATCCTTAATGAATCTTATGTTTTCTTCCGTTGCAACGCACTGGCATTTTTCCTAGTAAACAACCAAATACATATTCAAACAGAGCTGGAAAGCACATATGACTACAACATTAATCAGCTGCAGGTTAAGTGCTGTGCATAAATATTTTAGGATCCCAAATATTGTTACCTATCCAAACAGAGCTAGAATATGAATATGCAACAAATCTACGCTCAAACACAGTTGATAAAAAAATTAACATTCTGGCATAAACTGAAATCGAACAACATAGCATGAATCCAAATTAATACCTATCCTGTACAGGCACAGTTGAAGAATTCATACACCATAAACCAAAATCTGACCACAACCAAGCAAACCCTAACTAAAACGTCAGATTCCTTATTACGGATAATCGAACCCTAGGTGGTGTTACCAAACAAACCCTAATTAAATCCTATCCTAGTCGAGGTTCCTCGTACGAATACTCAAAGCCAGGCAGGATACAAGACCGCGCTGGATCCGAGACCTATGAACCCGCGCCTACCAACCACAATCGGAACGAGCTGATCGGAACGTACGCGTGCTAAACTCCGGAGACCACGCTGGATCCGAGACCTACGAACCAGCGCCTACCAACCAATCGGAACTCCAATCGGGATGTACAAGTGCTCACCTCGGGCGGGCGTAAGATCTGGAGAGGACGACGCGCCGGGTCCCGTCTGGTGATGTGAGATTGTGTCGACAGGTTGTGGGGAACGGCGGCCAGGCGATGGAGTGCGGGGGAGAGACGGAGGCGGGCGGCTTTTATAGGAGGGCAAGAGGGGTTCGGGGGTAAAAGCACAGAGCTAGGGCCGCCGTATCCGTGTCGCATTCTCTCATTTTTACCAATTTGCACTCTCAATGTTTGTATCTTAGGATGTTATCATAGATATTTTGCTTATGTGACATGCTATTTAATGAAAAAAAAAATACAACCCTTGCACGTGGCCATATACAAAAAGCATGGTTAGATCAATCACATTTATACATAAAGTTAAAATCATTAAATAAGATACAACATTTAAGAAACAATACATTGTAGAGGTTGTATCTTAAGTTTTTATTGCTCCTATGATATTATACTAAGATACAATGCATTGGGGAGCCCTAATAGTAGCAAAAATACATGTGCAATGTAACGAGAGTATTGGACACATAGTTTATTGCATGGTTACTTATATTTCTATCCTAATAACCCATTTATTTAACTAACGCATCATGTTTTTCAAATTGTCTTCAAATCACCCGTGAGATTTATATATCCACTAATGCATCATGTGTTTCATCAATTTATCTTGCGATTTAACCCTGCATGACACGCTCATTCAACTTTGAACCAAATATTTCATTTAATAAAAACTGAGACATCTAGTGGCACCCCTCGATTTTGAAATTAAAAAAGAACAAAAAAATAATTATAGATCTAGAATACCAAACCTAAAATAAAACAAGAATACTATTCCCACCGGTTAACAACATTTATGGTGGGCCCTTCTTTGTTTTTTATTAATTTGCCAACTTCAATTTACCAAATCATTGGAGATTAACTTATTTTTTACTTGTCATATGCTTTTGGGAGTTGCTAGAACACAAGATTTGCCAAGTTATTTTTGTCAAACTCTTGGAGATGCTCTAGGTTTCATGCTCTAAAGTGAAGGCCTATGGGGGTATTTATAGGGGGAGGTGGAGTAGAGGCTACTCCACCGTCATATCATCAATCTGTGTGCCTCCCATCCTCTACCATTGGATAAATCGACCTCCAAACCGCCTTGGATGAAGGCCAGGGATGCATCCAAGCACATGGAGGCATGCACAAGGTCGGTGGAGTGCAGTTGAGCTTCGGTCCCACAAAGGGGGGGGTCGGACGACCCCCCCCTATGACATCCCTGGCCCACCTGTTGTCTCCGATGGGTGTCCTTACGTGTCATAGTGTGTCTCATGTGTTGGTACGCGTTGGTTCCTTCGTTGTGGGCCCATGGATCCATGTGACTTCATCTTTTACCGTTGAGAGGAAATACATTGTGATCCAAGGGTGGAACTTTCTTGCGACTGTGTTGGGAGGATCCTGGTTGTCTGGCAGTGGCTGGGATGGTCCCACAAGGGGGTCGGTCGATCCCCCTTTGGTGGAACAAAAGGTCCATCTTCTGTAGGTGGCTTCTAGATGCAATTCTAAGAACAATGGTTGTGTTGGGCCCACCAAGGTGGGGTCGGCTGACCCCAACATTGTGCCCATCTTTTGCACATTGTCTCTAGAAGTTATGATATTGATGATTGTGAAGTTGGTTTGTCATTTGGCCAAACTTGGTTGGTTGCCCAACCTTCGTATGGAGCTTCCGGACAATGAAAAGTACTTGTTCTGAGTGACTGCAACCAAATAATGACAAGTACATGTGGAACCAAGTTATTTGTACCTAAGTCACTATGTGTTTGGTGGTTTCCTTCCAGAAATAATGTCTTGTTGACGGTTTTGATGGGATAAAAACATGGTATAACTACCGTCAACGGAGCCACAGGTGGAACCCATACTTGAAGGTAAACCCATATGCTTCTCCACGTTGTGATCAATTTTCACAAATAATACTGCTGGTAGTCATTGTAGTTCACTCTTTTTTAGGACTGTGTTGGTGCCATAGATGGTACCCATGTGTTGGCAAGAGTGCCTAGACGCATGTGATGCGGTGAGGAAGATAACTTCTCACCCCTCGTTGGTTACCCCAAGTGGAAGGTGAGATGTAGCGTAGTGGCAAATTTCCCTTGGCAAAGATACCAAGGTTTGACTCCCGTAGGACTCCGCGATAGGCAAAAGGTGGTAAAGTGAACAATGGCGCCATTCACAACCCAAGGTTGCTTACTTCACCTCGACCTACACACACAACAAATAACTTTGCTCCCAACGAGTACAGAGGGGTTGTCAAGCCCTCCGCCCTATGATGACAGAGCGTATCATGCCAAGGGTTTGGATGCACCGGCGAAGCATGCGCCAACTCTCGAGGTGAGAAAGGGAAACGCACGGTACCGAAGAGGCTAACAAAATATGGGTGGTGGAAGTGTCAACAATCGAATACTCACATTAGTCTGAAGAACTCATGCACTTATTATTGGTAACTCTTAGTCTAATTAGGAGGTTCACAAAGAGACAAGTACCCGGAGGAGGAGTGTATGGGGGTTTGGTTATCCTTGCGCATCCTCGACTCATGGTACGTGAGTGTACTGTAATATTCGACACCTCCAGAGATTAGTGATCCATCTAGTAGCTAGAGTTCTCAACTAGTTTTTTTGTAGTTTTCGAAAATAAACACGGGTTGCCCAAAATACGACATCTATCACTAATAGGCTAAAGCTCTTAACACCAAAAGTTCAAACATTACTCAAAAGAATACCTCAAAACTACTCCCTCCTTTCCGGTTTATAGGGATCAATTTGAAAATCTCACCAACCAAGGTAGATGATGAGTGGTGGAATATTTTTTATACTTTGCAAAAGTACTCAATTAATGCCCTCGTTTTCCTTAAAAGGGTGTGTTTACCAATGCATTAATTGCAATGCATGCATGCGGGACCAATAAATAATCATGAAATTTTACATGCATTGGTGAGTTTTATCTAAATCTTTACATACAGTCATTTAATGCACCTCAAAATCTGGACGTGTGATGAAGATCACTAGAAATGAGACTTGTAAAATGAAAAAATGAAAATTTTGAGATAAGCCCTATAAACCGGAAAGGAGGGATTATTGCAAGTTACTACTCTCATCGAATAGCAACCTTAAAGTACCTACTTTCAAGTCAAGACACACAACTCAGTGCAACAGGTGATGGCACTGAAGTAGTGCTCCTCGCTGGTTACCCCAAGTGGAAGGTTTGGATCTAGTAGCGACAAATTTCCCTCGGCAAAGTTACCAAGGTTTGTCTCCCGTAGGACTCACAGAGATACAACTAGGTGGCAACAGCACCAGAAATTCCGACTGGCGTGAGAGTTGACGTGGACCTACACACAGCAACAGATAACTTTGCTCCCAACGAGTACAGAGGGGTTGTCAATCCCTCCGGCCTTGCTGTTTACAAAGGATCAAAACACATGGGAAAGTAATAGTAGCTGCAACTGAAAATAAAAGCAAGAAGTAATTTGAAGGTGTAAACAGTGGTGGAAATATGGACCGGGGTCCCATGATGTTCACTAGTGATGTCTCTCTCCAAAAGACGATAAAAAGGCTAAGCGAGGTAAACAAATCACAGCTAGGCAATCGACAGGATTAAAAACGCACCGCAATCCTAACTATGCTACCAAAGAAAGGAAGAGGTTCAAAAGCATGGGCACTACGCCAAGGTAAGTAGACTGAAATCCATCTGCATCTACTACAAATCATCCACCTTGAGATATCTATCCAGAACATCTCGCTGGTATTAAGTTGCGAATCCCACCCAAAGTGTAAATCCAAAGCAACAGACAACTGCATTAAAAGAACCTTGCGTAAAGTAAACAATCCTTGCACCCGCAAGTACAAGCACTGTTGTTTTCCCCTTGGTGGCAACAACACATCCCCTAGTCTCATGTTTTTGTCACTCAAGCTAGACATCGGGGGCTGAACCCACAATCACGCATAACGCTCCCTCTTGAAGTTGCAATAAACCACTTGGCCAAAGTAAAATACGACAACGGAGAACATTCAAGAATTACTCAAGAACTCAAATATAAAAGAGAAGAACCAAATATATTACTCATCACAATCTGAACATAGTCTCATAATCCATCAGATCCCAGCAAACTCAACATAGCAACAACAGAAAATTACATATGTGCCTCAATCATGTAGGCTGCTCACAAGGTCTAAGAGATGAAGCACAAGGGATGTAACACCCTCTGTTGTCTGTAACAGTAATCCTTTTGCTAATGACAATTACTATTGCTAAATCATGCCATGATCAAATTTGAATCAAATCAAATCCAAAATGCCATTTGTTGATATTAAAAATAATGTTGAAAATAAAACTTGTCCAAAAATTATACAACCACTTTTATTAAATCACAAATAATCAGTGGGTCATGCCCATGTGGTTATGGTATTTTATTATGCCACTGGAAAAATCAAACAATTCAAACAACTAGCAAAACAACACCATTTAATAGTTGCAGCACTAAAACAAATAGCTAAACATTTTTGAAATGCCCCAAACTTTTTGTGGTATGCTTACATGGTGCAACATAATTGTACAAACCAATTTCATGTTGAGAAAAAATATTAAAGCAATAAAAACAATTACAAAAAGGAAAGAACAGAATGAAAATGAAAGAAAACTGGAAAAAGCTCTAAGCCTCGCCCTGGGCGAAGGCCCACCCGGCCCAACCCCATCCCCTTGTCTTCTTCCCCCAACCACTCCCCCCACCTGCCCCGTACGGCGCCGGGCTCGCCGACGACGCTGGCAAGCCGGACCCGCCCCCACCTGCTCCCTCCCTTCGCGGAGACGATAAGGCCACCCCCAACCACCCCCTGGACACGCCCGCCACCATTTCCCCTCCCCCTGCAGCTCGCTGTCACCGGGAAAGATCCCACCCGAGCTGCCGTCGCCATGGCCGTGAGCTCACGTGGCCAGTGAGCTCGCGTCACCATGCCACCTTGTCCAAGTTCTTCGCCTTCCTCGACTACGCCAGGCCACGGACGATATCGAGCCCGAAGCCACTGCACGGTGCGCCGCATCGTCGTCTTCTTCCTCGCCGCCGGCGAGATCGTCGTCCAATTCACGCCGCCTCAGCCCCTCCCCGAGCCCGCTGCCAACCCCGACGCGTTCGTGGTGAGCACCCTCACCACCCCCAACTGCCCGTTGAGTCCCGATAGCGCCGTAGACGAAACCCCCCTTTTAGCTGCTCCGGCCGCCGTGGTTCGTCGTCGTAGCCGTGCCTATAGACCGTCCTAGCCCACAGTTTTGGCATGCGCGAGTTGCTGCTGGTATGTACGATCCGTTTGGCGCATTATATAGCTCGTTTGCTTCGTGTAGCTAGACCCGCCATGGACGCCCGAGCTCGGCCTCCCGCCATTGCTGACCCCGTGCTCGACTGTGTTCACCATGACCTCCTCCCCCACCATGGCCCGAAGCGGCGCGTCTCCCCGAACCCATAGCAACAATCGGCTCCGAGTTTGGCCGCCAGAATCGAGCGCTAGCTCGAGTTCGCCGGAGCCCTGTCGCCGGTGAGCTCGCCGGAGTCACTGTGATGCGGGCCCCTCTGGTCAGAAGTTTAGTTAGCCCTTAATCACAGCCCGGTGGGCCACTTACACGTGGGCCACCTCCCTAAATAACCCTCTGGATTTAGTTAATTAAAATGTTTTATAATAACTGTCTCCCTCACTGCTGGGCCCCATCTGTCAGTTTAATAATTAAAATCATTTTAGTTTAATTACTCTCTATGACAGGTGGGTCCAGGGGATATTTAAATTTAGTTAATTGAATTATTAATAAACAGAGGCTGACATGTGGGTCCCACATGTCAGGCACTGTTGTGGATAATGTTTTGGATAATGTTGGAATTTAATAATAAAAAGAAATTCAGAAAATTGTTTAAAAATAATTTAAACTTTGAAATTCAATAACTTTTAAACCGTAACTCAGATTCAAAAACTTTATACATCAAAATTGATCAAAAAATTATAAAGACTACGAATACACTATCCGTATGTCTATCACACCCCTCTAACACAACGAACATCGAACCGTCCCCCTCCGGACCGATAGTCCGATAAATTGTCCGGTACTGCTAAAGTACCCGGATGAATTTATTTCGAACACGAAAGTTGTTCGGAATAGATCAACTAACCCGGATACACCACCCACACATGTGTCGGATGTCCACGACACCTTCGGCATGATATCCCCCCCTACGGACACCCTGTCCGGTAATCACCCAGAGCTGACAGTTCATCCCCGGATGAATTCCCGCTCCGAGCAACGTGTATTGCACTGCGTTAGAACACCGTTAGCATTGCATCTGTCATGACATGCATCTGTTTGTATACGTTTTCTTTGTATTTACTGTTTCTCCCCCCTTAATCTCCGGTAGACCCCGCTGCTGCCGCCGACTACACCGCTGCTAAGTACGACTACTTCGTCGACGACCCTACTCCTACCGTCGAGCTTCCAGGCAAGCAAAGCCATTCTCTTCCCCGGATATCGCCTATCTTTTCAATACTTTCTTGCACTAGGCATTGTTACTGTTGCTACTACGTTACAATCCTAATCAATTGCATGGCCTGTTTTTGTCGCCCCTTGATGTACCTTCCTTTATCCTATGATGCCTATTATATATATTATATTCAGCAGTGAGCCCTGCGCATTGTTAGCTAGGATTAGATAGAGGGCCGTGATCACTCAGGGGAGTGAACGCGGATACTAATATTATAACTGCACAGGTACGGTACAATACAGACACCGCCTCAGGCCCCCTAGCTCGGCTCTGCCGGGACACCATCAAGTGTGAGCTATCAAGGAGAAATCCTTGTACTCCACTCGTTGCTGACTCTGTATAGCCGCTCTAGGTACCTGAGCAACGGTTGTCCTAAAGGTAAGAAGTCGGGCGACCCAACGGTGCCCGCGAGTGGTATTGCGACGGGATGACAGGGAGGGTACGACCAGTGTACCGGTGTGCTTGGCCCCTGTTCTTTGGCCGCGAGAGTTACCAAACCACGAAAGTCGAGCTCCTCCTGAAGCACACGCGAGACAAGGTAAGGAGACGGTTCACCTTGTTGGTAACCGCAGAGACTTGGTGGGACGACAGGGCAGGCACCGATGTACTGGTGGTCCTAGCTGCTGTCGTTGTCCGCGGGTCAGTAAAGTCGAGGCAATGATAACGGTTGTCCCGCAAGTTAATAAAATGACTAATGGTTCGGCGGATGACTTGAGTTGGCTATATGCCATGTACGCACTACCTACACGTGGGAATTACGAGTTATGGGCTCCTCTGCTTCATAGTGTCGTCCGAGGACTCTTCAGATGTCAGCAGTACCGCGGCCTGCGCAGGGAAGTGGTGTTGTCTTATTTGCCGCGGCAGTGTGATTTGTATTTTCTTTGATTTAACTTCACCGGCCAGCCTCGCAACGTGCAGGAGTACGTCGGGGTTAGGGTCCAAAGCCCCGCGTACATAGGATATAGTCCGGCGGATGACCTCTCTGTTGAGTTTAAAAGATGGGCTACAGAGTGTCGGATAACCTCGGTGGAGCGTTCCCTAACAAGGTGCCCGCCACCCTGGAGATCCGTGCGTGTAGTGTAACACAAGTGCACCCCTGCAGGGAAGATTAATCTATTCGAATAGCCGTGTCCATGGTAACAGGACGATTTATGCTGAAGCTGGATCTTACCACTATAAACTATTATTATTAAACTGTATGGTTCCGGGTTTTCTTCCTCGCTGGGATGTCGAGGAGGGGATCTCGGAGGCATTGCTAATTATTACAACTTACTATTATACAATGCTGCAGCAACTTTTGCTGCATTGTTACTTTATGCTTTATATAAACTGTTGGCTGATTCTTACCTCATGCTGCAAGACTCGTCGGAAGATGCTAGTCTTCGTTAGGCCTAGCTTCTTACCCTTATTCTCATTTCTATCTTGCAGTCCACTATATATAGCCTCCCCTTCCATTTGATACAATGCATAAATGCTTAGTAGCGGACGTAAGACTCGCGGGTATGCTAGATACTCACCTTTGCTTTATTTTCCCCTTTTTCGCTTTGCCTGATTGGCCGTTGCAGCCGACGTTGGAGCCCAGGAGCAGGAGTACCCCGGAGGCGACTACTACGACGTCGAGTTCCCCATTGACCAGGAGTAGTTCGGTGGATCCTAGGCAGGAGGCCTCGCCTTTTCGATCTGTATCTCTGATGTCATTTGTGCTAGCCTTCTTAAGGCAAAACTTGACTAACTATGTCTGTACTCAGATATTATGGCTTGTATGACTTATGTATTCGGATCCTCGTGATCCCTGGTATTGTAACATATTTGTTTATCCTTTTGTGTTTAGTGTTGTGCTGTGATATTCTCACCGTGGCACCCTAATCTTATTCGTGTACCCTGCGTGTATGATTACTGTACACGGATTGATTTTGGGGGCGTCACAAGTTGGTATCAGAGCCGACTGCCTGTAGGAAGCCACCACACCATTACTTGGTCGAAGTTTAGTCTAGACTTTGAAAAACTATTTTGCTAACTTAATATTTGGCTTACGGGCCCACATCGATGTCACTACGTGTGATATCTATGGTATTAGGATCCTTTTCTCCTTACCTATGCTCTGGGACTCTACTCTCTTATCCTTGCTGGTAAGTTTTACAAACTCTGACATTAGGATCACGTTCTCTTGATTCCACCCGGCGTTTTGGTGCTTCCCCATTGATTGAGTCGTGTCGCAGGAGTTCTACCCCAGGTCCCGGACCGCGGATCCCATTCTCATTCTGGGCAGGCCGCGCGTCCTCTGGCATTAACTCCTATGGCCAACAGTTTTCTTGCGGCGTCATTGACATAGTGGAATCTATGTCGCGTCGTGTAATCCTTACCGCGGTCTGCGCGCCGCCTAGTGAGTCCTTTTTCCTTAATTTCTATGACGTTACGCTGCCCGATTTTCGATTGACTCTGTGTGTGAATGTGTATGTCTTATATGACTACTCCTATATATCCGCGCCTCCTCTTCGTTGTCGTTTTACTTCAGGCTTGAATCCGGTATCTCGTTAAATTTTCATCGCTGAAATACCCCTCTTAAATTCTAGCAGGATGGCTGGTCGTGGTGGTCGTGGTTGTGGTCGTGGCGCCAACGACCCACCTCCACCGCCGGATTACATGGTCGCGATGATGCAGCAGTTCGAGCTGAGCCGTCGGTTCATGCAGAATGTCATGGCTCAGTTCCCCCAGCCGAATCAGAATGGGCACCACCATCAGCACGCCACCGTGACTCTGCATGACTTCACCCGCCTCAACCCCACTATGTTCCGCAACACTGTTCAGCCGTTGGATGCTGATGACTGGCTTCGCGACATCACTCACGAGCTGGAGTCTGCTAATGTCGATCCAGCCGACTATGTGAACTTTGCGTCCTATCACCTGAAAGGCGCCGCTGCTCAGTGGTGGAGCACCCACAAGCGTTCACTGCCAGTCGGAGAAGTCATCACTTGGGATGAATTTCAGTCTACCTTTCGTGCCCGCTACATTCCTCAGGGGATCATGGATCGTAAGGCGGAAGAATTCCGCAACCTCACTCAGGGCGACATGACTGTTGAAGCCTATCAGCGCAAGTTCCTCAACCTCTCTCGCTATACGGAAGAAGAGATCACCACTGATGCTCGCAGGCAGCAGAAGTTCCGTCGTGGCCTCAATCCAGACCTCAGGCTCGCTCTTGCCGTTCATGATTTCGCCAACTTCGCCACCATGGTGAACAAGGCTATCACCGTCGAGACTGCCCAGATGGAGCACAAGAACTCTCTGAAGCGTTATCGTGACGTTGGCTCATCTTCGGGCGCAACGCAGAAGCGTCGTATCTGGCTCCCTACCAGTGTGACCCATTCACCCGTCCCTGCTCCAAGGTCGTCTTATGCTGCACCCCGTCTGCCTCCGCCACCGCAGATGCCAAGAGCTCTGCCTGCACCACCCAATGCTACCCCCCTTCGTCCTCAGGATGGATTATTTTTCACGTGCCGCCAACCTGGGCATTTTTCCAGGGAGTGCCCCCAGAAACAGAAGCAACTGGTAGTTCACCCCGCTGGCCGCGGAAATGGTCGTGGCAACAACAGGACCCCCAACTATAATATTGGGTCTGCTGCTTATGCTTGTGGACATGCTAACAACATCAATGTTGAAGAAGCTCAGCAACAACCCGCTACCGTGATGGGTACCCTTCTCGTTAATTCCGTACCTGCTACTGTTTTATTTGATACAGGAGCATCACATTCATTCATGTCGGAAGCATTTTCATTTTCGCATAACTTCAAGTACGAAACGATGAATCCACCGATGGTTGTTCGCACCCCGATAGGCCAATGCCGAACCACCATGCTAGTGCCAAACACCACCATTGAAATAGAAGGAATTGAATTCTTTGCTTCGCCCATCCTCCTAAAGTCTTCCACCATAGACCTCATTCTGGGAATGGATTGGTTGAAATTTCACGATGCCGCACTCTATTGTGGCACCAAGTCTGTCCAACTTTTTCACCCCTCCGGCGATATTGTTAATCACACCACCCAAATTACCCGTGATGCTGAAACACAGATCTTTATGATGAATGCTTTGAATATCTCACCTCTGGAAGGAATTGATAACGTTCCGGCCGTTCGCGATTTTCCCGACGTCTTCCCAGAAGAACTGCCGGGAATACCCCTGATCAGAGAAGTTGATTTCGTCATCGACTTGAAGCCAGGCACTATTACTATTGCCAAGCGTCCTTACAAGATGCCGCCATATGAACTCCTTGAACTTAAGGAGGAAATCGACAAGGCACTTCAGAAAGGATTCATTCGCCCCAGTTCCTCTGCTTGGGTAGCACCTTCGCTTTTTGTCAAGAAGAGCGATGGGACAAACCGATTGGTCCAAGATTATCGGCCCATTAACCAAGCCACCATCCAGAACAAATACCCACTTCCCCGGATCAACGATCTGTATGATCAACTTGCCGGATCCAAGGTGTTTTCTAAACTCGACTTGAGGTTGGGTTATCATCAAAATCCGAGTCCGTGATGAGGACATTCCGAAGACTGCCTTCATTACTCGCTATGGTTCATACGAGTACACCGTCATGTCCTTTGGCTTAACCAATGCTCCAGCCACCTTCTCCAGATTGATGAATTATATTTTCATGGAGTACCTCGACAAGTTCGTCGTGGTTTATCTGGATGATATATTGATATATTCCAAGAATGAAGAAGAACATGCTGAACATCTTCGTCTTATACAGGAGAAGCTTCGAGAACACAAACTCTACGCTAAGTATTCTAAGTGTGAGTTCTGGCTTCCCGAAGTAACCTACCTTGGACATGTGATTTCCAAGGATGGCATTGCTGTCACCCCAGAACGTATCCAGGCTATTCTTGACTGGACTCCTCCCAAGACCGTCAAGAAAGTCCACAGTTTCCTCGGGCTCGCTAGCTATTGTCGCCGTTTCTTCAAGAACTTATCCAAGATTGCCAGGCCCCTAACTAATCTGCTTCACAAAGGCGTCAAGTTCGAGTGGACAGATAAATGTCAAGAAAGTTTCCAAGCGCTCAAGGACAAGCTAACTTCTCCCCCGGTGCTCTCTCCCCCTGATACTCAGAAGGACTTCGTGATATATTGCGACGCGTCTCGTCAAGGATTAGGCTGTGTCCTAATACAAGAGCGCAAAGTGATTGCTTATGGTTCTCGTCAGTTGCATGCTCACGAAGACAAATATCCAACACATGATCTCGAATTGGCAGCAGTAATTTATGCATTGAAGCTGTGGCGACATTACCTCATCGTTAATCGTTGCGAGGTCTACACCGACCACCAAAGTCTGAAGTACCTGTTTACTCAGCCAGACCTGAATCTTCATCAACAACGATGGCTCGAGACAATAGCCGACTTCAACATGGATATTTCGTACACCCCTGGCAAGGCTAATGTGATGGCCGATGCCTTGAGCCGCAAAGCTTACTGTTCTGAACTTGAAGTTCAGGTACAACAACCACATCTGTATGAAGAGCTTCGCAAGCTGAACCTCGAGATTGTTCCTCAAGGTTACGTTAACAACCTGGTTCTCGAGTCAAAACTCGACGCCCTCATCAAGAGTAGACAGCCTCTTGACGCTGACATTGTGAAGATAAAGCAAGACATCGCAGCAGGAAAGCCCTCCTCTTTTACCATTGATACCAATGATGGTGATACTGTGTACTTCAAGGGCCGCTTAGTAGTTCCTGTGAGCCCGACCATCATTAACTGTGGTCCGGATATCATGGAAGAAGCCCACACTTCTCCCTTGTCAATCCACCCCGGCAGTACCAAGATGTATAAAGACCTTCGTCAACGGTACTGGTGGCCTTACATTAAGCAAGAAATCGCCCGCTATGTTTCTCAATGTGACGTTTGCAGTCGCGTCAAGGGCGGACATCAGAAACCTGCTGGCTGGTTGCAACCACTCCCTCCTCCTGATTGGAAGTGGGACAGAGTCGAAATGGACTTCGTCACCGGTTTTCCAAAGTCATAGAAAGGTAATGATGCCATCTTTGTCGTCATCGACCGATTCTCCAAGATTGCTCACTTCCTCCCAGTCAAGGAGACGATCACTGCTAGTCAGTTAGCAAACTTGTATATCTCCCGGATTGTGTCACTCCACGGTATTCCACTGGAGATCAATTCAGACTGTGGCAGCCTTTTCACCTCACGATACTAGAAGAGTTTCATGGAAGCCTTCGGGACTCGTCTGTCTCTCAGCACTGCTTATCACCCCTAGTCGCAAGGCCAAGTTGAACGAGTCAATCAAGTGCTGGAAGACATGCTTCGCGCTTGTGTCCTTTCATTCGGCATGAAATGGGGGGAATCTCTCCCGTACGCGGAATTCTCGTACAACAATAGCTATCAGGCTAGCTTGAAGATGGCCCCCTTCGAAGTTCTATATGGACGTAAATGTCGAACCCCCCTAAATTGGTCAGGAACAGGGGAACGACCCTACTTCGGACCGAATCTTGTCCAACAAGCTGAAGATCAGGATCGCGTTGTGCAAGAAAATCTCAAGGCCGCCCAGTCTCGTCAGAAGAGCAACTATGACCGCAAACACCGGGAAATGGAGTATCAACCTGGTGAATACGCTTACCTTCGTGTCACTCCCATAAGGGGCACTCATCGCTTCGGTATCAATGGCAAGTTGGCTCCTCGCTACATTGGCCCGTTCCGTATTCTTTCCCGGAGTGGACCCGTGGCATACCGGTTGGAATTTCCGCCTCCCAAGTCCACGATGTCTTCCACGTGTCGCAACTTCGTCGCTACTTCAAGGACCCTATCCGCGAAGTGGAGCATGATATGATTGAGCTGCAACAAGACTTGACTTATCAAGAGCATCCGAGCCGCATTCTCGATCAGTCTGAACGTCGAACCCGCAACAAGACCTTCAAGTTCCTCAAGGTTCAGTGGTCGAATCATTCTGAAGATGAAGCCACCTGGGAACGCGAAGATCGCCTTCGCGATGAATACCCCGATCTTTTCCTCGCTACCACTTAAATTCTCGGGACGAGAATTCTTGTAGTGGGGGAGATTTGTAACACCCTCTGTTGTCTGTAACAGTAATCCTTTTGCTAATGACAATTACTGTTGCTAAATCATGCCATGATCAAATTTGAATCAAATCAAATCCAAAATGCCTTTTGTTGATATTAAAAATAATGTTGCAAATAAAACTTGTCCAAAAATTATACAACCACTTTTATTAAATCACAAATAATAAGTGGGTCATGCCCATGTGGTTATGGTATTTTATTATGCCACTGGAAAAATCAAACAATTCAAACAACTAGCAAAACAACACCATTTAATAGTTGCAGCACTAAAACAAATAGCAAAATATTTTTGAAATGCCCCAAACTTTTTGTGGTATGCTTACATGGTGCAACATAATTGTACAAACAAATTTCATGTTGACGAAAAATATTAAAGCAATAAAAACAATTACAAAAAGGAAAGAACAGAATGAAAATGAAAGAAAACTGGAAAAAGCTCTAAGCCTCGCCCTGGGCGAAGGCCCACCCGGCCCAACCCCCTCCCCTTGTCTTCTTCCCCCAACCACTCCCCCCACCTGCCCCGTACGGCGCAGGGCTCGTTGACGACGCTGGCAAGCAGGACCCGCCCCCACCTTCTCCCTCCCTTCGCGGAGACGATAAGGCCGCCCCCAGCCACCCCCTGGACACGCCCGCCACCATTTCCCCTCCCCCTGCAGCTCGCTGTCACCGGGGAAAGATCCCACCCAAGCCGCCGTCGCCATGGCCGTTAGCTCACGCGGCCAGTGAGCTTGCGTCGCCATGCCACCTTGTCCAAGCTCTTCGCCTTCCTCGACTACGCCAGGCCACGGACGGAATCGAGCCCGGAGCCACTGCACGGTGCGCCACATTGCCGTCTTCTTGCTCGTCGCCGGCGAGATCGTCGACCAATTAACGCCGCCTCAGCCCCTCCCCGAGCCCGCTGCCAACCCCGACGCGTTCGTGGTGAGCATCCTCACCACCCCCAACTGCCCATTGAGTCCCGATAGCGCCCTAGACGAAACCCCCCTTTTAGCTGCTCCAGCCGCCGTGGTTCGTCGTCGTAGCCGTTCCTATAGACCGTCCTAGCCCACGGGTTTGGCATGCGCGAGTTGCTGCTGGTATGCATGATCCGTTTGGCGCATTATATAGCTCGTTTGCTTCGTGTAGCTAGACCCGCCATGGACGCCCGAGCTCGGCCTCCCGCCATTGCTGACCCCGTACTCGACTGTGTCCACCATGACCTCCTCCCCCACCATGGCCCAAAGCGGCGCGTCTCCCCGAACCCATAGCAACAATCGGCGCCGAGTTTGGCCGCCGGAATCGAGCGCTAGCTCGAGTTCGCCGGAGCCCTGTCGCCGGTGAGCTCGCCGGAGTCACTGTCATGCGGGCCCCTCTGGTCAGAAGTTTAGTTAGCCCTTAATCACAGCCCGGTGGGCCACTTACATGCGGGCCACCTCCCTAAATAACCCTCTGGATTTAGTTAATTAAACTGTTTTATAATAACTGTCTCACTGACTGCTGGGCCCCATCTGTCAGTTTAATAATTAAAATCATTTTAGTTTAATTACTCTCTATGACAGGTGGGTCCAGGGGATATTTAAATTTAGTTAATTGAATTATTAATAAACAAAGGCTGACATGTGGGTCCCACATGTCATACACTGTTGTGGATAATGGTTTGGATAATGTTGGAATTTATTAATAAAAGAAATTCAGAAAATTGTTTAAAAATAATTTAAACTTTGAAATTCAATAACTTTTAAACCGTAACTCAGATTCAAAAACTTTATACATCAAAATTGATCAGAAAAATATAATGAATACGAAAGTTGTTCGGAATAGATACACTAACCCGAATACACCACCCACACATGTGTCGGATGTCCACGACACCTCCGGCATGATATTACCCCCCTCCGGACACCCTGTCCGGTAATCACCCGGAGCTGACAGTTCATCCCCGGATGAATTCCCGCTCCGAGCAACGTGCATTGCACTGCGTTAGAACACCGTTAGCATTGCATCTGTCATGACATGCATCTGTTTGTATATGCTTGCTTTGTATTTACTGTTTCTCCCCCCTTAATCTCCGGTAGACCCCGCTGCTGCCGCCGACTACACCGCTGCTGAGTACGACTACTTCGTCGACGACCCTACCCCTACCGTCGAGCTTCCAGGCAAGCAGAGCCATTCTCTTCCCCAGATATCGCCTATCTTTTCTGTACTTTCTTGCACTAGGCATTGTTACTGCTGCTACTACGTTACAATCCTAATCAATTGCATGGCCTGTTTTTGTCGCCCCTTAATGTACCTACTTTATCCTATGCTTCCTATTATATATATTATATTCAGTAGTGAGCCCTGCGCATTGTTAGCTAGGATTAGATAGAGGACCGTGATCACTCAGGGGAGTGAAGACGGATACTAATATTATAACTGCACAGGTACGGTACAATGCAGACACCGCCTCAGGCCCCCTAGCTCAGCTCTGCGGGCCACCATCAAGTGTGAGCTATCAAGGAGAAATCCTTGTACTCCACTCGTTGCTGACTCTGTATAGCCGCTCTAGGTACCTGAGGAACGATTGTCCTAAAGGTAAGAAGTCGGGCGACCCAACGGTCCCCGCGAGTGGTATTGCGACGGGATGACAGGGAGGGTACGACCAGTGTACCGGTGTGCTTGGTCCCTGTTCGTTGGCCGTGAGAGTTACCAAACCACGAAAGTCGAGCTTCTCCAGGAGCACACGCGAGACAAGGTAAGGAGACGATTCACCTTGTTGGTAACCGCAGAGACTTGGTGGGACGACAGGGCAGGCACCGATGTACTGGTGGTCCTGACTGCTGTCGTTGTCCGCGGGTCAGTTAAGTCGAGGCAACGATAGCGGTTGTCCCGCAAGTTAATAAAATGACTAATGGTTTGGCGGATGACTTGAGTTGGCTATATGCCATGTACGCACTACCTACACGTGGGAATTACGAGTTATGGGCTCCTTTGCTTCATAGTGTCGTCCGAGGACTCTTCAGACGTCAGCAGTACCGCGGCCTGCGCCGGGAAGTGGTGTTTTCTTATTTGCCGCGGCAGTGTGATTTGTATTTGCTTTGTTTTAACTTCACCGGCCAGCCTCGCACCGTGCAGGAGTACGTCGGGGTTAGGGTCCAAAGCCCCGCGTACATAGGATATAGTCCGGCGGATGACCTCTCTGTTGAGTTTGAAAGATGGGCTACGGAGTGTCGGTTAGCCTCGGTGGAGCGTTCCCGAACAAGGTGACCGCCACCCTGGAGATCCGTGCGTGTAGTGTAACACAAGTGCACCCCTGCAGGGAAGATTAATCTATTCGAATAGCCGTGTCCACGGTAACAGGACGCTTTATGCTGAAGCTGGATCTTACCACTACAAACTATTATTATTAATCTGTATGGTTCCGGGTTTTCTTCCTCGCTGGGATGTCGAGGAGGGGATCTCGGAGGCATTGGTAATTATTACAACTTACTATTATACAATGCTGCAGCAACTTCTGCTGCATTGTTACTTTATGCTTTATATAAACTGTTGGCTGATTCTTACCTCATGCTGCAAGACTCGTCGGAAGATGCTAGTCTTCGTTAGGCCTAGCTTCTTACCCTTATTCTCATTTCTATCTTGCAGTCCACTATATATAGCCTCCCCTTCCATTTGATACAATGCATAAATGCTTAGTAGCGGACGTAAGACTCGCGGGTATGCTAGATACTCACCTTTGCTTTATTTTCCCCTTTTTCGCTTTGCCTGATCGGCCGCTGCAGCCGACGTTGGAGCCCAGGAGCAGGAGTACCCCCGAGGCGACTACTACGACGTCGAGTTCCCCATTGACCAGGAGTAGTTCGGTGGATCCCAGGAAGGAGGCCTCGCCTTTTCGATCTGTATCTCTAATGTCATTTGTGCTAGCCTTCTTAAGGAAAAACTTGACTAACTATGTCTGTATTCAGATATTATGGCTTGTATGACTTATGTATTCGGATCCTCGTGATCCCTGGTATTGTAACATATTTGTTTATCCTTTTGTGTTTAGTGTTGTGATGTGATATTCTCCACGTGGCACCCTAATCTCAGCCGTGTACCCTGCGTGTATGATTACTGTACACGGATTGATTTTGGGGGCGTCACAAGGGAGGAGAGAAAACATCACATAGCTACTGATAATGGACCCATGGTCCAAGGTAGACTACTCATGGCACATCTGGGAGGCGTCCATGGATATGGAGGGGCTCCCGGAGGTGAATCCTCCCTCCGGCAGAGTGCCGGGACATCGTCTTCTGGCAGCCCCGATCTTTAAATGGCAGTGGCGGCGGAACAAAGGAGAGATCGAGAAAAAGGGCTTCCCTTTCAGGGTTTCCTCGACAAGGGCTAAATATAGGCGGAAGGGGCATCCAGGGGGCCAGCAGGGGTCCAGGCGCCCCCCGGCGTGGCCCCACCCCTGGCCGCGCCACCAGGGCGCCTGGGGCCCTGGTGGGTCCCCTCCGGCTCCCACTTGATTATTCCGGAAGCTTCTGGTGCGCTGATTTTTTATCTGATTTTTCGGGAATTTATTGGGCACTTTAAGTATCAGGAAAACCTGAAATACAAAAACAACAGAAAATAGGAACTGGCACTGGGGTGCACTTAGTTAATAGGTTAGTCCACATATGATCAAAAGTGTATGAAAGTTGATATAAAACATGGCAAAGTCACACAAAACATGCATGGAGCAAGTAGAAATTATAGATACATTTGGGACGTATCAACATCCCCAAGCTTAATTCCTGCTCGTCCTCGAGTAGGCAAATGATAACAATCATAATTTCTGTGGTGACATGCCACACAACCATAAAAGGACTTTTAAGTAAAGCAATTAAACCATGCAATTCAATTCAAGTCTTAACAAGCAAGAGTCTCTTTTAGCATTGACACAAGCAACAAAAGAACAAAGGGTGCAAGAGCTCTCTCTGTCCGTGACTCTAATATGGAAAGCAAGTTGGATGCACAAGTGAGATATGGAAAGCTCTCCAAGGGAACAAGTGGGGGTGCATCCAACTTGCTTTCTCAAGAAGACCTAGAGCTCATTTGAGGAGGCTCATCATTTCAATATACAAGCCAAGTTCTATAGGGTGAAGGTCCCCACATAGCTATATGCATGTATAATGATCTCTATGGAGTACAAGGATAGAGAATGAAGTACGAGTGTGGATCTCTCAAAAGGAATAGTAGTGTGCCCCTTCTCTCTTTTTATTTTCATTTTCTTTTTTTCTTTTTTCGTATTTTTTAGTGGCCTCCATGGCTCTTTCTATTTAACCCTCATTTGTCCTCTTTGGGATCTTTTAATTTGTGTCATGTTTGTGATCTTTTCCTCACTTTAGGGGAAACACTCTATATATTACAAGAAGTATAGGAGATCTTTCACATTTTACAAAAGGTACTCACATAAACAAGATGTAACTATCATGAAGCAAATGTATGCCTCTGCCGGTGTAGCAGGATATGCAATGATACTAGTGCGTCATGTATCAATGATTAGGGCAAGGCCCAACTAGCATGCGGCTCATAGATCAAGCAATGGCATGTATGACATGAAGATCAAGTCATGAGAAGATGGATGTTGCATGGCAATGTATCTCGGAAAGGCTATGGAAATGCCTTGTAGGTAGGTATGGTGGCTGTTTTGAGGAAAGATATAATGAGGCTTATGATGATAGAGCGTATCATGCCAAGGGTTTGGATGCACCGGCGAAGTACGCGCCAACTCTCGAGGTGAGAAAGGGCAATGCACGGTACCGAAGAGGCTAGAAAAATATGGGTGGTGGAAGTGTCAACTTTTGAATACTCACATTAGTCCGAAGAACTCATGCACTTATTATCGGTAACTCCCAATTTAATCAGGAGGTTCACAAAGAGACAAGTACCCCGAGGAAGATTGTATGGGGGTTTGGTTATCCTTGTGCATCCTCGACTCATGGTACGTGAGTGTACTCTAATATTCGACCCCCCAGAGATTAGTGATCCATCTAGTAGCTAGAGTTCTCAACAGGATTTTTAGTTTTCGAAAATCACACGGATTTCCCAAAATACGACATCTATCACTAATAGGCTAAATCCCTTGACACCAAAAGTTCAAACATTACTCAAGTCAATACCTCAAAACTATTGCAAATTACTAGTACAAAAAGATAGAAAGTTCAATTACCTACTTTCAATATAAGACACACAACTCAGTGCAACAAGGAAACTCTATAAACAAGATAAACATGCAAACTCTAAAGAGTTCAATCCTAGAACTAATTAAAAGCTCCGTAAAAAAACATGAAAGCACAAGAGCTAAACATTACATCAGCTAAGAAAAGATAAAGAACAACTCACACCAAAGATAAGCATGAAAATCCTATGAGATGATATAGTTTAAGTGGAGTGTGTTTCTCTCCCGCACAAAACAAAACTGGGGTCTAACTTGTTATGAATAGCAAGCAAAGCTAAAGAAACTAAGAAAAGTAAAGAGCGAGACGCTCCAAGCATAGCACATTACGTAAGAAGTGATAAAAATATAGTGGAACGAGGGACGAACTGATGATTGTTGATGGAGAAGGGGGTGCACGGGGGCAGATCAGATCAAAAAGATGATCTGGTGATGTATGAGAATTTTTCCCGTCAAGCTGACAGAATCTGTTTCTGGACAACATGCACCAACTTTTGATCTTTCTTTCAATCAGAGGCTAAACTTGGCACAAAGCTTGAAAAATAAAGATACAATGATGTTGCTACAATAGTAACAAACATCATGACCACTAAAAACATAAGGAAAAACAAATTGGGTTGCCTCCCAACAAGTGCTTTCTTTTACGCCTTTGAGCTAGGCACAAAGTAAAAAAGATCAAGTTTTATCAGGAGAAAGAGAATAGCTAGCAGGTGTAACGGACTCAAAAGGTAACTTGATCTTCTTCCTAGGGCAGTGTTCCATTCCTATCTTGAGAGGGAATTGAAATTTTTATTCCCTTCTTTCATGTCAATAACATCACCTACAGTGCGAAGAAAAGGACGTCCCAAAATAATTGGACATGAGGGTTCACACTCAATATCCATAATAGTGGAATCAACAGGAACATAATTGTCATTGACAATGATAAGAACATCATCAATCTTCCCCAAACGTTTCTTTACAGAAGAATCAACAAGATGAACACCAAAAGAACAAGGATCAAAAGGTTTCAATTCAAGCATATCATACATTCTTTTGGGCATAACAGAGGTACTAGCTCCAACATCACAAAGAGCAAAGAAAGAGAAGTTATTCAATTTAATTTTAATCATAGGATCCCAACAATCTTCTAGCTTTCTAGGTATGGAGGCTTCTACTCTAAACTTCTCCTCCCTAACTTTAATTAGAGCAATTATGATATGCTCCGTGAAGGCAAGATTAAGTGTGCTAGTGTGGGGGGTCTCTATACATTTTGTGTAGGAAACTAATAACTTCAGGTAGGGTGCAGTTATCAAAATCAAGATCACTACCATCAATCAAAGAGGTAGTGATATCATTAAGGCTCACTTGTTTGAAGGCTTCTATGTTCATAGAGGTTTCTTCATCTACGGTTGAGGTGGTAGCATCACCATTGATAGGTCCAGGTGGACTAGGGGTGTGATGGGTGCTAATAGTTTCTAGGTCCTCAACAACTTCGATAGTAGCAACACTTTGGTAGGTAGGAAGGCTCTTAATTCTATCTTCTTCCTCCTTTTCTCTAGCCCATCTCTCTTTAAGTTTGGCCAACTATTGGAGATATGCCCTATAAGCAATCGTGTTATGATGTTATCTCCTTATGTATTCATGAGTTAATTGTATTGTCCTTGAACATCATCACTTATATTTATCAATAAGTATGTGACTTGTTTGTGAGACTATATATTCTATGATGATTGTTCTAATGGTCCCTAGTTGATAAGGTTATGTGGACACATATCCTTGACTAGTATATGATTCGGTTGATGACTATGTTTCACAAGTCACGGGCATGGAGATGCTACCCGATAGTATAGACTTAGTGATGGGATCACTATGTTGGACAGAGACCCACTTTGAGACGCAGCGAGATACTGTCATATGTTAGTCTCAATACAATGTATATGCCATTTCCTAGACCTGAGGTCCTCACATGTTCTCGGAATGAGGAATGACTCACTTAGGGTCTGTGAAACACTACCCCATAACAGGGTAGTTATAAAGGTAGCTTTCGGGTGAGTTATGATACATGCCGCGAGACATGGTTGATCATGATGGGATTTGCCCCTCCACCTTGGAGAGATATTCTCTGGGCCCTCTCGAGTGATAAGATTCAGAAAGCATGGCCATGCGACATGGGTTAAGTGTTAACCCGGTCCAGGAATCTAGATCACGGTATCGAGAAGAGAGGTCAAGCTATCACAAGGGTGACAAGTACTCGCCTTGAGCTTGACAACATATATCGTGAGGCAAAAGGAATGTTGCATATGACACTTTGTAATGGTTCGTCTTATGACTTTTATATGGGAGCCGACATGTTCTGCTAGGAACCGCTGCTACCGACTATCGAACTGGATGTGATCCGGGACGTGTCCATGTGTACGTGAACCTATAGGGTCGCGCGCTTAAGGGGAAAGGAGCCCATTCGGATGTGATCCGAATGGAATATGGATGGAGGGTCCGGATTGCCTCAAGGGTTGAGGGATTCCACGGGCGCCTATATAAGGGCTAGGGCGAACCCCGAAGGGGTACAGGTTAGACAACAACCCTAGCCGCCACTCCACCTCTAGGCCGAGCCGTCGGACCTAGCAGTCCGCCGCCCGACGCTCCTCCTTGCACGTGCGCATCCCTTGGAGGCGCCACACCTGCGGCGCTTGGACGAGCTGTTCGCCGGATCGGATCGTGGGAATCCGTTCGTGGGATCGGTACGAGGGATCGGTTCGAGGGATTCGAGGAGCACCGACGCGCATCGCCAACTCTCCTTCCGCTGTCATGACTGCACGTCTAGTGGTAAACCCTAATCACATAGTTCATCTCTAGTAGCAGTGATCTTGGTTGTGCGCGGTAGAAAATTTTAATTTGGCGCTAGCGTAGCGTACCGCGTATCCCAACACCTACATCCTAATGTTTTCATTAATTTGCACTTGAATAGCATTCATAGGAGTGGTCTTCCTCTCCTCAAGGGGAGAAGTTCTAATTTTAAGCATCTCAACATCATGGGCTATGTTATCTACCTTCAAAGAGAGACTATCTAATTTGTCTATTTTTTCTTCTACACTCTTGTTGAAGGCCTTTTGGGTAATGATAAAGTCCTTAAGCATTCTCTCTAGTTCAGAAGTGGGTTTTTGGTGCTAGCGTAAGTGTTGTTATTCCCATAGTTGTTTGATGGGAACGGTCTAGGATTGTTGTTACCAAAATTACTCCTAGAAGCATTATTATTGAAGTTGTTTCTGGAGATAAAGTTCACATCTACTTGTTCTTGAGCAACTGATACGTCTAAAACGTATCTATAATTTATGCTTGCTCCATGCATGTTTTGTGTGATATTGCTAGGTTCTAGATACACTTTCATACACTTTTGATCATATTTGGACTAACCTATTAACTCAGTGCACCCCAGTGCCAGTTCCCGTTTTCTGCTGTTTTTCTATTTTAGTTTTCCCCCATATAAAAAGTTCCAGAAAAATTCCGGAAAATCAGCGTACAGGAAGCTTCGCGAAGAGCCCGAGTGGGGCCAGAGGGGAGCCAGTGGGGGCCCAGGCGGCCACCCGGCGCGGCCCCACCCCTGGCCGCGCCAGGGGGCACCTGGGGCCCCTGGTCCGCCTCTGGCTGCCCCCCTTCACCTATTTATTCTCCGTCACGGGGAAACTCCGAAGACAGAACCCTTTTTCGCGATCTCTCCTTTGTTCCGCCGCCGCGCTTCCGAGATCGGGAGCACCAGAAGACCTCTTCCCGGCACCCTGCCAGAGGGAGGGCCGACCTCCGGGAGTCTCCTCTCCACCATGGATGCTCCCCGGATGTCTTGTGAGTAGTTTTCCTTGGACCATGGGTCCGTGATCAGTAGCTATGTGATGTTCTCCTCCCCTCTTTGTTCTTCATGGTTTAGACCTCGTGAGCTTCCCTACATGATCGAGGCACTTTTGTAATCTTTCCGCTATTGCTATGCTGAGTCTGATGGGATCTGATGGATTATGAGATTATGTTCAGATTGTGATAGAGTAATATATTTGGTTTTTATCTCTTATATTTTTGTTCCTAAGTAATTCTTGCATGTTCTCCGTTGCTGTTTATTGCTTTGTCCAAGTAGTAGGTAGTGACTCCAAGAGGGAACGTTATGCTCGATTGTGGGTTCAGGCCCCCCGATGACACGCTTGAGTGACAGAAACATGAGTCTAGGGGATGTGCTGTTGCCAAAAGGGGGAAAACAACGGTTCTTGTAACCGCGGTTGCAAGGATTGTTTACTTTACGCAAAGTGCTTTTTAATGCAGTTGTCTGTTGCTTTGGGTTTACACTGTGGGTGGGGCTCGCAACTTAATACCAGCGAGATGTTCTGGATAGATATCTCAAGGTGGATGATTAGTAGTAGATGCAGTTGGATTACGGTCTACTTATTTTGGTGTACTGCCCGTGCTTTTGAGCCTCTTCCTTTCTTTTGTAGAATAGTTAGCATTGCGGTGCGTTCATAATCCTGTCAATTGCCCTTCTGTAATTTGTTTACCTCGCATAGCAGTTTTATCGTCTTTTGGGAGAGAGACATCACTAGTGAACATCACGTATCCCGGTCCATATCCTTATTACTGTTTCCACGCTATATTTACTTTCCTGCTTTTTACTTTCAATTGCTATCATTATCCTTTGTGTTTTACCCTTTGTGAACAACAAGACCGGAGAAATTGACAACCTCTCTGAACTTCGTTGGGAACAAAGTTATCTGTGTCTGTGTGCAGGTCCACGTCAGTTGCGCCGCTGACACCTACTTATCATCTCTGGAGTCCTACTGGAGACAAACCTTGGTATCTTCACCGAGGGAAACTTGCTGCTGCGCTACATCTCAACCTTCCACTTGGGGTAACCAACGAAGGGCGAGAAGCCATCAAGCGAGTTTCTGGCGCCGTTGCCGGGGACTCCGAGTGCTAAGATAGGGGAGTTGCACACTACCCTTTACCTTTGTTTTTTAGTCTTGTTAGTTTACCTTTCAGTTTTTATCTTCGTGTCCTTTATGAAAAACCACAAAAATAGTTGCTACCTTTTGCCTTTGTCTTGCTTTGCCTATTTATGCTATCCTCACCATGGGTGATGAACCACCCAAATATGGTAGGATGGATGTCGGGACCCGGGGTTAGCGTATGTAATTCCGGTCACAATTTATTCACATGGGAGCCGAGAGCCGTACCCACTTGTCTAAGCAGACAAGGCCAAGCACAGATCACTCTCGGTAAGCATCGAACGTGAGGGGCATCCTATCCAGGCCGGATGATCAACTAAGATGGGTCCTCATCGTCCGGTCACAAGTCTAAATGCTTATGGGTGGTGAATCCCATACTCATAGACAAGTCGCCTCAACCATGTTATCGATTGAATCATAACCCTTACATAGACTTACTCCAGCCCGATCACTTAGTCGGGATCTCGGGCGGGCTCGATCATACAACAAAGTGTGCCACGTGACAGAGTCATGAGCAATCGCATCGCGATGCACTAAGCTGCGCACATCTAAGGGCCACTTGGTGTATAAAAGACCGCCGGCAAGAACACAACTAAGCTATCGAACCCCACACTAAGACATGCATGTTATAATCATACACGCAACATACATGTCCAGTGTAAACAGCAGGTAATTACAACATGAACTCTACAAACTCATAGTCTTTATAACTTCTGCTAAACAGAGAAGACATAGTAGTTGTATTACAAGCAGAGATCACATGTCTATGATCCAACATTACATCAAACATCAACGGAAGCAAAATATGTCTTAGTAAAGACAAGGTTAACAAATGGCTTAAGAAGCTTGAAAGAAAAAACAACGACCCTCCAAAGGGCACAGGCTGCTTCCTGGAACTATACGACTTGGTCCACGTCGAGCTCGAGGTAGAGGCCACCATCTGGGTCAGTGGTCTCGTCTCTAAAACACAGAATAAGCAAACGTGAGTACAAAGTCGTACTCAGCAAGACCTACATAGGAACTAAACTACTCATGCACATGTATCAAGGCAAAGGGAGGTGGGGTTTCACTTGCAGAAGTGCCAGCTTTGACTTGGCTAGTCCTGTACTACGAATACCAGAGAGAGGTAAGAACGTACACGAGTCCAAGTAACAGTCTCCAACCAAATACACCACTATGGTTACTTCCTCGACTTCCCCACGAGGAAGCACGCCATAGCACTCACACTTATCTTGGCAAGTTTTATAAGTATCCGGTTCAAGTTTTCTATGATCAAGTAAAGGTCTCCAAGTAGTCCATAACCGCGGACACGGCTATTCGAATAGTTCATTAACCCTGCAGGGGTGTACTGCTACACACACTCCTCATCAGTTACCGCCTGGGGATGGACCCTTCAAGTGAGTACCGGCGAGGATGCTGCCACGACACTTCACTCACGGCACCATCTCTAGTCCTAGGGAGTCGCCTATTTGAGTTGGGACCACGATCGGAATCCAGCCGATTGTTCCGATGCGGACTCAAACGTTGTGTGACCGCCATCAAGCTCAACTCGATCATGATCACTTGATTCAACGTGCCCACAACCTACGCCAACCACTTACCTTTGTTCCACCTGCTTGAGATCGTTAAAGGGCGAACTACTTGCAACTCCTGGACTGGTCCGGGGTGAGGTACTAGGCCGAGAGGGGTCAGTGAGCCCAATGTGTGGTCGTACTCTTTGTCTTGGATAACAACACAAGAACTCGGGCTTAAGGCAGTGTTCAACGAGACAACCCACTGTGTACTCCTACACAGCCTCTCATCGTTCACCTTTGTTTAGGGTAGATTCACCAACACGTTACCACCATCATTCACATGATCACTACCATCCTAACTCACATCAAAGTAACCTCATGTAACAACTCTAAGCATGCAATAAGCTGTAACAGTTGCAGGGGCCACATTATAACAACCAACTCCTACATCTGCTAGGATTGTGGTTTGCTTACTACTGTGACAAAATGATAGGTCATGCAAAGGAATGGGTTCAACTAGCGGTATAACGTATCATGGTGACATCCTAAACATGCATTTGCGAGAATGAGAGGGAACTGGCATTTTATCGACATGATCAAAGAGGGGGTGCTTGCCTTGCTGACGATCATGATGCAACACTCTTCTGACGTGAGGTTGAACTCGTCTCCGAGATCAACTGTACCGAGAAGAAGCAATCACCGAAGCACTGGAAGTAAAGCACAATCAAGATAATACAATGCACAATCAATATGTAATACCAAGTATGACAATGTGCTGATGTGACTTAGGTTTAATTTGCAACATGTTAATTGAAGTTGATTTGAAAAGTAAATTCAAATTCAAACTCCAAATGTTATTCAATTTAGTTCAACTTGCATTTGCTAATGTTGGTACTTTGTAAACCAAGTGATCATATGTCTGAAATGCTTCTGAAGTACAAGTGAAGTGTGGTGCATTTCAATGTTTGAAGTTGGAATAGCAATTGATTTCATTTTGAATTAAATCCAATTAAATCAAATAGAAAAAGCTACTGATCCCTTTTTAAGATCAACTCCAACATAGCTGAAAGTTGGAAATTTGGATAGAGGATTTTCTCCTGATCATTTTTCATATATTATATGTTAAATTTGGAGTTAAAATGAATTTTCTATGATTTTTCAAAGTTTCAGCTATTTTCTGGAATTTACTGATTAAATAAATTGATTTCTTTTACTGCATCAGCATTGCATCATGCTGACGTCAGGGGGTTTGACCAGTCAACTGACAGGGCGGCCCCACCTGTCAGCCTCTCTGGGTTAATCAGAGAGTTAACTAACTAACTCTAATTAGATTAGGGGGCCTGGCCCCACAAGTCAGTGGGCTGGGGGTTAGTTAGCTAGGTCATTAGGGTTAATGGCCTTGGGCCCACTGGTCAGAGAGAGAGGGGAGATGGTTTAGGCTCGGGCTGGCCGGCGACTGGTCGGAGACCTCGCCGGAGTTGGCTGGAGGGCACGAGAGAGGGGGCAAGGGGCACTGGGGCGTAGCCCGTGCTCTTCCGCATCGAGTGGTGCTAGTGGGGTGTCACGGGGAGGCGCAGGAACTAAGGATGGCAATTTTACCCATGGGTACGGGTACCCGCGGGTACCCTACCCGCATGGGTAGGGTATGGGTACATTTTTATACCCATGGGTAGTACCCATACCCTACCCATCAAGTCGTGGGTAGGGCACGGGTATAGCTTTGTACCCATGGGTATACCCATACCCTACCCATGTATAATGATGTACTATTTGACCAATTCAATGTGTATATATACTATATACTATTTTGTCTACTAAGTGGGTACCTATAGCCTATATAGTTAATTTTCATGTATTCATCTACCTGCTATTGAGTTGTCAATATTTTTTTGCTAATGCGCTACCAATGAATGTAAAAAGATGAAAATAATGTACTATTTGATCTACCCAATGGGTACCCGATGGGTATGGGTACCCACCGGGTATGGGTGTGGGTATAGTTTTATACCCACGGGTAAGGGTATGGGTAGAAGTTTGTACCCATGAACTATACGGGTATGGGTTTGGTATTGCTCTACCCTGCCCATACCCTACCCATTGCCATCCTTAGCTGGAACACGACGACGTCGAGGCCCGCGGCGGCCAGCTCCTGTCTTTGATGAAGACGACAACGCACAACACGAGAAGATGAACGGAATGAAGGGGTCGAAGCGCAAAGCTCACCGGAGCTTGTTGGTGTGCGCGGCGAGGCCGGGGAGGATCCGGCCGCGGAGAATTTGACGATGGCGTCCTCGGTGGCCAGAGCGGCGGCTCGTCGAAGATGTCGTCGCCTCTGTGGGCTCTTGGTCCAAATTGAAGGCGCCGCTCGAAGTGGTCGTCGCCGGGGCACCTTGTAGACACCTTGGCTCGCCGGAAGGAACTCGGTGGCCGCGCTATTCGTCGTCGGCGCTCCGGCTAGGTCTTCGGGTCGCGGTGAGATTGAGCGGGATAGGCAGAGAGGGTGACCGGGGAGAGAGAGGAGTGGCCTGGGGTCTTCCAGGCGTCGCGGTGGCACGAGGAGAAGGCAGGGGAAGGGCCTAGGTGGCCTTGGTGGCGGGCACGACGGCAAGCTCGCCACTGAGCTGCTTGCCGCGGAGGAGGAAGACGACAACGCGTCTGGTGGGCTGGGCCGAGGAAAAAAGGTAAGTGGGCCTTCACCCGTGGGCGCAAGGTAAGATTTCTTATCTGCTTTTCTTTTTAAACTTTCTGTTATTTGTTTTGCCCATTTAAAATAAATACTAGGGCATTTTATAAAAACTCCCAATTATTTTTATAAAACCTAGGTGACTTAGTATTAGTCAAGCCCAAGTTTTGGGAATTTTTGAAATTCAAATTATTTGAATTCCAATTCAAATAGGCATTTGATTTAATTTCCAAGCCACTATTTGGATTTTTGAAAAATCTATGACCATGGGATTAATCCCAAATCACTTTTAAAATGATCACACTCATTTTTAGGATTTTTCAACACATCCAAAAGAATTTTGGAAAAAGATTTATTTCTGGCCTTTTTATTTAATTCATTTAGGGCTTTCTTTTCCCCATTTCCTTTTCTTTTGCAATTTTTTTCAAGATGAAAAAATGCTAGCTTGGAAAAGCACAAACCTAAATTAGGGTTCTGACAATGGACATGTTTCACTTGGATCGTCTTCGATCAATTTGTGCTCGCGCTAAAAACCCGACCGACTTGGTTGAGGGAAAATCATTGGATGAGCATGCTCATTATACGTGGCACCGCCTTTCTCAGAAAGGGAAACACTTATGGGATCAAATACATGTTTCTTTTTGCCATGCTAAACTTTTGTGCCACATTTATGATTTCACTTGTTGTTCTAATATAGATCATAAACACCTCCCTTTCCAATGTGAGTTTAATGAAAATGAGATCTTATCTTCTTATGCTAAAGGTGTTTATGATTACTTTGATGTTGAAAAGATTGAAGAGTTTGTTGCTTTTAAAGGTGCCTATGAGATTGCTTCTTTGATTGAAAAGTATCACGATACTATTTTCGAGTCTGAAAACTTTGCAGTTCTTGCTTATTGCTTCGAGAATTATACTTCCAATTCTTATATTGAGGATTTTAAAAATAAAATGTTTGCTGCCCAAGAAGAGGCCAATTATTGCATTGAGGAGGAATCCCATGATTCCGAGGACTCACTTGAAATATCCCTTTCTGAAAATTTTGATACTTGCTTTGTTGATGGCCAAGATGCCACTATGGATGATGCTAACAAAAATAAACTCTCTATAGTTCCTTATGTTAAGCATGAAATTGTTGCTATTGCACCCACACTTGATTGTCCTATTATCCTTTTGAAATCTCCAACTCCGGAGAACTTTGCTCTCATCAAGGCTCAATGTGATGGGTTGCATTTATCTTATAATCCTAAAGACCGTGTTGAAAACTATACACGTGTGCTTGAAGTTCATGAACAACATGATTTATGTGATAGTTATATTCTTGATGTTTTTCATGATACTACTGAAAATTATTTTGAGAGAGGGAAGTTTGGTTGTAGAAAATTCCATATTACTAAAACTCCTCTCTTTATGTTGAAAGTTTTGAAGATGTTCCTGTTCCACCTTTCTATGCATGTCACTTTATGCTTCTTTGACTTATTTTCTTACAAGATGCCTATTCATAGGAAGTGGGTTAGGCTTAAATGTGTTTCATATTTGTTTCTTGATGCTCTCTTTTGCTTCAAATTCTTATTCTTTTGAGAGCACCTTTTACAATCTTTAAGCCTAGCTAATGGCTTTAAAGAAGCGCTTTCGGGAGGCAGCCCGCAACGAATTTAGGTTTTGCTTTTTGCTTTTGTTGTGTCTTGATGTTTTTTACTACTGTAGCAACATCATTGTATCTTTATTTTTCAGCTTTGTGCCAAGTTATAGCCTCTTATGATAAGGGAAGCAAAAGTTGTGACATGCTGTCCAGAAAACAGATTCTGTCCTTGTGACCAGAAAAATTCCAGAAAAATCCCAGTTCATCTTTTTGAGCTGAAATTTTTACACAGTATGATGTATACAATTTTAAAACTTTCGTATGTTCTGATTTTTTTGATTTGAGTTGCAGAAGTGCCCCTAAAAAATTCTTTACTACCTGCTGTTCTGTTTTTCACAGATTCTGCCACGTTTTGTCTCTCCTAACTTTTGCAAACCTTAATCTTGCTTTTTCTTTGCAAAAACTTTTTGGCACTCTTGAGAAACAGTAGCTCTTCAAGAATATCTTTATATCCAGTGGGGAAAAATTATTTATTAAGGGTACTAACCTCTCTAATCAGCTTATGATGAGTTATGTATGAAGGGAGTTTTCAAGTGTGCGATGGAAGATGATGAAAGAAGATCCGGGAGTGTCAAGCGCTCAAGCTTGGGGATGCCCCCATGCATCCCCAACAAATATTCAAGGAGACTCAAGCGTCTAAGCTTGGGGATGCCCCTGTGCATCCCCTTCTCCATCAACAATCATCGGTTCGTCCTTCGTCTCACTATATTTTTATCACTTCATGCGTTATGTGCTATGCTTGGAGCGTCTCGCTCTTAGGTTTTATTTTTCTTTAGCTTTGCTTGCTGTTCATAACAAGTTAGATCCCGTCTTACTTTGTGTGGGAGAGAAACACGCTCCACTTTCAAATTCTAGAACACATCATAGGATTTTTCCTGCTTATCTTTTTGCTGTTGTGTGTTCTTTATCTTTTCATAGCTACTGCCATGTTAGTTTTAGTCTTAGTTTGTCTTTAGCAAGAGCCTTGGCTTTTCTTTAGTTTTTTGCTGGAACTCTTTTTAGTTTTCATGTTTATCTTGTTAAAGAGAGTTGGTAGTTGCACTGAGTTGTGTCTTGTCTTGAAAGTAGGTAATTGAGGTTGCTATTTAATTTTAGTAGTAACTTGCAATGGTTTTGCGGTATTGATGTGAGTAATGTTTGAACTTTTGGTGTCAAGAGCTCTAGCCTATAAGTGATAGGTGTCGTATTTTGGGAAATCCGTGTGTATTTTCAAAACCTACAAAACTAGTTGAGAACTCTAGCTACTAGATGGATCACTAATCTTTGGAGGGATCGAATATTAGAGAACACTCACGTACCATGAGTCGAGGATGCGCAAGGATAACCAAACCCCCATACACTCCTCCTCGGGGTACTTGTCTCTTTGTGAACCTCCTTATTATATTGAGAGTTACCGATAATAAGTGCATGAGTTCTTCGGACTAATGTAAGTATTGAAAGTTGACACTTCCACCTTCCCATATTTTGCTAGCCTCTCCCGTGCCGTGCATTGCCTTCTTCTCACTCCGAGAGTTGGTGTCCACCTTCGCCAGTACATCCAAACCCTTGGCATGATACGCTCTGTCATCATAAGCCTCCTTATATCTTTCCTCAAAACAGCCACCATACCTACCTATCAAGGAATTTCCATAGCCTTTCCGAGATATATTGCCATGCAACATCCACCTCTTCATGACTTGATCTTCATGTCATACATGTTCCTGCTACACTGGCAGCGACATACATTGCATACATCATGTTAGTTACATCTTCTTTATGATTTTGAGTACCTTGTAAAGTTTGAAAGATTTCCTTTACCTTCCTGTAAAATAGAGTGTTGCCCTTAAGTGAGGAAAAGATCCCAAAGTGGACACAATAAAAGATCCCAAAGAGGACAAATGAGAGTTAAATAGAAAGAGCCATCGAGGCCAGACAAAAATACAAAAAAAAGAGAAAAAGAAATAAAAAGAGAGAAAGGGGCAACACTACTATCATTTTGAGAGATCCACACTAGTACTTCCTTTATATCCTTGTACTCCATAGAGATGTTCATTATGCATATAGCTATGTGGGGACCTTCACACTATAGAACTTGGCTTGCATATTCCAAGGATGAGCCTCCTCAAACGAGCTCTAGGTCTTCATGAGCGAGCAAGTTAGATGCACCCCCACTAGTTCCTTTGGAGAGCTTCTTAGCTCGTATGTGCATCCGTTGCATGGCAATCCCTACTCCTCACATCATATCTATCATTTGGAATCTCTTGCCTATGATTGTCCTCATTGATGTGAGCCTTTCTCATCCTTTTTGTCTTCCTCCTTGGCATGGCAATCTCTCTCCCAAAATACGATAAAAAGGTTTTCTTCACCGAGGGAAATTTGCTGCTACGCTACATCTCACCTTCCACTTGGGGTAGCCAAGGAGTAGAGCTTCACCGCTCGACATCAAGAAAATTTGTGGCGCCGTTGCCGGGGACTCCAGTCTACAAGATAGGGGAGTTGCACACTATCTTTTATCTTTGCTTTTTAGTCTTTTTAGTTTACCTTTCAGTTTTTTACTTTTGTGTCCCTTAGCAAAAACACCATAAATACCTGCTGCTACTATGGGTTCCAATGAAAACACCAAGTTGTGTGACTTTACCAGTGATGTCTACGCACGCTTCTATTCTTGTAGACTATGTTGGGCCTCCAAGCGCAGAGGTTTGTAGGACAGCAACAATTTCCCTCAAGTGGATGACCTAAGGTTTATCGAACTCAGGGAAGTAGAGGTTGAAGATGGTCTCTCTAGAGAAACCCTGCAATTAAGATACAAGAAGCATCTTGTGTCCCCAACACACCTAATACAACTAGGAGTTGTATAGGTGCACTAGTTCGGCGAAGAGATGGTAAAATATGGGTGATAGGTTTGATAAAACGAAGTAATATAAATTAGTAATAAAAAGTGCAGCAAAGAAACAAGTAACAAAAGTGAGTGCAAACGGTGTAACAATGATGGAAATAAGGCCTAGGCTTCATACTTTCACTAGTGGCAACTCCCAACAACATTAACATAGTCTAATCACATGATATTTCCCATAAAACATGCAACGGAGACGTACTCGGAGGTCATTCCTTTGTGGTCAAGAGAGGACGAGAATTGTGTAGGGCTACAAAAGCACACCTCAGAGTTCGTAGTTCTCAATCTATGGATTTCCCAATGTCACCGCGACCATCCAAAGAGAGTACCACAATCACCACAACATATCTAAAGGATAGTCGAAGACAAGCACCAAGAGACTCTCAATCTTCAATCCACACACAAAAGAGGAAATAACTCATGATAATGTTCTTCTAACCCATGTCCAATAGATCGCTGTCACCTTGGTCTCGGAGATTATACTAGATAAGATCAATTGAGTACATCAATCCAATACATAGAGGAAGGGGAAATATCATGGGATCACCCCAGATTAACATAGCCTATGATCACAACAAAGATCACATCATGGAAGAGAGAGAAACCACATAGATCAAGATATAAGCCTTATCCCCGAGGGGAACTACTCACACATGGACATGGTGAGAGGGAGAGTTGTTGATGGAGAGGTGCAGCCCAGAGGAGATGAAGGAGACGGCCACAGCGGCGGCGGCGAAAACGGCCACGGCCACGACCCTTGGGGGGCAGCGGCCCTTGGCCCCTTCTTCTTCCTTGGAGATGGTGCTGCTATGGAGATTGATCTCCCCCTCAAGACGGCTTCCAAGGGGGAGCAAATTTCGTGGTGCCCTTTGAACTAGGTTTCCTCTCTTTATATAGACTCTCGGATTCCCGTCATCCAGATTACATCTTCTGTATTTCGGGGTTTCTGTAAGCATCCAAACTCCGACTGGTCCGAATTTTATGTCTACATCAACCGAATTTTTTTCCCTACACCTTTGTAGTTTTAAGTTTTTCCGTTTGAGCCCGTCTTCTAGCGTTTCCGAGGCGATTTTTAAAACCTGTCTGGTGGGGACAGATTTCGGGAAAGTTAGAGTCCAACTCTTACAAGGCTTCCTTTTGTGATCTTTACTTTATCCAAGTAATTCCTACACATAAAGTAGAAAAACAGGAACTTGTGCACTCTTGCAACCATTAATAGGTGAGTTCCAAAATATGTTATAAAGATATATGAAAGTATACCAAAAACATAGCAATATCACACAAAACATGAATGGAACTAACCTAAATCAGTGGAACAAAAGCTTCCGGAATCACCAAGAGAGGCAATGGGGGCCACCACCAGGCAGCCAAGAGGGCAGGTGGCGCGGCCCCACCCTGGGCCGCTCCAGGGACCCTCCTGACTGCCTCGTGGGTCCGCTCGATGCCCCCTTCGCCTATATTTACCCCTCGGGGTGGAAACCCCTAATATCGATCTCTTTCTCGCGAAATCCCCTCTGTACCGCCGCCGCCGCCGTTTCAAGATCGGGGCTGCCTGGAGAAGCTGCTCCAACACCCTGCCGGAAGGAGGAACCCCCTCCGGGAGACCATCCATAGCCATGGACGCCTCCCGGATGTGCCGTGAGTAGTCCCCCTTGTACCATGGGTCCGTGACCAATAGCTATGTGATGAATCTCTCCCCCTTTGTGCTTCCACTTTCGAGTCCTCGTGAGCTGCCTCACATGATCGAGGCATCTATGTAATTTCTGCTGTTGCTATGCTGAGTTTGTTGGGATCTGATGGATTATGAGACTATGTTCAGATTGTGATGATTAATATATTTGGTTCTTCTCTTTTATATTTTGTTCTTGAGTAAATTCTTGCATGTTCTCCGTTGCGGTATTTGCTTTGGCCAAGTATTTTATTTGCAACTCCAAGAGAGAGCGTTATGCTCGATTGTGGGTTCAGCCCCTTGATGTCTAGCTTGAGTGACAGAAACATGAGACTAGGGGATGTGCTGTTGCCACCAGGGATAAAACAATGGTGCTTGTACCTACGGGTGCAAGGATTGTTTACTTTACGCAAAGTTCTTTTAATGTAGTTGTCTGTTGCTTTGAGTTTACACTTTGGGTGGGATTCGCAACTTAATACCAGCGAGATGTTCTGGATAGATATCTCAAGGTGGATGATTCGTAGTAGATGCAGATGGATTTCGGTCTACTTACCTTGGCGTACTGCCCATTGCTTTTGAGCCCTTCCTTTCTTTGCAGCATAGTTAGCATTGCGGTGCCTTCATAATCCCGTCAATTTCCCAACTGTGATTTGTTTACCTCGCTAGCACTTTTATCGTCTTTTGGGAGAGAGACATCACTAGTGAAAATCACGGGACCCCGGTCCATCTTCACATTATTGTTCACACCCTCAATTTACTTTCAGTTTTTACTTTCCTTTGCACATTTTATCTCTTGCGTTGATCCTTTGTAAACGACAAGGCCGGAGGAATTGACAACTCCTCTATACTCGTTGGGAGCAAAGTTAGTTGTTGCTGTGTGCAGGTCCACGACAACACCCTAGTCAGTAAGTAATTTTTGGCGACGTTGCCACCTACTTGTATCTCCTGAGTCCTACTGGTTCGATAACCTTGGTATCTTCACCGAGGGAAACTTGCTGCTGCACTGCATCTCAAACCTTCCACTTGGGGTAACCAACGAGGGGCGAGAAGCCATCACTTGTTGGGAGGCAACCCAATTTGTATTTCCTTCTGTTCTTAGTGGTCTTGATGATTGTTACTACTGTAGCAACATCATTGTATCTTTACTTTTTTGTGCCAAATTTAGCCTCTGATTGCAAGAAAGATAAAAAGTTGGTGCATGCTGTCCAGAAACAGATTATGTCTGCTTCACGGAAAAATTCACGATAAATCACAAGATCATGTTTTTGATCTGAATTTTTTTGACAGTATGATCCATACAATTATCTTTCAGGCGTCTGTTCTGATTTTTTTTTATTTGAGTTGCAGAAGTATTTCTTTAAAATTCTTTTCTCTCTGCTGTTTTGCTTCTCTCAGCTTCTGCCCCTGTTTATCTTTTCTCAGTTTTGCAGATCTTAAGCTTGCTTTTTCTTTGCAAAAACTTTTGGGCAGTCAAGAGAAACAATAGCTCTTCCTGAAAATCTTTATTTGGAGTAGAGGAAAATAATTTTAATAGGGTACTAACCTCTCTAATCAGTTTACAATGAGTTATGTATGAAGGGAGTTTTCAAGTGTGCGATGGAAGATGATGAAAGAAGATATTGGAGTGTCAAACGCTCAAGCTTGGGGATGCCCATGTGCACCACCAATAAATATTCAAGGAGACTCAAGCGTCTAAGCTTGGGGATGCCCCCATGCATCCCCTTCTTCATCAACAATTATCAGTTCGTCCCTCGTTGCACTATATTTTTATCACTTCATGCGTTATGTGCTATGCTTGGAGCGTCTCGCTCTTTACTTTTCTTAGGTTTGTTTTTGCTTTCTTTGTTGTAGTAACAAGTTAGACCCCAGCTTTCTTTTGTGTGGGGGAGAAACACGCTCCGCTTGAACTAGAACTCCTCATAGGATTTGCATGTTTATTTCTTAGTTGTGAGTTGTTCTTTTTCTTTTCTTAGCTGCTGCCCTGTTTAGTTGTAGTGCTTTAGAGTTTCTCTGGATCTTTGGTCTCAGATTTGAACTTTCTATAGGTTGCATGTTTATCTTGTTAGAGAGTTTTCCTGTTGCACTTAGTTTTGTGTCTTAACTAGAAAGTAGGTAGTTGAAGTTGTTATTCTTTTTGTAGTAGTAGCTTGCAAATAGTTTTGAGGTATTGACTAGAGTAATGTTTGAACTTATGGTTTCAAGAGCTTTAGCCTATTACTGATAGATGTCGTATTTTGGGCAATCCGTGTGATTTTCGTAAACCAAAACCCCCGTTGAGAACTCTAGCTACTAGATGGATCACTAACCTCTGGAGGGTTCGAATATTAGAGTACACTCACGTACCATGAGTCGAGGATGCGCAAGGATAACCAAACCCCCATACACTCCTCCTCGGGGTACTTGTCTCTTTGTGAACCTCCTGGTTAGATAGAGAGTTACCGATAATAAGTGCATGAGTTCTTCAGACTAATGTGAGTATTCGAAAGTTGACACTTCCACCACCCATATTTTTCTAGCCTCTTCGGTACCGTGCATTGCCCTTATTCACCTCGAGAGTTAGCGCATACTTGGCCGGTGCATCCAAACCCTTGGCATGATACGCTCTGTCATCACAAGCCTCCTTATATCTTTCCTCAAAACAGCCACCATACCTACCTACAAGGCATTTCCATAGCCTTTCCGAGATACATTGCCATGCAACATCCACCTTCTCATGACTTGATCTTCATGTCATACATGCTACTTGCTTGAACAATGAGCCACATGCTAGTTGGGCCTTGCCCTAATCATTGCTACATGACGCGCTAGTATCATTGCATATCCTGCTATGTTGGCAGAGGCATACAATTGCATCATGATAGTTATATCTTCTTTATGTGAGTACCTTGTAAAGTGTGAAATATCTCCTATATTCTTGTAAAATATAGAGTGTTGCCCCTAAAGTGAGGAAAAGATCCCAAAGAGGAGAAAATCAAAAGATTCCAAAGAGGACAAATGAGAGTTAAATAGAAAGATCCATTGAGGCCACCAAAAAAATAGAAAAAAATAGAAAAAGGAAAACTAAAAATAAAAAGAGAGAAGGGGCACACTACTATTCCTTTTGAGAGATCCACACTAGTACTTCATCCTCTATCCCTTGTACTCCATAAAGATCATCATACATGCATATAACTATGTGGGGACCCTTCACACTATAGAACTTGGCTTGTATATTCCAATGATGAGCCTCCTCAAACGAGCTCTAGGTCTTCTTGAGCAAGCAAGTTGGATGCACCCCCGCTAGTTCCCTTGGAGAGCTTTTAGCTCACATGTGCATCCGTTGCATGGCAATCCCTACTCCTCACATCTATCATATGGCCATCTCTCGCCTATGATTGCCCTCATTGATGTGATCCTTTCACACCTTTTTGTCTTCCTCATCCACCTTCTTTCTGTTTCGCCGTTTAGGTGTCAAATTTCTTGCTCACGCTCATCCATTGCATGAGTGCTCAAAATATCGAAAGGGAGTGGATCCGTTTGACTTGTACCTGGCTAGTGGTCTGGGGACGTGTCCAGATAAGAAACCAAAGGAGACCAAGTGTGAAACTTTAGTAGATATAGTTCTCTACAACCGTTTTTGTCTTTTTCCCAGTCCCCTTCTTGCACGCAAACACCATCTGGAGACATTCGAGTCACGGACAGAGAGAGCTCTTGCACCCTTTGTTCTTTTGTTGCTTGTGTCAATGCTAAAAGAGACTCTTGCTTGTTAAGACTTGAATTGACTTGCATGCTTTAATTGCTTTACTTAAAATTCCTTATATGGTTGTGTGGCATGTCGCCATAGAAATTATGCTTGTTATCATTTGCCTACTTGAGGACGAGCAGGAATTAAGCTTGGGGATGTTGATACGTCCCAAACGTATCTATAATTTCATACACTTTTGTGTGACTTTGCCATGTTTTGCTTGAACTTTCATACACTTTTGATCATCTTTGTGCTAACCTATTAACTCAGTGCACCCAGTTGCCAGTTCCTGTTTTCTGCTGTTTTTGTATTTTAGGTTTTCCGGCCATTAAAAGTGCTCCAAAAAGTCCGGAAAAATTATTAAAAAATCAGCGTCACGGAAGCTTCTGGAATAACCAAGACTTGGCAGGAGGACCACCACCAGGGGCCCAGGAAGGTGCCTGGTGCGGCCCCCTAGGGCGCCGCCTGCCCTCCTGGCTGCCTGGTGGCCCCTCGGTGCCCCCTTTGGCCTATATTTAGCCCCCGCAGAGGAAACCCCTAATATCAATATGTTATTCCCGAACTGCTCTCTGTACCGCAGCCGCCGCCGCCGTTTCAAGATCAGGGCTCCCAGGAGAAGCTGCCCGGCACCCTGCTGATACGTCCAAAATGCATGACTATTTTATATTGTTATTTAACCCTATTCATTGATATATTCCACTTTAAAGTATTGTTCTTATGTTGTTTTGGCTTGTTTTACACAGTTTGCAACTTTCCGGTGCCGAAGCAACAGAAGCAGGATTCAGCGGTGAAAAGTGGACATCAAGTTGCTGAACCAGATCAACTCCAAATTCGATGAAAATTTACAGAGATCATTTTTATGAAGATTCACTGGAGTTCACCGAAGATGGGGGTGAGGGGACCCACCAGGAAGCCAAAAGGGTGCCTGGTGCGCCCCCCCCTCTCGCCTTTATTACCCCCTGGGGTGAAAACCCTAGAAGGATAGGAGTTTCGGAGTTTCGCCGCCGCCTCATGGCGGAAACCTACAGAGAAGAAAAATCCATCTCTGGCGGGCAGATTCCGCCGAGGAGATCACCTCCCGGAAGGGGAGATCATCGCCATCGTCATCATCATTGTCACGGGCATCATCGATATCATGATCAACATCATCCCCAACGTCAACACCATCTCCATCTCCATCCCATCTCATCTCACAATTGCAACTTGTGTTGTAATCCGTACTATCTATCCTCTCTACTCTGTTGGTGTTGATTACTACTTTGTGGTGAATGCTATTGAGTTTTGTTGGAGAAATATCGTTTTGTCCAGATTGTTTGCCACCCATCTATCACCTCTGATCATGATCTCTTTTATGTCTTGTGAGTTGTTACTTTAGTTCTTGAGGACATGGGAGAAGTCTAGTTGTTAGTAGTCATATGATGTTGAAGTATTATGTGCTGTTTGATACTTAAGGTGTGTTGTTATTTCTCTAGTGGTGTTATGTGAGTCGAACATCACCTTTCATGGGCCTAGAGGAATACATTGTATACAAAGGATGCTTATGGTGGGTTGCCGGAGTGACAGAAACCTGAACCCCAGTTCGCACACTTTTGCACAAGGGAGTTATGGATCCTCGATCGTAATCCTGTGGTTAGGCTTATGCCTTAATTACTACCTTGTATTTGCGGATGCTTGCAAGGTGTGTAATCATAAGAGTGCACTTATCTTAGTCTAGAAGGTGTACTAGCATTGATCCACCCACCGACACTTATCGACACAATACACACTACTTGGCGGAATATGGTGAAAGTAACTTGACTCTCTCTCCCGTGTGTCCTCGAGAACGCTTTATCCTTTATAAGTGCAGTTCCTAGGCTTATCCTTGTGAAAGGATTGGGCCACTTGCTACTTCTCAGTTACCCTGTTTACTTTACTTGTATTTTACCTTTCTGTTGCTTAAACCAAAACCCCCTAAATATTTACCTTTCAGTGTCTGCAACCCTTTTCTTATCCAGAGTCACTTATCAATACCTTTTGCTCCTCGCTGGGATCGACATCCTTATTTATCGAAAAGCTACAATTGATACCCTAGACTTGTGGGTTACCAAGAATCGTTTATTGGCGCGGTTGACTGGAAAGGCAACCCAACTAAACCTGTCAACTTCTCCGCCATCAACGAGCTTTTCTGGCGCCGTTGCCGGGGAGTGTAGTGTTATTGGTAAGTGAAGCCGGTAAGGAAACCTTTACTTTGTGTTGCTGCTTTTATTTTTGTTGTTCCTACCCTCAGTCCTTATGGACCCCTCTACTGTTGGTTCGTTGCTGGTGAGGAGCCGCCCCACGACTGTGGTGGTCACTCCTACCCCTACTGAAATTGTGCCCTATAAAATACCAACTTGTATTATTGATTATGTCTTGGCTAATCGTTATACAGGAGAAGGACATCCGGGAGAACACCTGCTATATTTGTCACAATTATGTTCTTTATTTAATCTTGCAGGTGTAATGATGGAGTTCTTCATGAAGACATTATTCTCCGTATCACTTAAAGATAAAGCTTCAGATTGGTATAAGCTACTCAATAACTCTGATTTGCTTGAATGGCAAGAGCTTATGTCTCTCTTTTATGCAAATTTTTATCCTCTTCGTGAAATTCACCAAGACATGAACTACATCTACAACTTTTGGTCTCGCGACGGAGAGAGCATCGCTCATGCTTGGGGGAGACTGAAGTGTCTGATGCTCAAATGTCCCATCCATGAGCTCCCCAAGGAAATTATACTTACAAATTTTTATGCCAGGCTTTCTCATTAGGACAAGGAGATGTTGGATGCCTCCTCTAGTGGGGTATTATAGACCAGAAGTATAGAAGAAAAATGGGATCTTATTGAGAGGATCTAGAAGAATACTGAAGACTGGGAAATTGATAAAGGTATTGAACCCGCTATAAACTATGAGCATGACTACATTGAGAGTTATGTGAAGACTGATTACTTTAATACCTTTTTCTCTAAAATTGGTCTTGATTCCCAACTAATGATTGACTTTTGCAAGGACTTTGCTTCTCATATTGATTCTTCTAAGAAGAAGGAGAGTCAACATCATAAACCTTTCAAGGAGTCAACCATTGAGATTAATGTTACTGATCTTTTTTTACCTGTAGTTGTCTATGAACAACCTCCTTATCCTGCAAGGATAAAGTAGCACTCTTTTGTTACAGGTATTCTAAACAAAAATGGAAGGACCACTGACGAACCTGAGGACCTGATGAAGGTCAAGCCTCAAGTTGCAATGGTCAAGGATCTGGTAACCAGTGATATTGAAGAATCCACTATTAGTTTTTGTGTTGTTTCCACTAACATTGTCACAGCCAAGAACAAAGGCCCAATTTCAGGTACACCAGTTGTATCTGTCAAAATAGGAGATCATAACTACTATGGGCTATGTGATTTGGGATCCAGTGTCAGCGCTATTCCCTTCTCACTCTATCAAGAGATCATGCACAAGATTCAGCCGTGTGATATCTAACACATAGACGTCATGATTCATCTTGCAAATAAACAAACAATCTCTCAAGTTGGGATTGTGAGAGATGTTGAAATACTTTGCGGGAAGGTAAAATATCTTACTGACTTTCTTGTACTTGGTTCAATGCAAGATAGTTTTTGACCTATTATCTTTGGTAGGCCCTTCCTGAGCACTTGTGGATCTATAATAGATTGCAAGAAAGGTAAAGTTTCTGTTGAATTCAACGATGAGCCGTATGAATTTAATTTTTCTAAGTTTTCTAAGCAGCCTCGTGGTACTGATTTTTCTAGTAAAGACAAGATTATTGAAGAAATTGCTTCTATTGTTATTCCTCCCGACGACACTTTGCAGCAATTTATGGAAGACCACGAGAATGACATGCGTATGCAGGAAAGGAATGAGCTAGAAGACATATTTTAAAGAAAACCTGCTATCCTGAAGCACAACCTCCCAGTTGAACCTTTAGGAATCCTCTCGCAACCGAAAGAAGACCTGGTGTTCGATCCAAAACCACTTCCCGATACGCTCAAGTATGCTTATTTAGATAAAAAGAAAGTATATCCTGTTATTATCAATTCTAACCTTTCAGGATTTGAAGAAGAGCAATTATTGGAGACACTCCGCAGACACCGAGGTGCTATTGGATATACTCTTGATAATCTCAAGGGTATCAGTCCATCCATTTTCCAACATACTATTAATCTCGAGCCCGATGCTAAACCGGTTGTTGATCATCAATGACGGTTGAACCCAAAGATGAAGGACGTGGTTAGGACAGAGGTTCTCAAACTTCTAGCCGCATGTATCATCTATCCTATAGCTGATAGTAAGTGGGTAAGTCCAGTCCATTTTGTTCCTAAGAAAGGAGGTATGACTGTTGGTCCTAATGATAAAAATGAACTAATACCTCAGCGGACTATTATTGGATATAGAATGTGTATTGATTTTAGGAAGTTGAACAAGGCCACCAGGAAGGACCACTATCCTCTGCCCTTTATTGATCAGATGCTTGAGAGGTTGTCTAAAAACACCCAGTTTTGCTATCTTGATGGGTATTCTGGCTTCTCTCAGATTCATGTGAACACCGCGGATTAGGAGAAGACCACTTTCATGTGTCCTTATGGTACTTATGCTTATAGGCGTATGCCTTTTGGTTTGTGTAATGCACCTGCTACTTTTCAGAGGTGTATGTCTGCTATATTTCATGGTTTATGTGAGGAGATTGTGGAGGTCTTCATGGAAGACTTTTCCGTCTATGGAACTTCCTTTGACTACTGTCTCCACAATCTTAATAAAGTTTTGCAGAGATGTGAAGAAAAAAATTTGGTGCTTAATTGGGAGAAGTACCATTTCATGGTTAAAGAAGGGATAGTTCTTGGTCACAAGATTTCCGAAAGGGGAATTGAAGTGGACAAGGCAAAGATTGAAGCTATTGAAAGGATGCCCTATCCAAGGGACATCAAAGGTATTCGTAGTTTTCTCGATCATGCTGGTTTCTATAGAAGATTTATCAAGGACTTTTCTAGGACCTCGAGACCCCTCACCAATCTTCTCTAGAAGGATGTTCCTTTTGTATTTGACGAAGATTGTAAGGAAGCCTTCGAAGTTCTTAAGAAAGCCTTGATAACCTCTCCTATAGTACAACCGCCTGACTGGAATTTGCCCTTTGAAATTATGTGTGATGCTAGTGATTTTGCTGTTGGAACTGTTTTAGGACAAAGGATTGATAAGAAGTTGAATGTTATACACTATGCTAGCAAAACCCTTGATAGTTCTCAAAAGAATTATGATACTACCGAGAAGGAATTCTTGGCAGTGGTGTTTGCTTGTGATAAGTTTAGACAGTATATTGTTGATTCTAAGGTTATTATTCATACTGACCATGCTGCCATTAAGTATCTTATGCAGAAAAAGGATGCCAAACCAAGAATCATAAGGTGGGTACTCCTTCTTCAAGAATTTGATTTTTAGATTGTCGATAGAAAATGAGAAGACAATCCGGTGGCGGACAATATTTCAAGGATGGAAGATATCCCGCATGATCCTATTCCAGTCAACGACAGTTTCCAGATGAACAACTTGCTGTTGTAAAAGTACAATCTCATTCCGACCCTTGGTTTCTAGATTATGCTAATTTTATCGTTGCAAAGTTTTTGCCTCCAGGTTTTACATTTCAGCAGAGGAAGAAATTCTTCACGGATTTGAGGCATTACTTTTGGGATGATCCACACCTTTATAAAGAAGGTGCGGACGGGATCGTAAGAAGGTGTATACCGGAGCACAAGCAGAAGGACATTCTTCGACAATGTCACGATAGTCCCTATGGAGGACATCATGCCGGTCAAAGGGCCGCACATAAAGTTCTACAATCAGGTTTTTATTGGCCTGCTCTTTTTAAGGACGCCAGAAGGTACGTTCTATCTTGTGATAAGTGTCAGAGAGTTGGTAACATTAGCAAGAGAAATGAGATGCCTATGAATTACTCATTAGTGATCGAACCTTTCGATTGCCGGGGTTTTGATTTTATGGGCCCTTTTCCTCCTTCACACAAGTACACACACATCTTAGTTGTTGTTGATTATGTAACCAAGTGTGTTGAAGCAATCCCCACTGAGAGTGCTGATCACAAGACATCTTTGAAAATGCTCAAGGATGTAACTTTTCCCAAGTTTGGTGTACCAAGGTACCTCATGACAGATGGAGGGTCACACTTCACGCATGGAGCTTTTAGGAAAGCTCTAGCCAAGTACGATGTCAATCATAGAATTGCATCACCGTACCACCCTCAAACTAGTGGGCAAGTAGAGCTCACCAATAGAGAGATAAAGTTGATCTTACAGAAAACAGTAAACTGTTCTAGAAAAAACTGGTCAAATAAGTTAGGAGATGCTTTGTGGGCGTATAGAACTGCTTAAAAAACCCCATGGGCATGTCTCCTTATAAGATGGTCTATGGCAAGGCTTGCCATTTGCCACTAGAGTTAGAGCACAAAGCTTTCTGGGCTGTCAGAGAGCTAAATGCTGACCCAAAGTTAGCTGGTGAAAAGCGTCTCATGAACTTGACTTCTCTAGATGAGTGGAGGGAAGCTTACGAGAGTGCGAAAATGTTCAAAGAAAAGTTAAAGAAGTGGCACGATAAAAGGATTTTGAAACGTGAATTTAATGTTGGTGATAAAGTTTTGTTGCTTAGATCTCGTTTCAGGTTTTCTCCAGGTGAACTACTTTCCAGATGGGAAGGACCTTTTCATATCGAAGAAGTATATCAGTCTGGTGCAACCAAGATTAACAATTTCGAAGGCACCAAACCTCAAGTTATGAATGGACAAAGACTCAAATATTACATGGCAGGTGATCCTTTCAATGTGGATGTGAACATGATATGTACAAGAACTCATGAAGAACATGTTACAACCCAGTTTCAGACACCGGCAGGAGCATAATAAGAAAAGGTATGTAATACGGTAAGAGAACATCGCGAACGTCAATAAAAGTTTACTTTTCAAAGTTTTTGCAAAATTAGGAAAATTCCAAGCCCAAGTGGAGCCAGAGAGGAGCTCCAGGGGTCCCAGGAGGCCTCCCGGCGCGCCCCCCCTCCTGGCAGCGCCAAGCACCCTCCTGGGTGCCCCGGACTCCGACTCTGACTCCACCTTGGCTTGAAACCTTCCTTCCGTTGCAGAAATTTTTGCTATATTTTTTCCCGAATAGTCCCGACACCGTATCTCGCGATTTCGTGTGTTTTATTTCTCGGTCTGTTTCTGCCAGGAAAACTTTCAGCAGATCTAGGTGCCATGGCTTCACCAAGTTCCCCCAAGGACAAGTTCGTCGTCAACGTCATCAACCCTTACCTCGCAGAGGTGAGGAAGCACCCCCAGATCCTTCATGTGGAGGATGGTGTCCTCCACTAGTAAGATCTGAAGGGACCAGTCAAAGAAGGGAGCACCGAAGAGCGGCTGAAGGAGATGGAACATGAGGTCTTGAAGTACAAGAAGATGGTGGAGCGTAGTGTTGAAGAAAACTTCGACATGATGAACGAGTTAAAGGCTTTCCACAAGATGGAGATGAAGGAGATGCTGTCAAGTTTGGCCGCATTAGAAGATAAAATTTATGAGATTCAAGCACAGATCTACGATCTGCAGAACCAGAACTGTGAGTATGAACTCAAGTTCTCACGCATGGGTTTGGCTACTGAGTGCAGGATCTTGGAGACTCAGATGTCCTTCGAGACCGGAGAACCTTTACCTTGGAAGCGCTTCGCCAGTGAAAACATGGTCAACTTCAACAAGAACAAGAATGAGGAGTAAATCTCCTCGGGTAATGGCACCCCCTTAGCTTGTTCCAAGCTTGGGGGAGTGCCCGGTATCTTTATCTTTATCTTTGTATTTAGGAGTCAAGTAGAGTCGTATCATGTCTAGGGAAGTTACTTTATGAAATAGGTGTTGCATTGAGGCCTATCACTCCTTTTGTGGAGAGCTTTGTATCCGTGAGTGTGGAGTCGTCTATGAAGGAATATTAATGAGAAGTCTTTTGGTTTCTTCGCTGCACTCGGTATTCTCTTCATGCAATCGACATTATGAGCTGATTCTTATGGGTATTATTGACCTTATATCAGGTATGGCTTCGAAAACTTTATTTAATCTTGGTAAGTATAGCTTTGGTCATAACAACAAGCATGTTTTTCTCAAAGTAGCGACATAGCAAAAACCTTTGTGTTATTATGCTAGTTTTAATGTTTATTCTTTGTATTGCTTGCATCTAAGTCATCATCAATTGTCCGATCTCTCAAAGCCTTGCTAGCCCAAAACTCTGTACCAAGCGGAATTCTGCTTGTACTTCCATACCCTGAAACCAACATCTTCCATTTGAGTCCACCATACCTTCCTATTAGTGGTATTCCACTACCACTCCTAAAGTATATAATTTATGTGCTATCTTTAGATGTTCAAAATCTTCTGTTTTGTGCCTCTGATACAACTCATGAGGAAGTGGCGGGTAACCCATGATCTTCTTAATTTGGACAAGTTTTATATTGGGATTGCATGTCTAATCCGCAAACCCCTAATACGAGAAGGGACTGGCATGAGTGCCCAACTCGTAAAAGATAAATACTAACACACAAGTTCCTTCACCCATTTATGAGTGATAAACAAAGGAATTTAAGGGGATGTGATTGTCCCCACATGGGAGCCGTTCCTCGAAACTTGTCTAAATCATGAAGTGAGTGAGTTATCCATCAACAGTTGTTGACGGATCATGCACCTCCCAAAAGTCTGTTTTTATTCTGTTTTATCTAGAGATGGCACATGAGTTTTCCCTGCTTACCCTTTTGCACGGGGTTTATCCTTTATTTTGTGCTGAGTCAGTCCTTCCTACTTCCTTCCTTCCTGAGAGAGAACAGACACTTGATGTTGATAAAGATTCTTGCATATAAAGCTCCATTGATAGTTAGGATGTTACATCTTTGTTGACTTTATCTTTTGATAAGTAAGTTGTTTGCAAAAGATTATGACGAGTAAACATCTTCCTTTGTGTTAACATGTGCACTTCTTGACTAATAACATGTTCTTTCAAAAGCTTCAACTGGTTCCATTATAAGTGAAAGAGCAAAAGTAAAAGTTATTAGTTGTTCCTTAACCAAGGCTATGTTTGCCATGATTTATTGAGTTTTCTTGGTCCTACTGTAAGGCACGATATGCGGTACTGTTCCGGATCTAGATGTTTTCATCCAGATCCGGGGACGAAGCACATATCGGTCCCACCGCGACATATGATGGAGTCATATGCCCCGGATTTCCAACATGATATCACAACATTACAGATACAAAGATACAACATCTCATACAATCGGCATACAACTTCCTTAATACAATACAACAGCGGAAGATACATGTCTGAGTACAGACTACAATCAAATACCTACTGGCAAAGAGAAAAACATCGATCCCCATAACCACACGGGTCCAGGCCCTCCGCCGGGATCCGCCTAACTAGTCGTCGTCGAGTCTCCACGTGAAACGTCGATCACCATACCTGTTGTCGATCAAGAACCCTGAAAAGAGTTTGGGGGTAGTATCATGAGTAAAGAAGTACTCAGCATCCAACTGTAGTGGTCATCTGACCCAGCAAGGACTTCATCACTCGTCATTCTAGGACAACTAGTAGTTTACAGTATGGATGGGGTAAGTGGTGAGGTTGCTGCCGCACTAGCATTTATGAAGTGGCTAACGATCTAGAGAGTAAGATAAGAAGACAAGCATTCGATGAGGAATCGCCTCCAACAAGTCTTGCTATCAACTACTTACGCAAACATAACACCTATCCTATCCTTGTCCTCCTCTTCGCATCCCGACGAAGAAGAAGCAGTCAAGGCACACACACGTTGATCAAGTTATATTGAGATTATCTTAGTTGTTGTTGTCTATGAACAAGGAGTAGGTCTCAAGTCGTCCATAACCGTGGACACGGCTTCTCGAAAAGATTTAACCCTGCAGGGGTGTACCAACTGCCCATTACAAGGCTCTGCACGCACGTCCATCTCTCTCAGTTGCTACCCATCACAGGCAATCATTTTATGATTTAGTTCCAAGAGATCCGAAACGACAGGTCCCTCTAGCTAACAACGAACAAATCGGGGTGGCCCCCAGGGAGTCGACACCCAATCCAAAAGCTGGCCACGCTCTCGGATCGGACTCTTCCGTATGGCCAAGGTCGGGTTTAGTCTCACCTATATAACAGGGGACTTCCCTAGCTCACCAGTGTGGACCAACAGAGGAACTATGTCTCCGCTGGCCCGGGTTGTTTAAAAATTGCGAGGGGATCCACCAAGCACACACACGGGGTTTCAAATGGTAAATCAGCTCGGGCCACCACTAGAAATGTTTGAAGCTAGGTAGGTAAGAAAAGGGGACCCCATAAAATCCCACACGTGATGACCCAAAACCGTAAGGGATCGAGATAGTCTTCGCGGGTAAGTTAACCCAATTTATTGATTCGACACACGGGGAGCCAAAGAGTATTTATAAGCTTTGACAGTTGAGTTGTCAATTCAACCGCACCTGAAATATACTTGCTTGCAACAAAAGATAAGTGGTAAAGGTAATATGATAGTGACGGTGATGACATGAAAAGTAACAACTAATGACCAGCAGGATTGAAAACACTGTAGGCTAGGGAGATGGATGGTTGGGCGCTGCATGGATGAGAGTGAACATGTAATAGATTCTAACACGGGGCAAGGCACAAAGAAAAGCAATGATCATCTAGGCAAATATCAAACATTAGGCATGTACCCCGTAGGTAGTTGTACGTTCTTGCAATAAGAACTTGCACAACATCTTTTGTCCTACCATCCCGCTACGAACGGGGCCAAAGGGAACTTATGGAGATTAAGGTGCTCCTGTCAAAGAGCACCGGAACAAAGCAATAAACTCAAGGGACACATGGAATCCACAAATTATGGACCATCCCCTTTGGTGTCCCAAGCTGTCACCTTTGGGATCGCCGGTTCCGGACCATAATAGGTGCATACAACTCATAGATAGGATCAAGAACACAAATATATTCATGAAAACACATAGGGTTCAGATCTGAAAACATGGCACTCGGGCCCAAAGTGACAAGCATTAAGAGCAAAAAGTTGAAGAAAAGAAGATAAACACCAATCTAGATGATAGGCAACATGCCCCCAACAATCTGATAAACTATTACATGATCTAACTCATCCAATCCCTACCATCCCATTTTCCTACAGTAGAGAATTACTCACACATGTGAAGAGAAGTCATGGAGGAGGGATGGATTGGTGATGGTAATGACGATGGCGACGATCTCCCCTCTCCGGAGGCCAAATCAGCCTCCAGATTAGCCCTCCCGAAGAAGAACAGAGGGTGGTGGCGGCTCCGCGACGGAAACTGGGAAAACGACTTCTGTTCTGGGGTTTTCCCGTCACGAGAATAAATAGGAGTCGAGGTAGGGCATGAGAGGAGGTGGGAGCCTCCCAGGCGCCCCCCGACTCGGCCAGGGGTGGGGCCGCACCAGCCAGGCGCCTGGGGGCCCTGTGGCCCCCCTGTGGCCCCACTTCTGGCTGGTGGAAGCTTCTGGTGCGTGGATTTTCTGTGAATTTTCCTGGAATTTTCTGAGATACCTAAAAATCCATTCTCCTGCACACAATAAAACCATACAGGCAGCTCTGCTGAAAACAGCGTTAGTCTGGGTTAGTTTCGTCCAAATCATGCAAGAATGAAGGCAAAACAATAGCAAAAGTGTTTGGAAAAGTAGATACGTTTGAGACGTATCAACTCCCCCAAGCTTAGAATATTTCTATCCTCAAGCAATTCAGTTCAACGAACTGGATGCGACAAAGAAAACTTTGACAAACTCTTTTGCTTTATTAGATGTATATAAGCATGTACTACGAAAAGAGTTTAGCAAGTATTGAAACAATGCTATAAGGACAATGCACGAAGCAATTCTTCTTTCATGTGATCAATCACAAACTACTAAAAGTAAATAATATGCTACTGAAAATCAAGACAGGATCACAATGCACATAACTTGAACATACTTGAGTGGCATTTCGCTAGCCTCCATGAGTGAAGCAAAACATAAATGCAGAAACTCCTCCGGAGTTTTAAAGGTGACTAGAACTCAGTATTTCAGACTAGCAATAACACAAGCATGCAGAAGACAATGTAATACTTTGGGACAATGCATGTTACACTAAGAATGACAATTATGCTCTCATAGTTGGTGCTTTGAAGAAAGAAGGTGGAGACTCTCGAACCGTGGCTTTTGATGGCAAGGTTGAAAACCCGTGAAAGGAAGCAAAGACTAAACATGTGCCAGAGCTCTTGGTTTTGAAAACAGAGATAAAACTCTTTTGAGAGGTGTAACTTTCCAGTCAACGGTAAACGGTAAGGGTCTCTCAATATCTCCCATGCCAACCATATTAATGCCTTTTGCTTACACATATTCCCTTATCCATAAATCCTTTGATGCTCTACGGAACCTTTTATTTTGCCTCAAGGATGGAAGGAGGGTATCGTTCCATCTATCATAAGCAGCATTTGGTCCATTTCACTCCATCATCAAGTATGGGGGAGGTGTAACTCTCATATTTTTTTTACTTGACTAGTTAAAACTTCCGGCAAAATATTTTTGGCATGCAAGATACTGAATTCCCCTCACCGCACCATGAGCTTGTACGGTTAAAAAAGGGAAGCTTTTGAATAAATTTCGAGATAGCACATGAAAGTCTAAGTTAGGAGTGGCCGGTAAATACCACATATAGGTAGGGATGGTGGACTCAAATGGAATAACTGGTTTCAAGGATTTTGGATGCACAAGCAGAATTCCGCTTAGTGCGAGCGAAGGCTAGCAAAAGACTGGGAAGCGACCAACTAGAGAGCAATAACTGTCATAATCATGCAGAGCGACAAAGCAACATTGAATCGGGCATGAAAGTGATATAACTATTCTGAAACAAAAAGATAATCAAGGCATAATAGACTTTTTAGTCATAAACATGTGTGAACATGTGCCAAGTCAATCCAAAAATTCTCCGAAGGGAAATACCACTTCAGTATGCCAAACCATGAACAATGCAATGCATGTAAATCATTTCAACAACACATTATGTACTCTAGCTATTTGAGACTAGCCACAAGGAAAGCATGAACACTGGGAAAGCATTGTAAACATAGCACTATGTCTCTACAAGATGGTCTCTAGATCATAAGTACAGGCATATGTACAAAAGTAGAAACAAGAAGAGTTCATACCGGTTTTCCTTGTTGCTTCCCTTCCGTCGATCTTCGTCATTACTGCCTTGTCACTTGCACGATCAAACGTGGGAAATATTATCAAATGCCATCACGGACTCGAGCTGAACTCTGAAAACAAAGCAAACTAAAGAGAGAAAGAAAATATTTTTGGGTTTTTTAAAGGTTTAAAGAGAGAAAAAGAAAAGAGAAAATCTTTTTGTTGTTTTTGCAAAGAAAGAAAGAAAGAAGAACGGGCAAAAACATCGAAAAGATCAAAGTGAACAAAAATAAAACGGATAATACAATGGAAAAGTGAGAAGGGCACGTACTCCCCCAAGATTAGGCTTTTGGCCTAAGTTGGTAGTAGCTAATGTCCCCAGGAGCCTCCTGCTCCAGGGTGGTACTGGTGAGTCCAAGGGTCGTATGAGGCTTCCGGTGCATACACCGAAGTCCTCGGATCCTCCCACGAAGAAGGATCCGCGCTCCAAGCAGAGGACGACCCTTCACCAAACTGGGTGACGGTCTCCCCCTGGAAAGGTGGTAACTCACCATGCTCCTCCTCGTCGGGCACAACCCCCTCCATGGGTTTATTGAAACTGATGCTGGACCACGAACTCATCGAACTGGATAACATCAAAGGACCATCCGTTCCTGCGAGAGAAATCGAACAAAAGAGGTGCAGGTAGATGGATCTTGCGTTCTGTGGTGGCTCCGAAACGCAAGATATAATCAAGGTTACCAAACTCGGAAGTCATGGTAACAAACTTATGCCTTTTCATAGCAGCAAGATCAAAACTTAAATAAGTAAAAGGCTTATCATCAGGGTGTGGGGTGCCATTAAGAGACTCTAGGATAAGTGTGGCGTAAACGCCACCAAATAAATCTCCCTTGTTACCGTTCATAGCAAGGCGTCGAGCAATTAAGGCACCCACATTATAAGAAAACCTCCCCGAGAGGGCGGTTGCCAGGATAGCAATATCCGGCGCAGAAATGCTGCTCGTGTTGTCACGAGCTAACACCCCTCTAGCAATATAATACACAAAATACCTGAGGTGTAGGAATAAGATGCTGGAGATTTTTGACCGGTGAATATCCCTCGTATCCATGCTACAGAGAGAGTTGAAGACGGTTCTCAGGTCGGAGGGCTGAGAGCTTATCTTCGCCGTCAGTCCAATGTTCGGCACACCTATTATTTCACAAAACTTTTCCAAAGGCATGGTCAAAATGTTATTATAAATTTTAAACTCAACAGAACCAGTATCAAGGTTATATCTAAAACTGTTAATGAAACAGGAGGTGAGTTTTTGATACTAAGTAACACGGCACGTTGCGAGCCGCGTCAGACCTGCATTAGCACAAAGATTATAGAAATCCTCCTTAATTCCTACAGCTTCAAGGAATTCATTGCACGGGAAAGTCATTGCACGTGCTGGATTTGTGTCCTCCAACAACTCTAAGGGCACATGATCTTCGTTGTAGCTGACCCTAGCAGTCGAGGGTGAAGCTGCAGCTCTTGTAACTCGATCGGAGCGCTCAAGCCTTTTCTTCCCAAGCCACCCCTTTGCTCTTCCTAGCAAACTCATTTCTGAAATTTTGACAAATTACAAAAACAAGGATTTAAACAAAGTGAGTTAAGGAAAACTACTCAACCCACTGACCTAAGGCAAAAACTTGCATCAAAACTTGGAAAATAAACTTCTACACATGCAAGCAAGCTCATCTAAACAACACCAAGAACTACTAAATACTCACAAATGAAGCCACCAACAAAAAATCTATTTGGAGGAGTGGAGGAGTTACATACTAGGGAGTATTTGCTCAAAAATCTCAGCTCAAATGATGGGTTGTGGAGAGAGATCAAAAATCACCTCCAAGAACAGCAAGAACGCAAGTTCCAGGGCCAGAACTCGTGTTTTTGGAGAGAAAGAGAGAGAGAGGAAGAAGACTCACCTGGAGGTGGGACCTGTGGGCCCCAGGCGCCCTGTGGGAGCGGCCAGGGGGCAGGCCGCGCCAGCTGGCCGCCTAGGCCACTGGTGGCCCCCCTGGTCAGCCCCAGGTACCTCTGGGTCACTCCAGGCATGGAAATTTTTATTTTTCTGGATTTTTACTGAAAACTTCACTGTTGAAAATTTCTCGGAGTTCAAAAAGCTGCAAAACTTTCTGAAAACTTAAAGCAGTGATTAGTATTGTGAAGCTTCGAAAACACAAAAACTTGGTACAGCAAAGAGAATAAAAGCTAAAGCAAATGAAAACATAACAAGCTTAACTTTTTACCTATATAAAACAAGCTCACTAGTAAGGTTGATCAAGTCTTACCAACAAACCGGCGATATATAGAACGAGAAGTCTCACCTCTTATGGAGTGATCATTGCACCTTTACTTTAATGAACATTGTCCCCACCATAATGGTTTTGTATTTGTGGTGCACATGTAGTGGACAGTCCCATTCTCCAATCTTCACGGTCTCAACATTCTCTATAGAGTTAAGGCCATGCCTCTTGTCGATCTTCTTTGGAAAATACACCGTGTGTTCTTTATCATCAACGTTGAAAGTGACCTTTCCTTTATTGCAATCAATAATAGCACCTGCGGTGTTAAGAAAAGGTCTACCAAGAATAATGGATATGCTCCCATCCTCGGGCATGTCAAGCACAACAAAATCTGTAAGGATCAAACAGTTAGCAACTTCAACGGGAACATCCTCACAGATACCAATGGGGACAGCTGTTAATTTCTCAGCCATCTGAAGGGAGATATCTGTAGGGATTAGTTTCTCTAAACAATGCCTCTTGTAAAGAGAGAAAGGCATAACACTCACTCATGCACCAAGATCACATAAAGCAGTTCTGACGTAATTATTCTTTATGGAGCAAGGAATGGTGGGTATACCTGGATCACCAAGCTTCTTAGGAATCTTGCCACTGAAAGAGTAGTTAGAAAGCATAGTAGATATTGCCTCATTAGGAACTTTTCTTTTATTTGTTACAATATCTTTCATATATTTCGAATAGGGAGGTAACTTAATAGCATCAGTCAAAGGGATTTGAAGAAAAAGAGGTTTCATCCATTCACAAAATTTATTATAGTGCTCTTCTTCTTTAGATTTGAGGGACTTACCTGGAAAGGCATGTGCTTCTATATCCATGGTTCTCTTTCCTTCCCATGTCTTCTTGCGATGAAGTCTTCTCTAGAGTACTTCTTGCGTTTATCAGGTGTTTCTTCTTCTCTTACCTCGGGAGAATCATCCTTCTCCGCGTCCTTTTCTTCAGGCTCGGACCCGTCTTCTGTTTCAGCATCGGAGGTAGATATGCTGTTAGGATCAACAGCTGGCTTTTCACTTATCATAGGATCATCGGGATTGTCAGCCTCCTTGTGTTTCTTCTTCTTCTTTTTCTTCGGAGAGCTAACAACCTCGTCTTCTTCTTGCACTTGAGAATCTTGCTCGATCCTCTTTGGGTGCCCCTCAGGATAGAGTAGGTCCTGGGTGTGTGTTCCACCCCTAGTTTTGATGCCATAAGCTTGTATGTCCTGTTTGGCATTATTAGCAAGAAAATCTTTTTGCACATTAGAAATTTGTTCAAGCTGAGTTTGAACCATATGAAAATGCTTAACAAGACATTTAACATCATTAACTGTTCTTTCTAGAACACCACACAAACTTTTGATAGCAAGAGATTTATCATGCAACTGACTTTGTATCCTCCTATTAAAATGGTCTTGCTTAATAATAAAATTATCAAGCTCATCTAAGCATTGGTCGGGAGGCTTACCTTTAGGGATGTCACTTTCAGTAAAGTCTAATAGAGAGTGTACCTCTACCAAGGGAGGGCGAGTAGTAGGCTCACACATCTTCTCAATAGGCGGTAAATTCTTCACGTCTTCGGCTTTAATACCTTTCTCCTTTATAGACTTCTTTGCTTCTTGCATATCTTCGGGGCTCAGAACAAGCATGCCCCTATTTTTCGGTGGTAGAAGTGGTACAAGAACGGACCAATCTTCATAGTTTTTGGCAATTTTTCACATTAATTCTGCTGCATCGTCCGGTGTTCTTTCCCTGAAAACACAACTAGCACAACTATCCAGGTAGGATCTGGATTCATTGGTTAAACCAGCGTAAAATATATCAAGAAGATCATTCTTGGGGACTCCATGTCCCGGCATAAACTTAAGTAAATCACAAAACCTCCCCCAAGCTTTAGGGAGGTGCTCATCCTGCAATTGTTTAAAGTTATAGATTCTTTGCAAAGCATCATGTTGCATATGAGCTGGGAAATATTTATCAACAAAGAATTGGACTAAGTCCCGAGGACTCTTAATGGAACCATAGGGTAGTGCATCGTACCATGATTTAGCGTCTTCCTTCAAAGAAAAAGGAAAAAGCTTGGCCACATAGAAGTTTCGTATCTTCTCATCAGTAGTGAATAGGTTACCTAGCTCAGCGAGTTTGGTCAAGTGTGCTATAGCATCATCATTTTCTCTGCCATAAAAGGGGTCAGCCTCGACTGTAGATATAAGTGAAAGATCAACAGAGAAATCATAATCAGGATCAATGATGCATATAGGGGATGTGGCAAATTTAGGATCAGGAATAACTTTGTTCTTCATGGAGTGCTTTTTGAGCAACTCCTTAGCAGCACCAGGGTCAGAGTCGAAACACTCTCTGAGTTCCCTGCAAAAATCATCATCAAGAGTAACATAATCATCATCAAGGATTCTCTCCTTGAGTTCATCTAGGCACGGGTAACCAAAGGTTTTGCAGGTAGGAATATAGGTAGCAGGGGTCTCGGTCTTGGATTCTGCTGCAGCCTTAGCAGTCTGAGTTTCAATATAGTAGCCAAGAAAAGCAGTATCATCAAGAGTAGTGGACGCATCATCAAAAGCATCGGACATAGTGACAGACTCCGTAGAAGCATCATGTGGTGGTGGTGAAGTAAACTTACTCATAACAGAACGTGAATCAAGTTAGCACTAGTGTTCAGAACAGTACCTTTTCTTGTACGGGATGGTAAGATCGGAACCTTGGGGTCTCCTTTCTTACCCATAGCGGATGATGTGCAGCAGGAAGGATACTTCAAATAGACTTGAAAATATTGCTATGCTCCCCGGCAACGGCGCCAAAAAATGGTACTTGATGACCCATAACCGTAAGAGATCGAGATAGTCTTCGTGGGAAAGTTAACCCAATTTATTGATTTGACACATGGGGAGCCAAAGAGTATTTATAAGCTTTGACAGTTGAGTTGTCAATTCAACCGCACCTGAAATATACTTGCTTGCAACAAAAGATAAGTGGTAAAGGTAATATGATAGTGACGGTGATGACAGCAAAAGTAAACAACAAAAGTAAAAACTAATGACCAGCAGGATTGAAAACACTGTAGGCTAGGGAGATGGATGGTTGAGCGCTGCATGGATGAGAGTGAACATGTAATAGATTCTAACAAGGGGCAAGGCACACAGAAAAACAATGATCATCTAGGCAAATATCAAACATTAGGCATGTATCCCGTAGGTAGTTGTACGTGCTTGCAATAAGAACTTGCACAACATCTTTTGTCCTACCATCCCGCTACGAACGGGGCCAAAGGGAACTTATGGAGATTAAGGTGCTCTGGTCAAAGAGCACCGGAACAAAGCAATAAACTCAATGGATACATGGAATCCTCAAATTATGGACCATCCCCTTTGGTGTCCCAAGCTGTCACCTTTGGGATCGCCGGTTCCGGACCATAATAGGTGCATACAACTCATAGATAGGATCAAGAACACAAATATATTCATGAAAACACATAGGGTTCAGATCTGAAAACATGGCACTCGGGACCAAAGTGACAAGCATTAAGAGCAACAAGTTGAAGCAAAGAAGATAAATACCAATCTAGATGATAGGCAACATGCCCCCAACATTCTGATAAACTATTACACGATCTAACTCATCCAATCCTTACCATCCCCTTTGCCTACAACAGGGAATTACTCACACATGTGAAGAGAAGTCATGGAGGAAGGATGGATTGGTGATGGTGTTGACGATGGCGATGATCTCCCCTCTCCGGAGGCCAAATCAGCCTCCAGATTAGCCCTCCTGAAGAAGAACAGAGGGTGGCGGCGGCTCCGCGACGGAAACTTGAAAAACGACTTCTGTTCTGGGGTTTTCCCGTCACGAGAATAAATAGGAGTCGAGGTAGGGCATGAGAGGAGGTGTGAGCCTCCCAGGCGCCCCCTGGCGCGGCCAGGGGTGGGGCCGCACCAGCCAGGCGCCTGGGGCCCCTGTGGCCCCCCTCTGGCCCCACTTCTGTCTGGTGGAAGCTTATGGTGCGTGGATTTTCTGTGAATTTTCCCGGAATTTTCTGAGATACCTAAAAATCCATTCTCCTGCACACAATAAAACCATACAGGCAGCTCTGCTGAAAACAGCGTTAGTCCGGGTTAGTTTCGTCCAAATCATGCAAGAATGAAGGCAAAACAATACGTTTGAGACGTATCAACACGCGGTTAGGCACGCTCAGTCTTAAAACCAATACCCGGAACTCAGATCCTAGGTGACTCGAATGGAACAAAGCGTCGGGGCGGGATAGCCTAGACCTTCCATCCTTCGTCGAATATAGTCAACATTATAATAATCATATCATCAACAACAATATAATAATCTGATAGCCCAAAACCAAGGAGTAACAGGAGGTAATAGTCATAGCATCCTAAGCATGCATACTAAGCAGGGGCTGAGCAACGAGCAATAGTAACATAGCAATACAAGGTTTGCTGGGAAGGGACATGGCTGTATCGGTTTGAAAGAGGTTGTAAACATGTGGTAGGATCAAACATCGAACCTATCCTAGACTAGCATGCAAACCGCTGGTTGAAATAGAATGCATCATAAGTAATGCATAGTCCTTGCCTGTTGATAAGTCGGGTTCCGAAGGTGTAGTTGATCGCAAGCTCGCATCGTCTCCGAAAGGTACCCGCGGAAGCACATAAGACGGTAAACACTGGAAATCAATCAACGAGCAAGCATCTATTACTACGAAGCAAACACGAGCAAGCATCAACAAGAAGGCAACACGAGACATCGCACCTACTGTCGAGAGCGGTTACTAACATGTTAAGTGGAGTACTCGTCACACATGACGATACCGCACGTTTACGGTGGTTCAAGTTGTTTAGCTACAGGTTATCAACAAAGGTTGTTAACATGGCATCTCACTCAAGCACGGCATAGCACACAAACATGGCAAGAGGTGAAGCATAAGGTAAACTATCTAAGCTAGTCAATTTCAGTGAGGCACGGCCTAAACATGGCATAACACTAAGTACCCCACGACAATTTAAGTAATTGGTACTGTTCTGTCGTAAACCATATTTTAGGTTGGTTAAGAGCAGCAAACAATAGCATAAACACAAAGTACATCAAATTCTAATCAAGTTACATATAAAGAACACTCCAAACGGAGTTACGGTTAAAAAGATACAAGCAATACAAGTTTGGAACACAATCTGCCAACATCAGGAAGCACGGTTTAGAGCAAGGCATAAACATGATAATGAATGCAAACATGCTCATGAATGATATGAAAGTAAAGTAGACATGGCAGGGAAGGCATGGCAAAAGGAATCATGCAAATAGGCATCACAGATCAAAAGATATTAAACAAACAACATGGCATCGGAACGTTACAGACTTAGAGAAAAACAGAGGTGGCTGTCAACAACAGCGGCATAACAACTTTGGAGCTCAATAACAAAATGACCAGCAAGCATATCATGACAATGAAATACATATAATGAAAGTAGACATGATTCTTAACAATATGCAATTGGAATCACTCAATTCTGATAAACGGTTGCAACGCAACCGTCACCTGAAGTTGCAACAAATTAACAGTTTTCAGCACAGCAACACATTAACAACAAGGTCACCACTTTGGAGCAAGATTAATATAGCTAAAGCACCCAAACCTGTCAAGTTAAAGCATGGGAATGAAGTACACATGATGCTTAACACATAGTAAAAATAATCAATGCAATAGGCCTCATGGATTTGACACAAGAATCACCCAAAGTTGCAATAAAATAACAACAACAGCACTTTAACAGGAAATAATAGCAATTAACAGGTTGATGCCCACTTCAACACAGATTATCAACATCAAGATGGCCTCAAATCAAAATGCTCACAAAATACGGATTGAAGTACACGCAATTCTAAGCAACTTTCATTTTGGGCGCAACGTGATTCGAGCTACGGTTTACTCGCAAATCTACGCGCGAAACTGAAACATCAACACACAATTCCAGGACTTAGCAAAAATCACAGACTTAGAAAAAAAAACAGAAGAAGAAAAAAAAAGAAAAAAAGGCCTCACCCCTCTATTGGGCTCGGCCCAAGAGGCAGAAGGCGGCTGGCAGCCTGGCCAGGTGCTGGGCCGTGAGCCTGGCCGACCCATGGAGGTCGGTGGCGCCTGGGTTGGCCGCCCGTTCCAGATCGGGTGCCGACGGTGGCTGGCTCGCCGGCCGGCAGCGAGGAGGCCTGGATGGCCTTGGGAGGAGGAGGCAGCGACCGATCCGGCTGCTGGCGTTCCAAGGCGGGGCGACGACGAGCTCCTCAGGAGCGAGCGCGAGCTCGGGCCGCGGCGACCATGGCGAGGAATGCGGCGGTGCGAGCTCCAGCGGCCTGCATGGAGGAGAGGGGAAGGCGTGAGGGCAGAGAAGGAGAAGGAAGAGGGGCGCGGGAGCTCACCGCGGCGTGGTGCGGAGCGCGGCGCGGCGGTCGGCCGAAGTGCGGCGGCGGCGAGCTTGCCGACGGGAGGAGGAGCGAGCACGGGACAACGGCAGCGCGCGGATGGGCCTCGCGGGCCCACGGTGGTGGCGGCTTGGCCCGACGGGGCCCGAATCCGGCTGGGAGGAACGTGGAGGCCTCTGGGGCCGTTGGATCTCAGATCCGACGGCTCCAGATGGCTGGGGCTAGGGTTTGCGAAAATTTGGAATAAAATGGGCAGATTTGAGTTTTGTGAGGGGGATGGCTGCAAATTTTTGGCTAGGGAAACCCTAGAAAGGGGTGGAAGAGTGGTGGTCTTTATATAGCCCAGGTGGCTGGCAGTTTGCAAAAACATTCCCGGTTTTTCTCTCGCGCGCGTGGTGTTTACGTTTCTGACCGCCGGGGGTCTGCAGGACCTCCGATTCGGGTAAAACTTCGAACTGCGCGATCAGCGCGTCGAGCCGGAGGCGTTCACCTCACGCTGGAACCGTTCCGATTCGGGTTAAACTTCGAACCGTTCCGATAAAAATATCCCGTTTAGTTATTAAACGGGGTTTTTAGTTCCGTTGGCTGCGGCTGTGTCGGGACCCGGGGTTAGCGTATGCAAGCCTCGCTACAACACAATCATATGGAGAGCCGAGAACCGTACCCAATTGTCTAAGAAGACAAGGCCAAGCACAGAACGTTCTCGGAAAGCATCGAACGTGAGGGGCATCCCATCCAGGCTGGATGATCAACTGAAATGGGTCCTCATCGTCCGCACACAAGTCTAAATGATATGGGTGGTGAACTCCCATAATCATAGACAAGTCGCCTCAACCATACTATCGATTGTATTATAACCCTTACATAGACTTACTCCAGCCCGATCACTTAGTCGGGGTCTAGGGCGGGCTCGATCATACATCAAAGTGTGCACGAGACAGAGTCTCGAACAATCGCATCGCGATGCCCCAAGCTGTGCACATCTTAGGGCCACTTGGTGTATAAAAGACCGCCAGCCAGATCACAACTAAGGTCTCAAAAACCCATACTAAGACATGCATGTTATAAACATACACGCATCACACATGTCTAGTATGAACAGCAGGTATCATTGCAATTCTCTACAAAGTATACAACTTTATTAATAACTCTTACAGAGTGCACACAGAGATCACAAGCATGTGATCCAACATTACAACAGACAAGCGGAAGCAAAGTAGGTCTGAGTACAGACAAGTTTAACAAATGGCTTAGAGAAGCCTTATCTAAAAACAAGCCCTCCACGAGGGAACCAGTCGTCTGACTGGGACTACACTAGCTTGGTCTTGGTCTAAGTCTTCATTCTTCGAGCTTCAGGTAGAAGCCACCATCGGGGGCGGTGGGTTCATCTAAATCATAGATTAAGAAAACGTGAGTACACAATCGTACTCAGCAAGACTTACATAGGAGCTATGCTACTCATGCATATGTATCAAGGTAAAGGGAGGTGGGGTTTCACTTGCAGAAGTGCCAGCTTTGACTTGGCTAGTCCTGAACTACGAGTACCAGACTTGAGGTAAGAAGCGTACACGAGTCCACTACATCTCTTCAACCAATTACACCACTATGGTTACTTCCTCGACTTCCCCACGAGAAGCACACCATAACACTCACGCTTATCTTGCGAGTTTTAGAAGTATCCAGTTCAAGTTGTCTAATAATCAAGCTAAGCTTTCCAAGCAGTCCTTAACCGCGGACGCGGCTATTCGAATAGTTTTGTTAACCCTGCAGGGGTGTACCGCTACACACACGTGTCATTAGTTACCGCCTTTTGCATGTCACCGTTCAAGAGATGACAGCGGTGATGCCACCACAACACTTCGCCCACAGCTCCGTTCTAGTCCAGAGAGTCGCCTATATGAGGGGGATCCGTATGGAAGTCGGCCGAGGTTCCAGTACAGCCTCAAACGATGTGTGCAGGGTCCCAAGCCGGTCTTGAAAAGCCGTTCATCCACTTCGCAGACCGTGCCACAGCCCTACCAGAACTCCGAACTACTGCGACTCTTGGGGTTCGAACGGGGTGAGGTACTAGGATGAGAGGGGTCAGTGAGCCCAATGTGTGGTTGTACTCTTCTTCTTGGATCACCACACAAGAACTCGTACTTAAGGCGGTGTTCAACGAGACAACCCACTGTGTACTCCTACACAGCCTCTCATCGTTCACCTTGTATTAGGGTAGATTCACTAACACGTTTCACTTTCATCAACACCATGTTTATCATCATCCCGACTCACATCAAAAGCAACCTCGTTGTATCACTAAGCATGCAATAAGCAGTAACAGTTGCAGGGGCCACATGATATCAACCAACTCCTACATCTGCTAGGATTGTGGTTTGCTTACTACTGTGACAAGATGATAGGTCATGCAAAGGATATGGGTTCAACTATGCGATAGAAACGTTATCTTGGTGATCATCCTAAACAATGCATAAGTGAGACATGAGAGGGAAGTGGGATTTTATCGACATGATCAATGGGGGTTTGCTTGCCTTGCTGACGAGGTTTCGATAACGGTGTCTTCAACGAAGGGGGTGATCTCGGATTCCGGCTCCACTTCTATCAGCAACATGACAATCATAGGATCAACATAATGTACAATGCACAATCACATGAATAATATTGTAATGGTGATGTTCATGGTACTCATGTGTTGAGCATTCCATTTAAAAGGAGTATATTGCATTTGAAATGCAAATTCAAACTCCATTTGATTTATCGATGAATTTCAAATGCATTTGAATGCAGGAAAGTTCATTTAAAAAATGTTGATCATGAAGTGATGTGGTATAGTTGAAGTAATGTCTCTGATGTGTGGATGAATCTATTGGAATTAAGGTTGTTGCAAAATCATGTGCAAATTCACTCCAAATTTGAATTTGAAAAGGATCCATATGCATGTTTGCTACTGTGCACCCATTTTAAAATGGTCAAACAATAAAACAAATTGCATATTCATAATCCTTGTATTTTTTGATAATTTTAGACATATTATTTGTCCAATTTGGAGTTAGTATGAATTTTCTATGATTTTTTGAAGTTTTGGCCATTTTCTGTAATTTCTGGAATTATTTAAAACTCTGGAAAAAGGTTTACTGCGTCACGCTGACATCAGCATGACGTGGGGGGGGGCCTGACTGCTGGGTCCCACCTGTAAGCCTCAGTGGGGTTTAACCCCTGTTAGTTTAAAACTAACAGTGGTTAGTTAGTGGCCTGGGCCCACTTTCAGTGACCCAGGGGTTAGGATTAGTGGGGGTTTAGCTCGGGGGGTTAGGGTTATCGTCGCCGCCGAGGTTACTGTTAGCCGGAGTTCGACGGGATGTCGATTTGGGGCACGGGGGGAGGGGCTACGGGCACTGGGAGACTAAGCAAGACGTCGCGCGTCTGCTGGCATAGGAGGGGGTCACGGGGGGGCTCCGTGGCGTCGTCGGGCTCAACGAAGGCGGCGGACCGAGCTCTGTCTCCGGCGAGTTGACGCTGCGGTGAGCGGGAGGAGGTGGGAAAGGGGGCAATCGCTCGAGCTTCTCACCCTGAAACGATTGGAGAGGACGGCGGAGTCGATGAGGGTTCCACGGCGACGAATTTGGAGAAGTCCTTTGCGGCGGCCGGCGGTGATCTCGCGAAGCAGGCGTCGTACCCGGTGGCGATGAGCTCCAATTGACGGCGCAACTCGACGAGTCCGTCCACGGGGCGTGCTCTGGACAAGGTGGCGAGGCTCGTGGACTGCGGTCGCCACGTTGGGGCGTTGCCGGCGCTCTGCTAGGTTACGGGGGCGCTCGGTTTTCGTCGCCGGAGGGGAAAGAGAGGGGCTGGGGTGAGCTGGAGGTGCGGGGGGCTTTTGCGGCGATGCGTGGCGCAAGAGAGAGGGAGGGGGAGCGTCTCGGGTGAGGAAGACGACATAAGCGTCTCGGGTGGGCTGGGCCGCGGGGGAGGAAGACGACAGAAGCGTCTCGGGTGGGCTAGGCCGGCTAGGGGAGTTGGGCCTCGCCTGAGGCGCAAGGTAACTCCCTTTCCCCTCTGGTTTTCTCTTTTCTTTTTATTTCTTCTGTAAATAGGTTGACCTAGCCAAAAAAAAAAGCTAGGTATTTTTATAAATGCCATAATTTTTTATATGGCCTCATGAAAGCTAGAGCTAGCCACTTATAAAATTTGGCACCCTTTAAAATTCAAAACATTTGAATTTTAAATCAAATAGGGGTTTATTTAATTTTCCAATGCATTGTTTGAAAATTAGAAAATTCCATGAGCATGGGATTGCTCCCAAACCATTTTTAAAATGATCAGCATCATTTATAGGAATTTTCCAAATACTCAAATGATTTTTGGAAAAAGATTTTTATCTGGCCATTTGATTTAATTTCTCAGGGCTTTTCTTTTCCCCATTTTTGAATTTTCTTTTGAATTTTTGCATGATGCAAAGGCACAATAAAACCCTAGCACTTACCTAACTTGGGGTTGTGACAGGCTGGTCTCGTGCGGTTTTCGCGGCGGTGATCGGGTGAAACCCGATATCGCAAAGGTCGAGTGTCAGGGTGGCAAGGGTCGGTCTCCGTCCGGTACGAGATAAGAGGTGGGGAAATAATCGCCGATCGATAAATCGGGGATGCAAACACCGCAAACAAATCAGACAATCAAACAATTCACAATGAAAACAAAAATTTTACTTTTTGTGAAATCTGGGTTGTTACACCTACTTTGTTATAATTGTTACTACGATGCTTCAGTTTGGTGAGAAATCTTGTTGCTTCTTGTACGTATTCTTTTATCGAGACTTCACTCGCTAAACTTGTGGACAAGTTTGCCGAGCTCAGTAATCGCTTGGGGACAAGCGAGGTCTAAGCTTGGGGGAGTTGGTACCTCCAAAATGGATCACTATTTTATATTGTAATTTAACCCTATTCATTGATATATTCCACTTTAAAGTATTGTTCTTATGTTATTTTGGCTTGTTTTACACAGTTTGCAACTTTCCGGTGCCGAAGCAGCAGAAGCACGATTCAGCGGTGAAAAGTGGACATCAAGTTGCTTAATTAGATCAACTCCAAATTCGATGAAAATTGACGGAGATCATTTTTATGAAGATTCACTGGAGTTCACCGAAGATGGGGGTGAGGGGACCTACCAGGCAGCCAGAAGGGTGCCTGGCGCGCCCCCCTTAGGGCGCGCCAGACACCCTCCTGGATGCCTGGTGGCCCCCCTCGGTGCCCCCTCTCGCCTATATTACCCCCTAGGATGAAAACCCTAGAAGGAGAGGAGTTTCGGAGTTTCACCGCCGCCTCGTGGCGGAAACCTACAAAGAAGAAAAAGACATCTCCGGCGGGAAGATTCCACCGGGGAGATCACCTCCCGGAAGGAAGATCATCGCCATCGTCATCATCATCGTCACGGGCATCATCGAGATCATCGTGAACATCATCCCCAACATCAGCACCATCTCCATCTGCATCCTATCTCATCTCACAATTGCAACTTATGTTGTAATCCGTACTATCTATCCTCTCTACTCTATTGGTGTTGATTACTATTTTGGGGTGAATGCTATTGAGTTTTGTTGGAGAAATATCATTGTGTCCAGATTGTTTGCCACCCATCTATCACCTCTGATCATGATCTCTTTTATGTCTTGTGAGTAGTTGCTTTAGTTCTTGAGGACATGGGAGAAGTCTAGTTGTTAGTAGTCATATGATGTTGAAGTATTATGTGTTGTTTGATACTTAAGTTGTGTAGTAATTTCTCTAGTGGTGTCATGTGAGTCGAACACTTAACACTTCACCTTTCATGGGCCTAGAGGAATACATTGTGCACAAAGGATGCTTATGGTGGGTTGCCGGAGTGACAGAAACCTGAACCCCAGTTCTCGCACTTTTGCACAAGGGAGTTATGGATCCTCGATCGTAATGCTGTGGTTAGGCTTATGCCTTAATTACTACCTTGTATTTGCGGATGCTTTCAAGGTGTGTAATCATAAGAGTGCACTTATCTTAGTCTAGAAGGTGTACTAACATTGATCCACCCACCGACACTTATCGACACAATACATACTACTTGGCCGAATATGGTGAAAGTAACTTGACTATCTCTCCCGTGTGTCCTCGAGAACGCTTTAGCCTTTATAAGTTCAGTTCCTAGGCTTATCCTTGTGAAAGGATTGAGCCACTTGCTACTCCTCAGTTACCCTTTTTTTACGTTACTTGTCTTTTACCTTTCTGTTGCTTAAACCAAAAACCCCTAAATATTTACCTTTCAGTGTGTGCAGCCCTTTCCTTATCCAGAGTCACTTATCAATACCTTCTGCTCCTCGCTGGGATCGACATCCTTATTTATCGAAAAACTACATTTGATCCCCTAGACTTGTGGGTTATCAAGAATCGTTTATTGGCGCGGTTGACAGGGAAGGCAACCCAACTAAACCTATCAACTTCTCCACCATCACCTGCCGGAAGGAGGAACCACCTCCGGGAGACCCTCCATCGCCATGGGCGCCTCCCAGATGTGCCGTGAGTAGTCCCCCTTGGACCATGGGTCCATGACCAGTAGCTATGTGATGTTCTCTTCCCCTCTTTGTGCTTCCACTTTCGAGACCTCGTGAGCTGCCTCACATGATCGAGGCACCTTTGTAATTTTCTATGTCGCTATGGCGAGTTTGCTGGGATCTGATGGATTATGAGACTATGTTGAGATTTTGATGAGTAATATATTTGGTTCTTCTCTTTTATATTTGAGTTCTTGATTAAATTCTTGCATGTTCTCCGTTGCCGTATTTTACTTTGGCCAAGTGATTTGTTGCAACTCCAAGAGGGAGCATTATGCTTGATTGTGGGTTCAGCCCCCTGATGTCTAGCTTGAGTGACAGAAACATGAGACTAGGGGATGTGATGTTTCCACCAGGGATAAAACAATGGTGCTTGTACTTGCGGGTGCAAGGATTGTTTACTTTACACAAAGTTCTGTTAATGCAGTTGTCTATTGCTTTGAGTTTACACTTTGGGTAGGACGCACAACTTAATACCAGCGAGATGTTCTGGATAGATATCTCAAGGTGGATGATTCGTAGTAGATGCAGATGGATTTCGGTCTACTTACCTTGGCGTACTTCCCATTGCTTTTGAGCCTCTTCCTTTCTTTTGTAGCATAGTTAGCATTGCGGTGCGTTTATAATCCTGTCAATTGTCCAGCTGTGATTTGTTTACCTCGCTAGCACTTTTATCGTCTGTTGGGAGAGATACATCACTAGTGAACGTCATGGGACCCCGGTCCATATTTCCACCATTGTTTACACCCTCAATTTACTTTCAGTTGCCACTATTATCTTTTGCGTTGATCCTTTGTAAACAACAAGGCCAGAGGAATTGACAACTCCTCTGTACTCGTTGGGAGCAAAGTTACTTGTTGCTGTGTGCAGGTCTACGTCAACTCGTACCAGAAGCAATTTCTGGCGCGTTGTCACATTCTTGTATTTCTGCGAGTCCTACTCGAGACAAACCTTGGTATCTTCGCCGAGGGAAATTTTCTGCTACGCTACATCTCACCTTCCACTTGGGGTAGCCAACGAGTAGAGCTTCACCGCTCGACATCAGACACTTTAAGTAATGTGAAAACCTGAAATACAAAAATAGCAGAAAACAGGAACTGGCACTATGGTGCACTGAGTTAATAGGTTAGTCCAAATATGTTCAAAAGTGTATGGAAGTGCATCAAAATCATAGCAATATCACCCAAAACATGCATGGATCAAGAAGAAATTATAGATATGTTTGGGACGTATCAACATCCCCAAGCTTAACATGTAATAGATTCTAACACGGGGCAAGGCACACAGAAAAGCAAGGATCGTCTAGGCAATATCAAACATTATTCATGTATCCCAAGGTAGTTGTGCGTGCTTGCGATAAGAACTTTGCACAATATCTTTTGTCCTACCATCCCTCTATCGACGGGGCCAAAAGGAACTTATGGAGATTAAGGTGCTCCTGTCAAAGAGCCCCGGAACAAAGCATTAACAGTCAATGGATACATGGAATCCCCAAATTATAGTCCATCCCCTTTGGTGTCCCAAGCTGTCACCATTGGGATCGCCGGTTCCGGACTATAATAGGTGCATACAACTCATAGATAGGATCAAGAATACAAATAAACTCATGAAAACACAAGTGGTTCAAATCTGAAAACATGGCACTCGGGCCCAAAGTGACAAGCATTAAGAGCAACAAGTTGTAGCAAAGATGATAAACACCAAAGTATATGATAGGCAACATTCCCCCAACAATCTGACAAACCATTACATGATCTAACTCATCCAATCCCTACCATACCATTTGCCTACAGCAGGGAATTACTCACACATGATAGGGGAAGACATGGAGGGATGATTGAGTGACGATGGTGATGACCATGGCGATGATCTCAGCTCACCGGAGGCCAAAACATCCTCCAGATTAGCTCTCCCGGAGAAGAACAGAGGGTGGCGGCGGCTCCACGATTTTGATGGGAAAAAGAGCTTATGTTCTGGAATTTCCTCACAACGGGTAAAAATAGGGGCCAAGGTAGGGCACCAGAGGAGGTGGGACTCCCCCAGGCGACCTCTTGGCGCGGCCAGGGGGGAGGCCGCGCCAGTAGGGCGCCTAGGGCCCCTCTGGCCCCCCTCTAGCCCATCTTTCGGCCCAGTGTTCCTTCGGGTGCGTGGAAATTCTGTGATTTTTCCTGGAATTTTCTGAGGCACCTAAAAATCCATATTCCTGCACACAAGAAAACCATACAGGCAGCTGTGCTGAAAACAACGTCAGTCCGGGTTAGTTTCATTCAAATCATGCAAGAATGAGTCCAAAACAATAGCAAAAGTGTTTGGAAAAGTAGATACATTTGAGACGTATCAACTCCCCCAAGCTTAGCATATTCCTTGTCCTCAAACAATTCGGTTCAACAAACTGGACGCAACAAAGAAAACTTTGACAAACTCTTTTGCTTCATTAGATGTATATAAGCATGTACTACGAAACAGTTTAGCACGTATCGAAACAATGCTGCAAAGACAATGCACGAAGCAATCCTTCTTTCATGTGATCATTCAAAAACAACCAAGATTAAATAATATGCTACTGAAAATCAAGAATGATCACAATGCACATAATTTGAACATAGTAGAGTGGTATCTCACTAGCCTCCATGAGTGAAGCAAAAAATAAATGCAGAAGCTCCTTCGGAGTCTTAAAGGAGACTAGAAATTAATATTTCATAATAATTAATATCACAATCATGCAGAAGACAATGTGGTACTTTGGGACAATGCACATTACTCTCAGAATGACAATTACGCTCTCAATAGTTGGTGCTTTGAAAAAAGAAGGTGATGACTCTCGAATCGTGGCTTTTGATGGCAAGGTTGAATACCCGTGGCTGGAAGCAAAGACTAAACATGTACCAGAGCTCGCATCTTTAAATGGAGATTTTTTTTGAGAAGTGCAACTTTCCAGTCAATGGTGAACGGTAAAGGTTTCTCAATATCTTCCATACCAACCACATTAATGGCGGTTCCCATGCTTTTTTTGCTTACAGTTTTGTTCCCTGTCCATCTATCATAGATAGTTGTGCCGTCATCAAGTATGGGGGAAGTGAATTTTTTTATAAATTGTGAAACAGGTGAGAACTGGGCATTCTCCAGACCGGCCTCTGCCTCATAAATATGACTAGTTAAAACTTTGTCATGGAGTAAAACATTTTTGGCATGGAAGATACCGATTTCCCATCGCCGCACCATGAGCAAGTACGTTTACAAAAAGGAAACTTTTGAATAGGTTTTCAGATGGTACACGAAAGTCTTCGTTAGGGATGGAAAGTAAATACCATATATAGGAAGGTATGGTGGACTCATATGGAATAGCTGGTTTAAAAGGGAGTTTGGATGCACAAGCAGAATTCTTCTTAGTGTGAGCGAAGGCTAGCAAAATTCTGGGAAGTGACCAACTAGAGAGAAATAAGGGTCATAATCATGCAGAGCGACAAAGCAACATTGAATCGGGCATGAAAGTGATATAACTACTCTGAAATAAAAAGATCATGATGGCAAGATAGACTTTTTAGTCTTAAACATGTGTAAGCATGTGCCAAGTCAATCCAAGAATTCTCCGAAGGGAAATACCACTTCAATATGCCAAACCATGAACAATGCAATGCATGTAAATCATTTCAACAACACATTATGCACTCTAGCTATTTGAGACTAATCACAAAGAAAGCATGAACTACCGGGAAAACATTGTAAACATAGCACAATGTCGCTACAAGCTGGTCTCTAGATCATAAGTACATGCATATGTGCAGAAGTAGAAACAAAAAGAGTTCATACCGACTTTCCTTGTTCCATCCCTTCCCTCGATCTACGTCAGTACTGCCTTTTCACTTGCACGATCGAACGTAGAAAAATGAAATCAAATGCACTCGCAATCACGGACTCGAGCTGAACTTTGCAAAAAAGCAAACTAAAGAGAGATAAGGAAATCTTTTTGGGTTTTTCAAGGGTTAAACAAAAGCAAAAGAAAGGAGAAATATTTTTTTTGTTTTTGCATATTAAGAGGGAACAAAGAAGAATAGGCAAAAACTTCGTAAAGATCAAACGAAAAAAACGGATAGTACAATGGAAAGGGAAGAAGGGTACGTACTCGCCCAAGCTTAGGCTTTTGGCCTAAGTCGGGATCGGCTACTACGGTCCATAGGAGCTTTCTCTAGCTCCGGGGTAGTACTAGTACGTCCACGGGTCATATGTGGCTTCAGGTGCGTAGAACGAAGTCCTGGGATCCTCGCACGGAGAAGGCTCCCGCTCCAAGCAGAGGAAGACCCTTCACCCACTGGGTAATGGGCTCCCCCTAGAAGGGCGGAAACTCCATGTGCCCTTCCTCATCGGGCACAACCCCCTCCATGGGGTTATAAAACTGCTGCTGGACCACGAACTCATTGAACTGAATAATATTAAAGGCCCATCCGTTCCTGCGAGTATAATCAAACAAAAGAGGTGCAGGTAGACGGATCTCGCGAGTCGTGGTCGGTCCAAACCTCAAGATATAAACAAGGTTACCAAACTCGGAAGTCCTGGTAACAAACTCATGCCTCTTCATGGCAGCAAGGTCAAAGCTAACAAAAGGAAAGGGATCATCATCAAGGTGTGGGGTGCGCTTAAGATACTCAAGAATACGTGTGGCGTAAATACCACCAAAGAGATCCCTGATGGCACTGAAGTAGTGCTCCTCGCTGGTTACCCCAAGTGGAAGGTTTTGATATAGATAGCAGCAAATTTCGCTTGGCAAAGATACCAAGGTTGAGATCAAACCAGTAGGACTCCAAGAACGACAAGAAGGTGGTAAAGTGAATAGTGCCACCATTCACAACTGAGGTTTCTTACCTCACCTGGACCTACACACACAACAAGTAACTTTGCTCCCAACGAGTAGAGAGGGGTTGTCAACCCCTTCGGCCTTGCTGTTTATAAAGGATCAAACGCAAGAGATATTAGTAGTAGTGATTTCAGCTGAAAGTAAAACAGAAAGTAAATTGAGGGTGTAAACAGTGGTGGAAATATGGACCGGTGTCCCATGAAGTTCACTAGTGATGTCTCTCTCCCAAAATACGATAAAATGGCTATGCAAGGTAAACACATTACAGCTAGGCAATTGACAGGATTACGGGCGCAAACCAATGCTAACTATGCTACAAAGAAAGGAAGAGACTCAAAAGCATGGGCAGTACGCCAAGGTAAGTAGACCGAAATCCATTTGCATCTACTACGAATCATCCATCTTGAGATATCTATCCAGAAAATCTCGCTGGTATTAAGTTGAAAATCCCACCCAAAGTGTAAACTCAAAGCGACAGACTACTGCATTAAAAGAACTTTGCGTAAAGTAAACAATCCTTGCACCCGCAAGTACAAGCACCGTTGATTTCCCCCTGGTGGCAACAAAACATCCTGTAGGGGGGATGGATCAAGCCCATAAACCCGACATTCGTTTACAAACCTCTAGGCCGGCCGTATGGTTTGAAGGCCCAGAAAAACAAGACTCGGCCTAGAGGAGGACGCGCCAAGGAGACAAGCTTGAAGCCCAAGAAGGAATTCGACTTACCTTGTAAAGAACGTAACATCTTTGTAAAGTAGAGATAGAGTAGGATTCCACCTCGTGTAGGAATCGGATCCGCGGGCACCCAGACCTGGCACCTTTATAAGACGAGGTTTCGGGGTGCCAGAAACAACTCAACAGAACAGAAAAAACCACCAACGCACGACTCATAACCTAGATCTCATTGAGACACAAGTTACGAGCCGGCAACCCTTGTAATCTGCAAGCCGGCTAGTCCTTTCGACAAGCTGGAATACTCAATAATAAGAAGCAGGAGTAGGTCTTTACCTCGAGAATAAAGAGGGGCCGAAACCTGGGTAAATCACTGAGTGCCGTGTCTATGTCGACTCTCTCCTCTATACCACTTCGCAGCAAAGGCCTCACAACTAGTTCGATTACTCGGACATCTGATGTGTTAACCCCACGACAGTTGGCGCCCACCATGGGGCCTGCACATGCAGGTGTTGATATTATTGGAGGAGCTCTGCAAGGCATGGAAGGATTCTTCTCTGGATGGATCACTAGAAGTCGGCGTGGAAAGTTCTACATCGACGACTCACACTGGGGCCCCGATGCCGATTCCCTCAAATCTAGGTACCGGGTCCCAATCGGGTCGATCCAAATCTTCATTGCCAAGACCAACAGATCTAAGCCAAAGCCCAGTACTCACAGGGACACTCGCATCTACACGCGACCCCTTACCAAAGCATGAGTCGGCAAGAAAAATCACCAGGTCCCGCGGCATCAGGAAGTCACCGCCAACAGAAAGCACAGCATAACCCGGCCCCTCTGCGAACAATAGGATTCACGGGCCATCCGGCCAATCCTGCCGCGGGATACTATGGGGAATCGTCTCTTCAATACCACTCGCCAACTAAAAACGCCGAGTCTATTGGGAGGTCAGTAGTTAACCGATGCATGGTACCGGCTCTACGAAACGCACATCTCACGACCGACTTTAAGGGACCATGCAAGATGGTTAAATATACGGCTGATATGGACCCGACAGTTTGGATTGAGGATTATGATCTAGCCATGGATATATTGCAAGAAAACGATGGGGTTTGTGCCCGCTACTTCACAATGATGCTAGAAGGGCCGGCTTGCATCTGGTTCAAAAATCTCCCTGAGAATTCTGTCACTTCATGGGTAGATCTCAAAGAAAAATTTATCAAAAACTTCCAAGGCACATGCAAAAGGGCTACTACAATTGTCTACTTAGAGAACTGTGTCCAGAAGGAAGGAGAATCAACTCTCAGCTGGGCATGGCGAGCCTATGGGATAATGCATTCCTCAGATACTATCACAGCTCAAACTGTAGTAATTGTCTTGGAAAGGAATTGCAATTTCGAGCCCCTGGTACACAAACTTGGCCGACTCAAGAGAACGGTCAAGGACATGGGGGAGCTCATGAACTGTAACGACCCGATTCTCTAAGAATCCAAGTCTCTGTGCATTCTGTGCTAGTCCCTGGATCAATAGCTAGCACACACAGTACATGATGTAATATCAAGAATAAACCACATGTTATATATATTACATCGAAGATCCAGTATTACAATTAAACATACCTGCATAGCTCAAGGCTAGCTTACAAATAATATACAGCGGAAAACCAATAAATAGCTTCGTGGCGTCCATCAACTCCACCGGCACAGTTGAGTATAGACATCATAACCCTACAACGCATCACTTACTTGTCGTATACGATCCTGCAACACAAAGGTCACAGCCCGAACACGGGTCAGTACATTGGAATGTACGGAAAGCCACATGAAAAAGGATATAACAGACCTACATCTACATGCAAGGTAAGTCATGGAAGGCTGATGGTTTCATTTTGCATAAAGCTAATTTTCTCCTCAATCTACCTAAATAAAATTTTAGTTTGTCTTACTATGTAAGGTTGAATTGGGTGACACAAATTCAAACCCCCCTTTATTAAATCTTCCCACTCAAGTTTTATTAAGGTGAATCATCTGTCAAGAACATCCAACAACTGTAATGCCTAGTGGCTCAATAATGTCCATAACCGGGGACACGGCTAATCATGATCAATTTGTACACTCTTTTTGAGCCAGGACGGCGCCCACTTAGGGTGCACACTCATGGGTGCAGTCCTTAGACAAGGTGCAAGCCTCCATGATGCCTTCCCTCCATACCATACAAACCATTGGGAGCATTTAGCCCTGAACCTGCCCTTAGAGAAGGCGCAGCCTCCAGGATGCATCCCGCCTGTCCAGAGGTGATTTATATTTAAGGTTGCTATTCAAGTCATTAAATCCTCACATAACTCAATGTAATCTCAAGGCAATCCCCGTCTACATGCATAGCAATATATAACAAACACGTGCTAGGTTGTCTAAGAAAACAGGCTAAGATCATATGGCTATCCTACCAGGTTTGCAGCAATAATAATAAAGTAATCCTAAACATGCATAGGGTGATATATATATATATATTGCTACATGCATAATGAAAAATATAGGATGTTATATGGTCAAAGTTTAACTTGCCTTTTCCATTCGGTGAAGTTCTTTGCTCTCACGGTCCAGTCAACTCTACTCGTCGCACTCCGAGAAATCTATCGCAACCGAAGGAACACACATAAGAAATCACACCACAAGGACAAAACAAAAGATCACCAAAACAAACACAAAATGCTTTAGCAACAAAAGAAAAAGCTTTGAAGTGCAAAGGTGTCGATGTGCTCAGAGGTGATCGGTGGAATGCAAACTCGAGAGAGTCAACAGATAGAGATTCACCGGTAAGAAATTGTGACTATGGACATTTATGAATTCAAGGTGAATATCATGCCCACATGAAAAGTGTGTGAATCTTACCGATAACATGTCTCAATGATCCGATATGCAAAAAGTATCATGTGAAACGGAACACTACAACACAAGTCATAGAAAGTTCAAATTTGAATTGAATTTGACTTTAAACAGATCAAGAAACTTTGGAATTTTTGTGTACACAAGCTATAGACTGAAATTACATGGAACGAGTGATCCAACACAAAAAGAATCACTCGATTTGGATCAACGGTTTAAAAGATACGGCCTCCGAAATTTGAATTTGAATTTGAAATAAATTCAAATTGAAAATTGCGCAAAAGTTTTAAAGTTGATTCCATCCTAAACTACAGAACAAGACGAGCGCATAGGAAAAAGTTTCACCTGATTCCGACTTACGGATTAGGAGATATTGCGGAAACGGCGCCGGGGTGTTTTCTGTAGAAAAGTCGCAATTTTTTTTTTCAGAAAAGCAATCGGGTCCCTGCTCCGGATCTGGCCGGAGTTGACTTTCGACGAGGAGGCGGCGCGGCGGCTCCAGCGAGGGCGGCCGGCCGGCGAGGTGGCACATGCGAGCTCGGGAAGAGGCGGCGTGGTCGAGCGGCGGCGCGTGGGCGGCTGGTGGCCGACGCGACGGCGCGGTCCGGCGAGGCGTCGCGGCCGGGGACGGCGGCGGTGGCCGACGAGGCGCAGGGCGGGGCGCTCCGGCGGGCGGCCCTTCGTGGCAGCGCCGGCCAAGGCGGCGCACGGGCGTGGGAGGCAGCCGGGCGGGGCAGCGGTGATGCGGCCGGCGACGGGCGGGGCGGATGGCCGGCCGGTGCGGCGGCGGCGGCCCGCGTGTCCCGCTGCTAGGGTTTCGAAAAAAAAGAAAAAAAGAGGAATTCGAGAAATTCAATAAATAGGCAGACAAAACAAAGGGAAAAAAACAAAACCAATCCGACTTGGGCTTGAATTGCGCTCGCGGGCGGAATATAGCTACTGGGCCGGGCAGTACGGATTTTTTATCTTTTCTTTAAACCAGAAACTTCAAACAATAAAATAAAAATAAATACACATCAGAAAACTATGAAATAAATTCGTAAATTCATCAAATAATCTAAATAAAATTATGCAATGAACAAAATTTCCAAAAAGACAAATTATAAATAAAGACATTTTTCAATGACTTTATTTAGTTATAAAATATTCTAAAAATCAACAAAAATCTCAATTACTTATTTAATTAATTTCCACTCAATTTTTTTTATGAAGAAGTCATTTTATCTTCTCTCAATTTATTGTTAGATTTGAGTGGAAAATTATTTAAATAAACTCCAATTAAATAAAATCCTATTTAAATTTTTTCCAATTTTCTTTTATATTGAACTCCAAATAAAGTACAAAATATTTAAAACATCCACCAACTCTTTTAACATATTGAAGGAGTCATATTACCTTCTCTCATTTTATTTTTATCCTTTAGTGGGATTTTGTTTTAAACAATAAAATTCAAAGAAGATGACAATTGAATATTTGGGAAAGTCATTTTATTCCCTCTCATTTTAATATTCAACAAACTCTAAAAGTTTTAAATCCTAGTCAAACGCAACCATATCAAGCAAACAATAAATATTATATTTAATTTATTAACATTCCAAAATTTAGAAAATTTTGGGATGTTACACACTACCACCCTTAAAAGGAATCTCGTCCTTGAGATTCGAAAAGGCTAGAAAGGAAAGGGTTAGGGTTCGGGTCTTCACGACATTCCTTTGATCCTCCGAAGGTCTAGGGTACTACCACCCTTAAAAGGAAAGCGACATGGTCTTTAAAATCTTGAATCCTTCAGCGAGCCCTTCACACATATTCCTCATTCTCCATTGGCATTGAATTCTTCGTCATAAGCATGGGCTTCCAGAATCTTTATCCATCGATTACCTCCTTCCTTTGAGGTCTCTATTCCTTAGCAACACAGTGGTCTTCCAATCCACTGATCCTCAAGAATGTTACTCGTTCGACTACACCTTTCGGATATTTCACCCACTCCTTTGAGGCTTTGACTCCTTAGCAAACTAGGTGTCTTGCAAATACATCGGTCTTCAAGGGTGATACTCCTTCGTAAAGACTTCACCTACTCCCTTGAGTTTTAAATCCTTAGAAAAAATGGGGTCCTCAGGATTCACTGATCTTCAAGGATGATACTCCTTCGACTACATCCCCCGAATAGTTCATATACTCCGTTGTTGTCTTGAATACTGTATCCAAAAGACGAGTCCTCCAAGTACTGAGACTTCATAGCTGACGGGTCAGGCGCCAATACTAACCAACTGTCGGTGCTCTCTTGGTGGTAATCCAGAATACTTCTACTGGATACCTGCAACAAATGGTCTTGGTCCATACTCACCGTATAACACAAACGGTAATCTCCTACAGGGGTCACACATCGTACCTGTTGGATATGTGCCCTAGAGGCAAATTAATAAAGATATTTGTCACATATCTGTTTGTTCATAATACGTTATATGTTGTGCTAGAACTGTATTAAGCGGAAACATTAATACACGTGTGATATATAACAACCTGGTCCCTAGTTAAACTTAGGCATACTAGCTCATTGGGAAATTGATGATCAAAGTTTGCTGATCATGAGAACATAATAGTCTATTGACAATGAGGTCATATCATTAGGAGAATGATGTGATGGACACACACCCACCTTAAGCATTGCAGTGTGATCAAGTCACATAAGTTCAGCATTGCGATGACTTAATAACATAGTGACTGAATCCTTAGACCGTGATGATCATACATAATTGATATCTATTAGGATGCTTTGAGTGCATTAACCGTTACACTGAAACATGGTAACTGAAAAGGTGTATCTTGGGTATTCCGAAGTAGATATGTTGAGGAGTATGAAATAGATCAGAGCGGGATTTGTCAATCCGAGTGACGGATAGGTACTCTGGGCCCACTCGGTGGTGTTGCATCAATAGCTTGCAAGCAAGTGACTAGGTCACAAGAGATGTAATATTCACAGACGAGTAAACATGTTATGTCGGAGATGAGGAAGAACTAGGTATTGGATACCGACGATCATACCTCGGACAAACATAGTACCAAAGCACAAAGGGATCAAGTCATATTGTTAACGGTTCAACATCGATGAAGTTTATTCGATGGAAGCGTAGGGGCACATCAAGGATTGTAACCAGATCCCACATGATGGTCATTGGTCAGAGAGTGTCTTGATCATGTCTACTGTTTCCCGGACCGTAGGGTGTCACACTTAAGGGCAATCGATGCATTAAGGATTGATTCGGGATCATCGGTGAAAAGAGAGAAAACACCAGAAATGTACCGGGAGGTGCCGAAAGCTGTTCCGGATATTTTGAAAGGTTCAAAATAATATATATTAATGTTTAAATATGTTTTATTATTTAATTGATATAATTAAATATTAAAAATGATTTAAATAATTAATTAAAAAGGTGAAAAGGTATTTGGTCCTTAAAAGGCCCATGAGGGGAAGGGGGAGCCTCCCCCCTTGGGCTTGGCGCCAAGGGAGGGGCCCATCCCCCCTCCTAGCCGCACCACTCCCCCCCCTTTGGGGTTTAGTCCCACATGGGGGAAGGGGAGGGGGTGGAGCCCCTCCTTGTCCTATATAAGGAGGGGTGGGGGTGCCTTTTTCAATACAACATTGAGTTTCTCTCTCTTTCTATTTCTCCGACCTAGAGCGGACTCCCCTGGTTTGGAGTTTGCACCTGGTTGGGGGTTTCACCATCATCCGGACGCCGTCGCGCTGCCGGAATCGGGATCTGGATCAATTTTCTTTCCGCTGCTCTTCTGGTTCGGAGCCCGGAGGGACGTCGGTTGCACCATACGTGTGTAATCCCGCGAGGCACTACACGTGTGGTGCTACTTCATCGTCGGAGGTTCTTCAACATGACAGGGAGGTCGTAGGATTAGAGTCTATGCCAACCACGTTCGAGGAACGTTTCCCTCTTTCGGTCTTCAAAGGTATGAACACCGATTCCTTCCGTTACATACATCAGCATAGCATAGATCTTGAGTTCGGGACTCGTAGGTAGGAAATTTTTTGTTTTCTGCGCTGATCCCCAACACAAGCATCATTTAGACTTTCACCACCTCTCTGAGTAAAAGTAAGCACTTCTGCCTCACCAAATGCAAAAGGACCAGCCATAATGATAACCACTAGCAAGCTAACAGGTATTTTTGGTATTTTTGATAAAGGACAGGAGAGTAAAGACTGAAAGGTAAACTAGAAAGACTAAAAAGCAAAGATAAAAGATAGTGTGCAACTCCCCTATCTTGTAGACTGGTGTCCCCGGCATCGGCGCCAGAAATTTGGCGGTTGATGGGACCAGTCTTTTGTAGCTCCTTGAGTCCCGGCAACGGCGCCAGAAATTTATCTTGATGGCACTGAAGTAGTGCTCCTCGTTGGTTGTCCCAAGTGGAAGGCGAGGATGTAGATCGCGGCAAATTTCCCTCAGTGAAGATACCAAGGTTATCGTACCAGGAGGACTCGCAGAAATACAAGTAGGTGTCAACGGCGCCAGAAATTTTTGCCGGACGGAGACGAGGTTGATGTGGACCTGCACATAGCAACAGATAACTTCGCTCCCAACGAGTACAGAGGATTTGTCAATTCCTCCGGCCTTGTTGTGTACAAAGGATCAATGCAAGAGATAATGATAGTGGTAATTATAACTAGAAAGTATATTGAGGTGTAAACAGTGGTGGAAATATGTACCGGGGTCCCATAATGTTCACTAGTGATGTCTCTCTCCCAAAAGACGATAAAGATGCTATGTGAGGTAAACAAATCACAGCTGGGCAATTGAAAGGATTAAAAACTCACCGCAACACTAACTATGATACAAAATAAAGGACAAGTCTCGATAGCATGAGTAGTACGCCAAGGTAAGTAGACCGAAATCCATCTGCATCTACTATGAATCATCCACCTTGAGATAACTATCCAGAACATCCCGCTGGTATTAAGTTGTGAATCCCACCCAAAGTGTAAACTCAAAGCAACCGATAACTACATTAAATGAACTATGAGTAAAGTAAACAATCCTTGCACCCGCAAGTACAAGCACCATTGTTTTCCCTCTGGTGGCAGCAGCACATCCCCTAGTCTCATGTTTCTGTCACTCAAGCTAGACATCAGGGGGCTGAACCCACAATCGAGCATAACGCTCTCTCTTGGAGTTGGAATAAACTACTTGGCCAAAGTAAAATAAAGCAACGGAGAACATGCAAGAATTAGTCAAGAACACAAATATAAAAGAGAAGAACCAAATATATTACTCATCACAATCTGAACATAATCTCATAATTCATCAAATCCCAGCAAACTCAGCATAACAACAGCAGAAATTACACAAGTGCATCGATCATGTAGGGCAGCTCACGAGGTCTAGAAGATGAAGCCCAAAGAGGGGAGGAGATCATCACATAACTAATGGTCACGGACCCATGGTCCAAGGTGGACTACTCATGGCACATCCGGGAGGCGTCCATGGAGGAGGATGGACTCCCGGTGGTGATTCCTCCCTCCGGCAGGGTGCCTGGACAGGACCTCCAGGCAGCCCTGATCTTCAAACGGCGGCGGCAGAACAGAGAGTAGATCGGGAAAAGGACTTTGATATTAGGGATTTCTTCGACGGAGGGCTAAATATAGGCCAAAGGAGGGGGTCAGGGAGCCACCAGGTAGCCAGGAGGGCCCCTGGCGCGGCCCCACCCCTAGCCGCGCCACCAGGGCGCGCCAGGCCCTGGTGGGTCCCCTCCTGCCATATTTTGGTTATTCTGGAAGGTTCTTCTTCGATGATTTTTATCTGATTTTTCGGGAATTTTTGGAGCACTTTTAATATGTGGAAAACCTGAAATAGAAAAACAGCAGAAAAAAGAAACTGGCACTCGGGTGCACTGAGTTAATAGGTTAGTCCAAATATGATCAAAAGTGTATCTAAAACATGGCAAAGTCACACCAAACAGTCATGGAGCAAGAAGAAATTATAGGTACGTTTGGGACGTATCAGTACACTCAAAGCTTTCTATTTCCATCCATCATGGTGTCGCATGGTGATCAAGCCTTGTTCCCTTGTTGATCCTTTCTTGATACTTCTTTTGCTGTCAACTTCATCGATACCTATCTGTCTCCGGAATCGATAGTTACTTTCACACGGAAATTATTTTATTTGTTGTTGTTGCACATGTTATGTCATGTTATCGTGCCACTTACACTAGAGCTAAGGCTATGACCAAAGCCCTATAAACTTAATAAATGCCTGTGGAGTTGTTGGCGTGTCGTCACCACCTTCATTTAAAGTTGACTATCTAGGGTCACACCATGTCTATTAAACTTGATCATCCCATCCATGTTTGTGCACAGTTGATCCTGATGCTTATCTTGTGTTGCTTTGCTTTGCCGGTACCATACGATAGAGCCTGAGCATATCGATGAGACTTACGTGGAGCTCTTCGGCACCGACACCGAGGATCCTGCTGGTGCTTCGACCGCTACCTTCTCAGACAAGGGGGATACTTATACCATTCTTTATAGCTCTCAGCTTGCATTGCTTAGCTGTAGCTAGAACGTTTGCTTGATCCTATCCACCTTACATGTTGTCCCTATACAAAACACAAACAACCATGATCCCCACCTCCTAGCAAACCATTGCTTGGCTACGTTACCGCTTGCTCAGCCACTACTTAGTATGAGTAGAAAACTTGCTTCTTATCCCTATGCTATTCTATGGTTGGGATATCATGCTACATAAGAAGTTGGTTGATATTTATCATTAATATGATGTTAATGATATGCTGACGAAGAATGGGAGACCGGGTTGTTCCCGCCGGGTGCTTTATTCCATTCGAGTCACTTAGGCCCTGAGTTCCGGGTATTGTGTCTTTTGATTAGCGTGCCTAATCGTGTGTTGGATTCTATGGGGTCCCCTTGTCTTACCTACCTAGCTACAAACAATTCTAGTGGTGGCCCGAGCTGATTTTACCATTTGCAAAACGTGTGTGTGACTGGTTAGCGCTCTAGCAGATTTACAAACACCCCGGACCAGCAAGGACAGAGTTCCATTTTTGGCCCAACTTGACCGGCTGAGGACCCGGGCACAGTGATGCTATGGTAATCCAAACCTGGAGTCATATGGTAGAGACCGATTCGAGAGCGCGACCGGCTTTTGAGTTGGGGTGACGAGGATAGGCCTCGGCAAATCCCATGGTCTGGGACCCTAGGTTAGACATAGAGACGTCATAGGTTGGACGATTCCCGTCGGCTAACAGGAGAAGCACTTCCTGCTCAATATTATCACGTGAGGTGGCGATTACAATGGCGATCAAGGCGAGTTCTCACAAGATCCGGGGAGTAGATTGGATGATGGATTCGATATTGGATGATCGAGGCGCCTCTCCTCCCAGCCTTTATATATTAGGCTAGGTCTCGGAGAGTCCGCCCAAAGTTACAGAGGTAGTTTCCTAACCCTAATCTTGCCTTTCATGCCAAGTTTACGCCTTCCTTATTAATCATGGACTCCTACGTCGGTGCATCAGATAGGCCAGTCGTGGGCCTAGCGGCGCCCCTTGCAGGACTTTTGTCTTCATACGCACCGGGTATCTTCCTATGCAGGAGTCGTGGGGTCACCCCCTCGTCAGTAGCCCCCGAGTGCCTGGGGGACTCGGAGAGTCGCGCAGGGACTCGAATTCATCGCTGTTGCTCGTCTGATAGCCGTATAGGAACTCGAGGAGTCGTGCAAGGGCTTGAATCATCGTTGCTCGTCTGAGAGCCGAATAAAGACTCGAGGAGTCGTGCATCGACTCAAATCCTTTGTTCGCCTATCTTTATGCACAGCATAGCTGCGGGTTGCTGGCGGTCTAGGCCATGACAATACCTGTTTCGAGGGAATGCTAAGCTGAAAGGGCCCAAGGTGTCGACTAGTGGCCGCACACCCCACTCCTCTCGCGGTGGCCACCAAGGCAAAACATTGGCGTCTTCCTCCTCCTCTGCTGAGGAGGGTTTCTTGCGTTATGATTTTTTGCTGCATGTTCGTGGCACTATTGCATCGCGGATTCCTCTTACTTCCTCTTTTTCTTCCATTGTTTCTGAGCTCAATTTGAGGGGCTTGTTTCTTCTTCTTCAAGGGTGTGTTCATTCTCCTTCTTGGGTGGAGCTGGAAATTGACAGCTCTTTCCTGATCTTTCTTGGGTCTGGATGGAGATCTTTTTCGCGGCGCTTGAACTTGCGTGGTGGGGATAATCTTTGATGTCGTTTTGATGGTGAAAATACTCTCACTGTTCGTGCCTTTGATGCCGGTGGAAATCGTTTGGTTCCATTCTAGCAGGAGACGAGCAGTGACAGATCCGACGGGTCGAGGAGTCCTTCGGCTGCTTCACCAAGGGCTTCGGCTTCTGGCGAATCCTCGCCTGGTGGTGCTTGCTTTTCTAGTTCTGAAGAGGAGCTGGACGTCAAGCCTTCTGTCAAGCGGGCGCGCCACCAGGCGACCTTGTAGAACTCGAGGAGTCGACGACTCGATCTTGGTAGTGCTGGAGCACGACGCCCTTCATCTCCTTGGCGCCACGCATGTACGCCGCCAGTGCTTGCTCCGCCACCAGCCTCGTGTACTCCTCGGACTCCTGCAGGTGGTGATGATGCGTCTTTGCAGCTTTTACTTTATCTGCAGTGGCGCTCGCCATGGGCACACATGTAAAAGTCATAATTCCTTGGGGTGGTCGGAGTTGTAATCCTAGTGTCTTCTGCAGTCCCTTTGTAATGAGACTGACTTCGAGTCCTTCTGTAATGATAGTTTTTTCGAGTCCTTGTAATGAGAATGTCTTCGGGTGCTTCAATAAAAGTTTTTCGAGTGCTTCAATAATGAAAACTGATCTTGAGCTCTTGTAATGCGAATGTTTTCTAGTGCTTCAATGTATTCGAGTCCTCCTTTTATGGGTTCAATCGGGTGCGCGACAGCGCTCCCGATGGGAGTAGCCCCCGAGGTTGCGTTTGACTTGTAGAGTCAAGTGTAGTCTGCAGTGTTGTTCCTTGCGGTCCTTAGACAGCTCCCAGCTTTGATCGGGTGCGCGGCGGCGCTCCCGATGGGAGTAGCCCTCGAGTCTTTAGGTGATTGCTTTTGCGGTCAGGTGAATACTAAAGGACTTCCATTTATTCAGCTCCACCTCCTTCTTTGTTGCGTGGGCAGTCTGACCTTCTTGTGGGAAAGGCTGCAATGGGGGTGTTGAGCTTTGTTGGCCCAAAAGTTGATGTTTTATTCTCAAGGCCAGTTTATGTTTCGCCCGTTGATTATTTGCACGGAATCGCGTGTAGCGTGGATAGCGTCTCTCGAGGGGAGTTTGTGCTCGAGCCCCCGAGTGATTCAAGGTAGGCTCGCAAGCGCAAGGATAGTGTCTCTCGGGGGGAGTTTATGCTCGAGCCCCCGAGTGCTTTAAGGTAGGCCCGCAAGCGCGAGGATAGCGTCTCTCGGGGGGAGTTTATGCTCGAGCCCCCGAGTGCTTTAATGTAGGCTCGCAAGCGCGAGGATTGCGTCTCTCGGGGGGAGTTTATGCTCGAGCCCCCGAGTGCTTTAAGGTACGCTCGCAAGCGTGAGGATAGCGTCTCTCGGGGGGAGTTTATGCTCGAGCCCCCGAGTGCTTTAAGGTAGGCTCGCAAGCGCGAGGATAGCATCTCTCGGGGGGAGTTTATGCTCGAGCCCCCGAGTGCTTTAAGGTAGGCTCGCAAGCGCGAGGATAGCGTCTCTTGGGGGGAGTTTATGCTCGAGCCCCCGAGTGCTTTAAGGTAGGCTCGCAAGCGCGAGGATAGCATCTCTCGGGGGGAGTTTGTGCTCGAGCCCCCGAGTGCTTTGGATGATAATTTTCTGGCAACACCACTTTATTCCTTTAGAGTTTTACATAAGTGGTCTTGGGGGCTCATGGATAGAACAAGCATAGGTTTGCTACATTCCACGGGTTGCCCACGTCTTCGTCTGTCTTTGGGTTCTTCATCTTGTATGGGCCTCCTCCTATGACCTCTGAGATTATGAATGGCCCTTCCCATTGCGGGGCAAGTTTGTGCACTTTCTCTTGGATCAGTCGTAGGACCAGGTCTCCTGTGTTGAAAGACCTGGTTCGTAGGCGGCTGCTTTGATATGTGTGCAGCTTGTCCTGGTACCCTTCTAACCTTTCTAGGCCTGTGTCTCTTGCTTCATCTGCGAGGTCTTTGTCGTCCTGTAGAGCTTATTCTGCTTCTTCCTCTTCGTACCAGGAGATTCGAGGGGCACCGAATTTGAGGTCATGCGGTAGTACTTCCTCTGACCCGAACACCATGAAGAAGGGTGTGTACTGGGTGGAGGTGTTAGGGGTGGTACGCAGGCTCCATAGTACTGCGGGAAGTTCTTCTACCCAATTGCCTGCGGCCTGCTCGAGTGGTGCGAGTAGCCGTTTCTTTATTCCTCCGCATGCTAGGCCGTTTGCTTTCTCCACTTGCCCATTGGACTGCGGGTGCGCGACTGATGCGTAGTTGATTTTGATGCCCAGTTCCTGGCAGAAGTTCTGAAATTCTGCCGCTGTGAAGTTTGTACCGTTGTCTGTGATGATGTTGTGTGGCACTCCAAATCTGAAGATGATTGATTTGATGAAGTTAACTCATGTGAGGGATGTCGAGCTTGTGATTGGCGCTGCCTCAATCCATTTCGTGAACTTGTCGACTGGCACCAGTAGGTGCATTCGGTCTCCTCTTGCTGATTTCTTGAGTGGACCAACCATGTCGAGTCCCCAGGTGGCAAACGGGCAGGATAATGGTATAGTCTTGAGCTCTGAAGCTGGGGCGTGTGGCCTGCTGGCAAACTTTTGACAGGAGATGCAGCGGCGCACAATGTCCTCTGCGTTTCTCATGGCGGTCGGCCAGTAGAACCCTGCTCGAAAAGCTTTAGCCACGAGCGCGCGACTGCTTGCGTGGTGTCCGCAGGTGCCTTCGTGAATCTCGAGAAATAGTGCTTTGCCGTCGTCTTCGTCGATGCACCTTTGGAGGACTTGAGAGATGCTGCGTTTATAGAGTTGCCTGTTGATTACCGTGAACGCTTTTGATCGTCGACTGATACGTCGTGCTTCGGTGACGTCCTGTGGTAGGGTGCCCTTGATAAGGAACCGTAGGAACGGTTTCGCCCACGCTGGGCCTTCGAGTGCTTCTAGGTCGACCTCATCGACTGCTTGGCTGATCGGGTCCTTGATTGTGTTTGCGGCCGCCACTTGCGTTGATTCGCTTGTGTCATCGTCCTCTGCAAGTGCATCAGTGGTGGCTGGTTTTAGTTTGATGGATCTACGATTGATGCTTTCGAGGAAGACGTCTGGCGGTACTGGTCCTCGAGTTGATCCGATGTTTGCGAGCTCGTCTGCTTCTGTGTTATTTGCTCTGGTGACGTAGTTTAGTTCGCAACCGTCAAATTCTCCTTCCAGTATGTTGTAGAGTTAGGCCGCCATGTTGTCGGTGACTGCTTCGCGATCTCTCATTTCCTGCTGAACAACGAGATTGGAGTCACCGTAGATTGAGAGACGGGTCGCGCCGCAGGTTTTGGCCATGCGCATGCCGTGGAGGAGTGCCTCGTATTTTGCTTCGTTGTTGGAGGCTCTGCTGAAATTGATCTGAAGGACATATCTGAGCTTGGTTCCTTTGGGGGACATTAGCACGACGCCTTCTCCGGCTCCTTGCTGTCTTTTTTACCCATCAAAAAACATTGTCCAAGAATTGGACAAGTCTGGGGGGCCAGGTGTTTGTACTTCTGTCCACTCGACCAGGAAGTCTGGGAGTACTTGGGATTTGATGGATGTTGGGTGCTTGAACTGCAGGTCTCGCGGGCTGAGCTCGATGTTCCACTCGGCGACTCGACCAGTCGCCCCTGGGTTGTTGAGGATGTCTGCGAGTGGTGTACTGCTTACGACTGTTATTGGATGCTCGTCAAAGTAGTGCGATACTTTCTTGGAGGTCATCTTGATGGCGAGCAGTAACTTCTGGTAGTGCGGGTACCGCTGCTGGGACTTTGTGAGGAGCATACTTAGGTAGTATATTGGCCTTTGTATGCTTTGGACTTTGCCTTCCTCTTTGCGCTCGACGACGAGTGTTGTGCTAACTACGCTGCTGCGTGCTGCTGTGTAGAGGTACGGTCTTTCCCCTTCCCTAGGCACCGCCAGGATTGGTGGTGTCGATAGGGTTTTCTTTAGGTCGGCGAATGCGTTGCGAGCTTCTTCGGTCCACTCGAATTTTTCTCCTTTCCTGAGCAGCTGGTAGAATGGTAGGGTCCTTTCTCCCAGCCTGCTGATGAAGCGGCTCAGCGCTGCGAGTCTTCCTGTGAGCTGCTGGACGCCTTTGATGTTGGTTGGCTCCTGCATCTTGGCGATTTCTTGGACTTTCTCCGGATTGGCTTCGATTCCTCGGGCGGAGACCATGTACCCGAGTAGTTTTCCTGCCGTGACACCAAACACGCATTTTTTCGGGTTAATCTTGATTCTGTACTTGTTCAGTGTTGCGAACGTCTCGCGGAGGTCGTCGAGTAGTGTGTTCGCGCTGTAGGTTTTGATGACGATGTCGTCGACGTAGACTTGGACGTTTCTGCCGATCTGGTCCCTCAAGCATGCTTGCATCATTCCTTGGTACGTGGCACCCGCATTCTTTAGTCCGAAGGGCATCGTTCTGTAGCAGAACACGCCGTAGTGGGTGATAAACGAGGTGAGCTCTTCGTCTTCCTCCTTCATTCTGATTTGATTGTACCCTGAGTAGGCGTCGAGGAAGGATAGTAAGTCGCATCCTGCCGTTGAGTCCATTATCTGGTCGATTCTTGGTAGGGAAAGTGGTCTTTCGGGCAATGCTTGTTGACGTGCTCGTAATCGACGCACATCTGTAGTACATTAGTGTCCTTCTTGGGTACTAGGACTGGATTTGCGATCCAGGTGGCGTTTTTCGTCTCCCGGATAAATTGTGCGTCGAGTAGTCGATTGATCTCTTCTCCGATTTCTCTGTGCTTGGGTTCTGAGAATCGCTGCAGTGCCTGCTTGACTAGTTTGGTCTTTGGTTTGATGCGGAGCGCGTGTTCCGCCAGCTCGCGTGGTATTCCAGGCATGTCGGCTAGGCACCAGGCGATATTTCCCACTCTTCTCGGAGGAAGGTTATGAGAGCGGTCGCCTGCTCCTCTGGAAGGTGGGCATATACACGCACTATCTTCTCCGGGTCCCTTGGATGGACCTGATGGATGACCGTATCGCTGTCGACGTTGAAGTCGCGGCCGAATTCTTTCGACACGCTTCGGCTTGCCAGCGGGAAGATGCTTTTGTCTGTCGCCATGGAAATTTCTGCTAGCTGCTGCTGGGCTCCGAAAGTGTCGCAAACTTTGTGTAAGTCTCGATCACATTGGTCAGATTTGGTAAAGCTCCCGTTGACTGTAACGACTCCTGTTGATCCCGGCATCTTGAGCTTGAGGCACGCGTAGTGTGGAACCGCCATGAACTGAGCGAAGGCTGGTCGCCCTAGTATGTCGTGGTACTGCGACTGCCAGTCGAGCACTTCGAACTCAAGGACTTGGCTTGCAAAGTTGCGCTTGCTGCCGAAAACGACGTCGAGCTCGATTGTTCCAAGGGAGGTGGATGTTTCTCCTGGAACCACTCCGTGGATTTCGACGCCTGAATTTTTCCATACTGATCGAGCGATCAGCATCTGGCATAGGTTGCTGGTGAAGATTATGTTCAAACTGCTTCCTCCGTCCATGAAGATTCTGTCCATGTCGAAGCCTCCGATCTGGGCGTCGAGGACCAGTGGAGCGTGCCCTGGCCTTGGGATCACCGGCGAGTGGTCACTTTGCGAGAATGTGATGTCGGTTTCTGCGCCGCACACCTGGTAAACTTCTGTTGTTTCTAGGCTTGCGGTTGCTCGGGTCTGCAGAGTGTAGGCGTCCTACTTAGCCTTTGGGGGTCTTCCTTCTTGGATCATGCAGACTCGTCCCGGGGACGGCGCTGCTCTTCGATGCTTGGTGAAGGCGACTGCGTGGCTCTTCGGGTGCGCTTGGTTTCGCGTTGCTTTTCCTCCTTAAGGGTGTTCGAGAGGTCGGTGAACAGTCGGCAGTCTCCCAAGGTGTGGCTTGCTCGGATGCGTCCCCACTCGTCTTCGAAATAGTGGATCGTGCATGGCCCAATGTGAGCTTACTGGAGCTGGCGTGTCTTTTCCTTCTTGCGACCTGGAAGATTCGTGAGCGGTCCTCCGGCCGGGCGGAGGCTCTTGGGTCGAGCTCTATCCCGTCGCTGAGTCGCTAGTTCCGGATAAATTTTGAGAATTCATCCGGCCTTCGATCGGGGTCGTAGTATTCGCCGGTTTGAGTTTCGGATTCGTTGTCCTGCCGTACGGCGGGTGACCGGGTGGTGGCGGGTCATCGAGTGGCTGGTGTAGATTCTGTTTCGTATGGCGGTTCGTCGAGCGGGGCCCTCGCGTAGGGACCCCGCGCGTGCCTTCTGGGTCGTCGAGTTCTCCTCCGCCAGCGGGCGGTCGAGCAGTCGTCGGGATACAGGGATGAGTTCAGCTGCAAGCCGGGCGATTCTGGTGGGTTGACGTAGACTTCTGTGATGATCTTGAGCTTCTCAATCAGGCTAGATCTGGTTCTAGCCCTCGATTCACGGCTTACTGGAGTCGGGACCGCCAAGATCGTAATTCAACCTGTGTAGTCCCCACGGTCGGCGCCAATTGACGAGGATAGGCCTCGGCAAATCCCATGGTCTGGGACCCTGGGTTAGACATAGAGACGGCACAGGTTGGACGATTCCCGTCGGCTAACAGGAGAAGCACTTCCTGCTCAATATTATCACGTGAGGTGGCGATTACAATGGCGATCAAGGCGAGTTCTCGCAAGATCCGGGGAGTACATTGGATGATGTATTCGATATTGGATGATCGAGGCGCCTCTCCTCCAAGCCTTTATATATTAGGCTAGGTCTCGGAGAGTCCGCCCAAAGTTACAGAGGTAGTTTCCTAACCCTAATCTTGTCTTTCATGCCAAGTTTACGCCTTCCTTATTAATCATGGACTCCTACGTCGGTGCATCAGGTAGGCCAGTCGTGGGCCTAGCGGCGCCCCTTGCAGGCCTTCTGTCTTCATACGCACCGGGTATCTTCATATGCAGGAGTCGTGGGGTCACCCCCTCGTCAGGGGGGAACTCGGAGTTGTGCGTTGTTAGTTAGAGGGACTCTGACGTTCCGGAGTTTCAAACGATCACCCAGCCAAACGGAAATCGGGCATACATGTCCATCCTATAATGGGCAGTTGGTACACTCCTGCAGGGTTAAATGTTTTAGAAAAGCCGTGTCCGCGGTTATGGACGACTTGATACCTGCTCCTTGTTCATAGAATAACATCAAACTGGATCTAATTAAAACTTGCCCACCGTGTGTGTTGCCTTGACTGCCTTTCTTCGTCCAGGGGGACCTAGAAAGGACAAGGTAGTGTTATGCTTGACGTAAGTAGGTGGATAGCAGACCTATGACACGCTTGTCAATGTACTTCATGGTTCTTATCCTTGCTCTAATAGAACGTTAGACACATATATATGCTAGTGCGTCTACAACCTCAACCAGTACCTTTACCTTACCGTGAGAAGTTAGTTATATTGTATTGATATACTCTCACCCCTTGCATTCTTTTCCTCGTCTATGTATCTACTTTGGGATCCGACAGACTACTACCTCGACCCGAGCACTGGGAAGTACTTCGTGGAGGTGCCACCGGAGGACGACGACGACGAAGGCTTCGTTCAGTACACGACTACAGTTTGGTTCCGACGATGCCTGGGTGGACGTTCATCTTTTATGTGCAGCCCTCTCTAGGGCAATTTGGATCTTGTCCGTAACCGGACGTGTTTGCTTTTGACATGATGTAATGCAATGAATGTTGGGTCTAATGATCTCTGGATGTTGTAATAATTCCATTGGCCGTGCATGCCATGCATCTTATATTTATGTCTTAGTGTTCATGCTTCTTATTACCTGTTGTCAAGAATCCGATAGTGATACGAGTGCGAGTATCGTGCATTGGTGGCTACTTACGCGCTTCTATCTCAAGTAGGGTGCGAAAGCGTCTAACTCGAGATAGTACCGCATCGGGGGACCTTACAACTTGGTATCAGAGCAGGACTGACTGTAGGACCCTTTACTGGTCGAAGTCGAGTCTAGAAAGTATTTTGGTAGTTATTAAGGAAAATCGGAGAGTAGGAAGTCTGTTCTCTTTTCTTCTTACCCAACCCTCCCACCCCTTTTCCGTGAGGAAGTGTAACGATGTTTTCTCTCTGCAACTTACCCCTTTAAAAACCAGTCTAGGTTCTCGTTTAAGTGAGGCTTCGATTCCTCTATAATTCTTTGCTAGCGAAGCGAAGGGTTGGCATATGTTGATACCACTGAGCCGCCACTTGGGTTTGACTGCTCCACCTCGCTTACAGCGTACCTCAGGTGAAGCTCCTATACAGGGATGGTTGGCATCCTCCGGATGTGGTTCGTCCCCCTATAGGAGACCTCTTTGGCGGGCCGCTCAGGGCAGATGTCTCAGCGTCCAGGTCTCCAACCACTCGTATATATTGTTTGTGTGCTCGCTAGCAGACTATTATATTGGATTCGAATGATCTCGGGTTTGGGGATTCCAGTAGCACCTAGATTATCGGACTTTCCTGGTTAACCTTGGTGGTATTCCAGCTTCAACTTCTTCATACCTCATGAAGAAGTTTTGTTCAATATTGCTTTAATTCTTGTGGTTTCGTCAAATTACTGCACGTTTTCTCATAAGTGTCCTCCTCTACAGGATGCCGAGAGAAAACATACCGCCACCGGAGAACCCGATGCTGGGAGACGCTATGGCTGCAGTGGCACAGGGTACGACTGTGATCATGCAGCTATTGCAGAACCAGGCTGGCCAGAGGGGTGATCGTCCGCAGCACACCACCCTTCAGCAGTTCCTCGCGATCAACCATCCCAGATTATCGAAGGCTCGAGACCCGCTGGAGGCGGATGATTGGCTGGCAGAAATCAAGAAGCATTTCAGCGCAAACTCAGTCAGACCAGTGGACTACGTCACGTTCGTATCCTTCCAGCTTCACGGTGCAGCAGGCAGCTGTTACAGTACCTACAAGGCCAACAGAGGCGATGCAGTGATCACCTGGGAGGACTTCGTCACCGACTTCAGAGCCGCTCATATCCCCAGTGGTCTGATCAAGAGGAAGCGCGAGGAGTTCTTAGCTTTGAGGCAGGGGGACAGGTCTATTCAGGAGTACAGCCTGGCCTTCGTCAGGCTTGTCAGGTACGCTCCAGAGGAGGTTTCCACAGAGGACAAGCACATTGCCAGGTTCCGCGGAGGTCTCAGGACGGAGATCAAGTATGCTCTTACCCAGACCAGCCCACGCCTGTCCTCAGAGTTCGTCGATGTAGCGATCAGGAAGGAGACCGCCAAGGCAGAGCTTTATTCAGAGAGGATGAGGCAGAGAGAGTACACCTCAGCAGCGGTGGTTCACAAGAAGACCAAGACCTGGGTTCCAGAGGCTCCACCTCAGCGACATCAGTTCCAGTCGAGGGGGGTACTAGTCTGTACCTTTACCTGCCCTCCCGTCCCCGTGCAACACGTCCCTCGCCCTGCTCCACCTCAAGCGAGGCCACCCAGAACTCAGGCTCTGCCAAAGCCTGGTGTCATCTGCTACAAGTGTGGACAGTCGGGGCACTACTCCACCAAGTGCATGGATCCACGCTTCGCTCAGCTCCCTCCGCCCCCACCTTGCTCTACACCGAGCAATGCGATGGTGAGAGCCCAGCCACGAGAAGCTAGAGTGAACAACGTGACGGTGGCAGATGCTCAGCAGTCTTCGGAGATCGTGCTTGTGTGTTCAGTTCCTGGGACAGTTTTGTTCGATTCCGGAGCGTCCCATTCTTTCATATCTCAGTCCTTTGCTTCAGCAAATGACCTTCAGTCCGAGTTGCTTCCTTCACCACTAGCGGTAGACACTTCGGGTTCCAGATGTAGCTCGTCAGTTTGTGTTCCAGATATGGAGATCTGTATCCAGGGTGTTATGTTTTCGGCATCCTTGGTTGTCTTGCCTCGTTCCAACATTGATGTCATCTTGGGTATGGATTGGCTTGTGAAGTACAAGGCCAATATCGATTGCCCGTCAAGATCGGTTAGGTTGATGCATGATTCCGGCACAAAGGTTTGGTACGCTTGTGGTTTGATGGCACTGCCACCACAGTTGTATGCTCTGAATGCAGGAGTTCAGACTTTGCTCGAAGAAGTCAGAGTTGTCTGTGAGTTGCCAGATGTCTTCCCAGAGGAGTTGCGGGCATACCGCCGGTTCGAGCTATTGAGTTCGTCATCGACCTAGATCCTGGTACACGGCCGATTTCTCGGCATCCTTATGATACGTCACAAACGTATCTATAATTTCTGCTTGCTCCATGCATGATTTGTGTGACTTTTCCATGTTTTGATTGAACTTTCATACACTTTTGATCATATTTGGACTAACCTATTAACTCAGTGCACCCAGTTGCCAGTTCCTGTTTTCTACTGTTATTATATTTCAGGTTTTCCCGCCATTAAAAGTGCCAAATAAATTCCGGAAAATTATATAAAAAAATCAGCGTCCTAGAAGCTTCCCGAAGAACCAAGGAAGGAAGGGAGTGGACCCACCAGGGCCCCAGAAGGGTCCCTGGCGCCCCCCCCTAGGGCGCGCCGGACACCCTCCTAGCTGCCATGTTGCCCCACTTGGTGCCCCCTGTGACCTATATTTAGTGCCCGCAGAGGAAACCCCTAATATCGATCTGCTATTCACAAACTCCTCTCTGTACCTCCGCCGTTTCAAGATCGGGGCTGCCAGGAGAAGCTGCCCTGGCACCCTGCCGGAAGGAGGAACCCCCTCCGGGAGACCATCCATCGCCATGGACGCCTCCCGGATGTGTCGTGAGTAGTCCCCCTTAGACCATGGGTCCGTGACCAGTAGCTATGTGATGTTCTCCTCCCCTCTTTGTGCGTCCACTTTCGAGACCTCGTGAACTGCCTCACATGATCGAGACACCTTTGTAATTTTCTGTGTTGCTATGCTGAGTTTGCTGGGATCTGATGGATTATGAGACTATGTTCAAATTGTGGTGAGTAATATATTAGGTTCTTCTCTTTTATATTTGAGTTCTTGAGTAAATTCTTGCATGTTCTCTGTTGCTGTATTTTACTTTGGCCAAGTGATTTGTTGCAACTCCAAGAGGGAGCGTTATGCTTGATTGTGGGTTCAGCCCCCTGATGTCTAGCTTGAGTGACAGAAACATGAGACTAGGGGATGTGTTGTTGCCACCAGGGATAAAACAACGATGCTTTTACCTACGGGTGCAAGGATTGTTTACTTTACGCAAAGTTCTTTTAATGCAGTTGTCTGTTGCTTTGAGTTTACACTTTGGGTTGGATTCGCAACTTAATACTAGCGAGATGTTCTGGATAGATATCTCAAGGTGGATGATTCGTAGTAGATGCAGATGGATTTCGGTCTACTTACCTTGGCGTACTGCCCATTGCTTTTGAGCCTCTTCCTTTCTTTTGTGGCATAGTTAGCACTGTGGTGCGTTCATAATCCTGTCAATTGCCCAGTTGTGATTTGTTTACCTCTCTAGAACTTTTATCGTCTTTTGGAAGAGAGACATCACTAGTGAACATCACGGGACCCCGGTCCATATTTCCACACTGTTTACACCCTCAATTTACTTTCAGTTGTTATTATCTCTTGCGTTGATCCTTTGTAAATAGCAAGGCCGGAGGAATTGACAACTCCTATGAACTCGTTGGGAGCAAAGTTATTTGTTTCTGTGTGCAGGTCCACGTCAAGCGCCGTGACACCTACTTGTATTTCTGCGAGTCCTATTGGAGACAAACCTTGGTATCTTCATCGAGGAAAATTTGCTGCTAGTCTACATCCAACCTTCCACTTGGGGTAACCAACAAGGAGAGCTTCACCGCTTGACATCAAGCGAATTTATGGCGCCGTTGCCGGGGAATTCAAGGAGCTACAAAAGACTGGTCCCGTCAACCGCCGAATTTTTGGCGCCGTTGGCGGGGACTCCAGTATACAAGAGAGGGGAGTTGCACACTATCTTTTATCTTTGCTTTTTAGTCTTGTTAGTTTACCTTTCAGTTTTTACTTTTGTGTCCCTTATAAAAAATACCAAAAATAGTATGTCTAGTTACTTGCTTTCCACCAATGCCGAAATTCTTTGAAACCAGATCCTATTGGCATGGAGGATTCACTTAGGATCAACAAGAATATTACAAGGAATACCGCCTGTCTCATAAAGGGATACACTTATGGAGACTCATACATCAATCGTATGAGTATGCTAAAAACTTGTGCTCAATATATAATATATCTTTCTGCAGGGATGAATCTTGTTGCTTTATGAGGCACAAACACCTTGCTTTCCAATGTGAGTACAATGAGGATGAAACCTTAGCTTCTTATGCTAAGGGAAGTTATGATTTTTATGATGCAGAACAAATAGAAGAATTTGTTGCTTTTAAGGGTGCCTATGAAATTACTTCTTTTCTTGAAAATATTGATGATGCCCCTCACAAATCTGAGAGCCTTGTTATACTTCAGTATTGCCTTGAAAATTACAATGACAATTATTATATTACTGATTATCTTGAGAGAATATCTCCCACAAAGGAAGAGACTAATTCCTTGCAGGACTCTATGGAAGAAGAAATTGTTGAAACTAGAAGCTCCTTGGATGAAAAAGAGGAGGAGAGTGACGAACAAAAGGAGGAAGAATGGAGCCAACCATGTGTACCTACTAATGAGAGTAACTCTTTGACTCCTACCTTATATGAGTGTTATGATCCTATGGATTCTTTTGAAATATCCCTTTTTGATGAAGTTGATGCCTTCTATACTTGTGGCCATGATGCCATTATGAATGATGCCTACAGAGATGAACTTCCTATAGTTCCTCGCGTTGGGCATGAAATTGTAGGTCATGAACAACATGATTTATGTGATAGTTATATTCTTGATGTTGTTCAAGATGCCGATGGCTTCTCGCCCCTCGTTGGTTACCCCAAGTGGAAGGTTTGAGATGCAGTGCAGCAGCAAGTTTACCTCGGTGAAGATACCAAGGTTATCGAACCAGTAGGACTCAGGAGATACAGGTAGGTGGCAACGTCGCCAGAAACTTCTTCCTGACTAGAGTGCTGTCGTGGACCTGCACACATCAACAAATAACTTTGCTCCCAACGAGTACAGAGGAGTTGTCAATTCCTCCGGCCTTGTCGTTTACAAAGGATCAACGCAAGAGATAAAAGGTGCAAAGGAAAGTAAAAGTTGAAAGTAAATTGAGGGTGTGAACAATAATATGAAGATGGACCAGGGTCCCGTGATTTTCACTAGTGATGTCTCTCTCCCAAAAGATGATAAAAGTGCTAGCGAGGTAAACAAATCACAGTTGGGCAATTGACAGGATTATGAAGGCACCGCAATGCTAACTATGCTGCAAACAAAGGAAGAGCTCAAAAGCAATGGGCAGTACGCCAAGGTAAGTAGACCGAAATCCATCTGCATCTACTACGAATCATCCACCTTGAGATATCTATCCAGAACATCTCGCTGGTATTAAGTTGCGAATCCCACCCAAAGTGTAAACTCAAAGCAACAGACAACTGCATTAAAAGAACTTTGCGTAAAGTAAACAATCCTTGCACCCGCAGGTACAAGCACCGTTGTTTTATCCCTGGTGGCAACAGCACATCACCTAGTCTCATGTTTCTGTCACTCAAGCTAGACATCAAGGGGCTGAACCCACAATCAAGCATAACGCTCTCTCTTGGAGTTGCAAATAAAATACTTGTCCAAAGCAAATACCGCAACGGAGAACATGCAAGAATTTACTCAAGAACAAAATATAAAAGAGAAGAACCAAATATATTACTCATCACAATCTGAACATAGTCTCATAATCCATCAGATCCAAACAAACTCAGCATAGCAACAACAGAAATTACATAGATGCCTTGATCATGTGAGGCAGCTCACGAGGACTCGAAAGTGGAAGCACAAAAGGGGAGAGATAGATCGCATAGCTACTGGTCACGGACCGATGGTCCAAGGGAAACTACTCACGGTACATACGGGATGCGTCCATGGCTATGGAGGGTCTCCCGGAGGGGGTAGCTTCTCCCGGCAGGGTGCCGGAGCAGCTTCTCCAGGCAGCCCCGATCTAGAAACGGCAGCGGCGGCGGAACAGAGCCGAGATCTCGAAAGAGGAGTCCGTATTAGGGGTTTCTACCCCGAGGGGTAAATATAGGCGAAGGGGGGCGTCGAGGGGACCCACGGGGCAGTCATGAGGGTCCTTGGCGCGGCCCAGGGTGGGGCCGCGCCACTTGCCCTCCTGGCTGCCTGGTGGTGGCCCCTCTTCCCTCTCTTGGTGATTCCGGAAGCTTCTGTTGCGCTGATTTTTTATATATTTTTCCTGGAATTTTTGGAGCACTTTTAATGACCGGAAAACCTGAAATACAAAAACAGCAGAAAACAGAAACTGGCAACTGGGTGCATTGAGTTAATAGGTTAGTCCAAATAGGTTCAAAAGTGTATGAAAGTTCAAGAAAATCATGGCAAAGTCACACAAAACATGCATGGAGCAAGCATAAATTATAGATACGTTTGGGACGTATCAACATCCCCAAGCTTAGTTCCTACTCGTCCTCGAGTAGGTAAATGATAACAAGCATAATTTCTGTGGTGACATGCCACACAACCATAGAAGGAATTTTAAGTAAAGCAATCAAAGCATACAATTCAATTCAAGTCTTAACAAGCAAGAGTCTATATTAGCATTGACACAAGAAACAAAAGAACAAAAGGTGCAAGATCTCTCGCTGTCCGTGACTTGAATGTCTCCAGATGGTGTTTGCGTGCAAGCAAGGGATAGGGAAATACGAGAGAAAAAATAAGGTTGTTGAGAACAACTATCTACTAAAGTTTCACACTTGGTCTCCTTTGGATTCTTATCTGGACTCGTCCCCAGACCACTAGCCAGGTACAAGTCAAACTGATCCACTCCCTTTCGATATTTTGAGCACTCATGCAATGGATGAGCGTGAGCAAGAAAGTTGACACCTAAAAGGCGAAACAGAAAGAAGGTGGAGGAGGAAGACAAAAAGGTGTGAAAGGCTCACATCAATGAGGACAATCATAGGCGAGAGAAGGCCATATGATAGATATGATGTGAGGAGTAGGGATTGCCATACAACGGATGCACATGTGAGCTAAAAGCTCTCCAAGGGAACTAGTGGGGGTGCATCTAACTTGCTTGCTCAAGAAGACCTAGAGCTCGTTTGAGGAGGCTCATCATTGGAATATACAAGCCATGTTCTATAGTGTGAAGGGTCCCCACATAGCTATATGCATGATGATGATCTCTATGGAGTACAAGGGATAGGAGATGAAGTACTAGTGTGGATCTCTCAAAAGGAATAGTAGTATGCCCCCTTCTCTCTTTTTATTTTTCTCTTTTTCTCTTTTTTTATTTTTTTTGGTGGCCTCAATGGCTCTTTCTATTTAACTCTCATTTGTCCTCTTTGGGATCGTTTGATTTTGTCCTCTTTGGGATCTTTTCCTCACTTTAGGGGAAATATTTTACAAGGATATAGGAGATCTTTCACACTTTACAAAGGTACTCACATAAAGAAAATGTAACTATCATGATGCAAATGTATGCTTCTGCCAGGATAGCAGGATATGCAATGATACTAGCACGTCATGTAGCAATGATTAGGGCAAGGCCCAACTAGCATGCGGCTCATCGATCAAGAAAGTAGCATGTATGACATGAAGATCAAGTCATGGGAAGGTGGATGTTGCATGGCAATGTATCTCAGAATGGCTATGGAAATGCCTTGTAGGTAGCTATGGTGGCTGTTTTAAGGAAAGATATAAGGAGGATTATGATGACAGGGCGTATCATGCCAAGGGTTTGGATGCACCGGCGAAGTATGCGCCAACTCTCGAGGTGAGAAAGGGGCAATGTACGGTACCGAAGAGGCTAGAAAAAGTATAGGTGGGTGGAAGTGTCAACTTTTGAATACTCACATTAGTCCGAAGAACTCATGCACTTATTATCGGTAACTCTCAATCTAATCAGGAGGTTCACAAAGAGACATGTACCCTGAGGAGGAGTGTATGGGGGTTTGGTTATCCTTGCGCATCCTCGACTCATGGTACGTGAGTGTACTCTAATATTCGAACCCTCCAGAGGTTAGTGATCCATCTAGTAGCTAGAGTTCTCAACAGGGGATTTTGGTTTTCGAAAAACACACGGATTGCCCAAAATACGACATCTATCACTAATAGGCAAGAGCTCTTGACACCATAAGTTGAAACATTACTCTAATCAATACCTCAAAACTATTGCAAGTTACTACTACAAAGGGAACAACAACTTTAACTACCTACTTTCAGTCAAGACACAGAACTCAGTGCAACAGGCAAACTCTCTAACAAGATAAAACATGCAACCTATAGAAAGTTCAACCTAAGACAAAAAGAAAATCTCTAGAAAAAACTAAAGCACTACTAAACGGAACAACAGCTAAGAAAAGAAAAAGAACAACTCACAGCTAAAAGAATAAGCATGCAAATCCTATGAGGAGTTCTAGTTCAAGCGGAGCGTGAATCCCTCCCACACAATAGAGTAAGTTGGTGTCTAACTTGTTACTACAGCAAACAAAGCAAAATAAAACTAAAAACAAAACCTAAGAGCGAGACACTCCAAGAATAGCACATAATGCATGAAGTGATAAAAATATAGTGCAACGAGAGACGAACTGATAATTGTTGATGAAGAAGGGGATGCACGGGGGAATCCCCAAGCTTAGACGCTTGAGTCTCCTTGAATATTTATTGGGGGTGCACATGGGCATCCCCAAGCTTGAGCGTTTGACCCTCCTGAATCTTCTTTCATCATCCTCCATCGCGCACTTGAAAACTCCCTTCATACATAACACATTGTAGGCTGATTAGAGAGGTTAGTACCCTAATAAAATAATTTTCTTCTACTGCAAATAAAGATTTCCAGGAATAGCTACTGTTTCCCAAGATTTCCAAAAGGTTTTTGCAAAGAAAAAGCAAGCTTAAGGTTTGCAAAAGTGAAGAGAGACAAAACGTGGCAGAATCTGTGAAAAACAGAACAGCAGATAGAAACTAATTTTTAGGGGTACTTCTGCAACTCAAATCAAAAAACTCAGAACATACGGAAGTTTTGTAATTGTATAGAGCACGCATTGTAAAAAATTCAGTTCAAAAAGATGAACTGGGATTTTTCTCTGATTTTTCTAGTCACGAGGAAAGAATCTGTTTTCTGGACAGCATGTCACAACTTTTACATCCCTTGCCGTATGAGGCTAAACTTGGCACAAAGCTTGAAAAGGAAAGATACAATGATGTTGCTACAGTAGTAACAATCATCAAGACCACTAAGAACAGAACAAGAAAAACCTCAATTCGTTGCGGGCTGCCTCCCGAAAGCGCTTCTTTAAAGCCATTAGCTAGTCTTAAAGATTATAAAAGATGCTCACGTAAGAATAAGGATTTGAAGCAAAAGAGAGCATCAAGAAGAAAACATGAAACACATTTAAGCTTAACCCATTTCCTATGCATGGGAACCTTGTAAAGAAATAAATCATGAAAGCACAAAGTAACAAGCATAGGAAGGTGCAAGAAGAACAACTTAAAAACTTTCATTATAAAGAGAGGTGTTTTTGTAACATGAAAGTTTCTACAAGCAAACTTTCCTTTCTCAAAATAATTTTCAGTAGCATCATGAAAAAAATCAAGAATATAACTATCACATAAATCATGTTGTTCATGACCTACAAGCACACGTGTATTGTTTTCAACACGGTTTTTAGGATCATAAGATAGATGCAACCCATCACATTGAGCCTTGATAAGAGAAAAATTCTCTTCAATAGTTGGAGATTTCAAAAGGATAATAGGGAAATCAAGTGTGGGTGCAATAGCAACAATTTCATGCTTAACATAAGGAACTATAGCAAGTTCATCTTTGTAAGCATCATCCATAGTGGCATCATGGCCATTAACAAAGCAAGTATCAAAATAATCAGAAAGGGATGTATCAAGTGAGTCCTCGGAATCATAGGACTCCTCATCATAGCAATCATTAGCCTCTTCTCGGGAAGCAAGCATTCTATTTTTAAAATTATCAATATAAGCATTGGAAGTATAATTATCAAAGCAATAAGCAAGAACAGCAAAGTTTTCAGACTTGTGAATAGTATCGTAATACTTTTCAATCAAAGAGCAATCTCATAAGCACCTTTAAAAGCAACAAACTCTTCAATCTTTTCAACATCAAAGTAATCATAAACACCTTTGGCATAAGAAGATAGGATCTCATTTTCATTAAACTCACATTGGAAAGGAAGGTGTTTAAGCTCTATATCAGAGCAGCAAGTAAAATCATAAATGTGGCATAAAGATTCAGCACAGCAATAAGAAACTTGTATTTGATCCCATAAGTGTTTCCCTTTCTGAGATAGGCGGTGCTGCGTGTAATGAACATGCTCATCCAATGATTTTCCCTCAACGAAGTCGGTTGGGTTTTTCGCGCGAGCACAAATTGATCGAAGACGAGCCAAGTGAAACATGTCCATCCTACCATATTTTGGTGCTTCCACACCCATGGTGAAGATAGCATTAGTAGGTATTTTTGGTATTTTTTATAAGGGACACAAAAGTAAAAACTGAAAGGTAAACTAACAAGACTAAAAAGCAAAGGGAAAAGATAGTGTGCAACTACCCTATCTGCTTTGCTTGATGGCTTCTCGCCCCTCGTTGGTTACCCCAAGTGGAAGGTTTGAGATGCAGTGCAACAGCAAGTTTCCCTCGGTGAAGATACCAAGGTTATCGAACCAGTAGGACTCAGGAGATACAAGTAGGTGGCAACATTGCCAGAAATTGCTTCCTGACTAGAGTGTTGTCGTGTACCTGCACACATCAACAAATAACTTTGCTCCCAACGAGTACAAAGGAGTTGTCAATTCCTCCGGCCTCGTCGTTTACAAAGGATCAACACAAGAGATAAAAGGTGCAAAGGAAACTAAAAGCTGAAAGTAAATTGAGGGTGTGAACAATAATATTAAGATGGACCAGGGTCCCGTGATTTTCACTAGTGATGTCTCTCTCCCAAAAGACGATAAAAGTGCTAGCGAGGTAAACAAATCACAGTTGGGAAATTGACAGGATTATGAAGGCACCGCAATGCTAACTATGATGCAAAGAAAGGAAGGGCTCAAAAGCAATGGGCAGTACGCCAAGGTAAGTAGACCGAAATCCATCTGCATCTACTACGAAACATCCACCTTGAGATATCTATCCAGAACATCTCGCTGGTATTAAGTTGCGAATCCCACCCAAAGTGTAAACTCAAAGCAACAGACAACTGCATTAAAAGAACTTTGCGTAAAGTAAACAATCCTTGCACCCGCATGTACAAGCACCGTTGTTTTATCCCTAGTGGCAACAACACATCCCCTAGTCTCATGTTTCTGTCACTCAAGCTAGACATCAAGGGGCTGAACCCACAATCGAGCATAACGCTCTCTCTTGGAGTTGCAAATAAAATACTTGGCCAAAGAAAATACCGCAACGGAGAACATGCAAGAATTTACTAAAGAACAAAATATAAAAGAGAAGAACCAAATATATTACTCATCACAATCTAAACATACTCTCATAATCCATCAGATCCCAACAAACTCAGGATAGCAATAGCAGAAATTACATAGATGCCTCGATCATGTGAGGTAGCTCTCGAGGACTCGAAAGTGGAAGCACAAAAGGGGGAGAGATAGATCACATAGCTACTGGTCACGGACCCATGGTCCAAGGGAAACTACTCACGGTACATACGAGAGGCGTCCATGGCAATGGAGGGTTCCCGGAGGGGGTAGCTTCTCCCGGCAGGGTGCCGGAGCAGCTTCTCCAGGCAGCCCCGATCTAGAAATGGCGGGGGTGGCGGAACAGAGGCGAGATCGCGAAAGAAGAGTGCGTATTAGGGGTTTCTACCCCGAGGGGTAAATGTAGGCGAAGGGGGCGTCGAGGGGACCCACGAGGCAGTCAGGAGGGTCCCTGGCGCGGCCCAGGGTGGGGCTGCGCCACCTGCCCTCCTGGCTGCCTGGTGGTGGCCCCCCTTCCCTCTCTTGATGATTTCGGAAGCTTCTGTTGCGCTGATTTTTTATATATTTTTCCCGGAATTTTTGGAGCACTTTTAATGGCCGGAAAACCTGAAATACAAAAACAACAGAAAACAGAAACTGGCAACTGTGTGCACTGAGTTAATAGGTTAGTCCAAATATGTTATAAAGTGTATGGAAGTTCAAGAAAAACATGGCAAAGTCACAAAAAACATGCATGGAGCAAGAAGAAATTATAGATACGTTTGGGACGTATCAGATGCTACTGAAAATTACTTTTAGAGAGGAAATTTGGTTGTAAAAACTTCCATGTTACAAAAACACCTCTCTTCATGTTGAAAGTTTTGAAGTTGTTCTTGTTCCACCTTCCTATGCATGTCACTTTGTGCTTCTTTGATCTATTTGTTTACAAGTTTACTAGGAATAGGAAGTGGGTTAGGCTTAAATGTGTTTCACATTTTCTTCTTGATGCTCTCTTTTTCTTCAAATCTTATTCTCATGCGAGCATCTTTTGCAATCTTCAAGCCTAGCTCAAAGGCGTAAAAGAAAGCGCTTGTTGGGAGGCAACCCAATTTTGTTTTTCCTTCTATTCTTAGTGGTCTTTATGATTGTTACTACTATAGCAACATCATTGTATCTTTGCTTTTCAAGCTTTGTGCCAAGTTTAGCCTCTGATTGCAAGAAAGATCAAAAGTTGGTGCATGCTGTCCTGAAACAGATTTTGTCTGCTTGACGGAAAAATTCACGATAAATCACCAGATCATATATTTGATCTGAATTTTTTTGACAGTATGCTCCATACAATTATCTTTCAGGTGTCTTTTCTGAGTTTTTTGATTTGATTTGCATAATTATTTCTTTAAAATTCTTTTCTCTCTGCTGTTCTGTTTTTCTCAGCTTCTGTCCCTGTTTATCTTTTCGCAGCTTTGCAAATATTAAGCTTGCTTTTTCTTTGCAAAAACTTTTGGGCAGTCAAGAGAAACAATAGCCCTTCCTGAAAATATTTGTTTGCAGTAGTGGAAAATTATTTTAATAGGATACTAACCTCTCTAATCAGTTTACAATGAGTTATGTATGAAGGGAGTTTTCAAGTGTGCGATGGAAGATGATGAAAGAAGATCTTGGAGTGTCAAACGCTCAAGCTTGGGGATGCCCATGTGCACCCCCAATAAATATTCAAGGAGGCTCAAGCGTCTAAGCTTGGGGATGCCCCCGTGCATTCCCTTCTTCATCAACAATTATTAGTCCGTCCCTCATTGCACTATATTTTTATCACTTCATGCGTTATGTGCTATGCTTGGAGCGTCTCGCTCTTTAATTTTCTTAGTTTCTTTTTATTTGTTTGCTGTAGTAACAATTTAAACCCCAGCTTTCTTTTGTTTGGGAGAGAAACACTCTCCGCTTGAACAAGAACTCCCCATAGGATTTGCATGCTTATATTTCTTAGCCGTGAGTTGTTCTTTTTCTTTTCTTAGCTGCTGCCCTGTTTAGTTGTAGTGCTTTAGTTTTCTTATAGAGCTTTCGTTTTGTATCTGGTTGAACTTTCTATAGGTTGCACGTTTATCTTGTTAGAGAGTTTTCCTGTTGCACTGAGTTTTGTGTCTTGACTAGAAAGTAGGTAGTTGAAGTTGCTATTCTCTTTGTAGTAGTAACTTGCAATAGTTTTCAGGTATTGACTAGAGTAATGTTTGAACTTTTGGTGTCAAGAGCTCAAGCCTATTAGTGATAGATGTCGTAGTTTGGGCAATCCGTGTCATTTTCAAAAACCAAAAACCCCTGTTGAGAACTCTAGCTACTAGATGGATCACTAACCTCTGGAGGGTTCGAATATTAGAGTACACTCACGTACCATGAGTCGAGGATGCGCAAGGTTAACCAAACCCCCATATACTCCTCCTCAGGGTACTTGTCTCTTTGTGAACCTCCTGATTAGATTAAGAGTGACCGATAATAAGTGCATGAGTTCTTCGGACTAATGTGAGTATTCGAAAGTTGACACTTCCACCACCCATATTTTTCTAGCCTCTTCGGTACCGTGCATTTACCTTTCTCACCTCGAGAGTTGGCGCATACTTCGCCGGTGCATCCAAACCCTTGGCACGATACGCTCTGTCATCATAAGCCTCCTTATATCTTTCCTCAAAACAGCCACCATACCTACCCTCAAGGCATTTCCATAGCCTTTCCGAGATACATTGCCATGCAACATCCACCTTCTCACGACTTGATCTTCATGTCATACATGCTACTTGCATGATCGATGAGCCGCATGCTAGTTGGGCCTTGCCCTAATCATTGCTACATGACGTTCTAGTATCATTGCATTTCCTGGTATCCTCGCAAAGGCATACATTTGCATCATGATAGTTATATCTTCTTTATGTGAGTACCTTTGTAAAGTGTGAAAGATCTCCTATATTCTTGTAAAATATAGAGTGTTGCCCCTAAAGTGAGGAAAAGATCCCAAAGAGGAAAAAATCAAAAGATCCCAAAGAGGACAAATGAGAGTTAAATAAAAGAGCCATTGAGGCCACCAAAAAATACAAAAATATATAAAAAGAGAAAAAAGAAAAAAAGAAAAAGAGACAAGGGGGAACACTACTAGTCCTTTTGAGAGATCCACACTAGTACTTCATCCTCTATCCCTTGTACTCCATAGAGATCATCATACATGCATATAGCTATGTGAGGACCCTTCACACTATAGAACTTGGCTTGTATATTCCAATGATGAGCCTCCTCAAAAGAGCTTTATGTCTTCTTGAGCAAGCAAGTTGGATGCACCCCCACTAGTTCCCTTGGAGAGATTTTAGCTCACATGTGCATCCGTTGCATGGCAATCCCTACTCCTCACATCATATCTATCATATGGCCTTCTCGCCTATGATTGTCCTCATTGATGTGAGCCTTTCACACCTTTTTGTCTTCCTCCTCCACCTTCTTTCTGTTTCGCCTTTTAGGTGTCAAATTTCTTGCTCATGCTCATCCATTGCATGAGTGCTCAAAATATCGAAATGGAGTGGATCAGTTTGACTTGTACCTGGCTATGGTCTGGGGATGAGTCCAGATAAGAATCCAAGGAGACCAAGTGTGAAACTTTAGTAGATATAGTTCTCAACAACCGTTTTTCTCTCTCTTTTTCCCAGTCCCATGCTTGCACGCAAACTCCATCTGGAGACATTCGAGTCACGAACAGCGAGAGCTTTTGCACCCTTTGTCCTTTTGTTGCTTGTGTCAATCCTAATATAGACTCTTGCTTGTTAAGAGTTAAATTGAATTTCATGCTTTGATTGCTTTACTTATATGGTTGTGTGGCATGTCGCCACAGAAATTATGCTTGTTATCATTTACCTACTCCAGGACGAGCAGGAATTAAGCTTGGGGACGTTGTTACGTCCCAAACGTCTCTATAATTTCTGCTTGCTCCATGCATGATTTGTGTGCCTTTCCATGTTTTGATTGAACTTTCATACACTTTTGATCATATTTGGACTAACCTATTAACTCAGTGCACCTAGTTGCCAGTTCATGTGTTCTGCTGTTTTTATATTTCAGGTTTTCCGGCCATTAAAAGTGCCATATAAATTCCGGAAAAATTATATAAAAAATCAGCGTCCCAGAAGCTTCCCGAAGAACCAAGGAAGGAAGGGAGTGGACCCACCAGGGCCCTAGGAGGGTCCCTGGCGCCCCCCCTAGGGCGCGCCGGGCACCCTCCTGGCTGCCCTGTGGCCCCCCTCGGTGCCCCCTGTGGCCTATATTTAGTGCCCGCGGAGGAAAGCCCTAATATCGATATGCTATTCGCAAACTCCTCTCTGTACCGCCGCCGCCGCAATTTCAAGATCGGGGCTGCAAGGAGAAGCTTCCCCGGCACCCTGCCGGAAGGAGAAACCCCCTCCGGGAGACCATCCATCGCCATGGACGCCTCCCGTATGTGCCATGAGTTGTCCCCCTTGGACCATGGGTCCATGACCAGTAGCTATGTGATGTTCTCCCCCCTCTTTGTTTTTCCACTTTCGAGAACTCGTGAGCTGCCTCACATGATCGAGGAACCTTTGTAATTTTCTGTGTTGCTATGCTGAGTTTGCTGGGATATGATGGATTATGAGACTATGTTCAGATTGTGATGAGTAATATATTTGGCTCTTCTCTTTTATATTTGAGTTCTTGAGTAAATTCTTGCATGTTCTCAGTTGCCATATTTTACTTTGGCCAAGTGATTTGTTGCAACTCCAAGAGGGAGCATTATGCTTGATTGTGGGTTCAGCCCCCTGATGTCTAGCTTGAGTGACAGAAACATGAGACTAGGGGATGTGTTGTTGCCACCAGGGATAAAACAACGGTGCTTGTACCCGCGGGTGCAAGGATTGTTTACTTTACGCAAAGTTCTTTTAATGCAGTTGTCTGTTCCATTGAGTTTACACTTTGGGTGGGATTCGCAACTTAATACCAGCGAGATGTTCTAGATAGATATCTCAAGGTGGATGATTCGTAGTAGATGCAGATGGATTTCGGTCTACTTACCTTGGCGTACTGCCCATTTCCTTTGAGCCTCTTCCTTTCTTTTGTAGCATAGTTAGCATTGCGGTGCGTTTATAATCCTGTCAATTGCCCTGCTGTGATTTGTTTACCTCGCTAGCACTTTTATCGTCTTTTGGGAGAGAGACATCACTAGTGAACATCATGGGACCCTGGTCCATATTTCCACACTGTTTACACCCTCAATTTACTTTCAGTTGATATTATCTCTTGCGTTGATCCTTTGTAAACAGCAAGACCGGAGGAATTGACAACTCCTCTGAACTCGTTGGGAGCAAAGTTATTTGTTTCTGTGTGCAGGTCCACGTCAAGCGTCATGACACCTACTTATATTTCTGCGAGTCCTACTGGAGACAAACCTTGGTATCTTCACCGGGGGAAATTTGCTGCTAGGCTACATCCAACCTTCCACTTGGGGTAACCAACGAGGAGAGCTTAACCGCTCGACGTCACCTTACAAGATGTGCCCGGAAGAGTTGATTGAGCTGAAGAAGCAGTTGACAGAGTTGGAGGTAGGCGGTTTTATCCGTGCGAGCACTTCACCTTGGGGTACACCCGCTCTGTTTGTGAAGAAGAAGGATGGTACAAGCCGCATGGTCCAGGACTACCGTGGCATCAATAAGAAGACCATCAAAAACAAGTATCCTCTACCCTGCATCAATGACCTGTTTGAGCAGCTCAATGGGGCAAAAGTCTTTTCTAAGCTTGACTTGACGATGGGTTATCACCAGATACGTGTCTGAGAGGAGGATATTCCCAAGACTGCCTTCAACACACGTTATGGACTGTATGAGTTCACGGTCATCACGTTTGGCTTCTCAAATGCCCCTCCAACATTCATGAGAGCGATGAACTTCTTGTTCCAAGAGTGGCTTGATGTCTTTGTCATCCTCTACCTCGACGATATATTGGTATATTCCAAGTCAGAGGCAGAACATGAAGAGCACCTTCGTCTAGTGCTGCAGAAGTTGAGAGAGCACATATACTATGCCAAGTTCTCCAAGTGTGAGTTTTGGCTCAAAGAAGTCAACTTTCTGGGGCATGTTATCTCAGCTGAGGGCATTGCAGTTGACCCAGAGAGAGTCCGTATGATTCAAGAGTGGGCTCCGCCAAAGAATGTCAAGCAGATCAGAAGTTTCCTTGGCCTTGCCAGCTATTTCAGGAGATTTGTGCAGAACTTATCCAAGATTTCAAAGCCAATGACAGAGTTGTTGTGCAAAGGCAAGCGATACAATTGGTTACCAGCTTGCCAGTCAACTTTCGAGGAGTTGAAGAGAAGGTTGACCACATCTCCGATCCTCACACCGCCAGATGAGTCACAGCCGTTTCAGGTGTTTTGTGATGCCTCACTTCAGGGGCTAGGCGGAGTTTTTATGCAAGGCAAGGATATTGTGGCTTACACCTCACGGAAGTTGAAGAAAAGTGAGAGGAATTATCCCACGCATGACTTGGATCTTGCAGCAGTCGTGCATGCCTTGATTACTTGGCGAAACCTCCTCTTAGGGAGGAGGAAGGTGGATGTGTTCACTGATCACAAGAGTATGTAGTACTTTTTCACTCAGCCAAGTCTAAACTTGAGGCAGAGAAGGTGGCTTGAAACACTTACTGAGTACGTAGTTGATATTCAGTACACGCCTGGGAAGGCGAATGTCATAGCCGATGCGTTGAGCCGCAAGGGCGATTGCAACAATATCTAGGTGCAGGAGATTCCCCCTGATCTGTGTGAGTCCTTTCGGAGGCTCAATCTTGAGCTAGTTCCAGCAGGCTATGTTGCCAACCTTGTGGCAGAGCCCACGATCCATGAGAAGATACGTGAAGCTCAGTCTGGTAGTTCGATGATACAAAGATCAAGCAGGGCATTCCCGCCTTAATTCCCAAGTATGGATGCTTTTCAGTGCATAATGACGGCTCCGTGTTGTTCGAAGAACGAGTTGTTATCCCCAAGGAGGGAGATCTCAGAGAGGTCATCATGAAGGAGGCCCATGATTCCAAGCTATCAATCAACCCCGGCAGTACCAAGATGTATCAAGACCTCAAGCAAAACTTCTGGTGGACTCGTATGAAGCAGGATGTTGCCCCTTTCGTGTCTCAGTGTGATGTCTGGAGAAGAGTGAAGGCACATCACCAGAAGCCCGCAGGGCTACTTCAGCCACTTGAGATTCCGGAGTGGAAATGGGATCACATCGAGATGAATTTCATCACAGGTTTCCCTTTGTTGCAGAAGAAGAACAATGCCATCTTTGTCGTCATCGACAACCTCTCAAAAGTTGCCCACTTCTTCCCAGTGAAAGACTCCATCTCAGCAGATCAGTTGGCGGATTTGTATACCGCAAGAGTTGTGTCTTTGCATGGCATTCCAAAGAAGATCAGCTCCGATAGAGGCAGTCTTTTCACCTCCAAGTTCTGGCAGGCCTTTCAAAAGGCGATTGGTACGACAGTCTTGTTCAGTACCGCTTATCACCCTCAGACCAGTGGGTAGGTTGAGCGTGTGAATCAAATCCTTGAGGACATGTTGCGAGCATGTGTCATTTACTTCGGCATGAAATGGGAGGAGTGCTTTCCATACGCTGAGTTTTCTTACAACAACAACTATCAGGCAAGTCTGCAGGCAACACCCTTTGAGGTGTTGTATGGCCAGAAGTGTAGGACACCTCTGAACTGGTCCGAGACAGGTGAAAGGCAGTTGTTCGGTCCAGATGTGATTCAAGAGGCAGAAGATAGGGTCAAAGTAATCAGAGAGCACCTCAAGGCAGCACAGTCAAGGCAGAAGGCCTACTATGACAAAAGGTACCGAGGCGTTCCTTTCAAAGTTGGTGAATGGGCGTACCTCAGAGTATCCCCATTGAGGGGAACTCACTGCTTTGGTATCAAGGGAAAGCTTGCTCCCAGATTTGTTGGCCCGTTCTGTATTCTGGAGACTAGGGGACCTCTCGCGTTCAGGCTTGAGCTTCCTGACAGTCTAGCAATGGTGCACGATGTGTTCCACGTGTCTCAGCTGAAGCAGTGTTTCAAGCAGCCAGAGCAGACAGTTGACTTGGGTGACATTCAATTGAGTGATGATCTCTCATACCCAGAGCATCCAGTCCGTGTTCTTGAGACTTCCGAGCGCCAGACTCGCAACAAGACCGTCAAGTTCATGAAGGTGCAGTGGGAAAATCATTCGGAGAAAGAAGCAATGTGGGAGCGTGAAGATCATCTCTGTTCCGAGTATCCAGAGTTGTTCCAGACTTAGATCTCGGGACGAGATCCAGTGTTGGTTGGGGAGAGCTGTAACAGACCAGAAGAAATTTTATAATTCATTGTGTAATTTTGCTTTGTCCAATGGCTTCCAAACTTGGCATGATGCTAGACGTTGTAATTCCATGTGATGATTTTAAATGCCAAGGAGTCTTGAGTTCATTTGATTTTCTTTTGAATTCAAATTGGATGACTAAAGAAGGGTGTTAGGGGAGTTTTCCCATTTGCATGTGAGCTCCCCTAAACCTCAAACATGGCATAGCCTAATATCTCCCCTTCCTAGACCCTTGAACAACCTTGCTTCAAATTTTGGCCCTCTCAAAAATTGAGATGCAGTTCAAAGTGTTTTGAATTCAAAAAGGGGCTCAAAATTTTGGTTGCTCAAAATTGGTTGAAACCAATTTTAGAAAATCAAGAATATTGCAAGGAGCTCAAAACATATTTTTATATGTTTTCCCCTTTTTATATTCCTCTGTAAAATTCCTGGAATGGTTTTGTTATTTAAATAATGGAAAACCTCCATTTTGTTCCTTTTCTCTGGTGGACAGCCGACCAGGCCCAGCCCACCTGGGCCTCTCCTTCGCGGGCTTTAGCCCAGCGGGGCGAACCGTTACGCGGCGGGCTCCTCGGCCGTAGACCGCCATCCAACGGCCCCCGCTTCTCGCCTTTCCACCTCACCAGGGTCCCCTTCGGCCTTCCCCACTCACGCCGGCGAGGCCACGACAGCAAGCGGCCGTCGACGTGGCCTGGTAGCCCCCTTTAAAACCAGGACGTCCAAGGGCTCCGAGGAACCCTAGGTCCTCTTCCCCCTCCTAAATTTCTCCGCCCCCTAGGTAAGCTCCTCGTCGTTTTGCCCGAGTCCGAGTAGCAGTAGAGGTCGCCGCCGTCGTGCATGCCCGCGCGTGGCTGTGAGTGCTCCGTGCGAGTCGGCGACGAGTAGAAACTGGTTGCGCGTGCAGTGTGGTACAGAGCGCGGGCGAAGGACGCCCAGTGTCGGGCAGGCCACGAGCCGAGCCACGCTTCCTTCTTTGTCATAGCTAGCTAGGAGTTCGCCGCCGGGATCTTTTCCGTAAGCAAGGCGCCGCCTTTAGAGATCGGTGGCGCTAGATCTGGGCACAACGGGTTCAGGGATGTCCCCTGAACACGTTGCCCCTCTCCCCCGAGTTGCCGGTTGATCGCTGCCGAAGCCAGGGTCGCTGGAATTCCCACCCGCGCCGGCAGCGTCTGAACCTGTTCGTCATAGTGCGTTTATTCAATTAAGTGCAGGGATGCTATACCTTGTTAGCTTCCTGTTACCTGACAAGAATCTCGTGGTAGCGTAGTGGTAGGGGGCTCGGTGTGTGTAGGCAGCGCGGCGTGGATTCGAACCCCAGCCATCCCAAAAATGCCCCATTTTTCTCTTTTGTGCGAGAGGATGACCAGCGGGCCCAAAATGGCAATGGCTCTGCCACCGCGGGCAGGCTGGGCTCGTCCCAGTTCCCCTGCCGCGCGCGAAGAGGCAGAAGAAGATGGGCTATCCCAGCTAGCTGGGACAGAGCACCCGAGGCCAGCCCAGGAGGGCCTCCCCCTTCTGTTTTTTTTTGTTTTCCTCCTTTTCTTTTGTTTCAATTTATTTTTCTTTGCAAATTCAATTCTGTTTGAATTTCCAAAAACATTGTCACAACCCCAATTTAGGTATGTGCTAGGGTTTGATTGCTCCTTTGCAGCATATGAAAAATTCAAAAGGAAATTCAAAAATGGGGAAAAGAAAGCCCTGAAGAATTTAAATAATTGGCCAGATAAAATTCTTTTTCCAAAATTCATTTGAACATGTGGAAAATTCCTATAAATGATGGTGATCATTTCAAAAGTGGTTTGGGTTCATTCCCATGCCTATGGAATTTTCTAAAATTCAAAAGATGCCTTGGAAATTAAAGTTGACCCCTATTTGAATTGAGGTTCAAATTTATTGAATTTCAAAAATGCCCAAAAGTCATAAGTGGTTTGCTACTGGCCACCTAGGGTTTTTAAAATTATTTGGGCATTTTACAAAAATGCCTAGCTATTTAATTCTAGGCACACACAAAATTACAGAAAAAGAAAATTAGAAGAAAAAAACAGAAAGCACAAAGAGAGAAGAGGCCCAACTTACCCCCCCTCCCCCAGCCTCCAGGCCGGCCCAGCCCAGCCCACCGGGTGCTTGTCGTCTACCTCAAGCACCTCGATGGCGAGCTGGGGGCGCGCGGCGACGCCACCGCGGCGCCGAGAAGGCTCAAAGGCCCCCTGTGCCTCACCTCATCGCCACCGAGACGCCCAGAGGCCCCGCCACCTTTCCCCCCTCCCCTGGACCTCTTCCCCTTCGTCCCCGGCGAGTTTCCGCGAGGTCCCGAGAGCACGCCTCGCCGCCGTCGTGCCCACACGCGTCCACTGGCCTCCCCGAGCTGCTTCTTCATGTCATAAGATCCGCCGGCCTCGACTACCTCGAGCAGCTCCTTCTATTCTGACCCAGGACCAATGGAGGCGACGCCCCCTTCACCAACAAGCTACGACCGCCGCGGAGCTCCGGCGAGAAATCCCCCCTCCACCAGCCCATCCCCGGCGCCGTTGTGGCCTTCAACATGTTCTGGTGAGCCTCGCGGTTCTTTCCCCTAACCCCGACCTCTCCTCATTCCCTAGCGGCCAAGTTCACCTACCAAGCGGCTCCGGCCGCCGCCAAAACTTGAAGCCGGCGGCGAACAAGCCCCCCCCGGTGACGCTGTGATGGCCTGGGAGTTGTGCGCTTCCAAGAGGCGGGGATTGGTGGTCGCCGCACTGCAAATGGATGCCGGATGCGTCGAATCCGTGCAGCGCCGCCGTGCGGTTTGGTCACCGGCGGCCAAACCCCGGCGAGCCGACGTGGCCGCTTAATTAGGGGCTAATCCCCCTGTTATTTGACCCCAGGTCAATGACAGGTGGGCCCTGCCCCCCTAATTCCCTCTGTTTAATAAATTAATCGGGGATTAACCCAGAGCCTATGACACCCCGGCCCCACTGGTCAGCCCCCTGCTGACACCATGCTGATGCAGTGCTGACGCAGTAATTGGATTTCTATTTAAAAGAAATACAAAAAAGACAGAAAATACATTAAACTTTGAAAAATCATAGAAAATTCATATGAACTCCAAAATAGACAAATAATATATGAAAAATGATCAGCAGAAAATTCTCTATCCAAATATCCAACTTTCAAACATGTTTGAGTTGATTTTAAAATGGGACCATTAACTTTTTCTATTTGGCTTAATTGGAATTAATTCAAATTAAATTCAAATGCTATTCCAATTTTAACCATTGCAATGCAAACATGATAACTTGTACATCAGAGGCATATCACACACATGATCACATGGTTTACAATGATCAAACAATAGCAAATGCATTTTGGCTAATTTGAAAATCATATATGGAGTTTGAATTTGCATTTCAAATGCAATACCCTTCATTTAAATTGAATTTGCTACAAACCAGTACCATTCACATCATGGACAACATTATCATGTGCTTGTGCATTTAAATTCGATGTTGGCCCCCTTTGTTGATGTATGTGCCCATAACAGTGCCTCCGAGACGGTGATCACCCCCGAAGGAGAAGACCACCGTTAAGACCCGTGTATCGTCGGCAAGGCAAGCAAACCCCATTGATCATGTCTATAAAATCCTACTTCCCTCTCAGTCTCGCTTATGCATGTTTAGGAGAGCACCTTGGTATTGATTCTACCGCATAGTTGAACCCATATCCGATGCATGACCTATCATCTTGTCACAGTAGTAAGCAAACCACAATCCTAGCTAACGTAGGAGTTGATTGATATCATGTGGCCCCTGCAACTGTTAAAGCTTATTGCATGCTTAGAGGTTACTTTGAGTTTACAATGATCTGTGAGTCGGAATGGTTGCGTTCATGTTATTGATAAAGGTGAAACTATGTTAGTAAATCCACCCTAATACAAGGTGAACGATGAGAGGCTGCGTAGGAGTACACAGTGGGTTGTCTCGTTGAACACCGCCTTAAGCACCGAGTTCTTGTATGGTAATCCAAGACAAAGAGTACAACCACACATTGGGCTCATTGACCTCTCTCGGCCTAGTACCTTGATCTGTGTTTACGTCCAGGAGTCACATTAGTTCGGGCTTTCCATTTGGCATATGCATAGAAAAAAAGAATGGATGAAAGGTTGCATCATATAGATATGTGGGTGGATCTGTGAGACAGTGAAACCATCTTCTCGTATGGCGTCTCGGTTGCCTACATTGTCTGAGTCCGTATCGTTGATCCGGCCGGGCTCTCGAGCGGGATCTACCTCCGATAGTCGACTCCTGGAATAGACCCGTTGTGAGCGAAGTGCCATGGTGAATATCCTCGCCGGCACCCCTTGAATGGTGACGAGACCTGGCGGTAACTGATGGTCATGTGTGTGTAGTTTACACCCTTGCAAGGTTAACAAAACTATTCGAATAGCCGCGTCCGCGGTCATGGACTACTTGGAACCTGTACCTGATTATTAGACAACTTGAATGGATACTCTAAAACTCGCAAGATAAGCGTGAGTGCTATGGTGTGCTCCGCGTGGGGAAGTCGAGGAAGTAACCATAGTGGTGTATTGGTTGGAGACTTGGTAGTGGACTCGTGTACGCTTCTTACCTCAAGTCTGGTACTCGTAGTACAGGACTAGCCAAGTCAAAGCTGGCACTTCTGCATGTTGAAACCCCACCTCCTTTACCTTGGAACTTGAGCATGAGTAGTATAGTTCTGATGTAAGTCTTGCTGAGTACGACTTTGTACTCACGTTTGCTTATTCTATGTTTTAGATGGAAACCCGGAACCCGATGGAGTCACCATCCTGAAGCTCGACGTTGACCTTGGTAGTATAGTTCCAGACATCAGTCTGGTCCCTCGTGGAAGGGCATGTATGTTTGAACAAGGCTTCTCTAAGCCATTTTTTAATCTTGTCTGTACTCAGACCTAATTTTCTTCCGCACGTTTTATGTAATGTTGCATCACAGACTTGTGATCTATGTGTGCACTATGTAAGAGTTATCAATAAAGTTGTAAACTTTGTAGAGAATTGCAATGATACCTGCTTTTCATACTAGACATGTGTGCTGCGTGTATGACTATATCATGCATGTCTTAGTATTGGTTTTCGAGACCTTAGTTGTGATCTGGCTAGCGGTCTTTTATACGCCAAGTGGCCCTTAGATGTGCGAAGCTTGGGGCATCGCGATGCGATTGCTCGTGACTCTGTCACGTGCACACTTTGTTGTATGATCGAGCCCGCCCTAGACCTCGACTAAGTGATCGGGCTGGAGTAAGTCTATGTAAGAGTTAGGATTCAATCGATAACATGTTTGAGGCGACTTGTCTATGAGTATGGGATTCACCACCCATAAGCATTTAGACTTGTGAGCGGATGATGAGGACCCATCTCAGTTCATCATCCGGCCTGTATGGGATGCCCCTCACGTTCGATGCTTTCCGAGAGTGTTCTGTGCTTGGCCTTGTTGCTTGCGCGAGGTGATGATAGTTATTTCTCGCCCTTCGTTGGTAAACCCCAAGAGGAAGGCGTGATGTAGCACAGCAGAAAATTTTCCTCAGTAAAGATACCAAGGTTTGTCTCCAGTAGGACTCCGGAGATGATAAGTAGGTGTCAGCGGCGCAACTGACGCGGACCTGCACACAGACAGAAATAACTTTGTTCCCAATGAAGTTCAGAGAGGTTGTCAATCTCTCTGGTCTTGTTGTTCACAAAGGATCAAACACAAGGGATAATGATAGCAACTGAAAGTAAAAGCAGAAAAGTAAATAAGCGTGGAAACAGTAATGAGGATATGGACCGGGATACATGATGTTCACTAGTGATGTCTCTCTCACAAAAGACGATAAAATTTCTATGCGAGGTGAACAAATTACAGAAGGGCAATTGACAGGATTATGAACGTACCGCAATGCTAACTATGCTACAAAACAAAGGAAGAGGCTCAAAAGCATGGGCAGAACGCCAAAATAAGTAGACCGTAATCCAACTGCATCTACTACTAATCATCCACCTTGAGATATCTATCCAGAACATCTCGCTGGTATTAAGTTGCGAGCCCCACCCAAAGTGTAAACCCAAAGCAACAGACAACTGCATTAAAAAGCACTTTGCGTAAAGCAAACAATCCTTGTAACCGCGGTTACAAGCACCGTTGTTTTCCCCCTTGTGGCAACAACACATCCCCTAGACTCATGTTTCTGTCACTCAAGCGTTTCATCAGGGGGCATGAACCCACAATCGAGCATAACGTTCCCTCTTGGGGTTACTACCTACTACTTGGCCAAAGCAATAAACAACAACGGAGAACATGCAAGAATTACTTAAGAACAAAAATATAAAAGATAAGAACCAAATATATTACTCTATCACAATCTGAACATAATGTCATAATCCATCAGATCCCATCAAACTCAGCATAGCAACAGCAGAAAGATTACAAAAGTGCCTCGATCATGTAGGGAAGCTCACGAGGTCTAAACCATGAAGAACAAAGAGGGGAGGAGAACATCACATAGCTACTAATCACGGACCCATGGTACAAAGGAAACTACTCACGGCACATCCGGGAAGCATCCATGGTGGAGAGGAGACTCCCGGAGGTCGGCCATCCCTCCGGCAGGGTGCCGGGAAGAGGTCTGCTGGTGCTCCCGATCTCGAAAGCGCGGCGGCGGCGGAACAGAGGAGAGATCGCGAAAAAGGGTTCTTCTTCTGAGGGTTTCTCGTCACGGAGAATATATAGGCGAAGGGGGGCAGCCAGGGGGGCCACCAGGGGTCCAGGCGGCCCCCTGGCGCGGCCAGCCCCTAGGGCGCGCCACCAGGGAACCTGGGCCCCTGGTGGTGGCCCTCTGGCCCCACTCAGGTCCTTCCGGAAGGTTCTTCTGCGCTGATTTTTTATCTGATTTTTCCCGAATTTTTGGAGCACTTTTTATATGGGGGAAAACTGAAATAGAAAAACAGCAGAAAACAGGAACTGGCACTGTGGTGCACTGAGTTAATAGGTTAGTCCAAATATGATCGAAAGTGTATGAAAGTGTATCTAGATCAGAGCAATATCACACAAAACATGCATGGAGCAAGCAGAAATTATAGATACGTTTTGGACGTATCAACATCCCAAGCTTAATTTCTGCTCGTCCTCGAGTAGGTAAATGATAATAGCATAATTTCTGTGGTGACATGCTAGCAACCATATAAGAACTTTGAAAAGTAAAGCAATCAAGGTTAGAGATTCAATTCAAGTCATAACATGCAAGAGTCTATATTAGCATTGAAACAAGTAACAAAAGAACATTAGGTGCAAGAGCTCTCGTTGTCCGTGACTCGAATGTCTCCAAATGGTGTTTGCGTGCAAGAAGGGGGATAGGGAATACGAGAAAAATATTTATTTTTTGAGAACTCAATCTACTAAAGTTTCACACTTGGTCTTCTTTGGAATCTTATCTTTAATCGTCCCCAGACCACTAGCCAGGTACAAGTCAATTTGATCCACTCCTTTTTCAATATTTTGAGCACTCATGCAATGGATGAGCGTAAGCACGAGAGTTGACACTTAGGATGGCAAAGAGAGAAGTACGGAGGAGGAGGAAGACAAAAAAGAATGAGAAATGCTCACATCAATGAGGACAATCATAGGCAAGAGATGCCAAATGATAGATATGATGTGAGGAGTAGGGATTGCCATGCAACGGATGCACAGGTGAGCTAGGAAGCTCTCAAATGGAACTAGTGGGGGTGCATCTAACTTGCTCGCTCATGAAGACCTAGAGCTCGCTTGAGGAGGCTCATCCTTGGAATATGCAAGCCAAGTTCTATAGTGTGAAGGTCCCCTCATAGCTATATGCATAATGATCATCTCTATGGAGTACAAGGATATAGAGGGAGTACTAGTGTGGATCTCTCAAAAGAATAGTAGTGTTGCCCCTTTCTCTCTTTTTATTTCTTTTTTTATTTTTTTTCTATTTTTTTGTATTTTTTTGTGGCCTCAATGGCTCTTTCTATTTAACTCCCATTTGTCCTCTTTGGGATCTTTTATTGTGTCCACTTTGGGATCTTTTCCTCACTTAAGGGAAACACTCTATCTTACAAGAAGGTATAGGAAATCTTTCACACTTTACAAGGTACTCAAAATCATAAAGAAGATGTAACTATCATGATGTATGCAATGTATGCCTCTGCCAGTGTAGCAGGAACATGTATGACATGAAGATAAAGTCATGAAGAGGTGGAAGTTGCATGGCAATATATCTCGGAAAGGCTATGGAAATGCCTTGATAGGTAGGTATGGTGGCTGTTTTGAGGAAAGATATAAGGAGGCTTATGATGACAGAGCGTAAAATGCCAAGGGTTTGGATGTACCGGCGAAGGTGGACACCAACTCTCGGAGTGAGAAGAAGGCAATGCACGGCAGGGGAGAGGCCATCAAAATATGGGAAGGTGGAAGTGTCAACTTTCAATACTTACATTAGTCCGAAGAACTCATGCACTTATTATCGGTAACTCTCAATCTAATAAGGAGGTTCACAAAGAGACAAGTACCCCGAGGAGGAGTGTATGGGGGTTTGGTTATCCTTGCGCATCCTCGACTCATGGTACGTGAGTGTACTCTAATATTCGATCCCTCCAAAGATTAGTGATCCATCTAGTAGTTAGAGTTCTCAACTAGTTTTTGTAGGTTTTGAAAATACACACGGATTGCCCAAAATACGACACCTATCACTAATAGGCTAAAGCTCTTGACACCAAAAGTTCAGACATTACTCACATCAATACCTCAAAACTATTGCAAGTTACTACTAGAATTAAATAGCAACCTCAATTACCTACTTCCAAGACAAAACACAACTCAGTGCAACAACCAACTCTCTTAACAAGATAAACATGAAAACCAAAGAGAGTTCCAGCAAAAAACTAAACAAAAGCCAAGGCTCTTGCTAAAGACAAACTAAGACTAAAACTAAACATGGCAGCAGCTACGAAAAGATAAAGAACAGACAACAGCAAAAAGATAAGCAGGAAAAATCCTATGATGTGTTCTAGATTGGAGTGGAGCGTGTTTCTCTCCCACACAAAGTAAGTTGGGGTCTAACTTGTTATGACCATCAAGCAAAACTAAAGAAAACTAAAAATAAAACCTAAGAGCGAGACGCTCCAAGCATAGCACATAACGCATGAAGTGATAAAAATATAGTGAGACGAAGGACGAACTGATGATTGTTGATGGAGAAGGGGATGCACGGGGGCATCCCCAAGCTTAGACGCTTGAGTCTCCTTGAATATTTATTGGGGATGCATGGGGGCATCCCCAAGCTTGAGCGCTTGACACTCCTGGATCTTCTTTCATCATCTTCCATCGCACACTTGAAAACTCCCTTCATACATAACTCATCATAAGCTGATTAGAGAGGTTAGTACCCTTAATAAAATATTTTTTCCCCACTGGATATAAAGATATTCTTGAAGAGCTACTGTTCCTCAAGAGTGCCAAAAAGTTTTTGCAAAGAAAAAGCAAGCTTAAGGTTTGCAAAAGTGAAGAGAGGAAAAACGTGGCAGAATCTGTGAAAAACAGAACAGCAGGTAGTAGAGAAAAATTTTTCGGGGCACTTCTGCAACTCAAATCAAAAAACACAGAACATACGAAAGTTTCACAATTGTATAGAGCATGCTTTCAAAAAATTCAGATCAAAAAGATGTTCTGGTGATTTTATTCAAATTTTTCTGTCCAGGGACATAATCTGTTTTCTGGACAGCATGTCACAACTTTTGCTTCCCTTATCATAAGAGGCTATAACTTGGCACAAGGCTGAAAAATAAAGATACAATGATGTTTCTACAGTAGTAACAAACATCAAGACACAACAAAAGCAAAAAGAAAAACCTAAATTCGTTGCGGGCTGCCTCCCTAAAGCGCTTCTTTAGAGCCATTAGCTAGGCTTAAAGATTATAGAAGATGCTCTCACAAGAATAAGAATTTTGAAGAAAAAGAGAGCATCAAGAAGCAAATATGAAACACATTTAAGCCTAACCCACTTCCTATGCATAGGCATTTTGTAAGAAAATAAATCAAAGAAGCACAAAGTGACATGCATAGGAAGGTCGAAAAAGAACAACTTCAAAACTTTCAACATGAAGAGAGGTGTTTTAGTAATATGTAAGTTTCTACAACCAAACTTCCCCCTCTCGAAATAATTTTCAGTAGTATCATGAACAACATCAAGAATATAACTATCACATAAATCATGTTGTTCATGACCCACAAGCACACGTGTATAGTTTTCAACATGGTCTTTAGGATTATAAGATAAATGCAACCCATCACATTGAGCCTTGATAAGAGCAAAATTCTCCGGAATAGTTGGAGATTTCAAAAGGATTATGGGGAAATCAAGTGTGGGTGCAATAGCAGCAATTTCATGCATAACATAAGGAACTATAGCAAGTTCAACTTTGTAAGTATCGTCCATAGTGGCATCATGGCCAAAAGTATAGAAGGCATCAACTTCATCAAAAAGGGATATTTCAAAATAATCCATAGGATCATAACACTCATCATATAAAGTAAGATTCAATGAGTTACTCTCATTAGAAGGTAGACATGGATGGCTCCATTCCTCCTCCTTTTGTTTGTCACTCTCCTCCTCATTTTCATCCAAGGAGCTTTCAATTTCAGCAATTTCTTCTTCCATATAGTCCTGCAAAACATTAGTCTCTTCCTTTGGGGAAGAGATTCTATCAAGATAATCAGTAATATAATAATTTGCACCATAATTTTCAAGGCAATAGTTCAGTATAGAAAGACTCTCAGATTTGTAAGGGGCATCATCAATAGTTTTAAGAAGAGAAGTAATTTCATAGGCACCCTTAAAAGCGACAAATTCTTCAATTTGCTCTGCATCATAAAAATCATAATTTCCTTTAGCATAAGAAGCTAAGGTTTCATCATCATTGTACTCACATTAGAAAGCAAGGTGTTTATGCCTCATAAATCAACAAGATTCATCCCTGCAAAAAGATATATTATATTTTGAGCACAAGTTTCTAGCATACTCATACAACTGATGTATTTGTTTCCATAAGTGTATCCCCTCTTGAGACAAGCGGTGTTCTTTGTACCACTTTTGTTGATCCTCAGTGAATCCTCCATGCCAATAAGATCTTGTTTCAAATAAATTAGGCATTGGTGGCAAGCAGGTAACTAGACATACTATTTTTGGTATTTTTTTATTAAGGACACAAAAGTAAAAACTGAAAGGTAAACTAACAAGACTAAAAAACAATGGTAAAGGGTAGTGTGCAACTCCCCTATCTTAGCACTCGGAGTCCCCGGCAACGACGCCAGAAATTCTTTGCTTGTGCGAGGTGATGATAGTTATTTCTCGCCCTTCGTTGGTAAACCCCAAGAGGAAGGCGTGATGTAGCACAGCAGAAAATTTCCCTCAGTAAAGATACCAATGTTTATCTCCAGTAGGACTCCGGAGATGATAAGTAGGTGTCAGCGGCGCAACTGGCGCGGACTTGCACATAGACACAAATAACTTTGTTCCCAACGAAGTTCTGAGAAATTGTCAATCTCTCCCGTCTTGTTGTTCACAAAGGATCAAACACAAGGGATAATGATAGCAACTGAAAGTAAAAGCAGAAAAGTAAATAAGCGTGGAAACAGTAATGAGGATATGGACCGGGATACGTGATGTTCACTAGTGATGTCTCTCTCCCAAAAGACGATAAAATTACTATGCGAGGTGAACAAATTACAGAAGGGAAATTGACAGGATTATGAACGCACCGCAATGCTAACTATGCTACAAAAGAAAGGAAGAGGCTCAAAAGCATGGCAGAACGCCAAAATAAGTAGACCGAAATCCAACTGCATCTACTACTAATCATCCACCTTGAGATATCTATCCAGAACATCTCGCTGGTATTAAGTTGCGAGCCCCACCCAAAGTGTAAACCCAAAGCAACAGACAACTACATTAAAAAGCACTTTGCGTAAAGTAAACAATCCTTGTAACCGCGGTTACAAGCACCGTTGTTTTCCCCCTTGTGGCAACAGCACATCCCCTAGACTCATGTTTCTGTCACTCAAGCATGTCATCAGGGGGCATGAACCCACAATCGAGCATAATGTTCCCTCTTGGGGTTACTACCTACTATTTGGCCAAAGCAATAAACAGCAACGGAGAACATGCAAGAATTACTTAAGAACAAAAATATAAAATATAAGAACCAAATATATTACTCTATCACAATCTGAACATAATCTCATAATCCATCAGATCCCATCAAACTCAGCATAGCAACAGCAGAAAGATTACAAAAGTGCCTCGATCATGTAGGCCAGCTCATGAGATCTAAACCATGAAGAACAAAGAGGGGAGGAGAACATCACATAGCTACTGATCACGGACTCATGGTCCAAAGGAAACTACTCACGGCACATCCGGGAAGCATCCATGGTGGAGAGGAGACTCCCGGAGGTCGGCTCTCCCTCCGGCAAGGTGCCGGGAAGAGGCTTGCTGGGGCGAGATCGCGAAAAAGGGTTCTTCTTCTGAGGGTTTCTGATCACGGAGAATATATAGGCGAAGCGGGGCAGCCAGGGGGGCCACCAGGGGTCCAGGCGGCTCCCTGGCGCGGCCAGCCCCTAGGGCCCGCCACCAGGACGCCTGGGCCCCTGGTGGTGGCCCTATGGCCCCACTCAGGTCCTTTCGGAAGGTTCTTCTGCGCTGATTTTTTATCTGATTTTTCCCGAATTTTTGGAGCACTTTTTATATGGGGGAAAACTGAAACAGAAAAACAGCAGAAAACAGGAACTGGCACTGTGGTGCACTGAGTTAATAGCTTAGTCCAAATATGATCAAAAGTGTATGAAAGTGTATCTAGATCATAGCAATATCACACAAAACATGCATGGAGCAAGCAGAAATTATAGATATGTTTTGGACGTATCACTTGTCTGCTTAGACAAGTGGGTACGGCTCTCAGCTCTCCATGTGATTGCATCGTGACTGGAATTACATACGCATATTTCGGGTCCCGACAGACTTGGTATCATAGCAGGACTGTCTGTAGCATTATTAAACCCTTGGTCGAAGTCGAGTCTAGCATTCTATAGTTATATAGTTACTTGGGTATAAAGGGAACAACGTAAGGCTTCTTTTACTCCTTACCCTCATCGATCTGAGTTCTAAGTCACCCTCATCTTGTTCTACGGGAAGATAGGACTAGGCTCATCTATGTCTGACTACAACATCTTGTTGATTGCTTCTTTATAGCCGTAGGATTGTTATGGTTGTCCAGAGTCTTCGTTCTGTTGAGTTCCTTGAAGAAGTTCTGTTTAATTTCTTCGAGGTTGTTTCATTTTCTATCCCGGTGTAGCCGTTATGCTACCCGATTTATTCCGTGTTTCTATGAATCTTTGCCTTTGCATTATGATCCTTTCTTCATAAATCAAGTCCTTCTTGTCTTTGATTCCATCATACAACCTGTTCTGATTGTTGATCTTTATCACACAGGATGTCAGGTGGAACTTGTAGTGTTGTTCTTCGGAATCGAGACCGTGTTCGGAATCGAAATGATGATGAACCTCCACCACCGCCTTCTGCGGCGGAAATCATGATGGAAGCTGAGCGGAATAGACGTGATCAAACACGCCTTCTGGAGCTCATCGAGCAGAATACCGCCCATCATCGTAATGTGGTTGTGAGCATTCAGGACTTCATCCTCCTCAAGCCACCGGTATTCCAATGTTCTTCTGAGCCCCTTGAAGCTGATGATTGGCTCCGTTCCATCGAGCGTAAGCTTGGCACGGCACATGTTGCTCCCAATGACCGAGTTATTTTCGCGGTATACTTCCTGGAAGGTGCTGCTCTTCAATGGTGGGAGAACTATGTTGCTATGCAGCCAGATGGTCACGTAGTGACTTGGCAGGAGTTCTGTGTTGCCTTTCGAGGGTACCACATTCTGGATGAGTTAATGGAGCGCAAGAAGGAAGAGTTCTGCAACCTGACTCAAGGAGAGATGTCCATGGTTGAGTATGTGAGAGAGTTCAACCGTCTTGCTCGATATGCCCAAGATGAGATCACCACCGATGCCAGAAAGCAGGCAAGGTTCCGTAAGGGACTTAGCCCCATCCTTCGTCATGATCTCAACCTCCTTGAATTTGCCACCTTTGAGGATTTAGTCAACAGATCCTTCAGAGTTGAGCATGGCAATGAAGTTTTCGAAGAGTCTCGCAAGCATGCTCAAGAGTATGCCCCTTCTTCAAGTTCAGCCCCACGGAAACGCCGAATTTGGATTCCAACTAGTGCCATACCTCCAAACCTTCTTCAGAGGCCATCATCCAATTTATGCCATCCACCTCAACACGTTATTCCACCCCGGAATGATGGTGTGCAACCAAGTAACCCCACCCCCAGCAATTCAGGCAGGGTGTGTTTCACGTGTGGTCTGACAGGCCATCACTTCCGACAATGCCCTACAGTGTTTGTGGCACCCCATCGACCTAGTCATAAGCCTTCAAATAAATCCCCCACCAAAACCATCCCAGCAAAGCTTTCAGCGACAAGTAGTGGATATGTGAACCAAATCTCAGTTGAGGAAACCACTGCTACTTCTGACGTGATCCTTGGCACACTCCCAGTCAATCATGTTCCCGCCTCCGTTCTTCTCGATCCAGGAGCATCTCATTCATTCATGTCGGAGAGTTATGCACTTCGGCATGAGTTCCCCTTTGAAGAAATGTTTTCTCCAATGATAATTCAAATTCCTGGTTCAAAGTGGCAAACTAATAGAGTAAGCCAAGGCAATCAAATTGCAATTGAGGGTTTAGTATTCCTTGCTTCTCTTATAGCCCTCAAGTCTTTAGACATTGATGTCATCCTAGGAATGGATTGGTTATCAAGACAGAATGCTTTCCTTGATTGTAAAGCCAAGTCAGTAAAACTTACCCATCCTTCAGGCCAGACAATTGACTACACCTCACCTAGGCCTGGGCGTTCGGTTCCCTCGAACCGTTCGGTTCGGTACCTCGGGTTTAAAAAAAATTCGGTTATGCAAAAACAATAACCGATCGGTGAATGGGAAAATCATTAACCGATGGTTTTGTTCACCCAAAAGTTCGGTTCGGTCACCGGTTCTAACCGAACAACCTTAATAATTTTAAAATAGCAATAATCGTTGCAAGTCAGTCTAATTTGCACGTTTGCAACACCAATCATTTTATAATAGCAAGCATTGCTCCAACTGTCCCAAATTTCTTCATGTAAAAAAAGTCTCCAGTTTCATTTTATCAAAAACAAACCTTGTTTCCCATCTTTTTCTTAACAAGCAGCACAAAGAAAACTAGTGATAAAATATAAAAACACAATGGACAGATCGTACATAATCATATGTTGACACAAAACATATAGAATCCAGCAGTAGTTCTGCACAGTCACACCAACCAAAATCTCAAGACTTGACATAACTAAAGTTGAACGACTCGCGACGCTTAATTTGACTTAAATTTAAAAACTTCAAGTAATCTGCAGCAAGCAGCGTACAAGATCAGTATCACTGCCATCCCCCAACTTTTAAACTTAAAGCTTCATTGCTTCTTCTCCAATGACCAGGAGTAGTTATTCAGAACCGTAGGCAAGAAAAGAAAAATATCTGAAATACGAAAAATAATCCAATTAAATGGTTCATTTGTCTAGATAGAATCAAATAAAATTATGAATTCAGTCTGTATCGAAGCAGCAAGATGGATTTTTATAGCTCGGAAGTGGAAACTCACCAATTCTTAAGTAGGATTTGGGGTGGCGGGGGACTTGGCGTTGCTTTGGATCTTGACTTTCTCCTTATATTCCGTAATTAATTCTAAAAACAACAATGGTGGGAGCAAGCATTATACAACAGCAAATGAAAACTTCTTCAATATTGCAAGATTAGTAAAATCAAATTACCTTGTTTGAGCTTGGTTAGTTCTTCAATGTTCTCTGCTATGCTAACATGAGTGTCATATCGAAGCCAATCCTGAGTGCACACAAGGGATTCAACCATGAATGGAGTTAGAGAAGTTCTGAAGTCATCAAGAATACGCCCAGTAGTAGAGAATACAAACTTAGATGCAACAGTGGAGATGGGGATTGCTAAAACATCTCGTGCCAAGCATGCTAATATAGGAAACCTAGATGAGTTAAACTTCCACCACTCTAATATGTCAAATTTGGGGCCATCATCTTCAGGCTCTTCAGCAAGGAACTTATCCAACTCAGACTTACTGTTGCTGCTACCACCACTATTGAGCCTCACTTTCTTAGCAATCAAGGACTTCATCATGCTTGCACGCCCTCCGCTTGATTCAATTTCCCGAGAAGCACTATTTTGAGATGATGCAATATTTGGAGAATACATCAGCCTATATTCTTCAAACAAATCTCGGAGACAAGTACTAACTGCAACCCACACCTTAGGCCCTTTGTCCTCCCCATACATTTCTAAGATGGCAAATTGTGTGTATTCTGAAAGCTTGTACCTGTGATGCAATGCAATAAGAAAGATTAAACTTTAGTTAGTGGTGCTGCAATATAAGAAAACATTACATAATAAAATGAATTATATTGCAATAGTTGTATTATTTTACCTTGGATCAAGCACCATTGCAATGAAAATTAGCAAGTTGAAGTTCTCCTTTTCCTTCCCCTTCTTGCTGGTATCAAGCTCATGCCAATTTCCCCAGTATTTTTCAAACTTATCCTGCATCCTCTCTGCCATCGCAATTTGCAAATCATCCTCACTTTACATCCAACTTTTCACTAATAAATTCACCTCACCAATCTCATGGAAAAAACTATTAGCAGTCACATGCAATGAGGCAGAAACACGAGTTGTTAGATCCGCAAAATGTGCAAGAAAATATGTCATCTTCTTGACATTCTCCCAGTCCTGCTCATATGGAACTCCAACACCCTTCTCCTTACCTTTATCACTAAGTAAATCCACATCAAAGTAAGGTTCCTCATCTGCATACCTTGCAAAAACTTTCTCATAGCTAATAGCAGCCTTCAACATATAATATGTGGAATTCCACCTAGTGCTCACATCAAGAATCAAGAAGGCCTTGGTTTCAATTTTCTCAAGCTCAGCACATTCTTTGAACTTAGTCAACCTACTTGGGCTATTCCTCAAATATCTAACAGCTGCACGCACACGCTTGATTGAAATATCAATTTCTTTTAGACCATCGGTAACTATTAAGTTGACAATGTGGGCAGCACACCTCATGTGGAGATATTTGCCTCCAGCTATGCAATTCTTAGCTTTGTTATGTTCTGTTTTCATGTAACCAATAACATAATTATTACTAGCATTATCAACAGTAATGGTCATCACCTTCTCGACCCCCCAATCCATTAAATTTTTCTGCAGGTGTTTCCCAATATCATCTCCTTTATGGCCATTAACCTTGAAAAAGCTAATGACTTTCTGGTGAAGTTTCCATTCTTTACAAATGAAGTGGGCAGTAACAGTCATGTAGCTATCTTGTTGTTGAGAAGTCCAACAATCAGTTGTGAGACACTCTTTCACATTGTTCTTTAAAGAAAAGTTAAAGTTTAGCCTTCTGCTCAAAATATGTGCGAACAACATCCCTAGTGCATGTTCTCCTAGATGGAACTGAGAAACGTGGGCAGTCTTTAGACATGAACTTTGTAAACCCCGATTTTTCACCAAAAGAAAATGGGAGTTCATCTTCTATTATCATTTCAGCAAAAGAAGCCCTAATAGCATCAGGATCAAATTTCCAAGCATGTACACCATCACCATGATTAAGTTGAAGCACAGCTTGCTTATTATCACCAATATTCCTATGGGGATTACGCTTGCAAATATTAAAATGTTTGCGTAGAGCGGATGTACCATTGATCACCGGATGAGCGCTGATGTCATTCTTGCAGTAGTTGCATTTTCCCTTCTGCAAGACACCATCAACCTTGACCTTTTCAAAGTGGTTCCACATCTCTGATCTCGAAGCCATCTGCTTTCGGACATCTTTCTTTTCAACATCCACAACTTCAGCCTTCCCTGACCCCTTCCCATCACCATCCTTCTCTGCTTCTGCTGCTTGCACCTCACCAGCGGCACCACTTCCACTAGCCTTCTCAACATCCATAGGTACTGTCCCACTAACTACCAGAGTTGAAGTAAGCGCGGAAGCTTCAGTTCCTATGATCTCACAAGGCTCGGCAGACATCTACAATCAAAGAAAGTTGCATCGATCAATAAGGATTTCCACATGAAAAGATCAAAGAATATGTTTTAGGCATACAAATAACTATTATGAACTGAACCGATATAGGATTCAATATACAAGAAATGACCCAAATTCCCACTCCTTGTTAGCAATAATTTTGTATCTGTTACTTACAAATAAAAAATAAGTATATGTAAATTGTACGCTTATATTTATACATGATTCAGAACATCATGGATTCATGGTCCTATAAATACTGTGATTCAGAACATCATGGTAATTATGTATCTGTTACTTACAAATAAAAAATATGTATATGTAAATTGTACGCTTCTATTTATACATGATTCAGAACATCATGGATTCATGGTCCTATAAATACTCTGATTCAGAACATCATGGTAATTCTATATCTGTTACTTACAAATAAAAAATATGTATATGTAAATTGTACGCTTCTATTTATACATGATTCAGAACATCATGGATTCATGGTCCTATAAATACTCTGATTCAGAACATCATGACCGAAGCATCAAATAAGTGACAACTAGTTATTGCTATTCAGATAAAAAGACAACCAGAACATGTGAAATTGCACACGATCCCTGTACTGTTAGAAGACGGTGGGAAATTAGAACAGGGGCTTACGTTGCAATGTGCAGGAACGTGCTGTGTTCGTTGATTCGTCAGTGTTCTTCACCTCCAACGGATTAGCAAGGTTGCACCGGAAAATTGATTGAGCTGCTAGCTGCGCTCCAATGGATCCGTCTCCAGCGAGTTGGAGATCCTTGTCTCCCGTGGACCGTGGTTGTGATTCACTCATTGCCGGAGTTGTCGCCTGCCATCGGCAATGGACGTATATAAAGGATGCATCCATACGGGGTACGAGCACGCCGGGAAGGGGCGCAGATTCAGGGATGCGATTGGATTGGGAAGCAAGGATGCGGAGAATCAAATAACCAAGGTCACGGCGGCGGCGGAGCAGATCAAGACTTGCCTTTGCCTGGTTGGGGAAAGGAGATATGGCGTGAGTTACGACCTAGGTTGTGGCCTGTGTTTTTTTTTACTATCTTCGGTCTGTTCGGAACTTCGGGTACCCAAAGGCTAAACCCGAATCCACCGAACTAAATTCGGTTTTCTACAATTTCCAACCGATTACAGTACCGTTTTCTCGGTTTCGGTCAATTCGGATTCGGTGTCGGTTAATTCGGTTCGGTAACTCGGTTTTCGGATTATATGCCCACCCCTAACCTCACCCAGTTCTAGAACCCAGATGCATACTTTGAATGTGCTTCCCCTTCCTGACCTTGAAGATATTCTGGTGGTTTGTGACTTCCCGGATGTCTTTCCTGAAGAGCTGCCAGGCATGCCACCCGACAGATGTGTAGAATTCATCGTAGATCTTATACCAGGCACAACCCCACGTGAGTTAGATGAGATGAAAATCCAACTTGAAGATTTGTTGGCAAAAGGCTTCATCCGCCCTAGCTCATCGCCATGGGGATGCCCCGTTCTATTCGTAACGAAGAAAGATGGAACAGAAAGGATGTGCGTAGATTATCGCCCGCTAAATCTAGCGACGATAAAGAACAAGTACCCACTGCCCAGGATCAATGATCTTTATGATCAACTTGCTGGATCCTCTGTCTTCTCCAAGATGGATTTGAGATTAGGCTATCATCAAATCAATATCCGAAACGAGGACGTTCCCAAGACGGCTTTCACTACTCGTTATGGTCTTTATGAGTTCACCGTCATGTCCTTCGGTCTAACCAATGCCCCCGCCACTTTTTCGCGCATGATGAATTCGATCTTCATGGAGTACCTAGATAAATTTGTTGTAGTTTATCTTGATGACATTCTCATCTACTCGAAGAACGAAGAAGAACATGCCGAACATCATAGGTTGGTATTGATGAAACTTCGAGAGAATCGCCTATATGCCAAGTTCTCTAAGTGCGAATTTTTGCTACCAGAAGTGACCTACTTAGGCCACGTGATTTCTGCGAAAGGCATTTCTGTCAATCCCGAGAGAGTTCAGGCCGTCCTTGACTGGACTCCACCTGAATCGGTTAAGCAAGTAAGGAGTTTTCTTGGCTTAGCAAGCTATTGTCGCCGCTTCGTTGAGAACTTCTCCAAAGTTGCAAAGCCTCTGACTGAACTCCTCAAGAAAGATAAGAAATTCGAATGGACTCCCAAGTGCGAGGAAAGCTTTCAAGAGCTAAAAAGAAGATTGACTTCTGCACCTGTACTTGCGCGTCCAGACACCAAAAAGGATTTCGAGATCTTTTGTGACGCCTCACGGCAAGGGTTTCGATGCATACTTATGCAAGATAGACATGTGGTAGCATACGCTTCACGACAGTTGCGTCCACATGAAGAGAACTATCCTACCCATTATCTTGAACTCACTGCCGTAGTTCATGCCCTGACAACTTGGCGACACTACCTCCTTGGTAATCGTTGTGAGATCTATTCCGACCACCAAAGCCTCAAATACATATTCACCCAGCCAGATCTTAATCTCAAGTAAAGACGCTGGATAGAGTTGATAAAAGATTATGACTTAGGAATTTCTTACACCCCAGGCAAAGCCAATGTCATGGCTGATGCACTAAGTCGTAAGTCGTATTGTAACAACCTCATGTGACAACAGTATCAACCACTTCTTCATGAGGAATTTCGCAACTCAATCTTGAGATAGTTCCTCATGGTTTTATTTCTACCTTGGTGGCGAAACCCACTCTTGAGGATCAAATCATAGTTGCCCAAAGGCGTGCACGAGGTGTTCGCCGGATCAAGGAGAACATTGCTAGCGGAGTTGCTAAATGTTTCTCCACAGATAGCAAAGGAACGATATTCTTTGAAAATCGTTTGGTAGTACCTCAAAATAGAGATCTACGGCAACTCATCCTCAAAGAAGCCCATGACACTCCCCTCTCGATTCATCCCGGTAGCACAAAAATGTACCGAGATCTACGCCAGAGATTTTGGTGGACTAGGATGAAGAGAGACATTGCTCGATATGTTACTGAATGTGATGTTTGTCGTCGCATTAAGGCCGAACACCAAAGACCTACTGGTACTCTTCAACCTTTGCCTATTCCCGAGTGGAAATGGGACAAAGTTGGTATGGACTTCATCACCGGCTTTCCAAAAACCCAGAAAGGAAATGATGCCATCTTCGTTGTCATTGATAGACTTTCCAAAGTTGCAAACTTCCTTCCAGTTCGCGAGTCTATAACTGCTAGCCAGTTAGCGGACTTGTATGTCTCTAGAATTTTGTCTCTTCACGGTGTTCCTTTGGAAATCAATTCTGATCGTGGTAGCCTTTTCACCTCTAGATTCTGGGGAAGCTTTCAGAATGCTATGGGAACTCATCTCTCCTTTAGCACAGCCCACACCACCTAAGTCCTTGTCACCTTTCATCTTGATCAAATACTTTGATCCCCACATGTTGGTACACTCAAAGCTTTCTGTTTCCATCCATCATGTTGTCGCATGGTGATCAAGCCTTGTTCCCTTGTTGATCCTTTCTTGATACTTATTTTGGTGTCAACTTCATCGATACCTCTTCGTCTCCAGAATCGATAGTTACTTTCACGTTGCAATTATTTTATTTATTGTTGTTGCACATGTTATGTCATTCTATCATGCCACTTACACTAAAGCTAAGGCTATGACCAAAGCCCTATAAACTTAATAAATGCATGTGGAGTTCTTGACGTGTCATCACCACCTTCATTTAAAGTTGACTAGCTAGGGTCACACCATGTCCATTAAACTTGATCATCCCATCCATGTTTGTGCACCTTTGATCCCGATGCTTATCTTGCATTGCTTTGGTTTGCCGGTACCGCACGATAGAGCCTGAGCATACCGAGGAGACTTACGTGGAGCTCTCCGACACCGAGACCGAGTATCCTGTTGGTGCTTCGACCGTACCTTCTCAGGCAAGGGGGAGACTTATATCATTCTTTATAGCTCTTAGCTTGCATTACTTAGTTGTAGCTAGAACGTTTGCTTGATCCTATCCACCTTACATGCTGCCCCTATACAAAACAGAAACAACCATGATCCCCACCTCCTAGCAAACCATTGCTTGGCTACGTTACCGCTTTCTCAACCACTTCTTAGTATGAGAAGAAAACTTGCTTCTTACCCCTATGCTATGCTATGGTTGGGATATCATGCTACATAAGAAGTTGGTTGATATTTATCATTAATATGATGTTAATGCTATGCTGACGAAGGATGGGAGACCGGGTTGTTCCCGCCGGGTGCTTTGTTCCATTCGAGTCACTTAGGCCCCGAGTTCCGGGTATTGTGTCTTTTGATGAGCGTGCCTAATCGTGTGCGGGATTCTATGGGGTCCCCTTGTCTTACCTACCTAGATACAAACAATTCTAGTGGTAGCCCGAGCTGATTTTACCATTTGCAAAATGTGTGTGTGACTGGTTAGCGCTCCAGCGGATTTACAAACACCCCAGACCAGCAAGGACAGAGTTCCCTTGTTGGCCCAACTTGACCGGCTAAGGACCCGGGCACAGTGATGCTACGGTAATCCGAACCTGGAGTCATACGGTAGAGACCGATTCGAAAGCGCGACCGGATTTTGAGTTGGATGTCGACTCACCGGGGGCCACCCGGAGTTGTGAGCTGTTAGTTAGAGGGACCCTGATGTTCCGGAGTTTCAGGCGATCACCCAGCCAAACGGAAACCGGGCATACATCCGAACCCTATATTGGGCAGTTGGTACACCCCTGCAGGGTTAAAACTTTTCAAAAAGCCGTGTCCGCGGTTATGGGCGACTTGAGACCTACTCCTTGTTCATAGAATAACATCAAACTAGATCTAATTAAAACTTGCCCGGTGTGTGTGTTGCCTTGACTGCCTTTCTTTGTCTAGGGGCAAAGAAAGGACAAGGTAGTGTTGTGCTTGGCATAAGTAGGTGGATAGCAGACCTATGACACGCTCGTCAACGTACTTCATGGTTCTTATCCTTGCTCTAATAGAACGTTAGCTACATATATATGCTAGTGTGGCTGCAACCTCAACCAGTACCTTTACCTTACCGTGACAAGTTAGTTATATTGTATTGATATACTCTCACCCCTTGCATTCTTTTCCCCGTCTATGTATCTACTTTGGGATCCGACAGACTACTACCTCGACCCGAACACCGGGAAGTACTTCGTGGAGGTGCCACCGGAGGACGACGACGAAGAAGGCTTCGTTCAGTAGACGACTGCAGTTGGGTTCCGATGATCCGTGGGTGGACGTTCATCTTTTATGTGCAGCCCTCTCTAGGGCAATTTGGATCTTGTCCGTACCCGGATGTGTTTGATTTTGACATGATGTAATGCAATGAATGTTGGGTCTAATGATCTCTGGATGTTGTAGTAATTCCATTGGCCATGTATGCCATGGATCTTATATTTATGTCTTAGTGTTCATGCTTGTTATTACCTGTTGTCGAGAATCCGATAGCGATACGAGTGTGAGTATCGTGCATCGGTGGCTACTTATGCGCTTCTATCTCAAGTAGGGTGTGAAAGCATCTAACTCGAGATAGTACCGCATCGGGGGCCTTACACATGGATTGTTTCCAAATTTCATGAACATGTAAATTTGCTCTAATCTGTACATAACATGCAAACGCTAGCTCAAACTGTGAATTTCGAAATGAATCAAGAAAGGCGCTAACCAACAACATGAGCAAGAACTGCAAGTTAACGTGAAAGTACATGACCAGTACTCAGCAACGCCGAGAACTAAGCTGTAAGCATCAAGTTTATCATTGATACGAACACTGCTAGAAGGATGGGATTCACAGGAAGCCGCAGAGCTGCCATCGCGTCCAGCGACCGGGGGCTCTCTCGTCCCTTGGGCGTACGAGGCAGCTTCTCAATCGGGTGTGGAGCATTCATTGGTTCTTACCGCAAACTAGGCTAAGCAGCACTAGCTGCAGGTTGCTCTTGCTACTGAGCATTCAGGATGGCAGAATAACCATCTTGTAACTCAAAAGAAATCTCACAAACCACATAATAAGAAAAGAAAAAAACTGATGTACGTGCCTGACGTGGAATCCGTCAGGGACGTACTATTGGAATTCCAAAGAGAAGAGGGTGTCGTCACTCGTCGATGAAGTGGAACAAAATGAGTTATTTTTTTAACTGGGCTGGGGACGAGTTGGGGAAGAAGAAGTTGAAAGAGAGAGTCCATGAGGTGTCCCGGACCGTTAAATCTCATCGGGACCGAGAGGAACCTGACGGAACCCAAGTACAATAAATTAATGTAGACGCATGGCTCACATTTTGAATGATACAGGATGTAGATCTGATTGCAAACTGATAGACCAGATAGCGAGAGAATATGAGCTCGAGCTCAGAACTGAATATCCGAAATAAAGCATTGTTTTCTTAGCATAATGCGGCATCTCTACTACGAAAAATATTTGGGTTATAAGCAACAACAAGAACGTTCTTGATTCGAGTCAATTAATCTTATTTTGTGCTACTCCGTCTCAACCGTCAATGCCAATCAGAAAGTCTGAATTGCATAAAACAAAACTGTGACTGTTAGCTACGCAGGGTCTGTATCGACGTGTTTGGATGGGTGGCCAAAGGGAGTCCGGACCGACGCCTAGGCCATGGCCAGCCAAAGCCTGGCAAAAGAGGGCCACCCTTTCATGTTTGGTTGGCTGGCCCAAGAGAGGTAGGCCGTGCTGTGGCTCTGTTTGGACGCCACCTGGGAGCCCTACCGACAACCCAACTGCCACCAACCGCGCAAACAGGGTTGTGTTTGGTAGCCGGGCTGGCTGGGGAGTTCCCAGGCATCCCAACTACCACCAACAACACACCATCAACATATTTGAAGCAAGATCACAGTTATTTGAAGCAAGATCAACTAATTTTTGATATGGACCATCAGTTTACATCATAATAATAACCATCAGTTTGCATCTCAAATGTCTACCTCTCAACGGTACTTCATGGAACCACTTAGTCATTGAAAATGATGAAAGAAGTTGTAAATTTTATTGGCCTCGGCTTGTGGACAAGGTGGAGTTATCCCAGTAGGTAAACCACAGGTGGATGCCATCCAAATGAAGAATAAAATTTGAACAAAGAACAAAGAACCACATAAGAACTCATGGCTATCATGGAACTCCTGTAGACATCATTCAGTGCCATCATCTCAAGCAATAGCTTGGTGTTGCAGCTGAGTGATGACTCACAAGAGTTTGATGGCAGGCATGAAAGAAACACATAGCAAAGAATAACATCAGCCACCTCATATGTAATTTTTCATCACAGGCCAATTCCATCCCCTCTTGAGCCACCAAGACAAAGACAATAATCAGAGAAAAGCAAATTGACAGCAAAGGAAACATGATTGCAATATAGTAGAAATGTAGCCAATTGAGACTACAAAAATAAGTCTTACAATACCAAGTTCCAGCCCAACAGACTAGGGCTCAAATGTTGTCCATCCAACAACCAAATCTAACTAGTTAGCCACCCTCTTAGCAAAATAAAACTCCAAGATAACAACAAGTTAGCCAACCTACCTGCACAAAAGTCTACAGTGTAGTGTGTCAACTGTAGTCAAAATAAGAGAGAGTGGAGGAGGGAGGTGGAGGAACTATACATCTCTACAGTAGACCCCCTCTCATCCAAAGAAGCCCAGCAATGGCCAAGAACTACACAAAGTAGTTCTTGGCTAGGAAGGTTCTAAGCCAAATTTCCCTACGACTGTCACTTATGCCAACAAAGCCCCTGCCCTAGGCTTTGTTGTCTAGCAGGTAGGTGTAGGCTACTATGAGGGCCTCCTCACTAAAACCATGGATTTCCGTCACAACAAGGTAGAGGCTAGCATCAACATGGGCTGGGCCTGTCTCTCTAAGTTGACATCCTTGACCTTAAACACCTTGTCAGGCCTACTACCATCACTCACAAGCTATGCCATCCTCCTCAGCACAAACCCAGATCAGTTGTTGTTCCACCTCATGGGTCCTGCAGCTACTGGTGGTGTTGGCTGGGCTTCAGCAGCAGCAGTTGCGGCATTCTGAGCAGCAAGGAGGGCATTTGTCTGCTGCTGGACCTGAGCCTCATCAAACACAAACTAGACAAAGCCCTCCAGGCCACCAACCCCCTCAACAGAACCATAAGACATCCTAACCGTTGATATAAACAGAAATACAACAATTATAGTACAACATGATGAATCACAGCAACAATAAGAACCAATAACCAAATAAAATCACAACTGGTTGAATAAATATTGTTTGGTCTCAGCTTTGTCCTCAAATTATTACATCATCACCACAAATCAAAGTGTTTCATACCAGGGCTACCAAATAAGACATTAACATTAATTAACATGCATAAGAGGACGACAAATCAGGTCCTATGGGTTCCCCTTCTACCCCACAAAGCATTGCAGATAGCATCCCTCTTCTCAATCATGGCTTGGGTGTCTTGGGATAGAAAGTCATCAGCAGCAGTGTGGTTGTGCTGAATTGGTGAACAACCAATTTTCATCAGGGACAAAACTATCCTGCCCAAAGTCTAGGATCCAGTTGTGGAGGATGCAACATGCCAAGACAAGCTTGACTTGAGTTTTGTATGGATGAAAAGGCTTGTTGTCTAGCATTCTCCAGCTGTTCTTGAGTGCCCCAAATCCCCTCTCAACTGTGACCCTAAGGGAGGAGTGCCTCAGGTTGAACAACTCCCTAGCATTTGTGGGCTGATTTATGGGGCCATACTTAGATAAATGGTACCTGACCCCTTGTAGGGAGGCAGGAAGCCAGTTCTGTAGCCATATCCTACATCTACCAGGTAGAATTTATCAACAAAAAACCAAATAAACACCTAAGGTCACTACTGTGGAATGGGTCAGGGTACAAGTGATGAGGACATGTAGGCAGGTGATAACCCACAAGTGTAGGGGATCACAATATTCTTTGCGGGTAGGTATAACCCAATTTATTGATTCAACACAAGGGGAGCCAAAGAATACTTATAAGCCTTAGTAGTTGAGTTGTCAATTCAACCACACCTGAAAAGCACTAGACAAGATATAAGTAGCAACGATGTGTTCACGGGTGTAGCTTTTAAGACTTCCCCACTCACCAACACCACAAAGTAGTAACAAAGTAGTAGCAGCAATAGTGAGAGCAATAGTAACAACGAAGGCAATAACGATGAAAGATGGACCGGGGTTCAAGGTTTCACTAGTGGTAACTCTCCAAGCAAAAAGACAAGTGTTGGGTGCACAAATTACAGTTGGGCAATTGACAAAATTGCACAAACTCCAGCCAAAGAACAAACTAGAGCATCCTAGTCTAAGAACCAAACGTAGGCCTGTGTTCCGTATGTAGTTGTACGTGCTTGCAATAAGAACTTGCACAACTTCTTTTGTCCTACCATCCCGCTACAAACGGGGCCAAAAGGAACTTATGGAGATTAAGGCGCTCCTGTCAAAGAGCACCGGAAAAAAGCATTAGCACTCTATGAACACATGTAATCCTCAAATTATAGCCCATCCCATTTGGTGTCCCAAGTTGTCACCATTGGGATCGCCGGTTCCGTACTATAACAGGTGCATAGAACCATAGATAAGATCTAGAACAACAATTATAATCATGCAACCATAAAGTGCTCAAATCTGAAATCATGCTACTCGTGCACTAATAACAAGCATTAAGAACAACAAATTGCAGCAACAATAATTCATAAACTTCTTAGGACTGAATAACAATGTAATAATTCATCGGATCCCAACAAACACAACACCAATTACATCATATGGATCTCAATCATGTAAGGCAGCTCATGAGAACTTTGTATTGAATATCTAGGGGGAGAAGATACCAACAAGCTACTGCCAAGAACCCATAGTTCAAGGAGGAACTACTCACGATCCATCATGGGTGAAGAAGAGTTGATGAAGATGGCCCCGGGGTCCAATGCCCTCTCCGGCAGGGTGCCGGAGCAGAATCCTGGTGACCCCCGAAGCTAGGTTTCGATGGCGGCGGAGATTGGGATTGATTCTGTAGAAAATAGTTGGATATCTCGGTTTTTCACGTTAGGGGAAATAAATAGGGCCAAAGGGGAGACCGAGGTGCTGCCCAGGTCACCCAGGCGGCCTCCTCGCGCGGGTCCTCCTGGCCACGCCAGGAGGGCGCACGAAGGCTGTGGGCCACCCCCAAAGCTCCTCCTCCGACTGGAGGATTCTTCCGATGAATAAGAATTTTGGTAATTTTTTGGGAATTTTCTGATCAACTTCATTTTTGGAAAAAAATTCTTCATTGCAAAGACAAAACAGACAGAAATTGGCGCTGGGCTCTATATTGGTAGGTTAGTCCAATAAATGATTCAAAAGCATGGCAAAAAGATGTAGCAATGACACAACATGAGCATGGAACAAGCAAAAATTATGGATACGTTTCAGATGTATCAGCAGGTTACCTTCAGGCACAACAAAGCCATCATTTATTTCAATGGCATCTGCAAGCATTAGGGCATCATTAGCTGACCTTCCCACCCAGCTAGAACAGCTAGGGCACTACCTTGACGTGGTTCTGGTAGTGCTCAACATCTAGCATGTTTGCATGCAGGTCATTGTCCCAAAGATCCACACTCGTACTCCATCTCATATACTTTCTACTCCATAGAGATTATCATATATGCATATAACTATGTGGGACCCTTACACTATAGAACTTGGCTTGTATATTGCAATGACGAGCCTCCTCAAATGAGCTTTAGGTCTTCTTGAGCAAGCAAGTTGGATGTACTCCCACTAGTTCCATTGGAGAGCCTACCATAGCTCATATGTGCATCCGTTGCATGGAAATCCCTACTCCTCACATCATATCTAACATTTGGCTTTCTCTCGTTTATGATTGTCCTCATTGATGTGAGCCTTTCACACCTTTTTGTCTTCCTTCCCCATCATTTTTCTCTTTCACCATTTAAGTGTCAACTTTCTTTCTCACGCTCATCCATTGCATGAGTGCTCAAATTCGAAAGGGAATGGATCAGTTTGACTTTTACATGGCTAGTGGTTTGGGGACGAGTCTAGATAAGATTTCAAAGGAGACCAAGTGTGAAACTTTAGTGGATTGAGTTCTCAACAAATAAATAGTATGTTTTATGCTCTAAACCCATCTCCCCCTTCTTGCACGCAAACACCATTTGAAGACATTCGAGTCACGGACAGCGAGAGCTCTTGCACCTTTATGTTCTTATGTTCCTTGTTTGAATACTAATATAGACTCTTGCTTGTTATGACTTGAATTGAATTACATATCTTTGTTGCCTTACTTAAAGTTCTTACATGGTTGGTAGCATGTCACCACAGAAATTATGCTTGTTGTCATTTACCTACTCGAGGATGAGCAAGAATTAAGCTTGGGGATGTTGATACATCCCAAACGTAACTACAATTTATGCTTGCTCCATGCTTGTTTTTGGTGATATTGCTATGCTTTTAATGCACTTCCATACACTTTTGATCATATTTGTACTAACCTATTAACTCAGTGCACCAGAGTGCCAGTTCCTGTTTTCTAATTTTTTTGTATTTCAGGTTTTCCCATTACTTAAAGTGTCCAATAAATTCGGGAAAATATATAAAAAAAATCAGAGCGAAGGAACCTTCCGGAATAACCAAAGGAGGACCGAAGGGGGGGGCCACCAGGGGCCCAGGCGGCCTCCCGGCGCGGCCCCACCCTAGGCAGCGGTCCCTGGTGCACCCTCTGCCCCCCTTCAGCCTATATTTAGAGCGTCCTCCGAAACCCTGATACGTCCAAAATGCATCACTATTTTATATAGTAATTCTTTCTTATCCATTGATATATTTCATGATATGATGCTATTCTTACGTTGTTTTGGCTTATTTTACACAGTTTGCAACTTTCCGGTGCCGAAGCAGCAGACGCAGGATTCAGCGGTAAAAAGTGGACGCTGAGTTGCTGAAGAAGAACACCTCCAAATTACCTGAAAATCGACGGAGGCTATTTTCCAGAAAGATCATGAAGACACACAAAAGAGCAACCAGAGGGGGGCCACAGGGTGCCCAGGCGGCCACCTGGCGCGACCCCACCCCTGGCCGCGCCGGGAGGGCGCCTGGACCCCCGGGGCCACTCCCGGCTCCCCCTCTAGCCTATTTACTCCTTGTGATCCAAAAACCCTAAAAGAGAGAGAGAGTTTCCGGAGTTCCGCCGCCGCTCCGTGGCGGAAACCTACAAAGAAGAAAAGCCATCTCTGGCGGGCAGATTTCGCCGGGGAGATCACCTCCAGGAAGGGGAGATCGTCGCCATCGTCATCACCATCGTCACGGGCATCATCGAGATCATCATCAACATCATCCCCATCATCAGCACCATCTCCATCTTCATCCAATCTTATCTCACAATTGCAACTCGTGTTGTAATCCGTACTATTTATCCTCTCTACTCTATCGGTGTTGATTACTACTTTGTGGTGAATGCTATTGAGCTTTGTTGGAGAAATATTATTGTGTTCAGATTGTTTATCATCTATTTATCTCCACTGATCATGATCTCTTTTATGTCTTGTGAGTAGTTACTTTAGTTCTTGAGGACATGGGAGAAGTCTAGTTGCTAGTAGTCATATGATGTTGAAGTAATATGTGTTGGTTGATATTTAAGTTGTGTTGTTATTTTCCTAGTGGTGTTGTGTGAGTCGAACACTCAACACTTCGCCTTATCAAGGACCTAGGGGAATGCATTGTGTATAAAGAATGCTTACGGTGGGTTGCCGGAGTGACAGAAACCTAAACCCCAGTTTGCACGCTTTTACACAAGGTAACAATGGATCACCGATCGTATTGCTATGGTAGGCTTTTGCCTTAATTACTATCTTGTATTTGCGGATTCTTGCAAGGTGTTTAATCATAAGAGTGCATTCATCTTAGTCTAGAGGATGCACTAGCATAGATCCACCCACCAAACACTTATCAACACAGCACATAGTACCGATACGGAATATGGCGAAAGCACATGACTACCTCTCCCGTTTGTCCTCAAGAACACTTTAGCTTTTATAAGTTCAGTTGCTAAGCCTCTCCTTTTCTAAGAAAGGATTGGGCTACTCTTTACTATCTAGTATCTTTTACTTTGCTCGTTTTTACTATCCTGTCGCTTATACCAAGAAAACCCCTAAAAAGTTATCTTTCAGTGCTTGCAGTTATCTCCTTACCAAAGTCATTTGCTACTACCTTCTGCTCCTCGTTGGGTTCGACACTCTTACTTATCGAAAACACTGCAATAGATCCCTCTACGTTGAGGGTCATCAAACCCTCGAGGACAGAAGCCCTTTTTCCAATATCGCCTCTGTTGCGCCGCCGTCGCCGTTTCAAGATCGGGGCTACCATGCCCTACATGATCAAGGCATCTTTGTAATCTTTCTGCTGTTGCTATGTTGAGTTTGCTGGGATCTGATGGATTATGAAACTATGTTCAGATTGTGTTGAGTAATGTATTTGGTTCTTCTCCTTTTATATTTATGTTCTTGAGTAATTCTTGCATGTTCTCCGTTGCTTTTTATTACGTTGGCCAAGTAGTAGATTGGAACTCCAAGAGGGAGCGTTATGCTTGATTGTGGGTTCAGCCCCATGATGACTAGCTTGAGTGACAGAAACATGAGTCTAGGGGATGTGCTGCTGCCACCAGGGAGAAAACAACGGTGCTTGTACTTGCGGGTGCAAGGATTGCTTACCTTACACAAAGTTACTTTAATTCAGTTGTCTGTTGCTTTGGGTTTACACTTTGGGTGGGGCTCGCAACTTAATACCAGAGAGTAATCTTATCAATTTCCCAACTGTAATTTGTTTACCTTGCATAGTTGTTTATCGTCTTTTGGGAGAGAGACATCACTAGTGAACTTCACAAGACCCCGGTCCATATTTCCACCATTGTTTACACCCTCAATTACTTCCAGCTTTTACTTTCAATTGCAGTTATTATTACCTTTCCACTCTTGCGTTCGATCCTTTGTAAATAGCAAGGCTAGAGGGATTGACAACCCCTCTGTACTCGTTGGGAGCAGAGTTATTTGTTGTGTGTGCAGGTCCAGGTGAAGTAAGCAACCTTGGGTTGTGAACGACGCCATTGTTCGCTTTACCACATTTTGCCGATCGCGGAGTCCTACGGGAGTCAAACCTTGGTATCTTTTCCAAGGGAAATTTGCCACTACGCTACATCTCACCTTCCACTTGGGGTAACCAACGAGGGGTGAGAAGTTATCTTCCTCACCGGATCACATGCGTCTAGGCACTCTTGCCAACACATGGGTACCATCTATGGCACCAGCACAGTCCTAAAAAAGGGTGAACTACAATGACTACTAGCAATATTATTTGTGAAAATTTATCACAACATGCAGAAGCATATGGGTTTACCTTCAAGTATGGGTTCCACCTGTGGCTCTGTTGACGGTAGTTATACCATTTTTTTCTCCCATCAAAACCGTCAATAAGACATTCTTTCTGGAAGGAAACCACCAAACACATAGTGAATTAGGTACAAATAACTTGGTTCCACATATACTTGTCAATATTTGGTTGCAGGCACTCAGAACAGGTACTTTTCAGTGTCCGGAAGCTCCATACGAAGGTTGGGCAACCAACCAAGTTTGGCCAAATGACAAACCAACTTTACAATCAACAATATCATAGCTTCTGGAGACAATGTGCAAAAGATGGGCACAATGGTGGGGTCAGCCGACGCCACCTTGGTGGGCCCAGCACGACCATTGTGCTTAGATTTTCATCTAGAACCCACCTGGAGAAGATGGACCTTTGGTTCCACCAAAGGGGGATCGACCGACCACCTTGTGGGACCATCCCAGCCACTGCCAGACAACCAAGATCCTCCCAACACAGTCCCAAGCAAGTTCTACCCTTGGATCACAATGTATTTCCTCTCAACGGTAAAAGATGAAGCCACATGGATCCATGGGCCCACAACGAAGGAACCAACGTGAACCAACACATGAGACACACTCTATGACACGCAGGGACACCCACCGGAGACAGCAGGTGGGCGAGGGCTATCATAGGGGGGTCGGCCGACCCTCCCCCTTTGCGGTCCCCGAAGCTCAGCTGCACTCCACCGACCTTGTGCATGCCTCCATGTGCTTGGATGCATCCCTGGCCTCCATCCAAGGCGGTTTGGAGGTCGGTTTATCCAATGGTGGAGGATGGGAGGCACACAAATTGATGATATGGCGGTGGAGTAGCCTCTACTCCACCCCCCCTATAAATACCCCCATAGGCCTTCACTTTAGAGCATGAAACCTAGAGCATATCCAAGAGTTTGACAAAAGTAACTTGGAAAATCTTGTGTTCTAGCAACTCCCAAAAGCATATGACAAGTAAAAAAATAAGTTAATCTCCAATGTATTGGTAAATTGAAGTTGGAAAATTAAATAAATAAAGAAGGGCCCACCATAAATGTTATTAACCGGTGGGAATAGTATTCTTGTTTTATTTTAGGTTTGGTATTCTAGGTCTAGAATTGTTGTTTTTTTGTTCGTTTTTAATTTCAAAATCGAGGGGTGCCACTAGATGTCTTAGTTTTTATTAAAAGAAATATCTGGTCCAAAGTTGAATAAGCATGTCATGCAGGGTTAAATCACAAGATAAACTGATGAAACACATAATGCATTAGTGGATATATAAATCGCACGGGTGATTTGAAGACAAATTGAAAAACATGATGTGTTAGTTAAATAAATGGGTTATCATGATACAAATATAAGTAACCATGCAATAAACTAGGTGTCCAATACTCTCGTTACAATGCATAGGTATTTTTGCTACTATTAATAAATTGGTAAAAATGAGAGAATGCGAGGCGGATACGGCGGCCCTAGCTCTGTGATTTTACCCCCGAACCCCTCTTGCCCTCCTATAAAAGCCGACCGCCTCCGTCTCTCCCCCGCGCTCCATCGCCTGGCCGCCGTTCCCCGCAACCTGTCGACCCAATCTCACATCACCAGACGGGACCCGGCGCGTCGTCCTCTCCAGATCTTTAGCCCGCCCGAGGTGAGCACTTGTACATCCCGATTGGAGTTCCGATTGGTTGGTAGGCGCTGGTTCGTAGGTCTCGGATCCAGCGTGGTCTCTGGAGTTTAGCACGCGTACGTCCCGATCAGCTCGTTCCGATTGTGGTTGGTAGGCGCGGGTTCATAGGTCTCGGATCCAGCGCGGTCTTGTATCCTGCCTGGCTTGGAGTATTCGTATGAGGAGCCTCGATTAGGATAGGATTTAATTAGGGTTTGTTTGGTAACACCACCTAGGGTTCGATTATCCGTAATAAGGAATCTGACGTTTTAGTAAGGGTTTGCTTGGTTGTGGTCAGATTTTGGTTTATGGTGTATGAATTCTTCAACTGTGCCTGTACATGATAGCTGGATAGGTATTAATTTGGATTCATGCTATGTTGTTCGATTTCCGTTTATGCCAGAATGTTATTTTTTTATCAACTGTGTTTGAGCGTAGATTTGTTGCATATTCATGTTCTAGCTCTGTTTGGATAGGTAACAATATTTGGGATCCTAAAATATTTATGCACAGCACTTAACCTGCAGCTGATTAATGTTGTAGTCATATGTGCTTTCCAGCTCTGTTTGAATATGTATTTGGTTGTTTATTATCGTTTGGGTTTATGTGATAGCTTGTCTTGTCTAATATTTGCCAATGATGATGTATCTTTTGCCAACCAATCTCTAGTCTTGAGGATAATATATATAGTAGTTCTGTAAATGCTGGTGTGCTCACTATGCCCTTGCACATGGGATGCAATGACTTGAATTTTTTATTAGCAATTCTTTCCCAGCTATTTAGTTTATTGTTTCCTTTGATGGTGAGCTATTAAACTAAACCTGCATTAATTCTGGAGATACAATTTTATTGCTCACAATGATACAATGAATGCTGGGATCTCTATGTACTTTGAACCAAATTATATTCCCTCTGTTAACTATTTGGGTTGGTGCACTAAAGTTCTGTTTTGGGCGGTTGAGTGTATTCATTTTGTTTAGTTGCCTATCAATATACATGGTTGAATTGCTTTCAGTTCATATGAATAACCATTCTGTCGCACAATGCAAATATGTTGTCCTAACTAAGAAGCTTGGATGTTCCCATCCACATTGGTGTTGTATGGTCTCTTCCTGACATTAAATCCTCTGTTTGTGCTGTACCAGGTAGCAGCAACTGTTCTGCTGCAGTCTTCTTCGACGCCAAAAGGAAAAGACTCTCTATAAAATCCGCTCCCATGCCCAAATCCAAGCCCTGCAGGCCCGCTCCAATGAGCACATGCTTGTGAAACTTGTCTCTCTGGAGTCCGTGAGGAAAGCGTGGGAGTCGTATGTACTCCTCCGCCCGCTGATCATATGGAGTCGAGGTCCTGGGCATGCACGGAGCTGGGTCTCCTCTCGGTCGTGGCAGGCTTGTCGCTGGAAATCCAAAAGCTCGAGCATGAAGTGTTACCCAAGCTCATGGTTCAGGAGGCCAAGCTGGAACGGGGCGCCCTGGAAGCCGTCCTACTCATGAAGAACTCATCAGTTATCCTCTTACATATGAGGAAGTGCTTTAAGGAAGCCTTGGGCGTATTTCTTTGCGAGGAGGATCTGGTCGCACCCCGAGTCAAATTGCTGAGCATAGCGCTAAAGGATACCACTGATTGTGTACTCAAAGGTAAATGCAACATTGTCTGGCTTCGGGCGCAGGTCCTAAGGCTGGCCCAGCTGGTCACCCAAGTGTTGGAGACCCCGGTTACTTTCTCTGATCCTGGTGATTACTAAAGGATACAGCTGTCCATGTACTCGAAGGTAATTGCAACATTGTCTGGCTTCAGGCGCGTGTCCCGTGGCTGGTCCAGCTGGTCACCGATGTGTTGGAGACCCCGGTTTAGTAGAGCATGGTTAATAGTATAGCCAGCTGCTGACTATAAGGAGATGCCATGTCATCTATAGCTAACTTTATAGTCAACAAGTACAATAGGAAGACTAAGAAGTACTACTTTAGCAATATATGGCCCACATGTCTATCTCACAAAGTGCCTAGGAGCACGTGTTGCAGCTGGCTACTAATTAGTAGCCCGCTTCTCTTCTCTCTCCTCTTTGTTGCGACTAGAAAGTAAATGAATCAACTCTGTGTTATTCCATTGATGATCACAGTATATATACAAGGAAACGGACGCGAACGAAGAGATGTGTCTGTTCGCAGGGGTGTGAGGAAGAGTCGCGATGGTTGCCAACACAACCATACGAGATATTACATAGGGAGGATTATCCCTTTAATTAAGATAATTAATTAAATCCTAACACTCCCCCTAATCCTTCCTTGTGCTTGCAATCAATCATCCATGGAATAATCTCCTCCAAAAACCCTGTGGGAAAAATATGAGGAGTATAGTGTTTGATATGTTGCCAAAACTCCTTCAAACCCAGTGGGAAAAATAAGGAGAAAATGCCGCAACATATAAAGCTTATTGTCTGTTTTAACTCGATATAAGGAAAACTCATAGAATCAAAAGGACAATAAATATGTCGTATATACTTTCTTAAAAACCCCGGTGGGGAAAACAGAAAGTATGACATATGATCTTGTGTTGATATTACCTCATTAAAAACCTTGATGAGAACTTGTGAAGTAAACTCATAAACGGAAAAAGAGTATAATATGATGCATTGAACAGGAGTAATTCAAGAAAATACCCCCCCTGATTCTTGCATATCTCAAAGTCGTCGAATACCAATTCTATTGACATTTTCTGGATGTCGAAGTTGGTAGAGACTTTGTGAACAAACGTATGAGTTTATTGTATGATTTGATTTGCAAGATGAGCAATATAGTGATATTGCTTGTTAGGTAACCTATTTACATCCGGGCAACACAAGCAACCTGTTTACACAATGTATGTTGCATTTTGTAATTCGATTCAGAATTGAGATTCCATCGGAAGTCAATCATATATGTCTGAATCTAGTGAACCACATGGATATGTGATCACTACATCTATCAACTGCATAGATAGATGATTTTATACTGCCAACTGATATAAGTTATCGGAAAGAGATTCCACCTCTGGAGATTAGTTGGGTATATGCGTAAACCCTTGTGCTACAATACTTGCTCGACGTTTCACCACCTCGGTGTTCTCATTCTGTTTTCAGAAGAAATCGGGTGTAGGTATTGCTTTGTGAATACCTTCCCTGTATTGAGCAAGATTATTTCTACCTAGGATTGCATCCTTTTGCTTGAGTTCAGTCTGAGTGTTGTTCACACTTTGCCATGGCCATGGTCTTTAGACATGAATCATTTGATAGGTTTTTGCAATCTAGTTGAGAAATGTATGTCAAAAATTGTAGACTTCCGGTTAAATGTTTCTCCAGAATATATATGTTTATATATAGTTGATGGAAATATCGTTACCCATGATGACTGCTCGCGGTTTCCCAATGCGGTTGAGTCGGGTATTCCATTGTCCCGGTCATTGTGTGCACTATGACCTGGGTTGGGTGAGGTTTCCCATCCACTGGGTGTATACTACCCATTAGGTGTCTATCAACGTGAAGTTGACTTGCATTTACTGATTCAATGGCCTTAATATCCTTGCTTGCGAGAAGCTGAATCCTGATGTACTTTTGCCATGCTTCTCCCCCTGTTGCTTTGAACGGGGACTGGAGTGATTTTTGTTGGTACCTTCACTCTTTCAGGCATATTTTTGCAGGATTGTAGGATTGTGTGACACCTTTATATTCAGTAAATGAATTTGGCAGGTTATTTGCAATGTATTGCAAATCTTCTGAACGCATGGTTCCGATCTTTGAGTACGTGGATTTGAGGTAGGAATGTGTTGAACATTACAATAATTTCCTGGCATTATTCATGGTACTTGAATTCTCCCCCTAATGCCTGGAAATATTCCTCGGTGTAGCAGCATACTGGCCTAGAATAACGCCCCGTGAGAGGGGCATGAGGTATTGATGGAAATACAGTTATTCCTCACATAGATCCCACGTATATGTTGAGGGGCCAATGATGTATGCCGGAGTGGTGATATCGGTGTATAACCGAATTATCGCAGATGGGAAATGCTAGAGAGATTTCCACGTATCAAAGATAAAGGGTAATAATATTATGCAGTTTGTCATGAGCGTGTAAAACTGTATGACTCCAACGTAAAGTTGGTAAGTTGCAATTTTAAAGTAAAGAGCATGCAATGAGCTTAATTATTTGGATAAAGGATTCTACCAAACCATATTGAGTCTAGACACATAGGACAAAGTGCTAAAATTCAATTCTAGGGCCATATTAAAGGCACACAAGAAGAATTTTGTGACATTGTCCATTCGATTTGCTTGAAATCAATGTTCAGGATAATGAGCCAATGGTTTAGTGTGGCTAAATGCACACGTGATACATCGTGTAGATGTGTCTTTTAGAACCATGGAATACTTGAATGGTCTAGTCAGTGGTTGGAAAGAGCCACTTACCTTGACTTGATGAATTCAAGGAGTTTGAGTGGTTCAGCGTAGACTTTAAGGTGTATGCGCCTTCAAGTTAGCTTCCTTGCATTGCATGTAATGCACATAAAATCCAAATATGTTAGAATGTAGCATCATTTTAGTCATGATCAATAAAATTGTCGATAGTTTCTGTTTCAATCCAATGTTGAAATGACCAAGACGAGTATGTCAAGTTGTCATGTGAAAGACATTTTGGAAGCTATCATGTATGCAACATATGCTACGGGTTTTGTAGTATGTGTAGTACAATCCTGATGATAAGAAGACAATGGACTTGCCATATCCGTGTATGGTGAAGAGAAGATTTTCTCTTTGTTGTCATCATAAGTTTCTCTATGGAAACTATTTTGACGGATATCTCTATAGTAGTAGGGAATGAGTTATATGCAGACACAATAGAGCATCTTTGATAACACTCGAGTACCCATGGGGATAATAATTATGACCCAAGTCAATAATTACATCATCGCGTGCAGCGATTGTTTGAATATTTCCTGACCTCTTAACAAGAGTGGAAACATTATATTTCCCGAATATAGAGCTTGTGGTGCATATGTCCACAAGGCACATATCATCTTTCATTAGATTGACCCCCGTAGAAATCTATATATAGATTTGAAGATTTCCAGTATGAATATTTCTATCATATATATAGAATATATACAAATGTATTTGTATCAAAGTGCTGATATAATATATTGTGTATACAATATATAATGACAACAATAATCATGTTCTTATTAGAACATCATAAATGGACATAAATAAATAGGTCACTAAGGAGACTAAGGGACTAAATGTATAGTCTCCAAACATGTCGATTGATGCATTCAACCATCATGCTCTCCATGCTCATAGGGTCTCGTGACAGTTTGATTGTGTCAAGTTGAGGGTTTGAAGTGAGTTTCAAACCATGACCCTTGAGGTCCTTTGCGTCCCGGTGGCGTGGCTTGGATTGCACGCGCTATCTCATGAGATGCAAGACTGATCTTGATGTCCAGGACCCGCTTAAGTAAGTTGTGGCCATTGAGGGCAATTGCCTCAAATTGTTAGCCATCGATAACTTATAGGGGCAAACCAGAGATAATTAATTTACCAGAAGTAAATTAAAAACCATCATGGTTTTGTAATAAGAATGCAAAAATTTGACTCAAGTGTATAACTTGAAAATGCACAACCTCAATTGTGGAAACATAACACGTTGAAGATCATATAGATCTTATAGTAATAGGCTGCATAATCTGACAATGTTAGTAGATGCGCATGGTTCTATTACCTTGTGTATGTCACAATTTAAATATAAAGAAAAACATGTTGGAGGTAATCGTTTGTCGAGATTGACAAAACGTAGGCCTCTACGTAAGAGTGATAGTCTGCACATGGGCAGTAGATCGAACCCATTACCTAGTGTTTTCCTAATATAATGAGGAATATGTGATTGTCAAAAATTTACAAGTCTTCTGTGTGGGAGAAATCAATATCGACCGCTAAGACATGTTCATGAAAAATGACAATGTGGTAAACACATAGAACATATCATCTGTTGTGCGGGAGAAATAAATCTCGACCGCTAAGACATGTACATGAAAAATGGCAATGTGGTAAACACATATATCATATCATCTCCGGTGAAAAACCGGTAAAAAAAATTATATTACAGATTGCGTAATATAAATACATCTTATGAAAAATTAATAGATTTCAAGAAGCTATCTTAAAATTATTAGTGTGAATCTCAAATTGCTAAGGATGACACCTTGAAGATAATCTCCAAAAATGGAGTAGATCTCACGGCACAGGAAGTATAATCTGATGAAATCAGTAGATACTCACTCCTAATGCCTTATGTCACAACTTAGTAAAATGTGTGGGAGAGCACTTTGTAAAGTAATCATAATGTCGAAGCGACAAAATGTAGGCTTTATCAGTAGTCATCAATAATCTGTGTACGCACTAGATCCATATGACTACCTTGTGATACCAAACATCAATTTAAAGAGATCACCTTAAAATTTTCATATGTATTTGCAAGAAATTAAAAATTTCAATTACAATAGACGTATTATTCTCGACATGTGTTTAACATGAAAATAGATACATCCTAAAAATATTCCAAAGTACATCATACTCAACGGAAAAACAGTACTGTAGAAGTACTTAATTTATCATTGCAAGAGATTAAAAATCTCAATTGCAAATAATAGATATAAATAATTTCAACATTTGTGAGCACGGAAATTATTTATATTATTATTTTTACTCTGGAGCACAATGTTCAAAAGATAAATGCTAGTAAATAGCATAAAATCATCTTGCAAAATACCATTGTTATCGTCCTTCTTTGCTAATTCCTATAAATGCAGGGACTTTATTGCACAAAACGAAGGGATAAGGTTATCCCTATCCTCCCATCTCTTTGCAGCGGTTCCTGATGGGAATTACTAACCGTGTGAAAACTACGCTGCAGGGCCGCCATGGCGTGCTCCTTTCGTGTGCCCTCGAGGTTGCTCCGAGCCGGCCAAGGGTGCGAGCGCGCGCAAAGGCGGTCGCGGAGATGGGTGGAGCGCGAGGGCGCGTCCACGGGCGAGGCGCGGAGGCACGGCTACGGGTAGGTGGGCGGCCACTGGCGCGGCGCTGGAGGGCTCGGGGCAGCCATGGACGCCTGGGCGGAGTGCGGGGCGCTTACGCAAGGAGGGCCGGCGCGGAGGCCGGGCGGAGGCCAAGCATAGCGCTGCCGGCGCAGGAGCGCGGCGCGGCCCATGGCCGGGCGCAGAAACCGGTCGTGCACGGGCGAGGCCGGCCACGACCACAGCAGGGCGGAGGCTGGACGGCCGGGCGCGGGCGCAGAGGCAGGGCCATGAGCGTGGCGCAGCCGGACGGAGCGCAGGCGCGCGATGCGACCAGGCGGCGAACGAGCGAGGTCGGATGCAGGGCAAGCGCGCGCAAGGGCGGCCAAGGCCTGACGCTAGCGGGCGTCTTTGTGCAGCAGTGAGCGGTGCAGAGACGAGGACGCGGCGCGAAGGCCACCGGTGCGCGGTGGTGAGCGGCGCAGAGCCGAGGACGCGACCCGAAGGCCACCGGGGCGTGCTGGCGAGCGACGAGCGCGGGGCGCAAGGCGCTGCCGGCGGGCGCCCACGACCACGTACGGCGACGAGGGCAGGCGAGTTGCTTTGGCCTTCTCGCTCTCGGCAGAGCAAAGTGCATGATAACGTGTTGCGAGTAGAAAGCAAATGAATCAACTCTGTGTTATTCCATTGATGATCACAGTATATATACAAGGAAACAGACGCGAACGAAGAGATGTGTCTGTTCGCAGGGGTGTGAGGAAGAGTCGCGATGGTTGCCAACACAACCATACGAGATATTACATAGGGAGGATTATCCCTTTAATTAAGAGAATTAATTAAATCCTAACACTCTTCTCTCTTCTCCAACTAAGCACAAATATACTATATAATTCTTTATAGCCAGCTGACTAGGCACTATTGTACTTGCTCGTAGATTATCAGCCAGCTCGAGGCTGTTGTGATGAGTATTTCTTAGGGGCGTGGCAAACAGCTTAGAATCAAATGTTGCGATTACCATTTATGTTTGGATGTGTTATTAAATGACCACTATCTTGGGTAGTGTTTTCTCATTCTGTGCTAGGGTACAACTTGCAATTACTTTCAGTTAGGATGGTTCGGTGGGATGTCAGCCTCCATCACCGTTCTGTGTTTTACTGTACAGTCACATGGAGGTATTCGCTCTTTTGGGGGAATATATGCCGAAGTATGTTAGAAAAGAAATGGACTAATAAGTAGTGCTTATCTGTGAGTGTCCATGATTTTTCACAATGCCAAACAGTCGGGTTTTAAAGTCATTCTCTGCTATCCCAGTATCCATGATGATTAAAGCATTGCAAATACCATAAACAAAACATCACCTTGTACTTGAAGCTGAATTGAAATGTGATTAGCCTTCCACTAGCCAGCCAAGGAGCCCACCGTGCGCCACCATTCCATCCTCCCTATCTCCATTTCCTCTTGTCGTGTCGCAGTCCTCAACTAGTCTTCTCCACATCCATCGCCGGAACCAGCCCCTTCTCCGCCCACCTCCCCCTTCTCCTGACATGCAGATCTAGTTGTGCCGGTCGCCGCGCAACAACCCTAGCCACGACGAGCTCCACCGCCGTGTGGTCTGGGAGCCACGCCGCAGCAGCCCACCGCATCATATTTTTCTCATATTGACAGTTTCTTTGTAAAGTGAATTTGCTTGTCTTTTTTTCCAATCACCCTCGCTGCCTGTTTTTGCTTGTGAGATTCCCCTGTTAAGGTATTTGTTTTGCAAAGCTAATATTTATTTATGCTTCCAATTCCTAAGGTTAATTCCTATGTTCCCAGTTTTCAAATGTGTGCAGCATGAAACCAATGTTGATGACCTCATGGAAAACACTAGGAGATTATATTTAAACTATTTTTTTTTGCAAAACTGCATATGCCTACTTTGATGTTGATATCAGAAAATTTCAAACTATATTGCAATTTTTGTTTGCACATCCCATTGCCAATGATGCATTTATTCCTATCTGTGTCCCACAGCTCTGAACCCCATGTCGATAGCTGTCTGTTTCATTTATTTTGGCATATCCATGGTTTGTTGCTTAATTCTTAACACTATTTTTCCTAACTTATTCACTTGTTTTGCCTAATTTATAATATATAATTATTTTTTGTAGTGCATCGTTGGTTATGACTCCAGCTCCCGCGCCCTCCGTGGATCAGGCATCAACGATCGCAGTTCTGAGGACGCAACCTCCTTTGGTGCTCTGCATCCATCTTCCCCACTAAGGTGAGCATTGCGTTGTGGTTCTTCCTTTGTCTCCCCCACGACAACTCAACTATTTTTTTCGCATAATTGGGAGTGTATTGGACCTGTTAATTCTTTTGCTCCATCATTATTTCGGTAGGCAGATGCATTTTGTGTAGAAAAATAATCCAGAGGTGTGGTTTTGGTCCTCTGGAGGCTTACAGTTCTTCCGACGCTGGACTATTGCTTTCGGATTAGCTTGTTACTTTAGCTGGGAATTAGAGATTTTACGGAAGTAATGGTGTTACTTCAATTGTAATACTGTGGATGCATTTATATTTTTTTTGTGTGCTTTTTGCGTGTGTTCTGTCTGAGCCGGTGATTGCGAGCTGTTTGTATTAGTTTTCTAGCTAGGTAGCACAGCCAAGGCATCTTTTATGCAAATAAATTGTGTTTATTGCTTCATGTGTTTGTTAGGAAATTTAGTGTCATTTTTGTTAGGCAACGTTGTGCTTCTAAATAGGCAATTTAGCCTTTCGTTACAAATCTGGGTGTGTCTCATGTACTGCATTAGCCAAAAAAACTGGATGGTTATGCAAATATGGAGCATGTTGCATTATCCCAGATTAAATTATGGCATGCTATTCCATATTGTCTCATGTTTTCAGAATAAAACTAGAACTAAGAACTAGTTAGCATTATGAAATGATATTGGTACACATTAGGCATTAGTATAATTTTTCATTAGGCAAAATTACTTTTATGTCAGGTTAAGACACATTTATGCATTAGGCAATGATATTGGTATATTCCTTATTCCATAACATAGTTCTATGTTATGGAAAAATACTATTCTGCATAAGAAAAACCAATATCTCCATCATGGATAGTACTTCACGTAATCAGGTGAATAATACAGTTTTGCCTAATATGGACCTAGCAATTTTTTAGACAATATTCTAATAACCACCTCACATCAAAGTAGACTATTTCAATCCTTCATTAAGCAATTGTAAGCTCCAAAATACAGTTCCACCATTAAGCAATGAATCTGTATAGTGTTGCATCAGGAAATAGTTAGATTTAGCATTTTAAGTTACATTACCTAGTAACCTAGAAATATATTATCAAGCATCTTATAGTTAGGTTTAGCATTTTTTGTATTCATTATTATTGCTTAATCAAGAATACTATTTTGCCAAATCTAGAACCTACTATTGTCTAACACTTAGCACTATTATTGCCTATAATATGAAAAATTAGCATTCGTAACTTTGATTTGTGTTTCAATGGACCCAGCACTCCGCCTCATCCTTCATGCTTAGCTCTTCGGTTTTGTGGCGCAGGTGTGCGTGGTGAGCTGGGCGCTAGTCATGGATCGGGATGTTGCTATCGCTAGGGGCCGCACCGTGGGGTCTCGTCTTTGGTATATCGACCACCAGCCCTGATAGCTGCACGTTCCACATGTTACAACAGCTCGACATGATTTTGTCATAACTTGCTTTTGTTTCAGTTGCAGGCTTCACCCTGACCAAATTCCACCTTTTGCAGACCCCCTATCACACACCTTGGAATGGTGCTTCTGCCTTTTACAGCCCCTAAGACTGCAGATTTTAGGTTAGTCCTCGGCTGGACCTACATGTTTATGCATGGGAGGGGGCAGTAGGGAGGTGTTGATTTGTTGGCAGCAACAATGCATTCTAACCAGGCCAGTTCTTCACCCATTAAGATTAGTATTGCTGTTTTTTGACACCGCAATCTATACTCTTAAATTAGTGTGATTGCTCAATTCAAACTGAAATTATATAACTTAAATACTCACTGGCTGCAATTTCTACATGGTGGAAGTTTGTTATGATGTATTTTTTATTTCTTTTATTAAATCAGTTGCATGGCAACATGTAACTTTTCCTGATAGGCTCAATTGCTTCACATTTGACATGGTTATATACTAGATTTTCAACCATTAGGGATGATCTTTTTAAGTGTCATTTGTTAGGCAATTTAAGTGTCACTTATTAGGAAATAATGTTCTTTTAAATGGCAAATTAGCCATTTTGTTGTAAATCTGTAAGTAGCTCATTAAGATGGTCCCTTGCATGCAACATGTGCTTCTATATATGTAGGCAACAAACTTATGACAAATGTTTTTTTTAACATGCAGGATGCCAAGATGCAGACTATGTACGGTCGAATAGAGAAACAAGATATGTGCCATGTATAGAGAAGAATGTGCAAACCTATGTTTTTCCTAGGGACTAGATGTATAGGTTGTGCTTTAAAAAACTGCGGATATTTGTTTTTTCTGAATGCATGGTCTTTTTTATGAACATATACATGCAGTACCTATAATTCGTGCTCGTATCTGGGATTGGGCTCGCAAGCCGCGAGGGCGGGAAAAATTTCCCACTGCAAGCGCCAACATACAACCTCAAATAGCATCTTGCCAAAAAAAGAGAATACAATAATGGTATTCTTGGTGTAAGTTAGCCAATTCCCTAATGCCCTTGTTTTCTGTTTCACTCTTTATTCCATTCACAAAAACTTCTCCAAGTTACTTATGCATTTCACAAGTGGCGTATTGACAATCTTAAACTGCATCTTGTTATATGAAACAGTTAATTGAAATGCTTTACAATCTGTTTGTACTTGTAACATATGGAATTTAATCGTGGTACATCCAAAGGCTCGTGTATCTTATGTATCGAAAGACATGTGTATCATATGCAATTTAATCATGGTATATGCAAAAGCTTAATACCTGGTATATGCAAAAGCTTAATACCTGGTACATTCAAAAGCTTAATACCCTGGCAATTGGCTCCTGCATATTTAGTACTTGTCCACTCCTTTACACAAAACTACTATCATGGAAGTTTTATGTCACTTTCATACCCAATATTTGCACTTCGCTTCTTACCACACCGTATGCATGTATGTTTCAATGCCAAGCTTAATACCTGGTACATTCAAAAGCTTAATACCCTGGCAATTGGCTCCTGCATATTTAGTACTTGTCCACTCCTTTACACAAAACTGCTATCATGGAAGTTTTATGTCACTTTCATACCCAATATTTGCACTTCGCTTCTTACCACACCGTATGCATGTATGTTTTAATGTCTGAGTTTGAGTAATATCGATCTCTAACTTGAAAATTTTGACCCAAGTGTATAACTTGAAAATGCTCAACCTCAATTGTGGGAACATAACACGTTGAAGGTCATATAGATCTCACAGTAATATGCTGCATAATCTGACAATGTCAGTAGATGCGCATGGTTTCATTACCTTGTGTATGTCACAATTTAAATATAAGGAAAAACACGTTGGAGGTAATCGTTTGTCGAGATTCAAAAAACGTAGGCCTCTCCGTAAGAGTGATAGTCTGCACATGGGCAGTAGATCAAACTCATTACCTAGTGTTTTCCTAATATAATAAGGGAGATGTAATTGTCAAAAATTTGCAAGCGGGAGAAATCAATCTCGACCGATAAGACATGTTCATGAAAATGGCAATGTGGTAAACACATAGAACATATCATCTATTGTGCGGGAGAAATAAATCTCGACCTCTAAGACATGTTCATGAAAAATGGAAATGTGATAAACATATAGAACATATCTTCTCCGGTGAAAAACCGGTAATTTATTTATATTACAGATTGCGTAATATAAATACATCTTAATATTGCAAAATTAATAGATTTCAAGGTGGCCTGAAATTATTAGTGTGAATGTCAAATTGCTAAGGATGACACCTTAAAGATAATCTCCAAAATGGAGTAGATCTCGCAGCACTAGGAGGTATAATCTGATGAAATCAGTACATACTCACTCCTAACGCCTTATGTCATGACTTAGTAAAATGTATGAGAGAGCACTTTATAAAACAATCATAATGTCAAGACGACAAAATGTAGCCTTTATCAGTAGCCATCGATAATCTGCGTAGGCAGTAGATCCATATGACTACCTTGTGATCCCAAGCATCAATTTAGAGAAATCAACTTGAATTTTGCATCTGTATTTGCAAGAAATTACAAATAGATGTATTAATCTCGACATGTGTTTAACATGGAATTAGATACATCATAGAAATATTCCAGAATACATCGTACTCAACGGAAAAACAGTACTGTAGAAGTACTAAATTTATCTTTGCAAGAGATTCAAAATCTCAATCGCAAACAATAGATATAAATAATTTCAACATTTGTAAGCATGATAATTATTTATGTCTTAAATTTCTAGAGCATTATAATCAACAGAAAAATGTTTGAAACAACGGGGTCTAAAACAGGTAAATACTAGTAAATAGTATTCTTATTAGGACCAATTTGACCCTTGTTTCGGTCTATTTTGCCATTTCCTGCATATGAGAGGCTCTTAGTGCAAAATGGCGAAGGGATAAGATTTTTCCGTGCAGTTACTGCAACTGTCGCCGCCCCTCGGGCTTGCCGGCCACGGGCGGCTGGGAAGAGTGCGGGAGCGAGGCCGGACAGCCGGGCGGACGAATACAGGGCGCAGAGCGGAGGCCGGGCGAGGGGCGCGGCCGATGGCGCGGAGGCCGTGGCACAGCCGGCGCAGCCATACGGCGGACGGGCAGGAGGGCGCGAAGGTCGAGCAGGGGCGTGGCGCGGAGGCCGGGGTGCCGAGCGCGAAGACCAGGCGGCCATGCGCGTGGCATGGCGCGGAGGTCGGGATGCCGAGCGCGAAGGCCGAGCGGGGGGGGGGGGGGGGGGGCGCAGAGGCCAGGCTACCAGGCGCGAAGGCCGGGCGGCTATGCGCGGGGCTCGGCGCGGCGCGGCGCATGGCGGGGCGCTTGCGCAGTGCGCCGGCTAGCTTCACTTATCCAGTCCGCCTGGGCTTGCCGTTTCGTGGTTCGTGAGATGTTGAAAAACATCACCGAGGAGGTTAGTACTATAACTTAACGAAAACACAAAAAAATAGAACTGGATCACCTGCTTCAGGATGCTATTTACGACTTGATGTCTGCGTCGTGCTTTTCGTTCCTTGTTCGTTTTTCTTCCTCGGTTCCTGTTTTTGCCAATCCTCCCATTCATGTACTTTGATGTGCATCCTTCATGGTTTCTTGTCTCAATTTCGGGATTGCTCTCCACAGGTGCGGCGAAAACGCGCTGAGATGGTGTGTTTCACCAGGGTCGTGGCCTAGGGCCATGCCGGGACCAAGCCGCCATGGGTTGGTGCTGGAGTTCGAGGCAGCGCGTTGCGTGAACACACGCCGGCGGTAGACCTGCCCCGCTCTGAAGTGCAAGTCGTGCTCGGCCAGAGGGCGTTGCCTGCGTCGCCGCTAGCCTCGTTGTGAAATCGCTCCGCCGTAGAGCGTGCTGATAACGTATTGAGAGTAAAACTAGAGAGGCAACACACAGAGATGTAAAAAATGAATAGTTATATTTATTGATGATTGAGTACAAGCCTATATAGCCCCGAGGGGATACATCCAACAGACGCGATGGTCCGGAGAGACACGAGCGAACAGTCGTGTCCCTCGTACATGGCGGTTAGGGATAGTGGAGATTCTACATAATTAACACATGGGTTAATTAAACTCAACACATTTTTCAGTCAAAACAATATGGGAAAGATCATTTAGCTGTTACCATGCCTATTCTTATACTTCCAATGCTAGCTTATTCTTTCCAAAATTGACAGGGTTAGGAAGTTGTTAATTTTTCTATACTTATTAAAACTATTGTTGGTGATCCTCCAGAAGAGGTAACTATATTAAACCTGGTTTCCGCCAAATTATCTTTACTCTTAGAAAATATACATTGAAATGTTTCTTCATTTATGAACCATTGAGGATAGAACTACTTCAGCTAGCGACATTGCTTTTGAAATATCTACAGAATGATCCGATTCACCATTGAAAGGAACTTATAAAATTCGGTTGGAACCATCTGAAGCGTGAAGATAACTCCATCAAACAGTGGACCTTTGTGAATGTTTGTCACTTCTTAGTCCTATCAAGCTCGTGAAAAGATTATTTTACAGGTGTCACATCAAATTCTCTTAGAATAATTGTGTATTCTTGTCATTTTCTTATGCTTGGATACAAATGTGACATCATTTTCCCCAGGTCTTCATCACTCTGCTTCGGACATGCCAACCAGAGAATAAGCTACCGGTGAAGCAAGCTCTCGTTATTCTCATGCCTGCCCTTCCGAGAAGACTTCCTCCTAGTGATAGTCGATTGACGATATGGATCAGATACACCAAGAAAGTCCTTGTGGAGGAGGGGCATTCAATTCCAAACATGATTCACATATTCCAGCTTATAGTTCGCCATGCAGACCTCTTTTATAGTTGTAGAGAGCAGATGGTTACTCTCTTAGTCGCCCTAGGATTACCATACAACACAACAACGGAAAATATACGGTTTGCCATTGAATTGGCTGGATTGGTGGTCGCAGGGTAAAGACAGACACAAAGTGAGATGAAAATCGTGCACGAAAGTGAGATCCAGAATCAAATAAGGTGATATGCTTAATCCTTCTGTTATTGGTGGTGATCCAAAACTCTCCTCTGATATTCCATCATTTGCTTATGATTTGAGTAAGAGGCTGAAAGTTGAACCAGGCTTGCAACCTTTTTGTGTAATGTCGCCGGGTGGGGCATCACTAAAATTGACACACCCGGAGCTTCAGGGCAACTTGATGAGGAGTATAAACCTAATGCAGCAATGGAGGAGATGACCATTACTTTCCTGAATAGATTCAGTAATATATGCATTTAAGGATTTTGGCCAAACAAATCCTCAACTTCACCATCTTGGTTACCGAGAAAAGGCTTGGAATGTGAATAAGCTCGCTGACATAGCTCGCAAACAAGGTCTGCCTGTGTTGTCTTCAAGGTAACTATTGATTTCCTACTGTACCACTACAAGCAACTACTGTGGATTATAATAGGCAAAAAATGATTTTTGGCTGCTTCATTTGGAAACTATGGCGAAGAATCTGAAGGCCTTAACATAGTGCAGGAGTTTGTCAAATCGCACTAGCTACAGTGCATCAGTATCTGGAACTTGATAAGACCTGAGTTTAATTTTGTGCTTGGTTCTTGGGCCTTGCTAGAATATTAGCTAGAGCAATTTTCAAGTGTGAGCCAAGGAGTGATGTGAACGATTTTAATATCTCGATTCTTGTTTGAAGTGTTGTCATCTGGTGTTAATACAAATAATCAAGGGCTGATATTCTGCCTCTGTTCTTCATTATCATTCCATGTCAACTGCTGCCCAGTCGCTTGTGGTGGTTGTGATATACTCAATCCGATTGAAATTAGGTGCATTTTGTTTCATTGGAACAAGTGCTCGACAAATTTTTTTGAGACAATTTTCTAGAGCATAAAATTGATGTCATTAGATTTGTGTTGAAAAATAATAATGACTATTTTTATGACATAATGAATGACGTCAATCGAGTAATTGTCTGTAAAGTCATGAAATATGCCAAATAAAGCGGACGTGGTGTTTTGATGCCCAGGCTCAAATGCTCCCGGTAGCGACTGATACGTCCCAAACGTATCTATAATTTCTGCTTGCTCCATGCATGTTTTGTGTGACTTTGCCATGTTTTACATACACTTCGATAAACTTTTGATCATATTTGGACTAACTTATTAACTCAGTGCACCCAGTTGCCAGTTCCTGTTTTCTGCTGTTTTTGTATTTCAGGTTTTCCGGCCATTAAAAGTGCTCCAAAAATTCCGGAAAAATTATATAAAAAAGGAGCTTCCCGGAAGCTTCCGGAATCACTAAGGAAGGAAGGAAGGGCCACCACCAGGCAGCCAGGAGGGTGCCTGGCGCGGCCCAGCCCTAGGCCGCGCCACCTGCCCTTCTGGCTGCCTCGTGGCCCCTCTCGGTGCCCCCTTTGGCCCCTATTTTTACCCCCACGGAGGAAACCCTGATTACAGACCCCTTTTCTCCAGAAGCAATTCCGATCTCCGCCGCCATCGAAAACAAGTTTCGGGGGGACAGAATTCCTGTGCCGGCAACCTGCCGGGACGGGGAAGTGCCCCCGGATTCATCTCCATCGACGTTGCTTCCTCCCTCCATGAAGCGGAAGTAGTTCTCCCTCGGGGCTAAGGTTTCTACCAGTAGCTATGTGTTCTTCTCTCTCTCCCATGATGTGATCTTCATTGTGATCATAGGCAATGTTAATCTAGGGTGATCCCATGATGTTTCCGCTTCTTCTATGTATTGGATTGATGTACTCAAGTGATCTTATCTAGTATAATCTCCGAGACCATGGTGACAGGTGGTCTATTACACATGGGTTAGAAGAATATTTTCATGAGTGATTTCCTCTTTTGTGTGTGGATTGAAGATGGAGAGTCTCTTGGTGATTCTCTTTGACTATCCTTGAGACATGTTGTGGTGATTGTGGTACTCTCTTTGGATGGCCGCGGTGACATTGGGAAATCCATAGATTGAGAACTACGAACTTTGAGGTGTGCTTTTGTAGCCGTACATAATTCTCGTCCTCTCTTGACCACAAAGGAATGACCTCCGAGTACGTCTCCATTGCATGTTGTATGGGAAATATCATGTGATTAGACTATGTTAATGTTGTTGAGAGTTGCCACTAGTGAAAGTATGAAGCCTAGGCCTTGTTTCCACCATTGTTACACCGTTTGTGCTCACTTTTGTTACATGTTTTCTTGCTGCAATTTTTTATTACAGATTTATATTACCTTGCTTTGCCACTCCTATCACCCATATTTTATCATCTCTTCGCCGAACTAGTGCACCTATACAACTCCTAGTTGTATTAGGTGTGTTGGGGACACAAGAGACTTCTTGTATCTTAATTGCAGGGTTGCTTGAGAGAGACCATCTTCAACCTCTACTTCCCTGAGTTCGATAAACCTTAGGTCATCCACTTGAGGGAAATTGCTGCTGTCCTACAAACCTCTGCGCTTGGAGGCCCAACATAGTCTACAAGAATAGAAGCGTGTGTAGACATCAGCGACCTTGACGCACTTGAACGGTAGGCTTGACGGTTGTCGTCTGTTCCGTGGCACATGAAGTCAGAGTACATATGTACTGCGGCACATAATATAAGTTCTTAATGCCCTGTTTGTTTGGGATTTTTCTTCTACTTTTGCAGCTTTTCCGTTTTGGCCAAGAAGCCATGAAAGCTCCAAAAGCACCTATTTAGGAGCTGACGAGGATCAGCCTCGGCAAATCCCATGGTCAGGGACCCTGGGTTAGTCATAGAGATGGAATAGGTCGGACGATACTCGTCGGCTAGTAGGAGAAGCACTTCCTGCTCGATATTATTGCGTGAGGGGCGATTACAAGGGAGGCCAAGGCGAGCTCTCGCAAGACCACGAGAGTAGATTGTATGTTGGATGTCCAAGACGTCTCCCCTCCCAGCCTTTATATACTAGGCTAGGTCTCGGGGAGTCCGCCCTAGGTTACAGAGATAGTTTCCTAGCCCTAGTCCTGCCTTGTACGCCAAGTCATGCCTTCCATGTTAGCCGTGGACTCCTACGTAGGTGCCTAGATTGGGCCAGCCATGGGCCCACTGGTACTCCTTGCGGGCCTTCTGTCTTCATATGCACCGGGTATCCTTACACGCAGGAGTCATGGGGTCACCCCCTCGTCAGTAGCCCCCGAGTGCCTGGGGGACTCAAAGAATCACGCAAGGACTCGAATCCATCATTGCGCTATCGTCGTATGCGCAGCACATCTACGGATCGCTGGCAGTTTTGAGCCATGACAATACCTGTCTCGAGGGAATGCTAAGCTGAAAGGGACCAAGGAGTCGACTGGTCGAGCCTTGGTGAATTGCGCTAGTGGCAAATACCGCAGTAGCCCAATCAAACCCACGTCCCTTGACATGAGCTTGGAACACTGGTGTCTAGCAAAGTCATGCCGCTGCAGGTCTTATAGGATCAATTGGTGCCAGTCACAGTTCATAGCCTGAGCGCTTCCGCTCGGCTCTTTCTATCATGCGAGCGCACGGAAAAGGTCGGGAGTGAAGTCGCTTTGTGGCAAGTCCTGGCCCGGCCGTTCTGCGCAGCGGGGTTTTACTTACACGCTAAGCTTGCGTGGCATCTGGGTACAGTGTATCGTTGTAACAACCCATTTGCAACAATTGTATTCATCATGAGATTGTACTCTGTTTGAGGACTTTGTAACTTGCCTTGATGCTAGAGTTTGTAATTCCATGTGATGATTTTCTTGCCAAAGAGTTTTGGGCCCTTTTGAGTTGAGTTTGAATTCCAAAACAAAGGGGCTCAAGAGAGGTGTTTGATGAATTGTTCTCTTTGCAATTGTGCTCCCCTTAACCCCAAACTTGGCAAAGTTGATCCTTGGGAGTTTTAAGTGTTTTCCAACATTTTACAACTATTTTCAGTCTCTGGAAGTAGTGGTGAAAATTTGAAAGCAATTTGAACCCAAGTTCAAAAGGCCCAAATTTTACTTGCACAAAAATGGCCAAACCATTTTTGTAAAATCAGGAATATTCAAGGAGGAATTTTGGTGTTGGAGTGGAGTTTTTCTTTTTCCCCTTTCTCCCTGGTAAATTCTTGGAGTGTTTCTGGAATTTTTAAATGGAGAAAGGCCTCCTGTTCTTTTCTTCCTGGGGAACCCGCTGTCCCGGCCCAGCCCAGCAGGCCCCATTGCCTTTCTCGTAGCCCAGCTGGCCGTTGCCACCGAAGCGGTACGCGGAGAAGACTTCAGTCGCGCGATCAAGATCTGAGGGCGGGAGTGCATCGCCTTTCCACCGTGGAGAGGTCCCCTCCCCCTCCTCTCTCACACCGGCGGGAGGGCGTCGACATCGATGCAGTTGACGTGGCCAGGAGGGCTCCCCTCCATATAACCGCAACCCCGGGCCCCCTGGAGGGCCTAGGGTTCCATTTACCCCATCGGTTTCCGCCGCCGCCGCCGCCTGGTGCGTCTCTGAGCTCATCCCCTGTTCCTCCATGGCCGCCGACCAATTTCTTTTATCCCGTCGCCGTCGTCTGAAATTCTTGACCTAGCACTCATTTCTGGAGTCTTCTTGCTCATCTCGTTCCCTTTGCGTGCTCAGATCGGAGGCTGGAGGAGCGCATCGGCCCCGCGACGGAGCAGCCCGCCGCGGACCTTTTCTTCCCCGACGACGGCCACGATCCTCTCCGTCCTCTACGGCTTAGTTGGGACGTACGTTGCGACCCACAAGGTGAGCCAGCGCCGTGCCTTTGCCTGTAGATGCGCGTAGCCGTCTGTCGACGTTAACAGTAGGGAGTCTGCCGCGTGTCTCGTCGCCGGCGAGGAGTCCGTGGTCACCGTGTCCATGGTGTGTCTCGGGCGACTTCCCGCGTGCTCTAGCTGAGTCGTGGACGTGCCTTTGGCGCCCAAGGGGCTTCCTTGCCCGCGTGGCTTTGTGAAGGTGCCCGCGTCTAAAACTGCGCGTGTCTATCAGACAAGCCACTGTAAGGTTCAGACGAGCCTGGCTTCCCCTCCGGTGGGATCTAGGTCAGGTCCAGGGCACCCGCGTGATCGTGGTGCTACCCTCTCGGCGTTGCAAGTGTTGCCGTGGCCGCAGACGCCGTGTGCTTGAGGCACGGGTCGCCGGAAGATGGTCGCGATGCGTGTAGCCTGAACTGCAGTTGAGATGCGTCGCCGTGCTGTTCTCGTCGACGACGTGCTCACTCCACGACACCGCTGAGATCGTGCGATGCACCAGCGTGGAGCTGGATGATCCTAGAGGGCGCAGCTGCTCGCGATGGAGCAGAAGGAGGCGTGTAGCCAAGCCTAGGTTCGTCGGAGTTCGTCTTCGTGCACGGGCTCTAAACCTGTTCTTCAGAGGCTCGCCGCCGTGTTGTTTCCGTGAGGATTCCGGCGAGGAAGAAAGGAGGTAGTGGATGTGGTGCGCACCCCTATGTAGGGCAGTGTGTCCTCTCAAGTTCCCCCATGGTGGCTCGTCGGGAGGTGGCCGGAGCACGAAGTGCTGGTCACCGTGATTGGGCTGCAAGGATGACTGTCAGTTGTGTTTCGGGTTCAGTTAACCTGCAACGTTAGCATATCCACTCTGCACTGTGTTTTGTTTCAGAATTCGACGAGTAGCGCAGTGGTTGGGGTGAAGTGGGAGAAGGAATGGGCCTGGGTTTGAATCCCAGCCGAGGCACCCCCTTTTTTTGCTTTTTTTTGCAATAGCATGGGCCTTTGCCCAGTGGGCCTGCAAGCTGGACGAGATGGAGAAGAGAAGATGGGCCTGGCGCTCGAATCCAGCCCAGTGCTGATGCCCAGCCTTTTCCTTTTTCTTTTTCTATTTTCCTTTTTCAAAATTTATTTGAATTCGAATTCAAATCTGTTTAGGACTTTTGAACTTTTCTGCCTCGAGAATATCATGCCATATATGCATTTGGGGTAGAATTGACCACTGATCAGCATGGTGAAGTTAGATTTCCTGTTTGCCCCCTCTAAAATTTGGAGTGATGACAAATTGCAATAAGGCCCCACATCTCTTTTAAACTTGCAAAGTCTTTTGCAAAAATTCAAAGTGGGGCATGCAATATATGCTTTTGGGGTAGTTTTTCCAAAGGATCAGAATGGTGTTGAAGGTTTTGACATTTGGGAAAATTCTAAAAATGCAAATGGTGCACTTCTGCATCCTGCCCCCTGAATTCCTTTGTATTTGCAACTGTGGTTTGCAAATTCGAATGTTGCCATATCACATATGGTTATGGGGTAGAAAAATCCAAGGTTTTAAATGGTGATGTCCATTTGCTGTTTTGTGCAACTCAAATGAACATTAGTGTGATCACTTAACCATTTTACAACCTTGCCTTTCTTTTCTTGCAATCTTTCCAACCTCAGTGCATGTTGGTTTTGCTCTTTTGTTCAGTCAAGTTCCTTTCCATGCCATCTTCAAATCTTGCATCCTTGATTCAGCCCCTAGCATATTTTCATATGCAAGTGGCTGGTAATCTTTTCACCTATTGAAACCTTCCTCGGTGTCAATTTCACCGACACTTCTCCGTCTCCGGAATCGTTAGTTTACTTTACGATGCATTTCTTATCTTTGTTGTTAACTTGTTATTGTTGTTCATGCCATGTTTCCATGTTACTTACACAAAATATAAGGCTAAGACCAAAGCCATAAAAATATAAATAATTGCATATGAAGTTGTTGGCGTGTCGTCACCACCTTCATTTAAATTGACTAGATAGGGTCACATCTTGTCTATTAAACGTGATCATCCCATCCATAAATGTGCATTAGTCCTCGTTGCTTACTTGTGTGCCTTTCCTTGCCGGTACCTTACGTTAGCACCTAAGACTGCCGAGCAGACTTTCGTGGAGATTTCCGACACCGAGCCCGAGGATCCCGTGGGTGCTTCGACGTCTACCTATCCAGGCAAGGGGGAGACTTATATCGCTCTTTATAACTTTCAGCCTACTTGCTTAGCTGTAGTCTTAGAACGATGCTGGATCCTATCCACCTTATTTTTGCCTCCATGAAAACCAAACAGCCATGATCCCCACATCCCAGCAAACCATTGTATTGCTATGTTACCGCTTGCTCAGCCATTGCTTAGTATGAGTAGAAAACTTGCTGCTTACCCTATACTATGGTTGGGAATATCATGTTAAATTAAGAAGTTGGTTGATATTTATTGAAAATGATGTTAACTTGTACTCGACGAAAGATGGGAGGCTGGACTGTTCCCGTCTGGTGCTTTGTTCCATTTGAGTCACCTAGGTCCCGAGTTCCGTGTATTGTGTTTCTTGACGAGCGTGCCTAATCGTGTGTGGGGTTATATGGGGCCCCCTTGTCTTACCTACCTAGCTTCACATAACTCTAGTGGTGGCCCGAGCTGATTTATATTTGCAACGTGTGTGTGCTGGTGGTACCCCAGCTATTTACGAAACAACCAGGGCCAGCGGACACGTGGTTTCTCTCGTTGGCCCACACTTGGTGAGATAGGGGTCCCCTGATGTCAGGTGTGATTTCCCGACCTTAGCCATACGGTAGAGACCGATTCGAGAGCGTGGCCAGCTTTTGAGTTGGGTGTCGACTCACCGGGGGCCACCCGGAGTTGTGCGTTGCTAGTTAAAGGGACTCTTGACGTTCCGGAGTTTCGGGCGCTTACCCAGCGAAGTGGAAACCGGGCATACATGCGAAGCCTATGATGGGAAGTTGGTACACCCCTGCAGGGTTAAATCTTTTTGAAAAGCCGTGTCCGCGGTAATGGACGGCTTGAGACCTACTCCTTGTTCATAGCACAACATCGAACTTAATCATGAATAAAAACTTGCCCACAGTGTGCATGCCTTGGCTGCCTTTCTTCGTCCAGGGGGACCGAGGGAGGAACAAGGTTGTGTTATGTTTGCGTAAGTAGGTGTATAGTAGACTTTGACGCGTTGTCAACGTAAACTCTTTGATCTCACCTCTGCTCTAATAGATCGATAGCCACTATATAAATGCTAGTACGGCTGCAACCCCTACCTTTACTTTATCTTTCCGTAGGAAGTTGGTTATACTGCAATGACATAATCTCACCCCTTGTTTCCTTTTCCGCATTTACTATTTTTCCTGATCGGCCTCTGTAGTCGACTACTACCTCGACCCCAGCACTGGACGTTACTTCGTGGAGGTGCCCCTGGAGGACGACGACGACGATGACTTCGCCCAGTAGGCCTGTAGTTGGGTTCAGACGATCCGGGGTGGACTACTTTATGTGCATCCCTCTCTAGGGCCATTTGCTTCTTGACCGTACCCGGTTATGTTTGTCTTCCGCATGTCGCATGATGTACTGATGGGTCTATGACCTCCGAATGAAGTAATAATTAACCAGTGGTGATGTATACCCTGGTCTTATATATTTATGTCTTAGTGTCTTTGTTCCCTTTACCTGTTGTCGAAAACCCGACAGCGACGCGAGTGCGAGCGTCGTGAGTCGGTGGCCTTTTATGCGTTTCTAACCCGGGTCGGACGTGAAAGCGTCTAGCTTGAGTTAGTCCCGCATCGGGGGCCTTACAACTTGGTATCAGAGCAGGACTGACTGTAGGACCCTTTACTGGCCGAAGTTGAGTCTAGAAATATTTTGTAGTTACTAAGGAAAAATCAGAGAGTAGGAACTCTTTCTTTTTCTTCTTATCCCACCCTCCCACCCCCTTTTTCCGTGAGGAAGTGTAACGATGTATTTCTCTGTGCAACTTATCCTTTCAAAAAAATTAGGTTCTCGTTTACATGAGGCTTCGATTCCTCTATAATTCTTTGCTAGCGACGAGATGTGTTGGCGTACGTTGAGACCACTGAGCCGCCACTTGGGGTTGACTGCTCCACCTCTCTTACGGCGTACCTCAGGTGAAACTCCTATACAGGGATGGTTGGCATCCTCCGGATGTGGTTCCTCCCCCCTATAGGAGACCGCTTTGGCGGGCCGCTCAGGGCAGATGTCTCTTCGTCCATGTTTCAACCGCTCGTATATATTGTTTGTGTGCTCGCTAGCAGACTATTATACTGGATTCGAATGATCTCGGGTTTGGGGATTCCAGTAGCACCTAGTTTTCGGACCTTCCAGGTAACCTTGGTGGATATTCAGCTTTCAGCTTTCTCATACATCGTGAGGAAGTTTTGTTGTAATTTTTCTCTATCTTGTGGTTTCGTCAATTTTCGGCAACGTTTCTCATAAATGTCCCTATCTACAGGATGAAGAGAGGAAACCCGCCGGCGGAGAACCCCAACCTTGGGGAGGCTGTGGCCGCAGTGGCGCGGGGCACCGCTACGATTATGCAGTTGCTCCAGAACCAGAACGCCCAGAGGAACGACCGTCCACAGTACACCACTCTTCAAAAGTTTCTCGCCATCAACCCTCCCAGGTTCTCTGAGGCTCGAGACCCGCTTGAAGCGGATGATTGGCTGGCAGAAATCAAGAAGCACTTCAACGCGAACACTGTCAGGCCAGTTGACTACGTTACGTTCGCGTCCTTCCAGCTCCAGGGTGCAGCAGGAAGCTGGTACTCGACCTATAGAGCTAACAAGGGCGATGCTGTGATCACGTGGGAGGAGTTTGTCAGAGACTTCAAGGCCGCTCATATTCCCAGTGGTCTGATCGAGAGGAAGCACGAGGAGTTCCTAGCTCTGAGACAGGGTGACAAGTCTGTGCAGGAGTATAACCTGGCCTTCGTCAGGCTTGCCAGGTATGCTCCAGAGGAGGTCTCGACAGAGGCCAAGCGCATTGCCAGGTTCCGTGGGGGTCTCACCACGGAGATCAAGTATGCGCTGACTCAGTCCAGCCCACGTCTGTTCTCAGAGTTCGTTGATCAGGAAATCAGACAGGAGTCATCCGAGGCAGAGTGAGCCGCAGAGAAGAGGAAGCAGAGGGAGTTCAACTTAGCAGTGATGGTGCACAAGAAGGCCAAGTCCTGGGTTCCAAAGCCATAGCCACAGAGGCAGCAGTTTCACCCGAGGGGGCAGTTGTCCGCACTTTTTCCCTCCCTCCCATCCCAGTGCAGCACGGGCCTCGCTCTACACCACCCTTCGCGAGGCTACCTAGACCTCAGGGCCGTCCCAGGCCTGAGATCATCTGCTACAAGTGTGGCAAGCCGGGGCACACTTCTCCTAAGTGCACGGACCCACGCTTCGCTCAGCTGCCTCCGCCTCCACCTCGATCTACTCCGAGCAATGCGATGGTGAGGGCCCAGCCACGAGCAGTTCGAGTGAACAACGTGATCATGGCAGATGCGCAGCAGTCTTCAGAGATTGTGCTTGGTAGGTTACTTGTATGTTCAGTTCCTGCGATAGTGTTGTTCGATTCTGGAGCGTCTCATTCCTTCATGTCCAAGTCTTTTGCTCAACGGTTCGATTTCCAGTCAGAGGTGATGCCCTCACCAATGGCTATTTCGACTCCAGGTTCAAAGATGAGTTCAGCAGTCAGGGTTCCTGATGTGCAGATCCAGATTCAGGGTCTTCCTTTCTCCGCTTCCTTGATTTTGCTTCCGCGTTCCGACATTGATGTAATTTTGGGTATGGATTGGCTTGTGCAGTACAAGGCCAGTATTGATTGCCCGTCAAGGATAGTCAGACTGACACATGATTCAGGCACATTGCTTTGGTACACTTGTGGTTCGATGGCAGGAGCACCACAGTTGTATGCTCTGAATGCAGGCGTTGCTTCTTTGCTTCAAGAATTCAGAGTTGTCTGTGAGTTTCCTGATACTTCCAAAAAGCATCACTATTTTATATTGTGCTTTCACCTTATTCATTGATATTTTCCACTTTAAAGTGTTGTTACTATGTTGTTTTGGCTTATTTTACACAGTTTACAACTTTCCGGTGCCGAAACAGCAGAGCCAGGATTCAGCGGTAAAGAAGTGGAAACCAAGTTGCTGAAGCAGATCAAGTCCAAATACGATGAAATTTTACGGGGAGCATTTTTATGCCAAATGACTGGGAGTCACCGAAGGAGAAGGTGAGGGGACCCACCAGGCAGCCAGAAGGGTGCATGGCGCGGCCCCCCTTCCTGGCCGCGCCAGGCACCCTCCTGGGTGCCTGGTGGCCCCTCTCGGTGCCCCCTTTCGCCTATATAACCCCCTGGGGGTAGAAACCCCTAAACAGGAGCTGCTTTCGCGAGACGCCGCCGCCACGGTGCGGAAACCTACAGAGGAGAAAAGCAATCTCCGGCGGAGAGATTCCGCCGGGGAGATCACCTCCCGGAAGGGGAGATCGTCGCCATCATCATCATCATCATCGTCACGGGCATCATCGAGATCATCATCAACATCATCCCCAACATCAGCACCATCTCCATCTACATGCAGTCTCATCTCACAATTGTAACTTGTGTTGTAATCCGTACTATCTATCCCCTCTACTCTGTTGGTGTTGATTACTACTTTGTGGTGAATGCTATTGAGTTTTGTTGGAGAAATATTATTGTGTCCAGATTGTTCATCACCTATTTATCACCTCTGATCATGATCTCTTTTATGTGTTGTGAGTAGTTACTTTAGTTCTTGAGAACATGGGAGCAGTCTAGTTGTTAGTAGTCATATGATGTTGAAGTATTATGTGCTGTGTGATACTTAAGTTGTGTTGTTATCTCTCTAGTGGTGTTATGTGAGTCGAACACATAACACTTCACCTTTAATGGGCCTAGAGGGAAACATTGTGCACAAAGGATGCTTATGGTGGGTTGCCGGAGTGACAGAAACCTGAACCCCAGTTCGCAGACTTTCGCACAAGGGAGTTATGGATCCTTGATCGTAATGCTGTGGTTAGGCTTATGCCTTAACTACTACCTTGTATTTGCAGATGCTTGCAAGGTGTGTAATCATAAGAGTACACTTATCTTAGTCTAGAAGGTGTACTAGCATTGATCCACCCACCGATACTTATCACACAATACATATTACTTGGCAGAGTATGGTGAAAGTGACTAGACTATCTCTCCCATGTTTTCTCGAGAACGCTTTAGCCTTTATAAGTTCAGTCCCTAGGCTTATCCTTGTAAAAGGATTGGGCCACTTGCTACTCCTCAGTTACCCTGTTTACTTTGCCCGTCTTTTACTTTTCTGTTGCTTAAACCAAAAACCCCTAAATATTTACCTTTGAGTGTTTGCAGTCTTTCCTTATCCAGTGTCACTTATCAACACCTTCTGCTCCTCGTTGGGATCGACATCCTTATTTATCGAAAAGCTACAATTGATCCCCTAGACTTTTGGGGGTTGGAGCGGTTAACAAGGAAGGCAACCCAACTAAACCTATTAAGTTCTCCGCCATCAACGAGCTTTTCTGGCGCCGTTGCTGGGGAGTGTAGCGCTATTGGTAAGTGAAGCCGGTAAGGAAACTTTTATTTTCTGTTGTTGCTTTCAGTCCTTATGGACTCTTCTGCTGTTGGTTCGTTGCTGGTAAGGAGCCGCCCCACGATTGTGGTGGTCACTCCTACCCCTACTGAAATTGTGCCCTATAAAATACCATCTGGTATTGTTGATTATTTCTTGGCTAATCGTTATACAGGAGAAGGACATCAAGGAGAACACCTGCTATATCTATCACAATTATGTTCTTTATTTAAGCTTGCAGGTGTGACGATGGAGTTCGTCATGAAGAAACTATTCTCCATATCGCTCAAAGATAAAGCTTCAGATTGGTATAAGCTACTTGATAACTCTGATTCGCTTGAATGGCCAGAGCTTATGTCTCTCTTTTATGCAAAGTTTTATCCTCTTCGTGAAATTCACCAAGACAGGAATTACATCTACGACTTTTGGTCTCGCGATGGAGAGAGCATCGCTCAAGCTTGGGGGAGACTGAAGTCCCTGATGCTCAAATGCCCAAACCATGAGATCCCCAAGGAAATTATAATGACAAATTTTTATGCCAGGCTTTCTTGTCAGGACAAGGAGATGTTGGATGCCTCCTCTAGTGGGGTATTCCAGACCAGAAGTATGAAAGAAAAATGGGATCTTATGGAAAGGATCCAGAAGAATACTGAAGACTGGGAAATTGATAAAGGTATTGAACCCGCTATAAACTATGAGCATAGCTACATTGAGAGTTATGTAAAGACTGATTACTTTAATACCTTTTGCTCTAAAATTGGTCTTGATTCCCAGCTAATGGTTGACTTTTGCAAAGACTTTGCTTCTCATATTGATTCTTCCAGGACGAAGGAGAGTCAACATCATAAACCTTTCAAGGAGTCAACCATTGAGATTAATGTTACTGATCCTGTTTTACCTGCAGTTGTATATGATCAGGCTCCTTATCCCTCCAGAATAAAGGAGAACTCTTTTGTTATAGGTATTTTAAATAAAAATGGAAGGACCACTGACAAACCCGAGGACACGATCAAGGTCCAGCCTCAAGTTGCAATGGTCATGGATCTGGTAACAAGTGATATTGAAGGTTTCACTATTAGTTTTTGTGCTGTTGCCACTAACATTGTCACAACCAGGAACAAAGGCCCGATTTCAGGTACACCTGTTGTATCTGTCAAGATAGGAGATCATAATTACTATGGGCTATGTGATTTGGGATCCAGCGCCAGCGCTATCCCTGTTGGATATGTGCCATATCCGTTTTGTTCATAATACGTTTTATACTGTGCTATTACTGTATTACATGGAAATACTAATACAGGTGTAGTATAAAACATGGTCCGTAGTTTAACTCGGGTAAACTATCTCATTGGGCAATTGATTGATCAAGCTTTCCTGATCATGGCGACACTTAAGTCCATTGACAATGAGGTCATATCGTTAAGGGGAATGATGTGATGGACAAACACCCACCTAAAGTATTGCAATGTGATCGAGTCACATAGTTCAGCGTTGCTATGACTTTGTAACATATGGCTTAGTCCTTAGACCGTAATGATCATACGTAATTGTCATCTATGAGGAGACTTTGATTTGTATCCCACCGCCTGACTGAAATATGTTGGCTATAACGGTGCACTTTGGGTATTCCAAAATAGATGGTTGATGAGTATGTTAATAGATCAGAGCGGGATTTTTCAGTCCTTGTGACAGGACAGGTACTCTAGGCCCACTCGGTGATATTGCATCAATAGCTTGCAAGCAAGTGACTAGGTCACAAGAGATGCAATGATCATGGACGAGTAAACTTGTTTGTTGTGAACGAGATGTGAACACGGTATGTAGGATACCGATGATCAAACCTCGGACAAACAAAGTACCGCAGCACAAAGGGATTACGTCGTATCGTTAACGGTTTCCAAAAGCGATCGAAGTTCATTCGATGGAAGCGCAGGGGCTGTCAAGTATTGTAACCAGGTCCAACTGACTAGTCATTGGTCAATGAGAAGAGTCTCGACCATGTCTGCTGTTTCCCGGACCGTTAGGGTGTTACACTTAAGGGCAATCGATGCATAGGACAGTTACGGGATCAATCGGTGAAATAGGAGAAATCACCGGAATAGTTCCGGAGGAGGACGGAATGGTTTCCGGACATTTTGAATAGTTCAAAATGAAGTTTAATTGTTTTAATAATGTTTTATTATTTAATTATCTGAATTAAATATTTAAAACATATTAAATAAATTAAAAAATGGGAAAAAGGCTATATGGGCCCATGGGGCCCATTAGGGGAGGAGGGGGTTTCCCCCCTTGGGCTTGGCGCCAACGGTGGGGCCCATCCCCCCCTATGGCCGGCGCACCTCCCCCCCTTGGGGGTTTAGTCCCACATGAGGGAGGGGAGGAGGATCACACCCCCCCTTGGCCTATATAAGGAGGGGTAGACCCCCCTTTTCCCAACACACCAATATCTCCTTCCTCCTCCTTCTCCTTCCCGGAAGTGGACTCCCCTTGTTTGGAGTCTGCACCAGGATTGGAGTTCTCCACCATAAGGCAGGCCGTCGTTCTGCTGGAGTCAGGATCCATAGCCATCTTTCTTCAGCTGCTCGCCTGGTTCGGGGCCCGGGAGGAACATCGATTGTACCGTACGTGTATAATCTCTTCGAGGCACTACACCTGTGGTGCTACTTCGTCGCTGGAGGTTTACCGGGAGTCATCCTCTCCGGTGGTGGTCTTCTACACGACAGGGAGGTCGTAGTTCTGAGTCTACGCCAACCACGTTCGCAAGAACGTTTCCCTCTTTCGGTCTTCAAAGGTATGAACACCGATTCCCTCCGTTACTTTACATCGCCATAGCATAGATCTTGGGTTCGGGTACCATAGGTATGAAAAATTTGAGTTTTCTGCCCCGTATCCCAACAGTGGTATCATGAGCTAGCTATGCGTAGATGTATTGTACGGGTAGAACAAATCTAGGATGTGGGCATCGAATCTTCATTCGTTACCCTCCCACGTGTACTCATTTAGCATTGCGGCAATGTTTGATGAAGCGGCCCCCGACCGACCTTACGCGTTTACGCCAGACTGGTTCCACGCTTGACATATGGCTTGTACCATATAAAGTGGCTGGGGGGGTGTCTGTCTCTCTGCATTAGCGATGCGAAGATGTTTGCAACGGAGGGCCCCGACAGGGGTGTAATAGAGACGATTGGGGATCGGTGTTGTGGCATGTTTTCGCAGGATAGAAATCGGTTCTCTCTCTCGAAACCCCTAGCAGCCACGTAAAACTTGCACAAGCTAAAGTAGAAAGGCGTTTTAACTTGGCTTTGCATGAAGGGGGATCATAGGTTGTATGATTTACAGTTTTACTTCCTGTTTTATGCTAGTATGCTAGATATATCGACGGTAGCACGAAACAGGACCATCCCTCGCTAAAACCAACATAGTGTCCTTACCCTAGTGAGCCCCACCTGGAAAGTTCTACATTATGGAGGCATCACGTGTCACACGGATGTCAAACATTTTTTCGTTCACAAGAGGTGGGTGTAGCAAGCCTAGCATGCCCAGAAGCATGGCCTTGTATGACACAGCAACAAATCACATAGCGTGTGGTGGTGAGCCTGGCATGTGCAGACATGGCCTCGGGACACAAGAGAACGAAAGGTCGAGCATGAGTCACATGGATGATGTGATTGGCATGATGGCCTACCTTGAACAACATACTGATGGTCGTGTCACACGGGGGAGGTATGGTGTTCTAGGATCGTGTAATCACTTAGCAAAATTGAGAGATGTTTTCCTAAGTGGGAGTTTTAGAATTAATTGTAATTGAACTCCACATTATGAACAAAAGTCTAAATATGTATCTTTGTGAATCAACCTTGTAGATGACAGCACCACGCCCCTCGTTCAACTTAGGATCATTCCTAGAGAAAGATAAACTGAAAACTAATGGGTCAAACTTCACCTCCTAGTTCCGCACCCTGAGGATTCTCCTCGTTCCCCTCAAAATGTCCTACGTACTTGAGACTGCATTAGGAGATGCACCAGCAACTACCGCTAATCCGGATGAGAAGAAAGTCTATCTCATTAAGTCGGATGATTCCTCCCTTGTCAAGAAGGGTATGCTCCATGCCATGGAGGCTGAACTGCAGAAACGGTTCGAGAGCTTCAGTGCTTATGAGATAATCACTGACCTCAAGACCGTTTTTGCACCTCAAGCCTAGGTTGATAGAAATGAAGTTTGTGAAGCTTTCTTCTCTGCAAAGATGGAAGAGCACACCAGCATGACTGAGCACGTAGTCAAAATGTCTGACTACGTTCAACGCCTAAATGATCTAGAATTTAAGATTCCAGATGAAGTGGCGATTGATAGGGTGTTGCGGTCGCTACCCCCTAGCTATGAGAGTTTTGTGTTGAAGTACAACATGCAAGGAATGGTTGAGACCCTTTCTGAATTGTTCACAATACTCAAAATTGCTGAGATGGAAATCAAGAAGGAGCACAGCTGCACCAAGTACGTAGAAGATAAGAAGGCCGGCAAGGTTGCCGGAAGAGACATGGATATATGTGATATACATGTTATTGATGTTTTCCTGACAACTGCTCGGAGCAACGTCTGGATATTTGATACCGAATCAGTTGCTCACATCTGTAACTCCCAGGAGGGGATGCAGAATAAACGAATCTTGCGGAAGGATGAAGTGACGATGCGCGTTGGGAACGGTGCCAAGGTTGAAGTAATGTCAATTGGCACGCTTCGTCTTAGTCTCCCTTCGGGATTGATTCTTGTCTTGAATAATTGCTATTATGTACCCGCGTTGAGTATGAACATTGTGAGTGGCTCTTGCTTGATGCGAGACCAGTATTATTTTAAATCCGAAACAACTGGTTGTTCGATTTATAAGAATAATGTCTTCTATGTTCATGCACCGGTGCGTAATGGTTTATTCTTAATGGATCTCGAATATCATGACTCCCACATCAATAACGTAGAGGCCAAAAGATTAAAGCCTAGTAACGAAGAACACATGACGATGTGGCATTGTCGACTTGGTCATATTGGTATAAAGCGCATGGAGGAACTCCATAAAGATGGACTTCTGGAGTCATTGGATTTTGGATCCCTTGACACATGTGAACCATGCCTAATGGGAAAAATGGCAAGGACTCCATTCAATGGAACAATGGAGCGTGCGGTGGACTTATTAGGGATCATACATACTGATGTATGCGGACCAATGAATGTCACCGCACGCAATGGTTTTCGTTACTTCGCGACCTTCACGGATGACTTAAGTAGATACAGGTATATCTATTTAATGAAACACAAGTCTGAAACCTTTGAAAAGTTCAAGGAATTTCAGAGTGAGGTCGAGAATCAACTCGGGAAGAAAATCAAGCACCTGCGATCTGATCGAGGAGGCGAGTATTTAAGTCACGAGTTTGGTACTCATCTGAAGACTTGTGGTATTGTACCACAACTTACGCCAGCTGGAACACCTCAGCGAAACGGTGTGTCCGAGCGACGTAATCGAACACTATTGGATAGTGTACGGTCAATGATGTCTCATACCGACTTACCTACATCATTCTGGGGGTATGCATTAGAAACTGCCGCTTACGTTCTTAATAGGGTACCATCCAAATCCGTGAAGACAACACCATTTGAAGAATGGTTTGGCAAGAAACCAATGTTGTCTTACCTGAAGATTTGGGGTTGTGAGGCTTATGTTAGGAAACTTCAGCCTGACAAACTCGAATCTAAGGCGGAGAAATGCATCTTTGTAGGATATCCAAAGGAAATTGCTGGATACACCTTCTACAACCAATCTGAGGGCAAAACGTTTGTCGCTAAGACTGGACACTTTCTTGAGAAGGAGTTTCTCTCGAAAGAATTGAGTGGGAGGAAAATAGACCTCGATGAAGTGACTAACCAATCACTCCAAATGGAAGAACCGGCAACAGAAGTTGTTCTGGAACCTTCTTCCACAGTGGGAGCTGAAGAGAATGGCCAGGAAGACATTCATAACGATCATGACATACATGATGATCATGATGAGAATGAAGAGGAACCTATTTTGCCCCGTAGGTCATCAAGAATCCGTCAACCTACCGAGTTTTACGGACAGCTTGTGAATGCAATCTCGGCTGATGAGTCGGATGAACCTACGAGTTACAAAGAAGCAATGGAGGGACCCGAGTCCGAGAAATGGCTAGAAGCCATGAAATCCGAAATAGACTCCATGTACACCAACAAAGTTTGGACTTTGTTGGATATTCCCGAGGACCGCAAGGCCGTCGAGAATAAATGGATTTTCAAGAAAAAGACTGACGCAGACGGAAACGTATCTGTCTACAAAGCTCGACTTGTCGCGAAGGGGTTCCGACAAATTCAAGGAGTTGACTACGAGGAGACGTTCTCTCCTGTAGCGATGATAAAGTCTATTCGGATCCTACTAGCAATAGCTGCCTATCATGATTACGAGATATGGCAGATGGATGTGAAAATTGCGTTCCTTAATGGAAACATTGAGGAAGAGTTGTATATGATGCAACCAGAGGGGTTTATCGATCCAAGGAATGCTGGTAAGGTATGCAAGCTTCAACGGTCCATCTATGGGATGAAGCAAGCATCTCGGAGCTGGAATCTTCGATTTGATGAGGTCATTAAAGCTTTTGGATTTGTCCAAAACGTCGAAGAGTTCTGTGTCTATAAGAAATTGAGTGGGAGCTCTGTAGCATTCCTTTTGTTATATGTAGATGACATATTACTAATAGGGAACGATAAGAAACTCTTAGAAGAAGTAAAGGAATATCTGAATGGACAATTTTCCATGAAGGACCTAGGTGAAGCTGCGTACATATTGGGGATTAAGATATATAGAGATAGACCTAATCGACGGTTGGCCTTGAGTCAGAACACTTATATTGACAAGATATTGAAAAGGTTTAGTATGGATAACTCCAAGAGAGGCCTCTTGCCAGTTATAAAAGGTGTCAAATTAAGCGTGACTCAATGCCCAACCACAGCAAAAGAGAAGGAGGAAATGTCCTCAAAGCCCTATGCCTCAGCCATAGGTTCTCTCATGTATGCTATGTTATGTACCAGACCGGATTTAGCGCTGGCCATTAGTATGACTAATCGCTACCAGAGTAACTCGGGAATGGCTCACTGGACAGCAGTAAAGAACATCCTTAAGTACTTAAGAAGAACCAAGGATCTCTTTCTCGTTTATGGAGGAGTTGATGAGGAGCTCACCGTAAAGGGTTACGTTGACGCAAGCCTCGGCTCAGATCTAGATGACTCGAAATCCCAGACGGGATATGTTTTCATGTTGAACGGTGGCGCTATTAGCTGGAGGAGCGGCAAACAGTCAGTCGTCGCCCAATCTACAATGGAGTCGGAGTATATTGCCGCTTGTGAAGCGTCAAATGAGGCGCTGTGGCTGAAGAAGTTCGTGATCGAGCTTGGCGTTTTTCCCAGCTGCACTGACCCTGTGGGAATCTTCTGCGACAACACGGGTGCCATTGCTAACGCGAAAGAGCCAAGAACTCACTCTACAGCCAAGCACATCCTCCGAAAGTTCCATGTGACGCGAGACTACGTCAGGGATGGACACACTAGGATTCACAAGATACATACGGATCTGAACGCAGCAGACCCGATGACTAAACCTCTTCCACAGGGCAAGTTTGAAGAACACCGAGAGACCATTGGTGTTAGATACATACCTGATGTAAACTAGTGTAATTTGTACTCTAGTGCAAGTGGGAGACTGTTGGATATGTGCCCTAGAGACAAATTAATAAAGATATTTGTCACATATCCGTTTTGTTCATAATACGTTTTATACTGTGCTATAACTGTATTACTTGGAAATACTAATACAGGTGTAGTATAAAACATGGTCCGTAGTTTAACTCGGGTAAACTATCTCATTGGGAAATTGATTGATCAAGCTTTCCTGATCATGGCGACACTTAAGTCCATTGACAATGAGGTCATATCGTTAAGGGGAATGATGTGATGGACGAACACCCACCTAAAGTATTGCAATGTGATCGAGTCACATAGTTCAGCGTTGCTATGACTTTGTAACATATGGCTTAGTCCTTAGACCGTAATGATCGTACGTAATTGTCATCTATGAGGAGACTTTGATTTGTATCCCACCGCCTGACTGAAATATGCTGGCTATAACGGTGCACTTTGGGTATTCCGAAATAGATGGTTGATGAGTATGTTAATAGATCAGAGCGGGATTTGTCAGTCCTTGTGACAGGACAGGTACTCTGGGCCCACTCGGTGATATTGCATCAATAGCTTGCAAGCAAGTGACTAGGTCACAAGAGATGCAATGATCATGGACGAGTAAACTTGTTTGTTGTGAACGAGATGTGAACACGGTATGTAGGATACCGATGATCAAACCTCGGACAAACAAAGTACCGCAGCACAAAGGGATTACGTCGTATCGTTAACGGTTTCCAAAAGCGATCGAAGTTCATTCGATGGAAGCGCAGGGGCTGTCAAGGATTGTAACCAGGTCCAACTGACTAGTCATTGGTCAATGAGAAGAGTCTTGACCAAGTCTGCTGTTTCCCGGACCAATAGGGTGTTACACTTAAGGGCAATCGATGCATAGGACAGTTACGGGATCAATCAGTGAAATAGGAGAAATCACCGGAATAGTTCCGTAGGAGGACGGAATGGTTTCCAGACATTTTGAATAGTTCAAAATGAAGTTTAATTGTTTTAATAATGTTTTATTATTTAATTATCTGAATTAAATATTTAAAACATATTAAATAAATTAAAAAAAATGGGAAAAAGGCTATATGGGCCCATGGGGCCCATTAGGGGAGGAGGGGGGTTTCCCCCCTTGGGCTTGGCGCCAAGGGTGGGGCCCATCCCCCCCTATGGCCGGCGCACCTCCCCCCCTTGGGGGTTTAGTCCCACATGGGGGAGGGGAGGAGGATCACACCCCCCCTTGGCCTATATAAGGAGGGGTAGACCCCCCTTTTCCCAACACACCAATATCTCCTTCTTCCTCCTTCTCCTTCCCGGAAGTGGACTCCCCTTGTTTGGAGTCTGCACCAAGATTGGAGTTTTGCACCATAAGGCAGGCCGTCGCTCTGCTGGAGTCGGGATCCGTAGCCATCTTTCTTCCGCTGCTCGCCTGGTTCGGGGACCGGGAGGAACATCGAATGTACCGTACGTGTATAATCTCTTCGAGGCACTACACTTGTGGTGCTACTTCGTCGCTGGAGGTTTACCGGGAGTCATCCTCTCCGGTGGTGGTCTTCTACACGACAGGGAGGTCGTAGTTCTGAGTCTACGCCAACCACGTTCGCAAGAACGTTTCCCTCTTTCGGTCTTCAAAGGTATGAACACTGATTCCCTCCGTTACTTTACATCGCCATAGCATAGATCTTGGGTTCGGGTACCGTAGGTATGAAAAATTTGTGTTTTCTGCCCCGTATCCCAACAATCCCCTTCACACTTTATCAAGAGATCATGCACGAGATTCAGCCGTGTGAGATCGAGGACATAGATGTCACCGTCCATCTTGCAAATAAACAAACAATCTCTCAAGTTGGGATTGTAAGAGATGTTGAAGTACTCTGCGGGAAGGTAAAATATCCTACAGACTTTCTTGTACTTGGTTCAGTGCAAGATAGTTTTTGCCCTATTATCTTTGGTAGGCCCTTCCTCAGCACTTGTGGAGCTATAATAGATTGCAAGAAAGGTAAAGTTTCTATTGAATTCAACGGTGAGCCGTATGAATTCAATTTCTCTAAGTTTTCTAAGCAGCCTCGTGGTACTGACTTGTCAAGTAATGACAAAATTATTGAAGAAATTGCTTCCATTTCTATTCCTCCTAACGATACTTTGCAGCAATTTATGGAGGACCACGAGAATGATATACATATGCAGGAAAGGAATGAACTAGAAGACATATTTTTAAGACAACCTGCTATCCTGAAGCACAACCTACCGGTTGAACCTTTAGGAATCCTCTCGCAACCAAAAGAAGACCCGGTGTTCGACCTAAAACCACTACCCGATACGCTCAAGTATGCTTATTTAGATGAAAAGAAAGTATATCCTGTTATTATCAATTCTAACCTTTCAGGGTATGAAGAAGAGCGATTATTGGAGACACTTCGCAGACACCGAGGTGCTATTGGCTATACTCTTGATGATCTCAAGGGTATTAGTCCATCCATTTTCCAACATACTATCAATCTCGAGCCCGATGCTAAACCCGTTGTTGATCACCAACGACGGTTGAACCCAACGATGAAGGACGTGGTTAGGACAGAGGTTCTTAAACTTCTAGCCGCAGGTATCATCTATCCTATAGCTGATAGTAAGTGGGTAAGTCACGTTCATTGTGTTCCAAAAAAGGGAGGTATGACTGTTGTCCCTAATGATAAAAATGAACTAATACCTCAGAGGACCATTATTGGATATAGAATGTGTATTGATTTCAGGAAGTTAAACAAGGCCACCCAGAAGGACCATTATCCTTTGCCCTTTATTGATCAGATGCTCGAGCGGTTGTCTAAAAACACCCACTTCTGCTATCTTGATGGGTATTCTGGCTTCTCCCAGATTCACGTTAACACTGCGGATCAAGAGAAGACCACTTTCACGTGTCCCTACGGTACTTATGCTTATAGGCGTATGCCTTTTGGTTTATGTAATGCACCTGCTACTTTTCAGAGGTGTATGTCTGCAATATTTCATGGTTTCTGTGAGGAGATTGTATAAGTTTTCATGGACGAATTTTCCGTCTATGGAAGCTCCTTTGACCACTGTCTCCACAATCTTAATAAAGTTTTGCAGAGATGTGAAGAAACAAACTTGGTGCTCAACTGGGAGAAGTGCCATTTCATGGTTAACGAAGGGATAGTTCTTGGACACAAGATTTCCGCAAGGGGAATTGAAGTGGACAAGGCAAAAATTGAAGCTATTGAAAGGATGCCCTATCCAAGGGACATCAAAGGTATTCGTAGTTTTCTAGGTCATGTTGGTTTCTATAGAAGATTTATTAAGGACTTTTCTAAGACCTCGAAACCCCTCACCAATCTTCTCCAGAAGGATGTTCCTTTTGTATTTGACGAAGATTGTAAGGAAGCTTTTGAAGTTCTTAAGAAAGCCTTGATAACCGCTCCTATAGTACAACCACCTGACTGGAATTTTCCCTTTGAAATTATGTGTGATGCTAGTGATTTTGCTGTTGGAGATGTTTTAGGACAAAGGGTTGACAAGAAGCTGAATGTCATCCACTATGCCAGCAAAACACTTGATAGTGCTCAAAAGAATTATGCTACTACCGAGAAGGAATTCTTGGCAGTGGTGTTTGCTTGTGATAAGTTTAGGCAGTATATTGTTGATTCTAAAGTTATTATTCATACTGATCATGCTGCCATTAAGTATCTTATGCAGAAAAAGGATGCCAAACCAAGACTCATTAGGTGGGTACTCCTTCAAGAATTTGATTTGCAGATTGTCGATAGAAAAGGAGAAGACAACCCGGTGGCGGATAATCTTTCAAGGATGGAAGATATCCCGCACGATCGTATTCCAGTCAACGACAGTTTTCCAGATGAACAGCTTGCTGTTGTAAAAGTACAATCTCATTCCGATCATTGGTTTGCAGATTATGCTAATTTTATCGTTGCAAAGTTTTTTCCTCCAGGTTTTACATTTCAGCAGAGGAAGAAATTCTTCACGGATTTGAGGCACTACTTTTGGGATGATCCACATCTTTATAAAGAAGGTGCGGACGGGATCGTAAGAAGGTGTATACCGGAACACAAGCAACAAGACATTCTTCGACAATGTCACGACAGTCCCTATGGAGGACATCATGCTGGTGAAAGGACCGCACATAAAGTTTTACAATCAGGTTTTTATTGGCCTACTCTTTTTAAGGACGCCCGAAGGTACGTTCTATCTTGTGATAAGTGTCAGAGAGTTGGAAACATTAGCAGGAGAAATGAGATGCCTATGAATTACTCACTAGTGATCGAACCTTTCGATTGCTGGGGTTTTGATTTTATGGGTCATTTTCCTCCTTCACACAAGTACACACACATCTTAGTTGCTGTTGATTATGTAACCAAGTGGGTTGAAGCAATCCCCACTGAGAGTGCTGATCACAAGACATCTTTGAAAATGCTCAAGGATGTAATTTTTCCTAGGTTTGGAGTACCAAGGTACCTCATGACAGATGGAGGGTCACCTTCACACATGGAGCTTTTAGGAAAGCTCTAGCCAAGTACGATGTCAATCATAGGATTGCATCACCGTACCACCCTCAAACTAGTGGGCAAGTTGAGCTCACCAAAAGGGAGATCAAGTTGATCTTACAGAAAACAGTAAACAGTTCTAGAAAGGACCGGTCAAAAAAGTTAGGACATGCTTTGTGGGCGTATAGAACTGCTTACAAAAACCCCATGGGCATGTCTCCTTATAAGATGGTCTATGGAAAGGCTTGCCATTTACCATTAGAGTTAGAGCACAAAGCTTTCTGGGCTGTCAGAGAGCTGAATGCTGACCCAAAGTTAGCTGTTGAAAAGCGTCTCATGAACTTGACTTCTCTAGATGAGTGGAGAAGTGAAGCTTACGAGAGCGCTAAAATGTTCAAGGAAAAGGTAAAGAAGTGGCACGATAAAAGAATTCTGAAACGTGAATTTAATGTTGGTGATAAAGTTTTGTTGTTTAGATCTCGTTTCAGGTTTTCTCCAGGTAAACTACTTTCCAGATGGGAAGGACCTTTTCATATTGAAGAAGTATATCGGTCCGGTGCTATCAAGATCAATAATTTCGAAGGCACCAAGCCTCAAGTTGTGAATGGACAAAGACTCAAACATTATATGGCAGGTCATCCAATCAATGTGGATGCAAGCATGACATACACAAGTACTCATGAAGAACATGTTGCAGCCCATTTTCAGATTCCGGCAGGAGCAGAATCGGGAAAGGTATGAATTATGGTAAGAAAACACCGCGAACGTCAATAAAAGTTTATTTTTCAAAGTTTTTGCAAAATTAGGAAAATTCCAAGCCTTATTGGAGCCGGAGTGGAGCTCCAGGGAGGCCAGGAGGCCCCCTGGCGCGCCCCCCCCTTCAGGCCGCGCCGGGCACCCTCCTGACTCCCCTGGACACCGCCTCCGACTCCACCTAGACCCGGAACCTTCCTTCTGTTGCAGAAATTTTTGCTATATATTTTCCCGGATCGTCCCGGCACCGTACCTCGCGATTTCGTGTGTTTTCTCTTTCGGTTGTTTCTGCCAGGAAAACTTTTAGCAGATTTAGGTGCCATGGCTTCTCCAAGTTCCCCCAAGGACAAGTTTGTCGTCAACGTCATCAACCCTTACCTCGCAGAGGTGAAGAAGCATCCTCAGGTCCTTCATGTTGAGGACGGTGTCCTCCGCAAGGAAGATCTGAAGGGGCCAGTCAAAAAGGGGAGCACTGAAGATCGGCTGAAGGAGATGGAACAAGAGGTTTTCAAGTACAAGAATATGGTGGAGCGTAGTGTTGAAGACAACTTCGACATGATGAACGAGTTGAAGACTTTCCACAAGAAGGAGACAAAGGGGATGCTGTCGAGTTTGTCTACATTAGAAGACAAGCTCTACGCACTACAAGCACATATCTATGATCTTCAGAACCAGAACTGTGAGTATGAACTCAAGTTCTAACGTATGGGTTTGGCTACTGAGTGCAGGATCCCGGAGACCGAGATGTCCTTTGAGACTGGAGAACCTTTACCGTGGAAGCGCTTCGCGAGGGAAATCATGTTCATCCCCAACAACCAGGAGCAGGAAGAGGAGGAGTAAAACTCCTCGGGTAATGGCATCCCCTTGGCTTGTTCCAAGCTTGGGGGAGTGCCTGTTATCTTTTATCTTTTGTCTTTGTCTTTAGGAGTCAAGTACAGTCTTATCATGTTTAGGGAGGTCACTTTATGAAATAGGTGTTGCTTTGAGGTCTATCACTCCTTTTGTGGAGAGCTTTGTATCAGTGAGTTCGGAGTCGTCTATGAAGGAATATTAATGAGAAGTTTATTGGTTTCTTCGCTACACTTGGTATTCTCTTCACGCGATCGACATCATGAGATGATTCTTATGGGGATTTTTGACCTTATATCAGGTATGGCTTCGAAAACTTTATTTAATCTTGGCAAGTATAGCTTTGGTCATAACAACAAGCATGTTTTTCTCAAAGTAGCGACATAGCCAAAACCTTTGTGTTATTATGCTTGAAGTGTTATGTTGACAAGGAAGACAACTTGATGTTTCATGTTAGTCTTAATGTTTATGCTTTGTACTGCTTGTATCTAAGTTGTCATCACTTGTCTTCTCTCTCAAAGCCTTGCTAGCCAAAACTCTGTACCAAGCGGAATTCTGCTTGTACTTCCATACCCTGAAACCAACATCTTCCACTTGAGTCCACCATACCTACCTACTTCTGGTATTCCACTACCACTCCTAAAGTATATAATTTATGTGCTATCTTTAGATGTTCAAAATCTTCTGTTTTGTGCCACTGATTCAGCTCATGAGGAAGTGGTGGGTAACCCATGATCTTCTTAATTTGGACAAGTTTTATCTTGGGATTGCATGTCTAATCTGCAAACCCCTAATACGAGAAGGGACTGGCATGAGTGCCCAGCTCGTAAAAGATAAATACTAAACACACAAGTTCCTTCGCCCTTTTTCGAGTGATAAACAAAGGAATCCAAGGGGATGTGATCGTCCCCACATGGGAGCCGTTCCTCGAAACTTGTCCAAATCATTAAGTGAATGAGTTATCTATCAGCATTCGTTGACGGATCATGCACCTCCCAAAAGCTTGTTTTTATTCTGTTTGATCTAGAGATGGCACATGAGTTTTCCCTGCTTACCCTTTTGCACGGGGTTTATCTTTATTTTGTGCTGAGTCAGTCCTTCCTTCTTCCTTCCTTTCTAAAGAGAGAGAGCAGACACTTGGTGTTAATAAAGATGCTTGCATATAAAATTGCATTGAGATCTAGCATGTTACATCTTCGTTGACATTATCTTTTGATAAGTGAGTTGCTTACAAAAGCTTATGTTTGGTAAACATCTTCCTTTGTGTTGACATGTGCACTTCTTGACTAATAGCATGTTCTTTCAAAAGTTTCAACTGTTTAATCAAAAGAGAAAGAGCAAAAGTAAAAGCTATTAGTTGTTCCTTGACCAAGTCTATGTTTTTCATGATTTGATGAGTTTTCCAGGTCCTACTTTGTTATAATTGTTACTACTTATTATAAGGACCTTATGAGTTGAGGTTGCTGTTGAGGATGCTTAAGTTTGGTGAGGAATCTTGATGCTTCTTGTTCGTATTCTTTTTATCGACACTTCACTCTCTAAACTTGTGGACAGGTTTACCGAGCTCAGTAATCGCTTGAGGACAAGCGAGGTCTAAGCTTGGGGGAGTTGATACGTCAAAAAAGCATCACTATTTTATATTGTGATTTCACCTTATTCATTGATATTTTCCACTTTAAAGTGTTGTTCTTATGTTGTTTTGGCTTATTTTACACAGTTTACAACTTTCCGGTGCCGAAACAGCAGAACCAGGATTCAGCGGTGAAGAAGTGGAAACAAGTTGCTGAAGCAGATCAAGTCTAAATACGATGAAATTTTACGGGGAGCATTTTTGTGCCAAATGACTGGGAGTCACCGAAGGAGAAGGTGAGGGGACCCACCAGGCATCCAGAAGGGTGCCTGGCGCGGCCCCCCTTCCTGGCCGCGCCAGGCACCCTCCTGGGTGCCTAGTGGCCCCTCTCGGTGCCCCCTTTCGCCTATATAACCCCCTGGGGGTAGAAACCCCTAAAGAGGAGCTGCTTTCGCGAGACGCCGCCGCTACGGTGCGGAAACCTACAGAGGAGAAAACCAATCTCCGGCGGAGAGATTCCGTCGGGGAGATCACCTCCCGGAAGGGGAGATCGTCGCCATCATCATCATCATCGTCACGGGCATCATCGAGATCATCATCAACATCATCCCCAACATCAGCACCATCTCCATCTACATCCAATCTCATCTCACAATTGCAACTTGTGTTGTAATCCATACTACCTATCCCCTCTACTCTGTTGGTGTTGATTACTACTTTGTGGTGAATGCTATTGAGTTTTGTTGGAGAAATATTATTGTGTCCAGATTGTTCATCACCTATTTATCACCTCTGATCATGATCTCTTTTATGTGTTGTGAGTAGTTACTTTAGTTCTTGAGAACATGGGAGCAGTCTAGTTGTTTTTAGTCATATGATGTTGAGGTATTATGTGTTGTGTGATACTTAAGTTGTGTTGTTATCTCTCTAGTGGTGTTATGTGAGTCGAACACATAACACTTCACCTTTAATGGTCCTAGAGGGAAACATTGTGCACAAAGGATGCTTATGGTGGGTTGCCGGAGTGACAGAAACCTGAACCCCAGTTCGCAGACTTTCGCACAAGGGAGTTATGGATCCTTGATCGTAATGCTGTGGTTAGGCTTATGCCTTAATTACTACCTTGTATTTGCGGATGCTTGCAAGGTGTGTAATCATAAGAGTACACTTATCTTAGTCTAGAAGGTGTACTAGCATTGATCCACCCACCGATACTTATCACACAATACATATTACTTGGCAGAGTATGGTGAAAGTGACTAGACTATCTCTCCCGTGTTTTCTCGAGAACGCTTTATCCTTTATAAGTTCAGTTGATAGGCTTATCCTTGTAAAAGGATTGGGCCACTTGCTACTCCTCAGTTACCCTGTTTACTTTGCCCGTCTTTTACTTTTCTGTTGCTTAAACCAAAAACCCCTAAATATTTACCTTTGAGTGTTTGCAGTCTTTTCTTATCTAGTGTCACTTATCAACACCTTCTGCTCCTCGTTGGGATCGACATCCTTATTTATCGAAAAGCTACAAGTGATCCCCTAGACTTGCGGGGGTTGGGGCGGTTAACAGGGAAGGCAACCCAACTAAACCTATTAACTTCTCCGCCATCATTTCCAGACGTCTTTCCAGAGGAATTGCCGGGTATTCCTCCAGTTCGAGCTATTGAGTTTGTTATTGAGCTTGAGCCGGGTACACAGCCGATTTCTCGGCATCCGTACAAAATGTGTCCAGAAGAATTGGTTGAACTCAAGAAGTAGTTGACAGAGCTGGAAGAAGGAGGTTTTATCCGTGCAAGCACTTCTCCTTGGGGTGCACCAGTTCTGTTTGTCAAGAAGAATGATGGTACTAGCCGGTTGGTCCAGGACTACCGTGGCATCAATAAAAAGACCATCAAGAACAAGTATCCTCTGCCCCGCATCAATGACCTGTTTGAACAGCTTCATGGAGCAAAGGTCTTTTCCAAGCTTGACTTGCGGATGGGCTACCATCAAATTCGTGTTCGTGAGGAAGATATTCCCAAAACCGCTTACAGCACACGTTATGGGCTGTATGAGTTCACAGTCATGACTTTTGGGTTCTCAAATGCTCCTCCGACATTCATGAGGGCCATGAACTTTATGTTCCATGAGTTGCTTGATCTCTTTGTCCTCCTCTACCTCGACGATATTCTTGTGTATTCAAAGTCAGAGGCAGAACATGAGGAGCATCTTCGTTTGGTGCTGCAGAAGTTGAGAGGGCACCGATATTATGCGAAGTTCTCCAAGTGCGAGTTTTGGCTCAAAGAAGTCAACTTTCTGGGCCATGTCATTTCTGCAGAGGGCATTGCAGTTGACCCAGACAGAGTCCGTGCTATTCAAGATTGGGTTCCGCCAAAGAATGTGAAGCAGCTGAGGAGCTTTCTCGGCCTCGCTAGCTATTGCAGGAGGTTTCACTACTGCATAATAGCTTACCAATGACGGACCCAAAAGGCTCACTAGTGACGGGCAAGGCGCCCGTCACTGGTAACTCGTCACTGGTAATAGGTTAGCAGTGACGGGCGGGTCGCCCGTCACTGGTATCTGCTCACTAGTGACGGTCATTTATTTGTGCCCGTCACTAGTTAGTTTTCATGCCAGTGCTTCTACATTATTAGCACCGACGGATAATTTGCTACTTTGCTAATTTTCCTGTCACTAGTATACAACATTTGATATAAAAAAATATTGCATTTGCACATCGATAACACAACATGATCACTAACACTCATAGATAACAAATTAAATCCATGTATGAGATCTCAAATTTTCTCACGAAACTTAACATAGCAGCTAGCACAAAACTTCACAATATTTGGGCAATCCAGCCGACATACCAATTGATTCCTAAATCTTGAGTTGAAAGAATTGACAAAAGAAAAGTCGAATGCACAATAGTTTATAATAACCACTATGTTAGTGGCATTCCAAAATAATCTTCAGTTGCATTAGCGCCATCACGCCTGAATGGTCAGTAGGTGCAAGTTCTTCAGCGTTGGGAGAAGCCAAGTATTACTTCGCTAGATCCGAGACTTCAGTCCGGTCACCTAAAATATCAAAATGGTACAAGTATGAAATATATGAGTATATATGCTAGCAGTAACTTGCACGTTAGTGTACATGACACATTAAAATCCATTTAGCTACAAGCTTCACAATTAGTTGTCATACACACATTGTCTGATTTCGAAGTATCAAGGGTAATAAACCTACATACCAGATCATTGAAAGTAAAAGATAGCCTAGATAGGAAATCAAAACCAAAAGCATTATCATACATTTACCTATAATATGCAGCTCTCAGAATATGAATCTTTTGGGATATACATGCACTATGATAAATTTGGCTAGTCATACGAACAAGATAACACTGCCAAAAAAACAGTTTAATGCTAAGCAGATTCCAAGTTAACTAGCAGCCACATTTATTTGTTTCCTTCCAGTTTTTCTTTGTACTGCTTAACAACTCTACATTGTGCTCTCTATTTTATTAGACTTTAGATTGTAGCTGCGGTATCAGTTTCATATAAAAAAGTATATGTTTCAGTGCATGTAGCTTTATCCATCAAACTCTTGTTTATTCTTCACCAGATTTACTAAAATTATTCTAAGAAGGAACGTACACTTCTATTAAGAAAAATAAATATAAATTATAGTCAAAATATGAAGAAACAAATATAAAAGTAAGAGCATTATTTTTTTATCAGATATTGTAGCACTTATACTGTCCGAAATAAAATTTGAAGATAAAACTATGCACATTCCACAAGACGAGAAGCATGCAACTAATATTCCTGTAGGTGTTCAGTTAGAGAAGGTCAGGTCCCAAAATAAGATTAAATCCAAGAAAAAAATCATCGAGAAGATGCTTAAACTCTTGTTATGATGATTGTCGAATGCTTGAAGCTTCGTATGCACCAGTGTCATCTATGTTGCTATTGTTCCAAATATCTGGAAGTAAATGACAGGAAACTTATGATACAGCATTGACAATAAATTTTCAATACATGGCTGATGCAGTATGTGATGCATGCCAGACCAGAAAATCAATCTTAATTTGCATTATGAAGACCGAACAAGAAAATTAAGATTATGCATTTAATATTGTAGCTACAATAATAAGTACTAACTGCAGCTTAAATTAAAAGTCGAGAGAAGCACAAGTGTGTAGTGTGAGCTAAGCTAGTAACAAATCATGGCATCAAGTATAAAAAGTGTTAAATATCAAGAGTAGAGAAAAACATGTGTTCTCTAATGTGTTGTCAGGAGAAACAACAAATTTTCCTAGAAAGATTTCTTCACTTCCCAAAGAACCTACTCCTATCGTTTGGCAAAAGGGAGATGAGTGTCTGCATTGAGCATGCATGCATACAAAAGAAACAGGTCGGAGAGACTGACGAGTATACCTAGCTAGTACATGCTGCTTCATCTAGGCAGCAGTTGTAGAGCAAGTTGCAGCTCATCGTGTTGTCCTATAGGCAGCAGCAGCATCATGAACAGAGGGATCTCTGCCGAGTCGCCACCGGTGCCGGAGCAGAAGACGATCGTGGTGCGGCGGTTGTGCTGCTCGATGGACGGACGCGTCGGAGCTACCTCCTTGTGCTGCTCGATAAAGAAATGAAATTACAGTGAGTTTTGGATTTGGAATTGGGGCAGAGCGCAAGCGTGAGCGCTTACCTTGAGGTCGGACTGCTATGTAGATGGTCGCCGACTCGCCGCTAGGGTTCCGCAGAGGCGGAATATGGGCGGATTCTCTTGTCGAGGAAGACCCGGGGAAGGATGGCGGGCGCCCTGTCGCTGCTGGATCTCACGCACCGGCGAGAGAGCCATCCGCGATGGTGTGGTTCCTAGGCGGTCGACAACGCATCAAGCAACTAGTATTGCTACTGAAAATAATCTACAAGCACCCAGCAAGAAACATAGCCCGATTTAGTGGCAAGTACTCCCTAGGGCAACCACTAATGAATATTGATGACAAGAGATGTATGCATAGATCAACTAAAGAGATCAAAATTCGCCACATCAACTTACAGTTACTTGTCTGTGAGTGATGACCGGCGACGGTGATGGAGTTCAGTCAATGCGGCGGCTTGGCAATCGAAAGGGCAGCAAGACGATTCCAGTCGGCGGAGGCGACCACTCCAAGCGGCGAGCGAATCCAGTCGACGGCGGCGGCGAGGCCATTCCATACGGCAGAGGTAGCGGCGAGGCGTGTCCAGGCGGCGGCGGCGAGGCGAGTCCAGGCGCCTCTTCCCTGTTGCGTGCGTGCGAAGAGAACGTGAGTCGTGTGCGGAGCCAGCAATTAGGTTTTTTTTTGAGAAACACAGTACAACTCTGACGCTCACATACACGAGTATACAATCACCCCTATGAGCATCTTCGCAATACTGAGCCGGTACATCATCTTGAGATTAACGAAGCCACCACCTCGTCTTCGACGGGAACGTCTCCTCCCACCGAAAGTGCATCACCGGAAGCCCTGGAATAAATCCAGGAAAATGCGACCACCGTTGTCAAATCTAGGATTTGAACTCTGATGGGATGGGGATACAACCATCCACCTAACCAACTCAACCACAGGTTGATTCGCAGCAATTAGGTTAACATACCGGGTTTCTACCGGGCTGAATGTATCCCAGCGCGTATAGGTTTTTTCTTTCTTTTTTTAATCCAAAAACATGATACTTCTACTGGGTTGAATGTATCCCAACGCGTATAGGTTTTTGCTTTCTTTTTTTCAATCAAAAAACATGATACTCCGCGATACATGTATCCCGACTGTATCTTTCGTATCACTGTATCGGTAACGTACATGACGTGGATACATCAGTTCACGTATCGGTGCTTTTAAGGCTCTGACTATTATACCAGCGACGGTTATACAAATCAGCATGTCACTGATAATAATAATATTAATGACGGGCAAATCTATAGACCCGTCACTAGTATTATATGATAATTACCAGTGACGGGCGAGGATAGTTCACCGTCACCAGTATGTTACACGGCCACCAGCTGAGCTTTATCAGTGACGGACATATTATCGCCCGTCACTGTTACATATTACTAGCGACGTGCATATTTTTGTCCGTCACTAATGTACTGGTGGCTATAAGCTATTCTGCAGTAGTGTTTGTCGAGAATTTCTCCAAGATAGAAAAGCCGATGACAGAGTTGTTATGCAAGGGCAAGCGGTACTCTTGTCACCAGCTTGTCAGGTATCCTTCGAGGAGTTGAAGCGCAGGTTGACCACAGCTCCAATTCTCACAATGCCAGACGAGTCACATCCATTTCAGGTGTTTTGTGACGCTTCGTTGCAAGGTCTAGGCGGAGTTCTGATGCAAGGCAGGAACATTGTGGCATATACCTCACGTCAGTTGAAACCAAGTGAGAGGAACTATCCCACGCACGACTTGGAGCTTGCAGCAGTTGTGCATGCTTTGATCACTTAGAGACACCTCCTCTTAGGGAGGAAGGTGGATGTGTTCACCGACCACAAGAGTCTGAAGTACTTGTTCACGCAACCCAATCTGAATTTGAGGCAAAGAAGGTGGCTTGAGACCATTACTGAGTACTCTGTTGATATTCAGCACACGCCTGGGAAGGCAAATGTCATAGCTGATGCGCTGAGCCGCAAGGGTGATTGCAATAATATCCAGGTGCAGGAGATCCACCGTGATCTGTGTGAGCAGTTTCGCAAGCTCAATCTTGAGCTAGTGCCTGCGGGCTACCTTTCCAGCCTTGTGGTAGAGCCAACTATCCATGAGAAGATTCATGAAGCTCAGTCTAGCAGCGCAATGATTCAAAAGATCAAGCAGGGTATTGCTGCCTCAGTTCACAAGTTCGGTTGCTTTTCAGTGCCTAATGACGGCACCGTGTTGTTCAAAGATCGATTTGTGGTTCCCAAGGAGGGAGATCTCAGGGAGGTCATAATGAAAGAGGCACATGATTCCAAGCTGTCAATTCACCCCGGAAGTACAAAGATGTAAAGATCTCAAGAAAAACTTTTGGTGGACTCGTATGAAGCGGGATGTTGCCCGGGTTGTGTCCCAATGTGATGTGTGCAAAAGAGTGAAGGCACAACATAAGAAGTCAGCAAGACTACTTCAACCACTTGAGATTCAGGAGTGGAAATGGGATCACATAGAGATGGACTTCATCACAGGCTTTCCTTTATAGCAGAAGAAGAACAATGCCATCTTTGTCGTCATTGACAACCTTTCCAAAGTTGCCCACTTCTTTCTAGTGAAGGACTCCATTTCAGCAGCTCAGTTGGCGGAGTTGTATACCGCACGAGTTGTGTCCTTGCACGGCATTCCCAAGAAGATCAGCTCTGATAGAGGCGGTCTGTTTACCTCCAAGTTCTGGCAGGCCTTCCAAAAGGCGATTGGTACGACAGTCTTGTTCAGTACCTCTTATCACCCTCAGACCAGTGGGCAGGTTGAGCGCGTTAATCAAATCCTCGAGGACATGTTGCGAGCATGTGTCATTTCCTTTGGCATGAAGTGGGAAGAATGCTTGCCGTATGCTGAGTTCTCGTATAACAACAGCTACCAGGCAAGTCTGCAAGCAGCTCCCTTTGAGATCTTGTATGGCCGCAAGTGCAGGACACCTTTGAACTGGTCCGAGACAGGAGAAAGGCAATTGGTCGGTCCAAATGTGGTCCAAGAAGCTGAAGACAGTGTCAAGGTGATCCGAGAGCACCTCAAGGCAGCACAGTCTAGGCAGAAGGCCTACTATGACAAGAGGCACCGTGGTGTTTCTTTCAAGGTTGGTGAATGCGCATATCTCAGAGTGTCTCCATTGAGGGGAACTCACCGCTTTGGCATCAAGGGAAAGCTTGCTCCCAGATTTGTTGGCCCGTTCCGTATTCTCGAGACTCGGGGACCTCTCGCGTTCCGCCTTGAGCTTCCCAAGAGTCTGTCCATGGTGCATGATGTGTTCCACGTGTCGCAACCTAAGCAGTGCTTCAAGCAGCCAGAGAAGGCCGTTGACTTGGGCGAGATCCAGCTGAGTGCAGACCTTTCCTACTCGGAGCGTCCAGTCCGTGTTCTTGAGACGTCCGAGTGCAAGACTCACAACAAGACCGTCAAGTTCATGAAGGTGAACTGGTCGCATAATTCGGAGAAGGAAGCAACGTGGGAGCGTGAAGATCATCTCCGTTCCGAGTATCCAGAGTTGTTTCATGCTTAGATATCGGGACGAGATCCAGTGTCCGTGGAGGAGAGCTGTAACAGCCCATTTGCAAAAAATTTATTCATCATGAGATTGTACTCTGTTTGAGGACTTTGTAACTTGGCTTGATGCTAGAGTTTGTAATTCCATGTGATGATTGTCTTGCCAAAGAGTTTTGGGCCCTTTTGAATTGAGTTTGAATTCCAAAACAGAGGGGCTCAAGAGAGGTGTTTGATGAATTGTTCTCTTTGCATGTCGGGACCCGGGGTTAGCGTATGCAAGTCCAGCTAAGACATAGTCATATGGAGAGCCGAGAACCGTACCCACTTGTCTAAGCAGACAAGGCCAAGCACAGAACGTTCTCGGAAAGCATCGTACGTGAGGGGCATCCCATCCAGGCCGGATGATCAACTGAGATGGGTCCACATCGTCCGCACACAAGTCTAATAATATGGGTGGTGAACTCCCATATTCAAAGACAAGTCGCCTCAACCATACTATCGACTATCTCATAAATCTTACATAGACTTACTCCAGCCCGATCACTTAGTCGGGGTCTAGGGCGGGCTCGATCATACCACAAAGTGTGCACGATACGGAGTCTCGAGCAATCGCATCGCGATGCCCCAAGCTGCGCACATCTAAGGGCCACTTGGTGTATGAAAGACCGCCAGCCAGAACACAACTAAGGTCTCGAAAACCCATACAAAGACATGCATGTTATAAACATACACGCAACACACATGCCTTGTATGAACAGCAGGTATCATTGCAATTCTCTACAAAGTATACATTTCTATTGATAACTCTTATAGAGTACAAACAGAGATCACAAACATGTGATCCAACATTACAACACAAGTGGAAGCAAATTATGTCTGAGTACAGACAAGTTTAACAAATGGCTTAAAAAGCCTTATTTAAACACAAACCCTCCACGAGGGAACCAGTCGTCTGACTGGGACTAGACTAGCTTGATCTTTAGTCGTCCAGCTCGATGAAGAAGCCACCTTCGGGGTCAGTGGGTTCATCTAAAACATAGATTAAGCAAACGTGAGTACAAAGTCGTACTCAGCAAGACTTACATAGGAGCTATACTACTCATGCACATGTACCAAGGTAAAGGGAGGTGGGGTTTCACTTGCAGAAATGCCAGCTTTGACTTGGCTAGTCCTGAAGTACGAGTACCAGACTTTGAGGTAAGAAGCGTACACGAGTCCACTACTTTCTCCAACCAATTACACCACTATGGTGCCTTCCTCGAATTCCCCACGAGAAAGGACGCCATAGCACTCACACTTATCTTGGTGTGTTTTAGAAGTATCCAGTTTAAGTTGTCTAATAATCAAGCTAAGCTTTCCAAGCAGTCCATAACCGCAGACGCGGCTATTCAAATAGTTTTGTTAACCCTGCAGGGGTGTACCTCTACACACACATGATCATCATTTACCGCCTTTGATATCGACACCATTCAAGGGGTGCCAGCAAGGATGCTCACCACAACTGTTACCTCATAGCCGATCTAGTCCGAGAAAGCCGCCTACTTGGGTTGGTTACCACTATCGTGAACCCGGCCGGTTTACCGAAGTGGATCCAAGTGATGTGTGCGTGGTGCATAAGCCGATCTCGGATGAGCCGTTCTCTCACTTAGCATCCAGGCCACAAGCCTACCAGAACTCCGAACTATTGCGACATCTGGACATCGAAAGGGATGAGTTAATAGGTTGAGAGGGGTCAGTGAGCCCAATGTGTGGTTGTACTCTTCATCTTGGATCACCACACAAGAACTCGGACTTAGGGCGGTGTTCAACGAGACAACCCACCGTGTACTCCTACACGGCCTCTCATCGTTCACCTTGTATTATGGTCGATTCACCAACACTTTTCTACCAACATCAACATGATCACTATCATCCCGACTCACATCACAGCAACATCATGGTATCATACTAAGCATGCAATAAGCGATAAACATTTGCAGGGGCCACATGATATCAATCAACTCCTACATTTGCTAGGATTGTGGTTTGCTTACTACTGTGACAAAATGATAGGTCATGCAAAGGAATGGGTTCATCTATGCGGTAGAAATGAATCATGGTGATCATCCTAAACAATGCATAAGCGAGACATGAGAGGGAAGTGGGATTTTATCGACATGATCAATGGGGGTTTGCTTGCCTTGCTGACGAGGTTCGGGTTCTGGGTCTTCAACGAAGGGGGAAGCCTCCTGCTCCGGTTCCACCTCTACTCGACAAACAACAAGCAAAGTAGCAAAGTAAATACAATGCACAATGACATGATGAAAGGTTGGAACTTGATGTAGATGCTTTGATGTGTGGGGTAATTCCATTTAAATGGAGTATATTGCAAATTGAGTTGCAAATTCAAACTCCAATTTGAATTCAAACTTAGTCAAGTTATATGTGACATGGTTTGATCAATTTGAATCATCTTCAAATGTGTATGATATGCCTCTGATATGTGGTTGAAATGTAGCATAATTCCATGGTCCAAGTTGCAAAAGCATTTGAATTGAATTTGAATTGATTTCAAATAAATCAAATGACAAATGCTACTGATCCCATTTTAAAATCAAATCAAACATAGTTTAAAGTTGGATTTTTGGATAGCTTATTTTCTCCTGATCATTTTTCATATATTATTTGTCCAATTTGGAGTTAATATGAATTTTCTATGAATTTCCAAAGTTTGGGGTATTTTCTGGAATTTCTGAAATTCTTTAACTCAATTTGATTTTCTGGAAATTCATTATTGCGTCATGCTGACCTCAAGCTGGCGTCAGGGGGGGGCTGACAAGGGGGTCCCACCTGTCAGTGGCTGGTTGATTTAATCCGCTGGGTTAATTTATCCAATGGCTTAATTAAGCCACTGGGCCCACTGGTCAGTGACCTAGGGTCACTTAACCAAGGTGGGGTTAAGCCCTAATCATGGCCACGTCGGCGGGCCTGCCGGCGGCTAAACGCCGGCGTCACAGACGCGGCGGCGCTGCATGGGGAGGGCGCTCCCGTGGTCCAAATCGCGCGCTTCGACCACTGAGACGAAGCTCTCGGTGTCGCGCGTCGATGGAGACCAAAAGGGAAGCCTGGGAGGCTCTGTATGCACGCCGGCGTCGAGCTTTGCGGCGGCGGTGCTACTGGCTGGAGGCCGAACTCGCTACGGAGCGCCATTTGGGGCGGGGATGGGTGTGTTCGGAGCAGTGGAGCACGGGGAATGCGATGGACAAGGTGACGGGGTTGATTGCTTAGCGTAGCCTCGTCGACGACGAGCACGGCGGCTCGATACTCCGGCGTCCATGGCAGCTCGAGCTAGAGGAGGAGAAGGAAGCCGTGGCTTGAGGGGAAACGCTCACCAGGCTACAGGGAACTCGACGAAGTAGTCGACGGAGCCGGTGAGGGAACGTGGACGGAGTATTGAACGGCGACGAGCAGCGGATCCGGCGAGCTCTCGGTGACGATTCCGACGACTAGAAGGGCTCCGGGATCTTGATTCCTTGCAGGGAGACGTAGTCGACGGTGGCGAAGCTGATGGACAAGCTCTTCTGGTCCCTAGCACACGTTGGCCGCGTCTTCCACGGTGGCGAGTTCCGGCGAGTCCTCGGACGACGACGAAATCGGGCGAGGGAGACGGGGAGGGAGTTCGTGGAGAGGGGGAAAGGAGCGGGGAAGGCTCTGGGCGTCTCCAGGCGCGATTACGTGGAAGGGAGGAAGCAGGAGGTGGTCAGGGGCTCGTCGGCGGCCACGGCATGGTCGCCACGCAGCTCCCTGCGTGCTGGCCGGGGAAGACGACAAGCGGAGAGGCTGGGCTGGGCCGGCTGGGGAACTAGTTGGGCCGAAAACGAGGTAAGTCCCTTTTTTCTTTTCTTGTCTGTTTTCTTTTCTGACCTTTCTTCTGTTTAGCTAAATAAAATAGCTAAACATTTTAATAAATGCTCATAATTTTTATGTGGCCTCATAAAACAATATACTAGCCACTCCTAAATTTTGAACATTTTTAAAATTCAAATGATTTGAATTTTAAATCAAATAGGGATAATTGATTAATTCCAAGGCACTGTTTGAATATTTGAAAAATATATGAGCATGGGGTGGGTCCCACATCACTTGATATGTGACCACACTCATTTATAAGACTTTTCAAAAATCTAACATGAATTTTTGGAGAAATTTTTTATCTGGCCTTTTGAATTAATTCATCTGGGGGGGGTTCCTTCTCCCATTTTTCTTTTGATTTTGATTTCAAAGATTTCTTTTGAAATTTTGACATGATGCAAGGTTACTTTGATCCTAGCACATTACCTAACAGAGGGTTCTGACATTGCAATTGTGCTCCCCTTAACCTCAAACTTGGAAAAGCTTATGCTTGGGAGTTTTAAGAGTTTTCCAACATTTTACAACTATTTTTCTGTCTCTGGAAGTAGTGGTGAAAATTTGAAAGAAATTTGAACCCAAGTTCAAAAGGCCCAAATTTTACTTGAACAAAAAATGGCCAAACCATTTTTGTAAAACCAAGAATATTCAAGGAGGAATTTTGGTGTTGGAGTGGAGTTTTTCTTTTGCCCATTTCTCCCTGGTAAATTCTTGGAGTGTTTCTGGAATTTTTAAATGGATAAAGGCCTCCTGTTCTTTTCTTCCTGGGGAACCTGCTTTCCCAGCCCAGCCCAGCAGGCCCCATTGCCTTTCTCGCAGCCCAACTGGCCCTTGCCACAGAAGCGGTACGCGCAGAAGATTTCAGCCGCGCGATCAAGATCTGAGGGCGGGAGTGCATCGCCTTTCCACCGTGGAGAGGTCCCCTCCCCCTCCTCTCTCACACCGGCGGGAGGACGTCGATGTCGATGCCGTTGACGTGGCCAGGAGGGCTCCCCTCCATATAACCGCAGCCCCGAGCCCCCCTGGAGGCCCTAGGGTTCCATTTCCCCCATCGGTTTCCGCCGCCGCCGCCTGGTGCGTCTCCGAGATCATCCCCTGTTCCGCCATGGCCACCGGCCAATTTCTTTGATTCCGCCACCGTCGTCTGAAATTCTTGACCGAGCGCTCGTCTCGTTCCCTTTGCGTTCTCAGATCGGAGGATGGAGGAGCGCATCGGCCCCGCGACGGAGCACCCCGCCGCGGACCTCTTCTTCCCCGACGACGGCCATGATCCTCTCTGTCCTCTACGGCTTGGTTGGGACGTACGTTGCTACCCACAAGGTGAGGCAGCGCCGTGCCTTTGCCTGTAGATGCGCGTAGCCGTCTGTCGACGTTAGCAGTAGGGAGTCTGCCGCGTGTCTCGTCGCCGGCGAGGAGTCCGTGGTCACCGTGTCCATGGTGCATCTCGGGTGACTTCCTGCGTGCTCTAGCTGAGTCGTGGACGTGCCTTTGGCGCCCAAGGGGCTTCCTTGCCCGTGTGGCTTTGTGAAGGCGCCCGCGTCTGAAACTGCGCGTGTCTGTCAGACAGGCCGCCGTAAGGTTCAGACGAGCCTGGCTTCCCCTCCGGTGAGGTCTAGGTCTGGTCCAGGGCACCCGCGTGATCGTGGTGCTGCCCTCTCGGCGTTGCAAGTGTTGCCGTGGCCGCAGACGTCGTGTGCTTGAGGCACGGGTCGCCGGAAGATGGTGACGATGCGTGTAGCCTGAACTGCAGTTGAGATGTGTTGCCGTGATGTTCTCGTCGACGACGTGCTCACACCACGGCACCGCTGAGACCGTGCGATGCACCAACGTGGAACTGGATGATCCTAGAGGGCGCAACTGCTCGCGATGGAGCAGAAGGAGGCGTGTAGCCAAGCCTAGGTTCGCCGGAGTTCATCTTCATGCACGGGCTCTGAACCTGTTCTTTAGAGGCTCGCCACCGTGTTGTTTCCGTGAGGATTCCGGCGAGGAAGAAAGGAGGTAGTGGATGTGGTGCGCACCCCTGTGTAGGGCAGTGTGCCCTTTCGAGTTCCCCCACGGTGGCTCGTCGGGAGGTGGCCGGAGCACGACGTGGTGGTCACCGTGATTGGGCTGCAGGGATGACTGTCAGTTGTGTTTCGGGTTCAGTTAACCTGCAACGTTAGCATATCCACTCTGCACCGTGTTTTGTTTCAGAATTCGACGAGTAGCGCAGTGTTTGGGGTGCAGTGGGTGAAGGACTCGGCCTGGGTTCGAATCCCAGCCGAGGCACCCCTTTTTTTTGCAATGGCATGGGCCTTTGCTCAGTGGGCCTGCAAGCTGGCCGAGATGGAGAAGAGAAGATGGGCCTGGCGCCCGAATCCAGCCCAGTGCTGACTCCCAGCTTTTTCCTTTTTCTTTTTCTGTTTTCCTTTCTGAAAATTTATTTGAATTGAAATTCAAATCTGTTTTGGACTTTTGAACTTTTCTGCCTCGAGCATATCATGCCATATATGATTTTGGGGTAGAATTGACCACTGATCAGCATGGTGAAGTTAGATTTCCTGTTTGCCCCTCTAAAATTTGGAGTGATGGCAAATTGCAATAAGGCCCCACATCTCTTTTAAACTTGCAAAGTGTTTTGCAAAAATTCAAAGTGGGGCATGCCATATATGCTTTTGGGGTAGTTTTTCCCAAGGATCAGAATGGTGTTGAAGATTTTGACATTTGGGCAAATTCTAAAAATGCAAGTGGTGCACTTCTGCATCCTGCCCCCTGAATCCCTTTGTATTTGCAACTGTGGTTTGCAAATTGAAATGTTGCCATATCACACATGGTTTTGGGGTAGAAAAATCCAAGGTTTTAAATGGTGATGTCCATTTGCTGTTTTGTGCAACTCAAATGAACATTAGTGTGATCACTTAACCATTTTACAACCTTGCCTTTCTGTTCTTGCAATCTTTCCAACCTCAGTGCATGGTTGTTTTGCTCTTTTGTTCAGTCAAGTTCTTTTCCATGTCATCTTGAAATCTTGCATCCTTGATTCAGCCCCTAGCATATTTTCATATGCAAGTGGCTGATAATCTTTTCACCTATTGAAACCTTCCTCGGTGTCAATTTCACCGACACTTCTCCGTCTCCGGAATCGTTAGTTTACTTTACGATGCATTTCTTATATTTGTTGTTAACTTGTTATTGTTGTTCATGCCATGTTGCCATGTTACTTACACCAAAATTAAGGCTAAGACCAAAGCCATAAAAATATAAATAATTGCATATGAAGTTGTTGACGTGTCGTCACCACCTTCATTTAGATTGACTAGATAGGGTCACATCTTGTCTATTAAACCTGATCATCCCATCCATGAATGTGCATTAGTCCTCGTTAATTACTTGTGTGGCTTTCCTTGACGGTACCTTACGTTAGCACCTGAGACTGCCGAAGAGACTTTCGTGGAGATTTCCGACACCGAGCCTGAGGATCCCGTGGGTGCTTCGACGTCTACCTATCCAGGCAAGGGGGAGACTTATATCGCTCTTTATAACTTTTAGCCTACTTGCTTAGCTCTAGTCTTAGAATGATGCTTGATCCTATCCACCTTATATATGCCTCCATGAAAACCAAACAGCTGTCGGGACCCGGGGTTAGCGTATGTAATTCCGGTCACAATGCAATCACATGGAGAGCCGAGAGCCGTACCCACTTGTCTAAGCAGACAAGGCCAAGCACAGATCACTCTCGGTAAGCATCGAACGTGAGGGGTATCCCATCCAGGCCGGATGATCAACTGAGATGGGTCCTCATCGTCCGCTCACAAGTCTAAATACTTATGGGTGGTGAATCCCATACTCATATACAAGTCGCCTCAACCATGTTATCGATTGAATCATAACCCTTACATAGACTTACTCCAGCCCGATCACTTAGTCGGGGTCTAGGGCGGGCTCGATCATACAACAAAGTGTGCATGTGACAGAGTCACGAGCAATCGCATCGCGATGCCCCAAGCTGCGCACATCTAAGGGCCACTTGGTGTATAAAAGACCGCTAGCCAGATCACAACTAAGGTCACGAAAACCCATACTAAGACATGCATGTTATAATCATACACGCAACACACATGTCTAGTATAAACAGATGGTAATCACAACATGAACTCTACAAACTCAGTCTTTATAACTTCTGTTAAACAGAGCAGACATAGTAGTTGTATTACAAGCAGAGATCACAGGGTTGTGATCCAACATTACATCAAACATCAACGGAAGCAAATTATGTCTTAGTAAAGACAAGGTTAACAAATGGCTTAAGAAGTGGGAAAGATAATTCAACGACCCTCCAAAGGGCACAGGCTGCTGTCTGGGACTATACGACTTGGTCCACATCGAGCTCGAGGAGAAGGCCACCATCAGGGTTAGTGGTCTCGTCTCTAAAACATAAATTAAGCAAACGTGAGTACAAAGACGTACTCAGCAAGACTTATAAGGAACTATATTACTCATGCACATGTATCAAGGCAAAGGGAGGTGGGGTTTCATTGCAGAAGTGCCAGCTTTGACTTGGCTAGTCCTGTACTACGAATACCAGAATGAGGTAAGGAGCGTACACGAGTCCAAGTAACAAGTCTCCAACCAATACACCACTATGGATACTTCCTCGACTTCCCCACGAGGAAGCACGCCATAGCACTCACGCTTATCTTGGTGAGTTTTAAGAGTAACCGTTCAAGTTGTCTATGATCAAGTAAAGGTCTCCAAGTAGTCCATAACCGCGGACACGGCTATTCGAATAGTTCATTAACCCTGCAGGGGTGTACTGCTACACACACGCCTCATTAGTTACCGCCTGGTGATGGACCCTTCAAGTGAGTACCGGCGAGGATGCTGCCACGACACTTCACTCACGGCACCATCTCTAGTCCTAGGGAGTCGCCTATTTGAGTTGGGACCACAATCGGAATCCGGCCGATTGTTCCGATGCGGACTCAAACGTTGTGTGACCGCCATCAAGCTCAACTCGATCATGATCACTTGATTCAACGTGCCCACAACCTACGCCAACCACTTACCTTGGTTCCACCTGCTTGGGATCGTTAAAAGGCGAACTACTTGCGACTCCTGGACAGGTCCGGGGTGAGGTACTAGGTCAAGAGGGGTCAGTGAGCCCAATGTGTGGTCGTACTCTTAGTCTTGGATAACAACACAATAACTCGGGCTTAAGGCAGTGTTCAATGAGACAACCCACTGTGTACTCCTACACAACCTCTCATCGTTCACCTTGTTTAGGTCAATTCACCAACACATTACCACCATCATTCACATGATCACTACCATCCCAACTCACAACAAAGTAGCCTCAGGTAATAACTCTAAGCAATGCAGTAAACTATAACAGTTGCAGGGGCCACATGATATCAACCAACTCCTACATCTGCTAGGATTGTGGTTTGCTTACTAATGTGACAAAATGATAGGTCATGCAAAGGAATAGGTTGAACTAGTGGTAGAACGTATCATGGTGACATCCTAAACATGCATTTGCGAGAATGAGAGGGAACTGGGGTTTTATCGACATGATCAAAGAGGGGGTGCTTGCCTTGCTTACGATCACGATGTAACACTCTTCTGTAGTGAGGTTGAACTCGTCTCCGAGATCAATGCTACCGAGAAGATGCAATCACCGAAGCACTAGAAGTAAAGCCCAATCAAGATAATACAATGCACATTCAATATGCAAAACATAGCATGGCAACGTACAGATGTGACCTATTTTTAAATTGCAACATGTTAATTGAAGTTGATTTGAAAAGTAAATTCAAATTCAAACTCCAACTATTCAATTTAGGTCAACTTGCATTTTCTAAAGTTTGTTCATTGTAAACCAAGTGTTCATGTATGTGAAATGCTTCTGAAGTGTAAGTGATCACCTTTGCATTGCATTGGTTGAATTTAGAATGATCATAGTAATTTATTTGATTTAATACAAAAGAGCCAAATAGCAAAATGCTACTGATCCCTTATTGTAAACATTTCAAACATGATTTAAAGTTGGTTATTTGGATAGAGAATTTTATTTTGATAATTTTTCATATATTACACTTTGAATTTGGAGTTATGGTTTAAAAGATATTCAATTTCAAAGTTTAGGCCATTTTCTGGAATTTCATTAATAATTAAATCATTTCTCTTTTATTGCATCAGGGTGATGTCATGCTGACACAGGGGCTGGCCTGACAGGGGGGTCCCACTGGTCAGCCTCTGTGGGTTAATTAAACTTCTGTTTAAATTAAACTGGGATTAATTAAGGGGCTTGGGCCCACTGTCATAGAGTGTTTAGGGGGGGATTAGCAGTGGGATTAGGCCCTAATGGCTCGGGCGGGCGGCGGCATGACGCCGGTTCCACAGCACACGGCGACGCCTCGCCGGAGTCGAGCTCCCGGCCACGGGAGGGGCAGAGGAGACCACCAGGGGGTGCCCCGTGCTCTGCCGCGTCTGGTGGAGCACGAGGGGGACCTCGAGGAGGCCCCTGGCCATGGCTACGACGAGCCCTGCGGCGGCCGGAGCTCTGTCCACGGCGGGAAGGCGAAGGAGAGCGCGGGGAGGAGCGCTGGGAGGGGGAAAAGAACCGTGAGGCTCACCGTAGCGCTAAGGGAAGCACGACGAGGTCGGGGAGGCAGTGGTGGCGGAGAAATCGAGCTCGGGGTTGACAACGGCTGGTGGCGAACTGGAGAAGGGGGCGACGTCTCCGGTGCTCCAGGGCTCGATTCCACGCGCATCTTGACGAAGAAGACGACGGGGAAGATGCTGGACACGGCGTCGGAGCTCCTCGAGGCCGTTGGCCACACAGGCGCGGCGTCTTGCTCCGGCGGGGGCTCGGGGTTGCGTGGGATATCGTCGGGGAAGAGAGAGGGCAGAGGAGTGCGTGGGGGGGGGGGGGTTGCTGCTGCGTGGCGTGCGAGAGAGAGGCGAGGGGAGGCCTAGAAGGCTGGGGGCGTCGCCGTGGCGTCCATGCCGTGGGTGCACGGCTCCTCTGTCTCTCCTTCTGGCGAGGAGGAAGATGGCAGGGGAGGGGCTGGGCTAGGCCAGGTGGGCCGGCGCCTAGGCGGGAGGTAAGTCCTCCTCTGTTTTTTAATTTCTTTTTTTATTCTTTCTGTTCTTTTTGTTTTGCCCTAAAAATAAATACTAGGGCATTTTATAAAAACTCTTAATTATTTTTATAAAACCTAGGTGATTAGTATTAGTCAATCCCAAGTTTTGGGAATTTTTGAAATTCAAATTATTTGAATTTCAATTCAAATAGACATTTGATTTAATTTCCAAACCACTATTAGGATTTTTGAAAAATCTATGAGCATGGGATTAATCCCAAATCACTTTTAAAATGATCACACTACTTTTTAGGATTTTTCAACATATCCAAAAGAATTTTGGAAAAATATTTATTTCTGGCCTTTTTATTTAATTCATGTAGGGCTTTTCTTCTCCGCAATTCTTTTTATTTTGAAAAAAATTTCATGATGCAAAAATGCAAGCTAGGTTAAACACAAACCTAATTTAGGGATCTGACAATTCGCCCCCACTCAAAAGAATCTCGTCCCGAGATTCAGAAGTCATCGGGAGGAAGGTGGGGTACTCAGCTCGTAGACGATCCTCTCGTTCCCAGGTAGCTTCTTTCTCTGAATGATGTGACCACTTCACTTTGAGGAATCTGATCTTCTGACGTCTGGTGCTACGCTCGGCTTCATCAAGAATACGAACAGGGTACTCTCGATACGAAAGGTTATCTTGGAGATCAAGCGTTTCGTGGTCTGCTTCGCGGATGGGGTCCTTGAAGCAACGCCTGAGTTGAGAGACGTGGAAGACATCATGAACCTGGGAGAGGTGAGGGGGTTGTTCCAATTGGTAGGCAACTTCTCCACGTTTAGCGATAATGCGAAAGGGGCTGATATAACGTGGGGCCAACTTGCCTTTAATACCGAAGCGATGGGTACCCTTCAGAGGAGTAACCCGAAGGTAAGCCCTCTCATCCAGATTATAGCTTTCTTCCCTATGATGACGATCATAATAGCTTTTCTGACAAGACTGGGCTGTTTTCAATTTCTCACGAACAATGTGAACCTGTTCTTCTGCATCCTGAATCATATCCGGTCCAAAGAATTGTCTTTCACCGGTTTCTGACCAGTTTAGGGGTGTTCGACATTTCCGTCCTTAGAGAAATTCAAAAGGAGCCATGCCCAAACTAGATTGGAAGCTATTGTTATACGCAAATTTGGCAAAATGAAGAGAATTGTCCCATTTCTTTCCGAAAGAGATAACACAAGCTCTGAGCATGTCTTCGAGAATTTGATTTACCCTTTCTACTTGACCACTGGACTGCGGGTGATAAGCGGTGCTAAAGGAGAGGTGGGTTCCCATAGCATTCTGGAAACTTTCCCAAAATCGATAAGTGAAAAGACTACCACAGTCTGAATTGATTTCCAAAGGAACACCGTGAAGTGACATGATTCAGGAGACATACAAGTCTGCTAACTGGCTAGCAGTTATAGACTCACGAACGGGAAGGAAGTGAGCAACTTTGGAAAGTCGGTCAATGACAATCAAGATGGCATCATTTCCTTTCTGGGTTTTTGGAAAGCCAGTGATGAAGTCCATACTGACTTTATCCCATTTCCACTCGGGGATAGGCAAAGGTCTAAGAGTACCAGCAAGTCTTTGATGTTCTGCCTTAACGCGACGACAAACATCACATTCAGCAATGAACTGAGCAATTTCTCTCTTCATCCTAGTCCACCAAAATCTCTGGCGTAGATCTCGGTACATTTTTGTGCTACCGGGATGAATCGAGAGGGGTGTGTCATGGGCTTCTTTGAGGATGAGTTGCCTTAGTTCCCTATTCTTAGGTACTACCAAACGATTTTCAAAGAATAACGTTCCCTAACTATCAGTGGAGAAACATTTAGCAACTCCGCTAGCAATGTTCTCCTTGATCCGACGAACACCTCGTGCACGCCTTTGTGAAACTATGATTTGATCCTCAAGAGTTGGTTTCGCCACCAAGTTGAAAAGAGATCCACGAGGAACAATCTCAAGGTTGAGATTTCAAAATTCCTCATAAGAAGTGGTTGATACTGTTGTAACATGAGGTTGTTACAATACGACTTAGGACTTAGTGCATCAGCCATGACATTGGCTTTGCCTGGGGTGTAAGAAATTCCTAAGTCATAATCTTTTATCAACTCAATCCAGCGACTTTGCCTGAGATTAAGATCTGGCTGGGTGAATATGTATTTGAGGCTTTGGTGGTCGGAATAGATCTCACAACGATTACCAAGGAGGTAATGTCGCCAAGCTGTCAGGGCATGAACTACGGCAGCGAGTTCAAGATCATGGGTAGGATAGTTCTCTTCATGTGGACGCAACTGGCGTGAAGCATAAGCTACCACATGTCTATCTTGCATAAGTATGCATCCTAACCCTTGCCATGAAGCATCACAATAGATCTCGAAATCCTTTTTGGTGTCTGGAGGCACAAGTACGGGTGCAGAAGTCAATCTTGTTTTTAGCTCTTGAAAGCTTTCCTCGCACTTGGGAGTCCATTCGAATTTCTTATCTTTCTTGAGGAGTTCAATAAGAGGCTTTGCAACTTTGGAGAAGTTCTCGACGAAGCGGCGACAATAGCTTGCTAAGCCAAGAAAACTCCTAACTTGCTTAACCGATTCAGGTGGAGTCCACTCAAGGACGGCCTGAACTCTCTCGGGATTGACAGCAATGCCTTTGGCAGAAATCACGTGGCCTAAATAGGTCACGTCTAGTAGCCAAAATTCACACTTTGAGAATTTGGCATATAGGCGATGCTCTCTAAGTTTCATCAATACCAGCCTAAGATGTTCTGCGTGCTCTTCTTTGTTCTTCGAGTAGATGAGAATGTCATCAAGATAAACTACAACAAATTTATCTAAATACTCCATGAAGATCGAATTCATCAAACGCGAGAATGTGGCGGGTGCATTGGTTAAACCGAAGGACATAACGGTGTACTCATAAAGACCATAACGAGTAGTGAAAGCCGTCTTGGGAATGTCCTCGTTTCTGATTTTGATTTGATGATAGCCTAATCTCAAATCCATCTTGGAGAAGACAGAGGATCCTGCAAGTTGATCATAAAGATCATTGATCCTGGGCAGTGGGTACTTGTTCTTTATCGTCGCTAGATTTAGCGGGCGATAGTCTACGCACATCCTTTCTGTTCCATCTTTCTTTGTTACGAACAGAACGGGGAAACCCCATGGCGATGAGCTAGGGCGGATGAAGCCTTTTGCCAACGAAGCTTCAAGTTGGATTTTGAGCTCAGCTAACTCACGTGGGGCCATTCTATATGGGCGTCTGGATATTGGGGAGGTTCCTGGGATAAGAGCTACCACAAACTCTACAGATCTGTCAGGTGGTATGCCTGGCAGATCTTCTGGAAAGACATCCGGGAAGTCACGAACCACCGGAATATCTTCAAGGTCTGGAAGAGGAAGCACATTCAAAGAATGCACCTGGGTTTTAGAGCTTGGTGAGGTGTACTTGATTGTCTGGCCTGATGGATGGGTTAGTTTCACTGACTTTGCTTTACAATCAAGGACAACATTCTGTCTTGATAACCAATCCATACCTAAGATCACATCAATGTCTGAAGATTTGCGGGCTATAAGTGAGGCAAGGAATACTAAACCCTCAATTGCAATTTCATTCTCATGACTCACCATGGTGGTGTGCCATCTAGATCCAGGGGCTTGCACAACTAAGGGTGTGGATAACATCGAAAAAGAGATGTCATGTGACAGTGCAAAATCCTGGGATATGAATGAGTGAGATGCTCCTGGGTCAAAAAGAACCGAAGCTGGGGTGGAATTGACAGGAAGGGTTCCGAGTACAACATCGGTTGACTTGTGGGAATCTAGAATGGATACATGATTCAAATAACCATGTTCATAAACAGGAGGCTTGACATTGGAAGTCTTGGGTGGTGGCTTACCACGACGAAAAGTTTGCTTTGGATTAGGTGTGGTGGCTACATGATTTTGAGGACACTCTCGAACATTGTGGCCTGATTGTTCACATTGGAAACAAACACCACGTGGAATGAAAGGAACTTGAGCACTTGATTGTCCAACAAAACTCCAAGGAGGAAGATTGGGTTGAGGTGGACGATATATGGTGGTTGGTGGTCTAGAAGCACTTACAGCACGACTGACGTCACTGAAGGGAATCCAAACACAGCGTTTCCGAGAAACTGGGCCAGAAGATTGTGCAAACTCACGATCACGCTTGCGAGACTCTTCATACAACTCATTTCCATACTCGGCCTTGAAGGATTTGTCGACCAAGTCCCTGAAGTTGACGAACTCGTGAAGATTCAGGTCATGACGAAGGACGGGGCTAAGTCCTTTGCGGAACCTTTCTTGTTTCTTGGCATCGGTGGATACTTCTTCTTGGGAATAACGTGCCAGACGAGTGAACTCAGTCCTATACTCATGAACAGACATCTTTCCTTGGGTCAGATTGCAAAATTGTTCTCTCTTGCGTTCCATCAGCTGATCCGGAATATGATATCCTCGAAAATAATCACAGAACTCTTGCCAAGTCACCACGTGACCAACTGGTTGTATTGCTATGAAGTTCTCCCACCATTGAAGAGCAGAACATTCCAGAAAGTATGCCGCGAATAGCACACGATCACCGGGAGCAACATGGGCGGTCTCAAGCTTACGCTCGAGGGAACGAAGCCAATCGTCGGCATCAAGGGGCTCAGAAGAACATCGGAATACTGGCGGGTTGAGGAGAATGAAGTCCTGGATAGTGACAACACTATGATGCTGACGAGAAGTGTTCTGCTCAATACGCTCGAGAAGACGTGTCTGATCACGACGATTCTGTTCAGCCTCCATCATGCTTTCTGCCGTTGAGGTTGCTGGTGGAGGTTCTTCACCGTCTATGTTACCGGAACTGGGATCAACACCTTGATTTGCACCTGACATTCTGTGTGATAAGGATCAACAATCAGAATAGGATTTAGGACACAATTCTATGCTAATACAACAAGACTATAATGCGAGAGCATCTAAGTCACAAACGGACAACATAACGGCTGCACCGGGATGGAAATTGAGACAACCTATAGGATGACGGACATCACTTCCACAGGAACACTAAGGAATGATGACTCAAAAAGACCACAACACTCCTACATCTACAAAGAAGCAAACAACGAGATGTCCTAGTAAAAACATAGGTGAGCTTAGTCCTATCTTCCCGTAGAATAAGATGAGGTTGACTCAGAACTCAGATCGATGGGGTAAGGAGAAAAAAGAAGTCTTACGCTGTTCCCTTATACCCAAAGTAACTATATAACTATAGAATGCTAGACTCGACTTCAGCCAAGGTTAGATAATCCTACAGACAGTCCTGCTCTGATACCAAGTCTGTCAGGACCCGGGGTTAGCGTATGTAATTCCGGTCACAATGCAATCACATGGAGAGCCGAGAGCCATACCCACTTGTCTAAGCAGACAAGGCCAAGCACAGATCACTCTCGGTAAGCATCGAACGTGAGGGGTATCCCATCCAGGCCGGATGATCAACTGAGATGGGTCCTCATCGTCCGCTCACAAGTCTAAATACTTATGGGTGGTGAATCCCATACTCATAGACAAGTCGCCTCAACCATGTTATCGATTGAATCATAACCCTTACATAGACTTACTCCAGCCCGATCACTTAGTCGGGGTCTAGGGCGGGCTCGATCATACAACAAAGTGTGCACGTGACAGATTCACGAGCAATCGCATCGCGATGCCCCAAGCTGCTCACATCTAAGGGCCACTTGGTGTATAAAAGACCGCCAGCCAGATCACAACTAAGGTCACGAAAACCCATACTAAGACATGCATGTTATAATCATACACACAACACACATGTCCAGTATAAACAGATGGTAATCACAACATGAACTCTACAAACTCAGTCTTTATAACTTCTGCTAAACAGAGCAGACATAGTAGTTGTATTACAAGCAGAGATCACAGGGTTGTGATCCAACATTACATCAAACATCAACGGAAGCAAATTATGTCTTAGTAAAGACAAGGTTAACAAATGGCTTAAGAAGCCGGAAAGAAAATTCAACGACCCTCCAAAGGGCACAGGCTGCTGTCTGGGACTATACGACTTGGTCCACGTCGAGCTCGAGGAGAAGGCCACCATCAAGGTCAGTGGTCTCGTCTCTAAAACATAAATTAAGCAAATGTGAGTACAAAGACATACTCAGCAAGACTTACAAGGAACTATACTACTCATGCACATGTATCAAGGCAAAGGGAGGTGGGGTTTCATTGCAGAAGTGCCAGCTTTGACTTGGCTAGTCCTGTACTACGAATACCAGAATGAGGTAAGGAGCGTACACAAGTCCAAGTAACAAGTCTCCAACCAATACAACACTATGGATACTTCCTCGACTTCCCCACGAGGAAGCACGCCATAGCACTCACGCTTATCTTGGTGAGTTTTAAGAGTAACCGTTCAAGTTGTCTATGATCAAGTAGAGGTCTCCAAGTAGTCCATAACCGCGGACACGGCTATTCGAATAGTTCATTAACCCTGCAGGGGTGTACTGCTACACACAGGCCTCATCAGTTACCGCAGGTGATGGACCCTTCAAGTTAGTACCGGCGAGGATGTTGCCACGACAGTTCACTCACGGCACCATCTCTAGTCCTAGGGAGTCGCCTATTTGAGTTGGGACCACAATCGGAATTCGGCCGATTGTTCCGATGCGGACTCAAACGTTGTGTGACCGCCATCAAGCTCAACTCGATCATGATCACTTGATTCAGCGTGCCCACAACCTACGCCAACCACTTACCTTGGTTCCACCTGCTTGGGATCGTTAAAGGGCGAACTACTTGCGACTCCTGGACAGGTCCGGGGTGAGGTACTAGGCCGAGAGGGGTCAGTGAGCCCAATGTGTGGTCGTACTCTTAGTCTTGGATAACAACACAAGAACTCGGGCTTAAGGCAGTGTTCAAAGAGACAACCCACTGTGTACTCCTACACAGCCTCTCATCGTTCACCTTGTTTAGGTCAATTCACCAACACATTACCACCATCATTCACATGATCACTACCATCCCGACTCACAACAAAGTAGCCTCAGTTAATAACTCTAAGCAATGCAATAAGCGGTAACAGTTGCAGGGGCCACATGATATCAACCAACTCCTACATCTTCTAGGACTGTGGTTTGCTTACTACTTTGACAAAATGATAGGTCATGGAAAGGAATAGGTTGAACTAGCGGTAAAACGTATCATGGTGACATCCTAAACATGCATTTTCGAGAATGAGAGGGAACTGGGATTTTATCGACATGATCAAATAGGGGGTGCTTGCCTTGCTGACGATGACAATGTAACACTCTTCTGACGTGAGGTTGAACTCGTCTCCGAGATCAACGCTACTGAGAAGATGCAATCACCGAAGCACTAGAAGTAAAGCACAATCAAGATAATACAATGCACATTCAATATGCAAAACATATCATGGCAAGGTACTGATGTGACCTATGTTTAAATTGCAACATGTTAATTGAAGTTAATTTGAAAAGTAAATTCAAATTCAAACTCCAAATGTATTTAGTTTAGGTCAACTTGCATTTTCTAAAGTTTGTTCATTATAAACCAAGTGTTCATGTATGTGAAATGCTTCTGAAGTGTAAGTGATCACCTTTGCATTGCATTGGTTGAATTTAGAATGATCATAGTAATTTATTTGATTTAATACAAAAGAGCCAAATAGAAAAATGCTACTGATCCCTTATTGTAAACATTTCAAACATGGTTGAAAGTTAGTTATTTGGATAGAGAATTTTATTCTGATAATTTTTCATATATTACACTTTGAATTTGGAGTTATGGTTTAAAAGATATTCAATTTCAAAGTTTAGGCCATTTTCTGGAATTTCTGTAATAATTAAATCATTTCTCTTTTATTGCATCAGGGTGATGTCATGCTGACGCAGGGGCTGGCCTGACAGGGGGGTCCCACTGGTCAGCCTCTGTGGGTTAATTAAACTTCTGTTTAAATTAAAATGGGTTTAATTAAGGGGCTGGGGCCAACTGTCATAGAGTGTTTAGGGGGGGATTAGTAGTGGGATTAGGCCCTAATGGCTCGGGCGGCCGGCGGCATGACGCCGGTGCCACAGCGCACAACAGCGCCTCGCCGGAGTCGAGCTCCCGGCCGTGGGAGGGGCAGAGGAGGCCACCAGGGGGTGCCCCGTGCTCTGCCGCGTCTGGTGGAGCACAACGGGGACCTCGAGGAGGCCCCTGGCCATGGCTACGACGAGCCTGGCGGCGGCCGGAGCTCTGTCCACGGCGGGAAAGCGAAGGAGAGCGCGGGGAGGAGTGCTGGGAGGGGGAAAAGAACCGTGAGGCTCACCGGAGCGCTAAGGGAAGCACGACGAGGTCGGGGAGGCAGTGGTGGCGGAGAAATCGAGCTCGGGGTTGACGGCGGCCGGCGGCGAACTGGAGAAGGGGGCGACGTCTCCGGTGCTCCAGGGCTCGATTCCACGCGCAGCTTGACGAAGAATATGACGGGGAAGATGCTTGACACGGCGGTGGAGCTCCTCGATGCCGTTGGCCACGCAGGCGCGGAGGCTTTCTCCGACGGGGGCTCGGGGTTGCGCGGGATACCGTCGGGGAAGAGAGAGGGAGGGCCAGAGGGAGGGCAGAGGAGTGCGGGGGGGGAGGGGTTGCTGCTGCGTGGTGTGCGAGAGAGAGGCGAGGGGAGGCCTAGAAGGCTGGGGGTGTCGCCGTGGCGTCCATGCCGTGGGTGTACGTCTCCTCTGTCTCTCCTTCTGGCAAGGAGGAAGACGACAGGGGAGGGGCTGGGCTAGGCCAGGTGGGACGGCGCCTAGGTGGGAGGTAAGTCCTCCTCTGTTTTTTAATTTCTTTTTTTTATTCTTTCTGTTCTTTTTGTTTTGCCCTAAAAATAAATACTAGGGCATTTTATAAAAACTTCCAATTATTTTTATAAAACCTAGGTGACTTAGTATTAGTCAATCCCAAGTTTTGGGAATTTTTGAAATTCAAATTATTTGAATTTCAATTCAAATAGGCATTTGATTTAATTTCCAAACCACTATTTGGATTTTTTAAAAATCTATGACCATGGGATTAATCCCAAATCACTTTTAAAATGATCACACTCATTTTTAGGATTTTTCAACATATCCAAAAGAATTTTGGAAAAAGATTTATTTCTGGCCTTTTTATTTAATTCATTTAGGGCTTTTCTTTTCCCCAATTCTTTTTCTTTTGCAAAAATTTTCATGATGCAAAAATGCAAGCTAGGTTAAACACAAACCTAATTTAGGGTTTTGGCAACAACCATGATGCCCACATCCCAGCAAACCATTGTATTGCTATGTTACCGCTTGCTCAACCATTGCTTAGTATGAGTAGAAAACTTGCTGCTTACCCTATACTATGGTTGGGAATATCATTTTAAATTAAGAAGTTGGTTGATATTTATTGAAAATGATGTTAACTTGTACTCGATGAAAGATGGGAGGATCTACTGTTCTCGTCTGGTGCTTTGTTCCATTTGAGTCACCTAGGTCCCGAGTTCCGGGTATTGTGTTTCTTGACGAGCGTGCCTAATCGTGTGTGGGGTTCTATGGGTCCCCCTTGTCTTACCTACCTAGCTTCACATAACTCTAGTGGTGGCCCGAGCAGATTTATAATTGCAACGTGTGTGTGCTGGTGGTAACCCAGCTGTTTACGAAACAACCCGGGCCAGCGGAGACGTGGTTTCTCTCATTGGCCCACACTTGGTGAGCTAGGGGTCCCCTGACGTCAGGTGTGATTGCCCGACCTTAGCCATACGGTAGAGACCGATTCGAGAGCGTGGCCAGCTTTTGAGTTGGGTGTCGACTCACCGGGGGCCACCCGGAGTTGTGCGTTGCTAGTTAGAGGGACTCTGACGTTCCGGAGTTTCGGGCGCGTACCCATCCAAGTGGAAACCGGGCGTACAGGCGAAGCCTATGATGAGCAGTTGGTACACCCTTGCAGGGTTAGATCTTTTCGAAAAGCCGTGTCCGCGGTTATGGACGACTTGAGACCTACTCCTTGTTCATAGCACAACATCGAACTTAATCATGAATAAAAACTTGCCCATAGTGTGCGTGCCTTGGCTGCCTTTCTTCGTCCAGGGGGACCGAGGGAGGAACAAGGTTGTGTTATGTTTGCGTAAGTAGCTTGATAGCAGACTTTGACGCGTTGTAATTGTAAACTCTTTGATCTCACCTCTGCTCTAATAGATTGTTAGCCACTATATAAATGCTAGTACGGCTGCAACCCCTACCTTTACTTTATCTTTCCGTAGGAAGTTGGTTATACTGCAACGACATAATCGCACCCCTTGTTTCCTTTTCCGCATTTACTGTTTTGCCTGATCGTCCGCTGCAGTCGACTACTACCTCGACCACAGCACTAGACGTTACTTCGTGGAGGTGCCCCCGGAGGACGACGACGACGATGACTTCACCCAGTAGGCCTGTAGTTGGGTTCAGACGATCCGGGGTGGACTACTTTATGTGCATCCCTCTCTAGGGCCATTTGCTTCTTGACCTTACCCGGTTATGTTTGTCTTCCGCATGTCGCATGATGTACTGATGGGTCTATGACCTCCGAATGATGTAATAATTAACCAGTGGTGATGTATACCCTAGTCTTATATATTTATGTCTTAGTGTCTTTGTTCCCTTTACCTGTTGTCGAAAACCCGACAGCGACGCGAGTGCGAGCGTCATGAGTCGGTGGACTTTTATGCGTTTCTAACTCGAGCCGAACGCGAAAGTGTCTAGCTTGAGTTAGTCCCGCATCGGGGGCCTTACAATCGTAGCCCAGGCATAACTGTTTTTTGTAGAGGCACGGAGCCTGGATAGCAGTGCACCCACTTGGAATAAGCGATCAAGCGAGCTGTTAGTAGTCACCCGCGGAGCTTTTGGGCGCTCAGGCGAGGAGTTATATAGGAAATCACCCACTCGGAATATCGTCGAGTGCGCGACTAGTTTTACTTTGCCGTGCTTCTGCGAGTAATTACTCGGATGTTTTTTTCGCTTTCAAGGTGAGGGAGCACCCGAACTCTATAGTTGCGTTGTTTCTACGGGTGCGAGTGGTCCCGCGAGTGCATACTCGCCTTTTTCTTTCAAGGTGAGGGAGCACCCAAGACTCTGTAGATGCGAGTGGTCACTCGAGCATGCCTTTGTCTTCTGGGTTAGGGAGCACCCGAACTCTCCTTTGCTCTGCTTTTAATAAAGGTACTCCCGATGGGAGTAAAATATCTTTGATTCGGTTCCAAAGATTTTGAGTGATGGAGTACTGAGAGACGATGCGTAATCGGTATGCCTTGCTGGGACGTGACGTTTGCTTGGTCATCTGACACGTTGGGTGACTGTAGCCTGTCGAAGGAAGTGACTTGACGCCGCACTGACCGTAAATTTCGCGCTGTGTGATCATGGTCCTTCTTTTTCGCGCGTAGTGGGCGGTATTGTTACTGCGCCGGTTGGGTTTTCCATGTACCTCGGCCGTCGTGGGATCGTGCCACGCCTGCCGATTTCCAAGATTGACGGTGGCTGGGTTAGTCTTGGCTGCTTGTTAAATACCGGGGGCTTGGTAATTTTAGGTTTTACCCATCCATTGCCTTTCCCTGCTCACTCTTCTTCCTCTGCGCTCCCTGTTCTTTGGCCTTCTCGTTCTTCCGTCTTTGCTGTGAGCTCCATGACCAAGCGTTCTCATAGCGGAGCTCAGGAGTCGGCGAGGATGACTGGAAGGTGGGAGCGGTCTATTTTCGGGGCCACAGATCTGAGCGCGATGGTGGCTGATGGTCTGGTGGCGGACGGCGCGGCTCGGATCCCAGGGAATGAAGAAGTTCCTGGTCCTACACCTGATGAATGGGTATGCTTCCAGAGCTTTTTCCCTCGTGGGTTTGCGCTTCCAGTTCATCCTTTCGTCCGGGGTTTGCTTTATGCCTATCAAGTGCAACTGCATGACTTGACTCCCAATGGGATACTGCACATTGCCTGCTTTATCACTCTTTGTGAGGGATTTTTAGGGATCTATCCCCATTGGGGGCTCTGGAAACGCCTCTTTAATATAAAGAGGACGAAGTCTGAATATGCCGTGGGGCAGATGAGCATTTCCATTAAGGATAAAAGTGCCTATTTTGATTTGGAGAAATTGGATTCTGTCTACACATGGCGGAAGAGCTGGTTTTATCTGAAGGATCGTCATGTTGCTGGGAAGCGTTTTGGTGTTGCTCCGTTTGATCCTGCTGCGCGAGTGGCTAAGCCGCCCCCATGGTCAAATTCTCTATCTGCGTGTCGGGACCCGGGGTTAGCGTATGCAAGTCCAGCTAAGACATAGTCATATGGAGAGCCGAGAACCGTACCCACTTGTCTAAGCAGACAAGGCCAAGCACAGAACGTTCTCGGAAAGCATCGTACGTGAGGGGCATCCCATCCAGGCCGGATGATCAACTGAGATGGGTCCTCATCGTCCGCACACAAGTCTAATAATATGGGTGGTGAACTCCCATATTCAAAGACAAGTCGCCTCAACCATACTATCGACTATCTCATAACTCTTACATAGACTTACTCCAGCCCGATCACTTAGTCGGGGTCTAGGGCGGGCTCGATCATACCACAAAGTGTGCACGAGACGGAGTCTCGAGCAATCGTATCGCGATGCCCCAAGCTGCGCACATCTAAGGGCCACTTGGTGTATGAAAGACCGCCAGCCAGAACACAACTAAGGCCTCGAAAACCCATACAAAGACATGCATGTTATAAATATGCACGCAGCACACATGCCTTGTATGAAACGCAGGTATCATTGCAATTCTCTACAAAGTATACATTTTTATTGATAACTCTTATAGAGTGCAAACAGAGATCACAAACATATGATCCAACATTACAACACAAGAGGAAGCAAATTATGTCTGAGTACAGACAAGGTTAACAAATGGCTTAAGAAGCCTTATTTAAACACAAGCCCTCCACGAGGGAACCAATCGTCTGACTGTGACTAGACTAGCTTGATCTTCAGTCGTCCAGCTCGATGAAGAAGCCACCTTCGGGGTCGGTGGTATCATCTAAAACATAGATTAAGAAAACGTGAGTACAAAGTCGTACTCAGCAAGACTTACATAGGAGCTATACTACTCATGCACATGTACCAAGGTAAAGGGAGGTGGGGTTCATTTGCAGAAGTGCCAGCTTTGACTTGGCTAATCCTGAACTACGAATACCAGACTTTGAGGTAAGAAGCGTACACGAGCCCACTACTTTCTCCAACCAATTACACCACTATGGTGCCTTCCTCGACTTCCCCACGAGAAAGCACGCGATAGCACTCACACTTATCTTGGTGTGTTTTAGAAGTATCCAGTTCAAGTTGTCTAATAATCAAGCTAAGCTTTCCAAGCAGTCCATAACCGCGGACGCGGCTATTCGAATAGTTTTGTTAACCCTGCAGGGGTGTACCGCTACACACACATGATCATCATTTACCGCCTTTGTACTCGACACCATTCAAGGGGTGCCGGCGAGGATGCTCATCACAACTGTTACCTCATAGCCGATCTAGTCCGAGAAAGCCGCCTACTTGGGTTGGTTACCACTATCGTGAACCCGGCCGGTTTACCGAAGTGGACCCAAGTGATGTGTGCGTGTTGCATAAGCCAGTCTCGGATGAGCCGTTCTCTCACTTAGCATCCAGGCCACAAGCCTACCAGAACTCCGAACTATTGCGACATCTGGACATCGAAAGGGATGAGTTAATAGGTTGAGAGGGGTCAGTGAGCCCAATGTGTGGTTGTACTCTTAATCTTGGATCACCACACAAGAACTCGGACTTAGGGCGGTGTTCAACGAGACAACCCACCGTGTACTCCTACACAACCTCTCATCGTTCACCTTGTATTAGGGTCGATTCACCAACACTTTTCTACCATCAACAACATGATCACTACCATCCCGACTCACATCACAGTAACAACATGGTATCATACTAAGCATGCAATAAGCGATAAACATTTGCAGGGGCCACATGATATCAAACAACTCCTACATTTGCTAGGATTGTGGTTTGCCTACTACTGTGACAAAATGATAGGTCATGCAAAGGAATGGGTTCATCTATGCGGTAGAAACGAATCATGGTGATCATCCTAAACAATGCATAAGCGAGACATGAGAGGGAAGTGGGATTTTATCGACATGATCAATGGGGGTTTGCTTGCCTTGCTGACGAGGTTTGGTTTCGGGGTCTTCAACGAAGGGGGCAGCCTCCTGCTCCGGTTCCTCTTCTACTTAACAAACAAAGCACGAAGTAGCAATCAATATGAATGCAATGCTCAAGCACATGATTGAATGTTGAAACTTGAAGTATAAGCTTTGATGTGTGAAGCAATTCCATTTAAATGGAGTATATTGCAATTTGAATTGCAAATTCAAACTCCAATTTGAATTCAAACTTAGTCAAGTTATATGTGACATGGTTTGATCAATTTGAACATTTTGGAAATGTGTATGATATGCCTCTGAAGTGTGGTTGAAATGTAGCATAATTCCATGGTCCAAGTTGCAAAATCATTTGAATTGAATTTGAATTAATTTCAAATAAGCCAAATGACATATGCTACTGGTCAAATTTTAAAATCAACTCAAACATAGTTGAAAGTTGCATATTTGGAAAGATAATTTTCTCCTGATCATTTTTCATACATTATTTGTCCAATTTGGAGTTAATATGAATTTTCTATGAATTTCCAAAGTTTGGGGTATTTTCTAGAATTTCTGGAATTCTTTAACTCAATTTGATTTTCTGGAAATTCATTATTGCGTCATGGTGACCTCAAGCTGGCGTCAAGGGGGGGGCTGACATGTGGGTCCAGGGTGTCAGTGACGGGTTGATTTAATCCGCTGGGTTAATTTAATCCAGTGGCTTAATTAAGCCACTGGGCCCACTGGTCAGTGACACCAGGGAGGGATTAGGGGGTTAACTTAACCCGGCCACCTCATCTCGTCGGCGACGAGTCAGCGGCGTCCAAGGAAACGGTGCTCCCGTCGACGAATTGAAGCGCTGAGACCACCATCTTGAAGCCCTTGCCGTTGCGCGTCGAAAGAGACCGATCCCAAGTGCTGGGGTGCCCTGTACGCTCGCCGGCGTCGAGTTCTGCGGCGACGGAGCTACGACTGTGATCGGGATATCGCTACAAGGCGCGAATTGAGGCGGGGCTAGACTGGTTCGAAGAAGTGGAGTACGGGGAACGTGATTGACAACACGGCGAGCTCGATTGCGTAGTGGTTGGTCGTCGCCATGGATCCCGGCGACGAAGAGCTTCGGCTCTCATGGCGGTCATGGCTAGAGGAAGAAATCGAGAGGGGGAGGTTAGGGGGTTTGATCCCGAGCTCACCAGGAACCCAACAGAGGTGGTGGCGATGGCTGGGGTGGCTCGACGGCGAAGTAATCGACGAAGTTGCGCGGCGGCCGTAGACGAAGACGACGACGCGATTCGGCAGCTCCAGGGGGCTTCAGCTCCTCCTATTCCACTCGAAGACGAAGACGACTGCGGTGAAGACGATGGACAGGGTCCTGGGGCTTCTCGGCGTCGATGGCTACGCGGGGGCTCGACGGTGCTCCGGCGTTCTTCTCGGGCGTCGACGAAATGGGCGAGGGAGACGGGGAGGAAGCTCTTGGAGGGGGGGCATGGAGTGGGGAAGCTTCTGGGCGTCTCCAGGCGTGGAGATGTGGAACGGGGGAAGCAGGAGGTGGCCAGGCACGGCGGAGGCCTCGGCATGCCGGGCACGCAGCTGCCTGGCTGCCGTAGGAAGACGACAGGGGAGGGGAGGTGGGCTGGGCCGGCTGGGGAACTAGTTGGGCCTCTTTGAGGTAAGCCCTTTTTCTTTTTCTTTCTGTTTTCACTTCTGACATTTGTTCCTTTTAGCTAAATAAAATAGCTAAACATTTTATTAAATGCTGAAAACTTTTATATGGCCTCATAATAAAATAGACTAGCCACTTATAAAGTTTCAACATTTTTAAAATTCAAATAATTTGAATTTTAAATCAAATAGGGGTATTTCTTTAAATCCAAGGCACTTTTTGAATATTTGAAAAATCTATGAGCATGGGGTGGGTCCCACATCACTTGATATGTGATCACACTCATTTATAAGACTTTTAAAAAATCTAACATGAATTTTTGGAGAAGATTTTTATCTGGCCTTTTGAATTAATTCATCTGGGGGGTTCCTTCTCCCATTTTGCTTTTGATTTTGATTTCCAAGATTTCTTTCATGAATGCAAAGTGAAATGCTAACCCTAGCACATTACCCTAACAAAGGCTTCTGACAACTCGCCCCCACTCAACAGAATCTCATCCCGAGATTCAGAAGTCTTCGAGAGGAAGGTGGGGTACTCGGCAGCGAGACGGTCTTCTCTTTCCCACGTAGCTTCTCTTTCAGAGTGGTGTGACCATTGCACTTTAAGAAACCTATTCTTCTGACGACGAGTGACACGCTCTGCGGAATCAAGAATACGAACGGGGTATTCTCGATAAGAAAGGTCATCTTGGAGATCAAGCGTTTCATGGTCGACCTCGCGGATGGGGTCCTTGAAGCAACGCCTGAGTTGGGACACATGGAATACATCATGTACTCGGGAAAGGTGCGGGGGTAGTTCAAGTTGGTAGGCAACTTCTCCACGTTTAGGAATAATGCGGAAAGGTCCGATGTAACGTGGGGCCAACTTGCCTTTGATACCGAAACGTTGGGTTCCCTTCAGAGGAGTAACCCGAAGGTAAGCTTTCTCATCCAGATTGTAGCTCTCTTGCCTATGATGACGATCATAGTAGCTTTTCTGACGAGACTGGGCTGCTTTCAATTGATCACGAAGAATGCGAACTTGCTCTTCTGCTTCCTTGATCATATCCGGTCCAAAGAATTGTCTTTCACCGGTTTTTGACCAGTTTAAAGGTGTTCGACATCGTCGTCCATATAGGAGTTCAAAAGGAGCCATGTTCAGACTAGATTGAAAACTATTGTTATAAGCAAATTCGGCGAATGGAAGAGACTTCTCCCAATTCTTTCCGAATGAGATAACACAAGCTCTGAGCATGTCTTCAAGAATTTGGTTAACCCTTTCGACTTGACCGCTAGAATGAGGATGGAAAGCTGTACTAAAGGAGAGATGAGTTCCCATAGCATTCTGAAAGCTTCCCCAAAATCTAGAGGTGAAAAGGCTACCGCGATCAGAGTTTATTTCCAAAGGAACACCATGGAGGGATACAATTCTAGAGATGTACAAGTCCGCTAACTGGCTAGCAGTTATAGACCCGCGAACTGGAAGGAAGTGAGCAACTTTGGAAAGCCTATCTATGACAACGAAGATGGCATTGTTTCCTTTCGGGGTTTTTGGAAAGCCGGTGATGAAATCCATACCGACTTTGTCCCATTTTCACTCGGGAATAGACAAAGGTTGAAGTGTACCAGCAGGTCTTTGATGTTCTGCCTTAATGCGACGACAAACATCACATTCGGCAACAAATTGAGCAATGTCTCTCTTCATCCTGGTCCACCAAAATCTCTGGCGTAGATCTCGGTACATTTTTGTGCTACCGGGATGAATCGAGAGGGGTGTGTCATGGGCTTCCTTGAGGATGAGTTGCCTTAGTTCCCTATTCTTAGGTACTACCAAACGATTTCCAAAGAATACCGTTCCTTTGCTATCTGTGGAGAAACATTTAGCAACTCCGCTAGCAATGTTCTCCTTGATCCGACGAACACCTCGTGCACGCCTTTGGGCAACTTTGATTTGATCCTCAAGAGTTGGTTTCGCCACCAAGGTAGAAAGATAGCCATGAGGAACAATCTCAAGGTTGAGCTTGCGAAAGTCCTCATGAAGAAGTGGTTGATACTGTTGTAACATGAGGTTGTTACAATACGACTTACGACTTAGTGCATCAGCCATGACATTGGCTTTGCCTGGGGTGTAAGATATTACTACGTCGTAATCTTTTATCAACTCAATCCAGCGACTTTGCCTGAGATTAAGATCTGGCTGGGTGAAAATGTATTTGAGGCTTTGGTGGTCGGAATAAATCTCACAACGGTTACCAAGGAGGTAATGTCGCCAAGTTGTTATGGCATGAACTACGGCAGCGAGTTCAAGGTCATGGGTAGGATAGTTCTCTTCATGTGTCCGCAACTGGCGTGAAGCATAAGCTACCACATGTCGATCTTGTAGAAGTATGCATCCTAACCCTTGCCGTGATGCGTCACAATAGATCTCGAAATCCTTTTTGGTGTCTGGAGGTGCAAGTACTGGTGCAGAAGTCAATCTTGTTTTTAGCTCTTGAAAGCTTTCCTCGCACTTGGGAGTCCATAGGAATTTCTTATCTTTCTTGAGGAGTTCAGTTAGAGGCTTTGCAACTTTAGAAAAGTTCTTGACGAAGCGACGGCAATAGCTGGCTAGGCCAAGAAAACTCCTAACTTGCTTAACCGATTCAGGTGGAGTCCAGTCAAGGATGGCCTGAACTCTCTCGGGATTTACAGCAATGCCTTTTGCAGAAATCACGTGGCCTAAGTAGGTCACTTCTGGTAGCCAGAATTCACACTTGGAGAATTTAGCATACAGGCGATGCTCTCTAAGTTTCATCAATACCAGCCTTAGGTGTTCGGCATGTTCTTCTTCGTTCTTCGAGTAGATGAGAATGTCATCGAGATAAACCACAACAAATTTATCTAAGTACTCCATGAAGATCGAATTCATCATGCGTGAGAAAGTGGTGGGGGCATTGGTTAAACCAAAGGACATGACGGTATACTCGTAAAGACCATAACGAGTAGTAAAAGCCGTTTTGGGAATGTCCTCGTTTCGGATCTTGATTTGATGATAACCTAATCTCAAATCCATCTTGGAGAAGACAGAGGATCCTGCAAGTTGATCATAAAGATCATTGATCCTGGGCAGTGGGTACTTGTTCTTTATCGTCGCTAAATTTAGCGGGCGATAGTCTACGCACATCCTTTCTGTTCCATCTTTCTTCGTTACGAACAGAACGGGGAAACCCCATGGCGATGAGGTAGGGCGGATGAAGCCTTTTTCCAACAAAGCTTCCAGTTGGGTTTTAAGCTCAGCTAACTCACGTGGGGCCATTTTGTATGGGCGTCTAGAAATTGGTGCGGTTCCTAGGGCAAGATCCACTATGAACTCTACACATCTGTCGGGTGGCATTCCCGGCAGCTGTTCAGGAAAGACATCCGGGAAGTCACGAACCACCGGAATATCTTCAAGTTCGGGAAGGGGAAGTACATTGAAGGAATGCACTTGGGTTCTTGTTCTGGGTGAGGTATAGTTGACGGTTTTGCCTGAAGGGTGGGTGACTTTCACGGATTTGCCTGTGCAATCCAGGTAGGCATTCTGTCTTGATAGCCAATCCATGCCAAGGATAACATCAATATCTGAAGACTTGAGGGCTATGAGTGAAGCAAGGAATACTAAACCCTCAATTGCAATTTGATTACCATGGCTTACCCTATTAGTTTGCCATCTTGACCCTGGAGTTTGAATAATCATTGGGGTGGACAATTCAACAAAGGGTAACTCATGACGAAGTGCATAACTTTCCGACATGAATGAATGAGATGCTCCTGGGTCGAAAAGAACGGAAGTAGGAACATAATTGACTGGGAGCGTACCAAGAATGACGTCAGTGGTGTCGTCAGTCTCTTCGGCGGTAATTTCGTTCACGCGTCCACGAGTGGCGGGAGGAGCGGGTTTGGCGGTGTAGACCTTCTGGGGTGGCTTGCCACGACCATTGTTGTTGTTGCCTCCGGCACGGGGTGGAGCATTCTGATTCTGGATCTGGTTCTGGGGACACTCACGAGAATAGTGGCCTGCCTGACCACACTTGTAACAGGCTCCAAAAACAGTGCGTGGAGCTGGGTTGTTTGGTGGAGCTGGGTGGAACTGAGTTGGTGGACGAGGCGCCACATAGGATGGCCTCGGTGGGTTGTTCTGGCGGAACATACTATTGGGGATCCAGATCTTGCGCTTCTAGGAGCCTGAACTGGATGAACTGTCGTCTCTAGGGTGTTTGCGGAAATCATTGGGGGTGTTCATGTCCTCTGCCTTGATGGCCTTGTTGACAAGGACCTGGAATGTGGCAAAGTCATGCAGGTTGAGCTCACGACGAAGTCCAGTGTTGAGTCCACGACGGAACCTCTCTTGTTTCTTGGAGTCAATGGAGACTTCTTCGGTAGCATAACGAGCAAGTCGGTTGAACTCACGACTAAACTCGTCAACGGTCCTTCTGCCTTGGGTGAGGTTGCAGAACTCCTCACGCTTGCGGTCCATGAGACCCTTGGGAATGTGGTGCTCGCGGAAGGACGTGCAGAATTCCTCCCAAGATGCAGGCGGTCCAACGGGACGCATATTCAGAAAGTTCTCCCACCAAGAGCTAGCTGCACCTTCGAGGTGATAGGTGGCATAGCTGACCTTGTCGCCATCTGCAACATGGCCTGCTTGAGCTTCCTCTCGATGCTGCGAAGCCAGTCATCGGCGTCAAGGGGCTCGGTGGAGTAACTGAAAACCGGGGGATGAAGTCGGATGAAGTCGTTCAGGGACACCAACTCATTGCGCTGCTGAGTGGTGTTGCGTGCAATGACTTCCAGCAGGTGGTGAGAGTCTCGGCGGTTCCTCTCGACCTCCATCAGAACCTGAGCCATCGTGGGTGGGGGTGGAAGGTTGCCTTCCTCCTGGTCATTCCCATGACCTTGGTTACGACCAACCTGGCCACGGGTTCCTTGAGACATCCTGAAGGGAAAACCAAAGTCAAACAGAGTTGATTGGAAGAGTCTAAACAAGGTATTGAAGTACTGGAAGGATTACAGAGCAAAGGAAGTAATCATCTTGACAACATGGTGATAAAGCATACAAGCCATATATTCACAAGTTGTCATACAAACCATACATCATTTTAGTACAAGCACCAAGCTAATACAAACGTGATGAAGATGATACATCCTTTAGAGGCACTCTGACTTCCTATACATTATTTATCCAAGCCTCTGGAACTTAGACACCTTGCATACAATATACTAAGATACTACTACATCATCACTAAGTAAGACCACAGGCGGTCTCACTCATCTCCATCTCCATAGTAGTCCTCATAAAAGTTACCCGCGTATCCCGGTAGCTGGAGGTGACCATCAGAAAACACGGAGGATTGTGGACCCTGATATCCATTTGGGCAAGGATGGGGCCTAGGTCCAGCGTAGGGTGGAAGCAAAGGACCACGGGGTGGAAAAATGCCTCCAATCTCGGGCCAAGCAACTCGAGAAGGCATCTGAGTCCTCACTGGGTAGATAGCATCATGCTCAACTGATCCCACGCTCACAAAGGGTGCCAAAAGGGTCAGTGCTCGATACAGACGAACACGGGTGGCGTGGAGCTCGAAACGGAGAGCGCGTGCATCACGATCTCGATCACTAGCAAACCTAGCAGTCATCTGAAGTGCAGGATCCTCTGCAGAGTGATCTGAGTAGAGTCCGGTGTAATATCCCTCTTCTCCTGGAAGTGCAGCAGGGATATAGAGGAAGGAGGTCTCTCTCAACATGGTGTGCTCCTCTCTCAGCAGGGTAATACATGAATATGCAGCATCCTGCACAGCCATGTTCTCGGTAACGCCAATGCCATGTCCAAAATGGATAGGCTGAGTGACTCCAACGTGGTGCGGGTAGATCCTGACAATGCAGTGGAACTGCGTCTGGTTGAAGTCGTGAAACTGCTCTTCGACGGTGTACTCAGGGTACCACCGATATCCCACATAGGACATCATCTCAATCAACGTGGCGGGATGGCCACGCACACCGAGGCACCTGGTCAAACGAACAATCTGCCGAGGGGGAAGATCTGCCATCTGAAACAGAAGGAGTTTCCAAATGCATCAGATTATGAGATAAACCTGGAATGACTCGGACAGCATAACGGCTGTAATTGCAAAAAAAGACAATTTCTTACAACATGGAAACAACACTTACATACGATGTAATAAATCAGGAAGCATAACCACTCTAACAAACCGGTCACAACTTTCCTACGGCTACAAGGAAGCAAACAACGAGATGTTCTAATTAGACAGAGGAGAGCCTAGTCCTATCTTCCCGTAGAATAAGATGAGGGTGACTCAGGACTCAGAACGAAGGGGTAAGGAGAAAAAAGAAGCTTTACGTTGTTCCCTTATATACCCAGAGTAACTATATAACTATAGCAAGCTAGACTCGACTTCGGCCAAGGCTATTAGTCCTACAGTCAGTCCTGCTCTGATACCAAGTCTGTCGGGACCCGGGGTTAGCGTATGCAAGTCCAGCTAAGACATAGTCATATGGAGAGCCGAGAACCGTACCCACTTGTCTAAGCAGACAAGGCCAAGCACATAACGTTCTCGGAAAGCATCGTACGTGAGGGGCATCCTATCCAGGCCGGATGATCAACTGAGATGGGTCCTCATCGTCCGCACACAAGTCTAGTAATATGGGTGGTGAACTCCCATATTCAAAGACAAGTCGCCTCAACCATACTATCAACTATCTCATAACTCTTACATAGACTTACTCCAGCCCGATCACTTAGTCGGGGTCTAGGGCGGGCTCGATCATACCACAAAGTGTGCACGAGACGGAGTCTCGAGCAATCGCATCGCGATGCCCCAAGCTGCGCACATCTAAGGGCCACTTGGTGTATGAAAGACCGCCAGCCAGAACACAACTAAGGTCTCGAAAACCCATACAAAGACATGCATGTTATAAATATACACGCAGCACACATGCCTTGTATGAACAACAGGTATCATTGCAATTCTCTACAAAGTATACATTTTTATTGATAACTCTTATAGAGTGCAAACAGAGATCACAAACATGTGATCCAACATTACAACACAAGCGGAAGCAAATTATGTCTGAGTACAGACAAGTTTAACAAATGGCTTAAGAAGCCTTATTTAAACACAAGCCCTCCACGAGGGAACCAGTCGTCTGACTGGGACTAGACTAGCTTGATCTTCAGTCGTCCAGCTCGATGAAGAAGCCACCTTCGGGGTCGGTGGTATCATCTAAAACATAGATTAAGCAAACGTGAGTACAAAGTCGTACTCAGCAAGACTTACATAGGAGCTATACTACTCATGCACATGTATCAAGGTAAAGGGAGGTGGGGTTCATTTGCAGAAGTGCCAGCTTTGACTTGGCTAATCCTGAATTACGAATACCAGACTTTGAGGTAAGAAGCGTACACGAGTCCACTACTTTCTCCAACCAATTACACCACTATGGTGCCTTCCTCGACTTCCCCACGAGAAAGCACGCCATAGCACTCACACTTATCTTGGTGTGTTTTAGAAGTATCTAGTTCAAGTTGTCTAATAATCAAGCTAAGCATTCCAAGCAGTCCATAACCGCGGACGCGGCTATTGGAATATTTTTGTTAACCCTGCAGGGGTGTACCGCTACACACACATGATCATCATTTACCGCCATTGTACTCGACACCATTCAAGGGGTGCCGGCGAGGATGCTCATCACAACTGTTACCTCATAGCCGATCTAGTCCGAGAAAGCCGCCTACCTGGGTTGGTTACCACTATCGTGAACCCGGCCGGTTTACCGAAGTGGACCCAAGTGATGTGTGCGTGGTGCATAAGCCAGTCTCGGATGAGCCGTTCTCTCACTTAGCATCTAGGCCACAAGCCTACCAGAACTCCAAACTATTGCGGCATCTGGACATCGAAAGGGATGAGTTAATAGGTTGAGAGGGGTCATTGAGCCCAATGTGTGGTTGTACTCTTAATCTTGGATCACCACACAAGAACTCGGACTTAGGGCGGTGTTCAACGAGACAACCCACCGTGTACTCCTACACAGCCTCTCATCGTTCACCTTGTATTAGGGTCGATTCACCAACACTTTTCTACCATCAACAACATGATCACTACCATCTCGACTCACATCACAGTAACAACATGGTATCATACTAAGCATGCAATAAGCGATAAACATTTGCAGGGGCCACATGATATCAAACAACTCCTACATTTGCTAGGATTGTGGTTTGCCTACTACTGTGACAAAATGATAGGTCATGCAAAGGAATGGGTTCATCTATGCGGTAGAAATGAATCATGGTGATCATCCTAAACAATGCATAAGCGAGACATGAGAGGGAAGTGGGATTTTATCGACATGATCAATGGGGGTTTGCTTGCCTTGCTGACGAGGTTCGGTTTCGGGGTCTTCAACGAAGGGGGCAACCTCCTGCTCCGGTTCCACTTCTACTCAACAAACAAAGCACGAAGTAGCAATCAATATGAATGCAATGCTCAAGCACATGATTTAATGTTGAAACTTGAAGTATAAGCTTTGATGTGTGAAGCAATTCCATTTAAATGGAGTATATTGCAATTTGAATTGCAAATTCAAACTCCAATTTGAATTCAAACTTAGTCAAGTTATATGTGACATGGTTTGATCAATTTGAACCTTTTGGAAATGTGTATGATATGCCTCTGAAGTGTGGTTGAAATGTAGCATAATTCCATGGTCCAAGTTGCAAAATCATTTGAATTGAATTTGAATTAATTTCAAATAAGCCAAATTACATATGCTACTGGTCCCATTTTAAAATCAACTCAAACATAGTTGAAAGTTGCATATTTGGGAAGATAATTTTCTCCTGATCATTTTTCATACATTATTTGTCCAATTTTGAGTTAATATGAATTTTCTATGAATTTCCAAAGTTTGGGGTATTTTCTGGAATTTCTGGAAGTCTTTAACTCAATTTGATTTTCTGGAAATTCATTATTGCGTCATGCTGACCTCAAGCTGGCGTCAAGGGGGGGGGGCTGACATGTGGGTCCAGGGTGTCAGTGACTGGTTGATTTAATCCGCTGGGTTAATTTAATCCAGTGGCTTAGTTAAGCCACTGGGCCCACTGGTCAGTGACACCAGGGAGGGATTAGGGGGTTAACTTAACCCGGCCACGTCATCTCGCCGGCGACGAGTCAGCGGCGTCCAAGGAAACGATGCTCCCGTCGACGAATTAAAGCGCTGAGACCACCATCTTGAAGCCCTTGCCGTTGCGCGTCGAAAGAGACCGATCCCAAGTGCTGGGGTGCCCTGTACGCTCGCCGGTGTCGAGTTCTGCGGCGACGGAGCTACGGCTGTGATCGGGATTTCGCTACAAGGCGCGAATTGAGGCGGGGCAAGGCTGGTTCGAAGAAGTGGAGTACGGGGAACGTGATGGAAAACACAGCGAGCTCGATTGCGTAGTGGTTGGTCGTCGCCATGGATCCCGGCGGCGAAGAGCTTCGGCTCTCATGGCGGTCATGGCTAGAGGAAGCAATCGAGAGGGGGAGGTTAGGGGTTTTGATCCCGAGCTCACCAGGAACCCAACAGAGGTGGTGGCGATGGCTGGGGTGGCTCGACGGCGAAGTAATCGACGAAGTTGCGCGGCGGCCGTAGACGAAGACGACGACGCGATTCGGCAGCTCCAGGGGGCTTCAGCTCCTCCTATTCCACTCGAAGACGAAGACGACTGCGGTGAAGACGATGGACAGGGTCCTGGGGCTTCTCGGCGTCGATGGCTACGCGGGGGCTCGACGGTGCTCCGGCGTTCTTCTCGGGCGTCGACGAAATGGGCGAGGGAGACGGGGAGGAAGCTTGTGGAGGGGGGGAATGGAGTGGGGAAGCTTCTGGGCGTCTCCAGGCGTGGAGATGTGGCACGGGGGAAGCAGGAGGTGGCCAGGCACGGCGGCGGCCTCGTCATGTCGGGCACGCAGCTGCCTGGCTGCCTGAGGAAGACGACAGGGGAGGGGAGGTGGGCTGGGACGGCTGGGGAACTAGTTGGGCCTCTTTGAGGTAAGCCCTTTTTCTTTTTCTTTCTGTTTTCACTTCTGACATTTGTTCTGTTTAGCTAAATAAAATAGCTAAACATTTTATTAAATGCTGAAAACTTTTATATGGCCTCATAATAAAATAGACTAGCCACTTATAAAGTTTCAACATTTTTAAAATTCAAATAATTTGAATTTTAAATCAAATAGGGGTATTTCTTTAAATCCAAGGCACTGTTTGAATATTTGAAAAATCTATGAGCATGGGGTGGGTCCCACATCACTTGATATGTGATCACACTCATTTATAAGACTTTTCAAAAATCTAACATGAATTTTTGGAGAAGATTTTTATCTGGTCTTTTGAATTAATTCATCTGGGGGGTTCCTTCTCCCATTTTTCTTTTGATTTTGATTTCCAAGATTTCTTTCATGAATGCAAAGTGAAATGCTAACCCTAGCACATTACCTAACAGAGGGTTCTGACACTGCGAGCGAGTTGACCGGTGGGCAGCCTATTTCATTATTCGTGAGGAGACGCGTCTAGCCGCTTCAGCATCGAGTGCGCCCCATGTGGCAGTATGATGGACCCGAGGACCCGACCAGGTGTTCAGCCGAGGATTTCACGGCTGATGACCTGTTGGCTCGGGTCCAGCAGGTTACAAAATGCACAAGTATTGAGGAGAAGAGCTTTGTACGTCCTTATGGCGATGATCTTCATCTCCCCTAGGTATTTGTCTTGGGGTCTGTTTTTGATTTGACTGTTGTCTGCTTGATTGTTGATGGTGTTCTTGTTTGTAGGGTCATGTCCCTTCCCTGAGCAATCCTCCGCAACCTGAAGATGCTGATATACGTGATGACCCTGGTGCAACTACGGTTGACAGCGGTGCTCCGGGTGCGGGCGAGTCCGCAAGTGTTGAGCTGCCGACTGCTGAGGATAGCGAGGACTCGAATCCTTTGTGAATCAAACGCACTCGCTCTTCGGGTGTCAACGAGCACGACGCGACGAGTGGTGTTGGAGACTTGCCACCACCCGCGCAGTCTGCTGTACCGCGGCCTTCTGCGGCTGCTCCCAAGAGGCGCAGATTTGGGAAGTTGCTGCATACTCTCTCCGCGCCAGCAGGGTGCGCATGGCTTTTTTTGGGTGACTTTGCTACTTTATTTTGGCTCACGAACCGATGATATGTTGCTTGTTGTACTGCGCATGTTCCATCTGCTTCTTCTACCAGTGCTGCGACCGTTGATCTTCGGTTGACTGACTCCGGCGTGGTAGTTGAGCGTCCTGGAGAGCCTGCTGCCACGGCTAGTCGACTGGTTCCTTCAGCGACTCCTGTTGCTTCGGGTGCAGGCGCGACCCCCTCGACCGCTCCATCCAGGGGGTTTGATGCGGCTACGGACGGGGTCTCTTCCCCAGGCGTGAAGCCTGTGGTTCCTGAGAGTACTTATTTGCGAAGGCAGGATCTCGCTGCTGAGGATAAAGTTCGGTTTTTTTTTACCGTATAGCTGAGCAGGTATGGTTTTTTCTTTTTCCTGTATTGATCTTTGAGTCATTGGGGGCAAGACAGTGCTCCCGATGGGAGTAGCCCCCGAGGCTGCAAGCAATCACTTGTGATTGGTTGTAGTCTCTGAAATTATCTTCCCTTCTCTGACTTTGACTTGTGGTTTTGATTTTATTTGCAGCCTATGTTCTGGCATTGCGAGCGTCTGCTGGTCGACACTGATCGCTGGCGACAAGCCCATGACTTCGTCCAGGATACCTTGACCACCATGAGTCGTAAGATGATTTTGCTTTATTTTTGTCTCTGTTCGACTGCTCGGCTGGTTGTTTGATCGTCTCCTTCTTCTCAGGTCGTTGGAGAACTGCCGAGAAGCGGGCTGAGGCTGCGGAAAAGGAGATATCCGAGCTTCGGGCTGCTTTGGATTCCAAGGAGAAGGATCTGCAGGTGGATCACGCTGAGCTTGCTCGGGTGCAGCGGGCCGAAGAAGAGTTTTGATGGGTGGAGGCAGTCGAGTGTGAGTGCCTGCGCGTCTTGGCAAGTTCTCTGGAGGGTAAGCCAAAGAGTATGACCACATGTAGGGTTTATGGGAACCCCGTTTGGCCTATTTACTTACCCGATCCAGTCCAGGAGTCACAATATATTCGGGCTTTCCATTTGGCATGTGCATAGAAAAAGTATGAATGAAGGTTGCATCATATAGATATGTGGGTGGACCTATGAGGCAGTACAACCATCTATCAGAGGTGGCATCTCGGTCGCCTGCATTATCTGAGTCCGTTTTGTTGAACCGTCCGGACTCTCGAGCAGTGACAAACTCAGGTAGTTGACTCCTGGATTAGAGAAGGTGATGTGTGGGTAGTGCCTTGGTGTTCATCCACGTCCGACGCCCGCTTGAAGGGTGACAAGTATGAGGCGATAAGTGATGACACGCGTGTGAAGATGTACACCCCTGCAGGGTAATGAACTATTCGAATAGCCGTGTCCGCGGTTATGGATTACTTGGAGACCTCTACTTGATTATTAAACAACTTAAATGGATACTCTACAACTCGCAAGATAAGCGTGAGTGCTATGGCGTGCTTCCTCGTGGAGAAGTCGAGGGATTATCCATAGTGGTGTATTGGTTGGAGACTTGGTAGTGGACTCGTGTACGCTTCTTACCTCAAGTCTGGTACTCGTAGTACAGGACTAGCCAAGTCAAAGCTGGCACTTCTACATGTTGAAACCCCACCTCCCTTTACCTTGAAACTTGAGCATGAGTAGTATAGTTCTGATGTAAGTCTTGTTGAGTACGACTTTGTACTCACGTTTGCTTATTTATGTTTTTATATGAGAACCCGGACCCCGATGGAGTCACCTTCCTGAAGCTCGACGTTGACCTTTGTAGTATAGTTCCAGACAACAATCTGGTCCCTCGTGGAAGGACTTGTATGTTGAACAAGGCATCTCTAAGCCATTTGTTAATATTGTCCGTACTTAGACCTAATTTTCTTCCGTTATATGTTGTAATGTTGATCACAGACATGTGATCTTTGTATGCTCTATGTGTAAGTAAATAAAGATACTTTGTAGAGTCATGTGATGAATACCTGCTGTTCACACTAGACATGTATGCTGCGTGTATGATTATAATGTGCATGTCCTAGTGTGGGGTTCGATAGCTTAGTTGTGATCTTGCCGGCGGTCTTTTATACACCAAGTGGCCCTTAGATGTGCGCATCTTGGGGCATCGCGATGCGATTGATCGTGACTCTGTCACGTGGCACACTCTGTTGTATGATCGAGCCCGCCCGAGACCCTGACTAAGAGATCGGGCTGGAGTCTGTTTATGTAAGGGTTATGATTCAATCGATAATATGGTTGAGGTGACTTGTATATGAGTATGGGATTTCACCACTCATAAGCATTCATACTTGTGAGCGAACGATGAGGACCCATCTCAGTTGATCATCTGGCCTGGATGGGATGCCCCTCACGTTCGATGCTTTTCGAGAGTGTTCTGTGCTTGGCCTTGTCTGCTTAGACAAGTGGGCACGGCTCTCGGATCTCCATATGATTGCATTGTGACTGGAATTACATATGAAAACCACGGGTCCCAACAGAAACCGAGCCAGCGCAAAAATGCCCCCTTTTTCTCTTTTGTGCGGGAGGCAGACCAGCGGGCCCCAAATGGCAGCGGCTCAGCCACCACAGGCAGGCTGGGCTTGACCCAGTTCACTTTCCGCGCACGTAGAGGCAGAAGCAGATGGGCTAGCCCAGCTAGCTGGGTCAGAGCACCCGAGGCCAGCCCAGGAGGGCCTCCCCCTTCTGTTTTTTTTGCTTTCCTCCTTTTCTTTTGTTTCAATTTCTTTTGCTTTGCAAATTCAATTCTGTTTGAATTTCCAAAAACATGGGCACATGTTATATATGATTTTGGGCTAGAAAACCCACTGAATATCATGGTTTGATTTATGTTTTGAGCAACATAAATATTAAAATCCATGCAAGGGGGAGTTTGACCCTTATGTGACCATGTCATATGTGGTTTGCCTCATTTTATTTCTTCAAAGTTGTTGCCCATGCCCTTGGTGGATTATGCCTTGTGGAGCAATGATTTGTCCTAGGTCCAGTGGTGCTGTTCATTTGTTTTGCCTTTGCAAATGATAAAAATGTAATGCTTTGCACCACCCACACCACCTAAGTCCTTGCAACCTTTCATCTTGATCAAATACTTTGAGCCCCACATGTTGGTACACTCAAAGTTTTCTGTTTCCATCCATCATGTTGTCGCATGGTGATCAAGCCTTGTTCCCTTGTTGATCCTTTCTTGATACTTCTTTTGGTGTCAACTTCATCGATACCTCATCGGGTGCTAAAGCGTCTAACTCGAGATAGTACCGCATCGGGGGCCTTACACATGGATTGTTTCCAAATTTCATGAACATGTAAATTTTCCCTAATCTGTATAGAACATGCAAACACTAGCTCAAACTGGAAATTTCGAAATAAAGCAAGAAAGGCGCTAACCAACAACATGAGAAAGAGCTGCAAGTCAACGCGAAAGTACATGACCAGTACTCAGCAACGCCGAGAACTAAGCTGTAAGCATCAAGTTTATCATTGGTATGAACACTGCTAGAAGGACATGATTCACAGGAAGCCGCAGAGCTGCCATCGCGTTCAGTGACCGAGGGATCTCTCGTCCATCTCATTGCAAACTGAGAGACCAGATAGCGAGAGCATATGAGCTCGAGCTCAGAACTGAATATTCGAAAAAAGCACTGTTTGCTTAGCATAATGCGGCATCTCTACTACGACAAATATTTGGGTTATAAGCAACAACAAGAAAATGCTTGATTTGAGTTAATTAATCTTATCTCGTGCTACCCCGCCTCAACCGTCAATGCCAATCAGAAAGTCTGAATTGCATAAAACAAAATTGTGACTGTTAGCTACGTAGGGTCTGTATTGGCGTGTTTGGATTGGTGGCCGAAGGGAGCCCGGACCGACGCCTAGGCCATGGCCAGCCAAAGCCAGGCAAAAGAGGGCCACCCTCTCATGTTTGGTTGGCTGGCCCAAGAGAGGTAGGCCATGCTATGGCTCTATTTGTACGCCACCTAGGAGCCCGGCCGGCAACCCAACTCCCACCAACCGCCCAAACGGGGCTGTGTTTGGTAGTCGGGCTAGCTGAGGAGCTCCCAGGCATCCCAACTACCACCAACAACACACCATCAACATATTTGAAGCAAGATCAACTAATTTTTGATATGGACCATCAGTTTACATCATAATAATAACCATCAGTTTGCATCTCAAATGTCTACCTCTCAATAGTACTTCATGGAACCAATTAGTCATTGAAAATGATGAAAGAAGTTGTAAATTTTATTGGCCTCGGCTTGTGGACAAGGTGGAGTTATCCCAGTAGGTAAATCACAGGTGGCTGCCATCCAAATGAAGAATCAAATTCGAACAACGAACAAAGAACCACATAAGAGTTCATGGCTATCATGGAACTCCTGTGGACATCATTCAGTGCCATCATCTCAAGCAATAGCTTGGTGTTGCAGCTGAGTGATGACTCACAAGAGTTTGATGGCAGGCATGAAAGAAACACATAGCAAAGAATAACATCAGCCACCTCATATGTAATTTTGCATCACAGGCCAATCCCATCCCCTCATGAGCCACCAAGACAAAGACAATAATCAGAGAAAGAAAATTGACAGCAAAGGAAACATGATTGCAATATAGTGTAAATGTAGCCAACAGAGGCTACAAAAATAAGTCTTACAATACCAAGTTCCAGCCCAACAGACTAGGGCTCAAATGTTGTCCATCCAACAACCAAATCTAACTAGTTAGCCACCCTCTTAGCAAAATAAAACTCCAAGACAACAAAAGGTTAGCCAACCTACCTGCACAAAAGTCTACAGTGTAGTGTGTCAACTGTAGTCAAAATAAGAGAGAGTGGAGGAGGGAGGTGGAGAAACTATACATCTCTTCAGTCAACCCCCTCTCATCCCAAGCAGCCCAGCAATGGCCAAGAACTACACAAAGTAGTTCTTGGCTAGGAAGGTCCTAAGCCAAATTTCCATACGGCTGTCACTCGTGCCAACAACGCCCCTACCCTAGGCTTTGTTGTCCAGCAGGTAGGTTTAGGCTACTATGAGGGCCTCCTCACTAAAACCAGGGAACTCCATCACAACAAGGTAGAGGCTAGCATCAACATGGGCTGGGTCTGTATCTCTAAGTGCATAGGCCACATTGTTGACTGCATCAGACATGGTCATGAGAAGGAGCTTCTCATCCTCACTGAAAGTGCCCCTATTCCTCTTGGTGCCCACACTAGTGTCTGTCATATTCTTAGTGGCCTTGCTACTGCTTGAGACATCAGTGTCATCAGTAGTATACTTGAAGCTACCCCCCTCAACATTGGCAGCAACACTGTCAGCTTTGTTCTGCCCTAGAGCCTCACCAGAACCTAAGGCATGATTCCATGTGTCCATAAATGGCCAAAGATGGCCTCCATCTCAACATAAAACCTATTAGGATAGTTAAGGTACTTAGCATCCTTAGGGTGGTCCTCACAAGAGTCAACATATAGGTCACTACCAAAAAACCCAACCCAATAGTTTTAGCATTAAGGTTAAGAACTAGGGCACTACCTTGATGTGGTTCTGGTAGTGCTCAACATCTAGCATGATTGCATGCAGGTCATTGTCCCAAAGAGCCCCACTCAAGTCTTTCAGCTTTCTCACTTTACCCCACCTTTGCCTCCACTTCCTCAGGTGATTGTACACCTGAGTAGGGCTGACCACCTCACCAGTGAACTCTTTGAGGTACTTGGCAACCAAGTTGACATCCTTGTCCTTAAACACCTTGTCAAGCCTACTACCAGCACTCACAAGATATGCCATCCTCCTCAGCACAAACCCAGATGAGTTGTTGTTCCACCTCATGGGTCCTGCAGCTACTGGTGTTGCTGGCTGGGCTTCTGCAGCAGCAGTTGCGGCATTCTGAGTAGCAAGGAGGGCATTTTTCTGCTGCTAGACCTGAGCCTCATCAAACACAACCTAGACAAAGCCCTCCAGGCTACCAACCCCCTCAACAGAACCATACGACATCCTAATAGTTGATATAAACAGAAATACAACAATTATAGTACAACATGATGAATCAAAACAACAATAAGAACCAATAACCAAATAAAATCACAACTGGTTGAATAAATATTGTTTGGTCTCAGCTTTGTCCTCAAATTATTATATCATCACCACAAATCAAAGTGTTTCATACCAGGGCTACCAAATAAGACATTAACAAGAATTAACATGCATAAGAGGATGTCAAATCAGGTCCTATGGGTTCCCCTTCAAGCCCACAAAGCTTTGAAGATAGCATCCCTCTTCTCAAGCATGGCTTGGGTGTCTTGGGACAGAAGTTCATCAGCAGCAGTGTGGTTGTGCTGAATTGGTGGCAACCAATTTTCATCACGGACAAAACTATCCTGCCCAAAGTCTAGGATCCAGTTGTGGAGGACGCAACATGCCAAGACAAGCTTGACTTGAGTTTTGTATGGATGAAAAGGCTTGTTGCCTAACATTCTCCACCTGTTCTTGAGTGCCCCAAATCCCCTCTCAACTGTGACCCTAAGGGAGGAGTGCCTCAGGTTGAACAGCTCCCTAAAATTTGTGGGCTGATTTCTGGGGCCATACTTAGATAAATGGTACCTGGCCCCCTGTAGGGAGGCATGAAGCCAATTCTGTAGCCATATCCTACATCTACCAGGTAGAATTTACCAACAACAAACCAAATAAACACCTAAGGTCACTACTGTGGAATGGGTCAGGGTACAAGTGATGAGGGCATGTAGGTAGGTGATGACCCACAGGTGTAGGGGATTGCAATAGTCTTTGCGGGTAGGTATAACCCAATTTATTGATTCAACACAAGGGGAGCCAAAGAATACTTATAAGCCTTAGCAGTTGAGTAGTCAATTCAACCACACCTGAAAAGCACTAGACAAGATATAAGTAGCAACGGTGTGTTGACGGGTGTAGCTTTTAAGACTTCCCCAATCACCAACACCACAAAGTAGTAACAAAGTAGTAGCAGCAATAATGAGAGCAATAGTAACAACGAAGGCAATAACGATGAAAGATGGACCGGGGTTCAAGATTTCACTAGTGGTAACTCTCCAAGCAAAAAGACAAGTGTTGGGTGCACAAATTACAGTTGGGCAATTGACAAAATTGCACAAACTCTAGCCAAAGAACAGACTGGAGCATCCTAGTCTAAGAATCAAACGTAGGCATGTGTTCCTTATGTAGTTGTACGTGCTTGCAATAAGAACTTGCACAACTTATTTTGTCCTACCATCCCACTACAAACAGGGCCAAAAGGAACTTATGGAGATTAAGACGCTCCTGTCAAAGAGAACCGGAACAAAGCATTAACACTCTATGAACACATATAATCCTCAAATGATAGCCCATCCCCTTTGGTGTCCCAAGCTATCACCATTGGGATCGCCGGTTCCGTACTATAACAGGTGCATAGAACCATATATAATATCTAGAACAACAATTATAATCATGCAACCATAAAGTGCTCAGATCTGAAATCATGCTACTCGTGCACTAGTAACAAGCACTAAGAACAGCAAATTGTTGCAACAATAATTCATAAACTTCTTAGGACTGAATAACAATGTAACAATTCATCGGATCCCAACAAACACAACACCAATTACATCATATGGATCTCAATCATGTAAGGCAGCTCATGGGAACTTTGTATTGAATATCTAGGGGGATAAGATACCAACAAGCTACTGCAGAGAACCCATAGTCCAAGGAGGAACTACTCATGATCCATCATGGGGTGAAGAAGAGTTGATGAAGATGGCCCCAGGGTCTAAGGCCCTCTCCGACAGGGTGCCGGAGCAGGATCCTGGTGACCCCCGAAGCTAGGTTTCGATGGCGGCGGCGATCGAGATCGCTTCTGGAGAAAATAGTTGGATATCTCGGGTTTTCACGACGGGGGAAATAAATAGGGCCAAAGGGGAGACCGAGGTGGTGCCCAGGTTAGCCAGGCGGCCTCCTTGCGCGGGCCCCCCTAGCCGCGCTAGGAGGGCGCCTGGATGCTGTGGGCTACCCACAAAGATCCTCCTTCGACTGGAGGAATCTTCCGATGAATAAGAATTTTGGTAATTTTTTGGGAATTTTCTGATCAAGTACATTTTTGGACTTTTTCGGCATTGCAAAGACAAATCAGACAAAAATCTGCGCTGGGCTCTATATTGGTAGGTTAGTCCAATAAATGATTCAAAAGCAAGGAAAAAACATGTACCAATGACACAACATGAGCATGGAACATGCAAAAATTATGGATACGTTTGAGATGTATCAGCAGGTTACCTTCAGGCACAGCAAAGCCATCATTTATCTCAATGGCATCTGCAAGCACTAGGACATCATTAGCTGACCCTTCCCAACCAGCTAGAACAGCTAGGGCACTACCTTGATGTGGTTCTCGTAGTGCTCAACATCTAGCATGATTGCATGCAGGTCATTGTCCCAAAGATCCACACTCGTACTCCATCTCATATACTTTCTACTCCATAGAGATTATCATACATGCATATAACTATGTGGGGACCCTTACACTATAGAACTTGGCTTGTATAGTCCAATGATGAGCATCCTCAAATGAGCTCTAGGTATTCTTGAGCAAGCAAGTTGGACGCACCCCCACTAGTTCCATTGGAGAGCCTACCATATCTCATATGTGCATCCATTGCATGGAAATCCCTACTCCTCACATCATATCTATCATTTGGCTTTCTCTCGCCTATGATTGTCCTCATTGATGTGAGCCTTTCACACCTTTCTTTCTTCCTTCCCCATAATTTTTCTCTTTCGCCATTTAAGTGTCAACTTTCTTGCTCACACTGATCCATTGCATGAGTGCTCAAAGTCGAAAGGGAGTGGATCAGTTTGACTTATACCTGGCTAGTGGTATGGGGACGAGTCTAGATAAGATTTCAAAGGAGACCAAGTGTGAAACTTTAGTGGATTGAGTTCTCAACAAATAAATAGTATGTTTTATGCTCTAAACCCATCTCCCCTTCTTGCACGCAAACACCATTTGGAGACATTCGAGTCACGGACAACGAGAGCTCTTGCACCTTTATGTTCTTATGTTGCTTGTTTCAATACTAATATAGACTCTTGCTTGTTATAACTTGAATTGAATTACATATCTTTGTTGCCTTACTTAAAGTTCTTATATGGTTGGTAACATGTCACCACATAAATTATGCTTGTTATCATTTACCTACTCGAGGACGAGCAGGAGTTAAGCTTGGGATGTTGATACGTCCCAAATGTAACTATAATTTTTGCTTGCTCCATGCATGTTTTGGGTGATATTGCTATGCTTTTGATGCACTTCCATACACTTTTGATCATATTTGGACTAACCTATTAACATAGTGCACCAGAGTGCCAGTTCCTGTTTTTCTGCTGTTTTTGTATTTCAGGTTTTCCCATTACTTAAAGTGTCCAATAAATTCGGGGAAAAATATATAAAAAATCAGAGCGAAGGAACCTTCCGAAATAACCAAAGGAGGATCGGAGGGGGGCCACCAGGGGCCCAGGCGGCGTCCCGGTGTGGCCCCACCCTAGGCAGCGCCCAGGGGGCGCCTGGGTCCCTGGTGCACACTCTAGCCCTCCTTCGGCCTATATATAGAGCGTGCTCTGAAACCCTCGAGGACAGAAGCCCTTTTTCCAATCTTGCCTCTATTCTGCCATCGTCGCCGTTTCAAGATCGGGGCTACCAGGAGACCCTGTCCCGGCACCCTACCAGAGGGAGGATTGACCTCTGGGAGCTTCTCCATTGCCATGGACGCTTCCCGGAAGAGCCGTGAGTAGTACACCTTGGACCATGGGTCCGTGATCAGTAGCTATGTGATGTCTTCTCTCTCCCTTGTGCCTAAATTCTTAGACCTTGTAAGCTGCCCTACACGATCAAGGCATCTTTGTAATCTTTCTGCTGTTGCTATGTTGAGTTTGCTGGGATCTGATGGATTGTGAAACTATGTTCAGATTGTGTTGATTAATATATTTGGTTCTTCTCCTTTTATATTTATGTTCTTGAGTAATTCTTGCATGTTCTCCGTTTCTTTTTATTACTTTGGCCCAGTAGTAGATTGGAACTCTAAGAGGGAGCGTTATGCTTGATTGTGGATTCAGCCCCCTGATGACTAGCTTGAGTGATAGAAACATGAGTCTAGGGGATGTGCTGTTGCCACCAGGGATAAAACAACGACGCTTGTACTTGCGGGTGCAAGGATTGTTTACCTTACGCAAAGATCTTTTAATGCAGTTGTCTGTTTCTTTGGGTTTACACTTTGGGTGGGGCTCGCAACTTAATACCCACGAGATGTTCTGGATAGATATCTCAAGGTGGATGATTAGTAGTAGATGCATATGGATTTCGGTCTACTTGACTTGGCGTTCTGCCCATGCTTTTAAGCCTTTTACTTTATTTTGTAGCATAGTTAGCATTTGTTTGCGCCCGTAATCTTGTCAATTGCCTAGCTGTAATTTGTTTACCTTGCATAGCTGTTTATCGTCTTTTGGGAGAGAGACATCACTAGCGAACTTCACGAGACCCCAATCCATATTTCCACCATTGTTTACACCCTCAATTTACTTTCAGCTTTTACTTTCAGTTGCAGTTATTATTACCTTTCCACTCTTGCGTTCGATCCTTTGTAAACAGCAAGGCCGGAGCCCCTCTGTACTCGTTGGGAGAAAAGTTATTTGTTGTCTTTGCAGGTCCAGGTGAAGTAAGAAACCTTGGGTTGTGAACGGCGCCATTGTTCACTTTACCACCTTTTGCCTATCACGGAGTCCTACGTGAGTCAAACCTTGGTATCTTTGGCAAGGGAAATTTTCCACTACGCTACATCTCACCTTCCACTTGGGGTAACCAACGAGGGTGAGATGTTATCTTCCTCATCGCATCACATGCGTCTAGGCACTCTTGCCAACACATGGGTACCATCTATGGCACCAACACAGTCCTAAAAAGGGTGAACTACAATGACTACCAGCAGTATTATTTGTGAAAATTGATCACAACATGCAGAAGCATATGGGTTTACCTTCAAGTATGGGTTCCACCTGTGGCTCTGTTGACGGTAGTTATACCATGTTTTTATGCCATCAAAACCGTCAACAAGACATCCTTTCTGGAAGGAAACCACCAAACACATAGTGACTTAGGTACAAATAACTTGGTTCCACATATACTTGTCAATATTTGGTTGCAGGCACTCAGAAAAGGTACTTTTCAGTGTCCGGAAGCTCCATACGAAGGTTGGGCAACCAACCAAGTTTGGCCAAATGACAAACCAACTGCACAATCATCAATATCATAGCTTCTGGAGACAACGTGCAAAAGATGGGAACAATGTTGGGGTCAGCCGACCCCACCTTGGTGGGCCCAGCACGACCATTGTGCTTAGAATTGCATCTAGATGCCACCTGCAGAAGATGGACCTTTGGTTCCACCAAAGGGGGATCGACCGACCCCCTTGTGGGACCATCCCAGCCACTGCCAGACAACTAAGATCCTCCCAACACAGTCCCAAGCAAGTTCCACCCTTGGATCACAATGTATTTCCTCTCAACGGTAAAAGATGAAGTCACATGGATCCATGGGCCCACAATGGAGGAACCAACATGAACCAACACATGAGACACACTCTATGACACGTAGGGACACCCACCGGAGACAGCAGGTGGGCGAGGGCTATCATAGGGGGGTCGGCCGACCCTCCCCGTTTGTGGGCCCCGAAGCTCAGCTGCACTCCACCGACCTTGTGCATGCCTCCATGTTCTTGGATGCATCCCTGGCGTCCATCCAAGGCGGTTTGGAGGCCGGTTTATCCAATGGTGGAGGATGGGAGGCACACAGATTGATGATATGGCGGTGGAGTAGCCTCTACTCCACCTCCCCCTATAAATACCCCCCATAGGCCTTCACTTTAGAGCATGAAACCTAGAGCATCTCCAAGAGTTTGAAAAAAGTAACTTGGCAAATCTTGTGTTCTAGCAACTCCCAAAAGCATATGACAAGCAAAAAATAAGTTAATCTCCAATGGTTTGGTAAATTGAAGCTGGCAAATTAAAGAAATAGAGAAGGGCCCACCATAAATGTTATTAACCGGTGGGAATAGTATTCTTGTTTTATTTTAGGTTTGGTATTCTAGGTCTAGAATTGTTGTTTTTTTGTTCGTTTTTAATTTCAAAATCGAGGGGTGCCACTAGATGTCTCAGTTTTTATTAAAAGAAATATTTGGTCCAAAGTTGAATAAGCGTGTCATGCAGGGTTAAATCACAAGATAAATTGATGAAACACATAATGCATTAGTGGATATATAAATCTCACAGGTGATTTGAAGACAAATTGAAAAACATGATGTGTTAGTTAAATAAATGGATTATCATAATACAAATATAAGTAACCATGCAATAAACTATGTGTCAAATATTCCCGTTGCAACGCATGGGTATTTTTGCTACTATTAATAAATTGGTAAAAATGAAAAAAATGAGAGCCGGATACGGTAGCCCTAGCTCTGTGCTTTTACCCCCGAACCCCTCTTTCCCTCCTATAAAAGCCGCCCGCCTCCGTCTCTCCCCCGCACTCCTTCTCCTGGCCGCCGTTCCCCGCAACCTGTCGACCCAATCTCACATCACTAGATGGGACCCGGCGCGTCGTCCTCTCCAGATCTTACGTGCGCCTGAGGTGAGCACTTGTTGCATCCATGTACCAAAAAAGTTGCAACCGATAGTAAAAAATGCTACCACCAGCGATTAAAATTTGTTACCAGTATTTTTTTCTGCAAAAAACACCAAAAATAAAAATGTTGTATCCGTGTACCAAAAAAGTTGCGAAAGTACCGCAAATGTTGCAAAGGTACCCCAAATGTTGCAGTAAAAAACGAAGGGGTACGCGTAAATCTGGACCGTTAAATCGCGGAGATCAGACGGTCCGCGTTTGACCGGCCAACTGGAGCGCCGCCCATTTAATTAGGGAAAACGATCTCCTTCTGCTGGCTGATAACTTGCTGGCATCGACCGCCCCTCCCACCAACCACGTGTCCAAGTGGGACCGTGGTTGTTCCCGCACGCCTGCGGTGGCGTTATGCGATTTTTTTTTCTTTGTATACGTTGCATGTCATTCGATTTTTTTACGCTGTGTACATACTAGATAGATGTTTGCAACAAGGTGCTTGTCCTTGTTGCAAAAAATTTGAGCACAACAAGATAAATGTTGTAAATGTTTTCGAGTAATTTATTTTTTGTGCAACGAAGTGTGTTGTAAATTTGTTCAAAGCAATAAGGATATTGTTGCAAAGGAGCTTCGCAACCTCATTTGTGTTGCAAAGAGGAATGCAAAAAAACATGTACGTACAAATAAAGTTTCGCAACAAGCATCATGTTGCAAAGAAGCTTCGCAACAAACATTGTGTTGCAAAGAATGTTTTACGTGATGCGTTAAATCCAACAGCGTACAAAGAAGCTTCGCAACAAACATCCTAGCTTCGCAACAAGTATCCTATTGCAAAGAGAATAAAAGATTAGACGGGACCACCCAAGTGTATCAACCCCGTAGTTATTACTATATGGATAGACTCAGCTTTAAATACATCTAGCTGTCACGGAACCGGCCGATTTTAGAAAATAATCTGCCGGCGGATGACGTAGTATCCGCCTTTAATTAGGGTTTGTTTGGTAATGCCACCTAGGGTTCGATTATACGTAATAAGGAATCTGACGTTTTAGTTAGGGTTTGCTTGGTTGTGGTTAGATTTTGGTTTATGGTGTATGAATTCTTCAACTGTGCCTGTACAGGATAGCTGGATAGGTATTAACTAGCACAAATGCCCGTGCGTTGCAACGGGTAATAAATTTAAAATAGTAAAATCAACCTTAATTCAAGCTTCCACACACATTCACGCTTCTTGCCGTTAGATTTCGTGGCTTCATCATTGTTGGTTGTTCGATACGCCTTCTCTCACACATGAGTTGCTCTTGATCAATTGTTCTATGGGCATCTATTCATGAAATCTTAATTGATGTCTTTTCATTTACTTATATTGTACATACACTTACTCTCGCACGTGAGCTGTACATCTACTCTTGAAACAAATATCAAGGTTCTTTTATTTTCTTATACATGTGATGATCAGATCTCAGAGGGACGCTTATTGATCATTTTCTCTCATTTTATCTTGATACAAGTAAAGCAGTATCCTAACATATAATTGCATTATCTAATTACATCATCTGATTACATCGTAACACAATGTAAAATAACTTTTACAAAGAAAATGCTAGTTGTTTCATCCATCAAAGATGTTCCATAATGAAGCAATAGAACCCCAGGGAGGCACGCACAAAATTCTTAGAAGAAAAGCATTAATCATGAAACGACTGCTAAGTGTCATGCTGCATAAGGTCATCAACACAAATGTTCGTTCGTTGCAACGGAAGAAAATTAATTTATATTAAAATTTGATGATGCCACACATCAGCAGGTAAACACCTTTGTTTTCAACTGCTCATTAATCCTTAAAATGCCTTAGCGTTGATAGCAAACAAATAACTATATTTATTTATATTTAATGCATTTAGGCTATGAATAATTTTTAGACAAAGAATTTGTGCATTATTTATTCGTTCATTGATCCTACAACAGTGTTGAATAATCTGGCATTTTTTATTCCCTCATTTTAATCCATATAATTCTTCCAACCATGCAAGGAATAATTCATGCGCTATTTTTTCCATTTATCGATCCAACAGTGTGGGAATATACTTCTTTTAACGGTCTTGGTTCATTGTGTATCCTACCATCAGGTCTTTGTTATATTCCTTCAATTTTACATTCTCTTGTTCATTCAAAGGCCTCTCTCTTTCTCGTTCACATCCAATGTTTGTTTATTTTCGAAGCTGCCTTGTTGTTTGAGCTTTATCCCCGAAGCCACCTGATGATATTAAATATAATATGTCAGCTATATAAATTGATGGAAATCGACATGAGAAAACAAGGTGGTACTATTAAATATACATTTTTTTTGAGGGCCTTGCCAACCACTTTATTCCTCCTGATCAAGCATCAAGCTAATACATTGAGGGTCATGGGGATTTGTAAGCCACAAATGGCGTCCCCTAGCCAAGGATAAAGCAAACTTGGCAAGATTATGAGAGTATAAATTGGAACATCTACTTTCAAACATAAAATGACAACTATCAAAACTACTGCTACGGGAGTTAATCTCCTTTATTACTGCTGCATTTGCACCACCTCCTCTCGCTTTAATCTCAGCCACCACAGATTTACAGTCACATGAGATGAGAACACTTCGTTTGTAAAGATCCATCCCCAAGCAAAGTCCCTCGCGGATGGCCATAGTTTCCAGGACTTTTGGATCGGTAACCCCCTCGAGGACCAATGCCGAAGAGCCTAGGAACAAACCGTATGATCACATCAAACTGCAGCGATCGCTCCTCTATTTAGGGCCTCGGACGTCCCTGCATCCACCTTGATTTTGACCACTCCCCTTTCTGGTAGAATCCATCTTTTTGATCTCCTATGAGCATGTGATAAGAGACCTGGTGCATGTGATATTGGCCTCGCTACCGGGTGTCCACATCTCTTATTCTTGTTGATCGGTTCCAGTTCTGCCAGGAAGTGCTTCACAAAAATATGTGTCCCCATGGGGCTTTGTCGAATGGCTTCATGTATCAATATCCTTCGCGCCGACCATATAGCCCAGAGCGTCACCGCTATTTTAACAAATTCATGGTGTTGTAAGGTTTCTTGCAACTGGAAGAGCCACGCCCTAGCGTTAGGCTGTTTTACCTCTGCCATTGTATCGAGGATACTCTCCTCCTCCAGCGCCCATACACATCTCGACTGAGAGCACTCGAGCAAAGAATGTACCCACGAATCATTGTTTCCACATAAAGGACATAAATCATTGTGTGTCATGTTGCGATGCTCTCTAACGTCCTCAGTTGCGAGAGAGTGTTTTGCCAAACGCCATAGGAACGTCCTTATTTTCCTGGAACCTGGGTATTCCATAAAGATGTCCACGCCTTCTCTTCCACCTCCCTATTCGATACAGTAGCTGTCCCATCTAGCCGGGCTCGATTTTCCGCCTTGGTTCGCACCAGTAGTCTATAAGCATACCTTACAGAGAAGCTTCCATTCTTTTCAAACTGCCACCCCCAAAAATCCTCCATAGGCATTGTACTTAACGGAATGTTTTGGATCGGCCCTTGATCAGCAGGGATGAAGAACCTCTTCAGCTTATCCGTATTCCAGGATGAATTACCCACGTCAATTAGATCATGTACCACCTCCGTACATCGCTCGTGAGGCAAACTATCGGTCTCATGTTGGAATCTCTGGGTATCCAATTGTGTCCTCGAATGCTAGTTGTTCGTCCATCACCAATTCTGCAGATAAGTCCCATCTTCAAAGCTTCCCTTCCCTCAAGAATGGCACGTCAAATCTGAGAGGGATGAGAGCCCAATTCCGCCTCCAGAAAATTCTTATCTTTAAACTAGATCGATTTGAGGAGTCTACTGCTTAGAGAGTCTGGGCAAATCAAAGTTCTCCATGCTTGCCTGGCCAAAAGAGCAATGTTGAATAACTCCATGTCCCTAAACCCAAGCTCACCGTCTCGTTTCGGTTGAGTCATAGACTGCCAGGAGACTCAATGCGGCTTCCTTTTTCCCTCTTTACTCCCCCAATAAAACTGACGAATAATCTTATTGAGATCCTCACACAAGCCTCTGGGAAGTTTAAAACAAGACATAGAGTACACCGGGACAGCCTGAGCCACTGACGTGATAAGAATATCCTTTCCCGCCGATGAGATTGTTTGTCCGATCCACCCTTTTACCTTGCTCCAGAGCCTATCATTCAAATACTTAAAAACACCCATCTTCGAGGATCCCACGTCCGAGGGCATCCCCAAGTATCTCTCCTTTAAGGTCTCTGTTGGCACTTGTAGTATATTCTTAACCTCTTCTTTCACCGCTGTCGGGCATTCCTTGCTGAAGAAAATTGATGATTTGTTATAGTTTATACGCTGACCTGAAGCCTGGCAATAAGACTCAAGCAGGTTTGATACCTCCACTGCTCCCCCACTACATGCTTTGAAAAACAGCAGGCTGTCATACGCAAAAGGAAAATGGTTTATCTGTGGCGCCGAAGAGGTCACCTGTAAACCACCAACAAGCGAAGACTGATCCAAAGATTTTAAGAGGCCCGAGAGGCCCTCTGTTGCCAACAAAAAAAAGTATGGGGAGATAGGATCTCCTTGTCTGATTCCCCTAGATGGCTTAAAACTTCTCAATTTCTTGCCATTGAACAACACCGAGAAAGACACAAATTTTACCATAGGCATTAATCTCTGCACCCAGATACTCGAGAAACCCAACTTCAACATTATAGCCTCCAGATATTCCCATTCCACCCTGTCATAGGCCTTCATCATATCCAATTTAAGAGCACAATGACGATGTTTTAGGGCCTTATTGCGCTTCATGAAATGCAAACATTCATAGGCCGCAATGATATTGTCCGTTATCATCCTTCCCGGAACGAAAGCCGACTGCTCTGGAGAGATCACTTCTGGAAGGACCACCTTCAGCCTGTTAGCAACCACCTTGGAAGCAATTTTATAAATTACATTACATAAGCTAATGGGCCGAAATTGAGACAAACTGAAAGGGCACTTGATCTTAGGGATGAGAACCAAATACGTATTGTTGATCATGTCCGCGTCTTCCTCCCCAGATATAATTCGGAGGACGCATTTGGTCACCTCTTCACCACAAACATCCCAGTGCTTCTGGAAGAAGTGAGCCGGAAACCCATCGGGGCCGGGGGCCTTGGATGTAAACATTTGAAAAAGAGCGACCTTCACCTCCTCATTGGTGTAGTGCGCTGTTAAGAAAACATTCATGTCAACCGTTACCCTTGCTGGCACCTTATCCAGCACCTCTTGCATATTAGAAACCCCGCCCGAAGAATACAACTCTTCATAAAATTTCGATTTCATCTCCTCCAAAGCTTCAATATCGGATATAGTATCGCCCGCCTCATTCTGCAAGGAACGAATCAGATTTTTTCGGCGTCTCATAGTAGCGGAGGTGGAAGAACTTTGTATTTTTGTCACCTCCTACAAGCCAATCAATCCGCGACCTTTGCTTCCACAAGATCTCTTCCCGGGCGTACAGTTCAATCAGCGACTCCGTGATTTTATGCTCCCTGTGAGATGGCCCTTGCCGGCCAGTGACACCTCTCAAGATTTGTAGTTCATGCTTCAGCTTCTTTATTTCTCTTCTCACGTTGCCAAAAGTGATCCGGTCCCAAGTTCCCAAGTTATCCGCCAGTCCTTTCAACTTATCGTGTAACTCGCTCATGGAGCTAACACCCGATTCCTTCTATTGATTCTCAATCAGGGGGTTTAAGTCCCTCATGCTCTTCCCACATTAATTCATATTTGAACGGTCTGGCACCTTTCCTCCCTTCGAAAGCATCAGAAATCTTCACACAAATAAGGTTGTGGTCGCTAGATGCCGCTACCCCATGGCTCACCACAGCGCGCGGAAATAGAGAACGCCAGTTCGGATCAGCCACTTCCCTATCAAGTCGCACACGCGTATACGTACCACTCGCCACTTTCTTCTCGAACGTCCAGGGAGAGCCGATAAAACCCAAGTCAGCCAAGCCAAAAATATCCAAAGTATCTCTGAAACCTTCAAGTTGAGTCTGACTCCGTACTCCCACCCCTTCATATTCAGAGTGAGAAAGAACCTCGTTGAAATCACTGAAAACCATCCATGGGTCCCCATTACTCACAGCAAGATTTTACAGATGATCCCACGTTTTGTAACGTTCGGAAATTTGGGCTTCTCCATATATGCATGTCATTCTCCAAGGTACATCCCCTAGTTCCGAAATCCGAGCATCAATATGATACTTGGACGAGCTAGTAACTTCCAGTTTTATTTCCTCATTCCAGAATATTACAAGTCCTCCACTTCTACCAGAACTACTAACACCAAAAGATTTATTAAAACCAAAAGAAAGTGCTAAAATCTCGGCCCACGCTTTCTGAATTTGTGTTTCTAAAAGACATAGCACGGCCGGGGCAAACTTATTCGTGAGCTCATGAACTTCACAGACTGTCGCGGGGTTGCCCAGCCCGCGACAGTTCCAGCAAAGGAGACTCATTGGTCCCGGCGGTCACCCTCGGAGGGCGCTGCCGATATTTCATTAGTAGGGATGACAGCATCACCTACCGGAGACTCTTCTTCCATCCAATCTTCATCACCTCTCTGATTTTTCCTATTTGCGTTTTTCTGCGGTGTAAGAACCTGAGTAGAGGCCGCATAGAAGCCACCATAGAAGCCACTGTGCTCGCAGAACCCAGTGGCATTAGGGCCTTTTGCAAATCCTGATCAGCCCTTATATCTGGATCAGTAGAGACCGCATCATCTGCCATTCTCTTCCCCAACAAATGGTCATCTTCCTTCTCTTGCTGGTCAGCTATGGTGTTGAAAGACTTCTGTAAATCCAAGCCTGATTGATATGCCGCATTGAATCTCAAACTCGCCAATTCTGTCTGGATAGTGCCATCTTCACCTCTACCAAACATAGTACCTCTCCCTCTCCCATAGCCTGGAGGGGCACCTCTTCCCTCGCCTGGTTCTGATCAGTCGGCCCCGGGGCACCTCGGTTACCACCCCAGGCCCTTCCTCTCCCACATCCAACATTTGCAAGAATAAAGGCTCCCCACTCTAATTTTTTCTCATCATTAACCCCATCTCCGCACTCTTGGTGCCAATGTCCCATCAAACCGCATACACCACAGAAGATTGGGAATTTCTCATATTTTACTTGGTACCACTCCTTCTTCTTGTTCTTGTTTATTGAGACAAACCGGGTGATCTTTTTTGCTACCTGCATATCCACCCTAACTCTCACAAACTCCCCGACAACCCTGATGGAAGCTTCAGTTGCACCTCAAGGACATCTCCAATGGACCGGCAGAGGCCTGTCACAATATGCTCATGCAGAAAATTATCTGGTAGCTTGTGAATTTGCGCCCAGATTGCTATCCTATCTAGAACAACTGATTTTGGATTTGTGTAGCCATCATACTCCTTCATGATCAAAGCCTTCTCCCTAAAATACCACGGCCCCATCAGTAGGGCTTTATCCCAATCCGCCAAACAGCCAAATTGTATGGTGAACAAATTATCATCAACCCTTCTCCAAATAACCTCCTTGGCTGGATTCCATGCCGCCCTCATGTCGCAAACAGAGCACTTGGGCTGAAATATCGGTCTGTAAGAACCCTAGCTATAGCAAGGCACTTTGCCGCTGCCGGGGGATTCTTCACCTCTTCTTCCCACACGAACTCCGCACTGTCCTCTTCCTCAGGGTTCAATCTCCCAAGCATCCCGTCCAGAGAATCACCTCTTCCACTCGAACCGCCCGCCGCCATGATCTAAGGTTTAACAACATCAGCCACGGAACTGAGCGGAGCAGCTTGGAGGCACAGAGACTAGATCACCAGCAAATCCTACCGGGATCGAGGTCACTCCCGCAACGCCGGAACCCGTGCGATCGGAATTCGCCGGGGAGAGATAAACCCTAGACTCGGCGGAATAGGGGACGTGTAACAGCACGCTAACCACTATTAAATATACATGCATCCTCGTTTTAATGGCAGTATTGCTATCCTACAAAGACCCATAACAGAAGGCCTGTAACAAAAGGGGTAGCACACAGGGGCAAGAAAGAACGGGCTAACCAACGTGTACGCAGGCAATGCTAACCTACATGGCCCATTAAGTACACAGGCAATGCTATCGTGCGCGTACAACACCACACGGACGTAGATCGATCGAAGACGTAGACAAAATATTTTGACGTACGGAAGTGACATATGAAAATCACGGAGAAATTGATCGTCTTTTATTAGTAGGTATAGATTTGGATTCATGTTATGTTGTTCGATTTCAGTTTATGCCAGAATGTTAATTTTTTTATCAACTGTGTTTGAGCGTAGATTTGTTGCATATTCATGTTCTAGCTCTGTTTGGATAGGTAACAATATTTGGGATCCTAAAATATTTATGCACAACACTTAACCTGCAGCTGATTAATGTTGTAGTCATATGTGCTTTCCAGCTCTGTTTGAATATGTATTTGGTTGTTTATTATCGTTTGGGTTTATGTGATAGCTTGTCTTATCTAATATTTGCCAATGATGATGTATATTTTTCCAACCAATCTCTAGTCTTGAGGATAATATATATACTAGTTTTGTAAATGCTGGTGTGCTCACTATGCCCTTGCACATGGGATGCAATGACTTAAATTTTTTATTAGCAATTATTTCCCAGCTGTTTAGTTTATTGTTTCCTTTGATGGTGAGCTATCAAACTAAACCTGCATTAATTCTGGAGATACAATTTTCTTGCTCAGAATGACACAATGAATGCAGGGAACTCTATGTACTTTGAACCAAATTATATTCCCTCTGTTAATTATTTGGGTTGTGCATTAAAGTTCTGTTTTGGGCGATTGAGTGTATTCATTTTGTTTAGTTGCCTATCAATATACATGGTTGAATTGCTTTCAATTCATATGAATAACTATTCTGTCGCACAATGCAAATATGCTGTCCTAACTAAGAAGCTTGGATGTTCCCATCCACATTGGTGCTGTATGGTCTCTTCCTGACATTAAATCCTCTGTTTGTGCTGTACCAGGTAGCAGCAACTGTTCTGCTGCAGTCTTCTTCGCCGCCAAAAGGAAAATATGCTCTATAAAATCCGCTCCCATGCCCAAGTCCAAGCCCTGCAGGCCCGCTTCGATAAGTACATTCTTGTGAAACTTGTCTCTCTGGAGTCCGTGAGGAAAGCGTGGGAGTCGAATGTACTCCTCCGCCCACCGATCATGGAGTCGAGGTCCTGGGCATGCACGGAGCTGGGTCTCCTCTCGGTCGTGGCAGGCTTGTCGCTGGAAATCCAAAAGCTCGAGCATGAAGTGTTACCCAAGCTCATGGTTCAGGAGGCCAAGCTGGAACGGGGCGCCCTGGAAGCCGTCCTACTCATGAAGAACTCATCAGTTATGCTCTTACATATGAGGAAGTGCTTTAAGGAAGCCTTGGGAGTATCTCTTTGCGAGGAGGATCTGGTCGCACCCCGAGTCAAATTGCTGAGCATTGCGCTAAAGGATACCACTGATGGTGTACTCAAGGTAAATGCAACATTGTCTGGCTTCGGGCGCAGGTCCCGAGGCTGGCCCAGCTGGTCACCCAAGTGTTGGAGACCCCGGTTACTTTCTCTGATCCTGATGATTACTAAAGGATACATCTGTTCATGTACTCGAAGGTAATTGCAACATTGTCTGGCTTCAGGCGCGTGTCCCGTGGCTGGTCCAGCTGGTCACCGATGTGTTGGAGACCCCGGTTTAGTAGACTATCAGCCAGCTCGAGGCTGTTGTGATGAGTATTTCTTAGGGGCGTGGCAAACAGCTTAGAATCAAATGTTGCGATGTATTTCTTGGACCATTTATGTTTGGATGTGTTATTAAATGACCACTATCTTGGGTAGTGTTTTCTCATTCTGTGCTAGGGTACAACTTGCAATTACTTTCAGTTAGGATGGTTCGGTGGGATGGCAGCCTCCACCACCATTCTGTGTTTTACTGTACAGTCACATGGAGGTATTCGCTCTTTTGGGGGAATATATGCCAAAGTATGTTAGAAAAGAAATGGACTACTAAGTAGTGTCCATGATTTTTCACAATGCCAAACAATCGGATTTTAAAATCATTCTCTGCTATCCCAGTATCCATGATGATTAAAGCTTTGCAAATACCATAAACAAAGCATCACCTTGTACTTGAAGCTGAATTGAAATGTGATTAGCCTTCCACTAGCCAGCCAAGGAGCCCACCGTGCGCCACCATTCCATCCTCCCTATCTCCATTTCCTTTTGTCGTGTCGCAGTCCACAACTAGGCTGCTCCACATCCATCGCCGGCACCAGCCCCTTCTCCTGACACGCAGATCTAGTTGCGTCGGTCGCCGCGCAAGAACCGTAGCAACGACGAGCTCCACCACCATGTGGTCTGGGAGCCACGCCGCAGCATCCCACCGCATCATATTTTTCTCATATTGACAGTTTCTTTGTAAAGTGAATTTGCTTGTCTTTTTTTCCAATCACCGTCGCTGCCTGTTTTTGCTTGTGAGATTCCCCTGTTAAGGTATTTGTTTTTCAAAGCTAATATTTATTTATGCTTCCAATTCCTAAGGTTAATTCCTATGTTCCCAGTTTTCAAATGCGTGCAACGTGAAACCAATGTTGATGACCTCATGGAAAACACTAGGAGATTTAATTTAAACTATTTTTTTTGCAAAACTGCATATGCCTACTTTGATGTTGATATCAGAAAATTTCAAACTATATTGCAATTTTTGTTTGCACATCCAATTGCCAATGATGCATTTACATTTATTCATATCTATGTCCCACAGCTTTGAACCCCATGTCGATTGCTGTCCGTTTCATTTATTCTGGCATATCCATGGTTTGTTGCTTAATTCTTAACACTATTTTTCCTAACTTATTCACTTGTTTTGCCTAATTTATAATACTCCCCCCGTTCCTTGAAGTAAGGTGTATAGTTTTCTCGCACGAATATTAACGCAGGGGTTTGAAGAGCATATTTGGTTGTGGTTGGACTAAAAAGCCCCTAAAAGGATCCGTGGGAGTAGAGAGGAAAAAGGAAGGTGAGAAAATCCCTCATTCCAGATCGCCTCATTAATCTCCTTCAACAAAAACTTGCCAATTTCTCACGGTTTTCGTTCATAGCCAGTGCATGCAGCGCTCTAAGTCATATGAATACAAGGCAATAAATCTGCGGGATTGAAGTTGTTAGCCCATGATTTTCTTCAACTCACTTTTGGCTACTAATTAAAAGAAAAAAAACATATGGTGGAGGGGTAGTATTGGAAACAAACTCCCTCACACCCTATATTATGAAAGTTATTTTAAAAAACTATACACCTTACATCAAGGAATGGAGGGAGTATATAATTATTTTTGTAGTGCATCGTTGGTTATGACTCCAGCTCGCGCGCCCTCCGTGGATCAGACATCAATGGTCGCAGTTCTGAGGACGCTACCTCCTCTGGTGCTCTGCATCCATCTTCCCCACTAAGGTGAGCATTGCGCCGTGGTTCTTCCTTTGTCTCCCCCATGACAACTCAATTAGTTTTTCGCATAATTGGTAGTGGATTGGACCTGTTAATTCTTTTGCTCCATCATTGTTTCGGTAAGCAGATGCATTTTGTGTAGAAAAATAATCCAGAGGTGTGGTTTTGGTCCTCTGGAGGCTTACAGTTCTTCCGACGCTGGACTATTGCTTTCAGATTACTTTAGCTGGGAATTAGAGATTTTACGGAAGTAATGGTGTTACTTCAATTGTAATACTGTGGATGCATTTATATAGCTTTTTGTGCTTTTTGCGTGTGTTCTGTCTGAACCGGTGATTGCGAGCTGTTTGTATTAGTTTTCTAGCTAGGTAGCACAGCCAAGGCGTCTTTTATGCAAATAAATTGTGTTTATTGCTTCATGTGTTTGTTAGGCAATTTAGTGTCATTTTTTTAGGCAACGTTGTGCTTCTAAATAGGCAATTTAGCCTTTCATTACAAATCTGGGTGTGCCTCATGTACTGCATTAGCCGAAAAAACTGCATGGTTATGCAAATATGGAGCATGTTGCATTATCCCAGATTAAATTATGGCATTCTATTCCATATTGTTTCATGTTTTCAGAATAAAACTAGAACTAAGAACTAGTTAGCATTATGAAATGATATTGGTACACATTAGGCATTAGTATAATTTTTCATTAGGCAAAATTACTTTTATGTCAGGTTAAGACACATTTACGCATTAGGCAATGATATTGGTATATTCCTTATTCCATAACATAGTTCTATGTTATGGAAAAATACTATTCTGCATAAGAAAAACCAATATCTCCATCATGGATATTACTTCACATATTCAGGTGAATAATACAGTTTTGCCTAATATGGACCTAGTAACTTTTTAGACAATATTCTAATAACCACCTCACATCAAGTAGAGTATTTCAATCCTTCATTAAGAAAATATAAGCTCCAAAATACAGTTCCACCATTAAGCAACGAATCTGTATAGTGTTGCATCAGGAAATAGTTAGATTTAGCATTTTAAGTTACATTACCTAGTAACCTAGAAATATATTATCAAGCATCTTATAGTTAGGTTTAGCATTTTTTGTATTCATTATTATTGCTTAATCAAGAATACTATTTTTCCTAATCTAGAACCCACTATTATCTAACACTTAGCACTATTATTGCCTATAATATGAAAAATTAGCATTCATAACTTTGATTTGTGTTTCAATGGACCCAGCACTCCGCCTCATCCTTCATGCTTCGCTCTTCGGTTTTGTGGCGCAGGTGTGCGTGGTGAGCTGGGCGCTAGTCATGGATTGCGATGTTGCTATTGCTAGGGGCCGCACCATGGGGTCTCGTCTTTGGTATATCGACCACCAGCTCCGGTAGCTGCACGTTCCACAAGTTACAGCAGCTCGACATGATTTTTTCATAACTTAATTTTTTTACAGTTGCAGGCTTCACCCTGACCAAATTCCGCCTTTTGCAGCCCTCCTATCGCACACCTTGGAATGGTGCTTCTGCCTTTTACAGCCCCTAAGACTGCAGATTTTAGGTGAGTCCTCAGCTGGACCTACATGTTTATGCATGGGAGGGGACAGTAGGGGAGGTGTTGATTTGTTGGCAGCAACAATGCATTCTAACCAGGCCAGTTCCTCACTATTACCCATTAAGATTAGTATTGCTGTTTTTTGACACCGCAATCTATACTCTTAATTTAGTGTGATTGCTCAATTCAAACTGAAATTATATAACTGAAATACTCACTGGCTGCAATTTCTACATGGTGGAAAGTTTGTTATGATGTATTTTTTATTGCTTTTATTAAATCAGTTGCATGGCAACATGTAATTTTTCCTGATAGGCTCAATTGCTTCACATTTGACATGGTTATATACTAGATTTTCAACCATTAGGGATGATCTCGTTTTTAAGTGTCATTTGTTAGGCAATTTAAATGTCACTTATTAGGCAATAATGTTCTTTTAAATGGCAAATTAGCCTTTTTGTTGTAAATCTGGAAGTAGCTCATTAAGATGGTCCCTTGCATGCAACATGTGCTTCTATATCTTGACATGTAGGCAACAAACTTCTAAAAAATGTTTTTTTAACATGCAGGATGGCAAGATGCAGACTATGTACAGTCGAATAGAGAAACAAGATATGTGCCATGTACTTCCTCCGTTTCTTTTTACTCCGCATATAAGGTTTGGTCAAAGTCAATCTTTATGAAGTTTGACCAAGTTTATATTTAAAAAGTATCAATATTTACAATATCAAAGTTATATAATATGAAAATTAATTTCATGATAGATCTAATGGTAATTGTTTTATATTGTGGATGTTGATAGATTTTTCTATATAGTTGGTCAAACTTTATGAAGATTGACTTTGACCAAACCTTATATGCGAAGTAAAAAGAAACGGAGGGAGTATAGAGAAGAATGTGCAAACCTATGTTTTTCCTAGGGACTAGATGTATAGGTTGTGCTTTAAAAAAACTGTGGATATTTGTTTTTTTCTGAATGCATTGTCTTTTTTATGAACATATACATGCAGTACCTAAAAGCATTTTTCTGAGGCGGATTTGCCTTTTATTCCTATAATTCGTGCTCGTATCGAGGACTAGGCTCGCAAGCCGCGAGGGCGGGAAAAATTTCCCACTTCAAGCGCCAACATACAACCTTAAATAGCATCTTGCCAAAAAAAGAGAATACAATAATGGTATTCTTACCCAAAACGGCAAGGCCGTACCGTAAGACTATAATACTGCTGGTGTAAGTTAGCCAAGTCCCTAATGCCCTTGTTTTCTATTTCACTCTTTATTCCATTCGCAAAAACTGCTCCAAGTTACTTATGCATTTCACTAGTGGCGTATTGAAAATCTTAAACTGCATCTTGTTATATGAAACAGTTATTGAAATGCTTTACAATCTGTTTGTACTTGTAGCATATGGAATTTAATCGTGGTACATCCAAAGGCTCGTGTATCTTATGTATCGAAAGACATGTGTATCATATGCAATTTAATCATGGTATATGCAAAAGCTTAATACCTGGTACATTCAAAAGCTTAATACCCTGGCAATTGGCTCCTGCATATTTAGTACGTGTCCACTCCATTACACAAAAGTGTTATCATGGAAGTTTTATGTCACTTTCATACCCAATATTTGCACTTCGCTTCTTACCACACCGTACGCATGTATGTTTTAATGCCTGAGTTTTAGTAATATCTCTCTATAAACAGGTGATGGAAAGCAAGCGGCTTATAAAGTGATTCCTGAATTATTTGAGACACGATCGTACTGAAGTTGGTGCACTCTTTGACATGCTATCAATATTCTTGTACCGCAATCATATAGATTATAGCTTTCTCAAGGAATTTTATGTCATAGAGGCAATGCAATTTCTTGTTTCTGACTTATGAGAATGTTTTTTTATGTATTTATTTACTATTTTACTTATCATCTGTACATGTTCTTTTAGCTTGCTTAAGTATACACTGCAAGTTTGAAGAAAACTATCCTTAACCACTTTCTGAACATTTTTCAGTCAAAACAATATGGGCAAGATCATTTAGCTGTTACCATGCATATTCTTATACTTCCAATGCTAGCTTATTCTTTCCAAAATTGACAGGGTTGGGAAGTTGTTAATCCTTCTATAATTATTAAAACTATTGTTGGTGATCCTCCAGAAGAGGTAACTATAATAAACTTGGTTTACGCCAAATTATCTTTACTCTTAGAAAATATACATTGAAATGTTTCTTCATTTATGAACCATTGTGGATAGAACTACTTCAGCTAGCGACATTGCTTTTGAAATATTTACAGAATGATCTGATTCACCATTGAAAGGAACTCATAAAATTCGGTTGGAACCATCTGAAGCGTGAAGATAACTCCATCAAACAGTGGACCTTTGTGATTTTTTGTCACTTCTTAGTCCTATCAAGCTCGTGAAAAGATTATTTTACAGTTATTACAGATAATTCTCTTAGAATAATTGTGTATTCTTGTCATTTTCTTATGCCTGGATACAAATGTGACACATTTTCCCCAGGTCTTCATCACTCTGCTACGGACATGCCAACCAGAGAATAAGCTACTGGTGAAGCAAGCTCTCGCTATTCTCATGCCTGCCCTTTCGAGAAGACTTCCTCCTAGTGATAGTCGATTGTCAATATGGATCAGATACACCAAGAAAGTCCTTGTGGAGGAGGGGCATTCAATTCCAAACATGATTCACATATTCCAGCTTATTGTTCGCCATGCAGACCTCTTTTATAGTTGTAGAGAGCAGATGGTTACTCTCTTAGTCGCCCTAGGATTACCATACAACACAACAACGGAAAATATACGGTTTGCCATTGAATTGGCTGGATTGGTGGTCGCAGGGTAAAGACAGACACAAAGTGAGATGAAAATCGTGCACGAAAGTGAGATCCAGAATCAAATAAGGTGATATGCTTAATCCTTCTGTTATCGGTGGTGATCTAAAACTCTCCTCTGATATTCCATCATTTGCTTATGATTTGAGTAAGACGATGAAAGTTGAACCAGGCTTGCAACCTCTTTGTGTAATGTTGCCGGGTGGGGCATCACCGAAAATTGACACACTCGGAGCTTCAGGGCAACTTGATGAGGAGTATAAACCTAATGCAGCAATGGAGGAGATGATCATTACTTTCCTGAATAGTTTCATTAATATATGCATTTAAGGATTTTGGCCAAACAAATCCTCAACTTCACCATCTTGGTTACCGAGACAAGGCTTGGAATGTGAATAAGCTCGCTGACATAGCTCGCAAACAAGGTCTGTCTGTGTTGTCGTCAAGGTAACTATTGATTTCCTACTGTACCACCACAAGAAACTACTGTGGATTATAATAGGCAAAAACTGATTTTTGTTTGCTTCATTTGGAAACTATGGCCAAGAATCTGAAGGCCTTAACATAGTGCAGGAGTATGTCAAATCGCACTAGCTACAGTGCATAAGTATGTGGAACTTGTTAAGACCTGAGTTTAATTTTGTGCTTGGTTCTTGGTTCTTGGGCCTTGCTAGGAGATTAGCTAGAGAAATTTTCAAATGTGAGCCAAGGAGTGATGTGGACGATTTGAATATCTCGATTCTTGTTTGAAGTGTTTTAATCTGGTGTTAATACAAATAATCAAGGGCTGATATTCTGCCTCTGTTCTTCGTTATCATTCCATGTCAACTGCTGCCCAGTCACTTGTGGTGCTTGTGATATACTCAATCCGATTGAAATTAGGTGCATTTTGTTTCATTGGAACAAGTGCTCGGCAATTTTTTCCCCATTTGCATGTGAGCTCCCCTATACCTCAAAGTTGGCATAGCCTAATATCTCCCCTTCCTAGACCCTTAAAAACCTTGCTTCGAATTTTGGCCCTCTCAAAAATTGAGATGCACTTCAAAGTGTTTTGAATTCAAAAATGGGCTCAAAATTTTGGTTTCTCAAAATTGGTTAAAACCAATTTTAGAAAATCAAGAATATTGCAAGGAGCTCAAAACATATTTTTATATGTTTTCCCCTTTTTTTATTGCTCTGTAAAATTCCTAGAATGGTTCTGTTATTTAAATAATGGAAAACCTCCATTATTTCCTTTTCTCTGGTGGACAGCCGACCAGGCCTAGCCCACCTGGGCCTCTCCTTCGCGGGATTCAGCCCAGCAGGGTGAAACGTTATGCGGCGGGCTCCTCGGACGTAGATCGCCATCCAACGTCCCCCGCTTGTCGCCTTTCCACCTCACTAGGGTCCCCTTCGGCCTTCCCCTCTCACGCCGGCGACGCCACGATAGCAAGCGGTCTCCTACGTGGCCTGGACGCCCCCCCTTTAAAACCAAGACGTCCTAGAGGAACCCTAGCTCCTCTCCCCCCTCCTCAATTTCTCCGCCGCCGCCCTCCTGTGGTACAGAGCACGGGCGAAGCACGCCCAGTGCCGTGCAGGCCGCGAGCCGAGCCGCGCGTCCTTCTCTGTCGTAGCTAGCTTGGAGTTCGCAGCCAGGATCTTTTCCGCAAGCATGGCGCCGCCTTTCGAGATCGGCGACGCTAGATCTAGGCACAACGGGTTCAGGGATGTCCCCTGAACACGTTGCCCCTCTCCCTCGAGTCGCCGGTTCATCGCTGCCGAGGCCAGGGTCGCTGACGAGGATCAGCCTCGGAAAATCCCATGTCCAGGGACCCTGGGTTAGATCATAGAGAAGGAACAGGATGGCGATACTCGTCGGCTAATAGGAGAAGCACTTCCTTCTCGAATGTATTATGTGAGCGGGCGATTACAGTGGAGATCTAGGCGAGTTTGAAAAAGACCAGAGGTGTAGATTTTAGATTGGATGCCCTGAGGCGTCCCCCCTCCCAGCCTTTATATACTAGGCTAGGTCTCGGGGAGTCCATCTTAGGTTACAGGGACGATTGCCTAATTCTAGCCTTGCCTTGAATGCCAAGTCTTGACTTCCATATTGGTCGTGGACTCCTACGTCGGTACCTAGAGTGGGCCAGTCATGGGCCCGTCGAAGCTTCCAGCGGGCCTCCTGTCTTTGTATGCACCAGGTATCCTCACACGCAGGAGTCGTGGGGTCACCCCCTCGTCAGTATCCCCCGAGTGCCTGGGGGACTCAAAGAGTCGCGCAGGGACTCGAATTCATCACTGTTTACTTTCATATGCGCAGCGCGGCGGCGAGTCGCTGGCAGCTTTAGCCATGACAATGTTTATTTCGAGGGATTGATAAGCTGAAAGGGACCAAGGAGTCGACTGGTTGAGCCTTGGCAAATTGCGCTAGTGGCAAATACCTCAGTAGCCCAATCAAGCCCGCGTCCCTCGACACGAACTTGGAAACGACCGGTGTCTAGCAAAGTCATGCCGTTGTAGGTCTTATAGGATCAATTGCTGCCGGTCCCAGTAAATAGCCTTAACGCGTCCGTTATGGGCTCATCTATCATGCGAGCGCATGGAAAATGTCGGGCGTGAAGTCGCGCTGTGATACGTCCCAAACGTATCTATAATTTCTGCTTGATCCATGCATGTTTTGTGTGACTTTGCCATGTTTTGGTTGAACTTTATTACACTTTTAAACCAATTTGGACTAACCTACTAACTCAGTGCACCCAGTTGCCAGCTTCTGGTTTTCTGCTGTTTTTGTTTTTCAGGTTTTCCGGCTGATTAAAGTGCCCAAAAAATTCCGCAAAAATTATATTAAAAATCAGCGGGCAGGAAGCTTCCGGAATAACCAAGGGAGAGAGCCGGAACCACCACCAGGGAGCCAAAAGGGTCCCTGGCGCGGCCCCAACCCTAGGGCGCGCCAGGAACCCTCCTGGCTGCCCTGGGTGGCCCCTCGACGCCCCCTTCGCCTATATAACCCCCTCGGGGTAGAAACCCCTAAAAAGAGAACTCTTTTTCGCGGAAACCTCTCTGTTCCGCCGCCGCCGCCGTCTTCAGATCGGGGATGCCTGGAGAAGCTGCCCTGGAACCCTGCCGGAAGGAGATCACCCCTCCGGGAGACCATCCATAGCCATGGATGCCTCCCGTCTGTACCGTGAGTAGTCCCCCTTGGACCATGGGTCCGTGATCAGTAGCTATGTGATTTCCTCTCCCTCTTTTGTGCTTCCACTTTCGAGACCTCGTGAGCTGCCTCACATGATCGAGGCACCTATGTAATTTTTTGCTGTTGCTATGCTGAGTTTGTTGGGATCTGATGGATTATGAGACTATGTTCAGATTGTGATGAGTAATATATTTGGTTTGCCCTTTTATATTTTGTTCTTGAGTAAATTCTTGCATGTTCTCCGTTGCAGTATTTGCTTTGGCCAAGTTATTTGCTTGCAACTCCAAGAGAGAGCGTTATGCTCGATTGTGGGTTCAGCCCCCTGATGTCTAGCTTGAGTGACAGAAACATGAGACTAGGGGATGTGCTGTTGCCACCAGGGATAAAACAACGGTGATTGTGCCTATTGGTGCAAGAATTGTTTACTTTACGCAAAGTTCTTTTAATGCAGTTGTCTGTCGCTTTGAGTTTACACTTTGGGTGGGATTCACAACTTAATACCAGCGAGATGTTCTGGATAGATATCTCAAGGTGGATGATTCTTAGTAGATGCAGATGGATTTCGGTCTACTTACCTTGGCGTACTGCCCATTGCTTTTGAGCCCTTCCTTTCTTTGCAGCATAGTTAGCATTGCGGTGCCTTCATAATCCTGTCAATTTCCCAACTGTGATTTGTTTACCTCGCTAGCATTTTTATCGTCTTTTGGGAGAGAGACATCACTAGTGAAAATCACGGGACTCCGGTCCATCTTCATACCATTGTTCACACCCACTATTTACCTTTCTGTTTTTACTTTTACTAGTACCTTTTTATCTCTTGCGTTTGATCCTTTGTAAACGACAAGGCCGGAGGAATTGACAACTCCTCTGAACTCGTTGGGAGCAAAGTTATTAGTTTTGTGCAGGTCCACGACAACTCCACGCATCAGAATAATTTCTGGCGCCGTTGCCACCTATCGTACTTATCGTTGAGTCCTACTGGAGACAAACCTTGGTATCTTTACCGAGGGAAATTACCGCTACGCTGCATCTCAACCTTCCACTTGGGGTAACCAACGAGGGGCGAGAAGTCATCAAGCTAATTTCTGGCGCCGTTGCCGGGGACTCAAAGGGAGTACAAATACGCGAGTCCTGATAACCGCCAATTTCTGGCGCCGTTGTCGGACTCCTGTATCAAAAGTAGGGGAGTTACACGCTATCTTTTACCTTTGCTTTTTAGTCTTGTTAGTTTACCTTTCAGTTTTTACTTTTGTGTCCCTAATCAAAAAATACCAAAAATACCTGTTACCTTTCTTGTGTGGTGAAGTATGTTATGAGCTGGTACTATGGGGGAATCCGAGGTCTTGGATTTCCACCAAAAGAACGGGGAGAATATGAAGAAGGCATGGGACAGAATTTCTGAAGCACACGAGGAAAATATGCCTTGGTTGCCTACAAGAATTGTGCTTAGAAATTTTTACTTTGGCCTCTTTAAGTGGTGTAAGCACTCTCTTGATCTTATAGCCGAAGGAGACTTTTTAGAGTGTGATGAAGCTAGAGCACTTGAAATTATACATGGTTTATCTGGCTATTTTTTTTATGATGGTTTTGATACTGTTATAGATAGAATTGCTACTATTGAAGAGAGACTTGATGCTCTAGTCCTAAAAAAAGTAGAGAGCCTAAATCCTCCTAGAGAGGAGATTTTGGAAATAGAAAATGACTGGGAGCCTTTTATTAGGGTTGTTATCTCTAATCAAAACTTCCTTGCTTTTTGTGACATTGGATCTACAGTTTCTATAATGCCAAGCTTTATCTATGATTCTTTGTACCTTGCAAGCATCGACAAATTTCCGTCTTTCCATGAACATTCTAATGGTGATATTTCTGAGATACAGGGAAGACTGAAAAATGTTCAAGTCATGTTTCTTAAAAGGAGTGTGGAGATTGACTTTGCCATCATGAAGGCCAATAAAGGAAATATAGTGCTTGGAAGGGACTTCCTCCGAGCCATGAAAGGCTTCATTGATATAGGTAAAGGACAAATATGTTTGCGTGGCAAGGCGAAAGGTACGTATCTCTTCCCTCGGAAGAACAAGGATGAGTTTATTGAAAACCCCTTTGAAATCCTTGGTGAACCTTCCGATGATTTTGGAGAACTTTGATCTTCTGCTTTAAGCCTAGCTAATGGCTCTAAAGAAGCACTTTCGGGAGGCAGCCCGCAACGAATTTAGGTTTTTCTTTTTGCTTTTGTTCTGTTCTTAGTGGTCTTGATGATTTTTACTACTGTAGCAACATCATTGTATCTTTATTTTTCAAGCTTTGTGCCAAGTTTAGCCTCAGAGTACTTGAAAGTTCAAAAGTTGGAGCTTGCTGTCCAGAAACAGATTCTGTCTTCTTGACGGAAAAATTCGCGATAAATCACGAGATCATCTTTTTGATCTGAATTTTTTTGAAAGCATGCTACATACAATTGGATTGCTAGCCCCTGTTCAAAGTTTTTTGATTTGAGTTGCAGAAGTACCTCGAAAAAATTCCCCTTTCTCTGCTGTTCTGTTTTTCTCAGCTTCTGCCCCAGTTTTTATTTTCGCAGTTTTGCAATTCTTAAGCTTGCTTTTTCTTTGCAAACTTTTTTGGGAAGGCAAGAGAAACAGTATCTCTTCCTGGAAATATTTATTTGCAGTAGAGGAAAATTATTTTATTAGGGTACTAACCCCTCTAATCAGCGTACAATGAGTTATGTATGAAGGGAGTTTTCAGGTGCGCGATGGAAGGTGATGAAAGAAGATCCAGGAGTGTCATGTCCTCAAGCTTGGGTATGCCCAAGTGCACCCCCAATAAATATTCAAGGAGACACAAGCGTCTAAGCTTGGGGATGCCCCCGGTGCATCCCCTTCTTCATCAACAATCATCGGTCTGTCTTTTGTTGCACTATATTTTTATCACTTCATGCGTTATGTGCTTTGCTTGGAGCGTCTCGCTCTTTACTTTTCTAGGTTTGTTTTGCTTTCTTTGCTGTAGTAACAAGTTAGACCCCAACTTACTCTTTTGTGTGGGAGAGAAACACGCTCCACTTGAACTAGAACTCCTCATAGGATTTGCATGCTTATTTCTTTTAGCTGTGAGTTGTTCTTTTTCTTTTCTTAGCTGCTGGTCTGTTTAGCTGTAGTGCTTTAGTTTTTCTAGCGCTTTTCTTTTCAGGTTGAACTTTCTATAGGTTGCATGTTTTATCTTGTTAGAGAGTTTGCCTGTTGCACTGAGTTCTGTGTCTTGACTAGAAAGTAGGTAGTTAAAGTTGCTTTTCTTTTTGAAGTAGTAACTTGCAATAGTTTTGAGGTATTGACTAGAGTAATGTTTGAACTTTTGGTGTCAAGAGCTCTTGCCTATTAGTGATAGATGTCGTATTTTGGGCAATCCGTGTGTTTTTCGAAAACCAAAAAACCCCTGTTGAGAACTCTAGCTACTAGATGGATCACTAACCTCTGGAGGGTTCGAATATTAGAGTACACTCACGTACCATGAGTCGAGGATGCGCAAGGATAACCAAACCCCCATACACTCCTCCTCGGGGTACCTATCTCTTTGTGAACCTCCTATTAGATTGAGAGTTACCGATAATAAGTGCATGAGTTCTTCGGACTAATGTGAGTATTCGAAAGTTGACACTTCCACCTACCCATACTTTTTCTAGCCTCTTCGGTACCGTGCATTGCCCTTTCTCACCTCGAGAGTTGGCGCATACTTCGCCGGTGCATCCAAACCCTTGACATGATACGCTCTGTCATCATAAGCCTCATTATATCTTTCCTCAAAACAGCCACCATACCTACCTACAAGGCATTTCCATAGCCTTTCCGAGATACATTGCCATGCAACATCCACCCTCTCATGACTTGATCCTCATGTCATACATGCTACTTGCTTGATCGATGAGCCGCATGCTAGTTGGGCCTTGCCCTAATCATTGCTACATGACGCGCTAGTATCATTGCATATCCTGCTATCCTGGCAGAGGCATACATTTTCATCATGATTAGTTACATTTTCTTTTTGTGAGTACCTTTGTAAAGTGTGAAAGATCTCCTATATTCTTATAAAATATAGAGTATTGCCCCTAAAGTGAGGAAAAGATCTCAAAGAGGACAAAATCAAAAGATCCCAAAGAGGACAAATGAGAGTTAAATAGAAAGAGCCATTGAGGCCACCAAAAAATAAAAAAAAGAGAAAAAGAGAAAAATAAAAATAAAAAGAGAGAAGGGGGCATACTACTATTCCTTTTGAGAGATCCACACTAGTACTTCATCTTCTATCCCTTGTACTCCATAGAGATTATCATCATGCATATAGCTATGTGGGGAACTTTTACACTATAGAACTTGGCTTGTATATTCCAATGATGAGCCTCCTCAAACGAGCTCTAGGTCTTCTTGAGCAAGCAAGTTAGATGCACCCCCACTAGTCCCATTGGAGAGCTTTTAGCTCACATGTGCATCCGTTGTATGGCAATCCCTACTCCTCACATCATATCTATCATATGGCCTTCTCTTGCCTATGATTGTCCTCATTGATGTGAGCCTTTCACACACCTTTTTGTCTTCCTCCTCCACCCTTTTTCTGTTTCGCCTTTTAGGTGTCAACTTTCTTGCTCACGCTCATCCATTGCATGAGTGCTCAAAATATCGAAAGGGAGTGGATCAGTTTGACTTGTACCTGGCTAGTGGTCTGGGGACGAGTCCAGATAAGAATCCAAAGGAGACTAAGTGTGAAACTTTAGTAGATAGTTGTTCTCAACAACCTTTTTTCTCTTTCTTCCCAGTCCCTTGCTTGCACGCAAACACCATCTGGAGACATTCGAGTCACGGACAGCAAGAGCTCTTGCACCTTTTGTTCTTTTGTTGCTTGTGTTAATGCCAATATAGACTCTTTCCTGTTAAGACTTGAATTGAATTGTATGCTTTGATTGCTTTACTTAACAGTCCTTATTTGGTTGTGTGGCATGTCACCACAGAAATTATGCTTGTTATCATTTACCTCCTCGAGGACGAGCAGGAATTAAGCTTGGGGATGTTTATACGTCCCAAACGTATCTATAATTTCTGCTTGCTCCATGCATGTTTTGTGTGACTTTGCCATGTTTTGGTTGAACTTTATTACACTTTTAAACCAATTTGGACTAACCTACTAACTCAGTGCACCCAGTTGCCAGCTTCTGGTTTTCTGCTGTTTTTGTTTTTCAGGTTTTCCGGCTGATTAAAGTGCCCAAAAAATTCCGCAAAAATTATATTAGAAATCAACGAGCAGGAAGCTTCCGGAATAACCAAGGGAGAGAGACGGGACCACCACCAGGGAGCCAGAAGGGTCCCTGGCGCGGCCCCAACCCTAGGGCGCGCCAGGCACCCTCCTGGCTGCCCTGGGTGGCCCCTCGACGCCCCCCTTCGCCTATATAACCCCCTCGGGGTAGAAACCCCTAAAAAGAGAACTCTTTTTCGCGGAAACCTCTCTGTTCCGCCGCCGCCGCCGTTTTCAGATCGGGGCAGCCTGGAGAAGCTGCCCCGGCACCATGCCGGAAGGAGATCACCCCTCCGGGAGACCATCCATAGCCATGGACGCCAACTGTATGTACCGTGAGTAGTCCCCCTTGGACCATGGGTCCGTGATCAGTAGCTATGTGATGTCCTCTCCCTCTTTTGTGCTTCCACTTTCAAGACCTCGTGATCTGCCTCACATGATTGAGGCACCTATGTAATTTTCTGCTGTTGCTATGCTGAGTTTGTTGGGATCTGATGGATTATGAGACTATGTTCAGATTGTGATGAGTAATATATTTGGTTTGCCCTTTTATATTTTGTTCTTGAGTAAATTCTTGCATGTTCTCCGTTGCAGTATTTGCTTTGGCCAAGTTATTTGCTTGCAACTCCAAGAGAGAGCGTTATGCTCGATTGTGGGTTCAGCCCCCTGATGTCTAGCTTGAGTGACAGAAACATGAGACTAGGGGATGTGCTATTGCCACCAGGGATAAAACAACGGTGATTGTGCCTATTGGTGCAAGAATTGTTTACTTTACGCAAAGTTCTTTTCATTCAGTTGTCTGTTGCTTTGAGTTTACACTTTGGTGGGATTCGCAACTTAATACCTGCGAGATGTTCTGGATAGATATCTCAAGGTGGATGATTCGTAGTAGATGCAGATGGATTTCGGTCTACTTACCTTGGCGTACTGCCCATTGCTTTTGAGCCCTTCCTTTCTTTGCAGCATAGTTAGCATTGCGGTGCCTTCATAATCCTGTCAATTGCCCAACTATGATTTGTTTACCTCGCTAGCATTTTTATCGTCTTTTGGGAGAGAGACATCACTAGTGAAAATCACGGGACTCCGGTCCATCTTCATACCATTGTTCACACCCACTATTTACCTTTCTGTTTTTACTTTTACTAGTACCTTTTTATCTCTTGCGTTTGATCCTTTGTAAACGACAAGGCCGGAGGAATTGACAACTCCTCTGAACTCGTTGGGAGCAATGTTATTTGTTTTGTGCAGGTCCACGACAACTCCACGCATCAGAATAATATCTTGCGCCGTTGCCACCTATCGTACTTATCGTTGAGTCCTACTGGAGACAAACCTTGGTATCTTTACTGAGCGAAATTACCGCTACGCTGCATCTCAACCTTCCACTTGGGGTAACCAACGAGGGGCGAGAAGCCACACGCTGTGGCATGTCTCGGCCCAGCCGTCTGCGTAGCGGGGTCCTACCTACACGCTAACCTTGCGTGGCATCTGGGTACAGTGTATCGTAGCCCAGGCATCATTTTTTGTAGAGGCACGGAGCCTAATTAGAGATGCACCCACTTAGAATAAACGATCAAGTGAGCTATTAGTAGTCACCTGCGGAGCTTTTGCGGTCTCAGGCAAGGAATCAGATAAGAAAGCACCCACTCGGAAAATCATTGAGTGCGCGAGTAGTTTGTATTGTCGAGTATTTAATTGAGCCTTGCAAGTGGGAATTCGAGTTCTTTGCTGTTCTCAAGGTGAGAGAGCACCCGAACTATGTAGATGTACTGCTTCTGCTTGGGCGAGTGGTCACTCGAGCACATGTTTTGCCTTCTGGGTGAGGGAGCACCCGAAACTCTGTTGGTGCGAGTGGTCACTCGAGCACATCTTCGTCTTCTGGGTGAGAGAGCACCCGAACTCTGTAGATGCCATGTTTTACTGTTGGTGCGAGTGGGCACTCGAGCACGCCTTTGTCTTTTGGGTGGAGGAGCACCCGAGCTCTTCAAGCTTTTAGATCTTTCTTTTTAATAAAGGTACTCCCGATGGGAGTAAAAGATTTTGGTTCGTTAATCAGAATATTTTTGACGATGCTTGGTCTTCAATCCGTCGCATCCCCTGGCCAGTCATCATGACGACTTGGATACCGCGCTGCCATTGCCCGTTCGTATTTCCAATGCGTGTATGGGAAACGCGCGAGATTTGACGTGTCCTTTAAATAATGTTGACCGTGTGAAGACATCTTGTCTTGGAATTCGTAACGCCCGACGTGTTTGGTCTTTAAATTAATGATGGCGCCGCCTGGGATTCTGCTTGTTTTCCTGGTTTGCCCCTGGGTTGCGCTATAAATACCTCCTCTTTGTTGCCTGACCTCGGCATCCATTCTGCTTTCTCCTTTCTCTTCTGCTGCTTCTTCATATGGTGTCCAAACGTGGTGGTGGTGTGGCTGGCCGAGGTCGTGGCCGTCGTGGCCGTGGTGGCCGCACTCCTCGTTCTTCGCGCGGTGGACGTCGTGGGGCGACGTCGGCGCCTTCCTCTTCTTCTGTGGAGGAGGGTTTTTGGCGCTATGATTTCCTTTTGCGTGTTCTTGGACGGACCGCTGCTCGGATCCCTCTTCCATTCTCGTTTGCCTCCATGATTTCTAAGCTTAACTTGGGGGGTTTGTGGCTCCGGCTTCAAGGGTGTGCTCGGTATCCTTCTTGGGTGGAGTTGGAAGTTGATAGCTCTTGCCTGATTTTTCTTGGATCTGGCTGGAGGTCGTTTTCGCGGCATCTGAACTTGCGTGATGGGGATAATCTTTGCTGTCATTTTGATGGTGAAGATACCCTCACTGTTCGTGCTTTTGATGCTGGTGGTAATCGTCTGGATCCGTACTGGGAGGAAACTAGCAGCGACAACTTTAGTGGGTCGAGGAGTCCTTCGTCTGCTTCTCCAGTGACTTCATCTTCGGCTGAACCCTCGGGCGGTGGTGCTTGCTCTTCTAGTTCTGAGGAGGAGCTCGACGTCAAGCCACCTGTCAAGCGGGAAAGTCAATAGGCAAGGCACCTTGTAGAACTGGAGGTGGCGACTTGCTTCTTCCCAGGGTTAGTTTTTACTTTGTCTGTGATGATGCTCGTCAGGTCGTGGGCCGAAAGTTCCAATTATGTCAGCATGAGCACACATGTAAAAGTAATAATTCCCTGGGATGATTGGTATTGTTATTCTTTTGGCGACCGCTCGAGTCCCTTTGTAAATGTTGGTGTGTAGAAGAAACCTTTGTGCTGATATACGTAGCTTTTGAGGTCTTCAAGTCTTTTGTAATGGGAACTTCTCCGCGATTCGAGAACTGTTCTCGAGTCATTTGTAATGAGAACTGTCCTTGAGTCCTGTTTGTAATAAGAACTTCCTTCGAGTCCTTTGTAATGAGAACTGTCCTCGAATCCTTTGTAATGAGAATTGTCTTCGAGTCCTTTGTGATGAGAACTGCCTTCGAGTCTTGTGTAATGAGAATTGCCTTCGAGTCTTGTGTAATGTGTGGCACCCCGGCTCAGAAGACCGGAACGCCCCGTGCTCCAGCTCAGAGATCAAGTCTTCTGGAACACGGCACTACTTGGTATAGAACTGAACAACCAATTATACGATTATAAAGGGATAATTACAACGCTAGCGGAGCGAGACGATGGACAAGCTTGCTCCTCAAGTTAGCCACGAATCTACACTAAGCAGAAGTATAACTCTCTAGCAGCGGAATATAACTCGGCAGCGGAACAACAACGGCGGTGATGAACTCCAATCCACAGGGACACTGGCTGGGACACCTACTAGCTCGCAAACACCAGGAACATCGTCCTACGTATCCAAAGCACGGCCTGCAAATCTGGCATGACACGCCAGGTCAGTACATTGAATGTACTTGCAAGCTCACAACAACCAAAGCAACAAGGCAAAACAATAACATGGCATTAGCAGGTTTAAGTATCTTAGTGATTTAACATTAGAGCAACAATATCATGCAAACAGATAATCATCAAGCAATATAACAAAGTATAACAAACCAACATCATGCATATTATCAGCATTTATACTAATTCACAAACAATCATCCCACATGATCATCGCATGATCACGTGGCTTACCTCGGAGTCCTTACAGACTCAAATACCAGGTCACCTCGTGACCGAACATTTTGCACGGGTCATCGCATGACCAATTCTTTCACGGGCCATCGCATGACCATCCACGGATTAGGTGTCCTCTGTTACCACCCAACTGATCCAGTCATCGCATGACCATCAACGGATTAGGTGTCCTCTGTTAGAACCCAACCGATCCAGTCATCGCATGACCAACCACTTACCACCGACATACCATCGAACTCATGTTGATCTCATGGTGTGACCAAGTACGAACTGTGTCCCATGACCGAGGACGCGGCTATTCGAATAGATTTGTGTGGCTCTGCAGGGTTTGTGCACGTTACCCACACTATGGAGTTCTTCCTTCGTCCAGCACCTCGGAACTTGTCCCGCGGGATCCTTGGAACTCGTCCCGCAGGAGTGGACTAGAATTCTCCAACGAGACCGTCCTACCGCGTTTCCCTCTTACCGCATCACCGACGTCTTGTCTTGGGTAGCCATGTGTCCTCTTGACACCTGCCAACCTATTGGCAACTGACCATCTTGGTCCATAACTCTGTCCACTCTGGGACGGGCCCAATAACATAACCGGCTGTCAAGACTACCGCCGTTTACTCGGCCAAAGGCAACTGCCGCGCGTAGCCTTCCCTCTTTGGTGATACGCATAAGAGAACCCACCGGTAGACCGAATCAAGGACTTCCCGCACAGGAAAATATGGCTGCACGGATAAGTTCGGTTCGGTGGCACCTGATCAACTTGTCATGAAGCATGTCTCCAACAATAAACACAACTATCAGGTGCAACATGAGTAGTATCAGATCATAACAATGCATAGCATGCGAGTATGACAACTTCAGATATGATCTGGCACATTTTAGATGAGGAACTTATCCGTATACCAATGATCAAGATTATTAACATGGAAACATTGAATGTGTAACATGAGCAGGTGTAATATGAGTAAATTACCATGGTGGTGGTATAGCATGGTTACGATGATGCAGAGCATAACATGGCAATGACATGATCAAAGCATAGCATGAATGGTACCATGGCAAAACGTAGTATAGTAGTAGCATGAATGCAAAATGGTAAAGCATACTCAAGCACAGAAACGATAACATATTAGCAACGGTCAATCAAGTGAACATAGCAAGATCAAGCATATCACGGCAATCAATATACAACGAGGAGTAAAGCACGTTATAAACATGTCAAAGCTTTGCAAAGGTGCAAAGGGTATTGTGGCTTGCCTTTCACCAGACTGGTGTGAAACACTTCCGGTCTCGGATACCGACAATGCCCTGCAAAAACCGGACAAAAAGCATGGCGAGAGGGGGGGGGGGTCAAACCACTTTGACCTGACCAGCAAAAGAGCACAAGAAAACATGGCATAAGGACTATGCCAACGCGAAGAGGATCTCGAAAGGAAACCAACACAAAAAGAATCACTTTGTTTGGACTTACGGTTGCGGAGATATGATCGAAACGGTGTCGGGGGCTGAATTTGGGTGGAAATATGCTTTTAGAGCTGTGAAAGCGTATTTTGGGGCTGAAGAAGAACGAAATACGTTTTCCAGAAGGGAAAGCGCACTTCGGGCCAACGCAGGGCAAAATACGTTTTCCCGCAGAGGAAACGTATTCTCCATGGGGTGCCTTCACTCAAAGGGCCGGGCCCAGCCGTCAGCCACCCGTGCGGCTTACAAGCGGGCCCCGCCTATCGGACCTTCTCTCTCCTCCCCTGCTCTGCCTTCTTCCTCCTCTCGCCCGACGGAAACAGAGCAGGCGGCCAAGGCGAGGCCGCCGGCTTCGTCGTCGATGGGAGGCGCAGGGAGGAGTGACGACGGACTCCTCGGGCGCGGCCTGCTGGCGTGCGGCCGCAGGGGGTCGTCGGACCTTGCGGGGTAGGCCTGCAGCGCCGTTCCTCCAAGTCCGAGCGGGTCGGCAGCACAGGGGATAGGAGGTGGAAGACTCAGGCGAGGCTTGGACGTCGGCGAGGCCAAGGGGAGTTCAAGGGGGTGACTGGGCAGGGCTAGGAGGAAGGAGGAGCTCCGGGCACTTCGAATTTGAAGCGGAGGCCGGCGGCGGGATGAAGGTCAGTGGGGGGGGGCAATGGCGGCTCCGGCGACGAATTGGCGAGGGGGAGCGAGCTAGAAGAGGGAGGTGAGGCTTCTGGGATGCTCAACGGGGCTCGGGGAGCAACCATTTTATAGGGGGGGGTGGATGCGAGCTCCGGACCGCGACAAGGGCGTGCGGTGAGTTAGCGGCCACCGAGGAGGTGCTGGAGGGTGGCAAGGAGCATGCGTACTCGGCAAAGCCATGTGGCGCGGCTAGACACGAGGAAACCGACGGTGGCGCACTGTGGCACGAGGTGGACACGTCAAGAACGCGCGGTGCGCGGCCAGAGCATGCCAGATGCTGCCAAGGGCGTGGCCACAAAAGGGCACTGGCATTTAGGATAGGATTCTTTGTGTCCAAGCATGTCTATGGTGGAGTCCTTCGCACGCTGAGCACAATGGTATAATTTGCACTGTGGTGAGCTCTATCTCAAGGAACAGTTGAATGCCGCAATCTTGCAGAAGAAGATAAGCTCAAATGGTGGTTAGGGGGTGCAAGTGGGGTTGTCTCCCAATGTTAGGGTAGGAGGGAATATGCTTTTGTGGAGTTTGGGGTCAAATGGGTCAATGTATATGGTACTTGCTTTGTAAATGGCACAATGCTGCAGAAGGTGTTTGAAGTGTGGCATGGCTAGCACATGGCTCCCCTAAGCATGAATTTTGGCAGATCCTCATCATACATCAGGGTGAGTATGTGTGCAAAGTTTCATATCAATTGGAGCAATATTTTTGGTACTTCCTTTGTAAAGCACCAAATAGGACAAAGTTGTGTTGATGAAGCTAGCATCTCACTGGCTTGATGTAATTGGCTGAAAATGGGTGTAGCATGGTTATTTGTCATGGTGCACATGTGTATAAAATTTCATAGCCATTGGACACACATAGCTAGCACTTGCTTTACAAATGTGGCCCACTGGTCAGAAACTTACACTTGACAATGCACTCACATGGGTAATGGGATTTGGCTCCAACTTGGTTTGGTGAGGTTATTTGGTGGTAGTATCATGCTCCAAAAGTTTCGAGGAAAATGGGATCCCCTATCATGCACTTTCTTCACAATGCCCCCTTGCTGCATCCAAACTTTGGGAATTTAATGTAGGAGTTTGGCTAGGCAAATGGTGGTGTAATTTGGTGGAGATCAATCATATGATCACATGAGCTTGCACAAAATGTTTCACCAGCAATGGATCAAGATAAGTGGCACTCCCTTCACAAAGCTCCATTCTGCCACCACAAACAAATGAATTTCCCCAGAGGAGAAATCCACTTGGGCCATGCAATATTTTTGGAGAAATTGGCAAGATATGGCATGAAGACTATGAGGGAATTATTTGGGGATTTATGGAGCAATATATATAGGGGTTGCTTCACAAACCTCAAATAATGGGAATATTCCTTTTAATGGAAAAATGAATATATGGCTTGAATATTTGGTGGCTTGGATGAGGTGGGTCAATGGAATGGAAATGGAAAGGGTTGGGAACAAGGGACACTTGAGCATGGAAAGGAAATATGCTCAAGCTCAAGTCCAACGAGGTGCTCAAAATCCAAACCAGCGGACAAAAACGAGAAAAACTGCGAAAAGAAAAAGCTGCGAAAACCAGGGTGTCACATAATGAGAACTGCCTTCGAGTATTGTGTAATGAGAACTGTCTTCGAGTCCATTGTAATGATAACTGTCGGGTCCTTATACTTGAGGAATAAATTATGCTTCTGCGGAAAAACTTTTGAGTGTGGCTTGCGCGGGTGACATGATGCTTGAGTCCTCGAGGCTTTTTGTGATGAAAATAGCGTTTCCTTGGGGGAATCTGCGTTCGGGCCCCCAAGTTATTTTAAGTAGCGTCGTGCTGAAATGAAATAGCGTCTCTCGGGGGGGGAGTTTGTGCTCGAGCCCCCGAGTGCTTTTAGTAGCGTCGCGTGAGCGAAGATAGCGTCTCTCGGGGCGAGTTTGTGCTCGAGTCCCCCGAGTGCTTTTAGTAGTGTCGCGTGAGCGAAGATAGCTTCTCTCGGGGGGAGTTTGTGCTCGAGCCCCCTAGTGCTTTTAGTAGTGCCGCGTAAGCGAAGATAGCGTCTCTCGGGGGAGTTTGTGCTCGAGCCCTCGAGTGCTTTTAGTAGTGTTGCGTAAGCGAAGATAGCGTCTCTCGGGGGGAGTTTGTGCTCGAGCCCCTGAGTGCTTTTAGTAGTGTCGCGTGAGCGAAGATAGCGTCTCTCGGGGGGAGTTTGTGCTCGAGCCCCCGAGTGCTTTTAGTAGTAATATTTGGGCAACACCTTTTTATTGCTTCGAGTGTTACATGGGTTGCCGATCGGTGCTGCTACCGATACCGCCGATAGTGCCTATGGGTAGGCTATGGGTAGAACATGCGCAAGTTTTCCACGTTCCACGGATTTCCCACGTCTTCGTCTGTCTTCGGGTTCTTCAGCCTGTATGCGCCTCCTCCTATGACCTCGGAAATTATGAACGGTCCTTCCCACTATGGGGCAAGTTTGTGCACTTTTTCTTGTATTAGTCACAGGACGAGGTCTCCTTTGCGGAACGTTCTGGTCCGCAGGCGACTACTTTGGTACGTGCGTAGCTTTACCTGGTATCCTTCTGACCTTGCTATGGTTGTGTCCCTTGCTTCGTCTGCGGTGTCTTTGTCATCGTGTAGTGCTTATTCTGCCTCTTCTTCTTCGTATCCCGAGATTCGGAGGGCCCCAAACTTTAGGTCGTGCGGGAGCACCGCCTCTTGCCCATATACCATGAAAAAAGGTGTGTACTGGGTTGAGGTGTTCGGGGTGGTGCGCAAGCTCCACAGTACTGCGGGGAGTTCTTCTACCTAGTTGCCTCCAGCTTGTTCGAGTGGTGCGAGGAGCCGCTTTTTTATTCCTCCACACACTAAGCCGTTTGCCTTCTCCACTTGGCAGAAGTTCTAAAATTCTGCTGCTGTGAAGTTTGTACCGTTGTTTGTGATGATGTTGTGTGGTACGCCAAATCTGAAGATGATGGACTTGATGAAGTTGACTGCCGTGAGGGCTATTGAGCTGGTGATTGGTACTGCCTCGATCCACTTGGTGAACTTGTCTACTGCTACTAGTAGATGTGTTCGGCCTCCTTTTGAGGATTTCTTGAGTGGACCCACCATGTAGAGTCCCCAGGTGGTGAACGGCCAGGATAACGGTATGGTTTTGAGTTCTGATGCTGGGGCGTGCGGTCTGGTGGCGAATTTTTGCAGGCGATGCAGCGTCGCACGATATCTTCCACGTTTCTCATTGCGGTTGGCCAGTAGAACCCTGCTCGAAAAGCTTTGGCCACGAGTGCGCGTCTGCTAGCGTGATGCCCGCAAGTGCCTTCGTGAATCTCGAGTAGCAGGGCTTTGCCGTCATCTTCATCGATGCACTTTTGGAGGACCTGAGAGATGTTGCGCTTGTAGAGCTGTCCGTTGATTACTGTGAACGCTTTATATCGTCGACTGATGCGTCGGGCTTCTGCGACGTCTTGTGGGAGGGTGCCTTCGATTAGGAATCGAAGGAACGGTTTTGTCCAAGCTGGGCCTTCGGGTGCGGCTGGCTGTGCTTCTTCGACTACTTGGTTTCCTGTGTCGTCGGTTGGGTTCACAGCCGCCACCTGTGCTGGTTCACTTGTGTCATCGTCCTCTGCGGCTGTCCCAGATGCGAGTGCCTTGGTTTTTATTGACCTCTGGCTGATGCTTTCGAGGAAAACGCCTGGGGGCATTGGTCCTCGATTTTATTCGATGTTTGCGAGCTCGTCTGCTTCTGTGTTATTTGCTCTGGCGACGTAATTTAACTTGCAGTCGTCGAATCCTCCTTCCAGGGTGTTGTAGAGCTTCTGGTAAGCCATCATATTGTCTACGACTGCATCACAGTCTCTCATTGCCTGCCGGATGACGAGGTTGGAGTCACCGTAGATTGAGAGACGAGTGGCGCCGCAAGCTTTTTCCATGCGCATGCCATGGAGTAGTGCCTCGTATTCTGCTTCGTTGTTTGAGGCGTTGCTGAAGTTGATCTAGAGCACGTATTTGAGTTTGGTTACTTTGGGAGAGATTAGTACGACGCCTGCTCGTTTGCACTTCTGTCCACTCGACCAGGAAGTCTAGGAGTACTTGTGCTTTTATTGCCGTTGGGTGTTTGAACTGCAGGTCACGGGGAATGAGCTCGATGTTCCATTCGGTCACTCGGCCCGTTGCTCCGGGGTTGTTGAGGATGTCCGCGAGTGGTGCGCTGCTCACGATCGTGATGGGGTGCTCGTCGAAGTAATGTGATACTTTCCTTGAGGTCATTATGATGGCGTATACTAGCTTCTGGTAGTGCGGTTACCGTTGCTGAGACTTTGTGAGGAGCATGCTTAGGTAGTAGATTGGCCTTTGTATGCTCTGGACTTTTCCTTCTTCCGCGCGCTATGTAGAGGTATAGGGGTTCTCGTTCCTTGGGCACCGCCAAGATTGGTGGTGGCGAGAGGGTCTTTTTTAGGTCTGCGAATGCGTTGCGGGCTTCCTTGGTCCACTCGAATTTTTCTCCTATTCTGAGCAACCGGTAGAATGGTAGGGTCCTTTATCCCAGCCTGCTGACGACGCAACTCAGTGCTGCGAGTCTTCCTGTGAGCTGCTGCACGCCTTTGATGTTTGTTGGTTCTTGCATCCTGGCGATTGCTTGGACTTTTTAGGGGTTTGCTTCGATTCCTCGAGAAGAGAGCATGTACCCGAGTAGTTTTCCCGCTGGGACGCTGAACACACACTTTTTTGGGTTGAGCTTGATTCTGTATTTGTTGAGTGCTGCGAAGGTCGTCAAGTAGCGTGCTTGCGCTGTAGGTTTTGATGACGATGTCATCGACATAGACTTTTTACGTTTCTGCCGATTTGGTCTCTCAAACATGCTTGCATCATCCGTTGGTACGTGGCCCCGACGTTTTTCAATCCGAAGGGCATTGCTCTGTAGCAGAATACGCCATAGGGGGTGATGAACAAGGTGTGTTCTTCATCTTCTTCCTTCATCCTGATTTGGTTGTGTCCCGAGTAGGCGTCGAGGAAGGATAGGAGATCGCATCCTGCGGTAGAGTCGATTATCTGGTCTATCCTTGGCAAAGGGAAGTGGTCCCTCGGGCAATGCTTGTTGACGGGCCCGTAGTCAACGAACATCCGTAATACGTCAGTGTCCTTTTTGGGTACCAGGACTGGGTTTGCGATCCAGGTGGCCTTCTTTGTCTCCCGGATGAACTGTGCGTCGAGTAGTCGGTTGATCTCTTCTCCAATGGCTCTGCGCTTGGGTTCCGAGAATCGACGCAACGCTTGCTTTACTGGTTTGGCGTTGGACTGTATGTGTAGCGCGTGTTCTGCAAATTCTCGTGGTATTCCGGGCATGTCGGCCGGGCACCAGGCGAAAATTTTCCACTCTTCACGGAGGAAAGCCATAAGGGCAGCTGCTTTCTCTTCTGGGAGGTGGGCGTAGACGCAGACCGTCTTGTCCGGGTCCGTTGGTGAACTTGGTGGGTGACTGTGTCACTGTCAACGCTGAAGTCGCGATTGAATTCTTTGGATTTGATTCTGCTTGCCAGTGAAAAATGCTTTTTTCCGTTACCATGGCTATCTCTTCGAGCTGTTGCTGAGCTCCAAACGTGTCAAAGACTTCGTGAAAATCACGGTCGCACTGGTCCGATTTTTAAAAACTTCCATTGACCGTGATGACTCCTGCATGTCCTGACATCTTCAGCTTGAGGTACGCATAGTGCGGGACCGCCATGAATTGCGCAAATGCGGGTCTTCCTAGTATGGCATGGTATTGGGACTACCAGTCGAGCACTTCAAACTCGAGGACTTTTCTTGCGAAGTTGCCCTTGTTGCCGAAGATGACCTCGAGCTCGATCGTTCCGAGGGAGGTTGCTGCTTCGCCTGGAACTACGCCGTAGATTGTGGCGCCGGACTTCTTCCAAACTGACCGTGGAATCAACATCTTGCCTAAAGTGCTGGTGAAGATTATGTTTAAGCTGCTGCCTCCGTCCATAAAAACTCTGTCCATGTCATAGCCTCCGATCTGGGCGTCGAGGACTAGAGAAGGTGATATTGGTCTCTGCTCCATACAGTTGGTAGGTTTCTGCTGATTTTAGGCCCTCGGTTGCTCGGGTCTGCAGGGTGTGGGCGTCCTGTTTTGCTTTTGAAGGTCGTCCTTCTTGGATCATGCAGACTCGTCCTATGGGACATAGGGTATTTCTTTTCTGTATTTGGTGCTGGCGACTGCGCGGTTCTTCGGGTGCATTTGGCTTCACGCTGCTTCTCTTCCTTGAGGCTGTTGGAGAGTTCGGTGAACAGGAGACAATCTCTTAGGGTGTGGCTTGCCCTAAGGCGCCCCCACTCGTCTTCGAAACAGTGGATCTTACATGGTTCGTCCAGTTGTTCTTTGGTTGTGAGCTTGCTGGCGCCGGCGTGCCTTCTTCTTCTTGAGACTTGGAACGACTACGAGTGGTCTTCTGAGCGAGAGTGGAACCTTGGGCCGATCTCTATTCCCTCGTTGAGAAAATTATTCCGAATAAACTTGGCGAATTCATCTGGCCTTCGATCTGGGTCGTAGTACTCGCCGGTCTGAGTTTCAGAGTCGTTGTCTTGTCCCGCGGTTGGCGTCCGGGTGGTGGCGGGTCTTCGAGTGGCTGGCGAGGCTTCTATTGCACGTTGCGATTCCTCGAGCGGGATTTCTGCGCAAAATTATTGTACTTGTTCCAGTGTCCTGGTTGGTCTCGCGGTCGCGGCTTGTGCTCGCCTTCTGGATTGTCGAGTTCTTCTCCGTTGGTGACGACTCTGGTAGTCGCCAAGGTGTTGGTCTTGGTCCAGCTGCGGGCCAACCGATCTTGGTGGAGCGATGGAGAGGTTTGCGATGAACAAGAACTCCTCGAGTGGGCTTAATCTTGTTCGAGCCCTTGAGTTGTGACTTGCTGGAGACGGGACCGCCGAGATTGTGATTACAACCTGTGTAGTCCCCACGGTCGGGGCCAATTGACGAGGACCAGCCTCGGCAAATCCTATGGTCAGGGACCCTGGGTTAGATCGTAGAGAAGGAACAGGTTGGCGATACTCGTCGGCTAACAGGAGAAGCACTTCCTGCTCGATTGTATTATGTGTGGGGGCGATTACAGTGGAGATCTAGGCAAGTTTGCACAAGACCAGAGGTGTAGATTGTAGATTGGATGCCCTGAAGCGTCCCCCTCCCAGCCTTTATATACTAGGCTAGGTGTCAGAACCCTCTATTAGGTAATGTGCTAGGATCAAAGTCATCTTGCATCATGTTAAAAATTTCAAAAGAAGTCATTGAAATCAAATTCAAAAGCAAAATGGGAGAACGAACACCCCCCAGCTGAATTAATTCAAAAGGCCAGAAATAAATCTTCTCCAAAAATTCATGTTAGATTTTTGAAAAGTCTTATAAATGAGTGGGATCACATATCAAGTGATGTGGGACCCACCCCATGCTCACGGATTTTTCAAATATTCAAACAGTTCCTTGGAATTAATCAAAAACCCCTATTTGATTTAAAGTTCAAATAATTTGAATTTTAAAAAGTGCCAAACTTTATAAATGGCTAGTCTATATTATTATAATGCCATATAAAAAGTATTAGCATTTAATAAAATGGTTTGCTAATTTTTTTAGCTAGCCAAAAAAAATGTCAAAAGAAAACAGAAAAGAAAAATAAGAAAAAGAAGCAGAGAAGCTTACCTGGCGCCCAGGCGAGAGCAGCCCAGCCAGCCCAGCCGGCCCACCAGGGGCAGCAGGGTCTTCTTCCCCGTCCCGTGCACCCAAGCTGCTCGGTAGAAAGCCACCAAGCCAGCCGTGGACGCCACGTCGCCTCCGAGAGCCTTCCAGGCCTCCCCGTGCCTCCTTCCTTCGCCTGGAGACGCCCTGGAGCACGCCTCCTCCATTTCCCCCCTCCTGGCTCACTCTCCACTTCCCCCTCGCCGATTTCTTCCTCGACCCGAGCGCCGCCGTCGCAATGCCGTGAAGAACTCGTAACCACCGACGTCCCCGAGCCACGCCAAGGTGTCCATCGCCTCCGCCATCCTCGACTACATCACCGTGCGCAAGGAATCGTCCCGAGGAGCTCCAGAGCCGCCGCCCCCTTCATCGCCTTCGTCTCCGGCCGCCGCGAGTCGTCCTCGAATTCCGGCCAACTCCGAGCTTCCCCGATCCCGCTAGCCATCCCGTCGCATCGGTGGTGAGCCTCTGCGTTTTTCCCCTCAAGCCACGGCACCCCTCGCCTCCTCTAGATCGAATCGCCGTGGACGTCGGAGTACAGCGCCGCTGTGCTCGTCGTTGGCGAGCACCCGGGAAGCAATCGAAATCAAGACCTCGTCCTTCACCTTTGCCTTGGTTTGCTGCTTCGTCTGATCCCAGCCCCGCTTCAAATGGCGCGGCGTAGCGAGTTCCACCCCGAGCCAGTAGCTCCGCCGCCACTAGGGCTCAACGCCGGCATGGCCACGGTGCCTCCCAGCACCCGTACCTTGGCCCATTCGACGCGCGACGTCAAGAGCTTCTACCAAGTGGTCGCAGCGCTCAAATTGGTGCCTGGAATTGCCCTCCCGTGTGTCGCCGCCGTGCTGGAAGGTCGCCGGCGACTAGCCGCCGGCGAGATGACGTGGGTGTCATTAGGTTAAGCTTAATCCCCCCCCACAGTGACTGCCATGTGGGCCCAAGGCCACACTTAACCCCTGGTTAATTTTAAATCGAATTAAACAGTTTTAACTAACACCCCAGAGGCTGACCAGTGGGTCTCCCTTATCAGTGGCCCCCCATGACGCCAGCATTGCATCACAGTGACGCAATAAAGAGATTTTCTATTTATGAAATAAATCAGAAATGGCAGAAAATACCCCAAACTTTGAAAATTCATAGAAAATTCATATTAACTCCAAATTTAACAAATAATATATGAAAAATGATCAGGAGAAAATTATCTATCCTAATATCCAACTTTCAACCATGTTTGAGTTGAAAATAAAAGGGGTCCAGTAGCATTTGCTATTTGGTTTAAATGGAATTAAATCAAATTCATTTCAAATACTTTTGCAATTTGAACCATAGCAACATACCACATTATACTTGAACTTCAGAGGCATATCATACACATTTCAAAATGGTTTAACTTGATCAAACAATGTCATATGCAACTTGGATAAATTGGAAATCATATGTGGAGTTTAAATTTGCAAATTCATTTGCAAATACCCCATTTAAGTGGAATTGCTTCACACATCAAAGCATATACATCAAGTTTCAACCTTCAACCATGTGATTGTGCATTGTATTTACTTTGCTACCTTTTTTGTTGTTTGTCGTGTAGAGGTGGAACCGGAACAGGAGGCTGCCCCCTTCGTTGAAGACCCTGAACCCGAACCTCGTCAGCAAGGCAAGCAAACCCCCATTAATCATGTCGATAAAATCCCACTTCCCTCTCATGTCTCGCTTATGCATTGTATAGGATGATTACCATGCTACGTTTCTACCACATAGATGAACCCATTCCTTTGCATGACCTATCATTTGTCACAGTAGTAAGAAAACCACAATCCTAGCAAATGTAGGAGTTGATTGATATCATGTGGCCCCTGCAATTGTTACTGCTTATTGCATGCTTAGAGTGATACACTGATGTTACTGTTATGTGAGTCGGGATGGTAGTGATCATGATGATGTTGGTGGAAAGGTGTTGGTGAATCTACCCTAATACAAGGTGAACGATGAGAGGCTGTGTAGGAGTACACAGTGGGTTGTCTCGTTGAACACCGTCCTAAGTCCGAGTTCTTGTGTGGTGATCCAAGATGAAGAGTACAACCACACATTGGGCTCACTGACCCCTCTCAACCTATTAACTCATCCCTTTCGATGTCCAGATGTCGCAGTAGTTCGGAGTTCTGGTAGGCTTGTGGCCTGGATGCTAAGTGAGAGAACGACTCAACCGAGACCGGGTTATGCACCACGCACACATCACTTGGGTCCACTTTGGTAAACCGGCCGGGTTCACGATAGTGGTAGCCAACCCAGGTATGCGGCTTTCTTGGACTAGATAGGCTATGAGGTAACAGTTGTGGTGAGTATCCTCGCTGACACCCCTTGAATGGTGTCGAGATCAAAGGAGGTAAATGATGATCATGTGTGTGTAGCGATACACCCCTGCAGGGTTAACAAAACTATTCGAATAGCCGCGCCCGGGGTTATGGACTGCTTGGAAAGCTTAGCTTGGTTATTAGACAACTTGAATTGGATACTTCTAAAATACATCAAGATAAGTGTGAGTGCTATGGCGTGCTTTCTCGTGGGGAAGTCGAGGAAGGCACCATAGTGGTGTAATTGGTTGGAGAAAGTAGTGCACTCGTGTACGCTTCTTACCTCAAGTCTGGTACTCGTAGTTCAGGACTAGCCAAGTCAAAGCTGGCACTTCTGGAAGTGAAACCCACCTCCCTTTACCTTGATACATCTGCATGAGTAGTATAGCTCCTATGTAAGTCTTGCTGAGTACGACTTTGTACTCACGTTTGCTTATTCTATGTTTTAGATGAACCCACTGACCCCAAAGGTGGCTTCTTCATCGAGCTCGACGACTGAAGACCAAGCTAGTCTAGTCCCAGTCAGACGAATGGTTCCCTCGTGGAGGGCTGGTGTTTAAATAAGGCTTCTTAAGCCATTTGTTAAACTTGTCTGTACTCAGACCTACTTTGCTTCCGCTTGTCTGTTGTAATGTTGGATCACATGCTTGTGATCTCTGTATGCACTCTGTGAGAGTTATCAATAAAATGTATACTTTGTAGAGAATTGCAATGATACCTGCTGTTCATACAAGGCATGTGTGCTGCGTGTATGTTTATAACATGCATGTCTTTGTATGGGTATTCGAGACCTTAGTTGTGATCTGGCTGACAGTCTTTCATACACCAAGTGGCCCTTAGATGTGCGCAGCTTGGGGCATCGCGATGCGATTGCTCGAGACTCCGTCTCGTGCACACTTTGTGGTATGATCGAGCCCGCCCTAGACCCCGACTAAGTGATCGGGCTAGAGTAATTCTATGTAAGAGTTATGAGATAGTCGATAGTATGGTTGAGGCGACTTGTCTTTGAATATGGGAGTTCATCACCCATATCATGTCAGATCCCTCTGTTAGGTATGTGCTAGGGTTAGCTAGTGCCTTTGAATCATGTCAAAATTTCAAAAAAAGAAATCTTGGAAATCAAATTCAAAATCAAAATGGGAGAAGGAACACCCCCCAGATGAATTAATTCAAAAGGCCAGATAAAAATCTTTTCCATAAATGAGTGTGATCACATATCAAGTGATGTGGGACCCACCCCATGCTCATAGATTTTTCAAATATTCAAACAGTACCTTGGAATTAAAGAAATACCCCTTTTGATTTAAAATTCAAATCATTTGAATTTGAAAAATGTTGAAAGTTTATGAGTGGCTTGTCCATATTATTATGAGGCCATGTAAAAGTTTTCAGCATTTAATAAAATGGTTTGGTATTTTTATCAGAGCCAAAACAAATTACAGAAAAAGAAAGGAAAGATTAAACAGAGAGAAAAGGAAAAAGGAACTTACCTGGTTTCAGCCCAGCTAACTCCCCGCAGCCCACCTGGCCGGCCAAGCCCACCTGGAGGGGGTTACATGCGTCTTCTTCCCTCCAGGCAGGCAGGCACCTCGCCGGCGACCGCCGTGGGCACGACAGGCAGCTGCCTGCCTGTCCCGCGCCTTATCCCGTCGCTGGAGACGCCGCGCAGCCGTCCTGATCCATTCCCCCCCTCCTCTTCGTCTTCCTCCTCCTCCTGCGTCCGTTTCGTCGCCGCCCGAAGACCGCCGTGGAGCAGGCCGTCGAGCCCACGTAGCCAAAGTCGTCCCCGAACCGTGCCGCCATGTCCAGAAGAACCGCAGCAAGCTTCTTCATCGTTCCCCTCAAGCAATCGAGCCCGAGCGGCTCCGCAGACGACGCCAGCTTCACCGAGAAGTCGCCGGACCCGTGAGTCGCCGTCGTCAAATTCCTCGACTACACAGCATCCCCGGCCTCACCGTCTTCTCCATTAGCTTCAGGGTGAGCTTCTTCACCTTTCCCCTAAGTTCACAACGTCTCGTTTACCCCCACAACCGAATCCGCCATGGATCCCGAGCAAGCTCGCCGCCATGGTCGAACTGGAGCTCGCTTCAGTGCCTCTGGTGATGCACCCGTGCGTGCAATTGGCACCTAGCCTTACCAGCTTTCGAACGCACCCAAGATCACCTCAAACCGTGCTCCCTAGCCTAGGCTACGACCTCGCCGTTTCTCTGTTTCCGCCGGAGTCGTCGCCGTCGTCTCTCCCGACCACCTCGTGAACCCCCGTTGCCTCCAGATGATGCGGAAGACGATGCTGAGTTGAATGGTGTCCTCCCCGTGCTCTCCCGTGGCCGTTTGGTCACTCCGGCGACTACGCCGCCGTGCCCATGCCACAGGCGACTAACCGCCGGGCATTTAAGCACTAACCCACCCCTAATCACACCCCTAACCCCACTGACCCCTGGGCCCCAGTGCCCCTAATCTAATCCAGGGGGTTAACTTAAACCGGGTTTAACCCTACAGAGGCTGACCAGTGGGGCCCCTTGTCAGTTTGACTCGGGTCAAACCCCCCTGACGCTAGCATGACACCACAGTGACGCAATAAAGGAATTTCCAGAGATTTATAAATTACAGAAATTCCAGAAAATACCCCAAACTTTGGAAATTCATAGAAAATTCATATTAACTCCAAATTGGACAAATAATATATGAAAAATGATCAGGAGAAAATTATCTTTCCAAATATGCAACTTTCAACTCTGTTTGAGTTGAATTTAAAATGTGATCAGTAGCGTTTGCTATTTGATTTAAATGGAATTAAATCAAATTCAATTCAAATATTTTTGGCAACTTGAACCATGGCAACATGCTACATTTCACTTACACATCAGAGGCATATCATACACATTTGAAGATAATTCAAAATGATCAAACTATATCACATATAACTTGGTTAATGTTGAATTCAAATGTGGATTTTGAATTTGCATTTTAAATGCAATATATTCCACTTAAATGGAATTTTCTCACACATCAAAACTTATACTTCAAGCTTTAACATTAAATCATGTGCTTGAGCATTGCATTCATATTGATTGCTACTTCGTGCTTTGTTTGTCGAGTAGAGGTGGAACCGGAGCAAGAGATCACCCCCTTCGCTGAAGATCCAGAACCCGAACCTCGTCAGCAAGGCAAGCAAACCCCCATTAATCATGTCGATAAAATCCCACTTCCCTCTCATGTCTCGCTTATGCATTGTATAGGATGATTACCATGCTACGTTTCTACCACATAGATGAACCCATTCCTTTGCATGACCTATCATTTGTCACAGTAGTAAGAAAACCACAATCCTAGCAAATGTAGGAGTTGATTGATATCATGTGGCCCCTGCAATTGTTACTGCTTATTGCATGCTTAGAGTGATACACTGATGTTACTGTTATGTGAGTCGGGATGGTAGTGATCATGATGATGTTGGTGGAAAGGTGTTGGTGAATACAAGGTGAACGATGAGAGGCTGTGTAGGAGTACACAGTGGGTTGTCTCGTTGAACACCGCCCTAAGTCCGAGTTCTTATGTGGTGATTCAAGATGAAGAGTACAACCACACATTGGGCTCACTGACCCCTCTCAACCTATTAACTCATCCCTTTCGATGTCCAGATGTCGCAGTAGTTCGGAGTTCTGGTAGGCTTGTGGCCTGGATGCTAAGTGAGAGAACGGCTCACTCGAGACCGGCTTATGCACCACGTACACATCGCTTGGGTCCACTTCGGTAAACCGGCCGGGTTCACGATGGTGGTAGCCAACCCAAGTAGGCGGCTTTCTTGGACTAGATAGGCTATGAGGTAACAGTTGTGGTGAGCATCCTCGCTGGCACCCCTTGAATGGTGTCGAGATCAAAGGCGGTAAATGAAGGTCATGTGTGTGTAGCGGTACACCCTTGCAAGGTTAACAAAACTATTCGAATAGCCGCGTCCGCGGTTATGGACTACTTGGAAAGCTTAGCTTGATTATTAGATAACTTCAACCGGATACTTCTAAAACACACCAAGATAAGTGTGAGTGCTATGGCGTGCTTTCTCGTGGGAAAGTCGAGGAAGGCACCATAGTGGTGTATTGGTTGGTGAAAGTAGTGGACTCGTGTACGCTTCTTACCTCAAAGTATGGTACTCGTAGTTCAGGCTTAGCCAAGTCAAAGCTGGCATTTCTGCAAGTGAACCCCACCTCCCTTTACCTTGATACATGTGCATGAGTAGTATAGCTCCTATGTAAGTCTTGCTGAGTACGACTTTGTACTCACGTTTGCTTAATATATGTTTTAGATGACGCCACTGACCCCGAAGGTGGCTTCTTCATCGAGCTGGACGACTGAAGTTAAGCTAGTCTAGTCCCAGTCAGCAGACTGGTTCCCTCGTGGAGGGCTTTATGTTTGAATAAGGCTTCTTAAGCCAATTTGTTAAACTTGTCTATACTCAGACATAATTTGCTTCCGCTTTATGTTGTAATGTTGGATCACCTGTATGTGATCTCTGTGTGTACTCTATAAGAGTTATAAATAAAATGTACACTTTGTAGAGAATTGCAATGGTACCTGCTGTTCATACAAGGCATGTGTGCTGCGTGTATGTTTATAACATGCATGTCTTTGTATGGGTTTTCGAGACCTTAGTTGTGTTCTGGCTGGCGGTCTTTCATACACCAAGTGGCCCTTAGATGTGCGCAGCTTGGGGCATCGCGATGCGATTGTCCGAGACTCCGTCTCGTGCACACTTTGTGTTATGATCGAGCCCTCCCTAGACCCCGACTAAGTGATCGGGCTGGAGTAAGTCTATGTAAGAGTTTTGAGATAGTCGATAGTATGGTTGAGGCGACTTGTCTTTGAATATGGGAGTTCACCACCCATATCATTAGACCTGTGTGCAGACGATGAGGACCCATCACAGTTGATCATCCGGCCTGGATGGGATGCCCCTCACGTACGATGCTTTCCGAGAACGTTCTGTGCTTGGCCTTGTCTGCTTATACAAGTGGGTACGGTTCTCGGCTCTCCATATGACTATGTCGTAGCGGGACTTGCATACGCTAACCCCGGGTCCCGACAGACTTGGTATCAGAGCAGGACTAACTGTAGGACTAGCAGCCTTGGCCGAAGTCGAGTCTAGCTTGCTATAGTTATATAGTTACTCTGAGTATATAAGGGAACAACGTAAGGTTTCTTTTTTTCTCCTTACCCTCATCGTTCTGAGTTCTGAGTCACCCTCATCTTGTTCTACGGGAAGATAGGACTAGGCTCACCTCTGTCTGATTAGAACATCTCGTTGTTTGCTTCTTTGTAGCCGTAGGAAGGTTGTGTTCAGTTCGTTAGAGTTGTTGGGCTTCCTGATTTCTTACATCGTATGTAAGTGTTGTTTCCATGTTGTAATAAATTGTATTTTCTTGCAATTACAGCCGTTATGCTATCCAAGTCATTCCAGGTTTATCTCATAATCTGATGCATTTGCAAACTCCTACTTTCTGTTTCAGATGGCAGATCTTCCCCCTCGGCAGATTGTTCGTTTGACCAGGTGCCTCGGTGTGCGTGGCCATCCCGCCACGTTGATCGAGATGATGTCCTTCATTGGATACCGATGGTACCCTGAGTACACAGTTGAGGAGCAGTTCCTTGACTTCAACCAGACCCAGTTCCACTGCATTGTCAGGATCTAACTTCACCACAATGGAGTCACTCAGCCTATCCACTTTGGACATGGCATTGGCATGACTGAGAACATGGCTGTGCAGGATGCTGCATACTCATGTATTACCCTGCTGAGAGAGGAGCACACTATGCTGAGAGAGACCTCGTTCCGCTATATCCCTGCTGCACTTCCAGGAGAAGAGGGGTATTACACCGGACTTTACACAGATCACTCTTTGGAGGACCCTTTGCTTCGGATGACTGCTAGGTTTGCTTGTGATCGAGATCGTGATGCACACACTCTCCGTTTCGAGCTTCACGCCACCCGTGTTCGTCTGTATCGAGCACTGACACTCTTAGCACCCTTCGTGAGTGTTGGATCAGTCGAGTATGGATCTATCTACACTGTGAGGACTCAGATGCCTTCTCGAGTTGCTTGGCCCGAGATTGGAGGCATTTTTCCACCCCGTGGTGCTCTGCTTCCACCCTACGCTGGACCTAGGCCCCATCCTTTCCCAAATGGATATTAGGGTCCACAGGCCTCCGTGTTTTGCGATGGTCACCTTTAGCTACCGGGTTACGCGGGTAACTTTTACGAGGACTACTATGGAGATGGAGATGAGTGAGACCGCCTGTGGTCTTACTTAGTGAGGATGTAGTAGTATCTTAGTATATTGTACGCAAGGTGTTCTAAGTTCCAGAGGCTTAGATAAATAATGTATAGGAAGTCAGAGTGCCTCTGAAGGATGTATCATCTTCATCACGTTTGTATTAGCTTGGTGCTTGTACTAAAATGATGTATGGTTTGTATGACAGCTTGTGAATATATGGCTTGTATGCTTTTATCACCATGTTGTCAAGATGATTACTTCCTTTGCTCTGTAATCCTTCCAGTACTTCAATACATTGTTTAGACTCTTCCAATCAACTCTGTTTGACTTTGGTTTTCACCTTCAGGATGTCTCAAGGAACCCGTGGCCAGCTTGGTCGTGCCCAGGGTCGTGGGAATGAACAGGAGGAAGGCAACCTTCCACCCCCACCCACGATGGCTCAGGTTCTGATGGAGGTTGAGAGGAACCGCCGAGACTCTGACCATTTGCCGGAGGTCATTTCCCGCAACACCACTCAGCAACGCAATGAGTTGGTGTCCTTGAACGACTTCATCCGGCTTCATCCCCCGGTTTTCAGTTACTCCACCGAGCCCCTTGACGCCGATGACTGGCTTCGCATCATCGAGAGGAAGCTCCAGGTAGGCCATGTTGCAGATGGCGACAAGGTCAGCTATGCCACATATCACCTTGAGGGTGCAGCTAGCTCTTGGTGGGAGAACTTCCTGAACATGCGTCCCGTTGGACCGCTCGCATCTTGGGATGAGTTCTGCACTTCCTTCCGCGAGCACCACATTCCAAAGGGTCTTATGGACCGCAAGCGTGAGGAGTTCTGCAACCTCACCCAAGGCAGAAGGACCATTGACGAGTTTAGTCGTGAGTTCAACCGACTTGCTCGCTATGATACTGAAGAAGTCTCCACCGACGCAAAGAAGCAAGAGAGGTTTCGTCGTGGACTCAATTCTGGACTCCGTCGTGAGCTCAACCTGCATGACTTTGCCACCTTCCAGGTCCTTGTCAACAAAGCCATCAAGGCAGAGGACATGAACACCCCCAATGACTTCCTCAAACACCCTAGAGATGATGGATCATCCAGTTCCGGCTCTCAGAAGCGCAAGATCTGGATCCCCAATAGTATGTTCTGCCAGAACAACCCACCGAGGCCATCCTATGTGGCGCCTCGTCCCCCAGCTTCGTTCCACCCAGCTCCACCAAAAAACCCAGCTCCACACACTGTCTTTGGAGCCTGCTACAAGTGTGGTCAGGCAGGCCACTACTCCCATGAGTGTCCCCAGAACCAGCTCCAGAATCAGAATGTTCCACCCCGTGCCGGAGGCAACAACAGTGGTCGTGGAAAGCCACCCCAGAAGGTCTACACCACCAAACCTGCTCCTCCCGCCACTCGTGGACGCGTGAACCAGATTGCCGCCTAAGAGACTGACGACACCACTGACGTCATTCTTGGTACGCTCCCAGTCAATTATGTTCCTACTTCCGTTCTTTTCGACCCAGGTGCATCTCATTCATTCATGTCGGAAAGTTATGCACTTCGTCATGAGTTATCTTTTGTTGAATTGTCCACCCCAATGATTATTCAAACTCCAGGGTCAAGATGGCAAACTAATAGAGTAAGACATGGTAATTAGATCGCAATTGAGGGTTTAGTATTCCTTGCTTCACTCATAGCCCTCAAGTCTTCAGACATTGATGTCATCCTTGGCATGGATTGGCTATCAAGGCAGAATGCCTACCTTGATTGCAGAGGCAAATCAGTGAAACTCACCCACCCTTCAGGCAAGACCGTCAACTACACCTAACCCATAACAAGAACCCAAGTGCATTCTTTGAATGTACTTGCCCTTCCCGACCTTGAAGATGTTCCGGTGGTTCGTGACTTCCCGGATGTCTTTCCTGAAGAGCTGCCGGGCATGCCACCCGACAGATGTGTAGAGTTTATAGTGGATCTTGTGCCAGGAACCGCACCAATTTCTAGACGGCCATACAAAATGGCCCCACGTGAGTTAGCTGAGCTTAAAACCCAACTGGAAACTTTGTTGGAAAAAGGCTTCATCCGCCCTAGCTCATCGCCATGGTGTTTCCCCGTTCTGTTCGTAACGAAGAAAGATGGAACAGAAAGGATGTGCGTAGACTATCGCCCGCTAAATTTAGAGACGATAAAGAACAAGTACCCACTACCCAGGATCAATGATCTCTATGATCAACTTGCTGGATCCTCTGTCTTCTCCAAGATGGATTTGAGATTGGGTTATCATCAAATCAAAATCCGAAACGAGGAGATGCCCAAAAAGGCTTTTACTACTCGTTATGGTCTTTACGAGTACACCGTCATGTCCTTTGGTTTAACCAATGCCCCCGCCACTTTCTCACGCATGATGAATTCGATCTTCATGGAGTACCTAGATAAATTTATTGTAGTTTATCTCGATGACATTCTCATCTACTCGAAGGACGAAGAAGAACATGCCGAACACCTAAGGCTGGTATTGATGAAACTTAGAGAGCATCGCCTGTATGCTAAATTCTCCAAGTGTGAATTTTGGCTACCAGAAGTGACCTACTTAGGCCACGTGATTTCTGCAAAAGGCATTGCTGTGAATCCCGAGAGAGTTCAGGCCGTCCTTGACTGGACTCCACCTGAATCGGTTAAGAAAGTTAGAAGTTTTCTTGGCCTAGCTAGCTATTGCCTCCGCTTCGTCGAGAACTTTTCTAAAGTTGCAAAGCCTCTAACTGAACTCCTCAAGAAAGATAAGAAATTCCTATGGACTCCCAAGTGCGAGGAAAGCTTTCAAGAGCTAAAAAGAAGATTGACTTTTGCACCCATACTTGCACCTCCAGACACCAAAAAGGATTTCGAGATCTATTGTGACGCATCACGGCAAGGGTTAGGATGCATACTTCTGCAAGATAGACATGTGGTAGCTTATGCTTCACGCCAGTTGCGGCCACATGAAGAGAACTATCTTACCCATGACCTTGAACTCGCTGCCGTAGTTCATGCCCTAACAACTTGGCGACATTACCTCCTTGGTAATCGTTGTGAGATCTATTCCGGACACCAAAGCCTCAAATACATTTTCACCCAGCCAGATCTTAATCTCAGGAAAAGACGCTGGATTGAGTTGATAAAAGATTACGACGTAGGAATTTCTTACACCCCAGGCAAAGCCAATGTCATGGCTGATGCACTAAGTCGTAAGTCGTATTGTAACAACCTCATGTTACAATAGTATCAACCACTTCTTCATGAGGAATTTCGCAAGCTCAATCTTGAGATTGTTCTTCATGGCTATCTTTCTACCTTGGTGGCGAAACCAACTCTTGAGGATCAAATCATAGTTTCCCAAAGGCGTGCACGAGGTGTTCGCCGGATCAAGGAGAACATTGCTACCGGCGTTGCTAAATGTTTCTCCACAGATAGTAAGGGAACGGTATTCTTTGGAAATCGTTTGGTAGTACTTAAGAATAGGGAACTAAGGCAACTCATCCTCAAAGAAGCCCATGACACACCCCTCTCGATTCATCCCGGTAGCACAAAATGTACCGAGATCTACGCCAGAGATTTTGGTGGACTAGGATGAAGAGAGACATTGCTCAATTTGTTGCCGAATGTGATGTTTGTCATCGCATTAAGGCAGAACATCAAAGACCTGCTGGTACACTTCAACCTTTGCCTATTCCAGAGTGGAAATGGGACAAAGTCGGTATGGACTTCATCACCGGCTTTCCAAAAACCCAGAAAGGAAATAATGCAATCTTCGTTGTCATAGATAGGCTTTCCGAAGTTGCTCACTTCCTTCCAGTTCGCGAGTCTTCTCCAAAAATTCATGTTAGATTTTTGAAAAGTCTTATAAATGAGTGTGATCACATATCAAGTGATGTGGGACCCACCCCATGCTCATGGATTTTTCAAATATTCAAACAGTGCCTTGGAATTAATCAAAAACCCCTATTTGATTTAAAGTTCAAATAATTTGAATTTTAAAAAGTGCCAAACTTTATAAATGGTAGTCTATATTATTATAATGCCATATAAAAAGTTTTAGCATTTAATAAAATGGTTTGCTAATTTTTTTAGCTAGCCAAAACAAATGTCAGAAGAAAACAGAAAATAAAAATAAGAAAAAGAAGCAGAGAAGCTTACCTGGCGCCCAGGCGAGAGCAGCCCAGCCAGCCCAGCCGGCCCACCAGGGGCAGCAGGGTCTTCTTCCCCGTCCCGTGCACCCAAGCTGCTCGGTGGAAAGCCACCGAGCCAGCCGTGGACACCACGTCGCCGCCGAGAGCCTTCCAGGCCTCCCCGTGCCTCCTTACTTCGCCTGGAGACGCCCTGGAGACGCCTCCTCCATCCCCCCCTCCTGGCTCGCTCTCCACTTCCCCCTCGCCGATTTCTTCCTCCACCCGAGCGCCGCCGTCGCCATGCCGTGAAGAACTCGTGACCACCGTCGTCCCCGAGCCACGCCAAGGTGTCCATCGCCTCCGCCGTCCTCGACTACGTCACCGTGCGCAAGGAATCGTCCCGAGGAGCTCCAGAGTCGCCGCCCCCTTCATCGCCTTCGTCTCCGGCCGCCGCGAGTCGTCCTCGAATTCCGGCCAACTCCGAGCTTCCCCGAGCCCGCTAGCCATCCCGTCGCATCGGTGGTGAGCCTCAGCGTTTTTCCCCTCAAGCCACGACACCCCTCGCCTCCTCTAGCTCGAATCGCCATGGACGCCGGAGTACAGAGCCGCTGTGCTCGTCGTCGGCGAGCACCCGGGAAGCAATCGATATCAAGACCTCATCCTTCACCTTTGCCTTGGTCTGCTGCTTCGTCTGATCCCAGGCCCGCTTCAAATGGCGCGGCATAGCGAGTTCCACCCCGAGCCAGTAGCTCCGCCGCCGCTAGGTCTCAACGCCGGCATGGCCACGGTGCCTCCCAGCACCCGTACCTTGGCCCATTCGACGCGCGACGTCAAGAGCTTCAATCCAGTGGTCGCAGCGCTCAAATTGGTGCACAGAATCGCCCTCCCGTGTGTGGCCGCCGTGCTGGAAGGTCGCCGGCGACTAGCTGCCGGCGAGATGACGTGGATGTCATGAGGTTAAGCTTAATCCCCCCCCCCACAGTGACTGCCATGTGGGACCAAGGCCACACTTAACCCCTGGTTAAGTTTAAATCGAATTAAGCAGTTTTAATTAACACCCCAGAGGCTGACCAGTGGGTCCCCCTTGTCAGTGGACCCCCTGACGCCAGCATTGCATCACAGTGACACAATAAAGAGATTTTCTATTTATGAAATAAATCAGAAATGGCAGAAAATACCCCAAACTTTGAAAATTCATAGAAAATTCATATTAACTCCAAATTTAAGAAATAATATATGAAAAATGATCAAGAGAACATTATCTATCCAAATATCTGACTTTCAACCATGTTTGAGTTGAAAATAGAATGGGACCAGTAGCATTTGCTATTTGGTTTAAATGGAATTAAATCAAATTCATTTCAAATACTTTTGCAATTTGAACCATAGCAACATACCACATTATACTTGAACTTCAGAGGCATATCATACACATTTTAAAATCGTTTAACTTGATCAAACAATGTCATATGCAACTTGGATAAATTGGAAATCATATGTGGAGTTTAAATTTGAAAATTCATTTGCAAATACCCCATTTAAGTGGAATTTCTTCACACATCAAAGCATATACATCAAGTTTCAACCTTCAACAATGTGATTGTGCATTGTATTTACTTTGCTACCTTGTTTGTTGTTTGTCGAGTAGAGGTGGAACCAGAACAGGAGGCTGCCCCCTTCGTTGAAGACCCTGAACCCGAACCTCATCAGCAAGGCAAGCAAACCCCCATTGATCATGTCGATAAAATCCCACTTCCCTCTCATGTCTCGCTTATGCATTGTATAGGATGATTACCATGCTACATTTCTACCGCATAGATGAACCCATTCCTTTGCATGACCTCTCATTTGTCACAGTAGTAAGCAAACCACAATCCTAGCGCAAATGTAGGAGTTGATGGATATCATGTGGCCCCTGCAATTGTTACTTCTTATTGCATGCTTAGAGTGATACAATGATGTTACTGTTATGTGAGTCGGGATGGTAGTGATCATGATGATGTTGGTGGAAAGGTGTTGGTGAATCTACCCTAAGAGAAGGTGAACGATGAGAGGCTGTGTAGGAGTACACAGTGGGTTGTCTCGTTGAACACCGCCCGAAGTCCGAGTTCTTGTGTGGTGATCCAAGATGAAGAGTACAACCACACATTGGGCTCACTAACCCCTCTCAACCTATTAACTCATCCCTTTCGATGTCCAGATGTCGCAGTAGTTCAGAGTTCTGGTAGGCTTGTGGCCTGGATGCTAAGTGAGAGAACGGCTCAACCGAGACCGGCTTATGCACCACGCACACATCACTTGGTTCCACTTCGGTAAACCGGCCGGGTTCACGATAGTGGTAGCCAACCCAGGTAGGCGGCTTTCTCGGACTATATAGGCTATGAGGTAACAGTTGCGGTGAGCATCCTCGCTGACACCCCTTGAATGGTGTCGAGATCTCGGACTATATAGGCTATGAGGAACTTTATAACTGATGATCATGTGTGTGTAGCGGTACACCCCTGCAGGGTTAACAAAACTACTCGAATAGCCGCGTCCGCGGTTAAGGACTGCTTGGAAAGCTTAGCTTCTTGAATTGGATACTTCTAAAATACACCAAGATAAGTGTGAGTGCTATGGCGTGCTTTCTCATGGGGAAGTCGAGGAAGGCACCATCGTGGTGTAATTGGTTGCAGAAAGTAGTGGAATCGTGTACGCTTCTTACCTCAATTCTGGTACTCGTAGTTCAGGACTAGCCAAGTCAAAGCTGGCACTTCTGCAAGTGAAACCCCACCTCCCTTTACCTTGATACATGTGCATGAGTAGTATAGCTCCTATGTAAGTCTTGCTGAGTACGACTTTGTACTCACGTTTGCGTATTCTATGTTTTAGATGAACCCACTAACCCCGAAGGTGGCTTCTTCATCGAGCTCGACGAGTGAAGACCAAGCTAGTCTAGTCCCAGTCAGACGACTGGTTACCTCGTGGAGGGCTTGTGTTTAAATAAGGCTTCTTAAGCCATTTATTAAACTTTTCTGTACTCAGACCTACTTTGCTTCCGCTTGTCTGTTGTAATGTTGGATCACATGCTTGTGATCTCTGTGTGCACTCTGTGAGAGTTATCAATAAAATGTATACTTTGTAGACAATTGCAATGATACCTGCTGTTCATACAAGGCATGTGTGCTGCCTGTATGTTTATAACATGCATGTCTTTGTATGGGTTTTCGAGACCTTAGTTGTGATCTGGCTGGCGGTATTTCATACACCAAGTGGCCCTTAGATGTGCGCAGCTTGGGGCATCGCGATGCGATTGCTCGAGACTTCGTCTCGTGCACATTTTGTGGTATGATCGAGCCCGCCCTAGACCCCGACTAAGTGATCGGGCTGGAGTAAGTCTATGTAAGAGTTATGAGATAGTCGATAGTATGGTTGAGGCGACTTGTCTTTGAATATGGGAGTTCATCACCCATTTCATTAGACTTGTGTGTGGACGATGAGGACCCATCTCAGTTGATCATCCGTCCTGGATGGGATGCCCCTCACGTACGATGCTTTCCGAGAACGTTCTGTGCTTGGCCTTGTCTGCTTAGACAAGTGGGTACGGTTCTCGGCTCTCCATATGACTATGTCGTAGCGGGACTTGCATACGCTAACCCCGGGTCCCGACACTAGGTCTCGGGGAGTCCATCTTAGGTTACAGGGATGATTTCCTAATTCTAGCCTTGCCTTGAACGCCAAGTCTTGACTTCCATATTGGTCGTGGACTCCTACGGCGGTACCTAGAGTGGGCCAGTCGTGGGCCTATCGAGGCTTCCAGCGGGCCTCCTATCTTCGTATGCACCAGGTATCCTCACACGCAGGAGTCGTGGGGTCACCCCCTCGCCAGTCGCCGGAATTCCCATACGCGACGGCAGCGTCTGAACCTTTTCGTCAAAGTGCGTTTATTCAGTTGCCTTTATATACTAGGCTAGGTCTCGGAGAGTCCGTCTTAGGTTACAGGGACGATTGCCTAAGTTCAGGGATGCTATACCTTGTTAGCTGCCTGTTACCCGACGAGAATATCGCAGTCACGTAGTGGCAGGGGGGCTCGATGTGTAGGCAGCGCGGTGTGGGTTCGAACCCCAGCCAGCGCAAAAACGCCCCCTTTTTATCTTTTGTGCGAGAGGCTGACCAGCGGGCCCCAAATGGCAGCGGCTCAGCCACAGCGGGCAAGATGGGCTCGGCCCAGTTCCCTTGCCGCGCGCGTAGAGGCAGAAGCAGATGGGCTAGCCCAGATAGCTAGGCAAGAGCACCCGAGGCCAGCCCAGGAGGGCCTCCCCCCTTCTATTTTTTTTGTTTTCCTCCTTTTCTTTTGTTTCAATTTCTTTTGCTTTGCAAATTCAATTCTGTTTGAATTTCCAAAAACATTGGCACATGTTATATATGATTTTGGGCTAGAAAAACCCACTGAACATCATGGTCTGATTTATGTTTTGAGAAACATAAATATTCAAATCCATGCAAGGGGGAGTTTGACCCTTATGTGACCATGTCATATGTGGTTTTCCTCGTTTTCTTTCTTCAAAGTTGTTGCCCATTCCCTTGGTGGATTATGCCTTGTGGAGCAATGATTTCTCCTAGTCCCAGTGGTGCTATTCATTTGTTTTGCCTTTGCAAATGATAAAAATGTAATTCTTTGCACCACCCACACCACGTAAGTCCTTGCCACCTTTCATCTTGATCAAATACTTTGAGCCCCACATGTTGGTACACTCAAAACTTTCTATTTCCATCCATCATGTTGTCGCATGGTGAATAATCCTTGTGTAAGGCCCGATATGCGGTACTATTTAAGATCTGGATGTTTTCATCCAGATCCGAGGACGAAGCACATATCGGTCCCACCGCGACATATGACAAAGCCATATGCCCCGGATTTCCAACATGATATCACACCATTACAACTACAAGGATATAACATCTCATACAATCGGCATACAGTTTCCTGAATACATTACATCAGCGGAAGATACATGTCTGAGTACAGACTACAATCAAATGCCTAGCGGCAAAAGTAAAACACACCATGCCCACGTCCACATGGGTCCAGGCTCTCCGCCGGGGACCCCTAGCTAGTCATCGTCGAGTCTTCGCGAAGGCGCCCAAAAGAATGGATCGTCGAGCTCCTCTAAAGTCCAAAGTCGGTCGCATAACATGCAAGAAGAGAGAAGAAAGGGGTGAGCTATATCAACAATCAGATAACTAACTTCTCATGGTGAGAAGGGGGTATTGGTTGAGGTTGCAGCCGCACTAGCAATATTATGAGTGGCTAACGTTCTATTCAGAGTAAGATGAGAGCCAAGCATTTGATGAGGAAGCACCTCCAACAAGTCTTGCTATCCACCTACTTACGCAAGCATAACACCAATCCTATCCTTGTCCTCCCCATCATCACCCGATGATGAAGAAGCAGTCAAGGCACGCACACGGTGATCAAGTTGTTAAGATTATCTCAGCTGTTGTTGTCTATGAACAAGGAGTAGGTCTCAAGTCATCCATAACCGCGGACACGGCTTCTCGAAAAGATTTAACCCTGCAGGGGTGTACCAACTGCCCATTACGAGGCGTCGCATGCTCGCCCATCTCTCTCATTTGCTACCCGTTAGAGGCAACCATTTTATGATTTAGTTCCGAGAGATCCGAAACGACATAATCCCTCTAACTAACAGCGAACAAATCCGGGTGGCCCCCGGTGAGTCGAAATCCAGCTCAGGAGCCGAACGCGCTCTAGATCTGGTCTCTAACATCTGACTCCAGGTTTGGATTACCGGTTAATCTCACGTGAGACCGGGTCCTCAGTCGGCCAGGATGGGCCAGTAAGGAACCACGTCCTCACTGGTCCGGGTTGGTTTGAAAACTAATGGCAGGTGACCAGCACACACACGGTTTCAAATGGTAAATCAGCTCGGGCCACCACTGGAAATGTTTGAAGCTAGGTAGGTAAGAAAATGGGACCCCATAGCATCCCGCACACGATTAGGCACGCTCAATCTTGGAACCAATACCCGGAACTAGGATCCTAGGTGACTTGAATGGAACAAAGCGTCGGGGCGGGATAGCCTAGACCTTCCATCCTTCGTCGAATATAGTCAACATTTTAATAGTCATATAATCCACAACAGATATAATAATGTGATAGCCCAAACCAAGGAGTAACAGGAGGTAACAGTAGATATAATCCTAGCATGCATACTAAGAAGTGGCTGAGCAGCGAGCAATAGAAACATAGCAGTACAAGGTTTGCTAGGATGTGGAGGACATGGTTGTTTGGGTTTATTTGAGAGGCATAAATATGAGGTGGTAGGAGCAAGCAATCGTTCTATCCTAAACCTAGGCAAAGTGAGCTGAAAGTTATAAGCATGATATATGCTCCCCTTACCTGATGAGAAGATCGATGCTGAAGGTGTAGTGGATCGCACGCTCGCAACGTCTCCGAAGGTAACCCCGAGAGCACACAAGACGGTACACAATGGAAAGCAATCAACGAGCAAGCACTCTATTACTACGAGGCAACCATGAGAAAACATCAACAAGATGGCAACACGAGACAACGCACTACGACATCACACCTACCGTCGAGAACGGTTACTAACAGGTTAAGTGGGGCATCGGTCACACACGACGATACCGCACGTTTAAAGTGGTTCAAGTTGTTTAGCTACACAAGGTGAGCAAGGTTGTTAACATGGAATCACACACAAGCATGGCAAAAGGTTAAGCATAAAGTAAACTACCTATGCTAGTCAATTTAAGTGTGGCAACCCCTAAACATGCATAGCACTAAGTGCCCCACAACGATTAAAAGATTTGGTACTGATCTGACCTAAACCATATTTTAGGGTGGTTAGCAACAACAAACAACCACACAAACACAAAGTACACGAAAAACTAATCAAGTTACATATAAAGCACACTCCAAACGGAGTTACGGTTAAAAAGATATAAGCAAAACAAGTTACGGGCACAATCTGCCAACATCAGGTAGCACACTTTAGAGCAATAAACAAACGGGAAAAGAAATGTAAACATGCTCCAAATTGATATGCAACTAAAGTAGACATAGCAGGCAAGGCAAGGCAAATGGAATCATGCAAATAGGCATCATGAACAATTAATTATAGCCCATGCAAAATGCAACAAAATATTACTGGTCTAGGACTTAGTGAAAATCAAGAAAACAGGGCAGAAACTGTTATTATCATGCTGTATAAACAGGGGTAAAATTATATACAAAAGTGCAGCAACATGACATAGCAATATATGTGAATGAAGTAGACATGATGGTGATCAGGTACAAACAAGAATCAAGGTCATAGGCATCACAGATCAAAAGATATTAAGCATGCAACATGGCATCGGAACGTTACAGACTTAGTGAAAAACAGAGGTGGCTGTCAACAACAACAGCATAGCAACTTTGGATCTAAATATAACCATGACCAGGAATGCTAACATGACCATGAAATACATATAATGAAAATAGACATGATGCTTATCAGGATGCAAAAGGAATCACTCAATTCCGATAAACGGTCGCGACACACTCGTCGACTGAAGTTGCAAAAAATATAAACAACAGCACATGTTATCAGTTACACCACTTTGGAGCAAGATTTAATATAGCTACAACAGTCAAACATGACAAGGGAAAGCACATGATTGAAGTACACATGATGCTTAATACACACGAGAAGGAATCAATAGCATAGCCCTCATGGATGTGTTGCAATCATCAACCAAAATTTGAATAAAATAACAGCAGCATCACTTGAAAGAAATTAGCAGCAGTAAACATCATGTAGCAGTGTTTAGCAAGAAATTACACCATCTAGATGACCTCAAATCAAAATACTCACAAAATATGAAAGTTAGAGCACATCTAGCACAACAAATTTCCTTTTGGGCGCATCATCATCCGGGCTACGGTTTTCTCGCAAACTACGTCGCAAAACAACATCAGCAACATAATATTAAAGACTTAGCAGAAATTCGAAAAGCACTCAGAGAAAAAAAAGTAAAAAGAGGCCTCACCATGGGCTGAAGCCCATCAGGCCGGAGGAGGCTGGCAGACTGGCTCCTGGCGTGGGCTGAAGGGGTGGCCATGCCTTGGATCTAGGCTGGCGGCCTGGCCGGGCCCATGTGGCAAGGGAGGTGGCCAGCTGCTCCTCCCGAGCGGCGCACCCAGGAAGCGACGGCGGTTCCCCTCGTCGCCGGCGAGAGAGGCACCACAGGGGCGGTGCGGCAGAGGGGAAGGCGGGTCTAGGCGGCGGGGAAGGCCGGATCCGGTCGCTGGGGTCGTCGACGTCGTCCTAGGGCGCGGCGGCGCGAGCCCGAGCTCGGGGCGGCGGTGTTGACACCGATTTTGGCCAGAATAAAATACAATGCAAAATCTGTTATAAATTATAATAAATGCAAATGGTAAAAAAAAGATGAACCAACAAATAGTCAAAGAAAATGACTATGATGAATTGCGGCCGCTCCATATAAAATGGTACGCCCGGAAAAAGAAACAAAAAGGCTAATATCTTGCAAAATTTGTGGAGAAGGATAAATAAATAAGATACCATAATTAAATACGTATTCTCACATGTATCCCGCACACATGGACACCGTTGTTAACGGTGGGTGTCTAATGCCAAAATAAAATCATCATAGGTGGCACTAATATCGCCAAGATATCGACCCTATAGTAAATAGGGCCTTGTTCCATCGATGATATGGAATATCGGCGGGACGCAAGAAATACATCAAGCTAATCCAATATATGCAAGATATATATAAAAATATATTGCACTGATGAAATGTATGTGTGGTGTATAAAATAATAACTAAATGACGCTAATAAATAAATTATTGGCATCGTCCAAACATCCCTATAAAATATGGTCAAATTATAACGAATGGCAGAATATGTACAAATATTTCATAAAAAAAGTTTACAATACATATAAAAATTAATGTTTGCTAGCCAACCTTAAAACTTTGCTTGCTAGCTAACTTAGTTGCTATTGGGGCGTATCACACGTCCATACACATGCTACTAGAAGAACAACATAGCTGTGTACGTGCATGTGGATTGCAGGATTAGGCACCGTCATTACACGACTAATAAACTGCAAAAGGGTAATTAGCAACTCATCACAGCCCACATGCATACGGCTCCGTATATAGAACGTGCAGCTCACGCAAATCCACACGAGAGGATGGATGGTCAGTGGCTCAGCGCTCGCTGCAGCAACTGCAACTCCCACGATCTCACGCGCGCGCGCGTCTCAGCTCCGCTAGCTACTCTCCCGCTCCTATAAATGCTGGCCCCCGCTCATTCTTTACAGCCCCTAAGCGCGGCTCATTCTTTCCTCCCTGGCGCCAGGCCCTGCTCATATTCTCTGTCCATAGCTGCTGCCCGAACCTCTGCTCATTTTTCCTGGCTGCTCATCGCTCGCACCTCGCCAGCCAACCACGTCCGTTCGATCTCATCAACGCCGGCTGCTCGTTGTCCGCGTCGCCGCCGTCAGCTGTTCAACATTCATACTATCATAAGTGTTGAGTGTTTAGCATCTGCCGGTCGCCCGCTTGACGTCCGCGAGCCGTTGTGCGTAGTTCGCCGGCAAGCACCGAACATCCATCCATCCATCAATGCAGCAAGCAAGGCGAGAACTCATGGCAACGCTTTCCATCTCTGCTTAAACGTACAAGCAGACTTTTGGTTTTACGGTTGGCGTGCCGGCAGGTTTGTATAAACTTGGCCCGTCGTAAAACCGTATACACGATATATGTTTTACGGTTGGCGTGCCGGTAAGTTTGTATGAACTTGGTCCGTCGTACAACCGTGAAGATTGATATACACAATATTTGTTTTACGGTTGGCGTGCCGGCAAGTTTATATAACTTGGTCCGTCGTACAACCGTGAAGACTGTTATGCATGATATATGTAGACAACATTATGACATGTCATTTCATCAAATTAAAACATGTTGTCTTGATTGGTCTCATGGTGATCTTCCATGTTGATACAATTCAAGAATAGAAATGATATGTGTTGTCTTGATTGGTCTCATGGTAATCTTCCGTGTTGATACAACTCAAGAATAAAACTAAAAATGTTGTGTTGATTGGTCTCATGGTGATCTCCCATGTTGATACAATTCAAGAATAGAAATAATATGTGTTGTCTTGATTGGTCTCATGGTGATCTTCCATGTTGATACAACTCAAGAATATAAATAGAATGCATGTTATCTTGATTGGTCTCATGGTGATCTCCCATGTTGATTCAATTTAAGAATTAATATATGTTCATCTTGGTTGGCTCATGGTGATCTTCCATGTTGATACAACTCAAGAATATAAAAAGAATGCATGTTATCTTGATTGGTCTCATGGTGATCTCCCATGTTGATACAATTCAAGAATAAATATATGTTCATTTTGATTGGTCTCATGGTGATCTTCCATGTTGATACAACTCAAGAATATAAAAATATTGCATGTTATCTGTAGGAGATATGCCCTAGAGGCAGTAATAACAGTTATTTTGTATCTCCGAGTTTGTAATGAATGTTTATGTTCCATGCTATAACTGCAATGATTCTCGAGTCTGCAATACCCACGAGGCTCGGAGGGAAACTCATGTGCTTGTGTGGTATAATAAACAGTAAAATGTATTCCTAGTCATGCCTCTAAGACTGGCTCATGTATTGCATGATGATCCTGTTTTCCTGATCATGGGCATGTCTATGCCGGCAATTTTGAGGGCACAATGTTAGAAGAACATTTGTGTTGAATCGACCCGAATTGATGTTATGCTATGAGATACATTCGTCACAAGTTAATGGTTAATAACACAGAGAAAGTTGTGTGTTTGCATAATTCCTTAGACCATGAGAGTATCGAGTTCCTTCGTACTTGCTTCGTGAACTTTGGGGTTTTGTTAAACGTCATCTGTAAAAGGGTGGCTATTACGGCAGCTTGCGGGTTCACGGAAAAGTATGACAAGGAACTAGGTAGCTCGAGATTGGGATTTGCTCCTCCGTCGTTGGAGAGATATTCTTAGGGCCCTCTCGGTGTTACGGTATCCACCATCGTTTGGCCAGACACAGTGTGATTTGATCACAGGGATGCCGGAACGCGGGAACGAGAAAAGAGAACAATACCAGGAACGAGGTAACTGGCATAGTGGACAAGTTGTTGATTCACGGGGATGCCAATAACTCTCACCTCGGGTATTTGTAATATATCGCGAAGCAACAGGAATAGCACACAGCAACTAAAGGTTCACTCGAATAATTCTTCGTATGGGTATAGGGATCAATATGGATGTCCTCGGTTCCGCTATTGATCATTGATCGGAAAGTGTTCCGGTCATGTCTATACTTCATCGAACCTACAGGGTCACACGCTTAAGGGTCATCTATCTGTTGAATACTAGACAGGGAGTCTGAGATAAAGTCACCGGAAAGGTTTTGGAGACGGCGGAAAAGTTCCGAGAGAGAAAACCGAAAAGTTGTTTCGGGGTAAACCACTAAGCCGAAAAGGTTTCGGAGAGCACCTGGTAATTTTGGAGAGTGCCAGAATTGTTCTGGTAACTTCTGGAATTTTTCTGGAGAAAAGATTAAAATATTTTTTTCGGAAATATTTCGGAGCTGCCGGAAATGTTCCGGAGCTGCCGGAAATGCTTAGGTTGCTTTTCGCAGATGAAAATCACTAATCCGGAATTGTTTCGGAACGCACCCAAAATCATTTTAGTGGGTGTTGGAATTATTCTAAGACCCACAAAAATATTTTCGGATTTTTCGGACGCGAAAAAGTGGTGTCATGAATAGTAAAAAGTACTACTTGAGATATTTTTGGAAAGCCTTCTAGAAGGACTTGGGAGCCAAGAAAGCCCCCTTGGGTTTCCTATAAATAGAGGTGTGAGGGCAGCCCCATATCCTTGATCCAAGCTCTCACTTGAGTTCTCATCACATGCCATGCAATTATCTGGCTTCTTCTCTCCCTCACACGAAAGAGTTTCGTAGAGCCGAAAGGCTGTCTGGGTTCCGGCAGGAACTAGTTCTGGACGGCGAAGCCCTGCTGGATAGCTGACACCGTATGTGTGCAACTTGGTAGAGAGGTCGTTGTTTCGATCTTAGTTCGAGTGTGCCTCCCGAAGGGCTGTCCGAGTTACAGATCGAGTTTCGAGGGTCGTCCCGAAGGGCTGTCCGTGACATCGTCCGAGGGACTGTCCGACCGCCTCCCGGAGCGCTGTTTGTGGGGCAGACGAGGGAATACATTCTCGCGGTTGGGAGGTTGTAAATCTTAGCTGCGGGGATCTGCACTGACGATCTTCATCGACTCTACTTCCCGCTGCGCTACGAGTCGGTAACGATCAGATCAAAACCTTGTATGCGTCTCCATAGTGGTCCTGGGCGTGCTCGCTATACCGAAATTTTTTGTTTTCTGTTGCGTTCCCCTACAGTGGTATCAGAGCCGTGCTATGCGTAGATGCATGTTATGATCTAGAATACATGGAGATGTATGGGTATTGCATAATATAATTTTGGAGTAGATCAGATCTATTGCTGAAAATTATTTATGCGGGTGGCAGATGAAATCTGTTACCCGATATTCTTGTTGCTTCCCTAGAATTTGCGTATTTCTGATCTCGAGACAGCATGGTGGAATTTTACAAAGTTCTGGCAATCCGCGATCCTGATTGATCAACGAAGTGCTATCAGTTCTTTCTGTTCCGCCATAGTCAAAAGAAAGATGAAATTCGCAGACTAAAGGGCAATGCAGATATGATCTGCACGGGGATCACGCGTATGACGAAGTTCAATATGGGGTTCGAGATTTTATTATCTCGTGCTTCATACACCCCGCAATGTTAATCTAGTGACTTGAATAATCATACTTGATGATAAAACATTGGTAGTTGCGGTTTAAGTCAAAACCTTAGAAGCCACGTAAAATAAAATTTTGCATAAACCGGTTTAGAGGCGTCTAACTTGTTTTTGCAGGATGTGCATGTGATGTGGTATAGCAAAGCTCATATTAATTCGATTATGTATGAGATGACTATATAATGTAAATTTATTAACATGACCTGCGTGTCATGATTCGGCATGATGGCTGGAGCCATATGATTGTCACTTTAATGACCTGCGTGTCAACCTTAGGTAATGCACTTATTCATTTGCTATAAAGATAGCAATATTATTTGGTGCATCGACAAGGTGGTGGCAATCTTCGCGAAGGTGAACTCCGACGCAAATGCCAAAGACGAAGAAATACTTGACTTCTCCGTCAGAAGGGGCTATACCATATCATGCTATTATGAATTGCATGGGATGTTTATCCCTTATGTTGCACCCTTCTTGATTGCGCGGTAGTCGCTTTTTATTAGGGTGATCTCTCACTTAAAATATCAAGTAGTTAGTGTTCTCCCAAGTGTAGCGCCGTCACAGCATCTATACTCTCGGGGTGCGCCATGGATGCATGGGTACAAACGATTGGAGAAATGTAAGGCGGGTGAGGTCAGACCTCGCAGCAAGATCCCTTGGTTGTCTTGACGTTCATGGCAGGATCGTCCTGAGCTCGGAACACACGCATCGAAAGATGAACAAGAGTCACATAGAGATGTGATCGGCAAGTTGGCCTACCAAATCAAAATCCTCGTCATGAGATGATGATTCTATGGCGTTGTATTGATATTTGGATCTTGAATCACTCATAATCAATTTTGAGAGATATTGATTTAAGCGGGAGCACACTTTAGAATAAATTTTTTTATTCACTAGTGCAAAAATCATTATGAACAAAGTCTAAGTGAAACTTGTGTTTACCGTTGTAGATCAAATGGCTCGCAACACCGCTTTCAACTTCGGGCCATTGTTAGAGAAAGAAAAGTTAGCTGCGACTGGAAACAACTATGCGGACTGGGTCCGTAACCTGAGGATTGTCCTCAGGAGCGCTAAGAAAATCTATGTGCTTGAAAAAGCTCTTCCAGCTAAACCGGCGGCAGGTGCCTCGGAAGATGAACAAAATGTCTGGGCCACTCAGGATGATGATCACAACGCAGTACAGTGCCTCATGCTAGCTTGCATGAGTCCAGAGCTCCAAAAACGTTTTGAATTCCATAAACCCCGTGATATGATCCGGGAATTGGATGCTCTGTACAAGGAAACCGCAAGGTCTGAACGTTTTGATATCATGAATATCTTGATGAATTTAAAGATGGCTGAGGGCGGTTCAGTTGGCGAACACATAGTCAAAATGATTGGCTATGCTGAAAGGCTTAATACCCTGGAATTTCCAATTCCAGCATCCCATATGATGGACATGATGCTTTCTTCACTCCCCCCATCTTACAACGGTTTTTTCATGAATACAACATGAGTGGGATGGAGAAAACACCAGAAGAGGTGCTCGCCATGCTGAAAACTGTGGAAGAAGGACTGCGGAAAAATCACAAGCAAGTGTTGCTTGTGAATAAAACCGCCAGTTTCAAAAAGAAAGGCAAGCCAAAGAAGGGAAAGGGTGCCGGTAAGACCGGCTCCCAAAGCAACTCTAAGGGCGGAGCCAAGAATGAAACTGAGTGCTTCTACTGCAAGGGCACAGGACACTGGAAGAGAAACTGCAAGAAGTATCTGGCCGATAAGAAGTCCGGGAAAACCGGAAAAGGTATAATTGTTATACAAGTTAATGTCATTGATGTTTTGCTTGCTAGCGAAAATTCTAAGTCTTGGGTATTTGATAACGGATCGGTTGCTCACATTTGCAACTCGATACAAGGACTGCAGAAGGTCCGCAAGCTAGCAAAGAATGAAGTCATGATGCGCGTCGGGAACGGCGCTGGGATCGCCGCTCAAGCCGTCGGCATTATGCCTCTACGTCTCCCTTCAGGATTTATCTTAGAGCTAAATAAATGTTATTTTGTTCCACTATTGTGTAGAAACATTATCTCTGGATCATGTTTAGTACACGATGGGTATTCGTACAAGTCTGAGAAGAATGGTTGTTCACTTTATTGTAAGGATATGTTTTATGGATTTGCACCCATTGTTGGGGGCCTTTTCATACTAAATCTTGAATGTGAAAATGATGTCTTTAACATGAATGCTAAACGCCTTAAGAAGGTTGATACCACAACCACTTATTTGTGGCACTGTCGGCTTGGCCACATCGGAAAGAAACGCATGCAAAGACTCCAAAGAGATGGAGTTTTACCGTCCTTTGATTTTGAATCATTTGACACATGTGATGCTTGTCTAATGGGAAAAATGACCAAGATGCCGTTCAAGGGTCATCCTGAACGGGCGGGTGAATTATTGGAAATAATACATAGTGATGTATGTGGTCCAATGAGCACAGCCGCACGGGGTGGGTATTTCTACTTCATGACTTTTACTGATGATTTAAGTCGGTATGGCTACATCTACTTGATGAAGCATAAGTCAGAAACCTTTGAAAAGTTCAAGGAATTTCAGAATGAGGTAGAAAATCATCGTGACAAAAAGATTAAGTTTCTGCGGTCTGATCGCGGAGGCGAATACCTTAGTCATGAGTTTGGCCAACATCTAAGTGACCGTGGAATCGTTTTACAGCTTACGCCTCCCGGAACTCCACAGCGAAATGGAGTATCGGAAAGATGTAACCGAACCTTGTTAGACATGGTAAGGTAGATGATGTCTCTTATAGATCTGCCGATATCTTTTTGGGGTCACGCACTAGAAACTGCCGCTCACACACTAAACCGAGCACCGTCTAAGTCTGTTGAAACGACACCACATGAGATGTGGAATGGGAAGAAACCCAGTTTGTCGCACCTTAAAATTTGGGGATGTGAGGTACTTGTAAAACGTTTACAACCAACCAAACTCGATCCCAGATCAGACAAATGTAACTTTGTAGGTTATCCAAAAGAAACAATTGGGTATTCCTTCTACCTACCCTCCGAGCACAAAGTGTTTGTCGCTAAAAGCGGAGTCTTTCTTGAGAAAGAGTTTCTCGCCAAAGAAGTAAGTGGGAGGACAGTACAACTTAATGAGATTAGTGAATCTTCGGCGACCGTTGCTATGGCTAAAGAACCGGAAGTAATTCCGCAAATTATCCATACAACCGAGCCGGAAGTTGTCGCATATAATGCAAAAACTTCAGACAATGTTGTAACTGAACCGCGTAGATCAGGTAGGGCTGTCCAGCCACCTGAGTGGTTTCATGATGAAATCTTCATTCTTGAAGACGATGAACCTGCGCACTACAAAGAAGCGATGGCGGGGCCCAGCTCAATGGAATGGCACAGAGCCATGAAATCCGAGATGGAATCCATGTACGAAAACCAAGTTTGGAACTTGGAAGAACTTCCAGAAGGCGTAAAGCCCATTGGTTGTAAATGGATTTTCAAAAGAAAGACGGAAGCGGATGGTAACATTACTATCCACAAAGCTAGACTTGTCGCGAAAGGGTTCACGCAAGTTCCAGGAGTGGACTACGACGAGACGTTCTCGCCAGTAGCTATGCTTAGGTCTGTACGGATATTACTAGCAATTGCTGCTTATTTCGACTATGAAATATGGCAGATGGACGTCAAAACGGCTTTCCTAAATGGAAACCTCAAAGAGGATGTATACATGATACAGCCAGAAGGTTTTGTCATTCATAAGGATGCTAAAAAGGTATGCAAGCTTCAGAAAGCCATTTATGCTCTGAAGCAAGCATCAAGGAGCTGGAACATTCATTTTGATGAAGTAGTCAAACGGTTTGGCTTCATCAGGAATGACGAAGAATCTTGTGTTTACAAGAAGTTTAGTGGGAGCGCAAAAGCATTTCTAATCTTGTATGTGGATGACATATTGTTGATTGGAAATGATGTGAATTTCCTTAGCGAAATAAAAGACTCATTGAAAAGGAGTTTTTCAATGAAAGACTTAGGCGAAGCGGCATATGTATTGGGCATTAGGATCTATAGAGATAGATCAAGACGCCTGATAGCGCTTAGCCAAAGCACGTACATTGACAAGGTGTTGAAAAGGTTCAACATGGAGAACTCCAAGAAAGGCCTACTCCCCATGTCACCTGGCACAGTGCTTTGCAAGAATCAGTGTCCTCGGACTCTCGATGAGCGAGTACAAATGAATGATGTTCCATATGCCTCGGCAGTTGGTTCTATTATGTATGCCATGCTATGTACAAGACCGGACGTTTCATATGCGCTAAGTGTTAGCAGCCGGTACCAAAGTGATCCAGGATTGGAACACTGGGCCGCAGTCAAGGGTATTCTTAAGTACGTCAAACGGACCAAGGATTTACTCCTTGTGTACAGAGGTGATGAAGAGCTCATTGTAAGTGGTTACACTGATGCTGGCTTCATGACTGACCCAGATGACTTCAAATCTCAATCAGGCTATGTTTTCATATTGAACGGCGGCGCAGTTGATTGGAAAATTTCCAAACAAAAGACTGTGGCGGATTCTACGACAGAGGCGGAATATGTTGCTGCTTCAGAAGCCTCCAAAGAGGCGGTATGGATCAAGAAATTTCTTGAAGACCTTGGTGTGGTTCCAAGTGCTCTGGACCCGGTGGAGATCTATTGTGATAATAGTGGCGCCGTGGCTCAGGCAAGGGAGCCAAGTTCGCACCATAAGACAAGACATATTGAACGCAAATATAAACTCATTCGACATCATGTCGAAGCGGGTTTAGTGAAAGTACGCAAAGTTCACACGGATCTGAACGTGTCAGACCCGATGACAAAGCCTCTACCACGAGCAAAGCATGAGCAGCACCGGATAGCCATTGGTGTTAGGGAAGCCATGTAACTGGATTATGACTCTAGTGCAAGTGGGAGTCTGTAGGAGATATGCCCTAGAGGCAGTAATAACAGTTATTTTGTATCTCCGAGTTTGTAATGAATGTTTATGTTCCATGCTATAACTGCAATGATTCTCGAGTCTGCAATATCCATGAGGCTCGGAGGGAAACTCATGTGCACGTGTGGTATAATAAACAGTAAAATGTATTCCTAGTCATGCCTCTAAGACTGGCTCATGTATTGCATGATGATCCTGTTTTCCTGATCATGGGCATGTCTATCCCGGCAATTTTGAGGGCACAATGTTAGAAGAACATTTGTGTTGAATCGACCCGAATTGATGTTATGCTATGAGATACATTCGTCACAAGTTAATGGTTAATAACACAGAGAAAGTTGTGCGTTTGCATAATTCCTTAGACCATGAGAGTATCGAGTTCCTTCGTACTTGCTTCGTGAACTTTGGGGTTTTGTTAAACGTCATCTGTAAAAGGGTGGCTATTACGGCAGCTTGCGGGTTCACGGAAAAGTATGACAAGGAACTAGGTAGCTCGATATTGGGATTTGCTCATCCGTCGTTGGAGAGATATTCTTAGGGCCCTCTCGGTGTTACATTATCCACCATCGTCTGGCCAGACACAGTGTGATTTGATCACAGGGATGCCGGAACGCGGGAACGAGAAAAGAGAACAATACCAGGAACGAGGTAACTGGCATAGTGGACAAGTTGTTGATTCACGGGGATGCCAATAAGTCTCACCTCGGGTATTTGTAATATATCGCGAAGCAACAGGAATAGCACACATCAACTAAATGTTCACTCGAATAATTCTTCGTATGGGTATAGGGATCAATATGGATGTCCTCGGTTCCGCTATTGATCATTGATCGGAAAGTGTTCCGGTCATGTCTATACTTCATCGAACCTACAGGGTCACACGCTTAAGGGTCATCTCTCTGTTGAATACTAGACAGGGAGTCTGAGATAAAGTCACCGGAAAGGTTTCGGAGACAGCGGAAAAGTTCCGAGAGAGAAAACCGAAAAGTTGTTTCGGGGTAAACCACTAAGCCGAAAAGGTTTCGGAGAGCACCTGGTAATTTTGGAGAGTGCCAGAATTGTTCTGGTAACTTCTGGAATTTTTCTGGAGAAAAGATTAAAATATTTTTTTCGGAAATATTTCGGAGCTGCCGGAAATGTTCCGGAGCTGCCGGAAATGCTTAGGTTGCTTTTCGCAGATGAAAATCACTAATCCGGAATTGTTTCGGAACGCGCCCAAAATCATTTTAGTGGGTGTTGGAATTATTCTAAGACCCACAAAAATATTTTTGGATTTTTCGGACGCGAAAAAGTGGTGTCATGAATAGTAAAAAGTACTACTTGAGATATTTTTGGAAAGCCTTCTAGAAGGACTTGGGAGCCAAGAAAGCCCCCTTGGGTTTCCTATAAATAGAGGTGTGAGGGCAGCCCCATATCCTTGATCCAAGCTCTCACTTGAGTTCTCATCACATGCCATGCAATTATCTGGCTTCTTCTCTCCCTCACACGAAAGAGTTTCGTAGAGCCGAAAGGCTGTCTGGGTTCCGGCAGGAACTAGTTCTGGACGGCGAAGCCCTGCTGGATAGCTGACACCATATGTGTGCAACTTGGAAGAGAGGTCGTTGTTTCGATCTTAGTTCGAGTGTGCCTCCCGAAGGGCTGTCCGAGTTACAGATCGAGTTTCGAGGGTCCTCCCGAAGGGCTGTCCGTGACATCGTCCGAGGGACTGTCCGACCGCCTCCCGAAGCGCTGTTCGTGGGGCAGACGAGGGAATACATTCTCGCGGTTGGGAGGTTGTAAATCCTAGCTGCGGGGATCTGCACCGACAATCTTCATCGACTCTACTTCCCGCTGCGCTACGAGTCGGTAACGATCAGATCAAAACCTTGTATGCGTCTCCATAGTGGTCCTGGGCGTGCTCGCTATAACGAAATTTTTTGTTTTCTGTTGCGTTCCCCTACATTATCTTGATTGGTCTCATGACAATCTTCCATGTTGATACAACGCAGGAATAATACAAATAATCAAATATGTTATCTTTATTAGTCTCATGGTGATCTTCCATGTTGATACAAATCAAGAATATAAAATATGATCAAATATAAAATTACTCCAATATATAAAATACTCCAAAACCTTAAGAGTATAAACTATGGTCAAATATCAAAATACTCCAATACCTTAAGAGTATAAACTATGGTCAACTATCAAAATACTCCAATACCTTAAGAGTATAAACTACGGTAAAACATACAAAATACTCCAATACCTTAAAAGTATAAACTACGGTCCAATATCAAAACTACTCCAATACCTTAAGAGTATAAACTACGGTCCAATATCAAAACTACTCCAAAACCTTCAGAGTATAAACTATGGTCAAATATCAAAATACTCCAATACCTTAAGAGTATAAACTATGGTCAACTGTCAAAATACTCCAATACCTTAAGAGTATAAACTACGGTAAAACATACAAAATACTCCAATACCTTAAGAGTATAAACTACGGTCCAATATCAAAACTACTCCAATACCTTAAGAGTATAAACTACGGTCCAATATCAAAACTACTCCAATACCTTAAGAGTATAAACTAAGGTCCAATATCAAAACTACTCCAATACCTTAAGAGTATAAACTACGGTCCAATATCGAAACTACTCCATTGCCTTAAGAGTATAAACTATGGTAAAACCATCAAAATATTACTCCATTGCCTCAAGAGTATAAACTATGGTAAAACCATGAAAATGTTACTCCAATGCCTTAAGAGTATAAACTACGGTAAAATCATCAAAATATTACTCCAATACCCTAAGAGTATAAACTATGGTCAAATATGGTAAAACATATAAATTACTCCAATGGCTTAAGAGTATAAAATATGATCAAATATAAAAATACTCGAAAACCTTAAGAGTATAAACTATAGTCAAAAATCGAAAGTACTCCAATACCCTCATGAGTATAAACTATGGTCAAATATCAAAATACTCCAATACCTTAAGAGTATAAACTATGGTCAAGTATCAAAATACTCCAAGACTTTAAGAGTATAAACTATGGTCAAATACAGAATTAATCCAACAACTTATGAGTATAAACTATGGTGCCAAATATAAGGCAAATACTCCAAACTACAGATGATAACATATACAAAACTATCAAATAGATAGATGCATGCGTTGAAAACAACAAAGATAAATAGGATCATAGCCTATGTCACTTGCACTAAACATACCATGGTGCAACTGACTATCTCATCATAAAATTCCATATATCCTCTTCATATGTGGGCTTGATGCAATGCTATATACATTGCTACTAAGTGAACCAAATCTTTCCCCTTTTCATGCATCCATATAGAAATCACATGCATGATCAAATTAACTCATAAAAAGAGTTATCCCCTATATTGCACGTATGCTCACTGAACTCGCTAGTAAACCATTAAATTAATCTTTGTATGAAAACCACTTCTTATTACTAAAATATCAAATGGTTAATGAGCTATACAATAATAGCCTAAGCGTCCACATGCTATAGATATGAACATCAAATGTCATATGATACGAATGCATCAAATCATGTATATTATGCTACCCATATGTTAGCATAGACAGATTCAAGGCCCCCAACAACGCCGAAGATGACAACAGCGAGGAGGAAGACTTTTCTTTGTTATACTTTTTAGTCTTCTTTTATTTCTACATTTGTAATGCTCATATGTTGTAATGCCATGTAATAGATATGTTGGAATTTTTAATCAGGGGTTTTCTCTCCGGAGATGTAATTAACAGTTCTTTTATGTATATGTCAGAGTTCTGGAAATAAAGTACCTGCAATGTTCGATTTCTCTTTTATGTTATGCGTTTATGCATTTAAATTATACTATCTATCTCTATGACGTGGACGCTTTAGTGTTATTTATTCTATCGCCCCATTTTCCCGTCATCAGATTCTGGCACGCTCGGTGGGACCTATTTCTCCCCTCATCTTTGAAATTCCAACATAGCATACAACATATGAGTTTTGATAATATATCTTACAACTACAAGGGTAAAACATCTCATACAATCGGCATACAGTTGCCTGAATACATTACATAAGCGGAAGATACATGTCTGAGTACAGACTACAATCAAATGCCTAGCGGCAAAAGTAAAACACACCATGCCCACGTACACACGGGTCCAGGCTCTCCGCCGGTGACCCCTAGCTAGTCGTCCTCGAGTCTTCGTGAAGGCGCCCAGAAGAATGGATCGTTGAGCTCCGCTTAAATCCAAAGTCGGTCGCATAACGTGCGAGAAGAGAGAAGAAAGGGGTGAGCTATATCAACAATCAGATAACTAACTTCTCACGATGAGAAGGGGGTAGTGGTTGAGGTTGCAGCCGCACTAGCAATATTATGAGTGGCTAACGTTCTATTCAGAGTAAGATGAGAGCCAAGCATTCGATGAGGAAGCGCCTCCAACAAGTCTTGCTATCCACCTACTTACGCAAGCATAAAACCTATCCTATCCTTGCCCTCCCCATCATCACCCGATGATGAAGAAGTAGTCAAGGCACGGACATGGTGATCAAGTTGTTAAGATTATGTCAGCTGTTGTTGTCTATGAACAAGGAGTCTCGTCCATAACCGCGGACACGGCTTCTCGAAAATATTTAACCCTGCAGGGGTGTACCAACTTCCCATTACGAGGCGTCCCATGCTCGCCCATCTCTCTCAGTCTCTAACCGTTAGAGGAAACCATTTTATGATTTACTTCTGAGAGATCCAAAACGACATAATCCCTCTAACTAACAGCGAACAAACCCGGGTGGCCCCCGGTGAGTCGACATCCAGCTCAGGAGCCGGCCGCGCTCTAGATCTGGTCTCTACCATCTGACTCCAGGTTTGGATTACCGGTTAATCTCACATGAGACCGGGTCCTCCGCCGGTCAAGATCGGCCAGTAAGGAACCATGTTCTCACTGGTCCGGGTTGGTTTGAAAACTACTGGCAGCTGACCAGCACACACACGGTTTCAAATGGTAAATCAGCTCGGGCCACCACTAGAAATGTTTGAAGCTAGGTAGGTAAGAAAAGGGGACCCCATAGCATCCCGCACACGATTAGGCACACTCAATCTTGGAACCAATACCCGGAACTCGGATCCTAGGTGACTCGAAGGGAACAAAGCGTCGGGGCGGGATAGCCTAGACCTTCCATCCTTCGTCGAATATAGTCAACATTTTAATAATCATATAATCCACAACAGATATAATAATGTGATAGACCAAACCAAGGAGTAACAGGAGGTAACAGTAGATAGAATCCTAGCATGCATACTAAGCAGTGGCTGAGCAGCGAGCAATAGTAACATAGCAGTACAAGGTTTGCTGGGATGTGGAGGACATGGCTGTTTGGGTTTATTTGAGAGGCATTAATATGAGCTGGTAGGATCAAGCAATCGTTCTATCCTAAACCTAGGCAAAGTGAGATGAAATTTATAAGCATGATATATGCTCCCCCTTACCTGATGAGAAGATCGATGCCGAAGTTGTAGTCGATCGCACGCTCGCAACGTCTCTGAAGGTAACCCCGAGAGCACACAAGACGGTACACACTAGAAAGAAATCAACGAGCAAGAACTCTATTAGTACTAGGCAACCACGAGAAAACATCAATAAGAAGGCAACACGAGACAACGCACTACGGCATCACACCTACCGTCGAGAACGGTTACTAACAGGTTAAGTGGGGGCATTGCTCACACACGACGATATCGCACGTTTAAAGTGGTTCAAGTTGTTTGTCTACACAAGGTGAGAAAGGTTGTTAACATGGCATCACAGACAAGCATGGCAAAAGTTTAACCATAAAGTAAACTACCTATGCTAGTCAATTTAAGTGAGGCAACCCCTAAACATGCATAGCACTAAGTGCCCGAGAACGATTAAAAGATTTGGTACTGATCTGACCTAAACCATATTTTAGGTTGTTTAGAAACAGAAAGCAACCACACAAACACAAAGTACACGAAAAACTAATCAAGTGACATATAAAGCACACTCCAAACGGAGTTACGGTTAAAAATATATAAGCAAAACAAGTTACGGGCACAATCTGCCAACATCAGGTAGCACACTTTAGAGAAATAAACAAACAGGAAAAGAAATTTAAACATTCTCCAAATTGATATGCAACTAAAGTAGACATAGCAGGCAAGGCATGGAAAAGGGAATCATGCAAATAGGCATCATGAACAATTAATTATAGCCCATGCAAAATGCAACAAAATATTACTGGTCTAGGACTTAGTGAAAATCAAGAAAACAGGGCAGAAACTGTTATTATCATGCTATATAAACAGGGGTAAAACTATATTCAAAAGTGCGGCAACATGCCATTGCAATATATGGTAATGAAGTAGACATGATGGTGATCAGGTACAAACAAGAATCAAGGTCATAGGCATCACATATCAAAATATATTAAGCATGCAACATGGCATCGGAACGTTACAGACTTAGTGAAAATCAGAGGTGACTGTCAACAACAGCAGCATAGCAACTTTGGACTAAATATAACCATGACCAGGAATACTAACATGACCATGCAATACATATAATGAAAGTAGACATGATGCTTATCAGGATGGAAAAGGAATCACTCAATTCCGATAAATGGTCGTGACACACTCGTCGACCGAAGTTGCAAAAAAATATAAACAACAACACATATTATCAGGTACACCACTTTGGAGCAAGATTTAATATAGCTACAGTAATCAAACATGACAAGGGAAAGCATAGGATTAAAGTACACATGATGCTTAATACACACGTGAAGGAATCAAATAGCATAGACCTCATGGATGTGTTGCAATCATCAACCAAACTTTGAATAAAATAATAGCAGCATCACTTGACAGAAATTAGCAGCAGTAAACATCATGTAGCAGTGTTTAGCAAGCAATTACACCATCTAGATGACCTCAAATCAAAATGCTCACAAAATATGAAAGTTAGAGCACATCTAGCACATCAAATTTCCATTTGGGCACATCGTCATCCGGGCTACGGTTTTCTCGCCAACTACATCACAAAACAACATCAGCAACATAATATTAAAGACTTAGCAGAAATTTGAAAAGCACTCTGAGAAAAAAAAGTAAAAAGAGGCCTCACCATGGGCAGAAGCCCATCAGGCCGGAGGAGGCTGGCGGGTTGGCTCCTGGCGTGGGTTGAAGGGGTGGCCGGTCCTTGGAGCTGGGCTGGCGGCCTGGCCGGGCCCACGTGGTAGGGGAGGTGGCCGGCTGGTCCTCCCGAGCGGCGCACCTAGGCAGCGGCGGCGGTTCCCCTCGTCGCCGGCTAGGGAGGCAGCGCAGGGGCGGTGCGGCAGAGGGGCAGGCGGGTCTAGGCGACGGGGAAGGCCGGATACGGTCCCTGGGGTCGTTGGCGTCGTCCTAGGGCGCCTCGGCGCGAGCCCGAGGTCGGGTCGGCGGCTCCATGGCGGCCAGCGGGTGCGGGGTCGCCGGCGGCGTCCTGCAGCAAGGGGACAGCGAGGGTGAGAGAGGGAGAGGGAGGAGAGGGAGAGGATGAGGAGCGCGAGAGGAGGAAGGGAGGTGGCCGGCGGCTGGCCGGAGTGCGGCGATGGCGGCGGCTTTCGACGGGTGAGCCCGCGGCGTGGAGGAGAGGAGAGAGAAGGTGGAGAGGCAGGGGCTGACGTGGACGATTCTTGGCCGTCAGATCGGCCGATCTGATGGTCCAGATCCGAGGATGGCTAGGGTTGCGAAAATTTGGGGCTATTGGGCATATTTGGGGGCAATTTTAGGGGGGTGGCTACAATTTTTACATGGGGGAACCCTAGAAATGGGTGGGGGAGTGTGGTGGTCTATTTATAGCCCAGGATGGCTGGCAGTTTACGCAAACGTCCTCGGGTTTTCTCTCTCGCGCGTTCGGCGATCACGTTTCTGAGCGCCGGAGGTGCACACGAACTCCGATTCGGACGAAACTTCGAACCACACGCTCAGCGCGTCGAGCAGGACGATCGTACCTCACTTCGGTACCGTTCCAAATTTGTTTTCCGGCGCGCTATAAAAATATCATGTTTAATTATTAAGCGGGGTTTTTGTTCCGGTGGCGATGGCTAGTTCTATGACGGCTGCGTCGGTGCTCTGGTGAAACCCGGTGTCGCACAGGTTGTGTGCCGTGGTGGAAAGGGGTCGGTCACGCATCCGATACGAGAATAGGGGGAGAAATATTCACCGATTATTAATTTGGCGAAGCAAACATTGCAAACAACACAAACAATCATCAGCGCAACGCAACAAACAAATTTTTTAATTGGGGTGGAATTTCGTGCTGTTACACCTTGTTCCCTTGGTGATCCTTTCTTGATACTTCTTTTGGTGTCAACTTCATCGATAGCTCTCCGTCTCCGGAATCGATAGTTACTTTCATGTTGCAATTATTTTATTTGTTGTTGTTGCACATGTTATGTCATGCTATCATGCCACTTACACTAAAGCTAAGGCTATGACCAAAGCCCTATAAACTTAATAAATGCCTGTGGAGTTGTTGACGTGTCGTCACCACCTTCATTTAAATTTGACTAGCTAGGGTCACACCATGTATATTAAACTTGATCATCCCATCCATGTTTGTGCACCTTTGATCCCGATGCTTATCTTGTGTTTCTTTGCTTTGCCGGTACCGTACGATAGAGCCTAAGCATACCAAGGAGACTCACATGGAGCTCTCCGACACCGAGATCGAGGATCCTGCTGGTGCTTCGACCGCTACCTTCTAAGGCAAGGGGGAGACTTATATCATTCTTTATAGCTCTTAGCTTGCATTGCTTAGATGTAGATAGAACGTTTGATTGATCCTGTCCACCTTACATGTTGCCCCTATACAAAACACAAACAACCATGATGCCCACCTCCTAGCAAACCATTGCTTGGCTACGTTACCACTTGCTCAGCCACTGCTTAGTATGAGTAGAAATCTTGCTGCTTACCCCTATGCTATGCTATGGTTGGGATATCGTGCTACATAAGAAGTTGGTTGATATTTATCATTAATATGATGTTAATGCTATGCTGACGAAGGATGGGAGACCGGGCTGATCCCGCCGGGTGTTTTGTTCCATTCGAGTCACTTAGGCCCCGAGTTCCGGGTATTGCGTCTTTTGAAGAGAGTGACTAATCGTGTGTGGGATTCTATGGGGTCCCCTTGTCTTACCTACCTAGCTACAAACAATTCTAGTGGTGGCCCGAGCTGATTTTACCATTTGAAAAACGTGTGTGTGACTGGTTAGCGCTCTAGAAGATTTACAAACACCCCGGACCAGCAAGGACAGAGTTCCCTTGTTGGCCCAACTTGACCGACTGAGGACCCGGGCATAGTGATGCTACGGTAATCCAGACCTGGAGTCATATGGTAGAGACCGATTCGAGAGCGCGACCGGCTTTTGAATTGGATGTCGACTCACCGGGGGCCACTCGGAGTTGTGGTTGTTAGTTAGAGGGACTCTGACGCTCCGGAGTTTCAGACGATCACCCAGCCAAACGGAAACCAGACTTACATGCGAAGCCTATAATGGGAAGTTGGTACACCCCTACAGGGTTCAATCTTTTTGAAAATCCATGTCCGCGGTTATCGACGACTTGAGACCTACTCCTTGTTCATAGAATAACATCAAACTGGATCTAATTAAAACTTTCCCACCGTGCGTGTTGCCATGACTGCCATTCTTCGTCCAAGGGGACAAAGAAAGGACAAGGTAGTGTTATGCTTGACGTAAGTAGGTGGATAGCAGACCTATGACACGCTTGTCAACCTACTTCATGGTTTTTATCCTTGCTCTAATAGAACGTTAGCCACATATATATGCTAATGCGGCTGCAACCTCAACCAGTACCTTTACCTTAACGTGAGAAGTTATTTATATTGTATTCATATACTCTCACCCCTTGCATTCTTTTCCTCGTCTATGTATCTACTTTGGGATCCAACAGACTACTACCTCGACCCGAGCACCGAGAAGTACTCCGTGGAGGTGACACCGGAGGACGACGACGACGAAGACTTCGTTTAGTAAACGACTACAGTTTGGTTCTGACGATCTGTGGGTGGACGTACATCTTTTATGTGCAGCCCTCTCTAGGGAAATTTGGATCTTGTCCGTACCCGGACGTGTTTGCTTTTGACATGATGTAATGCAATGAATGTTGGGTCTAATAATTTCTGGATGTTGTAATAATTCCATTGGCCGTGTATGCCATGGATCTTATATTTATGTCTTAGTGTTCCTGCTTCTTATTACCTGTTGTCGAGAATTTGATAGCGATACGAGTGAGAGTATCGTGCATCGGTGGCTACTTATGCGCTTCTATCTCAAGTAGGGTGTGAAAGCGTCTAACTCGAGATAGTACCGCATCGGGGGCCTTACAACTAGGTATCAGAGAAGGACTGCATGTAGGACCCTTTACTGGCCAAAGTCAAGTCTAGAAAGTATTTTGGTAGTTATTAAGGAAAATCGGAGAGTAGGAACTCTGTTCTCATTTCTTCCTACCCACCCTGACACCCCTTTTCCGTGAGGAAGTGTAACGATGTTTTCTCTCTGCAACTTACCCCTTTGAAAACCAATCTAGGTTCTTGGTTAAGTGAGCCTTTGATTCCTCTATAATTCTTTACTAGCGAAGAGAAGGGTTGGCGTACGTTGAGACCACTGATCCGCCACTTGGGGTTGACTTCTCCACCTCGCTTACGGCGTACCTCAGGTGAAACTCCTATACAGGGATGGTTGGCATCCTCCGGATGTGTTTCCTCCCCCTATAGGAGACCGCTTCGGCGGGCCGCTCAGGGCAGATGTCTCAGCGTCCAGGTCTCCAACCACTCGTATATATTGTTTGTGCGCTCTCTAGAAGACTATTATATTGGATTCGAATGATCTCGGGTTTGGGGATTCCAGTAGCACCTAGTTTATCAGACCTTCTGGGTTAACCATGGTGGTATTCCAGCTTCAACTTCTTCATACCTCGTGAAGAAGTTTTGTTCAATATTGCTTTAATTCTTGTGGTTTCGTCAAATTGCTGCATGTTTTCACATAAGTGTCCTCTACAGGATGCCGAGAGCAATCATGCCGCCACCGGAGAACCCGATGCTGGGAGAGGCTATGGCTGCAGTGGCACAGGGTACGACTACGATCATAGAGCCGTTGCAGAACCAGGATGGCCAGATGGGTGATCGTCCACAGCACCCCACCCTTCAGTAGTTCCTCGCTGTCAGAACCCTCTGTTAGGTATGTGCTAGGATCAAGTCCCACCTTCCATTCATCCCAAGAATTCAAATTCAAATCAAAATGGGAGAAGAAACACCCCAGACGAATTAATTCAAATGGCCAGAAATAAAGTTGCTCCAAAAATTCTAGTTTGACTTTTGAAAACTCACATAAATGAGTGTGATCACATGTAAAGTGATGTGGTAGCATTCCCATGCTCATAGAATTTTCAAAAATTCAAAACAGGAGCTTGGAATTAAATAAAACCCCTATTTGAATTAATGTTAAATTAATTTGAATTTTAAAAAAGTGACAAACTTTATAAGTGGCTAACCTATTATATTATGAGGCCATATAAAAAGTTTGAACATTTTAGAAAATGCTTAGCTATTTTTAATAGAATGGCAAAACAAACTACAGAAAAGAAAAGAAGAAAGAAAAAGAGAATGGCTTACCTTTCGCCTAGTTAAAGGCTCAACTCCTTCTGGCCGGCCCAGCCCACCCCCATCTTTGTCTTCTTCCTCAAGCAGCTCGGTGTCACCCTGACACGTCCAAAACGTATCTATAATTTCTGCTTGCTCCATGCATGTTTTGTGTGATATTGCTATGATCTAGATACACTTTAATACACTTTTGATCATATTTGGACTAACCTATTAACTCAGTGCACCACAGTGCCAGTTCCTGTTTTCTGCTGTTTTTCTATTTCAGTTTTCCCCCATATAAAAAGTGCCAGAAAAATTCCAGGAAAAATATAGGAAAATCAGCGTACAGGAAGCTTCGCGAAGAGCCCGAGTGGGGCCAGAGGGGAGCCAGGGGTGGCCCAGGCGGCCACCCCCTGGGCCGCGCCAGGGGGGTGCTTGGGGCCCCTGGTCCACCTCTGGCTGCCCCCCTTCGCCTATATATTCCTCGTGATGTGAAACCCTCGAGGACAGAACCCTTTTTCGCGATCTCGCCTCTGTTATGCCACCGCCGCGCTTCCGAGATCGGGAGCACCAGAAGACCTCTTCCCAGCACCGTACCGGAGGGAGAGTTGACTTCCGGGATTCTCCTCTCCACCATGGATGCTTCCTGGATGTCTTGCGAGTAGTTTTCCTTGGACCATGGGTCCGTGATCAGTAGCTATGTGATGTTCTCCTCCCCTCTTTGTTCTTCATGGTTTAGACCTCGTGAGCTGCCCTACATGATCGAGGCACTTTTGTAATCTTTTTGCTGTTGCTATGCTTAGTTTGATGGGATCTGATGGATTATGAGATTATGTTCAGATTGTGGTCGAGTAATATATTTGGTTCTTATCTCTTATATTTTTGTTCCTAAGTAATTCTTGCATGTTCTCCGTTGCTGTTTATTGCTTTGACCAAGTAGTAGGTAGTAACCCCAAGAGGGAACGTTTTGCTCGATTGTGGGTTCATGCCCCCCGATGACACGCTTGAGTGACAGAAACATGAGTCTAGGGGGTGTGCTGTTGCCAAAAGGAGGAAACAACGGTGCTTGTAACCGCGGTTGCAAGGATTGTTTACTTTACGCAAAGTGCTCTTTAATGCAGTTGTCTGTTGCTTTGGGTTTACACTTTGGGTGGGGCTCGCAACTTAATACCAGCGAGATGTTCTGGATAGATATCTCAAGGTGGATGATTAGTAGTAGATGCAGTTGGATTTCGGTCTACTTATTTTGGCGTACTGCCCATGCTTTTGAGCCTCTTCCTTTCTTTTGTAGCATAGTTAGCATTGCAGTGCGTTCATAATCCTGTCAATTGACCTTCTGTAATTTGTTCACCTCGCATAGCAGTTTTATCGTCTTTTGGGAGAGAGACATCACTAGTGAACATCACGTATCCCAGTCCATATCCTCATCACTGTTTACACACTCATTTACTTTTCTGCTTTTACTTTTAGTTGCTATCATTATCCCTTGCGTTTGATCCTTTGTGAACAACAAGACCGGAGAGATTGACAACCTCTCTGAACTTCGTTGGGAACAAAGTTATTTGTGTATGTGTGCATGTCCGCGTCAGTTGCGCCGCTGACACCTACTTATCATCTCTGGAGTCCTACTGGAGACAAACCTTGGTATCTTTACTGAGAGAAAATTGCTGCTGAGCTACATCACGCCTTCCACTTGGGGTTTACCAAAGAAGGGCGAGAAATTACTATCATTACCTCGCACATCAAGCCAAATTTCTGGCGCCGTTGCCTGGGACTCCGAGTGCTAAGATAGGGGAGTTGCACACTACCCTTTACCTTTGTTTTTTAGTCTTGTTAGTTTACTTTCAGTTTTTATCTTTGTGTCTTATATCAAAAATCACAAAAAAAATTGTTTATCTTGTTGTTAGTAGTCCTCCTTGTTTAGATGAACATGTTAGGGCTAGGTGCTTTGCGGGAATCGGAAGTTCTCGATTTCCGTCAAAGAAATGGAGAAAATATGAAGGCATGGGACAGAATCTCTGAAGCACATAAAAGAATTGTGCCTTGGATACCTATAAAAATTGCGCTTAGAAATTTTTACCATGGTCTTTTTAAATGGTGTAAACACTCTCTTGATATTATAGCTGAAGGAGATTTTCTAGAGTGTGATGTAGTTAGGGCTCTTGATATTTTGCATAGTCTATCTAGTTATTTTTTTTATGATCGTAGTATTGATACTGTTATAGATAGACTTGCCACTATTGAAAAAAGATTGGATGCTCTAGACTTGGGGAAATTAGAGGAACTTAAGTCCAAGAAGAAAGAAATGTTGGAGATAGATGATGATTGGGAGCCCTTTGTTAGGATTAGCATCTCTAACAAGGCTTCCTTGCTCTTTGTGATATTGGATCCACGGTTTCTACTATGCCAAAAATAGTTTATGATTATTTGAAGCTATGTATGGATAAAATATCATCTTATCATGAACATTCTAATGGAGATATTTCAGAGATGAAAATAAGTCCAAGTTGCATTCCTTCATAGGACTGCACCAATGGATTTCTTCATCATGGAGCCAAACCAAAGTAACATTGTGCTCGGAAGAGACTTCCTCCGTGCTATGAAAGGCTTCATTGATATTGGTAACGGGCACATACGCTTACGGGGTATGGCGAAAGGTAAGTATCTCTTTCCTAGGAAGAAGAAGAATGAGCTTATTGAAAATCAATTTGAAGGTTTTTATGATTCTGATCTTGGAGACCCTTCTTCTTTTGCATCATGCCTAGCTTAAAGGAATAAAAGAAAGCGCTTTCGGGAGGCAGCCCGCAACGAATTTAGGTTTTTCTTTTTGCTTTTGTTGTGTCTTGATGATTGTTACTACGGTAGCAACATCATTGTATCTTTATTTTTCAGCTTTGTGCCAAGTTATAGCCTCTTATGATAAGGGAAGCAAAAGTTGTGACATGTTGTCCAGAAAACAGATTCTGTCCCTTGACAGAAAAATTCGAATTAAATCACCAGATCATCTTTTTGATCTGAATTGTTTTGACAGCGTGCTCTATACAATTGTGAAACTTTCGTATGTTCTGAGTTTTTTTATTTGAGTTGCAGAAGTGCCCCTAAAAAATTCTTTACTACCTGTTGTTCTGTTTTTCACAGATTCTGCCATGTTTTGTCTCTCCTAACTTTTGCAAACCTTAAGCTTTCTTTTTCTTTGCAAAAACTTTTTGGCACTCTTGAGAAACCGTAGCTCTTCAAGAATATCTGTATATCTAGTGGGAAAAAAATATTTTATTAAGGGTACTAACCTCTCTAATCAGCTTATGATGAGTTATGTATGAAGGGAGTTTTCAAGTGTGCGATGGAAGATGATGAAAGAAGATCCAGGAGTGTCAAGCGCTCAAGCTTGGAGATGCCCCCATGCATCCCCAATAAATATTCAAGGAGACTCAAGCGTCTAAGCTTGGGGATGCCCCCGTGCATCCCCTTCTCCATCAACAATCATCAGTTCGTCCTTCGTCTCACTATATTTTTATCACTTCATGCGTTATGTGCTATGCTTGGAGCGTCTCGCTCTTAGGTTTTATTTTTAGTTTTCTTTAGTTTTGCTTGCTGTTCATAACAAGTTACACCCCGTCTTACTTTGTGTGGGAGAGAAATACGCTCCACCTTCAAAATCTAGAACACATCATAGGATTTTTCCTGCTTATCTTTTTGCTGTTGTGTGTTCTTTATATTTTCATAGCTGCTGCCATGTTTAGTTTTAGTCTTAGTTTGTCTTTAGCAAGAGCCTTGGCTTTTGTTTAGTCTGTTGCTGGAACTCTTTTTAGTTTTCATGTTTATCTTGTTAAAGAGAGTTGGTTGTTGCACTGAGTTGTGTTTTGTCTTGGAAGTAGGTAATTGAGGTTGCTATTTAATTCTAGTAGTAACTTGCAATAGATTTGATGTTTTGATGTGAGTAATGTTTGAACTTTTGGTGTCAAGAGCTCTAGCCTATTAGTGATAGCTGTCGTATTTTGGGCAATCCGTGTGTATTTTAAAAACCTACAAAACTAGTTGAGAACTCTAGCTACTAGATGGATCACTAATCTTTGGAGGGATCGAATATTAGAGTACACTCACGTACCATGAGTCGAGGATGCGCAAGGAGAACCAAACCCCCATACACTCCTCCTCGGGGTACTTGTATGTTTGTGAACCTCCTTATTAGATTGAGAGTTACCGATAATAAGTGCATGAGTTCTTCGGACTAATGTAAGTATTGAAAGTTGACACTTCCACCTTCCCATATTTTGCTAGCCTCTCCCGTGCCGTACATTGACTTCTTCTCACTCCGAGAGTTGGTGTCCACCTTCGCCGGTACATCCAAACCCTTGGCATGATACGCTCTGACATCATAAACCTCCTTATATCTTTCCTCAAAACAGCCACCATACCTACCTATCAAGGCATTTCCATAGCCTTTCCGAGATATATTGCCATGCAACATCCACCTCTTCATGACTTGATCTTCATTTCATACATGTTCTTGCTACACTGGCAGCGACATACATTGCATACATCATGATAGTTACATCTTCTTTATGATTTTGAGTACCTTGTAAAGTGTGAAAGATCTCCTTTACCTTCTTGTAAAATAGAGTGTTGCCCTTAAGTGAGGAAAATATCCCAAAGTGGACACAATAAAAGATCCGAAAGAGGACAAATGAGAGTTAAATAGAAAGAGCCATTGAGGCCACAAAAAAATAGAAAAAATAGAAAAAAGAGAAAAAGAAATAAAAAGAGAGAAAGGGGCAACACTACTATCCTTTTGAGAGATCCACACTAGTACTCCCTTTATATCCTTGTACTCCATAGAGATGCTCATTATGCATATAGCTATGTGGGGACCTTCACACTATAGAACTTGGCTTGCATATTCCAAGGATGCGCCTCCTCAAACGAGCTCTAGGTCTTCATGAGCGAGCAAGTTAGATGCACCCCCACTAGTTCCATTGGAGAGCTTCCTAGCTCGTATGTGCATATGTTGCATGGCAATCCCTACTCCTCACATCATATCTATCATTTGGCATCTCTTGCCTATGATTGTCCTCATTTATGTGAGCCTTTCTCACCCTTTTTGTCTTCCTCCTCCACACTATTTCTCTCTTTGCCATCCAAAGTGTCAACTCTCGTGCTTACGCTCATCCATTGCATGAGTGCTCAAAATATTGAAAAAGGAGTGGATAAAATTGACTTGTACCTGGCTAGTGGTATGGGGACGAGTTAAGATAAGATTCCAGAAAAAGACCAAGTGTGAAACTTTAGTAGAGTGAGTTCTCAACAAATAAATGTTTTTCTCCTATTCCCTATCCCCCTTCTTGCACGCAAACACCATTTGGAGACATTCGAGTCACGGACAACGAGAGCTCTTGCACCTAATGTTCTTTTTTTACTTGTTTCAATGCTAATATAGACTCTTGCATGTTATGACTTGAATTGAATCTCTAACCTTGATTGCTTTACTTTTCAAAGTTCTTATATGGTTGCCAGCATGTCACTACAGAAATTATGTCGTTGTCATTTACCTACTCGAGGACGAGCAGGAATTAAGCTTGGGGATGTTGATACGTCCAAAACGTATCTATAATTTCTGCTTGCTCCATGCATGTTTTGTGTGATATTGCTATGATCTAGATATACTTTCATACACTTTTGATCATATTTGGACTAACCTATTATCTCAGTGCAGCATAGTGCCAGTTCTTGTTTTCTTTGTTTTTCTATTTCAGTTTTCCCCCATATAAAAAGTGCCAGAAAAATTCCGGGAAAAATGTAGGAAAAATCAGCGTACAGGAAGCTTCGCGAAGAGCCCGAGTGGGGCCAGAGGGGAGCCAGGGGTGGCCTAGGCGGCCACCCCCTGGGCCGCGCCAGGGGGGCGCCTGGGGCCCCTGGTCCATCTCTGGCTGCCCCCTTCGCCTATATATTCCTCGTGATGTGAAACCCTCAAGGAGTGAACCCTTTTTCGCGATCTCGCCTTTGTTCCGCCGCCGCCGCGCTTCCGAGATTTGGAGCACCAGAAGACCTCTTCCCGACACCCTGCCAGAGGGAGAGTTGACCTCCGGGAGTGTCCTCTCCACCATGGATGCTTCCCGGATGTCTTGTGAGTAGTTTTCCTTGGACCATGGGTCCGTGATCAGTAGCTATGTGATGTTCTCATCCCCTCTTTGTTCTTCATGGTTTAGACCTCGTGAGCTGCCCTACATGATCGAGGAACTTTTGTAATCTTTCTGCTGTTGCTATGCTGAGTTTGACGGGATCTGCTGGATTATGTGATTATGTTCAGATTGTGACTGAGTAATATATTTGGTTCTTATCTCTTATATTTTTGTTCCTAAGTAATTCTTGCATGTTCTCCGTTGCTGTTTATTGCTTTGGCCAAGTAGTAGGTATGTAAGTCCCGATATGCGGTACTGTTCCAGATCTAGATGTTTCCATCCAGATCCGGGGACGAAGCACATATCGGTCCCACCGCGACTATGACGAAGTCATATGCCCCGGATTTCCAACATGATATCACAACATTACAGATACAAGGATACAACATCTCATACAATCGGCATACAACTGCCTTAATATAATACATCAGCGGAAGATACATGTCTGAGTACAGACTACAAGCAAATGCCTAGCGGCAAAGAGAAAAACATCGATCCCATAACCACACGGGTCCAGGCCCTCCGCCGGGATCCGCCTAACTAGTCCTCGTCAAGTCTCCACGTGAAACGGCGATCACCGTACCTATTGTCGATCAAGAACCCTGAAAAGAGTTTGGGGGTAGTATCATGGGTACAGAGGTACTCAACATCCAACTGTAGTGGTCATCTGACCCAGCAAGGACTTCATCACTCGTCATTCTAGGACAACTAGTAGTTTACGGTAAGGAAGGGGTACGTGGTGAGGTTGCTGCCGCACTAGCATTTATGAAGTGGCTAACGATCTAGAGAGTAAGGTAAGAAGCCAAGCATTCTATGAGGAATCGCCTCCAACAAGTCTTGCTATCAACTACTTACGCAAGCATAACACCTATCCTATCCTTGTCCTCCTCTTCGCATCCCGACGAAGAAGAAGCAGTCAAGGCACACACACGTTGATCAAGTTATATTAAGATTATCTCAGTTGTTGTTGTCTATGAACAAGGAGTAGGTCTCAAGTCGTCCATAACCGTGGACACGGCTTATCGAAAAGATTTAACCCTGTAGGGGTGTACCAACTGCCCATTACGAGGCGTCGCATGCTCGGCCATCTCTCTCAGTTGCTACCCATTATAGGAAACCATTTTATGATTTAGTTCCAAGAGATCCGAAACGACAGGTCCCTCTAACTAACAACGAACAAATCCGGGTGGCCCCCGGGGAGTCGACACCCAATCCAAAAGCTGGCCACGCTCTCGGATCGGACTCTTCCGTAAGGATAAGGTCGGGGTTAGTCTCTCCTATATATCAGGGGACTTCCCTAGCTCACCAAGTGTGGACCAACAGAGGAACTAAGTCTCCGCTGGCCCAAGTTGTTTGGAAACTACTCGCAGCTGACCAGCACACACACAGTTTCAAATGGTAAATCAGCTTGGGCCACCTCTAGAATTGTTTGAAGCTAGGTATGTAAGAAGAGGGGACCCCATAAAATCCCACACGCGATTAGGCATGCTCAGTCTTAAAACCAATACCCGGAACTCGGGTCCTAGGTGACTCGAATGGAACAAAGCGTCGGGGCGGGATAGCCTAGACCTTCCATCCTTTGTCGGATATAGCCAACATTATAATAATCATATCATCAACATCAATATAATAATGTGATATCCCAAACCAAGAAGTAATGGGGTAACATCGTAGCATCCTAAGCATGCATACTAAGCAGGGGCTGAGCAACGAGCAACAGTAACATAGCAGTACAAGGTTTGCTGGGAGGGGACATGGCTGTATCGGTTTGAAAGAGGTTGTAAACATGTGGTAGGATCAAACATCGAACTTAACCTAGACTAGCATGCAAACCGCTGGTTGAAATATAATGGATCATAAGTAATGTATAGTCCTTGCCTGTTGATAAGTCGGGTTCCGAAGGTGTAGTCGATCGCAGGCTCACAACGTCTCTGAAGGTACCCGCGGAAGCACACAAGAGGGTAAACACTGGAAAGCAAGCAACAGTTGCACACTATTACTACAGAGCAACACAAGATCAAGAATACATCACACGACACGGCAACGCGATACAGATCTATCGTCGAGAACGGTTACTAACAGTTTAAGTGGGGTATCGGTCACACACGACGAATACCGCACGTTTACGGAGGTTCAAGTTGTTTAGCTACAGGTGATCAGCCAACGGTTATTAACATGGCAACTTTAGCAAGCATGGCATAGCACACAAACATGGAAAGAGCTGAAGCACAAAGTAAACTATCTATGCTAGTCAATTTAAGTGAGGCACAATCCTAAACATGGCATAACACTAAGTGCCGCACGATGATTAAAACATTTGGTACTGTTCTGTCCTAAACCATATTTTAGGTTGGTTTACAATAGAAAAAATAGCATAAACACAAAGTACACGAAAAACTAATCAAGTTACATATAAGGCACACTCCAAATGGAGTTACGGTAAAAAAGATATAAGCAAAACAAGTTACGGGCACAATCTGCCAACATCACGAAGCACACTTTAGAGCAATGCATAAAAAGGATAATCAATGCCAAAATTCTCACAAATGATATGAAATTAAAGTAGACATGACAGGGAAGGCATGGGAAAAAGAATCATGAAAATAGGCATCATGGATCAAAAGATATTAAGCAAACAACATGGCATCGCAACGTTACAGACTTAGAGAAAAACAGAGGTGGTTGTCAAAAACAGCAGCATAGCAACTTTGGAGCTAAATAACTATATGACCAGCAAGCATATCATGACAATGCAATACATGTAATGAAAGTAGACATGATGCTTAACAATATGCAATTGGATTCACTCAATTCCGATAAACGGTCGCGACACACTCGTCGACCGAAGTTGCAACAAAATAACAGTTTCAGCACTAGCAGCACACTAACATCAGGATCACCACTTTGGAGCAAGATTTAATCATGATGCAGCAAGAAATTATGGCATGTGAATGCATGAAACTGAAGTAGAAACAATGCTTAATGTAACGCAATCTGTTTGAGGCCGTCGCCCGAAGTTTCAATAAAATAATAACAGCAGCACTTAATGGGAAAAAAAAGCAATTAACGGCCTGATGCCCACTTCAACGCTGAATTAAACTATCTAGACGGCCTCAAACGGAAAAAATTTCTACATACGAATGCTAGAGCACGCAAAACTGAGCAACTTTCGTTTTGGGGGCACGTTCATCGGAGCTACGGATCAACTGGAAATCGCATCGCAAAAAGAGATCAACAGCTATATTTATAAGGACTTAGAAAAATCGCAGGGGTAAACAACAAAACTAAATAAATAAAATAAAGGCCTTACCCCTCTAGTGGGCTCGGCCCAACAGGAGGTTGTGAGGGGCGCTGGTGGCCTGGTCTTGGCGGGCCGGCCTGCTGGGCTTGGGGGCGCGCAGAGGAGCTGTTGGCCCGCTGTGGCTTCACGGTTCGTGCTTGTCCACGTCTAGACCGAGTGGAGCGGGGGCTGGCAACGCCGTCGGCGAGCCTGCGGCCTCCGGCGAGACGACTTGGGAGGCGGAGGACGGCGCAACATCAGGGGAGGCGGCGGATCCGGTCGGTTAGGGAGGCGCCGGCGTGGAGCAAGGCGGCGGCGAGCTTGAGCCTCGGCTCGGCTGAGGTGCTCCCATGGCGGCGCGCTTCGGGCGGTTCCTGGTGGCCGGCTCAACGACCTGTGCAAGAGGAGAGGGGTGAGATGCGGGAGGAGAGATGGAGGAGGAGAGGAGTGACTCACCGGGGGGCGCGGCGTCTCGCCGGCCTGCTCGCCGGAGCGCGGGTGGCGCGGCCGTGGCGTCCTCCACGGGAGGCGGCTGCGAAGTCAGCTTGGAGGAGAGAGAGAGAGGTGGGTGGAGGCTGGGTGGAGACGTGGCACGATCTGGGCCGTCGGATCGCCGGATCTGACGGTCCAGAGCGCCTGGGGGCCAAAAATTCGGGATCTGGGGATCTGGGAGGCAAAACTGGGCAAAGTGGAGGGGGTGGCTGCAATTTTGTGCTAGGGAAACCCTAGAAATGGGTGGGAGTGTGGTGGTCTTTATATAGCCTAGTTGGCTGGCAGTTTGCAAAAACATACCCGGTTTTTCTCTCGCGCGCGCGGTGCTCACGTTTCTGACCGCCGGGGGTCCGCAGTACTTCCGATTCGGGTAAAACTTCGAACTGCGCAATCAGCACGTCGAGTCGGAGGCGTTCACCTCGCGCTGGAACCGTTCCGAGAAAACTTTCCGGTGCGCTATAAAAATAACCCGTTTAATTATTAAACGGGGTTTTCATTCCGTTGGCTGCGGCTGGTCTCGTGCGGTTTTCGCGACGGTGATCGGGTGAAACCCGGTGTCGCAAAGGTCGAGGGTCAGGGTGGCAAGGGTCGGTCTCCGTCCGATACGAGATAAGAGGGGGAAAAATAATCGCCGATCGATAAATCGGGGATGCAAACACCGCAAACAAATCAGACAATCAAACAATTCACGCCGAAAACAATTTTTTAATTTTTGCAAAAACTGGGCTGTTACAAGGTAGTAACCCCAAGAGGGAACGTTTTGCTCGATTGTGGGTTCATGCCCCCCGATGACACGCTTGACTGACAGAAACATGAGTCTAGGGGATGTGCTGTTGCCACAAGGGGGAAAACAACGGTGCTTGTAACCGCGGTTGCAAGGATTGTCTACTTTACGCAAAGTGCTTTTTAATGTAGTTGTCTGTTGCTTTGGGTTTACACTTTGGGTGGGGCTCGCAACTTAATACCAGCGAGATGTTCTGGATAGATATCTCAAGGTGGATGATTAGTAGTAGATGCAGTTGGATTTCGGTCTACTTATTTTGGCGTACTGCCCATGCTTTTGAGCCTCTTCCTTTCTTTTGTAGCATAGTTAGCATTGCGGTGCGTTCATAATCCTGTCAATTGCCCTTCTGTAATTTGTTCACCTCGCATAGCAGTTTTATCGTCTTTTGGAAGAGAGACATCACTAGTGAACATCACGTATCCCGGTCCATATCCTCATCACTGTTCACACTCTCATTTAGTTTTCTGCTTTTACTTTCAGTTTCTATCATTATCCCTTGCGTTTGATCCTTTGTGAACAACAAGACCGGATAGATTGACAAACTCTCTGAACTTCGTTGGGAACAAAGTTATTTGTGTCTGTGTGCAGGTCCGCGTCAGTTGCGCCGCTGACACCTACTTATCATCTCTGGAGTCCTACGGGAGACAAACCTTGGTATCTTTATTGAGGGAAATTTGATGTTGTGCTACATCACGCCTTCCACTTGGGGTTTACCAACGAAGGGCGAGAAATCACTATATTTACCTCGCACATCACACCCCGAGAGCGCGCGGCGACCGCCGACGCCATGCCACCAGCTTGCCTGGCTCTTCCTTGGCCTCTTCTGCACGCCACGCACACGCCAGAGCCGCCCCGCAGTCTTTCCCCCTCCCCAAGTTCTTCTTCCCTTCGTCTCCGGTGAGTTCCACAGGATCCCGAGTGCGGTCGGAGCACACCGTTGAGCGCCACCATGGACAAAGGCCACCCCTCGCCGCCCCAGCTTGTCCTTACGCCATGCAGGGATCATCTGCATTGCCGAGAGCCATGAATTGGAGCCTAGGACCTCTCGAGACGACGCCAACCCCAATTTCTCCCGCCATGGCCAACCAAGTACGGCGAGCAATTTCGTCCCCTCCGTTGCTCCTCCGCCGCTACCTTCTACTCCAACACACGCAAGGTGAGCTACCCTTTCACCCCAGACCTCCCGCGCATCCAACCGTGGCTCTGTTCGCCGATTCCGTCGAGGCCAGTGACCAGCCGCCGCTCGAGTTGAAGCCCTCAACGCCCTGGAGCTCGCCTTTGGCTCCCTCTTGCACCACTCGATGCGGAAGCCCGCGAGGAGCTCACCCATACCCTCCAACCCCCACCCCGTGCACAAAACCCTAACTCCGGCGAAGTTCCGGTGACTTCCCGGCGAGTCCGCCATTAGAGCTAACCTAATCACCCCCCCCTAAGCTAACCCTACACCCACTAACCAGTGGGACCTAGCTACTAACTAACCACTGTTAGTTTAATCTAACAGGGTTTAAACCCCACTGACACTAACCAGTCGACCCAACATGTCAGCCCCCCCCACGTCAGCATTACATCATGCTGACGCCATAATTGGAATAAAAGATTAAAAGAATTCAGGAAAATCCATAAAATAGATTAAACTTCAATAATTCATAGAAAATTCATTTTAACCCCAAATTGGGCATATAATATATGTAAAATTATCAGAAAAATGCAAGGATTCTGAATATGCACTTTGTTTTAATTTTTGACCATTTAAAAATGGGTGAACAGTAGCAAATGTGCATATGAACCCTTTTTGAATTCAAATTTGGAGTGAATTTGCAAATGACTTTGCATTCCACTTATTTTAAATGGAATTGTTAACACATGGGGACCAGGAACATCACATTAAAATCTTATTCATGTGATTGTGCATTTGAATTTATTTTGATCCTATGATTGCCATGTTGTTAATAGAAGTGGAACCAGAACCGGAAGGCACCCCCTTCGTTGAAGACACCGTTACCGAACCTCGTCAGCAAGGAAAGCAAACCCCATTGATCATGTCGATAAAAACCCATGTCCCTCTCAGTCTCGCTTATGCATTGTTTAGAATGTTACCATGATACGTTTGTACCGCATAGTTGAACCCATTCCTTTTCATGACCTATCATTTTGTCACAGTAGTAAGCAAACCACAATCCTAGCAGATTTAGGAGTTGGTTGATGATCATGTGGCTCCTGCAACTGTTACAGCTTATTGCATTCTTAGAGTGATACAATGATGATACTGTTATGTAATTCGGGATGGTAGTGATCATGATGATGATGGTGGAAATGTGTTGGTGAACTTGACCTAAACAAGGTGAACGATGAGAGGCCGTGTAGGAGTACACAGTGGGTTGTCTTGTTCACACCACCCTAAGTCCGAGTTCTTGTGTGGTGATCCAAGACAAAGAGTACAACCACACATTGGGCTCACTGACCCCTCTCGACCTATTAAATCACCCCGTGTCGATGTCTAGATGTCGCAGTAGTTCGGAATTCTGGTAGGTTTGTGGCACGACCTGCTAAGTAAGAGAACGGCTCAACCGAGACCGGCTTGGGGCCCTGCACACATCGTCTGGGTCCGCATTGGTAAACTGGCCGGGTTCACGATTTCGAAAACCAACACAGATAGGGGGCTTTCATGGACTAGATCGGCTGTGAGCTAAAAGTTGTGGGAATTATCCTCGCCGACACCCGCTTGAAGGGTGACGAGATCATGGCGGTAACTGATGGTTTCATGTGTGTAGAAGTACACCCCTGCAGGGTTAACAAAACTATTCGAATAGCCGCGTCCACGGTCATGGACTACTTGGAAAACTGTGCTTGAGTATTAGAAAACTTCAACGGATACTCTAAAACTTTCCAAGATAAGCGTGAGTGCTATGGCGTGCTTTCTCGTGGAAAGTCGAGAAAGGCACCATAGTGGTGTAATTGGTTGGAGATATATAGTGGACTCGTGTACGCTTCTTACCTCATTCTGGTATTCGTAGTACAGGACTAGCCAAGTCAAAGCTGGCACTTCCGCATTGAAACCCCACCTCCCTTTACCTTGAATCTTGAGCATGATAAGTATAGCTCCTACGTAAGTCTCGCTGAGTACGATTTTGTACTCACGTTTGCTTAATTTATGTTTTAGATGAACCCACTGACCCCGAAGGTGGATTCTACCTAGAGCTCGAAGAATGAAGACCAAGACCAAGACCAAGCTAGTATAGTCCCAGTGAGCAGACTGGTTCCCTCGTGTAAGGGCTTGTGTTTAAATAAGGCTTCTTAAGCCATTTTTTAAACTTGTATGTACTCAGACCTACTTTGCTTCCGCATTTTTGATGTAATGTTGGATCACGGTCTCGTGATCTCTGTGTGCACTCTGTAAGAATTAATAAAGTTGTAAACTTTGTAGAGAATTGCAATGATACCTGCTGTTCATACTAGACATGTATGATGTGTGTATGGTTATAACATGCATGTCTTAGTATGGGTTTCGATACCTTAGTTGTGATCTGGCTGGTGGCCTTTTATACACCAAGTGGCCCTTAGATGTGCGCAGCTTGGGGCATCGCGATGCGATTGCTCGTCACTCTGTCATGTGCACACTTTGTTGTATGATCGAGCCCGCCCTAGACCCCGACTAAGTGATCGGGCTGGAGTAAGTCTATGTAAGTGTTATAATACAGTCGAGTGTATGGTTGAGGCGACTTGTCTATGAGTATGGGAGTTCATCACCCATATCATTTAGACTTGTGTGCGGACGATGAGGACCCGTCTCAGTTGATCATCCGTCCTGGATGGGATGCCCCTCATGTTCGATGCTTTCCGAGAACGTTCTGTGCTTGGCCTTGTCTGCTTAGACAAGTGGGTACGGTTCTCGGCTCTCCATATGACTGTGTTGTAGCGGGACTTGCACACACTAACCCCGGGTCCCGACAGACTTGGTATCAGAGCAGGACTGTCTGTAGGACTATCAAACCTTGGCCGATGTCGAGTCTAGCATTCTATAGTTATATAGTTACTTGGGTAAAAGGGAACAACGTAAGACTTCTTTTTTCTCTTTACCCTCATCGATCTGAGTTCCGAGTCACCCTCATCTTTTCTATGGGAAGATAGGACTAGGCTCATCTATGTCTTACTAGAACATCTTGTTGATTGCTTCCTTGAAGCTGTAGCGATGTTGTGTCTGTCTAGAGTCGTTGTGCTTCACATTTCAAACTCCTTATGTAAGTGTTGCTTTTACATTGTAAGAAAAAATGCTTTTTCTTACAATAACAGCCGTTATGCTGTCCGAGTCATTCCAGGTTTCTTCATACTCTGTTGCATTTGCAAAATCCTTCCATCTATTTCGGATGTCTTTCTAGAAGAATTGCTAGGTGGCATGCCCGACAGTTCTATAGAGTTTGTAGTAGGTTTCATCCTGGAAACCTATAGTGTTGCATTTGGAGCTCTTCCTTCCACTTCAGATTTCTTCTAGCTAGACGAACCACACTAACCATCGTGTTGGGGTACTTTGCTACTCTGACATATCTGTTGTAGCCCCTAGTAAACCGTGGTCACCCTTTAGGAAACTATCCAGTAATCCAACTCCTTAAATCTAGTCACCCGACAGATGTGTAGAATTCATAGTTGATGCAAAATACGGCAACGAAGAACATGCAAGAATTTACTCATCACAATCTGAACATAGTCTCATAATCCATCAGATCCCAGCAAACTCAGCATAGCAACACAGAAAATTACAAAGGTGCCTCGATCATGTGAAGCAGCTCACGAGGTCTCGAAAGTGGAAGAAAAAAGAGGGGAGAGGTACATCACATAGCTACTAGTCACGGACCCATGGTCCAAGGGGAAGTACTCACGGCACATCCCGGAGGCGTACATGGCAATGGATGGTCTCCCGGAGGGGGTTCGTCCTTCTGGCAGGGTGCCGGGGCAGCTTCTCCTGGAAGCCCCGATCTTGAAACGGCGGCGGCAGCGGTACAGAGAGGAGAACGGGAATAGCAGATCAATATTAGGGGTTTCCTCCACGGACACTAAATATAGGCCAAAGGGGGCACCGAGAGAGGCCACAGGGCAGCCAGGAGGATGCCCGGCGCACCCTAGGGTGGGGCCGCGCCAGGGACCCTTCTGGAGTCCCTGTAGTGGCCCACCCCTCCTTCCTTGGTGATTCCGGAGGCTTCCGGGTCGCTGATTTTTTATATAATTTTTCCAGAATTTTTGGAGCACTTTTAATGGCCGGAAAACCTGAAATACATGGACAGCAGAAAACAAGAACTGGCAACTGGGTGCACTTAGTTAATAGGTTAGTCCAAATATGCTCAAAACTGTATGAAAGTTCAAGCAAAACATGGCAAAGTCACACAAAACGTGCATGGAGCAAGCAGAAATTATAGATACATTTGGGACGTATCATCAATTCCTCCGGCCTTGCTGTTTACAAAGGATCAACGCAAGAGATAAAAGCAACTGAAAGTAAATTGAGGGTGTAAACAGTGGTGGAAATATGGATCGGGGTCCCGTGATGTTCACTAGTGATGTCTCTCTCCCAAAAGACGATAAAAGTGCTAGCGATGTAAACAAATCACAGCTGGGCAATTGCCAGGATTATAAACGCACTTCAATGCTAACTACGCTAGAAAAGAAAGGAAGAGGCTCAAAAGCAATGGGCAGTACACCAACATAAGTAGAACGAAATCCATCTGCATCTACTACGAATCATCCACCTTGAGATATCTATCCAGAACATCTCGCTGGTATTAAGTTGTGAATCCCACCCAAAGTGTAAACGCAAAGCAACAGACAACTACATTAAAAGAACTTTGCGTAAAGTAAGCAATCCTTGCACCTGCATGTACAAGCACCGTTGTTTTATCCCTGGTGGCAACAGCACATCCCCTAGTCTCATGTTTCTGTCACTCAAGCTAGACATCAGGGGGCTGAACCCACAGTCAAGCATAACGCTCCCTCTTGGAGTTGCAACAAATCACTTGGCCAAAGTCAAATACGGCAACGGAGAACATACAAGAATTTACTCAAGAACACAAATATAAAAGAGAAGAACCAAATATATTACTCATCACAATCTGAACATAGTCTCATAATCCATCAGATCCCAGCAAACTCAGCATAGCAACACAGAAAATTACAAAGGTGCCTCGATCATGTGAAGCAGCTCACGAGGTCTCGAAAGTGGAAGCACAAAGAGGGGAGGAGTACATCACATAGATACTGGTCACGGACCCATGGTCCAAGGGGGATAACTCACGGTACATCCGGGAGGTGTCCATGGCGATGGATGGTCTCCAAGAGGGGGTTCCTCCTTCCGGCAGGGTGCCGGGGCAGCTTCTCCTCGCAGCCCCGATCTTGAAACGGCGGCGGTGGCGGTACAGAGAGGAGAACAGGAATTGCAGATCGATATTAGGGGTTTCCTCCGCGGGCACTAAATATAGGCCAAAGGGGGCACCGAGGGGGGCCACAAGGTAGCCAGGAGGGTGCCCGACGCGCCCTAGGGGGCACGCGCCAGGGACCCTTCTTAAGCCCTGTTGGGTCCACTCCCCTCCTTCCTTGGTGACTCCAGAAGCTTACAGGACGCTGATTTTTTATATAATTTTTCCGGAATTTATTGGGCACTTTTAATGGCCAGAAAACCTGAAATACAAAAACAGCAGAAAATAGGAACTGGCAACTGGGTGCACTGAGCTAATAGGTTAGTCCAAATATGATCAAAATTGTATGAAAATTCAAGAAAAACATGGCAAAGTCACACAAATCATGCATGGAGCAAGCAGAAATTATAGATACATTTGGGACGTATCACAACCACACATTGGGCTCACTATCCCCTCTCAACTTACTAAGTCATCCCCTTCGGTGTCCAGATGTCGCGGTAGTTCGGATTTCTGGTAAGCTTGTGGCCTGGTATCCAAGTGAGAGAACGTCTCATCCAAGACCGGGTTTCACACCCCGCACACATCGTCTGGGTCCACTTCGGTAAACCGGACGGGTTCACGATTGTGGAAACCAACCCAGGTAGGCGACTTTCATGGACTAGATCGGTTATGAGGTAACAATTGTGGTGAGCATCCTCGCCGGCACCCCTTGAATGGTTTCAAGACCTGGCAGTAACTGATGATCATGTGTGTGAAAGTAGTACACCCCTGTAGGGTTAACAAAACTATTCAAATACCCGTGTCCGCGGTTATGGACTGCTTGGAAAGCTTAGCTTGATTATTAGACAACTTGAACGGATACTTATAAAACTTGCCAAGATAAGCGTGGGTGCTATGGCGTGCTTTCTCGTGGGAAGTCGAGAGAGGCACCATAGTGGTGTAATTGTTTGGGAGACTTGGATTGATGGACTCGTGTACGCTTCTTACCTCATTCTGGTCTTCGTAGTACAGGACTAGCCAAGTCAAAGCTGGTACTTCTGCATTGAACCCCACCTCCCTTTGCTTTGATACATGTGCATGAGTAGTATAGTTATTACGTAAGTATTTCTGAGTATGACTTTGTACTCACGGTTGCTTATTTATGTTTTTAGATGAACCCACTGACCCCGAAGGTGGATCCTTCTTGGAGCTCGACGACTGAGACCAAGCTAGTGTATTCCCAGTCAGCAGACTGGTTCCCTCGTGGAGGGCTTGTGTTTAAATAAGGCTTCTTAATCCATTAGTTAAACTTGTCTGTACTCAGACATACTTTGCTTCTGTTGTACTGATGTAATGTTGGCTCACGGTCTCGTGATCTCTGTGTGTACTCTATATATGAGAGTCAATAAAGTTGTAAACTTTGTAGAGTAATGTGATGATACCTGCTGTTCATACTAGACATGTGTGCTGCGTGTATGATTATAACGTGCATGTCTTAGTATGGGTTTTCGAGAGCTTGGTTGTGATCTTGCTGGCGGTCTTTTATACACCAAGTGGCCCTTAGATGTGTGCAGCTTGGGGCATCGCGATGCGATTGCTCGTGACTCTATCACGTGGCACACTTTGTTGTATGATCGAGCCCGCCCAAGACCCCGACTAAGTGATCGGGCTGGAGTAAGTCTATGTAAGTGTTATAATACAATCGAGAGTATGATTTAGGCGACTTGTCTATGAGTATGAGATCTCACCACCCATAATAATTTAGACTTGTGTGCGGACGATTAGGACCCATCTCAGTTGATCATCCGACCTTGATGAGATGCCCCTCATGTTCGATGCTTTCTGAGAGCGTTCTGTTCTTGGCCTTGTTTGCTTAGACAAGTGGGTATGGCTCCCGGATCTCCATATGATTGTGTTGTAGCGAGACTTGCATATGCTAACCATGGGTCCCTACAGAGACACAATTTTGCTTCTTCGAGGACGAGCACACCAATGAGCGTCCGAGGAAGTGACATGTTCCTGAGGTAGATTTCCTATCCACACGATCTCCGGCATAATTTGAGTCTGAGTAACCAACAAGATCAAGATGTGTGCCCTTTGGATACCATAAGCCTAGCGATGGGGTGTGAGCCAAATATCGAAGAATTCGTTTCACCGCTTGAAATCGGGCACACATACAAACGCTCAACATAATATCCGGTCTTGATGCACATAATTATAACAAAGAACCAATAATGGAGTGGTATACCTTCTGATCGTAGTCTTTGCCGTTTTCATCAGGACCAAGTTGTCCATTGGTAGGCATCGGGGTCTTGATGCCTTTGCAGTCTTCCATCCCGAATTTCTTCAGGGACTCCTTGAGGTACTTCTCCTGGGAGATGAAAGTGTCGTTGCGTTGCTGACGGATTTGAAGTCCTAAGAATAACTTCAGTTCACCCATCATAGACATCTGATACTGTTCACTCATCAAGTGGCAAAATCTTCACTGTATTTCTTGTTAGTACATCCAAAGGTCATGTCATCAACATATATTTGGCAAATGAATAGTGCATCATCATAGTGTTTAGTGAAGAGTGTTTGATCGAGGGAACCATATTTGAAGCCTTTGCTGATGAGGAAGTCACACAGTGTGTCATACAAAGCCCGTGGGGCTTGCTTCAGTCCATACAACGCTTTCTTCAGCCTGTACACCATGTCAGGTTTCTTTGGATCTTCAAACCCTGGAGGCTAAGCAACATATACTTCTTCCTCGATATTACCATTGAGGAATGCACTTTTCACATCCATTTGATAGAGCTTGATATTGTGATGATTAGCAAAAGCAAGAATTATGCATATAGACTCAAGTCTAGCAACAGGTGCAAAGGTTTCACCGAAGTCAACACCCTCAACCTGGGTGTATCCTTGAGCTACAAGACGTGCTTTGTTTCTGATGACTTTTCCATCTTCATCAAGCTTGTTGCGGAAGATCCACTTCGTCCCGATGAAATTGTGGATGTGTGGATATGGTCTATTGACTAATTCCCAGACATCATTAAGCTTGAACTGAAGAAGTTCATCTTGCATAGCTTGAATCCATTCAGCTTCTTGAAAAGCTTCAGCTACTTTTGTCGACTATGAAACTGATACAAAATCAAAGTGCCCACAAAAGTTAGCAATTCAATTAACTCTGGCACGAGTAAGAGGACCTGGTACGTTGACATCAACGAGGATTTTGTTGACTGGAACTTCATTTGCCACACGAGGTAGTCGAGGTCGACGATCTCGAGGTGAGTCACCATCACTGTCTTCAGACTCGTTTGCGTCAGCTTCAGGAGCATCAGGTGTGACAGGAGCATCAGGAGAGTTAGGCGCATAAGGATCTTCATCTTCATCATTAGGAGCATTTTCTTAAGGATTTGGATATTCCTCAGGAGCTGGAGGAATGTATGTTTCTTTGACAGCATACTCAACAGGCTTGATCTCTCCGGCACCCATCGTTTTGATCAGTTGGTCAGGCGAGACTTCATCTAAAATAGGTGGCAATTGCTCTCTTTGCGAGCCGTCAGATTCATCAAACCGCACGTCTACAGTTTTAAATTTTTTGTGATGATTTTTGTTGAAGACTCTGTAGGTGTGCGATTCGAGACCATAGCCAATAATAAAGCCCTCATATGCTTTAGGTTCGAATTTAGATTGACGATGAGGCTCACGGATCCAGCAAGGTGCGCCAAATACCTTGAAGTAACTCACATTGGGTTTCTTACCGACCATTAGCTCGTATGAGGTTTTCTTGAGGAACTTATGAATATACACTCGATTGATGATGTGGCATGCAATATTTATTGCTTCAGCCCACATCATAAGAGGTGTGTTGTACTCAGCAAGCATTGTACGAGCCATCTCAATGAGGGTCCTGTTCTTCCTTTTGACGACACCATTTTGCCGAGGAGTATATGGCGCCGAGAACTCATGAGTGATGCCCATCTCATCGAGGAACTCATGTACGCCGGTATTCTTGAATTCGGTGCTGTTATCGCTTCGAATGTGCTTGATCTTGAGGTTGTAGTTGTTCATGACGCGCTTGGCGAAGCGTTTGAAGACGTCTTGGGTCTCTGACTTAAAAGTGAGAAAATGCACCCAAGTGTATTGTGAGAAATCATCAACAATGGCAAGACCATAGCAATTTCCTCCAAAGCTTGCGTACTGTGGAGGATCAAAGAGATCCATATGAAGAAGTTCCAGAGGACTTGGGGTAGTCATGTTGGTCTTGGCTGGATGCTTGGCCTTGGTCATATTTCCAGCTTCACAAGCACCACAGACACGATCTTTGGTGAATCGGATTTCCTCTATCCCGAGGACGTGTTTCTTCAGCACCAGTTTCTGAAGATTTCTCATGCCAGCATGTCCGAGTCTTTGATGTCACATCCAGCACTCAGTGGCTCGTGCTAGCAGGCAGGTAGCGACCTGTGGACCTTCAGAGAAATCTACAATATACAGGTCACCCTTTCTAACTCCTCGAAAGACGATGGAGTTATCACTAACCATTTGAACAAGACAACCATATTTCCCGAAGAGTACGACAACATCAAGATCACACAACATGGACAGAGACATCAGGTTGTATCCGAGGGATTCAACCATCATGAATTTGTCAATATATTGTTCTCGAGAGATAGCAACTCTTCCGAGACCCAATACCTTACTTCTACCTTTGTCGGAGAATGTGATTGTTTTCTTTGATGAGGGACTTAGAGACGATTCCATGAGGAGATTTCTATCACCAGTCATGTGGTTAGTGCATCCACTATCCATGATCCACTCGTTTTTTCCAGAAGATTTCTCCTGCTCAAGAATTAGTATCTCACACAACAAGTTATGAGCCAACATCAGTTCGAAGAATTTTAATATTCCTCAGGATTTATTCCTCAGGATTGATTCCTCGGGATTATTCCTCATGATAAGTCCTTAGGAATTCAGTGTTGTATCATTCTTGAACTGACACATAAGTTTCGTCCTGGGCACAAGATCTGCAAGAAGTTTAGGTTGCCTTAGGACGTGTTCCTGTGTAAGAGATTAGTTCTTCTTTACCACCCACATTCGCACGCGTGGTATTGAAGCATATGAGGAACGACGTGGGTGATACTGCCTCATGGTATGATACTAAGTGGTATCACGATAATCAAAGGAATTAGCGTTCTTGTGCTGAGCTTCCCTGTGAACAAAGTGATTAGATGAGACATGTTCATATTCGGGTCCTTTTGAGGCATTGTCCTCTGAAGACACCCTCAACTCATTTGCATCTGCATTCACAGGAAGGTTAGTGATGAGTTCTTTCTGAACCCAAATCTGCTTCACTGGGGGACCGTTCCTGCAGTTAGTCCCAATGTATCTGGTGAACACCTCACCATTTACATCCTTAAATAGTTTGTATTTTGAGTAAAAGGACTCAATTACCACATCTGAGGAAACATTATCATATCCAGATAGAGTGTAGTGATCATGAGGTGGCATGTTTGCCAGAACCCAAGTGCTTTTAGGGTACTGTTCCGGTTTCCAGTATGAGCTATCAGCATTGAGGTTTCGGGTGAATCCGACACCTTCTTTCCTTGGATTCCTGTTGAGGATTTGTTTCTTGTGGACGCCGCAGAGTGTCTGATGCCCTTTCAGACTCTTGAACATACCAGTCTCTAGTAGATTCTTCAACCTGACATTTTCTTCAGCAATATCTACGGTATGCTCAGATGAGGGGTTAGATACCACAGAGGAAGTTGATACAATAGATACTGAAGGGATTGAAGAGCTAGGAGAGCTATTTATACAGTTATTTTCAATGGATTTTAAGCAAGGAGGATTGAACCCTTCTTGAGGCACGATGATATGTTGGGCGAGAAGTGAATCATTTGCTTTCTTCAGATCCTCATGAGACATCCTCACTTTTCCAAGTTTTGCTTTCTCATGAGGAACTCATGAGCGAGCTTCTCATGATCGGCGAGGAGTGTCTCATGACGACTGAACAAATCATCAAACTTTGACTGAAGAATTTTATATTCGTCAGTCAACTTCTGAGATTTCTCCATTTCCTCAACCAACACATCATCACTTTTGTTTAGTGAGTTCTGAACCTTATCAAGAGCACGTTCTTTCCTTGAGGCAAGCTTAGCAAGTTTAGCATAGGTTTTTTTAGGTTCACCATCTGAAGTATCATCACAGGAAGAGTGAGAGGATACCTTTGAGCTTTTGGCCATGAAGCAGAAGGCGGGTGTAGTGTCTTCAGCCTCGTCACAAGTCCCTTGAGTGGCTGATTCTTCGGTGCTGAAGATTGACTTTCTTACGAGAGCTATGGAAAGAGCTAGACCAACAACCCCTTCTGATTCCTCAGACTCTTCTTCCTCAGCATCAGGATCGGAGTTCGATTCCTCAGAATCCATCTCCTACCCGAGGTAAGCCCGAGCTTTGCGAGAGCTGCTGTTCTTGTAGCTACCGGACTTTGAGGAGCGTGAGGATTTCTTCTTAGACTTCTCATCCGAACTGTCATCTTTGTTCTTTTTCTTCTTCTTCAGCTTAGCTTCCTTTTCCCAGCGAGGACAATCAGTAATGTAATGACCAGGTTTCTTGCATTTGTGAGACGCCCTTTTTCTTGAGTCAATAGGTTCATGATCTTTGCTTTTTCTTGATGAAGATCTTGAGGAGCCACCAAAACGGTTTTTCCTCGTGAACTTCTGAAACTCCCTGGTGAGGAGGTCCAGTTCCCGACTTAGGGCTTCAGGATCATCAGATTCAGTTTCAGATTCCTCATCAGAGGATACTTTTCTTGCTTTTGCCTCTAGTGCACGAACTTTGGGCATGGTACCATACAGGTCACATTTCTCAGAAAGCTTCAGTTCATGACAATTGAGTCGCTCGAGGATGTTAGCATGATTGAGGGTCTTGAAATGAAGCCTTTCTTGAATCATCAGTGAAAATATATCAAATGAGTCATCAAGAGATCTCAGTAGTTTCTTCACGACTTCATGATCAGTGATATCCGTAGCACCAAGGGCTTGATACTCATAAGATATGTCAGTGAGCCTGTCAAAGGTCTGCTGGACATATTCGTTGTCCAACTTCTTGAATCTGTTGAAAAGGCTTCGAAAAGTATCAACTTGAGAGTCTCGTTGAGTGGAGGCACCTTCATTGACTTTTGATAGTCTCATCCACATCTTCTTCACCGTATCAAGACCGATGATGCGGTTGAACTGAGCCTTGTTGAGATGTCCACCAATGATGCTTCGAGCTTTTGCAACAAGTTGTCAGTTTTTCTTGTCCACTTCAGGAGAGGTAATCAATGTGGCTTCATCAACAAAGTCTCAAAGATCTTTGTCAATTGCTTCAAGATGCATCCTCATCTTGTTCTTCCAGTACGGTTAGTCTGTCCCGTCGAAGCTAGGGCACTTCGAAGCAACATTGATTGTACCTGAGGTCAACATAACTAAAACTCCAGGTGGTTGAACCGAATCACACAGAACAAGGGAGTACTTGCTCTGATACCAATTGAAAGCACAGTATATCGACCAGAGGGGGGGTGAATGGGAGATTTTTAAGTTTTGTCGAGGATTTTGATTTTCCTTGGGATTGAGGCACTACGAAACTAAGGAAACTCACAAAATGATGAAGTGCAGAAACTTTACGGAATGTAAACATGAATGCAGAACATCATAATGCAACAGAAATGAACTCAAACAGATGTGCAGAAGTACTTCAGATGCAAAGCATGAAGACTCAGAGTAGATGGAACTCAAGAGAGGCATCAGAAAGAAGTCAACAGTGCAAGTACTGAAACGTAGGGTTTGAGGAGATAGCACCAGGGCATGAAGACTTCTATTTGGTAGACCAGTTTGAGTTGCTGTGACAACTCTACATCTGGCTGGAGAGGCTGAGATTCAACTCAGAAGACATAGTGTTCACATTATTATCCTTGAACTAGAGTCCTCAGACTCCGTCCAATCACTTAGGTGAGTCTTCAAGGTAGACACCCGAAACCTTCACAGACTTCGTTCACTTCGGGAATTCACAATTGCATCTTCAATTCCTTAGAACGATGACTCCTACACCGGCTGGAAGATCGCAGTCTTCAAGAGTAAAAAGCATCGGATCACCCAAACCGAATTCCTCATAACTGCTCAACTACTTTCGCTGGTGGATTTCCTCACTTAGGTTCTTCAGGTTCCTCAGAGGTGGGTTTCTCTCAAATGACAAGTGTCAGTTTTTATCTCCAAGCAGCCAACCCTCCAATGGGGCTGGTGGCGGCTATTTATAGTCGGGGAGCAACCCCAGGTGAAAGACATAAATTCCCATGCATGAAATTACCATCATGCCCACCCTTCGGACCGTTTCTAGATAGGTTCTAGCCTCTAACCACGCAACACGCGGCACGGTCCAAAGTATTCTCTCTCTTACTCTTTCTTTAGGAAAACTGCACTGGCAGTTTCCTGACTCCTCAACCGAAGACATCAACCTCAGTGTCCTGAAGAACAAGGTCTCAAACACCCGAGGACAGAACTTCTACTGCAGGAGATTCCTCAGGGTTTTTCTTCAGGATTTCTAATTGAGAAATTCCTCAGAATTTTGGAACTCATTTTCCTCAACCCCTCCTATAGTGCGGTGTTTTCCTAGGACTCAAGAAAATAGAAAAAGCCTAACGAAGACTACGCTTCAGCTCATGCTTCATCTTGAGATGTCTTCGGGATGGCGCACAATTCCTCAGGATCTGAAGTCTTCAGGATCCTGTTTCTTCAAGATTTCGTGCCTTGACATTCTTCAGTAAAACATCTATTTCTTCAATGTTCCTCAACATTTTGAAGGGTCGACAAGGGTGGTGAAACACTTCTTCAGGGACTGTTCTCCTGTGTATACTCACAAACAAATCAGTCCCTTAACCGTTTTTTCAGCAATACTCCAAAACCTCAAAGGGGGCACTTGATGCACTTACACACCCAAAGTGTAATCCCAAAGCAACAGAGGGGCTCTCGAGGGTTTCTGATCTGTGGGGTAAATATAGGCCAAAGGGGGCACCAGGGGGTGTCCCCTCCACCTAGGCACCCTCCTGGCACGGCCACGGGTGGGGTCGCGCCCCCTAGCCACCCACTAGCCCTCCTTCGGGACTCTGGAAGCTTCCATCACATTGCCTTTTTATATTTTGTTAGAATTTTTGGAACACTATAAATATGGGTAAAAATCTGTAATTCACAGACATCGGCACACAAGAACTGACATTGGGTGCACTGAGTTAGTAGGTTAGTCCAAATAGGTTCGAAAAGGTATGAAGCTGTATCAAACACATAGCAATATCACCCAAAACATGCATGGAGCAAGCAGAAATTATAGATATGTTTGGGATGTATCGGCCATAAGCATGGTTGTTTTACCCCTAATGGCAACAACACATTCGCTAGTCTCATGTTTCTGTCACTCAAGCTAGACATCAGGAGACATGAACCCATCATCTATCATAACGCTCCCTCTTGGAGTTGCAATCTACTATTTGGACAAAATAATACACGGCAATGGAGAACATGCAGGAATACTCAAGAACATAAATATAAAGGTAAACCAAATATATTACTCTCACAAACTGAACATAATCGCATAATCCATTGGATCCCAGCAAACACAATATAGCAAAGAAGGAATCATAACATAAGTGTCTTGATCATGATAGGTAGCTCACAAGGTCTAAACATTGAAGCACAAGATTGGAGATAAGACATCTACTAGCTTGTTGATCATGGATCAATGGTCCAAGGGGGACTACTCATGGCGCCTCCCGGAGGCAATCATGGTGATGGAGGAGCCTCCGTAGATTAATCCTCACTCCGGCAGGGTGCCGGGACAGAAACTTCTGCTGATCATGATCTCAGAATCGCGGCGGCGACAGAACAGTAGGGTATTTCACGAAAAGGGTTCCTTCCTGAGGGTTTTCGGAGAACGATGTAAATATAGGCCAAAGGGGGGCATCGGGGGTGTCCCCACCCGTCCAAGCGACCTGAGGGCGCGCCCCCTGGACGCGCCGTGGGTCCTCCTTGACGGGGGCTGCCTCCATTCGGCTCCCCATCGGGCTTCTGGATTCTTCCATCATAAAATAATTTTAGGAATTTTTCTGAGCACTTTGATTTTTCACATTTTTTCTGCATTGCACAAATAAAAACGGACAAGAACTGGCACTGGGCACTAGGTTAGTAGGTTAGTCCCAAATATGTTGTAAATGATATGAAAGTGCATCAAAACATATAGCAATATCACAAAAAGAAGCATGGAACGTAGAAAAATTATAGATACGTTTGGGATGTATCAACGATGAAGTAAATTCGTGGAAGCACATGAGCCATCATGTGTATCTAGATCCCACTGTTGGTCCTTGGTCATAGGGTGTCTCTATCATTCCTGGAGTTATCCCGAACTGTAGAGTGTCACGCTTAAGGGTATTCGACAAATTTAGGATAGATTCGGGTTCACCGAAGAAATAAGGGAGAACTCCAAAATTGTTCCAAAGGGAGTCGGAAATAGTTTTGAGGTTCTGAATTGTTTAGAAATTTATTTAAAAATGTTTTACTATTTAACTGATTAATTAAATAATAAAATTATGAAATAAATAATTAAATAAAAGTGCTACAGGCATATGGGTCATATGTGGCCCATAAGGTAAAAAAAACAAAAGAAAAAAGGAAGGAGGCCCCCTAGGGGGTGGCTCCATGGACAACAAGGCCCCCCAAGGGCGCCGGCCACCCGTTCCCCCTTTTTCCCTAGTGGGATTAGTCCTTGAAGGCACTGAAGTAGTGCTCCTTGTTGGTTACCCCAAGTGGAAGGTTTGGATGTAGCAGCAGAAAATTCCCCTCGGTTTGTCTCCCGTAGGGATCCAAGAGATACAAGTAGGTGTCAACGGCGCCAAAAATCTGTCGGATGGAGAAAAGGATGATGTGAATATGCACACAAGAACGAATAAATTTTCTCCCAACGAGTCAGAGAGGTTGTCAATCTCTCCAGTATTGTTGTTTACGAAGGATGAAAAACACAAGGGTGGAAATAGTAGTGGTGATTGCAACAGAAAGGAAATAAAAGCAGTAAATAATGCATGTGTAAACAATGGTGGAAATATGGAACGGGGTCCCATGATGTTCACTAGTGATGTCTCTCTCCCAAAAGACGATAAAACAACCATGCTGGGTGAACAAATTATATCTGGGCAATTGACAAAATTATAAACACACCACGATGCTAAATATGCTACAAGAAAGTAGACCGTTTATTCATTAGCATCTACTTACTATTCATCTACCTTGAGATATCTATCCAGAACATCTCGCTGGTATTAAGTTGCGAGCCCCAACCAAAGTGTAAACTCAAAGCAACAGACAACTGCATTAACACACTATGTGTAAGGTAAACAATCTTTGCAACCGCAGTTACAAGCACCATTGTTTTCTCCCTGGTGGCAACAACACATCCCCTAGTCTTATGTTTCTGTCACTCAAGTTAGACATCGGGGGGGCGTGAACCCATAATCATGCATAACGCTCCCTCTTGGAGTTACAATCTACTACTTGGCCAAAGCAATAAAGAGCAACGGAGAACATGCAAGAATAATCAAGAACAAATACAAAAGGAGAACCAAATATATAACTCGGAACAATCTGAACATAATCTCATAATCCATCGGATCCCAACAAACACAACATAGCAACAAATGAAAGATTACATAGATGCCTTGATCATGTAGGGAAGCTCATAAGGGCTAAGAAAAGCAAAAGATTGGAGAGAAGAAATCACATAGCTACTGGTAATGGACCCATGGTCCAAGGTGGACTACTCACGGCTCATCCGGGTAGCGCTCATGGTGGTGGAGAAGCTCTCATAGATAAATCCTCCCTCCGGCAGGGTCCCGGGACAGGTTCGTCTGGCGATCCGATATTGGAATCGTGGAGGCGGCGGAACAGTGGAGAATATCACGGAAAAAGTGCCTCCGAGGGTTTTCGGAACGGGTGGTAAATATAGGCCGAAGAGGTCTCCTCCCTCCAGGCGGCCTCCTACCGCGGCCTAGGGTGGGGCCGTGCCACCTGGCCGCTTGGAGGGGGGTGGACCCCTCCGGCCCCCTTCGGTCATCTAGAGTCTTCTGGAACGCTAATTTTTTATATAATTTTCTTGGAATTTTCCGGGCACCGTAAATATGGGTATAAACCTGCAATTAACAGACATCAGCAGACAGAAACTAGCACTGGGTACACTGAGTTAGTAGGTTACTCCAAATATGTTGAAAAGGTATGGAAGTGTAACAAAACACATAGCAATATCACCAATATAAGCATGGAACAAGCAGAAATTATAGATACGTTTGGGATGTATCAACATCCCCAATCTTAATTCTTGCTTGTCCTCAAGCAGGTAAGTGATAATACAGATAATTTGTGTGGTGACATGCTACCAACATATAAGATCTTTATAGTACATCAAGAAAGATATGCAATTCAAGTCAAGTCAATAACAAGCAAGAGTCTATATATAGTATTGAAACTATAAACATAAGAACATAAAGGTGCAAAAGCTCTCACTATCCGTGACACAAATGTCTCCGAATGGTATTTGCGTGAAAGAAGTGGGAGATGGGCTTAGAGCATAAAAATACTATTTAGTTTAATTGAGAACTCAATCTACTAAAACTTCATACTTAGTATCCTTCGCAATGTTATTACGACTCGTCCCCAGACCACTAGCCAGGCACAAGTCAAACGGATCCTCTCCCTTTCGACTTGGAGCACTCAGGCAATGAATGAGCGCAAGAAAGATAGTTGGCACTTAAATGGCACAGATAAAAATGGTGGGGAAGGAAGAAAAATATGGTGTGAAAGGCTCACATCAAAGAGGACAATCATAGGCGAGAGAAAGCCAAATGATAGATATGATGTGAGGAGTAGGGATTTCCATGCAACAGTTGCACATATGAGCTATTGTAAGCTCTCTAATGGACTAGTGGGGGTGCATCCAATTTGCTTTCTCAAGAAGACCTAGATCTCATTTGAGGAGGCTCATCATTGAAATATACAATCCAAGTTCTATAGTGTAAGGGTCCCCACATAGTTATGCATGAATGGTATGAAAATATCTATGGAGTACAAATACTAAAAGGAGCATGAGTGTGGATCTTTCAAAAGGAATAGTAGCGTTACCCCCTTCTCTCTTTTTATTTCTTTTTTCTTTATTTTTTCTACTTTTTTGTATTTTTTTGTGGCCTCATTGGCTCTTTCTATTTATCTCTCATTTTTCCTCTTAGGGATATTTTAATTTGTCCTCTTTGGGATCTTTTGTTTGTCCTCTTTGGGATATTTTCGTCACTTTACGGGAAACACTCTATATTTTACAAGAGTATAGAAGAACACACACTTTACAAAAGTACTCGACATAAAGAAAACTGAAAACTATCATGATGTATGCAAATGTATGCCTATGCCAATGCGATACTAGTGCGTCATGCAGCAATTATAAGGGAAAGGCCCAACTAGCATGCGGATCATCAATCAAGCAAAAGCATGTATGATAATGAAGATCAAGTCATGAGAAGATGGATATTGCATGGCAATGTATCCCGGAAAGGCTATGGAAATGCCTTGATAGGTAGGTATGGTGGTTGTTTTGAGGAAAGATATAATGAGGCTTATGATGACAAAGCGTATCGTGCCAAGGGTTTGGATGTACCAGAGAAGTTTTCACCAACTATCGAGGTGAGAAAGGGCAATGCACGGTAACGAAGAGGCTAGCAAAATATGGACGGTGGAAGTGCCAACAATCGAATAATCACATTAGTCAAAGGAAATCATCCACTTATTATCGGTAACTCTCTATCTAATCAGGAGATTCACAAAGAGACAAGTACCCCGAGGAGGAGTGTATGTGGGTTTTTTTATCCTTGCGTATCCTCGACTCATGGTACATGGGGGTACTCTATATATTACAACCCCTTCAGAGGTTAGCGATCCATCTAGTAGCTAGTGTTCTCAATTATTTTCTTTGTAGTTTTTGAAAATAAGCACGGATGGCCCAAATACTACACCTATCACTAATAGGCTTGAGCTCTTGACACCGGAAGTCCAAACATTACTCAAATCAATACGTCAAAACTATTGCAAGTTACCACTATACTTAAATAGCAACCTCAATTACCTACTCAAGTTAAGACACACAACTCAGTGCAACAGACCAATTCTATAAAGAAGATAAGCATGATAACTCAAGATAGTTCCAAAAGCAACAACGTAAATAAAATCTCTTAAAATGAATAAGCATGAAAACTAAGAGCTAAGCATGACAACAGCTATAAAAAGATAAAGAACACACATCAAAGATAAGCATGAAAACATATATTGTGTTCTAGGGTGGAGTGGAGCGTGTTTCTTGGGGGTGCATGGGGGCATCCCCAAGCTTGAGCGCTTGACACTCCTGGATCTTCTTTCATCAACTTTCTTCGCACACTTAAAAACTCCCTTCATACAAAACTCATCATAAGCTGATTAGAGGGATTAGTGTCCATAATAAAAAAAATACCTCTACTGGAAATAAAGATTTTCAGGAAGAGCTACTGTTTTTAAGATTGCCAAAAAGTTTTATCAACTTCAAATGAATAGCTTGCCCGTGTAACAGACTCAAATGGTAACTTACCCTTCTTTTGAGGGAAGTGTCCCATGCACTTTTTCAGAGGGAATTGTTATTTCAGAACCCCAACTTGGGTAAGTGCTAGGGTTGCTTGTGTCTTTTGCATCATGTGAAAATTTCAAAAGAAATTCAAAATTGGGGAAAAGAAAAGCCCTAAAGAATTTAATTAAATGGCCAGACAAAAATTTCTTCCAAATTTTCCTCTGGTATTTTTGAAAAGCTTATAAATATGCATGATCACAAATAAAGTGAAGTGGGTCCCACTGCATGCACCAAGATTTTTCAAATATTCAAACAGGACCTAGAAATTAATCAAAAACCCCTATTTGATTTAAAATTCAAATGTTTTGAATTTTAAAAAGTGCCAAATTTTTTAAGTGGCTAGCTCTCTATTTTATGAGGCCATATAAAATAGTTTGGGCATTTATCAAAATACCTAGCTATTTTATTAGCTAGGTCAACCAATTAACAGAGAAATATTAAAAGAAAAAGAGAAAACAACAAGGGGGCACTTACCTTACGCCCGCAGGCGAAGGCCCACTCCCCTAGCCTTGGCCCAGCCCAGCCCCTCGCTTGTCGTCTACCTCCCCGCAGCTCCAAGCTGCTCGGTGGAGGCAGAGCATGGCCACGACGACACCTCGACGCCGAGAGGCTTCCAGCCCCCCTGGACCTCATCTCCTCGCCAGAAGACGCGCAACGTTTGCCCGCACCTTTCCCCTCTCCTCGCGTTTGCCCTCCTCCTCTCTCTGCTTCGTTTCCAAACCGCCCTGAGAAATCGCCGCCGGCCACCGTTGTGTGAGACCGTGGCCAACGACGACGAAGAGCTTCCCCACCTTGTCCATCAAGCTCCCCGACGTCGTCTTCCCCGAGCTGGAGCTTCAATCGGACCCGAGGCACCCTGAAGTCGACGCTCGCCTCGCCAAATCACCGCCGGCCACAAAAGATTCCGGCGAGAAATTCGTCGTCGTTGAGCAACCCCCGGCCCCGCCGTCTTCTTCTTTCGAACCAGGGTGAGAAGCTCGCTCGATTTCCCCCTTTGCCGCCTCCTCCTGTGCTCCAGAACGCGATTCCGGCGAGGTCAGTGGATGGACCGCCGCCTCCGTTGAGCTAGCCGTCGCCTTAGTGCGTTGCTTTGACCCCCCCCCCCCCCCCCGTATGCAGCAGATGCGCGAGACGACCAGGCACCCGCCATTGGTCTCCGTTCCCCCTCCCACGCCCGAAACAGCAACCCGGGCGAAGTTCCGGCAAGTTCTCCGGCCAGACCGCCATTAGACCCTAACCCCGAGCTAATCCCCCTCCTAATCCCCACCCTGGGTGACTGAACAGTGGGCCCAGGTCCCTAATTAACCACTGGTTAATTTAAACAGCAGGTTTAATTAACCCCCCCACTGACAGCCCGGAACCACATGTCAGCAGCCCCCTGACGTCATCTTGACGTCATGCTGACGCAGTAAAGCAACTAAATGATTTAATCTAATTCCAGAAAATCCAGAAAATAGCCAAATCTTTAGAAAATCATAACTAATTCATTTTAACTCCAAATTGGACAAATAATATGTCTAAAATTATCAGAAAAATCCAAGGAATGTGAATATGGACTTTGTTTGTACGTTTGACCAATTTAAATTGGGTGAACAGTGGCAAACATCCATATGGCTTTAATTTGAATTCAAATTTGAGGTGCATTTGCAAATGAGTTTGCAATTGGCTTCTTTTAAATGGAATTGCCAACACATTGTGACCATGAAGATCACATTACAATATTTATCATGTGCTTGAGCATTGAAAGTATATTTATTCCTTGTTTGATTGTTTGCTCGATAGACGTGCAATTGGAATCGAAGGTCACCCCCTTCGTTAAATACCCCGTGACTGATCCTCGTCAGCAAGGCAAGCAAACCCCCATTGATCATGTCGATAAAATCCCACTTCCCTCTCATTTCTCGCTTATGCATTGTATAGGATGATTACCATGATAACGTTTCTACCGCATAGTTGAACCCAATCCTTTGCATGACCTATCATTTGTCACAGTAGTAAGCAAACCACAATCCTAGCAAATGTAGGAGTTGAATGATATCATGTGGCCCCTGCAATTGTTACTTCTTATTGCATGCTTAGAGTTACAATGAGGTTACTCTTTTGTGAGTCGGGATGGTAGTAATCATTTTGATGATGGTGGAAATTTGTTGGTGTATCTACCCTAATACAAGGTGAACGATGAGAGACTGTGTAGGAGTACACAGTGGGTTGTCTTGTTGAACACCGCCTTAAGTCCGAGTTCTTGTGTGGTGATCCAAGAAGAAGAGTACAACCACACATTGGGATCACTGACCCCTCTCATCTTAGTACCTCACCCCGTTCGAACCCCAGAAGTCGCAGTAGTTCGGAGTTCTGGTAGGGCTGTGGCACGGTCTGCGAAGTGGATGAACGGCTTTTAAAGACCGGCTTGGGACCCTGCACACATCATTTGAGGCTGTACTGGAACCTCGGCCGGACTTCCATACGGATCCCCCTCATATAGGCGACTCTTTGGACTAGAACGGAGCTGTGGGCGAAGTGTTGTGGTGGCATCCTCGTTGTCACCTCTTGAACGGTGACACGCAAAAGGCGGTAACTGATTGCACGTGTGTGTAGTGGTACACCCCTGCAGGGTTAACAAAAATATTCGAATAGTCGCGTCCGCGGTTAAGGACTTCTTGGAAATCTTAGCTTGATTATTAGACAACTTGAACTGGATACTTATAAAACTTACCAATATAAGTGTGAGTGCTATGGTGTGCTTTCTCGTGGGGAAGTCGAGGAAGGCACCATAGTGGTGTAATTGGTTGGAGATGTAGTGGACTCGTGTACGCTTCTTACCTCAAGTCTGGTACTCGTAGTTCAAGACTAGCCAAGTCAAAGCTGGCACTTCTGCAATTGAACACCACCTCCCTTTACCTTGATAGATGTGCATGAGTAGTATAGTTCCTATGTAAGTCTTGCTGAGTACGACTTTGTACTCACGTTTGCTTATTCTATGTTTTAGATGAACCCACTGACCCCGAAGGTGGATTCTTCATCGAGCTCGACGACTGAAGACCAATGCTAGTGTAGTCCCAGTCAGACGACTGGTTTCCTCGTGGAAGGGCTTGTTGATAGATAAGGCCTCTCTAAGCCATTTGTTAAACTTGTCTGTACTCAGACCTACTTTTCTTCCGCATGTTTGATGTAATGTTGGATCAAAGACTTGTGATCTCTGTGTGCCCTCTGTAAGAGTTATCAGTAAAGATGTAAACTTTGTAGAGAATTGCAATGATACCTGCTGTTCTTACTGGACATGTGTGTTGCGTGTATGATTATAACATGCATGTCTTAGTATAGGTTTTCGAGACCTTAGTTTTGATCTGGCTGGCGATCTTTTATACACCAAGTGGCCCTTAGATGTGCGCAGCTTGGGGCATCGCGATGCGATTGCTCGTGACTCAGTCACGTGCACACTTTGATGTATGATCGAGCCCGCCCTAGACCCCGACTAAGTGATCGGGATGGAGTAAGTCTATGTAAGGGTTATAATACAATCGATAGTATGGTTGAGGCGACTTGTCTATGAGTATGGGAGTTCACCACCCATATCATTTAGAATTGTGTGTGGACGATGAGGACCCATCTCAGTTGATCATCCGGCCTGGATGGGATGCCCCTCACGTTCGATGCTCTCCGAGAACGTTCTGTGCTTGCCTTGTCTGCTTAGACGAGTGGGTACGGTTCTCGGCTATCCATATGATTGTGTTGTAGCGGGTTTTGCATACACTAACCCCGGGTCCCGACAGACTTGGTTTTAGACCAGGACTGACTGTAGGATTATCAGCCTTGGCCGAAGTCGAGTCTAGCCTTTTATAGTTATATAGTTACTCTGGGTATATAAGGGAACGACGTAAGACTTTTTTTTCTCCTTACCCTCATCGATCTGAGTTCTGAGTCACTCTTATCATTTCTACGGGATGATAGGACTAGGCTCATCTATGTCTGACTAGAACATCTCGTTGATTGCCTCCTTATAGCCATAGGATGGTTGTGGTTGTCCAGAGTCTCCGTGTTTTGAGTTCCTTGAAGAAGTTCTATTCAATTTCTTCGAGGCTGTTTCATTTTCCATCTCAGTGTAGCCGTTATGCTGCCGGATTTTTTCCTTGTTTCTTTGAGTCATTGCCTTCGCATTATAATCTTTTCCGTCTTCATCATATCCTTTTATCCTTGCCTCCATCGTACAACCTGTTCTGATTGTTGGTTTTTATCACACAGGATGTCAGGTGGAACTCGTAGTACAGTTCTTCAGAATCGAGACCATGATCGGAATCGAAATGATGATGAACCTCCACCACCGCCTTCTGCGGTGGAAATTATGATGGAAGCTGAGCGGAATAGACGTGATCAAACACTCCTTCTGGAGCTCATCGAGCAGAATACCGCCCACCATCGTAATGTGGTGGTCAGCATTCAGGACTTCATCTTCCTCAAGCCACCGGTATTTCGATGTTCTTCTGAGCCCCTCGAAGATGATGATTGGCTCCGTTCCATCGAGCGTAAGCTTGATGCAGCACATGTTGCTCCCGATGACCGAGTTATTTTTGCGGTATACTTCCTGGAAGGTGCTGCTCTTCAGTGGTGGGAGAACTATGTTGCAATGCAGCCAGATGGTCACGTAGTGACTTGGCAGGAGTTCTGTGTTGCCTTTCGAGGGTACCACATTTTGGATGAGTTGATGGAGCGCAAGAAGGAAGAGTTCTGCAATCTGAATCAAGAAGAGATGTCCATTCATGAGTATGTGAGGGAGTTCAACCGTCTTGCTCGTTATGCCCAAGATGAGATCACCACCGATGCCAGAAAGCAGGCAAGGTTCTGCAAGGGACTTAGCCCCATCCTTCGTCATGATCTCAACCTCCTTGAATTTTCCACCTTTGAGGATTTAGTCAACAGATCCTTCAGAGCTGAGCATGGCAATGAAGTTTTCGAGAAGTCTCGCAAGCATGCTCTTGAGCTTGCCCCTTCCTCCAGTTCGCGCCCTCAGAAGCGCATGATCTGGATTCCTAACAGTTTGATCCACCAAAACAACGCACCGAGGCCATCCCTTGTGCCGCTTCGTCCACCATCTCCACCAAACAACCCAGCTCCCCGCACTATCTTTGGAGCCTGATTTAGATGTGGCCAGCCTGGTCACTACTCTCGTGAGTGTCCCGTCAATCAAAATGCTCCAACCCATGCCAAAGGGAACCCCACTGTTCGTGCCAAGCCACCCCCGAAGGTTTCCCCCGCCAAGCCTTCCACTTCCGCAAATCATGGACGTGTGAACCAAATCTCAGCTGAGGAAACTGATGGTACTTCTGACGTCATTCTTGGTACGCTCCAAGTCAATCATGTTCCCACTTCTGTCCTTTTCGATACAGGAGCATCTCACTCATTCATGTCGGAGAGTTATGCACTACGGCATGATTTTACCTTTGAAGAAATGTTCAGCCCTATGATCATTCAAACTCCTGGTTCAAAATGGCAAACTAATAGAGTAATCCATGGTAATCAAATTGCAATTGAGGGTTTAGTATTCCTTTCTTCACTCATAGCCATCAAGTCTTCAGACATTGATTTCATCCTTGGTATGGATTGGTTGTCAAGACAAAATACTTTTCTTGATTGTAAAGCCAAGTCAGTTAGACTTACACATCCTTCAGGCCAGACAATAGATTACTCCTCACCAAGAACAAGAACCTAGATGCATTCTTTGAATGTGCTTCCCCTTCCCGACCTTGAAGATATTCTGGTGGTTTGTGACTTCCCGGATGTCTTTCCTGAAGAACTTCCGGGAATGCCACCCGATAGATGTGTAGAATTCATAGTGGATCTTATGCCAGGAACCGCCCCAATTTCTAGACGCCCATACAAAATGGTCCCACGTGAGTTAGCTGAGCTTAAAATCCAACTTGAAGCTTTGTTGGCAAAAGGCTTCATCCGCCCTAGCTCATCGCCATGGGGTTGCCCCGTTCTGTTCGTAACGAAGAAAGATGGAACAGAAAGGATGTGTGTAGACTATCGCCCGCTAAATCTAGCGACGATAAAGAACAAGTACCAACTGCCCAGGATCAATGATCTTTATGATCAACTTGCTGGATCCTCTGTCTTCTTTAAGATGGATTTGAGATTAGGTTATCATCAAATCAAAATCCGAAACGAGGACATTCCCAAAACGGCCTTCACTACTCGTTATGGTCTTTACGAGTACACCGTCATGTCATTTGGTTTAACCAATGCCCCCGCCACTTTCTCACGCATGATGAATTCGATCTTCATGGAGTACTCAGATAAAATTTTTGTGGTTTATCTCGATGACATTCTCATCTCCTCGAAGAACGAAGAAGAACATGCCAAACACCTAAGGCTGGTATTGATGAAACTTAGAGAGCATCGCCTGTATGCTAAATTATCCAAGTGTGAATTTTGGCTACCAGAAGTGACCTACTTAGGCCACGTGATTTCTGCAAAAGGCATTGCTGTGAATCCCGAGAGAGCTCAGGCCTTCCTTGACTGGACTCCACCTGAATCGGTTAAGCAAGTTTGGAGTTTTCTTGGCCTAGCCAGCTATTGTCGCGGCTTTGTTGAGAACTTCTCCAAAGTTGCAAAGACTCTAACTGAACTTCTCAAGAAAGATAAGAAATTCCAATGGATTCCCAAGTGCGAGGAAAGCTTTCAAGAGCTAAAAAGAAGATTGACTTCTGCACCCGTACTTGCGCCTCCAGACACCAAAAAGGATTTCGAGATCTTTTGTGACGCCTCACGGCAAGGGTTAGGATGCATACTTATGCAAGATAGACATGTGGTAGCTTATGCTTCACGCCAGTTGCGGCCACATGAAGAGAACTATCCTACCCATGATCTTGAAGTCGCTGTCGTAGTTCATGCCCTGACAACTTGGCGACATTACCTCCTTGGTAATCATTGTGAGATCTATTCCGACCACCAAAGCCTCAAATACATATTCACCCAGCCGGATCTTAATCTCAGGCAAAGACGCTGGATAGAGTTGATAAAAGATTATGACTTAGGAATTTCTTACACCCCAGGATAAGCCAATGTCATGGCTGATGCACTAAGTCGTAAGTCGTATTGTAACAACCTCATGTTACAACAGTATCAACCACTTATTCATCAGGAATCCCGAAAACTCAATCTAGAGATTGTTCCTCGTGGATCTCTTTTCAACTTGGTGGCGAAACCAACTCTTGAGGATCAAATCATAGTTTCCCAAAAGCGTGCACGAGGTGTTCGCCGGATCAAGGAGAACATTGCTAGCGGAGTTGCTAAATGTTACTCCACAAATAGTAAAGGAACGGTATTCTTTGGAAATCGTTTGGTAGTACCTAAGAATAGGGAACTAAGGCAACTCAACCTCAAAGAAGCCCGTGACACACCCCTCTTGATTCATTCCGGTAGCACAAAAATGTACCGAGATCTACGCCAGAGATTTTGGTGGACTAGGATGAAGAGAGACATTGCTCGATTTGTTGCCGAATGTGATGTTTGTCGTCGCATTAAGGCAGAACACCAAAGACCTGCTGGTACACTTCAACCTTTTCCTATTCCAGAGTGGAAATGGGACAAAGTCGGTATGGACTTCATCACCGGCTTTCCAAAAACTCAGAAAGGAAATGATGCCATCTTCGTTGTCATAGATAGGCTTTCCAAAGTTGCTCACTTCCCGCCCGTTCGCGAGTCTATAACTGTTAGTCAGTTAGCGGACTTGTACGTCTCTAGAATTGTATCCCTTCACGGTGTTCCTTTGGAAATCAATTCTGATCGTGGTAGCCTTTTCACCTCTAGATTTTGGGGAAGCTTTCAGAATGCTATACTAACTCATCTCTCCTTTAGTACAGCTTTCCATCCTCAGTCTAGAGGTCAAGTCGAAAGGGTTAACCAAATTCTTGAAGACATGCTCAGAGCTTGGGTTATCTCATTCGGAAAGAATTGCGGGAAGTCTCTTCCATTTGCCGAATTTGCTTATAACAACAGTTTCCAATCTAGTATGATCATGGCTCCTTTTGAACTCCTCTATGGACGACGATGTCGAACACCCCTAAACTGGTCAGAAACCGGTGAAAGACAATTCTTTGGACCGGACATGATCATGGAAGCAGAAGAGCAAGTTCGCATTGTTCGTGATCAATTGAAAGCAACCCATTCTCGTCAGAAAAGCTACTATGATCGTCACCATAGGCAAGAGAGCTACAATCTGGATGAGAAGGCTTACCTTCGGGTTAATCCTCTAAAGGGAACCCAACGATTCGCTATCAAAGGCAAGTTGGCCCCACGTTACATCGGACCTTTCCGCATTCTTGCTAAACGTGGGGAAGTTTCCTACCAACTTGAACTACCCCCGCACCTTTCCCGAGTACATGATGTATTCCATGTGTCGCAACTCAAGCGTTGCTTCAAGGACCCCATCCGCGAAGTCGACCACGAAACGCTTGATCTCCAAGATGACCTTTCTTATCGAGAGTACCTTGTTCGTATTCTTGATTCTGCAGAGCGTGTCACTCGTCTTCAGAAGATCAGGTTTCTGAAAGTGCAATGGTCACACCACTCCGAGAAAGAAGCAACATGGGAAAGAGAAGACCGCCTCCGTGTTGACTACCCCTCCTTCCTCCCGACGACTTCTGAATCTCGGGACGAGATTCTTTTGAGTGGGGGCGAGTTGTCAGAACCCTAACTTGGGTAAGTGCTAGGGTTGCTTGTGTCTTTTGCATCATGCGAAAATTTCAAAAGAAATTCAAAATTGGGGAAAAGAAAAGCCCTAAAGAATTTAACTAAATGGCCAGACAAAAATTGCTTCCAAATTTGCCTCTGGTATTTTTGAAAAGTCTTATAAATATGCATGATCACATATAAAGTGAAGTGGGTCCCACTGCATGCACCAAGATTTTTCAAATATTCAAACAGGACCTTGGAATTAATCAAAAACCCCTATTTGATTTAAAATTCAAATGTTTTGAATTTTAAAAAGTGCCAAATTTTATAAGTGGCTAGCTATCTATTTTATGAGGCCATATAAAATAGTTTGGGCATTTATCAAAATACCTAGCTATTTTATTAGCTAGGTCAACCAATTAACAGAGAAATATTAAAAGAAAAAGAGAAAACAGCAAGTGGGCACTTACCTTACGCCCACAGGAGAAGGCCCACTCCCCTAGCCTCGCGTTTGCCCTCCTCCTCTCTCTGCTTCGTTTCCAAACCGCCCCGAGAAATCGCCGCCGGCCACCGTTGTGTGAAACCGTGGCCAACGACGACGAAGAGCTTCCCCACCTTGTCCATTAGGCTCCCCGACGTCGTCTTCCCCGAGCTGGAGCTACAATCGGACCCGAGGCACCCTGAAGTCGACGCTCGCCTCGCCAAATCACCGCCGGCCGCAGAAGATTCCGGCGAGAAATTCGTCGCCGTCGAGCAACCCCCGACCCCGCCGTCTTCTTCTTTCGAACCAGGGTGAGAAGCTCGCTCGATTGCCCCCTTTCCCGCCTCCTCCTGTGCTCCAGAACGTGATTTCGGCGAGGTCAGTGGACGGACCGCCGCCTCCGTTGAGCTAGCCTTCGCCTTAGTGCGTGCCTTTGACCCCCCCCCCCCCCGTATGCCAACAGATGCGCGAGACAACAAGGCACCCGCCAGTGGTCTCCGTTCCCCCTCCCGCGCCCGAAACAGCAACCCGGCGACGTTCCGGCGAGTTCTCCGGCCAGACCACCATTAGACCCTAACCCCGAGCTAATCCCCCTCCTAATCCCCACCCTGGGTCACTGACCCGTAGGCCCAGGTCCCTAATTAACCACTGGTTAATTTAAACAGCAGGTTTAATTAACCGCCCCCACTGACAGCCCGGACCGACACGTCAGCAGCCCCCTGACGTCATGCTGACGCAGTAAAGCAACTAAATGATTTAATCTAATTCCAGAAAATCCATAAAATAGCCAAATCTTTAGAAAATCATAACTAATTCATTTTAACTCCAAATTGGACAAATAATATGTCTAAAATTATCAGAAAAATCCAAGGAACGTGAATATGGACTTTGTTTGTATGTTTGACCAGTTTAAATTGGGTGAACAGTGGCAAACATCCATATGGCTTTAATTTGAATTCAAATTTGAGGTGCATTTGCAAATGAGTTTGCAATTGGCTTCTTTTAAATGGAATTGCCAACACATTCTGACCATGAACATCACATTACAATATTGATCATGTGCTTGAGCATTGCAAGTATATTTCTTCCTTGGTTGATTGTTTGCTCGATAGATGTGCAACTGGAATCGGAGGTCACCCCCTTCGTTGAAGACCCCGTGACTGATCCTCGTCAGCAAGGCAAGCAAACCCGCATTGATCATGTCGATAAAATCCCACTTCCCTCTCATGTATCGCTTATGCATTGTATAGGATGATTACCATGATAACGTTTCTACCGCATAGTTGAACCCAATCCTTTGCATGACCTATCATTGGTCACAGTAGTAAGCAAACCACAATCCTAGCAAATGTAGGAGTTGAATGATATCATGTGGCCCCTGCAATTGTTACTTCTTATTGCATGCATAGAGTTACAATGAGGTTACTCTTTTGTGAGTCGGTATGGTAGTAATCATGTTCATGATGGTGGAAATGTGTTGGTGAATCTACCCTAATACAAGGTGAACGATGAGAGACTGTGTAGGAGTACACAGTGGGTTGTCTCGTTGTACACCGCCTTAAGTCCGAGTTCTTGTGTGGTGGTCCAAGAAGAAGAGTACAACCACACATTGGGCTCACTGATCCCTCTCATCCTAGTACCTCACCCCGTTCGAACCCCAGAAGTCGCAGTAGTTCGGAGTTCTGGTAGGGCTGTGACACGGTCTGCGAAGTGGATGAACGGCTTTTAAAGACCGGCTTGGGACCCTGCACACATCGTTTGAGGCTGTACTGGAACCTCGGCCAGACTTCCATACGGATCCCCCTCAGATAGGCGACTCTCTGGACTAGAACGGAGCTCTGGGCGAAGTGTTGTGGTGGCATCCTCGCTGTCACCTCTTGAACGGTGACACGCAAAAGGCGGTAACTGATGACACATGTGTGTAGCGGTACACCCCTGCAGGGTTAACAAAACTATTTGAATAGCCGCGTCCGCGGTTAATGACTGCTTGGAAAGCTTAGCTTGATTATTAGACAACTTGAACTGGATACTTATAAAACTTACCAAGATAACTGTGAGTGCGATGGCGTGCTTTCCCTTGGGGAAGTCGAGGAAGGCACCATATTGGTGTAATTGGTTGGAGATGTAGTGGACTCGTGTACGCTTCTTACCTCAAGTCTGGTACTCGTAGTTCAGGACTAGCCAAGTCAAAGATAGCACTTCTGCAATTGAACCCCACCTCCCTTTACCTTGATACATGTGCATGAGTAGTATAGTTCCTATGTAAGTCTTGCTGAGTACGACTTTGTACTCACGTTTTCTTATTCTATGTTTTAGATGAACCCACTGACCCCGAAGGTGGATTCTTCATCGAGCTCGACGACTGAAGACCAATGCTAGTGTAGTCCCAGTCAGACGACTAGTTTCCTCGTGGAAGGGCTTGTTGATAGATAAGGCTTCTCTAAGCCATTTTTAAAATTGTCTGTACTCAGACCTACTTTGCTTCCGCATGTTTGATGTAATGTTGGATCACAGACTTGTGATCTCTATGTGCCCTTTGTAAGAGTTATCAGTAAAGATGTAAACTTTGTAGAGAATTGCAATGATACCTGTTGTTCTTACTGGACATGTGTGCTGCGTGTATGATTATAACATGCATGTCTTAGTATGGGTTTTCGAGACCTTAGTTGTGATCTGGCTGGCGTTCTATTATACACCAAGTGGCCCTTAGATGTGCGCAGCTTGGGGCATCGCGATGCGATTGCTCGTGACTCAGTCACGTGCACACTTTGATGTATGATCGAGCCCGCCCTAGACCCCGACTAAGTGATCGGGCTGGAGTAAGTCTATGTAAGGGTTATAATACAATCGATACTATGGTTGAGGCGACTTGTCTATGAGTATGGGATTTCACCACCTATATCATTTAGACTTGTGTGCGGACGATGAGGACCCATCTCAGTTGATCATCCGGCCTGGATGGGATGCCCCTCACGTTCGATGCTCTCCGAGAACGTTCTGTGCTTGGCCTTGTCTGCTTAGACAAGTGGGTACGGTTCTCGGCTCTCCATATGATTGTGTTGTAGCGGGTCTTGCATACGCTAACCCCGGGTCCCGACAGGTTATCTCATATTCCCTTTTTTCATATCAGTGATAGCACCAACAGTTCGGAGAAAAGGACGTCCCAAAATAATTGGACATGAGGGATCACACTCAATGTCCATGACAAGAAAATCAACGGGGACATAATTATCATTGACAACTATAAGAACATCATTAATCGTTGATAAGTCCTAAACTTATCTATAATTTCTCCTTGCTCCATGCATGTTTTGGGTGATATTGCCATGCTTTTGATGCGCATTCATACAATTTTGATCATATTTGGACTAACCTACTAACTCCGTGCACCCTAGTGCCAGTTTCTGTCTGCTGCTGTCTTTTTATTTCATATTTTACCTTAATTTAAAGTGCTCCAAAAATTCCACAAAAATAAAATAAAAAAATCAGCATACAGGAACCTTCGAGAGTTCCGAAGGAGAGCCGGTGGGGGGCCACCAGCGGTCTAGGCGCCCTCATGGCGTGGCCCCCCTCAGGCTGTGCCAGGTGGCCGCCTGGACACCTGTGGCCACCCCCATGGCCCCCTTTGGCCTATATTTACACCTCTTCCCAACAACCCTCGGGACGGAACCCTTTTTCACGAACTCCTCTCTGTTCTGCTGCCGCGGCGATTCCAAGATCGGGGCTGCCAGAAGACCCTGTGCCGTCACCCTGCCGGAGGGAGGATTGACCTCCGGGAGCTTCTCCACCACCATGAGCGCTTCCTGGATGAGCCGTGAGTAGTCTACCTTGGACCATGGGTCCATGATCAGTAGCTATGTGATGTCTTCTCTCCAATCTTGTGCCTCAATTCTTAGCCCTTGTGAGCTGCCCTACACAATCAAGGCATCTATGTAATTCTTCTGCTGTTTCTATGCTAAGTTGGCTAGGATCTGATGGATTATGAGATTACGTTTAGATTGTGATGAGTTATATATTTGGTTCTTCTCCTTTTATATTTTGTTCTTGAGTAATTCTTGCATGTTCTCCCTTGCTTTTTATTACTTTGTCCAAGTGGTAGATTGTAACTCCAAGAGGGAGTGTTATGCATGATTGTGGGTGCATACCCCCCGATGACTAGCTTGATTGATAGAAACATAAGTCTAGGGGATGTGTTGGTGCCACCAGGGAGAAAACAGCGGTGCTTGTACTTGCGGGTGCAAGGATTGTTTACCTTACGCAAAGTTTGCTAATGCAGTTATATGTTGCTTTGGGTTTACACTTTGGGTGGGGCTCGGAACTTAATACCAGCGAGATGTTCTCGATAGATATCTCAAGGTGGATGATTAGTGAGTAGATGCAGATGGATTTCGGTGTACTTGTCTTGGCGTACTGTCCATGCTTTTGAGCCTATTCCTTTCTTGTAGCATAGATAGCATTCGGTGTGTTTTTAATCCTGTCAATTGTCCATCTGTAATTTGTTCACCTTGCATAGTTGTTTTATCGTCTTTTGGGAGAGAGACATCACTAGTGAACTTCATGGGACCCCGGTAAATATTACCACCACTATTTACACCTCCACTTTACTTTATGCTTTTACTTTCTTGTTGCAGTCATTATTACCTTTCCATATGTGTTTTTGATCCTTTGTAAACAACAAGACCAGAGGGATTTATTTTGAATGTAAACTATGAGGTAAAAGACCCCACAACACTTTATTGAAAGCTGGCTAAAATATTTACAAAATTACAAGGCTAGTATATACAAGCAGAAATTAAGGGGGTAGAAACTCTATCCATCTAAACAAATCATCCTTGAATTTGTGCTTGATTCTGTACCCAAGCAAAGTCAAGTCATGTACAAAACCTTCCGTCCATTTAGCAAAGCATGGCCTTTCATGGTTAAACACTTTGGCATTCCTGACAGTCCAAATGTTCAACCAGGCCACAAACACCACTTTTGAGAAAAAAGGCTGGTCAAACTCCCTCCTTGCAGATTGTGCAATCTCCACCATATTTTGCCCACCACTAGTTGTGTGTGCAGGTCCATGTCAACCTTGTCTCCAATTCGACAACAAACTTCAGTTGCTGTTGACACCTTCTTGTATCTCTACGAGTTCGTCGGAGACAAACCTTGGTATCTTTGCCGAGGGAAACTTGATGTTGTCTAATTCACACCTTCCACTTGGGGTAGCCAACGAGGAGCACTACTTCAGTGACATCAAGCAAATTTCTGGCGTCATCGCCGGGGACTCCAGTCTAGAATATAGGGGAGTTTTACAATATCTTTTATCTTTGCTTTTTTGTCTTGTTAGTTTACCTTTCAGTTTTTGCTTTTGTGTCTTATACCAAAAACACCAAAAATTTAGTTACTTTTTAGAGTGGTCATTATGTCTGGTCTTTTTACCTTTGGTGTTACACCTGAGGCAGAAGTGCTCACCTTTAAACAAAGAGGTGGTGAAAGTCTGAAAGATGCTTGGTATAGAATTAATGATTCTCAAAATAGAGCCACCAAGAAGCAATCCATTACTATCCTGCTTAGAAATTTTTATGTTGGAATTACTTCTTGGAATAGGTTTGTTATAGATACTGCTATCAATCGGAATTTCATAGAAGCCCCAGTTTGGGAAGCTCTTAATGTTATGGAAAATCTTGTTGGAAACCTCCCCATTGCTAGTATACAAGAAGACATTACTCTAGCTCACATTATGAAAAAACTTGAAAAGATAGAGCTAGATATACCAAGAATAAGTAAGACAAATGAGGTAGATCATAGGATTCAAGGGAATTTTAATAGACTCGATAGCTCCGTGCATAAAATTTACAAAACTTTGGAGACCCATAAATTCCATGACATGGATCCTTCTAGGATAGATAAGATTGAGGAAATTATTGACACTTTAGGAACTACCTTCTCCTCAATCAAAACCAAAAAGGTAGAAACTCCGGCAAAGAACGAACCAAAGTTTGTTTACGTTCCCAGGGTTCCTAAACCTAAAATTAACACACCTTTTGCCAAATGAGTTAAGACTGTGAAGACTTTGGAGGAGATACCTCTGTTTAATAGGATTAGAAATGAAACTCCAATTATTCTTGCTACCTTTTCTTTTATCCCTAGAAGTGTTTTCACTAGACCTCTATTTGAAAGTCCTCTTAAGACTAGTTGTACTATTGAAGAGCTTTTTGATGATCTTGATGATGGTTCAATTGATACAACTAGATCTTTTTGCTTCGTGCCTAGCTCAAAGGCGTAAAAGAAAGCGCTTGTTGGGAGGCAACCCAATATTTTCCTTCTATTTTTAGTGGTATTGATGTTTGTTACTATTGTAGCAACACCATTGTATCTTTATTTTCAAGCTTTGTGCCAAGTTTAGCCTCTGATTGCAAGAAAGTTCAAAAGTTGTGACATGCTGTCCAGAAATAGACGATCATCTTTTGGATCTCAATTTTTTTACATTATGCTCTATACAATTAGCTTTGGGCGTCTATTATGCGTTTTTTTATTTGAGTTGCAGAAGTATTCCAAAAAATTCTTTACTCTTTGCTGTTCTTTTTTTCACAGATTCTGCCTTGTTCTACCGTTTCTCAGTTTTGCAAATCTTAAGCTTGTTTTTTATTTGCAAAAACTTTTTGACAAACAAGAAAAACAGTAGAACTTCCTAAAGATCTTTATTTCCAGTAGAGGTGAATTATTTTAATAGGGATACTAACCTCTCTAATCAGCTTATGATGAGTTATGTATGAAGTGAGTTTTCAAGAGTGCGAAGGAAGATGATGAAAGACGATCCGGGAGTGTCAAATGCTCAAGCATGGGGATGCCCCATGCACCCCAAGAATTTTCAAGGAGACTCAATCATCTATGCTTGGGGATGGCCCCATGCATCCGCTTCTCCATCAACGATCATCGGTTCTCACTTCTCCACACTATATTTTTATCACTTCATGCGTTATGTACTATGCTTGGAGCGTCTTGCTCTTTACTTTTTAGTTTTCTTTATCTTTGCTTCCAGTTCGTAACAAGTTAGAACCCAGCTGTGTTTGTGTGGGAGGGAAACACGCTCCACTTCACCCTAGAACACAACATATGATTTTCATGCTTATCTTTGATGTGTGTGTTCTTTATCTTTTCGTAGCGACTGTCTTGTTTAACTCTTAAGTTTTCTTGCTTGTTTCTTTCAAGAGTTTTTAATTAGTTTGTTGGTGAAACTCTCTTCAGTTTTCATGTTTATCTTGTTTAGAGAGTTGGCCTGTAGCACTGAGTTGTGTGTCTTGACTTGAAAGTAGGTAATTGAGGTTGCTATTCAATTGTAGTAGTAACTTGCAATAGTTTTGAGGTATTTTTTTGAGTAATTTTTGAAATTTTTGTGTGAGCCTATTAGTGATAGGTTTCGTATTTTGGGCAATCTTGGTTTATTTTTGAAAACTACAGAAAATAGTTGATAACTCTAGCTACTAAATGGATCACTAATCTCTGGAGGGATCGGATATTAGAGTACACTCACGTACCATGAGTCGAGGATGTGCAAGGATAACCAAACCCCGATACACTCATCCTCTGGGTATTTGTCTCTTTGTGAAACTCCTGATTAGATTTAGAGTTAATGATAATAAGTGTGTGAGTTCTTCGGACTAATGTAAGTATTCGACTGTTGACACTTCCACCACCCATATTTTTCTAGCCTATTTGGCAATGTGCATTTCCCTTTCTCACCTCGATAGTTGGTGCATACTTCGCCGGTGCATCCAAACCCTTCGCATGATAAGCTCTGTCATCATAAGCCTCATTATATCTTTCCTCAAAATATCCACCATACCTACCTACAAGGAATTTCCATAGCCTTTCCGAGATACATTACCATGCAACATCCACCTTCTCATGACTTGATCTTCATGTCATACATGCTTTTGCTTGATCGGTGGGCCGCATGCTAGTTGGGCCTTGCCCTAATAATTGGTACATGACACGCTAGTATCATTGCATATCCTGCTACACTGGCAGAGGCACACATTTGCATCCATCATGATAGTTTCATTTTCTTTATGTTGAGTACTTTTGTAAAGTGTGAAAGATCTTCTATACTTCTTGTAATATATAGAGTGTTGCCCCTAAAGTGAGGAAAAGATCCCAAAGAGTACAAAACAAAATATCCCAAGAGGAAAAATGAGAGATAAATAGAAAGAGCCAATGAGGCCACAAAAAAATTAAAAAAATAAAAAAATAAAAAAGAGAGAAGGGGGCACACTACTATTCCTTTTGAGAGATCCACACTCATACTGCTTTTATATATCTTGTACTCCGTAGAGATTATCATGCATGCATATAACTACGTGGGGACCCTTACACTATAGAACTTGGCTTGTATATTCCAATCATGAGCCTCCTCAAATGAGCTCTAGGTCTTCTTGAGCAAGAAAGTTGGATGCACCCCCACTAGTTCCATTGGAGAGCTTACCATAGCTCATATGTGCATCCGTTGCATGGCAATCCCTACTCCTCGCATCATATTTATCATTTGGCTTTCTCTCGCCTATGATTGTACTCATTTATGTGAGCCTTTCACACCTTTTTATCTTCCTTCGCCATCATTATTCTCTTTCGCCATTTAAGTGTCAAATTTCTTGTTTACACTCATCAATTACATGAGTGCTCAAAAAGTCGAGAGGGAGTTGATCAATTTGACTTGTACCTGGCTAGTGGTCTGGGGATGAGTCAAGATAAGATTCCAAAGGATACCTAGTGTGAAACTTTAGTAGATTGAGTTCTCAACTAAGATAAATAGTATTTTTATACTGTAAGCCCATCTCCCACTTCTTGCACGCAAACACCATTTGGAGACATTCGAATCACGGACAGTGTCATCGTTTGGTGACGGCAGATGCCATAGGGATGGAAAAAGAGAGGGGAAGACTCGAAGTGAGTGTCAATGGTGCCGAAATCGGGATTGGGGACAAGCACGGTGAAAAACCACGATGTACCCAAGGTCAGGGCTCACCGTAGGGATAACACCCCACTCCTGCCGAGCTATGCTGCTGTAATAACTCGAGCTACAATGAATGCTCCTTGATCTATATCAGAGGATGGAGGAGGAAACCGTGGGCATTGCTCTTTCCTACTTCTCTACGAAGTAGTAGAATGTGGAGTAAATGCGGTCGTCCCCTCTCATAGGAGGGGTGCCCTGGCCTCTTATAGTATGAGCCCGGGGTACTATGGTAATTACATGTGGGGGAGGTCTCAGATGTAAGTCTCAGATCATCAGGTACCCACCGACTGTAGCTCTCTGGATGACCCGGTGTAGACTTGCGGCCTGCCAAGCCCCTAGCTCGTAGGCCGTGAGCATTGAACAGTGAAGCTATGGCCTTAGTCTTGTCGGCTTGTCCGCGTAATCGACGCTAGAGGAGAAAGCACGTCTCTGATAGGTCGGCGACAGGACATAGCTTCCTGCCACTTGGATTTCTTGGGATTGTGCATTTATGACCTTGGACCAGGAGTTCCGACCTGATCCCAGGTCAAATCTTGGTGTTAGCTCGGAGTGGGCCAATTGCGCCTGGGCCGATTGCTTTGCATCCGCAGTGGTCCGATTGCATCTGAGCAATCGGCACTGGTCTGCTCAGCTCCGCCCAGCCGCCAGACTCGACCTCTGGAGTTGATACTTCGTCTTGAAAGGTTGCTTTCGCCTGGGTGACCCTACCCGGGGGCCATTCCCCCGACAGTAGCCCCTAAAGCTATAGAGGTCCCGTAGTCGTCCGATTGCGGAGCCTTTGCAGGTTTCTCTCTAAATGCTTTTGTCTTGCTTTGCTTCTGGACTTGGTCGCATCGGGTGCCTCATGCAGAGCTGATTTCTCAATCTCGATGAGTGCGCCCGACCGACCTGAATTCTTCCTCTCCTAATGCTTCGTTCCGAACTGAAAATTAACTCAGCCGATTGCTCTCTTTCGCCCTGAGAAAATTCATCTGATTTCTTCTATCCGAGCTGATCATTAGCCGCCGCCACACCGCACTCTTATGCTTGCTCCGCCTGCTCGTGCTCTCCGCCACCGCATCTCCTGCTCTCCTCGGCTCTCGCCGTCACGCATTCTGGATACCAACATGGCCGCCGCTAGCCGCGGCGCATGGAAGGGTTCCGACATGAACGAGGATGAATCCGCCAGCTCATCCGCATGCACAAGATGCCGCCCAACATTCTGTGGCGCGCTCCCGGCGAGGAGATCGTGCCAGAGCCGCGCGCCGACGAGCGCGTGGTCTTCGTCGTGCACTTCGAGCGCAGCTTCGGGCTTCCGGTGAGCACGTTCTTTCAGGAGTTTCTTGATTTCCACCGACTGCAACCGCACCACCTCGCCGCGAACTTCATCATGACGATGTCCGGATTCGTCATGGTATGCAAGCGTCCAGAAACTCTCCGAGCTGATTTGGACTCCCGCCGAGCTAAAGGTCGCTTGCACCAGCAACCCCCACGGCGAGGGATCTTCGGCAACATCCGAGCAGGGATACGCCCCCAATGCCACCCCGACCAGGTGCTGCTTCTGCTCAAGGCCGCCCCTCGTCGATTTGAGATCTTGCTGGACTCAGCTGCTCGGACTGGCGCGGAGACGGCGCTTCAAACTATGCTGAGCTGGTATCCTAAGGTGGATCTAGCTCAGCTTCGCACAATGCATGACGGGGCAGAGGTACTATTTCAGACACCTACACTCAGGTGAATCACCTTGCTGCAGAGATGGAGAAATGGTTCACGCACACCGACTACACCCTGTACATTAATGGTGATGGGATGCCGATTCCTCCTCTGTCAGTGGCCGCTCTAGCCAGCGGCAGCACAGACCCCGGACATTCTACGCTTATTGCTTGGCCAGTGCACTCCTCCATCTATCACCTGTACAAGGATGATGAATCCTCTGGTAGCTCTTCTCGGTCAACGAAAAAGCACTCTGTTTGCTAGGCCCCTGCCGATGCTACAACATCCAATCCCGCTGCGACGCAGAAGACTTCAACTATGCTGGAGCGGTCTGAATCAGCAGTCTGAAGCAGCTGCCACGCAGGTGCCTTCAACCACTACTAGGGAATACCCTTATGGTGGCGCCCTTTTTTTGAGTTTAGTGGCGCATTAGGGATGCGCCACTAACTACAAGCCACTAATAAGGGCTTAGAGGTGGCGCATTCTGGATGCGCCACCCCTAAGGCCCTTAGGCGTGGCGCATCTCAGAATGCGCCACCTCTAAGCTCTTAGGGGTGGCGCATTCTGGTATGCGCCACGCCTAAGGGCCTTAGGGGTGGCGCATTCGCAGTGCGCCACTAAATCCTGACAATATGCGCCACTAAAAAATTACAGAAAACAAAAAAAGAATTACATAAAAGAATAAAAGCATTACAGATATTTTTATTATATTACAGAAATGCAAAATACAATATAACAATGAGGCCAACATTATTGATGCAAAAGAATTGCAATATAATTTTTATTACAAAGGTTTAGAGGCCAACAAGATTCACAAGATTACATCCATCACAAAATTACAATGAGTCCAACAATTATTGAAAACCGAAAGCTACTTTCGTCATCATATCTTGTTTGCTCTTCAACCTGCACAAAACAAAGCTTTAGAGGTCACATCCATATGAATCATACCAAAGGAGAACAAAGCAATCTAGGATCTATTCTTATCAACAACTTAACGCAAGTCGATCAATGGTGAGAAGCATGCACATATGCATAAAAATGCATATGCAGTGACCTTTATACACAAAGAGCACCAAGAGTATTTGACACTACCATCTACTACACAAAGAGTACATCCAAATTACATCCAAATTACACAAAGAGTATATTCAATTGTTCTGACTCAGCTCGGGGAATGGGCGGCATCCTTCTTTCGTCATGAAAGGCCTTGTGTCACGCAGGGCCTTTAGGCGGACTTCTATCTCCCCATTGGATGGTGCAATGTTGGAGTGGAAGATCGCCCCCTTCATTTGTACTTCATGAGGGATGATAGTCGCCATCTGCGCTTGGATGTGAAAGAACTCCTCCTTCAGTTTTGCATCGGCGATTTCCGCCTTCCTTTCGGCCCACACTCTGAGATGACATGGCAGCGTATGGTTGCGTTGTTCCTGTACAATTTCCGTCATGTGATGAAGGGCGTAGTACGCATCCCTCACACTGCCAGCCGGCTGCTTACCGCACGGGAACTGTGTTACGTGGTTGAACACGTTCACGCCAGGCTGATTTTTCCTGAACTTGTGCTTCATGATCTTGCCTCCGGCTTTTATGTAGCCGACGAGAGAATCATCCAAAACTATCATGATATACTTGTAATCTTTCTTATTCACACTCCCCGAGTCTAAATACACGGCATGCGAGTGTTGCGGTGAAAAGCAGATGAGCACGCAGTCTTGATCCTCACTGCATAATTAAAACAATCCAAAAGGAATGTTGGAAGAGGATAATGGAAAGCTAAGAAAGCATATATGCTACGGAGGCGAGCGAATGACTTACTTGGGAGAGTAGGTCATAAGAAATGAATCTTTGTCGGCGTTCCGTAGCATGAAGTCTGTGATGTACCCCACCGCGAGAGCCGCATCCCCGTCGTCCATCAAGATGCTTTCACGCATGTAGAAGGTGTCCAATATCACGACGCTCGGGGTCTTATCTCTCCTGATACTCATAGAAAGGCTGAGCGAGAACAGACGGATAAGGCTATGGTCCAGCCGCTTAAGATGGTACAAATTGAAGATCTCCGAAAATCGCAGGATTATCATATCCGCGGGGATAGTGTTGATGAAGCCCATGTTGAGTGGCACCTTGGCCATGAAAACCGGGTACGAGGGATTCTCTTCTCGAAGAAGAATCTTCTCTAATGCCATAATACTATGATGCACACTCTGCATATCCGAAGTTGCAAGGTCCAGCATGTCCTTAGGTAGCATCGCCCTACCAGCCACATGGATTTCAAACGAGAGATCCTTGGGTCTTGGTGGCCCGTCCTGAGCCCGGATCGGCATCGAAGGATGGCTACTAGAAGTGATGCTCTTCTTTCTTTTCCGTCCCTTCTTCTTTTCTGATTTTGAGCAGTCACCGGCCTTTATCTGCTCAGTGGCCGCCTTATGGAGTGTGGACGGGCTGAGAATAGATCTTGTGGCATCTGCTTGAGGCTCGGTGAAGGCGCAAGCTGCTGGAGACATGTCCTGAGAAGCAGCGAAGAGATGCGTGGAGCAAGCAGGCTTCGCCGCAGGATCAGCTGGACCGCGAGCTTCCTCGTCATGCTGATAGGCTCCTTCAGCAGGAGGCATGAATAAGTCATCAGCATCATACAAAGTATTGATGAGCTGGTCGGCGCTGATATCATCATCAAGATCATCTTCTTCTTGTTGTGCGCCGATGGGATCATGTGGCGCCGACACGATGACTAGCGGTGTTGTCCTACGTGTGGTGCCCCTTTCCCCCGTCATTAAACGCATTTGGCTCTTCGTCCATAGGAATATTTGGTTGAAACAGTCACTGAGGACTTCCGGCTCGTCCTCATCGTATCCGGGGGGTTGAATGGGAGGTTCAACTCTCTCGTAGCCCGAAATCACGAGAGAGATTTGAACCCTATGCATCTCCGGTTCCATCGGCATATTGTGCATGATTCAATTTTGTGGTTGAATGATTTTACCTTTGGCAACATCCTTCAACTCGCCGTCCACGACTTGTAATACAATGCATGGAGTGTCCTCCTGCGAAAGAGATATATATATATGCATGTACGGCATCAGAGAGATTCCACTAAAAAAGGCAAGGAGATGAAGTCCTCTTTTGAGTTGCAGACGCTTATAGTTACCTTGAGGGCGTCGAGGTCGGCTAGTGAAGAGACCCCGCCGATGACGGCGGGCATGCAAGAGACGGAGGGCGCACTGCCTCCCGTGGCGTCGGTCGCCCTATTTGTGCTGCCGCCGGTTGCATTATTGTTATGCCCCGGTTGCTCGATCGTGGCCGGAGGAGTTACCATCACGTCCGGCGTCGCCGCCGCGGTGTTGGAGGACGGAGTCACAAATACGCCGGGAGTCGGTGCGGGAGCCACCACTACGGCCGGAGTCGGGACTGCAGGCGCCGCGGTGCCCGAGTTGCTGCCGACCATGCTGGGGACTGGTATGGGCCCTTGTCCACCACGCTCTTGCCAATTCGCGAGCGACTGCATCATATCTGGAAGGAGAGCGTTCATCGTCTTCGCCACTTCGTCCTGGACAAGCTGTGGAAGCATGTTCACCTTCTCCTCCAGTCCACGAACATAAGCGGCATCTTCTTCGGTCCTTCTCGCCTTGCGCCCCCTCGAACCGGACTGCTCCGCCGATTTTTGATAATATTCGGACCAATTTAGGTCCGCACCAAAGCCGACCACACGGCCGGCTGACGATGGCTTCGCCGTCACGTCGTCGACCTTCTTGACATTGTTCAACGCCCTGTTAAAGGCGTTGTCCCACGTGCCGGCCGGCTTAACCGATGACTCCTGTGATGAGGCGATTTTCATTTCCGCTTGCTGCAAAAAGAATGTGAAACGTTAAGAAATTGTGAACTTCACTCGAGAATTCAATCGACAAGGTCGCGTGGTAAACTACTTACCACGACAGTCGTAAACTCCTGAATCTTAGGATCGATAATTATTTTCGAGGTTTCTTTGTCCTTATAGCTCCGGGCCCTCACAAAGAATTCGGTCTGCGGATCATCTTTGTATTGCTGGAAGGGGTTAGGTATGCCCGCAGCGGCGTACTCGGCATCCTGCTTGTCCCATTTAGGCTTGGAACTTTTGTAACCACCGGCTCCGAGACGGTGGTTACCTATGACCTGCGACCGCATGGCCTTGCCCTTTGCACTCGTCGCCTTGGCTTGCTAGGACTCACACCTAGCCTTGAAAAGGTTGTAGGTAGCTTCGTCGATCAACGGCTCTTTCTCCTTGAGCTCCTCTCAGGTTTTGTTCTTTTCAAAAATTTCCCTCTTCACCCGGGTTTTTCAACTGGATAAGGCCTTGCTCATCTTCCTGAGGGCCCATGGGTTTACTTTGTTCCCTCTGAGTTTGGTGTTATCGTACGGCTTCGGAAACTTGTATCGTCCGTGCAGCTTGTTGATAAGAAGCTGACAATAATGAATATTCTCACGACTCCTGAGGTTAATCGTGGTGATCGGCACGGTGTTGCGGAGGATCGCCGCGACTTGACGGCCGTACCCTTCCGAAAAACGTTCGGGCTCTTTAGGAATCCCGACGGCGGTCACAATAGTAAACTCTTGCCTGATGACGCCGACCTTGGTCGGTTTCCGATTCCTCTTCTTCGACTGGGTACCATCTGTGTTGGAGCCACCGGTCCCATCATCCTCTCCGATGTTCCTCTCGCCGTCTGTCGTACCGGCCTCCTCCTCCAAGTCATCATCCGATGATTCGGACTCCGACTCTATCTCCTCCTCATACTCCTCCTCGCCCGGAGGTACTTCCTCTTCTCTCTGCTCCTCGACCTCCTCCTGGGAGTATTCCCAAAATTGCTTCCTTTTTTCTCCCGGCTGAGAAGAAGGACCGGCGTCGGCTCCGGTCAACATGTTTGCACTAGTACAATATTAAGAAATGCAACTACTTAATTAATTAGCACAATAAATAAATGAAAATACTCTCATGTTAAGAAAAATAGCAAAGGTCATGCACGAATTCACGGAAAAATTTGGCATGACCTTTGCTCTTTTTCTTAACATGAGGGTGCCCCATTCTCAACCGAAACGGAAGTTAATCAACATTTCCGGAGAAAGGGGATAATAATGTGTACCTGCACAACATATATATAGGCTATACATGAGACAATAACCAGCAACATAGCATTTGTTCTTATCAGATTTCATAAACAGAGTCACCAAATATCAGGTAAAACAGTGGATTGATATATGCTTAACAACATCTATATGACAAGTGCTGGATTTTTAAAAGAACAAATGATATAGCTACTTCATCACTGTCCTAAAATTCTAGTAAAACTAGTACATAACCCATGTGTTGCATTTTTTAAAAAGAGAACCAAGGAATGACCAAAGCTAGTAGCATGACCACTATCTTTTCAGACTTTATTTAATTATCATCATATCAATAAGAAACCTATTAACTACTTAGTTCTTTTTTTAGGATTAACTCTTTAATTCAATTATGCATGGAGTAAACTTTAGCTACAAAATTTCCCTAGCTACTTTAGCAAATTACCTGGCTACAAGACACACACACACACACAGAGACACAGAGGACACACACACCTCACACACACACACACACACACACACACAGGACACACACACCTCACACACACACACCCAGGACACACACACAGAGGACACACACACCTCACAGGAAACACACACCTCACAAACTTTTAATTTCATGAAACTGTAACTTATAGCCTGTTTTTACTACTTAGTAAATTTAAAACTCATCTTATATGCATCAGATTGAACTTTTCTGATAAAACAATTAAGAGGTTCTCTGTCCAAGTATAGCATCTGTAAATTCTGATAAAACTTATAACTTTTCTGAGCTAGGACCCAACCTAAAACCTAAGTAAAATCTAAGCCAAGTATAGCATATGTTCTTCAAAACCCAACTGTTTTTGTTTCTATCATGAGTAAACATAACCAACAACTGTAATTTGGCTAAGTTCCTGGAAAAAAACCTACGCAGGCTAACAATTTCTCTCTGCATAATTATGAACAAAACATCTAAAGCTCAATTAATCACAGGAAAAATGGAGGGGAGGGGGAGTAGGGGGGGAGCAGGGGAGGGGGGAGTACGTGGGCTCTGGTTGCCGGACGACGGGGAGGGGTCGCTGGACGATGGACGGCGGCGATGGCTCGAACGGCGGGGGCGGGGGCGGCTCCGGTGTGGTGTGGCTCCGGTCGTCAGTGAGGAGAGGGGGCGGCTCCGGTGGCGCGCGAGGGGGGGCTGCTGCAGTGCGGCGGCGGCGGCTCCGGTGTGGTGCGGCTCGATCGAGTGGGGAATGGACTTTGCATGAGCAAGGGGAGGGGGCCGTTGGAGGTTAAGGCCTAGGGGTGGCGCATTTTGCCAGAATGCGCCACCAAGAGGTTTCTTATGCGTGGCGCATTCCGACAGAATGCGCCACGCATAAGGAACCTCTTGGTGGCGCATTCTGGCAAAATGCGCCACCCCTAAGAACACTTAGTGACGCATTTAGGCTGAATGCGCCAGCCCTAAGCACCATTTCATTTTTTAATTAAAGTTTAACCATTTCATTATATTTGTTTAACCATTTCATTTTTTTAATTAAAGTTTAACCATTTAATTAAATTTTAACCATTTCATTATATTTCTATAAAAGTGGTCAAACTTTATTAAGATTGACTTTGACCAAATCTTATATGCGGAGTAAAAAGAAACGGAGGGAGTACTTGCTCTAACCGACCTTGTGAATGGTGCTTCGATTGTGTATCGTCGATGTTCATACACTTCAAACTATGATCCAAACATAACAATGTGATCATATCGATCCACGTACCATGCCTTAACCGTGTCGTCGCCGAACCAAGATCCACAAACACAAGGTGTAGCGTCATTTGGATATTAAAACCATGCATACACAAAGTGATCATGAATTACAAAATATTTTTCTTAAATTTGGAGCTAGCTATCTAGCTATCGTTTCCTCACGATCTTATTCTTGCCCTTCTTTGTCGTGGTTGAATAATTTAGGCCCGGGACGCCTTCACTTTTCCTCTTGAACGGGAGGAGACCTTTCTTCAGTAGGGTTGTGGTGTATGTATCCTGAGCGGCGTAGTCATCCTCCATCTTCGGGTCGCCGTACTTGTCAAAGTCTTTCTCGTTGGCGACTCCATCCATTCCGATGATGTTTCTTTTGCCTCTCCTCACTACAACGCGGCTCGGCTTTGATGGGTCGGTAATGAAGAAGCATTGGTCCACTTGGCTAGCCAGTACCCATGGCTCATTTTTCGCGGTGACGTTTGAGCCCACAGACTTGGATTTTGCTTCGGGTATAACCATGGTGGTGAAGTACCGGTCTTCTTTTACGACGCTCTTGGCCCATCTCACACGGAACATCGGCACCTTCTCTCCACAGTAGTCGAGCTCCCATATGTCCTCGATCCTTCCATAGAATCTTTCCTTGATGTCATCGGTGTAGAATATCCCCGTTACCCCTGAGTTCTGGTAATCGTAGTTATTGTCCTTTTCCTCCGTGGAGAATGTGTAGTCGTTGATATCATACGCTTGATAGGTCATCAGGTTGCGTGCGGCACCCTGTGACAAGGTGAATATCATCTTTTCGTTCTCAGAAGCGTTCCTTCGCGGGGGATTAGCACGAAGCTCGTCCCTGAACCAAGTCATGAAACCGGAGTTGTGCTCTTTGATTAGCCGTGGATCTCGGTCCGTTATCTGCAGGCCCTGGTCATTGTACTTCTTCCTGATTAAATCCTTGTGCTTTCCTATCCAAGGATCGACCAGCTGGATGTGTTGTAGCGCGACTAGGCTTGCTCTTTCAAAGTCGATGTCTCGACCGTCAAAGTTGACATGCATTGCGCGGCTTCCCTCGTGGTGACCACACCCATCGGTCCTGCCAAAGTGCTTGTTGATGGCCAGACCAACAGGGTTCTCGGTGTTGAGATAATTCGTGCAAAAAGAGATGCACTCTTCGGTTAGAAAGCCCTTCGCTATGCTTGCATCTGGACGGGACCTGTTACGAACGTATTTTTTATGTGCCCATTCATCCTTTCGAACGGCATCATGCTGCGTAGAAGCGCAGGCCCGAGTTGGACGATATCCTCCACGACGTGGATCAGCAAATGCACCATAATGTCGAAGAACGCGGGCGGGAAATAGATCTCAATCTCGCATAGTATGAGCACGATCTCCTCCTGTAGCCTTTTGAGTTGCGTAGCGCAAATCGACTTCCGGGAGATGACGTCAAAAAAGTTGCAAAGGCCAAACAACGTTTTACGGACGTGCTCGTCCATTATCCCTCGCATCGCAACCGGGAGAATCTACGTCATCAGCACGAAACAGTCGTGAGATTTCATCCCGCTGAAACGCTCCTTCGCCTCGTCTAGGTATCTGCTTATCTTCCCCGCGTATTCGTTCGGAAATTTTACTCCTATGAGGCAGTGGATAAACCGCTTGATCTCCTCCTCGCACAGAGTGAAGCATGCCGGGGGGCAATGATGAATATCGGTCTTCTTCTTGGTCGTCCTTTTTCGTTTGCGAGAGTTTTGCGTTTCCGTATCCTCTTCCTCCTCCGGCTCATCATCTTCGTCACTAGGGGGGTGAAGTTCCCTCCTGATGCCCATAAATTTCAAGTCATTCCTTGCTTTTGGCCCATCCTTGGTCTTCTCCGGCATGTCGAGCAGCGTGCCAAACAAGCTCTCGCACATGTTCTTTGTGATATGCATTAGATCAAGGCTATGAGGAATGCGGAGTAGACTCCAGTATTGCAAATCCCAGAAAACAGACCTCGCTTTCCATACCCTCATCAACGGCTGAGTCTTCTTTTTTTTCTTTCCCGGCGCGGGGCACTCTTTCCAAGTTTTCAGCAACTTGTCGATTTCTTTGCCGCTCCTTCGAGCTGGGGGTGCTCGGAGCTCCTTGCTTCCATCGAACAGATGTCCCTGTCTTCTCCACGCGTGTTTCTTGGGAAGCCACCTCCGAGACCCCTGGAACACGGTTTTTGAAGATCCGGGATCTTTTGGTAGCTGGCGGTACATTGTATTATCCATGCACCTAACGCATGCACAGAATCCTTGGACCACCTGCCCTGAGAAATATCCGTATCCGAGATAGTCGTGCACCGTCGTGATCACCGCGGCTTTCATTGGAAAATATTCTTTTCCCGCGGCGTCCCACGTATTGACTCCGTCTTTCCATAACGTTTCTAGCTCCTCTTTCAACAGCTGCAGATATAGATTGAGGTCCGTACCTGGTTGTTTCGGCCCTTGAACTATCATACACATTGTTATGTACTTTTTCTTCATGCAGTTCCAGGGGGGAAGGTTGTATATGCATACAAACACGGGCCAGGTACTGTGTGTGCTGCTCTGGCCGCCAAACGGATTGACTTAATCGGCGCTCACACCAATCCTGAGGTTCCTTGATCCTTTCCCAAAATCTGGGTATTCGAGGTCCAACGCAGTCCATTGGCTACCATCAGAAGGGTGCCTCAGCATGTCCTCCTTTTCCGGATCCGGGTTCGGGTCATCCTCTTTTAGCTTCTTTCTATCCGCGTGCCAGGTCATGAGCTTTGCTTCCTCGGGATCTACGAAATACCTCTGCAGACGAGGAGTGATCAGAAAGTACCATACCACTTTTCTAGGAACTTTCTTCCCTCTCTTGTATCGACTAACACCGCGCACCGAACATGTGGTTTTATCTTCGTCCTCACCCTGATAGATCATGCAATTATTTATGCAGACGTGGTATTTAACATGCGGAAGATCGAGAGGGCAAAGGACTTTCTTGGCCTCACCGATACTAGTTGGGCACGTGTTGCCCTTCGGAAGACGATCGTTCCAGAATGCCATGTTATCATCAAAGCTTCCGTTGGTCCATTTGTCTTTTGCCTTCATCTCCATAGCCCCAAGTGTTACATTCAAGAGGGTATCCCCTTCGTTGCATCCTTCGTACAACTTCTGTAACATCCCAAAATTCTTCGAATTTTGGAATGTTAATAAATTAAATAGATAATGATTGTTTGATTGATGTGTTTGATTTTCTCTGGGATTTAAAACTTTTGGAGTTTACTGAATATTAAAATGAGAGGGAATAAAAGGACTTTCCCTAATATTCATAATCGGTGTTTTTGGAATTTATTATTTAAAAACAAAACCAACAAAATAAAATGAGAGAAGGTAATATGACTCCTTCAACTTATTAAAAGTTCGGAAAAGGTTTTAAATCTTTATTGGAATTCGTTTTGATTATTCAAAATATTTTTCAACTGAAGGAAAATTCAATTGAGAGGATATAAAATGACTTATCCCCTTTTTAAATAAAGTTGGAAATATTTAGAATATCATTTTAAAAGTTTTTAAAATTTATTTTTGAGTGTTATAAATAACTCTAAAATTAATTTAGAGATTTTATAATGCCAAGAGAGTTTTTATTTCACTGAAATGATTTATTAAGTATTTTAGAAGAGTTGAAAAAGTATTTCAAAGGGAGATTTTATTTTACCAAATTATTTATTGGGTTAACAATTTTAAAATTTATATTTTACTATTTAGAAATGGTTTGTCAATGTTTTTGACCAAATAAAAATATTTTAAAAGGTTTATTGGATTTTATTTGAATTATGAAAAATGTTTTATATTTAAATAAAGTATTTAGAAAAGGTTTTTAATTTTTATTTTCCTTTTTGGAAAATATTTTCTTTTTATATTTTTCTTTGTATTATTTGATGAATTTAGAATTTTATTTCATATTTTTCGGAGTTACGGTTATTTTTATTTCATCGTTTGAAGTTACGGTTTTAATTAAAAAGAAAATCCGCAGGCCGGCCCAATAGTTTTTTTTTTCGCTCGCAGGCGCAACAGAGCCCAACTCGGATTCAGTTTTTTTTCTTTTTCCTCAGCTTATAAATAAAATTCTGGTTTTTCTATTTTCCTTTTTCTTTTTCTTTTTCCTGGAAACCCTAATCGGGCCCCGCCCGTCAGCCGCCGCCGCGGTTTCGCCGCCCCGCCGCCTCGGTCCGACGCCGCGCCGCCGCCGCGACCCCGCCGCCGCCGCCGCCGGGACGCACCGCCGCCCGACACCTCCGCCCGCTCCGGCCGCCGCCTCCCGCGCCTTCCCCGACACCTCCGCCCGCTCCGGCCGACACCTCCGCGCCGTCACCGGCCGCGCCCGCGCCGGCCGACGGAAGGCCCCACCGGAGCCACACGCTCGGGCCGCCGCCGCCGTGCGTGGCCACGCCACCGGCAAGCTTCCAAGCCGCGCCGCCGGCCGCCCCGAAGCCCACCGCCGGCCTCCCCCACTGTCCCACGCTGCCCTCGCCGGAAGTCGCCCCGCAGCTCGCCGGATTTCGAGTTCGCCGGAGCAACTCCGGCAGATCCGGTTTCGGAGACCCGATCGCGTTTTTGGAAAAACTTTAATTACGGATGGGTCCTTTTGGGCAGAAAACACCCCGGCGCCGTATCCGCGGTATCTCCGCAACCGTAAGTCGGATCGAGGTGAAACTTGTTGCTACGCGTTCGTGTTGTTCTGTACTTTTGCATGGTATCAAGTTTTGCACACTTTTCACACTTTTGAATTTGAAGTTATTTCAAATTCAAATTCAAATTCCGGTGGCCGTATCTTTTATACCGTTGATCCAAATCGAGTGATTCTTTTTGCGTTGGATCACTCGTGTCATGTACCTTCTGTTTACATCATGTGTACACAAAAATTTACAAGTTTATTGATCTGTTCAAATTCAAATTCAATTCCATATTTCAATTGCTATGACCTGCGTTGTAGTATTCCGTTTCACGTGATCCTTTTTGCATATCGGATCATATGAGACATCTTATCGGCAATATCCACATACCATTCATGTTGCTATGATCTCTACCTTGATTCCCTAATGCCTTGATCGTGCTCTTGTATCAACAATTCCTTATCCGTTGACTCTCTCGAGTTCACGTTCCACTGATCACCATCGAGCACACCCACACCTTTTGCACTTCAAAACCTTTTTAGTTCTGTTGCTAAAACTTTAGTGATTGTTTTGTTGATCTTATGTTCTGTCCTTGTGGTGTGGTTGCTTATTGAGTTCTTTCGTTGACGATAGATTGCTCGGAGTGTGACGAGTAGAGTTGACTGGAACGTGAGAGCGAGGATCTTCATCGAATGTATAAGGCAAGTGATACTTTGACCATACTCATACCTATATTTTATATATGCATTATGTAGGAAATATCACTCTATTGCATGATAGGTAGTTTACTTTACTGTTGCTGCAAAACCAGTTAAGATAGCCATATGTTTTGACTTGTCTACCGTAGATCAACCTAGCACGTGTTGTTACTTTATTGCTATGCTTTGTAGACGTGGTTTGGGCTGTGAGAATTCATGGAGTGCATGTGAGATATTTAATAAACTGTGTAGCAACTTTATAATAAATAGAAATCACTTCTGGGCGGGCGGGTTGCATCCCGGTAGTTGTGGCTCGGTTGAGGACAATGCCGGGGTTAAATGCACCCAATGGTTGTTTGGTGGTGAACCGGGTGCGTCATGGTGTCTACCCTCTCACGCAGTGGGCGCCGTCCAGGCTCAAAAAGATCAGACATGCAATATTACTAGTAGCTTCCGTGTACAGCCACTGGCTATATGGGCTCTGGCTTAGATGAGTAAGTTGTGGGGAACCTGGCCCTGGTAGCTAGCAGATGTAGAATTGTGTTAGGTGTACCGGCTACCAAAGGGTGGAGGCAACCTCTTCAGAAAGTCTTTGTCTCAATCTTCGGGTTGAGTTCAGTGGGGTACGTGTACAAACCTCTGCAGAGCGTATAAACTGATCATGATTAGCCGTGTCCACGGTTACGGACGAACTTTGAGCAACTAGTCAGTATTGTTGGTGAATGATCTTGACAGATGAACACTTAATAATAATTTGGTTGGGACAAGAGTAGCATGGGTTGCTGTGTGTTTCAGGTAGAATTCAACTTAAAATTTTGACTAGTTTAGTTCAGGAGAAAATTGGCTTTCTGCAAAAACAAAACCATAAGCCTTTCCTTTGACTTACCTTGCATGTAGTTGTAGGTCCTTTATATAAACTTTTTTCGTGTCACTTGCCGTACAAATCAGATGTACTGACCCGTTGTCGGGCTGTAACCTTCGGTGTTGCAGGTTTTTCAGACGATCAGTAAGGTGCGTTTAGGGGTTGTGAGTCTACACTCAGCATGTTCGCATGTGGCTGTTGATGGGACTCCACGTTATTTGCTTTTGCTTCCGCTATATTTATATTGAATAAGCTAGCCTTGAGCTATGCAACTTGTTATTTATTTACTCTGGATCATACGTTGTAATAGTGATGCACTTGTACTTTGATATACATCTATTATACTGTGTGTGCCAGCGAGTTCGATCCAGGGACTGGCACTTGAACACAGAGACTTCAATTCGGTGTGAGTTGGGTCGTTACAGATGGTATCAGAGCAGTGTGTTGACTGTAGGTTCGTGACCCTAGAAAATGGATAGAAAAGCCATAGGAACAAAAATATTTTATCACTCTTTGATCACTTACTCTCTTGACTAGTATTTCTCATCTATTATTCATCTTCTAAAACTTCTCATCTTATTTTACTATGAGTACCCCTCTGAGTTGCTTACCCCTGAAGACAAGACATTTGAGAAGAACCTCATCAACCTCGGAGATCAATTGGAGTTATGATTATCGGAACTGGAAGAAATAACCTACGGTGATCAATAAGTTTGACACTGTGAGAGGAACCTTTAAGATCAGCTTAGCTGAGAAGGATGAAGCTTAGAATCAGACCACCACCTTTTATGTGAAGTTAGATGAACGAATTTTCGCGTAGTATGATGAGATCGTATGTCTTGCACATATGACCTTACCCTAGGAGTTGTTTGTGAGCTTTGACTGTTGTGACTGTATTGTTTTTTGTTATGTGTGGCCGTCGAACGTAGAAGTTTTTGCCGCTTTCTTGTTTGAGTGCATATGCTTGGTGTTACCTTAGTTTGTTTTCTTGTCGGTGTTATAGTTTTGCCCTAACCTTTGTCGTATGGGCTTAATAGATGGAGTATGAAGTAGGACTCGCCTTTTCTGGGGCGATGTCGAGACTGAAGGTGGAGCAATGGATTCGTAGAATGGAGGAGCACATGAAGATAAACAAGGTTGGAAGTGAGGACATGGTTCCCTATGCTGTCAAGTACTTTTTAGAAGAGGCTGCTACTTGGTGGAGAATGCATCAAGCAATTGACGAATCACGAAGGAAGATTACTTGGAAGGAGTTCACTAAGATTTTGTTGGGATATCGCCTTGTCACCCCGACGCAATGGACGGTAACCCGTAAGAGGCCTCGTGCCTGCAAAATTTGCGGGGAAGAAGGACACTCCCATGAAGAACACCAAGATGGATGTCCCTATTGTGAAGAAATTCACTCGGGTGAAGAATGCCCCACTGCACACGTCACGCGTTTCGTGTGTGAAGGAACTGATCATTACCCCGCTCAGTGTCAATTTTTCATCGTGACACAACAAGTGGTTCAACATCAAAAGGAAGAAATGAAGAAAGCTATCCAAGAATTGAAGGAAGCACCCGTGAAGAAGAAAAAGAAGGACATTAGCCATATTCAGTGTTTCGGTGCAGGAACATGGGACACTACAACGATATGTGTCCAGAATTGAAGGGGAAGGAGAAGTTGTGAACGTGGAAGCAATGATGCTGACTTGAAGAAGCTTATGTTTTGCAATGGGAGGATAGAATTTTTCGTGGTGTGCACTAAGTGCACGGTGCTACCTTTTTATGTTAGTTGGGATGTGTATCGATGCATGTTTGCTATGGATTGACTAGATGTTTTATGTTATGATTGTTTTGTTAAGTTTTCCTTGTACCCTGTGACCCTGTTATGTCTTGTTTTGATTGATGTTGTGTGTGACCCTTTGTGTTTCTTCTATGCGAGTAGAATAAGTTTACGTTTCATTAGACCCTCATCTATGTAGTATGCTTCAAGATTGAAGAAGACACAACCAAAAGAAGAATAACTTGACGAATGACTCGACGATATGAAGATTGGTTCGACATTTCAAAACTGAAGCTACCAACATTGAAGACTTGAAGACGTGGAAGATTCAAGGTTCTATCATTAGATCGATTATGTGGGCTGTCATTTCTTGTTTTATCGACAGCTACACATCAAAAACTTATGTTTCAAAACTAGTGTGATGTTTGTATGGGTATCTCTCGCTATCTCTCTACCTCGCTATCTACATTCTGTTCCCTCTCACCTCAAACCCTACACTGAAGAAGCTGCTACAATGGCTGCAAATTTTAAGATTGGGATAAAGATGGATGCAACCGATGCTGAGTTCAAGGATAACCCACAGGTCCCAGGATCTTACGACAAGCAAGCACAATCTTGCTGAAGGGAGAACTCTGGAGGAAGTGGCAGTCCACCAGTGCACGTTTTATAGCAGGCTACGTAAACCTGAGTATTGAGGAAACGATAGATCTTTTGTTTGGCTTGCAGAACCAGGGATTTATCTGGACCCAGTTCAAGATAAGGAGGACTTCTGCAATGCTTGTGAGAATGACCGAGTGTTAGATTGCGAGATTCACTAAGCCATGTACAAGGTAATGATTTGGGTGCGGAATGGATTGATCACCATGACGACTACTCTTATTATTTGCTCTTGCTATGCGGGATAGTAAATCTTGAGTGACTTACCTATAGCAGAGAGACGACGATGTTAAAGCCTGAACCATAGAATGGTACGATGTGTGACCCCTGTAGGAGATTACCGTTTGTGTTATACGGTGAGTATGGACCAAGACCTTTTGTTGCAGGTATCCCGTAGAAGTATTCTTGTTGACCACCATGAGAAAATCGATAGTTGTTTAGTAGTGGCGTCTGACCTGTCAGCCATGAAGCCTCAGTACTTGGAAGACCACTCTCTTGCTAAGGAACGAAAAACCTCAAAGGAGGAATTCGTGAAACCTCCAAGACCGAAGATGGGACCTTTACGAAGAATGTCATCGATTGATTAAGATACTGGAAGCCCACACATGTGAGGAAGAATTCAATGCCCCAGCGGAGTATGAAGATTATGTGTGAGGAGCTCGCTGAGGGAGCAAGCTTTTGAAGACATCTTTTGAAGACCAAGTCGCTTTCCTTTTAAGGGTGGTAGCACCCTGAACCATCAATGGATCGAGAGACTGTCATGAAGACCCTAACCCTAACCTTTCTTTCTAGCCTTCTCGAATCTCGAGGACGAGATTCCTTTTAAGGGTGGTAGTGTGTAACATCCCAAAATTCTTCGAATTTTGGAATGTTAATAAATTAAATAGATAATGATTGTTTGATTGATGTGTTTGATTTTCTCTGGGATTTAAAACTTTTGGAGTTTACTGAATATTAAAATGAGAGGGAATAAAAGGACTTTCCCTAATATTCATAATCGGTGTTTTTGGAATTTATTATTTAAAAACAAAACCAACAAAATAAAATGAGAGAAGGTAATATGACTCCTTCAACTTATTAAAAGTTCGGAAAAGGTTTTAAATCTTTATTGGAATTCGTTTTGATTATTCAAAATATTTTTCAACTGAAGGAAAATTCAATTGAGAGGATATAAAATGACTTATCCCCTTTTTAAATAAAGTTGGAAATATTTAGAATATCATTTTAAAAGTTTTTAAAATTTATTTTTGAGTTTTATAAATAACTCTAAAATTAATTTAGAGATTTTATAATGCCAAGAGAGTTTTTATTTCACTGAAATGATTTATTAAGTATTTTAGAAGAGTTGAAAAAGTATTTCAAAGGGAGATTTTATTTTACCAAATTATTTATTGGGTTAACAATTTTAAAATTTATATTTTACTATTTAGAAATGGTTTGTCAATGTTTTTGACCAAATAAAAATATTTTAAAAGGTTTATTGGATTTTATTTGAATTATGAAAAATGTTTTATATTTAAATAAAGTATTTAGAAAAGGTTTTTAATTTTTATTTTCTTTTTTGGAAAATATTTTCTTTTTATATTTTTCTTTGTATTATTTGATGAATTTAGAATTTTATTTCATATTTTTCGGAGTTACGGTTATTTTTATTTTATCGTTTGAAATTACGGTTTTAATTAAAAAGAAAATCCGCAGGACGGCCCAATAGTTTTTTTTTTCGCTCGCAGGCGCAACAGAGCCCAACTCGGATTCAGTTTTTTTTCTTTTTCCTCAGCTTATAAATAAAATTCCGTTTTTCTATTTTCCTTTTTCTTTTTCTTTTTCCTGGAAACCCTAATCGGGCAACGCCCGTCAGCCGCCGCCGCCGTTTCGCCGCCCCGCCGCCTCGGTCCGACGCCGCGCCGCCGCCGCGACCCCGCCGCCGCCGCCGCCGGGACACAGCGCCGCCCGACACCTCTGCCCGCTCCGGCCGCCGCCTCCCGCGCCTTCCCCGCCACCGAGCCGCGAGCGCCGTCGCCCTCCCCGCGCCCGGCCACCTCCGCGCCGCCACCGGCCGCGCCCGCGCCGGCCGACGGAAGGCCCCACCGGAGCCACACACTCGGGCCGCCGCCGCCGTGCGTGGCCACGCCACCGGCAAGCTTCCAAGCCGCGCCGCCGGCCGCCCCGAAGCCCACCGCCGGCCTCCCCCACTGTCCCACGCTGCCCTCGCCGGAAGTCGCCCCGCAGCTCGCCGGATTTCGAGTTCGCCGGAGCAACTCCGGCCAGATCCGGTTTCGGGGACCCGATCGCGTTTTTGGAAAAACTTTAATTACGGATGGGTCCTTTTGGGCAGAAAACACCCCGACGCCGTATCCGCGGTATCTCCGCAACCGTAAGTCGGATCGAGGTGAAACTTGTTGCTACGCGTTCGTGTTGTTCTGTACTTTCGCATGGTATCAAGTTTTGCACACTTTGCACACTTTTGAATTTGAAGTTATTTCAAATTCAAATTCAAATTCCGGTGGCCGTATCTTTTATACCGTTGATCCAAATCGAGTGATTCTTTTTGCGTTGGATCACTCGTGTCATGTACCTTCTGTTTACACCATGTTTACACAAAAATTTACAAGTTTATTGATCTGTTCAAATTCAAATTCAATTCCATATTTCAATTGCTATGACCTGCGTTGTAGTATTCCGTTTCACGTGATCCTTTTTGCATATCGGATCATATGAGACATCTTATCGGCAATATCCACATACCATTCATGTTGCTATGATCTCTACCTTGATTCCCTAATGCCTTGATCGTGCTCTTGTATCAACAATTCCTTATCCGTTGACTCTCTCGAGTTCACGTTCCACTGATCACCATCGAGCACACCCACACCTTTTGCACTTCAAAACCTTTTTAGTTCTGTTGCTAAAACTTTAGTGATTGTTTTGTTGATCTTATGTTCTGTCTTTGTGGTGTGGTTGCTTATTGAGTTCTTTCGTTGACGATAGATTGCTCGGAGTGTGACGAGTAGAGTTGACTGGAACGTGAGAGCGAGGATCTTCATCGAATGTATAAGGCAAGTGATACTTTGACCATACTCATACCTATATTTTGTATATGCATTATGTAGGAAATATCACTCTATTGCATGATAGGTAGTTTACTTTACTGTTGCTGCAAAACCAGTTAAGATAGCCATATGTTTTGACTTGTCTACCGTAGATCAACCTAGCACGTGTTGTTACTTTATTGCTATGCTTTGTAGACCTGGTTTGGGCTGTGAGAATTCATGGAGTGCATGTGAGCTATTTAATAAACTGTGTAGCAACTTTATAATAAATAGAAATCACTTCTGGGCGGGCGGGTTGCATCCCGGTAGTTGTGGCTCGGTTGAGGACAATGCCGGGGTTAAATGCACCCAATGGTTGTTTGGTGGTGAACCGGGTGCGTCATGGTGTCTACCCTCTCACGCAGTGGGCGCCGTCCAGGCTCAAAAAGATCAGACATGCAATATTACTAGTAGCTTCCGTGTACAGCCACTGGCTATATGGGCTCTGGCTTAGATGAGTAAGTTGTGGGGAACCTGGCCCTGGTAGCTAGCAGATGTAGAATTGTGTTAGGTGTACCGGCTACCAAAGGGTGGAGGCAACCTCTTCAGAAAGTCTTTGTCTCAATCTTCGGGTTGAGTCCAGTGGGGAGCGTGTACAAACCTCTGCAGAGCGTATAAACTGATCATGATTAGTCGTGTCCACGGTTACGGACGAACTTTGAGCAACTAGTCAGTATTGTTGGTGAATGATCTTGACAGATGAACACTTAATAATAATTTGGTTGGGACAAGAGTAGCATGGGTTGCTGTGTGTTTCAGGTAGAATTCAACTTAAAATTTTGACTAGTTTAGTTCAGGAGAAAATTGGCTTTCTGCAAAACAAAACCATAAGCCTTTCCTTTGATTTACCTTGCATGTAGTTGTAGGTCCTTTATATAAACTTTTTTCGTGTCACTTGCCGTACAAATCAGATGTACTGACCCGTTGTCGGGCTGTAACCTTCGGTGTTGCAGGTTTTTCAGACGATCAGTAAGGTGCGTTTAGGGGTTGTGAGTCTACACTCAGCATGTTCGCATGTGGCTGTTGATGGGACTCCACGTTATTTGCTTTTGCTTCCGCTATATTTATATTGAATAAGCTAGCCTTGAGCTATGCAACTTGTTATTTATTTACTCTGGATCATACGTTGTAATAGTGATGCACTTGTACTTTGATATACATCTATTATACTGTGTGTGCCAGCGAGTTCGATCCAGGGACTGGCACTTGAACACAGAGACTACAATTCGGTGTGAGTTGGGTCTTTACAACTTCGTAATCGCGTCTTTCTCGAGTTGCGCCATCTTGGCTTTCTCTCTAGCTGCACCTCTTGCGTTCAACGCCTCTTTGACAAGCAGCTCTTGAACATGAGGGTCCCGCACCCAGCTTGAATCCTCATCATGTCCGACATCTTGATCTTCATGTTCGGCATCTTGATCTACATGATCCGCTTCGGCATCTTCTTCATGATCATGTACGGGATGCTCTTCGTCATCTCGCCCGCCGCTGTTTTCTGGTTGCCCTTCCTCATTTACTGGCGCCCTACCATTGACGTCCTCCTCCTCACCAGCTTCATCACTTATCCATCGTGTGTAGCCATCCATCAAACCATTACGCTTCAGGTGTCTTTTCAATATTCCGGAATCAGGCTCGGTCACGCACTGCAGTTTGCATCTCCGACACGGACATCTTATATCCGACCTATTATTCCTTAGCATGTAGTTTGCCGCACATTGCATCCACCTATCCACGGTGATATCGCTCAGCATCTCGCGGACCATGGTCGATCACCTGCGTGCACGGAGAGAGCAACACAATTATATATCACAGTCGTCGCCGGAAAAATTCGGCATGACCTTCCCTAATAATGCATGGGAGCATGCGAAGAGTGCGCTAGAAATTTGCCGAAACGGAAATGAATTGACATTTCAGCAAAACATTTGCCACTCAAGATACACATATACATCAAACCACCATAAGCTTCACATATACATCAAACCACCACAAGCTTCACATATACATCAAACCCAAGCTTCACATATACAACAAACCCCAAGCTAATAAAGGCAAGTATATGGGTCATAAATGGAACAAAAGAGTTTTGGAGGAGGTCCACTTACTTCAATATGAAACAAAATAGATGTAATGCCAAGTATCGATGGATAAATGGAAGAAATGAGGTGGGGAGGAGGAGAAAACCGAATAGATCTAGGGTGAGAAGAGTGGATCTAGTTTGAGAATTGTGTGGAGTGAATGAGAGGTGGTAGGTGGGGTGGAGTAGATAAGGGCAGCTCTAGGCATTTAGTGGCGCATATTTATAGTCAGTGGTGGCGCATTGGTGAAATGCGCCACCCCTAAGCTCCTATGGGTGGCGCATTAGGTAAATGCGCCACCCCTAAGAACCTTATAGGTGGCGCATTTACAGAATGCGCCACCCCTAAGCTCTTAGGGGTGGCGCATTCTCTATATGCACCACCTATAAGGTTCTTAGGGGTGGCGCATATTGCTAGATGCGCCACGTATAAGATCATCTAGGCTGGCCCACTCTTAGGGGTGGCGCACTGGAAAATAATGCGCCACCCATAAGGTCTTATGGGTGGCGCATTATTTTCCAGTGCGCCACCCCTAACAGATGGTGGCGATGGTGGCGCATGGCTTTCTATATGCGCCACTAATAAGCTTTCCATGTATAGCTATTTCCCTAGTAGTGAACTGCACCTGAGCAATCTTCTCCAGCCACTGCGCCAGCACCTCCGACTGCTCCTGAGCAAGATGCTCCAGCTGTCAAATCGGCACCTCCGACTGCTCCTACTCCCGATGCCTGATCGGTTTATGTTATTTTTGTTGTTGCACACTTCATGAAACTTTGTTAAATTACGAGGACACCCACTAGGGGCGGTTTGATTGTAATGAACCTATTCGGCCTTAGGCCCTTTTACTTTTTGCAACATGCTTTCTTTCTATGCATATTCCCTCTATTTGCTCCTCTTTGTGTTTTCCGTTCTTATATTTTTGTCTGCCTTTCTCCTCTTTTGACCGATTCTCTCGCCAACCAGACAGCCGACATGAGGTTTGTGGTCGGATCAAAGAGTGTGGTCTTAGGAGGATAGAGTAGATACTTCCAAGCTTTGGGTACTTCGACACAAAGAGTCTAAATTGAAATATACGACCGTCCAACTGCTTGCTGCTGATTGCTGGTGAATCAGACATGGTGCAATCGGAGAACAATGCAATCGGCCATGATGCTCCTTAGAGTATACTCCAAGATCACAGTGTTGCACAACAACAAGTCCGACCAACCCGTGCCCTTTCCGATGCCACAACCAACTTGTGGTCTGCGATCGGATCAGACCTGAGCTCGGCCAGGAACTTGCCGTCCTCGTGCTTTCTTGCCTTATACACACGGTAGCATGGCCAATCAGCCCCCGAGTCTGCTTTTGCAAACTATGGAACTGAAAAGTTGTCGAATGAAACTAGTTCTAAAAAAATCATATAAAGGCACTCAAATGCAATCTCGCGAATGTGTGATGGCTTTGCTGATTAACTCTGTAATAATATAGATACAATTTGTCGGGACCCGGGGTTATGCATATGTAATTCCAGTCATGATGCAATCACATGGAGAGCCGAGAACCGTACCAACTTGTCTAAGCAGACAAGGCCAAGCACTGAACGTTCTCGGAAAGCATCGAACATGAGGGGCATCCCATCCAGGCCGGATGATCAACTGAGAAGGGTCGTCATCGTCTGCTCACAAGTCTAAATGCTTATGGGTGGTGAATCCCATACTCATAGACAAGTCTCCTCAACCATGTTATCGATTGAATCCTAACTCTTACATAGACTTACGCCAGCCCGATCACTTAGTCGATGTCTAGGGCGGGCTCGATCATACAACAAAGTGTGCACGTGACAGAGTCACGAGCAATCGCATCGCGATGCCCCAAGCTGCACACATCTAAGGGCCACTTGGTGTATAAAAGGACGCCAGCCAGATCACAACTAAGGTCTCGAAAACCCATACTAAGACATGCATGTTATAAACATACACGCAGCACACATGCCTAGTATGAACAACAGGTATCATCACATAAGTCTACAAAGTGTATCTTTATTGACTTACACATAGAGCATACTAAGATCACATGTCTGTGATCAACATTACATCATACAACGGAAGCAAATTAGGTCTGAGTACAGACAAGATTAACAAATGGCTTAGAGAAGCCTTGTTCAACATACATGCCCTTCCACGAGGGACCAGACTGCTGTCTGGAACTATACTACAATGGTCAACGTCGAGCTTCACGAAGGTGACTCCATCGGGGTCCGGGTTCTCTTCGAAAACATATAATAAGCAAACGTGAGTACAAAGTCGTACTCAGCAAGACTTACATCAGAACTATACTACTCATGCTCAAGTTTCAAGGTAAAGGATGTGGGGTTCAACATGAAGAAGTGCCAGCTTTGACTTGGCTAGTCTTGTACTACGAGTACCAGACTTGAGGTAAGAAGCGTACACGAGTCCACTACCAAGTCTCCAACCAATACACCACTATGGTTACTTCCTCGACTTCCCCACGAGGAAGCACACCATAGCACTCATGCTTATCTTGCGAGTTTTAGAGTATCCATTCAAGTTGTCTAATAATCAGGTACAGGTTCCAAGTAGTCCTTAACCGCGGACGCGGTTATTCGAATAGTTTTGTTAACCTTGCAAGGGTGTAAACTACACACACATGACCATCTGTTACCGCCAGGTCTCGCCACCGTTCAAGAGGTGACATCGAGGATGTTCACCACGACACTTCGCTCACAACCGGTCTATTCCAGGAGTCGACTATCTGAGTTTGTCACCGCTCGAGAGTCCGGCCGGATCAACGATACGGACCCAGACAATGTAGGCAACCGAGACGCCACCTCTGACAGATGATTTCACTGTCTCACAGATCCACCCACATATCTAGGATTATGCAACATTTCCACTCACTCTTTTTCTATGCATATCTAGGACGAAGCACATATCGGTCCCACCGCGACATATGACAAAGCCATATGCCCCGGATTTCCAACATGATATCACAACATTATAGCTACAAAGATACAACTGTCATACAATCGGCATACAGTTGCCTGAATACATTACATCAGCGAAAGATACATGTCTAAGTACAGACTACAATTAAATGCCTAATGGCAAAAGTAAAGCACACCATGCCCACGTCCACACGCACAATCTGCCAACATCAGATAGCACACTTTAGAGCATTAAACAAACAGGAAAAGAAATGCAAACATGCTCCAAATTGATATGCAACTAAAGTAGACATGATAGGCAAGGCATGGCAAAAGGAATCATGCAAATAGGAATCATGAACAATTCATTATAGCCCATGCAAAATGCAAAAAAATATTACTGGTCTAGGACTTAGTGAAAATCAGGAAACCAGGGCAGAAACTGTTATTAACATGTTGTATAAACAGGAGCAAAACTATATGCAAAAGGGCAGCAACCTGACATAGAAATATATGGGCATGAAGTAGACATGATGGTTGTCACAACCCCAAGTTAGGTATGTTCTAGGAATAGCAAGTCACCTTGCATCATGTTAAAAATTTCAAAGAAATCAATTGGAATTCAATTGCAAACTCAAAAGGGAGAAGGAACACCCCCAGATGAATTAATTCAAAAGGCCAGAAATAAATCTTCTCCAAAAATTCATGTTTGATTTTTGAAAAGTCTTATAAATGAGTGTGATCACATATCAAGTGGTGTGGGACCACCCCATGCTCATGGATTTTTCAAATATTCAAACAGGACCTTGGATTAATTCAAAAACCCCTTTTTCATTTAAGATTCAAATAATTTGAATTTTAAAAAGTGTCAAACTTTGCAAATAGCTAATCTATATTATTATGAGGCCATATAAATTTTTTAAGCATTTTATAAATTGGTTTGATATTTAATTAGCAGAGCCAAAAACAAATGTCAGAAGAAAAACAGAAAGAAAAAGGAAAAGGGAAAGTGGCCCACTTACCTGGGCCTCCCCAGCCCAACTCACTGCACCGCAGCCCAGACCCGCTCCCCAGTTTGTCGTCTTCCCCCAGCGAGACAAGCAGCTCGCTGGAGGGCATTCCCTCACTGGCGACCTCCTGCCTGCCTGCCTGGCCCCTCCCGTGCCTTATCCTCGCGCCAGAGAGACACGCCCGAACCCCTCTCTCACTTTCCCCACCCCCAGCTCTCCCTCTCTCGCCCTAGCGCCGGAATCAGAGAGGAACCGAAGCTTCGCCGGAACGCCGCGTGCGCGCACTCGCGGCCAATGACGTCGATGAGCCAAACCACCGTGTCTAGGGAGTTCACCGCCATCGTCTTCGTCGAGCCGTGCAGGGAATCGAACCCGGAAGCCCCGAGCGCGACGCCAGCTTTAAGGTTCCGTCGTCGGCCGCCGTGATCACCTCGCCGGAATTCGTCGCCTCCAGTGCCCCTACAACCCCGCCGTTCCCTCCAATAGCTCTAGGGTGAGCAGCATCCCGTTTCCCCCAACATATCACCTCCCCGTTTGACCTCTAGCTCGATCCTCCATGGGAGCCGAGCGAGCTCGCCACCATGGTCGACGATATGCTCGCTACCGTGCTCTGCTGACCAGCCCAGCCCGTTTGTCGCGTTCCTGAGGTTCCTAGCAACGCGTTGCACCAGCACACGCCCGCGGAGAAGCACTACGGCGATGTCTGCATCATCGCCGAGCCACGTCCGCCGCGGGAGTTCGTCGTCGGCGTCACTCCAGTGCTCCCCGGTGACGCTGTCGTGCCCTGGGTGAAGCGCGCAAGCATGGGGGTTCGTTTGGTGGTCGCGGCGTACCATTTGGTCGAAGGAGTCGCCATCCAGTGTGTCGCCGCCGCATCGGATGTCACCGGCGTCTAGCCGCCGGTGGCTTGATGACGTGGGCGTCATTAGGAGCTAACCACCCCTCTAATTACAACCTAGAGACACAGACAGGTGGGGGGCCCCAGGCCCTTAACCCCTGTTTAGTATAAAACAAACTAAACAGTTAACTTAATTAACAGAGAGACACTGACCAGTGGGGCCCTTCTGTCAGAGGCCCCCTGAAGTCATGATGACATAGGCATGACGCATTAAAGCTTAATTGGTTTAATTTAATTCAGAAAAATCCAAAAAAAGGCTTAAACTTTGGAAATTCATAACTATTCATTTTATCTCCAAATAAGGCATATAATATGTCTAAAATTATCAGAAAAATGCAAGGAATGTTAATATGGACTTTGTTTGTATGTTTGACCAATTTAAAATGGGTGAACATTAGCAAACATGCATATGGCATTCTTTTGAATTCAAATTTGGAGTGAATTTGCAAATGACTTTGCATTAAACTTCTTTTAAATGGAATTGTACCCACATTGTGACCATGAAGATCACATTACAATATTGATCATGTGCTTGAGTAATTGCATTTATATTTATCCCTTGATTGCTTTGTTTTCTCGATAGAAGTGGAGCCGGAACCGGAGGTCGCCCCCTTCGTTGAAGACCCCGTGACTGAACCTCGTCAGCAAGGCAAGCAAACCCCCATTGATCATGTCGATAAAATCCCACTTCCCTCTCATGTGTCGCTTATGCATTGTATAGGACGAATACCATGCTACGTTTCTACCTCATAGATGAACCTATTCCTTTGCATTACCTATCATTTGTCACAGTAGTAAGCAAACCACAATCCTGGCAAATGTAGGAGTTGATTGATATCAGGTGACCCCTGCAACTGTTACTGCTTATTGCATTCTTAGAGTGATACAATATTGAGACTTTTATGTGAGTCGGGATGGTAGCAATCATGTTGAAGATGGTGGAAATGTGTTGGTGAATCTACCCTAATACAAGGTGAACGATGAGAGGTTGTGTAGGAGTACAGAGTGGGTTGTCTCATTGATCACCGCGTTAAGTCCGAGTTCTTGTGTGGTGATCCAAGAAGAAGAGTGAAATCACACATTGGGCTCACTGACCCCTCTCATCCTAGTACCTCACCCCGTTCGAACCCCAGAAGTCGCAGTAGTTCGGAGTTCTGGTAGGGCTGTGGCACGGCCTGCGAAGTGGATGAACAGCTTTTCAAGACTGGCTTGGGACCCTGCACACATCGTTTGAGGCTGTACTGGAACCTCGGCCAGACTTCCATACGGATCCCCCTCATATAGGCGACTCTCTGGACTAGAACGGAGCCGTGGGTGAATTGTTGTGGTGGCATCCTCGATGTCACCTCTGGAACGTGTGTGTAGTAGTACACCCCTGCAGGGTTAACAAAACTATTCGAATAGACGGGTCCGCAGTTAAGGACTGCTTGGAAAACTGTGCGTGCTTTCTCGTGGGGAAGTCGAAGAAGGCACCATAGTGGTGTAATTGGTTGGAGACATGTAGTGGACTCGTGTACGCTTCTTACCTCAAGTCTGGTACTCGTAGTACAGGACTAGCCAAGTCAAAGCTGGCACTTCTGCAATTGAACCCCACCTCCCTTTTCCTTGATACATGTGCATGAGTAGTATAGCTCCTACGTAAGTCTTGCTGAGTACGACTTTGTACTCATGTTTGCTTATTCTATGTTTTAGATGAACCCACTGACCCCGAAGGTTGATTCTTCCTGGATCTCGACGACTGAAGATCAAGCTAGTGTAGTCCCAGTCAGACGACTGTTCCCTCGTGGAAGGGCTTGTTTATAGATAAGGCTTCTCTAAGCCATTTTCTAAACTTGTCTGTACTCAGACCTACTTTGCTTTCACTTGTTTGTTGTAATGTTGGATCACAGACTTGTGATCTCTGTGTGCACTCTGTAAGAGTTATCAATAAAGTTGTATACTTTGTAGAGAATTGCGATGATACCTGCTGTTCATACTAGACATGTGTGCTGCGTGTATGATTATAACATGCATGTCTTAGTATGGGTTTTCGAGACCTTAGTTGTGATCTGGCTGGCGGTCTTTTTTACACCAAGTGTCCCTTAGATGTGCGCAGCTTGGGGCATCGTGATGCGACTGTTCGTGACTCCGTCACGTGCATCCTTTGATGTATGATCGAGCCCGCCCTAGACCCCGACTAAGTGATCGGGCTGGAGTAAGTCTATGTAAGGGTTATAGTACAATTGATAGTATGGTTGAGGCGACTTGTCTATGAGTATGGGAGTTCACCACCCATATCATTTAGACTTGTGTGTGTACAATGAGGACCCATTTCAGTTGATCATCCGTCCTGGATGGGATGCCCCTCACGTTCGATGCTTTCCGAGAACGTTATGTGCTTGGCCCTGTCTGCTTAGACAAGTGGGTACGGTTCTCGGCTCTCCATATGATTGTGTTGTAGCGAGGCTTGCATACGCTAACCCCGTGTCCCGAAAATGGTGATCAGGTACAAACAAGAATCAATGTCATAGGCATCACAGATCAAAGGATATTAAGCATGCAACATGGCATTGGAACGTTACAGACCTAGTGAAAAATAGAGGTGGCTGTCAACAACAGCGGGATAGCAACTTTGGAGCTAAATATAACTATGACCAGGAATGTAAACATGACAAAGCAATACATATAATGGAAGTAGAGATGATGCTTAACAGGATGCAACAAGAATCACTCAATTTCGATAAACGGCCGAGACACACTCGTCGATCGAAGTTGCAACAAAATATAAACAGCAGCACATGTTATCAGGTACACCACTTTGGAGCAAGATTTAATATAGCTACAACAATGAACCATGACAAGAGAAAGCATAGAATTGAAGTACATATGATTCTTATTACTCACGAGAAAGAATCAATAGCATAGGCCTCATCGATGTGTTGCAATCATCAACAAAACATTGATAAAATTAACAACAGCAGAAGTAAACATCATGTAGCAGTGTTTAGAAAGTAATTACACCATCTAGATGACCTCAAATCAAAAAGCTCACACAAGATGAACTAAAGTACACGCAAATCTAATCAATCCATCTTTTAGGCGCAAAGTGATCCGAGCTACGGTTTAATCGCAAATCGTATCGCAAAAAAGATCACAGCACAATTTTCTACAGACTTAGCAAAAATAACTAAAAAGGAAAAAACAGAAAAGCAGAAAAAAAAATGAGGGCCTCACCCCTGATGGGCTCGGCCCATCTGGTGAGGATGGGGCAGCCTGGCGGCTAGGGGCGGCCTGGGCTGGCTCCTGTCGTGGTGGGCCGCAGCGCTTGGTGGGCTGCCTGGGTTGCGCCGGCCCAGGTGGCGGTGGCCGGCCTGGAGCCGATAGGGCTCCTCCCAATCTTGCTGGCGACGGTCGCGGGGGTCAACGCCAGCGAGGGGAAGCGCGGTGGAGGGGCCGGAACATGCGCGGGGAGGGCGGCGCAGCGTGTAGCGCGGCCGGATCCCGCGCGGATCTTGGACGGCGACGAGCTATGGGGGCGCGAGGAGGACTCCGGCCGGCGGCTTCGTCCTCGGGCGCAGGCGGTGGCTCTGCTGCACGGAAGGGAGAGGGGGATGAGGGGAAGAAGGAGAGAACGGGAGGAGAGGAGGGCTCGGGAGGAGAGACCTGCGGGGCGCGTGGCGGCGCGGCTGCTGGCCGGCGTGCTCGCCGTAGTGCGGCACGGCGCGGCAGGGTTGAGGTCGGCGGCGACTAGAGGCGTGGTGCGGCCGGCACGGGAGAAGAAGCTCGGGCTGGAGGTGGGAGGAGGCCTCCATGGGGTGACGTGGCGCGATTTGGGCCATTGGATCGGCCGATCTGACGGTCCAGATCGTTGGGGAGCTAGGATTTCGGAAATCTGGGAGCTATTGTGCAGTTTTAGGGGCGTGGCTGCAATTTTTACATGGGGGAACCCTACAAGTGGATGGGGGAGTGTGGTGGTCTATTTATAGCCCAAGGTGGCTGGCCAGTTTTCAAAAACATCCACGGTTTCTCACTCGCGCGCGTGGTGTTTACGTTTCTGACCGTCGGGGTTCCTCAGTACCTCCGATTCGGGTGAAACTTCGAACTGCGCGATCAGCGCGTCGAGCCGATCGATTGTACCACACTCCGGTACCGTTCCGAGAACATTTTCTGGCGCGCTATAAAAATATCTCGTTTAATTATTAAACGAGTTTTTCGTTCTGGTGGGCGATGGCTGGTCTGGTGCCGGTTGCGATGGTGCTTGGGAGAAACCAGGTGTCGCAAAGGTCGTGTGCCATGGTGGAAAGGGGTCGGTCATGCATCCGATACGAGAATAGGGGAAGAAATATTCACCGATTATTAATTCGGCGAAGCAAACACTACTGGAAAAACAGCTATAGATAATATTGACACTAATGGCGCACTATACATGTGGTGCGCCATTACTATTTAGTAATGGCGCACCATGTGCAGGTGCGCCATTAGTAACCTAAATAGTAATGGCGCACCTGGTGAAAAGTGCGCCATTACTATGTTTGACGAAGGTTTGACCCATTCGTGGACAAAGTAATGGCGCACTTTTTATAAGTGCGCCATTAGTAAGGTGACATAGTAATGGCGCACCTGGCGAAAGGTGCGTCATTACTATGTTTGACCAAGGTTGGACCCAGTCAAAGACATAATAATGGCGCACTTTGTAAAGGTGCGCCATTACTATGTCAAACATAGTAATGGCGCACCTTTACAAAGTGCGCCATTACTATGCCTTTGACCAAGGTTGACCCAGTCAAAAGCATAGTAATGGCGCACTTTGTGAAGGTGCGCCATTACTAACTTTCTAAGGTGGCCAATTTTTTTACCAAATGCACCCCCCCTGTGGACCGCCTTTTCAGTTTTTTAAAAATTAAACGAAAATGATAGAAATGTCAAAAAAATAAAATAAAATAAGATTCCCATGAGATATGTGGTCTAGTTGTTAGGAAAATTTAGAAACATGAATTTTGACTTTTTTTGCAAAATCTCTCGAGAATTGTGTAAAATGGGCTTAACTTTTGCATACGACCTCCGATGAAAAAGTTTTTTATATGAAAAATCATCTACTCGAAAAGTTATATCCAAATTCAACTGGGTGTAACCCGTTGAAATTTTTTAGAATCCTCAAAAACCTAACAGAAAAAAAATTACGGGGCTTTGAAGATCTAGAGGGCAAAAGAATGAAAAAAATAATTCAAACTTACTAATGGCGCACTATTTGAAAAGTGCGCCACTAGTAACAGGAAAAAAAATTTGAATTTTTTTTGAAAAAAGTTCAAAATATGATAGGACACTGTTGGGTAAGTTTCAAAAAAAAATTTCACCATTTCATCACACCCATGGACATGAACAAGGTTTAATAGGATTGATATGATACATATATGTAACAGCCCAGATTTCACAAAAGAATTAAAAATTTTGTTTTCTACGTGAATTGTTTGATTGTCTGATTTGTTTGCGGTGTTTGCATCCCCGATTTATCGATCGGTGATTATTTCTCCCCCTAATTCTCGTATCGGACGGAGACCGACCCTTGCCACCCTGACACTCGACCTTGGGACACCGGGTTTCGCCCGATCACCGTCGCGAAAACCGCACGAGACCGGCCGCAGCCAACGGAACGAAAAACCCCGTTTAATAATTAAACGGGATATTTTTATAGCGCGCCGGAAAGTGTTTTCGGAACGGTTCCAGCGCGAGGTGAAAGCCTCCGGATCGACGCACTGATCGTGCAGTTCGAAGTTTTACCCGAATCGGAGGTACTGCGGACCCCCGGCGGTCAGAAACGTGAGCACCGGACGCCCGAGAGAAAAACCGATGATGTTTTTGCAAACTGCCAGCCACCCATGCTATATAAAGACCACCACCCCACTTAGGGTTTCCCTAAGCCACTAGCTCCCCCGATCTGGAAAAACACCCCAATTCTCGTCCAAACCCTAATTCTCAGATCTGAGGTCAGCCCAATGGGTTCTGGACCGTCAGATCGCCCGATCTGACGGCCGAGATCGCTCCCAGGCACCCACCTTCTCCCTCCTCTCTCCTCACGCGTCCAGCCGCCCGTGGGGGCACCGAGGCCGCCGCCGCCTCCGGCCAGCACTCCGGCCGCCGGAGCAGCAGCGCCCCGGCCGACCTCCTCTCCTCCGCGCCCTCTCCTCTTCCATCTCCTCCCTCGCCTGCAGGAACGCGCCGCCGCGCCATGGGAGCGGCTCGAGCCGAGGCCGAGCTCGGCGTCGTCCCCGCCACTGGCTCCTCCGCCGCCTGGATCCGGCGAGGGCCGACCGGATCCGCGCCGCCTGCGCCCCCTCCGTAGCCCGCCTGCTCCGCCGTCCTCCTCGCCGCCGGTGGCCGGCGTGCCACCGGATCCGCCGCCGCCGCAGCCCCGCTCGGGACGAGCTCGGCCTCCCCGAGCCGACCGCCTCGCCCGCTCCAGCGGCCACGTGGGCCGGCCTGCCTGCGTGGCCCAGCAGCCAGCCAGGCCGCCAGATCCAGCCGAATGGGCCTCGGCCCAGTGGGTTGAGGCCGGCTCCTTTTTTTTTCCTGTTGTATTTTCCATTTTTGGGCCCAAGTCTGGAAAATATTGCTTGCTGATTCAATTTTGCAACGTTATTTCCCGTTAAACCGTAGCTCGGATCGCGTTGCGCCCAAAAGACGAACTGCTTAGAATTGCGTGTACTTTAATTCGTCTTTTGTGAGTTAATTGTTTTGAGGTTGTTTAGATATAGTTTTTGCTGTTCAAAGTGGGCATCAGGCCGTTAAACTGCTACAATTCCTGTTATGGTGCTGCTGTTGTTATTTTGTTGCAACTTTGCATGATGATTGTAAGAAATCCATGAGGCCTATTGCATTGAATCCTTTTGTGTTGCGTTAAGCAATGTTTCTACTTCAGTTTCATGCATTCACATGCCATATTTGCCTGCTGCATCATGTTTATATTTTGCTCCAAAGTAGCTATCTTGATGTTGTTGTGCTGCTATTGCTGAAACTGTTATTTTATTGCAACTTCGGATGACGATTGCTTCGCAACCGTTCATCGGAATTGAGTGATTCCAATTGCATATTGTTAAGCATGATGTCTACTTTCATCCCATGTATTGCTATGTCATGTTGCTGCACTTTTGCATATAGATTTACCCCTGTTTTTACAGCATGTGTGCATAAATTGTTTTGCTTGTATCTTTTTAACCGTAACTCCGTTTGGGGTGTTCTTTATATGTAACTTGATTAGTTTTTCGTGTTCTTTGTGTTTATGCTGTTGTTTTCTGTTGTTAACCAACCTAAAATATGGTTTAGGGCAGAACAGTACCAAATCTTTAAATCATCGTGCGGCACTTAGCGTTATGCCATGTATAGGATTGTGCCTCACTTAAATTGTCTAGCATAGATAGTTTACTTTGTGCTTCACCTCTTGACATGTTTGTGTGTTTTGCCATGCTTGCTTGAGTTGCCATGTTAATAACCGTTGTTTGGACACCTGTAGCTAAATAACTTGAACCACCGTAAATGTGCGGTATCGTCGTGTGCGACGAGTACTCCACTTAAATCGTTAGTAACCGCTCTCGACGGTAGGTGCGATGTCTCGTGTTGCTTCTTGTTGATGCTTGCTCTTGTATTGCTCCGTAGTAATAGTGGTGCACCGTTGATTGCTTTCCAGTGTTTACTTCTTGTGTGCTTCCGCGGGTACCTCTCGGAGACGATGCGAGCGTGCGATCAACTACACCTTCGGAACCCGACTTATCAACAGGCAAGGACTTGCATTACTTATGATCCATTCTATTTCAACCAGCGGTTTGCATGCTAGAATAGGTTAGGCGATGTTTGATCCTACCACATGTTTACAGCCTCTTTTAAACCGATACAGCCATGTCCCTTCCCAGCAAACCTTGTACTGCTATGTTACTTTTGCTCGTTGCTCATCCCCTGCTTAGTATGCATGCTTAGGATGCTACGATGTTACCTTGTTACTCCTTGGGTTTGGGATATCACATTTTTATTATATTATTGTTGATGATATGATGAATATTATAATGTTGACTATATTCGACGAAGGATGGAAGGTCTAGGCTATCCCGCCCCGACGCTTTGTTCCATTCGAGTCACCTAGGATCCGAGTTCCGGGTATTGGTTTTAAGACTGAGCGTGCCTAACCGCGTGTGGGATTTTATGGGGTCCCCTTCTCTTACCTACCTAGCTTCAAACATTTCTAGTGGTGGCCCAAGCTGATTTACCATTTGAAAACCGTGTGTGTGTCTGTTGGGTCGCTCCTGGCAGATATTGTTTTAAAACAACTCGGGCCAGCGGAGACATGGTTTCTTTGTTGGTCCACCCCAGGGAGCTAGGGGGTTGTCCACATATGTTTGGGCAACCTATCCGACCTCATCCAGACGGTAGAGGCCGATTCGAGAGCGCGGCCGGCTTTTGAGTTGGATGTCGACTCACCGGGGGCCACCCGGATTTGTTCGTTGTTAGCTAGAGGGACTTGTCGTTTCGGATCTCTTGGAACTAAATCATAAAATGGTTGCCTATGATGGGTAGCAACTGAGAGTGATGGGCGTGCGTGCGGAGCCTCGTAATGGGCAGTTGGTACACCCCTGCAGGGTTAAATCTTTTCGACAAGCCGTGTCCACGGTTATGGACGACTTGAGACCTACTCCTTGTTCATAGACAACAACAACTGAGATGATCTTAACAACCTTATCAACGTGTGTGTGTGCCTTGACTGCTTCTTCTTCGTCGGGATGCGAAGAGGAGGACAAGGATAGGATAGGTGTTATGTTTGCGTAGTAGTTGATAGCAAGACTTGTTGGAGGCGATTCCTCATCGATTGCTTGGCTTCTTATCTTACTCTCTAGATCGTTAGCCACTTCATAAATGCTAGTGCGGCAGCAACCTCCCCACTTATCCCTTCCTTACCGTAAACTACTAGTTGTCCTAGAATGACGAGTGATGAAGTCCTTGCTGGGTTAGATGACCACTACAGTTGGATGCTGAGTACCTCTGTACTCATGATACTACCCCCAAACTCTTTTCAGGGTTCTGATCGACAAAAGGTATGGTGATCGACGCTTCACGTGGAGGCTCGACGACGACTAGTTAGACGGATCCCGGCGGACGGCCTGGACCCGTGTGGTTATGGGATCGATGCTTTTGTTTTGCCACTAGGCATTTGATTGTAGTCTGTACTCAGACATGTATCTTCCGCTGTTGTATTATATTTGAGGCAGTTGTATGCCAATTGTATGAGATGTTGTACCCTTGTATCTGTAATGTTGTGATATCATGTTGGAAATCCGGGGCATATGGCTTTGTCATATGTCGCGGTGGGACCGATATGTGCTTCGTCCCCGGATCTGGGTGGAAACACCTCGATCTGGAACAGTACCACATATCGGGCCTTACAATATATCAACAAGTGCTTGTGAGGTGAGGTGGGGCAAGAGGTGAATGGAACGAAAAAGTTAAGAGTGTTGGGGCTGGAGTAGTGTGAGGATGGGTGACCCTCCGGGAAATTTGACATGAGATTAAGCGGAGTAACTTGAGATTAAGCCGTAGTGACTTGAGATTAAGAAATAAAAAAAATTGAAAAAAAATATTAAAAAAATTGAAAAAAAGTTAGTAATGGCGCACCTTAGATAGCAATGTGCGCCACTACTATGTTCCCGCCTTCCAAATTCCAAAAAATTAGAAAAAAATAAAAAAAATGTGTGTCTAGTGGCGCACTAGTAGAGGTAGTAATGGCGCATCTGTGGTGCGCCATTACTAAGTGTTAGTAATGGCGTGCTAGTAATGGCGCACCGGATGTGCGCCATTACTAGCAAAAAAAGGTGCGCCATTAAATGCCATTTTTCCAGTAGTGAAACACTTCAAACAACACAAACAATCATCACCGCAACGCAACAAACAAAATTTTTAATTGGGGTGGAATTTCCGGGCTGTTACAATACAACACCACCAACAAAGGATCTCGTCCCGAGATCCAGGACGATCCAGGGAAGGGGAGTGGGAGAGAACCGAGAGATGACGATCACAACACCACCAACAAGGGACTCGACTCCATGTCGACGACGAACTCCGTCGCGAAAACTTTCCGCAGAGAGACGACATCGTCGAAGAACGAAGCCATCAGTGTTCAAGTGGAGGAACGATTAGTTCAAAGCGGAGGAACGATTAGTTCAAGCGGGTTGACTAATAAGAGTATCCCGTTTTTGGTGCCACATCACACTTGAGAACGATAGAAATAAATTGATAAAAAATAAAGATTTTACACTAGACATCAGCGGATTCTATGAACAAAAACTTCATATAAAAGATGATTTTTTTGCGAAGCAAAGTTAATAGAAGTTCTTATGCATAATTAACATACATATTAGTGGAACAGGCGAACTACTTGAATTTATTAGCCGTCGTCGCCGTCGTCCTCGTCCTCGTCGGCATCGTCCTCCTCATCGTCTTCCTCATGATCGTCGTCGTAGTCCTCCTCCTCGCCGCCGCCCGCGTTGTTGTCCTCGCTAGAGCGGTCCTCCTTGCCACTGTCCTCTTCGTTAGCGTACCACGCTTCCTACGCGGCGTTGAGTTCGTCGTACGCCTAGTGGATCACGGTTTTCGCGTACGCTGTGGCCGAGGAAATCTTGATACCGGCCTCCATTAATTCCTCATTGGTAATACGTTGGGCTTCCCGGGTGGCTTCCTCGGTGTGAGCTATTACACTCGAGATTGCTTGCGCCGCCTCAAGCTCCTCTTCGAAAATGGCGCGGTCGAGCCCCTCTAGTACCGGAGCAACCCCGGAAAACTCGCGGCATGCGCTGTCGATTTGGCGCGCGATTTCATCCAGAGTTGAACGAGATCTTTCAAGAGGCGGTCGCATTCGCGACATGTCTCGTTTGCTTGGTTGAGGAAAACCTCCTCGACCGGGACATCCTCTTTCTCGACGGTGCAACGCAACTGTGCGACACGGTCATGGACACCCTCGGTCACTGGCTTTCGCTTCCTATAGTAGGAGCCGAGTGGCTGACCTGGCGCTGTGGACGAAGAGGACGGTGCAGCATAGTGTGGTGGTTGGTCAGATTGGGGATTGTGGGGGGTGGTCGAATACGCCACTCGCCGGGGCTGGATGTGGCGGAAGCGGTGTGCCACCGGCGCTGGCGGTAGAGATGAAGGGGCAGCATGGGGTAGTGCGCACCATCGTCGAAGCTAATGGGATTGTTTGATTTCTGGGGTTTGCTGCTAAATTGCAAGGAACCACTCCTTAAGTTGAGCAGTTTCCTTATGTGGAAAGGTGTGTATGTGAAGTGATTGGACTGCATTCGAGGGTAATTGAATAAGGATGCGAGGAGGCAGCCGGGTCCGAGGTCGTCCATCATTCATCCCACGGTCAAAATTGTACTGAAATTACTTCTCCATCTAGAAAAATTACAATCACAAACAATCTTAACAATATAAACCATCATGTGAGGAAAACTGAGTGTTGTTAACAGATGGCCTCAAACTTGATTTTTGATGTCCTATAGGAATATCCTAGCATAGAGCTCGAGGAAATCACCATCTATACCTCCTTTTTATGTCGGTGAACTCCTATAACACGAGTGTGGATCGTTTCATCCAAAACAATGAAATTAATGTCCATACGACCTTCGTCATAGACATGCGGCTCCATTTCATGTATAAAATTTTTTAGTTGAAATTTAAATGTGCAATGCCCGACTTTGATGTGCGACATGCTTCACAAACTTCATATACCATATACACTATTTAATCTACTAAGTGGGTACCTATAGCCTATATAGATGATTTTCATGTATTTATCTACTTACTATTGAGTTGAAAATTTTCTTGCCAATGCGCTACCAATGAATGTGAAAAGATGAAATATAATGTACTATTTGATCTACCCAATGGGTACCCGATGGGTACGGGTATCCACCGGGTATTGGTGTGGGTACAGTATCGTACCCACGGGTAAGGGTATGGGTAGAATTTTGTACCCATGAACTATATGGGTATGGGTTTGGTATTGCTCTATCCTACCCATACCCTACCCATTGCCATCATTATTGTAGTTCTAATACATGTATTGAAAGGGTTTCATTACATTTGAATGTACACCCAAATGCACAACTTTGATGTGGCACTTGCTTTGTAAGAAAAAGTGTATATATATATTATGTGGTCGTATATTGACTTATACTGTGAGTCCCCCGCTTACAACAGACGAAAGGCAATCTTATGAAAACTATGCACATGCGCCAAGCTCGAACTTGGTTTCAGTTGTCCTATATATAGTGAATGAACGCCAACCAAGAAATCAATCGGATCGAAAATAAGAGCTTTCATCAAAAGCACCATGGGGGAGAGGGATCAAAATGAGACTCCATAGACATGTTAATTTGAAGTGGTTTTGTTATATTTGAATATGCATGAACAACTTTGTTGCAACAGTCCGTGCTTCGTAAGAAAAACTATGGCCCGACCGCTGTACGTTATGGACTTGCGTGAGTCTCCGACCCCATTTGTATTAGAGTCGAAAGGACGAAATATTTTGAGTAATGTGCCTCAAACCTTGGTTTTTAATGTCCTAGGATAAACCTTACAAAAGCAATTTGAAACATGAGGATTACCATGTGGTATATGTCGGTCGACATCTAGCGTCGAACAGGTTTTGACAAAAACAACAAATAGCGCCTGGATAGGTTCGAATGACATCTCACAGCTTCATGCATGCATATATGTACGTGCATGTTTGAATTTCTTTTTATTAAGTTTTGAATACTCAATGCATATATTACTTTTGTGTGGACTTTCTTCACAAACATATACTATAAGACTATCACCCACAAAGGTGTATTGAACTTATAAATAGTGTGAGTCTTTTAAGTATGACGTAAGTGAATCCTTGTGAATACTATGCCTCAAATTTGGTTTGAAATGTACTATATGAGGAAAAACCTTATATATACATGCAAACCAAAAGATTTTTTTTACCATGCATTGGGGCTACCCCTTTTTTATGTTGGAGACCCTAGACCAAAAGGAGATAATTTATTAGACAAAAACACGAGTGAGCTCCGGATGCTCCCCCACCGAACTGTATGTGACCCTAAGTACATAGAAGATGCTTAAAAGGCTTTTTTTCGTTTTGAATATGCAATAATGCATGGTTTTGATGTGCCACAATTTTTGCTTCACAAAACACATAATTGTCACTGACACTATTTAATGCATGGTAAGTTCCTGCTCACTTATACACTTAATTAAGATTCGATCAAAAGAAATGTTGTGAATACTTTACCTATAACTTAGGGGTTGTTTGGATCGTGTCGTTAATAAAATTAACGGCCACCACAAAGTCTGGCAAGGTGTGCCAAAAATATGAGTCTAGCTTTGACATGTGCACCATAGCAGTGGTAAACAGTGGCAAGCCACAAGTGTGGCAATGAACCAAACACACACCTAAGATATTGTGGCATGATTAAGCTTGATTAGGTGTGGCAACATTTTTTTTGAAGCTTTAGGTGTGGCAACATTAGCCTAAGAACCAATCAACCCCTTAGTTACATGTGGCATAGATGTCAAATATTGAATTAACCAAGATGAATTCACCATGGCGCACATCCTTGAACAAAAAGGTGACCATATTTGCCACAAATCTTATGGACTTAAAAATTGTACATAATTTTCCATCATAATTACTGGTAAAGAGATAGTTGTCATTGCATTGTCATTTCACGAAAAGCATGAAACTTTCATACGTGATGTTCCATTTTTGTGAAGATTTTTTGAACTTGAGGATGGTTCGTATGTGTGTGCCTAAACAAAAAAATTATTATAATCAAAGTATAAAATGTATAAGATAAACAAAAATTAGCTCGATAAAAACATTATGGATTGGCCCGTGCATCACACACACATATGAGTGTACAAGTGCACGACTCTAAATCGAAAATTTGGTTCCCTCCTTTACGCTCCCTCCTTGCTAGGTTTTTGGCGCACAGATCCGCATGTATAAGTCCGATCTCAACCTCTCAATTCATATTGAAAGAGTCGAAAATTTTGGTTCCCTCCTTTTCTCTCCCTCCTTGCTGTTTTTCGGTGCTCACATCTGCGTGTACAAGTCCAATCTCAACCTGATATTGAAAGATTCAAAATTTTGGTTCCCTCCTTTTACTCCCCTCAACTTTTTTTCCTTCCCGCCTACATTCCCAAAGCGCGCATGGGCATAATTTTCAACACCTACCATAAATACCTCGTAGTTAACCTCACACTAATTTCGCACCGCACCGCACCTCACCTCACCTCACCTCCTCCCTGTAAGTTCATACATATCCAGAGGACTATCGGCGGCGACGGTGCCCTATCCGGTCCTCGGCGATGGCGTATGCCATGAAGGAGAATCGCTGCGCAAAATCACGCCTTCGGAGTGGCAACGAACGCAAGGTTCCTCCTACCACCTGAATCGCAAAAGCTAATCGTAAACGTACAGGTAACACTTCCGTTCTGCATGCGGTTCGCATGTTATTGAAATCCAATGGTGCAATTCCTACATATTCTATTAGAGAATGCATGTTCACTTAGTATTAGGGTTTGCATAGCAAGATCCCGGCGACTCCAAATTGCTCCCGGACTCCATCGTCGCATCTCATTCATTCTTTTCCACAAAGGATGTATTTGTTTGCTCAAAATAGAGTACTGTATCATAACGGCGCATGTTGTTATATGTTCAAATCCCAAGATAGGGATTTTATATTTACTGGTTTTAAGATGATTTCATCTTTGATCTATAGTTGCTACACCCGTGGCTACACACAGTCAGCCAATTCCAGAGTGTGTGAAGGAGAGGGAAAGGACAATCAGGCAAAATGCTCTTCGAATGAAGGAAATATTCAGAGAAAAGGGTCTGGACAATTTTTCGGAACTGGCACGTAGTACTATTTATGTGAATGGTAAGGAAGGTGCAAAGAAACAAGGAAATAGGGGACTCTAGCATAAAAATGCACACAGAGGAGGTAGAGATAGAGGTACAGAAGGACCCTGACTTTGCAGCAGCGCGTACAGATGAGGAAAGTGATGAAGATGACGATGATGATGAAACTGTAGATGGAAACAATTTGGAGACAGAACCTCCCATCACAGATTCCTGGGAACTAGAGGTACCAAATAATATCTCAAGTCCATAAGAATTTCAGAGCACCTAACCAGCTCTTGTGACATTAAAGTTCTTAAAAAAATTCTTCCAGGCAACACAGGATCAGCGGTCTCAAGAAACTGCTCATCGTAGTCGTGCATGACCAAGATGTAGAGAAGAAGTACAGTTACCAAATAATATCTGCACTCTGGAGGCCATATTAATTTCACAGTTCCTAATTAATCAGCTTTGTCATCTTGACGTTCCTAAACTTTTGTCTTCCAGGAAACACAACATGAGCAGACTGAAAACACTGCTCCTGGTACTCATGCACTACCAAGACGTAGAGCTGAAGTACAGGTACCAAATAATATCTCGAATCTAGAATCCATATTAATTCCACAGTGCCTAATTAATCAGCTTTGTGATTTTGACGTTCCTAAACTTTTTTCTTTCAGGCAACACTGGATGAGCAGACTCAAAACACTGCTCCTGACACTAATGAAGTAACAAGATCTAGAGCAGCAATGTTGCAGAAAATAGTAGTTTCACAAACACCAGTACGTCCTCATGACGACGACATAGCTGAAAACATTTCAGATCACACCAACAAATCAACTTACTTCCGAGAGCAACCCCCTATTGTCAACTCCCATGATAATTCTGAACAAGGTGGTCCTGAGGCTCAAAACATTGATAGGAACATCATTTCACAACAAAATTCAGAACAAGACGCACATCGTTCAGAGGTGAAGAAGAAGAGAGGTGAGCATGGACCTGCGTTGGGGCGTAACTTAGACCATATATTCCCAGAAGGGAAGGCTACAAGATAAAGATTGACTTGCTTCCAGGTCTGAGCTGACCTACTAATTGTTTGCAAGATGCAAAACTTAGCTCGGAGATAGGTATTCACGTGAGAACACATATGTCGTTGAAAACCAAGTGGAAGGATTACAGTTTAGTGGAGAATTAGCATATTATTCCTGAAGCTGCCATGAAAGTAAAGGTCAGCCATCAAATTAATTTTTTTCCAATTTTCCCATAGCACCTCTTTCTAAATTACCATGCAACTGTTATGACATGCATTGTTTCACTGATGTGTGCAGCAAAGGTTCGATATTGCAGAAAATTATGCATTGTACTTTGAAGTGACCAAATCGATCCTCTAGAAATCCTTGCGGTCACACCGATACCGTCTTCAGAAGCAATATTACACTAAGGTTAAGGACCTTACCATGGAGCAAGCGATGACGCTGAAGCCAGACACTATTAGCGAAGATGGTTGGAAAGAACTGCTACGATGAGATGTTCCAAGTAATTCATACCTAATATGTTAGATTGTACTTGTAGATTGTTATATCGTAAGAATCTAATTTTAGCCGCATTTCGTAGGAGGTATGTGCAAATAATAAATTAAACCGAAGTGGTGTGAAGCAGCACCAAACCTCTTGTTCTAGATCCTTTATTGCACAGTTTTATGAAAACGTAAGCACTCGAACCAGCATTCAAAATTTATTTGTGTATAAGTATATTGCATGTGGCACTAATGTTTATCATGTCCTTTTTATCATGTAGGAAAAGCCATGTCTCATTGATTATTATAAGTCAACCCACACGAGTAAAAAGGATGGGGTGAGGAGTCCAGAAGCAGAGATAGCACTGGTAAGCATTATGTAATGTTTGGAACTCACATGTTGCAGCAGTAAAAATTACTAATATCGCTTCAATAATATTGCAGAAAGAAATGCAGGACAAGCAAAAGGTAGCTCGGGAAGAAGGAGCGAAAGGAAAAACATATATGGAGATTGTTGCTGAGGTTCTCAAAGAGAAGAGCATGTCAAGTAGATTCCTTGCAAGCATAGGAGAGTCATCTAGCTCAAGGAAGAAATCAACATCTCATCAACACATCAAAGAGCTTGAACAGAGGCTTCAGACTCAAGAGCTAGAAGCTAGATCGGCAGCTGATAGGTATCAAGAAGAGATGAACGCAATATTGGAATCTCAGCGACAGGAACTACATGACCTCAAAATGAAGCAGGAATAAGAAATTGCAGCTATCAAGAGGGAAACAAACGCAGCAAAGTGCAAATGTGGTGGCCAGGAAAAACCAACTGGAATCAATGATGAAGTTCATGCTATGCCAGTACAATTCCAATGAGCCCATGCCGCAGTTGGAGACCATGTCGCAGCCCATGTTGCAGCCCATGTCGCACCCCATGTTGCAGCCCATGTCATAGCCCATGTCGCAGCCCATGTTGCAGCACATGTCGCAGCCCTGATTGTGTTCTTCGTTGTGAAACTTAGGTTTTCTTATTATGGTTTCTTTTGAGGGTCATGTTCTTATTATGGTTTCTTTCGAGGGTCGTGTTCTTATTATGGTTGTCATAGCTGGTACAGTTTTTTCTCATTTGGATGATCATTAACTATGATACAATTATGTAATGCATGTCTGTTTGAGCGTTAATGAAAGCTATATTGGTCTCATTTTCATAATTTATTTAATTTTAAAATTGTAATATATGATATAGTGATGTGACAATTATATGACCCCACATGTAAGCTCCCATGTCAGTACCGCCTAGGCCCGCTTGTAAGGCTCCACGTTAGCATTTCTTGGGCCCATATGTCAGGACTGTTGACTAGTCAAAACTAAGGGACAGTTTATTAGTGACGGGCACTTAAGGTAGTTAAAGCACATCCGGTCCCACATGGAAGAAGCCACGTCCGCAAAGGGGGGCCCACTTGTCGGAAAGCTGACTAGTCAAACAAGCAGAAAAGAATTTCTAGCGACGGGATTATCGTCAATGAAGGCGCATATATGTGACGAGTTGTGATTATTACGCGATTGATTTACCCCGTCATCAAAGATTAACATTGTTTACGATATGGATAATGTCACCTAAAAAATGATCTTAGTCGACGAAAAAAGTGGTACCGTCGTTATTTTCATTTTTTTTACGGCGCGTCAATGACGGGTCGGTTGATGGAGACAAACCGTCATTAGCATATCATTATTGACGAAAAATACTTTACCATGACACAAATGGTTTGTCAACTGATATCATTGATTTTGTAGTGGTACTGAGTTTCGGCCCAGTCAACCAAGAAATCTGCCAGCGCCTGGGATTTGATTGTTGTTCGTGGCTCATACTGGATGCCATGAGATGTGATCTCAGTTGCCCATTTTTCCACTCTTCCGATTGCATCACAGCTGCCCATGATATATGCAAGTGGTGCCGAGCTGACGATTGTGATCGGATGCGCTTGAAAATATGGCTTCAATTTATTGGCTGCATGTACACCCCATAGCACATCTTCTGGTAATGGGGTAGTTCTGTTTGGACGTTGAGAGTACTTCAATGATGTAATATACTGGCCGTTGGATTGGTTGTGCCTTGTCCTTTACGGGACGCTCCACTACCATCACTGCACTGACCACCCGATCGGTCGCCACGATGTATAACATCATCCGTTCCTTTTCAATCGGAACGGCCAGAGTCGGCACAGTAGATAGCATGCGTTTGAGATCTTTGAAAGCTACATCTGCTTGCGGAGTTCATGTGAACTTCTCTGTTTTCTTCATCAACTGATACAAAGGGATTTCTTTCTCTCCCAGTCGACTGAGGAATCGGCTGAGTGATGCCAAGCATCCGGTGAACTTCTGCACTTGCTTCAAATTCTTGGGTTGATCCATTCACTCAATTGCGGCTATCTTCTTAGGATTGCATTCAATTCCTCTTTCAGAAATGAGAAGTCCTAAGAGTTTGTCGGTTGGGACGCCGAACACACACTTCTCTGGGTTGAGTTTGATCTGGTACATGTGCAGGTTTGCAAGGTTTCTTTGAGGTCATTCAAGAGAGTTGATCCCTTCAATGATATGAACACCAGATCATCTACATACACATGCAAATTTCTGCCGAGCTGGGTGTGTGTACATCGCTGGATGGTTCGCTAATAAGTGCCACCACCATTCTTCAAACCAAAGGGCATGGTGATATAACAATAAGCCCCAAAAGGGGTTATAAATGTTGTCTTTATTTGATCTTCAACATCAAGTTTGATATGGTGATAGACGGCAGTGGAATCCACAAAATACAAAAGCTCTTAGTCGGCCGTAGAATCAATCACTTGATCTATACGGGGCAGAGCAAATGGATCTTTGGGGCATGCCTTGTTCAGGAAAGGTTAATCGATACACATGTGCCAAGTCTTGTTTTTCTTCATCACGAGGACTGGGTTAGCTAACCACTCGGGGTAGAACACCTCCATGATGAAGCCTGCGGCAAGTAGCTTGGCGATCTCTTTGCCGATTTCTTGCCGCTTCTCTTCGGAAAAATGTCGAAGAGGATGATTGACTGGCTTAGAGCTTGGTCGTATGTGGATCTTGTGCTCGGCGAGTTCCCTCAGGACTCCAGTCATGTCTTGTGGAGACCATGAAAATATGTCTCGATTCTCACGGAGGAACTAGACGAGTTCGCTTTCCTATTTGTTGTTGAGTCCAGCTCCGACGACGACGAACTTGGTCAGGTCAGAGGGATCTAGAGAAATCTTCTTGCTGTCCTTGGCGGACTGAACCACACTTTCATCATCAGCCCTTTTGGCCTTTCCAATCGGCAGGGGGGCTTTGCTCTCATCTTGGGCCATTGCAACCACCTTTCCGAGCTGACGCTTCTCCTCGGCAACCACCAGAGCATCGGCCAAATTGGCACCAGCGGATGAGCACTCGAGGGATTTCTTGAAGTCCCCGGTGACAGTGATGATGCCATTTGTCCCTGGGAGCTTCATCTTCAAGAAGGGTTGGTGAGCATCCAGCATGAACTTGGCTATTGCAGGAAATCCCAAGATGGCGTGGTATGGGTTGTTCAGGTCGGCCACCTCGAACCAGATCGGCTCGCGTCTGAAATTTTCTTCAGTGCCTAAGATGACATCTAGCCGAATCTGTCCCATTGGGGTGCATGACAAGCCAGGGACGATGTCGTTAAAGGTTGTCCGATTGTGCTCCAGCTCGTGCTCTGTGAGACCCAACTTTATTAGAGTTTCCTTGTACAGAATGTTGATGGTGCTTCCTCCATCGACAAACACTCGCGAAAAAAGGCATGAAAAAGTTGGAGACGCCACTAGAGCATCTACCACAAGCGGATAGTTGCCAGGATTTGGCATGATGCTCGGATGGTCCTCCCTGCCCTAGGAGATATTCTTGTCTGACCAGTGCATATACTGGGGATTCGGGGGCATGGTTGCGTTGACTTCCTGAGACCGGGCTCTCTGAATACCCTTATAAGTGGATTCACTCACAAAGATCATGTAGGCTGCGTCCTGGCGCGGGAACTGGTTTTGAGCTTAAGGTGGAGCACAGTTCTGGGGTGGTGGTGGGGGTGGTGGCGAAAGTGCTTTGCCTTAAGCAATGCACTTCAACCAATCGCACTGCCGAGCTGAATGGGCTTCTATCTTGACCGGGCTTCTGTGCATCTTGCATGGCGGATCCATCATGTCCTCAAAGGTGTACTTGGGCTTCGTCTGCCACTACGGCTTCACACCAGGCTTCATCTTCCGACTGCCTCCTGCAGCCCCTTGTGACTCTTGGTCTTGCACAGCAGCCACCTGCCGACTACCATATTGGGTGGCTGGTTGTTCATCTTTCCTCTTGTCGTGATTGTCTTGGCTGTTCTTCTGGTTAATGGTGTTGTTGCGGTTGTTCTCTCTTCGCTCTCGTCGGCTGAGCCCCTGGTATCCTGCATCGGCCGATTGTGCGGCCCCTTGTCCCTAGACAACGCCTCCAGCGTCGATCATAATGGGACGCATTGCGGAATCGGAGACAGCAAACGAGTTGGCGATCTTCATGAGATCGACCAAGGATGTGATCTCTTCGCGAAGCAACTTGTGCTTCAGCATCGAGCCATCCAAGCATCCATCAGTGAAGTAGTGGATTGCCTGAATCTCATGGACTCCCTCATAGGAGTTTCTGAGCTTGATCCATCGCGCCAAGTAGTCGCGGAGGGGATCGTTCTTGCCTTGCACACAAATCGCAAGCTGGCGATGTAGGTGTGGCCGTTCATACATGCCAGTGAAGTTGCGGACGAAAGCATCTATTGCTGAGAAAACTGTTCAACCATGACCAAGCTGGTCCTTGCAACATCAGAGGACCATAGCGTACAGTTACACGCCGACTGCCGCCGGCAATGCCAACTGTGGTCATGTAATTTGTCAACCAGTCCTCATGTTTGACTGTGCCGTTGTACTTGGGGGTGTCCCTAGGGAGAGTGAATCCCTTGGGAAATTGCTCTGTCCGAATGGGTGTCCAAAACACGCTGGGCCGGTTGCTCGCTCTTCCTCCAGCTGCGCTTCTTTCTCCAAGAGCTCAATGCGATGGCGAGCATCATCTTCTCCGATCTTGCGAGCATCGAGCCAATTGCTAACGGCTGGTCTCGGGGGTCGATCATTGCTTCGATTTTTGAGTGCTGGTTCTTCTGCTCGGCTATGAGAAATCGGCGGATCTCGATTGCTTCAAGCCCGGTTCTCATGACGAGATGATCCTCGCTTCTTGTTTTGGCGTGATGCATTCGGTTGCTGGTTAGCATCCGGTATCGGCCGAACACTTCTCTTTGATGCCTCCGGCCTTGCCGATTTATCTGACGTCGCTTGCTGCTGCTGCTGCTGCTTTCCTATCGTCAACAGCTCGCGCATTCGGCGCGTCTGCTAACACAGCTCCTCTCCCTCCAATTGTTCCAACTCTATCGCAATCTGCTCGGCAGCGCGTAGATTCTTGTCGGGCGAGCGGTATGTTGGTCGCTGGACAAATGCAGATTTCTCCGGTTGCCCAGCCGCATCAATCTCCCTTCCAACTGCTCGGCTCGCCGACTTGAGATCCCCCAAGACTGCGGGTGCAATCCTGCGCTGCTGGACACCGTGTGTGGTGTTTCACTCCCTGGTGATTGCTCCAAGCCACCGCCCTTCCACAAGCACATGCTCGGCCTTCTTAGCCAGGATCACACGGGCCCTCTCCAAGTCGGCGTGAGCCTGTGCTGGATCCGCGTCGATGTTGATGGGCGTGTATAACACGTCCCGCAAAGCGCAGGTCTTTGCCGCCTCTACAGCATCTGTGACCTCCTTGGCCTTCCTGGCCGCGCTGGTGGTGTTGTGATCACTGGACGTTGCGTTCCCAGCCATCATAACCTCCGCGTGGACACCCAAGGTCGATCCGCCCTGAGCTGCAGAGTAGCCCCTGGTCGGATGTGGATCGGTCAGGCCGGTGAAGACGTGCACCTCCCTAGGAGACACGTCAGGGAAGCTGGTGATGAAGAGTCCATGGTTGCCGAAGCGAAGCGCGATGCCTGGCGGCAAAGGTACGCCGACCTCAAACAGCAAAGTGTAGTCGGCAACGTAGTCGAAAAATCCATGCCCAAAGATCAGGTCGTACGCATAGCGCGCGCTCGATGAAGAGGATGATCCCGTCCGAATCTTGACTCCAGTCGACGCCTCGGCCTGCCCCACAGTGGGCGCCAACTGTTGTCGTTTGGTGACGTAAGATGCCATAGGGATGGCAAAAGAGAGGGGAAGACTCGAGGTGAGTGTCGATGGTGCCGGAATCAAGATTGGGTACAAGCGCGGTGAAACACCGCGATATACCCAGGTTCTGGGATCTCCATAGATATAACATTCCTACTCCTGCCGAGCTATGATGTTGTAATAACTCGAGCTACAATGAATGCTCCTTGAGCTGTATCAGAGGATGGAGGAAGAAATTGTGGTCATTGATCTGTCCTGCTTCTCTACGAACTAGTGGAATGTGGAGTAAATGCGTTCGTCCCCTCTCAGAGGAGGGGTGCCCTGGGCTCTTATAGTATGAGCCCGGGGTACTACGGTAATTACATGTGGGGGAGGTCCCAGCTGTAAGTCTTAGACCGGTAGGGACCCACCGACTGTAGCTCTCCGGATGACCCGGTGTAGACTTGTGGCCTGCCATGCCCCTAGCTCGTAGGCCGTGAGCATTGAACAATGAAGCTAGGGCCTTAGTCTTGTCAGCATGTCCACGTAATCGGCGCTCGAGGAGACAGCACGTCTCTGACAGGTCGGCGATAGGACATAGCTTCCTGCCACCTGGATCTCTCAGGATTGTGCATTTATGACCTTCGACCAGGAGTTCCGACCTGATCCCAGGTCAAATCTTGGTGTTAGCTCAGAGTGGGCCGATTGCTTTGCATCCGGAGTGGTCCAATTGCATCTGATGCTCGAGGTTTCTCTCTGAATGCTTTTGTCTTGCTTTGCTTTTGGACTTGGTCTCATCTGATGCCTCATGCCGAGCTGATTTCTCAATCTCGCTGAGTGCGTCTGGCCGACCTGAATTCTTCCTCTCTGAATGCTTCGCTCCGAACTGAAAATTTACTCAGCCGATTGCTCTGGTTTGCCCTGAGAAAATTCATCTGATTGCTTCTTCTGAGCTAATCATTGGACCAATCGATTGCTTTGTAACAGTTACCTTTGACCAGAATCTTGACCAACCCACGTCGCGCGCAGTTAATGCCCTGGGCCCCGCGAACCACGAGCGACGGGACGTAACCACAGGCCTCGGGGCTACACGCCTTCTCCGCCGGATCCGCTGCGCCCGCTGCTACTATAGCTTTGCCCAATACACGTGGCCACACCGAGCTACTGAAATGCACATCCGATCCCACCCCCTGGCCCCCCCTTTGGCCTATATTTACACCTCTTCCCGAAAACCCTCGGGACGGAACCCTTTTTCGCAAACACCTCTTTGTTCCGCCGCCGCCGCGATTCCAAGAGCGGGGCTGCGAGAAGACCCTGTCTCGGCACCTTGGCAGAGGGAGGATTGACCTCCGGGAGCTTCTCCACCACCATGAGCGCTTCACGGATGAGTCGTCCAATCAGTAGCTATGTGATGTCTTCTCTCCAATCTTGTGCCTTAGCTCTTCGACCTTGTGAGCTTCCCTACATGATCAAGGCATCTATGTAAGTCTTCTGTTGTTGCTATGCTGAGTTTGCTGGGATCTAATGGATTATGAGATTATGTTCAGATTGTGATGAGTTATATATTTGGTTCTTCTCCTTTTATATTTTGTTCTTGAGTAATTCTTGCATGTTCTCCGTTGCTTTATATTACTTTGGCAAAGTGGTAGATTGTAACTCCAAGAGGGAGGGTTATGCATGATTGTGGGTTGATGCCCCCCAATGACTAGCTTGAGTGACAGAAACATGAGTCTAGGGGATGTGTTGTTGCCACCAGGGAGAAAACAACGGTGCTTGTACTTGTGGGTGCAAGGATTGTTTACCTTACACAAATTTTGTTAATGAGTTGTCTGTTGCTTTGGGTTTACACTTTGGGTAAGGCTCGCAACTTAATACCAGCGAGATGTTCTGGATAGATATCTTAAGGTGGATGATTAGTGAGTAGATGCAGATGGATTTCGGTCTACTTGTCTTGGCGTACTGCCCAGGCTTTCGAGCCTCTTCCTTTCTTGTAGCATAGTTAGCATTGTGGTGCGTTCTTTATTCTGTCAATTTCCCGGTTGTAATTGTTCACCTTGCATAGGATTTTTATCGTCTTTTGGGAGAGAGACATCACTACTGAACTTCATGGGACCCCGTTCCATATTACCACCACTGTTTACACCTTCACTTTACTTTCTACTTTTACTTTCCTGTTGCAGTCACTATTACCTTTCCACATGTGTTTTTGATCCTTTGTAAACAACAAGACCGGAGAGATTGAAAACCTCTCTGAACTCGTTGGGAGCAAAGTTACATGTTGTGTGTTCAGGTCCACGTCAACCTTATCTCCAATTCGGAAACAAACTTCTAGCGTCGTTGACACCTTCTTGTATCTCTGCGAATCCGACGGAGACAAACCATGGTATCTTTGCCGAGGGAGACTTGTTGTTGTATACTTCACACCTTCCACTTGGGGTAGCCAAAGAGGAGCAGTACTTCAGTGCCATCAATCCTCCCAAAATGTTTCTTTACGGAAGAATCAACAAGGCGAACACCAAAATAACATGGATCAAAATGTTTCAATTCAAGCTTATCATACATTATTTTGGGCATAACGGAGGCACTAGCTGCAATATGACATACAGCAAAGCAAGAGAAATTATTCAATTTGATTTTGACCATAGGATCCCAACCATCTTCTAGCTTCCAAGGAATAGATACTTCTAACTTAAGTTTCTCCTCCCTAACTTTGATAAGAGCATTGGTAATATGCTCGGTGAAGGCAATGTTAAGTGAACTAGTGTGGGGGTCTTTAGCCATTCTTTGCAGAATATTAATAACTTCAGGAAGAGTGAAATTATCAAAATCAAGTCCACTACCATTAATCAAAGTGGTAGTGATGTCATCTAAGCTCATTTTCTTGGGAGTCTATAAATACATAGGCTCTTCTTGTTCTAAAGTTTAGGTATTAGCATCACCATTGATAGGTCCATTAGGTGGACTAGGGATGTGTTGGGTGCTAAAGGTTTTGAGATCCTCAACAACTTGTATGGTATCAATAGTAGTGTGTGTAGGAAGGCTCTTAATCCTATCTTCCTCTTCCTTCTCTCTAGCCTATCTATCCTTAAGTTTGGCTAGCATTCTAATTTTTTCATTGATTTGCACTTGAATAGCATTCATGGGAGTAGTTTTCCTCTCCTCAAGGGGAGAAATTCTAATTTTGAGCATCTCTACATCATGCGATTTGTTGTCTACCTTCCAAGAGAGACTATCTAATTTGTCTAATTTCTCTTCTACACTCTTGTTGAAGGATTTTTGGGAAGTAATAAAGTCATTAAGCATGCTCTCTCATTCAAAAGTGGAGTTTTTGGTGCTAGGATAAGTGTTGTTGTCCCATGGTTGTTGGATGGGAATGGTCTAGTGTTGTTACTAAAGATACTCCTATAAGCACTGTTGTTGAAGTTGTTCCTAGAAATAAAATTAAAATCTACTTGATCTTGAGCAACAAAGGAATTTAAAGGAACATCATGAGGATCAATAGGAGCTTGCTTATTAAGTAGGGACATGATCAAGTCAACCTTATCATTAAGATAGGAGATCTCCTCAACATAATTTACCTTATTACCTGTTGGAGATCTTTCGATGTGCCATTGAGAGTAGTTTGTCGTATCTCGTCTAGTAGCTTCGTGGCAACACTGATGGCAATGGGTCGGGTTTGGTGCGGGTGGAGCTGGTCCGAATCCAACCCATGACCCATCTTTCTACCCTTTGCCCATCCACCAAGGTATCCATGGGCACAACTTGTGCCCATGCCCAAACCCATTGGATACCCAGATACCTATGGAGCTCCATGGGCATAGAAAAATCTGCACGAAGCCTTCCCAAAGATCAAATTAACTCATCATCGTTCATTCACTAATGAAAATATAAGCGACAAGCATGCACATAAGCTAAAAGCATAAGTAGGCAGCAAGTACATTGTTCAAACATCATAACCGAAGTTGTCAAATAGTCTTACAGTTGTCTTCAAATCTTGGGGATTGGATATTTGCTTAGTTTAGTGTCACTACCATATGGCCCCACCAGCCATATGGTTATCCAATGGATATCCATGGAGCAGAAATTATAACCATGCCCAACCCGGTTATTCGTGGGTATCCATATCCACGGATCCATGGGTACAAATGCGCTCCATACCCTTGCCCTACCGGGTCAGGTATCCATGGGTATCCACATCCATGGATAAAATTGCCATCCCTAGGCAACACCAAGTGTGGTTCACATAAAGGTTCCTCCCGCGGCCGAGTCCAACAGATTCCGCGAGGTAAAGTTTAAGCCTGCATAGAAAGTCTGGATAACCATCCAAGTAGTCAAACCATGTGTAGGGAAATTCTTAACAAGAGTTTGCATATGTTCGCAAGATTGGGAACATGTTCATTATCTAGTTGTCTAAAATTCATAATGTTAATATTTAACTGGATAATTTTTGCAGGTGGGTAGTACTTCCCAATAAAAGCATCCTTGCATTTATCCCAATAATCTATGCTATTACTAGACAAGGATTGCAACCACTCCTTAGCTCTTCCTCTCAAGGAGAAATGAAAGATCTTAAGTTTAACTATGTCACCATCTACTTATTTGTACTTTTGCATATCCCAAAGGTCAACAAAATTATTTATGTGCAAAGAAGCAGCATCTGCAGCACCGGAGAATTGTTCTTTCATAACAAGATTTGGCAAAGCAGGTTTAATTTCATATGAAGGCACTGAAGTGGTAGGTGGAGAAATAGGAGTGTAGATAAAGTAATTGTTGTTGTGACTATTGAAGTCACACAACTTAATGTTTTCTGTGGAACCCATAATAGCAACAAAAAGTAGGAGCAAAATAACTATTTTTTTTGGTGTTTCTGGTATAAGATACGAAAGCAAACACTAGAAAGTAAACTAACAAGACTAAAAAGCAAAGGTAAAATGTAGTGTGCAACTCCCCTATATTGTAGACTTGAGTCCCCGGCAACAGCGCTAGAAATTTTCTTGATAGCACTGAAGTAGTGCTCCTCATTGCTTACTCCAAGTGGAAAGTTTGGATGTAGTAGCAACAAGTTTCCCTCAGTGAATATACCAAGGTTTGTCTCATGTATGTCTTCAAGAGATAAAAGTAGGTGTCAACGGCGCCAGAAATCTGCCGGATGGAGACAAGGTTGACGTGGACCTGCACAAACGAGAGTATAACTTTTCTCCCAACGAGTCAGAGAGGTTATCAATCTCTCTGATCTTGTTGCTTACAAAGGATCAAAAACACAAGGGTGGAAATAGTAGTGGTGATTGTAACATAAAGGAAATAAAAGCAGTAAATAATGGAGGTGTAAAAAATGTTGGAAATATGGACCGGGGTCCCATGATGTTCACTAGAGATGTCTCTCTCCCAAAAGACGATAAAACAACCATGTTGGGTGAATAAAATACAGCTGGGCAATTGACAGAATTATAAACGCACCGCGATGCTAACTATGCTACAAGAAAGATAGAGGCTCAATCATATGGGAAGTACGCCGAGACAAGTAGACCGTTTATTCATCAGCATCTACTTACTAATCATCCACCTTAAGATATTTATCTAGAACATCTCGCTGGTATTAAGTTGCGAGCCGCACCCAAAGTGTAAAACTCAAAGCAACAATCAACTGCACTAACACACTATGCATAAGGTAAACAATCCTTGCAACCGCAGTTACAAGCACCGTTGTTTTCTCCCTGGTGGCAACAACACATCCCCTAGTCTCATGTTTCTGTCACTCAAGCTAGACATCGGGGGGCGTGAACCCACAATCATGCATAACGCTCCCTCTTGGAGTTACAATCTACTACTTGGCCAAAGAAATAAAGAGAAACAGAGAACATGAAAGAATACTCAAGAACAAATATAAAAGGAGAACCAAATATATAACTCATCACAATCTGAACATAATCTCATAATCCATCGGATCCCAGCAAACACAGCATAGCAACAACAGAAAGATTACATAGATGCCTTGATCATGTAGGGTAACTCACAAGGGCTAAGGATTGAAGCACAAGATTGGAGAGAAGACATCACATAGCTACTGGTCATGGACCCATGGTCCAAGGTGGAGTACTCACGAATAATCCGGGAAGCGCTCATGGTGGTGGAGAAGCTCGCGGAGATCAATCCTCTCTCTGGCAGGGTGACGGGATAGGTTCGTCAGGCGATCCCGATCTTGGAATCATGATGGCGGCGGCACAGTGGGGAATATCGCTTAAAAAAGTGCCTCCGAGGGTTTTCGGAACGGGGGGTGAATATAGGCCGAAGGGGGGAACAGTGGAGTTCCCCTCCCTCCAGGCGGCCTCCTAGCACGGCCTAGGGTGGCGTCGCACCACTAGTCGCCTGGAGGGGCGGTGGACCCCCTCCGCCCCCTTCGGGCATCTGGAGTCTTTTGGAACGCTGATTTTTTATTTATTTTTCTTGGAATTTTTCGGGCACCGTAAATATGGGTATAAACCCACAATTCACAGACATCAGCAGACAGAAACTGGCACTGGGTGCACTGAGTTAGTAGGTTAGTCCAAATATGTTGAAAAATGTATGGAAGTGTAACAAAACACATAGCAATATCACCAATATAAGCATGGAACAAGAAAAAAATATAGATTCGTTTGGGACATAAGCATGGAATATGAGATTATGTTCAGATTGTGATGAGTTATATATCTGTTTCTACATGGGAAGGGGAGGTAGGGAGCACCTCCCATTGTGCTATAAATATAGGGGAGGGGTGCCCCTTTTCCCATCCCATCTGAGATCTCTCTCTCTCTTTCTCCTACCTTCGTCGGGTTTCCGTGTTTCGAGCTTGTACTAGGTTCGGGATTTCTCCACCATACGCACGTCGTCGCGCTGCTGGAATCGGGATCTGAATCAATCTTCTTTTCGTTGCTCGTCTGGTTCAGAACCCGGGGAAATTTCACTTACACCATACACGCATGAGACTATGAGGTGCTGAACGTGTGGTACTCCTTCATCGCACGACTACACCAGCCACGTTCGAGAGAACGTTTCACGCTTTCGTCCTTCAAAGGTATGAACACCGATTCTCTCCGTTATTACATCAGCATAGAATAAGTCCTTGGATTTGGGTGTCATAGCTAGAAAAATATTGTTTTCTTCACCGGAACCCTAACAAAAATATGTCCACATTTTTCTTGTCATTTTAAGGATTTATTTGACTTTCCTTTTCTTTGTTTTCCATATTTGCAATTTTGTCTATGCTTCAATTTTGATCCCCTAAACCTATCCTCCGGGATTCTATCATTTCTAGCCATGCCCTAGCACCTCGTCAAATCTAAAGATTTTATCCTTCTTGGTTATTAGGGTTGTAGTTCAAATGATTCTAATTTAATGTAAATAAGATTTAAATTTATGTGAATATTGTTGACCCAAACTTAATCCATAAACTCCTACAAATTATTATGTTATTGTCAACATATAATTTAGTTGCATTTAATATCCATTTAATCTATTTTGTAATTAAATTTTCAATTATGCCATTTGATTAATTTGAAAAGGTTGTTATGCATCGGAAATGCACATTTGGGCCTCCTTCATAACTAACCCACCTGAGGCCTCCTTATCCCCTCCCCCGTGAAGATCCTCAGCTTGAACCCTTCTAGAAGTATAAAAATTCAAATACGAGGAATAATAAGAAATCGATCCTCGAGCCATTTATTTGGATAATTGGCTAGACTCCCGAGAGAACATATAATCGGTGATTATTTAAAAAACTTGTCACCGAAAATAGGTGTTATCGATCCCGGATCGTATTTTTTCACATACGACCTAAGGTTCAAGGGCTACTGTGTATAAGGGCCTTTTGCAGAATTTCACCAAGTGATTTAAATCATAATTGAGACAGGGAGATCTACATAATTCAAGGGGTAAATGTATCTACATAAATGAAGCATTTGATTTACCTCCATGTCAAAGGAAAGGACCTTCAAGAATTTGATAACGGAGACGTTCATCGTCCCGACCTCCTCTTGAACCATCCAAAGAGATGTTCTCTAAGCATCAGTTAGGGCAGGGTTGTTCCAGGTGGCTTTTTTTTCCGCGCGCCTAAAAATAGAGACATCTTTGAAGGCAATGCTGAAAAAACTCATACTCTATATGCTATTACAAGGTAGACTTCTATTACCAGAAATTTTTGGACTTTTTTTTGAGGTAGCTGCTAATTAATGAGCACAAGACACGTGTAATTCGAGGTATGGAGCCGTGTACATTTGCTTTGTGCATTTTGCTTTTGTTGATCGTTGCATGGTTGATGCTTTTTTTTATTCTTTTTTGCATGGCTGGTTTCGTTGGTTGCATGGTGTCTAGAGAGGATAAGGATCACATCATGTGCGTATGGGCATTGTTAATTTATTTTGCATGGGCTCCGACTGCTTATTTGGTTGCATGGTTGTTGATTTGGGTTTGTTTATTATTTTTTGCGTGATCTTTTGGATGGTGTTGGTTGCATGGTTGTGGGTCCCTATAAATACGTGGCTTGCATGCATCTTTTTTTTGTTGTATATGTGTCTAGGTTTTTTATCATGTTCCCCGGGTCAAACATGACGGCCGACGTACTTATCTTTTTTTGTGGGTGTCTTCGCTCTAATTATGCCACGTTAGTTTTCTGATAGGTTGTTCGCATATTGTCGAAGCTTCCCGATTATTTGGTCTTTATTTTTTTGCTTTGATTGGATTCGAAGGTCGGTTTGGATTTTCTATAAATAGAACTTATCCAATCCCCAGAGCTATCGGGGTTCCTGATGACCCACAAGTGTAGGGGATCTATCGCAGCCTTTTCGATAAGTAAGAGTGTCGAACCCAACGAGGAGCAGAAGGTATTAATAAGTGATCTTGGGAAAGGAATAACTGCAAGCACTCATAGGTAACTTTTTATGGGTTTTTGGTATAAGCAACAAGGAAGTAAAAGCAAGTAAAGTAAATGGTGCACCTCCACTTACTGAGGGGTGCCCCTCCCATTGTGCTATAAATATAGGGGAAGGGTGCCCATTTTCCCATCCCATCTGAGGTCTCTCTCTCTTTCTCCTAGCTTCGTCGGGTTTCCTTGTTTGGAGCTTGTACTAGGTTGGGGATTTCTCCACCATACGCACGTCGTCGCGCTGCTGGAATCGGGATCTGAATCAATCTTATTTTCGTTGCTCGGCTGGTTCAGAACCCGGGGAAATTTCGCTTACACCATACACGCCTGAGACTACGAGGTGCTGAACGTGTTGTACTCCTTCATCGCACGACTACGCCAGCCACGTTCGTGAGAACATTTCACGCTTTCTTCCTTCAAAGGTATGAACACCGATTCCCTCCGTTACTTACATCAGCATAGAATAAGTCCTTGGATTTGGGTGTCATAGCTAGAAAAATATTGTTCTCTTCACCAGAACCCTAACAAAAATATGTCCACATTTCTATTGTCATTTTAAGGATTTATTTGACATTCCTTTTCTTTCTTTTCCATATTTGCAATTTTGTCTATGCTTCAATTTAGATCTCCTAAACCTATCCTCCGGGATTCTATCATTTCTAGCCATGCCCTAGCACCCCGTCAAATCTCAAGATTTTATCCTTATTGGTTATTTGGGTTGTAGTTCAAATGATTCTAATTTAATGTAAATAAGATTTAGATTTATTTGAATATTGTTGACCAAAACTTAATCCATAAACTCCTACAAATTATTATGTTATTGTCAACATATAATTTAGTTGTATTTAATCTCCATTTAATCTATTTAATATTTAAATTTTCAATTATGCCATTTGATTAATTTGAAAAGGTTGTGATGCATCGGAAAGGCACAGTTGGGCCTCCTTCATAACTAACCCACCTGAGGCCTCCTTATCCCCTCCCCCGTGGAGATCCTCAGCTTGAACCCTGCTAGAAGTATAAAAATTCAAATACGAGGAATAATAAAAAATCGATTCTCGAGCCATTTATTTGGATAATTGGCTAGACTCCCGAGAGCATATATAATTCGTGATTATTTAAAAATCTTGTCACCGAAAACAGGTGTTATCGATCCCGGATCGTATATTTTCACATACGACCGAAGGTTCAAGGGCTACTTATAAGGCCCTGTTGCAGAATTTCGCCAAGTGATTTAAATCATAATTGACACAGGGAGATCTACATAATTCAAGGGGGTAAATGTATCTACATAAATGAAGCATTTAATTTACCTCCATGTCAAAGGAAAGGACCTTCAAGAATTTGGGAACGGAGACGTTCATCGTCCCGGCCTCCTCTTGGACCATCCAAAGAGATGTTCTCCAAGCATTAGTTAGGGAAGGGTTGTTCCAGGTGGCCTTTTGTTCCTCGCGCCTAACAAGAGAGACATCTTTGAAGGCAACGCTGAAAAAACTCATACTCTATATGCTATTACAAGGTAGACTTCTATTAACAAAAACTTTTGGACTTTTTTTGAGGTAGCTGCTAATTAATGATCACAAGACACGTGTAATTCGGGGTATGGGGTCGTGTACATTTGCTTTGTGCGTTTTTCTTTTGTTGATCGTTGCATGGTTGATGCTTTTTTTATTCTTTTTTGCATGGCTGGTGTCGTTGGTTGCATGGTCTCTAGAGAGGATAAGGATCACATCATGTGCATATGGGCATTGTTAAAAAAAATTGCATGGGCTCCGACTGCTTATTTGGTTGCATTGTTGTTGATTTGGGTTTGTTTATTATTTTTTGCATGATCTTTTGGACGGTGTTGGTTTCATGGTTGTGGGTCCCTATAAGTACGTGGCTTGCATGAACCTTTTTTTGTTGTATATGTGTCTATGTTTTTTATCATGTTCCCCTGGGTCAAACATGACGGCCGACGTACTTATCTTTTTTTGTGCGTGTCTTCGCCCTAATTATGCCACGTTTGTTTTCTGGTAGGTTGTTCGCATATTGTCGAAGCTTCCCGATTATTTGGTCTTTATTTTTTTTCTTTGATTGGATTTGAAGGTCGGTTTGGATTTCCTATAAATAGAACTTCTCCAATCCCCAGAGCTACCGTGGTTCCTGATGACCCACAAGTGTAGGGGATCTATCACAGCCTTTTCGATAAGTAAGAGTGTCGAACCCAACGAGGAGCAGAAGGTATTAATAAGTGATCTTGGGCAAGGAATAACTGCAAGCACTGAAAGGTAACTTTTTGTGGGTTTTTGGTGTAAGCAACAAGAAAGTGAAAGCAAGTAAAGTATATGGTGCTGAGGAGCAGCAAGTGTCCCAATCCTTTTGAACAAAGGATAAGTCTAGGAACTAAATTTATAAAGGCTAAAGTGTTCTGGATGACACACAGGAGAGGTAGTCAAGTTACTTTCATCATTTTCCGTCTAGTACTATGTTTTGTGTTGATAAGTGTTTTGTGGATGTACCTATGCTAGTACACCGCCTAGACTAAGACAAGTGCACTCTTATGATTAAACACCTTGCAAGCATCCGCAAATACAAGGTAGAAATTAAGGCAAAAGCCTAACCACAGTAATAAGATCTAGGATCCATTACTCCCTCGTGCAAAACTGTGTGAACTTAGATTCAGGTTTCTGTCACTCCGGCAACCCACCATAAGCATCCTTTATACACAATGCATTCCCCTAGGTCCTTAAAAATGTGAAGTGTTATGTGTTCGACTCACATAACACAACTAGAAGAATAACACCACAACTTAAATATCAAACAACACATATTACTTCAACATCATATGAAAACTGACAACAAGACTTCTCCCATGTCCTCAAGAACTAAAGGAACTACTCACAAGAAAAAAAAGAGATCGTGATCAGAGGGTATAAATAGGTGGTAAACAATCTGGTCATAAAAAAAATCTTCCACAAAAACTTAATAGCATTCACCACAAAAGAGTAATCAACACCGGTAAAGTAGAGGGGATGAATAGTGCGACTTACAACATAGGTTTCAATGATGAGATGAGATGGGGTGAAGATGGAGATGCTGCTGCTGATGATGATGATGATTTTGATGATTATGATCTCGATGATGCTCGTGGCGATGGTGATGATGTTTGCGATCAACTCTCCTTCCGGGAGGTGTTCCCCTGCGGAATCTGCCCGCTGGAGAAGCATTTTCTTATCTGTAGGTTTCCGCCACAGAGCGGCGGTGGAACTCCTGAAACTCCTCTCCTTTTAGGGTTTTTGGGTGACGAGGGTCATATAGGCCAAGGGGGAGCACCAGAGGTGGGGTGAACCCCCCAGGCGGCCACCTGGCGCGGCCCAAGGGGAGCCCACACCACCATGGCGCCTGGGCACCTAGTGGCCCCTCTTTGGCCTACCTTCGTGAATCTTCGGAAAATACCCCCCGTTGATTTTCAGCTCATTGGGAGGTCTTCTGATTCAACAACTTTATGTCCACTTTTCTCCGATGAATCCTGCGTCTGCTGTTTCGGCACCAGAAAGTTGCTAACCGTGTAAAACAAGCCAAAACACTATAAGAACAGCATCATAATGTGAAATATATCAATGAATAGGGATAAATTACGATATAAAATATTGATGCATTATTGACGTATCAGTTCCTCAAAGGTCAACCTTGGAAGCCTATGGAGTTGTGCCCTTCTGTTGAGAAAGGGGAGGAGAAATTGACGAAGCCGGCATCAAAATAGTAGGGGGGTCGATTGCTGGAGGGTCAAAACCCTCAAGAGCACCGGTTACCGCTTGATCCACGGAAGCCTCCCTGAGGTCAGAATCGGACAACATTTGCTTCGAAGCGGCAGTCCTTGGAGCTCCCTCGTTAGAAGGAGAGAGCATTTTTTATAAGTCCCCGTTCCCGACTAAGAGCAAGTACAATAGAAGCAAGCCAGCGGGCTATAAGAAATAAAATAATATATGTGTACCTTGTTGGATGAAAGAGAAGAAGAGAGATAAGGTAAGCAGGCTCTTCGTGAAGAGCCAACTCTAGCACATGCTCCTAGGTACTTTGTGAGGATGAAAGGTGAGCCATGTATTATAAAATTAGTACATTTTTGTAACTCACTATTGTACATGTTAGCTATAAAATAGACTATATATGACATGACAATGCCTTATAGTCCACAACTGGTTGTATTATTAAACATGCTCTAAGGAGCTCCCTGCAACACTGTTGCATATTTCGAGAATAAGAAGATCAAGAAAGAAGCCCAAGAAAGGATACCCAACATACTAAAGAATCATTACTCACATGGAGGCTGCAGATTTCTGACGATACTTTCGGGCGAGGACCAACTTTGTGAAAGACGGAACAAGAATGATTGGAATCTTCAGATTCATTGTTGGATCAGGAGGTGCCGACGGAAGATCTGTAATGATGTCGGAAGAAGTATTTTGATGTTTCTCGCACTGAGAGTCCTCGAGAGTTTTCAATAAAGGGACCTACGAGGAGGGAACCTCCTAACCTGAGAAGTGAGGAGCCATAAGAAAACCACCAACACTTTCGTTGTTGACCTCCTCGCTTTCTCCATCATCGGCAACCTCCTTACCGAAAGGCTTCGAAGGCTGATTTCTTGAACGCTTTAGCCGCACTGCAATTGTGTTTTATCCTCGGAGCAAAGGCGGTCAATAATAGCGTTGGGTTCTTTAGGCTGTGGAGAGGGAGAGCTTAGAGACTCAAAGAAGCTTCATCGCCCCTTGGGAAAGACGCAAAGTCAAAACATCGGAATATGACCTATTGGTTAGTATGACGAAGTAGATTGCTAGATTTAGACTTACTGCTTCATCCATTATCATTGCGCTGAACCCGATATCTTCGAAAGTATCGAGGAATATATCAGTTTTCCTTGGAAGAAAGGAAAGAGTGTCAACTGCATCTTCTTCTTGGAGGCAAGGTCAATCTCGATTGACCTTGTGAAATCACTTGCCCCGTTGTATTTGAACATCAGGTGGACCCAAGCTTGTTGGGGTTGGATCGTTTGGAAAAGGACTATAGTCGGTGCATATAACTATTACCCATTTGATGATGTCTAGCTACGAGAGGTGTTTGTCTGCGATCATCGCACCATCGCGACGCCGACACAGTTATGTTATTGGCTACAGCTAATATGGTGAGCTGCAATGACAAAGATGATGGCAGCTGCGGCGCCAACGACGAACATGAATAGCAATCTGATAACAACCATCTGCCTCGTCATGGCCTCCACATGGACCTACGCGAGGACAATAGCGCACACATCCTCGTCATTGACTATGACAGCTTTGCCAGCGTTATCCACTCATCATCCACGAGTCACTGATCTGTGGACCAGGGGTGGACACAAGCGGACAACATCAGACGATGGGAGCGTTCTCTTGTATCCAGTCGAGACCTTTTTCCACCTTATATTTAGGTCAAGTTTAGGTTTGGACAAACAACAAATGAACAATTTCTTCAAATGCATTTCTCCTTATGGGCTGTAATTTTTAACCAGAACGATTCAAATGGATAAAAAGAACCAAATAGATGACTTTGTTGGACTTGTCCTAAAATGTGTGCGGTTGGGTGTGGGAATGAGGGGTGGCGGCGATGGTCCACGTCTGGGTGAGATGAGGGCCGATCAAGAGCAACTATCTGAGGAGTACCCGTTCGGAAGCCCCGTTAAGGTTACTTTTTGGTGTGCTGGGAGAGTGCCACATGTCGCGTGTCGAGCGCTTCCTCGAGATTTCTTTTTTTGTGTACGCATTTTTTAGGTTTAGATGATTTTTTGGCTCTTCGATTCTTGCGTCGTTTTCTTACAATTTAGAGATAAAAAATTCAAAAAAAATATGCAGGAAAAACATTTTTTAAATTAATATGAGAGGCATACCACATGCCTCTAAAAAGGAAAAAATATGTATTCTTTTTTCCGAGAGGCACGTTCGTGGAGGCATAGGTTTATTTACGCGAGAGACACCCATGCATCTAAAAAGATAAAAATGTGTTTTTTCCAAGAGACACGTTCGTGGAGGCACATATTTGATTTCGTGTGAGGCACACCCATGCCTCTAAAAAGGGGGGGAAATGCCTTTTTGTTTTTGAAGAGGCACGATCGTGCCTTTCGTGGAGGAGAGAGACAAATTTGCTTTCGCGGGAGCCACGCCTGTGCCTAAAAAGGGAAAATGTGTTTTCTTCGGGTTTACTTCTACGAGAGGTACGCCCGTGCCTCTAAAAAAGAGAAAACTATAGATTGCGACAAGTGACACACATACAACATGCCACTTGTCAACCATGGAAATGCTGGATCTATTCGTTGCGACGAGTACTCCTTAACTAGGGATTTTGAGAAACCACGGGAGAGTGGCTAGGGGATATAGGATAAGGGGAGGTCGGGTGGGCTAGGAAACCATTTGGTCCAATCGGCTGGCTCGGCCCAGATTGGCTGTTGCAGAGATTTTTCCTTTACTCGGAAGCAAAAAAACTAAGCAAGGAAAAAAAACTATTTGAACGATCAAATAATCTTGAAAATAGATGAAAATTTGCATGTGGCGTCTGATATATTTCAAAGCTTCGACCAAAGTTTTAAAAAGGTCTAACAAATTTTTGAATTGAATTTGAATTTAAAAAGAAGAGAAAGCAAGAAAAGGAGTTTGAACTAAAGGTCGAAGGTAAGAGCGTGCTAAAATTGTGACATAATTTATGCATCCTTCGAAAGTGAAAAGAAATTATGTGCAAAGTTTAAGGTGATGAATCAACACAAAAATTTAAGAGAGAGCAAGGGTTTAATTATTCATTGTTTGACACAATAACTGTAAGGCCCGATATGCGGTACTGTTCCAGATCTAGATGTTTCCATCCAGATCCGGGGACGAAGCACATATCGGTCCCACCGCGACCTATGACGAAGTCATATATCCCGGATTTCAACATGATATCACAACATTACAGATACAAGTTTAGGATACAACATCTCATACAATCGGCATACAACTGTCTCAAATACAATACAACAGCGGAAGATACATGTCTGAGTACAGACTACAATCGAACGCCTACTGGCAAAGAGAAAATATCGATCCCATAAACACACGGGTCCAGGCCCTCCGCCGGGATCCGCCTAACTAGTCGTCGTCGAGTCTGCATGTGAAACATCGGTCACCATACCTGTTGTCGATCAAGTACCCTGAAAAGAGTTTGAGGGTAGTATCATGAGTACAGAGGTACTCAGCATCCAACTGTAGTGGTCATCTGACCCAGCAAGGACTTCATCACTCGACATTCTAGGACAACTAGTAGTTTACGGTAAGGAAGGGGTAAGTGGTGAGGTCGCTGCCGCACTAGCATTTATGAAGTGGTTAACGATCTAGAGAGTAAGGTAAGAAGCCAAGCATTCGATGAGGAATCGTCTCCAACAAGTCTTGCTATCAGCTACTTACGCAAGCATAACACCTATCCTATCCTTGTCCTCCTCTTCGCATCCCGACGAAGAAGAAGCAGTCAAGGCACACACACGTTGATCAAGTTATATTAAGATTATCTCAGCTGTTGTTGTCTATGAACAAGGAGTAGGTCTCAAGTCGTCCATAACCGTGGACACAACTTCTCGAAAAGATTTAACCCTGCAGGGGTGTAGCAACTGCCCATTACGAGGCGTCGCATGCTCGCCCATCTCTCGCAGTTGCTACCCGTTAGAGGCGACCATTTTATGATTTAGTTCCGAGAGATCTGAAACGACAGGTCCCTCTATCTAACAACGCACAAATCCGGGTGGCCCCCGGGGAGTCGACACCCAATCCAAAAGCCGGCCACGCTCTCGGATCGGACTCTTCCGTACGGCTAAGGTCGGGAAATCACACCTGACATCAGGGGACCCCTAGCTCACCATGTGTGGACCAATAGAGGAACTAAGTCTCCACTGGCCCGAGTTGTTTGAAAACTACTGGCAGCTGAACAACACACACACGGGTTTCAAATGGTAAATCAGCTTGGGCCACCTCTAGAAATGTTTGAAGCTAGGTAGGTAAGAAGAGGCGACCCCATAAAATCCCACACGTGATTAGGCACGCTCAGTCTTAAAACCAATACCCGGAACTCGGGTCCTAGGTGGCTCGAATGGAACAAAGCGTCGGGGCGGGATAGCGTAGACCTTCCATCCTTTGTCGAGTATAGTCAACATTATAATAATCATATCATCAACAAAAATATAATAATGATATCCCAAACCAAGGAGTAACAGGGTAACATCGTAGCATCCTAAGCATGCATACTAAGCATGGGCTGAGCAACGAGCAATAGTAACATAGCAGTACATGGTTTGCTGGGAGGGGACATGGATGTATTGGTTTGAAAGAGGCTGTAAACATGTGGTAGGATCAAACATTGAACCTAACCTATACTAGCATGCAAACCGCTGGTTGAAATAGAATGGATCATAAGTAATGTATAGTCCTTGCCTGCTGATAAGTCGGGTTCCGAAGGTGTAGTGGATCGCAAGCTCGCATCGTCTCCGAAGGCACCCGCGGAAGCACACAAGACGGCAAACTCTGGAAAGCAATCAACGAGCAAGCATCTATTTCTACGGGGCAACACAAGATCAAGAAGACATCACACGACACGGCAACGGGATACGGATCTATCGTCGAGAACGGTTACTAACAGTTTAAGTGGGGTATCGGTCACACACGACGAATACCGCACGTTTACGGTGGTTCAAGTTTTTTAGCTACAGGTGATCAACCAACGGTTATTAACATGGAAACTCAAGCAAGCATGGCATAGCACACAAACATGGAAAGAGGTGAAGCATAAAGGAAACTATCTATGCTCGTCAATTTAAGTGAGGCACAACCTAAACATGGCATAACACTAAGTGCCGCACGATGATTAAAACATTTGGTATTGTTCTGTCCTAAACCATATTTTAGGTTGGTTAACAACAGCAAACAATAGCATAAACACAAAGTACATGAAAAACTAATCAAGTTACATATAAAGAACACACCAAACGGAGTTACGGTTAAAAAGATATAAGCAAAACAAGTTACGGGCACAATCTGCCAACCTCACGAAGCACACTTTAGAGCAATGCATAAATAGGATATTCAATGCAAACATGCTCACAAATGATATGGAACTAAAGTAGACAGGACAGGAAAGGCATGGAAAAAAGAATCATGCAAATAGGCATCATAGATCAAAAGATATTAAGCAAACAACATGGCATCGGAACATTACAGACTTAGAGAAAAACAGAGGTGGTTGACAGAAACTGCAGGATAGCAACTTTGGAGCTCAATAACTATATGACCAGCAAGCATAGCATGACAATGCAATACATATAATGGAAGTAGACATGATTCTTAACAATATGCAATTGGAATCACTCAATTCCGATAAACGGTTGCGACGCAACCGTCGACCGAAGTTGCAACAAATTAACAGTTTTCAGCACAGCAGCACATTAATATCAGGATCACCATTTTGGAGCAAGATTTAATATAGCTAAAGCACCCAAATATGACAAGTTAAAGCATGGAAATGAAGTACACATGATGCTTAACACATAGGAAAAAGAATCAATGCAATAGGCCTCATGTATGTGTCACAATCATCAAGGAAAGTTGCAACAAAATAACAACAGCAGCACATAACAGTAATTAGTAGCAGTTTAACGGCATGATGCCCACTTCAACACAGAATTTCATATTCAAGATGATCTCAAATGCAAATTCTCAAAAAAGGTGGATGCTAGAGCACACTGAGCACAACAGTACAAAAAAAGAATCGATTCATTCTGACCTACGAGTCAACGGGAATTCGCATTACAAAACGGGATCAGAAGCAACATTCTTCAGACTTAGCAAAAATTACAAGGCGCGAAGAAGAGAAAAAAAAGGACGGGCTGGATCTCTGCTCACCATGGGCCGAGCCCATCTGCGGCTGGGCTGGGAGGCCGGCTCGGCTGGTGACTGGGCCGCCTGGCTCGGTCGTTGGGCTGGCCCACCTGGCCAGTGCGGTTGGGGACGAGGGCGCCGGTTTAGGCCCGATCCCGGTGACCAGGCGGCGGCGCAGCGCCGGTCTCCTGCGAGGGGGCAGTGCAGGGGAGGCGGGGATGGCGGCTGGACGACGCGGGGTCGAAGGGGCGGCCTGGATCCGGCCGGAGGAGGTCGAGGGGCGGCGGCGCATGCCTAGCCGGAGCCATGGTGGGCGGCCGTGGTCGTCCATGGTCGGCGGCGGCCCTGTGGACGGAGAGGAGAGAGGGAGTTAGAAGGGGAGGAGGAGGAGGGAAAAGGGGAGAGGACGGAGAGGCGCGGGGAGGAGGACCGCGGCGGCGCGGCTTGCTCCGGCGGTTGGGCTGGCCGGAGGCGCTCGGCGAGTTCCTCAGGCTGGAGGCGGCGTGCGGGCTGAGGAGAGAGAGAAGGCTGGTGGGGCAACGTGGCGCGCTCTCGTCCGTCCGCTTCGCAGATCCAAGGGCCAAAAATTGCCAGGGAGCTAGGGATGCGAAAATGGGGTATTTTGGGGCAATTGTGAGGGGGTGGCTGCAATTTTGGACTAGGGAAACCCTAGAAATGGGTGGGAGTGTGCTGGTCTTTATATAGCCCAGGTGGCTGGCAGTTTGCGGAAACATCCCCGGTTTTTCTCTCGCGCCGGGGGTCCGCAGTACCTCCGATTCGGGTAAAACTTCGAACTGCGCGATCAGCGCGTCGAGCCGGCGGTGTTCACCTCGCGCTGGAACCGTTCCAAGAACACTTTCCGGCGCGCTATAAAAATAACCCGTTTACTTATTAAACGGGGTTTTTCGTTCCGTTGGCTGCGGCTGGCCTCGTGCGGGTTTCGCGACGGTGATCGGGTGAAACCCGGTGTCGCAAAGGTCGAGTGTCAGGGTGGCAAGGGTCGGTCTCCATCCGATACGAGATAAGAGGGGTAAAATAATCGCCGATCGATAAATCGGGGATGCAAACACCGCAAACAAATCAGACAACCAAACAATCCACACCGAAAACAAAATTTTTATTTTTTTGTGAAATCTGGGCTGTTACAATAACTACAATATAGTTTAGTTAATTATTAATACAAACGACGCTAACAATGCAAAAATATAATAACAGACAATTTTAATTAGAGGAGAAATCCCTGGTTGTAACACAAATTCACTCATAAGAAGGTGACATCCATGTCTTAGCTCCAATACCTATCTTTACGCGCTAGCGCTTTTTTTTAACCTCACTGATTGACACTTTGAATAATGCATGCATTCGGGTGGGGATCCTCTTCGCTTCAACGATTGTTAAAGAACGAACAAGTTTTATTTTCATGTATTTTATATCCCAATGCATATATATGTTAAAAGGGTCCACTTCCTCTATCTAAAACAAAAACGAAAGAAGACATTTTTTTCTCAAATACGCATCCAAATGAAAAGGGTCTACAAAACGATCGTCCTTGTGTTGGAGAGACACATGGAGATAACGCTGGATACAAGCAGAGACCAAAGGGCAATAAACAGACAATAAATCTAGCGAAAACAGCCTACAGCCTAACTAAAAAACACTTGAGGAAGCAAAAAAAAAACAGCCTACGGTGGATCCCTGATGGTGGTGATGCGTCAAAATGTTCACTTCTATCATCTAGACATTTCCAACATGATGGCTTAAGAGAAAATGGTGATGTCATTAAATGTGACATTAGAAGTCAAGACATGCATCCATCAATTCCAAAGACAAACATCATAAAACCGTTCTTTCAAGTTAACAACACAAGAACAATGTATACCATTCCTCAAGAATTTATCCGAGTGACCAATCCAAACATCATCGAAATGGTGGCTCTAATCATCTGATAGAGGTTTGCCTTCTGCAAAGTTATACAACAGTCTACTTGATGACCTCAAAAAATAGAACTTCAGGCTGGAGCTTGCAGTCCTTGAAACGTTCGAGCAAGTGCTCCCAACTATCTTCTCTCTACATGGAGGAAGTTCACACCAACAAATCAACAAGTTTAGAATAAAGTGGCTACAAGAAAAATTCAGCGCATCGAACAAACCAGGAGTCATGAGTCACTGACCTCGACAGTCTCGAAGCCATATATAACCCACTCATCCTCGTCGCGAGCAAAGCAGACGTATCGATCATCAGCATAGCAGATCTGCAAGAGTTTGGATTGCAAGGTAGCATTAGATGGGTGCTAAATTGCACTGCATTTGCAAGGAATGACTATGTTTGCATGTATAAGCAGCCAAATTAAGTAACTAGAGCATCAAACCAAACTTGCAATAGGCCTGGACTAATACTAAGTGGCAGGAGAGAGAGATAGAGAGAAGGTTACTCCAGCTTATGTTCTGCAACCACTCCTGATTTGATGAGGCCATTTCCTATTAGATATGAAGTGACAGAAAATAGTGCAATACTATATACTACCTCTGTCGCATAATATAGTAACGTTTTGCAACTAGTTTAAGTTGCAAAACGTTACTATATTATGGGACGGAGGGAGTACTTGTGAGAGCAACAGATGTTATACAATGTCCATCCACTTTACCTACGTATGATACTTCTTCCACCTCTCAATCAATGGAACATTCATAAAAAAGACATAGGGCCAGTTCTTTTTGTGGCTTCTACCAGAAGCTGCCCCTCCCCCAGCTTCTCTGAGAAGCCGCCCTAAAAAGTTAGGGAGGCTTCTGAAATGGCCTAACACGAGGCATTCCGAAAGCCTCCCTAATTTTTTGGGGCTGCTTCTCAAAGAAGCTGGGGGAGGTGCAGCTTCTGTGAGAAGCCGCCAAAAGAACTGGCCCTTAATGACATAAGGATCACACAAGCTATTGATTCTTGCTGAATTCTTCTATTGGGTCTTCTAAATATCTTGATATCAGTGTAGATAGGAAAATTTGATAAATTTCAAATTCTTTAAGCCCCATATAATATGACCAACTCAGATATGATGTATCATAGTATAAACCTTCTATCCACTTCTTTAGAAATAGCAGCAAAATGCCTTGTCAAGGTAACCTAGGTAGTTTCAACCAGGTGACAGTGCCATTCAACCATGATCCGTTTCATTCCACAAAAACAAGAGCCATGATTCAATCTTAGAATAATACCAACTCTATCTCCAGCACCAGTCAAGGAACAGTAATAAATAGGAATAGACAACAATATCAACGAATACCAAACCGCTTATTGCTTTTTCTTCTTTATGGATTACCTTAACATGAGATTTAAATGATAAGAGTATTTTTTTCGCTCCATATAACAATCCAATTTATGAAAATAGAATAGTTTGATGTGCACATACCATGGAGCGGACGGTATACATAGCTGCAGAATGAGCACTTCTGCATAAGAACTCAGTGTCATGGGGAGACGTGATGTCAGCTAGAACTTCAGATAGTGCGTCCTGGCTTTCACTGCCACCTAGCCAGCTCAAAACTATAAAATAATATCCAAAAGAGGCAACATGATGATTATTTTTGGTTTAAACTACTGCAAGCTATGACGATGTATGAATAAAATAACAGCCTCCTGAATCAGCATGGAGAAAATTTATGGTTACCTTATCATGAAGACACATGTCTTTCTATTGGAACATTTTCACTCTGATGAGACACATTTCTATTGTATTTAAATCAATTTCGACAATAACAAGTCATATCGCCTTCACACTACACTTGCAGTACTGTAGGACTTGGGTTTCAAGACATGTTGTGGCAGAAAATGGTTATACTTATATATCTCAAATATAATTTTCTGTTTTGGCAGAAACAGAGGCACATAAATTTGTAATTTATTATTTGATACAAGCAGTTTTACCTATTGTAAAGAAGTGTGGTGTGTTTGAAAGAAAGAAGCAATGTCAGGAGGAATGGACTCTTGTTAATCCTGCAAAAAAGCGTTCTCAAGCAGGATGAATGCCTTGCATTTTGATCCAAAAAGGTCGGCGATGAAGGCTGGACCATCGAAGCAAAAAATATGTAAGTTTTTCCACGATCATCGACTATACTGCATGCAAAAGCTAGAACTACCGTGTGGATCCTGAGGTACGTAAAGAGCTCATTGAGGCTGGATATGAGCTACTTCATGATGAATGCCCACCGCCATCGCCGCCGCCGGCAGTTCATCGGACGACGGCCGCACTAGCTATTCAGTTTGGTACGGTTCCTCTTTCCTTGGGTACGTTATCTGCTCCCGGATCTTCTGGCAAGGATAATGTGCAGAGATATTTGTTACCATCTTTGGAGAGAGCTGCTGCGCTGAATATGGAGGAACCAACGAATTTGGTGCAATCTCAACCGGCGCCGCAACAAGATTCGGTCACGGCTGCCTCATCATCACAGCCAGCAGTGGATGCATTTGAAGCCATGGTCGATGACATGTGTCGGGACCCGGGGTTAGCGTATGCAAGACTCGCTACAACACAATCATATGGAGAGCCGAGAACCGTACCCACTTGTCTAAGCAGACAAGGCCAAGCACAGAACGTTCTAGGAAAGCATCGAACGTGAGGGCATCCCATCCAAGTCGGATGATCAACTGAGATGGGTCCTCATCGTCCGCACACAAGTCTAATGATATGGGTGAGGAACTCCCATATTCACAGACAAGTCGCCTCAACCATACTATTGACTATCTCATAGCTCTTACATAGACTTACTCCAGCCCGATCACATAGTCGGGGTCTAGGCCGGGCTCGATCATACAACAAAGTATGCATGAGACAGAGTCTCGAGTAATCGCATCGCGATGCCCCAAGCTGCGCACATCTAAGGGCCACTTGGTGTATAAAAGACCGCCAGCCAGATCACAACTAAGGTCTCGAAAACCCATACAAAGACATGCATGTTATAGACATACACGCAGCACACATGCCTTGTATGAACAGCAGGTATCATTACAATTCTCTACAAAGTATACATTTTATTGATAACTCTTACAGAGTGCACACAGAGATCACGAGACCGTGGTCCAACATTACAACAAACATGCGGAAGCAAAGTAGGTCTGAGTACAGACAAGTTTAACAAATGGCTTAGAGAAGCCTTATCTATAAACAAGCCCTTCCACGAGGGAACCAGTCTGCTGACTAGGACTACACTAGCTTGGTCTTCAGTCGTCGAGCTCGAGGAAGAATCCACCTTCGGGGTCAGTGGGTTCATCTAAAACATAGAATAAGCAAACGTGAGTACAAAGTCGTACTCAGCAAGACTTACGTAGAATCTATACTACTCATGCACATGTATCAAGGTAAAGGGAGGTGGGGTTTCACTTGCAGAAATGCCAGCTTTGACTTGGCTAGTCCTGAACTACGAGTACCAGACTTGAGGTAAGAAGCGTACACGAGTCCACTACTTTCTCCAACCAATTACACCACTATGGTACCTTCCTCGACTTCCCCACGAGAAAGCACGCCATAGCACTCACGCTTATCTTGGCAAGTTTTATAAGTATCCAGTTCAAGTTGTCTAATAATCAAGCTAAGCTTTCCAAGCAGTCCCTTATCGCGGACGCGGCTATTCGAATAGTTTTGTTAACCCTGCAGGGGTGTACCTCTACACACACATGACCATCAGTTACCGCATTTGGCCTCGACACCATTCAAGGGGTGTCGGCGAGGATGTTCACCACAACTGTTACCTCATAGCCGATCTAGTCCAAGAAAGCCGCCTACCTGGGTTGGCTACCACTATCGTGAACCCGGCCGGTTTACCGAAGTGGACCCAGGTGATGTGTGCGTGGTGCATAAGCCGGTCTCGGTTGAGCCGTTCTCTCACTTAGCAGCCAGGCCACAAACCTACCAGAACTCCGAACTACTGCGACATCTGGACATCGAAAGGGATGAGTTAGTAGGTTGAGAGGGGCCAGTGAGCCCAATGTGTGGTTGTACTCTTCATCTTGGATCACCACACAAGAACTCGGACTTAGGGCGGTGTTCAACGAGACAACCCACTGTGTACTCCTACACAGCCTCTCATCGTTCACCTTGTATTAGGGTAGATTCTCCAACAGAGTTTCACTTTCCTCAACATGATTGCTACCATCCCGACTCACAAAAGAGTAACCTCATGGTAACTCTAAGCATGCAATAAGCAGTAACAGTTGCAGGGGCCACATGATATCAACCAACTCCTACATTTGCTAGGATTGTGGTTTGCTTACTACTGTGACAAAATGATAGGTCATGCAAAGGACTGGGTTCAACTATGCGGCAGAATCGATAACAAGGTGATCATCCTATTTCATGCATAAGCGAGACTGAGAGGGAAGTGGGATTTTATCGACATGATCAATGGGGGTTTGCTTGCCTTGCTGACGAGGTTCAGTATCGGGGTCTTCAACGAAGGGAGCAGCCTCCTGTTCCGGTTCCACTTCTACTCGACAAACAACAAACAAGGAAGCAATATAAATACAATGCACAAACACATGGTTGAAAGTTGAAACTTGATGTATATACTTCTGATGTGTGAGGGAATTCCATTTAAAAGGAGTGTATTGCAAAAGAAATGCAAATTCAAACTCCAATTTGAATTTCAAAAGAACGCATATGCCTTGTTGCCACTGTTCACCCAAGAAAACTTCGTCAAACATGAAAATAGATTGCATATTCAGATTCCTTGAATTTTTCTAATAATTTTAGACATATTATTTGCTATATTTGTAGTTAGGATGAATTTTCTATGAATTTCCAAAGTTTAGCATATTTTCTTCCAATTTCTGGAATTGTTTTAATTAGAAAATCATTTACTGCATCAGCATGACGTCATGCTGATGTCAGGGTGTCACTGACCACTGGGACCCACATGTCAGTGTCTCACTGTGTTAATTAAAATGATTTAATTTGAATTAATCTAACAGGGGATTAGCAGGGGGGCTGGCCCACATGTATGTGGCTATGGCAAGTGGGGCCAGGGGGATTAAGGGCTGGGGTTAAGCTCTAATGGAGCTGCTCGTCGCCGGCATCACTGTTGTCGCCGGAATCTCTCCGGAGTTGCGGTTTAGGGCTCGGGGTGGGGATTTGATGGCACAGACGGGTTCCTCGTCGTCTTCCGCGTCGACTGGGAGTAGCAGGGGGTCACGGGGAGGGCTCTAGCCTCGCCGGCGTCGAAGACGGCAGAGGCAGTGGCTCGGACCTTGACAAAGAGCTCGCTGCAGTGTACTAAAAGGAGAAAGGGTTCATACGCGCACTCTGGGCTAAGCTGGGGAGCACGGGAGCAAGGGGGGCATCGTCCATGGCGGCGAGGAGCTTCGGCTCTCATGGCGGATTCAGCTAGAGGGTCAACGGAGGGCTGCCAATTTGGGGGTTTTGCTCACCAGGAGAAGGGGAACACGATGGAGTAGGCGACAAGCTCGGGGAGGTCACGGTGGCGCAGGAATTTGAGGTGGATCCGCGGCGGCCGGAGTGGAAGACGATGAAGAGGGCGTCGGCTACACGGCATCTCGGTTCGATTCCTTCTGCAACTCGACGAAGTGAATGGTGGCGGAGGCAATGGACACATTGGCGTGGCTCGTGGATGTCGTTGGCCACGCGGGCTTCAAACCATGCCGACGGCGGCGTTCTGTTCTTCGCGGGGCTAAGCGAGAGAGAGGAGGATAGGCACTGGGAGGGCGGAATGGACGCACGGCGTCTCCAGCGTCTCCGTGGCATCGCTAGAAGGTCTAGGAGGGGCAGGTGGAGGCTGGGGAAGCGGCGACGTGCTCGTCTTGCTCGGTGTCAGTCCACCGAGCAGCTTGGGGGCACGGGGTCGGGGAAGAAGACCCCTGTGCCCCTGGTGGGCTGGCTGGGCCGGATGGGCTGGCTTCGCCCAGGCGACAGGTAAGGTTTTTTGTTTTCTTTTCTGTTTAATCTTTCCTTTCTGTTTTTCTTTTGCTGTAATTTGTGTTGCCTATTAAATAAAATAGTTAGGAATTTTTATAAATGCTCAAAATTTATATTTGGACGTACATGACCAGTAGCTAGTCATTCCCAAGTTTTGATCATTTTTGAAATTAAACTTATTTGAATTAAAATTCAAATAGGGGTATTTATTTAATTCCATGCTCCTGTTTGAATATTTGAAAAATCCATGAGTATGGAGTTGGTCCCACGTCACTTGATATGTGATCACACTCATTTATAAGACTTTTCAAAATTGCAAACGGAATTTTTGGAGCAACTTTTATTCTGTCCATTTGAAATAAATTTATCTGGGGGGTGTTCTCTCTCCCGTTTCAATTTCTTTTGAAATTTTTAACATGATGCAAGGTGAGACTTGATCCTAGCACATACCTAACAGAGGGTTCTGATAACTCGCCCCCACTCAACAGAATCTCGTCCCGAGATTCAGAAGTCTGCGGGAGGAAGGAGGGGTACTCGGCACTGAGAAGGTCTTCTCTTTCCCACGTGGCTTCTCTCTCAGAGTGGTGTGACCATTGCACTTTCAGAAACTTAATCTTCTGACGACGAGTGACACGCTTTGCTGAATCAAGAATACGAACGGGGTATTCTCGATAAGAAAGGTCATCTTGGAGATCAAGCGTTTCATGGTCGACTTCGCGGATGGGGTCCTTGAAGCAACGCCTGAGTTGTGACACATGGAATAAATCATGTACTCGGGAAAGGTGCGGGGGTAGTTCAAGTTGGTAGGCAACTTCTCCATGTTTAGCAAGAATGCGGAAAGGTCCAATGTAACATGGGGCCAACTTTCCTTTGATACCGAATCGTTGGGTTCCCTTCAGAGGAGTAACCCGAAGGTAAGCCTTCTCATCCAAATTGTAGCTTTCTTTCCTATGATGACGATTATAGTAGCTTTTCTAACGATATTGGGCTTCTTTCAATTGATCACGAACAATGCGAACTTGCTCTTCTGCTTCCATGATCATATCCAGTCCAAAGAATTGTCTTTCACCGGTTTCTGACCAGTTTAGGGGTGTTCGACATCGTCGTCCATATAAGAGTTCAAGAGGAGCCATGTTCAGACTAGATTGGAAACTATTGTTATAAGCAAATTCGGCGAATGGAAGAGACTTCTCGCAATTCTTTCCGAATGAGATAACACAAGCTCTGAGCATGTCCTCGAGAATTTGGTTAACCCTTTCAACTTGACCGCTAGACTAAGGATGGAAAGCTGTACTAAAGGAGAGATGAGTTCCCATAGCATTCTGGAAGCTTCCCCAAAATCAAGAGGTGAAGAGGCTACCTCGATCACAATTGATTTCCAAAGGAACACCATGAAGAGACACAATTCTAGAGACATACAAGTCCGCTAACTGGCTAGAAGTTATAGACTCGCGAACGGGCAGGAAGTGTGCAACTTTGGAAAGTCTATCCACCACAACGAAGATGGCATCATTTCCTTTCTGGGTTTTTGGAAAGCCGGTGATGAAATCAATACTGACTTTGTCCCATTTCCACTCTGGAATAGGCAAAGGTTGAAGTGTACCAGCAGGTCTTTGGTGTTCGGCCTTAATGCGATGACAAACATCACATTCAACAACAAATCGAGCAATGTCTCTCTTCATCCTAGTCCACCAATATCTCTGGCGTAGATCTCGGTACATTTTTGTGCTACTGGGATGAATCGAGAGGGGTGTGTCATGGGCTTCTTTGAGGATGAGTTGCTTTAGTTCCCTATTCTTAGGTACTACCAAACAATTTCCAAAGAATACCGTTCCTTTACTATCTGTGGAGAAACATTTAGCAACTCCGCTAGCAATGTTCTCCTTGATCCGACGAATACCTCGTGCACGCCTTTGCGCAACTATGATTTGATCCTCAAGAGTTGTTTTTGCCACCAAGGTAGAAAGATAGCCATGAGGAACAATCTCAAGATTGAGCTTGCAAAATTCCTCATGGAGAAGTGGTTGACACTGTTGTAACATGAGGTTGTTACAATACGACTTACGACTTAGTGCATCAACCATGACATTGGCTTTTCCTGGGGTGTAAGAAATTCCTACGTCGTAATCTTTTATCAACTCAATCCAGCGTATTTGCCTGAGATTAAGTCTGGCTGGGTGAAAATGTATTTGAGGCTTTGGGGGTCGGAACAGATCTCGCAACGATTACCAAGGAGGTAATGTCGCCAAGTTGTAAGGGCATGAACTAAGGCAGCGAGTTCAAGATCATGGGTAGGATAGTTCTCTTCATGTGGACGCAACTGGCGTGAAGCATAAGCTACCACATGTCTATCTTGCATAAGTATGCATCCTAACCCTTGCCGTGAGGCGTCACAAAAGATCTCGAAATCCTTTTTGGTGTCTGGAGGCGCAAATACGGGTGCAGAAGTCAATCTTCTTTTTAGCTCTTGAAATCTTTCCTCGCACTTTGGGGTCCATTGGAATTTCTTATCCTTCTTGCGAAGTTCAGTTAGAGGCTTTGCAACTTTGGAGAAGTTCTCAACGAAGCGGCGACAATAGCTGTCAAGGCCAAGAAAACTCCTAACTTGCTTAACCGATTTAGATGGAGTCCAGTCAAGGACGGCCTGAACTCTCTCGGGATTCACAGTAATGCCTTTTGTAGAAATCACGTGGCCTAAGTAGGTCACTTCTGGTAGCCAAAATTCACACTTGGAGAATTTAGCATACAGGCGATGCTCTCTAAGTTTCATTAATACCAGCCTAAGATGCTCGGCATGGTCTTCTTCGTTCTTCGAGTATATGAGAATTTCATCAAGATAAACTACAACAAATTTATCTAAGTACTCCATGAAGATCGAATTCATCATGTGCGAGAAAGTGGCGGGGGCATTGGTTAAACCAAAGGACATAACGGTGTACTCGTAAAGACCATAACGAGTAGTGAAAGCCGTTTTTGGAATGTCCTCGTTTTGGATTTTGATTTGATGATAACCTAATCTCAAATCCATCTTGGAGAAGACAGAGGATCCAGCAAGTTGATCATAAAGATCATTGATCCTGGGCAGTGGGTACTTGTTCTTTATCGTCGCTAGATTTAGCGGGCGATAGTCTATGCACATCCTTTCTGTTCCATATTTCTTCGTTACGAACAGAACGGGGCAACCCCATGGCGATGAGCTAGGGCGGATGAAGCCTTTTGCCAACAAAGCTTCAAGTTGGATTTTAAGCTCAGCTAACTCACGTGGGGCCATTTTGTATGGGCGTCTGGAGATTGGTGCGGTTCCTGGCATAAGGTCCACAATGAACTCTACACATCTTTCGGGTGGCTAGATTTAAGGGGTTGGGTTACTGGATAGCTTCCTAGAGGATGACCAAGGTTTACTAGGGGCTACAACAAATATGTCAGAGTAGCAAAGTTCCCCAACACGATGGTTAGTGTGGTTATTCTAGATAGGAGACATCCAAAGTGGGAGGAGGAACTGCAAATGCATCAATATAGGTTTCTAGAGTAAAACCTACAACAAACTCTATCAAACTGTCTGGTATGCCACCTAACAAATCTTCTAGAAAGACAACCAAAATAGAGGGAAGGATTTTGCAAACGCATCAGATTATGAGGAAACCTGGAATGATTCGGACAGTATAACGGTTGTAATTGTAAGAGAAAACAATTTCTTACAACATGGAAACAGCACTTACATATGATGTAAGAAATCAGGAAGCATAACAACTCTAGCAAACCGAACCCAACTTTCCTACGGCTACAAGGAAGCAAACAACGAGATGTTCTAGTAAGACATAGATGAGCCTAGTCCTATATTCCCGTAGAACAAGATGAGGGTGACTCAGAACTCAGAACGATGAAGGTAAGGAGAAAAAAGAAGCCTTACGTTGTTCCCTCATATACCCAGAGTGACTATATAACTATAGAAGGCTAGACTCAACTTTGACCTAGGCTGATAATCCTACAGTCAGTCCTGCTCTGATACCAAGTCTGTCGGGACCCTGTGTTAGCGTATGCAAGACTCGCTACAACACAATCATATGGAGAGCCGAGAACCGTACCCACTTGTCTAAGCAGACAAGGCCAAGCACAGAACGTTCTAGGAAAGCATCGAACGTAAGGGCATCCCATCCAAGTCGGATGATCAACTGAGATGGGTCCTCATCGTCCGCACACAAGTCTAATGATATGGGTGAGGAACTCCCATATTCACAGACAAGTCGTCTCAACCATACTATCGACTATCTCATAGCTCTTACATAGATTTACTCCAGCCCGATCATAGTTCTAGGAAAGCATCGAACGTAAGGGCATCCCATCCAAGTCGGATGATCAACTGAGATGGGTCCTCATCGTCCGCACACAAGTCTAATGATATGGGTGAGGAACTCCCATATTCACAGACAAGTCGTCTCAACCATACTATCGACTATCTCATAGCTCTTACATAGATTTACTCCAGCCCGATCACTTAGTCGGGGTCTAGGGCGGGCTCGATCATACAACAAAGTGTGCATGAGACAGAGTCTCGAGCAATCACATCGCGATGCCCCAAGCTGCGCACATCTAATGGCCACTTGGTGTATAAAAGACCGCCAACCAGATCACAACTAAGGTCTCGAAAACTCATACAAAGACATGCATGTTATAGACATACACGCAGCACACATGCCTTGTATGAACAGCAGGTATCATTGCAATTCTCTACAAAGTATACATTTTATTGATAACTCTTACAGAGTGAACACAGAGATCACGAGACCGTGATCCAACATTACACCAAACATGCGGAATCAAAGTAGGTCTGAGTACAGACAAGTTTAACAAATGGCTTAGAGAAGCCTTATCTATAAATAAGCCCTTACACGAGGGAACCAGTCTACTGACTTGGACTACACTAGCTTGGTCTTCAGTCGTCGAGCTCGAGGAAGAATCCACCTTCGGGGTCAGTGGGTTCATCTAAAACATAGAATAAGCAAACGTGAGTACAAAGTCGTACTCAGCAAGACTTACGTAGAATCTATACTACTCATGCACATGTATCAAGGTAAAGGGAGATGGGGTTCAAAAGCAGACGTGCCAGCTTTGACTTGGCTAGTCCTGAACTACGAGTACCAGACTTGAGGTAAGAAGCGTACACGAGTCCACTACATGTCTCCAACCAATTACACCACTATGGTGCCTTCCTCGACTTCCCCACGAGAAAGCACGCCATAGCACTCACGCTTATCTTGGCAAGTTTTATAAGTACCCAGTTCAAGTTGTCTAATAATCAAGCTAAGCTTTCCAAGCAGTCCCTTATCGCGGACGCGGCTATTCGAATAGTTTTGTTAACCCTGCAGGGGTGTACCGCTACACACACATGACCATCAGTTACCGCATTTGGCCTCGACACCATTCAAGGGGTGTCGGCGAGGATGTTCACCACAACTGTTACCTCATAGCCGATCTAGTCCAACAAAGCCGGCTACCTGGGTTGGCTACCACTATCATGAACCCGGCCGGTTTACCGAAGTGGACCCAGATGATGTGTGCGTGGTGCATAAGCCGGTCTCGGTTGAGCCGTTCTCTCACTTAGCAGCCAGGCCACAAACCTACCAGAACTCCGAACTACTGCGACATCTGGACATCGAAAGGGATGAGTTAGTAGGTTGAGAGGGGTCAGTGAGCCCAATGTGTGGTTGTACTCTTCATCTTGGATCACCACACAAGAACTCGGACTTAGGGCGGTGTTAAACGAGACAACCCACTGTGTACTCCTACACAGCCTCTCATCGTTCACCTTGTATCAGGGTAGATTCACCAACACAGTTTCACCTTCCTCAACATAATTGCTACCATCCCGACTCACAAAAGAGTAACCTCATTGTAACTCTAAGCATGCAATAAGCAGTAACAGTTGCAGGGGCCACATGATATCAACCAACTCCTACATTTGCTAGGATTGTGGTTTGCTTACTACTGTGACAAAATGATAGGTCATGCAAAGGATTGGGTTCAACTATGCGGTAGAATCGATAACAAGGTGATCATCCTATTTCATGCATAAGCGAGACTGAGAGGGAAGTGGGATTTTATCGACATGATCAATAGAGGTTTGCTTGCCTTGCTGACGAGGTTCAGTATCGGGGTCTTCAACGAAAGGAGCAGCCTCCTGTTCCGGTTCCACTTCTAATCGACAAACAACAAACAAGGAAGCAATATAAATACAATGCACAAACACATGGTTGAAAGTTGAAACTTGATGTATATGCTTCTGATGTGTGAGGGAATTCCATTTAAAAGGAGTGTATTGCAAAAGAATTGCAAATTCAAACTCCAATTTGAATTTCAAAAGAATGCATATGCCTTGTTGCCACTGTTCACCCAAGTAAACTTGTTCAAACATGAAAACAGATTGCATATTCAGATTCCTTGAATTTTTCTAATAATTTTAGACATATTATTTGCTATATTTGGAGTTAGGATGAATTTTCTATGAATTTCCAAAATTTAGCATATTTTCTGCCAATTTCTGGAATTGTTTTAATTGGAAAAGCATTTACTGCATCAGCATGAGGTCATGCTGACGTCAGGGAGTCACTGACCACTGGGACCCACATGTCAGTGTCTCACTGTGTTAATTAAAATGATTTAATTTGAATTAATCTAACAGGGGATTAGCAGGGGGGTTGGCCCACATGTCTGTGGCTATGGCAAGTGGGACCAGGGGGATTAAGGGGTGGGGTTAAGCTTTAATCGAGCTGCTCGTCGCCGGCATCACTGTTGTCGCTGGAATCTCTCCGGAGTTGTGATTTAGGGCTCGGGTGGGGATTGGATGGCACAGACGGGTTCCTCGTCGTCTTCCGCGTCGACTGGGAGTAGCAGGGGGTCACGGGGAGGGCTCTAGCCTCGCCGGCGTCGAAGACGGCGGGGGTAGTGTCTCGGACCTTGACGAAGAGCTCGCTGCAGTGCACTAAAAGGAGAAAGGAGTAGCGCATTGCGTTCCTGGAGCAGGCAGGGGTCATACGCGCGCTCTCGGCTAAGCTGGGGAGCACGGGAGCAAGGGGGCATCGTCCATGGCGGCGAGGAGCTTCGGCTCTCATGGCGGATTCAGCTAGAGGGTGAACGGAGGGCTACCAAGTTGCGGGTTTAGCTCACCAGGAGAAGGGGAACACGATGGAGTAGGCGACGAGCTCGGGGAGCTCACGGTGGCGCCGGAATTTGAGGTGGATCCGCGGCGGCCGGAGTGGAAGACGATGAAGAGGGCGTCGGCTACACGGCGTCTCGGTTTGATTCCTTCTGCAACTCGACGAAGTCGACGGTGGCGGAGGCGATGGACACCTTGGCGCGGCTCGTGGACGACGTTGGCCACGCGGGCTTCAAACCATGGCGACGGCGGCCTTCTGTTCTTCGCGGGGCTCAGCGAGAGAGAGGAAGATAGGCACTGGGGAGGGGGGAATGGACGCATGACGTCTCCAGCGTCTCCGTGGCGTGGCTAGAACGTCCAGGAGGGGCACGTGGAGACTGGGGAAGCGGCTCTGCCGGCTACTATGGGCCGGACTCGTGAGGAATTTGCAGATTTTCTTCAAGCCCGAGGGGTCATGGTGCGCTCCGTTCAGCCCTGGTTCTTAGGGGTGGGGCTGTTCCAGGTCCGGGATGCTGCGGTCATATATTCTCTAACTCAGCACGCTACTTTCGATCTGGGTGGAGATAGATTTGTCAGATTCTTCAACCACGACCAGGGCGAGGGTTTTTGAGGTGCGGACGATTTTCGTACGGGCTGGCTCATGCTCATTGGAGTGCCTTTGGATTACAGAAACACCAAGAATCTGGCGGAAGCAATCAACACCTTTGGAAAATTTCACTCTTGGAATTCTGAGGACCCCTACCTGGTGCGCTCGATGGTCCATGCTTCCTTCCCTTCCACTACTCTGGTGCCGCGGGATATTGTTTTTGGTGATTATGCGGAGTGGGGCGGCAACAGAGTGATCTGGACTATTGCATGCTATATCCTTGGTGCGGATTGGGCCAACCAAATTCCACAAGCTAAGGATCCTATACCCCTCGATGGCAATCCTCATCCTCTTCCTGGTCAGTTTCAACCGGACAATGTTCCATGGGTGCTGCCTCTGTTCCCTGAGATTGGCTGGAATGAGGCCTCTGTCCCTCAACCTGACAACTAGCAAGCTGATCAAGATGATGTCCCGGGTTGGGGTAATGCAATCTGGGGGGAGGAGGACAACCAGGCAGGGAATCAGCCTGCCCAGCCTGAGGAGCCTGAACAAGACCAACAGTCTATGGTGTTGGATCATCCCGACATGTCTGAATCAGTGGAACAACCTGTTCTGGAGGTCATTCAAGTTCCTGATGATGATGATGTTCAAATGCAGCAACCGGTTGAGGAGGAAGAGCCAAACTTGGCACTGGTGGTCTATCAACCACCTCCCATTCCTCCAAAACAGATCTTTGTTCGAATGATCAAGATTGTGGCTGGACCACCACCTCCACCTGAGATGGTCTGGGCTAGAGCGTTCTCCAGCCTACTCCCTGAACTTTGCACAATGCAGGTTCCCAAGCCACTGATGTTGAGCCCTGTTCTCCCACTAGTTTGCTCCAAATTCTCATGGAGCATGGCATTTGATGAACACACAATGGAGCTCTCCCTTGCTTTCATTGAAGAGGAGGAGCCCTTTCAGACACCTGCTTTGTCCCTGGAGGAGATCCCCAAGGTAACTTCTTTCTCCAGCCCCCATTGACCAAAGCTTCCTCTGTTCGACGCAAGAAGAAGAGCACTCTAGTGGTTGAGACCTCTGTGTGACGCTGTACAAGAAGCACTGTCAAGAGAGATGGTTTTAAGGCAGGAAGTTTTGCTGAACTGCCAATGGCCCCAAAGAAAAAGAAGCCCAGGACCAAGCCCATCCCAATGGTGATGGAGACACCTGAGGAGGAACAAACCCAAGGCCCAGCCCAGGAGGAGATGCCTGCAGTGCCACCAACTCCCATCAAGATCATCCAAGACATTGGGGCCGACTTGCAGGTTGACCATGCACTGCTTACCGAAGAGAAGCTTACGGCGGTCTCTTCCTCCAATTTGGCTGCTGGTGCAAATGATCATGTTTAGTTCTTTTTCTATAGTTTGGGTTTGGCAAGCCCCTAAATTGGCCAGGTGTCATACTTCTTTTGGGCAGTACTATTTTGGGCAAGTCCCGTTCTTTTGGAACTGGTTGTTAACTGTAATATTTACAGTTAATTCTCTGCTTTTCTTTATGGTTTTATATGGATAATACATCTACTAGAATTTAGAAAGTGCTCTGTTGGAATGTGAGAGGCCTGAACTCTGATGCCAGACAAATAGCTGTGAGAGAAAGAATTGAGGAAAGCCAATGTGCCATCATATGCTTACAAGAAACTAAATGCACCTCAATTGACCATCACTTTATTAGAGCATTTTTTCCCTAGGCGTTTTGATCAGTTCTCTTATATTCCATCAAGGGGTGCTTCTGGGGGTATCCTGACCATTTGGATTGGTGGATTCTCAAGACTTTGGAATGGTTACACAGTTTACTTCCAAACACAATGATGAATCTTGGACCTTGGTTAATGTGTATGGCCCTTGTGAGCAGCTTAACAGGGATCTCTTTGTGAACTGGCTTTATCATCTCTCTATCCCTTTTGATGCCAATTGGTTACTTCTAGGGGATTTCAATTTTATCAGATCCATGTAGAATAGAAACATAACTGGGGTGGATATGAATTATATGTTTATCTTTAATGAGATTATTGGCCATCTTGGCCTCCTGGAGTTACCCCTGAAAGAAAGAAGATACACATGGTCCAATATGCAAGATTCCCCTTTCTTGGAACAACTGGATTGGTTTTTAACATCTTCAAATTGGATCACTTCTTACCCTTCCTCACAAGTTCTTCCTATGGCCAAGACTGCCTCTGACCATGTTCCCTGTGTGGTAGCCATCAATACTACTATCCCAAGGTTTAACATATTCAGGTTTGAGAACTACTGGGTTGAGATGACTGCCTTTCTTGATTGTGTGAGAAATTCTTGGGAGGTGCCTTCTCACAAATCACATGTTGTGGCAATCATTGTGGACAAATTTAAGAGATCGAGGAGGGTTTTGAAGCACTGGAAAAACAGTTTATCTTCAATCAAGCTACTAATTTCCAAATGCAATAGGGTTATCTACATCCTGGACAGCCTTGAGGATCTCCGGCCTCTCTTTGTGCATGAATCTAATTTCAGGAAAATTGTGAAAGTACACCTTCAAAAGTTGTTTTTTTGGCAGCACCTTTACTGGAAAAAGAGATGTATTCAGAGGTATATCAAAGTGGGAGAAGAAAACTCAAAATTCTTTCAAGCTATGGCTTCATAAAGACATAAAACGAATTCTATTGCCTCTTTAGAATTGCCTGATGGGACTCACTCTTCTAACCATGATATCCTTGCTACTTTCTTCTGGTCAGCTTTTAAAAACAGAATGGGGGTAGCAAGGGGTATTGTTTTGAGCTATGACTTGGCTGGTATGTTGGTGCCTGTGGATGATTTGGAGCACTTAGTGGATCCTTTTGATAAGAAGGAAATGGATGACACTATCAAGTTTATGCATGTTGATAAATCACCTGGACCTGATGGTTTCAATGGAAAGTTTCTTAAAACATGTTGGCCTATCATTTGCACTGATTTCTACAATCTTGCAGCTGAGTTCCATGGTGGCAATGCTGAGCTGGAGGGTCTCAACAGCTCTTTCATCACCTTAATTCCCAAGAAGCATATCCCTGAAACTGTGAATGACTTTAGACCTATCTCCCTCACTAGTGTTGGAATTAAATTCCTCACTAGGATGGCTGCTAATAGGTTCCAAAAGGACATTAGAAGATGCATCCACAAGAACCAGTATGGTTTTATTAAGGATAGGTCCATTCAAGACTTCCTTGCCTGGACTTTTGAATATCTTCATCAGTGTCACCAATCCAAGAGACCTCTCATCTTGCTCAAGATTGATTTTGAAAAAGCTTTTGACTCCATTGAACATGCAGCCATCTTGGAGATCCTCAAGTAAAAAGGATTCCCCAGCAAATGGAGAGTTTGGGTTAAACAGTTGTTGGATACTGGCTCCTCTGCAGTGCTGCTTAATGAGATCCCTGGAAAGCATTTTAAATGCAGGAGGGGAGTTAGACAAGGTGATGCTTTGTCACATTTGATTTTTGTTCTTGCTGTAGACCTGCTTCAATCTGTGATCAATGATCTTCTGCAACAAGGCCTCCTCGACCTGCCTTTTCCTTCACATGATCCTGACTTTCCTGTGGTTCAATATGCTGATGATACAATTCTAGTCATGCCTGCAGATGTTCAGCAAGTGTTGGTGTTAAAGGAGGCCCTGCAGAGATTTTCTGAGACCACTGGACTGGACATCAATTATAATAAATCATCAATGATCCCTATCAATATTGATGAAGCTAGACTGGCTCAATTAGCTGCTGCTTTTGGGTGTCCAATTGGGAAATTGCCATTCACCTACTTGGGGCTTCCTGTTGGTACAACCAGGCCAAAAATGGTAGATTTCCTTCCCTTAGTGGACTGCATGGAGAGAAGACTCACAACTAGTTCATGCTTTCTCAATCAGGGTGGCAAATTGCAATTACTGAATTCTGTGATTTCTCCTCTGCCCATTTATTTCCTCTGTTCTTTGCAAATTCCCATGGGGATAATCAAACGGCTGGAAAGGATTCATAGGCAATGCTTGTGGAGGAAATATGGCCAAGACTCTGGTAAATCTTTGGCTTCCTGGGAGTTAGTTTGTAGGCCCAAGAATAAAGGGGGGCTGGGCATCCTGAATTTGCAATTGCAGAATCAGGCTTTATTGATGAAACATCTGAGCAAGTTTTATAACAAAGAGGAGGTTCCATGGGTGTCCCTTATCTGGAATACATACTATCATCAAAGAGTTCCCCGTGCCACTGAGCTCTGTGGTTCCTTCTGGTGGAGAGATGTGGCAAACATATGGATAGCTTTGTGGCTGTGTCCAAGATTAAGCTGGGACCTGGAGAATCTGTACTTCCATGGCATGACTGGTGGATGGATCACACCAACACTCCTCTAGCCCACTCATTTGGAAGATTGATGTCTTATGCTAAGGATACTCTCCTCTCTGTCCAGGAGGCTCTTAATACCTCTGAGCTCACAGATCTTTTCAATCTGCCTCTCTCTGCCCAGGCCTATGAAGAGCTTATGAATTTGGATGACATTCTCCAAAATCATAGCTCTGATCTAGCTAGATACTGTTGGAACTGGAAGTTTGGGAACAAGGACAAATACACAACCAAGAAATTTTATACAATGGTTCATGCCCCTATCCAATCCCATCCCTTGCTTAATTGGATTTGGAAGTCATGTTGTATTCTAAAGACAAAGGTGTTTTCCTGGTTAGTGATCATGGATCGCATCAACACCAAAGATATGGTCCTCATGAGGCATTGGCACATTGAGGATGGGCCAGAATGTGTATTATGTCCCACTCAACACCTGGAGACTAGAGATCACCTGTTCTTCCAATGCAACTTCAGTAGGAGAATCTGGTCATATCTTCAGATTGACTGGACACTTGGGTCTAACATGTTGGAAGTGGCCAAGGCAACAAGGGAGGCTTTCAATAAGCCTTTCTTTTCTGAGGTGGTTTTCACAGCCAGGTGGAACATTTGGATGTTGAGAAATGCTAAATGTTTTAAGCATGAGAGGCCCACCTTTGCTAGATGGAGAGAAGTGGGGTTCATTCATGACCTCACCTTACTTAGTTACAGGATTAAGCCTAGGTTTAAGGATGAGTTACTTAGATGGATTGACTTTCTGCCCCCTTGAGGGACATTTTTTTAAGCTTTGTTGTAAATATGTAATTGGTGTGGTGTTTTAATAAAATGCTGGGGGTGCGCTGCCCTTCAGTCTTAAAGCTTCAAAAAAATGCTCGCATTTGTTGTCCTTGCAAAACTGTTCATCCAATAGAACCAGAAGCTCTGCAAAGGACTTGATCTGCAAAAGGACAATGAAAACCTCTAGTCAACTTTTCCTACTTTCTAGAATACTCTGTGTCTGATATCCACCTATTCAAGGTTGGTTAGGCAGAAAATCTACTACATACCTTTGTTGTTTGAGGTGAACCAACATCAAGTTTTTGGAAAAGTGTGGTATATAGGTATTCATCGGAAGACTTCTCACACTCGCAGCTGATTTGAGCATCCATTTTGAGCACAAAAAGATTATGTGTTGGGCATATACAATCTTCACACGTGATTGGGTTCACCACATGTCTCTCGGTCTCCTTGTTCGGGCAGAAACGCAAACAAGTTTCTGACATATGCAATTCAATGAGAATTGTGGCCACAATCTCAGAAGAAAAAGTTTTCCCAACCTGCAACTGGAGTTGATTCACCAGAAATCCAGGATTACCATTGTGAAGACGCATAATTGTGTGCATAATCATATAGGACTGAAGCAGAATGCAGTTGCTTTTAGGTCAGTACTTTACGTAAAAGAAACAAACAAGAGAGACTGGCAGAGCTTACAATAATAACATGCCTAAATTCTCCCATTCTAGTTGCATCTACTTGGTATGAATATTCAGCATGCATAAATTATAAATAATAAGAAAAAACTAATTAATTCTAGTATGAACTAGGACTTTCCCTCTGTGGAGTGTAAAATACCACATCTGTGTTTTGTTCAAAACAGTTGCAGCGCTTCAAAATCACCAAAGTAAGAAATGAACACATGAAAATAAAACAAATTGAAGGAAGCATCAGCACCGAATAGATTAGACTATGCTTTAATCAAATTTTGTTTAAATGGTCTTGCAAATAAATTCAATAATGATTAAGGTCTGACCTTTTCATAAAAAGTACTGCAACCTACAGCTCCACAGAGAAGAGTCTTCATGTAAGTCAGTACAACATCAGTAAAATGGTGGTCATTTTTCTTCCAAGAAGAGAAGATTTCATAAAATTGCTGAGCAATGCAGGGATTTTCAACAGATGGGATCCATGCAAGTGGCTCCATCAGAAAATTTTCTCTGAAATGCCTCAGATTGCACAATGACTGCTCACACACATAGGAAATTATAAGCTGGTTGATTAAACATCACACCACCACATGCAAGTGTCTCTTACTCTTATGATTACACTCAAGATAGACAGTTCTTCATCAGCATTGTTCTTGTTGGAAATATTAAGACTTTGTTGACAATGGAGGTGCTTGTCATTTCTTCTTTGACAGATTGGTTAGAAGTTCCTGTATTATGAAATTGTAAGAAGTATTAGTGACATTGCAGGGCATATTTTATAACTGAGAGCATGCAATTTGGGAAACTGGAACATATTTGTTAATTTAAACAAGTATTTTCCAAGAGGTTAGACTGAATGGAAGTTTTCCTTTGGATCTGAGTGCAAAGTGGCCAATAGGAAAAGAGGCATAAAAAGCAGACTTGGAACTGAGTATTTTCCAAAGGATTCAAATCCTACATAGCAGATAACCTCTAATAGTATTAGTATTACATTACACTGCAAAAAACCTCTAATATAATACTCAAAATTCCTAAGGATGGAAATTCTAATAAGCTACTTCGAAATTCCTCTGAATAAAAGAGGCATAAAACAGGCAGACTAGGGAAGTGTCCTTTGAGCTTCTTCCCAGGTTTAGTCATTGAGGTAGTATTTTTTGCTATGACAGCGGAAGAATAAAAAGCTCCTGGAAAACTCAATATGACAAGAGTTGACACAAATTCATTGCCATTGGGCAGCAGGAATTTTACCGCATATAATATCAATATTGGCATCAGCAAATTCAACACGCCTACTGCCAGGATGATTTAGACTAAAAGCAATCCGTATTTTCAGTTCTGTCTGCAAAGATGATTATCAGTTAGCAATACAATATGGGCAGTTGAGTGAACAAATGGGAATAACTATAAAAACCAACACTATCACTGCAAATGTTAACAGACCCATTGGAATGATCTTGCAAGGGGAAGAATGACTTCACGATAGTCCACAAGAGTAGTTTCGAGGAACTTAAGCCACAAGTTCGCTACTCCAGAACTGCAGTCCTGAAACTGCAATGAATAGCCAAGCCAATCATTAGTCTGATAAACATCACTATCAGCGGAACAGTGAACTAAGGAATAATGGAAATTGAAACCATGCCATGTAGAAGTGCTAGACCTTAGTGCTAAGTGTATCTTCAGGCAACATCATCAGCTTCTCCCTGATGCTGTCAAGGATTGCAGATCCTTCTCTGCATTTCCTTTGTCGCATTTCGGAAAAGGGCTCTGCCTTTATTCCAATAGATGGTGAAAGCAGCAAGGATTCAAACATATCATGCACCCTTGGCAAAAGGAAGGTGTCAGGCTTGCGACGGAGGATTATCCCTTCTGCCTCTCAAACCAGCAAGGTGAAAAAAATATCAACTAAACCAAGTTACAGATTAGGAATGTGCCTTTAAATCGGTATTTTTAGTACTCCCACCGTCCCATAATATAAGACGTTTTTTAGTATAAATTAAACTACAAAAGCGTCTTACATTATGGGAGAGAGGGCATGTACCTAAATCAGAATAGCGCATTATAATGGCTACAATGTTCATGAAAAAAGATGGAGAAAAGGGGGAACATATAGGTTGAAATATGTTTAATGAAACAATACACCTGCCTATATAGCTTGGCATAAGTTGGAGATGTAGCATGCAGTGCATATATGTGAAATACTTTGTATGTCATATGCTTTGAATGAGGAGGAATTCCCCTTGACATTGAAATAGATATTATTTCTACAACTTATAACCGAAAAGGAGTTCATGGGTATTTTCTCCCACTTACCAAAGAGACTCTCAAAGCTATCCCTTTCACCATATGACTCAGATAACATGATTTCACCACCATATGACTTTAGACGGCAAAGCGACAATTCCACATTATTCGGGTTTGAGTTCCATGGCATTCTTTCAATTGTTCCCAAACGTGCTGCTTTTGTGGCTGGGTATCAACGACTTTTTCCTGCAATTCAGAAGCAAAAAAAGCCAATTTCAGTAGATTTTGTGCGCACCACCGTTCGGCGCCGGTGCAGTGTGGCTGCATATGTGCGCGCGTAAAGTGTCTTGCGGTGTACCGTGCTTTCTGGCTGCTGGGTGTGTGTGTGTGGTAACACGGTGTCCTGATGGTCATTGCCGGCCAACCGGTGCGTGTTCTGCCGCGGTGTGCGTGTGTGGCAAGTGGCGGGGCAAATCATGGTGTGTGCGGGAGTGCGTGCTCAAATGGGTACATCGTGGTGGTGATCGTCGTGGACGTTGTGGCGGCCTGGAAATGTTGATGCGTCGTGGAGGACCCCGGCGACGTTAAGCCGGACGCGGAGCATAGAAGGACGTGGGTGGGCAGCACACGAGCGCCGATGTACCCGCGTGCGCTCAACGTCAACGGCATACCTGTTTGCGTGCGGACGACATGCGTGCGCTCGGGATTGCGACGTCCAGTGGGCGTGTCCTCTTCCCAGGTCACTCTAGAGTCTTTAGATGCTGGATCTGAATCCTCCATGAGTATAGGCTCTGGGAGAGGGGAGCGGCAGATAGATGGAAGTAGACGCAATTAATGGAGGCCGTGAGGGATTTCGGGAAAATGAGAGGAGAGGAGTATGTGCGGGTTTTGAGAAAGGGAAGGCGAACCAGGAGGGGTGGGACGGAGGATGAACGAAATAATTCTTTAACGGATGAGAAAGTTCTGTGTATCTTCTAAATAGTACAGATAAGGGTAAAACAACCTTTACTAGTTAATTATTGGATTGCCCTTAAACGCGTTCATGTGTTCAGTTTTGCCCTCAGATGCAATTCATGCTCAGTTTTGCCCCTAGTCTGTGTGCATCAACTCATTCCGTTACTATTGCCATCTCCGTCAGGTCAACTCATTTGAAGATACACGATCGGACCATTGCTTGTGGGACCAGGCGGCAGGCGGAGACGCGCTCCACGATCGAACCATTGCTTGTGGGACCCAGCACTGAATTCAAATGCGACCGTTGCCGTGACTGTGCGATAAAATCGACGGCGGCACTCGAGGGGCGGACGGCGTTGGAGGCGGACACGCGCAGAGTAGGGCGGCGACCTTGGTAGATAGGAGTCGGGCGCGGGCGACCGAGAGGGCGGCATGGAGATCTCTCGGCTCCTCCTTCTGACTCCGAGTCAGAGCTTAGAAAGTTGTCGGAGGATGTTGCCGCCGTCGCTAGGTTGAAGGAGGAGCTCGCTTTGGCGTGTCAGCAGGCACCGACGAAGGCTGCTGATAGAGTTCATCTAAAAGTATGAAGATTCAGAATGGTGTTCCACACAAAATAAACTCTGAAGATTCTTTAGGAGAGCTGGGCAGCATCACAACTAACATTCAGACAAATGATTTCCCCACAAAAGCTCGTTCAATTAGGCTCGTTCACTTAGGGTGGAAGATCATATATCACTGAATTCACTTAGGCTCGTTCAATTAGCCTCTACCATGTTTGTTAAAGCCTTTGGTGGTCTCCTTTTCATCATCATCACCAGCTCGTTCTAAGCGTTCGTACTGGTGTGTATTCTTCTTCTGCTGGCACTATATCTAGAATTTTTTGCAGGTATTAATAAAAGCGAAACGTTGTAGTTCGACCGGCTGATCAAGGAAAACGATCCGCCGCCTCGTCCGTCTAACACGTGTCTCGTCAGTTAGCAATGACTCGTACACATTCTTCCTTATCCTTTCATCCCGAGAAGCAATACCAACCGCATATTTAACTCTATCCTCAAATCAGCGTAACAACATCCCTCCTCTTTCTCACATGTTCTCTCTCCCTTACCATGGCGCTCTCTCTCTCTCCTTCATGTTCTTGCTCGCTGTTACTTGCAACTGCAGGTAGTGGCTGCCGGCTGCCTCCACCAAAATCATCAATCATCTTGAAGCCCCTACGATGCCATCCCCAACCATCATTAGCCACAACAGAGGTGAACCAAGGGGGCGAGGACAGGGCGGCCGCTTCAATCTCCGTCATCCGAAGGAGGGGATCGACGGCGGCGACTTCCTACGGCGCACAACCTCGACTACAGCACCGTCAGGAGCGGATCCGGCCGCCGCACACCGTCCTTGGATTTTCCCTGCCTCAATCTCCTTCTCTGATTTGCTTGAATTCCTTTGGAACAGAGGCTCTGTTGCAATGGTCTGACCGCAACAGAGGCTCTGTTGCAAAGCTTGTTGTCTCAGATGTGCGCGTTCGCAAAGAAAACATGTTGTATCCCTTTACAATAGAGGCTCTGTTGCAATGGTTCGACCGCAACAGAGCCTCTGTTGCAAAGCTCTTTGTTTCAGGTGCGTACTTTCGAAAAAAATATGGTTGGATCCCTTTGCAACAGAGGCTCTGTTGCAATGGTCTGACCGCAACAGAGCCTTTGTTGCAAAAGCTCTTTTGTCTGAAGTGAGCACTTTCGCCAAAAAAATTGGTTGGATCCCTTTGAAACAGAGGCTCTGTTGCAATGGTCCGACCGCAACAGAGCCTCTGTTGCAAAGCTCGTTTTTTTCAGGTGGACGCAATCTAGCGGCTATGGAGTGTCCCATCGTACGGCTACGCAGGTGGCGGATCTTTCCAAAACATCTGTCGGCGGACGCGTAGCATCGCCCTTAATAAAAAGGAAGTAATGTTGCATCTGAAAATGGAATACTTTTAACACTATAACTTTCCTGAAGGATTTAGAATGTGGTTTGAGGTTATTCTCATTATTTACCCAGTTGGTACATGTGTATCCTATGAGTTTGTGCAACGGAAATTGTTTGTTGAAATTTGAATTTGGGTACGGTAACAATAGTCTTTACAAAGTTCAGTTTAGTAAATTGAAAATCTGCTTCAGTTTAGTCCATTATCAATCTAAATTTTTTCTATTTCTAAACACTTTGAGAGGCAAGGGCGGAAGGCACAGGTAGTAGGTGCATCGCGCGTCCAACACCAGCGAGCGACCAGCACCAGCGAGAGCTCGTGCAGGGAAGAGTTGTAGCATCGGGAGCGCGGGAGCAGCAGGGCTGAGGTGCAGCATCGTGAGGCGGGAGCAGCAGGGCAGAGGAGCTCGATGTCCAGGCGCTCGATTCCCAGGAGCGTGTGGGAGCTCGAGAACGAGGTCCATTGGATCGTGGTGGAGGGGTTCGAGGCGGCGCAAATCCTAGGCAGGGGGTGGGTCACGGGCGAAGGAGGAAGTAAGGAGACGGGTGGAGGAGGGAGGGCTTGTGGGCGCCGGCGCAGGACCTTCTCGTGGGCAGCGCAGGTCTAGGAGGTGAATTCCAACGACGGCTGTCCGTGTCGACGACGCTAGTGGTGGACGGATGACGGGGAAGAAGACATGGTCTCTTTTTCTAAGAGTTATAAATGTGTGAGGTTTCTTTTTACAAAAAATAGTGTTCTAGCGTGCGACATTAATTTTAGGATGGAGGGAGTATATTGCTAATTAAGTCTTTTAGTAGTTAGAGCATTGCACACGGTTCTGTATATAATCTTATCACCAATGTCTATGTACAACACACATATTCTATAGGAAATGAGCGTTTGAGATTTATTTATAGGTCCACACGGTTCTGCATATAATTTCCTCATTGATGCCTATGTACAATACATTACATTCAAACTGTATGGAATAGCCTCTGGTATCCCACACGGTTACTGACACACCAGCGTTTAGGATAGTTTAACAGAACGCAAACGTAGTCTCTAGCTTAAACTTATGCTATAGGGCCATAATCTCCGACGGACATTTACAGATAAATATTTGTGATGATAAATCTTATCTCAAACGTTTTCTTTATCCTATGCGTCTGTACGAACATACTCCTGAAAGGATCGAGATAGACCTAGAGGGGGGTGAATAGGGCTAATTACAATTTTTAACACTACTTAGCAATTTTAGAAAATAGTGCGGAAGAATAAAGGTGAGCCTAATAATTGCAAGGGTGAAATATGTAAGACAAGATAAGCAACAAGCACAATATAGTAAAGCAAGTGAGGTACAAACAACAAGGTAACAACAAGGTAGTGCAAGTAATGGGAAAGAGTAGGGATAACCGAATGACGCGAAGACAATGATGTATCCCGATGTTCACTTCCTTGGAGGGAAGCTACTCACCGTTCGGAGAGAGTGGGTGAAACCACGAAGGTACACCAACGCCACTAATACTCACTCTATTCCCCTTGAGATATCACCACGAAGGCGATTCTCAACCACTACCGATTGACCTTAAAGGTGGTCACCAAACCCTCACAAACTCAACGGGGGTAATCACAAGGGTCGATTACTCTCCGAAGAACTCCTACCCGCCTAGGAGTCTCCAAACTCCAAGATTAACAAGATCAATGGGGAATTCTCAAGACTTGCTCGAAACGCGATTTTCTTTGGTTGAAAGATGGGGAAGGACCGAATCTATCACAAGGTGAAAGATCCGGTAAGAACTCTCAAGAATCCCTCCAGGATCTAAGATTTGGTGCAAGAGAGAGTGAGAGGGAGCACTTGTGTTCTTATGAGTGATTGGAGTAAAGTGGTCAACCCTCACAAGTGGGTGTGAGGGGGTATTTATAGCACAAGGGACGAAATGTCCGGTGGGGCAATAAGTTGTGCAAACGTCGGACGTCCGAAATGGGTCGGACGTCCGAAATGTTCTTGAGGAACACAGCAATCATTCACAGGATATTGGACAGTGCTCCAGGTATCAGACGTTCGGACGTCCGACGAGTCGGACGTCTGCCAATTTTGCAGACCCACTGGTCATCTTGTGAATATGATGGAGAGTGAAATGTCGGACGACCGAAGGGTTTCGCACGTTCGAAACTCGTCGGAAGTCCATTGAAAATGCAAACCCACTGTCCTCTCCAGGTACCAACCTGCAAGTGGGATGTCGGACGTCCAAAGTGTGTCGGACGTCCACAACTTTCAAATGTCTGACGTATGATACATGTCGGACGTCCGATACATGCCGGACGTCCGAAAGCAGGGACAGATTTTAACACTTAGTTTTAATTCTGTGTTGGGATGATTTAAATAGATTTGAGAAAATCTTAAACACAAACCCATTGATCCCCTCTTAATAGTGCGAGGATCCCTATACTCAAGAACAACCGAAAATCTTACGCTTCAACTTCATTGGTTCCATATCTTGACCTATTGATAAAATTAAATGGTCCATGATCTACCACCACAACAAACTGAGGACTAATACCTGAGATATACTTGACAAACATTATTAGTCCCCTCTATGTATATTGTCATCAACATCAAAATATGATTAAGGGCATGATTGCACTTTCAATCTCCCCCTTTTTGGTAGTTGATGACACCATACATATAGCTCCCAAAGATATCCAAATTTTAGCTTTAGTGGGAGCAAGTTTTATTATGAACTCCCCCTCAATGTGTGCATATAAGATTCTTGACTTTGAGCAAGATGCACAAATTGAGAGTAGTCCCATCACATGATATTATAGCAAGATTATTAACCATCGGTCGTATCATTGAAGCTTAGCAATTATTGATTATGAAGATGACTGTGTGAATTGCAAGCATAAGATAACCAAATAATACCAAAGGAACATATGCCAATAGGATTCAAGACAAGACTCATAGCGCAGCACCATGCATAACACCAAAGGTCACAAGGTTCACATAAACCACCTAGCATAGTAAAGCAAAAACAAACCAAGTTCATACGACGACATAAAAAAGTCTCATAATCAACGCCCTAGACACCATAAATAAAACGGATACATATGACTCTCCCCCTTTGGCAGCAAGTACCAAAAAGGGCAAGAGCATTGAAAGACACTAGTGAGTCCCACTGCCGCTCGCTCCAGGATCTCCAGGGAAGAAGTCATCCCACTTCGGACCCGTAGGAAAATCGAAACCAAGGTCGGAAGGAGGAGCATCGGGAAGACGCTCATCGTCACTGACGTTGGTCACACCAGCTACACGAAGACGGGCCTTCAGAGAGTTCTTTGACTTGATCAGACCGGAGACCACCGTGTGGTTGGAGTGGCAGTTGAACGAGATGGCCCTCATCATAGCAGCTTGGGCCTTGCCCAAAAACTACGCAATACGGCGTATATGAGCCTGCTCCGAAGTCTGACGGTGAAGAGTTCCATGAACAGTGGAGTATGCCGGGATGGGCTGAGTCATGCGGACAGTAGGGCTTGAGAAGTACATGTGCTCCGTAATGGTCCATACGGCGTGAGCTTGAGTATTCTCCAAGGGAGCAGAGACCGCTGACTGAATGAGCACCGTGATGTAAGGGGCATGAGGATAGTGACGACGTTGCTGAAGGCTCGCCATCCGAATCTCATGCCAAAGATAATGAGGCACGTCAAGACGTCTATCGGGGTGGTCATGGATGTGGCACATCAAGGTGATAGCAGAACTGCTGCAATGAGTCTTATCCCCAGACTTGGGATACAGAGTCCTGAGCATGCATTGGTAGAGGAACTGGTAGGGCTGCTGCCAGATAGATACATCACTGGCCTTCTGATGATAGTCATCACCCTGAAGTCCAGACTTAACAAAGCAAAGGCAATCACTGTTCGTCTTAGGCTTTTCCTTCTTGTTAGTTGCATGAATCCGGATCCCAGAAGAGCGAATTGCCAGAGCCTTCTGAAATTGAGCAAAAGAGGCAGTGCACTCCTGCTCACCAGTCATCCAGGAGATCTCTCTGTTGCTGGTATGGAAGAAGCAAGTGGCATAAAACTGCAAACTTCCAGCAGTGTTCCAGTCACGCCGAAAGCCGAAGACTGGACCGAGCCCCACAGAGTCAATGAGATCCATAACACTGGGAAACTTGTCCGGATTGGCCCGGATGAAGTCAAGGGAATGCAAGCATGGGAATTGGAAAGTTCATGATGAACTGCCACTGAAGTGAACACATCTGCCTGCACATTGGTCCGGATCCTTCCCTCCAGACAATCCGGAGGAGCCGCAAATTGATTGACACGGCGAAGCTTGCGATAGGCATCAAGTGAAATCTTGGATTAGTCGTCCACCAGACGGCCAATAGCGACAACCGGCTCAGATGAGATGTGAACCGGAGGCACAGGAGGAGCATCGTCAGGGGCCTCATCATCATGAGCCCCGCACACCGAAGACGAGCCCCGAGCCTTCCGACGAACACCAAGCTTGGAAGGACGAGTCACCCTCTCCAGGGGATCCTCGGCAACAAAGACATCCTCCTCCACCTCAATCTCTGCTGCAAAGTCATGGTCATCTTCGTCCTCGCTAGGAGTGTGCTCACTGTCCACACTATCCGATGAGGTCTCGGTGTACATTGGTTGCTTCATACGGCGACGAGGACGGGCAGGTTCATCCGAGTCCCCCGAACCACCTAGGATCAAGCGGTATGCAACATGAGAAACGAGACACAATTCACCAAATAAATTGGTGATACTCACGGAGAGGAGGAGGGAAGCACGATCATACCACGAGAAAACGAGGCCCCACCATCCTTGTGTGCGATCCGCTTCATCTACACCATCTCAAAACCCTAGAGCAAGGAGAGGCGAGAATGAGGCAAAATCTAAGCACCAATGGAGAAACTAATTGGATGGGAAGGAAGATCAGGGTGGTGACTACCCGGGGTGAGAAGATCCGGAGGGGAGGGTGATGGCGGAGAAGTTGATAGGTTTAGTTGGGTTGCCTTCCCTGTCAACCGCGCCAATAAACGATTCTTGATAACCCACAAGTCTAGTGGATCAATTGTAGCTTTTCGGCAAATAAGGATGTCGATCCCACGAGCAGCAAAAGGTGTTGATTAGTGACGCTGGATAAGGAAAGGTGTTGATCAAACAATACATAATACTTCAACTTCATATGACTACTAACAACTAGAATTCTCCCATGTCCTCAAGAACTAAAGTAACTACTCACAAGACATAAAAGAGATCATGATCAGAGGTGATAGATGGGTGGAAAACAATCTGGACACAATGATATTTCTCCAACAAAACTCAATATCATTCACCACAAAGTAGTAATCAGCACCAACAGAGTAGAGAGGATAGATAGTATGGATTACAACACAAGTTGCAATTGTGAGATGAGATGGGATGGACATGCAGATGGTGCTGATGTTGGGGATGATGTTGATGATGATCTCGATGATGACGATCGCGATGATCTCCCCTTTCGGGAGGTGATCTCCGTGGCGGAGTCTTCCCGCCGGAGATGGCTTTTTCTTCTTTGTAGGTTTCGGCCATAAGGCGGCGGCGAAGCTCCGAAAATCCACTTGTTCTAGGGTTTTTACCCCAGGGGGGTAATATAGGCTGAGGGGGCACCGAGGAGGGCCACCAGGCATCCAGGAGGGTGCTTGGCGCGCCCTAGGGGGGCGCCAGGGACCCTTCTGGTTGCCTGGTGGGTCCCCTCTGGTCCATCTTTGGTGAACTCCAGTGAATCTCCATGAAAGTTATCCACGTCAAATTTCATCGAATTTGGAGTTGATCTGATTGAGCAACTTGATGTCCACTTTTCACCGCTGAATTCTGCTTCTGTTGCTTCGGCACCGGAAAGTTGCAAACTGTGTAAAATAAGCCAAAACAACATAAGAACAATACTTTAAAGTGGAATATATCAATGAATAGGGTTAAATTACAATATAAAATAATGATGCATTTTGGACGTATCAACTCCCCCAAGCTTAGACTTCGCTTGTCTCCAAGAGATTACTGAGCTCGACAAACCTGTCCACAAGTTTAGAGAGTGAAGTGTCGATAAAAGAATACAGACAAGAAGCTTCAAGAATTCTCACCAAACTGAAGCATCCTCAACAGCAACCTCAACTCATATGGTCCTTATGAGAAAGTAGTAACAATTATAACAAAGTAGGACTAGGAAAACTCATCAAATCATAGCAAACATAACCTTGGTCAAGGAACAATTAATAACTTTTACTTTTGCTCTTTCACATATAATGGAACCAGTTGATGCTTTTGAAAGAACATGTTATTAGTCAAGAAGTGCACATGCTAACACAAAGGAAGATGCTTACTTGGCATAAGCTTTTGCAAACAACTTACTTACCAAAAGATAATGTCAACAAAGATGTAACATGCTAACTCTCAATGCAGCTTTATATGCAAGAATTTTTATCAACATCAAGTGTCTGTTCTCTCTTAAGAAGGAGGGAAGTAGGAAGGACTGACTCAGCACAAAATAAAGGATAAACCCCGTCCAAAAGGGTAAGCAAGAAAAACTCATGTGCTGTCGGGACCCGGGGTTAGCGTATGCAAGACTCGCTACAACACAATCATATGGAGAGCCGAGAACCGTACCCACTTGTCTAAGCAGACAAGGCCAAGAACAGAACGTTCTCGAAAAGCATCGAACGTGAGGGGCATCCCATCCAGGCCGGATGATCAACTGAGATGGGTCCTCATCGTCCGCACACAAGTATAAATGATATGGGTGGTGAACTCCCATACTCATAGACAAGTCGCCTCAACCATACTATCGATTGTATTATAACCCTTACATAGACTTACTCCAGCCCGATCACTTAGTCGGGGTCTAGGGCGGGCTCGATCGTACATCAAAGTGTGCATGAGACAGAGTCTCGAGCAATCGCATCGCGATGCCCCAAGATGCGCACATCTAAGGGCCACCTTGGTGTATAAAAGACCGCCAGCCAGATCACAACTAAGGTCTCGAAAACCCATACATAGACATGCATGTTATAACATACACGCAGCACACATGCCTTGTATGAACAGCAGGTATCATTGCAATTATCTACAAAGTATACATTTTATTGATAACTCTCACACAGTGCACACAGAGATCATGAGACCGTGATCCAACATTACAACAAGCATGCGGAAGCAAAGTAGGTCTGAGTACAAAAAAGTTTAACAAATGGCTTAGAGAAGCCTTATCTATAAACAAGCCCTTCCACGAGGGAACAGTCGTCTGACTGGGACTACACTAGCTTGATCGGTCGTCGAGCTCCAGGAATAATCCACCTTCGGGTTCAATGGGTTCATCTAAAACATAGAATAAGCAAACGTGAGTACAAAGCCGTACTCAGCAAGACTTACGTAGGAACTATACTACTCATGCACATGTATCAAGGTAAAGGGAGGTGGGCTTCAAAAGCAGAAGTGCCAGCTTTGACTTGGCTAGTCCTGAACTACGAGTACTAGACTTGAGGTAAGAAGCGCACACGAGTCCACTACATCTCCAACCAATTACACCACTATGGTGCCTTTCTTGACTTCCCCACGAGAAAGCACGCCATATCACTCACGCTTATCTTGGCAAGTATTATAAGTATCCAGTTCAAGTTGTCTAATAATCAAGCTAAGCTTTCCAAGCAGTCCCTTAACCGCAGACGCGGCTATTCAAATAGTTTTGTTAACCCTGCAGGGGTGTACCGCTACACACACATGTCATCGCTTACCGCCTTTTGCGTGTCACCGTTCAAGAGGCGATAGCGAGGATGCCACCACAACTTTTACCTCATATCCGATCTAGTCCAAGAAAGCCGCCTACTTGGGTTGGCTACCACTATCGTGAACCCGGCCGGTTTACCGAAGTGGACCCAGATGATGTGTGCGTGGTGCATAAGACGGTCTCGGCTGAGCCGTTCTCTCACTTAGCAGCCAGGCCACAAACCTACCAGAACTCCGAACTACTGCGACATCTGGACATCGAAAGGGATGACTTAGTAGGTTGAGAGGGGTCAGTGAGCCCAATGTGTGGTTGTACTCTTCATCTTGGATCACCACACGAGAACTCGGACTTAGGGCGGTGTTCAACGAGACAACCCACTGTGTACTCCTACACAGGCTCTCATCGTTCACCTTGTATTAGGGTAGATTCACCAACACATTTCCACCATCATTAACATGATTCCTAACATCCCGACTCACATAACAGTAACAACATTGTATCACTCTAAGCATGCAATAAGCAGTAGCAATTGCAGGGGCCCCATGATATCAATCAACTCCTACATTTTCTAGGATTGTGGTTTGCTTACTACTATGACAAATGATAGGTCATGCAAAGGAATGGGTTCATCTATGCGGTAGAAACGTAGCGTGGTAATCATCCTAAACAATGCATAAGCGAGACTGAGAGGGAAGTGGGATTTTATCGACATGATCAATGGGGGTTTGCTTGCCTTGCGGACGGGGTTCACACACGGTGTCTTCAACGAAGGGGGTGGTCTCCGGTTTCGGCTCCACCTCTATCCGAGAAAACAATTCATACAAAGTGATCAACATAAAGTACAATGCACAATCACATGATCAAATGTTATAATGGTGTAAGGGGTGCTGATGTGTTGTCAATTCCATTTAAATGGAGTGTATTGCATTTGAGTTGCAAATTCAAACTCCATTTGATTTATCGATGAATTTCAAATGCATTTGAATCCATGAATGTCCATTTGAAAAGGTTGAGCATGAAGTGATGTTGTAAAGGTGAGGTAAAGTCTTTGATGTGTGGATGAAACCATTTAAAAGAAGTGTGTTGCAAAATCATTTGAAAAATCACTCCAAATTTGAATTAAAATTAAATGCATATGGATTTTTGCCACTGGTCCCCCAATTTAAATTGTTCAAACATAGAAAGAAAAGTCCATATTCACATTCCTTGGATTTTTCTGATAATTTTAGACATATTATTTGTCCAAATTGGAGTTAATATGAATTTTCTATAATTTATTGAAGTTTAAGCTATTTTCTGTAATTTCACTGATTTCTTTTAAATATAAATTAATTTATGGCGTCATGCTGACATCAGCATGACGTGGGGGGGTGCTGACATGTGGGGCCTCACTGTCAGTGGGTTAGTTAACTAACCCGGTTAGTTTAAACTAACCAGGGATTAGTTAGTGGCCTGGGCCCACTATGAGTGGCCCAGGGGTGTGATTAAGTGTGGGGGTTAGCTCTAACTAAACACGCCACGCCGGCGGTTACCACCGGTGGCATCCAGTGCGGTGGCGCTCGCACGGGACGGCGATCCCGGCCACCATTTTGCCCGCTGAGACCATCTACGGGAAGGTGGAGCTCGCGCGCATCTACTTCAGCACAAGGGGGACACGAGGAAGCACCAGGGCGATGGCGGCTTCGAACCCGCGGCGGCCGGGGTCACGGGTGCGGCGGCGCTGATACGTCCAAAATGTATCTATAATTTCTGCTTGCTCCATGCATGTTTTGTGTGATATTGCTATGATCTAGATACACTTTCATACACTTTTGATCATATTTGGACTAACCTATTAACTCAGTGCACCACAGTGCCAGTTCCTGTTTTCTGCTGTTTTTTCTATTTCAGTTTTCCCCCATATAAAAAGTGCCAGAAAAATTCCGGGAAAAATATAGGAAAAATCAGCATAAAGGAAGCTTCGCGAAGAGCCCGAGTGGGGCCAGAGGGGAGCCAGGGGTGGCCCGGCGCGGCCACCCCCTGGGACGCTCCAGGGGGGCGCCTGGGGCCCCTGGTCTACCCCTGGCTGCCCCCCTTCGCCTATATATTCCCCGTGACGTGAAACCCTCGGGGACAGAACCCTTTTTCGCGATCGCGCCTCTGTTCCGCCGCCGTCGCGTTTCCGAGATCGGGAGCAGCGTAAGAACTCTTCCCGGCACCCTGCCGGAGGGAGGGTTGACCTCCGGGAGTCTCCTCTCCACCATGGATGCTTCCCGGATTTCTTGTGAGTAGTTTTACTTGGACCATGGGTCCGTGATCAGTAGCTATGTGATGTTCTCCTCCCCTTCTTGTTCTTCATGGTTTAGACCTCGTGAGCTGCCCTACATGATCGAGGAACTTTTGTAATCTTTCTGCTGTTGCTATGCTGAGTTTGATGGGATCTGATGGATTATGAGATTATGTTCAGAGTGTGATTGAGTAATATATTTTGTTCTTATCTCTTTTATTTTTGTTCCTAAGTAATTCTTGCATGTTCTCCGTTGCTGTTTATTGCTTTGGCCAAGTAGTAGGTAGTAACCCCAAGAGGGAACGTTTTGCTCGATTGTGGGTTCATGCCCCCCAATGACACGCTTGAGTGACAGAAACATGAGTCTAGGGGATGTGCTGTTGCCACAAGGGGGAAAACAACGGTGCTTGTAACCGCGGTTGCAAGGATTGTTTACTTTACGCAAAGTGCTTTTTAATGCAGTTGTCTGTTGCTTTGGGTTTACACTTTGGGTGGGGCTCGCAACTTAATACCAGCGAGATGTTCTGGATAGATGTCTCAAGGTGGATGATTAGTTGTAGATGCAGTTGGATTTCGATCTACTTATTTTGGCGTACTGCCCATGCTTTTGAGCCTCTTCCTTTCTTTTGTAGCATAGTTAGCATTGCGGTGCGTTCATAATCCTGGCAATTGCCCTTCTGTAATTTTTTCACCTCGCATAGCAGTTTTATCGTCTTTTGGGAGAGAGACATCACTAGTGAACATCACGTATCCCGGTCCATATCCTCATTACTGTTTACACGCTCATTTAATTTTCTGATTTTACTTTCAGTTGCTACCATTATCCCTTGCGTTTGATCCTTTGTGAACAACAAGACGGGAGAGATTGACAACCTCTCTGAACTTCGTTGGGAACAAAGTTATTTGTGTCTGTGTGCAGGTCTGCGTCAGTTGTGCCGCTGACACCTACTTATCATCTCTGGAGTCCTACTGGAGACAAACCTTGGTATCTTTACTGAGGGAAATTTGCTGCTGTGCTACATCACGCCTTCCAGTTGGGGTTTACCAATGAAGGGCGAGAAATCACTATCATTACCTCGCACATCAAGCCAAATTTCTGGCGCCGTTGCCGGGGACTCCGAGTGCTAAGATAGGGGAGTTGCACACTATCCTTTACCTTTGTTTTTTAGTCTTGTTAGTTTACCTTTCAGTTTTTATCTTTGAGTCTTATATAAAAAATCACAAAAAAATCTGCCACACTTGCTGCTGCTATGGGTTCCACTGAAAACACCAAGTTGTGTGACTTCACTAGTCACAACAACCAAGACTTTATCTGCACCCCCATTGCCACACCTGCCACTTCAACTACCTCTTATGAAATTAAACCTGCCTGGCTAAACCTTGTTATGAGAGATCATTTCTCTGGTGCTGGAGATGATGTTGCTTTACACTTGAACAATTTTTTTGAATTATGTGATATGCAAAAGTATAAAAAAGTAGAAGGTGATATTGTTAAGCTCAAGCTCTTTCCTTTCTCTTTGAGGGGAGACGCTAAAATCTGGTTTCAATCTTTGCCTAGGAATAACATAGATTCTTGGGATAAGACGCTAAAAGTTGACTTAATTATGTCTCTACTTACCAAGCAACCCTCTATTGATCCTCGTGATGTCCCTTTAAATTATTTGGTTGCCCAAGAACAAGTAGATGTGAACTTTATTGCTAGAAACAACTTCAACAACAATGCTTATAAGGGTAATTTTTCTAGCAACCCTAGACCATTTCCATCCAACTATGGGAACAACAACATCTACCCTAGCAAAACCTCCTATAATCCTTCTTATACGAAAAGAGACCTACCTAGCTATGAGAAATTGGTAGAAATAGATAAAGCTACTAAGAACTATATGCACACCCAGTTTGAACAAAACAAAGCCTTCTCTAAGCAAATAGGTGAGCATACTGCCATTCTGCAAAACATTAGTGAACTGCTTGATAGCCTGAACAGTGAGATTTCTAATCTCCAGGCTAGACTTACCGCCACCGAAACCCATGTTTCGAATATGTCCCACACCCAATCCACTTTGATAAATCAAATGGCAGCCAAACCGGAAGTTATCCCTATGGAAGAGGATAGAATTAAGAGCCTTCCTACACACCACACAGTTGCCACTATCCAAATTGTTGAGGACACCCAAACTATTAGCACCCAATGCACTCCTAGTCCCGTTGGACCTATTAATGGTGATGCTAATACCTCAACCGAAGATGAAGAAACTCCTATGAACGTAGAGGGTTTCAAACAAGTGAGCCTAGACGACACTACTACCACCTTTGATAGTAGTGATATTGATTTTGATAGTTGCACCCTCTCAGAAGTTATTAGCTTGCTACACAAAATGTCTAGAGACCCCCACACTAGCACACTTAATGTTGCCTTCACGGAGCATATCACAAATGCTCTCATCAAAGCTAGGGAGGAGAAGCTTAGAGTAGAAGCCTCCATACCTAGGAAGCTAGATGATGGTTGGGACCCTATGATCAAACTTAAATTAAATAACTTCTCTTGCTATGCTTTATATGATGTTGGAGCTAGTAACTCCGTTATGCCCAAAAGAATATTTGATATGTTTGAATTGAAGCCCTTTGAGCCTTGTTCTTTTGGTGTTCGTCTTGTTGATTATTCCGTAAAGAAACCTTTGGGGAAGATCGACGATGTTCTTATCATTGTCAATAACAACTATGTTCCCGTTGATTTTATTGTTATGGATATAGAGTGTGAACCTTTGTGTCCAATTATTTTGGGACGTCCTTTTCGTCGCACCGTTGGTGCGGTTATTGACATGAAAGAGGGGAATATAAAATTCCAATTCCCATTCAAAAAGCGGATGGAACACTTCCCTAGAAAGGAAATCAAGTTACCTTTTGAGTCCGTTGCACGGGCTAGTTATTCTCTTTCTCTTGATAAAACTTGATTCTTCTTTTGCATCATGCCTAACTTAAAGGCATAAAAGAAAGAGCTTTCGGGAGGCAGACCGCAACGAATTTAGGTTTTTATTTTTGCTTTTGTTGTGTCTTGATGTTTGTTACTACTGTAGCAACATCATTGTATCTTTATTTTTTCAGCTTTATGCCAAGTTATAGCCTCTTATGATAAGGGAAGCAAAAGTTGTGACATGTTGTCCATAAAACAGATTCTGTCCCTTGACAGAAAAATTTAAATCAAATCACCAGATCATCTTTTTGATCTGAAGTTTTTGGAATGCGTGCTCTATACAATTTGAAACTTTCGTATGTTCTGAGTTTTTTTATTTGAGTTGCAGAAGTGCCCCTAAAAAGTTCTTTACTACCTGCTGTTCTGTTTTTTACAGATTCTGCCACGTTTTGTCTCTCCTAACTTTTGCAAACCTTAAGATTGCTTTTTCTTTGCAAAAACTTTTTGGAACTCTTGAGAAACAGTATCTCTTCAAGAATATCTTTATATCCAGTGGGGAAAAATTATTTTATTAAGGGTACTAACCTCTCTAATCAACTTATGATGAGTTATGTATGAAGGGAGTTTTCAAGTGTGCGATGGAAGATGATGAAAGAAGATCCAGGAGTGTCAAGCGCTCAAGCTTGGGGATGCCCCCATGCATCCCCAATAAATATTCAAGGAGACTCAAGCGTCTAAGCTTGGGGATGCCCTCATGCATCCCCTTCTCCATCAACAATCATCAGTTTGTCCTTCGTCTCACTATATTTTTATCACTTCATGCGTTATGTGCTATGCTTGGAGCATCTCGCTCTTAGGTTTTATTTTTAGTTTTCTTTAGTTTTGTTTGCTGTTCATAACAAGTTAAATCCCGTCTTACTTTGTGTGGGAGAGAAACACGCTGCACTTTCAAAATCTAGAACACATCATAGGATTTTTCCTGCTTATCTTTTTGCTGTTGTGTGTTCTTTATCTTTTCATAGCTGCTGCCATGTTTAGTTTTAGTCTTAGTTTGTCTTTAGCAAGAGCCTTGGCTTTTGTTTATTCTGTTGCTTGAACTCTTTTTATTTTTCATGTTTATCTTGTTAAAGAGAGTTGGTTGTTGCACTGAGTTGTGTTTTGTCTTGGAAGTAGGTAATTGAGGTTGCTATTTAATTCTAGTAGTAACTTGCAATAGTTTTGAAGTTTTGATGTGAGTAATGTTTGAACTTTTGGTGTCAAGAGCTCTAGCCTATTAGTGATAGGTGTCGTATTTTGGGCAATCCGTGTGTATTTTCAAAACCTACAAAACTAGTTGAGAACTCTAGCTACTAGATGGATCACTAATCTTTGGAGGGATCGAATATTAGAGAACACTCACGTACCATGAGTCGAGGATGCGCAAGGATAACCAAACCCCCATACACTCCTCCTCGTGGTACTTGTCTCTTTGTGAACCTTCTTATTAGATTGAGAGTTACCGATAATAAGTGCATGAGTTCTTCGGACTAATGTAAGTATTGAAAGTTGACACTTCCACCTTCCCATATTTTGCTAGCCTCTCCCGTGCCGTGCATTGCCACTCCGAGAGTTGGTGTCCACCTTCGCCGGTACATCCAAACCCTTGGCATGATACGCTCTGTCATCATAAACCTCCTTATATCTTTCCTCAAAACAGCCACCATACCTACCTATCAAGGCATTTCCATAGCCTTTCCGAGAGATATTTCCATGCAACATCCACCTCTTCATGACTTGATCTTCATGTCATACATGTTCCTGCTACACTGGCAGCGACATACATTGCATACATCATGATAGTTACATCTTCTTTATGATTTTGAGTACCTTGTGAAGTGCGAAAGATCTCCTTTACCTTCTTGTAAAATAGAGTGTTGCCCTTAAGTGAGGAAAAGATCCCAAAGTGGACACAATTAAAGATCCCAAAGAGGACAAATGAGAGTTAAATAGAAAGAGCCATTGAGGCCAAAAAAAATAGAAAAAAATAGAAAAAGGAGAAAAATAAATAAAAAGAGAGAAAGGGGCAACACTACTATCCTTTTGAGAGATCCACACTAGTACTCCCTTTATATCCTTGTACTCCTTAGAGATGATCATTATGCATATAGCTATGTGGGGACCTTCACACTATAGAACTTGGCATGCATATTCCAAGGATGAGCCTCCTCAAACAAGCTCTAGGTCTTCATGAGCGAGCAAGTTAGATGCACCCCCACTAGTTCCATTGGAGAGCTTCCTAGCTCGTATGTGCATCCGTTGCATGGAAATCCCTACTCCTCACATCAAATCTATCATTTGGCATCTCTTGCCTATGATTGTCCTCATTGATGTGAGCCTTTCTCACCCTTTTTGACTTCCAAACTATTTCTCTCATTGCCATCCAAAGTGTCAACTCTCGTGCTTACGCTCATCCATTGCATGAGTGCTCAAAATATTGAAAAAGGAGTGGATCAAATTGACTTGTACCTAGCTAGTGGTCTAGGGACGAGTCAAGATAAGATTCAAAAAAAAGACCAAGTGTGAAACTTTAGTAGATTGAGTTCTCAACAAATAAATGTTTTTTCTCGTATTCCCTATCCCCCTTCTTGCACGCAAACACCATTTGGAGACATTCAAGTCACGGACAGCGAGAGCTCTTGCACCTAATGTTCTTTTGTTACTTGTTTCAATGCTAATATAGACTCTTGCATGTTATGAATTGAATTGAATCTCTAACCTTGATTGCTTTACTTTTCAAAGTTCTTATATGGTTTCTAGCATGTCACCACAGAAATTATGTCGTTATCATTTACCTACTCAAGGACGAGCTGGAATTAAGCTTGCGGATGTTGATACGTCCAAAAAATATGTATAATTTCTGCTTGCTCCATGCATGTGTTTGTGTGATATTGCTATGATCTAGATACACTTTCATACACTTTTGATAATATTTGACCTAACCTATTAACTCAGTGCACCACAGTGCCAGTTCCTGTTTTCTGCTATTTTTTCGATTTCAGTTTTCCCCCATATAAAAAGTGCCAGAAAAATTCCTGGAAAAATATAGGAAAAATCAGCGTACAGGAAGCTTCGCGAAGAGCCCGAGTTGGGACAGAGGGGAGCCAGGGGTGGCCCAGGCGGCCACCCGGCGCGGCCACCCCCTGGGCCGCGCCTGGGGCCCTTGGTCTTCCCCTGGCTGCCCCCCTTCGCCTATATATTCCCCGTGAAGTGAAACCCTCGGGGACAGAACCCTTTTTCGTGACCTCGCCTCTGTTCCGCCGCCGCCGCGCTTCCGAGATCGGGAGCAGCAGAAGACCTCTTCCCGGCACCCTGCCGGAGGGAGGGTTGACCTTCGGGAGTCTCCTCTCCACCATGGATGCTTCCCGGATGTCTTGTGAGTAGTTTTCCTCGGACCATGGGTCCGTGATCAGTAGCTATGTGATGTTCTCCTCCCCTTCTTGTTCTTCATGGTTTAGACCTTGTGAGCTGCCCTACATGATCGAGGCACTTTTGTAATCTTTCTGCTGTTGCTATGCTGGGTTTGATGGGATCTGATGGATTATGAGATTATGTTCAGATTGTGATTGAGTAATATATTTGGTTCTTATCTCTTATATTTTTGTTCCTAAGTAATTTTTGCATGTTCTCCGTTGTTGTTTATTGCTTTGGCCAAGTAGTAGGTAGTAACCCCAAGAGGGAATGTTTTGCTCGATTGTGGGTTCATGCCCCCCGATGACACGCTTGAGTGACAGAAACATGAGTCTAGGGGATGTGATGTTGCCACAAGGGGGAAAACAACGGTGCTTGTAACCGCGGTTGCAAGGATTGTTTACTTTACGCAAAGTGCTTTTTAATGGTGTTGTCTGTTGCTTTGGGTTTACACTTTGGGTGGGGCTCGCAACTTAATACCAGCGAGATGTTCTGGATAGATATCTCAAGGTGGATGATTAGTAGTAGATGCAGTTGAATTTCGGTCTACTTATTTTGGCGTACTGCCCATGCTTTTCAGCATCTTCCTTTCTTTTGTAGCATAGTTAGCATTGCGGTGCGTTCATAATCCTGTCAATGGCCCTTCTGTAATTTGTTCACCTCGCATAGCAGTTTTATCGTCTTTTGGGAGAGAGACATCACTAGTGAACATCACGTATCCCGGTCCATATCCTCATTACTGTTTACACGCTCATTTACTTTCCTCCTTTTACTTTCAGTTCTATCATTATCCCTTGCGTTTGATCCTTTGTGAACAACAAGACCGGAGAGATTGACAACCTCTCTGAACTTCGTTGGGAACAAAGTTATTTGTGTCTGTGTGCAGGTCCGCGTCAGTTGCGCCGCTGACACCTACTTATCATCTCTGGAGTCCTACTGGAGACAAACCTTGGTATCTTTACTGAGGGAAATTTGCGATGTGCTACATCACGCTTTCCACTGTGGGTTTACCAACGAAGGGCGAGAAATCACTATCATTACCTCGCACTTCAGGCGCATGCGACACAAAGCGCGATAAGACGCTGGAGTAGACTCGTTGCACTCCTGGAGAGCGCAGGAGCACGATGGACATCTTGGTGAGGTCAATGGAGCACGGGAACGAGATCGGGGTCAGACATGGCGGCGACGAAGCTCGGCTCCCATGGCGATCGTGCGTAGAGGAAGGGGAAAAGCACGGAAGCAGAGGGGAAAGTCTCACCCTAACGTGAGGAGTACAGCAGCGCGGTCAATGGAGGCAGGGAGGCTCTGTGGACGGAGTAATCGACGGCGAAGTTCCGCAGCCGTAGACGAAGAAGATGACCCGATTCGTCGGCGCCGGGGCGTTCCGGCTCGCGGGAATCTGCAGGGTGGTGAAGACGACGACGAAGAACGCGATAGACACGATGGTGTAGCTGCTCGTCGTCGTTGGCTGCGCAGACATGGCGGCGCGCTCCACGAAGGCGCTTGGGAGGCGAGGAAAATGAGCAGGAGGAAGAAGGAGAGTGGTCCAGAGAAGGGGGAAGTGACATGGCGTGCTCTGCTCGTCTCCGTGGAGAAGGGATAGAGCCTGGGGGCGCCTAGAACGTCGAGGGCGTCGCGGTGGCGTCCACGGCGTGCCCTGGCTCGACACCATGCTGCTTCGGCGCGCTGGGTAGAAGAAGACAAGGCTGGACTGGGCTGGGCATGTGTGACGCCCCCAAAATCCGACCGTGTACAGTAATCATACACGGAAGGTACACGATCGAGATCAGGGACTCACGGTGAGATATCACAACACAACTCTACAAATAAAATAATACAAGCTGTTTAATACAAGCCAGGGGCCACGAGGGCTCGAATACAACAGCTCGAGAGCACAAAGTCAGCGGAAGCAAAAGTATCTGAGTACAGACACAAGGATACAAGTTTGCCTTAAGAAGGCTAGCACAAATATCAACAACGATCGAAAACGCGAGGCCTCCTGCCTGGGAACCTCCAAACTACTCCTGGTCAAAGGGGAACTCGACGTAATACAAGGCATCGGGGATCTTCACGTCGTGGTGGTCGGCATCGGGGATCTCCTGCTCCTGGACTCCAAGGCTCCAACGTCGACTGCAGCGGCCGATCAGGCAAAACAATAAAAGGGGAAAATAAAGTAGGTGAGTATCTAGCATACCCGCGAGTCTTACGTCCGCTACTAAGCATTATGCATTGTATCAACGGAAAGAAGAGGCTGTATATAGTGGACTGCAGGATAGAAATCAGAATAAGGGTAAGAAGCTAGGCCTATCGAAGACTAGCATCTTCCGACGATGTCTTGCAGCATGAGGTAAGAATCAGCCAACAGTTTATATAAAGCATATAGTAACGATGCAGCAGAAGTTGCTGCAGCATTGTATAATGATAAGTTGTAATAGTTAGCAATGCCTCCGAGTTCACCTCCTCGACATCCCCGCGAGGAAGAAAACCCGGAACCATATAGTTTAATAATAATAGTTTGTAGTGGTAAGATCCAGCTTCAGCATAAAGCGTCCTGTTACAGTGGACACGGCTATTTGAATAGATTAATCTTCCCTGCAGGGCTGCACTTGTGTTACGCTACACGCACGGATCTCCAGGATGGCGGAACCTTGTTAGGGAACGCTCCACCGAGGATATCCGACACTTCATAGCCCATCTTTCAAACTCAACAGAGAGGTCATCCGCCGGACCATATACTATGTACGCGGGGCTTTGGACCCTAACCCCGACGTACTCCTGCACGGTGCGAGGCTGGCCGGTGAAGTTAAAGCAAATACAAATAAGACACCACCGTGCGAGCAAATAAGACAACACCACTTCCCGGCGCAGGCCGCAGTACTGCTGACGTCTGAAGATTCCTCGGACGACACTACGAAGCAGAGGAGCCCATAACTCGTAATTCCCACGGGTAGGTAGTGCGTACATGGCATATAGACAACTCAAGACATTCACTGAACCATTTAGCATTTTAATTAACCTGCGTGACAACCGTTATCGTTGCCTCGACTTAACTGACCCACGGACAACGACAACAGCCAGGACCACCAGTACATCGGTGACTGCCCCGTCGTCCCACCAAGTCACTGTGGTTACCAACAAGGTGAACCGTCTCCTTACCTTGTCTCGCGTGTGCTCCTGGAGGAGCTCGACTTTCGTGGTTTGGTAACTCTCGCGGCCAACGATCAGGGGCCAAGCACACCGGTACACTGGTCGTACCCTCCCTGTCGTCCCGTCGCAATACCTCTCGCGGGCACCGTTGGGTCGCCCGACTTCTTACCTTTAAGGACACCAGTTGGTTCGAGTCCCTACCATTAAGTGAAACCAGGAGGAATCACCCTCGATGGTACACTTGAGCTGGCTCGACTGAGAAATCAGCGGAATGAACTAAAGAGGTAAACCTCGTATCATCCCGGTGATGCTACGCTACTGAGCCGACGAGAGTGAAATACGAGGGCATTCCACTCGTAAGTCAAACTCGAAGCGACTCGGTAGAGTCTCTCCGTTGTAGGTTCCCTAGGGCGTCTGTATTGATCCGTACCTGTTGCAATTATAATATTTGGTAATCCGCGTTCACTCAGCAGAGCGATCACGGCCCGCTATTTTAAACCTATCTATCAATGCGCAGGGTTCACTGCTGAATATTATATATATTTATAAGTCAGCATAGGACAAGGAAAGGTACGTCAAGGGGCGAAAAAAACAGGCTATGCAATTGAATAGGATTGTAATCGCAGCAGCAACAGTAACAATGCCTAGTGCAAGAAATGTATGGAAAGATAGGCGATATCTGGGCAAGAGAATGGCTCTGCTTTCCTGGAAGCTCGCGGTAGGGGTACGATCGTCGACGAAGTAGTCGTACTCAGCAACGGTGTAGTAGGCGGCAGCGTCGGGGGTCTACTGGAGAATAAGGGGGGGGGGAAGAAACAGTAAATACACATTAAGCATATACAAACAGATGCATGACATGACAGAGGAAATGCTAACGGTGTTCTAACGCAGTGCAATGCACGTTGCTCGGAGCGGGAATTCATCCGGGGATAAACTGCCTGCTCCGGGTGATTACTAGACAGGGTGTCCGGAGGGGGAAATATCATGCCGGAGGTGTCGTGGACATCCGACACATATGTGGGTGTTGTATCCGGGTTAGTTGATCTATTACGAACAACTTTCGTGTTCGAAATAAATTCATCCGGGTACTTTAGCAGTACCGAACAATTTATCGGACAGTCGGTCCGGAGGGGGACGGTTCGATGTTCGTTGTGTTAGAGGGGTGTGATAGACATACGGATAGCGTATTCGTATTCGTTATATTTTTCTGATCAATTTTGATATACGAATTATTTTCATCGGTGTTACGGTTTAAAAGATATTGAATTTCTAATATTTAAATCATTTAAAACCAATTTATTCCATTTCTTTTATTAATAAATTGAACATTATCCAGAACAGTACTGTTGCCCAAGTCAACCTGCCGTGTGGGGCCACCCTGTCATTGGCTGAGTCCTTTGACTGGTCAAACTGATCAGAGGGTCCCACATGTCATCCTCTGAGTATTAATAAAATCATTTAGTTTACTTAAAAGGTACAAGGGCCCGCATGTCATTCACCTATGTTTAAATTAATTTGCTAACAATGGCAGGGATTAATCTAATGGACCGGGACCCACATGTCATTGACTGATCTATTTTTATTTACTCTATTTTATCTTACATATTAATAATATTCTTTTTTTTGGTTGGCCCCACTAGGCAGTGGCCCAGCTGGTTCCCCACGCTGGCCAACCCTATTTCGCAAACTCGCCTCTGTTCCGCCGCCGCCGCGCTTACGAGATCGGGAGCACCAGAAGACCTCTTCCCGGCACCCTGCCGGAGGGAGGGCCGACCTCCGGGAGTCTCCTCTCCACCATGGATGCTCCCCGGATGTCTCGTGAGTAGTTTTCCATGGACCATGGGTTCGTGATCAGTAGCTATGTGATGTTCTCCTCCCCTCTTTGTTCTTCATGGTTTAGACCTCGTGAGCTGCCATACAGGATCGAGGCACTTTTGTAATACTTCTGCTATTGCTATGCTGAGTTTGATGGGATCTGATGGATTATGAGATTATGTTCAGATTGTGATAGAGTAATATATTTGGTTTTTATCTCTTATGTAATTCTTGCATGTTCTCCGTTGCTATTTATTGCTTTGGCCAAGTAGTAGGTAGTGACTCCAAGAGGGAACGTTATACTCGATTGTGGGTTCATGCCCCCCGATGACACGCTTGAGTGACAGAAACATGAGTCTAGGGGATGTGCTGTTGCCACAAGGGGGAAAACAACGGTGCTTGTAACCGCGGTTGCAAGGATTGTTTACTTTATGCAAAGTTCTTTTTAATGCAGTTGTCTGTTGCTTTGGGTTTACACTTTGGGTGGGGCTCGCAACTTAATACCAACGAGATGTTCAGGATAGATACCTCAAGGTGGATGATTAGTAGTAGATGCAGTTGGATTACAGTGTACTTATTTTTGGCGTACTGCCCGTGCTTTTGAGCCTCTTCCTTTCTTTTGTAGCATAGTTAGCATTGCGGTGCGTTCATAATCCTGTCAATTGCCCTTCTGTAATTTGTTTACCTCGCATAGCAGTTTTATCGTCTTTTGGGAGAGAGACATCACTAGTGAACATCACGTATCCCGGTCCATATCCTTATTACTGTTTCCACGCTTATTTACTTTCCTGTTTTTTACTTTCAGTTGCTATCATTATCCTTTGTGTTTTACCCTTTGTGAACAACAAGACCGGAGAGATTGACAACCTCTCTGAACTTCGTTGGGAACAAAGTTATCTGTGTCTGTGTGCAGGTCCACGTCAGTTGCGCCGCTGACACCTACTTATCATCTCTGGAGTCCTACTGGAGACAAACCTTGGTATCTTCACCGAGGGAAACTTGCTGCTGCGCTACATCTCAACCTTCCACTTGGGGTAACCAATGAAGGGCAAGAAGCCATCACATGTTTAAGGGGTTGGGTTACTAGAGGTTGACCAAGGCTTACTAGGGGCTGATGACCCTCAACATAGAGGGATCTATTCCAGTGTTTTCGATAAGTAAGAGTGTCGAACCCAACGAGGAGCAGAAGGTAGTAGCAAGTGACTTAGATAAGGAGATAACTGCAAGCACTGAAAGATAATTTTTTAGGGGTTTTCTTGGTATAAGCGACAGGAAAGTAAAGACGAGGAAAGTAAAAGATACTGGATAGTAAAAAGTGGCCCAATCCTTTCTGAGCAAAGGAGAGGCCTAGCAACTGAACTTATAAAAGCTAAAGTGTTCTTGAGGACACACGGGAGAGGTAGTCATGTGCTTTCGCCATATTCCGTATCGATACTATGTACTGTGTTGATAAGTGTTTGGTGGGTGGATCTATGCTAGTGCATCCTCTAGACTAAGATGAATGCACTCTTATGGTTAAACACCTTGCAAGCATCCGCAAATACAAGATAGTAATTAAGGCAAAAGCCTAACCATAGCAATACGATCGGTGATCCATTGTTCCCTTGTGCAAAAGCGTGCAAACTTGGGTGTAGGTTTCTGTCACTCCGGCAACCCACCGTAAGCATTCTTTATACACAATGCATTCCCCTAGGTCCTTGATAAGGCGAAGTGTTGAGTGTTCGACTCACACAACACCACTAGGAAAATAACAACACAACTTAAATATCAACCAACACATATTACTTCAACATCATATGACTACTAGCAACTAGACTTCTCCCATGTCCTCAAGAACTAAAGTAACTACTCACAAGATATAAAATAGATCATGATCAGTGGGGATAAATACATGATAAACAATCTCAACACAATAATATTTCTCCAACAAAACTCAATAGCATTCACCACAAAGTAGTAATCAACACCGATAGAGTAGAGAGGATAGATAGTACGGATTACAACACGAGTTGCAATTGTGACAAGATTGGATGAAGATGGAGATGGTGCTGATGATGGGGATGATGTTGATGATGATCTCGATGATGCCCATGACGATGGTGATGACGATGGCGACGATCTCCCCTTCCGGGAGGTGATCTCCCCGGCGGAATCTGCCCGCCAGAGATGGCTTTTATTCTCTGTAGGTTTCGCCACGGAGCAGCGACGGAACTCCGGAAACTCTCCCCTATTTAAGGTTTTTGTACGACGAGGGGTATATAGACCAGAGGGGGGAGCCGGGAGTGGCCCCGGGGGTCCAGGCGCCCTCCCGGCGCGGACAGGGGTAGGACCGTGCCAGGTGGCCGCCTGGGCACCCTGTGGCCCCCCTCTGGTTGCTCTTTTGCGTGTCTTCGTGATCCTTCTGGAAAACAGCCTCCGTCGATTTTCAGGTAATTTGGAGGTGTTCTTCTTCAGCAACTCAGCGTCCACTTTTTACCGCCGAATCCTGCATCTGCTGCTTCGGCACCGGAAAGTTGCAAACTGTGTAAAATAAGCCAAAACAACATAAGAATAGCATCATATCATGAAATATATCAATGAATAAGAAAGAATTACTATATAAAATAGTGATGCAATTTGGATGTATCAGGGGCTACAACAGATATGTCAGAGTAGCAAGGTACCCCAACACGATGGTTAGTGTGGTCCTTCTGGCTAGAATACATCTAAAATGGGAGGAAGAGCTGCAAATGAATCAGTATAGGTTTCTAGGACAAAACCTACAACAACACTATGGAACTGTCGGGAATGCCACCTAGAAATTCTTCTGGAAAGACATCCGAAAAAGATAGAAGGATTTTGCAAATGCATCAGATTATGTAGAAACCTGGGATGACTCGGAGAGCATAATAGCTGTAATTGCAAGAGAAAAGAACTTTGTTACAACATAGAAACAACACTTACATACGATGTAAGAAATCAGGAAGCATAACAACTATAGCAAACCGAACACAACTTTCCTACGGCTACAAGGAAGCAAACAACGATATGTCCTAGTAATACATAGATGAGCCTAGTCCTATCTTCCCGTAGAATAAGATGAGGGTCATTCAGAACTCAGAACGATGAAGGTAAGGAGAAAAAATAAGCCTTACGTTGTTCCCTTATATACCCAGAGTAACTATATAACTATAGCAAGCTAGACTTGACTTCGGCCAAGGTTGATAATCCTACAGTCAGTCCTGCTCTGATACCAAGTCTGTCGGGACCCGGGGTTAGCGTATGCAAGACTCGCTACAACACAATCATATGGAGAGCCGAGAACCGTACCCACTTCTCTAAGCAGACAAGGCCAAGAATAGAACATTCTCGGAAAGCATCGAACGTGAGGGGCATCCCATCCAGGCCGGATGATCAACTGAGATGGGTCCTCATCGTCCGCAACAAGTCTAAATGATATGGGTGGTGAACTCCCATACTCATAGACAAGTCGCCTTAACCATACTATCGATTGTATTATAACCCTTACATAGACTTATTCTAGCCCGATCACTTAGTCGGGGTCTAGGGCGGGCTCGATCATACATCAAAGTGTGCACGAGACAGAGTCTCGAATAATCGCATCGCGATACCCCAAGCTGCGCACATCTAAGGGCCACTTGGTGTATAAAAGACCGCCAGCCAGATCACAACTGAGGTCTCGAAAACCCATACATAGACATGCATGTTATAACATACACGCAGCACACATGCCTTGTATGAACAACAGGTATCATTGCAATTCTCTACAAAGTATACATTTTATTGATAACTCTCACAGAGTGCACACAGAGCTCACGAGACCGTGATCCAACATTACAACAAGCATGCGGAAGCAAAGTAGGTCTGAGTACAGACACGTTTAACAAATGGCTTAGAGAAGCCTTATCTATAAACAAGCCCTTCCACGAGGGAACAGTCGTCTGACTGGGACTACACTAGCTTGATCGGTCGTCGAGCTCCAGGAAGAATCCACCTTCAGGGTCATTGGGTTCATCTAAAACATAGAATAAGCAAACGTGAGTACAAAGTCGTATTCAGCAAGACTTACGTAGGAACTATACTACTCATGCACATGTATCAAGGTAAAGGGAGGTGGGGTTCAATTGCAGAAGTGCCAGCTTTGACTTGGCTAGTCCTGAACTACGAGTACCAGACTTGAGGTAAGAAGCGTACACGAGTCGACTACATCTCCAACCAATTACACCACTATGGTGCCTTTCTCGACTTCCCCACGAGAAAGCACGCCATAGCACTCACGCTTATCTTGGCAAGTTTTATAAGTATCCAGTTCAAGTTGTCTAATAATCAAGCTAAGCTTTCCAAGAAGTCCCTTAACCGCGGACGCGGCTATTCGAATAGTTTTGTTAACCCTGCAGGGGTGTACCGCTAAACACACATGTCATCGCTTACCGCCTTTTGCGTGTCACAGTTCAAGAGGCGATAGCGAGGATGCCACCACAACTTTTACCTCATAGACGATCTAGTCCAAGAAAGCCGCCTACCTGGGTTGGCTACCACTATCGTGAACCCGGCCGGTTTACATAAGTGGACCCAGATGATGTGTGCGTGGTGCATAAGCCGGTCTCGGCTAAGCCGTTCTCTCACTTAGCAGCCAGGCCACAAACCTACCAGAACTCCGAACTACTGCGACATCTGGACATCGAAAGGGATGAGTTAGTAGGTTGAGAGGCGTCAGTGAGCCCAATGTGTGGTTGTACTCTTCATCTTGGATCACCACACAAGAACTCGGACTTAGGGCGGTGTTCAACGAGACAACCCACTGTGTACTCCTACACAGCCTCTCATCATTCACCTTGTATTAGGGTAGATTCACCAACACATTTCCACCATCATCAACATGATTGCTACCATCCTGACTCACATAACAGTAACAACATTGTATCACTCTAAGCATGCAATAAGTAGTAGCAATTGCAAGGGCCACATGATATCAATAAACTCCTACATTTTGCTAGGATTGTGGTTTGCTTACTACTGTGACAAATGATAGGTCATGCAAAGGAATGGGTTCATCTATGCGGTAGAAACGTAGCATGGTAATAATCCTAAACAATGCATAAGCGAGACTGAGAGGGAAGTGGGATTTTATGGACATGATCAATGGGGGTTTGCTTGCCTTGCTGACGAGGTTCACACACGGTGTCTTCAACGAAGGGAGTGGTCTCCGGTTCCGGCTCCACCTCTATCCGAGCAAACAATACATAGAAAGTGATCAACATAAAGTACAATGCACAATGACATGATCAAATGTTATAACATGGTGTAAGGGGTGCTGATGTGTTGTCAATTCCATTTAAATGAAGTGTATTGCATTTGAGTTGCAAATTCAAACTCCATTTGATTTATCGATGAATTTCAAATGCATTTGAATCCATGAATGTCCATTTGAAGAGGTTGAGCATGAAGTGATGTTGTAAAGGTGAGGTAAATTCTCTGATGTGTGGATGAAACCATTTAAAAGAAGTGTGTTGCAAAGTCATTTGCAAAATCACTCCAAATTTGAATTCAAATTAAATGCATATGGATGTTTGCCACTGTTCACCCAATTTAAATTGGTCAAACATACAAACAAAGTCTAGATTCACATTCCTTGGATTTTTCTAATAATTTTAGACATATTATTTGTCCAAATTGGAGTTAATATGAATTTTCTATGATTTATTGAAGTTTAAGCTATTTTCTAGAATTTCTCTGATTTTTTTTAAATATAAATTGATTTATGGCGTCATGCTGACATCAGCATGACGTGGGGGGGGGGGGTGATGACATGTGGGGCCTCACTGTCAGTGGGTTAGTTAACTAACCCGGTTAGTTTAAACTAACCAGGGATTAGTTAGTGTCCTGGGCCCACTGTCAGTGGCCCAGGGGTGTGATTAAGCGTGGGGGTTAGCTCTAACTAAACACGCCACGCCGGCGGTTAGCCGCCGGTTGCATCCACTGCGGCGGAGCTCGCACGGGACGGCGATTCCGGCCACCATTTTTCCCGCTGAGACCATCTATGGGAAGCTGGAGCTCGTGCGCATCTACTAGAGCACAAGGGGGACACGGGGAAGCGCCAGGGCGACGGCGTCTTCGAACCCGCGGCGGCCGGGGTCACGGGTGCGGCGGCGCATGCGACACAGAGCGCGATAAGACGCTGGAGTAGGCTCGTTGCACTCCTGGAGAGCGCAGGAGCACGATGGACATCTTGGTGAGGTGAACGGAGCACGGGAACGAGCTCGGGGTCAGCCATGGCGGCGACGGAGCTCGGCTCTCATGGCGATCGTGCGTAGAGGAAGGGGAAAAGCACAGAAGCAGAGGGGAAATTCTCACCCCAATGTGAGGAGTGCAGCGGCGTGGTAAATGGAGGCGGGGAGGCTCTGTGGAAGGAGTAATCGACGGCGAAGTTCTGCAGCCGTAGACGAAGAAGATGACCCGATTCGTCGGCGCCGGGGCGTTCCAGCTCGCGGGAATCTGCAGGGTGGTGAAGACGACGCCGAAGAACGCGATGGACACGATGGTGTAGCTGCTCGTCGTTGTTGGCTGGACGGACATGGCGGCGCGCTCCACGGAGGCGCTCGGGCGGCGAGGAAAATGAGCAGGAGGAAGAAGGAGAGTGGTCCAGAGAAGGGGGAAGTGACATGGCGTGCTCTGCTTGTCTCCGTGGCGAAGGGATAGAGCCTGGGGGCACCTAGAACGTCGAGGGCATCGCGGTGGCGTCCACGGCGTGCCCTGGCTCGACACCGAGCTGCTTCGGCGCACTGGGTAGAAGACGACAAGGCTAGACTGGGCTGGGCCTGCTAGCTGGGCTGGCCAGGCTTGAGTTGGGCTGAACCACAGGTAAGTTTCCTTTTTCTTTTCTTCTGTTTTTCTTTTGCATTTGTTTTGGCACTGCTAATTTAAATAGAAAACCATTTTGTAAAATTCTAAAACTTTTTATATGGCCTCATAATAACATAGACTAGCCACTTATAAAGTTTGGCACTTTTTAAAATTCAAATGAATTGAACTTTAATTCAAATAGGGGTTTTTGATTAATTCCAAGGCCCTGTTTGAATATTTGAAAAATCCATGAGCATGGGAATGCTACCACATCACTTTATATGTGATCACACTCATTTATGGGACTTTTCAAAAATGCAAAAGGAATTTTTGGAGCAACTTTATTTCTGGCCATTTGAATTAATTCATCTGGGGGGTGTTCCTTCTCCCATTTGAGTATTAATTTGAATTCCATTTGACTTTATTTGATGAATGCAAGATGCCTTTGATCCTAGCACATTACCTAACAGAGGGTTCTGACATGTGCCATTTCTAGATCAAACAAAATGAAAACAGATTTTGGGAGGTGCATGATCCGTCAACGACTGCTGATAGATAACTCACTCACTTCATGATTTAGACAAGTTTAGAGGAACGGCTCCCATGTGGGGACGATCACATCCCCTTAAATTCCTTTGTTGGTCACTCATAAATGGGCGAAGGAACTTGTGTGTTAGTATTTATCTTTTACGAGCTGGGCACTCATTCCAGTCCCTTCTCGTATTAGGGGTTTGCAGATTAGACATGCAATCGCAAGATAAAACTTGTCCAAATTAAGAAGATCATAGGTTACCCACCACTTCCTCATGAACTGAATTAGAGGCACAAAACAGAAGATTTTGAACATCTAGAGATAGCACATAAATTATATACTTTAGGAGTGGTAGTAGAATACCACGAATAGGAAGGTATGGTGGACTCAAGTGGAAGATGTTGGTTTCAGGGTATGGAAGTACAAGCAGAATTCCGCTTGGTACAGAGTTTTTGGCTAGCAAGGCTTTGAGAGACCAGACAATTGATGACGACTTAGATGCAAGCAATATAAAACATAAACATTAAAACTAGCATGGCACATCAAGTTGTCTTCCTTGTCAACATAACATTCAAGCATAATAACACAAAGGTTTTGGCTATGTCGCTACTTTGAGAAAAACATGCTTGTTGCTATGACCAAAGCTATACTTGCCAAGATTTAAATAAATTTTTCGAAGCCATACCTGATATAAGGTCAATACTCCTCATAAGAATCAACTCATAATGTCGATTGTGTGAAGAGAATACCGAGTGCAGCGAAGAAACCAATAGACTTCTCATTAATATTCCTTCATAGACGACCCACACTCACGGATACAAATCTTGTTGGATATATGCTCTAGAGGCAAATAATATATGATTATTACAATATATCTAAGCAAGTTCATAACTAGTTTCATACCGTGCTAGAACTGTGTCAGTGAAACAATGATGCAGGTGTGGTATAGAAACCCCCAGAGTTCCTAGTTAGCCTTTACATCGATAACTAGTTCATGGTTAACATGATGGTCGTGGTTTCGCGATCATGGACAATTAAGTCTCTTGACTATGAGATCACCTCAATGGTTAAGTGACGTGATGAACATTACCCAAAGTAAGCATTACAGCATGATCAAATCTGGTGAAGGTTCAGTGTTGTAATTACAGAATGTGGTAGACCGTTCCTTTGACCGTGAGTACGTGCATAATTGCTCTCTTCCCGAATGCTTTGACCTACATCCCACCACCTGACTGAAATATGCGGGTCATAACGGTTGTATCTTGGGTATTCCGTGGAGATATGTTGAGGAGTATTGTTACAAGAGCGGGATTTGTCAATCCATATAATGGATAGATACTCGGGGCCCACTCGGTGAGATTCCATCCATAAAGCTGCAGCGTGTGACTAGGTCACGGGGATGAATATCACGGGAACAAGTGAATGAGGATTAGTTCAGAACGAGGTTGAACCAGACATAGGATGTCTTTGATCGAATCTCGGAACAATCCAGTATCGCTGACAAAGGGAATGCTATACGGCGTAAGGTCCAATCGGTGTTTGATATCCGGAATGCACAGGGGTCATTATGGGCATCCAGGTCCCGTTGATGATCATTGACCGTAGCCTCATCTCGGTCATGACTAGAGTGTTCTTGGACCGTAGGGTAACACACTTAAGGACTCGATGAAATCGGAGACCTTTTCAAAACCATTGGAGTAACCAGAGAATAAAGGAAACAACATCGGAGAAGTACTGTGTTGAACCGAACAAGTTCGGAGTGAACCGGAAGGTGTTCCGGAGCACCGGGAGAAGGCATAATCTGTTTTAATTATTAATTAATGGAATTAATAATTAAAAACATTTTATTCATAATTAAAAAGTGCTATGGGCCTTATTTATGAAAGAGGCCCATTAGGGGAAATAAAAGGGAAAAAAGAAAAAGGAAAAAGGGGGAGGCGCCATGGGCCCTAGGGCCCATGAGGGGTGCGCCCCCTCCCTCCCTTGGCCGGGCACCCCCCTAGCAAGGGACTTTAGTCCCACCTTGCTAGGGGAGATGGTTTGACTCCCTCCCCTCTGCCTATATATAGATGGGAAGGGTGCACATATTTAATACACAGAAATTCATGAGAAAATCAATATTACTCCGAATTGAGATCGGTTTTCTCCGGTCTTCTCCCCTTCCTCGTCTCTTCCATGGTGGGCTCCCTAGTGTGAGCCTGTAGTGGAATTGAGGCATCTCTCCTAGAACCGGAGGCCGTCGTGCTGTCGAAGCTCCGTCCGGAGGTCTGCTTCCGCCACCTTCGCTGGATCGGAGAACAGAGGTCGTCATCGAGTCTCGTACGTGTGCGAGTTCTACGAGGTGCTACACGTGTGGCACTACACCCATCCGGGTGCTCAACACAGCCAGGGGGCTGTGAAACTTGATCGGCTACATCAACCACGTTTGCGGGAACGTTTCCCGCGCAACGGACTACACCCCGAGGTATGTTATTTCCGCACTCCTTTCCGTTACGGTAATACGGCTAGCTAGATCTTGGGTTATGGGAATGCTAGGTAGAAAAATTTGTGTTTTCTGCTGCGAACCCCAACAGTGGTGTCATGAGCTAGGTCTATGCTTAGTATTACTGTACGGATAGAACACATCGGGGATGTGGGCGTTGATTCTATGATTGTTACCCTCCCACGTGTACTTGTTCACATCTGCGGCATTGTTGGATGAAGCGGCCCCCGACCGACCTTACTTGTACGCTTACGCGAGACTGGTTCCACGCTTGACATACGGCTTGTACCGTATAAAGTGGCTGGGGGGTGTTTGTCTCTCTAATTTAGCGGATGTGGCATTTGCAACGGAGGGCCCCGTGCGGGGTGTAATAGAGACAATCGTATGGTTGACGTTGTGGTTGACTCGTAGGTTAAAACTTGTTTAACTATGAAAGCCCTAGCAGCCACGTAAAACTTGCAATATACAACTAGACCATCTAAACCTTGTATTGCTAAGTGGGGGCTATCATTCGTTTGTTTGTGATGTAGCGATAGCTTTGCTATGTGTTACTAGTAAGTAGTAATCGTCATCATAAAACAAACTAAAATGGAGACACTGTAGACTTAGTGTTTCCATAGCTCAGACATCTTAAAAATTGCTAGTATAGGATACACGACGGTAGCATGTGATAAGATGATCCCTTAACAAAGCCAAACACAAGTATTATACCGAAGTGTGCATCGCCTGGAAGGTTCTCCCATATGGCTTGATGCTCCGTACATATCGGAGTTGTCCTACATATTCAATGGAGTTCGCATGAGGTTGGGTTCGGCAAGCCTGGCATATGCAGATATGGCCTTGCTGAGCAGCATATAACATGGAGGTTAATTTGGCGAGCCTAGCATATGCAGATATGGCCTCGGAATACTAGAGATCAAAAGATCGAGCATGAGTCACAATACATATTAGATAATGTGATCGCACAAGTTGTTGTCTACCTTTGAAACTGACCCGTCGGCCGTGTGATATTCGAGGTCGGGCAGTGAATCTGGATCATGTAATCACTAAAACTTCCTAGGGATGAATTGTTTTAGTGCGAGCTCATTTATAATATGATTATATGAACTCATTGTTCTGAACTAGTCTTAATTGTATTCCTTGCAATTATGTTTGTAGAAAATGAATGCACTAGAGCAACGTGAACTATCTTTCTTCATGGAAGGTGAAGACTTAGAGAAAATGGGTCAAACTTTGCTGACTGGTACTTACGCCTTAGGACGTCGCTCAAAAGAGCAAACATCTTGTTTACAATAGAAGTGCATGTGGAAGAACATCCGGACGATCATGTTGGCCATCAAGGGATACTTGATCATTATGCTCGTCGACAGAAATGCTCCGTAGTCAGGAATGTCATGATCTTCAGCATGTCAGAGGTTTTGGGCATACAGTTTCAGGACACTGGCTCATATGACAAGTTGGACACGCTAAAGACAATGTTCGTACGTGAGTTCAGAGTTGACAGTTTTGAGTTAGAAAGCAAGTTTCTATCTACAAAGATGGAAGAACGCACAAGCCTTGGTGATCACTTGGACAGGATGCATGAGATGTACCTGACCCTGGTGGAGGACTATGAATATTGGACAATGAACGAAAGCACCACAGAAGAGTTTGCAATAAACATGTTATTGCACTCACTCCCTCCGAGTTATGGTGATTATGTTCATAGCTATGTCGGAAGAGGAGCTAATATGAGTCTCCAGAACTTCATGACTGATCTCTTGGCCGCAGACATTGCTCCTATCGAGGATGCAGAAGTCGTGGATGGAGAAGGTATATACTTGATATACTTTATAAATGTTTACTCCCTTATACAACATTTGCAGTAAATGAGTATCTGATACTTATTCTGTTTTATGAAAATAGGACCTGCCGTTGCATGGACGGGAAGAGGTGAAATCGCGGATTGATGGATATCAAGTCAGTTGATGGCCAGCATGGATTCCGCCGAGACATCTATCATAGGAGATACTTAGAGTATTAGATAAATCTTATGTAATCATTATAGTATGAACACTTAGTTGTGTGTCTTGCATCTCGCGAGACAAAGTTATTCATGTAATGAGACAAGTCAGTTGTTCCATCTTTATGAATAAAAGTGTGCTTATACTTTGATTACGTCTTGATTTATGATATGATAGAAAGCATTTATAATACTGCTATTATTGTCAAGAAATATTCAATGTTTAATGATAAAGTTGTCTTGATTATAACAAGTCAAAGATTTGATTGCATGAGGTGACTTCATAACTGATGAATTCATTAAATGTATGATCTATTAACTTGTGAGTTCATTATCGAATGAAAGTCATAACTTGATTGCATGAGATGGAATAGATACACGATCTATGAACCTCTGCAATAAATATAACCATGACAAGGTTCTAGCAAGTAGAACTTGTGCGAATCATTATACATAAATGATGTACTAAATGGGCACGTGAGTTATCATTAAAGACTTCATATCATTAATTGAAAGTTGTATTCAATTGAGATCATAAAACTGAGATTGAGGAATCACAGTGAGAAGTGAGAATACAAGGATACATATCACTACGCTACGATCCGAAGTGATAAGTATTGATATTGACATAATGGGAGAATTGTGGAAGTTGTACCACAAACTATGATGGAAGTTGAAAGTGCTAGACTACTTAAACCATTCCTAGTCATACTAAACCGTAGTATGGTCTAAACGTTCTTCCCCCTAGCACTATAGTTATTGTCGAATAAGGTTGTTTAATTCATTAAGTTAAAACACCCACTTCATGAATAGGAAACCATCCTGAATCTAACGAGACATGATAGCTCCATAACTGATGGTGTTATAAGGTTTCTTAAAAGAGAGAATTTCTTTGTAATAAAACTACAAGCAATTGAATTACATATTCTCCCCGAATAGAAAAATGTGTGTTGCTTGATTGGTAATGCGAGAAGAAGTCTCTCGACACGGATCCAATGGGAGATAATGGAAACTTTGACCGGGGTATTGGACCTTTCCTTCAGAATATCAGAGTATTGCAACGGAAGCATGTTCTGCTATAATGACACTATATAAGGAAGGATATGCGATAGATGATTAATCTTGGTATATGAATTGAAGCCATTGTTGAATTTATAAGGTTGTCATGAATACATTCTGTACAGAACAATAATCATGAGTCTTCTTAATGAAATAATAGGGAATAACATTGCTTGAAGACACAAAGGAATGATGGTAGCCTAGAACACGAGGAGAAATGAAATAATATTGAGTTACATATAGGATGGCTCACGTCCCGTGAAATAAATCGGTTATTTCATATTCTCGACAAACTGGAGAGTTATTGAGAATAATGTAATGGGCATAAGGCACTATTTGGTTATGACCAAAGTTCAATGGTGATTGACTACGGAAACGTAGGAATGCTTTAATCAATAAAATATTTCATTTACACTACGATGGACCATAGCCTGAAATTGCATCTCAGTCAAATTTGGGATTTGAAATAGAATTGCAATGGGCATGACGAAGGTTATTTCGTTAAAAGGATGGACTATAGTACCTCAAGACAGGAACCCTCAACCTTGATTTGATCAAGTGATTTTGTGATGACCAAAATATTGAGTGGGCCTGCAGTTTCATGAAACTGAGTGGGAGCTTTGAAGACTTCCCGGAAACATGGAATGCAGAGGGAATTTTCTGAGTGGAAGCTTTTGAAAGGATCGAGATAGACCTAGAGGGGGGGGGGTGAATAGGTCTTATTACAAATTTTATCACTACTTGGCAATTTTTAAGCAATAAAGCGGAAAACAAAGGTGTGCCTAAAAATTGCAAGGTCTATTTAGCAAAGACAAGATAAACAATAAGCACAATAAATACAAGCAAGTGAGGGGCAAATAATACGGTAGTACAAGTAGTAAGGGAAAAGAGTAGGGATAACCGAATGACGCGGAGACAACGATGTATCCCGATATTCACTTCCTTGGAGGGAAGCTACTCACCGTTCGGAGAGAGTGGGTGAAACCACGAAGGCACACCAACGCCACGAAGGCTCACTCTATTCCCCTTGAGATATCACCACGAAGGCGATTCCCAACCACTAACGGTTGACCTTAAAGGTGGTCACCAAACCCTTACAAACTCAACGGGGGTAATCACAATGGTTGATTCCTCTCCGAAGAACTCCTACCCGTCTAGGAGTCTCCAACCTCCAACAGTAACAAGATCAATGGGAAAAGCTCAAGACTTGTTCAAATCACGATTTGCTTTGGTCGAAAGATGGGGAAGGGACGGATCTAACACGGGGTGAAAGATCCGACAAGAACTCTCACGAATCTCTCCGGGATCTTGGTTTGAGTGTAGGAGATGAGAGAGGGGGAGCACTTTGTGTTCTTGAGTGAAATAAATGAAGTGGTCAGCCCAAATCCGAAGTGGGTAGGGGGTATTTATAGATGCCCAAGAACTAGCCGTTTTGATGCAGTCATAAGGACGTCGAACGGTCCGGGCTGAGCCCGGACGGTCCGACCTGTAGTCCGGCGTCCGAAGAGATCAGACAACCGGTCCCCATAGCACACTCGTGTCGGACGGTCCGGGCTGGGCCCGGACGGTCCGACCAATACACCGGACGGTCCACCCTGACGAGTAAATGCCACTGACCTTTTGCACCGAGGGCCGGACGGTCCGGGATGAACGAATAAACTACTGACCTCGGGGTCGCTTTTTTCGGACGGTCCGAGGTGCAGCTCGGACGGTCCGGGAAAGACCCGGACGGTCTGACCTGATACCCGGATGGTCCGACCTCCACAGATGATGTGAAGTTTAGAGAACATTGAATATCCTACACAACTAAATTGATTTCCATGGGTTGTAGAGATGTGTATTTTACATGATATAGTTCTTATGACTTGAGCAAGACTTTAACTAAACCATATGATCCCCTCTTAATAGTGCGGGGATCCCTATGACTCAAGAGGTAGTAGTAAAGAGGACTTAGCATCATCTTCAATCGTTTTGTAGACTTCTTGAGAGCGGTTAAAGTTTAGCCCATGATCCCTACACGGTGATGTCAAGAGACCTAACAGTTTCCTGTGTATCACTTAGCAAACATAGTTAGTCCCCTATATGTATATTGTCATCACACAACAAAATATGCTTAAGGGCAAGATTGCACTTTCAATCTCCCCCTTTTTGGTATTTGATGACAATACACATATAGCTCTCAAAAAATATTAATATTTAAGATTTGGAGAGCAACTTTCATTTATTTGAGGGAGGCTCCCCCTCAACATGTGCATGGTGATCTTAACCTTTAAGCAGAGCACATAAGAGGGAGCCTCCCCGATGATCATATAAACCATACGAATTAATATGGGAGAGCAGTGGTTTTAAGACCCAATAAGACATGATGAAGTGACAACTGCGAAGAAATGATCCATAGTAACACACATATCACTCATCATGACACAGGACACCATTTGACATGCAAGATAGATAAACCATGAAGTTTAATACAAGTACCACCACGGTCATACCACATATGTCTTAATACATAAAACAATGCAGCATAAATCACCACTAGAATTTGGGTTATATCCCGATAATGAAAACTACGCCTAGGATAGGTAGGTGTCTCCCCCTTTGGCACCAAGTACCAAAAAGGGGCAGAACACAGAGCCAACAACAATAACACAACACGGACAACTACACCTCGTCATCATGATCGTCGAGCTCGTCAGTGAAGAACTCGGGGAAGTCCGAAGCCGTAGGGAAGACGAAGTCAGCAGCCCTAGGAGCGGAAGGGGGCTCGTCATCAGCACTCACAGGGCTCCCTGGCCGGGCACGAAGACGGGCCCGAAGTGCATTAGCCTGAGAGATACAGAGAGACTCAAGCTCGTGAGTAGCAGTGGCTTGGGTAGTGCATGCCTTGAAGATCGCCTGCTAAGACTTGCCCAGAAAGCGAGCAATGCGTCGAAGGGGTTCCACCATGGGCTTGGCACGGCGAGACCCACGAGAGGTGGAGGCAGCAGTCGGAGAAGGACGAGTGGGGCCGGCATAGAGAGCAGAACCTTTCTTGGGAACCCATTCTTGATGAACCACGGGCTTCTGAATCGGAATAGTGGAGAAATGGTCAATGACCCGCTGAATGTAGGGAGCAAGGGGGAAGTGGCCGCGCTTCGTGAGGGAGAAGAGCCACACCTCATGCCAGAGGAAGCCAGCCACATCAATGGGACGGGGCGGATGGTTCCACTCCATTTGGTCAAAGGACCCCTTGGCACGTGCCATAAGATCAATAGCAAAGGAGCGGACCATCGACTTGTCACCATGCTTGGGTACCAAGGTGCGAAGAAGAAACTGATATAGCTGCAGAAACTGAGGCTGAAAGATTGTGGAATTGTTTACGGCCATATTGCTCCCGGGGGGAATATCAACAGGGCGCAGTAGACAGCCCATACATGCCTCAATGGACATGGACTCAAACTCACTGGAGCGACTGTGAATCCGGTAGAGAGCATCAGATCTGGTAGGCATACCCAGAGCCTCACACCACTGGTTGTAGGAGATGGAGATAGTCTGCTGGTGAGTCCTCCATGAAAGAAAGTCATCGATGCCAGAAGTGCACGTGGCATAGAACTAAAGAATCGCTCCATGACTCCAATAACATTTGAGCGTCAAAGCATGACGCAACCCCATGGCATCCACCAGACGGATCAGAGTGCCAAATTTGGCCGCATGCTGCTCAAAGTACTCCAGGTTGATGAACTTCTGCGGTGTGGTGGCATTGATCTCGAGGCAGACGGTCGCATAAATGTCTTGTTGAACAAGCGTGTGAAAACGGACATCCGTGGCAGAACCGGGGAAAAGGAACTCATTTTCTTCAGATCGCATCTTGGCGTACAACTTGGCATCCATGCAATAGTAGTCCACCGGGACACGACCACGCATGTTGGGAGGAGCCACAGAGATAGCCACACCAAGAAGAGGTTCCCTCCGTGGGGGAGGAACCGGACGCCTCACAGCCGGCGAGGTAGGTTCCCGTTGACGGTTCGGGAGGGACTTCTTGCGTGTATTTGGCTTGGGGGCAGATGAGCGAATCATCTCCTCCTCTTCCATATCATCCTCCTCATAGTCAGATTCTAGACGGGCATGGCTGCCCCCAGCACCATCCCCACTACCACCACGAAGACGGCGACGAGGACGGGCAACATCTTGTGAGTCATCAGAGCCCTGACGGCGAGCCGGAGTACGAGCCGTTCCCTTGAGAGGCATGAGGTCACGAATCCGGGAGCCACAAGAAGGACCCTCCTAAAAGTCAATCTGCCCCAAAAAGCAAGATTGATCGGTCAAAAACGTAGATCGGGAGGAGGGGAATCCGGGGATGGGGCTGGGGGACTCACCGGAGGGCGGGGCCGGACGGGGGAGGCCGCAACAGAGGCGGCGGCGGCGCTAGGTCAGAGGCCACGGCGGGGGGAAGGAAAAGAAACTGCCTACAGGATGTGGGGGGCGCGGCCCGAGCCATTTATAGATCGGGCACGTCGGACGACCGGGCTGCAAGTCGGACGGTCCGACGAGGTGCCGGACGGTCCGGACTGAAGGTCGGATGACCGACACGGGTTACCGTGAGAGCGCAGCATGCGTGAGAGGCCGGACGACTGGGATACAGGTGGGACCGTCCGGGGATACCCCGGACCGTCCAGGCACTGTTCCGGACCGTCCGAACTGTGGTGCAGGACATCAGTAGTATTTGCCGGCTATACCGGACCGTCCGGTATGCAGGCCGGACCGTCCGGGGATACCCCGGACCGTCTGGGCACTGGTCCAGACCGTCCGAAATGTGATGATGTGTGGGCAAAACAGGCAGACCAATGGGTGGCACGACGGTAAAAAGGAGGTGATCTAGCTGAATGGCATATATATTGATATAGATGCATGAAGGAACATCATAAAACACAATCAATAACAAGATCATAAAAGAAACCATTTGTCATAAGATGTTTATGAAGGATTCGGCGGTGGCCTTGGCCACCATGTTTGAGTATATGTGATGTTGACACCGCGAAGATGTATCTTGGGTCCAACAGTCACTACTCCATCTTTAACCGCTACACATGGATTCACCAAAGTGAGCATGCGGATTGTTGATGTTTGTTTCTATTTATGCATCATGTAGAGGGATGAGAACTCATTAATTGAGCTTCTCCCCCTACATACATGCCTACATCTAGACATGATATGCGCAATGTTTACGAAAGAGAGCAAGATACCCCTAAGCCGTAAAGCCATAACGTTCCAAGATACCAAGTTCACCCCTTAGTTGGCAAAACCTTGCTTCATCCAATGGCTTGGTGAAGATGTCGGCAAGTTGCTTGTCGGTGTCCACATGTGCAAGAACAATATCACCTTTTTGAATATGATCCCGTATGAAGTGATGACGAATGTCAATATGCTTGGTGCGGGGATGTTGACAAGGGTTGTTAGCAATCTTGATAGCACTTTTATTGTCACATAAGATGGGTACCTTCTTGTAGGTGAGGCCATAATCCTTCAAGGTTTGCCTCATCCATAGAACTTGAGTAGCACAACCTGCGGCAGACACATACTCGGCTTCAGCGGTGGAGAGGGAGACACAATTTTGCTTCTTGGAATGCCAACTTACCAATGAGCGCCCAAGAAATTGGCATGAACCGGATGTTGACTTCCGATCCACCTTATCTCCGGCCCAATCCGCATCGGTGTACCCCAAGATATCAAACTTGGCTTCCTTGGGGTACCAAAGGCCCAACAAAGGAGTATGAACAAGGTATCTAAGAATGCGCTTAACCGCCAAATGGTGACTCTCCATGGGAGAGGCTTGATATCTTGCACACATTCCTACGCTAAGCTTGATATCCGGTCTAGATGCACAAAGGTAAAGCAATGACCCAATCATAGAACGATAAAGATTAGGATCAAATGGAATAACGGAAAGATCTTGATCTAGATATCCCTTGGTTGGCATGGGTGTCTTGCATGGCTTGGCATCCTTCATACCAAACTTCACGAGCATGTCTTGAATGTACTTTGTTTGAGAGATGAAGGTTCCTTCGGCAAATTGCTCGATTTGAAATCCAAGGAAATACTTCAAGCTCCCCATCATGGACATCTCAAAGTTCTTGGTCATAGTTTCCGAGAACCACTTGCACAAAGATGGATTAGGAGAATGAAATATGATGTCATCTACATAGATTTGGCATATGAGCAATTCACCATTGGTTCTCTTGGTAAAAAGAGCGGCATCAATGACACCCCTCACAAATCCTTCCTCGAGTAAAAACTTCCTAAGATGGTCATACCAAGCCCTAGGGGCTTGCTTAAGACCATATAATGCCTTATGAAGTTTGTACACGTGGTCCTTGTGATGAGGGTCACAAAATCCGGGTGGTTGAGCTACATATACATCCTCTTGTAGAGGACCATTAAGAGAAGCACTTTTCACATCCATTTGAAATAATGGAAATCCATTGAATGCGGCATAAGCAAGAAATATGCGTATAGATCAAGGCGAGCAACGGGAGCAAAGGTCTCATCAAAATCCAAGCCTTCAACTTGGGAGTACCCTTGAGCCACTAGTCTTTCCTTGTTTCGAATGATATTACCATATTCATCTTGCTTGTTTTTGAAGATCCACTTGGTTCCAATGATGTTATGATCATGACCGGAAGGCCTCTCCACGAGAGACCAAAGTTCATTCCGGGTGAAGCTAGTGAGCTCATCTTGCATTTCAATGAGCCAATCCGCATCCTCAAGTGCTTGTTCAAACCTAAGTGGTTCAATACAAGACACAAACGAGAAGTGAGCGCAAAAGTTCATAAGTTGACGACGAGTAACTATACCTTGCCCCAATCCCGTGAGGATCTTGTCAACATCAACACGTCTAGCCACCAATGGCATGATGGAAGTTGGTGTTTCAAGAGGCTCTACCCATTCGGGCTCATGGGCAACATTTGGTTCATCATCAAGGGCGGAGCCATCATCAATTTCATCATTTTCTCCAAAGAAAATGCGGTCAAGTCGATCACGTGGATCAACCGCACCCACAAATTGTGGTTCAGTGGACACATCGGGTTGTGGAGGGTCTTGTTCTTGTTCTTGGATAATGGGATCATCATGAGCAATTGGATCTTGAGTGGTAGGAGGAGGTGCTTGTGTTGGGGAAACACTTGGCCCATCACCAACCTCATCATCTCTAGGCACTTGAGCTATGGGCACAAGATCTCCAATGCCCATAGCAAAAATATCTTGAGAGGAATCTTCATTATTACCTACATCACTTAGATCAACTTGCTCCCCATGGGAGCCATTAAATTCATCAAACTCCACGTCACAAATTTCCACAACACACCCGGTTGATTTGTTGTAGACTCTATAGACGTGAGAGTTTGAAGCATACCCAACAAATATACCCTCAATTGTTTTGGATTGAAACTTTGCCAACCTATCTTTCTTATTGAGAAAGAAACACTTACAACCGAATACACGGAAGTATTTGACGTTTGGCTTGTGTCCGGTTAGAAGTTCATATGGGGTCTTCATCAGTATCTTGCGAAGGAAGAGCCGGTTTGACGCATGACATGCGGTGTCCATGGCTTCGGCCCAAAAGCTATAAGGAGACTTGTACTCATCCAACATGGACCGGGCCATCTCCACAAGAGTGCGGTTCTTCCTCTCGGCTACACCATTTTGTTGAGGGGTATATGGTGCGGAATATTGGTGCTCAATTCCCTCATCACTCAAGAATTCTTCCAAGGTGTAGTTCTTGAACTCGGAGCCATTGTCACTTCTTATTGCCAAGATAGCCATGTTGTATTTTCTTTGGGCTTGCTTGGCAAAGTCGATGAATGTGGCCTTCGTCTCGTCCTTGGACTTGAGGAAGAACACCCACGTGTATCTTGAGTAATCGTTGACAATGACAAGACCATATTTCTTTCCACCAAGACTATCCCATGATGGAGGCCCGAAGAGATCCACATGAAGGAGCTCCAAGGGCCTTGAAGTTGACACAACATTCTTGGGGGTGTGCTTTGCTTGATGTTGCTTCCCGGCGATGCACACACTACACACACGATCTTTCTCAAAAGACACGTTTGTTAGTCCGAGGATGTGTTCACCCTTTAGGAGATCTTATAGATTTCTCATGCCGACATGGGCTAGCCGGCGATGCCATAGCCACCCCTTGTCGGCCTTGGCCATTAGACAAGTTGCATGGTAAGTGCTCTCTTTCGAGAAATCAACCGTATAAAGGTTGCCATCCAACTCTCCAACAAAGGCCACTTCGAGAGTATCTCTCCTAAAGACTTTCACACTTGTGAGACCAAATAGTGTATCATAACCAACGAAAGCTAATTGACGAATGGAAAGAAAATTATATTGAAGGGATTGGACAAGCATGACATTAGCAAGTGACATGTCATTAGTGATAGCCACCTTGCCCAACCCAAGTACCTTTCCCTTGGAACCACCACCAAAGACAATGCTCATATATGGTTGTATTGCATCCATGAAGTCCTTGAGCAAACTACTTTCTCCGGTCATATGATTTGTGAAACCACTATCAATCACCCATTTGACTCCACCGGAGAAAGCACCCTACACACACGTTTAGGCTTTGGTTAGAGGTTCCCATTTCGCAATGGGACCTCTAAGGTTAGTAACAAGGGTCTTTGGAACCCAAATAGCATAGAAACGAAAAGCATTACGGGGTCCAATGAATTTGGCATACACATCTCCATCCTTTGCCTTACGGAGCACATAGGATGGAGGCATCTTTTCTTTCTTCTTGTTGGGAATGGACTTGCCCCTAGTGGCCTTACCACTCCCAGCACCAACCTCATCAACTATCTTCTTACCTTTGTCCTTGTGCCCTCCACGAATAAAGATCACCTTTTGAGGAGTTGATCCCTTGCTAAGGGTGACATCCTTTGTCACACTCGTACTTGGATCAAAACCAAGTCCCTCCTTAGCAAAGGACTCCTTGTGATGACTTAGTACATCATTTAGGTTTTTCTCTCCTTGGGCACAAGTCAAGAGACCCTTCTTTAGTTGAGCATGAAGAGCTAAGTTCTCCTCAATGAGAGATGCTTGATGAAGAGTAGAGTTAGTAGCACAAGCATCAACATTTACAATGGTAGGAGGAGACATCTTAGTAAGTGTTTTTATGTGAGCAAGTTGGTGAGCCTCAAGATTCTTCTTAAGGATGATGATTTCCTCATCTTTTGTCTTGAGAGACAAGGTGAGTACCCCAACATCCTTAGAAAGCGAGGTGTTTAGCTCGACAAGCTTGCTCATATCATTAGCAATTTCCTTACAAATTTCATTAGCCTTTTTCAAGGAGGCAACATGCTTGTCATTTAAGTTGTTTGATGCGTGAAAAACTTTGCATAAGTTGTCATTTCGAGCTTCCTCAAAGTCAATTTTCCGCTCAAGGAGAGCATAATTCTCCTTTTCCTCGGTGAGGAGGATTTCAAGATCGTTAATGGTTGTGGAGTGCTTACCCACCACATCCATAAGTAATTGAAACATTTTGAGCTTGTTGCCTTTGAGAGAGCTCATCATTTTGTTCACTTTGGCAAACAACAAATCTTCACATATAGCATGTGCATCATCACTTTCCACATCATGAAATTCATCATGAGATTCGGAAGAAAACATGAAGGACTCATCAATAGGAGTTACCTTGATCTTAGACGAAGAGGAGGGAGTGTCATCTTCAACCAACTTGGCCATGAGACACTTGTGTGCATTTCCGGTGTAGTCACTCATGTAGTTGTAGTTTACAACTTCACCTTCCTTGTTGAGGAGCTTCAAGGTTTTTTGTGTATCTTGAGAAACACCGGCCACACCACCAACATCCTCGGGATCGGACCCTTCAAGTGCCAACAATGATTTCTTCTTGAACTTGTTGTTGAGAGGGTTTGGGAGCTTCTTGGCGACATCCTTCCGAGGAAATCGAGGTTTGTCCTCTCTTTTCTCATACGGACACTCCTCCGCAAAATGTCCCGGTCTCTCACAGTTGTAGAAGTTTCTCGTCTTCTTCTTTTGGAATCTTCCCTTGAAGTCCCCTTTGGTGAACTTCTTCACAAAGAGAGCAATATCATCATATGAGGGAGTATCATCGGAGTTATCATCATCTTCATACTCATCTTCTTCCTCATCATTATAAAACTCCTCGAGCCTAGCCTTGAGAGCAAGGTTTGAGGATGGACCACCATATGTGGCAAGGAGCCTATTGGACTCCTTTAGGTTCTCTTCATATTGCAAGAAGGTGGCAATCACATCATCCGGTGTCATCTTGAAGAAGTCGGGCATACGCCTCAATTCCCACACCATTTGATGAGAATACACCATGAGAGCATTCAACATTTTGTCCACAAGGTAACGGTTGGTGATTTGATATCCATCCAAAGATTTTTCACATGTGAAGGACTGGACATGAGCAGAGAGAACCTTGAGACGCATATGAAGTTGTTGTGGCGTCTCATCTTTCTTCATGTGAAGGTTGTGCAATGCATTCTTTGCGGTCTCGTATCTTGTCATTTGAAGCGACCCGGTGCCGGACTTGGCAATGAGAAGAGTATCCCACATTTCCTTGGCATTGGTGATATTAAGAAATGGTGCACGTGTCAACTCATCCATTCCTCTCTTCAAGAACCTAATAGCCGCAAGGTTGAGATGTCGATCAAACACTTCACTTGGAGTAAGGTTGTTCGGATCAATAGGATAGTAGCCTTTTCCGGAGTCGATGAGGTTCCACATGGGTTCGCACACAAACCTAAGATAATCTACCATAAGACTTTTCCAATCCAAAAAGTTAGTGTTCTCGGTTTGTACCGGCGGATTGCCGTTGAAATTATACTTAGGTTCCACAATCTTAGGAGCAGGATAGTCCCATTGGTAGGGACCACCTCTTTTCAAGGGAGCCTCGGAGCCGGGGTGCACAAAGGTCGCTTGTGGGGACCTAGGGGCCGCACCACTTGACGTTTGTGACTCCGACGCCGAAGCCTTCAATCTAGCAAAGGAGGCTTCCATTTCCTTCCTTTGATTGTCCAAAGCCTTTTGCAAGGCTTTTTCCATATCTCCGGAGGTGAACAACTTGGGGTCCTCAATCTCATAACTAACATGCCCCGTGGAGGGAGGCAACGCAGCTTGTGCGGCGGCCCTTTGTTCGGTAGCCAATCTCTCAGCTTCCGAACTCGCGGCATCCGTAGAAATTGCAACCTCCTCCAGATTGGCACCCGAACTTTCGGGGATGCCGTTCTTGGTCATCTCGCTCTAGGGCGGTTAAGCCACAAGAATAGAGCACGAGGCTCCTATACCAATTGAAAGGATCGAGATAGACCTAGAGGGGGGTGAATAGGTCTTATTACAAATTTTATCACTACTTGGCAATTTTTAAGCAATAAAGCGGAAAACAAAGGTGTGCCTAAAAATTGCAAGGTCTATTTAGCAAAGACAAGATAAACAATAAGCACAATAAACACAAGCAAGTGAGGGGCAAATAATACGGTAGTACAAGTAGTAAGGGAAAATAGTAGGGATAACCGAATGACGCGGAGACAACAATGTATCCCGATGTTCACTTCCTTGGAGGGAAGCTACTCACCGTTCGGAGAGAGTGGGTGAAACCACGAAGGAAGACCAACGCCACGAAGGCTCACTCTATTCCCCTTGAGATATCACCACGAAGGCGATTCCCAACCACTACCGGTTGACCTTAAAGGTGGTCACCAAACCCTCACAAACTCAACGGGGGTAATCACAATGGTTGATTCCTCTCCGAAGAACTCCTACCCGCCTAGGAGTCTCCAACCTCCAAGAGTAACAAGATCAATGGGAAAATCTCAAGACTTGCTCAAATCACGATTTGCTTTGGTCGGAAGATGGGGAAGGAACGGATCTAACACGGGGTGAAAGATCCGACAAGAACTCTCACGAATCTCTCCGAGATCTTGGATTGAGTGTAGGAGATGAGAGAGAGGGAGCACTTTGTGTTCTTGAGTGAAATAAATGAAGTGGTCATCCCTAATCCGAAGTGGGTAGGGGGTATTTATATATGCCCAAGAACTAGCCGTATTAATGCAGTCATAAGGACTTCGGACGGTCCGGGCTATATGCCGGACGGTCCGGCCTGAGCCCGGACGGTCCGACCTGTAGTCCGGTCGGCCGAAGAGATCAGACAACCGGTCCCCATAGCACACTCGTGTCGGACGGTCCGAGGACGAGGACGGACGGTCCGGGCTAGGCCCGGACGGTCCGACCAATACACCGGACGGTCGGACCTGACGAGGAAATGCCACTAACCTTTTGCACCGAGGGCCGAACGGTCCGGGACCGAACCCCGGACGGTCCAGGATGAACGAATAGGCTACTGACCTCGGGGTCCCTTTTTTTGGACGGTCCGAGGTGCAGCTCGGACGGTCCGGGAAAGACCCGGACGGTCCGACCTTATACCCGGACGGTCCGACCTCCACAGATGATGTGAAGTTTAGAGAACATTGAATATCCTACACAACTACATTGATTTCCATGGGTTGTAGAGATGTGTATTTTACATGATATAGTTCTTATGACTTGAGCAAGACTTTAACTAAACCATATGATCCCCTCTTAATAGTGCGGGGATCCCTATGACTCAAGAGGTAGTAGTAAAGAGGACTTAGCGTCATCTTCAATCGTTTTGTAGACTTCTTGAGAGCGGTTAAAGTTTAGCCCATGATCCCTACATGGTGATGTCAAGAGACCTAACAGTTTCCTGTGTATCACTTAGCAAACACAGTTAGTCCCCTATATGTATATTTTCATCACACAACAAAATATGCTTAAGGGAAAGATTGCACTTTCAGCTTTGGAAGCATTGTCATTATGTGAGACATAGTGAACAATAAAATGACTTGATGAAAGCTGAACCACAAATATATGAGTATATGATGGATATATTTGAGTGGGAGCATGATCATTGTCTCAAACATATATGCATTGATATGTGTGAAGAATGATCTCATATGTATATATATATGGATATGCATTGATTGTGTATATAGAGAATCGTCTTATATACATATGTGCATTATGATATATATAGAGCATAAGGAAAATAAAATACAAGATGGCAAGAATCTTCTTTTATGTGAAATACCAACACATTACACGTTCAAATCTATATGAGTAGATTAAGATACGGATAATGAAACGAAGTGAAGGTTGGAATAATCTTCTAAGACAAGAAACAGGTTCTTGTTGCTAGAAATTATATAATGGATGAAATCCAAATATCACAAGCAATGTCTTGATGGAAGAATAGAGATGCACCATGTACTGGACATGTGATCTTATATGTTCTTGACATATGATTCTACCATATAACATGCATTGTGAATCCAACAACAGAATGAATCAAAAGTTCTTGGAAGAAGAACAGATTCCGATGTGCTTTAGGAGTAAAACACGGAATCTGAATAAAGTCCATGCATTCAGTATATGAGGAATACTGAGGACTATTCTCTAAAATATAGAAAGGATAATAGACTTGAATGTAATGAAAGATTACAATTGCAAGCCATATTATGGGTATATATGGAATTAGACACATCACCAAATAAATGAAAGAAATGTGAGCAAAATTCACGGCACTACAAACATAATACTACTTAAGAAAGTAGACGTATGGATAAAGTTTTGCGTTAGAAGTATTGGACTTCTGGTTGAGTGTATTTCCCAGTATATATGACTATGGATGAGTATTCTAAAGACTGAACCAAGAGATCATTGGAGGATACTGTGAAATAATAATCTCACTCTCCCGCAATGAACCAACCATTATATGATAATGAGTGGTATGTCAAAAGAGCTTTTGACATGTACCAGTTGCAAAGGAAACATACAAATCTGAATTGGTGCAGTTTGTTGACGAACCTCTACCATGAGCATGCATGATCAATGAACACTTATGTGATAAGATGATTATGATCGAAAAATGCGGCTAGATTATTAGCACTCTAGTGCAAGTGGGAGACTGTTGGACATATGCTCTAGAGGCAAATAATATATGATTATTCCAATATATCTAAGCAAGTTCATAACCAGTTTCATACCGTGCTAGAACTGTGTCAGTGAAACAATGATGCAGGTGTGGTATAGAAACCCCCAGAGTTCCTAGTTAGCCTCTGAATCGATAACTAGTTCATGGTCAACATGATGGTCGTGGTTTCGCGATCATGGACAATTAAGTCTCTTGACTATGAGATCACCTCACTGGTTAAGTGACGTGATGAACATTACCCAAAGTAAGCATTACAGCATGATCAAATCTTGTGAAGGTTCAGTGTTGTAATTACAGAACGTGGTAGACCGTTCCTTTGACCGTGAGTACGTGCATAATTGATATCTTCCCGGATACTTTGACCTACATCCCACCACCTGACTGAATTATGCGGGTCATAACGGTTGTATCTTGCGTATTCCATGGAGATATGTTGAGGAGTATTGTTACAAGAGTGGGATTTGTCAATCCATATAATGGATAGATACTCAGGGCCCACTCGGTGAGATTCCATCCATAAAGCTGCAGTGTGTGACTAGGTCACGGGGAGGAATATCACGGGAACGAGTTAATGAGGATTAGTTCAGAACGAGGTTGAACCAGACATAGGATGTCATTGATCGAATCTCGTAACAATCCAGTATCGCTGACAAAGGGAATACTATACGGCATAAGGTCCAATCGGTGTTTGATATCCGGAATGCACAGGGGTCATTATGGGCATCCAGGTCCCGATCATTGATCGTAGCCTCATCTCGGTCATGACTGGAGTGTTCTCGGACCGTAGGGTAACACACTTAAGGTCTCGATGAAATCGGAGACCTTTTCGGAACCATCGGAGTAACCAGAGAATAAAGGAAACAACATCGAAGAAGTACCGTGTTGAACCGAACAAGTTCGGAGTGAACCGGAAGGTGTTCCAGAGCACCGGGAGAAGGAATAATGTGTTTTAGTTATTAATTAATTGAATTAATAATTAAAAACATTTTATTTATAATTAAAAAGTGCTATGGGCCTTATTTATGAAAGAGGCCCATTAGGGGAAATAAAAGGGAAAAAAGAAAAAGGAAAAAGGGGGAGGCGCCATGGGCCCTAGGGCCCATGAGGGGTGCGCCCCCTCCCGCCCTTGGCAGCCACCCCCCTAGCAAGGGACTTTAGTCCCACCTTGCTAGGGGAGATGGTTTGACTCCCTCCCCTCTGCCTATATATAGATGGGCAGGGTGCACATATTTAATACACAGAAATTCATGAGAAAATCAATATTACTCCGAATTGAGATCGGTTTTCTCCGGTCTTCTCCCCTTCCTCGTCTCTTCCATGGTGGGCTCCCTAGTGTGAGCCTGTAGTGGAATTGAGGCATCTCTGCTAGAATCGGAGGACGTCGTGTTGCCGAAGCTCCGTCCGGAGGTCTGCTTCCGCCACCTTCGCAGGATCGAAGAACAGAGGTCATCATCGAGTCTCGTACGTGTGCGAGTACTACGAGGTGCTACACGTGTGGCACTACACCCATCCGGGTGCTCAACACAACCAGGGGGCTGTGAAACTTGATCGGCTACATCAACCACGTTTGCGGGAACGTTTCCCGCGCAACGGACTACACCCAGAGGTATGTTATTTCCGCACTCCTTTCCGTTACGGTAATACGGCTAGCTAGATCTTTGGTTATGGGAACGCTAGTTAGAAAATTTTGTGTTTTCTGCTGCGAACCCCAACAAAACTCTCCACAAAAGGAGTGATAGACCTCAATGCAACACCTATTTCATAAAGTAACTTCCCTACACATGATACGACTCTACTTGACTCCAAAAGACAAAGATAAAGATAAAGATACCGGGCACTCCCCCAAGCTTGGAACAAGCTAAAGGGGTGCCATTACCCGAGGAGATTTACTCCTCATTCTTGTTCTTGTTGAAGTTGACCATGTTTTCCCTGGCGAAGCACTTCTAGGATAAAGGTTCTCCAGTTTCGAAGGTTGAGTCTCCAAGATCCTGCACTCAGTAGCCAAACCCATGCGTGAGAACTTCAGTTCATACTCACAGTTCTGGTTTTGTAGATCATAGATCTGTGATTGAATCTCATAAATTTTATCTTCTAATGCGGCCAAACTTGACATCATCTCCTTCTTGTGGAAATCCTTTAACTCGTTCATCATGTCGAAGTTATCTTCAACACTACGCTCCACCATCTTCTTGTACTTGAAGATTTCATGTTCCATCTCCTTTAGCCGCTCTTCGGTGCTCCCTTCTTTGACTGGTCCCTTCAGATCTTCCTTGTGGAGGACACCATCCTCCACATGAAGGATCTGGGGGTGCTTCCTCACCTCTGCGAGGTAAGGTTTGATGACATTGACGACGAACTTGTCCTTGGGGGAACTTGGGGAAGCCATGGCACCTAGATCTGCTGAAAGTTTTCCTAGAAAAAACAGACCGAGAAAGAAAACACACGAAATCGCGAGATACGGTGCTGGGACTATCCGGGAAAATATATAGAAAAAATTTCTGCAACAGAAGGAAGGTTTACAGCCAAGGTGGGGTCGAAGTCGGAGTTCGGGGCACCTAGGAGGGTGCCCGGCGCGGCCAGGAGGGGCGCGCGCCGGGAGGCCTCCTAGGCCCCCTGGAGCTCCTCTCCGGCTCCACTTGGGCTTGGAATTTTCCTAATTTTGCAAAAACTTTGAAAAGTAAACTTTTATTGACGTTCGCAATGTTTCCTTGCCGTAATACATACCTTTTCTTATTCTCCTCCTGCCGGTGTCTGAAACTTGGCTGCAACATGTTCTTCATGAGTTCTTGTATATATCATGTTCACATCCACATTGATAGGATCACCGATATAGTTATTCGATATGAAAAGGTCCTTTCCATCTGGAAAGTAGTTTACCTGGAGAAAACCTGAAATGAGATCTAAACAATAAAACTTTATCACCAACATTAAATTCACATTTCAGAATTCTTTTATCGTGCCACTTTTTTACCTTTTCTTTGAACATTTTAGCGCACTCGAAAGCTTCACTTCTCCACTCATCTAGATAAGACAAGTTCATGAGACGCTTTTCACCAGCTAACTTTGGGTCAGCATTCAGCTCTCTGGCAGCCCAGAAAGCTTTGTGCTCTAACTCTAATGGCAAATGGCAAGCATTGCCATAGACCATCTTATACAGAGACATGCCCATGGGGTTTTTGTAAGCAGTTCTATACGGCCACTAAGCATCTCCTAACTTCTTCAACCAGTCCTTTCTAGAACTGTTCACTGTTTTCTGTAAGATCAACCTGATCTCTCTATTGGTGAGCTCAACTAGCCCACTAGTTTGAGGGTGGTATGGTGATGCAATTCTATGATTGACATCGTACTTGGATAGAGATTTTCTAAAAGCTCCATGCGTGAAGTGTGACCCTCCATCTGTCATGAGGTACCTTGGTACACCAAACCTGGGAAAAATTACATCCTTGAGCATTTTCAAAGATGTCTTGTGATTAGCACTCTCAGTGGGGATTGCTTCATGTAACACCCTCACTGTCAGTGCACAGTAATTCCATTTACTATTGATCATTACTGTTCCAAAATTTCTGCTTTGATCAACTTGGGGCAATTCAAAATCCAAATGCCCTGGTGGTTTTATTGGAAGCAATGTGATCATGCACCTTGATCATCATGAATAAAAACAAGTCCAACCCCAAAACCAATTGAATTCGAAACAAAGGTTGAAATACTTTTGGTTGATTATTAAAAACCATGTGGCAAATAAACTTTTCCCACAAATTATGAAACCACTTTTATAAAATCACTAATAATCTCTGGACCCTGTTGGTATGGTTGTGGTTATTTATTGAGCTAGGGAAAAATGCAAACAATTATAAACAGTACTACCTCCGATCCATAATAAGTGTCGCTCATCTAGTACAAAGTTTGTACTAGTTTAGTACAAAATCTGCGACACTTATTATGAATCGGAGGGAGTAGCAAAAAAAAACCCCCTATTAACCATTTAATATTTAAATCAAATATTAAATGACTTTTAATACCGCCCAAACTTTTTGTGGCACTGGCCTATGGTGAAACATCAATAATGGGCCACATAATACATTTTACAAAAATGCCTAAGCTATTAAAATAAATATAAAATATAATTTATAGAAAAGCAAAAAGAGAAAAGAACATATCTAAACCATAGGAGAAGCCCACCTCCCCTTCCCCCTGGGCCTAGCCCACCTATCTCTCCCCTCCCCTGTTCACCTCGCGGTGGCGCGCATCCATGGCGCCACGGCAGAGGCCGTAGCCGTGGCGGCCATCGCAGCTCCCCGGCGTCCTACAAGACGCAGCCCTCGTCCCCCCTCGCAGGCTAGAACCCTAACCCTAGACCGGAACGACGCTCACCCTAGATCTCTTCTCCTTGGTCATCTTCCACCTCGGGCCCGATCGCCTCGTCGCCTCCGTCACGCCCACGCGTGGCCATTGTGGACCACCGCCCGAGCCGAGGTGTCCGTTGAGTTCCCCGCCGTCTACTCCGTCATTCCCCCCAAAGAACCCGAGCCAGGGCGCCTCGAGCACGTCGAATCACAGTCGTCGTCATCTTCAACTCCGGCGAGTTCGGCGACGAATTCCGGCCACTCCCGACCTCCATCGCGCAAATTGCCTGCCCCTACGCGCTCCTGGTGAGCTTGGCCGTCTCCCCCATGCGCTCGCTCCCCTCCGCACTCGCCGTAGCTCGTCGCGCCATTAGGGAAGAACGACATCGCCGCCGTCGAGCTTCCCCCGCGTCCCAGAACGTGCGTTTGGCACGCCTCTCGTGTTGTGGCTCTCCACGCCCGCGCGCGCACCCGTTGCGCTAGCGCACACCCACGGAAGCCCCCTGGAACGTTGTCACCGTCGGGCCGCCTCTGCACCGCCAATGCACTCGTCGTCGAAGTCGACACAGGGCGTCTTCGGCGACACCACGACCACCACTAGACGCGCGGTAGGCGCAGCTCTCCACCGGACCCAGCCACGCCTCAAACGGCCGCCGGAGTTGGCCGGAGCGGCGACCTCGCCGACTCTGCCCTCGCCGACGATGACCTGGGCAACTGCCAGGTGGGCCCTCAGCGTCAGGGGATTAATTGCCCCCTAATCATCCCTGACAGTGCCCCTGCTTAACCCTCTCTATTTAATCAAACAGAGATAACCCCCCCCCCCTATGACATGTGGGACCCACCCCCCCTTTGCTTAATTAAATTAATTAAAAGGATTAATTAACACTAGTTAGAATGACATGTGGGCCACCCCCCGTTTAATTAACTTAAATTAAATTGATTTAATTAATAAGTCACTTACCAGTGGGACCCACTGGTCTCGGCACCACCGGGGTGATACGAGAATATTCCTCTTTAGTTCATTCCACTGGTATCTCTGTCGAACCATCTCCAGTGTACCATCGAGAGTGACTCCTCCTTGTTTCTGTAAGGCCCGATATGCGGTACTGTTCCAGATCTAGATATTTCCATCAAGATCCGGGGACGAAGCACATATCGGTCCCACCGCGACATATGACGAAGTCATATGCCCCGGATTTCCAACATGATATCACAACATTACAGATACAAGGATACAACATCTCATACAATCGGCATACAACTGCCTCAGATACAATACAACAGCGGAAGATACATGTCTGGGTACAGAATACAATCAAATTCCTAGTGGCAAAGAGAAATACATCGATCCACATAACCACACGGGTCCAGGCCCTCCGCCGGGATCCGCCTAACTAGTCGTCGTCGAGTCTCCACGTGAAACGTCGATCACCATACCTGTTGTCGATCAAAACCCTGAAAAGAGTTTGGGGGTAGTATCATGAGTACAGAGGTACTCAGCATCCACCTATAGTGGTCATCTGACCCAGCAAGGACTTCATCACTCGTCATTCTAGGACAACTAGTAGTTTACGGTAAGGAAGGGGTAAGTGGTGAGGTTGCTGCCGCACTAGCATCTATGAAGTGGCTATCGATCTAGAGAGTAAGATAAGAAGCCAAGCATTCGATGAGGAATCGCCTCCAACAAGTCTGCTATCCACCTACATACGCAAACATAACACCTACCCTATCCTTGTCCTCCTCTTCGCATCTCGACAAAGAAGAAGCAGTTGAAGCCACACACACATTAATCAAATTATATTAAGATTATCTCAGCTGTTGTTGTCTATGAACAAGGAGTAGGTCTCAAGTCGTCCATAACCGTGTACACAGCTTCTCGAAAAGATTTAACCCTGTAGGGGTGTACCAACTGCCCATTACAAGGCTCCGCACGCACGCCCATCTCTCTCAGTTGCTACCCATCACAGGCAACCATTTTATGATTTAGTTCCAAGAGATCCGAAACGACAGGTCCCTCTAACTAACAACGAACAAATCCGGGGCCCCCGGGGAGTCGACACCCAATCCTAAAGCTGGCCACGCTCTCGGATCGGACTCTTCCGTCTCAACAGGGTTTGGGTTACCGAGACGCCTCACGTGGACCAACAGGGAAACCATGTCCTCACTTGTCCGGGTTGGTTTAAAAACTACTGGCAGCTGACTAGCACACACACGGTTTCAAATGGTAAATCAGCTTGGGCCACCACTAGAAATGCTTGAAGCTAGGTAGGTAAGAAAAGGGGACCCCATAAAATCCCACACGCGGTTAGGCACGCTCAGTCTTAAAACCAATACCCGGAACTCGGATCCTAAGTGACTCGAATGGAACAAAGCGTCGGGGCGGGATAGCCTCGACCTTCCATCCTTCGTCGAATATAGTCAACATTATAATAATCATATCATCAACAACAATATAATAATGTGATATCCCAGACCAAGGAGTAACAGGGTAACATCGTAGCATCCTAAGCATGCATACTAAGCAGGGGCTGAGCAACGAGCAATAGTAACATAGCAGTACAAGGTTTGCTGGGAGGGGACATGGTTGTATTGGTTTGAAAGAGGCTGTAAACATGTGGTAGGATCAAACATCGAACCTAACCTAGACTAGCATGCAAACCGCTGGTTGAAATAGAATGGATCATAAGTAATGTATAGTCCTTTCCTGTTGATAAGTCGGATTCCGAAGGTGTAGCCGATCGCAAGCTCGCATCGTCTCCGAAGGTACCCGCGGAAGCACACAAAACGATAAACACTGGAAAGCAATCAACAAAGGTTGTTAACATGGCAACTCGAGCAAGCATGGCATAGCACACAAACATGGCAAAAGGTGAAGCATAAAATAAACTATCTATGCTAAACAATTTAAGTGAGGCACAATCCTAAACATGGCATAACACTAAGTGTCGCACGATGATTAAAGGATTTGGTACTGTTCTTCCCTAAACCACATTTTAGGTTGGTTAACAACAGAAAACAATAGCATAAACTCAAAGTACACAAAAACCTAATCAAGTTACATATAAGGCACATTCCAAACGGAGTTACGGTTAAAAAGATATAAGGAAAACAAGTTACGGGCACAATCTGCCAACATCAGGAAGCACACTTTAGAGCAATGCATAAATAGGATAATCAATGCGAACATGCTCACAAATGATATGAACTAAATTAGACATGGCAAGGAAGACATGGCAAAAGGAATCATGCAAATAGGCATCATAGATCAAAAGATATTAAGCAAACAACATGGCATCGCAAAGTAACAGACTTAGTGAAAAACAGAGGTGGCTGTCAAAAACAGCAGGATAGCAACTTTGGAGCTAAATACCTATATGAACAATAATGCTAACATGAAGATGCAATACGTTTAATGAAAGTAGACATGATGCTTAACAATATGAAAATGGAATCACTCAATTCCGATAAACGGTCGCGACACACTCGTCGACCGAAGTTGCAACAAAATATAAACAACAGGGTAGCTACTTTGGAGCAAGATACAATCATGATTCAGCTAGCAATTATGGCATGTGAATGCATGGAACTGAAGTAGAAACAATGCTTAACACAATGCAAACGGAATCACTCAGTTCCGACGTATGGTTGCGAAGCAACCGTCGCCCGAAGTTTCAATCAAGCAACAGTTTTCAGACAGTTTAACAGCAGCAGTTGCAATTAACGATCTGATGCCCTATTTAGCACACAATTACACAATCAAGATGACCTCAAATGCAAATGCTCACCAAAGATGAATTGATGTGCACATGAACCTAAGCAACTTTCATTTTGGGGGCACTTTCATCGGAGCTACGGATTACTCGCAAATCTACTCGCGAAAACAGATCAACAGCAATATTACACAGGACTTAGCAATAATTCGTAGGTTTTAACAGTAGCAAAAAAAAGGTGGAAGCCTCACCCATGGGCCTCGGCCCAATTGCGGCCTGGAGAGGCCGGCCTGGCGGCTGGGCTCTGGCTGCCTGGCTGGGTCGCTTGGGGGTGGCTGGGCCGGCCCACGTGCGGTTGGTGGCTGGTGGCTGCCCGATCCCGGCCAGGGGCCGAGCGGCGGCGGCGCTGCCGTCCGGCAACAGCGGCGAGGAGGGGCGGTGGTGCCCGGCCTGGCCGGTGCGGTGGAGGAGGAGGCCGAGGGGCGTCCGGCTCGCCGGATCCGGGCGGCGGCTGGAGCTCCTAGCCGACAAGCTAGGGCGACCTCCCATGGCAGGCGGCGCTCCGGCGGCTTTGCTGCACGGGAGAGAAGGAGAAGACAGAGGTGAGAGGCGGGAACAAGGCGAGGAGGGCTGCGCGGGAGGAGGAGAGGACCTGGCCGGCCTGGCTGCTGGTCGCCGGCGGCGGCGACATCGGCTGGAGACGGCGGCGCGGCCCGCTCGGGCTCCACGGGCGTGGAAACGGCTCGGGGAGAGAGGAGGCTCGTTGGGGCTGACGTGGCGGCCTCTGGGCCGTCGGATCGCCAGATCTGACGGTCCAGAGCGCCTGGGGGCAAAATTTTCGGGATCTGGGGATCTGGGAGGCAAAACTGGGCAAAGTGGAGGGGGTGGCTGCAATTTTGTGGCTAGGCAAACCCTAGAAAGAGGTGGGGGTGAGGTGGTCTTTATATAGCCCAGGTGGCTGGCAGTTTGCAAAAACATCCCCGGTTTTTCTCTCGCGCGCGCGTTGTTTACGTTTCTGACCGCCGGGGGTCCGCAGTACCTCCGATTTAGGTAAAACTTCAAACTGCGCGATCAACGCGTCGAGCCGGAGGCGTTCACCTAGCGCTGGAACCGTTCCGAGAACACTTTCCGACGCGCTATAAAAATATCCCATTTAATTATTAAACGGAGTTTTCGTTCCGTTGGCTACAGCTGGTCTGGTGCGGTTTTCGCGACGGTGATCGGGTGAAACCCGGGTCGCAAAGGTCGAGTGTCAGGGTGGAAAGGGTCGGTCTCCGTTAGGTACGAGATAAGAGGGGGGAAAATAAGGACAAGGTAAGGAGACGGTTCACCTTGTTGGTAACCGCACGAGTTGGTGGGACGACAGGGCAGGCGGCCACCGTCTCTGGTTATGGTGGTGGACCTGGCTGCTGTCATTGTCCGTGACTCGCTTAAATAAGGACAACGATCACGGTTGTTCCGACGGAGAACTAATAAAATGCTTAATGGATTCGGTGGATGACTTGAGTGGCTATATGCCTATACGCACTACCTCCACGTGGGATTACGGTGTGGGCCCTCTGCGTTGTAGCATCGTTCGAGGGCTCTTCAGACGTCAGCTTTACCTCGGGCTGATTGCCGGGCTTGGACCGCTTACTCCGGTAGTGGGAAGTGGGTCTGCTTCACCGGCCAGCCACGTACCGTGCAGGAGTGCAAAGGACAAGGGTCCAAAGTTCCTTTGTACTTAGAATTTAGACCGGCGGATGGCCTCTTTGTTGAGCTCGAAGAATGGACTTCTGCGTATCGGACACCCTTGGTCGGACATGCCTGAATAAGGTGTACGAGACCCGGGGATCCGAGCGTGTAGGGTAACAGTAGTGCAACCCCTGCAGGGAAGTAATCTATTCGAATAGTCGTGTCCATGGTAACAGGACGCTTTATGCTGAAGCCAGATCCTACCACAACAAACTGTATCTTTATACTTGTTGGTTCCGGGTTTTTCTTCCTCGCTGGGATGTCGAGGGAGGGAACTCGGAAGCATGATTAATATATACAACTTGCAATTATACAATGTTGCAGCAACTTCTGCTGCATTCTTACTTTACTACTTTTTATTGAACTGTTGGATGTTTCTCCCCCCATGCTGCAAGACTCGTCGGAAGTTGCTAGTCTTCGATAGGCCTAGCATATTCCCTCTTACCCTGGTACTTCTACCTTGCAGTCCACTATTCAGCCTCCCCTTCCACTTGCTTTATTTTCCCCCTTTACTGTTTTGCCTGATCGGCTGCTGCAGTCGACGTTGGAGCCCAGGATCAGGAGATCCCCGATGCCGACCACCGCAACGTGAAGATCCCCGATGTCTTCCACGACATGGAGTTACCCCCTCGACCAAGAGTAGTTTGGAGGTTACCAGGCAGGAGGCCTCGCCTTTTCGATTGTGTTGTGTTTGTGCTAGCCTTCTTAAGGCAACCTTGTATTCTCGTATATGTACTCAGATACTCCTGCTTCCGCTAACTTTGTGCTCTTGAGCTGTTGTATTCGAGCCCTCGTGGCCCCTGGCTTGTAATAGAAAGCTTGTGTTATTTTATTTATAGAGTTTTGCTGTGATTACCTTCCCGTGAGTCCTTGAGCTCGGTTGTGTACCCTGCGTGTCTGATTACTGTACACGGCTTGATTTTGAGGGTGTCACACTTCAACCCACTTGGTTACATAATCAACAACAACAAAGATGTGTGTGTACTTGTGTGAAGGAGTAAAAGGACCCATAAAATCAAAACCCCAGCAATCGAAAGGTTCGATCACTAGTGAGTAATTCATAGGCATCTCATTTCTCCTGCTAATGTTACCAACTCTTTGACACTTATCACAAGATAGAACGTACCTTCTGGCATCCTTAAAAAGAATAGGTCAATAAAAACCTGATTGTAGACCTTTATGTGCGGTCCTTTCACCTGCATGATGTCCTCCATAGGGACTATCGTGACATTGTGGAAGAATGTCCTTCTGCTCGTGCTCCGGTATACACCTTCTTACGATCCCGTCCGCACCTTCTTTATAAAGATGTGGGTCATCCCAAAAGTAATGCCTCAAATCCGTGAAGAATTTCTTACTCTGCTGAAATGTAAAACCTGGAGGCAAAAAATTTGCAACGATAAAATTAGCATAATCTGCAAACCAAGGGTCGAAATGAGATTGTACTTTTACAACAACAAGTTGTTCATCTGGAAAATTGTCGTTGACCGGAATAGGATCGTGCGGAATATCTTCCATCCTTGAAAGATTTTTAGCCACCGGATTGTCTTCTCCTATTCTATCGACAATCTACAAATCAAATTCTTGAAGAAGGAGTACCCATCTAATGAGTCTTGGTTTGGCATCCTTTTTCTGCATAAGATACTTAATGGCAGCATGATCAGTATGAATAATAACCTTAGAATCGACAATATACTGCCTAAACTTATCACAAGCAAACACCACTGCCAAGAATTCCTTCTCGGTAGTAGAATAATTCTTTTGAGAACTATCAAGGGTTTTGCTAGCATAATGTATAACATTCAACTTCTTATCAACCCTTTGTCATAAAACAGCTCCAACAGCAAAATCACTAGCATCACACATAATTTCAAAGGGCAAATTCTAGTCAGGTTGTTGTACTATAGGAGCGGTTATCAAGGCTTTCTTAAGAACTTCGAAGGCTTCCTTACAATCTTCATCAAATACAAAAGTAACATCCTTCTGGAGAATATTGGTGAGGGTCCCGAGGTCTTAGAAAAGTCCTTGATAAATCTTCTATAGAAACTAACATGACCGAGAAAACTACGAATACCTTTGATGTCCCTTGGATAGGGCATCCTTTCAATAGCTTCAATCTTTGCCTTGTACACATCAATTCCCCTTTCGGTAATCTTGTGACCAAGAACTATACCTTCGTTAACCATGAAATGGCACTTCTCCCAATTAAGCAAAAAATTTGTTTCTTCACATCTCTGCAAAACTTCATTAATATTGTGGAAACAGTGGTCAAAGGAGGTTCCATATACGAAAAAGTCGTCCATGAAGACCTCCACAATCTCCTCACAGAAACCAAGAAATATAGCAGACATACACCTTTGAAAAGTAGCAGGTGCATTACACAAACCAAAAGGCATACACCTATAAGCATAAGTACCGTAAGGACACGTGAAAGTGGTCTTCTCTTGATCCGCGGTGTTAACATGAATCTGTGAGAAGCCAGAATACCCATCAAGATAGCAAAAGTGGGTGTTTTTAGACAGCCGCTCAAGCATATGATCAATAAAGGGAAGATGATAGTGGTCCTTCCTGGTAGCCTTGTTCAACTTCCTCAAATCAATACACATTCTATATCCAATAATAGTCCGCTGAGGTATTAGTTCATTTTTATCATTAGGAACAACAGTCATACCTCTTTTCTTAGGAACACAATGAACTGGACTTACCCACTTACTATTAGCTATAGGATAGATGATACCTGTGGCTAGAAGTTTGAGAACCTCCGTCCTAACCACGTCCTTCATCTTTGGGTTCAACCGTCGTTGATGATCAACAACCGGTTTAGCATCGGGCTCGAGATTGATAGTATGTTGGCAAATGGATGGACTGATACCCTTGAGATCATCAAGATTATAGCCAATAGCACCTCGCTGTCTGCGGAGTGTCTCCAATAATCGCTCTTCTTCATACCCTGAAAGGTAAGAATTGATAATAACAGGATATACTTTCTTTTCATCTAAATAAGCATACTTCAGCGTATCGGGAAGTTGTTTGAGATCGAACACCGGGTCTTCTTTTGGTTGTGAGAAGATTCCTAAAGGTTCAACTGGGAGGTTGTGCTTCAGGATAGGAGTTTGTCTTAAAAATGTCTTCTAGCTCATTCCTCTCCTGCATACGCATGTCATTCTCGTGGTCTTCCATAAATTGCTGCACAGTATCGTCAGGAGGAATAGCAATATAAGCAATTTCTTCAATAATTTTGTCATTACTAGACAAATCAGTACCACGAGGATGCTTAGAAAACTAAGAAAAATTAAATTCATACGGCTCACCATTGAATTCAACTGAAACTTTACCTTTCTTGCAATCTATTATAGCTCCACAAGTGCTGAGGAAGGGCGTACCAAAGATAATAGGGCAAAAACTATCTTGCACTGAACCAAGTACAAGAAAGTCAGTAGGATATTTTACCTTCCCGCAGAGGACTTCAACATCTCTCACAATCCCAACTGGAGAGATTTTTTGTTTATTTGCAAGATGAATCGTGACATCTACGTCTTCAATCTCACACGGCTGAGTCTCGTGCATGATATCTTGATAGAGTGAGAAGGGAATAGCGCTGACACTGGATCCCAAATCACATAGCCCATAGTAGTTATGATTTTCTATCTTGACAGATACAACAAGTGTACCTGAAATTGGGCCTTTGTTCTTGGCTTTGCAATGTTAGTGGAAACAGCACAAAAACTAATAGTGGATTCTTCAATATCACTAGTTACTAGATCCTTGACCATTGCAACTTGAGGCTTGACCTTGATCAGGTCCTCAGGTTCATCAGTGGTTCTTCCATTTTTGTTTAGAATACCTGTAACAAAAGAGTGCTCCTTTATCCTTGGGGATAAGGAGGCTGTTCATACACAACTACAGGTAAAACAGGATCAGTAACATTAATCTCAATAGGTGACTCCTTGAAAGGTTTATGATGTTGACTCTCGTTCTTCTTAGAAGAATCAACATGAGAAGCAAAGTCCTTGCAAAAGTCAATCATTAGCTGGGAATCAAGACCAATTTTAGAGAAAAAGGTATTAAAGTAATCAGTCTTCACATAACTCTCAATGTAGTCATGCTCATAGTTTATAGCGGGTTCAATACCTTTATCAATTTCCCAGTCTTCAATATTCTTCTGGATCCTCTCAATAAGATCCCATTTTTCTTCTATACTTCTGGTCTAGAATACCCCACTAGAGGAGGCATCCAACATCTCCTTGTCCCGACGAGAAAGTCTGGCATAAGAATTTGTAAGTATAATTTCCTTGGGGAGCTCATGGTTGGGACATTTGATCATTAGGGACTTCAGTCTCCCTCAAGCTTGAGCGAGGCTCTCTCCGTCGCGACACCAAAAGTTGTAGATGTAGTTCCTGTCTTAGTTAATTTCACGAAGAGGATAAAACTTGGCATACAAGAGAGACATAAGCTCTTGCCATTCAAGCAAATCAGAGTTATCGAGTAGCTTATACCAATCTGAAGCTTTATCTTTAAGTGACACGGAGAATATTTTCTTCATAATGAACTCCATTGTTACACTTGCAAGCTTGAATAAAGAACATAACTGTGACAAATATAGCAGGTGTTCTCCCGGATGCCCTTCTCCTGTATAATGATTAGCCAAGACATAATCAATAATACCAGTTGGTATTTTATAGGGCACAATTTCAGTAGGGGTAGGAGTGACCACCACAGTCGTGGGGCGGCTCCTCACCAGCAACGAACCAACAATAGACGGGTCCATAAGGACTGAGGGTAGCAACAACAAAAATAAAAATAGCAACACAAAGTAAAGGTTTCCTTACCGGCTTCACTTACCAATACCGCTACACCCCCCGGCAACGGCGCCAGAAAAGCTCGTTGATGGCGGAGAAGTTGATAGGTTTAGTTGGGTTGCCTTAACTATCAACCGCGCCAATAAACGATTCTTGATAACCCACAAGTCTAGGGGGGTCAATTTTAGCTTTTCGATAAATAAGGATGTCGATCCCACGAGGAGCAAAAGGTGTTGATGAGTGACGCTGGATAAGGAAAGTGCTGCGAACACTGAAAGGTAAATATTTAGGGTTTTCTGGCTTAAGCAACAGAAAGGTAAAAGACAAGCAAAGTAAACAGGCTAACTGAGGAGTAGCAAGTGGCCCAATCCTTTCACAAGGATAAGCCTAGGAACTGAACTTATAAAGGCTAAAGCGTTCTCGAGGACACACGGGAGAGGTAGCCAAGTTACTTTCACCATATTCCGCCAAGTAGTATGTATTGTGTCGATAAGTGTCGGTGGGTGGATCGATGCTAGTACACCTTCTAGACTAAGATAAGGGTACTCTTATGATTACACACCTTGCAAGCATCCGCAAATACAAGGTAGTAATTAAGGCATAAGCCTAACCACAGCATTACGATCGAGGATCCATAACTCCCTTGTGCAAAAGTGTGCGAACTGGGGTTCAGGTTTCTGTCACTCCGGCAACCCACCATAAGCATCCTTTGTGCACAATGTATTCCTCTAGGCCCATGAAAGGTGAAGTGTTAAGTGTTCGAATCACATAACACCACTAGAGAAGTAACAACACAACTTCAGTATCAAAAATACATAATACTTCAACTTCATATGACTACTAACAACTAGACTTCTCCCATGTCCTCAAGAACTAAAGTAATTACTCACAAGACATCAAAGAAATCATGACCAGAGGTGATAGATGGGTGGCAAACAATCTGGACACAATGATATTTCTCCAACAAAACTCAGTATCATTCACCACAAAGTAGTAATCAACACCAACAGAGTAGAGAGGATAGATAGTACGGATTACAACACAAGTTGCAATTGTGAGATGAGATGGCATGGAGACGGAGATGGTGCTGATGTTGGGGATGTTGATGTTTATGATCTCGATGATGCCCGTGACGACGATGATGATGATGGCGATGATCTCCCCTTCCGGGAGGTGATCTCCCCGGCGGAATCTTCCCGCCGGAGATGGATTTTTCTTCTCTTTAGGTTTCCGCCACGAGGCGGCGGCAAAACTCCAAAACTCCTCTTGTTCTAGGGTTTTTACCCCAGGGGGGTAATATAGGCCAGAGGGGGCACCGAGGAGGGTCACCGGGCATCCAAGAGGGTGCCTAGCACGCCCTGGGGGCGCTAGGGACCCTTCTGGTTGCCTGGTGGGTCCCCTCAGGTCCATCTTTGGTGAACTCCAGTGAATCTCCATAAAAGTGATCCACTTCAAATTTCATCGAATTTGGAGTTGATCTGATTTAGCAACTTGATGTCCACTTTTAACCGCTGAATTCTGCTTCTGCTGCTTCGGCATCGAAAAGTTGCAAACTGTGTAAAATAAGCAAAACACACATAAGAACAATACTTTAAAGTGGAATATATCAATGAATAGGGTTAAATTACAATATAAAATAGTGATGCATTTTGGACGTATCAGAGGGGCACTAGGGAGGCCGGGGCAGCCGGCGGCGAAGGTAGGCGGCGACGGCGCAGGAGGTAGGTTTGGGGGGGAAACCGGCCGAGTGGGAGGAACTGATCCCCTCGGCCTGGCGACCAGTTTTTATAGTGCAGCCGTTTGTCGGACGTCCAAAACTCGTCGGATTTCCGACGACGGCTGAGCGTGAGAAACACGACTGGATGGGCAACATGCGAAGGAAAACAGGAATGTTCGGATGTCCAATGACTTTTGGACGTCCGATGTTTCGGACGTCCGAAAGTGAACAGATGTCCTCCGTTTTGGACAAGACACTGGACAGATGGAACGGAATTCCGAAAAAATTTGGACTCCCGATATTTTGGGTAAAATTGGGACTAGGATAGAATTGGAGCCATAGCACAGTTAAGCACAGATGCAATATATATTTCCATCAATAAGATAGGGGCCATAGGTATATAAACACACAAAATCATGAAGGCATAGGCACCCATGGATGAGCAAGCAAGCCGTTCACAAGGAAAGGCGGTGGCCGAAGCCACCATGTTTAAGTGTATTGTTCTTTGACACCGCGAAGATGTACCTTGGGTCCAAAGTCACTTACTCCATTGTTAACCGCTACACATGGGTTCACCATAGTGAGCATGTGGATTGTTGATGTGTGGATCTATTTATGCATCACGTAGATAGTTGAGAACTCATTGATTGAGTTTCTCCCCCTACATACATTCTACATCTAGACAAGTTATTTTCTATGTGCATGAATGAGAGCAAGATACCATAGGCCGAAAATCTATAATGTTCCAAGATACCAAGTTCACCTCTTAGTTGGCCAAACCTTGCTTCATCCAATGGCTTTGTGAAAATATCGGCAAGTTTCTTGTCGGTTCCCACATGTGCAAGAACAATATCACCCTTTTGAATATTATCCCGTATGAAGTGATGACGGATGTCAATATGCTTGGTGCGTGGATGTTGACACGGGTTGTTGGCAATCTTGATCGCAATTTCATTGTCACATAAGATGGGTACCTTCTTATAGATGAGTCCATAATCCTTCAAAGTTTGCCTCATCCATAGGATTTGAGTAGCACAACTTTCGGCGACAACATAATCTGCTTCGGTGGTGGAGAGGGAGACACAATTTTGCTTCTTGGAGTGCAAACTCACCAATGAGCGCCCAAGAAATTGGCATGAACCGGAGGTTGAATTCCGATCCACCTTATCTCTGGCCCAATCTGCATCCGTGTACCCCAAGAGATCAAACTTGGATTCCTTGGGGTACCAAAGGCCCAACAACAGAGTGTGAACAAGGTATCTAAGAATGCGCTTAACCGCCAAATGATGACTCTCCCTAGGGGAGGCTTGATATCTTGCACACATTCCTACGCTAAGCATAATATCCGGTCTAGATGCACAAAGGTAAAGCAATGACCCTATCATAGAATGATAAAGAGTAGCATCAAATGGAATACCGGAAAGGTCTTGATCAAGGCATCCCTTGGTAGGCATGGGTGTCTTGCATGTCTTGGCATCTTTCATACTGAACTTCACGAGCATGTCTTGAATATACTTTGTTCGGGAGATGAATGTTCCCTCGGAGAATTGCTCAATTCGAAATCTAAGGAAATACTTCAAGATCCCCATCATGGACATCGCAAAATTCTGGGTCATAGTCTCCTAGAACTACTTGCACAAAGATGGATTAGGAGAACCAAATATTATGTCATCTACATAGATTTGGCATATGAGCAACTCACCATTGGATCTCTTGGTAAATAGAGTGGCATCAATGACTCCCCTCACAAATCCTTCCTCGAGTAGAAACTTCCTAAGATGGTCATACCAAGCCCGAGGGGCTTTCTTAAGACCATATAATGCCTTATGAAGTTTATACACGTGGTCCTTGTGATGGGGGTCAAGTAAACCGGGTGGTTGTGCTGCATATACATCCTCTTGCAGCGGACCGTTAAGGAAACCACTCTTCACATCCATTTGGAATAATGGAAAACCATTGAATGCGGCGTAAGCAAGAAACATGCGTATAGATTCAAGACGAGCAACGGGCGCAAAGGTCTCATAAAAATCCAAGCCTTCAACTTGGGAGTACCCTTGCATAGTGAGCTCATCTTGCATAGCAATGAGCCAATACGCATCCTTAAGAGCTTGTTCAACCCTAAGTGGTTCAATACTAGACACAAAAGAGAAGTGATCACAAAAGTTCATAAGTTGTCTACGAGTAACTATACCTTGCCCCAATCTGGAGAGGATTTTTTCAACCTCAACACGTCTTGCCATCAAGGTCATGGTGGAAGATGGAGTTTCAAGAGGTTCAATTGCATCATCAGCTAGTGGTTGTGCAACTGATACGTCCCAAGCGTATCTATAATTTATGCTTGCTCCATGCATGTTTTGTGTGACTTGGCCATGTTTTAGATGAACTTTCATACACTTTTGATCATATTTGGACTAACCTATTATCTCAGTGCACCTAGTGCCAGTTTCCGTTTTCTGCTGTTTTTCTATTTAAGGTTTTCCGACTATTAAAAGTGCTCCAAAGATTCTGAAAAATCAGATAAAAAATCAGCGCTTCGGAACCTTCTGGAATAACGTGGGTGGGGCCAGAGGGCCACCACCAGGGACCCAGGAGCCCTGGTGGCGTGCCCTAGGGCTTGGCCGCACTAGGGGGGCGCCTGGGCCCCTGGTGGCCCCCCTGGCTGCCCCCCTTAGCCTATATAACACCCCCGTCGAGGAAAACCCTAATATATAGAAGTCTTTTTCCCGATCTCCTCACTGTACCGCCGTCGTCGCCGTTCCAAGATTGGGGCTGCCAGGAGACGCTGTCCCGGCACCCTCCCGGAGGGAGGAATCACCTCCGGGAGCCCCTCCATCTCCATGGACGCCTTCCAGATGTGCCGTGAGTAGTCTACCTTGGACCATGGGTCCATGACCAGTAGCTATGTGATGTTTTCTCTTCTCCTTTGTACTTCATCTTATAGACCTCGTGAGCTGCCCTACATGATCAAGGCACTTATGTAATTTTCTGATGTTACTATGCTGAGTTTGCTGGGATCTGATGGATTATGAGACTATGTTCAGATTGTTATGAGTAATATATTTGGTTCTTCTCTTTTATATTTGAGTTCTTGAGTAATTCTTGCATGTTCTCCATTGCAATATTTTACTTTGGAAAAGTGGTTTATTGCAACTCCAAGTGGGAGAGTATGCTTGATTGTGGGTTCAGCCCCCTGATGTCTAGCTTGAGTGACAGAAACATGAGACTAGGGGATGCCCTGTTGCCACCAGGGATAAAACAATGGTGCTTGTACTTGCGGGTGCAAGGATTGTTTACTTTACGCAAAGTTCTTTTAATGCAGTTGTCTGTTGCTTTGAGTTTATACTTTGGGATTCACAACTTAATACCAGCGAGATGTTCTAGATAGATATCTCAAGGTGGATGATTCGTAGTAGATTCATATGGATTTCTGTCTACTTACCTTGGCGTACTGCCCATGCTTTTGAGTTCTTCCTTTCTTTTGTACCATAGTTAGAATTGCGGTGCGTTTTTAATCACGTAAATTTCCCATCTGTGATTTATTTACCTCGCATAGCCTTTTTATCGTCTTGGGACCCCGGTCCATATTTCCACCACTGTTTACACCCTCAGTTTACTTTCTGTTTTTTACTTTCTGTTGCAGTCACCACTATCATTATCTCTTGCGTTGATCCTTTGTAAACAGCAAGGCCGGAGGGATTGAAAACCCCTCTGTACTCGTTGGGAGCAAAGTTACCTGTTGTGTGTGCATGTCCACATCAAGCGTCGTGACACCTACTTGTATTTCTGCGAGTCCTACTGGAGACAAACCTTGGTATCTTCACCGAGGGAAATTTTCCGCTACGCTACATCTCACCTTCCACTTGGGGTAACCAACGAGGGACCAAGAGTCATCAAGCAAATTTATGGCGTCGTTGCCGGGGACTCCAGTCTACAAGATAGGGGAGTTGCACACTATCTTTTATCTTTGCTTTTTAGTCTTGTTAGTTTACCTTTCAGTTTTTACTTTTTTGTCCCTTATCCAAAATACCAAAAATACCTGTTACCTTTCTTGCTGGTGTTACTATGGGTTCCACTGAAAACACCAAGTTGTGTGACTTCACTAGTCACAACAACAATGACTTTATCTGCACTCCTATTGCTCCACCTGCCACTTCAGAACCTTCCTATGAAATTAAACCTGCTTTACTGAATCTTGTTATGAAAGAACAATTCTCCGGTGCTGGAGAGGATGCTGCCTTGCACTTATATAATTTTGTTGAGCTTTGTGATATGCAAAAGTACAAGGAAGTAGATGGTGATATTATTAAACTGAAGCTTTTCCCTTTCTTCTTGAGAGGAAGAGCTAAGGAGGGGCTGCAATCCTTGCCTAGGAATAGCATTGATTCTTCGAATAAATGTAAGGATGCTTTTATTGGGAAGTACTACCCACCTGCTAAGATTATCCAGTTGAGAAGTAACATTTTGAATTTTAGGCAAATGGATAATGAACACGTTGCCCAAGCTTGGGAACGTATGAAGACTCTTTTTAAGAACTGCGCATTGATGACAAATCCGACCGTTGTGGACTGGTGTCAAGCTGTAACACCCTGGTTTTCACAGCTTTTTCTTTTCGCAATCTTTCTCGTTTTTGTCCGCCGGTTTGGTTTTTGAGCACCTCGTTGGACTTGAACTTGAGCATATTTCCTTTCCATTCTCAAGTGTCCCTTGTTCCCAATCCTTTCCAAGGCCATTCCATTGATCCACCTCATCCAGGCCACCAAATATCCAAGCCATATATTCCTTTTTCCCTTAAAAGGAATATTCCAATTATTTGAGGTTTGTGAAGCAACCCCTGTTTATATTTCTCCATAAATCCCCAAATAATTCCCTCATGATATTTATGCCGTATCTTGCCAATTTCTCTAAGAAGATTGCATGGCCCAAGTGGATTTCTCCCCTGGGGAAATTCATTTGTCTGTGGGGGCAGACAGGAGCTTTGTGAAGGGAGTACCAATTCTCTTGATCCATTGCTGGTGAAACTTTTTGTGTAAGCTCATGTGATCATATGATTGATCTCCACCAAATTCCAACACCATTTGCTTCTCCAAAATCCCACAAGAAATTCCTAAAGTTTGGATGCAGCAAAGGAGCTTTGTGAAGCAAGTGCATGATAGGGGATCCCATTTGCCTTGAAACTTCTGGAGAATGATCCTACCACCAAATAACACCACCAAACAAAATTGGAGACAAATCCCATCACCCATGTGAGTGCATTATCAAGTTAAAGTTTCTGAACAGTGGGCCACATTGTGAAGCAAGTGCTAGCTATGTGTGTCCAATGGATATGAAATTTTATAAACATGTGAACCATGCCAAGTGAACATGCCACACCAATTTTCAGCCAAATCCAACAATCCAGTGAGATGCTAGCCTCACTAACACAATTCTGTCCTATTAGGTACTTTACAAAGGAAGTACCAAAAATATTTCTCGAAATGATATGAAACTTGGCACACATACTCATCCTAGTATATGATTGAGCTCTGCAAAATATCATGCTTAGGGGAGCTATGTGCTGGCCATAATAAACTATAAACACCTTCTGCCTCATTGTGCCATTTACAAAGCAAGTACCATGTACATTGGTTGGTTTGAGCCCAAACTCCACAGAAGCCTAGTCCCTTGTACCCCTATCCCAGAGGACAAATTGGTCCTATCCAAATCCACCCCATGTGAGCTTTGCTTCTGCTCCAAGTTTGCTGCATCAAACTTCACAGTGAAGATAGGATCACCCTATTCATCTTTTGGCCCAACTCTTTGCATGGTTGTGATCAGCGTGCGAAGTACTTCACTTTAGACATACTTGGCCACGAAGAATTGCACCCAAAACCACGGTGCCCTTGGTGAACACGCGTTTGGCCGCACCCGGCGTGCTCTGCATGCGTGCCCGTCGCATCCAGTCTGCGTGCAGCTCGTTGTGTCCTCTTCTCCTTGTCTAGCCGCCCCACCCGGCTTTGAGCAGCCCGCTTGCGCCACGCCCCTCCGTCCAGTCGCACTCGAGCAACAGGAAAGCGATAAGCTTCCCCCGCACGCCATGGCCGCATCTCCTCGTCGCGGTCCGAGCTCCGCATCTCCCTTCCCTCTATAAAAGGAGCAGCCCCGAGCACTCCAGACCACTCAGCAGCTCCCCACCCCCTAGCCAGCTTTCCCCCCTGTCAATTTGGTCCCGGTGCCCCTCGCCGTGGCCCTCTGCCATCGCGGCCGCCACCGGCCTCGGCCAAATTCCGGCCAGCCCATCCTCCCCCTTCCCTCTGTGATCACGCCTCCACCACCCCGATTCCCCCTCGCCACTCCCCTTATCCTCCCCGGCTGCCGGAGTCCCCTCGCCATGCTCCCCGTGGCTCCCGTGGCCACCGCGGCCCGCGGGTGCAGCGGGGCCGGCCACCCATTGCGGTGTCGCGGCCACCGGCGGGTGCGCAAGGGCAGGCCGCCCCAGCGCCACTCCCCGGGCTGGCTGCCGTGCCCCTCCCCGACGGCGAGCTCGCCCTGGACACCTCCTCTGCTTCGAGTCGTGGCGTCAGGAGGAGGAAGAAGGGCAGGGGAGGGAGGAGAGAGGAGACTGACCTCTGGGCCCCCGCGGTAAGTGGCCCAGCCCACTAACCACTGGGTCGCGCAAGTCAGATCCAGTGGTGCCGCCTCTCTCCAGTTCGTTTTCTTTTTAAGAAAACCTACTTTTCTCTTTTGATAGCCCGAAGTTTGCTTTCCCCACTTGAAAACGTATTTTCCACCGCAGTAGCCCAAAAGTGCGTTTTCACAGTTCAGAAAGCGTATTTCCACCCAAATTCAGCCCCCAACACCGTTTCGGTCGTATCTCCGCAACCGTAAGTCCAAATGCGGCGATTCTTTTTGTGTTGGTTTCTTTTCGAGCTCCTCTTCGCGTTGGTATAGTCTTATGCCCTGGTTCTTTGTGCTCTTTGGCTGGTCAGGTCAAAGTGGTTCGACACCCCTCCCTCACCGTGCTTTTTGTCCGGCTTTTGCAGGGTGTGCTCGTGTCGAAGAACCGAGGGTGTTTTACACCGCTCTAGTAGAAGGCAAGCCACAATACCCTTTGCACCTTTGAAAAGCTTTGACATGTTTATAACGTGCTCTACTCCTCGTTGCATATTGATTGCCGTGATATGCTTTGTGCTTGCTATGTTCACTCGATTAATTGTTGCTAATATGTTATCGTTGATTGCTATAGTATGCTTTAGCATGTTACCTCTATGCTATATCATAACTATGTTAGCATTCATGCTATGCCATGCCTTGACCGTGTTATCATTTATTGCCATGTTAAGTATGCTTTATCATGTTACATCTATGCTATGTCTTGACCATGTTGCACTGATGCTATGCCTTGCTCATTTCATCGCCAGGTTATGCTCTCATCATCGTAACCATGTTATACTACCACCATCTTAAGTTTCTCATGTTACACCTGCTTAAACTGCATTCATAATGTTGCTACATTAATGACTCAAACTTTGTAATACAGATAAGTTCACCATTTTAAATGTGCTTTATCATATATGAAACTTTCATACTCGCATGCTATGCATTGTTGTGATCTGATATTACTCATGTTGCACCTGATACTTGTGTTTGATGTTGGAGACATGCTTCATGACAAGTTGATCAGGTGCCACCGAACCGAACTTATCCGTGCAGCCACATTTGCCTGATGGGCAGGCCTTGATTCGGTCTACCTATGGGTTCTCTTATGCGTATCACCATTAGAGGGAAGGCTACGCGCGGTAGTTGCTTTTGGCCGGGTAAACGGCGGTAGTCTTGACAGCCAGTTGAGTTATTGGGCCCGTCCAAAGGTGGAAAAAGTTATGGACCAAGATGGTCAGTTGCCAATAGGTTGGCAAGTGTCAAGAGGACACAGGTGTCAATAGGTTGACATAGGGCTACCCAAGACAAGACGTCGGTGATGCGGTAAGAGCGACTTGTGGTAGGACGGTCTCGTTGGAGAATTCTAGTCCACTCCTGCAGGGACGAGTTCCAAGGATCCTATGGGAAAAGTTCCGGGGTGCTGGACGGAGGAAGAACTCCATAGTATGGGTAAAGTGCACAAACTCTGCAGAGTCACAATCTATTTGAATAGCCGCGTCCTCGGTCATGGGACACAGTTCGTACTAGGTCACACCATGAGATTAACATGAGTTCGGTGGTATGTCCGTGGTAAATGTTTGGTCATGCGATGACTGGATTGGTTGGGTGGTAACAGAGGACACCTAATCCGTTGATGGTCATGCGATGGCCCGTGAAAGGATTGGTCGTGCGACGACCCGTGCGAGATGTTCGGTCACGAGGTGACCCGGTGGTTGAGTCTGTAAGGACTCCGAGGTAAGCCACGTGATCATGCGATGATCATGTGGGATGATTGGTTGTGCATTAGCCTCAATGCTGATATTATGCATGATGTTTATCTTCTATGCTTTGTTATATTGCTTGATGATTATCTGCCTGCATGATATTGATGCTCACCTGTTAACTCACTAAGATACTTAAACCTAGTAATGCCATGTTATTGTTTTTCTTTGTTGCTTCGGATGTTGTGAGCTTGCAAGTACATTCCATGTACTGACCTGGCGTGTCATGCCAGATTTGCAGGCCGTGCATCGGATGCGTAGGACGACGTTCCCGGTGTTTGCGATCTAGGAGGTGTCCCATCCAATGTCCCTGTGGATTGGAGTTCATCACCGCCATTGTTGTTCCGCTGCTAGAGAGTTATGCTGCTTCTTGGTGTAGATCCGTGGCTAGCTTGACGAGCAAGCTTGTCCATCGTCTCGCTCCGCTAGCGTTGTAATAATATCTTTGTAACCGTATAGTCGGTTGTTCAGTTCTATACCAAATAGTGCCGTGTTCCAGAAGACTTGATCTCTGGACTGGAGCACGGGGCGTTTCAGTCCTCTGAGCCGGGGTGCCACACAAGATGTCGCATCGGGTCACATCTGTCATTTCGCACCTAGGGATCGCCACCTATAAATAGCCGCCCCGCCTCCATTTGCGGTTGGCTTCTCTAAGATTATTCCCTGACAGATAGAGAGAGCACCCCGAGACAACCACTGAAGCAAAACCAAACCGATCCACTGAAGCATAAGTCCTACCGATCTGAGTCGATTCACTATGACTTAGGAAGAATTTTTCTATCCTTGTTATCTTGGAGAACTGTAATTCTCCTAGATGGTTAGAGTGTTGTTCTTCAGAGAGAGAAGAGTTATTGTCTCCTCGAAGTCCATTTTGTCAAAGGTTTTGGAGATTTCCTTGATAATATACCACGAGTGAGTACTGGCCAAGCTCAAGGAGGTTGGTGTAGTGGAGCAACGGATGGAGAGAGGTTAGCTCTTGTGTTCAATCACAAGTCCCTCCAACCAGACGTAGCACTTTGCAGAATGTGAACTGGTCGACCAAACATCGCCGAGTCAAAAGTTCGTTTTACCTTCTGCACTTACATTCAGTATTGCAATTGCTTCCATGTTGCTTTGATGCTTTTGATTCGCTATGTTTGGCTTCGGTGTTGTTCTGCTTCCATGTTTCCCTTCCTGTTATGCTTCCCTTGCTGCAATGTTATGCTTCACATCTAAGTTTCATGTGAAAATTTGAAGTGATCATTCACCCCCTCCCCCTCTGATCACATACTTGGTATTTCAATTGGTATCAGAGCTAGTTAATCCTTGTTTTGGATTAACCTCCTGGAGTGTTTGCAAGTATGTCGTTTGTAGCTATTCATTCCGGGAACCCATTCCCACTTTCAATGGGAAGGATTACCCCTACTGGAAGGACAAGATGATGAGGATTTTTTTTTCTATTAACTCAGCTGACTGAGAAATTTCAAGCATGGAGTTGTCATCAAGGACAAGAAAGATATCACAGCTGACGAGTTGAAGTGTATGGCTCTTGATTCTGGAGTCTGGGTATTCATCACAAACCACATATCTGTTGAGAAGTACCTGGAAGTGAGGAACATTACATCTGCCAAAAATGTTTGGGATTATCTGGAGAAGATCGGAGAAGGTGCTTCGACACAAAAAGATGCACATATTGACACTCTCCGAAGCAAATTCTATCGGTTTTCTCGCAAGGATGGTGAGAGGGTTGATGCTACCTACAACAGACTCACCACTCTCTCAAATGAGTTGGTTTCCCTTGGTGCTCCCGATATCACCGACCACTTGGTGGTCAGACAACTGCTTCGCTCTCTTGATGAATCTTTTGAACACCTCATTCTGATGATCAAGGAAAGGACTGATTACAAGGATCTAAGTCTCGCAAATATTCTTGAGAGACTCACTACCTATGAGCTAGAGCAAGAAGAAAAACACATGCGCTTAAGGAAAAAGCTTCCCGTCACTCCTCACCAGAACCCAGTTCTGCTTCAGGTGTCGAGTCAGATGATCCATCTGGGATTGGGAAGGATTTAGCTCTCATTGTGAAGAGCTTCAATCGCTTCCAGCGAAGAAGTTCATCTTCACCGAAGAAAAGTTACTCTTCACGCCACTCAAGCAATTCCTCCCACCGCTGCTCCACAAGAAGCTCTCCTGCTAAAGACAATTGCTGCTACAAGTGCAAGAAACCAGGCCACTATATTGCTGATTGCCCTTTGTGGGAAGTTGAACACAAATCAAAGCATTCCCACAAATATTCCTCAAGCAAGCATCACAGATCTTCCGAAAGCTATGAGTCAAAGAGGCATGAATCTAGCTCTCGAACAGATAAGAAGAGAGATTCTGATGATGACAAGAAAAATACGTACCAAGGCGTGAGAGTTATTCGTCGAAGACACACTCGTCTCGTCGAAGAAGTTCTCACCGTGCCAGGGCCTATCTGTGTAAAAAATGAACTCTGAAGAAGAAGAAGCTTGTGGGTCTGAAGCAGAATCAGGCTCAATGTCTGGGTCTGGGTCTGAATGTAACGACCCGATCCCGAATGGGACCAAGTCTCTGTGATCTGTGCCAGTCCCTGGATCAACTTGCTGACACACACAGTACTCGATGAATAACAGAATAAATCACATGTATTTTATTACATCGGAGAGTTCAAAATAAAGAAAAATTATTACATTAGTATGGGTTAAGGCCATCAAAACTGTGGAAGCAATAGTAGTAGTAGTGGTCCATCCGACTCCACGGCAAAACGTTGAGTATAGGACAATAACCTATTCGCACCTTAATCACCGTCAGAGTAATCTGCAACAATCGTACAGCCCAAATAGGGTCAGTACTTTGAATGTACGGCAAGTCATACAAAGGAGAAGAAAATGAAGTCCTACAGTACATGCATTTGGCTAGTGGAGCTTCTACGTTTCAATTTGCATAAAGCTAAATTTTTCCCTATAGAATAAGTGTTCCTAAAATTAATCTCAACAAAATAATAAGCACAAGACAACCCATGGTAATTATGCCCAAAATGATTAATTAAAGATGATGAGATTTCTCAAAATTACCATAACTAGATGCTCAAATTTGTCCAATACCGGGGACTCGGCTAATCTATTAGATTTATACGCTCTGCAGAGGTTTGTGCACTTTTCCCCACAAGACTCGACCACCTCCATTGGTATTTGCCACACTACACGTTGTATGGAAACAGGAAGGTCGAGACATGGTCTTTTAGTAGAGTTTCCCTTACTCTGGCGGTGCCCATCCCACCTACCAACACTACGTTCGTAGCACCACCTAGCAAGAGTCACTACTACTAAGTAACCAAGCCAGAGCCCATAATGGCTTGTGGCTGCACACGTAAGCTTCTAGAAAATGACAATATGATAAGATCTCTTTAAGCCTGGGTGGCTTTCCGCAGTGATCCCTGGCCATCTCCAGGTCACTTAGGCATCTCCACTGGTTCCTCCAGGGTGCCTCCAACCATTCCACCCAGGTAGTTCATTGAGTTTAACTTGGTCCTGATTTACTACAAAGTCACTCATCTCAGCGTGAATTCACTCCCCAATCCACGTCTACAATAGCATAGCACTACAATTTCCTACACGATGGTGACAAGTTAAACCTACCACAAATTGAACTACTGGGTTTGCGTGAAAGTAACTTCTACTTATGCATTCTAAGAAAGGGGTACTACATGCAATAAAACATAGGTAAAGTGGAAAAATGATCAAAGGTAGACTTGCCTGGTTGCTGCTGGTCAAACTCTAAGGACTGGAAATATTCTGCTTCGCACTCGGGGCAATCTAACGCAAACAAACAAGTGCATCCAATCAAAACATAATACAAAAATAAAACGAAAACAATGCTTCGACAAACTTGAAAAATAAAGAATAAATAAAGTTTTTTTGTAAAAAAGAACAATTTTGTGTAAAACTTGTTGATGAAAGTCCTAAGTGATATAGATAAATTAGGGTTTCGTTTTGCAAAAAGAATCGGTCAAAACCGAGTTACGGTTATAAAATTATGGCCAAACGAAGTTTGAATTGAAATATGTTCAAACTCTTATTTTAAAATTCCAAAATTTTGAAAATAGATTTCCACGCGATAGATGGATGAAAAAAATTAAACGCGGGATTTGGTTTCGTCTAAAACTAATAAACGTGTAAAAAATATATAGCTAAAACAAGACTAGGGGTAATATTCTAATCTAGTGAATGCTCTAAAATATATAAATAAATAAAAACATTTTTTTAACTCATCTTCTTCTACACAGGAATAAACATACATGTACTATACATGGCCGTCGGCGTCTTCTTCGTGGGGCGGCGGCTCCGGCGGGGATTGGCGGCGAGGGAGGTGTCGGGGAGGGGCGGCTCGGCGTGGGGAAGCGCGGGGTGGTGGCGGCGGTCTCCGGCGTGGCTACGACGTGGCGGGGCGGCGGTGAACTCCGGCGAACTCCGGTGGACGCGCGAGCTCCGGAACGCTGCTGTGGTGCATGAGAAAAGGAAAAAGTTTGTCCATGAGGCGCGTGACGACGAGGGCAACCGATTTCCAGAGTTTGGGGTCTCAAGACGGCATACCGGCGACGTGATCGAGGCCGAGGCGGAGCTCGACCGGCGAACTTCGGCGAGCAAATTCGCGAGCTACGGTGCGGCTTTGGGAAAGCTTTTTGGGGGCTTTGGACGAGTGGGAGGAGGGGCACGCAGGGGTGAATTATATAGGGGGAGGGGGAGTCCAGATGCGTGCTCCCGGCGATGAAATCCGGCGAGTGCGAAAATTCCGGCGAACTTTTTAATGGAGGATTAATGGGGGCTTTAAAGGTGTCGGGGTGGAGAAGGAAGGTGCGGGATACGCGGGGAAGGAAGGAAGGAAGGAAGGGCGTGGCCTGCTGGCTAGCGTGGCCGGCGGCGCGGTCAGCGCTGCAGCGCCGGCGCTTCTGCTGCTGCTGTTGCGTGCTGCGTGCTGCGTGCGCACACGCACATCACGGGAAGGAGACGGGGTGGCTGGGCCGGTCTGCTGGGCTGGCCTGGCGCCCAAATCCCCTTTTTTTTAACATATACCTTAGAATTTTTTTAATCTTATAAATATATAAGAAAATATTGTAAATTTTTCCTTGTCAAAATAAAATACTATAGAAAATATATTTCAAAAGTAAGTTTAATAAAACTCTAATAAAACCTCAACGAAATTTTTATAAAGTCTAGGATAAATGTTCCTAACTCAAATGCAAATTTTAGAAAATGCAAAAATTTCTTTATAAAGTTATTTTGGACAATTTAATAAATTCCAAAAGGAATTTTAGGATTTATTAAATTCCCGAAATGCTTTATTAAAATAAAATAAATGCTCCAATATTTTCTTAACCCTTTTTATGTTGAAGAAGTCATGTTATCTTCTCTCTTGATTTTTTTTATAGGGTTAAAATAAATTGGAAAGAAAATCCAAAAGATCCAATATGCAAATGGGGAAAAATGGTATGCACAAATTATTCTATTAGCATCCAAATTTTTACAAAAATTGGGATGTTACAAACCTACCCCCCTTAAGATGAATCTCGCCCTCGAGATTCGGGTTGGCCAGCAAAAAGGTGTGGGTGGTCCTGCTTGAGTTCTTCTTCTCGCTCCCAAGTGGCTTCTTCCTCAGTGTGGTGACTCCACTGAACCTTGAAGAACTTGATAACCTTGGTACGAGTGACTCTGTCCTTGGTGTCAAGAATTTTAACCGGCTTCTCTTCGTAGGTCAAGTCACTCCCCAGTTGAATTGCTTCCAAGGGTACCGTGTCTCTCAACGGGATATCCTCCATCTCTGCATGACACTTCTTCAGCTGAGATACGTGAAACACATCGTGAACTCCAGACAATGCTTCTGGCAATTCCAACTTGTATGCAACCTCTCCCTTGCATTCCACTATTTTGTATGGCCCCACAAACCGTGGTGCTAGTTTCCCTTTGACTCCAAATCTCTTGATTCCTTGAAGTGGGGACACACGAAGATATGCTCGATCTCCCACTTCGTATATTACCTCCTTGCGTTTTGCATCTGCGTATTGATTCTGCCTGGACTGGGCTATCTTCAATCTATCACGAATCAATTTGACCTTCTCTTCGGAATCCTTAATCAAGTCTGGTCCAAACAATTGACGATCTCCAACTTCATCCCACATTAACGGTGTTCTACACCTTCTTCCATAGAGGGCTTCAAACGGGGCCATCTTCAAACTAGTTTGGTAACTGTTTTTGTATGAGAACTCTGCATAAGGTAAATTATCATCCCAACTGGATCCATAATCTAGTGCACAAGCTCTCAACATGTCTTCCAGAATTTGATTCACTCTCTCTGTCTGCCCATCTGTCTGCGGGTGAAAAGCCGTGCTGAATTCCATTCTGGTTCCCAAGGTTTCATGCAACTGGTGCCAGAATTTTGAGGTGAACTGAGTGCCTCTATCTGACACAATCTTCTTCGGGGCTCCATGCAGACATACGATTCTCGACATATATATCTTTGCCAGCTTTGCACTCGTATAGGTGGTTTTCACGGGGATGAAGTGAGCTACCTTAGTCAAACGATCCACCACTACCCAGATAGAATCATATCCTGATCGAGTCCGGGGTAATCCAGTGATGAAATCCATGCCAAGTTTGTCCCATTTCCAATCGGGTATCGGCAAAGGCTGAAGTAACCCGTCCGGCTTCTGATGTTCTTCCTTCACACTCTGACATACATCACAGACCGCTACATATTCCGCAATATCCTTCTTCATACCGGTCCACCAGAATTTTTCCTTCAAGTCCAAATACATCTTGGTGTTGCCTGGGTGTATGGAGTAAGGCGAATCATGAGCTTCCTGAATTATCAGCTTTCTGATCTCCGGGTTATTGGGCACGTAAGTACGTTGTTCAAACCATAAGGTTCCATGTTCATCCTCACGAAATCCTTTGGCCTTTCCTTTGCCCATACTTCCCTTTATCTCAGCAATGCCTTTGTCCGTCTTCTGAGCCTCGCGGATCTTTTCCAACAATGTGGATTGAATCTCCAGAGTGGCGATAAATCCCTCAGGAACAATCTCCAATCGGAGATCTCTGAGGTCATCGCATAATTCTTGAGGTAAACCTCCTGCTATGAGAGTATTGACATAACTCTTCCGGCTCAAAGCATCAGCCACCACATTGGCCTTTCCTGGATGATAGTGCAATCTCATATCATAATCTTTAATGAGCTCTAACCACCTCCTCTGCCTAAGGTTCAACTCCTTCTGGGTGAAGATATATTTCAAACTCTTATGATCAGTGTACACATCACAACTATTCCCAACAAGGAAATGTCTCCAGGTCTTGAGTGCATGCACTACGGCTGCTAACTCCAGATCATGTGTGGCATAGTTCACTTCATGAGGTCGAAGCTGACGTGAGGTGTAAGCTACGACCTTTCCGTCTTGCATAAGTACACCTCCAAGTCCTTGACGAGAGGCATCACAATACACTTGAAAATCCTTGTGTATATTAGGAAAAATCAGCACTGGGGCTGTAACCAACCTTTTCTTCAATTCTTGAAAACTAGCCTCACATTCTTCTGTCCACACGAACTTGGTTTCCTTCTTCAACAACTCTGTCATGGGCTTGGCGATCTTGGAGAAACTCTCAATGAATCTCCGGTAATATCCCGCAAGTCCAAGGAAACTACGGATTTCAGTAACTGATGTGGGTGCGATCCATTCCGTGACTGCTTCAACCTTGGAAGGGTCCACTGCTATGCCTTCACCTGACACAACGTGCCCAAGAAATCCCACCTCCTTCAACCAAAACTCACATTTACTGAACTTAGCATAGAGTTGATGTTCTCTAAGCTTCTCCAAAACTAAGCGCAGATGTTCTTCATGCTCCTCTTCATTCTTGGAGTAGATCAAGATATCATCTATGAATACCACAACAAACTTGTCCAAAAACTCCATGAATATCATGTTCATCATACTTATGAAATATGCAGGGGCATTGGTCAAACCAAATGACATGACTGTATACTCATAAAGTCCATATCTGGTGGTGAAAGAGGACTTGGGTATATCTTGTTCTCGAATCTTCAACTGGTGGTATCCAGATCGAAGATCGATCTTGGAGAAAACACTAGCTCCTTCCAGTTGATCAAAAAAGTCATTGATCATTGGTAGTGGATACTTGTTCTTGATAGTCACCTCATTTAATGAGCGATAATCCACCACCATTCTTAGGTTTCCGTCTTTCTTCACCACTAAGAGCACTGGGGCTCCCCAAGGTGATGAACTCGGACGTATATACCCTTTCTCCAACAACTCCTCAATCTGTTTCTTAATTTCTTCCAGGTCGTTTGCGGGCATTCTATACGGTCTCTTGGATATTGGTCCGGTGCCTGGCAACAACTCAATCAAGAACTCAATGTCTCGATCCGGTGGCATTCCGGGCAATTCCTCCGGGAATACATCAGGGTACTCCTTGACTATCGGCACTTCCTCCAGGCTAACCCCCTTAAGTGAGTATACCTGGACCTTTCTAGGCTTATGCTTGGACACATAGTTGATCCTCTTTTCCTCTGGAGTGGTGAGAGAAATCGATCTTCTAACACAGTCAATGTTTCCTTCATACTTCGACATCCAATCCATGCCTAGAATGACATCTAATCCTTGTGACTTCAGGATGATCAGGTCTGTGGGGAAAACATGCCTGCCATTGGCGAGGTTCAACTGGGGACAACCTAAACCTGCCGCCATCTCAGCTCCCGGGGAACTCACCATAATGGGAATACTAAGGGTCTTGGTAGGAAATCCATACTTATCCACAACTACCCTTGATATGAATGAATGCGATCCACCAGTATCAAAAAGAACTAATACCGGATGAGAGTTTAGGAGAAACTTACCAAACACTGCATCTGGCTGTTCATAGACTTCCTCCACATTGACATGGTTCACTTGTCCCTTGGCGAAAGGATTTGGCTTCTTGTTTCCAGAATTTCCATTGCCATTCCCATTCTTGTTCTCAGGACAATCTGTTGAATAGTGTCCTTTATTGTTGCACTTGAAGCAGGTGATCTGACTTAGATCCTTCCTAATTGGTGCAGTATTGTTGGGACGGTGTTGATTCCAATTTCCTCCCTTTCCATTTCCCCCATTTCTATTCCTAGGGCCACCATGATTGTTTCCATGGTTCCCATGCTCAGAATGGCCTCCATGGTTATGATGGTTGTGTCCTCCAAACTTGTTGTGTCCTGATCCACCATATCCTGAGAATGGTGTGGGATGGGGCTTCTGCTGAGCTCCAGAGTGAAACTTTCCCTGACCGTACTTCCTCTTGCGATTCTCCATTATCTGATGCTTGCCTTCAAGAATGATAGCCTTGTCCACCATCTCTTGATAATTAGTAAAAGTTTCCACCGTCAGTTGAATGCCAAGCTCATCATTTAGTCCCTCCAGAAACTTCTCTTGTTTAGTGGCATCCGAGGCCACATCTCCTGGAGCATAACGGGACAGCTTGTTGAACTCCTCCACATATTCTGCCACTGAACGACCTCCTTGGCGTAAGTTGCGGAATTCCCTCTTCTTGAGACTCATAGCTCTAGCTGAAACATGAGCCGTGCGGAAGGCCTGCTGGAACTGATCCCAAGTCACATTAGCCATGGGTATGTGGTGGTATAGTTATCCCACCATGCGGCTGCAGGTCCATCCAGCTGGTGCGAGGCGAACGTCACTTTCTCCCGATCAGTGCATCCAGCGGTTGCCAGCTTCCTTCCCATATTACGAAGCCAATCATCAGCAACAATCGGCTCTGGGCTGCTTGAGAACAATGGTGGGTTAAATCTCAGGAAACGGGTGAGACTATCCATCGGAGGCGGTGGTGGTGGAGGTGGTGGTGCGTTGTTGTTGGTGTTCATGTTCTGCATCAGAAGTTGCATCAACTGGTTTTGGGTCTGAAGCAACTGCTCTAGGCCGGGGATTCCACTCCCTGATCCACTTCCGGAAGGGTCCCTTCTTGGCGGCATCTGTTGGGTTAGAATAGATGAGATATAGAGGGAGAAAAGGGCCTATGGGGAAAACACTACCCATATGCAAAAATGATAGCAAAGTTTCACTTCAATTCACTCAAATCAAGTTTCAAACAAGCAACCTAAGATAATCCATGTCACAAAGTCAACACGGTAACAAAAAAAATTGATAGATCGAAACTCTACTCGAGTAGCTAAGGATAATCATCTATGATGGTGGTCTGTAACTAATTCGAGTCGGTTGAAGACTCGCTCATCTCAACGTCCTGTGACCCCTCACGATCCTTATCCTGGCTGACGAAATCTCCATCAGAGTTGTCGTCCTGGATGTTTTCTCCATGGTCAAGCTTCTCTTCGGCTTCTTCTAGCAGGAGCTTCACTTCTTCATGCTTCTTCAGTAGCGTGTCGATTTCATCCTCGTACCCTTCACGAGTTTCCTTGAGTTCCTCCTCCAGCTCCTCTTGGCGGATGGCCAGCTTCCTGGAGGTTTTCATGCCACGGTGCATCACCTTCTCCAAGCTGCGGATGTGCTCCTCCAGGTCTTGAATATAGGATGATATAGTGTCGTCCTCAACGGTGCGCACAATCTCTCCATGGTGATCCCGACGTCCACATGCCATGAAGGTGGTTCCCTTGAGATCCTCTTTGTATTCCTCGCGGATGCGTCCAAGGGAGGTGTGTGCTGCGATGCTCTGGCCCAAACTCCAAGTTTGTGCCTCCAAGAAGAAGTCAATAGGCTTGATGTTCTTCCCGAAGGTGCGTCCTGGAATGTGGACGTTGATCCTCCAGCATCTATCTTCTGGCGTCGAGGTCCTGAGGGTTCCAGTAAAACTGGGCAGGCCGATGTTCAGGTACTTGGTGATCTTCGTCAGGCGTCGCCCAAAAGGCATGGTCTCATCGGGCTGGGTGAACCGGGTCATGGCAGTCGACATCTATATTTTTAAAAGAGAGAAGTTAGATTTGAATAGACAAATATACGAGAACAACGAAAAGTAGAAGGTTTGCAAAATAAAATTTTGTCCTATGGCTTTTCCATTTCTAAGGTCACGTCCTACAGTCAACATGTGCTCTGATGCCATCTTGTAACGACCCGATCCCGAATGGGACCAAGTCTCTGTGATCTGTGCCAGTCCCTGGATCAACTTGCTGACAGACACAGTACTCGATGAATAACATAATAAATCACATGTATTTTATTACATCGGAGAGTTCAAAATAAAGAAAAATTATTACATTAGTATGGCTTAAGGCCATCAAAACTGCGGAAGCAATAGTAGTAGTAGTGGTCCATCCGACTCCATGGCAAAACGTTGAGTATAGGACAATAACCTATTCGCACCTTAATCACCGTCAGAGTAATCTGCAACCATCGTACAACCCAAATAGGGTCAGTACTTTGAATGTACGGCAAGTCATACCAAGGAGAAGAAAATGAAGTCCTACAGTACATGCATTTGGCTAGTGGAGCTTCTACGTTTCAATTTGCATAAAGCTAAATTTTTCCCTATAGAATAAGTGTTCCTAAAATTAATCTCAACAAAATAATAAGCACAAGACAACCCATGGTAATTATGCCCAAAATGATTAATTAAAGATGATGAGATTTCTCAAAATTACCATAACTAGATGCTCAAATTTGTCCAATACCGGGGACTCGGCTAATCGATTAGATTTATACGCTCTGCAGAGGTTTGTGCACTTTTCCCCACAAGACTCGACCACCTCCATTGGTATTTGCCACACTACATGTTGTATGGAAATAGGAAGGTCGAGACATGGTCTTTTAGTAGAGTTTCCCTTACTCTGGCGGTGCCCATCCCACCTACCAACACTACGTTCGTAGCACCACCTAGCAAGAGTCACTACTACTAAGTAACCAAGCCAGAGCCCATAATGGCTTGTGGCTGCACACGTAAGCTTCTAGAAAATGACAATATGATAAGATCTCTTTAAGCCTGGGTGGCTTTCCGCAGTGATCCCTGGCCATCTCTAGGTCACTTAGGCATCTCCACTGGTTCCTCCAGGGTGCCTCCAACCATTGCACCCAGGTAGTTCATTGAGTTTAACTTGGTCCTGATTTACTACAAAGTCACTCATCTCAGCGTGAATTCACTCCCCAATCCACGTCTACAATAGCATAGCACTACAATTTCCTACACGATGGTGACAAGTTAAACCTACCACAAATTGAACTACTGGGTTTGCGTGAAAGTAACTTCTACTTATGCATTCTAAGAAAGGGGTACTACATGCAATAAAACATAGGTAAAGTGGAAAATGATCAAAGGTAGACTTGCCTGGTTGCTGCTGGTCAAACTCTAGGGACTGGAAATATTCTGCTTCGCACTCGGGGCAATCTAACGCAAACAAACAAGTGCATCCAATCAAAACATAATACAAAAATAAAACGAAAACAATGCTTCGAAAAACTTGGAAAATAAAGAATAAATAAAGTTTTTTTTTGTAAAACTAAACAATTTTGTGTAAAACTTGTTGATGAAAGTCCTAAGTGATATAGATAAATTAGGGTTTCAATTTGCAAAAAGAATCGGTCAAAATCGAGTTACGGTTATAAAATTATGGCCAAACGAAGTTTGAATTGAAATATGTTCAAAATCTTATTTTAAAATTCCAAAACTTTGAAAATAGATTTCCACGCGATAGAGGGATGAAAAAAATTAAACGCGGTATTTTGTTTCGTCTAAAACTAATAAACGAGTAAAAAATATATAGCTAAAACAAGACTAGGGGTAATATTCTAATCTAGTGAATGCTCTAAAATAAATAAATAAATAAAAACGTTTTTTTAACTCATCTTCTTCTACACAGGAATAAACATACACGTACTGTACGTGGCCGTCGGCGTCTTCTTCGTGGGGCGGCGGCTCCGGTGGGAATTGGCGGCGAGGGAGGTGTCGGGGAGGGGCGGCTCGGCGTGGGGAAGTGCGGGGTGGTGGCGGCGGTCTCCGGCGTGGCTCCGACGTGGCGGGGCGGCGGTGAACTCCGGCGAACTCCGGTGGACGCGCGAGCTCCGGAACGCTGCTGTGGTGCATGAGAAGAGGCAAAATTTTGTACATGAGGTGCGTGACGACGAGGGCAACCGATTTCCAGAGTTTGGGGTCTCAAGACGGCTTACCGGCCACGTGATCGACGCCGAGGCGGAGCTCGACCAGCAAACTTCGGCGAGCAAATTCGCGAGCTACGGTGCGGCTTTGGGCAAGATTTTTGGGGGCTTTGGACGAGTGGGAGGAGGGGCACGCAGGGGTGATTTATATAGGGGGAGGGGGTGTCCAGACGCATGCTCCCGCTGACGAAATCCGGCGAGTTTGAAAATTCCGGCGAACTTTTTAATGGCGGATTAATGGGGGCTTTAAAGGTGTCGGGGTGGAGAAGGAAGGTGCGGGATACGCGGGGAAGGAAGGAAGGAAGGGCGCGCCTGCTGGCTGGCGTGGCCGGCGGCGCGGTCAGCACTGCAGCGCCGGCGCTGCTGCTGCTGTTGCGTGCTGCATGTTGCGTGCGCACACGCACGTCACGGGAAGGAGACGGGGTGGCTGGGCCGGCCTGCTGGGCTGGCCTGGCGCCCAAATCCCTTTTTTTTAACATATACCTTAGAAATTTTATTTTTTTTAAATCTTATATATATATAAGAAAATATTGTAAAATTTTCCTTGTCCAAATAAAATACTATAGAAAATATATTTCAAGAGTAAGTTTAATAAAACTCTAATAAAACCTCAAGGAAATTTTTATAAATTCTAGGATAAATATTCCTAGCTCAAATGCAAATTTTATAAAATGCGAAAATTTATTTATAAGGTCATTTTGGACAATTTAATAAATTCCAAAAGGAATTTTAGGATTTATTAAATTCCCGAAATGCTTTATTAAAATAAAATAAATGCTCCAATATTTTCTTAACCATTTTTATGTTGAAGAAGTCATGTTATCTTCTCTCTTGATTTTTTTTATTGGGTTAAAATAAATTGGAAAGAAAATCCAAAAGATCCAATATGCAAATGGGGAAAAATGGTATGCACAAATGATTCTATTAACATCCAAATTTTTACAAAAATTGGGATGTTACACTGAATCAGATGGTGTAGCTGGTTTGGCATTTGCTTCAGCTGGTGCTTCAACCAAAGCTTTGAGCTCCTTCTTCACCAACAATAGCAGTGAAGACGAGACTCTCGCCTACTGCTTCATGGCCAAGGCAAAGGTATCTTCATCTAAATCTTCCTATGATACGTCAGATTGCTCATCCTATGAAAGTGACTCTAAAGTGAGCTATGCTAAACTTGCTAAACTTGCTTCTAGACAACAAGATGAATTAGATTCGCTAAGCAAAACCATTACGAAATCAGAAGTCGTGTTGATTGATGAGATAGAGAAAGGTCAAACTTTGACAAATGAGCATGTTGCTCTGAAGGAAAAGTTTGAAGAACTTCAGTCTTGGCATGACCTTCTTTCAGCTGATCATGAGAAACTCACCTATGAATTCCTTCAAAGGAAAGTGGCTCTCGAGAATCTGAAAGAGTCTCATGAAGGCTCTGAAGCTAAACCTAATTCTGATTCACCTTGTTTATCTTCCTTAGAGTGAAGCAAAACTAATTCTAGAGGTAAAGCTCCTATGTTTCATGATGATACTAATGCCTCAGAGGAGGAAATCCTGCTGTTACCGAGGAACTCCTTAGGTTGAAAAACTTATTTGAAACAGGCATGTTCAAAAGTGTGCAAGGTCACTAGTATCTTTGTGATATCCCGAGGAAGGCACTCCTTCACAGGAATCCAAGGAATGAGGGTGTTGGTTTCGAAAGGAAGCTAAACCCTGATGGCACATACTGGGAACCTGAGTAGTATCCTAAGACTGTGTGGGTTCTGGCGAAGGATAAACCCATTGATATTGCTAACCTTTCAGGGTTTCATTGCAAAATGGATAAGGCAATAGTAGATGAATCACTTGATTAGGACTACAAGCTTATCAAAGATGAACAAAAGGTTTCGGTCGAATACGTTGGTGCTCCTCCTAAGAACGACTTCTATAAGAGGAAAATTTGGGTGCAGAAAGCACTTGTGGAAAAATTGCCTGCTAACCAAACTATACAGGGAAAATATTCGGTGCCACCGAAGCATTTCTATTCTCTAGAGGAGAGAAATGATTCGTTGGTCTTTGAAGCCAATGTTCCACAGAAGGAGTACTACCGTGTTGGTCGATATGCTTATCATCATCGTAATGGTAATTCTAAGATTGCCTATGCTCATTCTTACCCTAACCCCCTTAAGAGGAATTATGTTTATGGTGTACTTGATGGACCTCCATGTCGTTATGATCATGTTCGTTATGAAGCTAATGCTTTGTCAAGTGCTTCACTGCCTTCTCAGTCGCCTGCTCGTTTATGGGTGGTTAAGAAGAACTAATTCTTCTGCAGGGCTATGTCTCCGGTGGATCCGAATGGGTCATGGACAGTGGTTGCACTAATCATATGACCGGAGACAAAGAGTTGTTCACCGAAGACAAACTCACTCAATCTTCTCAGAAATTCATTACCTTTGGTGACAACAACAAGGGTAAAGTTATTGGATTGGGTAAGGTTGTTATATCGAAGGATAAACATATTGATAATGTTATGCTTGCCCAATCTCTTGGATGCAATCTAATGTCTATATCAAAGCTATGTGATATGGGAATGCTTGTTATGTTTTCTGCTTCGCATGGTGTTGTGTTTTCACAGGATGACTATACGTTTGTCTTCGAGGGCTTCCGAAAAGGAGATCTATACATTGTTGATTTTTCTTCGGGCGCAGCTGTATCCCCCTTCTTAATGGAAAAAGCTTCATCTGGTTGGTTATGGCATCGAAGGCCTTGTCATGTAGGAATGCGAAATCTTCAAGTCCTAGCGAAGAAAACGCATGTCATTGGCCTTACTGAAGTAAATTCGATAAGGACCGTCTCTGCAATGCCTGTGAAGCTGGAAAGATAACCAAGATACATCATTCAGCAAAGACAATCATGACCACTACTCGTCCTCTTGAATTGCTTCATATGGATCTCTTCGCTCCTCAAAATTATGCTAGCCTGGTGTAACACCCCGGGTGTCACGCTACAGTAATCCAACATTAATCCCTTAGGTTACAACCGTAATAACATTGGTTAACACTAAGGAACTGCGTTTAGCCATGTTGATCGTGTCTTGGTCCAAATTCAAACCAAATAAAAAATCCAGAAACAAGTGGATTTAAAATATTGCCCAAAAAGGGTGCAACCACTTTTGTAAAATGCATAGTAACCAGTGTTCCATGCCCAACTAGGTTGGGGAATTTATTAAGCTTTAAATAAGTTAAACAAATGATAGCAGAGCCAAAACAGCCCCATTTGACCGTTGCATATCCAAAATAAATATTGAATCAAATTATTAAATTCCCAAACTTTTTGTGGTAGTTCCCTAAGGTTCCACACTAAAGTAGCAATCAATCTCACCCTTAGAAAAAAATCATTTTTGTGGCCAAACAAAATACAAAACAGTAGCAAACCAAGAATATTTAATCCTATTTAAATAGAACAAAACCCATATGATTTGTTTTTGCATCCAAACTTGTTGAGGCATTGTTATTTTGTGCAACAAAAATATTGGAGCATGGCTCATATTTTACAAAAATCAAAATGTGACTAAACAAAACAAAACAGAAAACATAAAGGAAAAAGGAAACAAAAAAATAGAACAATACTACCTAACGCCCAGGGCAACGCCCAGGGCAACGCCCATCTCCCGTCCCCACCAGCCCCCCTGCCATTTCCCACCTCCCGCTACAGAGGATGGCGACCGAGGAGGCCATGGCGACCGAACCCGACGTCCACGACGAACCCACTCGCCCTTCCTCCCTCTGTAGCTACAGCGCGCCGTGGAGGGATAAGATGGCCACATCGGCCCCTCCGTTGAACCCTAGATCTCGCCGACACCATTCTCCCCCTCCTTCTCGTCGTGTCCGTCGTCGCCCGAGCCGCCATGGCCTCGATCCCGTGAGCACGCGTGGCCATCGTGCCTCCTGTGCCCAACCAGCCTGTCCATACGGAACCCCATCGACGTCCCTCTTCCCTGACCCCGCGCTCGAGTCGGAGGCCCCTTGGCTCACCGGCATCAGGCCATCCCCGCCGCCACGTCCGCCGCACTGATACGTCCCAAACATATCTATAATTTCTGCTTTCTCCATGCATCTTTTGTGTGACTTTGCCATGTTTTAGATGAACTTACATACACTTTTGATCATATTTGAACTAACCTATTAACTAAGTGCACCCTAGTGCCAGTTCCTGTTTTCTGCTATTTTTGTATTTCAGGTTTTCCGTCAATTAAAAGTTCTCCAAAAATTCTGGAAAAATCAGATAAAAAATCAGCGCGTTGGAACCTTCCGGAATCACCTTGGTGGGGCCAGAGGTCCACCACCAGGGACCCAGGCGCCCTGGTGGCGCACCCTAGGAGCTGGGGGCGCCTGGACCCCTGGTGCCCCCCTGGCTGCCCCCTTCGCCTATATATTTCCCACGCGGAGGAAACCCCTAATACCGAAGTATTTTTTCCTATCTCCTCTCTGTACCGCCGCCGCCGTTTCAAGATCGGGGCTGCCAGGAGACACTAGCTCGGCACCCTGCCGGAGGGAGGAATCACCTCCGGGAGCCCCTCCATCTCCATCGACGCCTCCCGGATGTGCCGTGAGTAGTCTACCTTGGACCTTGGGTCCATGACCAGTAGCTATGTGATGTTTTCTCTCCTCCCTTCTGCTTCATCCTCTAGACCTCGTGACCTGCCCTACATGATCGGGGCACTTAAGTAATTTTCTGTTGTTACTATGCTGAGTTTGCTGGGATCTGATGGATTATGAGACTATGTTCAGATTGTGATCAGTAATATATTTGGTTCTTCTCTTTTATATTTGAGTTCTTGAGTAGTTCTTGCATGTTCTCCATTGTCGTATTTTACTTTGGACAAGTGATTTGTTGCAACTACAAGAGGGAGCGTTATGCTTGATTGTGGGTTCAGCCCCTTGATGTCTAGCTTGATTGACAAAAACATGAGACTAGGGGATGTGCTATTGCCACCAGGGATGAAACATCGGTGCTTGTACTTTCGGGTGCAAGGATTGTTTACTTTACGCAAAGTTCTTTTAATGAAGTTGTCTGTTGTTTTGAGTTTACACTTTGGGTGGGATTCACAACTTAATACCAGCGAGATGTTCTGGATAGATATCTCAAGGTGGATGAATCATAGTAGATGCAGATGGATTTCAGTCTACTTACCTTGGCGTACTATCCATGCTTTTGAGCCTCTTCCTTTCTTTTGTAGCATAGTTAGCATTGAGGTGCATTTTTAATCTTGTCAATTTCCCAGCTGTGATTTGTTTACCTCGCATAGCCTTTTTATCGTCTTTTGGGAGAGAGACATCACTAGTGAACATCATGGGACCCCGGTCCACATTTCCACCACTGTTTACATCTTCAGTTTACTTTCCGTTTTTACTTTCTGTTGCAGTCACCACTATCATTATCTCTTGTGTTTGATCCTTTGTAAACATCAAAGCCGGAGGGGTTGACAACCCCTCTGTACTCGTTGGGAGAAAATTTACTTGTTGTATGTGCAGATTTAGGTTAAGTAAGCAACCTCGGTTGTGAACTACGCCATTATTCACTTTACCAACTAATTGTCGATTCTTGGAGTCCTACGGGAGACAATCTAAACCTTAGCATCTTCGCTAAGGGAAACTTGATGCTGTGCTATATCAAACCTTCTACTTGAGGTAACCAACGAGGGGCGAGAAGCCATCACGCACACCATGTCGGATTCGCCGCCCCTCGAGCTCCTTCGGCCCCGAGACCTCTCCCCTACTGCCACTTGTGAGCTCACCCTCGAACCCCCTGTTCCATTTTGGATTTGGGGCATCGTACGCCGCCGTTGCGCCAGCTCCGTACACCGCCGTGTCCACGCGCGCGCGCCCCTTGCGCCTCCGATGGCCGCGTGCCCCACTACCCTGTGTAGCGCGCGCCCACACCGGCCTCGCCCTACAGCCCGCCATGGCTCCTCCGCCCCAACTCACCGGAGTGGCCAACGGCCTCGCCGTGCTTCCTCGCTGGCGTGGGCATAACCTGCCACTAATCCCCCATTAAGAAAACCAACACCCTCCTGTTGCCTATAACCAGTGGGCCATATGCCCTAAATACCTTCTAATTAATTGCTAAGTAAATTAAACAGGGTAAAACAAACCCCCTCTGTATGCCAAGTGGGCCCCAGGCCATTAGCTTAAGTTTAATAAAATAGGTTAATATTTAACAGTCCCTGTTAGACTTATAGGTGGGGCCCATCACTAATTAAAAAATTAAATTAGATTTGATTAATTAAGTAGTGAATGACAAGTGGGACATGCCCCTGGTGAAATTAAATAAAGTCATTTTAATATGATGAGTCAATGACATGTGGGGGGCCCTCTAAGTTAACTAATTAAAATTTTTAATAATAATATTCAGTGTATGACTAGTGGGACCCCACAGGATATTTTGATTTAATTAAATGAATTATTAAAATGTGAGGCTGACATGTGGAGCCCACATGTCAGCACTGTTGTGGATAATGTTTTGGATAATGTTTAAATTAAATAATAAAAGATATTCTAGAAAATGATTTAAATTGATTAAAACTTTGAAATTTAATATCTTTTAAACTGTAATCTGATAAAAATAATTTATATATCAAACTTGCCTAGAAAAATACAACGAACATGAAAACGATACCCGTATGCCCACCCCCTCCATCATACCGAACGTGGAACATTCCCCCCTTCGGTGAATTCGGCCGATAATTCCTGGAGTCGGTAAAACTCTTCGGATGAAATTGTTCTTAACATGAAAGTTGTTCAGAATGGATCAGCGAGCACGGATACACTATCCACATGTCTGTAAGGTGTCTCTAACACTGCAGACATGGAACCTTCCCCCTCCGGATCATCTCTCCGGAAATCAACCGGTACTGACGAATCATCACCGGATAAATCCCCGCTCCGAGGAAATCACCTAACACTGCGTTAGAGCCCCGTTGCTTTGTATCTTCTTTGTCGTACCTTCTATTTCTATTATTGTTGTGTATTTATAGTTTCTCCCACCCTTATTCTCTGGTAGACCGCGATACTACCGTCGCCGACGTTGCTGTGTTCGACTACTACGTCGACGACCGTACCCCTACCGTCGAGCTTCCAGGCAAGCAGTGCCCCTTCACCTCTCCCAGATATTGCCTATCTATCTTTATTTATCTGTTGCACTAGGCATTTGCTGCTGTTGCACTTAATTCTTACTCATTGCACAGCATGCCGTTGTCACTCCTTGATATAATTTTCCGTATCCTATGCTTCCCTGTAGATAATTATATTATATTCAGCAGTTATCCCTGCGCCTTGTTAGTCAACTAGGTTTAGATAGCAGGCCGTAATCACTCTGGGAGTGGACGCGGAAATGATATATTACAACTTCTACAGGTACGATACACAGCAGACGCCCAAAGGGACCTACAACGGCGAGACTCTGCCGAGTCGCTTCTAGTTTGACTTACGAGTGGTTGGACTCATATTTCACTCTTGTCGCCGGCTCTGTAGCGAAGCATCATTGGGGTGATACGAAGATTTCCTCTTTAGTTCATTCCGCTGATGTCTCTGTCGAACCGACTGGTGTCCTTACAGGTAAGGAGTAGGGTGACCCAACGGTGCCCACGCAGGGTATTGTATCGGAACGACAGGTGAGGTGTATTCCACCGCTGTGCGGTGGGCCTGGTACTTGTTCGTGGCAGAGAGGTACCTTGTTGTACGAAAGTCGAGCTCTTACAAGAGCATACGCGAGAAAAGGTAAGGAGACGGTTCACCTTGTTGGTAACCGCACGAGTTGGTGGGACGACAGGGCAGGCGGCCACCGGCTCTGGTTATGGGGGTGGACCTGGATGCTGTCGTTATTCGCGACTCACCTGGAAAGGGGCAAAGATAACGGTTGTCCCGACAGAAAATAATTAAAATGCTTAATGGGTTCGGCGGATGACTTGAGTGGCTATATGCCTATACGCACTGCATCCACGTGGGATTACGGTGTGGGCCCTCTATGGTGTAGCGTCGTTCGAGGGCTCTTCAGACGTCAGATTTACTTCGGGCTAATTGTCGGGCTTGGACCACCTACTCCGGTAGTGGGAGGTGGGTCTGCTTCACCGGCCAGCCACGTACCGTGCAGGAGTACAAAGGGCAATGGTCCAAAGTCCTTTTGTACTTAGGGTTTGGACCGGCGTATGGCCTCTCTGTTGAGCTCGAAGGATGGACTTTGGCGTATCAGATAGCCTCGGTGGGGCGTTCCCTAACAAGGTGTACGCCACCCTGCAGATCCGAGCGTGCGGTATTAATCTATTCGAATAGTCGTGTCCATGGTAACAGGACGCTTTGTGCTGAAGCCAGATCCTACCACTAAAAACAATATCTTTATACTTGTTAGTTTCGGCTTTTCTTTCCTCGTGGGGATGTAGAGGAAGGGATCTCGGAGGCATGTTTCTCTTCTCATGCTGCAAGACTCGTTGGAAGATGCTAGTCTTCGATGGGCTTAGCTTATTCCCTCTTACCCTGGTACTTCTATCTTGCAGTCCACTATACAGCATCCCCTTCCATTTTGATACAAGTGCATAAATGCTTAGAATGCCTGGGTTTAAGTCTCGCTGAGTATGCTAGATACTCACACTTGCTTTTCCCCCCTTTTTTGTTTTGCCCGATCGGCCGCTGCAGTCGACGTTGGAGCCTTGGAGTCCAGGAGCAGGAGATCCCAGATACGGACCACCGCAACATGAAGATCCCCGATGCCTCCTACGACGTCGAGACGCCCGTTGACCAGGACCAGGAGTAGTTTGGAGGTTCCCAGGCAGGTGGCCTCGCCTTTTCGATCGTTGTTGATTTTGTGCTAGGCTTCTTAAGGCAACCTTGTATTTTTGTGTCTATACTCAGATACTTTTGCTTCCACTAACTTTGTGCTCTCGGGCTATTGTATTCTAGCCCTCGTGGCCCCTGGCTTGTAATATAAAGCTTGTGTTATGTTATTTATAGAGTTGTGCTGTGATTACCTTACCGCGAGTCCTTGATCTCGGTCGTGTACCCTGCATGTATGATTACTGTACATGGCTTGATTTTGAGGGCATCACAAGTTAGTATCAGAGCCGACTGCCTGTAGGACACCCCCTTCCAACTCCTTGGTCGAAGTCGAGTCTAGACAAACAAAAACTATTTTACTAACTTAACCTATGGCTTATAGGCCCACGTCGATACCACCCAGTTGTGATATCTATGATATTATGATCCTTTTTCTCAGCACCTTTGCTCTGGGACTCTGCTCTCTTATACTTTTGGGTTAAAGATTTTTCTAACACTAACTCTAGGTTCTCGTGACTACTTCCCCGGAGAGCCCCTCATTCTAGATGATTGTTTGCTTCACCAGAAGATGCCGAAGATACTCTCCGATAAATTCCCGAGACCCTATATGTTCATCGCCTTTGTAGTTCCCTATCGTCGATAAATTCCTATGAATTATTACTGTAAGGCCCGATATGTGGTACTGTTTCAGATCTGGACGTTTCCGTCCAACCCGAGGACGAAGCACATATCGGTCCCACCGCGACATATGACAGAGTCATATATCCTGGATTTCAACATGATATCACGACATTACAGCTACGAGGATACAACATCTCATACAAACGGCATACAGCTGCCTGAAGACAATACATCAGCGGAAGATAGATGTCTGAGTACAGACTACAATCAAATGCCTAGTGGCAAAAGGAAATCACACCATGCCCGCGTAACCACACGGGTCCAGGCTCTCCGCCGGAAACCCCTAGCTAGTTTTCATCGAGTCTCCACGTGAAACGTAGTTCACCGTACCTGCTGCCGATCAATAACCCTGAAAAGAGTTTGGGGTAGTATCATGAGTAAAAAAGTACTCAGCATCCAACTGTAGTGGTCAACTGACCCAGCAAGGACTTCATCACTCATCATTCTAGGATAACTAGTAGTTCATCGATGAGGAATCGCTTCCAACAAGTCTTGCTATCCACCTACTTGCGCAAGGATAACACCTATCCTATCCTTGTCCTCCCCATCATCACCCGATGATGAAGAAGCAGTCAAGGCACACACACGGTAATCAAGTTTTAATTATGATAATCTCAATTGTAGTTGTCTATGAACAGGACGTAGGTCTCAAGTCGTCCATAACCGCAGACACGGCTTCTCGAAAAGATTTAACCCTCCAGGGGTGTATCAATTGCCCATTATAGGCGTCGCATGCTCGCCCATTTCTCTCAGTTGCTACCCCTTAGAGGCAACCATTTTATGATTTAGTCCCAAGAGATCAAGAATGACATAGTCCCTCTAACTAACAACGCACAATTCCGGGTGGGCCCCGGTGAGTCGACACCCAACTCAAAAGTCGGCCGCGCTCTCGAGTTGGCCTCTACCGTCTGGAAGAGGTCGGGTTAGCTACCCAAACCATGTGGGAAGCCCCCTAGCTTCCAGGTGTGGACCAACAGAGAAACCATGTCTCCGTTGGCCCGGGTTGTTTTAAAGGACATCTGCTAGGAGCGACCCGACGGACGTATATGCATGAGTTTCAAATGGTAAAATCAGCTTGGGCCACCACTAGAACCGTTTGAAGCTAGAAAGGTAAGACAAGGGGACCCCATAGCATCCCACACACGATTAGGCATGCTCAGTCTTGGAACCAATACCCGGAACTCGGATCCTAGGTGACCCGAATGGAACAAACCGTCGGGGCGGGATAGCCTAGACCTTCCATCCTTCGTCGAATATAGTCAACATTATAATAATCATATAATCCACAACAGATATAAATAAAGTGATAGCCCAATCCAATGAGTAACAGGAGGTAACATTCTTAGCATCCTAAGCATGCATACTAAGCAGGGGATGAGCAACGAGCAATAGTAACATAGCAGTACATGGTTTGCTGGGAGGGGACATGGCTGTATCGGTTTGAAGGAGGTTGTAAACATGTGGTAGGATCAAACATCGTACCTAGGCTAGTCTAGCATGCAAGCCGCTGGTTATAATAGAATGGATCATAAGTAATGCATAGTCCTTCCCTGTTGATAAGTCGGGTTCCGAAGGTGTAGTCGATCGCACGCTCGCAACGTCTCCGAAGGTAACCCCATGAGCACACAAGACGGTGAACAATGGAAAGCAATCAACGTAGATGCCACTATCACTACGGAGCAATCAATAACAAGCAATGCACAATCAAGTATAATCAAGTATGATGCATGTCACTTTAATACCATGGAATGAAAGTAAGAATATGCAAGTTTAAATGAAGCATCGGGAAGACAGGGTGCAATGCTATCGACAACCTTCATATGCATTAGGTAGGTGATTAATGAACCCGAAGGATCCTTATGTTATAATTATTATGATGCATGATCATGGCATATGCAAGGAATAGAACATGACATGAACATGAATTTCCCACACAAGAGGATAGACCTCACGTTGGGATTCCTTAACATAACATAGATGCAATGACATGGCATAATATGATGCACTTAATGCAATCTATAGCAAGAAAAAGAAAGAGCGAGACAACGCTACCGGCAAGCTACGGTCAACGAAAAACTACGGTGCTCGGAACAAGTGATATGTGTAGCTACCAAGAAGGGAGGTGATTTTGTATCACTTATGGAACAGGTGGACAACATCAAAGTGAGTGGTGCGACAAGTTATTGGTCATGGAGTGATAAAAAACATACTAGGTTCACAAACATAATCGATGAATCTGGAAGCATCTCTCGATGATGAAAAAAGGAATTGACATCACACAAGCTACATGGAACCAACTCAAACATATAAGGAAACAATATGCAGAGGTGGCTGATACGGTGAGGATGATAGTTCTCTCACTTCTCGTTGGTTAACCAAAGTGGAAGGTGAGATGTAGCATAGCTGCATATTTCCCTTAGCGAAGATGCTAAGGTTGAGTATCGAACCAGTAGGACTCAAGAGATACAAGAAGGTGGTAAAGTGAACAATGGCGCCGTTCACAACCGAGGTTGCTAACTTCACCTGGACCTTCACACAGATAAAAATAACTTTACTCCCAACGAGTACAGAGGAGTTGTCAATTCCTCCGGCCTTGCTGTTTACAAAGGATCAACGCAAGAGATAAAAGTGCAACTGAAAGTAAGAACTGAAAGTAAATTGAGGGTGTGAACAATGGTGTGAATATGGAGCGGGGTCCCGTGATGTTCACTAGTGATGTATCTCTCCCAAAAGAGGATAAAAGTGCTAGCGAGGTAAACAAATCACAGCTTGGAAATTGACAGGATTATGAAGGCACCGCAATGCTAACTATGCTACAAAAAAAAGGAAGAAGCTCAAAAGAAATGGGCAGTACGCCGAGGTAAGTAGACCGAAATCCATCTGCATCTACTACGAATCATCCACCTTGAGATGCCTATCCAGAACACCTCGCTAGTATTAAGTTGCGAATCCCACCCAAAGTGTAAACTCAAAGCAACAGACAACTGCATTAAAAGAACTTTGCGTAAAGTAAACAATCCTTGCACCCACGGGTACAAGCACCGTTGTTTTATCCCTGGTGGCAACAACACATCCCCTAGTCTCATGTTTCTGTCACTCAAGCTAGACATCAGGGGGCTGAACCCACAATCAATCATAACGCTCCCTCTTGGATTTGCAACAAACTACTTGGATAAAGAAAAATACTGCATAGTCTCATGAACACAAATATAAAAGAGAACCAAATATATTACTCATCACAATCTGAACATAGTCTCATAATCCATCAGATCCCAACAAACTCAGCATAGCAACAACAGAAATTACAAAGGTGCCTCAATCATGTGAGGCAGCTCACGAGGTCTCGAAAGTGAACACACAAAGAGGGGAGAGGTACATCACATAGTTGCTGGTCACAGACCCATGGTCCAAGGGGGTCTACTCACGGCACATCCGGGAGGCGTCCATGGCGATGGATGGTCTCCCGGAGGGGGTTCCTCCTTCCGGCAGGGTGTCGGGGCAGTTTCTCCAGGCATCCCCGGTCTTGAAACGGCGGCGGCGGCGGTACAGAGAGTAGAACGGGAATAGCAGATCGATATTAGGGGTTTCCTCGTCGGGGGTAAATATAGGCGAAGGGGGGCACCGAGAGGGGCCACAGGACAGCCAAGAGGCCCCCTGGCGCGGCCTAGGGTGGGGCCGCGCCAGGGACCCTTCTGGATTCCCTGTGGTGGCCCCCCTCTCCTCCTTTGGTGATTCCGGAGGCTTCCGGGACACTGATTTTTTATATAATTTTTTCGGAATTTTTGGAGCACTTTTAATGGCCAGAAAACGTGAAATACAAAAACTGCAGAAAACAGGAACTGGCAACTAGGTGCACTGGGTTAATAGGTTAGTCCAAATATGCTCAAAAGTGTATGAAAGGTCAAGCAAAACATGGCAAAGTCACACAAAACATGCATGGAGCAAGCAACAAATATAGATACGTTTGGGACGTATCGACATCCCCAAGCTTAATTCTTGCTCGTCCTCGAGTAGGTAAATGATAACAAGCATAATTTCTCTGGTGACATGCCACACAACCATATAAGCATGCAATTCAATTCAAGTCTTAACAAGAAAGATTCTATATTAACATTGACACAAGCAACAAAAGAACAAAAGGTGCAAGAGCTTTCGCTGTCCGTGACTCGAATGTCTCCATATGGTATTTGCGTGCAAGCAGGGGACTGGGAAAAAGAGAGAAAAAATGTTGTTGATAACAACTATCTACTAAAGTTTCACACTTGGTCTCCTTTGGGTTCTTATCTTGACTCGTCCCCAGACCACTAGCCAGGTACAAGTCAAACTGATCCACTCCCTTTCGATATTTTTAGCACTCATGCAATGGATGAGCGTGAGCAAGAAAGTTAACACCTAAACGGTGAAACAGAAATAAGGTGGAGGAGGAAGACAAAAAGGTGTGAAAGGCTCACATCGATGAGGACAATCATAGGCGAGATAAGGCCATATGATAGATATGATGTGACGAGTAGGGATTGCCATGCAACGGATGCACATGTGAGCTAAAAAGCTCACCAAGGGAACTACATGTGTGCATCCAACTTGCTTGCTCAAGAAGACCTAGAGCTCTTTTGAGGAGGCTCATCATTGGAATATACAAGCCAAGTTCTATAGTGTGAAGGTTCCCCACATAGCTATATGCATGATGATGATCTCTATGGAGTACAAGGAATAGAGTATGAAGTACTAGTGTGGATCTCTCAAAAGGAATAGTAGTGTGCCCCCTTCTCTCTTTTTATTTTTCTTTTTCTCTTTTTTCTATTTTTTTTATTTTTTGGTGGCCACAATGGCTCTTTCTATTTAACTCTCATTTGTCCTCTTTGGGATCTTTTGATTTTGTCCTCTTTGGGATCTTTTCCTCGCTTTAGAGGCAACACTCTATATTGTACAAGAATATAGGAGATCTTTCACACTTTACAAGGGTTCTCACATAAAGAAGATATAACTATCATGATGCAAATGTATGCCTCTGCCAGGATAGTAGGATATGCAATGATACTAGCGCGTCATGTAGCAATGATTCGGGCAAGGCCCAACTAGCATATGGCTCATCGATCAAGAAAGTAGCATGTATGACATAAAGATCAAGTCATGAGAAGGTGGATGTTGCCTGGCAATGTATCTCGGAAAGGCTATGGAAATGCCTTGTAGGTAGGTATGGTGGCTGTTTTGAGGAAAGATATAAGGAGGCTTATGATGACAAAGCGTATCGTGCCAAGGGTTCAGATGCACCGGCGAACTATGCGCCAACTCTCGAGGTGAGAAAGGGCAATGCACGGTACCAAAGAGGCTAGAAAAATTATAGGTGGGTGGTAGTGTCAACTTTCGAATACTCACATTAGTCCGAAGAACTCATGCACTTATTATCGGTAACTCTCAATCTAATCAGGAGGTTCACAAAGAGACAATTACCCCGAGGAGGAGTGTATGGGGGTTTGGTTATCCTTGCGCATCCTCGACTCATGGTACGTGAGTGTCAGAACCCCATCTAGGGTAAGTGCTAAGGTTGTTTGATCCCTTTGCATCATGTGAAGAAATTCAAAAGAAAAATCAAATTTGGGTAAAAGAAAAGCCCGGAGAATTTAAATAAATGGCCAGATAAAAATCTTTTTCCAAAAATCATTTGAATAGTTGGAAAATTCCTATAAATGATGCTGATCATTTTAAAAGTGGTTTGGGTTCATTCCCATGCCCATGGAATATTCAAAAATTCAAAAGGTGCCCTGGAAATTAAATTTGACCCTATTTGAGTTGAAATTCAAAACTTATTGAATTTCAAAAATGTCCAAATTCTACATGTGGCTAGCTACTGGTCACCTAGGATTTATAAAAATGTTTGGGCATTTTATAAAATTGTCTAGCTAATTATTTCTAGGCAAAAAAAACAAAAAAACAAAAAAAGAAGAAAAAGGAAAAGACCCCCCCTCGACAATCTGGCCCAACTGAAGCCCCAGCCTCCTGGCCCAGCCCAGCCCACCTGGGGAGGGCACATGCGTCTTCCTCCCTAGGACAGGCAGGCAGGCAGCACGCCAGCGACCGCCGTGGGTGTGCCAGGCAGCTACCTGCCTCCCTCTCTCTTCCCATGGCGCCTGGAGACGCCTGGAAGGCCACCGCGTCCATTCCCCTTCTCTCTGGACCTCCTCCCCCTCTCCTCCTCGCCGTTCTTGCGACACCCGAAGCCCTAGCCGGAGCACAGCCGTGCGCCACCGTGGCCACCGTGCGTCCCACGGCGCGCCGTCGTGTCCTTCCGCATCAGCACCGTCGTCCTCGTCATCAACCGCGCGGAATCGAGAGTGGAAGCTCCATAGGCGTCGTCCCCTTCAACGAATCCCCCCCGGACCCGCAAGGACTCGCCGCCGAATTCGCCGCCGCTGCTCGTCCTCCGGCCTCCCCGACAACTCCATCGACCCCAGGGTGAGCTCCTGCTCAGGTTGCACTCTTCCGCGTGCCCTCCCGTGTCCGTTCTCGTCGACTTCGTCTGCAAAGCGCCACGGCCGCCGCGCCATCTCGACGCCGGCGAGGCTCCGGCCACCCACTTGCCTCCCCGTGGGCAGCAGCAGACGCGGACGAGCACGAGGAGCGTGCTGGTGGTCTCCCCGTGCTCTCCCATGGACGGAGACGCCGGCACCAGTGGGCGCCGCCGCACGGGATGGTCACCGACGGCTAACCGCCGGCGGCCCGATTAGCTTAGGGGGCTAATCCCCTGTTAGTTGACCTTGGGTCACTGACTGGTGGGCCCTGGCCCCCCTTAATGACCCTGTTTAATTATACTAAACCGGGTTTAAACCCACTGCCACTGACACCCCGACCCCACTGGTCAGCCCCCCCTGTGACGTCACCCCCACATCAGCATGACGCAATAAAAGATTTTCCAGATATTTAAAATAATCCAAAAAATTCCAGAAAATCATTTAAACTTTGTAACTCCAAATTAAACATATAATATATGAAAAATTATCATAAAATACAAGGATTAAGAATATGCAATTTGTTTTTATGTTTGACCATTTTAAAATGGGGCAACAGTAGCAAATGTGCATATGGCTTAATTTGAATTTGAATTTGAAGTTTGAATTTGCATTTCAAATGCAATATACTTCAATTAAATTGAATATGCTACAAACCAGTACCATTCACATGATGGAAAACCTTATCATGTGTATGTGCATTTTACTTTCGGAGTTGTCCCCCCCTTGTTGATGATTGCCTCCGATGACAGACGTTCCAAGACGGTGATCACCCCGAAGAAGAAGACCACTGTTAAGACCCGTGTATCGTTAGCAAGGCAAGCAAACCCCATTGATCATGTCTATAAAATCCTACTTCCCTCTCAGTCTCTCTTATGCATGTTTAGGAGATCATCGAGACACGTTCTTTCACATAGTTGAACCCATTCCGATGCATGACCTATCATTTTGCCACCGTATTAAGCAAACCACAATCCTAGCAGATTTAGGAGTTGATTGATGAGCATGTGGCCCCTACAACTGTTACTGCTTATTGCTGCTTAGTGATATAATGAGGATGTTATGTTTGTGAGTCGGGATGGAATGAACACCGTGATGCTGATGATAAACGTGTTGGTGAATCCACCCTAAACAAAGGTGAACGATGAGAGGCTGTGTAGGAGTACACAGTGGGTTGTCTCGTTGAACACTTCCCTAGGCCCCGAGTTCCTGTTTTGTGATCCAAGACAAAGAGTATAACCACATGTAGGGTTTTATGGGAGCCCCGTTTGGCCTCTTTACGTACCGATCCGGTCCAGGAGTCACACTAGATTCGAGCTTTCCATTTGATTTACGTATAGATATGTGGGTGGACCTGTGAGGTAGTGAAACCATCTGTCAAAGGTGGCGTCTCGGTCCATTGCATTATCTGAGTCCGTTTCGTGGAACCGGCCGGACTCTCGAGCGGTGACAAACTCAGGTAGTCGACTCCTGGATTAGAGAAGGTGATGTGAGGGTAGTGCCTTGGTTTCATCCACGTCCGACACCCGCTTGAAGGGTGACAAGAACGAGGCGATAAGTGATGACACGCGTGTGAAGATGTACACCCCTGCAGGGTTAATGAACTATTCGAATAAACGTGTCCGCGGTTATGGACTACTTGGAAATCTCTACTTGATCATAGACAACTTGAATGGATACTTATAAAACTCGCAAGATAAGCGTGAGTGCTATGGCGTGCTTCTTCGTGGGGAAGTCAAGGAAGTAACCATAGTGGTGTATTGGTTGGAGGTTTGTAGTGGACTCGTGTACGCTTCTTACCTCAAGTCTGGTACTCGTAGTACAGGATTAGCCAAGTCAAAGCTGGCACTTCTGCATGTTGAACCCCACCTCCTTTACCTTGATACTTGAGCATGAGTAGTGTAGTTCTGATGTAAGTCTTGCTGAGTACGACTTTGTACTCACGTTTGCTTATTCTATGTTTTAGATGAGAAACCGGACCCGATGGAGTCACCTTCGTGAAGCTCGACGTTGACCTTGGTAGTATAGTCCTAGATAGCAGTCTGGTCCCTCGTGGAAGGGCATGTTTGTTGTACAAGGCTTCTCTAAGCCATCTGTTAATCTTGTCTGTACACAGACATAATTTTCTTCCGTTGTATGATGTAATGTGATCACGAACATGTGATCTTTGTATGCTCTATGTGTATGTCTATAAAGAGTACTTAGTAGAGTTATGTGACGATACCTGCTGTTCATACTAGCATGTGTGATGCGTGTATGTTTATAACATGCATGTCTTAGTATGGGTTTTCCAGACCTTGGTTGTGATCTGGCTGGCGGTCTTTTATACACCAAGTGGCCCTTAGATGTGCGCAGCTTGGGGCATCGCGATGCGATTGTTCGTGACTCTGTCACGTGCACACTTTGTTGTATGATCGAGCCCGCCCTAGACCCCGACTAAGTGATCGGGCTGGAGAAAGTCTATGTAAGAGTTAGGATTCAATCGATAACATGGTTGAGGCGACTTGTCTATGAGTATGGGATTCACCACCCATAAGCATTTAGACTTGTGAGAGGACGATGAGGACCCATCTCAGTTGATCATCCGGCCTGGATGGGATGCCCTTCACGTTCGATGCTTACCGAGAACGTTCTGTGCTTGGCCTTGTCTGCTTAGACAAGTGGGTACGGTTCTCAGCTCTCCATGTGATTGTATCGTGACTGGAATTACATATGCTAACCCCGGGTCCCGACAGTGAGTGTACTCTAATATTCGAACCCTCCACAGGTTAGTGATCCATCAAGTAGCTAGAGTTCTCAACAGGGGTTTTTTCGATTTCGAAAATCACACGGATTGCCCAAAATACGACATCTATCACTAATAGGCTCGAGCTCTTGACACCAAAAGTTCAACATTACTCTAGTCAATACCGCAAAACTATTGCAAGTTACTACTACAAAGAGAACAGCAACTTCAACTACCTACTTTCTAGTCAAGACACAAAACTCAGTGCAACAGGAAAACTCTCTAACAAGATAAAACATGCAACCTATAGAAAGTTCAACCTAAGACAAAACAAAATCTCTAGAAGAAAACTAAAGCACTACAACTAAACAGGGCAGCAGCTAAGAAAATAAAAAGAACAACTCACAGCTAAGAAATAAGCATGCAAATCCTATGAGGAGTTCTAGTTCAAGCAGAGCGTGTTTCTCTCCCACACAAAAGAAAGCTGGGGTCTAACTTGTTACTACAGCAAAAAAAGCAAAAACAAACCTAAGAAAGTAAAGAGCGAGACGCTCCAAGCATAGCACATAATGCATGAAGTGATAAAAATATAGTGCAACGAGGGACGAACTGATAATTGTTGATGAAGAAGGGGATGCACGGGGCATACCCAAGCTTAGACGCTTGAGTCTCCTTGAATATTTATTGGGGGTGCACATGGGCATCCCCAAGATTGAGCGTTTGACACTCCAAGATCTTCTTTCATCATCTTCCATCGCACACTTGAAAACTCCCTTCATACATAACTCATTGTAGACTGATTAGAGAGGTTAGTGCCCTATTAAAATAATTTTCCTCTACTGCAAATAAAGATTTTCAGGAAGTGCTACTATTTCTCTTGCGTGGCCAAAAGTTTTTGCAAAGAAAAAGAAAGCTTAAGGTTTGAAAAACTGCGGGAAAAACAGGGATAGAAGCTTAGAAAAACAGAACAGGAGAGAGAAAAGAATTTTTTTGAGGCACTTCTGCAACTCAAATAAAAAAACACAGAACAAACGCCTGAAAGATAATCGTATGGAGCATACTTTCAAAACAATTCAGATCAAAAAGATGATCTGGTGATTTATCTCGAATTTTTCCGTCAAGAAGACAGAATCTGTTTCTGGACAGCATGCACCAACTTTTGATCTTTCTTGCAATCTGGGGCTAAACTTGGCACAAAGCTTGAAAAGTAAAGATACAATTATGTTGCTACAGTAGTAACAATCATCAAGACCACTAAGAACGTAATAAAAAAAACCTAAATTCGTTGCGGGATGCCTCCCGAAAGCGCTTCTTTAAAGCCATTAGCTAGGCTTAAAGATTGAAGAAGATGTTCTCGCAAGAATAAGAATTGAAGCAAAAGAGAACATCAAGAAGCAAATATGAAACAAATTTAATCCCAACCCACTTCCTATGCCTAGGAAACTTGTAAAACGAATAAATCAAAGAAGCACAAAGTGACATGCATTGGAAGGTGGAAAAAGAACAACTTCAAAACTTTCAACATACAGAGAGGTGCTTTTGTAACATGGAAGTTTCTACAACCAAACTTTCCTCTCTCAAAATAATTTTCAGTAGCATCATGAACAACAACAAGAATATAAATATCACATAAATCATGTGGTTCATGACCTACAAGCACACGTGTATTGTTTTCAACACAGTTTTTAGGATGATAAGATAAATGAAACCCATCAAATTGAGCATTGATAAGAGAAAAATTCTCCGGAATATGAGTTGGAGATTTCAAGAGGATAATAGGGCAATCAAGTGTGGGTGCAATAGCAACAATTTCATGCTTAACATAAGGAAATATATCAAGTTCATCTTTGTAAGAATCATCCATAGTGGCATCATGGCCAAAAGTATAGAAGGCATCAACTTCATCAAAAAGGGATATTTCAAAAGAATCCATAGGATCATAACACTCATATAAGTTAAGATTCAAAGAGTTAGTATCATTAGAAGGTAGACATGGATGGCTCCATTCTTCCTCCTTTTGTTCGTCACTCTTCTCCTCTTTTTCATCCAAGGAGCTTTCATTTTAAGAAATTTCTTCTTCCATAGAGTCCTGCTGACGAGGGGGTAACCCCACGACTCCTACGGATAAGCCTACCTGGTGTCCATGAAGGCAGAAGGCCCATGAAGATACGGACTCGGCCCACTAGTTGGCACCAACGTAGGAGTCCTCGACTCATAAGGAAGGTGCGAAGATCTGCCGTACGGAGCAATCTAGGGTTAGGAAAGCTTACCTGTAAACATAGCTGAACTCCCCGAGACCTAGCCCGGTATATAAGGGCTAAGAGGGGTGACGCAAAAGATATATAATCTCTCACCTGTAACCCTAGCCTTGAGCGCTCCATCCTTGGCCTCCACTGTAATCGCATCTCCCCAATCAATAATATCGAGCAGGAGCGAGCCTTCCTATTTGCCGATGAGCCATCGTCTCAACCTGTGCATCTCATGACTAACCCAGGGTCCCTGACCATGGGATTTTCCGGGGTTGATCCTCGTCAATTGGCGCCGTCCGTGGGGACTACACAGGTTGAGATCACGATCTCGGCGGTCCCATCTTCAGCAATCTACAACTCAAGGGCAAGAACCAGATCTAGCCCACTCGAAGGACTCAAGATCACAGAGGACATCTCCGCCACCCCATAAAAACCACTCGAGCTACAGTTGTGCCAGGACCGATACTACGGTAACGGCCAAGTGCAGCGCCAGCGCCGAAGGAGTCGACGACCCAGAAGAACGGCGAGGGGTCTCTACGAAGGAATTCCACTCGACGAACAGTGACACGCAGAGGAGGACTCGCAAATCTTTCGACAACCCACCACCGCCCGGGCACCCGCCGCACATAGGGACGATGACTACGAGATCGAATCCAGCAATCAGCAGAACCACCGCCAAGGAAGAAGGAATCGACGACCCAAAAGGCGCGCATGGGAAAACTACGGCGAGGCCCCAATGAACGAGCCACATCACGCAGCTGCGCAGCCGACGACCACTCGACGACACGCCATCGCGCGAGCATCTGACGCCAACCAAGACAGCGACTCCGAGACACCTGTCGGTGAGTACTACGACCCAGATCGAAGGCCGGATGAATTCGCCAACCTCATCAAGAACCAAGACATGAGTCGAGGAATCGAAACTGATCCCCGCTTCCACGAACACCCAGAGGAGCACGAGCAGATCTTCAGAATCTCAAGAAGGAAGAGACACGCAGGATCTAGCAAACTCACGGTTAGAGAGCAGCTAGCAGGACCCTGCACGATCCACAGCTTCGAAGACGACTGGGGACGCGTCAGGTCAGGTCACACTTTAAGAGACTGCCGCCTGTGCAACGAGCTAGCCGACGACCTCAAGAAGGAGAAGAAGAAGGAAGACAGGCACAACCGACGACCCGAGCAATCGCCGACCTCAAGCCCGGAAGGACGTCACAGCCTGCTGCAAGCACAGGTGCTCATGATCCAAGAAGGAAGGGTACCGCAAGCACAACACGACGCCCAAACCCTGCAGGCCAGAGCAGCTGAGAGCATAAACATAGTCGAAGTCTACCAACTACATGACACAGAGACCAGCATCACGTTCTCACAGGACGACCATCCACCCACAGTCCCAAGACCTGGGCATGCGCCCCTATTACTCGACGCACAAATCGGAGGATACGACATGGATCGGGTCTTCATGGACGGAGGCAGCAGCATGAACATCATCTTCGCCAGCACCCTGCAAAAGATGCTGATCCCACGATCTGTATGGAGAAAATCAAGCACCGAGTTAAACGGGGTAGTCCCAGGAGAAGCAGCCACATCCCTCGGAGTCATTGAACTCGAAGTTGTCTTCGGCAACCGACGCAACTTCGCAAAGCACGTCCTCGATTTCGAGGTACTCGACTGGAAATCGCAGTATCACGCCATATTGGGACGACCAGCATTCGCGCAGTTCATGGCGGTCCCACACTACGCCTACATCAAGCTCAAGATGCAAGGATCATCAGTAGTCATCACGATCAGCGGAAGGTTCATGAAATCAGATCAATGTGATCGTGACTTCCACGGAACCTCCGACACATTCGGAGACGAACAAGAACTTAGAGAAATAGCCATGACGATGGACAAGATTACCTTCCCACTGGCGAGCCAAAGCAAATCTAGGGAGTACGGACGCGACTTCAGTATCGACAGCGACACATTCACTCACCAAGTGCACCCGACGGACCCGGACAAAATAGTCCGTGTGTACGCCCACCTGCCAGAGGAGCAGGCGAAGGCTCTCGTCGCTTTCCTTCGAGACGAGTGGGAAATATTCGCCTGGTGCCCAGCAGACATGCTTGGGATACCACGCGAATTCGCGGAACACGCCCTACGCATGAAGCCAAACATGAAGCCGGTGAAGCAAGCGCTGAGACGATTATCGGAGCCCAAGCGCAGAGCAATCGGAGAGGAAGTCAACCAGTTACTCGACGCTCAGTTCATCCGAGAAAGGAAGAAAGCCACCTGGATAGCCAACCCAGTGCTGGTGCCCAAGAAAGACACGACCGTGCTGCGCATGTGTGTCGATTATGGACCAGTCCACAAGCATGTCCCGAAGGATCACTTCCCCCCTTCCTAGAATCGATCAGATAATCGACTCAACAGCAGGGTGCGATCTACTTTCCTTTCTCGACGCCTACTCAGGATACAACCAGATCAGGATGAAGGAAGAAGACGAAGAGCACACATCGTTCATCATCCCCTATGGCGTATTATGCTACAAAACCATGACCTTCGGGCTCAAAAACGCAGCCTGCCTGAAGGAGAAAATCGGAAGAAACGTGCAAGTCTACGTGGACGACATCGTCATCAAGACCTACAAAGAAGCCACACTACTCGACGACCTGCGCGAAACGTTCGCGGCGCTCAACAAATACAGAATCAAACTCAACCCAAAGAAGTGCGCATTCGGCGTACCGGCGGGAAAACTTCTTGGCTACATCTCTGCCCGAGGAATTGAAGCAAATCCTGAGAAAGTCCAAGCCATCACCCGCATGCAAGAACCAACCGACGTTAAAGGAGTACAATAGCTCACTGGAAAACTTGCAGCCCTAAGCCGCTTCATCAGCAGGCTGGGAGAACGCACGCTGCCTTTCTATCAGCTCCTCAGGAAAGGTGAGAAATACGAGTGGACGGAGGAAGCCCGCCAAGCATTCGCGGACCTGAAAAAGACACTCTCGACTAAACCAATACTGGAGGTACCGAAGGATCGAGAGAAGCTATACCTCTACATGGCAGCATGTAGCAGTGTAGTAAGAACAACGCTCGTTGTCGAACGCGCAGAAGAAGGCAAGGTCCGGAGCATCCAGAGACCAATCTACTACCTCAGCATGGTCCTGACCAAATCCCAGCAGGGGTACCCGCACTATCAGAAGCTACTACTGGCCATCGTCATGACCTCAAGGAAGGTGTCCCACTACTTCGATGAGCACCCTATCACAATCGTGAGCAGCACACCACTCGTCGACATACTCAACAACCCTAGAGAAACCGGGCGAGTCGCCGAGTGGAACATCGAGCTCAGCCCACGGGACCTGCAGTTCAAGCACCCAACAACCATCAAAGCCCAAGTACTCCCAGATTTTTTGGTCGAGTGGATGGAGGTCCAGACGCCAGGCCCTCCAGACCTATCAAGCTCATGGTCAATGTTCTTTGATGGGTCCAAGAGACAACAAGGAGCTGGGGCAGGAGTCGTGCTCTTCTCCCCTAAAGGAACAAAGCCGAAATATGTCCTCCAGATCAACTTCAGTCACGCCTCCAACAACGAAGCAGAATATGAGGCACTGCTCCATGGCATGCGCATGGCCAAAACATGCGGAGCCACTCGCCTCATAATTTACGAGGACTCAAATTTCGTCGTCCAGAAGACGATGAGAAACTGCAAATCAATAGCCGACAACATGGAGGCCTACTAAAAGCTCTACAGCGAACTCGAAGGAAGTTTCGACGGTTGCGAGCTCAACTACATCACGAGGGACAACAACATAGAAGCTGACGAGGTCGCGAACATCGGTTCGACCCGGGGACCTGTACCACCCGACGTTTATTCTCGAAAGCATCAGCCGGAGATCCATCAAGGTCCAGGAAGCAACACCTAAAGCAGTCGTGGACGGCGAAGACACAACAGAAATGGCGCAGGTGGCAGTAGCAACCCCATCAGAAGGCGCGAGCACCAGCACATCCGACAGCATAGCGCCGACAGAGCTCGAAGGACCCGTCTGGACAAAACCGTTCCTCCGATTCCTAATCGAAGGCACGCTACCACAAGATGTGGCCGAAGTAAGACGCAACAGCCGACGGTCCAAGGCATTCACGGTGATCAACAGACAACTATACAAGCGCAGCATCACCCAGATACTCCAAAGGTGCATCGACGAAGAGGACGGCAAAGCCCTACTGCTCGAAATCCATGAAGGCACCTGCGGGCACCACGCGAGCAGTCGAGCACTCGTGTCCAAAGCATTCCGAGCTGGGTTCTACTGGCCCACATCCATGAAAAACACAGAGGAAATCGTGCGACGTTGTGTCGCTTGCCAGAAATTCGCCAACAGGCCACACGCTCCCGCATCAGAGCTCAAAACCATACCATTATCCTGGCCGTTCGCCACCTGGGGACTCGACATGGTGGGCCCACTCAAGAAATCATCAAAGGGTGGAAGGACACACCTGCTCGTCGCAGTCGACAAGTTCACCAAATGGATTGAAGCAGTGCCCATCACCAGCTCTACAGCCCTCACAGCTTTCAACTTCATCAAGTCGATCATCTTCAGATTCGGAGTGCCACACAACATCATCACGGACAATGGCACGAACTTCACAGCCGCAGAATTTCAGAACTTCTGCGAAGAACTGGGCATCAAAATCAATTACGCAGCAGTCGCGCACCCGCAGTCCAACGGCCAGGTGGAAAAAGCAAACGGCCTTGTCTGCGGGGGAATCAAGAAACGGCTCCTCGAACCACTCGAGCAAGCCGCCGGCAACTGGGTAGAAGAACTCCCTGCGGTTCTATGGAGCCTACGAACCACACCAAACACTGCGACCCAATACACACCCTTCTTCATGGTGTACGGGGCAGAGGCAGTCCTACCACACGACCTCAAGTTCGGAGAACCCCGGGTCACCGGATACGAAGAAGAAGAAGCAGAAGAAGCACTGCAAGACGACAAAGATACGGCTAACGAAGCAAGAGACGCAGCCCTGGCAAAATCAGAGGCGTACCAAGACAAATTACGTACCTTCCAAAGCAGTCGATTGCGCACTAGAACCTTCAACAAAGGTGACCTAGTCCTACGACTAATACAAGAAAAGGTCCATAAACTTGCCCCCCAATGGGAAGGACCATTCATAGTCTCAGAAGTCATCGGAGGTGGCGCCTACAGGCTGAAGAACCCGAAGACAGACGAGGACGTGGGCAACCCATGGAACATAGCAAACTTGCGACTGTTCTATCCATAGCCCCTATCGGTCGGACATGACTGGCAACTCATGTAAACATCTTGACCGCAATAAAATAAATGTTTCCCAGATACTGCCATCTCAAAAGCACTCGGGGGCTTAAGAGCAAAATCCCCCCGAGCAACGCTATCGCCTACGCGATCTTAACCAAAGCACTCGGGGGCTTAAGAGAAAAATGCCCCCGAGCAACGCTATCGCCTATGCGATCTTAACCAAAGCACTCGGGGGCTTAAGAGCAAAATCCCCCCGAGCAACGCTATCGCCTACGCGATCTTAACCAAAGCACTCGGGAGTTTAAGAGCAAAATCCCCCCGAGCAACGCTATCGCCTACGCGATCTTAACCAAAGCACTCGGGGACTTAAGATCAAAATCCCCCCGAGTAACGCTATCGACTACGCGATCTTAACCAAAGCACTCGGGGGCTTAAGAGCAAAATCCCCCCGAGCAACGCTATCGCCTACGCGATCTTAACGAAAGCACTCGGGGGCTTAAGAGAAAAATCCCCCCGAGAAACGCTATCGCCTACGCGATCATAACCAAAGCACTCGGGGGCTTAAGAGCAAAATCCCCCCGAGCAACGCTATCGCCTACGCGATCTTAACCAAAGCACTCGGGGACTTAAGAGAAAAATCCCCCCGAGCAAAATCGTCCCTCGAGTACAGCCCCCACCCGAGGACGCTACCAAAGATTCAAAGGATCCAAGCACTCGGGAGCTCGAGGATCATCGCCTCCCGAAGACAGTTCGCGCAGTCTGAAGCCTAAAAAATACTCAAGAAAAAAAAACACCCGGCCAGTCCCACCTACTGAAAACAAGGCTCGGATAACATGGCCCCAATCGGATGAAGCACCAAGTACTCTGCAGAAACTTTGGAGGAAGCACAAAGCACAGGCTTATTTAGTCTTCACCCGATCGCCAATGATCACCTAAAGACTCGGGGGCTACTCCCATCGGGAGCGCTGCCGCGCACCCGATTAAAGACATAAACTAACGACAAAGGAAACAAATCTAGCCTACGCTTGACCCTTCGACTCAAGCGTAGCCTCGGGGGCTACTCCTATCGGGAGCGCTGTCGCGCACCCGATAGAACCAACAAGTACAAAGTATTGGACGGGCTCGAAGATAGCTCCTGATCGTCAAGGACTCGAACACAGTTTTTGGTTGCATAAATCTGACATATATATTCCATTACAAAGGATCAAGCACAGTTTACATCATAAGGATCATCTTCAGAACACAGATGACTCAAACTACATTTGGATAGAAGGAAGCTCCTGTTACAAGAGGGAATCACCGAAGTAATTATGACTTCTAACATGTGTGCCCAGGAGGGGTAATCGACTCTAGTACAAGAGCAACATCACAGACAAAGTAGGAGTCGAAGCAGCAAGCTCATGATGTCAATGACATAACAAAAGGTGAAGCTCGACTTATTTGCGGAGACGGTGGAGACGATGCTCCACCGGCTTCTTCTCCTGCTCCTCTATCCTCTTCTCCAGCTCCGCCCAAGCTGCCGGCGAAGATGACGCCGCTGCCTCCAGTTCTACAAGGTCGCCTGCCGCGCTCGTTTAACCGGAGGGTTGACATCGAGGTCTTCTTCAGAGCCAGAGGAGGAAGCAGTTGAAGACTGCTCGCCACCAGCACCAGAAGAGTCCCTGGAGGGAGAAGTAGTCGAAGACGCAGGCGAAGGACTCCTCGACTTTGTGGAGATGTCACTGCTCGACTCCTGCCCATGCGGATCCATGCTATTGCCGCTCGGGTCGAATGCGCGGACGATGACAGTGCTTTCGCCGTCAAAACGACAGCTGAGCATATCGCCATTTCGCAAATTCAACCGCCGTGCAAACAAACGCCAATCAGAGCCAAGAAAAATCAAGCAAGAGCTATCGACCTCCAAGTCCACATAAGAAGGAGATCGACAACTCCCTTGAAGATGCAGAAGCAAGCCATCCAAGCCACGTTCAGAGACAATGGCAGAAAAAGCAGAGGGAAGAAGAACGCGATTGGCACTCTGGCCACGAACACGTAAAATAAAATCATAGCGCCAGAAACCCTCCTCCAAGGGAGAGGAGGAAGGCACTGGCGCCGTACCATGGCGACCACCACGGCATGAGCGTGGTGTGCGGCCACCACGGCCACGACAAACACGGCCACGGCCAACACCTCGCCTGGGAACCATGAGTGGAAGAAGAGATGAAGGAAGAGGCAAAGCAGCGAGTTAGATAGAGGCGTGGAAGAGAAAGGCCCATTTATAGAACAACTATCCTCAAAGCGCAGAGAAGCCAAGACGACAGCAGCAATTAATTCAAAGACCAAACGTCCTAGCCGTCTCGGGCCCCAAGACGAAGATGCTTTCTGTCGGGACCCGGGTTAGCGTATGCAAGTCCAGCTAAGACATAGTCATATGGAGAGTCGAGAACCGTACCCACTTGTCTAAGCAGACAAGGCCAAGCACAGAACGTTCTCGGAAAGCATCGTACGTGAGGGGTATCCCATCCAGGCCGGATGATCCACTGAGATGGGTCCTCATCGTCCGCACACAAGTCTAATGATATGGGTGATGAACTCCCATATTCAAAGACAAGTCACCTCAACCATACTATCGACTATCTCATAACTCTTACATAGACTTACTCCAGCCCGATCACTTAGTCGGGGTCTAGGGCGGGCTTGATCATACCACAAAGAGTGCACGAGACAGAGTCTCGAACAATCGCATCGCGATGCCCCAAGCTGCGCACATCTAAGGGCCACTTGGTGTATGAAAGACCGCCAGCGAGATCACAACTAAGGTCTCGAAAACCCATACAAAGACATGCATGTTATAAACATACACGCAACACACATGCCTTGTATGAACAGCAGGTATCATTGCAATTCTCTACAAAGTATACATTTTATTGATAACTCTTATAGAGTGCACACAGAGATCACAAACATGTGATCCAACATTACAACAACAAGCGGAAGCGAAGTATGTCTGAGTACAGACAAGTTTAACAAATGGCTTAAGAAGCCTTATTTAAACACAAGCCCTCCACGAGGGGACCAGTCGTCTGACTGGGACTAGACTAGCTTGATCTTCAGTCGTCCAGCTCGATGAAGAAGCCACCTTCGGGGTCAGTGGGTTCATCTAAAACATAGATTAAGCAAACGTGAGTACAAAGTCGTACTCAGCAAGACTTACATAGGAGCTATACTACACTTGAGGTAAAGGTAGGTGGGTGGGGTTTCACTTGCAGAAGTGCACATGTATCAAGGTAAAGGTAGGTGGGGTTTCACTTGCAGAAGTGCCAGCTTTGGCTTGGCTAGTCCTAAACTACGAGTACCAGACTTGAGGTAAGAAACGTACACGAGTCCACTACTTTCTCCAACCAATTACACCACTATGGTGCCTTCCTCGACTTCCCCACGAGAAAGCACGCCATAGCACTCACACTTATCTTGGTGTGTTTTAGAAGTATCCAGTTCAAGTTGTCTAATAATCAAGCTAAGCTTTCCAAGCAGTCCATAACCACGGACGCGGCTATTCGAATAGTTTTGTTAACCCTGCAGGGGTGTACCGCTACACACACATGATCATCGGTTACCGCCTTTGTACTCGACACCGTTCAAGAAGTGTCGGCAAGGATGCTCACCACAACTATTACCTCATAGCCGATCTAGTCCGAGAAAGCCGCCTACCTGGGTTGGCTACCACTATCGTGAACCCGGCCGGTTTACCGAAGTGGACCCAGGTGATGTGTGTGTGGTGCATAAGCCGGTCTCGGTTGAGCCGTTCTCTCACTTAGCATCCAGGCCACAGACCTACCAGAACTCCGAACTATTGCGACATCTGGACATCGAAAGGGATGAGTTAATAAGTTGAGAGGGGTCAGTGAGCCCAATGTGTGGTTGTACTCTTCATCTTGGATCACCACACAAGAACTCGGACTTAGGGCGGTGTTCAACGAGACAACCCACCGTGTACTCCTACACAGCCTCTCATCGTTCACCTTGTATTAGGGTAGATTCACAAACACCTTTCTACCAACATCATCATGATCACTAGCATCCCGACTCACATAACAGTATCAACATGGTATCACTCTAAGCATGCAATAAGCAGTAACAATTGCAGGGGCCACATGATATCAATCAACTCCTACATTTGCTAGGATTGTGGTTTGCTTACTACTGTGACAAAATGATAGGTCATGCAAAGGAATGGGTTCATCTATGCGGTAGAAACGCATCATGGTAATCATCCTAAACAATGCATAAGCGAGACATGAGAGGGAAGTGGGATTTTATCGACATGATCAATGGGGGTTTGCTTGCCTTGCTGACGAGGTTCGGGTTCGGGGTCTTCAACGAAGGGGGCAGCCTCCTGCTCCGGTTCCACCTCTACCCGACAAAAAACAAACAAGGTAGCAAAGTAAATACAATGCACAATCACATGGTTGAAGGTTTAAACTTGATGTATATGCTTTGATGTGTGAATCAATTCCATTTAAATGGAGTATATTGCAAATTGAATTGCAAATTCAAACTCCAATTTGAATTCAAACTTAGCCAAGTTACATGTGACATTGTTTGATCAATTTGAATCATTTTGAAATGTGTATGATATTCCTCTGATGTGTGGTTGAAATGTAGCATGTTGCCATGGTCCAAGTTGCAAAAGCATTTGAATTTAATTTGAATAAATTCCAATTAAATCAAATGACAAATGCTACTGGTCCCAATTAAAATTCAACTCAAACATAGTTGAAAGTTGGATTTTTGGATAGCGTATTTTCTCCTGATCATTTTTCATATATTATTTGTCCAATTTGGAGTTAATATGAATTTTCTATGAATTTCCAAAGTTTGGGCTATTTTCTGGATTTTCTGGAATTCTTTAAATCATTTCTAATTTTCTGGAATTTCATTTACTGCGTCATGCTGATGCAAGCATGACATCAGCAGGGGTCTGACTGGTGGGCCAGCCATGTCAGTGGCAGAGAGATTTAATCCTCTCTGTTTAATTAACAGAGAGGGGTTAGGGTGCTGGGGCCCACTAGTCAGCGGGTTAGGGGGGGATTAGCTTAATGTCCTCGGGCCCACGGGTCAGTGAGAGAGGGGAGGGGTTAATGGCGACGGCGGCTCGGGACTCTTTGGAGTCTTGCCGGAGTAGGGGTTTTGTGCACGGGGGAGGGATTAGAGGGCACGGACAGGTTGTTGGGGAGCCCGCGGGTCCGTTTAGGCCATCGGGGGTCCAAGTCGTGCACCGTGGCGACGAGGGGGTCAACCGCGGCGACGGCCGAGGCACTGGCCTCGTCGGAATCCAGCTGCGGGGCACGGGAGGAGGTGGGGATAGAGGCAAAACGACGAGTGGCTCACCCCGATTCGAATGGAGAAGACGGCGGGGTCGGGGATCTCTCGACGGCGACGTATTTGGAGCTTCTCTTCCCGGCGGCTGCGGACGTGCTGGACAAGTCGACGGAGCTCTAGGGTTTCAGTCGCCGCGCCGGGGCGTCGCCGTGCTCCGGCTAGGTTACGGGGGCGCCGCTGTTCTTCGCGGGGAGGACGAACCAGAGGGCGAGGAGGGGGGAAGTGAGACGTGGGGCGTCTCCTGGCATGCGTGGCGTCGAGAAGGAGGCAGGGGCGCGGCTGGGAGGCTGCCACCGCGACGGCTGCGGCATGCCGGGCTCGCAGCTGTGTGCTCGTGCCCGGGGAAGACAACAGGGGAGCTCCAGGTGGGCTGGGCCGGCCAGGTGGGCTGCGGGGGAGCTAGTCGGGCTGGAAGCCGGGTGAGTTTCCCTTTTTTCTTTTCTTCTGTTTTTCTTTTCTACAAATTTTGTTTAGCTTAGAAAAAAAAATAGCTAGGCATTTTTATAAATGCTCAAATCTTTTATATGGCATTACATGACCAGTAGCTAGTCATATCCAGAGTTTGAACATTTTTTAAATTCAAAATAATTGAATTCAAATTCAAATAGGGGTTTTTGATTAATTCCAAGGCACTGTTTGAATATTTGAAAAATCCATGAGTATGGGGTGGGTCCCAGATCACTTGATATGTGATCACACTCATTTATAAGACTTTTCAAAATTCTAACATGAATTTTTGGAGAAGATTTTTATCTGGCCTTTTGAATTTATTCATCTGGGGGGGGGTTCCTTCTCCCATTTCGCTTTTGATTTTGATTTCAAAGATTTCTTTTGAAAATTTTAACATGATGCAAGAGACTTGCTAACCCTAGCACATTACCTAACAGAGGTTTCTGACAACTCGCCCCCACTCAACAGAATCTCGTCCCGAGATTCAGAAGTCTGTGGGAGGAAGGAGGGATACTCAGCACGGAGACGGTCTTCTCTTTCCCACGTAGCTTCTCTCTTAGAGTGGTGTGACCATTGCACTTTCAGAAACTTAATCTTCTGACCACGAGTGACACCTCTGCGGAATCAAGAATACGAACGTGGTATTCTCGATAAGAAAGGTCATCTTGGAGATCAAGCGTTTCATGGTCGACTTCGCGGATGGGGTCCTTGAAGCAACGCCTGAGTTGGGACACATGGAATACATCATGTACTCGGGAAAGGTGCGAGGGTAGTTCAAGTTGGTAGGCAACTTCTCCACGTTTGGCAAGAATGCGGAAAGGTCCGATGTAACGTGGGGCCAACTTGCCTTTGATACCGAAACGTTGGGTTCCCTTCAGAGGAGTAACCCGAAGGTAAGCCTTTTCATCCAGATTGTAGCTCTCTTGCCTATGATGACGATCATAGTACCTTTTCTGACGAGACTGAGCTGCTTTCAATTGATCACGAACAATGCGAACTTGCTCTTCTGCTTCCTTGATCATATCCGGTCCAAAGAATTTTCTTTCACCGGTTTCTGACCAGTTTAGTGGTGTTCGACATCGTCGTCCATATAGGAGTTCAAAAGGAGCCATGTTCAGACTAGATTGAAAACTATTGTTATAAGCAAATTCGGCGAATGGAAGAGACTTCTCCCAATTCTTTCCGAATGAGATAACACAAGCTCTGAGCATGTCTTCAAGAATTTGGTTAATGTCAGAACCCTCTGTTAGGTAATGTGCTAGGGTTAGTAAGTAACCTTGCATCATGTCAAAATTTCAAAAGAAATCTTTGAAATCATTTTCAAAAGAAAAATGGGAGAAGGAACCCCCCCCAGATGAATTAATTCAAAAGGCCAGATAAAAATCTTCTCCAAAAATTCATGTTAGATTTTTAAAAAGTCTTATAAATGAGTGTGATCACATATCAAGTGATGTGGGACCCATCCCATGCTCATAGATTTTTCAAATATTCAAACAGTGCCTAGGAATTAATCAAATAACCCTATTTGAGTTAAGATTCAAATTATTTGAATTTTAAAAATGTTGAAACTTTATAAGTGGCTAGTCTATATTTTTATGAAGCCATATAAAAATTTTCAGCATTTAATAAAATGTTTAGCTATTTTATTTAGCTAAACAAAACAAACTACAGAAAAGAATAATGGAAAAAGAAAACAGAAGCTTACCTCTCGCCTAGGGGCGAGGCCCACTCACCTCAGCTGGCCCAGCCCACCTGGAGGGGGTACATGCGTCTTCTTCCCCTCCAGGCAGGCAAGCACCTCGCCGGCGAGCGCCGTGGGCACGACAAGCAGCTGCCTGCCTGCCCCGAGCCTTATCTCCTCGCCTGGAGACGTCTGGGAGACGTCTCAATCCCTTTCCCTCCCTCCAGAACCACCTCCCCCTCCTCTCTCGCCCGTTCTGCCGACGTCCGTGAAGCTCGTCGGAGCACCGTCAAGCCCCCGCATAGCCATCGACGCCGAGAAGCCCCCGGATCTTGTCCATCGTCTTCACCGCGGTTGTCTTCGTCTTTGAGCGGATTATGGGGAGCTGAAGTCCCCTGGAGCTACCGAATCGCGTCGTCGTCTTCATCTACGGCCGCCGCGCAACATCGTCGATTACATCGCCGTCGAGCCACCCCAGCCCTCGCCACCACCTCTGTTGAGTTCCTGGTGAGCTCACGGTCAAAACCCCTAACCTCTCCCCCTCGATTTCTTCCTCTGTCACCGATTGCCATGGTCGCCGGAGTACCGAGCCGCCACGGTCGTCGTCGGCGAGCATCTGCTAGGCAATCATCCTCGCCGTCTTGTCCATCACCTCCGCCGTTAACTACTACTTCGAACGCGCCCAACGGTGGCTCAAATGGTGCTCTGCAGCGAGATCCACCCAGAGCCCGTGCCACGGCCGCCGCGGAAGGTCGTCGCCGGCGTCGCTCCGGTGACCTCCTTGGTCACCTGGACCCTCCCCGAGACGCGCGGCTCCACGAGCTTGCGTTTGGTGCCTCCAGCTCTTCAAACGGACCACGACAGCCTCCTCCCTAGCAGCGCCGCCGTGGGTTGGACGCCGGCGTTTAGCCGCCGGTGGGTTATCCTAACCCCCCTCGCTAATCCACCCCCTAATGACCCCCTGAGCCAATGACAAGTGGGCCCAGTGGCTTAATTAAGCCACTGGTTAAGTTAACCCAGCCGGATTAATTTAACCAGCCACTGACAACCCTGGCCCACATGTCAGCCCCCCCCTGACGCCAGCATGAGGTCATGCCGACGCAGTAAACCTTTTCCAGAAATTAAAATGAATTAAAGAAATTCAGAAAATTCCAGAAAATAGCTCAAACTTTGGAAATTCATAGAAAATTCATATTAACTCCAAATTGGACAAATAATATATGAAAAATGATCAGGAGAAAATAAGCTATCCAAAAATCCAACTTTCAACTATATTTGAGTTGATTTTAAAATGGGACCAGTAGCATATGTCATTTGATTTATTTGGAATTAATTCAAATTCAATTCAAATGCTTTTGCACCTTGGACCATGGAAATATGCTATATTTCAACCACACATCAGAGGCATATCATACAAAATTGAAGATGATTCAAACTGATCAAACAATGTCACATATAACTTCACTAAGTTTGAATTCAAATTGGAGTTTGACTTTGCAATTCAATTTGCAATATACTCCATTTAAATGGAATTGCTTCACACATCAAAGCATTTACATCAAGTTCCAACCTTCCATCATGTGTCTGTGCATTGTATTTACATTGCTACCTTGTTTGTTGTTTGCCGAGTAGAGGTGGAACCGGAGCAGGAGGCTGCCCCCTTCGTTGAAGACCCCGAACCCGAACCTCGTCAGCAAGGCAAGCAAACCACCATTGATCATGTCGATAAAATCCCACTTCCCTCTCATGTCTCGCTTATGCATTGTTTAGGATGATTACCATGCTACGTTTCTACCGCATAGATGAACCCATTACTTTGCATGACCTATCATTTTGTCACAGTAGTAAGCAAACCACAATCCTAGCAAATGTAGGAGTTGATTGATATCATGTGGCCCCTGCAAATGTTACTGCTTATTGCATGCTTAGAGTGATACCTTGATGATACTGCTATGTGAGTCGGGATGGTAGTGATCATGATGATGATGGTAGAAAAGTGTTGGTGAATCTACCGTTAGGGTTGGTGAACGATGAATGGCTGTGTAGGAGTACACGGTGGGTTGTCTCGTTGAACACCGCCCTAAGTCTGAGTTCTTGTGTGGTGATCCAAGATGAAGAGTACAACCACACATTGGGCTCACTGACCCCTCTCAGCTTACTAACTCATCCCTTTCGATGTCCAGATGTCGCAATAGTTCGGAGTTCTGGTAGGTCTGTGGCCTGGATGCTAAGTGAGAGAACGGCTCACCCGAGACCGGCTTATGCACCACGCACACATCACTTGGGTCCACTTGGGTAAACCGGCCGGGTTCACGATAGTGGTAGCCAACGAAGGTAGGCGGATTTCTCGGACTAGATCGGCTATGAGGTAACAGTTGTGGTGAGCATCCTCGCTGGCACCCCTTGAATGGTGTCGAGATCAAAGGCGGTAAATGATGGTCATGTGTGTGTAGCGGTACACCCCTGCAGGGTTAACAAAACTATTCGAATAGCCGCGTCCACGGTTATGGACTGCTTGGAAAGCTTAGCTTGATTATTAGACAACTTGAATCGGATACGTCTAAAACACACCAAGATAAGTGTGAGTGCTATGGCGTGCTTTCTCGTGGGGAAGTCGAGGAAGGCACCATAGTGGTGTAATTGATTAGAGAAAGTAGTGGACTCGTGTACGCTTCTTACCTCAAAGTCTGGTACTCGTAGTTCAGGATTAGCCAAGTCAAAGCTGGCACTTCTGCAAGTGAAACCCCACCTCCCTTTACCTTGATACATGTGCATGAGTAGTATAGCTCCTACGTAAGTCTTGCTGAGTACGACTTTGTACTCACGTTTGCTTAATCTATGTTTTAGATGAAACCACTGACCCCGAAGGTGGCTTCTTCATCGAGCTGGACGACTGAAGATCAAGCTAGTCTAGTCCCAGTCAGACGACTGGTTCCCTCGTGGAGGGCTTGTGTTTAAATAAGGCTTCTTAAGCCATTTGTTAAACTTGTCTGTAACATAATTTGCTTCCGCTTGTGTTTTGATGTTGGATCACATGTTTGTGATCTCTGTTTGCACTCTATAAGAGTTATCAATAAAAATGTAAACTTTGTAGAGAATTGCAATGATACCTACTGTTCATACAAGGCATGTGTGCTGCGTGTATGTTTATAACATGCATGTCTTTGTATGGGTTTTCGAGACCTTAGTTGTGATCTGGCTGGCGTTCTTTCATACACCAAGTGGCCCTTAGATGTGCGCAGCTTGGGGCATCGTGATGCGATTGTTCGAGACTCCGTCTCGTGCACACTTTGTGGTATGATCGAGCCCACCCTAGACCCCGTCTAAGTGATCGGGCTGGAGTAAGTCTATGTAAGAGTTATGAGATAGTCGATAGTATGGTTGAGGCGACTTGTCTTTGAATATGGGAGTTCATCACCCATATCATTAGACTTGTGTGCGGACGATGAGGACCCATCTCAGTTGATCATCCGGCCTGGATGGGATACCCCTCACGTACGATGCTTTCCGAGAACGTTCTGTGCTTGGCCTTGTCTGCTTAGAAAAGTGGGTACGGTTCTCGGCTCTCCATATGACTATGTCTTAGCTGGACTTGCATACGCTAACCCCGGGTCCCGACAGTTAACCCTTTCGACTTGACCGCTAGACTGAGGATGGAAAGCCGTACTAAAGGAGAGATCAGTTCCCATAGCATTTTGAAAGCTTCCCCAAAATCTAGAGGTGAAAAGGCTACCACGATCAGAATTGATCTCCAAAGGAACACCGTGAAGGGATAGAATTCTAGAGACGTACAAGTCTGCTAACTGGCTAGCAGTTATAGACTCGCGAACCGGAAGGAAGTGACCAACTATGGAAAGCCTATCTATGACAACGAAGATGGAATTGTTTCCTTTCTGGGTTTTTGGAAAGCCGGTGATGAAGTCCATACCGACTTTGTCCCATTTCCACTGTGGAATAGGTAAAGGTTGAAGTGTACCAGCAGGTCTTTGATGTTCTTCTTTAATGCGACGACAAACATCACATTAGGAAACAAATTGAGCAATGTCTCTCTTCATCCTAGTCCACCAAAATCTCTGGCGTAGATCTCGGTACATTTTTGTGCTACCGGGATGAATTGAGAGGGGTGTGTCATGGGCTTCCTTGAGGATGAGTTGCCTTAGTTCCCTATTCTTAGGTACTACCAAACGATTTTCAAAGAATATCGTTCCCTTGCTATCTATGGAGAAACATTTAGAAACTCCGCTAACAATGTTCTCCTTGATCCGGCGAACACCTCGTGCACGCCTTTGGGCAGCTATGATTTGATCCTCAAGAGTTGGTTTCGCCACCAAGGTAGAAAGTTAGCCATGAGGAACAATCTCAAGGTTAAGCTTGCGAAATTCCTCATAAAGAAAGTTAGCCATGAGGAACCCTCTGTTAGGTAATGTGCTAGGGTTAGCAAGTCTCTTGCATCATGTTAAAATTTTCAATAGAAATCTTTGAAATCAAAATCAAAAGCAAAATGGGAGAAGGAACCCCCCCAGATGAATTAATTCAAAAGGCCAGATAAAAATCTTCTCCAAAAATTCATGTTTGATTTTTGAAAAGTCTTATAAATGAGTGTGATCACATATCAAGTGATGTGGGACCCACCCCATGCTCATGGATTTTTCAAATATTTAAACAGTGCCTTGGAATTAATCAAAAACCCTATTTGAGTTAAGATTCAAATTATTTGAATTTTAAAAATGTTCAAACTTTACAAGTGGCTAACCTAGTATATTGTGATGCCACATAAAAAGTTTCAGCATTTAATAAAATGGTTTGATATTTTTATCATAGCCAAAAAAAATTTACACAAAAGAAAACAGAAAAGAAAAAGGGAAAAAGGCTTACCGGCAAAAGGGCCCAACTTACCGAGGCAGCCCAGCCCAGGGGCAGGCCTGTCTTCTTCCTCTCTCCAGCCAGGCTGCTGCCGCCGTGGCGAGCATGCCGGCGTCGCCTGGCCACCTCTTGCTTCTCCCGCGCCACCTCTTCACGCCTGGAGACGTCCAGAGGCCCTCCCGTTCCATTCCCCCTCTCCACGAACCCCCTCCCCGTCTCCCTCGCCCGATTTATCCACCTCACGAAGACTCGCCGGAGCGCCCCACCGTGGAACTCGCAGCCAACGTCGTCTAGGGCTCAAGATGGTGTGTCCATCCTCCTCCCCGTCCTCGTCTTCGTCGACTAGCAGAAGCAGGAGCTCCAATTTGGACCAGACGCGACGCCAGGCTCATCAGTTCACCGCCGGACCCGCAAGCAGTCACCGTCGAATTCTTCGTCGCCGTGACCTCCCCGCCTCCAACGACCACCTCGTCGTGTTCCTTGAGCTCTGGTGAGCGTTTTTCCCAAGCTCCCATCACCCCTCTCACCCACTAGCTCGATACGCCGTGGGAGCCGAAGTACCTCGCCGCCACGGTCGTCGCAGTCGAGCACCCGTAACGCAGTCAAGTACCTCGACGTTCCGGTGCCCCCCGGTGACCCTGAGATGCTCAAGGTGAAGCGCGCGACCAAGAGGAGTTGTAACAGCCCAAATTTATTTTTGGATGAGTTACTAGAGAGCATATGCATATCATTTTTTTGTGTGTGCATTTTGGATCTTATTTGAGAGTTTATTTGAATTTATTGAATAAAGTTTTTCTTTAGTATTTATTTTTTATAAATAACTTATTGAAAATATTATTTATGTTTTTCTAATATTTTAGAAATTTATTTCGTATTTTTCCGACTTATATTTTATGTTATAAAACTCTTTGAAGTTTAAAGAAAAGTACGTATATATTTATATAAACGTAATTACGTTTTACGTATTTTTATTATTTTAAAAATATAAGATGTTATTTTTTTCGGGGCTATTTTTATTATATTAAAAATACCTCTATACTTTAAACAAAAATGGAATTCGCAAAAAAAAAAAAAAAAACTGGACGGGCCGGGCTGCTGGCCGAGCTGGCCAGGCGGGCCAGCCAGCCAGCCAGCCAGGCGCGCGCCTGAGCGGAGCGAGCGGCCAGCCAGCCAGGCGTACCGCACGTGCTCCTTTTTCCTCTCGTTCGTGTTCAACACGAACTGGACAGAGTCCAGAACGCCGGCGACCGACCTCGCTTGGGACTCCGATTCGATTGCCCCCTGCCCACGAAATCTTGTCCCTTAAATACCCCATGACCCCCTCCACCGATTCCCCACAAAATTTCGCAGCAAACCGTTCCAAATCGAGCTAATTTCGGGGTAGATCTAGGTCCAACGGAGCTCTATTGTTGGACGAATTTCGTCACCGGTGAGCCTCCCCTTGACCCCAAATTCTGCAGACCGACTCTTCTCTTCGTTGTGCTTCTAATTGACATCTTTTTCCCTCTTCTTTTCTTGCGCAAGATTGATCCCAAAATTGTACGCGTACCGCGGGAGTTCATCGGAGCGCGCTCGGTTCACCGCGTTGCCACGCCCGTACGGACGACGTTGGAGATCATCACCACCACCGTTGTGAACTTCTAATCAAGCCCTACATCCTAGACTTCCTCGTTGACGCCGAAGATCGCCGGAGTTGTCGTCTTCGTCGCGTCTAATCTACACGTCGCGGTTAGTAAAAGCGCCGTATTTTGTTTATCCGTTGCTCCGTTTTAAGAGAAACCAACGGCCAAATCGTTGTTTTGAAACCCTCTAATTATTGTGTACTGTAGATCCAAGTTTTGAGAAAATTATTTTTTCCGTTCGATCAAAAAAAAAATCCTAAATCCTAGGCAAAAATGTTCTTGTAATATCTTTTTACTCGTAGACCCGTTTTGCGTGATTCCAAAGCCCACGGTTTTCTTTCGAAGCCCTCTTTTCAGTTCAACCATAAAGTTTTTTTTGGTATTTTCAAAAATATTCAGATCTGATCAGATTCTATTTTCAACTTTAGTTGCTCGTATCTTTTGTTTTACAACTCGGATTTGATTGATTCTTTTTGAAAACTAAAACCCTAGCTAAACCCTATATTCTAGACACTTTGCAACCCACTTTTAAAATCAATCTTGATCTGTTTTGCAAAATCTTTTATTTGGATTTTATTTTGGAGTTCTTGAACATTGTTTTGCTTTTGGTTGTGTATTGATTGTGTGTATCTTTGTTTGCTCACGATAGATTGTCCGGAGTGCGAAGCAGAGTACCACCAATCTTTAGAGTTCTGCAATCAACAGCAAGGCAAGTCATATCTTTGATCATACTCCCTATTACCTATGTTTTCAATGCATTAGTTCTTCTTCTTTAGATTGCATGATAGGTTATGCTATGTTATTACACCCAGTAGTTCATTGAGGTAGGTCTGATCCTTACATCTTTGTCACCATCTTATAATAGGATATTGCTATGCTAAGTAGACGTGGATTGGGAAGTGAATCATTATGAGGTATGAGTGATAAAGTAGTAATTAGGACCAAGATAAAGTTAATGAACTACCTGGGTGGGATGGTTGCGAGCATCCTGGGTGTGGCCAGTGATGACCGCGGAAAGCCACCCAGGCTCAAAGGGACTATTTGTATTGACATACCTACAAGCTTAAGTGTGCAGCCACAAGCTACTATGGGCTCTGGCTTGGTTGATCAGTTGTAGTGACTCTTACTAGGCAGCGCTACGAAAGTAGATGTGAGTAGGTGGGATGTGTGCTACCGCAGTAAGGGAAACTCTTCTGAAAGACCATGTCTCGATCTTCCAGTTGTCATACATCATGCAGTGTGACGAACTACAAAGGAGGCGATCGAGTCTTGTGGGGAAAAGTGCACAAACCTCTGCAGAGTGTAAAACTAATTGATTAGCCGTGTCCCCGGTTATGGACAATTTGAGCAACTAGTTGTGGAAATATTGATTTGTCTCATCATCTTTAATTAATTTATTGGTTTAATCACTTTGGGATAGATTGAGTGGGGGTTCCCATCTCAATCGTATGCTTTTGTAGAACTTAGCTATTATTATTCTATAGGGAAAATTAGCTTTTTGCAAAAATAAATGTAGAAGCTCCACCAGCCAAATTGCATGTATTATAGGGCTTTTACTTCTTTCTGTGATATGGCTTGCCGTACGATCAAAGTACTGACCCCTTTTGGGGCTGTAACTTATTCATGTTGCAGATTGTTCTGACGAGGAGTAAGGTGCGAATAGGTCGCTGTCTTATACTCAACTTTTTCCATGGAGTCGGATGGACTCGTTACTACTAATGTTATAGCTTCCGCAAGTATTTGATTAGATGGCCTTAAGCCATGTTATTATATTTACTTCATTCGATGTAATAAAGACATGTTTTACTTCTGTTATTTCATCGAGTACTGTGTGTGCTAGCAAACTGATCCAGGGACTAGCACGTTAAGCACAGAGACTTGGTCCCTTCGGATCTGGTCGCTACAGGAGTTGAATGGTGGACGCGACACTTCATTTGGACGCCGGAGTCGCCATCCCCGTGGACGCCGCCACGTCTGGTGGCCACCGGCGGTTAGCCGCCAGCCTGTCAGGCTAAGCCCCGACTAATCAACCCCTAATGACCCCCCACAGCCTATGACAGGTGGGGCCTGGACCCCTTAACCCCCCTGTCAGTTTAATTTAAACGGGGATTAACCCCAGACCCACTGACAGGGTTGGCCCACTCGTCAGCCCCCCCCCTGACGCCAGCATGAGGTCATGCTGACGCAGTAAATGAATTTCCAGAAATGAGAAATGATTTAAAGAATTCCAGAAAATCCAGAAAATAGCCCAAACTTTGGAAATTCATAGAAAATTCATATTAACTCCAAATTGGACAAATAATATATGAAAAGTGATCAGGAGAAAATAAGCTATCCAAAAATCCAACTTTCAACTTTGTTTGAGTTGAATTTAAATTGGGATCAGTAGCATTTGATATTTGATTTAAATGGAATTAAATCAAATTCAATTCAAAAGTTTTTTGCAACTTCAACCATGGTAACATGCTACATTTCAATTACACATCAGAGGCATATCATACACATTTCAAAATGTTTAAACTTGATCAAACAATGTCACATATAACTTGGCTAAGTTTGAATTCAAATTGGAGTTTGAATTTGCAAATTCAATTTGCAATATACTCCATTTAAATGGAATTGCCCAAACACATCAGAAACATATACATCAAGTTTCAACCTTCAACCATGTGTTTGTGCATTGTATTTATATTGCTTCCTTGTTTGTTGTTTGTCGAGTCGAGGTGGAACCGGAAGAGGAGGCTGCCCCCTTCATTGAAGACCCCGAACCCGAACCTCGTCACCAAGGTAAGCAAACCCCCATTGATCATGTCGATAAAATCCCACTTCCCTCTCATGTCTCGCTTATGCATTGTTTAGGATGATTACCATGCTACGTTTCTACCACATAGATGAACCCATTCCTTTGCATGACCTATCATTTTGTCACAGTAGTAAGCAAACCACAATCCTAGCAAATGTAGGAGTTGATTGATATCATGTGGCCCCTGCAATTGTTAATTCTTATTGCATTCTTAGAGTGATACCATGATGATACTGTTATGTGAGTCGGGATGGTAGTGATCATGATGATGATGGTAGAAAAGTGTTGGTAAATCTACCCTAATACAAGGTGAACGATGAGAGGCTGTGTAGGAGTACACGGTGGGTTGTCTCGTTGAACACCGCCCTAAGTCCGAGTTCTTGTGTGGTGATCCAAGATGAAGAGTACAACCACACATTGGGCTCACTGACCCCTCTCAACCTATTAACTCATCCCTTTCGATGTCCAGATGTCGCAATAGTTCGGAGTTCTGGTAGGTCTGTGGCCTGGATGCTAAGTGAGAGAACGGCTCATCCGAGACCGGCTTATGCACCACGCACACATCACTTGGGTCCACTTCGGTAAACCGGCCGTGTTCATGATAGTGGTAGCCAACCCAAGTAGGCGGCTTTCTCGGACTAGATTGGCTATGAGGTAACAGTTGTGGTGAGCATCCTCGCCGACACTTCTTGAACGGTGTCGAGTACTAAGGCGGTAACCGATGATCATGTGTGGGTAGTGGTACACCCCTGCAGGGTTAACAACACTATTCGAATAGCCGCGTCCGCGGTTATGGACTGCTTGGAAAGCTTAGCTTGATTATTAGACAACTTGAACTGGATGCTTCTAAAACACACCAAGATAAGTGTGAGTGCTATGGCGTGCTTTGTCGTGGGGAAGTCGAGGAAGGCACCATAGTGGTGTAATTGATTGGAGAAAGTAGTGGACTCGTGTACGCTTCTTACCTCAAAGTCTGGTACTCGTAGTTCAGGTTTAGCCAAGTCAAAGCTAGCACTTCTGCAAGTGAAACCCCACCTCCCTTTACCTTGATACATGTGCATGAGTAGTATAGCTCGTACGTAAGTCTTGCTGAGTACGACTTTGTACTCACGTTTGCTTAATCTATGTTTTAGCTGAAACCACTGACCCCGAAGGTGGCTTCTTCATCGAGCTGGACGACTGAAGATCAAGCTAGTCTAGTCCCAGTCAGAAGACTGGTTCCCTCGTGGAGGGCTTGTGTTTAAATAAGGCTTCTTAAGCCATTTGTTAAACTTGTCTGTACTCAGACATAATTTTCTTCCGCTTGTGTTGTGATGTTGGATCACATGTTTGTGATCTCTGTTTGCACTCTATAAGAGTTATCAATAAAAATGTATACTTTGTAGAGAATTGCAATGATACCTACTGTTCATACAAGGCATGTGTGATGCGTGTATGTTTATAACATGCATGTCTTTGTATGGGTTTTCGAGACCTTAGTTGTGATCTGGCTGGCGGTCTTTCATACACCAAGTGGCCCTTAGATGTGCGCAGCTTGGGGCATCGCGATGCGATTGTTCGAGACTCCGTCTCGTGCACACTTTGTGGTATGATCGAGCCCGCCCTAGACCCCGACTAAGTGATCGGGCTGGAGTAAGTCTATGTAAGAGTTATGAGATAGTCGATAGTATGGTTGAGGCGACTTGTCTTTGAATATGGAAGTTCATCACCCATATCATTAGACTTGTGTGCGGACGATGAGGACCCATCTCAGTTGATCATCCGGCCTGGATGGGATACCCCTCACGTACGATGCTTTCCGAGAACGTTCTATGCTTGGACTTGTCTGCTTAGACAAGTGGGTACGGTTCTCGGCTCTCCCTATGACTATGTCTTAGCTGGACTTGCATACGCTAACCCCGGGTCTCGACAGACTTGGTATCAGAGCAGGACTGACTGTAGGACTAGCAACCTTGGCCGAAGTCGAGTCTAGCTTGCTATAGTTATATAGTTACTCTGGGTATATAAGGGAACAACGTAAGGCTTCTTTTTTCTCCTTACCCCCTTCGTTCTGAGTTCTGAGTCACCCTCATCTTATTCTACGGGAAGATAGGACTAGGCTCTCCTCTGTCTGACTAGAACATCTCGTTGTTTGCTTCCTTGTAGCCGTAGGAAAGTTGTGATCGGTTTGTTAGAGTGGTTTTGCTTCCTGATTTCTTACATCGTATGTAAGTGTTGTTTCCATGTTGTAAGAAATTGTCTTTTTCTTGCAATTACAGCCGTTATGCTGTCCGAGTCATTCCAGGTTTATCTCATAATCTGATGCATTTGCAAACTCCTTCTTTCTGTTTTAGATGGCAGATCTTCCCCCTCGGCAGATTGTTCGTCTGACCCGGTGCCTCGGTGTGCGTGGCCATCCCGCCACGTTGATCGAGATGATGTCCTATGTGGGATATCGATGGTATCCTGAGTACACCGTCGAGGAGCAGTTCCACGACTTCATCAGACCCAGTTCCACTGCATTGTCCGGATCTACCCGCACCACCTTGGAGTCACTCAGCCTATCCACTTTGGACATGGCATTGGCATGACTGAGAACATGGCTGTGCAGGATGCTGCATACTCATGTATTACCCTGCTGAGAGAGGAGCACACTATGCTCAGAGAGACATCATTCTGCTATATCCCTGCTGCACTTCCAGGAGAAGAGGGATATTACACCGGACTCTACTCAGATCACTCTGCAGAAGATCCAGTACTTCAGATGACTGCTAGGTTGGCTAGTGATCGAGATCGTGATGCACGCGCTCTCCGTTTTGAGATTCACGCCACTCGTGTTCGTCTGTATCGAGCACTGACACTCTTGGCACCCTTCGTGAGTGTTGGATCAGTTGAGTATGATGCTATCTACCCTGTGAGGACGCAGATGCCTTCTCGAGTTGCATGGCCCGAGATTGGAGGCATTTTTCCACCCCGTGGTCCTTTGCTTCCACCCTACGCTGGACCTAGGCCCCATCCTTGCCCAAATGGATATCAGGGTCCACAGGCCTCCGTGTTTTCCGATGGTCACCTTCAGCTACCGGGATACGCGGGTAACTTTTACGAGGACTACTATGGAGATGGAGATGAGTGAGACCGCCTGTGGTCTTACTTAGTGAGGATGTAGTAGTATCTTATTATATTTTAAGCAAGGTATCTAAGTTCCAGAGGCTTAGATAAATAATGTATAGGAAGTCAGAGTGCCTCTGAAGGATGTATCATCATCATCACGTTTGTATTAGCTTGGTGCTTGTACTAAAACGATGTATGGTTTGTATGACAGCTTGTGAATATATGGCTTGTATGCTTTTATCACCATGTTGTCAAGATGATTACTTCCGTTGCTCTGTAATCCTTCCAGTCCTTCAATACCTTGATGAGACTCTTCAAATCAACTCTGTTTGACTTTGGTTTTCAACCTTCAGGATGTCTCAAGGAACCCGTGGCCATCTTGGTCGTAACCAGGGTCGTGGAAATGACCAGGAGGAAGGCAACCTTCCACCCCCACCCACGATGGCTCAGGTTCTGATGGAGGTTGAGAGAAACCGCCGAGACTCTCACCATCTGCTGGAAGTCATTGTTCGCAACACCACTCAGCAGCGCAACGAGTTGGTGTCCCTGAACGACTTCATCCGACTTCATCCCCCCGTTTTCAGTTACTCCACCGAGCCCCTTGACGCCGATGACTGGCTTCACAGCATCGAGAGGAAGCTCCAAGCAGGCCATGTTGCAGATGGCGACAAGGTCAGCTACGCCACCTATCACCTTGAAGGTGCAGCTAGCTCTTGGTGGGAGAACTTCCTGAATATGCGTCCCGTTAGACCGCCCGCATCTTGGGATGAATTCTGCACTTCCTTCCGTGAGCACCACATTCCCAAGGGTCTTATGGACCGCAAACGTGAGGAGTTCTGCAACCTCATCCAAGGCAGAAGGACCGTTGACGAGTTTAGTCGTGAGTTCAACCGACTTGCTCGTTATGCTACTGAAGAAGTCTCCACCGACGCAAAGAAGCAAGAGAGGTTCCGTCATGGACTCAATTCTGGACTCCATTGTGAGCTCAACCTACATGACTTTGCCACATTCCAGGTCCTTGTCAACAAGGCCATCAAGGCAGAGGACATGAACACCCCCAACGACTTCCGGAAACACCCTAGAGACGATGGTTCATCCAGTTCAGGCTCCCAGAAGCGCAAGATCTGGATCCCAAATAGTATGTTCCGCCAGAACAACCCACCGAGGCCATCCTATGTGGTGCCTCGTCCACCAACTCAGTTCCACCCAGCTCCACCAAACAACCCAGCTCCCCGCATTGTTTTTGGAGCCTGCTACAAGTGTGGTCAGGCAGGCCACTATTCTCGTGATTGTCCCCAGAACCAGCTACAGAATCAGAATGCTCCACCCCGTGCCGGAGGCAACAACAATGGTCGTGGCAAGCCACCCCAGAAGGTCTACACCGCCAAACCCACTCCTTCCGCCACTCGTGGACGTGTGAACCAGATTGCCGCCGAAGAGACTGACGACACCACTGACGTCATTCTTGGTATGCTCCCAGTCAATTATGTTCCTACTTCCGTTCTTTTCGACCCTGGAGCATCTCATTCTTTCATGTCGGAAAGTTATGCACTTCGTCATGAGTTATCCTTTGTTGAATTGTCCACCCCAATGATTATTCAAACTCCAGGGTCAAGATGGAAAACTAATAGAGTAAGCCATGGTAATCAAATTGCAATTGAGGGTTTAGTAATCCTTGCTTCAATCATAGCCCTCAAGTCTTCAGATATTGATGTCATCCTTGGCATGGATTGGCTATCAAGACAGAATGCCTACCTGGATTGCAAAGGCAAATCCGTGAAACTCACCCACCCTTCAGGAAAAACCGTCAACTATACCTCACCCAGAACAAGAACCCAAGTGCATTCTTTGAATGTACTTCCCCCTCCCGAACTTGAAGATATTCCGGTGGTTCGTGACTTCCCGGATGTCTTTCCTGAAGAGCTGCCGGTCATGCCACCCGACAGATGTGTAGAGTTTATAGTGGATCTTGTACTAGGAACCGCACCAAAAATCTAGACGTCCATACAAAATGGCCCCACGTGAGTTAGCTGAGCTTAAAACCCAACTGGAGGCTTTGTTGGAAAAAGGCTTCATCCGCCCTAGCTCATCGCCATGGGGTTGCCCCGTTCTGTTCGTAACGAAGAAAGATGGAATAGAAAGAATGTGTGTAGACTATCGCCCGCTAAATTTAGCGACGATAAAGAACAAGTACCCATTGCCCAGGATCAATGATCTTTATGATCAACTTGCAGGATCCTCTATCTTCTCCAAGATGGATTTGAGATTAGGTTATCATCAAATCAAAATCCGAAACGAGGACATTCCCAAAACGGCTTTTACTACTCGTTATGGTCTTTACGAGTACACCGCCATATCCTTTGGTTTAACCAATGCCCCCGCCACTTTCTCACGCATGATGAATTCGATCTTCATGGAGTACTTAGATAAATTTGTTGTGGTTTATCTAGATGATATTCTCATCTACTCGAAGAACGAAGAAGAACATGCCGAACAACTAAGGCTGGTATTGATGAAACTTAGAGAGCATCGCCTGTATGCTAAATTCTCCAAGTGTGAATTTTGGCTACCAGAAGTGACCTACTTAGGCCACGTGATTTCTGCAAAAGGCATTGCCGTGAATCCCGAGAGAGTTCAGGCCGTCCTTGACTGGACTCCACCTGAATCGGTTAAGCAAGTTAGGAGCTTTCTTGGCCTAGCCAGCTATTGCCGTCGCTTCATCGAGAACTTTTCTAAAGTTGCAAAGCCTCTAACTGAACTCCTCCAGAAAGATAAGAAATTCTTATGGACTCCCAAGTGCGAGGAAAGCTTTCAAGAGCTAAAAAGGAGGTTGACTTCTGCACCCGTACTTGCACCTCCAGACACCAAAAAGGATTTCGAGATCTATTGTGACGCCTCACGGCAAGGGTTAGGATGCATACTTCTGCAAGATCGACATTTGGTAGCTTATGCTTCACGCCAGTTGCGGCCACATGAAGAGAACTATCCTACCCATGACCTTGAACTCGCTGCCGTAGTTCTTGCCCTAACAACTTGGCGACATTACCTCCTTGGTAATCGTTGTGAGATCTATTCCGACCACCAAAGCCTCAAATACATTTTCACCCAGCCAGATCTTAATCTCAGGCAAAGTCGCAGGATTGAGTTGATAAAAGATTACGACGTAGTAATTTCTTACACCCCAGGCAAAGCCAATGTCATGGCTGGTGCACTAAGTCGTAAGTCGTATTGTAACAACCTCATCTTACAAAAGTATCAACCACTTCTTCATGAGGAATTTCGCAAGCTCAATCTTGAGATTGTTCCTCATGGCTATCTTTCTACCTTGGTGGCGAAACCAACTCTTGAGGATCAAATCATAGTTGCCCAAAGGCGTGCACGAGGTGTTCGCCGGATCAAGGAGAACATTGCTAGCGGAGTTGCTAAATGTTTCTCCATAGATAGCAAGGGAACGGTATTCTTTGAAAATCGTTTGGTAGTACCTAAGAATAGGGAACTAAGGCAACTCATCCGCAAGGAAGCCCATGACACACCCCTCTCGATTTATCCCGGTAGCACAAAAATGTACCGAGATCTACGCCAGAGATTTTGGTGGAGTAGGATGAAGAGAGACATTGCTCAATTTGTTGCCGAATGTGATGTTTGTCGTCGCATTAAGGAAGAACATCAAAGACCTGCTGGTACACTTCAACCTTTGTCTATTCCCGAGTGGAAATGGGACAAAGTCGGTATGGACTTCATCACCGGCTTTCCAAAAACCCAGAAAGGAAACAATGCCATCTTCATTGTCATAGATAGGCTTTCCAAAGTTGCTCACTTCCTTCCAGTTCGCGAGTCTATAACTGCTAGCCAGTTAGCGTACTTGTACGTCTCTAGAATTGTATCCCTTCACGGTGTTCCTTTGGAAATCAATTCTGATCGCGGTAGCCTTTTCACCTCTAGATTTTGGGGAAGCTTTCAGAATGCTATGGGAACTCATCTCTCCTTTAGTACAGCTTTCCATCCTCAGTCTAGCGGTCAAGTCGAAAGGGTTAACCAAATTCTTGAAGACATGCTCAGAGCTTGTGTTATCTCATTCGGAAAGAATATGGAGAAGTCTCTGCCATTCGCCGAATTTGCTTATAACAATAGTTTTCAATCTAGTCTGAGCATGGCTCCTTTTGAACTCCTATATGGACGACGATGTCGAACACCTTTAAACTGGTCAGAAACCGGTGAAAGACAATTCTTTGGACCGGACATGATCAAGGAAGCAGAAGAGCAAGTTCGCATTGTTCGTGATCAATTGAAAGCAGCCCAGTCTCGTCAGAAAAGCTACTATGATCGTCATCATAGGCAAGAGAGCTACAATCTGGATGAGAAGGCTTACCTTCGGGTTACTCCTCTGAAGGGAACCCAACGTTTCGGTATCAAAGGCAAGTTGGCCCCACGTTACATCGGACCTTTCCGCATTCTTGCTAAATGTGGAGAAGTTGGCTACCAACTTGAACTACCCCCGCACCTTTCCCGAGTACATGATGTATTCCATGTGTCCCAACTCAGGCGTTGCTTCAAGGACCCCATCCGCGAAGTCGACCATGAAACGCTTGATCTCCAAGATGACCTTTCTTATCGAGAATACCCCGTTCGTATTATTTATTCCGCAGAGCGTGTCACTCGTCGTCAGAAGATTAGGTTTCTGAAAGTTCAATGGTCACACGACTCTGAGAGAGAAGCTACGTGGGAAAGACAAGACCGTCTCCGTGCCGAGTACCCCTCCTTCCTCCAGTAGACTTCTGAATCTCGGGACGAGATTCTGTTGAGTGGGGGCGAGTTGTCAGAACCCTCTGTTAGTTAATGTGCTAGGGTTAGCAAGTCTCTTGCATCATGTTAAAAATTTCAAAAGAAATCTTTGAAATCAAAATCAAAAGCAAAATGGGAGAAGGAACCCCCCCCCCCCAGAAGAATTAATTCAAAAGGCCAGATAAAAATTCATGTTAGATTTTTGAAAATTCTTATAAATGAGTGTGATCACATATCAAGTGATGTGGGACCCACCCCATGCTCATGGATTTTTCAAATATTCAAACAGTGCCTTGGAATTAATCAAAAACCCCTATTTGAGTTAAGATTCAAATTATTTGAATTTTAAAAAATTTCAAACTTTACAAGTGGCTAACCTAGTATATTGTGATGCCACATAAAAAGTTTCAGCATTTAATAAAATGTTTGATATTTTTATCATAGCCAAAACAAATTTACAGAAAATAAAATAGAAAAGAAAAAGGGAAAAAGGCTTACCGGCAAAAGGGCCCAACTTACCGAGGCAGCCCAGCCCAGGGGCAGGCCTGTCTTCTTCCTCGCGCCAGCCAGGCTGCTGCAGCCGTGGCGAGCTTGCCGGCGTCGCCTTGCCACCTCCTGCTTCTCCCGCGCCACCTCTTCACGCCTGGAGATGTCCAGAGGCCCTCCCGTTCCATTCCCCCTCTCCACGAACCCCCTCCCCGTCTCCCTCGCCCGATTTCTCCACCTCCCGAAGACTCGCCGGAGCGCCCCGCCGTGGAAATCGCAGCCAACGTCGTCTAGGGCTCAAGCTGGTGTGTCCATCCTCCTCCCCGTCCTCGTCTTCGTCGACTAGCAGAAGCAGGATCTCCAATTTGGACCAGACGCGACGCCAGGCTCATCGGATCACCGCTGGACCCGCAAGCAGTCTCCGTCGAATTCTCCGCCGCCGTGACCTCCCCGCCTCCAACGACCACCTCGTCGTGTTCCTTGAGCTCTGGTGAGTGTTTTACCCAAGGTCCCATCACCCCTCTCACCCACTAGCTCGATACGCCATGGGAGCCGAAGTACCTCGCCGCCACGGTCGTCGCCGTCGAGCACCCGTAACGCATTCGAGCTCGGGGGCATGTCCTTCGTCTTTGCCATGCTCCTCTGCGTCGTTTGCGTGCATCACCGGTTCAACTAGAGCACTGCAGCGAGCTTTGCCTCGAGCCCGAGCCACGGCCGCCGCTAGGTCTTGACGCCGGCGACGTTCCGGTGCCCCCCGGTGACCCTGAGATGCTCAAGGTGAAGCGCGCGACCAAGAGAAGTTGAATGGTGGACGCGGCACTTCATTTGGACGCCGGAGTCGCCGTCCCCGTGGACGACGCTGCGTCTGGTGGCCACCGGCGGTTAGCCTCCGGCCTGTCAGGCTAAGCCCCGACTAATCAACCCCTAATGACCCCCCACAGCCTATGACAGGTGGGGGCCTAGACCCCTTAACCCCCCTGTCAGTTTAATTTAAACGGGGATTAACCCCAGACCCACTGACAGGGTTGGCCCACTCGTCAGCCCCCCCCTGACGCCTGTAAATGAATTTCCAGAAATTACAAATTATTTAAAGAATTCCAGAAAATCCAGAAAATAGCCCAAACTTTGGAAATTCATAGAAAATTCATATTAACTCCAAATTGGACAAATAATATATGAAAAATGATCAGGAGAAAATAAGCTATCCAAACATCCAACTTTCAAATTTGTTTGAGTTGAATTTAAATTGGGATCAGTAGCATTTGATATTTGATTTAAATGGAATTAAATCAAATTCAATTCAAAAGTTTTTGCAACTTGAACCATGGCAACATGCTACATTTCAATTACACATCAGAGGCATATCATACACATTTCAAAATGTTTAAACTTGATCAAACAATGTCACATGTAACTTGGCTAAGTTTGAATTCAAATTGGAGTTTGAATTTGCAAATTCAATTTGCAATATACTCCATTTAAATGGAATTGCCCAAACACATTAGAAACATATACATCAAGTTTCAACCTTCAACCATGTGTGTGTGCATTGTATTTATATTGCTTCCTTGTTTGTTGTTTGTCGAGTAGAGGTGGAACCGGAACAGGAGGCTGCCCCCTTCGTTGAAGACCCCGAACCCGAACCTCGTCAGCAAGGCAAGAAAACCCCCATTGATCATGTCGATAAAATCCCACTGCCCTCTCATGTCTCGCTTATGCATTGTTTAGGATGATTACCATGCTACGTTTCTACCGCATAGATGAACCCATTCCTTTGCATGACCTATCATTTTGTCACAGTAGTAAGCAAACCACAATCCTAGCAAATGTAGGAGTTGATTGATATCATGTGGCCCCTGCAATTGTTACTGCTTATTGCATGCTTAGAGTGATACCATGATGATACTGTTATGTGAGTCGGGATGGTAGTGATCATGATGATGATGGTAGAAAAGTGTTGGTGAATCTACCCTAATACAAGGTGAACGATGAGAGGCTGTGTAGGAGTACACGGTGGGTTGTCTCGTTGAACACTGCCCTAAGTCCGAGTTCTTGTGTGGTGATCCAAGATGAAGAGTACAACCACACATTGGGCTCACTGACCCCTCTCAACCTATTAACTCATCCCTTTCGATGTCCAGATGTTGCAATAGTTCAGAGTTCTGGTAGGTCTATGGCCTGGATGCTAAGTGAGAGAACGGCTCATCCGAGACCGGCTTATGCACCACGCACACATCACTTGGGTCCACTTCGGTAAACCGGCCGGGTTCACAATAGTGGTAGCCAACCCTAGTAGGCGGCTTTCTCGGACTTGATCGGCTATGAGGTAACAGTTGTGGTGAGCATCCTCGCCGACACTTATTGAACGGTCTCGAGTACAAAGGCGGTAACCGATGATCATGTGTGTGTAGCGGTACACCCCTGCAGGGTGAACAAAACTATTCGAATAGCCGCGTCCGCGGTTATGGACTTCTTGGAAAGCTTAGCTTGATTATTACACAACTTGAACTGGATGCTTCTAAAACACACCAAGATAAGTGTGAGTGCTATGGCGTGCTTTCTCGTGGGGAAGTCGAGGAAGGCACCATAGTGGTGTAATTGGTTGGAGAAAGTAGTGGACTCGTGTACGCTTCTTACCTCAAGTCTGGTACTCGTAGTTCAGGACTAGCCAAGTCAAAGCTGCACTTCTGCAAGTGAAACCCCACCTCCCTTTACCTTGATACATATGCATGAGTAGTATAGCTCCTATGTAAGTCTTGCTGAGTACGACTTTGTACTCACGTTTGCTTAATCTATGTTTTAGATGAAACCAGTGACCCCGAAGGTGGCTTCTTCATCGAGCTGGACGACTGAAGATCAAGCTAGTTGTCAGGACCCGGGGTTAGCGTATGCAAGTCCCGCTACGACATAGTCATATGGAGAGCCGAGAACCATACCCACTTGTCTAAGCAGACAAGGCCAAGCACAGAACGTTCTCGGAAAGCATCGTACGTGAGGGGCATCCCATCCAGGCCGGATGATCAACTGAGATGGGTCCTCATCGTCCGCACACAAGTCTAATGATATGGGTGATGAACTCCCATATTCAAAGACAATTCGCCTCAACCATACTATCGACTATCTCATAACTCTTACATAGACTTACTCCAGCCCGATCACTTAGTCGGGGTCTAGGGCGGGCTCGATCATACCACAAAGTGTGCACGAGACGGAGTCTCGAACAATCGCATCGCGATGCCCCAAGCTGCGCACATCTAAGGGCCACTTGGTGTATGAAAGACCGCCAGCCAGATCACAACTAAGGTCTCGAAAACCCATACAAAGACATGCATGTTATAAACTTACACGCAGCACACATGCCTTGTATGAACAGTAGGTATCATTGCAATTCTCTACAAAGTATACATTTTTATTGATAACTCTTATAGAGTGCACACAGAGATCACAAGCGTGTGAGCCAACATTACAACAGACAAGCGGAAGTAAAGTAGGTCTGAGTATAGACAAGTCTAACAAATGGCTTAGAGAAGCCTTATCTAAAAACAAACCCTCCACGGGGGAACCAGTCGTCTGACTGGGACTACACTAGCTTGGTCTTGGTCTGAGTCTTCATTCTTCGAGCTTCGGGTAGAAGCCACCATCGGGGTCGGTGGGTTCATCTAAAACATAGATTAAGAAAACGTGAGTACAAAATCGTACACAGCAAGACTTACATAGGAGCTATACTACTCATGCATATGTATCAAGGTAAAGGGAGGTGGGGTTTCACTTGCAGAAGTGCCAGCTTTGACTTGGCTAGTCCTGAACTACGAGTACTAGACTTGAGGTAAGAAGCGTACACGAGTCCACTACATCTCTTCAACCAATTACCCCACTATGGTTACTTCCTCGACTTCCCCACGAGAAGCACCCCATAGTACTCACGCTTATCTTGGTGTATTTTAGAAGTATCCAGTTCAAGTTGTCTAATAATCGAGCACAGCTCTCCAAGAAGTCCTTAACCGCGGACGCGGCTATTCGAATAGTTTTGTTAACCCTGCAGGGGTGTACCGCTACACACACACACTCATCAGTTACCGCTTGGGAGTGGGACCCTTCAAGCGGGTACCGGCGAGGATGTTGTCACGACACTTCGCCCACAGCTCCGTTCTAGTCCAGAGAGTCGCCTATCTGAGGGGGATCCGTATGGAAGTCCGGCCGAGGTTCCAGTACAGCCTCAAACGATGTGTGCAGGGTCCCAAGCCGGTCTTGAAAAGCCGTTCATCCACTTCGCAGACCGTGCCACAGCCCTACCAGAACTCCGAACTAATGCGAATCCTGGGGTTCGAACGGGGTGAGGTACTAGGTCGAGAGGGGTCAGTGAGCCCAATGTGTGGTTGTACTCTTTTTCTTGGATCACCACACAAGAACTCGGACTTAAGGCGGTGTTCAACGAGACAACCCACTGTGTACTCCTACACAACCTCTCATCGTTCACCTTGTATTAGGGTAGATTCACCAACACGTTTCACTTTCGTCAACACCATGTTTATCATCATCCCGACTCACATCATAAGCAACCTCATTGTACCACTAAGCATGCAATAAGCAGTAACAGTTGCAGGGGCCACATGATATCAACCAACTCCTACATCTGCTAGGATTGTGGTTTTCTTACTACTGTGACAAGATGATAGGTCATGCAAAGGATATGGGTTCAACTATGCGTTAGAAACGATATCATGGTGATCATCCTAAACAGTGCATAAGCGAGACATGAGAGGGAAGTGGGATTTTATCGACATGATCAATGGGGGTTTGCTTGCCTTGCTGACGAGGTTCAGTCACGGGGTCTTCAACGAAGGGGGTGACCTCGGGTTCCGGCTCCACTTCTATCCGAGCAAACAATACAAACAAAGTGATCAACATAAGGTACAATGCACAAGCACATGATCAATTGTATAAGTGATGTTCATGGTACTGAGGCGTTGAGCATTCCATTTAAAAGGAGTATATTGCATTTGAGTTGCAAATTCAATCTCCATTTGAATTATCGATGAATTTCAAATGCATTTGAATGCATGAAAGTTCATCTGAAAAGTTGATCATGAAGTGAGGTGGTATAGTTGAGGTAATGTCTCTGATGTGGGGGTGAAACTATACAAAAGAAGTGTGTGGCAAAATCATTTGCAATTTCACCCCAAATTTGAATTTGAATTAAATGCATATGGATGTTTTCCACTGTTCACCACATTTTAATTGGTCAAACATGAAAACAGAGCCCATATTCATAATCCTTGGATTTTTCTGATATTTTTAGACATATTATCTATTAAATTTGGAGTTAATATAAATTTTCTATGAATTATTGAAGTTTTGGGTATTTTCTGGAATTTCTGTAATTACTGAAATTAAATAAATTGATTTAAAAGTTTTACTGCGTCAGCATGATGTCATTGTGACATCAAAGGGGGGGGCTGACTGGTGGGCCAGGGATGTCAGTGACACAGGGCTTAATTAACCGGCTATTTAAACTAACTGGGGTTAGTTAGTGGCCAGGGGGCCCACTGTCAGTGAGGTGGGGTTAGTTTAGGGGGGTGGTTAAGGGGGTCATTAGGCCTAATGGCCGGCGGCTAGTTGCCGGTGGCACGGGCACGGCGGCGTCCTCGCCGGAGTTGCCTACAGGCCACGGGAGAACACGAGACGGCTATCAAATTGAAGCCCGCACACGCCTGCATCGTGCTGCACCCACGGGGAGGCCTGGGAGTGGCTGGAGCCTCGCCGGCGTCGTGCTCAGCGACGACCGTGGCTCTGTGAAGAAGAGGACGGCGATTTGGGGCACGGGAAAGGAAGCTGGAGGCACTGGGAGGTGGCTACGGGCCGTCCGCGTCTAATGGCGTGAGCTGGAGCTCAAGGAGAGGCTCGGGGCCACGGCTACTTCAAACTCGCGGCGGCCGGAGCTTCGGGTAACGGTGAGCTTGCGAGGGGAGGCACGAGGAGAGCCACGGGAGGGATCAATCGAGGCAGGAGCTCACCCTGGAGCTACTGGAGGGGACGGCGAGGTCGTAGGGGTGTTGATGGTGACGAATTCCAGGGAAGACTCCGCGGCGGCCGGCGAAACTAGGTTGGAGCTGGCGTCGTCTCCGGGTCCGTTGAGCTCCAATTGATGGAGGGGATCGACGAAGACGTCGTCGTGGACTTGCCTAGACATAGTGGCTCGCCGTGTAGGGCTCTGTGGCCGCGCGTTTGCTCGTCGGCGGCGACGTCGTGCGCTCGGTCGCGATGGGATCCCAACGAGGAGGAGGCTAGAGGAAGCGGCGATGGGGGAAAAAATGCGGGGCGTCTTGGCGGGCTCCGTGGCGCCAGGATAAGGAAGGGGAGGCCTAGAAGGGCCAGGGCGTCGCCGTGGCGTCGTCGCCGCTCGCCCAGCTCCAGCGAGCAGCTTGGAGGGGCGGGGGTAGAAGACGACAAGCCCGCTGGTGGGCTGGGCCGAGGCGACAGGAGGTGGGCCTCGCCTGTGGGCGACAGGTAAGTGCCTTTTACTTTTTTTTTTTTTTCTGCTTCTGTTGTTGACCTAGCTAATAAAATAGCTAGGTATTTTTATAAATGCCATAATTTTTTATATGGCCTCACAAAATATAGAGCTAGCCACTTATAAATTTGGCACTTTTTAAAATTCAAAACATTTGAATTTTAAATCAAATAGGGGTTTATTTGATTTTCCAAGGCACTGTTTGAAAATTAGAAAATTCCATGAGCATGGGATTGATCCCAAACCACTTTTAAAATGATCAGCATCATTTATAGGAATTTTCCAAGCATTCAAGTGATTTTTGGAAAAAGATTTTTATCTGGCTCTTTGATTTAATTTCTCAAGGCTTTCTTTTCCCCATTTTTGAATTGCAATTTGAATATTGATCATGAATGCAAAGGCATAATAAAACCCTAGCACTTACCTAACTTGGGGTTGTGACACTAGTCTAGTCCGAGTCAGACGACTGGATCCCTCATGGAGGGCATGTGTTTAAATAAGGCTTCTTAAGCCATTTGTTAAACTTGTCTGTACTCAGACATACTTTGCTTCCGCTTGTGTTGTAATGTTGGATCACATGTTTGTGATCTCTGTGTGCACTCTATAAGAGTTATCAATAAAAATGTATACTTTGTAGAGAATTGCAATGATACCTACTGTTCATACAAGGCATGTGTGCTGCGTGTATGTTTATAACATGCATGTCTTTCGATGGGTTTTCGAGACCTTAGTTGTGATCTGGCTGGCGGTCTTTCATACACCAAGTGGCCCTTAGATGTGCGCAGCTTGGGGCATCGCGATGCGATTGTTCGAGACTCTGTCTCGGGCACACTTTGTGGTATGATCGAGCCCGCCCTAGACCCCGACTAAGTGATCGGGCTGGAGTAAGTCTATGTAAGAGTTATGAGATAGTCGATAGTATGGTTGAGGCGACTTGTCTTTGAATATGGAAGTTCATCACCCATATCATTAGACTTGTGTGCGGACGATGAGGACCCATCTCAGTTGATCATCCGGCCTGGATGGGATACCCCTCACGTACGATGCTTTCCGAGAACGTTTTGTTCTTGGCCTTGTCTGCTTAGACAAGTGGGTACGGTTCTCGACTCTCCAGATGACTATGTCTTAGCTGGACTTGCATACGCTAACCCCGGGTCCCGACACTGCTGGAGTCCATCAGAGATGAGGGGGCGCTCGGGGATCACGACCGAGACGGTGGCCGATTGTTGCGGTTGACGGGAGGCTGCAGGACCGCCGGATCCTCCAGATCCGGTCGACGACCTGGCGGCCGCGCGAGAAAGGGAGGCCACGATGGCCTTAAGAAGGTCTTGCATCCACGGCGGCTCGAGCTTAGGGCGTTCATGGCGGCGGCAACTCTTTGTAGGCGTCCACTGAGCTGCGGGAGAGGAAGCACGGGGTGAGAGAGAGAAGGGGAAGGAGAGAAGAGGAGAGGAAGGCCATGGGAGTGACCTGCGGGTCGGAGGCTCGACACCGGCGGCCGGTGGCGCGAGGTGCGCGGGAGGAGGGCGGCTCGGGTGGAGAGGAGATCCCCACGGGAGGGACACTGCAACTTGTGACGTGGCTCAATCGGAGTCCTCCGTTCCAGATCTGATAGCTCAGATCGACGGATCTGGATCTGAGATGGGGTTGGCTGGCTACTGAACACGAGGTGGGGTTAGGGATGGCGGCTGGGTGAGGAAAACTAGGGGAGTTAGACCCTAATTTTTAGGGTTTGGCTACAAATGGCAGGAGGTTGCCTACTATATATAGCAGGTGGCTATGGGGAGGTGTTTGGGCCACAAAGCGGACTGTTGTGGGCTGGTTTTGAGACTGGTTTTTGGTGGGCTTTGAATTCACAAGATAAGAGGGAAATCCAGGAGGTCAGCTAATAGCACGCGACAATATTTTTAAATACGTCCCTAGAATATAGCGGCTACTATGCCCGGCACATCCGATCATTTACCTACCCGACGAAGTCGGAATCACACGAAAATTGAAACATAGCATCACAAACGATAACCACGTCGTCTACAATGTTTTGCGCCAAATTAGTAACGTCTACTATCGTCCGAAAAAATAACAACCCATTTAAATATAAATGGGGGGTCTGCACCGATGGTGAAGGCTGGTCTTGTGCCTAAAGTTGCGACGGTGATCGGGTGACTTTCCCGGTGCCGCAACGAGGTCGTGTGCCGTGGTGGAAATGGGTCGGTCACGCATCTGATAAGCGAAATAGGAGGGGGGAATATTCACCGATTATTAATCCGGCGAAGCAAACACTGCAATCAACACAGACAATCATCACCGCAACGCAACAAACAAAAAATTTAATTGGGGTGGAGTTTTCGGGCTGTTACAACTACATACACTTGTTTTTATACATCCAATCCCAATTGCTCTTGTTGATACAAGATACCTTGGAACATTCTTCGGTGCTCCGAGATTCCTTTGCAGCCTACTATCTTGGACATTCTACTTCCCTGCTTGCCCTATGGATAATTCCATATGTCTAGTAGTCTTCGTTGACGACCCTTGTCATTGACATTTTGATACTAATAATTCAATGTGTGTGAATGCACGAGATCATCCGGTAACCCCTATGAATCCATTCTTCTGGCTCTGACGTCATTCCAGACATGAGCTGGATCTCGGTAAATCAAACCTTGATTGATTGACCGTCAAGCTTCTATTCAACTTATCCATGTTTGATCGATGTATCTGAATCTGATACACAAATATGGAAATCATAATTCCTTTGTACTTAAGCATCAAATTATGCCGATGTTCCTATAATCCGATGCCTTTGCATTCTTCTTCTTAAGATTGAGTACCGGTACACATGCTAGACTCTCTGTAGACCACCTGACCTTTTAGTGGATTACTACCTACCGTCCCCTTGTGTCCTAAGTCATTGATGAATTTCCCCTGATACAAGATGCCTCCCGCTAATGGTATCATCTCCTTCATGTTGTTAGCCTTTTGCTTTCGAACTTGTATCCTCTACTTCTATTGATTGTTGTAAAGATTCGTAAAATATCATGTTGGGTTGTATCTATGTTTCAACCATCTGTGTGAACCCTAGAAACTTCTGCGGGCCATGCTCTACTGGTGTTACGCCAGATAAATTCCCTACTCTACAACTTCATCAAAAGAGAGAAGTGATTGAAATGTTATGCATTGGAGAAGTGGGAGTCGACCCTGAACCTTCATATTCATGCCCATGGATACTATGTAAAACTTATAATGAGAGCTTCCCATAAAGATATTTATCCCCTTGGAATAAATTCTGCTGCACCTATGATCCTCCCTTCTACCTTCGAGTATTACCTCCTGGTACCTCGAGGATATCATACCTTTGCACTACATCTAATGAATTTTGATAGAATAATACCTCTTCCTGTCATAACCACTCCGTGAGTTCTGGGTTGTTGTCAACCGAGAACACCGAATACCTTTTGCTTCACCATTCCTTTCATTTGTTGTCGTCGCTATTCGATGACATCCTCTAAAACCTCCTGACATAATATGCCGTGGCCCTCATCAACATTTGGATTTTTTCCAAGTGTTAATTGAATTCATGGTGAGAAATTCCATCCTTGCCCATCGATGATTTGTATTATCATCGACAAGCATCCGTTAACTTCCTGCCAATACAAACTTGGTCATGTATATCTTGCTCTGCTTTCCCTTGGGAATGATATACCCCTGTTAATTTTGTATCATCACATTTTCCTTTCCATTGGTCTGTTTAATCTTTCTTCTAATGTAACTCATCTGAGCAGTGATAATTCCTTGCTTATGTAAACACTTCGGTGTACTACTTTGTCCGTAAAACCTGTTACGAACGTTGATGACTTTTCGGTGACCACCGATGGACAAGAACTTTGCCAATTGGTCTGCCTCGTCTTAACGAACAGGAAAATGGTTCTCTTCGTCCCTCGCCCTTGGTACTAATGTTGTTACCGACATAGTTGAAAAGCTGTCCTCCGTCATACCTGGCAACTTGATTGCATTGAATGTCAACACCCTTCTTACTCAATGTGGGCCCATAACCACAGTTCCACTGGACCGAAACCTAACTCTCCTGTACCTTCTTGTTTTTGAGGTTATTCATCTTGCTTGACCTAGGGGGGCGCGCCAGGGACCCTCCTGGATCCCTGGTGGACCCGCTCGGTGCCCCCTTCGCCTACATTTATCCCTCACTTAGGAAACCCCTAATATCGAAGTACCTTTTCCCATCTCTTTTCTGTACCGCCGCCGCTGCCGTTTCAAGATCGGGGCTGCCAGGAGAAGCTGCCCCGGCACCCTGCCGGAAGGAGGAACCACCTCCAGGAGTCCATCCATCGCCATGGACGCCTCCCAGATGTTCCTTGAGTAGTCCCCCTTGGACCACGGGTCCATGACCAGTAGCTATGTGATGTTCTCCTCCCCTCTTTGTGCTTCCTCTTTTGAGACCTCGTGAGCTGCCCCACATGATCGACGCACTATTGTAATTTTTTTTTGTTGCTATGCTGAGTTTGCTAGGATCTGATGGATTATGAGACTATGTTCAGATTGTGATGAGTAATATATTTGGTTCTTCTCTATTATATTTGAGTTCTTGAGTAATTGTTGCATGTTCCCCGTTGCCGTATTTTACTTTGGCCAAGTGATTTGTTGCAACTCCAAGAGGGAGCGCTATGCTTGATTGTGGGTTCAGCCCCCTGATGTCTAGCTTGAGTGACAGAAACATGAGATTAGGGGATGTTTTGTTGCCACCAGGGATAAAACAACGGTGCTTGTACTTGCGGGTGCAAGGATTGTTTACTTTACGCAAAGTTCTTTTAATGCAGTTTTTTGTTGCTTTGAGTTTACACTTTTGGGTAGGTTTCACAACTTAATACCAGCGAGATGTTCTGGACAGATATCTCAAGGTGGATGATTCGTAATAGATGCAGATGGATTTCGGTCTACTTACCTTGGCGTACGGCCCATGCTTTTGAGCCTCTTCCTCTCTTTTGTAGCATAGTTAGCATTGCGGTGCGTGTATAATCCTGTCAATTGCCCAGCTGTGATTTGTTTACCTCGCTAGCACTTTTATCGTCTTTTGGGACAGAGACATCACTAGTGAACGTCATGGGACCCCGGTCCATATTTCCATCACTGTTTACACCCTCAATTTATTTTCAGTCTTTACTTTCAGTTGCACTGTTATTATCTCTTGCGTTGATCCTTTGTAAACAGCAAGGCCGGAGGAATTGACAACTCCTCTGTACTCGTTGGGAGAAAAGTTATTTGTATCTATGTGCAGGTCCAGATGAAGTTAGCAATATCGTAAACGACTCCATGTTCACTTTACCACCTTCTTGTATCTCTTGGAGTCCTACTGGTCGATACTCAACCTTAGCATCTTCGCTAAGGGAAACTTGTTGTTATGCTACATCAAACCTTCCACTTGGGGTAACCAACGAGGGGCGAGAAGCCATCAAGCTAATTTCTGGCGCCGTTGCCGGGGACTCCAGTCTACAAGATAGGGGAGTTGCACACTATCTTTTATCTTTGCTTTTTAGTCTTGTTAGTTTATCTTTCAGTTCTTGCTTTTGTGTCTTTTATGAAAAACCAAAAAAATAGTTGCTACTTTTTGTCTTTGTCTTTCTCTGCCTACTGATGCTATCTTTACCATGGGTGTGGAACCACCCAAATATGGAAGGATGGACTTGTTTCACTTGGATCGTCTTCGATCAATTTGTGCTCGCGCTAAAAACCCAACTGACTTGCTTGAGGGAAAATCATTGGATCAGCATGCTCATTATACGCGGCACCGCCTATCTCAGAAAGGGAAACACTTATGAGACCAAATACAAGTTTCTTATTGCTATGCTGAGTGTTTATGCACATTTATGATTTTACTTGCTGCTCTAATATAGACAGGAAACACCTTCCTTTCCAATGCGAGTTTAATGAAAATGAGATCCTATCTTCTTATGCCAAAGGTGTTTATGATTACTTCGATGTTGAAAATACTGAAGAGTTTGTTGCTTTTAAGGGTGCTTATGAGATTGCTTCTTTGATTGAAAAGTATTATGATACTATTCACAAGTCTGAAAACTTTGCAGTTCTTGCTTACTGCTTCGAGAATTATACTTCCAATGCTTATATTGAGCATTTTAAAAATAGAATGTTTGCTACCCATGAAGAGGCTCATGATTGCTATGATGAGGAGTCATATGATTCCGAGGACTCACTTGATACATCCCTTTCTGATGATTTTGATACTTGCTTTGTTGATGGCCATGATGCCACTATAGATCATGCTTGCAAAGATGAGCTTGCTATAGTTCCTTATGTTAAGCATGAAATTTTTGCTATTGCACCCACACTTGATTGCCCTATTATCCTTTTGAAATCTCCAAATCATATTCCGAAGAATTTTGCTCTTATCAAGGCTCAATGTGATGGGTTGCATCTATCTTATGATCCTAAAAACCGTTTTGAAAACAATACACGTGTAATTGTAAGTCATGAACAACATGATTTATGTGATAGTTATATCCTTGATGTTGTTCATGATGCTACTGAAAATTACTTCGAGAGAGGAAAGTTTGGTTGTAGAAACTTCCATGTTACAAAAACACCTCTCTTCATGTTTAAAGTTTTCAAGTTGTTCTCCTTTTACCTTCCTATGCTTGTTACCTTGTGCTTTCATGATTTTTTTCTTTACAAAGTTTCTAGGCATAGGAAGTGGGTTAGGCTTAAATGTGTTTCACATTTGCTTCTTGATGCTCTCTTTTGCTTCAACACTTATTATCTTGTGAGAGCATCTTCTATAAACTTTGTGCCTAGCTCAAAGGTGTAAAAGAAAGCGCTTGTTGGGAGACAACCCAATTTGTTTTTCCTTCTGTTCTTAGTGGTCTTGATGATTGTTACTACTATAGCAACATCATTGTAGCTTTACTTTTCAAGCTTTGTGCCAAGTTTAGCCTCTGATTGCAAGAAAGATCAAAAGTTGGTGCATGCTTTCTAGAAACAGATTTTGTCTGCTCGACGGAAATAATCACGATAAATCACCTGATCATCTTTTTGATCTGAATGGTTTTGACAGTATGCTCCATACAATTATCTTTCAGGCGTATGTTCTGAGTTTTTTTATTTGACTTGCAGAAGTATTTATTTAAAATTCATTTCTCTCTGTTGTTCAGTTTTTCCCAGATTCTGCCCCTGTTTATCTTTTCGCAGTTTTGCAAACCTTAAGCTTGCTTTTTATTTGCAAAAACTTTTGGGAAATCAAGAGAAACAGTAGCCCTTCCTTAAAATCTTTATTTGCAGTAGAGGAAAATTATTTTAATAGGGTACTAACCTCTCTAATCAGTTTATGATTTGTTATGTATGAAGGGAGTTTTCAAGTGTGCGATGGAAGATGATGAAAGAAGATCTTGGAGTGTCAAACGCTCAAGCTTGGGGATGCCCATGTGCACCCCAATAAATATTAAAGGAGACTCAAGCGTCTAAGATTGGGGATGCCCATGTGCACCCCAATAAATATTCAAGGAGACTCCAGCGTCTAAGATTGGGGATGCCCCCCGTGCATCCCCTTCTTCATCAACAATTATCAGTTCGTCCCTCGTTGCACTATATTTTATCACTTCATGCATTATGTGCTATGCTTGGAGCGTCTCGCTCATTACTTTTCTTATCTTTTTTTTGCTTTATTTGCTGTAGTAACAAGTTATACCCCAGCTTTCTTTTGTGTGGGAGAGAAACACGCTCCGCTTAAACTAGAACACATCATAGGATTTGCATGCTTATTTTTCTTAGCTGTGAGTTGTTCTTTATCTTTTCTAAGCTGCTGCCCTTTTTAGTTGTAGTGTTTTAGAGTTTCTCTGGAGCTTTTGTCTCAGGTTTGAACTTTCTATAGGTTGCATGTTTATCTTGTTAGAGAGTTTGCCTGTTGCACTAAGTTTTGCGTCTTGACTAGAAAGTAGGTAGTTGAAGTTGCTATTCTCTTTGTAGTAGTAACTTGCAATAGTTTTGAGGTATTGACTAGAGTAATGTTTGAACTTATGGTGTTAAGAGCTTTAGCCTATTAGTGATAGATGTCGTATTTTTGGCAATCCGTGTGATTTTCGAAAACCAAAACCCCTATTGAGAACTCTAGCTACTAGATGGATCACTAATCTCTAGAGGGTTTGAATATTATAGAGTACACTCACATACCATGAGTCGAGGATGCGCAAGGATAACCAAACCCCCATACACTCCTCCTCGGGGTACTTGTCTCTTTGTGAACCTCCTGATTAGATTGAGAGTTACCGATAATAAGTGCATGCATTCTTCGGACTAATGAGAGCATTCGAAAGTTGACACTTCCACCACCCATATTTTTCTACCATCTTAGGTACCGTGCATTGTCCTTTCTCACCTCGAGAGTTGGCGCATACTTCGCTGGTGCATCCAAAACCTTGGCATGATACGCTGTGTCATCATAAGCCTCCTTATATCTTTCCTCAAAATAGCTACCATACCTACCTATCAAGGCATTTCCATAGCCTTTCCGAGATACATTGCCATGCAACATCCACCTTCTCATGACTTGATCTTCATGTCATACATGCTACTTTGTTGATCGATGAGCCGCATGCTAGTTGGGCCTTGCCCTAATCATTGCTACATGACGCGCTAGTATCATTGCATATCCTGCTATCCTGGCAGAGGCATACATTTGCATCATGATAGTTACACCTTCTTTATGTGAGTACCTTTGTAAAGTGTGAAAGATTTCCTATATTCTTGTAAAATATAGAGTGTTGCCCCTAAAGTGAGGAAAAGATCCCCAAGAGGAAAAAAATCAAAAGATCCCAAAGAGGACAAATGAGAGTTAAATAGAAAGAGCCATTGATGCCACCAAAAAAAATAGAAAAACAGAAAAAGAAAAATAAAAAGAGAGAAGGGGGCACAGTACTATTCCTTTTGAGAGATCCACACTAGTACTTCATCCTCTATCCCTTGTACTCCATAGAGATCATCATACATGCCTATAACTATGTGGGGACCCTTCACACTATAGAACTTGGCTTGTATATTCCAATGATGAGCCTCCTCAAATGAGCTCTAGGTCTTCTTGAGCAAGCTAGTTGGATGCACCCCCACTAGTTCCCTTTCGGAGATTTTAGCTCATATGTGCATCCGTTGCATGGAAATCCCTACTAATCACATCATATCTATCATATGGCTTTCTCTCGCCTATGATTGTCCTCATTGATTTGAGCCTTTCACACCTTTTTTGTCTTCCTCCTCCACCTTCTTTCTATTTCGCCGCTTAGGTGTCAACTTTCTTGCTCACGGTCATCCATTGCATGAGTGCTCAAAATGTCGAAAGGGAGTGGATCAGTTTGACTTGTACCTGGCTAGTGGTCTGGCGATGATTCCAGATAAGAATCCAAAGGAGACCAAGTGTGAAACTTTAGTAGATACAATTCTCAACATAAAAAAGTTTTCTCTCCCTTTTTCCCTATACCCTTTCTTGCACGCAAACATCATCTAGAGACATTCGAGTCACGGACAGCGAGAGCTCTTGCACCCTTTGTTCTTCTGTTGCTTGTGTCAATGCTAATATAGACTCTTGCTTGTTAAGACTTGAATTGAATTGCATGATTTGATTGCTTTACTTAAAAGTCCTTATATGGTTGTGTGGCATGTCACCACAGAATTTATGCTTGTTATCATTTGCCTACTCGAGGACGAGCAGGAATTAAGCTTGGGGATGTTGATACGTCCCAAACGTATCAATAATTCATGCTTGCTCCATGCATGAGTTGTGTGGCTTTGCCATGTTTTAGATGAACTTTCATACACTTTTGATCATATTTGGACTAACCTATTAACTCAGTGCACCCTAGTGCCAGTTCTTGTTTTCTGCTGTTTTTGTATTTCAGGTTTTCCCAATACTTAAAGTGCCCCAAAAATTCCGGAAAAATTATATAAAAAATCAGCGTCCAGGAAGCTTCCGGAATCACCAAAAGAGGGAAGGACGGGACCCACCAGGGCTCCAGGCGCCCTGGTGGCGCGGCCCTAGGGGGGCGCGCCAGGGGCCCTCCTGGATCCCTGGTGGACCCCCTCGGTGCCCCCTTCGCCTATATTTATCCCTCACGGAGGAAACCCCTAATATCGAAGTACCTTTTCCCATCTCTTCTTTGTACCGCCGCCGCTGCCGTTTCAAGATCGGGGCTTCCAGGAGAAGCTGCCCCGGCACCCTGCCGGAAGGAGGAACCACCTCCGGGAGTCCATCCATCGCCATGGACGCCTCCTAGATGTTCCGTGAGTAGTCCCCCTTGGATCATGGGTCCATGAACAGTAGCTATGTGATGTTCTCCTCCCCTCTTTTTGCTTCCACTTTCGAGACCTCGTGAGCTGCCCTACATGATCGAGGCACTATTGTAATTTTTTGTTGTTGCTATGTTGAGTTTTCTGGGATCTGATGGATTATGAGACTATGTTCAGATTGTGATGAGTAATATATTTGGTTCTTCTCTTTTATATTTGAGTTCTTGAGTAATTCTTGCATGTTCCCCGTTGCCGTATTTTACTTTGGCCAAGTGATTTTTTGCATCTCCAAGAGGGAGCGTTATGCTTGATTGTGGGTTCAAACCCTGATGTCTAGCTTGAGTGACAGAAACATGAGACTAGGGGATGTGTTGTTGCCACCAGGGATAAAACAACGGTGCTTGTACTTGCGGGTGCAAGGATTGTTTACTTTACGCAAAGTTCTTTTAATGCAGTTGTCTGTTGCTTTGAGTTTACACTTTGGGTGGGATTCACAACTTAATACCAGCGAAATGTTCTGGATAGATATCTCAAGGTGGATGATTCGTAGTAGATGTAGATGGATTTCGTTCTACTTACCTTGGCGTACTGTCCATGCTTTTGAGCATCTTCCTTTCTTTTGTAGCATAGTTAGCATTGCGGTGCGTTTATAATCCCGTCAATTGCCCAGCTGTGATTTTTTTACCTCGCTAGCACTCTTATCGTCTTTTGGGAGATATACATCACTATTGAAAGTCATGGGACCCCGGTCCATATTTCCACCACTGTTTACACCCTCAATTTATTTTCAGTCTTTACTTTCAGTTGCACTGTTATTATCTCTTGCGTTGATCCTTTGTAAACAGCAAGGCTGGAGGAATTGACAACTCCTCTGAACTCATTGGGAGCAAAGTTATTTGTTTCTGTGTGCAGGTCCAGGTGAAGTTAGCAATATCGTAAATGACGCCTTGTTCACTTTACCACCTTCTTGTATCACTTGGAGTCCTGCTGGTCGATACTCAACCTTAGCATCTTCGCTAAGGGAAACTTGTTGTTGTGCTACATCAAACCTTCCACTTGGTGTAACCAACGAGAGGCGAGAAGCCATCAGCACCCCATTCCCTCAGACAACACCGGTTGATTAACCTGGTACCGATCCGACACCTTTGGTTTACCCCCCAACCTATTCGTTAGTACGTTGGAGCCCTCGAAGGAAGAATGACAACTTATTGAGATGCACTAAACAGAGAAATGAAGATAACAACGAAAGGATTAACTTCTTCGCGAAGGACAACAAGCACTAAAAGAATCGTTAGAATAAAAAACCGAAACCTTACCCCTTACCCTACTTTTAATTATCGGGACGAGAATTCTTTGTAGTGGTGGAGATTTGTAACACCCTGGGTGTCACACTACAATAATCCAACTGTAATCACTTTGGTTAACGCTAAGACACTGCGATTAGCCATGTTGATCGTGTCTTGGTCCAAATTCAAACCAAATAAAAATTCTAGAACCAAGTGGAAATAGAATATTGCCCAAAAATTGTGCAACCACTTTTGTAAAATGCATAGTAACAAGTGTTCCATGCCCAACTAGGTTGGGGAATTTATTAATCTTTAAAATAATTTAAACAAATGATAGCAGAGCCAAAACAACCCCATTTGACTGTTGCATTTCCAAAATAAATATTGATTGAATTTATTAAATTCCCAAACTTTTTGTGGTAGTTCCCTAAGGTGCAACACTAATTAGCAATAAATCTCACCCTTGGCAAAAATCATTTTTGTGGCCAAACAAAACACAAAACAATAGCAAACCAAGAATATTTAATTCTATTTAAATAGAACCAAACCCAAATGATTTTTTTGCATCCAAACTTGTTGAGGCATTGTTATTTTGTGCAACAACAATATTGGAGAATGGCTCATATTTTACAAAAAACAAAATGTGGCTAAACAAAACAAAACAGAAAGCATAAAGGAAAAAGAAAACAAAAAAAATAGAAAAATACTACCTAACGCCGAGGGCAACGACCCATCTCCCCTCCCCACCAGCCCCCTGCCATCTCCCACTTCCCGCTATAGAGGATGACGACCGAGGAGGCCATGGCGATCAAACCCGGCGTCCACGACGAACCCACTCGCCCTTCCACCTCTGTAGCTACAACGCGTCGTGGAGGGATAAGATGGCCACCTCGGTCCCTCCGTTGAACCCTAGATCTCGCCCACGCTATTCGCCCCCCTCCTTCTCGTCGTGTCCGTCGTCGCGGGAGCCGCCATGGCCTCGAGCCCGTGAGCACGCGCACCCGTCGTGCCTCCCGTGCCCAGCCAGCCTGTCCAGACGGAGCCCCATCGACGTCCCCTCTTCCCTAACCCCACGCTCGAGTCGGAGGCCCCCTGCCTCGCCGGCATCAGGCCTTCCCCGGCGCCGCGACCGCCGCACTAATACGTCCCAAACGTATCTATAATTTCTGCTTGTTCAATGCATGTTTTGTGTGACTTTGCCATGTTTTAGATGAACTTACATATACTTTTGATCATATTTGGACTAACCTATTAACTCAGTGAACCCCAGTGCTGCCGCACCACCGCGTCGGATTCGCCGCCCCTCGAGCCCCTCCGGCCCCGTGGCCTCTCCCCTGCTGCCCCTTGTGAGCTCGCCCTCTAACCCCCCTGCTCCCTTAAGGATTTGGGGCATCGTACGCCGCCGTCATGCCGGCTCCGGCCACCGCCGTGTCACGCGCGCCTCTGTTGGCCGCGTGCCCCACTTCCCTGCGTAGTGCGTGCCCACACCGGCCTCGCATACTGCCCGCCGTGGCTCCTCTGCCCAACTCGCCGGAGTGGCCAACGACCTCGCCGTGCTTCCTCGCCGACGTGGGCATCCCCTGCCAGTAATCCCCCGTTAAGAAAACCAACCCCCTCCGGTTGCTTATGACTAGTGGGCCATATGCCCTAAATACCTCCTAATTAAGTTGCTAAGTAAATTAAATAGGGTAAAACAAACCCCCTCTGTATGACCAGTGGGCCCCAGGCCATTAGCTTAAGTTTAATCAAATAGGTTAATATTTAACAGCCCTGATAGACTTACAGGTGGGGCCCATCATGGATTAAACAATTAAATTAGATTTGATTAATTAAGTAGTGAATGACAAGTGGGCCATGCCCGTGGTTAAATTAAATAAAGTCATTTTAATATGATGAGTCAATGACATGTGGGGCCCCATGTTAGTTAACTAATTAAAATGTTTAATAATAATATTTAGTGTATGACCAGTGGGACCCCACAGGATATTTAGTTTTAATAAAATGCATTATTAAAATGTCACCACTATTGTGGATAATGTTTTGGATAATGTTTAAATTAAATAATAAAAGATGTTCTAGAAAATGATTTAAATTGATTAAAACTTTGAAATTTAATATCTTTTAAACTGTAACTCCGATGAAAATAATTTATATATCGAACTTGCTTAGAAAAATACAACGAACATGAAAACGATACCCGTATGCCCACGACCCCCTCCATCATACCGAACGTGGAACATTCCCCCCTCCGGTGAATCCGGATGGTAATTCCCGGAGCTGGTAAAACTCTCCGGATGAAATTGTTCTGAACATGAAAGTTGTTCAGAATGGATCAGCGAGCACGGATACACTATCCACATGCTTGTAAGGTGTCTCTAACACTGCAGACATGGAACCTTCCCCCTCTGGATCATCTGTCCGGTAATCAACCGGTACTGACGAATCATCACCGGATAAATCCCCGCTCCGAGCAAATCACCTAACACTGTGTTAGAGCCCCGTTGCTTTGTATCTTCTTTGGCATACCTTGTATTGCTATTATTGTTGTGTATTAATTGTTCCTTCCCCCCTTATTCACCGATAGACACCGGTACTACCGCCGGTACTGACGAATCATCACCAGATAAATCCCCGCTCCGAGCAAATCACCTAACACTGCGTTAGAGCCTCGTTGCTTTGTATCTGCTTTCGCATACCTTGTATTGCTATTATTGTTGTGTATTTACTGTTTCTTCCCCCCTTATTCTCCGGTAGACCCCGATACTATCGCCGCCGACGTTGTTGTGTTCGACTACTACGGCGACGACCGTACCCCTACCATCGAGCTTCCAGGCAAGTAGTGCCCCTTCACCTCTCCCAAATATCACCTATCTATTTTTATTTATCTGTTGCACTAGGCATTTGCTGCTGTTGCTCGTTAATTCCTACTCATTGCATAGCCTGTCATTGTCGCCCCTTGATATACTTTTCCGTATCCTATGGTGCCGTGTAAATAATTATATTATATACAGCAGTTATCCATGCGCCTTGTTAGTCAACTAGGTTTAGATAGCGGGTCATAATCACTCTGGGAGTGGTCGCGGAAACGATATATTACAACTGCTATAGGTACGATACAGAGTAGATGACGAAAGGGACCGACAACGGCGAGACTCTGCCGAGCCGCTTCTAGTTTGACTTACGAGTGGTTGGACTCATATTTCACTCTCGTCGTCGGCTCGGTAGCGAAGCATCACTCGGGTGATACGACAATTTCCTCTTTAGTTCATTCCGCTGATGTCTCTGTCGAACCACCTCAAGTGTACCATCGAGGGTGATTCCTCCTGGTTTCACTTGTTGGTAGGAACCTGAACCGGCTGGTATCCTTACACGTAAGGAGTCGGGTGACCCAACGGTGCCCGCGCAGGGTATTGTATCGGAACGACAGGTCAGGTGTATTCCACCGGTGTGCGGAAGGCCTGGTACTTGTTCGTGGCTGAGAGGTACCTTGTTGTACGAAAGTCGAGCTCTTACAAGAGCATATGCGAGACACGATAAGGAGACGGTTCTCCTTGTTGGTAACCGCACGAGTTGGTGGGATGACAGGGCAGGCGGCCACCAGCTCTGGTTATGGGGGTGGACCTGGTTGCTGTCGTTGTCCGCGACTCACCCGGGAAGGGGCAACGATAACGGTTGTCCCGACAGAAAATAATTAAAATGCTTAATGGGTTCGACGGATGACTTGAGTGGCTATATGCCTATATGCACTGCCTCCACGTCGGATTACGGTGTGGGCCCTCAATGTTGTAGCCTCGTTCGAGGGCTCTTCAGACGTCGTCTTTACTTCGGGCTGATTGTTGGGCTTGGACCGCCTACTCCGGTAGTGGGAGGTGGGTCTGCTTCACCGGCCAGCCATGTACCGTGCAGGAGTACAAAGGGCAAGGGTCCAAATTCCCTTTGTACTTAGGATTCAGACCGGTGGATGGCCTCTCTGTAGAGCTCGAAGGATGGAGTTCGGTGTATCGGATAGCCTCGGTGGGGCATTCCCTAACAAGGTGTACGCCACCCTGGTGATCCGAGTGTGCGGTATTACTCTAGTGCACCCCTGCAGGGAAGATAATCTATAAGAATAGTTGTGTCTGCGGTAATAGGATGCTTATGTCGAAGCCAGATCCTACTACTACAAACTATATCTTTATACTTTTTGGTTCCGGGTTTTCTTTCCTCGCGGGGATGTCGAGGAAGGGATCTCGGAGGCATCGTTAAATTTATAGAACTTACCATTATACAATTTTGCAGTAACTTCTGCAGCATTGTTATTCCTTTCATGTTATTATATACTGTTGGATATTTCTCTTCTCATGATGCAAGACTCGTCGGAAGATGCTAGTCTTTGATAGGCTTAGCTTATTCCCTCTTACCCTGGTACTTCTATCTTGCAGTCCACTATACAGCCTCCCCTTCCATTTTTATACAAGTGCGTAAATGCTTAGATTTCCTGGGTTTAAGTCTCGCTGAGTATGCTAGATACTCACAGTTGCTTCCCCCTTTTTGTTTTTCCTGATCGGACGCTGCAGTCGACGTTGGAGCCTTGGAGTCCAAGAGCAGGAGATCCCAGATGCCAACCACCGCAACATGAAGATCCCCGATGCCTTCTACAACGTCGAGACGCCCGTTGACCAGGACCAGGAGTAGTTTGGAGGTTCCCAGGCAGGAGGCCTCGCCTTTTCGATCGTTGTTGATTTTGTGCTAGCCTTCTTAAGGCAACCTTGTATTTTTGTGTCTGTACTAACATACTTTTGCTTCCGCTAACTTTGTGCTCTCGAGCTATTGTATTCGATCCCTCGTGGCCCCTGGCTTGTAATATAAAGCTTGTGTTATGATATTTACAGAGTTGTGCTATGATTACCTTACCGTGAGTCCTTGATCTCGGTCGTGTACCCTGCGTGTATGATTACTGTACACGGCTTGATTTTGAGGGCGTCACACCTGGGAGGAAATAAGTATGGTCTAGTGATTGTGGATGATTTCTCTCGTTACACTTGGGTTTTCTTTCTGGATGACAAGAGCAAAGTTTTGGACTTCTTCACATCATTCGCTAAAAGAACTCAAATTGAATATGATTTGAAGCTGAAGCACATTCGAAGTGACAATGGGACTGAATTCAAAAAATACTCATATTGATGATTTTCTTGATGAATATGGCTTCACTCATGAATTCTTAGCTGCTTATACACCAAAACAGAATGGTGTTGTTGAAAGGAAGAATCACACTCTTATTGAAATGGCCAAAACTATGCTTGTTGAATACAAGACTCCCATCAGGTTTCGGGCCGAAGCAATTAACACTGCATGCCATATCATCAACTAGGTTTACCTTCACAAGTTCCTGAAGAAAACATCATATGAACTTATTAATGGTAACAAGCCTAATGTGTCTTACCTTAGGGTGTTTGGTGCTCCATGTTTTATTAGAAATATGAATCATAGCTCTAAATTTTCCCCTAAGACACATGAAGGTTTTCTACTTGGTTATGGCTCAAACTCTCACCCTGACAGAGTGTATATCTCCCACTTTGGGAAGGTTATGGAAACTGTGAATGTGAGGATTGATGAAACTAATGGCTCTCAAAAAGAGCATTTGCCTTATGATCTAGATGAACCTCCACTTGATGAAGTGATCAGGTCCATGACTGTTGGAGAGATTCGCCCTGTCGAAGCAAATCCTCATTAAGCTAACAGGGATGATGATCCAATGTTCCCACACCTAGCCCGCGCCGCTAGAAATCAACATCCTGAAGCTAATGATGGTCAGGACGAAGAAGAACATGTGAACAAAGAAAATGATGATCCTGAAGGATATGCTGATGCCGAAGGAGAAGCAGATCCCGAAGCAGAAGCAGATCTTGAAGAAGAAGCCGATCCTGAAGCTAATGATACTTCTTTATCTCGAATCCGAAGAAGAGTTGATGTCGATTCGATCCTCGAAGACATTTGTCAACCAGGTCGTCCCACTACTCGTTCTCGTACTCGTTTGGCTAACTTCTGTGGAAGCTTTTATTTTGTTTCCATGCTAGAGCCTTCAAAATTTGATAAATCCATGAAGGACCCAGACTGGTTATTGGTTATGATGGAAGAACTTCACCAGTTTGAGAGAAACAAGGTTTGGTCTCTCGTTGATAGGCCTGATCCCACGAAGCATAAAATTATTGGCACCAAGTGGATATTCCGCAAAAAACAAGATGAAGATGGTATTGTGGTAAGAAATAAAGCCAGGCTGGTAGCACAAGGTTACACCAAAATCGAAGGTATTGATTTCGGCGAAACCTATGCTCCAGTAGCTCGTCTCGAATCCATTTATTTCATGCTTGCTTTTGCAAATCACAATAACATATTGCTAGATCAAACGAATGTCAAAAGTGCTTTTCGTAATAGTGAAATCGAAGAAGTGTATGTTATGCAGCCACCAGGTTTTGAAGATGCAGATAATCCTGACGTGGTGTAGAAGTTACACAAGGCGTTATATGGGTTGAAGCAAGCACCTCGTGCTTGGTATGAAACCCTGAAGGATTTCCTCCTAAAGAAAGGCTTCAAACCATGAACAACTGACCCTACTCTTTTCACTCGATCATATAACAATGATCTATTTGTGTGTTAGATATATGTAGATGATATTATCTTTGGCTGCACTAACCCTGATATCAGTGAAGAATTTGCCAAAATGATGTCGAAGAAATACGAGATATCCATGATGGGTGAATTGAAGTTCTTTCTCGGACTTCAAATTCGACAACAGAAGAATGGCACCTTTATTTCTCAAGAAAAATATTTGAAGGATTGCCAGAAGAAGTTTGGACTTACTGCTAGGACGGCTTCTCGCCCCTTCGTTGGTTACCCCGAGTGGAGGGTTGAGATGTAGTGTAGCAGCAGTTTTCCCTCGGTGAAGATACCAAGGTTTGTCTCCAGCATGACTCCAGAGATGATAAGTAGGTGTCAGCGGCGCAACTGACGCGGACCTGCACACAGACACAAATAACTTTGTTCCCAACAAAGTTCAGAGAGGTTGTCAATCTCTCCGGTCTTGTTGTTTACAACGGATAAAATGCAAGGGATAATTATAGCAACTTGAAAGTAAATGCAGAAAGGTAAATATAGTGTGGAAACAATGATAAGGGTATGGACCGGGATACGTGATGTTCGCTAGTGATGTCTCTCTCCCAAAAGACGATAAAATTGCTATGCGAGGTAAACAAATTACAGAAAGGCAATTGACAGGATTATGAACGCACCGCAATGCTAACTATGCTACAAAACAAAGCAAGAGGTTCAAAAGCACAGGCAGTACGCCGAGGTAAGTAGACCGAAATCCATCTGCATCTACTACTAATCATCCACCTTGAGATATCTATCCAGAACATCTCGCTGGTATTAAGTTGCGAGCCCCACCCAAAGTGTAAACCCAAAGCAACAGAGAACTGCATTAAAAGAACTCTGCGTAAAGTAAACAATCCTTGTAACCGCGGTTACAAGCACCGTTGTTTTCCCCCTTGTGGCAACCGCAAATCCCCTAGACTCATGTTTCTGTCACTCAAGCGTGTCATCGGGGGGCATGAACCCACAATCTAGCACAACGCTCCCTCTTGGAGTCACTACCTACTACTTGGCCAAAGCAATAAACAACAACGGAGAACATGCAATAATTACTTAGGAAAAAAAATATAAGAGATAAAAACCAAATATATTACTCTATCACAATCTGAACATAATCTCATAATCCATCAGATCCTATCAAACTCAACATAGCAATAGCAGAAATATTACAAAGGTGCCTCGATCATGTTGGGCAGCTCACGAGGTCTAAACAATGAAGATCAAAGAGGGGAGGAGAACATCACATAGCTACTGATCACGGACCCATGGTCCAAGGGAAACTACTCACGGGACATCCGGGGAGCATCCATGGTGGAGAGGAGACTCCCGGAGGTCAATACTCCCTCCGGCAGGGTGCCGGGAAGAGGTCTTCTGGTGCTCCCGATCTTCGGAAGCGCGGTGGTGGCGGAACAGAGGCGAGTTCGCGGAATAGGGTTCTGCTTTTGGGGTTTTCCCGTGACAGGGGATAAATAGGCGAAAGGGGGCAGCCAGAGGTGGGCCAGGGGCTCCAGGTGCCCCCTGGCGCGGCCAGGGGTGGGGCCGCGCTGGGTGGCCGCCTGGGCCCCCCCTGGCTCCCCTCTGGCCCCTCCTGGGCTCTTCTCGAAGCTTCCGTCACGCTGATTTTTTATCTGAATTTTCCCGAATTCTTCTGGCACTTTTTATATGGGGGAAAACTGAAATAGAAAAACAGAAGAAAACAGGGACTGGCACTGGGGTGCACTGAGTTAATAGGTTAGTCCAAATACGATCAAAAGTGTATGAAAGTGTATCTAGATCATAGCAGTATCACCCAAAACATGCATGGAGCAAGCAGAAATTATAGATACGTTTTGGACGTATCAACATCCCCAAGCTTAATTCCTGCTCGTCCTCGAGTAAGTAAATGATAACAACATAATTTCTTTGGTGACATGCTAGCAACCATATAAGAACTTTGAAAAGTAAAGCAATCAAGGTTAGAGATTCAATTCAAGTCATAACAGGCAAGAGTCTATATTAGAATTGAAACAAGTAACAAAAGAACAATAGGTGCAAGTGCTCTTGCTGTCCGTGACTCGAATGTCTCCAAATGGTGTTTGCGTGCAAGAAGGGGGATAGGGAATACGAGAAAAAAGTATTTTTGTGTTGAGAACTCAATCTACTAAAGTTTCACACTTGGTCTTCTTTGGAATCTTATCTTGACTCGTCCCCAGACCACTAGCCAGGTACAAGTCAATTTGATCCACTCCTTTTCGATATTTCGAGGACTGATGCAATGGATGAGCGTAAGCACGAGAGTTGACACTTAGGATGGCAAAGAGAGAAATATGGTGGAGGAGGAAGACAAAAAGAATGAGAAAGGCTCACATCAATGAGGACAATCATAGGCAAGAGATGCCAAATGATAGATATGATGTGAGGAGTAGGGATTTCCATGCAACGGATGCACATACGAGCGAGGAAGCTCTCCAATGGAACTAGTGGGGTTGCATCTAACTTGCTCGCTCATGAAGACCTAGAGCTCGTTTGAGGAGGCTCATCCTTGGAATATGCAAGCCAAGTTCTATAGTGTGAAGGTCCCCACATAGCTATATGAATAATGATCATCTCTATGGAGTACAAGGATATAAAGGGAGTACTAGTGTGGATCTCTCAAAAGGATAGTAGTGTTGCCCCTTTCTCTCTTTTTATTTCTTTTTTTCTCTTTTTTCTTTTTTTTGTATTTTTTTGTGGCCTCAATGGCTCTTTCTATTGAACTCTCATTTGTCCTCTTTGGGATCTTTTAATGTGTCCACTTTGGGATCTTTTCCTCACTTAAGGGCAACACTCTATTTTACAAGAAGGTAAAGGAGATCTTTCACACTTTAGAAGGTACTCCAAATCATAAAGAAGATGTAACTATCATGATGTATGCAAGGTATGTCGCTGCCAGTGTAGCAGGAACATGTATGACATGAAGATCAAGTCATGAAGAGGTGGAAGTTGCATGGCAATGTAACTCGGAAAGGCTATGGAAATTCCTTGATAGGTAGGTATGGTGGATGTTTTGAGGAAAGAAAATGGGAGGCTTATGATGACATAGCGTATCATGCCAAGGGTTTGGAAGTACCGGCGAAGGTGGACACCAACTCTCGGAGTGAGAAGAAGGAAATGCACGGTACGAGAAAGGCTAGCAAAATATGGGAAGGTGGAAGTGTCAACTCTCAGTACTTACATTAGTCCGAAGAACTCATGCACTTATTATCGGTAACTCTCAATCTAATAAGGAGGTTCACAAAGAGACAGGTACCCCGAGGAGGAGTGTATGGGGGTTTGGTTATCCTTGCGCATCCTCGACTCATGGTACGTGAGTGTACTCTAATATTCGACTCCTCAGAAGAGTAGTGATCTATCTAGTAGCTAGAGTTCTCAACTAGTTTTGTAGGTTTTGAAAATAAACACGGATTACCCAAAATACGACACCTATCACTAATAGGCAAGAGCTCTTGACACCAAAAGTTCAAACATTACTAATGGCTTCTCGCCCCTCGTTGGTTACCCCAAGTGGAAGGTTGAGATGCAGCGTAGCGGTAATTTCCCTCAGTAAAGATATCAAGGTTTGTCTCCAGTAGGACTCAACGATAAGTACGATAGGTGGCAACGGCGCCAGAAATTATTCTGATGCGTGGAGTTGTCGTGGACCTGCACAAAACTAATAACTTTGCTCCCAACGAGTTCATAGGAGTTGTCAATTCCTCCGGCCTTGTCGTTTACAAAGGATCAAACGGAAGAGATAAAAATGTACTAGTAAAAGTAAAAACAGAAAGGTAAATAGTGGGTGTGAACAATGGTATGAAGATGGACCGGAGTCCCATGATTTTCACTAGTGATGTCTCTCTCCCAAAAGACGATAAAAATGCTAGCGAGGTAAACAAATCACAGTTGGGCAATTGACAGGATTAAGAAGGCACCGCAATGCTAACTATGCTGCAAAGAAAGGAAGGGCTCAAAAGCAATGGGCAGTACGCCAAGGTAAGTAGACCGAAATCCATCAGCATCTACTACGAATCAGCCACCTTTATATATCTATCCAGAACATCTCGCTGGTATTAAGTTGCGAATCCCACCCAAAGTGTGAACTCAAAGCAACAGACAACTGCATTAAAAGAACTTTGCGTAAAGTAAACAATTCTTGCACCAATAGGCACAATCACCGTTGTTTTATCCCTGGTGGCAACAACACATCCCCTAGTCTCATGTTTCTGTCACTCAAGCTAGACAAAAGGGGGCTGAACCCACAATCGAGCATAACGCTCTCTCTTGGAGTTGAAAGCAAATAACTTGGCCAAAGCAAATACTGCAACGGAGAACATGCAAGAATTTACTCAAGAACAAAATATAAAAGGGCAAACCAAATATATTACTCATCACAATCTGAACATAGTCTCATAATCCATCAGATCCCAACAAACTCAGCATAGCAACAGCAGAAAATTACATAGGTGCCTCGATCATGTGAGGCAGCTCACGAGGTCTCGAAAGTGGAAGCACAAAAGAGGGAGAGGACATCACATAGCTACCGATCACGGACCCATGGTCCAAGGGGGACTACTCACGGTACATACGGGAGGCGTCCATGGCTATGGATGGTCTCCCGGAGGGGTGATCTCCTTCCGGCAGGGTGCCGCGGCAGCTTCTCCAGGCAGCCCCGATCTGAAAACGGCGGCGGCGGCGGAACAGAGAGGTTTCCGCGAAAAAGAGTTCTTTTTTAGGGGTTTCTACTCCGAGGGGGTTATATAGGCGAAGGGGGCGTCGAGGGGCCACCCAGGGCAGACAGGAGGGTGCCTGGCGCGCCCTAGGGTTGGGGCCGCGGCAGGGACCCTTCTGGCTCCCTGGTGGTGGTCCCGGCTCTCTCCCTTGGTTATTCCGGAAGCTTCCTGCCCGCTGATATTTAATATAATTTTTAAGGAATTTTTTGGGCACTTTAATCAGCCGAAAAACCTGAAAAACAAAAATAGCAGAAAACCAGAAGCTGGCAACTGGGTGCACTGAATTAGTGGGTTAGTCCAAATTGGTTTAAAAGTGTAATAATGTTCAACCAAAACATGGCAAAGTCACACAAAATATGCATGGAGCAAGCAGAAATTATAGATACGTTTGGGACGTATCAACATCCCCAAGCTTAATTCCTGCTCGTCCTCGAGTAGGTAAATGATAACAAGCATAATTTCTGTGGTGACATGCCGTACAACCAAATAAGGACTGTTAAGTAAAGCAATCAAAGCATGCAATTCAATTCAAGTCTTAACAGGCAAGAGTCTATATTGGCATTAACACAAGCAACAAAAGAACAAAAGGTGCAAGAGCTCTTGCTGTCCGTGACTCGAATGTCTCCAGATGGTGTTTGCGTGCAAGCAAGGGTCTGGGAAGAAAGAGAAAAAGGTTGTTGAGAACAACTATCTACTAAAGTTTCACACTTAGTCTCCTTTGGATTCTTATCTGGACTCGTCCCCAGACCACTAGCCAGGTACAAGTCAAACTGATCCACTCCCTTTCGATATTTTGAGCACTCATGCAATGGATGAGCGTGAGCAAGAAAGTTGAAACCTAAAAGGTGAAACAGAAAAAGTGTGGAGGAGGAAGACAAAAAGGTGTGTGAAAGGCTCACATCAATGAGGACAATCATAGGCGAGAGAAGGCCATACGATAGATATGATGTGAGGAGTAGGGATTGCCATACAACGGATGCACATGTGAGCTAAAAGCTCTCCAATGGAACTAGTGGGGGTGCATCTAACTTGCTTGCTCAAGAAGACCTAGAGCTCGTTTGAGGAGGCTCATCATTGGAATATACAAGCCAAGTTCTATAGTGTAAAAGTTCCCCACATAGCTATATGCATGATGATAATCTCTATGGAGTACAAGGGATAGAAGATGAAGTACTAGGGTGGATCTCTGAAAAGGAATAGTAGTATGCCCCCTTCTCTCTTTTTATTTTTATTTTTCTCTTTATTTTTATTTTTTGGTGGCCTCAATGGCTCTTTCTATTTAACTCTCATTTGTCCTCTTTGGGATCTTTTGATTTTGTCCTCTTTGGGATCTTTTCCTCACTTTAGGGGCAATACTCTATATTTTACAAGAATATAGGAGAACTTTCACACTTTACAAAAGTACTCACAAAAAGAAAATGTAACTAATCATGATGCAAATGTATGCCTCTACCAGGATAGCAGGATATACAATGATACTAGCGCGTCATGTAGCAATGATTAGGGCAAGGCCCAACTAGCATGCGGCTCATCGATCAAGCAAGTAGCATGTATGACATGAAGATCAAGTCATGAGAGGGTGGATGTTGCATGGAAATGTATCTCGGAAAGGCTATGGAAATGCCTTGTAGGTAGGTATGGTGGCTGTTTTGAGGAAAGATATAATGAGGCTTATGATGACAGAGCGTATCATGTCAAGGGTTTGGATGCACCGGCGAAGTATGCGCCAACTCTAGAGGTGAGAAAGGGCAATGCACGGTACCGAAGAGGCTAGAAAAAGTATGGGTAGGTGGAAGTGTCAACTTTCGAATACTCACATTAGTCCGAAGAACTCATGCACTTATTATCGGTAACTCTCAATCTAATAGGAGGTTCACAAAGAGACAGGTACCCCGAGGAGGAGTATATGGGGGTTTGGTTATCCTTGCGCATCCTCGACTCATGGTACGTGAGTGTACTCTAATATTCGAACCCTCCAGAGGTTAGTGATCCATCTAGTAGCTAGAGTTCTCAACAGGGGTTTTTTTGGTTTTCGAAAAACACACTGATTGCCCAAAATACGACATCTATCACTAATAGGCAAGAGCTCTTGACACAAAAAGTTCAAACATTACTCTAGTCAATACCTCAAAACTATTGCAAGTTACTACTTCAAAAAGAAAAGCAACTTTAACTACCTACGTTCTAGTCAAGACACAGAAGTCAGTGCAACAGGAAAAATCTCTAACAAGATGTAACATCCCAAAATTCTCCGAATTTTGGAATATTAATAAAATTAAATAGATAATGATTGTTTGATTGATGTGTTTGATTTTCTCTGGGATTTAAAACTTTGGGAGTTTATTGAATATTAAAAAGAGAGGGAATAAAATGACTTTCCCTAATATTCATCGTTGGTGTTTTGGAATTTATTATTTAAAACAAAACCAACAAAACAAAATGAGAGAAGGTAATATGACTCCTTCAACATTTTAAAAGTTTGGGAAATATTTTAAATCTTTATTGGAATTCTTTTGAATATTCAAAACATTTTTCAACACATGGCAGTTCGCTGGAGAGGATATAAAATGACTTATCCCCGTCTTAATTTGTTGAAAAATAGTTTAAAATATTTTTGGGAGACTTTTTAATTTTATTTTGCAGTTATAAATATTTTCTAAAAATATTTTTGGAATTTATTTATGCTTTGGAAAAGTTTTTAAATCAATTTCCGGAGTTTTTGGTATTTTTAAAATGCCAGAAAAGTATTTAAAAATATTTAAAAATAAGTTGCAAAGTTTTTATTTTATTTTATTATTTTAGTCAAGCCAAAAATTAAATTTTATTATTTTTAAAAATATTGGCGAAGACGGAATTTTAAAATAAATTTCCGTGATTTTTCTAATATTGTTTTGGGCCTAATGGGCCTGGCCTGTTTTTTTTTTCCAGCAGACCGAATTTGTTTTTATTTCGGAGTTACAAAAAAAAAAGAGGGATTAGGGGCTGGCTATAAATAGCCCCGATTAGGGCAAAGTTTATTTTCGCTGGCGTTTTAGGGTTAGCTCTAATCTAATCCGCGGGACCTGCCGCCGCCGACGTCATCGTCGGAGCTTCGCCGGAAAGTTCGCCGGAGTGCGTTTTTCTGCGTTTTTTTCGAGGTTTTTTTTTTCGTGTGCCGCCGTGTGCCGTTGTACCCGCCTCACCGGAGCCGACCCCGCTGCCGCGCGCCCCTGCCCCGCCGCCTGCTCGCCACTGCGCCGCCTCCGGGCCGCCGCCTCGCCGCCGGGCCGCCGCCACGAGCCCCCGCCGCGCGCTGGCCGCGCCATGGCCGTCGTGGCCGCTGCCTCCAGGCCGCGCGCCTCGCGCCGCCCTGGACGCCGCCACCGCGGCTGGCCGCCGCCCCCCTCGGCCGCGCTCGCCCGCCGGCCTTGGCCACCGCCGCCGGCCGCCCATGGCTGCTGTGGCCGGAGCCGAGCTCCCAGCCGGGCCATGGCCGCTGTGCCCGTGCAGCCCGTGGCGTGGGAAGAAGATGAGCCAAAAAAAAACAAGTTTCGGTTTTTTTTTTTCCAGATCTAGATCCAAAACTGCCCAGGGACCCGATCGCGTTTTTTGTAAAAAATTTATTTATGTATCGGTCCTTTTTGCAGTAGACCCGTCGGTACCCCCGTTTTTCACCTGAAACTGTTTTCGCGAGTACTTTTAAACCGTAACTCGGAATTGGGCGATTCCAGTTGCGTTGTGACCGTGTAGAAATTCTCTAGCCAGTAGACCTAGTGTTACAGAAGTTCGAAGTATTTAAATTTGGGTCCCAAGCTGATCCAAATTTGGACTTCCGGCAACCGTAACTTTTTACCGGTGCACCCGTTTGCACCGTTTCTTTTTGCGTTGGATCACTCGTGTCATGTACCTTCTGTTTGTATCATGTGTGCACAAAATTTCACAAGTTTATTGATCTGTTCAATTTCAAATTCAATTCCATATTTCAATTCCTATGACCTGCGTTGTAGTATTTCGTTTCACGTGATTCTTTTTGCATATTGAATCATATGAGGCATCTTATCGGCAATATCGACATACCATCCATATTTCTATGATCTTTACCTTGATTTCATAATGCCTTGATCATACTTTTGTATTGACAATTCCTTATCCGTTGACTCTCTCGAGTTCACATTTCACCGATCACCTTCGAGCACATCCACACCTTTGCACTTCAAAACCTTTTTGTTTTGTTGCTAAAACTTTAGTGTTTGTTTTGTTGATCTTATGTGTTGTCCTTGTGGTGTGATTGCTTATTGAGTTCTCTCGTTGACGATAGATTGCTCGGAGTGTGACGAGTAGAGTTGACTGGAACGTGAGAGCGAGGATCTTCATCGAATGTATAAGGCAAGTGATACTTTGACCATACTCATACCTATATTTTCTATATGCATTATGTTAGGAAATATCACTCTATTGCATGATAGGTAGTTTATTTTACTGTTGCTGCAAAACCAGTTAGGATAGCCATATGTTTTGACTTGTCTACTGTAGATCAACCTAGCCGTGTTGTTACTTTATTGCTATGCTTTGTAGACGAGGTTGGGTTGTGAGAATTCATGGAGTGCATGTGAGCTATTTAATAAACTGTGTAGCAACTTTATAATAAATAGAAATCACTTCTGGGCGGGCGGGTTGCATCCTGGTAGTTGTGGCTCGGTTGAGGACAATGCCGGGGTTAAATGCACCCAATGGTTTGTTTGGTGGTGAACCGGGTGCGTCATGGTGTCTACCCTCTGAACGCAGTGGGCGCCGTCCAGGCTCAAAAAGATCAGACAGGCAATATTACTAGTAGCTTCCGTGTACAGCCACTGGCTATATGGGCTCTGGCTTAGATGAGTAAGTTGTGGGGAACCTGGCCCTGGTAGCTAGCAGATGTAGAATTGTGTTAGGTGTACCGGCTACCAAAGGGTGGAGGCAACCTCTTCAAAAAGTCTTTGTCTCAATCTTTGGGTTGAGTCCAGTGGGGAACGTGTACAAACCTCTGCAGAGCGTATAAACTGATCATGATTAGCCGTGTCCACGGTTACGGACGAACTTTGAGCAACTAGTCAGTACTGTTGATGAATGATCTTGACAGATGATACCTTAATAATAATTTGGTTGGGACAAGAGTAGCATGGGTTGCTGTGTGTTTCAGGTAGAACTCAACTTAAAATTTTGACTAGTTTAGTTCAGGAGAAAATTGGCTTTCTGCAAAACTAAACCATAAGCCTTTCCTTTGACTTACCTTGCATGTAGATGTAGGTCCTTTATATAAACTTTTTCGTGTCACTTGCCGTACAAATCAGATGTACTGACCCGTTGTCGGGCTGTAACCTTCGGTGTTGCAGGTTTTTCAGACGATCAGTAAGGTGCGTTTAGGGGTTGCGAGTCTACACTTAGCATGTTCGCATGTGGCTGTTGATGGGACTCCACATTATTTGCTTTTGCTTCCGCTATATTTATATTGTTTAAGCTAGCCTTGAGCTATGCAACTTGTTATTTATTTACTCTTGGATCGTACGTTGTATCAATGATGCACTTGTACTTTGATATACATCTATTATACTGTGTGTGCCAGCGAGTTCGATCCAGGGACTGGCACTTGAACACAGAGACTTCAATTCGGTGTGAATTGGGTCGTTACACAAGATAAAACATGCAACCTATAGAAAGTTCAACCTGAAAAGAAAAGATCTAGAAAAACTAAAGCACTACAGCTAAACAGACCAGCAGCTAAGAAAAGAAAAAGAACAACTCACAGCTAAAAGAAAGAAGCATGCAAATCCTATGAGGAGTTCTAGTTCAAGTGGAGCGTGTTTCTCTCCCACACAAAAGAGTAAGTTGGGGTCTAACTTGTTACTACAGCAAAGAAAGCAAAACAAACCTAGAAAAGTAAAGAGCGAGACGCTCCAAGCAAAGCACATAACGCATGAAGTGATAAAAATATAGTGCAAAGAAAGACAGACCGATGATTGTTGATGAAGAAGGGGATGCACCGGGGGCATCCCCAAGCTTAGACGCTTGAGTCTCCTTGAATATTTATTGGGGGTGCACTTGCGCATCCCCAAGCTTGAGCGCTTGACACTCCTGGATCTTCTTTCATCACCTTCCATCGCGCACTTGAAAACTCCCTTCATACATAACTCATTGTAGGCTGATTAGAGAGGTTAGTACCCTAATAAAATAATTTTCCTCTACTGCAAATAAAGATTTCCAGGAAGATCTACTGTTTCTCTTGCCTGCCCAAAAAAGTTTGCAAAGAAAAAGCAAGCTTAAGGATTGCAAAACTGCGAAAAGAAAAACTGGGGTAGAAGCTGAGAAAAACAGAACAGCAGAGAAAGGGGAATTTTTTCGAGGTACTTCTGCAACTCAAATACAAAAAACTTTGAACAGGGGCTAGCAAGCCAATTGTATGGAGCATGCTGTCAAAAAATTTCAGATCAAAAAGATGATATGGTGATTTATCGCGAATTTTCCCATCAAGAAGACAGAATCTGTTTCTGGACAGCAAGCTCCAACTTTTGAACTTTCAAGCACTCTGAGGCTAAACTTGGCACAAAGCTTGAAAAATAAAGATACAATGATGTTGCTACAGTAGTAACAATCATCAAGACCACTAAGAACAGAACAAAAGCAAAAATAAAAACCTAAATTCGTTGCGGGCTGCCTCCCAAAAGCGCTTCTTTAGAGCCATTAGCTAGGCTTAAAGCAGAAGATCAAAGTTCTCCAAAATCATCGGAAGGTTCACCAAGGATTTCAAAGGGGTTTTCAATAAGCTCATCCTTGTTCTTCCGAGGGAAGAGATACGTACCTTTCGCCTTCCGAGGGCAGCTTCTCCAGGCAGCCCCGATCTGAAAACGGCGGCGGCGGCGGAACAGAGAGGTTTCCGCGAAAAAGGGTTCTTTTTTAGGGGTTTCTACCCCGAGGGGGTTATATAGGCAAAGGGGGGCGTCGAGGGGCCTCCCAGGGCAGCCAGGAGGGTGCCTGGCGCGCCCTAGGGTTGGGGCCGCGCCAGGGACCCTTCTGGCTCCCTGGTGGTGGTCCTGGCTCTCTCCCTCGGTTATTCCAGAAGCTTCCTGCCCGCTGACTTTTAATATAATTTTTGAGGAATTTTTTGGGCACTTTAATCAGCCGGAAAACCTGAAAAACAAAAACAGCAGAAAACCAGAAGCTGGCAACTGGGTGCACTGAATTAGTAGGTTAGTCCAAATTGGTTTAAAAGTGTAATAAAGTTCAACCAAAACATGGCAAAGTCACACAAAACATGCATGGAGCAAGAAGAAATTATAGATACGTTTGGGACGTATCAATTACTCACATCAATACCTCAAAACTATTGCAAGCTACTACTAAAATTAAATAGCAACCGCAATTACCTACTTTCAAGACAACACACAACTCAGTGCAACAACCAACTCTCTTAACAAGATAAACATGAAAACTAAAAAGAGTTCCAGCAACGAACTAAACAAAATCCAAGGCTCTTGTTAAAGACAAACTAAGACTAAAACTAAACATGGCAGTAGCTATGAAAAGATAAAGAACACACAACAGCAAAAAGATAGGCATGAAAAATCCTATGATGTGTTCTATATTTCGAAAGTGGAGCATGTTTCTCTCCCATACAAAGTAAGACAGGACCTAATTTTTTATGAACAGCAAGCAAAGCTAAAGAAAACTAAAAATAAAACCTAAGAGCGAGACGCTCCAAGCATAGCACATAACACATGAAGTGATAAAAATATAGTGAAACGAAGGACGAACTGATGATTGTTGATGGAGAAGGGGATGCACGGGGGCATCCCCAAGCTTAGACGCTTGAGTCTCCTTGAATATTTATTGGGGATGCATGGGGGCATCCCCAAGCTTGAGCGCTTGACACTCCTGGATCTTCTTTAATCATCATCCATCGCACACTTGAAAACTCCCTTCATACACAACTTATCATAAGCTGATTAGAGAGGTTAGTACCCTTAATAAAATAATTTTTCTCCACTGGATATAAAGATAATCTTGAAGAGCTACTGTTTTTCAAGAGTGCCAAAAAGTTTTTGCAAAGGAAAAGAAAGCTTAAGGTTTGCAAAAGTAAGGAGAGACAAAACATGGCAGAATCTGTGAAAAACAGAACAGCAGATACTAAAGAATTTTTTAGGGGCACTTCTGCAACTCAAATCAAAAAAATCAAAACATAGAGAAGTTTCGTAATTATATAGAGAACTGGGATTTTTCTGGAATTTTTCTGGTCACGAGGACAGAATCTGTTTTCTGGACAGTATGTCACAACTTTTACTTCCCTTGCCGTAAGAGGCTATAACTTGGCACAAAGCTGAAAAATAAAGATACAATGATGTTTCTACAGAAGTAAAAATCCTCAAGACACAACAAAAGCAAAAAGAAAACCAAAATTCGTTGCGGGCTGCCTCCCGAAAGCCCTTCTTTAAAGCCATTAGCTAGGCATAAAGCAAAAGAAGAATCAAGGGTATCCAAGATCAGAATCATAAAAACCCTCAAATTGATTTTCAATAAGCTCCTTCTTCTTCCTACTAGGAAAGATATACTTACCTTTCGCCATACCGCGTAAGCGTATGTGCCTATTACCAATATCAATGAAGCCTTTCATAGCACGGAGGAAGTCTCTTCCGAGCACGATGTTACTTTGGTTTGGCTCCATGATGAAGAAATCCATTGGTGCAGTCCTATGAAGGAATGCAACTTGGAATTCTTTTACCTTTACTTTCATTTCTGAAATACCTCCATTTGAATGTTCATGATAAGATGATAATATATCCATATCCAGTTTCAAAGAATCATAAACCATTTTTGGCATAGTAGAAACTGTGGATCCAATATCACAAAAAGCAAGGAAGCTTTGGTTAGAGATGCTAATCCTAATAAAGGGCTCCCAATCATCATCTATCTCCAACATTTCTTTCTTGTTGGACTTAAGTTCTTCTACTTTCCCCAAATCTAGAGCATCTAGTCTTTTTTCAATAGTGGCAAGTCTATCTATGACAGTATCAATACTACGATCATAAACAAAATAACTAGATAGACTATGCAAAATCTCAAGAGCCCTATCTTCATCGCACTCTAGAAAATCTCCTTCAGCTATAATGTCAAGAGAGTGTTTACACCACTTAAAAAGACCATGGTAAAAATTCCTAAGCACAATCTTTATAGATATCCAAGGCATGATTCTTTTATGTGCTTCAGAAATTCTGTCCCATGCCTTCTTCATATTTTCTCCATCCCTTTGATGGAAATCGAGAACTTCCGATTCCCGCAAAGAACCTAGCCCTAACATGTTCATCTAAACAAGGAGGACTACTAACAGCAAGATAAACAATTTATTGTGATTTTTGATATAAGACACAAAGATAAAAACTGAAAGATAAAGTAACAAGACTAAAAAACAAAGGTAAAGGATAGTGTGCAACTCCCCTATCTTAGCACTTGGAGTCCCCGGAAACGGCGCCAGAAAACTTCTTGCTAGGACGGCTTCTCGCCCCCTTCGTTGGTTACCCCGAGTGGAGGGTTGAGATGTAGGGCAGCAGTAGTTTTCCCTCGGTGAAGATACCAAGGTTTGTCTCCAACAGGACTCCAGAGATGATAAGTAGGTGTCAGCGGCGCAACTGACGCGGACCTGCACACAGACACATATAACTTTGTTCCCAACGAAGTTCAGAGAGGTTGTCAATCTCTCCGGTCTTGTTGTTTACAAAGGATAAAATGCAAGGTGTAATAATAGCAACTTGAAAGTAAATGCAGAAAAGTAAATATAGTGTGGAAACAATGATAAGGGTATGGACCGGGATACGTGATGTTCTCTAGTGATGTCTCTCTCCCAAAAGACGATAAAATTGCTATGCGAGGTAAACAAATTACAGAAAGGCAATTGACAGGATTATGAACGCACTGCAATGCTAACTATGCTACAAAAGAAAGGAAGAGGTTCAAAAGCACAGGCAGTACGCCAAGGTAAGTAGACCGAAATCCATCTGCATCTACTACTAATCATCCACCTTGAGATATCTATCCAGAACATCTCGCTGGTATTAAGTTGCGAGCCCCACCCAAAGTGTAAACCCAAAGCAACAGACAACTGCATTAAAAGAACTCTGCGTAAAGTAAACAATCCTTGTAACCGCGGTTACAAGCACCGTTGTATTCCCCCTTGTGGCAATAGCACATCCCCTAGACTCATGTTTCTGTCACTCAAGCGTGTCATCGGGGGGCATGAACCCACAATCTAGCACAACGCTCCCTCGTGGATGCACTACCTACTACTTGGCCAAAGCAATAAACAACAACGGAGAACATGCAAGAATTACTTAGGAACAAAAATATAAGAGATAAAAACCAAATATATTACTATATCACAATGTGAACATAATCTCATAATCCATCAGATCCTATCAAACTCAACATAGCAATAGGAGAAATATTACAAAGGTTCCTCGATCATGTTGGGCAGCTCACGAGGTCTAAACAATGAAGATCAAAGAGAGGAGGAGAACATCACATAGCTACTGATCACGGACCCATGGTCCAAGGGAAACTACTCACGGGACATCCGGGGAGCATCCATGGTGGAGAGGAGACTCCCGAAGGTCAATCCTCCCTCCGGCAGGGTGCCAGGAAGAGGTCTATTGGTGCTCCCGATCTTCGGAAGCGCGGCGGCGGTGGAACAGAGGCGAGTTCGCGGAATAGGGTTCTGCTTTTGGGGTTTTCCCGTGACGGGGGATAAATAGGCGAAAGGGGGCAGCCAGAGGTGGGCCAGGGGCTCCAGGCGCCCCCCTGGCGCGGCCAGGGGTGGGGCCGCGCCGGGTGGCCGCCTGGGCCCCCTGGCTCCCCTCTGGCCCCTCCCGGGATCTTCTCAAAGCTTCCATCACGCTGATTTTTTATCTGAATTTTCCCGAATTTTTCTGGCACTTTTTATATGGGGGAAAACTGAAATAGAAAAAAAGCAGAAAACAGGAACTGGCACTGGGGTGCACTGAGTTAATAGGTTAGTCCAAATATGATGAAAAGTGTATGAAAGGGTATCTAGATCATAGCAATATCACACAAAACATGCATGGAGCAAGCAGAAATTATAGATACGTTTTGGACGTATCACTTACTGATTCCAAGACTATCAAAACTCCCATGCCAACCAATTTCTTCCTTGATGATGATGAGAAGGGAAAACCCTTCTATCAGAAGAAGTATCGGTCTATGATAGGTTCCCTCTTATACCTTTGTGCATCAAGACCTGATATTATGCTATCAGTTTGTATTTGTGCTCGTTTTCAGGCCAATCCTAAGGAATCGCATCATACTGCCGTAAAGAGAATTCTTCGGTATCTTGTTCATACACCTACCTTGGGACTGTGGTATCCCAAAGGTGCTCAGTTGGATCTCATTGGTTATTATGATTCAAAATGGGCTGGTGATAGAGTTGACAGGAAATCTACCTCAGGCACTTGTCATTTTCTCGGTAGATGTCTTGTGTGTTGAGCTTCAAAGAAGCAAAACTGTGTTACAATATCTACTGCTAAAGCTGAATACATTGCTGCTGGCTCATGCTACACTCAGATTGTTTGGCTGAAGCAGACGCTGAAAGATTATGGTATTCATGTGAAGAAAATCCCTTTGGTATGTGATAATGAGAGTGCTATCAAAATTGCTCACAATCCAGTGCAGCACTATCAAACGAAGCATATTGATATTCGCCATCATTTTCTTTGAGATCATGTTCAGCGTGAAGACATTGTGATTAGCCATGTTAGAACTGAAGATCAATTGGAAGATATATTCACGAAGCCATTGGACGAGAAAAGGTTCTATGCATTGAGTTGTGAGATAAATATCCTAGACTCACACAATGTTCTGTAAGATCGAAACCTTTCCCCCTTTGTATATTTTCACCTTTGTTGTGTGTCTGTTTAAGTTTCGGTTGTGTTTTTCTTCGTCCTAGTTTTATTGTTTCACATCGTTTGCCATTTTCTTCCAGTTCTGTTTTTGGTTTTATTCGTTTTGTTTGTCCCCCATGCTTATCACCTTTAGCTTCGTTGTTGTTTTTCTCTGAGGTGAAAAGTTTTGGACCCTATCCCTTCTATTCTTTTTCTCTTCCAATCTTTCTATTCTAAAATGGTTAAGCACATTTGAAACGGAAAGTATTTTGCTTCGAACGTCATTGAGTTCCGAATCAAATGCTTCCAACTTTACCGAAGTTTTTTCTCACGGTCAAGAGTTTGTCTTCGATCGTTGAGATCCCGTCTGTTTCAGGTCGTTGAGATTCTCTCGTGATACGCCAACTCAATCTTAGCCACAACATGCGGAGAGACAACCGCTGTGAGCCGTTGGATTCGATCTGACAAATCCGTCAGGTCCAACCATATATAAGGCTCCTCCTCCCCAGCGGAAACCTATCGGTTCATTCATCTCCCTTGCAACCCTCTCTCTCCCTCGAGCACGCCGACGAGCTCTTGATCCCGACGACGACCGCGCCGCCTCGCTGTCGGACGGCCGCCACCGAGATCCTTCCCCACCGACGACGAGCATGTCTTCCCGCTCCTCGATGCCGTAGCGCTCCCCGTCACCGAGTTAGGGTACGTGAGCTCTCGATCCAATCTCTTCTGCCGGCTCCTGTCTTAGCGGTTGGATCTGAGTTCTAGGGTTTATTTGTTTTCCTTTTTGAAAGGTTACTCTGATCTGTTGGGATCAGTCTTCTTGAGGAAACTTGTCCGTAGAAATCAAAATTTCCCTCTCCGATTCAGGTTGGTTCTTGGTTCAGATCTGGTTATTGTTTGCTCTAAGTTAGAACCAGTTCACCGATTGATTCTAGCCTAGATCGATTCGGTAACTGTCTCTTAGCCATTACTTCCATTCAATCTCTTGTCAATGTTATCGGTCGAATCATTTGGTGCTTAAATCATACCCCTTCTATTTCCCTCTTCCCTTATTTCTTCTCACAGATGGTACCGAATAAGAAGCTCTCTTTGTAAATGAATCCCCTGTGTTCGATGACATCAAGGATGATCTTGAGCCCGATGCTCCGAAGCGAGGCGGAAGAACGAAGGAGAAGAATAATGCTCGAGGAATTCCTCAGTCTATTCGGGACCAGCTTCGATAAGATGCACCAGACGAAGAAACTGACCATCAGAAGGAAGTGTATCAGTTTGAGGTTAATCTTCGGTCGCAGCAAATGCTTAAGAATTTCGTCAAAGCAAATCAAAGAAAGATCCAGCATTTGTCTGATGAAATCAACAAGGTTGGAAACATTGCACTAAATAATAACAACTATCTTAGGGTGCTCAAGCGTCATTCCTGGAAAGGTCTTCGGAAGTTCCGTTCCTATCGGAAGCTCACCAAGGAACATTTCTACAAAGACTATCCTCATTCGCAACGAAACTTTTCCCGCAATGATGGAGTTGACCGCCCGAATCCAAAGATCCCTCCTATCAACAAGATAGATGAAGTTCTTTTCGTCAACGATGCAGAACAGATCCACCCAGACACATTTTCTGAAGCCGATTCTTAAACGTCCAAGCATGAAGATGATCCCCTCAATGACAGTGATTTGGATCTTCTGGCTCCGGAGAACTTCGCTGATTATGTGTCGCCGGACTCCGAAGACAAATCAACTTCAGGCAACGAATCTTCTCGGGCGAATCGTCTCCTCCAAATGCTTCGAGGAGTCCCCCGGTGTAACAGCCCAATTTTCACAAAAATTAAAAATTTTGTTTTCGGTGTGAATTGTTTGATTGTCTGATTTGTTGCGGTGTTTGCATCCCCGATTTATCGATCGGCGATTATTTTTCCCCCTCTTATCTCGTATCGGACGGAGACCGACCCTTGCCACCCTGACACTCGACCTTTGCGACACCGGGTTTCACCCGATCACCGTCGCGAAAACCGCACGAGACCAGCCGCAGCCAACGGAATGAAAAACCCCGTTTAATAATTAAACGGGTTGTTTTTATAGCGCACCGGAAAGTGTTCTCGGAACGGTTCCAACGCGAGGTGAACGCCACCGGCTCGACGCGGTGATCGCACAGTTCGAAGTTTTACCCGAATCGGAGGTCCTGCGGACCCCCGGCGGTCAGAAACGTGAGCACCGCGCGCGAGAGAGAGAATCCGGGGATGTTTTTGCAAACTGCCAGCCACCTGGGCTATATAAAGACCACCACACTCCCACATCTTTCTAGGGTTTCCCTAGCCCAAAATTGTAGCCACCCCCCTGTTTTCCCCCAAATTCTACCCCAAGTCCTTGTCTCCCGAAACCCTGGCTTCAGCCCTCGATCTGGACCGTTAGATCCAGATCGGATGTTTCCCAGCACCCCCACGTAGCCCCAGCCAGCCTCTCCACCACCTCGGGCCCCGCAGGGCCCTGGAACCGCTGTCGCGGGCCCCCGCGGCCCATCTGGCGCCGCCGCCCGTGGAGCACCTCGCCGCCGCGCGCCTCTCCAAATCCGGCAGCCGGCGCCTCTCCGGCGACCCGCGCGTCGTCTCGGGTCGCCTCCCCTCCTCTCCAGCACCTCCTCTTCTCCTGCTCCTCTCTCCTCCTCACCCGCTCCCCTCTGCGCAGGACCCGCCGGGCCGCCATGGCCAGAAGCTCCACGCCTGACGCCGTCCTCTGTGAGAGATGCCGCCGCGCCGCCAATGACCCCGCCAGCCACCAGATCTGCCCGTTCCCCTGAAGCTCGTGCCCTTCCATGTGACCTGCGCCGCCGGAGGCCGCCCTCCTGTCACCGGAGTCAACCTGCAGAAGCCGCCGCCGCCAAGGATGTATCCCGATCGGGACGAGACGAACGGGCGACGTCGGGTGGGCCAGCCTGCGCGTCACCATCGGCCCAGCTGCGCCCCTGCGGCCCAGCGCGGCTTCTCGCCCGTGGGCGTGACGCAGCTAACCACCGCCCACCCCTGCTCCATGGGCCAGGCCCACTCGGTGAGCGCCCCTCTTTTTCTTTTTTTTTTCGTAATTTCTGCTGTTGCACTGTTGGGCCCAGTAGCTTTCGGCCCGTTTAGTTTTTTTCTGCTAGGTTTTTTATTAAATTGCAGATTGTGTTGTTATTTTCCGAGGCCCGTATCTTTTCAACCGTAGCTCGGATCGCAATGCTTTTTACATGAAACTTGCTTAGTTTTTCGTGTAGTTTAATAAAATGTTGCTTGTTGCTAAGTTTGACTTTGTTTACATGATTTTTGACTGCTATTTACATCGCATGCCACTATAACTTGTTTATTTAATAACTTTTTAACCGTTGCTCTGTTTAAAATGTTCTTTATATGTAACTTGACTAGAATTGCATGTAGATTGTGTTTATGCTGTTCTTGCTTGCTAATAAAAATAATAAAATATTGTTTAGGGCAAAACAGTACCAAATGCAATATTTATCGTGGGGTCCGTAATAGTTGGCATGTGTAGGTTTTACCCCCACTTAAAATGACTAGATTAGATAGTTTACTTTGTGCTTCACCTCTTGCCATGTTTGTGTGCTATGCCATGCTTGAGTGAGATGGCATGTTAATAACCTTTGCTCACCTTGTGTAGCTAAACAACTTGAATCATTCTAAACGTGCGGTATCGTCGTGTGTGACGAGAACTCCACTTAACCTGTTAGTAACCGCTCTCGACGGTAGGTGCGATGTCTAGTGTTGCCTTCTTGTTGATGCTTGCTCGTGTTTGCCTCATAGTAATAGATGCTTGCTCGTTGATTGCTTTCCAGTGTTTATCCTCTTGTGTGCTTCCGCGGGTACCTCTCGGAGACGATGCGAGCTTGCGATCAACTACACCTTCAGAACCCGACTTATCAACAGGCAAGGACTATACATTACTTATGATCCATTCTATTTCAACCAGCGGTTTGCATGCTAGTCTAGGTTAGGTTTGATGTTTGATCCTACCACATGTTTACAGCCTCTTTCAAATCGATACAGCCATGTCCCCTCCTAGCAAACCTTCTACTGCTATGTTACTATTGCTCGTTGCTCAGCCCCTGCTTAGTATGCATGCTTAGGATGCTACGATGTTACCCTGTTACTTTTCGTTTGGGCTATCACATTATTATATCGTTGTTGATGATATGATTATTATAATGTTGACTATATTCGACGAAGGATGGAAGGTCTAGGCTATCCCGCCTCGACGCTTTGTTCCATTCGAGTCACCTAGGACCCGAGTTCCGGGTATTGGTTTTAAGACTGAGCGTGCCTAACCGCGTGTGGGATTTTATGGGGTCCCCTCTTCTTACCTATCTAGCTTCAAACATTTCTAGTGGTGGCCCAAGATGGTTTTACCTTTTGCAAAACGTGTGTGTGCGAGTGTCGACCTCGCAGATTTTCAAACAACTCGGGCCAGCGGAGACATAGTTTCTTTGTTGTTCCACACCTGGAAGCTAGGGGGCTGCCCACATCTGTTTGGGTAGCTAACCCGATCTCGTCTAGACGGTAGAGGCCGACTCGATAGCGCGGCCGGCTTTTGAGTTGGATGTCGACTCACCGGGGGCCACCCGGATTTGTGCGTGTTAGTTAGAGGGACCTGTCGTTCCGGATCTCTTGGGACTAAATCATAAAATGGTTGCCTATCATGGGTAGCAACTGAGAGAGATTGGCTTGCGTGCGGAGCCTTTTAACGGGCAGTTGGTACACCCCTGCAGGGTTAAATATTTTCGAGAAGCCGTGTCCACGGTTATGGACGACTTGAGACCTACTCCTTGTTCATAGATAACAACAACTGAGATAATCTTAATATAACTTGATCAACGTGTGTGTGCCTTGACTGCTTCTTCTCCGTCAGGATGCGAAGAGGAGGACAAGGAGAGGATAGGTGTTATACTTGCGTAAGTAGTTGATAGCAAGACTTGTTGCAGGCGATTCCTCATTGAATGGTTGACTTCTTATCTTACTCTCTAGATCGTTAGCCACTTCATAAATGCTAGTGCGGAAGCAACCTCACCACTTACCCCATCCTTACCGTAAACTACTAGTTGTCCTAGAATGACGAGTGATGAAGTCCTTGCTGGGTCAGTTGACCACTACAGTTGGATGCTGAGTACTTCTGTACTCATGATACTACCCCCAAACTATATTCAGTGTTCTTGATCGACAACAGGTATGGTGACCGACGTTTAACGTGGAGACTCGACGACGACTAGTTCGGCGGATCCCGGCGGAGGGTCTGGACCCGTGTGGTTATGGGATCGATGTTTTTCTGTTTTGCCACTAGGCATTTGATTGTAGTCTGTACTCAGACATGTCTCTTCCGCTGTTGTATTTTATTAAGGCAGTTGTATGCCGATTGTATGAGATGTTGCATCCTTGTATCTGTAATGTTGTGATATCATGTTGGAAATCCAGGGCATATGGCTATGTCATATGTCGCGGTGGGACCGATATGTGCTTCGTCCCGGGATCTGGATGGAAACATCTAGATCTGGAACAGTACCGCATATCAGGCCTTACACCCGGGTGCTGCAAGCGCTTAGGCACTCTCGACATACTTCTCAACCTTTTGTCCAATTATTGAAAAAAAGGGGGAGAATGATATGCATCCATGACTTTAGCTTCGCAACGGAGTTCTGGGTTCTGCATTCGAGTTTTCGAGTCTTTTGAGTGTTTAAGTTACACAAACATTCCATTCGCTTCGATTGGGTTGTAACTTAAGTTAACTGCTGCTGTGAACTGTTATGCTTCATTCCTATATAAATAACCCCTTGCTTGCAAAGTTGTTTTCGTATAGCCTATCTTGCAGGTGGTTATTTCTTCTAAGTTCACAGGTCGTTGGAATGATTGCATATTCTTCAGGTTGTCTATCATTAAATGCAATCAATTCACTTACATATTTGTTTTGCTTCCCACCAAAGAATTATTCATCAAGCATTCACTTCGATTATATTAATCTTCGATGAATGCACTCAGGGGGAGTCAAAAACTTCATATCTTAGAGTTTGCTCTCAACTCAACTCAAAACTTCCATATTCTTATCGATGCCTGTTTTGTCAACAATAGTCCAAAAATGGGAAGATTGTAAGAGCAAAGTTTTGCCCCCATGTTTTTTGAATATTGTTGGACAAAACAGTAGAGGAACTAACAAGTTTTCTAGTGTAAAGTAGCTGGTTAGGTTCCTGAAGCAAAAGGTTGGTGGTAAAGCTTCAAGGAAGGTTTACACGATTACTGAAGCATATCCTCTAGAGCAAAGTCTTTCACGGATGTCGACCCCTAAAAAGCTAAGGCTTCCTGAAGCACATCTCATCGAAGAAGTTGATCAAGACGGCTCAAGACTTAGTAATTTTTGTGTACTTATTTTTCAGTTCTTTGAGTCATAGGAAAACCGTACTATCAAGAGGGGTTTAGTAAAGGGATTTCGAAGGTTTTGGTGAAAAGGCTCAGATCGATACAAAACTGTGTGAGAAGCCAAAGATGAGAAATCTCATATGCACTGAGTTAAGCTTCGGAGAGAAGACTTTGTTCTTTCGGGTTCTGAAGCTGAACTAAGTCTGTGAGTTAGATTTACTTGGCCCGCAAGTAAAGTTGCACATTGATGACAAATCCGACCATTGTGGACAGGTGTTAAGCTGTCGCATCGGGTCACATCAGTCATTTCACACCTAGGGATCTCCACCAATAAATAGGCGCCCCCGCCTCCATTTGCGGTTGGCTTCTCTGATTATTCCCTGACAGATAGAGAGAGCAACCCGAGAGAACCACTGAAGCAAAACCAAACCCATCCATTGAAGCATAAGTCCTACTGATCTGAGTTGATTTACTATAACTTAGGAAGAAGTTTAGTAGCCTTGTTATCTTGCAGAACTGCAATTTTCCTAGACGGTTAGAGTGTTGTTCTTTAGAGAGCGAAGAGTTATTGTCGCCTCAAAGTCCAGTTTGTCAAAGTTTTTGGAGATTTCCTTGATAATCTACAACGAGTGAGTACTGGCCAAGCTCAAGGAGATTGGTGCAGTAGAGCAACGAACGGAGAGAGGTTAGCTCATGTGTTCAATCACAAGTCCCTCCAACCATACGTAGCACTTTGCAGAGTGAGAATTGGTCGACCAAACATCAGCGAGTCAAGAGTTCGTTGTACCTTCCGCACTTACATTCAGTATTTCAATTGCTTCCATGTTGCTTCGATGCTTTTGATTCTCTATGTTTGACTTCGGTGTTGTTCTGCTTCCCTGTTTCCCTTCCTGTTATGCTTCCCTTGCTACAATGTTATGATTCACATCTAAGTTTCATGCGAAAATTTGAAATGATCATTCACCCCCTCCCCCTCTGATCACATAATTGGTCTTTCAAAAGCGCTTGTTGGGAGGTGATACGTCCCAAAAGTATCTATAATTAATGCTTTCTCCATGCATGTTTTGTGTCTTTGCCATGTTTTCCTTGAACTTTCATACACTTTTGATCATATTTGGACTAACCTATTAACTCAGTGCACCCAGTTGCCAGTTCCTATTTTCTGTTGTTTTTTATTTCAGGTTTTCCAGCCATTAAAAGTGCCAAATAAATTCCGAAAACATTATATAAAAAATTATCGTCCCGGAAGCTTCCGGAGTCACCTAGGAAGGAAGGGAGTGGACCCACCAGGGCTCCAGAAGTGTCCCTGGCCCCCCCTAGGGCGCGCCGAGAACCCTCCTGGATGCCCTGTGGACCCCCTCGGTGCCCCCTTTGGCCTATATTTAGTGCCCGCGGAGGAAACCCCTAATATCGATCTGCTATTCCCGTTCTCCTCTCTGTACCGCCGCCGCCGCCGTTTCAAGATTTAGTGCCAGGAGAAGCTGCCCCGGCACCCTACCGGAAGGAGGAACCCCCTCCGGGAGACCGTCCATCGCCATGGACGCCTCCCGGATGTGCCGTGAGTAGTCCCCCTTGGACCATGGGTCTGTGACCAGTAGCTATGTGATGTACTCCTCCCCTCTTTGTGCTTCCACTTTTGAGACCTCGTGAGCTGCCTCACATGATCGAGGCACCTTTGTAATTTCTGTTGTTGCTTTGCTGAGTTTGCTGGGATCTGATGGATTATGAGACTATGTTAAGATTGTGATGAGTAATATATTTGGTTCTTCTCTTTTATATTTGTGTTCTTGAGTAAATTCTTGATTGTTCTCCATTGCCGTATTTTACTTTGGCCAAGTGATTTGTTGCAACTCCAAGAGGGAGCGTTATGCTTGATTGTGGGTTCAGCCTCCTGATGTCTAGCTTGAGTGACAGAAATATGAGACTAGGGGATGTGATGTTGCCACCAGGGATAAAACAACGGTGCTTGTACCTGCGGGTGCAAGGATTGTTTACTTTACTCAAAGTTATTTTAATGCAGTTCTCTGTTGCTTTGAGTTTACACTTTGGGTGGGATTCACAACTTAATACCAGCGAGGTGTTCTGGATAGGCATCTCAAGGTGGATGGTTTGTAGTAGATGCAGATGGATTTTGGTCTACTTACCTTGGCGTACTACCCATTGCTTTTGAGCTTCTTCCTTTCTTTTGTAGCATAGTTAGCATTGCGGTGCCTTAATAATCCTGTCAATTGGCCAGCTGTGATTTGTTTACCTCGCTAGCACTTTTATCGTCTTTTGGGAGAGAGACATCACTAGTGAACATCACGGGACCCCGGTCCCACCAATGTTTACACCCTCAATTTACTTTCAGTTCTTACTTTCAGTTTTTATTATCTCTTGCGTTGATACTTTGTAAACAACAAGGCCGGAGGAATTGACAACTCCTCTGTACTCGTTGGGAAATTTCTTGCGCCGTTGCCGGGGACTCCAGTCTACAAGATATGGGAGTTGCACACAATCTTTTATCTTTTCTTTTTAGTCTTGTTATTTTATTTTTCAGTTTTTACTTTTGTGTCCCTTATAAAAAATACCAAAAATACATGTTACCTTGCTAGTAGTCACCACTATGGCTGGTCCTTTTGCCTTTGGTGAGGCAGAAGTACTTACTTTTACTCAAAGAGGTGGTTAAAGTATTAAAGATGCTTGGTATAGAATTAATGATTCTCAAAAAAGAGCCACCAAGAAGCAATCCACTACTATCCTTCTTAGAAATTTTTATGTTGGGATTACTTATTGGAATAGGTTTTTTTCAAACACTGCTATAATTGGGAAAATTATAGTGGCTCCAGTTTGGGAAGCCCTTAATGTTATTGAAAATCTTCTTGGAAGTCTCCCCATTGCTAGTATTAAGGAGGACATTACTCTAACTCACATTATGGGAAAACTTGAAAAATTAGAGTTAGAGATGCCAAGTATCAATAAGATAAATGAGTTGGATCGTAAGATTCAAGGGAATTTGAATAGGCTAGATAGCTCCATGCGAAAAATTGTCAAAACTTTGGAAACTATCAAATCCCTTGATGAGAAGTCTTCTAGAATAGAGAAGATTGAGGAAGTCATTGAAACTCTAGGAACTACCTTTTCCTCAATCAAAACCAAAAAGGATGAAACTCCGGCAAGAAAAGAACCCAAGGTCGTTTACGTCCCTATGGTTCCTCGAGCTAAAGCTGCCACACCTATTGCCAAGAGAGTTGAAACAGTGAAGACTTTGGAGGAGACACCTATCTTTAATTTTAACGAAACTCCAATCGATTTTCCTCCTTTTGATTTTATCCCTAGAAGCATTTTTATTCGTCTTTTATTTGAGAAAACTCTTAAGACTAGTTGTACTATTGAAGAGCTTTTTGATGATCTTGATGATGGTTCAATTGATACAACTTGATCTTTTGCTTTGTGCCTAGCTCAAAGGCGTAAAAGAAAGCGCTTGTTGGGAGGCAACCCAATTTTGTTTTTCTATTTTTAGTGGTCTTGATGATTGTTACTACTGTAGCAACATCATTGTATCTTTATTTTTCAAGCTTTGTGCCAAGTTTAGCCTCTGATTGCAAGAAAGATCAAAAGTTGGTGCATGCTATCCAGAAACAGATTATGTCTGCTTGACGGAAAAATTCAAGATAAATCACCAGATCATCTTTTTGGATCTGAATTTTTTTTGATAGTATGCTCCATATAATTATCTTTCAGGCGTCTGTTCTGAGTTTTTTTATTTCAGTTGCAGAATATTTATTTAAAATTCTTTTCTCTTTGTTGTTCTGTTTTTCTCAGCTTCTGTCCCTGTTTATATTTTTGCAGTTTTGCAAACCTTAAGCTTGCTTTTTCTTTGCAAAAACTTTTGGGCAGTCAAGAGAAACAGTAGCCCTTCCTGAAAATCTTTATTTGCAGTAGAGGAAAATTATTTTACTAGGGTACTAACCTCTCTAATCAGTTTAGAATGAGTTATGTATGAAGGGATTTTTCAAGTGTGCGATGGAAGATGATGAAAGAAGATCCTGGAGTGTCAAACGCTCAAGCTTGGGGATGCCCACGTGCACCCCCAATAAATATTCAAGGAGACTCAAGCGTCTAAGCTTGGGGATGCCCCCGTGCATCCCCTTCTTCATCAACAATTATCAGTTCGTCCCTCATTGCACTATATTTTTATCACTTCATGCATTATGTGCTATGCTTGGAGCATCTCGCTCTTTACGTTTCTTAGGTTCGTTTTTGCTTTCTTTGTTGTAGTAAAAAGTTAGACCACAACTTTCTTTTGTGTTGGAGAGAAACACGCTCCGCTTGAACTAGAAATCCTCATAGGATTTGCATGCTTATTTTTCTTAGCGGTGAGTTGTTCTTTTTCTTTTCTTAGCTGCTGCCCTGTTTAGTTGTAGTGTTTTAGAGTTTTCTTCTAGAGCTTTTGTTTTTCTCAGGTTGAACTTTCTATAGATTGCATATTTTATCTTGTTAGAGAGTTTGCCTAGTGCACTGAGTTGTGTGTCTTGACTAGAAAGTAGGTCGTTAAAGTTGCTTTTCTCTTTGTAGTACTAACTTGCAATAGTTTTGAGGTATTGACTTGAGTAATGTTTGAACTTACGGTGTCAAGAACTTTAGCCTATTAGTGATAGATGTCGTATTTTGGGAAATCCGTGTGATTTTCGAAAACCAAAACCCCTGTTGAGAACTCTAGCTACTAGATGGATCACTAATCTCTGGAGGGTTTGAATATTAGAGTACACTCACGTACCATGAGTCGAGGATGCGCAAGGATAAGCAAACCCCCATACACTCCTCCTCGGGGTACTTGTCTCTTTGTGAACCTCCTGATTAGATTGAGAGTTACCGATAATAAGTGCATGAGTTCTTCGGACTAATGTGAGTATTCAAAAGTTGACACTTCCACCACCCATATTTTCTGGCCTCTTCGGTACCGTGCATTGCCCTTTCTCATCTCGAGAGTTGGCGCATACTTCGCCGGTGAATCCAAACCCTTGGCATGATACGCTCTGTCATCATAAGCCTCCTTATATCTTTCCTCAAAACAGCCACCATACCTACCTACAAGGCATTTGCATAGCCTTTCCGAGATACATTGCCATGCAACATCCACCTTCTCATGACTTGATCTTCATGTCATACATGCTACATTCTTGATCGATGAGCCGCATGCTAGTTGGGCCTTGCCCTAATCATTGCTACATGACGCGCTAGTATCATTGCATATCCTGCTATCCTGACAGAGGCATACATTTGCATCATGATAGTTACATCTTCTTTATGTGAGTACCTTTGTAAAGTGTGAAAGATCTCCTATATTCTTGTAAAGTATAGAGTGTTGCCCCTAAAGTGAGAAAAAGATCCCAAAGAGGACAAAATCAAAAGATACCAAAGACGACAAATGAGAGTTAAATAGAAAGAGCCATTGAGGCCACCAAAAAAATACAAAAAAAAGAAGAAGAAAAAAGAGAGAAGGGGGCACACTACTATTCCTTTTTGAGAGATCCACATTAGTACTTCATCCTCTATCCCTTGTACTCTATAGAGATCATCATACATGCATATAGCTATGTGGGGATCCTTCACACTCTATAACTTGGCTTGTATATTCCAATGACGAGCCTCCTCAAAAGAGCTCTAGGTCTTCTTGAGCATGCAAGTTAGATGCACCCCCACTAGTTCCCTTGGAGAGCTTTTTTGAGACCATTAAAAGTGCCAAATAAATTCCAGAAAAATTATATAAAAAATCAGCGTCCCGGAAGCTTCCGGAGTCACCAAGGAAGGAAGGGAGTGGACCCACCAGGGCTCCAGAAGGTCCCTAGCGCAGCCCCCCTAGGGCGCGCTGGGCACCCTCCTGGCTGCCCCGTGGCCCCCCTTAGTGCCCCCTTTGGCCTATATTTAGAGACCGCGGAGGAAACCCATGATATCGATCTTCTATTCCCGTTCTTCTCTTTGTACGGCTGCTGCCGCCATTTCAAGATCGGGGCTGCCAGGAGAAGCTTCCCCGGCAATCTGACGGAAGGAGGAACCCCCTTCGGGAGACCATCCATCTCCATGGACGCCTCCCGGATGTGCCGTGAGTAGCCCCCCTTGGACTATGGGTCCGTGACTAGTATATATGTGATGTACTCCTCCCCTCTTTGTGCTTCCACTTTCGAGACCTCGTGAGCTGCCTCACATGATCGAGGAACCTTTGTAATTTTCTATGTTGCTATGCTGAGTTTGTTGGGATCTGATGGATTATGAGACTATGTTCAGATTGTGATGAGTAATATATTTGGTTCTTCTCTTTTATGTTTCTGTTCTTGAGTAAATTCTTGCATGTTCTCCGTTGCCGTATTATACTTGGGCCAAGTGATTTGTTGCAACTCCAAGAGGGAGCATTATGCTTGATTGTGGGTTCAACCCCCTGATGTCTAGCTTGAGTGACAGAAACATGAGACTGAGGGATGTGTTGTTGCCACTAGGGATAAACAATGGTGCTTGTACCCGCGGGTGCAAGGATTGTTTACTTTACGCAAAGTTCTTTTAATGCAGTTCTCTGTTGCTTTGAGTTTACACTTTGGGTGGGATTCGCAACTTAATACCAGCGATATGTTCTAGATAGATATCTCAAGGTGAATGATTCGTAGTAGATGCAGATGGATTTCGGTCTACTTACCTTGGCGTACTGCCCATTTCTTTTGAGCCTCTTCCTTTCTTTTGTAGCATAGTTAGCATTGCGGTGCGTTTATAATCCTATCAATTGCCCAGCTGTGATTTGTTTACCTCGCTAGCATTTTTACCGTCTTTTGGGAGACAGACATCACTAGTGAACATCACGGGACCCCGGTCCATATTTCTACCACTGTTTACACCCTCAATTTACTTTCAGTTGTTATTATCTCTTGAGTTGATCCTTTGTAAACAACAAGGCCGGAGGAATTGACAACTCCTCTGTACTCGTTGGGAGCAAAGTTACTTGTTCTGTGTGCAGGTGTAACAACCCAGTTTTCACAAAAATTAAAAAATTTGTTTTCGGTGTGAATTGTTTGATTGTCTGATTTGTTTGCGATGCTTGCATCCCCGATTTATCGATCGGCGATTATTCCCCCCCCCCCTCTTATCTCGTACGGGACGAAGACCAACCCTTGCCACCCTGACACTCGACCTTTCCGACACCGGGTTTCACCCGATCACCGTCGCGAGACCGCCCGAGACCAGCCGCAGCCAACGGAACAAAAACCCTGTTTAATAATTAAATGGGTTATTTTTATAGCGCGCCGGAAAGTGTTCTCGGAACGGTTCCAGCGCAAGGTGAACGCCTCCGGCTCGACGCACTGATCGCGCAGTTCGAAGTTTTACCCGAATCGGAGGTCATGCGGACCCCCGGCGGTCAGAAACGTGAGCACCGCGCGCGCGAGAGAAAAACCGGAGATGTTTTTGCAAACTGCCAGCCACCGGGGCTATATAAAGACCACCACACTCCCACCCATTTCTAGGGTTTCCCTAGTCCAATTTTGCAGCCACACCCCCAGATCTGCTCCAAATTTGCCCAATAGCCCCTTTTTTTCGCGAAACCCTTGCTTCCCTCTGATCCAGACCGTCAGATCTGGGATCTGACGGCCCAGATCTGGCCAGCCCAAGCTCCACGGCCTCCTCTCTCCTCACCTCGCAGCCACCCGTGGAGTAGCCTCCGCCACCGCCGGGGCCGGCCAGCACACCGGCCTAGCCGGAGCCGCGACGCCCCAGGTCAGCGCCGCCGCCTTCTCTCTCTCCTCTGGCGCCTCACCTCTTCCCCCTCTCCTCCTTTGCTGCAGGTCCTCCGCGCCATGGGAGGCCACGGACCGAGCCGGAGCTCGACGCCGTTCGCCTCACTGCCCGCCTGCGCGCCGACCGGAGCCGCCCCCTGCGCCCCTCCTCCCGCGCCTGTTCCGCCCCCTTGCACCCCGCGCCCCTCGCCGGAGGCCAAGGCGCCGCGCCGGAGAAGCCACCAGGGCCGCCGCCGGCTGCAAGCCCCGAGCGGACGAGTTCGTCCCGAACCGCTCTCCCAGCGCCTGTGGGCCGGCGCCCCCCAGGCGGCCCAGCAGCCACAGCGCCCCAGCCCAGGCCGCCCTTCCTCGGTGGGCCGAGGCCCAGTAGGTGAGCGCCCAACCCCTTATTTTTATTTTTTTTATTTTTTTATTAGTTCTGTTTTTTTCCTGTTGGGCCCAAATAGCCTAGATTCGGCCCAGTGCATGTTTTTTTTCATTTTCTAGGCTTTTTATTTATCTGTTAATTGTTTTTATTGTGGTGCCTGTATCTTTTCACCGGTAGCTCCGATGAAGACGCTTTCTACATGAAAGTTGCTCCGTTTTGCGCGTAGATTAATAAAATGTTGTTTGTTGCCATGTTTGAGCTTGTTTACTTGCTGTTTAACTGCTAATTACACTGCTTGCCACTGTAAACTGTAACTGCCATAACTTTTTAACCGTTGCTCTGTTTAAAATGTTCTTTATATGTAACTTGACTAGAATTGCATGTAGATTGTGTGTATGCTGTTCTTTCTTGCTAAATAAAATAATAAAATTATGTTTAGGGAAAAACAGTACCAAATGCTATAAATGTCGTGGGGTCCGCAATAGTTTGCCATGTCTAGGATTTCACCCCACTTAAATTGACTAGCTTAGGTAGTTTATTTATGCTTCATCTCTTGTAATGTTTGTGTGCTATGCCATGCTTCTGTGCTATGCCATGTTAACAACCTTTTGCTCACCTGTAGCTAAACAACTTGAACCACCGTAAATGTGCGGTATCGTCGTGTGTGACGAGTACTCCACTTAACGTGTTAGTAACCGTTCTCGACGGTAGGTGCGATGTCTCGTGTTGCCTTTTTTTTATGCTTGCTCTTGTGTTGCCCCGTAGTAATAGAGTGTCTTCTCGTTGATTGCTTTCCAGTGTTTACCGTCTTGTGTGCTTCCGCGGGTACCTCTCGGAGACGATGCGAGCTTGCGATCAACTGCACCTTCGGAACCCGACTTCTCAACATGCAAGGCCTATACATTACTTATGATCCATTCTATTTCAACCAGCGGTTTGCATGCTAGTCTAGGATAGGTTCGATGTTTGATCCTACCACATGTTTACAGCCTCTTTCAAACCGATACAGCCATGTCCCCTCCCAGCAAACCTTGCATTGCTATGTTACTATTGCTCGTTGCTCAGCCCCTGCTTAGTATGCATGCTTAGGATGCTACTATGGTACCCTGTTACTCCTTGGTTTGGGATATCACATTATTATATTGTTGTTGATGATATGATTATTATTATAATGTTGACTATATTCGACGAAGGATGGAAGGTCTAGGCTATCCCGCCTCGACGCTTTGTTCCATTCGAGTCACCTAGGATCCGAGTTCCGGGTATTGGTTTTAAGACTGAGCGTGCCTAACCGCGTGTGGGATTTTATGGGGTCCCTTTTCTTACCTACCTAGCTTCAAACATTTCTAGTGGTGGCCCAATCTGATTTACCATTTGAAACTGTGTGTGTGCTGGTCGGCCGCCAGTTGTTTTCAAACAACCCGAACCAGTGAGGACTTAGTTCCCTTGCTGGCCCATCATGACCGGCTGAGGACCCGGTGTCCCATGTGTGATTAACCGGCAATCCAAACCTGGAGTCATACGGTAGAGACCAGATCGAGAGCGCGGCCGGCTCCTGAGATGGATGTCGACTCACCGGGGGCCACCCGGATTTGTTCGTTGTTAGTTAGAGGGACCTGTCGTTTCGGATCTCTTGGAACTAAATCATAAAATGTTTGCCTGTGATGGGTAGCAACTGTGAGAGATGGACGTGCGTGCGGAGCCTCGTAATGGGCAGTTGGCACACCCCTGCAGGGTTAAATCTTTTTGAGAAGCCGTGTCCACGGTTATGGATGACTTGAGACCTACTCCTTGTTCATAGACAACAACAATTGAGATAATCTTAATATAACTTGATCAACGTGTGTGTGTGCCTTGACTGCTTCTTCTTCGTCGGGATGCGAAGAGGAGGGCAAGGATAGGATAGGTGTTATGATTGCGACAGTAGTTGATAGCAATACTTGTTGGAGGCGATTCCTCATCGAATGCTTGGCTTCTTACCTTACTCTCTAGATCGTTAGCCACTTCATAAATGCTAGTGCGGAAGCAACCTCACCACTTACCCCATCCTTACCGTAAACTACTAGTTGTCTTAGAATGACGAGTGATGAAGTCCTTGCTGGGTCAGATGACCACTACAGTTGGATGCTGAGTACCTCTGTACTCATGATACTACCCCCAAACTCTTTTCAGGGTTCTTGATCGACAACAGGTATGCTAATCGATGTTTCACGTGAAGACTCGACGATGACTAGTTAGGCGGATCCCGGCGGAGGGCCTGGACCCGTGTGGTTATGGGATCGATGTTTTTCTCTTTGCCAGTAGGCATTTGATTGTAGTCTGTACTCAGACATGTATCTTTCGCTGTTGTATTGTATTAAGGCAGTTGTATGCCGATTGTATGAGATGTTGTATCCTTGTATCTGTAATGTTGTGATATCATGTTGGAAATCCGGGGCATATGGCTATGTCATATGTCGCGGTGGGACCGATATGTGCTTCGTCCCCGGATCTGGATGGAAACATCTAGATCTGGAACAGTACCGCATATCGGGCCTTACAGCAGGTCCACGTCAACCTCGTCTCCAACCCGACAACAATTTCTGGCGCCGTTGACACCTTCTTGTATCTCTTGGAGTCCTACTGGTTCGATAACCTTGGTATCTTCACCGAGGGAAACTTGTCGCTGCACTGCATCTCACCTTCCACTTGGGGTAACCAACGATGAACGAGAAGCTAATCTCGTGCATCAAGACAATTTATGGTGCCGTTGCCGGGACTCCAGTCTACAAGATAGGGGAGTTGCACACTATCTTTTATCTTTGCTTTTAGTCTTGTTAGTTTATATTTCAGTTTTTACTTTTGTGTCCCTTATAAAAATACCAAATAACATGTTACCTTGCTAGTAGTTACCACTATGGCTGGTCCTTGTGCCTTTGGTGAGGCAGAAGTACTTACCTTTACTCAAAGAGGTGGTGAAAGTCTGAAAGATGCTTGGTATAGAATTAATGATTCTCAAAAAAGAGCCACCAAGAAGCAATCCACTACTATCAAAAAGGGGTGGGGCCGCGCCGGGGGGCCTCCTAGCTCCCTGGTGGCCTCCTGGCCCCCTCCTTTGTCCTATATTTAGCCCCCGCGGAGGAAATCCCTAATATCGAAGTACTTTTTCCAGAAGCGATCCCGATCTCCGCCGCCATCGAAACCTAGCTTCGGGGTCACCAGGATCCTGATCTGGCACCCTGCCGAAGAGGGCCTTGGCTCCCGAGGCCATCTTCATCAACTCTTCTTACCCCCATGATGCTTCTTGAGTAGTTCCTCCTTGGACTACGGGTTCATTGCAGTAGCTATGTGGTATTCTCTCCCCCTAGATCATCAATACAAACTTCTCATGAGCTGCCCTACATGATTGAGATCCATATGATGTAATTGGTGTTGTGTTTGTTGGGATCTGATGAATTGTTACCTTGTCCAGTCCTAAGAGGTTTATGAATTATTGTTGATGCAATTTGTTGTTCTTAATTCTTGTTACTAGTGCACGAGTAGCATGATCTCATATAATTGATGTTCTATAACGTATCTACGGTTGTATGCACCTGTTATAGTCCGGAACCGGCGATCCCAATGGAGACAGCATGGGACACCAAAGGCGGTGGGCTATAATTTGAGGATCACATGTGTTCATAGAGTGTTAATGCTTTGTTCCGGTGCTCTTTGACAGGAGCATCTTAATTTTCATAAGTTCCTTAAGTGGCCCCGTTCGTAGCGGGATGGTAGGACAAAAGATATTGTGCAAAGTTCTTATTGCAAGCACGTACAACTACATACGGAACACATGCCTACGTTTGGTTCTTAGACTAGGATGCTCTAGTTTGTTCTTTGGCTAGAGTTAGTGCAATTCTATCAATTGCCCAACTGTAATTTGTTTGCCCAACACCTTGTTCTTTTGCTTGGAGAGATACCACTAGTGAAACCTTGAACCCTGGTCCATCTTTCATCTTTATTGCCTTCGTTGTTACGTTTACTTTATTTTCTGCTACTACTTGGTTACTACTTTGTGGTGTTGGTAATTGGGGAAGTCTTAAAGGCTAGATCCATCAACACACCGTTGCTACTTATATCTTGTCTAGTGCTTTTTCAGGTGTGGTTGAATTGACAACTCAACTACTAAGGCTTATAAGTATTCTTTGGCTCCCCTTGTGTCGAATCAATAAATTGGGTTACACTTACCCGCGAAGACTGTTGCGATCCCCTACACTTGTGGGTTATCAAGACTATTTTCTAGCGCCGTTCCCGGGGACCGTATCTCTACTTATAAGTTCACTTTTTCTTATTACTTTGTTTGCTTACAATGGTTACTTTCTTTGAGACTAGATCTTATTGGCAAGGTGGATTCACGGAGGATCAACAAGAATATCACAAGGAATACCGCTTGTCTCAAAAAGGGATGCACTCATGGGGACTAATACATGAGTTGTATGACTATGCTAGAAACTTGTGCGCAATATATAATATATCTTTCTGCAGGTTTGAATCTTGTTGCTTTATGAGGCACAAACACCTTGCGTTCCAATGTGAGTACAATGATGATGAAACCTTAGCTTCTTATGCTAAGGGAAATTTTGATTTTTATGATGCGGAACAAATTGAAGAATTTGTTATTTTTAAGGGTCCCTATGAAATTACTTCTTTTCTTAGAAATATTGATGATGCCCCTTACAAATCTGAGAGTCTTGATATACTTAATTATTGCTTTGAGAATTTTTATTGTAATTCTTATATCACTGACTATCTCAAAAGGTTGTCTCCACAAGAGGAAGAGACTAATGCTTTGCAGGACTCTATGGAAGAAGAAATTAGTGAAACTGAAAGCTCATTGGATGAAAAAGAGGAGGAGAGTGACGAAAAAAAGGAGGAAGAATGGAGTAGCTACCCATCTCTACCTACTAATGAGAGTAACTCTTTGACTCTTACTTTATATGATTTCCCTCCATGCTTACGAAAGGAGGATAAATGCTATATTGAATGCTATGATCCTATGGATTCTTTTGAAATATCCCTTTTTGATGAAATTGATGCTTGTGTTCATGAAGCCCCTATGAATGATACTTGCAAGGATGATTTTTCTACTGTTATTTATGATAAACCTTGCTATTTTGATAAGTCTTATGATAATCCTCTATTTTTGTCTACTTTGGATGTTCTTAATGATGATGAGGTTTGAATAGAAAGTCTATATGATTATGTACTAGTAGATCATGAAAAGCATGATTTTTGTGATGGTTATATTGTTGAGTTTGTTCATGATGCTACTGAAAATTATTATGAGAGAGGGAAATATGGTTATAGAAATTTTCATGTTAGGATAACACCTCTCTCCATGTTGAAAATCTTGAAGGTGCTCTTGTTTTACATTCCTATGCTTTATACTTTGTGCTTCATTTATTTATTTTCTTTCAAGATGCCCATGCATAGGAAGCATGTTAGACTTAAATGTGGTTTGTCTTCGCTCCTTTGATGCTCTCTTTTGTGCTTCAACTTTTTATTACTTTGTGAGCATCGTTACACTCATGCCTAGCTAATGGCTTTAAAGAAGCGCTTCTGGGTGGCATCCCAAAACGGATTAGGTTTCTTTTGCTTTTGTTTTGTCTTGGATATTGTTACTACTGTAGCAACACCATTGTATCTTTATTTTCAAGCTTTGTGCCAAGTTTATCCTCTGATTGCAAGAAAGATCAAAAGTTGGTGCATGTTGTCCAGAAACAGATTATGTCTGCTTGACGGAAAAATTCACGGTAAATCACCAGATCATCTTTTTGATCTGAATTGTTTTGACAATATGATAAATACAATTATCTGTCAGGCGTATGTTCTGAGTTTTTTGATTTGAGTTGCATAAGTATTTCTTTAAAATTCTTTTCTCTCAGTTGTTCTGTTTTTCACAGACTCTGCCCCTGTTTATCTTTTCGCAGTTTTGAAAACCTTAAGCTTGTTTTTTCTTTGCAAGAAACTTTTGGGCAATCAAGAGAAATAGTGGCCGTTCCTGAAAATATTTATTTCCAGTAGAGGAAAATAATTTGAATAGGATGCTAACCTCCCTAATCAGCTTATGATGAGTTATGTACGAAGGGAGTTTTCAATTGTGCGATGGAAGATGATGAAAGAAGATCTCGGAGTGTCAAACGCTCAAGGTTGGGGATGCCCATGTGCACCCCCACTAAATATTCAAGGAGACTCAAGCGTCTAAGCTTGGGGATGCCCCCGTGCATCCCCTTCTTCATCAACAATTATCAGTTCGTCCCTCATTCCACTATATTTTTATCACTTCATGCCTTATGTGCTATGCTTGGAGCGTCTCGTTCTTTACTTTTCTTAGTTTCTTTTGCTTTGTTTGTTGTAGTAACAAGTTAGACCCAAGCATTCTTTTTTGTGGGAGAGAAACATGCTCCACTTAAACTAGAACACCTCATAGGATTTGCTTGCCTATTTCTTTGATGTGAGTTGTTCTGTATCTTTTCTTAGTTGCTGCCCTGTTTAGTTCTTGTGCTTTAGTTTTCTTATAGAGATTTTGTTTTCTTTCAGGCTTGAACTTTCTATAGTTTGCATTCTTATCTTGTTTAGAGAGTTTTCCTGTTGCACTGAGTTGTGTGTCTTGACTAGAAAGTAGGTAGTTGAAGTTGCTATTGTTTTTGTAGTAGTAACTTGCAATAGTTTTGAGGTATTGACTTGAGTAATGTTTGAACTTATGGTGTCAAGAGCATTAGCCTATTAGTGATAGATGTTGTATTTTGGGCAATCCGTGTTATTTTCTAAAACCTAAAACCCTGTTGAGAACTCTAGCTACTAGATGGATCACTAATCTCTGGAGGGGTCGAATATTGGAGTACACTCACGTACCATGAGTCGAGGATGTGCAAGATAACCAAACCCCCATACACTCCTACTCGGGGTACTTGTCTCTTTGTGAACCTCCTGATTAGATTGAGAGTTACCGATAATAAGTGCATGAGTTCTTCGAAATAATGTGAGTATTCAAAAGTTGACACTTCCACCACCCATATTTTTCTAGCCTCTTCGGTACCGTGCATTGCCCTTTCTCACCTCGAGAGTTGGTGCAAACTTAGCCGGTGCATCCAAAACCTTGGCATGATACGCTTTGTCATCCTAAGCCTCCTTATATCTTTCCTCAAAACAACCACCATACCTACCTACAAGGCATTTCCATAGCCTTTCCGAGATACATTGCCATGCAACATCCACCTTCTCATGACTTGATATTCATGTCATACATGCTACTTGCATGATCGATGAGCCACATGCTAGTTGGGCCTTGCCCTAATCATTGCTACATGACGCGCTAGTATCATTGCATATCCTGCTATCCTGAGAGAGGCATACATTTGCATCATGATAGTTACATCTTCTTTATGTGAGTACCTTTGTAAAGTGTGAAAGATCTCCTATATTCTTGTAAAGTATAGAGTGTTGCCCCTAAAGTGAGAAAAATATCCCAAAAAGGACAAAATCAAAAGATACCAAAGACGACAAATGAGAGTTAAATAGAAAGAGCCATGGAGGCCACGAAAAAATACAAAAAAGAGAAAAAAGAGAAAAATAAAAATAAAAAGACAGAAGGAGGCACACTACTATTCCTTTTGAGAGATCCACACTCGTACTTCATCCTCTATCCCTTGTACTCCATAGAGATCATCATACATGCATATAACTAAGTAGGGATCCTTCACACTATAGAACTTGGCTTGTATATTCCAATGATGAGCCTCCTCAAACGAGCTCTAGGTCTTCTTGAGCAAGCAAGTTGGATGCACCCCCACTAGTTCCCTTGGAGAGCTTTACATAGCTCACATGTGCATCCGTTGCATGGAAATCCCTACTCCTCATATCATATCCATCATTTTGCTTCCTCTCGCCTATGATTGTCCTCATTGATGTGAGCCTTTCACACCTTTTTGTCTTCCTCCTCCACCTTCTTTCTCTTTCGCCATTTAGGTGTCAACTTTCTTGCTCACGCTCATCCATTGCATGAGTGCTCAAAATATCAAAAGGGAGTAGATCAGTTTGACTTGTACCTGGCTAGTGGTCTAGGGACGAGTCCAGATAAGACTTCAAAGGAGAGCAAGTGTGAAACTTTAGTAGATTTAGTTCTCAACAATAAAAAGTTTTCTCTCTCGTATTCCCAATCCCATTTCTTGCACGCAAACACCATTTGGAGACATTCGAGTCACGAACAATGAGGGTGTCAGGACCCGGGGTTTGCGTATGTAATTCCAGTCACAACTCAATCATATGGAGAGCCGAGAGTCGTACCCACTTGTCTAAGCAGACAAGGCTAAGCACAGAACACTCTCGGAAAGCATCGCACGTGAGGGGCATCCCATCCAGGCCGGATGATCAACTGAGATGGGTCATCATCGCCCACTCACAAGTCTAAATGATTATGGGTGGTGAAATCCCATACTCATAGACAAGTCGCCTCAACCATATTACCGATTGAATTACAACACTTACATAAACAGACTCCAGCCCGATCACCTAGTCGGGATCTCGGGCGGGCTCGATCATACAACAAAGTGTGCCACGTGATAGAGTCACGAGAAATCGTATCGCGATTCCCCAAGCTGCGCACATCTAAGGGCCACTTGGTGTATAAAAGACCGCCGGCAAGAACTCAACTAAGCTATTGAACCCCACACTAAGACATGCACGTTATAATCATACACGCAACATACATGTCCAGTGTAAACAGCAGGTAATCACAACATGAACTCTACAAACTCATAGTCTTTATAACTTCTGCTAAACAGCGCAGACATAGTAGTTTTATTACAAGCAGAGATCACATGATTGTGATCCAACATTACATCAAACATCAACGGAAGCAAATTATGTCTTAGTAAAGACAAGTTTAACAAATGGCTTAAGAAGCCTGAAAGAAAATACAACGACCCTCCAAAGGGCACAGGATGCTGTCTGGAACTATACGACCTGGTCCACGTCGAGCTCGAGGTAGAGGCCACCATCAGGGTCAGTGGTCTCGACTCTAAAACATAGAATTAGAAAACGTGAGTACTAAGTCGTATTCAGCAAGACATACATAGGAACTATACTACTCATGCACATGTATTAAGGCAAAGGGAGGTGGGATTTCATTGCAGAAGTGCCAGCTTTGACTTGGCTAGTCCTGTACTATAAATACCATACTTGAGGTAAGAAGCGTACACGAGTCCAAGTATCAAGTCTCCAACAAATACACCACTATGGTTACTTCCTCGACTTCCCCACGAGGAAGCACGCCATAGCACTCACACTTATCTTGGCAAGTTTTAAGAGTAACCATTGAAGTTGTCTATGATCAAATAAAGGTCTCCAAGTAGCCCATAACCGTGGACACGGCTATTCGAATAGTTCATTTACCCTGTAGGGGTGTACTGCTACACACACGCCTCATCAGTTACCGCCTGGGGATGGACTGTTGAACTGAGTACCGGTGAGGATGCTGCCACGACACTTCACTCACGGCACCATCTCTAGTCCTAGGGAGTCGCCTATTTGAGTTGGGACCACGTTCGGAATCTGGCCGATTTTTCCGATGCGGACTCAAACGTTGTGTGACCGCCATCAAGCTCAACACGATCATGATCACTTGATTCAACGTGCCCACAACCTACGTCCACCACTTACCTTGATGTACCTGCTTGAGATCGTTCAAAGTTCGAACTACTTGCGACTCCTGGACTTGGTCCGGGGTGAGGTACTAGGCCGAGAGGGGTCAGTGAGCCCAATGTATGGTCGTACTCTTAGTCTTGGATATAAACACAAGAACTCGGGCTTAAGGCAGTGTTCAACGAGACAACCCACTGTGTACTCCTACACAGCCTCTCATCGTTCACCTTGTTTAGGTCAATTCACCAACATGTTACCACCATCATTCACATGATCATTACCAACCCGACTCACAACAAAGTGGCCTCATTGTAACCTCTAAGCATGCAATAAGCTGTAACAGTTGCAGGGGCCACATGATATCAACCAACTCCTACATCTGCTAGTATTTTGGTTTTCTTACTACTGTGAAAAAATGATAGGACATGCAAAGGAATAGGTTCAACTAGCGGTAGGACGGATCATGGTGACATCCTAAACATGCATAAGCGAGACTGAGAGGGAATTGGGATTTTATCGACATGATCAAAGAGGGGGTGCTTGACTTGCTGACGATCACGAGGTACTAGTCTTCTGACGTGAGGTTGAACTCGTCTCCGAGATCAACTCTACCGAGAAGAAGCAATCACCAAAGCACTGAAAGTAATGCACATTCGATAAATTACAATGCACATGCAATATGGCATGATATGATGATGTTCATGGTTGTGTGTTGCTCCTTATGTTCATGTGAAGTGTATTGCATTGCAATGGTTGAAGTTGGAATGGCATTAGTGATTTATTTGAATTTAACCAAATGTACCAAATAGCAAAATGCTACTGATCCATCATGGTAAACATTTCAAACATGGATGAAAGTTGCATATTCGGATAGAGAATTTTATTCTGATCAATTTTCATATAAAAAACATTTCAATCTGGTTACGGTTTAAAACTTATTCAAATTCAAAGTTTTGCTTCTTTTCTGGAATTTCTGGATTAAAATTAACTAAATTATTAACCTTTTATTGCGTCAGCAACACGTCAGCATGACGTGGGGGAGGGGCTGACAAGTGAGTCCTGGTTGTCAGTGAGAGAGGGGTTATTAGCCTTTGTTTAAATTAATTAGGGGTTAGATTAGTGGGCTGGGGCCCACTGTCAGTGAGAGGGTGAGGGGGGTTAGTGAACTGGTTAGGGTGCTAATGGTGGCCGTCGCCGGGATCCACTGTAGCCGAGCGGAGAGTTCACTGGAGTGCGATTTTGGGCTCGAGAGAAGAAAGGGAGGGCACGGGGACGTTGCTCGTCCATTTGTGCTAGGTGGGGGTCATGAAGAGGCCCATGGCCACAACTTCGATGACGAGGCGGCGGCTGAATCTCCTGGTCATGGTGGAACCGACGCAGAGGGCACGGGAAGGGGAGCTAGGAGGGGAAATAGTAGCACAGAGCTCACCCGGTTCCAATGGTGGCGACGGCGGGGTCGAAGGAGGCCCGGCGGAGACGAATTGGAGCCGGAACTTTTCGGCGGCCGGCGGGGAAGTGGCGATGCGGGCGTCGTCCCTAGGGCGCCTCGGCTTCGATTGGGGCCGCAGATCGACGGAGACGGGGGCTCTGGAGCGCCTTGACAACATGGAGGTTCGAGGGGAGGTTGTTGGCCACGTGGGCGCACGTCGGCGGCGAGGTAGGGTCTCGGGCTTGCGCTGCAAACGGCGGGAGAGGGAGAGGGACAAACTGGGAGAGGGGGAGAATAGACCTGGGGCGTCCAGGACATCCACATTAGGCGCTAGAAGGCCATGGCGGCAAGCAGGAGGTGGCCGGCATGGCTGCATGCTCGCCACCGAGCTGTCTGCCTGCTGGCGCTGTGAGGAAGACGACGTTGCCCTTTTGGGCTGGGCCAGGTGGGTCGTCACCTAGTGCGAAAGGTAAGATTTCTTTATCTCTTTTCTTTTATTCTTTATGTTATTTGTTTTTCTCTTTAAAAAAAAATAGCTAGATCATTTAATAAAATTCCCAATCATTTTTATAAAACCTAGATGACTCTATAGAAGTCAACCCCAAGTTTTGGGAATTTTTGAAAATAAAATTATTTGAATTCCAATTCAAATAGACAATTGATTTAATTTCCAAGCCACTGTTTGGATTTTTGAATAATCTATGAGCATGGGATTAATCCCAAATCACTTTTAAAATGATCACACTCATTTATAGGACTTTTCAACATATCCAAAAGAATTTTGGAAAAGATTTATTTCTTGCCTTTTTATTTAATTCATTTAGGGCTTTTCTTTTCCCCATTTCTTTTTCTTTTGCAATTTTTTTCAAGATGCTAAAATGCAACTAGGCTTACGCATAAACCTAGGTCAGGGTCTTTACAACTTGCCCCCACTCAAAATAATCTCGTCCCGAGATTCAGAAGTCGTCGGGAAGAGGGTGGGGTACTCAGCTCGTAGACGATCCTCTCGTTCCTAGGTGGCTTCTTTCTCTGAATGATGTGACCACTCCACTTTGAGGAATCTGATCTTCTAACGTCTGGTGCTACGCTCGGCTTCATCAAGAATACGAACAGGGTACTCTCGATATGAAAGATTATCTTGGAGATCAAGTGTTTCTCGTGGTCTACTTCGCGGATGGGGTCCTTGAAGCAACGCCTGAGTTGAGAGACGTGGAAGACATCATGAACCTGGGAGAGGTGAGGGGGTTGGTCAAGTTGGTAGGAAACTTCTCCATGTTTAGCGAGAATGCAAAAGGGACCAATGTAACGTGGGGCCAACTTGCCTTTGATACCGAAGCGATGGGTACCCTTCAAAGGAGTAACCCGAAGGTAAGCCTTCTCATCCATATTGTAGCTTTCTTGCCTATGATGACAATCATAGTAGCTCTTTTGACGAGACTGGGCGGCTTTCAATCGATCACGAACAATGCGAACTTGCTCTTCTGCTTCCTGAATCATATCCGGTCCAAAGAATTGTCTTTCACCGGTTTCTGACCAGTTTAGGGGTGTTCGACATTTTCGTCCATAGAGAAATTCAAAAGGAGCCATGCCCAAACTAGATTGGAAGCTATTGTTAGACGCAAATTCGGAAAAAGGAAGAGAATTCTCCCATTTCTTTCCGAAAGAGATAACACAAGCTCTGAGCATATCTTCGAGAATTTGATTGACCCTTTCTACTTGACCACTGGATTGCGGGTGATAAGCGGTGCTAAAGGAGAGGTGGGTTCCCATAGCATTCTGAAAACTTTCCCAAAATCGAGAAGTGAAAAGACTACCATGGTCTGAATTGATTTCCAAACGAACACCGTGAAGTGACACGATTCGGGAGACATACAAGTCCGCTAACTGGCTAGCAGTTATAGACTCTCGAACTGGAAGGAAGTGAGCAACTTTGGAAAGTCGATCAATGACAACGAAGATGGCATCATTTCCTTTCTGGGTTTTTGGAAAGCCAGTAATGAAGTCCATACTGACTTTATCCCATTTCCACTCGGGGATAGGCAAAGGTCTAAGAGTACCAGCATGTCTTTGATGTTCTTCCTTAACGCGACAACAAACATCACATTCAGCAATGAACTGAGCAATTTATCTCTTCATCCTAGTCCACCAAAATCTCTGGCGTAGATCTTGATACATTTTTGTACCACCGGGATGAATCGAGAGGGGAGATTAATGGGCTTCTTTAAGGATCGGCTGTCTAAGGTTCTTATTCTTCGGTACTACTATCATGTTCTCAAAGCATACAACACCTTCATTGTCTAGGGTAAAACATTTAGCCTTACCACTAGCAATGTTTTCTTTGATGTATCGGATATCTCGAGCACGTTTTTGTGCAGCTTTGATTTGATCCTCAAGAGTTGGTTTCACTACTAAGGTGGAAAGAAATCCATAAGGAACAATCTCAAGATTAAGCTTTCGAAGTTCCTCATAGAGAAGTAGTTGATACTGTTATAACATGAGGTTGTTACAATACAACTTACGACTTAGTGCATCAGCCATGACATTGGCTTTGCCTGGGGTATAAGAAATTCCTAAGTCATAATCTTTTATCAACTCTATCCAGTGTCTTTGCCTAAGATTAAGATCTGGCTGGGTGAATATGTATTTGAGGCTTTGGTGGTCGGAATAGATCTGGCAGTGATTACCAAGGAGGTAATGTCGCCAAGTCTTCAAGGCATGAACTACACCAGCGAGTTCAAGATCATGGGTAGGATAGTCTCTTCATGTGGACGCAACTGGCGTGAAGCATAAGCTACCACATGTCTATCTTGCATAAGTATGCATCCTAACCCTTGCCGTGAGGCGTCACAAAAGATCTCGAAATCCTTTTTGGTGTCTAGAGGCGCAAGTACGGGTGCAGAAGTCAATCTTCTTTTTAGCTCTTGAAAGCTTTCCTCACACTTGGGGGTCCATTGGAATTTCTTATCTTTCTTGAGGAGTTCAGTAAGAGGCCTTGCAACTTTGGAGAAGTTCTCGACGAAGCGGCGACAATAGCTTGCTAAGCCAAGAAACTCCTAACTTGCTTAACCGATTCAGGTGGAGTCCACTCAAGGACGGCCTGAAATCTCTCGGGATTGATAGCAATGCATTTGGCAGAAATCACGTGGCCTAAGTAAGTCACTTCTGGTAGCCAAAATTCACACTTTGAGAATTTGGCATATGGGCGATGATCTCGAAGTTTCATCAATACCAACCTAAGATGTTCTGCGTGCTCTTCTTCGTTCTTCGAGTAGATGAGAATGTCATCAAGATAAACTACACCAATTTTATCTAGGTACTCCATGAAGATCGAATTCATCAAGCGCGAGAATGTGGCGGGGGAATTGGTTAAACCGAAGGACATAACAGTGTACTCATAAAGACCATAACGAATAGTGAAAGCCGTTTTGGAAATGTCCTCGTTTCTAGTTTTGATTTGATGATAGCCTAATCTCAAATCCATCTTGGAGAAGACAGAGGATCCAGCAAGTTGATCATTAAGATCATTGATCCTGGGCAGTGGGTACTTGTTCTTTATCGTCGCTAGATTTAGCGGGCGATAGTCTACGCACATCCTTTCTGTTCCATCTTCCTTCGTTACGAACAGAACGGGGAAACCCCATGGCGATGAGTTAGGGCGGATGAAGCCTTTTTCCAATGAAGCTTCAAGTTGGATTTTGAGCTCAGCTAACTCACGTGGGGCCATTCTATATGGGCGTATGGATATTGGGGTTGTGCCTGGTATAAGATCCACTATGAATTCTACGCATCTGTCGGGTGGCATGCCCGACAGCTCTTCTGGAAAGACATCCGGGAAGTCACGAACCACCGGAATATCTTCAAGATCAGGAAGTGGAAGGACATTTAAACAATGCACCTGGGTTTTAGAGCTTGGGGAGGTGTACTTGATTGTCTGGCCTGATGGATGGGTTACTTTCACTAACTTGGCTTTACAATCAAGGACAGGATTCTATCTTGATAACCAATCCATACCTAAGATCACATCAATGTCTGAAGACTTGAGGGCTATAAGTGAGGCAAGGAATACTAAACCCTCAAGAGCAACTTCATTTTCATGAGTCACCATGGTGGTGTGCCATCTAGATCCAGGGGCTTGCACAATTAAGGGGGTGGATAACATCGAAAAAGAGATGTCATGTGATAGTGCAAAATCCTGGGATATGAATGAGTGAGATGCTCCTGGGTCGAAAAGAACCGAGGCTGGGGTGGAATTGACAGGAAGGGTTCCGAGTACAACATCGGTTGAATTGTGGGTATCTAGAATGGATACGTGATTCACATAACCATATTCATAAGAAGGAGGCTTGACATTGGAAGTTTTGGGTTGTGGCTTGCCACGACGAAAAGCTTGCTTTGGTTTAGGGGTGGTGGCTACATGATTTTGGGGACACTCTCGAACATTGTGGCCTGATTGTCCACATTGGAAGCAAACACCACGTGGAATGAAAGGAACATGAGCACTTGATTGTCCAACAAATTTCCAAGGAGGAAGATTGGGTTGAGGTGGACGATATATGGTGGTTTGGGTGGTCTAGATGCACTTACAGCATGAGTGATGTCACTGAAGGGAATCCATACACATCGTTTTCGAGAAACTGGGCCAGAAGATTGTGCAAACTCACGATCACGCTTGCGAGACTCTTCGTACAACTCATTTCCATACTCGGCCTTGAAGGATTTGTCGACCAAGTCCCGGAAGTTGACGAACTCGTGAAGATTCAGGTCATGACGAAGGACGGGGCTAAGTCCCTTGCGGAACCTTTCTTGTTTCTTGGCATTGGTGGATACTTCTTCTTGGGCATAACGTGCTAGACGAGTGAACTCAGTCTGATACTCTTGAACAGTCATCTTTCCTTGGGTCAGATTGCAAAATTCTTCTCTCTTGCGCTCCATCAGCTGATCCAGAATATGATATCCTCGGAAGTCATCACAGAACTCTTGCCAAGTCACCACGTGACCTACAGGCTGCATTGCTACAAAATTCTCCCACCACTGAAGAGCAGCACCTTCCAGAAAGTATGCCGCGAATAGCACACGATCACCTGGAGCAAAATGGGCTGTCTCAAGCTTACGCTCGAGGGAACGAAGCCAATCATCGGCATCAAGGGGCTCGGAAGAACATCGGAATACTGGCGGGTTGAGGAGAATGAAGTCCTGGATGGTAACAACACTATGACGCTGACGAGAAGTATTCTGCTCAATACGCTCGAGAAGACATGTCTGATCACGAAGATTCTGCTCAACCTCCATCATGATTTCCTCTGCAGAAGGCGGTGGTGGAGGATCTTCATCATCTCTAATACCGGGACTGAAATCAACACAACGATTTCCACCTGACATTCTGTGTGATAAGAATCCACAGTCAGAATAGGATTTATGATACACTTCTAAGCTAACACAACAAGACTATAATGCAACAGCATCGAAGTCACAGTCGGACAGCATAACGGCTGTACCGGGATGGAAAATGAGACATCCAGCAAGATAAACGACATCACTTCCAAAGAAGCACTATGGAATGATGACTCTGGATGAACACAACACTCCTATAGCTACAAAGAAGCAATCAGCGAGATGTCCTAGTAAAGACATAGATGAGCCTAGTACTATCTTCCCGTAGAACAAGATGAGGGTGACTCAGAACTCAGATCGATGAGGGTAAGGAGAAAAAGAAGTCTTACGTTGTTCCCTTATACCCAAAGTAACTATATAACTATAGAATGCTAGACTCGACACCGGCCAAGGGTTTGATAATCCTACAGATAGTCCTACATTATAATCATACACGCAACATACATGTCCAGTGTAAACAGCAGGTAATCACAACATGAACTCTACAAACTCATAGTCTTTATACCTTCTGCTAAACAGAGCAGACATAGTAGTTGTATTACAATCAAAGATCACATGGTTGTGATCCAACATTACATCAAACATCAACGGAAGCAAATTATGTCTTAGTAAAGACAAGTTTAAAAAATGGCTTAAGAAGCCTGAAATAAAAGACAACGACCCTCCAAAGGGCACAGGCTTCTGTCTGGAACTATATGACCTGGTCCACGTCGAGCTCGAGCTAGAGGCCACCTTCAGGGTCAGTGGTCTCATCTCAAAAAAATAGAATAAGCAAACGTGAGTACAAAGTCATACTCAGCAAGACTTAAATAGGAACTATACTACTCATGCACATGTATCAAGGCAAAGGGAGGTGGGGTTTCATTGCAGAAGTGCCAGCTTTGACTTGGCTAGTCCTGTGCTAAAAATACCATACTTGAGGTAAGAAGCGTACACGAGTCCAAGTATCAAGTCTCCAACAAATACACCACTATGGTTACTTCCTCGACTTCCCCATGAGGAAGCACGCCATATCACTCACACTTATCTTGGCAAGTTTTAAGAGTAACCATTGAAGTTGTCTATGATCAAATAAAGGTCTCCAAGTAGTCCATAACCGTGGACACGGCTATTCGAATAGTTCATTTACCCAGTAGGGGTGTACTGCTACACACACGCCTCATCAGTTACCGCCTGGGGATGGACCGTTCAAGTGAGTACCGGTGAGGATGCTGCCACGACACTTGACTCACGGCACCATCTCTAGTCCTAGGGAGTCGCCTATTTGAGTTGGGACCACGTTCGGAATCCGGCCGATTTTTCAGATGCGGACTCAAACGTTGTGTGACCGCCATCAAGCTCAACTCGATCATGATCACTTGATTCAACGTGCCCACAACCTACGTCCACCACTTACCTTGATGTACCTGCTTGAGATCGATTAAAGTTCGAACTACTTGCGACTCCTGGACTTGGTCCGGGGTGAGGTACTAGGCCGAGAGGGGTCAGTGAGCCCAATGTGTGGTCGTACACTTCGTCTTGGATAACAACACAAGAACTCGGGCTTAAGGCATTGTTCAACAAGACAACCCACTGTGTACTCCTACACAACCTCTCATCTTTCACCTTGTTTAGGTCAATTCACCAACACATTACCACCATCATTCACATGATCATTACCAACCCGACTCCCAACAAAGTAGCCTCATTGTAACCTCTAAGCATGCAATAAGCTGTAACATTTGCAGGGGCCACATGATATCAACCAACTCCTACATCTGCTAGGATTGTGGTTTGCTTACTACTGTGACAAAATGATAGGTCATGCAAAGGAATAGGTTGAACTAGCGGTAGAACGGATCATGGTGACATCCTAAACATGCATAAGCGAGACTGAGAGGGAATTGGGATTTTATCGACATGATCAAAGAGGGGATGCTTGCCTTGCTGACGATCACGAGGTACTAGTCTTGTGACGTGAGGTTGAACTCGTCTCCGAGATCAACTCTACCGAGAAGAAGGAATCACCGAAGCACTGAAAGTAATGCACATTCGATAAATTACAATGCACATACAATATGGCATGATATGATGATGTTCATTGTTGTGTTTTGCTCCTTATGTTCATGTGAAGTGTATTGCATTGCAATGGTTGAAGTTGGAATGACATTAGTGATTTATTTGAATTTAACCAAATGTACCAAATAGCAAAATGCTACTGATCAATCATGGTAAACATTTCAAACATGGATGAAAGTTGCATATTTTGGTAGAGAATTTTATTCTGTTCAATTCTCATATAAAAACATTTCAATCTGAGTTACGGTTTAAAAGTTATTCAAATTCAAAGTTTTGCTTATTTTCTGGAATTTCTGGATTAAAATTAATTAAATTATTAAGCTTTTATTGTGTCAGCAACACGTCAGCATGACGTGGGGGAGGGGCTGATCAGTGGGTCCTCGTTGTCAGTGAGAGAGGGGTTATTAGCCTTTGTTTAAATTAATTGGGGGTTAGATTAATGGGCTGGGCCACTGTCAGTGAGAGGGTTAGGGGGGGTTAGTGAACTGGTTAGGGTGCTAATGGTGGCCGTCGTCGGGATCCACTGTAGCCGGCCGGAGAGTTCGCCGGAGTGCGATTTTGGGCTTGGGAGATGAAAGGGAGGGCACGGGGACGTTGCTCGCGACATCGCTCTTCCATCTGTGCTAGGTAGGGGTCAAGAAGAGGCCCGTGGCCATGACTTCGACGACGAGGCGGCGACTGAAGCTCCTGGTCATGGTGGAACCGACGCAGAGGGCATAGGAAGGGGAGCTAGGAGGGGAAAAAGTAGCACAGAGCTCACCCGGTTCCAATGGTGGCCACGGCGGGGTCGAAGGATGCCCGGGGGAGACAAATTGGAGCCGGAGCTTGTCGGTGCCCGGCGGGGAAGTGGCGATGCGGGCGTCGTCCCTGGGGCGCCTCGGCTTCGATTGGGGGCGCAGATCGACGGAGACGGGGGCTCTGACCTGGGGCCACAACACGGACAACACGGAGGTTCGAGGGGAGGTTGTTGGCCACGTGGGCGCACGTCGGCGGCGAGGTAGGGTCTCGGGCTTGCGCTGCAAACGGCGGGAGAGGGAGAGGGACGTACTGGGAGAGGGGGAGAAGAGACCTGGGGCCTCCAGGACGTCCACGGAAGGCCCTAGAAAGCCACGGGGGCAAGTAGGAGGTGGCCGACGTGGCTGCATGCTCGCCACCGAGCTGTCTGCCTGCTGGCGCTGAGAGGAAGACAACGTTGCGAAAGGTAAGATTTCTTTGTCTCTTTTCTTTTATTCTTTCTGTTATTTGTTTTGCTCTTTAAAAATAAATAGCAAGAGCATTTAATAAAATTCCCAATCATTTTTATAAAACCTAGATGACTCTATAGAAGTCAACCCCAAGTTTTTGGAATTTTTGAAATTAAAATTATTTGAATTCCAATTCAAATAGACAATTGATTTAATTTCCAAGCCACTGTGTAGATTTTTGAAAAATCTATGAGCATGGGATTAATCCAAAATCACTTTTAAAATGATCGCACTCATTTAGGACTTTTCAACATATCCAAAAGAATTTTGGAAAAAGATTTATTTCTGGCCTTTTTATTTAATTCATTTAGGGCTTTTCTTTTCCCCATTTCTTTTTCTTTTGCATTTTAATTCAAGATTCTAAAATGCAACTAGGCTTAAGCACAAACCTAGGTCAGGGTCTTGACAGAGGGATCTTGCACCCTTTATTCTTATGTTGCTTGTTTCAAAGCTAATATAGACTCTTGCTTGTTAAGATTTGAATTGACTTGCATGCTTTAATTGCTTTACTTAAAAGTCCTTATATGGTTGTGTGGCATGTCACCACAGAAATTATGCTTGTTATCATTTACCTACTCGAGGACGAGCAATAATTAAGCTTGGGGATGTTGATACGTCCCAAACGTATCTATAATTTCTGCTTGCTCCATGAATGTTTTGAAGAAGAGCGATTATTGGAGACACTTCGCAGACATCGTGGTGCTATTGGCTATACTCTTGATGATCTGAAGGGTATTAGTCCATCTATTTTCCAACATACTACCAATCTCGAGCCCGATGCTAAACCAGTTGTTGATCACCAACGACGGTTGAACCCAAAGATGAAGGACGTGGTTAGGACTGAGGTTCTCAAGATTCTAGCCGTAGGTATCGTCTATCCTATAGCTAATAGTAAGTGGGTAAGTCCAGTTCATTGTGTTCCTAAGAAAGGAGGTATGACTATTGTTCCTAATGATAAAAATGAACTAATACGTCAACGGATTGTTATTGGATATAGAATGTGTATTGATTTCAGGAAGTTGAACAAGGCAACCAGGAAGGACCACTACCCTCTACCCTTTATCCATCAGATGCTTGAGGGGTTGTCTAAAAACACCCACTTTTGCTATCTTGACGGGTACTCTGGCTTCTCTCAAATTCATGTTCACACTTCCGATCAAGAGAAGACCACTTTCACTTGTCCTTACGGTACTTATGCTTATAGGAGTATGCCTTTTGGTTTATGTAATGCACCTGCTACTTTTCAGAGGTGTATGTCTGCTATAATTCATGGTTTCTGTGACGAGATTGTGGAGGTCTTCATGGACGATTTTTCCGTCTATGGAACCTCCTTTGACCACTGTCTCCAAAATCTTAATAAAGTTTTGCAGAGATGTGAGGAAACAAATTGGGTGCTCGATTGGGAGAAGTGCCACTTCATGGTTAACGAAGGGATCGCTCTTGGTCACAAGATTTCCAAGAGGGGAATTGAAGTGGACAAGGCGAAGATTGAATCTATTGAAAGGATGCCCTATCCAAGGAACATCAAAGGTGTTCGTAGTTTTCTCGGTCATGCTGGTTTCTATAGAAGATTTATCAAGGACTTTTCTAAGACTTCGAGACCCATCACTAATATTCTCCAGAAGGATGTTCCTTTTGTATTCGATGAAGATTGTAAGGAAGCCTTCGAAGTTCTTAAGAAAGCTTTGATAACTTCTCCTATAGTACAACCACCTGACTGGAATTTTCCCTTTGAAATTATGTGTGATGCTAGTAATTTTGATGTTGGAGCTGTTTTAGGACAAAGGGTTGATAAGAAGTTGAATGTTATACATTATGCTAGCAAAACCCTTGATAGCGATCAACAGAATTATGCTACTAATGATAAGGAATTCTTAGCAGTGGTGTTTGCTTGTGATAAGTTTAGGCAGTATATTGTTGATTCTAAAGTTATTATTCATACTGACCATGCTGCCATTAAGAATCTTATGGAGAAGAAGGATGCCAAACCAAGGCTCATCAGATGGGTACTCCTTCTTCAAGAGTTTGACTTGCAGATTGTTGATAGATAAGGAGGAGACAATCCTATGGCGGATAACCTTTCAAGGATGGAAGATATTCCGCATGATCCCATTCCAGTCAACGACAGCTTTCCGGATGAACAACTAGCTATTGTAAAAGTACAATCTCACTCCGATCCTTGGTTTGCAGATTATGCTAATTTTACCGTTGCAATGTTCTTGCCTCCAGGTTTAACAATTCAGAAAAGGAAGAAATTATTCACGGATTTGAGGCATTACTTTTGGGATGACCCACATCTTTATAAAGAAGGTGCAGACGGGATTGTAGGAAGATGCATACCGGAGCACGAGCAGAAGAACATTCTCAGACAATGTCACGATAGTCCCTATGGAGGATATCATGCTGGTGAGAGGACCGCACATAAGGTTCTACAATCAGGTTTTTATTGGCCTACTCTCTTTAAGGATGCTAGCAATTATGTCTTATCTTGTGATAAGTGTCAGAGAGTTCATAATATTAGTAGGATAAATGAGATTCCTATGAATTACTCTCTAGTGATTGAACCTTTTGATTGCTGGTGTTTTGATTTTATGGGTCCTTTTCCTCCTTAACACAAGTACACTCACATCTTAGTAGATGTTGATTATGTAACTAAGTGGGTTGAAGCAATCCCCACTGAGAGTTCTGATCACAAGACATCTTTGAAAATGCTCAAAGATGTAATTTTTCCTAGGTTTGGTGTACCAAGTGTCGGGGGGATGACCCTGGGTAGGGTCAAGAAGAGGAAACAAGTTTTCAGAACATCAAGCGCAGATTCCGCCCGCAGATTCCACAACTAAGGTCTCGAAAACCCATACAAAGACATGCATGTTATAAACATACACGCAGCACACATGCCTTGTATGAACAGCAGGTATCATTGCAATTCTCTACAAAGTATACATTTTTATTGATAACTCTTATAGAGTGCACACAGAGATCACAAACATGAGATCCAACATTACAACACAAATGGAAGCAAATTATGTCTGAGTACAGACAAGTTTAACAAATGGCTTAAGAAGCCTGATTTAAACACAAGCCCCCCACGAGGGAACCAGTCGTCTGACTGGGACTAGACTAGCTTGATCTTCAGTCGTCCAGCTCGATGAAGAAGCCACCTTCGGGGTCAGTGGGTTCATCTAAAACATAGATTAAGCAAACGTGAGTACAAAGTCATACTCATCAAGACTTACATAGGAGCTATACTACTCATGCACATGTATCAAGGTAAAGGGAGGTGGGGTTCACTTGCAGAAGTGCCAGCTTTGACTTGGCTAGTCCTGAACTACGAATACCAGACTTTGAGGTAAGAAGCGTACACGAGTCCACTAATTTCTCCAACCAATTACACCACTATGGTGCCTTCCTCGACTTCCCCACGAGAAAGCACGCCATAGCACTCACACTTATCTTGGTGTGTTTTAGAAGTATCCGATTCAAGTTGTCTAATAATCAAGCTAAGCTTTCCAAGCAGTCCATAACCGCGGACGCGGCTATTCGAATAGTTTTATTATCCCTGCAGGGGTGTACCGCTACACACACATGATCATCATTTACCGCCTTTGTACTCGACACCGTTCAAGAAGTGTCAGCGAGGATGCTCACCACAACTGTTACCTCATAGCCGATCTAGTCCGAGAAAGCCGCCTACTTGGGTTGGTTACCACTATCGTGAACCCGGCCGGTTTACCGAAGTGGACCCAAGTGATGTGTGCGTGGTGCATAAGCCGGTCTCGGATGAGCCGTTCTCTCACTTAGCATCCAGGCCACAGACCTACCAGAACTCCGAACTATTGCGACATCTGGACATCGAAAGGGATGAGTTAGTAAGCTGAGAGGGGCCAGTGAGCCCAATGTGTGGTTGTACTCTTCATCTTGGATCACCACACAAGAACTCGGACTTAGGGCGGTGTTCAACGAGACAACCCACCGTGTACTCCTACACAGCCTCTCATCGTTCACCTTGTATTAGGGTCGATTCACCAACACTTTTATACCATCATCATCATGATCACTACCATCCCGACTCACATAACAGTATCATCATGGTATCACTCTAAGCATGCAATAAGTGTTGGGGTTCGCAGCAGAAAACACAAAATTTTCTAACTAGTGTTCCCATAACCCAAGATCTAGCTAGCCGTATTACCGTAACGGAAAGTAGTGCGGAAATAACATACCTGGGGGTGTAGTCCGTTGCGCGGGAAATGTTCCCGCAAACGTGGTTGATGTAGCCGATCAAGTTTCACAGCCCCCTGGCTGTGTTGAGCACCCGGATGGGTGTAGTGCCACACGTGAAGCACCTCGTAGTACTCGCACACATACGAGACTCGATGACGACCTCCGTTCTCCGATCCAGCGGAGGTGGCGGAAGCAGACCTCCGGAACCAGAGTTTCAGCAGCACGACGGCGTGCGTATAGTGGAGACATCCCCAACCCAGTGCAGACTCCAAAAAAGGGGAGTTCGCTCATAGGAGGGAGAAATAGGGAGAGAGAGATCAACATAATTTATCTGTATTTTTCTGGAATTTTCTGTGTTGAAAAACGGGGACCCTCCATATCTATATATAGGGGGAAAGGGGGGTACGCATATACGTAGCTTGGCGATGTGGTACTAAAAGTACCACATGCATGCATGCATGCATGCATGCGTGGTGGCCGGACGGCCACCCTTGGCCGTGGCGCACAAGGCCATGGGGCTAAGTGGCCTAGCCGTGGTGGCACATGGGCCAAGCCCATGGCGCCCATGACCACCCCCTCCTTTTTTTTCTTTATTCTTTTTTTTTCTTTCTTCTTTCTTAAAGAAAAAACAAAACTCAAAAAGAATATTATTCCATTAATTATTTAAATTATATTTTAATATTTAATTCATTAATTAAATAATAAGACATATCTAAATAACTTTCCGAACAATTCGGAACCACGGAACTTTTTCCGGCTTCCCTCCGAAACGATTTCGGAGTTCTCTCTTATTCTCCGGTAACTCCGATAGTTCCGAAAAGGTCTCCGATTTCATCGAGCCCTTAAGTGTGTTACCCTACGGTCCGAGAACACTCCAGTCATGACCGAGATGAGGCTACGGTCAATGATCATCAGCGGGACCTGGATGCCCATAATGACCCCTGTGCATTCCGGATATCAACACCGATTGGACCTTACGCCGTATAGCATTCCCTTTGTCAGCGATACTGGATTGTTCCGAGATTCGATCAATGACATCCTATGTCTAGTTCAACCTCGTTCCGAACAAATACTTATTCACTCGTTCCCGTGATATTCATCCCCGTGACCTAGTCACACGCTGCGCAGCTTTATGGATGGAATCTCACCGAGTGGGCCCCGAGTATCTATCCATTATATGGATTGACAAATCGCGCTCTTATAACAATACTCCTCAACATATCTCCACGGAATACCTAAGATACAAACGTTATGACCCGCATATTTCAGTCAGGTGGTGGGATGTAAGTCAAAGCATCCGGGAAGATAGTGATTATGCACGTACTCACAGTCAAAGGAACGGTCTACCACGTTCTGTAATTACAACACTGAACCTTCATAAGATTTGATCATGTTGTAATGCTTACTTTGGGTAATGTTCACCACGTCACTTAACCAGTGAGGTGACCTCATAGTCAAGAGACTTAATTGTCCATGATCGCGAAACCACGATCATCATGTTGACCATGAACTAGTTATCGATGTAGAGGCTAACTAGGAACTCTGGGGGTTTCTATACCACACCTGCATCATTGTTTCACTGACACAGTTCTAGCACGGTATGAAACTGGTTATGAACTTGCTTAGATATATTGGAATAATCATATATTATTTGCCTCTAGAGAATATATCCAACAATAAGCAGTAACATTTGCAGGGGCCACATGATATCAATCAACTCCTACATTTGCTAGGATTGTGGTTTTGCCTACTACTATGACAAATGATAGGTCATGCAAAGGAATGGTTTCATCTATGCGGTAGAACGTAGCATGGTAATCATCCTAAACAATGCATAAGCGAGACATGAGAGGGAAGTGGGATTTTATCGACATGATCAATGGGGGTTTGCTTGCCTTGCTGACGAGGTTCGGGTTAGGGGTCTTCAACGAAGGGGGCAGCCTCCTGCTCCGGTTCCACCTCTACTCGACAAAAAACAAGCAAAGTAGAAAAGTAAATACAATGCACAATCACATGATGGAAGGTTGGAACTTGATGTAAATGCTTTGATGTGTGAAGCAATTCCATTTAAATGGAGTATATTGCAAACTGAATTGCAAATTCAAACTCCAATTTGAATTCAAACTTAGTCAAGTTATATGTGACATTGTTTGATCAATTTGAATCATTTTGAATTGTGTATGACATGCCTCTGAAGTGTGGTTGAAATGTAGCATAAATCCATGGTCCAAGGTGCAAAAGCATTTGAATTGAATTTGAATAAATTCCAAATAAATCAAATGACATATGCTACTGGTCCCATTTTAAAATCAACTCAAACAAAGTTGAAAGTTGTATTTTTGGATAGCTTATTTTCTCCTGATCATTTTTCATATATTATTTGTCCAATTTGGAGTTAATATGAATTTTCTATGAATTTCCAAAGTTTGAGCTATTTTCTGGATTTTCTGGAATTTCTTTAATTCTTTTCAATTTCTGGAAATTCAATTATGGCGTCATGCTTGCGCAAGGCTGACGTGGGGGGTTCTGACGTGTGGGGTCGGGGTGTCAGTGGGAGGGTTAAATTAATCCGGTTGTTTAAAATAACCAGTGGCTTAATTAAGCCACTGGGGCCCATTGTCAGTGACCTAGGGTCACTTAACCCGGGTGGGTTAAGCCCTAATCACCGCCACGTGGACGGGCTGCCGGCGGCTAAACGTCGGCGACCTTCCAGCACGGCGGCGTCCGCACGGGATGGCGTTCCCGTGGTTCAAATGACGCGCTGCAACCACCAGACGACTCCTCTTGGTCGCGCGCATCTCCTCGAGCACCCCAGCGTCATCGGGGGGCACCGGAGTGATGTCGGTGTCAAGCTTTGCGGCGGCGGCGCCACTGGTCTGAGGTGAACTTGGCTACGGAGCACCAAATGGGGCAGGGTTGGGTTGAATTGAACCAGGGGAGTGTGGCGAAAGCAAAGGACAAGGTGTAGACGACGACTGTTTAGCGGAGACTCGCCGTCGACGAGCACGGCGGTGCTGCATCTCGGCGTACATGGAAGGGTACAAAGGAGAAGAAGAATTGAGGCGCGAGCAAGGGGGTTCTGACCGCAAGCTCACCAGGAACTCGACGGAGGTGGCGGCTTGAGCTGGGAGGGCTCGACGGCGACGAAATCGACAAAGGCGTCCTTCGGGTCCGGCGATGGCTCGAGCTCGATTCCGGAGGCTAGGAGGGCTCCGTGTTCGATTCGCTGCACTGGGAGACGTAGTCGACAATGAGGAGGAGGATGGACACGGCGATGGCGCTCGACAGGCTCGCTGGCCACGCACGTACGGCGGCGCACTCCGGCGTTCTTCACGGGTGTCGACGAATCGGGCGAGGGCGACGGGGAGAGAGCTCGTGGAGAGGGGGAATGGATCGGGGAAGCTTCTGGGCGTCTCCAGGCGTGAAGAGGTGGCGAGGGGGAAGCAGGAGGTGGCTAGGGGCTCGTCGGCGGCCACGGCATGGTCGCCACGCAGCTCCCTGCTTGAGGAAGTCAACAGGCGCGGGAGTGGGCTGGGCCGGCTGGGGGATGAGTTGGGCTTCTTTGAAGGTAAGCCCTTCTTTCTTTTTCTCTCTGTTTAATCTTTCCGTTCTTTTTCTGTAGTTTTGTTTTGGCTCTGATAAAAATATCAAACCATTTTATAAAATGCTGAAACTTTTTATGTGGCATCACAAAATACTAGGCTAGCCACTTGTAAAGTTTGAACATTTTTAAAATTCAAATACTTTGAACTTTAAATCAAATAGGGGTTTTTGATTAATTCCAAGGCACTGTTTGAATATTTGAAAAATCTATGAGAATGGGGTGGGTCCCACATCACTTGATATGTGATCACACTCATTTATAAGACTTTTCAAAATTCTAACATGAATTTTTGGAGAAGATTTTTATCTGGCCTTTTGAATTAATTCAACTGGGGGGGTTCCTTCTGCCATTTTGCTTTTGATTTTGACTTCAAAGATTTCTATTGAAAATTTAACATGATGCAATTGACTTACTAACCCTAGCACATTACCTAACAGAGGGTTCTGACAACTCGCCCCCACTCAACAGAATCTCGTCCCGAGATTCAGAAGTTTGCGGGAGGAAGGAGGGATACTCGGCACTGAGACGGTCTTCTCTTTCCCACGTAGCTTCTTTCTCAGAGTGGTGTGACCATTGCACTTTCAGAAACCTAATCTTCTGACGACGAGTGACACGCTCTGTGGAATCAAGAATACGAACGGGGTATTCTCGATAAGAAAGGTCATCTTGGAGATCAAGCGTTTCATGGTCGACTTCGCGGATGGGGTCCTTGAAGCAACGCCTGAGTTGGGACACATGGAATACATAATGTACTCGGGAAAAGTGCGGTGGTAGTTCAAGTTGGTAGGCAACTTCTCCATGTTTAGCAATAATGCGGAAAGGTCCGATGTAACGTGGGGCCAACTTGCCTTTGATACCGAAACGTTGGGTTCCCTTCAGAGGAGTAACCCGAAGGTAAGCCTTCTCATTCAGATTGTAGCTCTCTTGCCTATGATGACGATCATAGTAGCTTTTCTGACGAGACTGGGCTACTTTCAATTGATCACGAACAATGTGAACTTGCTCTTCTGCTTCCTTGATCATGTCCGGTCCAAAGAATTGTCTTTCACCGGTTTCTGACCAGTTTAGTGGTGTTCGACATCGTCGTCCATAAAGGAGTTCAAGAGGAGCCATGTTCAGACTAGATTGAAAACTATTGTTATAAGCAAATTCGGCAAATGGAAGAGACTTCTCCCAATTCTTTCCGAATGAGATAACACAAGCTCTGAGCATGTCTTCAAGAATCTGGTTAACCCTTTCGACTTGACCGCTAGACTGAGGGTGGAAAGCTGTACTAAAGGAGAGATGAGTTCCCATAGCATTCTGAAAGCTTCCCCAAAATCTAGAGGTGAAAAGGCTACCGCGATCAGAATTGGTTTCCAAAGGAACACCGTGAAGGGATACAATTCTAGAGACGTACAAGTCCGCTAACTGGCTAGCAGTTATAGACTCGCGAACCGGAAGGAAGTGAGCAACTTTGGAAAGCCTATCTATGACAACGAAGATGGCAATGTTTCCTTTCTGGGACTTTGGAAAGCCGGTGATGAAATCCATACCGACTTTGTCCCATTTCCACTCGGGAATAGACAAAGGTTGAAGTGTACCAGCAGGTCTTTGATGTTCTGCCTTAATGCGACGACAAACATCACATTCGGCAACAAATTGAGCAATGTATCTCTTCATCCTGGTCCACCAAAATCTCTGGCGTAGATCTCGGTACATTTTTGTGCTACCGGGATGAATTGAGAGGGGTGTGTCATGGGCTTCTTTGAGGATGAGTTGCCTTCGTTCCCTATTCTTAGGTACTACCAAACGATTTCCAAAGAATACCGTTCCCTTGCTATCTGTGGAGAAACATTTAGCAACTCCACTAGCAATGTTCTCCTTGATCCGGCGAACACCTCGTGCACGCCTTTGGGCAACTATGATTTGATCCTCAAGAGTTGGTTTCGCCACCAAGGTAGAAAGATAGCCATGAGGAACAATCTCAAGGTTAAGCTTGCGAAATTCCTCATGAAGAAGTGGTTGATACTGTTGCAACATGAGGTCGTTACAATAAGACTTACGACTTAGTGCATCAGCCATGACATTGGCTTTGCCTAGGGTGTAAGAAATTCCTACGTCGTAATCTTTTATCAACTCAATCCAGCGTCTTTGCCTGAGATTAAGATCTGGCTGGGTGAAAATGTATTTGAGGCTTTGGTTGTCGGAAAAAATCTCACAACGATTACCAAGGAGGTAATGTCGCCAAGTTGTTAGGGCATGAACTACGGCAGCGAGTTCCAGGTCATGGGTAGGATAGTTCTCTTCATGTGGCCGCAACTGGCGTGAAGCATAAGCTACCACATTTCGATCTTGCAGAAGTATGCATCCTAACCCTTGCCGTGATGCGTCACAATAGATCTCGAAATCCTTTTTGGTGTCTGGAGGTGCAAGTACGGGTGCAGAAGTCAATCTTCTTTTCAGCTCTTGAAAGCTTTCCTCACACTTGGGAGTCCATAAGAATTTCTTATCTTTCTTGAGGAGTTCAGTTAGAGGATTTGCAACTTTAGAAAAGTTCTCGATGAAGCGACGGCAATAGCTGGCTAGGCCAAGAAAACTCCTAACTTGCTTAACCGATTCAGGTGGAGTCCAGTCAAGGACGGCCTGAACTCTCTCGGGATTTACAACAATGCCTTTTGCAGAAATCACGTGGCCTAAGTAGGTCACTTCTGGTAGCCAAAATTCACACTTGGAGAATTTAGCATACAGGCGATGTTCTCTAAGTTTCACCAATACCAGCCTTAGGTGTTCGGCATGTTCTTCTTCGTACTTCGATTAGATGAGAATGTCATCGAGATAAACCACAACAAATTTATCTAAGTACTCCATGAAGATCAAATTCATCATGCGTGAGAAAGTGGCGGGGGCATTGGTTAAACCAAAGGACATGACGGTGTACTCGTAAAGACCATAACGAGTAGTAAAAGCCGTTTTGGGAATTTCCTCGTTTCGGATTTTGATTTGATGATACCCTAATCTCAAATCCATCTTGGAGAAGACAGAGGATCCTGCAAGTTGATTATAAAGATCATTGATCCTGGGAAGTGGGTACTTGTTCTTTATCGTCGCTAAATTTAGCGGGCGATAGTCTACACACATCCTTTCTGTTCCATCTTTCTTCGTTACGAACAGAACGGGGCAACCCCATGGCGATGAGCTAGGGCGGATGAATCCTTTCTCCAACAAAGCTTCCAGTTGGGGTTTAAGCTCAGGTAACTCACGTGGGGCCATTTTGTATGGGCGTCTAGAAATTGGTGCGGTTCCTGGTACAAGATCCACTATAAACTCTACACACCTGTCGGGTGGCATGCCCGGCAGCTCTTCAGGAAAGACATCCGGGAAGTCACGAACCACCGGAATATCTTCAAGTTCGGGAAGGGGAAGTACATTCAAAGAATGCACTTGGGTTCTTGTTCTGGGTGAGGTATAGTTGAAGGTTTTGCCTGAAGGGTGGGTGAGTTTCACGGATTTGCCTTTGGAATCCAGGTAGGCATTCTGTCTTGATAGCCAATCCATGCCAAGGATGACATCAATATCTCAAGATTTGAGGGCTATGAGTGAAGCAAGGAATACTAAACCCTCAATTGCAATCTGATTACCATGGCTTACTCTATTAGTTTGCCATCTTGACCCTGGATTTTGAATAATCATTGGGGTGGAAAATTCAACAAAAGATAACTCATGAAGAAGTGCATAACTTTCCGACATGAATGAATGAGATGCTCCTGGGTCGAAAAGAACGGAAGTAGGAACATAATTGACAGGGAGCGTACCAAGAATGACGTCAGTGGTGTCGTCAGTCTCTTCGGCGGCAATCTGGTTCACACGTCCTCGAGTGGCGGGACGAGCAGGTTTGGCGGTGTAGACCTTCTAGGGGGGCTTTCCACGACCATTGTTGTTGCCTCCGGCACGGGGTGGAGCATTCTGATTCTGGATCTGGTTCTGGGGACACTCACGAGAGTAGTGGCCTGCCTGACCACACTTGTAACAGGCTCCGAAAACAGTGCGTGGAGCTGGGTGGAACTGAGTTGGTGGACGAGGCGCCACATAGGATGGCCTCGGTGGGTTGTTCTGGCAGAACATACTGTTTGGGATCCAGATCTTGCGCTTCTGGGAGCCTGAACTGGATGAACTGTCATCTCTAGGGTGTTTGCGGAAGTCGTTGGGGGTGTTCATGTCCTCTGCCTTGATGGCCTTGTTGACAAGGACCTGGAAGGTGGCAAAGTCATGTAGATTGAGCTCACGACGGAGTCCAGAATTGAGTCCGCGACGGAACCTCTCTTGCTTCTTTGCGTCGGTGGAGACTTCTTCAGTAGCATAACGAGCAAGTCGGTTGAACTCACGACTAAACTAGTCAACGGTCCTTCTGCCTTGGGTGAGGTTGCAGAACTCCTCACGCTTGCGGTCCATAAGACCCTTGGGGATGTGGTGCTCGTGGAAGGAAGTGCAGAATTCATCCCAAGATGCGGGCGGTCCAACGGGACGCATATTCAGGAAGTTCTCCCACCAAGAGCTAGCTGCGCCTTCAAGGTGATAGGTGGCATAGCTGACCTTGTCTCCATTTGCAACATGGCCTGCTTGAAGCTTCCTCTCGATGCTGCGAAGCCAGTCATCGGCGTCAAGGGGCTCGGTGGAGTAACTGAAAACTGGGGGATGAAGCCGGATGAAGTCGTTCAGGGACACCAACTCGTTGCGCTGCTGAGTGGTGTTGCGAGCAATGACTTCCAGCGGATGGTGAGAGTCTCGGCGGTTCCTCTCAACCTCCATCACAACCTGAGCCATCGTGGGTGGGGGTGGAAGGTTGCCTTCCTCCTGGTCATTCCCACGACCCTGGTTCCGACCAATCTGGCCACGGGTTCCTTGAGACATCCTGGAGGTGAAAACCAAATTCAAAAAGAGTTGATTGGGAGAGTCTAAACAAGGTATTGAAGTACTGGAAGGATTACAGAGCAAAGGAAGTAATCATCTTGACAACATGGTGATAAAGCATACAAGCCATATATTCACAAGCTGTCATACAAACCATACATCGTTTTAGTACAAGCACCAAGCTAATACAAACGTGATGAAGATGATACATCCTTCAGAGGCACTCTGACTTCCTATACATTATTTATCTAAGCCTCTGGAACTTAGACACCTTGCATACAATATACTAAGATACTTCTACATCCTCACTAAGTAAGACCACAAGCGGTCTCACTCATCTCCATCTCCATAGTAGTCCTCGTAAAAGTTACCCGCGTATCCCGGTAGCTGAAGGTGACCATCGGAAAACACGGAGGCTTGTGGACCCTGATATCCATTTGGGCAAGGATGGGGCCTAGGTCCAGGGTAGGGTGGAAGCAAAGGACCACGGGGTGGAAAAATGCCTCCAATCTCGGGCCAAGCAACTCGAGAAGGCATCTGCGTCCTCACGGGGTAGATAGCATCATGCTCAACTGATCCAACGCTCACAAAGGGTGCCAAAAGTGTCAGAGCTCGATACAGGCGAACACGGGTGGCGTGGAGCTCGAAACGGAGAGCGCGTGCATCACGATCTCGATCACTAGCAAACCTAGCAGTCACCTGAAGTGCTGGATCTTCTGCAGAGTGATCTGAGTAGAGTCCGGTGTAATATCCCTCTTCTCCTGGAAGTGCAGCAGGGATATAGCGGAATGAGGTCTCTCTCAGCATGGTGTGCTCCTCTCTCAGCAGTGTAATACATGAGTATGCAGCATCCTGCACAGCCATGTTCTCGGTCATGCCAATGCCATGTCCAAAATGGATAGGCTGAGTGACTCCAACGTGGTGCGGTTAGATCCTGACAATGCAGTGGAACTGGGTCTGGTTGAAGTCGAGGAACTGCTCCTTGACGGTGTACTCAGGATACCATCGATATCCCACATAGGACATCATCTCGATCAACGTGGCGGGATGGCCACGCACACCGAGGCACCTGTTCAAACAAACAATCTGCCGAGGGGGAAGATCTGCCATCTGAAACAGAAAGAAGGAGTTTGCAAATGCATCAGATTATGAGATAAACCTGGAATGACTCGGACAGCATAACGGCTGTAATTGCAAGAAAAAGACAATTTCTTACAACATGGAAACAACACTTACATACGATGTAAGAAGTCAGGAAGCATAGCCACTCTAACAAACCGATCAAAACTTTCCTACGGCTACAAGGAAGCAAACAATGAGATGTTCTAATCAGACCGAGGAGAGCCTAGTCCTATCTTCCCGTAGAATAAGATGAGGGTGACTCAGAACTCAGAACGAAGGGGGTAAGGAGAAAAAAGAAGCCTTACATTGTTCCCTTATATACCCAGAGTAACTATATAACTATAGCAAGCTAGACTCGACTTCGGCCAAGGCTGCTAGTCCTACAGTCAGTCCTGCTCTGATACCAAGTCTGTCGGGACCCGGGGTTAGCGTATGCAACTCCAGCTAAGACATAGTCATATGGAGAGCCGAGAACCGTACCCACTTGTCTAAGCAGACAAGGCCAAGCACATAACGTTCTCGGAAAGCATCGTACGTGAGGGGCATCCCATCCAGGCCGGATGATCAACTGAGATGGGTCCTCATCGTCCGCACACAAGTCTAATGATATGGGTGGTGAACTCCCATATTCAAAGACAAGTCACCTCAACCATACTATCGACTATCTCATAACTCTTACATAAACTTACTCCAGCCCGATCACTTAGTCGGGGTCTAGGGCGGGCTCGATCATACCACAAAGTGTGCACGGAGTCTCGAGCAATCGCATCGCGATGCCCCAAGCTGCGCACATCTAAGGGCCACTTGGTGTATGAAAGACCGCCAGCCAGAACACAACTAAGGTCTCGAAAACCCATACAAAGACATGCATCTTATAAACATACACCCAACACACATGCCTTGTATGAACAACAGGTATCATTGCAATTCTCTACAAAGTATACATTTTTATTGATAACTCTTATAGAGTGCAAACAGAGATCACAAACATGTGATCCAACATTACAACACAAGCGGAAGCAAATTATGTCTGATTACAGAAAAGTTTAACAAATGGCTTAAGAAGCCTTATTTAAACACAAGCCCTCCACGAGGGAACCAGTCGTCTGACTGGGACTAGACTAGCTTGATCTTCAGTCGTCCAGCTCGATGAAGAAGCCACCTTCGGGGTCGGTGGTATCATCTAAAACATAGATTAAGAAAACGTGAGTACAAAGTCGTACTCAGCAAGACTTACATAGGATCTATACTACTCATGCACATGTATCAAGGTAAAGGGAGGTGGGGTTCACTTGCAAAAGTGCCAGCTTTGACTTGGCTAATCCTGAACTACGAGTACTAGACTATGAGGTAAGAAGCGTACACGAGTCCACTACTTTCTCCAACCAATTACACCACTATGGTGCCTTCCTCGACTTCCCCACGAGAAAGCACGCCATAACACTCACACTTATCTTGGTGTGTTTTAGAAGTATCCGATTCAAGTTGTCTAATAATCAAGCTAAGCTTTCCAAGCAGTCCATAACCGCGGACGCGGCTATTCGAATAGTTTTGTTATCCCTGCAGGGGTGTACCGCTACACACACATGATCATCATTTACCGCCTTTGTACTCGACACCGTTCAAGAAGTGTCGGCGAGGATGCTCACCACAACTGTTACCTCATAGCCGATCTAGTCCGAGAAAGCCGCCTACTTGGGTTGGTTACCACTATCGTGAACCCGGCCGGTTTACCGAAGTGGACCCAAGTGATGTGTGTGTGGTGCATAAGCCGGTCTCGGATGAGCCATTCTCTCACTTAGCATCCAGGCCACAGACCTACCAGAACTCCGAACTATTGCGACATCTGGACATCGAAAGGAATGAGTTAGTAAGCTGAGAGGGGTCTGTGAGCCCAATGTGTGGTTGTACTCTTCATCTTGGATCACCACACAAGAACTCGGACTTAGGGCGGTGTTCAATGAGACAACCCACCGTGTACTCCTACACAGCCTCTCATCGTTCAACTTGTATTAGGGTCGATTCACCAACACTTTTCTACCATCATCATCATGATCACTACCATCCCGACTCACATAAAAGTATCATCATGGTATCACTCTAAGCATGCAATAAGCAGTAACATTTGCAGGGGCCACATGATATCAATCAACTCCTACATTTGCTAGGATTGTGGTTTTGCCTACTACTGTGACAAATGAGAGGTCATGCAAAGGAATGGGTTCATCTATGAGGTAGAACGTAGCATGGTAATCACCCTAAACAATGTATAAGCGAGACATGAGAGGGAAGTGGGATTTTATCGACATGATCAATGGGGGTTTGCTTGCCTTGCTGAGGAGGTTCGGGTTCGGGGTCTTCAATGAAGGGGGCAGCCTCCTGCTCCGATTCCACCTCTACTCGACAAACAACAAGCAAAGTAGGAAAGTAAATACAATGTACAATCACATGATGGAAGGTTGGAACTTGATGTAAATGCTTTGATGTGTGAAGCAATTCCATTTAAATGGAGTATATTGCAAACTGAATTGAAAATTCAAACTCCAATTTGATTTCAAACTTAGTCAAGTTATATGTGACATTGTTTGATGAATTTGAATCATTTTGAATTGTGTATGATATGCCTCTGAAGTGTGGTTGAAATGTAGCATAAATCCATGGTCCAAGGTGCAAAAGCATTTGAATTGAATTTGAATAAATTCCAAATAAATCAAATGACATATGCTACTGGTCCCATTTTAAAATAAACTCAAACAAAGTTGAAAGTTGGATCATTTTTCATATATTATTTGTCCAATTTGGAGTTAATATGAATTTTCTATGAATTTCCAAAGTTTGAGCTATTTTCTGGATTTTCTAGAATTTCTTTAATTCTTTTCAATTTCTGGAAATTCAATTATGGCGTCATGCTTTCGCAAGGCTGACATGGGGGGTTCTGACGTGTGGGGTCGGGGTGTCAGTGGGAGGGTTAAATTAATCCGGTTGTTTAAAATAACCAGTGGCTTAATTAAGCCACTGGGGCCCATTGTCAGTGACCTAGGGTCACTTAACCCGGGTGGGTTAAGCCCTAATCACCGCCACGTCGACGGGCTGCCGGCGGCTAAACGTCGGCGACCTTCCAGCACGGCGGCGTCCGCACGGGATGGCGTTCCCGTGGTTCAAATGACGCGCTGCAACCACCAGACGACTCCTCTTGGTCGCGCGCATCTCCTCGAGCACTCCAGCGTCATCGGGGGGCACCGGAGTGATGTCGGCTTTTGAATTAATTTTTGGAGAATATTTTTATCTGGACTTTTGAATTAATTCAACTAGGGGGGGTTCCTTCTCCCATTTTGCTTTTGATTTTTATTTCGAAGATTTCTTTTGAAAATTTAACAAGATGCAATTGACTTACTAACCCTAGCACATTACCTAACAGAGGGTTCTGACACGATTGCACCGCACCGCTCGGCGCAGCCGACTGCTCGCCTGTCGACTGCTCCGCGACGGCTGTGTGGTGTCCCGCGCACTTGGCTGCCGATTTCCCGCAGCTCAGCTGCCCGAAAGTCAACCGAGGGGTCCCGTCGACAAGACAAGATAAAGCAAGACAAGACAAGCCATGACCCCTTTAGTCACATCATGACATCATGAATAGTGTAAAGGGGAGGTGTCACATTACATCCCATCACCCCATCACATCAAGTGTACTCACTTTTGTCTTATTCCCTTTGTCTACATACCATGAGCATCTTGGCACCTACTATATAAGGGGCAAGAGAGCTCACGGTGGAAAAGGGCTGAGCACCACTCCATTTCATCCATCCACTAGTAGTTCAGCTCGGCACGCGCATAGTTCAGCTTGGCCGAAGCGCACATATACCTCGAGGAGCAAACTTGTACAGATATATGCCTATAGCTCAGACATGTAGGAGTAGGGGTTTTATCTCTACGGAGAGCCCCGAACCTGGGTACATCGTTGTGTTCATCACCATGCTTGTACCTACACCCGTCCGGAGCGCCGTTGCATGCTCAGTGCACTCTTCTTAGCCATCCCCATGGCATCTGTCATTACATATCAACGACAGTTGGCGCCCACCGTGGGGCAAAGTGCAGCGACCGGAGTTCTGCTCCTGTGGGATTTTTTTCTTCATCAAAACTCTTCAACAGCGCCACATTTTCTGGATCTGAATCTGGATAGTGGTCAAGCAAAGTGCGTGCCCGGAGGCTACGAGTGTTGCGTCTGCATCTTCCTCTACGCGTGTCTCCTTCCTGGGCTCCTCTCCGCGCGGAGGCTTAGCTGCGTTCGGCAACACTCACGGCCATCAGCCGGGGGGGCAGAGGTCCACCCGTGCAGCTCCTCCCTGTCGCCGCCTCCGGGAGCGGCTCCATGTAGTTTCCCTGTCTGCTTCATCCATCCCCCGCCACCACATGGCAAGCGCCTCGTCTTCAGACCCTGCCCGCATCGTGGCCCCTGCGCGCTCCTCCTCCTGCAGTGGTGCTCCGCACCTAGCTCCGCCCACCTGGGTGATGGGTCGCCGCCAACTGCGAGTCCGCGCTTGTCAGAACCCACTATTAGGTATGTGCTAGGGTCCAAGTTCAACTTGCATTCATCCCAAGAAATCAAAATTCAAATGAAATGGGAGAAGGAACCCCCCAGATGAATTAATTCAAATGGCTAGAAATAAAGTTGCTCCAAAAATTCTTGTTTGACTTTTGAAAACTCACATAAATGAGTGTGATCACATATAAAGTGACGTGGTAGCATTCCCATACTCACCGAATTTTCAAAAATTCAAAACAGAAGCTTGGAATTAATTTAAACCCCTATTTGAATTAAAGTTCAAATAATTTGAATTTTAAAAGTGCTCAAACTTTATAAGTGGCTAGGCACATTTAATGTGAGGCCATATAAAAATTATGAGCATTTTATAAAATGGCTTGGTATTTTAATTAACTAGCCAAAACAAACTACAGAAAAGAAAAATAAAAAGAAAAACAGAAAGGAATTACCTGTCGCCTAGGGAAAGGCCCACCTTCTCCTGGCCCAGCCCAGCCGAGCCGCCTCTGGCGTTGTCTTCTTCTGCAGGCAGCCAGGCACGGTTCTGCGTGCCCGACATGCCGAGTTCGACGCCGTGGCAGCTCCCCTGCCTTGCCCTACCTCATTCACGCAGCCGCCGACGCCCAGGAGACGCCCCGCTCACTTTCCCCCCCTTCCCTGGCCTTCGTTCTCCCTCCCGGCGAGAAATCACACCGCCACCGAAACCCTAGCAGAGCATGGCGATGCTCCGGCGTGGCCACCGTTCTAATTAGCGCGCACCACCGTGTCCGTTCGACTCACCGGGGATGACTCCTTCAATTCCCCCTTCCAATTGGAGCAAGGGAGCAACTCCGGCGACGCGGGCTTCAAGTTCTTCGCCGCGGCCACCGAGAAGACCGGCGACGAATTCGTCCTCCTCCAGCTCCGCTCCGGCCCCGACGAGGTCATCATCGCGTTTGGGTGAGCCTTGCGTTTCGTTTGATCCCTCCCGCAACTCTCCTCGTGCTCTGCCTCGCTTGCTCGCCGTGGACAGAAGCCAGCCACCGCGCACGGCCGTCGTAGCCGTGCTCCAGAGCAACCCCGCGACACCCCACTGGCATCATTGGATGCGGAAGACGACGAGGAGCATTCCCGTGCCTTCCAACCCCCAAACCGTCCCCTAAATCGAATTCCCGACGAAACTCCGGCGGCAACAGTAACTCCAGCGACGTCCAGGCCATTAGAGATTAAGCTCAAGCTTAATTAATCCCCCCCAGAGGCTGACAGTGGGCCCCAGGGCTTAATTAAACCCAGTTTAATTTAAACAGAGAAGGAATTAAGACCTAGGCCACTGACCAATGGGGCCCCTCTGTTAGGGCTGCCCCCACGTCAGCTTGACGTCACCCTGACGCAATTAATCTGTTAAATGATTAAAACAAATCAGAAAAAGGCAGAAAAGGCTTAAAACTTTGGAAATTCATATTAAATTCATCCTAACTCCAAATGAGGCATATAATATGTCTAAAATTATCAGAAAAATACAAGAATTGTGAGTATGGACTCTGTTTTCATGTTTGACCAATTTAAATTGGGTGAACAGTAGCATTTGTCCATATGGCATTAATTTGAATTCAAATTTGGAGTGAATTTGCAAATGACTTTGCATTCCACTTCTTTTAAATGGAATTGTACCCACATTGTCACCATGAACGTCACCATTGCAATCTTATACATGTGATTGTGCATTGTACATTATGTTCATCCTATGATTGCCATGTTGTTCATAGAAGTGGAACTGGAACCGGAGGTCACCCCCTTCGTTGAAGACCACGTGAGTGAACCTCGTCAGCAAGGAAAGCAACCCCCCCCTTTGATCATGTCGATAAAAACCCAATTCCCTCTCTTTCTCTCTTATGCATGAATAGGATGATCACCTTGTGTCGATTCTACCGCATAGTTGAACCCATATCCTTTGCATGGCCTATCATCTTGTCACAGTAGTAAGCAAACTACAATCCTAGCTAACATAGGAGTTGTTTGATATAATGTGGCCCCTGCAAATGTTACATCTTATTGCATGCTTAGAGTATACAATGTTGTTGATGTTTTTGAATTGTGAGTCGGGATGGTAGCAATCATGTTGAAGAAGGTGTAACTATGTTGGTGAATCCATCCTAATACAAGGTGAACGATGAGAGGCTGTGTAGGAGTACACAGTGGGTTGTCTCGTTGAACACCGCCTTAAGTCCGAGTTCTTGTGTGGTGATCCAAGAAGAAGAGTGCAACCACACATTGGCTCACTGACCCCTCTCAACTTATTAACTCATCCCCTTCGATGTCCAGATGTCGCACTAGTTCGGATTTCTGGTAAGCTTGTGGCCTGGTAGCCAAGTGAGAGAACGGCTCACCCGAGACCGGCTTTCGCACCACGCACACATCGTCTGGTTCCACTTCGGTAAACCGGTCGGGTTCACGATAGTGGTAACCAACCCAGGTAGGCGGTTTCATGGACTAGATCGGCTATGAGGTAACAGTTGTGGTGAGCATCCTCGCCGGCATCTCTTGAACGGTGTCGAGTACAAAGGCGGTAACTGATGATCATGTGTGTGAAAGTGGTACACCCCTGCAGGGTTAACAAAACTATTCGAATATCCGTGTCCGCGGTTATGGACTTCTTGGAAAGCTTAGCTTGATTATTAGACAACTTGAACTGGATACTTCTAAAACACACCAAGATAAGCGTGAGTGCTATGGCGTTCTTTCTCGTGGGGAAGTCGAGAGAGGCACCATAGTGGTGTAATTGGTTGGAGACATGTAGTGGACTCGTGTACGCTTCTAACATCAAGTCTGGTACTCGTAGTTCAGGATTAGCCAAGTCAAAGCTGGCACTTCTGCATTTGAACCCCCACCTCCCTTTGCATTGATACATGTGCATGAGTAGTATAGCTCGCCGTAAGTCTTGCTGAGTACAACTTTGTACTCACGTTTGCTTAATTTATGTTTTAGATGAACCCACTGACCCCGATGGTTGTTTCTACCTGGAGCTTGAAGAATGAAGACTCAGACCAAGACCAAGCTAGTGTAGTCCTAGTCAGCAGACTAGTTCCCTCGTGGAGGGCTTGTGTTTAAATAAGGCTTCTTAAGCCATTTGTTAAACTTGTCTGTACTCAGACCTACTTTGCTTTCGCATGCCTTTTGTAATGTCGGATCACGGTCTCGTGATCTCTGTGTGCACTCTGTAAGAGTTATCAATGAAGTATAAACTTTGTAGAGAATTGCAAGGATACATGCTATTCATACTAGACATGTGTGCTGCGTATATGGTTATAACATGCATGTCTTAGTATGGGTTTTCGAGTCCTTAGTTGTGATCTGGCTGGCGGTCTTTTATAAACCAAGTGGCCCTTAGATGTGCGCAGCTTGCGGCATCGCGATGCGATTTCTCGTGACTTTGTCACGTGCAAACTTTGTTGTATGATCGATCCCGCCCTAGACCCCGACTAAGTGATCGGGCTGGAGTAAGTCTATGTAAGTGTTATAAGATAGTCAATAGTATGGTTGAGGCGACTTGTCGATGAGTATGGGAGTTCATCCGGCCTGGATGGGATGCCCCTCACATTCGATGCTTTCCGAGAACGTTCTGTGATTGGCCTTGTCTTCTTAGATAAGTGGGCACGGTTCTCGGCTCTCCATATGACTATGTTGTAGCGGGACTTGCATACGCTAACCCCGGGTCCCGAAAAACTTGGTATCAGTGCAGGACTGACTGTAGGATTATCAGCCTTGGCCGAAGTCGAGTCTAGCTTGCTATAGTTATATAGTTACTTTGGGTAATAAGGGAACAACGTAAGGCTTCTTTTTTCTCCTTACCCCTTCGTTCTGAGTTCTGAGTCACCCTTATCTCTTCTACGGGAAGATAGGACTAGGCTCATCCCTGTATGATTAGCACATCTCGTTGATTGCTTCCTCGTAGCCGTAGGAAAGTTGTGTCTGGTTTCCTAGCATTGTTGTAACGCTGATTTCTTACATATTATTATGTAAGTGTTGTTTCTACATTGTAAGAAAATTTCTTTTTCTTGTAATTACAGTCGTTATGTTGTCCGTGTCATTCCAGGTTTCTTCATAATATGACGCATTTGCAAACTCCTTCTTTCTGTTTCAGATGGCAGATCTTCCCCCTCGTCAGATAGTTCGTCTGACCTGATGTATCGATGTGCGTGGCCATCCCACCACGTTGATCGAGATGATGTCCTTTGTGGGATATCGATGGTACCCTGAGTACACAGTCGAGCAGAAGTTCCGCGACTTCAACCAGACTCAGTACCACTGCATCGTCCGGATCTACCCGCACCACATCGGAGTCACTCAGCCTGTCCTCTTTGGGCATGTCATTGGTATGACCGAGAACATGGCTGTGCAGGATGCTGCATACTCATGTATGACTCTGCTGAGAGAGGAGCACGTTATGCTGAGAGACACTTCGTTCCGCTATATCCCTGCTGCACTTCCAGGAGAAGAGGGATATTACACCAGACTCTACTCAGATCACTCTGCGGAGGATCCTCCGCTAGGTTTGCTCGTGATCGAGATCGTGATGCACATGCTCTTCATTTCGAGCTTCACTCCACTCGAGCCCGTCTATATCGAGCACTGATACTCTTGGCTCATTTCGTGAGTGTTGGATCAGTTGAGCATGATACTATTTACCCTGTGAGGACTCAGATGCCTACTCGAGTCACGTGGCCCGAGGTTGGAGGCATTATTCCACCCCGTGGTCCTCTTGTGCCACCCTATGGTGGACCTAGGCCCCATCCTTGCTCGAATGGATATCAGGGTCCACAGTCCACCGTGTTTCCCGATGCACGTCCTCAGCTTCCGGGATACATGGGGAACTTCTATGAGGATTACTACGAAGATGGAGAGGATGATGAGTGAGACCGCCTGTGGTCTTTCTCTAGTGAGGATTAGTATCTTAGTATCCTAGTATGTTGATTAGTGATGTGTTCTAAGTTCTAGAGGCTTAGATAAATAATTTATAGGAAGTCAGAGTGTATCTGAAGGTTGTATCATCTTCATCATGTTTGTACTAGTGTGTAACTTGTACTAAAACGATGCTTGGCTTGTATGACAGCTTGTGTATATATGGCTTGTATGCTTTTATCACCATGTTGTCAAGATGATTACTTCATGTACTCTGTGATTCTTCCAGTACATCATATCCATTGCTTAAACTCTAGCAATCAACTATGTTTGACATTGATCTTGTCTTCAGGATGTCTCAAGGGACTCGTGGCCAGCTTGGTCACAATCAGGGTCGGAATGACCCTGAAGGAAGTGAACTTCCACTGCCACCCAATATGGCCCAAGTCCTGATGGAAGTGGAGAGGAACCGCAGAGACTCTCATCGCCTGCTGGAAGTCATTGCTCGCAACACCACTCAGAACCACAATGAGCTGGTGACCCTGAATGACTTCATCCGACTTCATCCCCCAGTTTTCAGCTACTCGACCGAGCCCCTCGACGCCGATGACTGGATCCGCAGCATCGAGAAGAAGCTCCAAGCAGGACATGTTGCTGATGGCGATAAAGTCAACTACACCGCCTACCACCTTGAGGGTGCAGCAAGATCTTGGTGGGAAAACTATCTTAACATGCGTCCCGCAGGTCCACCCACTGCATGGAATGAGTTCTGCACAACATTCCGTGAGCATCACATCCCGAAGGGTCTTATGGACCGCAAGCGTGAGGAGTTCTGCAACCTCACCCAAGGAAGAAGGTCCGTGGACGAGTTTAGTCGTGAGTTCAACCGACTGGATCGTTATGCAACTTAAGAGGTCTCCACCGAAGCCAAGAAGAAAGAGAGGTTCCGCAGGGGACTGAATTCTGGGCTCCGCCGTGAGCTGAATCTTCATGACTTTGCCACCTTCCAGGTCCTTGTCAAAAAGGCCATCAAGGCGGAGGACATGAACACCCCCGCTGAGTTCCGCAAGCATGCCCGTGCTGAAAGTTCCTCCAGTTCTGGCCCTCAGAAGCGCAGAATCTGGATCTCCAACAGCATGTTCCACCAGAACAATGCTCTGAGGCCATCCTTTGTGGCGCCTCGTCCACCGGCTCCGTTCCACCCAGCTCCACCGAGTAACCCCGCTCCACGCACTGTCTTTGGGGTTTTCTACAAGTGTGGCCAGGAGGGCCATTACTCTCGTGAGTGTCCCCAGAACCAACATCAAGTCCAGAATGCTCCACCACGTGCCAGAGGCAACAACAACAAAAACCGTGGCAAGCCACCCCCAAAGATCTTTGTCACCAATCCCGCACCTCCCGCCACTCGGGGACGTGTGAACCAGATCTGCGCCGAAGAGACTGATGACATATTTGACGTCATTCTTGGTACGCTCCCCGTCAATTATGTTCCTACTTCTGTTCTATTCGATCCAGGAGGATCTCATTCATTCATGTCAGAAAGTTATGCACTTCGTCATGACTTATCTTTTGATGAACTGTCCACCCCAATGATAATTCAAACTCCAGGATCAAGATGGAAAACTAATAGGGTAAGCCATGGTAATCAAGTTGAAATTGAGGGTTTAGTATTCCTTTCTTCACTCATATGTAAGGCCCGATATGCGGTACTGTTCCAGATCTAGATGTTTCCATCCAGATCCGGGGACGAAGCACATATCGGTCCCACCGCGACATATGACGAAGTCATATGCCCCGGATTTCCAACATGATATCACAACATTACCGATACAAGGATACAACATCTCATACTGTCGGCATACAACTGCCTTAAATACAATACATCAGCGGAAGGTATATGTCTGAGTACAGACTACAATCAAATGCCTACTGGCAAAGAGAAAAGCATCGATCCCCATAACCACACGGGTCCAGGACCTCCGCCGGGATTCGCCTAACTAGTCTTCGTCGAGTCTCCACGTGAAACGTCGATCACCATACCCGTTGTCGATCGAGAACCCTGAAAAGATTTTGGGGGTAGTATCATGAGTGCAGAAGTACTCAGCATCCAACTGTAGTGGTCAACTGACCCAGCAAGGACTTCATCACTCGTCATTCTAGGAGAACTAGTAGTTTACGGTAAGGAAGGGGTAAGTGGTGATGTTGCTTCCGCACTAGCATTTATGAAGTGGCTAACGATCTAGAGAGTAAGTTAAGAAGCCACGCATTCAATGAGGAAACGCCTCCATCAAGTCTGCTGTCCACCTACTTATGCAAGCATAACACCTATCCTATCCTTGTCCTCCTCTTTGCATCCCGACAAAGAAGAAGCAGTCAAGGCACACACACATTGATAAAGTTATATTAAGATCATCTCAGTTGTCGTTGTCTATGAACAAGGAGTAGGTCTCAAGTCGTCCATAACCATGGACACGGCTTCTCGAAAAGATTTAACCCTGCAGGGGTGTACCAACTGCCCATTACAAGGCTCCGCACGCACGCCCATCTCTCTCGGTTTCTACCTATTATAGGAAACCATTTTATGATTTAGTTCCAAGAGATCCGAAACGACAGGTCCCTCTAGCTAACAACGAACAAATCCGGGTGGCCCCCGGTGAGTCGATACCCAACTCAAAAGTCGGCCGCGCTCTCGAATCTCTCTCTACCGTCTGTCTCGGGTTTGGATAGCCGGTTGATCACACATGGGAAACCGGGTCCTTAGCCGGACAAGGTGGACCAACAAGGAAACCATGTCCCCGTTGGCCCAGGTTGGTTTGAAAACTACTGGCGGCGACCAGCACACACACGGTTTCAAATGGTAAATCAGCTTGGGCCACCACTAGAAATGTTTGAAGCTAGGTAGGTAAGAAAAGGGGACCCCATAAAATCCCACACGCGGTTAGGCACGCTCGTCAAGAGACACAATACCCAGAACTCGTGTCCTAGGTGACTCGAATGGAACAAAGCGTCGGGGCGGGATTGCCTAGACCTTCCATCCTTCGTCGAATATAGTCAACATTATAATAATCATATCATCAACAACAATAATAATAAGGTGGTATCCCAAACCAAGGAGTAACAAGGTAACATCGTAGCATCCTAAGAATGCATACTAAGCAGGGGCTGGGCAACGAGCAATAGTAACATAGCAGTACATTGTTTGCTGGGAGGGGACATCATTGTATCGGTTTGAAAGAGGCTGTAAACATGTGGTAGGATCGAACATCAAACCTATCCTAGAATAGCATGCAAACCGTTGGTTGAAATAGAATGGATCATAAGTAATGCATAGTCCTTTCCTGTTGATAAGTCGGGTTCCAAAGGTGTAGTTGATCGCAAGCTCGCATCGTCTCCGAGAGGTACCCGCGGAAGCACACAAGACGGTAAACACTGGAAGCAATCAACGAGCAAGCACTCTATTACTACAAAGCAAACACGAGAAAGCATCAACAAGAAGGAAACACGAGACATCGCACCTACCATCAAGAGCGGTTACTAACAGGTTAAGTGGAGTACTCGTCACACACGACGATACCGCACATTTACAAGGGTTCAAGTTGTTTAGCTACACAAGATGAGAAAAGGTTGTTAACATGGAATCTCACTCAAGCATGGCATAGCACACAAACATGGCAAGAGGTGAAGCATAAATAAACTATCTAGGCTAGTCAATTTAAGTGGGGCAAACTCCTAAACATGCTTATCACTATTTACCCCACGAAAATTATAACGTTTGGTACTGTTTTGCCCTAAACCATATTTGAGGTTGGTTAACAGCAGCAAAAAATAGCATAACCACAAATTACACGAAAAACTAATCAATTTACATATAAAGAACACTCCAAACGGAGTTACGGTTAAAAAGATATAAGCAGAACAAGTTTGGAACACAATCTGCCAACATCAGGAAGCACACTTTAGAGCAAGACATAAACAGGATAGTGAGTGCAAACATGCTAAAAAATGATATGTAACTAAAGTAGACATGGCAGGGAATGCATGGCAAAAGAAATCATGCAAAAATTCATCATGAACTACTAGTTATAGCCCATGCAAAATGCAATAAAACATTACTCGTCTAGGACTTAGTGAAAATCAGGAAAACAGGGCAGAAACTGTTATTTTCATGATGTATAAACATGGGTAAAGTTATATGCAAAAGTACAGCAACATGACAAAGAAATATATGCACATGAACTAGACATGATGGTGATCAGGTACAAACAAGAATCAAGGTCAGAGGCATAACAGATCAAAAGATATTAAGCAAACAACATGGCATCGGGACGTTACAGACTTAGAGAAAAACAGAGGTGGCTGTCAAAAACAGCGGCATAGCAACTTTGGATCTAAAAATAACTATGATCAGGAATGCAAACACGACAATGCAATACATGTAATGGAAGTAGACATGATGCTTAACAGTATGCAGAAAGAATCAATGCAATAGGCCTCATGAATGTGTCACAATCATCATGCAAACTTGCAATAAAATAACAACAACAACACACTAACAGGAAATAATAGCAGTTAATAGCCTGATGCCCACTTCAACACAGATTATCAACATCAAGATGGCCTCAAATCAAAATGCTCACAAAAGATGAACTGAAGTACACACAATTCTAAGCAAATTTCCTTTTTGGTGCAAAGTCATCTGAGCTACCGTTTAATCTTAAATCTACTCGCAAAATTGAATCAGCAGCACAATAATTCCAGACTTAACAGTTTTAGCAGTTTTAACGACGGGATGCCCTGTTTGACCAGCCATAAGCATATCAAGATATTCTCAAAACAAATAGCTCACTGAAGATAAAAGTTAGAGCACAACAATCCAAAAAAAGAATCACTCCATTCCGACCTACGAGTCAACAGGAAATCGCGTTGCAAGTAAGGCAATTGAGACAAAAAATTGGGGACTTAAAAATTTACAAGGGGTGGGGGAGCTCGGGCTGCTCGGATCATGCCGAGACATGGCAGGCTGGAGGTCATCGGCGGTGCCCGTGGCGGCCGGAGGAGAGGCTAGGGGCGTCGGGGACGGCCAGCGACGGCGGAGGGCGAACTGATCCGGCCGGATCCGGGCGGTGGCAGCGCTAGTGAGGCCATGGTGGCCAGCTCGGCCATGAGCTTCGAGCTCCAAGCCATGGCAGCCGTGGCGGCTCGGCCTGCACGGGGAAGAGAATAAAGAGGGTGAGAGGACGGGGGAGGAGGAAGGAGAGGGAGGAGGAGGCGCGGGGCGGCGCCTCGGAATTGCCGGCGGCCGGAGGCGGGACGGCGACGGCCGGCCGACGGAGGCGGTTGGGCGCGGGGCGTCTCGGCCTGGCTCGGCCCGGCTGCGGCCCGGGGCGGCGGCGCTCGGCCCTGAGGGGCCCGGTTCCCTGTGTTGCGGCTGCTGGAGGTGAGAGACGCGATCTGGACCGTCCAGATGTGGATCCAGAGGCTGGAAACGCCCCAGATCTAGGGTTTCGGTATTGGGACTGATTTTGGAGCAGATTTGGGAAAAAAGGAGGGGGTGGCTGCAATTTTTAGGCTATGGAAACCCTAGAAAGGGGTGGGAGTGTGGTGTTCTTTATATAGCCCAGGTGGCTGGCAGTTTGCAAAAACATCCCCGGTTTTTCTCTCTCGCGCGCGGTGTTTACGTTTCTGACCGCCGGGGGTCCGCAGGACCTCCGATTCGGGTAAAACTTCGAACTGCGCTGGAACCATTCCGAGAACACTTTCCGGCACGCTATAAAAATATCCCGTTTACTTACTTAATGGGGTGAAACCCGGTGTCGCAAAGGTCGAGTGTTAGGGTGGAAAGGGTCGGTCTCCGTCCGGTACGAGATAAGAAGGGGGGGGAATAATCGCCGATCGATAAATCGGGGATGAAAACACCGCAAACAAATCAGAAAATCAAACAATTCACACAGAAAATAAAAATTTTAATTTTTGTGAAATCTGGGCTGTTACAATACAACACCACCAACAAGGGATCTCGTCCCGAGATCCAACACGATCCGGGGGAGAGGAGGGGAGAGAAAAGAGAGTCGACGATCTTCAACACCACCAACAAGGGACTCTGCTCCACGTAGAACGACGAACTTCCCAAACCTGAGTCGGAAGAGCTAAAGGTACTACATGATTTCCCAAACCTGAGATCAGAATCGAGACAATACGCTGCAAGCAAGGCATTGTAACTATTCGGAAAATCCACACACTCGAGATCCTAGAGTTTGATGTCAGAACCCTCTGTTAGGTAATGTGCTAGGATCAAAGTACTCTTGCATCATGTCAAAATTTCAAAAGAAATCCTTGAAATCAAAAATCAAAAGCAAAGTGGGAGAAGGAACCCCTCCCCCAGATGAATTAATTCAAAAGGCCAGATAAAAATCTTCTCCAAAATTTCATGTTAGATTTTTTAAAAGTCTTATAAATGAGTGTGATCACATATCAAGTGATGTGGGACCCATCCCATGCTCATAGATTTTTCAAATATTCAAACAGTGCCTTGGAATTAATCAATTACCCCTATTTGATTTAAAATTCAAATCATTTGAATTTTAAAAATGTTGAAACTTTATAAGTGGCTAGTCTATTTTATTATGAGGCCATATAAAAGTTTACAGCATTTAATAAAATGTTTAGCTATTTTATTTAGCTAAACAGAACAAATGTCAGAAGTGAAAACAGAAAGAAAAAGAAAAAGGGCTTACCTCAAAGAGGCCCAACTAGTTCCCCAGCCGGCCCAGCCACCTCCCCTCCCCTGTCGTCTTCCTCAGGCAGCCAGGCAACTGCGTGCCCGGCATGCCGAGGCCGCCGACGTGCCTGGCCACCTCCTGCTTCCTCCGTCCACGTAGTCGCGCCTGGAGACGCCCAGGGCCTTCCCGTTCCTTTCCCCTCCCTCCAGAACCACCGCCCCCTCCTCTCTCGCCCGATTCGTCGACGCCCGAGAAGATCGCCGGAGCGCGACGCCAAGCACGCGCAGCCAACGACGACGAGGACCTCCACCGAGCTGTCCCCCGTGTTCCTCTTCAAGCTCTTCATCGACCTGCAGTAGAAGGCGAGCCCGGAGCCCTCCTAGCCATCGAATTCGAGATCGAGCCGCCGCCGGAACCGAAAGAGATCGTCGTCGATTACTTCGCCGTCGAGCCACCCCAGCCATCGCCACCACCTCCGTTGGGTTCCTGGTGAGCTCGGGATCAAAACCCCTAACCTCCCCCTCTCGATTGCTTTCTCTGTCACCGATTGCCATGGTCGCCGGAGTAACAAGCCGCCACGTTCGTCGTCGGCGAGCACCTGTTAGGCAATCGTCCTCGCCGTCTTGTCCATCACCTCCGCCGTGATCTGCTGCGTCGAACGCGCCCAACGGTGGCTCCATTGGTGCTCTGCAGCGAGATCCACCCCGAGCCCGTGCCACGGCTGCCGCTAGGGCTCGTCGCCGGCATCACTCCGGTGGCCCCCGGTGGCGTTGCTGTGCTCTAGGTGATGCGGACGAGCTCGGGCTTCCGTTTGGTGGTCTCAGCGCACCAAATGGTGGCCGGACCCGCCGTCCCGTGCGTCGCCGCCGCGTCGGATGGTCGCCGGCGACTTGCCGCCGGTGAAGTCCACGTGGCCGGCGTGTTTAAACGTTAACCACCCCCTAATGACCCCCTGAGCCAATGACAAGTGGGCCCAGTGGCTTAATTAAGCCACTGGATAATTTAACCCAGCGGATTAATTCAACCAGCCACTGACAGGTGGGACCCCCTTGTCAGCCCCCCCCCCCCTGACACCATCTTGAAGTCAGCATGACGCAATAATGAATTTCCAGAAAATCAATATGAATTAAAGAAATTCCAGAAATTCCAGAAAATACCCCAAACTTTGGAAATTCATAGAAAATTCATATTAACTCCAAATTGGACAAATAATATATGAAAAATGATCAGGGGAAAATAAGCTATCCAAAAATGCAACTTTCAACTATGTTTGAGTTGATCTTAAAATGGGACCAGTAGCATATGTCATTTGAATTATTTGGAATTAATTCAAATTCAAATCAAATGCTTTTGCAACTTGGACCATGGAATTATGCTATATTTCAACCACACTTCAGAGGAATATCATACACATTTCCAAAAGGTTCAAATTGATCAAACCATGTCACATATAACTTGACTAAGTTTGAATTCAAATTGGAGTTTGAATTTTCAATTCAAATTGCAATATACTCCATTTAAATGGAATTGCTTCACACAACAAAGCATTTACATCAAGTTCCAACATTTCATCATGTGATTGTGCATTGTTTTACTTTGCTACTTTGCTTGTTGTTTGTCGAGTAGAGGTGGAACCGGAGCAGGAGGCTGCCCCCTTCGCTGAAGACCCAGAACCCGAACCTCGTCAGCAAGGCAAGCAAACCCCCATTGATCATGTCGATAAAATCCCACTTCCCTCTCATGTCTCGCTTATGCATTGTTTAGGATGATCACCATGATTCGTTTCTACCGCATAGATGAACCCATTCCTTTGCATGACCTATCATTTTGTCACAGTAGTAGGAAAACCACAATCCTAGCAAATGTAGGAGTTGTTTGATATCATGTGGCCTCTGCAAATGTTTATCGCTTATTGCATGCTTAGTATGATACCATGATGTTACTGTGATGTGAGTCGGGATGATAGTGATCATGTTGATGTTGGTAGAAAATTGTTGGTGAATCGACCCTAATACAAGGTGAACGATGAGAGGCTGTGTAGGAGTACACGGTGGGTTGTTTCGTTGAACACCGCCCTAAGTCCGAGTTCTTGTGTGGTGATCCAAGATGAAGAGTACAACCACACATTGGGCTCACTGACCCCTCTCAACTTACTAACTCATCCCTTTCGATGTCCAGATGTTGCAATAGTTCGGAGTTCTGGTAGGTCTGTGGCCTGGATGCTAAGTGAGAGAACGGCTCACCCGAGACCGGCTTATGAACCACGCACACATCACTTGGGTCCACTTCGGTAAACCGGCTGGGTTCACGATAGTGGTAACCAACCCAAGTAGGCGGCTTTCTCGGACTAGATCGGCTATGAGGTAACAGTTGTGGTGAGCATCCTCGCTGGCACCCCTTGAATGGTGTCGAGATCAAAGGCGGTAAATGATGATCATGTGTGTGTAGAGGTACACCCCTGCAGGGTTAACAAAACTATTCGAATAGCCGCGTCCGCGGTTATGGACTGCTTGGAAATCTTAGCTTGATTATTAGACAACTTGAACTGGATACTTCTAAAACACACCAAGATAAGTGTGAGTGTTATGGCGTGCTTTCTCGTGGGGAAGTCGAGGAAGGCACCATAGTGGTGTAATTGGTTGGAGAAAGTAGTGGACTCGTGTACGCTTCTTACCTCATAGTCTAGTACTCGTAGTTCAGGATTAGCCAAGTCAAAGCTGGCACTTTTGCAAGTGAACCCCACCTCCCTTTACCTTGATACATGTGCATGAGTAGTATAGATCCTATGTAAGTCTTGCTGAGTACGACTTTGTACTCACGTTTTCTTAATCTATGTTTTAGATGATACCACCGACCCCGAAGGTGGCTTCTTCATCGAGCTGGACGACTGAAGATCAAGCTAGTCTAGTCCCAGTCAGACGACTGGTTCCCTCGTGGAGGGCTTGTGTTTAAATAAGGCTTCTTAAGCCATTTGTTAAACTTGTCTGTAATCAGACATAATTTGCTTCTGCTTGTGTTGTAATGTTGGATCACATGTTTGTGATCTCTGTTTGCACTCTATAAGAGTTATCAATAAAAATGTATACTTTGTAGAGAATTGCAATGATACCTGTTGTTCATACAAGGCATGTGTGTTGTGTGTATGTTTATAAGATGCATGTCTTAGTATGGGTTTTCGAGACCTTAGTTGTGTTCTGGCTGGCGGTCTTTCATACACCAAGTGGCCCTTAGATGTGCGCAGCTTGGGGCATCGCGATGCGATTGCTCGAGACTCCGTCTCGTGCACACTTTGTGGTATGATCGAGCCCGCCCTAGACCCCGACTAAGTGATCGGGCTGGAGTAAGTCTATGTAAGAGTTATGAGATAGTCGATAGTATGGTTGAGGCGACTTGTCTTTGAATATGGGAGTTCACCACCCATATTATTAGACTTGTGTGCGGACGATGAGGACCCATCTCAGTTGATCATCCGGCCTGGATGGGATGCCCCTCACGTACGATGCTTTCCGAGAACGTTTTTTGCTTGGCCTTGTCTACTTAGACATGTGGGTACGGTTCTCGGCTCTCCATATGACTATGTTCCTAGCTGGACTTGCATACGCTAACCCCTGGTCCCGACAGACTTGGTATCAGAGCAGGACTGACTGTAGGACTAGTAGCCTTGGCCGAAGTCGAGTCTAGCTTGCTATAGTTATATAGTTACTCTGGGTATATAAGGGAATAACGTAAGACTTCTTTTTTCTCCTTACCCCCTTCGTTCTGAGTTCTGAGTCACCATCATCTTATTCTATGGGAAGATAGGACTAGGCTCTCCTCTGTCTGATTAGAACATCTCGTTTTTTGCTTCCTTGTAGCCGTAGGAAAGTTGTGTCCGGTTTTCCTAGCATTGCTGTAATGCTGATTTCTTACATCGTATTATGTAAGTGCTGTTTTTCATGATTGAAAGAAATTGTCATTTCTTACAATTACAGCCGTTATGCTGTCCGAGTCATTCCAGGTTTATCCCATAATCTGATGCATTTGCAAACTCCTTCTTTTTGTTTCAGATGGCAGATCTTCCCCCTCGGCACATTGTTCGTTTGACCAGGTGCCTCGGTATGCGTGGCCATCCCGCCACGTTGATCGAGATGATTTCCTACGTGGGATATCGATGGTACCCTGAGTATACCGTCGAGGAGCAGTTTGACGACTTCAACCAGACGCAGTTCCACTGCATTGTCAGGATCTACCCGCACCACGTTGGAGTCACCCAGCCTATCCACTTTGGACATGGCATTGGTATTACCGAGAACATGGCTGTGCTGGATGCTACATCCTCATGTATTACCCTGCTGAGAGAGGAGCACACCATGCTGAGAGAGACCTCATTCCGCTATATCCCTGCTGCACTTCCAGGAGAAGAGGGATATTACACCGGACTCTACTCAGATCACTCTGCAGAGGATCCAGCACTTCAGGTGACTGCTAGGTTTGCTAGTGATCGAGATCGTGATGCACGCGCTCTCCGTTTCGAGCTTCACGCCACTCGCGTTCGTCTGTATCGAGCACTGACCCTTTTGGCAACCTTTGTGAGCGTGGGATCAGTTGAGCATGATGGTATCTACCCAGTGAGGACTCAGATGCCTTCTCGAGTTGCTTGGCCCGAGATTGGAGGCATTTTTCCACCCCGTGGTCCTTTGCTTCCACCCTACCCTGGACCTAGGCCCCATCCTTGCCCAAATGGATATCAGGGTCCACAAGCCTCCGTGTTTTCCGATGGTCACCTCCAGCTACCGGGATACGCGGGTAACTTTTATGAGGACTACTATGGAGATGGAGATGAGTGAGACCGCCTGTGGTCTTACTTAGTGAGGACGTAGTAGTATCTTAGTATAGTGTACGCAAGGGTCTAAGTTCCAGAGGCTTAGATAAATAATGTATAGGAAGTCAGAGTGCCTCTGAAGGATGTATCATCTTCATCACGTTTGTATTAGCTTGGTGCTTGTACTAAAACGAAGTATGGGTTGTATGACAGCTTGTGAATATATGGCTTGTATGCTTTTATCACCATGTTGTCAAGATGATTACTTCCTTTGCTCTGTAATCTTTCCAGTACCTCAATACCTTGATTAGACTCTCCCAATCAACTCTGTTTGACTTTGGTTTTCACCTGCAGGATGTCTCAAGGAACCCGTGGCTAGGTTGGTCGTAACCAGGGTCGTGGGAATGACCAGGAGGAAGGCAACCTTCCACCCCCACCCACGATGGCTTAGGTTCTGATGGAGGTCGAGAGGAACCGCCGAGACTCTCACCACCTGCTGGAAATCATTGCACGCAACACCACTCAGCAGCGCAATGAGTTGGTGTCCCTGAACGACTTCATCTGACTTCATCCCCCGGTTTTCAGTTACTCCACCGAGCCCCTTGACGCCGATGACTGGCTTCGCAGCATCGAGAGGAAGCTCCAAGCAGGCCGTGTTGCAAATGGTGACAAGGTCAGCTATGGCACCTATCACCTCGAAGGTGCAGCTAGCTCTTGGTGGGAGAACTTTCTGAACAAGCGTCCCGTTGGACCGCCTGCATCTTGGGAGGAATTCTGCACGTCCTTCCGTGAGCACCACATTCCCAAGGGTCTTATGGACCGCAAGCGTGAGGAGTTCTGCAACCTCACTCAAGGCAGAAGGACCGTTGACGAGATTAGTCGTGAGTTCAACCGACTTGCTCGTTATGCTACCGAAGAAGTCTCCACCGACTCCAAGAAACAAGAGAGGTTCCGTCGTGGACTCAACACTGGACTTCGTCGTGAGCTCAACCTGCATGACTATGCCACATTCCAGGTCCTTGTCAACAAGGCCATCAAGGCAGAGGACATGAGCACCCCCAATGATTTCCGCAAACACCCTAGAGACGACAGTTCATCCAGTTCAGGCTCCCAAAAGCGCAAGATCTGGATCCTCAATAGTATGTTCCGCCAGAACAACCCACCGAGGCCATCCTATGTGGCGCCTCGTCCACCAACTCAGTTCCACCCAGCTCCACCAAACAACCCAGCTCCACGCACTATTTTCGGAGCCTGTTACAAGTGTGGTCAGGCAGGCCACTATTCTCGTGAGTGTCCCCAGAACCAGATCCAGAACCAGAATGCTCCACCCCGTGCCGGAGGCAACAACAACAATGGTCGTGGCAAGCCACCCCAGAAGGTCTACACCGCCAAACCCGCTCCTCCTGCCACTCGTGGACGTGTGAACCAGATCGCCGCCGAAGAGACTGACGACACCACTGACGTCATTCTTGGTACGCTCCCAGTCAATTATGTTCCTACTTCCGTTCTTTTCGACCCAGGAGCATCTCATTCATTCATGCCGGAAAGTTATGCACTTCGTCATGAGTTACCCTTTGTTGAATTGTCCACCCCAATGATTATTCAAATTCCAGGGTCAAGATGGAAAACTAATAGGGTAAGCCATGGTAATCAAATTTCAATTGAGGGTTTAGTATTCCTTGCTTCACTCATAGCCCTCAAGTCTTCATATATTGATGTCATCCTTGGCATGGATTGGCTATCAAGAAAGAATGCCTACCTGGATTGCAAAGGCAAATCCGTGAAACTCACCCACCCTTCAGGCAAAACCGTCAACTATACCTCACCCAGAACAAGAAACCAAGTGCATTCCTTGAATGTACTTCCCCTTCCCGAACTTGAAGATATTCTGGTGGTTCGTGACTTCCCGGATGTCTTTCCTGAAGAGCTGCCGGGCATGCCACCCGATAGATGTGTAGAGTTTATAGTGGATCTTGTTCCAGGAACCGCACCAATTTCCAAACGCCCATATAAAATGGCCCCACATGAGTTAGCTGAGCTAAAAACCCAACTTGATGCTTCGCTGGCAAAAGGCTTCATCCACCCTAGCTCATCGCCATGGGGTTGCCCCGTTCTGTTCGTAAAGAAGAAAGATGGAACAGAAAGGATGTGCGTAGACTATCGCCCGCTAAATCTAGCGACGATAAAGAACAAATACCGACTGCCCAGAATCAATGATCTTTATGATCAACTTGCAGGATCCTCCGTCTTCTCCAAGATGGATTTGAGATTAGGTTATCATCAGATCAAAATCCGAAGCGAGGACATTCCCAAAACGGCTTTTACTACTCGTTATGGTCTTTACGAGTATACCGTCATGTCCTTTGGTTTAACCAATGCCCCCGCCACATTCTCGCGCTTGATGAATTCGATCTTCATGGAGTACCTAGATAAATTTGTTGTGGTTTATCTCGATGATATTCTCATCTACTCGAAGAACGAAGAAGATCATGCCGAACACCTAAGGCTGGTATTGATGAAACTTAGAGAGCATCGCCTGTATGCTAAATTCTCCAAGTGTGAATTCTGGCTACCAGAAGTGACCTACCTAGGCCACGTGATTTCTGCAAAAGGCATTGCTGTAAATCCCGAGAGAGTTCAGGCCGTCCTTGACTGGACTCCACCTGAATCGGTTAATCAAGTTAGGAGTTTTCTTGGCCTAGCCAGCTATTGTCGTCGCTTCATCGAGAACTTTTCTAAAGTTGCAAAGCCTCTAACTGAACTCCTCAAGAAAGATAAGAAATTCCTATGGACTCCCAAGTGCGAGGAAAGCTTTCAAGAGCTAAAAATAAGATTGACTTCTGCACCCATACTTGCACCTCCAGACACCAAAAAGGATTTCGAGATCTTTTGTGACGGATCACGACAAGGGTTAGGATGCATACTTCTGCAAGATCGACATGTGGTAGCTTATGCTTCACGCCAGTTGCGGCCACATGAAGAGAACTATCCTACCCACGACCTTGAACTCGCTGCCGTAGTTCATGCCCTAACAACTTGGCGACATTACCTCCTTGGTAACCGTTGCAAGATTTATTCCGACCACCAAAGCCTCAAATACATTTTCACCCAGCCAGATCTTAATCTCAGGCAAAGACGCTGGATTGAGTTGATAAAAGATTACGACGTAGGAATTTCTTACACCCCAGGCAAAGCCAATGTCATGGCTGATGCACTGAGTCGTAAGTCGTATTGTAACAACCTCATGTTACAACAGTATCAACCACTTCTTCATGAGGAATTTCGCAAGCTCAATCTTGAGATTGTTCCTCATAGCTATCTTTCTACCTTGGTGGTGAAACCAACTCTTCAGGATCAAATAAAAGTTGCCCAAAGGCGTGCACGAGGTGTTCGTCGGATCAAGGAGAACATTGCTAGCGGAGTTGCTAAATGTTTCTCCACAGATAGCAAAGGCACGGTATTCTTTGGAAATCGTTTGGTAGTACCTAAGAATAGGGAACTAAGGAAACTCATCCTCAAGGAAGCCCATGACACACCCCTCTCGATTCATCCCGGTAGCACAAAAATGTACCGAGATCTACGCCAGAGATTTTGGTGGACTAGGATGAAGAGAGACATTGCTCAATTTGTTGCCGAATGTGATGTTTGTCGTCGCATTAAGGCAGAACATCAAAGACCTGCTGGTACACTTCAACCTTTGTCTATTCCCAAGTGGAAATGGGACAAAGTCGGTATGGATTTCATCACCGGCTTTCCAAGAACCCAGAAAGGAAACAATGCCATCTTCGTTGTCATAGATAGGCTTTCCAAAGTTGCTCATTTCCTTCCGGTTCGCGAGTCTATAACTGCTAGCCAGTTGGCGGACTTGTACATCTCTAGGATTGTATCCCTTCACGGTGTTCCTTTGGAAATCAATTCTGATCGTGGTAGCCTTTTCACCTCTAGATTCTGGGGAAGCTTTCAGAATGCTATGGGAACTCATCTCTCCTTTAGTACAGCTTTCCACCCTCAGTCTAGCGGTCAAGTCGAAAGGGTTAACCAAATTCTTGAAGACATGCTCAGAGCTTGTGTTATCTCATTCGGAAAGAATTGGGAGAAGTCTCTGCCATTCGCCGAATTTGCTTATAACAATAGTTTTCAATCTAGTCTGAACATGGCTCCTTTTGAACTCCTTTATGGACGACGATGTCGAACGCCACTAAACTGGTCAGAAACCGGTGAAAGACAATTCTTTGGACCGGATATGATCAAGGAAGCAGAAGAGCAAGTTCGCATTGTTCGTGATCAATTGAAAGAAGCCCAGTCTCGTCAGAAAAGCTACTATGATCGTCATCATAGGCAAGAGAGCTACAATCTGGACGAGAAGGCTTACCTTCGGGTTACTCCTCTGAAGGGAACCCAACGTTTCGGTATCAAAGGCAAGTTGGCCCCATGTTACATCGGACCTTTCCGCATTCTTGCCAAATGTGGAGAAGTTGCCTGCCAACTTGAACTACCCCCGCACCTTTCCCGAGTACATGATGTATTCCATGTGTCCCAACTCAGGCGTTGCTTCAAGGACCCCATCCGCGAAGTCGACCATGAAACGCTTGATCTCCAAGGTGACCTTTCTTATCGAGAATACCCCGTTCGTATTCTTGATTCCATAGAGCGTGTCACTCGTCGTCAGAAGATTAGGTTTCTGAAAGTGCAATGGTCACACCACTCTGAAAGAGAAGCTACGTGGGAAAGAGAAGACCGTCTCAGTGCCGAGTATCCCACCTTCCTCCCGCAGATTTCTGAATCTCGGGACGAGATTCTGTTGAGTGGGGGCGAGTTGTCAGAACCCTCTGTTAGGTAATGTGCTAGGATCAAAGTACTCTTGCATCATGTCAAAATTTCAAAAGAAATCCTTGAAATCAAAAATCAAAAGCAAAGTGGGAGAAGGAACCCCCCCCAGATGAATTAATTCAAAAGGCCAGATAAAAATCTTCTCCAAAATTTCATGTTAGATTTTTGAAAAGTCTTATAAATGAGTGTGATCACATATCAAGTGATGTGGGACCCATCCCATGCTCATAGATTTTTCAAATATTCAAACAGTGCCTTGGAATTAATCAATTACCCCTATTTGATTTAAAATTCAAATCATTTGAATTTTAAAAATGTTGAAACTTTATAAGTGGCTAGTCTATTCTATTATGAGGCCATATAAAAATTTTCAACATTTAATAAAATGTTTAGCTATTTTATTTAGCTAAACAGAACAAATGTCAGAAGTGAAAACAAAAAGAAAAAGAAAAAGGGATTACCTCAAAGAGTCCCAACTAGTTCCCCAGCCGGCCCAGCCCACCTTCCCTCCCCTGTCGTCTTCCTCAGGCAGCCAGGCAACTGCGTGCCCGGCATGCCGAGGCCGCCGACGTGCCTGGCCACCTCCTGCTTCCTCCGTCCACGTAGTCGCGCCTGGAGACGCCCAGGGCCTTCCTGTTCCTTTCCCCTCCCTCCAGAACCACCTCCCCCTCCTCTCTCGCCCGATTCGTCGACGCCCGAGAAGATCGCCGGAGCGCGACGCCAAGCACGCGCAGCCAACGACGACGAGGACCTCCACCGAGCTGTCCCCCGTGTTCCTCTTCAAGATCTTCATCGACCTGCAGAAGAAGGCGAGCCCAGAGCCCTCCTAGCCAGCGAATTCAAGCTCGAGCCGCCGCCGGAACCGAAAGAGATCGTCGTCAATTACTTCGCCGTCGAGCCACCCCAGCCATCGCCACCACCTCCGTTGGGTTCCTGGTGAGCTCGGGATCAAAACCCCTAACCTCCCCCTCAAGATTGCTTCCTCTGTCACCGATTGCCATGGTCGCCGAATTAACGAGCCGCCACGATCGTCGTCGGCGAGCACCTGTTAGGCAATCGTCCTCACCGTCTTGTCCATCACCTCCGCCGTGATCTGCTGGTTCGAACGCGCCCAACGGTGGCACCATTGGTGCTCTGCAGCGAGATCCACCCCGAGCTCGTGCCACGGCTGCCGCTAGGGCTCGTCGCCGGCATCACTCCGGTGGCCCCCGGTGGCGTTGCTGTGCTCTAGGTGATGCGGATGAGCTCGGGCTTCCGTTTGGTGGTCTCAACTCACCAAATGGTGGCCGGACCCGCCGTCCCGTGCGTCGCCGCCGCGTCGGATGGTCGCCGGCGACTTGCCGCCGGTGAAGTCCACGTGGCCGGCGTGTTTAAACGTTAACCACCCCCTAATGACCCCCTGAGCCAGTGACAAGTGGGCCCAGTGGCTTAATTAAGCCACTGGATAATTTAACCCAGCGGATTAATTCAACCAGCCACTGACAGGTGGGACCCCCTTGTCAGCCCCCCCCCTGACGCCAGCTTGAAGTCAGCATGACGCAATAATGAATTTCTAGAAAATCAAATTGAATTAAAGAAATTCCAGAAATTCCAGAAAATACCCCAAACTTTGGAAATTCATAGAAAATTCATATTAACTCCAAATTGGACAAATAATATATGAAAAATGATCAGGAGAAAATAAGTTATCCAAAAATGCAACTTTCAACTATGTTTGAGGTGATCTTAAAATGGGACCAGTAGCATATGTCATTTGAATTATTTGGAATTAATTCAAATTCAAATCAAATGCTTTTGCAACTTGGACCATGGAATTATGCTATATTTCAACCACACTTCAGAGGCATATCATACACATTTACAAAAGGTTCAAATTGATCAAACCATGTCACATATAACTTGACTAAGTTTGAATTCAAATTGGAGTTTGAATTTGCAATTCAAATTGCAATATACTCCATTTAAATGGAATTGCTTCACACAACAGAGCATTTACATCAAGTTCCAACCTTTCATCATTTGATTGTGCATTGTTTTACTTTGCTACTTTGCTTGTTGTTTGTCGAGTAGAGGTGGAACCGGAGCAGGAGGCTGCCCCCTTCGCTGAAGTCCCAATACCCGAACCTCGTCAGCAAGGCAAGCAAACCCCCATTGATCATGTCGATAAAATCCCACTTCCCTCTCATGTCTCGCTTATGCATTGTTTAGGATGATCACCATGATTCGTTTCTACCGCATAGATGAACCATTCCTTTGCATGGCCTATCATTTTGTCACAGTAGTAGGAAAACCACAATCCTAGCAAATGTAGGAGTTGTTTGATATCATGTGGGCCCTGCAAATGTTTATCGCTTATTGCATGCTTAGTATGATACCATGATGTTACTGTGATGTGAGTCGGGATGATAGTGATCATGTTGATGTTGGTAGAAAAGTGTTGGTGAATCGACCCTAATACAAGGTGAACGATGAGAGGCCGTGTAGGAGTACACGGTGGGTTGTCTCGTTGAACACCGCCCTAAGTACGAGTTCTTGTGTGGTGATCCAAGATGAAGAGTACAACCACACATTGGGCTCACTGACCCCTCTCAACTTACTAACTCATCCCTTTCGATGTCCAGATGTCGCAATAGTTCGGAGTTCTGGTAGGTCTGTGGCCTGGATGCTAAGTGAGAGAACGGCTCACCCGAGACCGGCTTATGCACCACGCACACATCACTTGGGTCCACTTCGGTACACCGGACGGGTTCACGATAGTGGTAACCAACCCAAGTAGGCGGCTTTCTCGGACTAGATCGGCTATGAGGTAACAGTTGTGGTGAGCATCCTCGCTGGCACCCCTTGAATGGTGTCGAGATCAAAGGCGGTAAATGATGATCATGTGTGTGTAGCGGTACACCCCTGCAGGGTTAACAAAACTATTCGAATAGCCGCATCCGCGGTTATGGACTTCTTGGAAAGCTTAGCTTGATTATTAGACAACTTGAACTGGATACTTCTGAAACACACCAAGATAAGTGTGAGTGCTATGGCGTGCTTTCTCGTGGGGAAGTCTGGTAGTCATAGTTCAGGATTAGCCAAGTCAAATCTGGCACTCTGCAAGTGAACCCCACCTCCCTTTACCTTGATACATGTGCATGAGTACTATAGATCCTATGTAAGTCTTGCTGAGTACGACTTTGTACTCACGTTTGCTTAATCTATGTTTTAGATGATACCACCGACCCCGAAGGTGGCTTCTTCATCGATCTGGACGACAGAAGATCAAGCTAGTCTAGTCCCAGTCAGACGACTGGTTCCCTCGTGGAGGGCTTGTGTTTAAATAAGGCTTCTTAAGCCATTTGTTAAACTTGTCCGTACTCAGACATAATTTGCTTCTGCTTGTGTTGTAATGTTGGATCACATGTTTGTGATCTCTGTTTGCACTCTATAAGAGTTATCAATAAAAATGTATACTTTGTAGAGAATTGCAATGATACCTGCTGTTCATACAAGGTATGTGTGCTGTGTGTATGTTTATAACATGCATGTCTTTGTATGGGTTTTCGAGACCTTAGTTGTGTTCTGGCTGGCGGTCTTTCATACACCAAGTGGCCCTTAGATGTGCGCAGCTTGGGGCATCGCGATGCGATTGCTCGAGACTCCGTCTCGTGCACACTTTGTGGTATGATCGAGCCCGCCCTAGACCCCGACTAAGTGATCGGGCTGGAGTAAGTCTATGTAAGAGTTATGAGATAGTCGATAGTATGGTTGAGGCGACTTGTCTTTGAATATGGGAGTTCACCACCCATATTATTAGACTTGTGTGCGGACGATGAGGACCCATCTCAGTTGATCATCCGGCCTGGATGGGATGCCCCTCACATACGATGCTTTCCGAGAACGTTCTGTGCTTGGCCTTGTCTACTTAGACAAGTGGGTACGGTTCTCGGCTCTCCATATGACTATGTCTTAGCTGGACTTGCATACGCTAACCTCGGGTCCCGACATTTGAAAGGGGATAAGTTGAGATTAAAACACTTACGACACTTGTCCTGACCAGACCATTGGTAAGGAGAAAAAGAATCCTACTCTCCGATAGCTAACTTAGTAACTACAAAATAGTTTTTTTCTAGACTCGACTTTGGCCAGAAAATGGATCCTACGGTCGGTAAGGCTCTGATACCAAGTTGTAAGGCCCGATATGCGGTACTGTTCCAGATCTAGATGTTTCCATCCAGATCCGGGGACGAAGCACATATCGGTCCCACCGCGACATATGACAAAGTCATATGCCCCGTATTTCCAACATGATATCACAACATTACCGATACAAGGATACAACATCTCATACAGTCGGCATACAACTGCCTTAAATACAATACATCAGCGGAAGGTATATGTCTGAGTACAGACTACAATCAAATGCCTACTGGCAAAGAGAAAAGCATCGATCCCCATAACCACACGGGTCCAGGCCATCCGCCGGGATCCGCCTAACTAGTCGTCGTCAAGTCTCCACGTGAAACGTTGATCACCATACCTGTTGTCGATCGAGAACCCTGAAAAAAGTTTGGAGATAGTATCATGAGTATAGAAGTACTCAGCATCCAACTGTAGTGGTCAACTGACCCAGCAAGGACTCCATCACTCGTCATTCTAGGAGAACTAGTATTTTACGTTAAGGAAGGGGTAAGTGGTGAGGTTGCTGCCGCACTAGCATTTATGAAGTGGCTGACGATCTAGAGAGTAAGGTAAGAAGCCAAGACTTCGATGAGGAATCGCCTCCAACAAGTCTACTGTCCACCTACTTACGCAAGCATAACATCTATCCTATCCTTGTCCTCCTCTTCGCATCCCGACGAAGAAGAAGCAGTCAAGGCAGACACACATTGATCAAGTTATATTAAGATCATCTCAGTTGTTGTTGTCTATGAACAAGGAGTAGGTCTCAAGTCGTCCATAACCGTGGACACGACTTCTCGAAAAGATTTAACCCTGCAGGGGTGTCCCAACTTCCCATTACAAGGCTCCGCACGCACGCCCATCTCTCTCAGTTGCTACCCATTATAGGAAACCATTTTATGATTTACTTCCAAGAGATCCGAAACGACAGGTCCCTCTAGCTAACAACGAACAAATACGGGCGGCCCCCGGTGAGTCGACACCCAACTCAAAAGCCGGCCGCGCTTTTGAATCGGTCTCTACCGTCTGTCTCGGGTTTGGATAGCCGGTTGATCACACATGGGAAACCGGGTCCTCAGCCGGACAAGGTGGACCAACAAGGAAACCATGTCCCCGCTGGCCCAGGTTGGTTTGAAAACTACTGGCGGCCGACCAGCACACACACGGTTTCAAATGGTAAATCAGCTTGGGCCACCACTAGAAATATTTGAAGCTAGGTCGGTAAGAAAAGGGGACCCCATAAAATCCCACACGCGGTTAGGCACGCTCGTCAACAGACACAATACCCGGAACTCAGGTCCTAGGTGACTCGAATGGAACAAAGCGTCGGGGCGGGATAGCCTAGACCTTCCATCCTTCGTCGAATATAGTCAACATTATAATAATCATATCATCAACAACAATAATAATAATGTGATATCCCAAACCAAGGAGTAACAGGGTAACATCGTAGCATCCTAAGCATGCATACTAACAGGGCCTGGGCAACGAGCAATAGTAACATAGCAGTACATGGTTTGCTGGGAGGGGACATGGTTGTATCGGTTTGAAAGAGATTATAAACATGTGGTAGGATCAAACATCGAACCTATCCTAGATTAGCATGCAAACCGCTGGTTGAAATATAATGGATCATAAGTAATGCATAGTCCTTGCATGTTGATAAGTCGGGTTCCAAAGGTGTAGTTGATCGGAAGCTCGCATCGTCTCTGAGAGGTACCCGCGGAAGCACACAAGACGGTAAACACTGGAAGCAATCAACGAGCAAGCACTCTATTACTACAAAGCAAACACGAGAAAGAATCAACAAGAAGGCAACACGAGACATCGCACCTACCGTCGAGAGTGGTTACTAACAGGTTAAGTGGAGTACTCGTCACACACGACGATACCGCACATTAACAAGGGTTCAAGGTTTTTAGCTACACAAGATGAGCAAAGGTCGTTAACATGGCATCTCACTCAAGCATGGCATAGCACACAAACTTGCCAGAGGTGAAGCATAAATAAACTATCTAGGCTAGTCAATTTAAGTGGGGCAAACTCCTAAACATGCTTATCACTATTTACCACACGAAAATTATAACGTTATGTACTATTTTGCCGTAAACCATATTTTAGGCTGGTTAACAGTAGAAAACAATAGAATAAACATAAAGTACACGAAAAACTAATCAAGTTACATATAAAGAACACTCCAAACGGAGTTACGGTTAAAAATATATAAGCAGAACAAGTTTGGAACACAATCTGCCAACATCAGGAAGCACACTTTAGAGCAATGCATAAACAGGATAATGAGGGGAAACATGCTCAAAAATGATATGTAACTAAATTAGACATGGCAGGGAAGGCATGGCAAAAGGAATCATGCAAAAATGCATCATGAACAACTAGTTATAGCCCATGCAAAATGCAATAAAACATTACTAGTCTAGGACTTAGTGAAAATCAGGAAAACAGGGCAGAAACTGTTATTTTCATGTTGTATAAACAGGGGTAAAGCTATATGCAAAAGTACGGCAACATGACATAGCAATATATGGGCATGAACTAGACATGATGGTGATCAGGTACAAACAAGAATCAAGGTCATAGGCATAATAGATCAAAGGATATTAAGCAAACAACATGGCATTGGGACATTACAGACTTAGAGAAAAACAGAGGTGACTGTCAACAAAAGCAGGATAGAAACTTTGGATCTGAAAATAACTATGATCAGGAATGCAAACATGACAATGCAATACATGTAATGGAAGTAGACATGATGCTTAACAGTATGCAAAAAGAATAAATGCAATAGGCCTCATGGTTGTGTCACAATCATCATGCAAACTTGCAATAAAATAAAAACAGCAGCACACTAATAGGAAATAATAGCAGTTAACAGCCTGATGCCCACTTCAACACAGATTATCAACATCAAGATGGCCTCAAATCAAAATGCTCACAAAAGATGAACTGAAGTACACACAATTCTAAGCAAATTTCCTTTTGGGCGCAAAGTCATCTGAGCTATGTTGAATTGCAAATCTACTACCAAAATTGAATCAGCAGCACAATAATCCCAGACTTAGCAGTTTTACTAGTTTTAACGACGGGATGCCCTGTTTGACCAGAAATAAGCATATCAATACGGTCTCAAAACAAATAGCTCACTGAAGATAAAAGTTAGAGAACAGAGAGCACAACAATCCAAAAAATAAATCACTCCATTCCGACCTACGAGTCAATGGGAAATCCCGTTGCAAGTAAGGAAATTGAGACATAAATTCGAGGACTTAGAAATTTACAAGGGGTGGGGGAGCTCGGGCTGCTCGGATCTGGCCGAGCCATGGCGGGCTGGAGATGGCCAGCGGTGCCCGTGGCGGCCGGAGGAGAGGCTAGGGGCGTCGGGGACGGCCAGGGACGGCGGAGGGCGACCGGATCTGGCCGGATCCGGGCCGTGGCAGCGCCGGTGAGGCCATGGTGGCCGGCTTGGCCATGAGCTTCGAGCTCCAAGCCATGGCAACCATGGCGGCTCGGCCTGCACGGGGAAGAGAAGAGAGAGGGTGAGAGGACGGGGGAGGAGGAAGGAGAGCGAGGAGGAGACGTGGGGGGACGGCTCAACCTCGCCGGAGGGCGGCCGGAGGCGGGACGGCGACGGCCGGCCGACGAGGCACTCGGGAGCGGGGCGGCTCGGCCCGGCGCGGCCCGGCTGCGGCCCGAGGCGGCGGCGCTCGGCCCTGCGGGGCCCAGTTCCCTGTGCTATGGCTGGTGGAGGTGGGAGACGCGATTTGGACCGTCCAGATGTGGATCCAGAGGCTGGAAACGCCCCAGAACTAGGGTTTCGGTATTAGGACTGATTTTGGAGCAGATTTGGGCAAAAAGGAGGTGGTGGCTGCAATTTTTAGGCTAGGAAAACCCTAGAAAGGGGTGGGAGTGTGGTGGTCTTTATATAGCCTAGGTGGCTGGTAGTTTGCAAAAACATGCCCGGTTTTTCTCTCTCGCACGCGGTGTTTACGTTTCTGACCGTCGGGGGTCCGCAGGACCTCTGATTCGGGTAAAACTTCGAACTGCGCGATCAGCGCGTCGAGCCGGCAGCGTTCACCTCGCGCTGGAACCATTCCGAGAACACTTTCCGGCGCGCTATAAAAATATCCCGTTGACTTATTAAACGGGTTTTTCGTTCCGTTTGCTGCGGCTCGTCTCGTGCCGGTTTTTGCGACGGTGATCGGGTGAAACCCGGTGTCGCAAAGGTCCAGTGTGTCACAACCCTAGTTTTGGTATGTGCTTTTATTATTAGAATAAATGCATCATGTTTAAATTCTTGGTTTAAGAATTGGGGATTTGGAAAAGCCTCAAAAATAATTTAAGAAAAAGGCCAGATAAAAAGTTTTTCCAAAATTCCTCCAAACAATTTTGAAAAATCCTATAAATGAGTATGATCATTTTAAAAATGATTTGGAGTCAAACCCATGCTCCTGGATTTTTCAAATATTCAAACAGAGGCTTGGAAATTAAATTTAAATGCTATTTGAATTGAAATTCAAATGTTTTGAATTTCAAAAATCTTCAAAACTTGGGAGTGACCAGTACTAGGTCACATATGTCCAAGATAAAAATTTGGAGATTTTTAAAATTGCTTTGATATTTTTTCAGAGCAAAACAAATTTAACAGCAAGCATTAAAAAAAAGAGAAAGGGGCAGAGCCCACTTACCTGCGGCCCAACTCAGGGAGGTGGCCCAGCCCAGGGGCAAGGGCGTCTTCCTCCCTAAGCCAGGCAGGCAGGCAGGACGCCGGCGAGCCCGTCATGGCCGCCAGCGAGCTGCCTGCTTCCCCCTCGTCCCTATCTACTCGCCGAGGAGCCCCTCGAAGCTTCCCTTCCATTCCCCCCCCTCTGGAATCCTCTTCCTCGTCTCCTCCGTGCGATCCCGCGAAGAACAGAGAGCCGCCGTCGCCGCCTTGTGCGCGTAGCCGTGGCCACCGTGCCCCTCCCTCCGCACCGAGCTGTCCAGTGAATGCAGCGCCGTCGTCTTCGTCACCGGAGCCGTCCAATTGAAGCCGAGAGGCCCTCAAGGCCACGCCATCGTCATCGTTCTCAACCACGGCCGTCGACACGCCGCCGTCGAATTCGTCACCGCCGTAGCTCCTTCGACTCCGGGGACCACTCCAGCACAACCAGGGTGAGCCGCGGTTCGTTTTCCCCCATCCGCGACCGTCCCCGTGCACCGGTGCCCTCTTTCCCTCTTCGACCGAGCGGCGCCGCCGCAGAGCTCGTCCCCGCCGTGGCCTCTGGCCCCCTCCGGTGCGCGCGATGCCTCCCCTGGGTGCGCACGTGCAAGGGGCACGCTCTCGTGCCCTTGCCGTGGCCTCCCGTGGCCGGAGCCACCCGCTCCAGTGAGCGCCGCCGTGCGGTTTGGCCACCGGCGGCTAAACGCCGGCCGGCCTAGCTAACCCCCTGGTTAGCTAGCCCCAAGTCACTGACGGGTGGGACCCACCCCCCCACTAATCCCGTGTTTATGCTTAACCAAAACGGGATTAAACCCAGAATGATTGACAGATGGGCCCGGCCTGTCAGCTGACCAGTCAACGCCCATGACGTCATTCTGATGTCATGCTTGCGCAATAATGCCTTTTCCTATTTATCAGAATTCCAGAAAATGCTTAAATCTTTGAAATTCAATAACTTTTTATCCCTAACTCCAAATCAAATAAATTATATATGAAAAATCATCAGAAAAATGCAAGGATTCCAAATATCTTACTTTCATGGATGAAAAACACATCTATGATGATGAACCAGTAGCATTTAGCTATATGGCTTATTTGGAATAATTCAAATTAAATGTTTAAATAATTTCAAATTAAATCTTTGCAATGCCAACCTTATCACATGAACATCAGAGGCATATCATACACATGATCACATGGTTTACCATGTCCAAACATTAGCAAATGCAACTTTGGCTGAATTGAACCACATTTGGAGTTTGAATTTGAATCCCTTTTCAAATCAACTTCAATTAAAATTATTAAAAATTGAATATAGATCACATCAGTACCATACCATGTTTCATTCTTGAATGTGCATTGCAATGTGATGTTTATACTTTGTTGTCTCGGTGTTTGCTTCTTCTCGATAGATCCATCGCCGGACGTAGTCCCTGTTTTCTCCGAAGAGTGGCACCCCCGAGTCTCGACAATAAGGCAAGCAAACCCCCCTTTGATCATATCTATAAAAACCCAGTTTCCCTCTTGTTCTCTTATGCATGATTAGGTGATTCACATGTTACCGTTATACCGTTAGATGAACCCATCCTTTGCATGACCTATCTTTGCTACCACAGTATTAAGCAAAACTCAACCTAGCAGATACCAGATTGTTTGTGCTCATCATGTGGCCCTTCATCCATGTTATGCTATGCCATGCTAGAGTTGTTTGCATTAAAGTTGATCCATCTGGGTGATGTATCGGGATGGTAGTGAACACATGCAACAAGGTGGTAACGTGTTGATAAAGTCACCTTAAAATAAGTGAACAATGAGAGGTTGTGTAGGAGTACACAGTGGGTTGTCTCATTTACACTGCCCTAGGCCCCGAGTTCTTGTGTTGTGATCCAAGACACAGATTACTACCACATGTTGGGCTCATTGACCCCTCTCGACCTATTAACTCACCCCGAGTAAGGTCCAGGATTCGCAAGGGTTAACTTTATTCTATTTGCTTTCCTAACGTAGCACGGTTTTAGGCAAGCGCAGCACCATCCGTCGAGGTGGGCTTGTCGGACCGTCCATACATCGTCTGGGTCCTGAACAGAAACCCCGGCCGGATTCCCGATTGGGGTACAACTCAGATAGGTGATTCCCTGGACTAGAGTTGGAGCCGTGAGGTAAGTGTCGTGGTACTATCCTCGCCGACACCGCTTGAAGGTGACGAGTTCTAGGCGATAAGTGGTAGCTACGCATGTGAAGAAGTACACCCCTGCAGGGTTAATGAACTATTCGAATAGCCGTGTCCGCGGTTATGGACTACTTGGAGATCTTTACTTGATTATTAGACAACTCAAATGGATACTTTAAAAATCACAAGATAAGTGTGAGTGCTTTGGGTTGCTTCCTCGTGGGGAAGTCGAGGAAGGATCCATAGTTGTGTATTGATGTGGTGATCCAGATTAGATGGACTCGTGTGCGCCTCTCATCTCAACTCTATGTAGTCGTAGTACAGGATAGCCAAGTCAAAGCTTTCTACATTACAACCCCACTGGCCTTTACCTTGATACTTGAGCATGAGTAGTATAGTTCTGACGTAAGTCTTGCTGAGTACGACTTTCTACTCACGTTTGCTTATTCTATGTTTTAGAGACGAGACCACTGACCCTGATGGTGGCCTCCCCCTTCAAGCTCGACATCGACGAAGTTATGTAGTCCCAGACAGCAGCCTGGTCCCTCTGGAGGGTCATTGTGTTTTCTTAAAGGCTTCTTAAGCCATTTGTTAACCTTGTCTTTACTAAGACATAATTTGCTTCCGTTGTTGTATGATGTAATGTTGGATCACAGTGATGTGATCTCTGATTGTAACAATACTATATCTGCTCTGTTTAGCAGATGCAAATAAAGCTATGAGTTTGTAGAGTTCATGTTGTGTTACCTGCTGTTATACACTTGGCACGCATGTTGCGTATATGTTTATATCGTGCATGTCATGTGTGGGGTTCGATACCTTAGTTATGTTCTTGCCGGCGGTCTTTTATACACCAAGTGGCCCTTAGATGTGCGCAGCTTGGGGCATCGCGATGCGATTGCTCGTGACTCTGTCACGTGGCACACTTTGTTGTATGATTGAGCCCGCCCGAGACCCCGACTAAGAGATCGGGCTGGAGTCTGTTTATGTAAGTGTTAGGATTCAATCGATAATATGGTTGAGGCGACTTGTCTATGAGTATGGGATTTCACCACCCATAATTATTTAGACTTGTGAGCGGGCGATGAGGACCCATCACAGTTGATCATCCGGCCTGGATGGGATGCCCCCTCACGTTCGAGCTTTCCGAGAGTGTCTTGTACTTGGCCTTGTCTGCTTAGACAAGTGGGTATGGCTCTCGGCTCTTCATATGATTGAATTGTGACTGGAATTACATATGCAAACCCCGGGTCCCGACAGACTTGGTATCAGAGCAGGACTGCCTGTAGGATTAGTAAACCTTGGCCGAAGTCGAGTCTAGCATTCTATAGTTATATAGTTACTTTGGGTATAAGGGAACAACGTAAGGCTTCATTTTTTCTCCTTACCCTCATCGATCTGAGTTCTGAGTCACCCTCATCTTTTCTACGGGAAGATAGGAGTAGGCTCATCTATGTCTATGCTAGAACATCTCGTTGTTTGACTCTCCCTAGCTGTAGGATTGTTTTGGTTGTCCAGAATCACCATTCCATCGAGCCTTTTAATAAGGTTCTGATCTTTCTTGCAGGTTGATTCATCTTTTCACCCGGTACAGCCGTTATGCTGTCCGATTTGTCCCGTGTTTCCAGTAATTCCAATGCGTTTGCATTACATTCTTGCCCGCTCTTAAATTATGTCATCCTTGCTTTGATTCCATCATAAATCCTACTCTGATTGTTGATTTTTATCACACAGAATGTCAGGTGGGACCAGACGTGTTGAATCTGGTCACGGTAATTGAAGTGGTGATGATGATCCTCCTTCACCGCCTTCTGCAGCGGAAATCATGATGGAGGCTGAACGAAATCGACGTGATCAAACACATCTTTTGCAGCTCATTGAGAAGAATACTTCTCTCCAGCGAGATGCGGTAACATCCATCCAGGATTTTATCCTTTTGAACCCGCCAGTTTTCCGATGTTCTTCTGAGCCCCTTGATGCCGATGATTGGCTCCGATCCATCGAGCGTAAGCTTGAGACGGCGCATGTTTCTCCAGACGATCGTGTGATGTTCACGGCATATTTTCTGGAAGGTGCTGCTGGTGAATGGTGGGAAAGTTTTGTTGCAATGCAGCCTGATGGTCACGTAGTGACTTGGCAGGAGTTCCGTGATGCCTTCCAAGGGTACCACATTTTCGATGAGCTGATGGAAAGAAAAAGGGAAGAGTTCTGTACCCTATCTCAAGGAAATATGACTGTTCATCAGTACAGGACTGAGTTCAACCGACTTTCTCGTTATGCCCCTGAGAAGATATCAACCGATGCCAAGAAGCAAACAAGGTTCCGCAAGGGACTTAGCCCTGTCCTTCGTCATGATCTAAATCTCCTTGAATTCGTCAACTTCGAGGATATGGTCAATAGATCATTCAGAGCTGAGCATGGAAATGAGGTCTTCGAAGAGTCTCACAAGCGTGATCGTGATCTTGCTTCCTCTTCTAGTTTGGGTTCTCAGAAACGTCGATTTTGGATCCCAACTAGTGCCATTCCTTCGCACTTGATTCCAAGACCATCTCCACAAAGCAAGAAAACCCAGAAAGATAGTAGAGAGCTTGCCATACAAACTCCACAACCTAACACCCGTTTGTGCTACAAGTGTGGTAATCCTGGCCACATTGCACGACAGTGTTCATTGCACGAGAATGTTCCTCCTCATCCAAAACCTAAAGCCAAAGCTAAGCCACCAAAGCCTTCCAAAACCAAGTCCGCTATTGTTGAATACGGACGTGTGAACCATGCCACCATCAAAGAAGCCCAAGAGGATACGAAGGTTGTACTCGGTACACTTCCTGTCAACTCCAAACCTGCTTCTGTTCTATTTGATTCTGGAGCTTCTCAGTCCTTTTTGTCTGAAAAGTTCGCACTCCTGCATGATATTTCATTTGAGGAGCTGCCTAATCCTTTCATGATCAAAACTCCAGGATCCACATGGCGTACCAGTAGGGTAAGCCATGACAATGAGATTGCTGTTGCGGATGTTGTATTCCTTGCTTCCCTCATATCCCTCAGATCTTCAGATACCGATATCATCTTAGGTATGGATTGGTTGTCCAAACACCGTGCCAAGATTGATTGTGCCACCAAATCAGTCCAACTCACTCATCCTTCCGGCAAGATAGTCCATTTCACATCTCAAGGTTCAGAAACCCAGCTATATTCATTGAATGAACATCCCCTTCCTAACCTTGAAGATATTCCGATAGTTTGTGACTTTCCGGATGTCTTTCCAGAAGAGCTGCCGGGAATGCCACCCGACAGGTCTGTGGAATTCATAGTGGATCTTATACCAGGCACAGCCCCAATTTCCAGACGCCCATATAGGATGGCCCCACATGAGTTAGCTGAGCTAAAAACCCAACTTGATGCTTCGTTGGCAAACGGCTTCATCCGCCCTAGCTCATCGCCATGGGGTTGCCCCGTTCTGTTCGTAACGAAGAAAGATGGAACAGAAAGGATGTGCGTAGACTATCGCCCGCTAAATCTAGCGACGATAAAGAACAAGTACCCACTTCCCAGGATCAATGATCTTTATGATCAACTTGCTGGATCCGCTGTCTTCTCCAAGATGGATTTGAGATTAGGTTATCATCAAATCAGAATCAGAAACGAGGACATTCCCAAGACGGATATCACTACTCGTTATGGTCTTTATGAGTACACCGTCATGTCCTTCGGTTTGACCAATGCCCCCGCCACATTCTCGCGCTTGATGAATTCGATCTTCATGGAGTACTTAGATAAATTTGTGGTGGTTTATCTTGATGATATTCTCATCTACTCTAAGAACGAAGAAGAGCACGCAGAACATCTTAGGTTGGCACTGATGAAACTTAGAGAGCATCGCCTTTATGCCAAGTTCTCCAAGTGTGAATTTTGGCTACCAGAAGTGACCTACTTAGGCCACGTGATTTCTGCGAAAGGTGTTGCCGTCAATCCCGAGAGAGTTCAGGCCGTCCTTGACTGGACTCCACCTGAATCGGTTAAGCAAGTTAGGAGTTTTCTCGGCTTAGCAAGCTATTGCCGCCGCTTCGTTGAGAACTTCTCCAAAGTTGCAAAGCCTCTAACTGAACTCCTCAAGAAAGATAAGAAATTCCAATGGACCCCCAAGTGCGAGGAAAGCTTTCAAGAGCTAAAAAGAAGATTGACTTCTGCACCCGTACTTGCACCTCCAGACACCAAAAGGGATTTCGAGATCTATTGCGATGCTTCACGGCAAGGGTTAGGATGCATACTTATGCAAGATCGACATGTGGTAGCTTATGCTTCACGCCAATTGCGTCCACATGAAGAAAACTATCCTACCCATGATCTTGAACTCGCTGCCGTAGTTCATGCCCTAAAGACTTGGCGACATTACCTCCTTGGTAATCGTTGTGAAATCTTTACCGATCACCAAAGCCTGAAATACATATTCACCCAGCCAGATCTTAATCTCAGGCAAAGACGCTGGATAGAGTTGATAAAAGATTACGACTTGAGTATCTCTTACACCCCAGGCAAAGCCAATGTCATGGCTGATGCACTAAGTCGTAAGTCGTATTGTAACAACCTCATGTTACAACAGTATCAACCACTTCTCTGTGAGGAATTTCGAAAGATGAATCTCGAGATTGTTCCTCATGGATTCCTTTCCACCTTGATTGTGAAACCAACCCTTGAGGATCAAATCAAAGCTGTTCAACAACGTGCTCGAGGTATCCGACATATCAAGCAGAACATTGCTAGCGGTAAAGCAAAATGTTTTACCGTAGACAATGAAGGTACTGTGTACTTCGAGAATAGGATGGTAGTTCCGAAGAATAGGAATCTAAGGCAGCAAATCCTTAAGGAAGCCCATGACACCCCTCTCTCGATTCATCCTGGTAGTACTAAGATGTATCAAGATCTACGCCAGAGATTTTGGTGGACTAGGATGAAGCGAGAAATCGCTCAATTTGTTGCTGAGTGCGATGTTTGTCGTCGTGTGAAAGCAGAGCATCAAAGACCTGCTGGTACTCTTCAACCTTTAGCCATTCCTGAGTGGAAATGGGATAAAGTCAGTATGGATTTCATTACTGGCTTTCCAAGGTCTCAGAAGGGTAACAATGCCATCTTCGTGGTCATTGACCGCCTTTCCAAAGTTGCTCATTTCCTTCCTGTTCGCGAGAGTATAACTGCTAGCCAGTTAGCGGATATATATGTCTCCCGGATCGTTTCTCTCCATGGTGTTCCTTTAGAAATCAATTCAGACCGTGGAAGTCTTTTCACCTCTCGATTTTGGGAAAGTTTTCAAAATGCTATGGGAACCCATCTCTCCTTTAGCACCGCCTTTCATCCCCAGTCAAGTGGTCAAGTAGAAAGAGTCAATCAAATTCTTGAAGACATGCTCAGAGCCTGTGTTATCTCATTCGGAAAGAGTTGGGAGAATTCTCTTCCATTCGCCGAGTTTGCTTATAACAACAGCTTCCAATCTAGCTTGGGCATGGCACCCTTTTAATTTCTCTATGGACGAAAATGTCGAACACCATTGAACTGGTCAGAAACCGGTGAAAGACAATTCTTTGGACCGGATATGATCCAGGAAGCAGAAGAGAAGCTTCGCATTGTTCGTGAGCAATTGAAAACAGCCCAGTCTCGTCAGAAAAGCTATTATGATCGTCATCATAGTCCAGAGAGCTACGAGCTGGACGAGAAGGCTTACCTCCGGGTTACTCCTCTGAAGGGAACCCAACGTTTCGGTATCAAAGGCAAGTTGGCCCCACGTTACATAGGCCCCTTTCGCATTCTAGCTAAACGTGGAGAAGTTGCCTACCAACTTGAACTACCGCCGCATCTTTCTCAGGTTCACGATGTCTTCCACGTATCTCAACTCAGGCGTTGCTTCAAGGACCCCATCCGCGAAGTAGACCACGAAACGCTTGATCTCCAAGAAAACCTGTCTTATCGAGAGTATCCCGTCCGTATCCTCGATGAAGCTGAGCGCACCACCAGACGTCAGAAGATCAAGTTCCTTAAAGTGCAGTGGTCCAACCATTCTGAGAACGAAGCCACCTGGGAACGAGAAGACCGTCTCCGTGTCGAGTACCCCACCCTCTTCCCGACTACTTCTGAATCTCGGGACGAGATTCTTTTGAGTGGGGGCGAGTTGTCACAACCCTAGTTTTGGTATGTGCTTTTATTATTAGAATAAATGCATCATGTTTAAATTCTTGGTTTAAGAATTGGGGATTTGGAAAAGCCTCAAAAATAATTTAAGAAAAAGGCCAGATAAAAAGTTTTTCCAAAATTCCTCCAAACAATTTTGAAAAATCCTATAAATGAGTATGATCATTTTAAAAATGATTTGGAGTCAAACCCATGCTCCTGGATTTTTCAAATATTCAAACAGAGGCTTGGAAATTAAATTTAAATGCTATTTGAATTGAAATTCAAATGTTTTGAATTTCAAAAATCTTCAAAACTTGGGAGTGACCAGTACTAGGTCACATATGTCCAAGATAAAAATTTGGAGATTTTTAAAATTGCTTTGATATTTTTTCAGAGCAAAACAAATTTAACAGCAAGCATTAAAAAAAAGAGAAAGGGGCAGAGCCCACTTACCTGAGGCCCAACTCAGGGAGGTGGCCCAGCCCAGGGGCAAGGGCGTCTTCCTCCCTGAGCCAGGCAGGCAGGCAGGACGCCGGCGAGCCCGGCATGGCCGCCAGCAAGCTGCCTGCTTCCCCCTCGTCCCTATCTACTCGCCGAGGAGCCCCTCGAAGCTTCCAACCATTCCCCCCCCTCTGGAATCCTCTTCCCCTTCTCCTCCGTGCGATCTCGAGAAGAACAGAGAGCCGCCGTCGCCGCCGTGTGCGCGCAGCCGTGGCCACCGTGCCCCTCCCTCCGCACCGAGCTGTCCAGTGAACGCAGCGCCGTCGTCTTCGTCACCGGAGCCGTCCAATTGAAGCCGAGAGGTCCTCAAGGCCACGCCATCGTCATCGTTCTCAACCACGGCCGTCGACACGCCGCCGTCGAATTCGTCACAGCCGTAGCTCCTTCGACTCCGGCGACCACTCCAGCACAACCAGGGTGAGCCGCGGTTCGTTTTCCCCCATCCCACGACCGTCCCCGTGCCCCGGTGCCCTCTTTCCCTCTTCGGCCGAGCGGCGCCGCCGCAGAGCTCGTCCCCGCCGTGGCCTCCGGCCCCCTCCGGTGCGCGCGATGCCTCCCCTGGGTGCGCACGTGCAAGGGGCACGCTCTGGTGCCCTTGCCGTGGCCTCCCGTAGCCGGAGCCACCTGCTCCAGTGAGCTCCGCCGTGCGGTTTGGCCACCGGCGGCTAAACACCGGCCGGCCTGGCTAACCCCCTGGTTAGCTAGCCCCAAGTCACTGACGGGTGGGACCCACCCCCCCCCCACTAATCCCCTGTTTAAGCTTAACCAAAACGGGATTAAACCCAGAGTGATTGACAGATGGGCCCGGCCTGTCAGCTGACCAGTCAACGCCCATGACGTCATTCTGATGTCATGCTTGCGCAATAATGCCTTTTCCTCTTTATCAGAATTCCATAAAATGCTTAAATCTTTGAAATTCAATAACTTTTTATCCCTAACTCCAAATCAAATAAATTATATATGAAAAATCATCAGAAAAATGCAAGGTTTCCAAATATCTTACTTTCATGGATGAAAAACACATCTATGATGATGAACCAGTAGAATTTAGCTATATTGCTTATTTGGAATAATTCAAATTAAATGTTTAAATAATTTCAAATTAAATCTTTGCAATGCCAACCTTATCACATGAACATCAGAGGCATATCATACACATGATCACATGGTTTACCATGTCCAAACATTAGCAAATGAAACTTTGGCTAAATTGAACCACATTTGGAGTTTGAATTTGAATCCCTTTTCAAATCAACTTCAATTAAAATTATTACAAATTGAATATAGATCACATCAGTACCATACCATGTTTCATTCTTGAATGTGCATTGCAATGTGATGTTTATACTTTGTTGTCTCGGTGTTTGCTTCTTCTCGATAGATCCATCACCGGACGTAGTCCCTGTTTTCTCCGAAGAGTGGCACCCCCGAGTCTCGACAATAAGGCAAGCAAACCCCCCTTTGATCATATCTATAAAAACCCAGTTTCCCTCTTGTTCTCTTATGCATGATTAGGTGATTCACATGTTACCGTTCTACCGTTAGATGAACCCATCCTTTGCATGACCTATCTTTGCTACCACAGTATTAAGCAAAACTCAACCTAGCAGATACCAGATTGTTTGTGCTCATCATGTGGCCCTTCATCCATGTTATGCTATGCCATGCTAGAGTTGTTTGCATTAAAGTTGATCCATCTGGGTGATGTATCGGGATGGTAGTGAACACATGCAACAAGGTGGTAACGTGTTGATAAAGTCACCTTAAAATAAGTGAACAATGAGAGGCTGTGTAGGAGTACACAGTGGGTTGTCTCATTTACACTGCCCTAGGCCCCGAGTTCTTGTGTTGTGATCCAAGACACAGATTACTACCACATGTTGGGCTCATTGACCCCTCTCGACCTATTAACTCACCCCGACTAAGGTCCAGGATTCGCAAGGGTTAACTTTATTCTATTTGCTTTCCTAACATAGCACGGTTTTAGGCAAGCGCAGCACCATCCGTCGAGGTGGGCTTGTCGGACCGTCCATACATCGTCTGGGTCCTAAACGGAAACCCCGGCCGGATTCCCGATTGGGGTACAACTCAGATAGGTGATTCCCTGGACTAGAGTTGGAGCCGTGAGGTAAGTGTCGTGGTACTATCCTCGCCGACACCGCTTGAAGGTGACGAGTTCTAGGCGATAAGTGGTAGCTACGTATGTGAAGAAGTACACCCCTGCAGGGTTAATGAACTATTCGAATAGCCGTGTCCGCGGTTATGGACTACTTGGAGATCTTTACTTGATTATTAGACAACTCAAATGGATACTCTAAAAATCACAAGATAAGTGTGAGTGCTTTGGGTTGCTTCCTCGTGGGGAAGTCGAGGAAGGATCCATAGTTGTGTATTGATGTGGTGATCCAGATTAGATGGACTCGTCAGCGCCTCTCATCTCAACTCTATGTAGTCGTAGTACAGGATAGCCAAGTCAAAGCTTTCTGCATTACAACCCCACTTGCCTTTACCTTGATACTTGAGCATGAGTAGTATAGTTCTGACATAAGTCTTGCTGAGTACGACTTTGTACTCACGTTTGCTTATTCTATGTTTTAGAGACGAGACCACTGACCCTGATGGTGGCCTCCCCATTCAAGCTCGACATCGACGAAGTTATGTAGTCCCAGACAGCAGCCTGGTCCCTCTAGAGGGTCGTTGTGTTTTCTTAAAGGCTTCTTAAGCCATTTGTTAACCTTGTCTTTACTAAGACATAATTTTCTTCCGTTGTTGTATGATGTAATGTTGGATCACAGTGATGTGATCTCTGATTGTAACAATACTATATCTGCTCTGTTTAGCAGATGCAAATAAAGCTATGAGTTTGTAGAGTTCATGTTGTGTTACCTGCAGTTATACACTTGGCACGCATGTTGCGCATATGTTTTATCGTGCATGTCATGTGTGGGGTTCGATACCTTAGTTATGTTCCTGCCGGCGGTCTTTTATACACCAAGTGGCCCTTAGATGTGCGCAGCTTGGGGCATCGCGATGCGATTGCTCGTGACTCTGTCATGTGGCACACTTTGTTGTATGATTGAGCCCGCCCGAGACCCCGACTAAGAGATCGGGCTGGAGTCTGTTTATGTAAGTGTTAGGATTCAATCGATAATATGGTTGAGGCGACTTGTCTATGAGTATGGGATTTCACCACCCATAATCATTTAGACTTGTGAGCGGGCGATGAGGACCCATCACAGTTGATCATCCGGCCTGGATGGGATGCCCCCTCACGTTCGAGCTTTCTGAGAGTGTCTTGTACTTGGCCTTGTCTGCTTAGACAAGTGGGTATGGCTCTCGGCTCTTCATATGATTGAATTGTGACTGGAATTACATATGCAAACCCCGGGTCCCGACAGAGTGTCAGGGTGGCAAGGGTCGGTCTCCATCTGGTACGAGATAGGAAGGGGGGAATAATCGCCGATCGATAAATCAGGGATGCAAGCACCGCAAAAAAACAGACAATCAAACAATTCACACAGAAAATAAAATTTTAATTTTTGTGAAATCTGGGCTGTTACATCATAGCCCTCAAGTCTTCAGACATCGATGTAATCCTTGGCATGGATTGGCTATCAAGGCAGAATTATTTCCTTGATTGAAAAGCCAAATCAGTGAAACTAACCCACCCTTCAGGCAAGACAATCAATTACACCTCACCCAGAACAAGAACCCAGGTGCATTCTTTGAATGTGCTTCCCCTTCCTGACCTCGAAGATATACCGGTGGTTCATGACTTTCCGCATGTCTTTAATGAAGAGCTATCGGGCATGCCACCCGACATATGTGTAGAATTCATAGTGGATCTTATACCAGGCGCAACCCCAATCTCAAGACGTCCATATAGAATGGCCCCACATGAGTTAGCTGAGCTCAAAGCCCAGCTTGAAATTTCATTGGAAAAAGGCTTCATCCGCCCTAGCTCATCGCCATGGGGTTGCCCCATTCTGTTCGTAACGAAGAAAGATGTAACAAAAAGGATGTGCGTAGACTATCGCCCGCTAAATCTATCGACGATAAAGAACAAGTACCCACTACCAAGATCAACGATCTTTATGATCAACTTGCTGGATCCTCTATCTTTTCCAAGATGGATTTCAGATTAGGCTATTGACGAGGGGGTGACCCCATGACTCCTGCATACGAGGATACCCGGTGCATATGAAGACAGAAGGCCCGTGAGGGGCGTTGATGGGCCCACGATTGGCCCACCCGATGCACCGACGTAGGAGTCCACGACTGATAAGGAAGGTGTAAACTAGGCGTGCAAGGCAAGATTAGGGTTAGAAAACTGCCTCTGTAATCTAGGGCGGACTCCCCGAGACCTAGCCTAATATATAAAGGTTGGGAGGGGAGGCGCCTCGATCATCCATGATCCAATCTACTCCCTTGGTCTTGCGAGAACTCTCCTTGACCGCCATTGTAATCGCCACCCCACGTAATAATATCGAGCAGGAAGTGCTTCTCCTGTTAGCTGACTGGAATCGTCCAACCTGTGTCGTCTCTATGTCTAACCCATGGTCCCAGACCATGGGATTTTCCGAGGCCTATCCTCGTCAATTGGCTCCGACCGTGGGGACTACACAGGTTGGAAACACGATCTCGGTGGCCCCATAATCGTCTACGGCCACCAACTCCGCGACTCGAATAGATTCTGATCTGTTCGGATCTCTCGGCTTCATGGCTCACCTCCCGACCTTCCATCCGGCCTTCGCGGACTGACGATCCGGCATCAACCTGGCCTTTGGCGACTACCAGATCTACATCAACCACGGGGGCACCCTTCGCATCAATGACGGCACCCGAGCACCCGCAGCAACTACTACGACAACATTCGAAGCGACACCCACCCGCGCGTCGACTCTGCGAATCAGCCGCGACCCGAACCCAGCACAGGACTTCAAGACGCTTGCGACTACTCGAGAGGACCAACATCCTAGAGAAGGTGTTGGATATGTGCCCTAGAGACAAATTAATAAAGATATTTGTCACATATCCGTTTTGTTCATAATACGTTTTATACTGTGCTATAACTGTATTACTTGGAAATACTAATACAGGTGTAGTATAAAACATGGTACGTCGTTTAACTCGGGTAAACTATCTCATTGGGAAATTGATTGATCAAGCTTTCCTGATCATGGTGACACTTAAGTCCACTGACAATGAGGTCATATCGTTAAGGGGAATGATGTGATGGACGTACACCCACCTAAAGTATTGCAATGTGATCGAGTCACATAGTTCAGCGTTGTTATGACTTTGTAACGTATGGCTTAGTCCTTAGACCGTAATGATCATACGTAATTGTCATCTATGAGGAGACTTTGATTTGTATCCCACCGCCTGACTGAAATATGCTGGCTATAACGGTGCACTTTGGGTATTCCGAAATAGATGGTTGATGTGTATGTTAAAAGATCAGAGCGGGATTTGTCAGTCCTTGTGACAGGACAGGTACTCTGGGCCCACTTGGTGATATTGCATCAACACCTTGCAAGGACGTGACTAGGTCACAAGAGACGCAATGATCATGGACGAGAGAAGTTGTTTGTTGTGACGAGATGTGAACACGGTATGTAGGATACCGACGACCAAACCTCGGACAAACAAAGTACCGCAGCACAAAGGGATTACGTCGTATCGTTAACGGTTTCCAAAAGCGATCGAAGTTCATTCGATGGAAGCGCCGGGGCTGTCAAGGATTGTAACCAGGTCCAACTGACTAGTCATTGGTCAATGAGAAGAGTCTCGACCATGTCTTGTGTTTCCCGGACTGTTAGGGTGTTACACTTAAGGGCAATCGATACATAGGACAGTTACGGGATCAATCGGTGAAATAGGAGGAATCACCGGAATAGTTCCGGAGGAGGACGGAATGCTTTTCGGACATTTTGAATAGTTCAAATAAAGTTTACTTGTTTTAATAATGTTTTATTATTTAATTATCGGAATTAAATATTTAAAACGTATTAAATAAATTTAAAAAAATGGGAAAAAGGCTAAATGGGCCCATGGGACCCATTAAGGGAGGACGGGGTCTCCCCCCTTGGGCTTGGCGCCAAGGGTGGGGCCCACCACCCCCCTTGGCCGGCGCACTCCCCCCCTTGGGAGTTTAGTCCCACATGGGGGAGGGGAGGAGGATGTCACCCCCCCTTGGCCTATATAAGGAGGGGTAGACCCCCCTTTTTCCAACACACCAATATCTCCTTCTTCCTGTTTCTCCTTCCCGGAAGTGGACTCCCCTTGTTTGGAGTCTGCACCTGGATTGGAGTTCTCCACCATAAGGCAGGATGTCGTTCTGCTGGAGTCGGGATCCGTAGCCGTCTTTCTTCCGCTGCTCGCCTGGTTCGGGGCCCGGGAGGAACATCGATTGTACCGTACGTGTATAATCTCTTCGAGGCACTACACCTGTGGTGCTACTTCGTCGCTGGAGGTTTATCGGGAGTCATCCTCGCCGGTAGTGGTCTTCTACACGAAAGGGAGGTCATAGTTCCGAGTCTACGCCAGCCACGTTCGCAAGAACATTTCCCTCTTTCGGTCTTCAAAGATATGAACATCGATTCCCTCCGTTACTTTACATCGTCATAGCATAGATCTTGGGTTCGGGTACCGTAGGTATGAAAATTTTGTGTTTTCTGCCCCGTATCCCAAAAGTGGTATCATGAGCTAGCTATGCGTAGATGTATTGTACGGGTAGAACACATCTAGGATGTGGGCATCGAATCTTCATTCGTTACCCTCCCACGTGTACTCATTTAGCATTGCGGCAATGTTTGATGAAGCGGCCCCCGACCGACCTTACGCGTTTACGCGAGACTGGTTCCACGCTTGATATATGGCTTGTACCATATAAAGTGGCTAGGGGTGTGTCTGTTTCTCTGCATTAGCGATGCGAAGATGTTGGTAACGGAGGGCCCGGACAGGGGTGTAATAGAGACGGATGGGAGACGGTGTTGTGGCATGTTTTTTGCAGGATAGAAACGGTTCTCTCTCTCAAAACCCCTAGCAGCCACGTAAAACTTGCACAAGCTAAAGTAGAAAGGCGTTTAACTTTGCTTTGCATGAAGGGGGATCATAGGTTGTATGATTTACAGTTTTACTTTCTGTTTTATGCTTGTATGCTAGATATATCGACGGTAGCACGAAACAGGACCATCTCTCACAATACCAACATTGTGTTCTCCCTTGGTGGGCACCGCCTGGAAGGTTCTCCCATATGGCTTGATGCTCCATACATACCGGAGTTGTCCTACATATTCAACGGAGTTCGCATGAGGTTGGGTTTGGAAAGCCTGGCATATGCAGATATGGCCTTGCTGAACAGCTAACATCAAGGTTCGATTGGCAGGCTTGACGTATGTAGATGCGGGCCTGGAACACAGGAGACCGAAAGGTCGAGCACGAGTCACATGCCTGATGTGATTGTCTTAGAGGCCTACCTGGTTCGCATACTGATGGCCGTGACGATCGGGGGAGGTATGGGGGCTGGGATTGTGTAATCACTTAGTTAAATTGAGAGGTGTTTATCTAAGTGGGAGCTTTCTATAAATTTGAGATTAAATTGAAACTCCACATTATGAACAAAAGTCTAAATATGTATCCTTGTGAATCAACCTTGTAAATGGCAGCACCTCGCCCCTCGTTCAACTTAGGATCATTCCTAGAGAAAGATAAGCTAAAAACAGATGGGACAAACTTCACCAACTGGTTCCGCACCCTGAGGATTCTCCTCGTTCCCCTCAAGATGGCATACATACTAGAGGGCGCGTTAGGTGACGCACCAGCAGATGATGACAGTCAGGACGAGAAGAATGTCTATCTCTCCAAGACTGATGATTACAACCTTGTCCAGAGTGGCATGCTCTACTCCATGGAGGCTGAGCTGCAGAAACGCTTTGAGAGGATGGGTGCATATGAGATTATCACCGACCTCAAGGCGGTCTTCGCACCTCAAGCTAGGGCTGAACGGTACGTGGCTTCTGAAGCCTTCTTCTCAGCAAAGATGGACGAGCACGGCAGTGTGAGTGAGCACGTAATCAAAATGTCTGGCTACGTTCAACTCTTGAATGCTCTGGAATGCCAGATTCCAGATGAACTTGCTGTTGATAGGGTGTTGCAGTCGCTTCCCCCTAGCTACAAAGGCTTTGTGCTGAACTACAACATGCAGGGGATGACCAAAACCCCTTCCGAGTTGTTCGCCATGCTGAAGAGTGTCGAGGTTGAGATCAAGAAGGAACACGCCGTCTTCATGGTCAACAAGACCACTGACTTCAAGAAGTCAAGCAGGCGGGAGAAGGCCAAGAGAGGTGGCCCCAAGAGGGATGGAAAGTTAGTTTTCGCTCCTCCCAAGGCACCCAAGCCTAAACCCGGAGTGGAGTGCTTCTACTGCAAGGGTGAAGGTCACTGGAAACGCAATTTCCCCAAGTACCTAACGTACAAGAAGGTTTGCAAGGTCGCCAAGAGAGACGAAGGTATATTTGATATACATATTGTTGATCTTCTCTTGACAAGCGCCGAGAACACATCCTGGATACTTGATACAGGATCCGTCGCTCATATTTCTAATTCCATTCAGGGACTAAGGAATAGGAGACGCTTGCTCAAGGATGAAGTGACGATGCGCGTGGGGAATGGCTGTGAAATTGAATTCTTGGCGGTCGGCACGAAGCATCTTAGTCTACCTTCGGGATTGGTTTTAGTTCTGAATAATTTCTACTATGTACCCGCGTTGAGTGTGAACATCGTTAGTGGCTCTTGCTTGAAGCGAGACCGCTATTCTTTTAAGTCTGATACAATTGGTTGCTCGATTTATAAGGATGAAATGTTTTATGTTCACGCACCGGAGTTGCATGGTTTATTCGTACTTGATCTCGATGGTGACGTGTGTCACATTAACAATATTGAGGCCAAAAGATTGAAGAATGATGAAGATCACATGAAGATGTGGCATTGCTGACTTGGTCATATTGGTATAAAGCGCATGGAGAAGCTCCATAAGGATGGACTTCTTGAGTCATTGGATTTTGGATCCCTTGATACATGTGAACCATGCCTCATGGGAAAAATGACAAGGACTCCATTCAATGGGATAATGGAGCGTGCGGATGACTTATTGGGGATCATACACATGGATGTATGTGGACCCATGAATGTCCCCACTCGCAATGGTCTTCGTTACTTCTTGACCTTTACTGATGACTTGAGTAGATATGGGTATATTTACTTGATGGAGCACAAGTCTGAAACCTTTGAAAAGTTCAAGGAATTTCAGAATGAGGTCGAAAATCAACTCGGAAAGAAAATCAAGCACCTTCGATCGGATCGAGGTGGCGAGTATTTGAGTCACGATTTTGGCAATCATCTGAAGTCTTATGGCATAGTACCACAGATTACACCGGTAGGCACACCTCAGAGAAACAGTGTGGCTGAGCAACGTAATCGAACCTTATTGGATAGCGTACGATCGATGATGTATCATACTGATTGGCCTGTGTCATTCTGGGGGTATGCATTAGAAACTGCCTCTCATATTCTTAATAGGGCACCATCCAAATCCGTAAAGACAACACCATTTGAAGAATGGCATGGCACGAAACCTAAGTTGTCTCACCTGAAGATTTGGGGTTGTGAGGCTTATGTTAGGAAACTACAGCCTGACAAACATGAATCCAAGGCGGATAAGTGCATCTTTGTGGGCTATCCCAAGGAAACTTGTGGATACACCTTCTACAACAAGTCTGACAGCAAAACGTTTGTTGCCAAGACGGGACACTTTATTGAGAAGGAGTTTCTCGCGAATGAGTTGAGTGGGAGGAAAATAGACCTCGATGACGTGACTGACCAATCACTCCAATTGGAAGAAACGGCTACGGAAATTGTTCTGGAACCATCTTCCACAGTGGGAGCTGAAGAGAATGGCCAGAACGACATTCATAACGATCATGACATTGATGATGATCATGATGAGAATGAAGAGGAACCTTTTATGCCCCGTAGGTCATCAAGAGTCCGTCAACCTACTGAGTTTTACGGACAGCTTGTGAATGCAATCTCGGCTGATGATTCGGATGAACCTACAAGTTACAAAGAAGTAATGGAGGGACCCGAGTCCGAGAAATGGCTTGAAGCCATGAAATCCGAAATAGACTCCATGTACACAACCAAAGTATGGACTTTGGTAGATATTCCCGAGGACCGCAAGGCCGTCGAGAATAAATGGATTTTCAAGAAAAAGACTGACGTAGACGGAAACGTATCTGTCTACAAAGCTCGACTTGTCGCGAAGGGGTTCCGACAAATTCAAGGAGTTGACTACTGTCGGGACCCGGAATATGCGTATGTAATTCCAGTCACGATGCAATCAAATGGAGAGCCTAGAACCGTACCCACTTGTCTAAGCAGACAAGGCCAAGCACAGAACATTCTCGGTAAGCATCGAACGTGAGGGGCATCCCATCCAGGCCGGATGATCAACTAAGATGGGTCCTCATCGTCCGCTCACAAGTCTAAATGCTTATGGGTGGTGAATCCCATACTCATAGACAAGTCGCCTCAACCATGTTATCGATTGAATCCTAACTCTTACATAGACTTACTCCAGCCCGATCACTTAGTTAGGGTCTAGGGCGGGCTCGATCATACAACAAAGTGTGCACGTGAAAGAGTCACGAGCAATCGCATCGCGATGCCCCAAACTGCGCACATCTAAGGGCCACTTGGTGTATAAAAGACCGCCAGCCAGATCACAACTAATGTCTCGAAAACCCATACTAAGACATGCATGTTATAAACATACACGCAGCACACATGCCTAGCATGAACAGTAGGTATCATCACATAACTCTACAAAGTACTTCTTTATTTACTTACACATAGAGTATACAAAGATCACATGTATGTGATCAACATTACATCATACAACGGAAGCAAATTAGGTCTGAGTACAGACAAGTTTAACAAATGGCTTAGAGAAGCCTTGTAAACATACATGCCCTTCCACGAGGGACCAGACTGTTGTCTGGAACTATGCTACCAAGGTCAACGTCGAGCTTCAGGGAGGTGACTCCATCGGGGTCCGGGTTCTCATCTAAAATATAGAATAAGCAAACGTGAGTACAAAGTCGTACTCAGCAAGACTTACATCAGATCTATACTACTCATGCTCAAGTTTCAAGGTAAAGGGAGGTGGGGTTCAACAAAGCAGAAGTGCCAGCTTTGACTTGGCTAGTCCTGAACTACAAGTACTAGACTTGAGGTAAGAAGCGTACACGAGTCCACTACCAAGTCTCCAACCAATACACCACTATGGTTACTTCCTCGACTTCCCCACGAGGAGCACACCATAGCACTCACGCTTATCTTGCGAGTTTTATAAGTATCCATTCAAGTTGTCTAATAATCAGGTACAGGTTCCAAGCATTCCTTGACCGCGGACGCGGCTATTCGAATAGTTTTGTTAACCTTGCAAGGGTGTATGCTACACACACATGACCATCAGTTACCGCCAGGTCTCGCCACCGTTCAAGAGGTGACAGCGATGATGTTCACCACGACACTTCGCTCACAACCGATCTATTCCAGGAGTCGACTATCTGAGTTTGTCACCGCTCGAGAGTCCAGCCGGATCAACGAAACGGACCCAGACAATGTAGGCAACCGAGACGCCACCTCTGACAGATGGTTTCACTGTCTCACAGATCCACCCACATATCTAGGATGATGCAACAATTCCACTCACTCTTTTTCTATGCATATGTCAAATGGAAGCCCCGAACTAATGTGACTCCTGGACGTCGACACGGATCAAGGTACTAGGCCGAGAGGGGTCAGTTGAGCCCAGTGTGTGGTTGTACTCTTTGTCTTGGATTACCATACAAGAACTCGGTGCTTAAGGCGGTGTTCAACGAGACAACCCACTGTGTACTCCTACACAGCCTCTCATCGTTCACCTTGTATTAGGGTGGATTCACCAACACAGTTTCACTTTCATCAACACCATGTTCACCATCATCCCGACTCACAACAAAAGGAACCTCATTGTAACACTAAGCATGCAATAAGCTGTAACAGTTGCAGGGGCCTCATGATATCAATCAACTCCTATGTCAGCTAGGATTGTGGTTTGCTTAGTACTGTGACAAGATGATAGGTCATGCATCGGATATGGGTTCAACTATGCGGTAGAATCGATACAAAGTGATCTCCTAACATGCATAAGCGAGACTGAGAGGGAATTGGGATTTTATAGACATGATCAATGGGGTTTGCTTGCCTTGCTGACGAGGTTCAGTATCAGGGTCTTCAACGAAGAGGGTGGCCTCCGGTTCCGGTTCCACTTCTATTAGCAACATGAAAATCATAGGATCAAAATAAATTACAATGCATAATCACATGAATAAGATTGCAATGGTGATGTTCATGGTTGCAATGTGGTTACAATTCCATTTAAAAGAAGTGGAATGCAAAATCATTTGCAAATTCACTCCAAATTTGAATTCAAAAGAACTCCATATGCACATTTGCTACTGTTCACCCATTTTAAAATGGTCAAACATAGAAACAAAGTGCATATTCAGAATCCTTGCATTTTTCTGATAATTTTTCATATATTATTTATTAAATTTGGAGTTAATATGAATTAGTTAAGATTTTCTAAAGATTAAATGATTTTATGGAACTTTCTCTGTTTTCTTTTATTCTTTTATTTTCTGGAAAAATTGTTTATTGCATCAGCATGACCTCAGCATGACATCAGCAGGGCTGACATGTGGGCCATGCCTGTCAGTGGCTCACTGTTAATTTCTGTTTGGATTTAAAATAAACAGAGGTTAAGGGGGGCTGGCCCCACTTGTCACTGGGCTGGGAAGGGGATTAGCTGGCTAATGGCCTTGGGCCCACTGTCTAGAGAGAGAGAGGAGGGTTTAGGGCTCGGTTAATGGCGAGCTCGCCGGAATACGGCCGGAGCTTCGCCGGAGTTGCAAAATCGGTCACGGGGCGGGGCATGGGTGGCACTAGGAGGAAGCTGGGGACCTCGCGCGTCTGAAGATGCCATCGGGGGTCCAAGGGGAGGCGCTGGAGCACGGCCACGGCGTCAATGGCGGCAACCGGCGCACTGGAGAGATGAGGACGGCGATTCGGCCACGGATTCGAGCATTGGAGAGAGGGGAAAAGGGCAGCAGCTCACTGGGAGTTCGTCGGTGGTCTCGGGGAAGCCGGAGGAGGCGAGGCGACGGAGTATTGCTCGCCGGGGCTTCACGGGTGGCCGGCGGAATCCGGTGGGGTTGGCGTTAGCTCTAGGGGCTCCGCGGCTCGATTAGTAGGGGGGTCGATGGAGAAGACCGAGGCACGTCGTCTGGACAAGGTGAGGAGGCTCTGCTCGGCCGTTGGCCGCGGCTACTCTTGACGGCGGCGAGCTCGAGCTCTCAGGTGCGGCGAAAAACGCGACGAGGGAAAGGTGGAGAGGATGCAGCGAGAGGGGGAAAGGAATTGGGCAAGCGTGGCGCGTCTCCTAGCGAGGGGATGAGGTCCAGGGGGGCTAGGAAGCCTCTCGGCGTCGAGGTGGCGCCGTGGCCGTGCTCTGCCTCCACCGAGCTGCTTGGCTCGGCGGGGAGGTAGAAGAAAAACGCCGCGGTGGGCTGGGCCGAGCCAGAGGAGAAGTGGGCCTTGCCCTAGGCGACAGGTAGGCCTCCACCGAGCTGCTTGGCTCGGCGGGGAGGTAGAAGAAAAACGCTGCTTTTGTTTTTCTTTTTATATTTCTGTTAAATAGGTTGGCCCCACTAAATAAATTAGCTAGGCATTTTTAATAAATGTCCAAATAGTTTTATAAATCCTAGGTGACCAGTAGCTAGTCACATTTAGGATTTGGACATTTTTGAAATTCAACTTATTTGAATTTCAAATCAAATAGGGGTTCTTTTAATTTTCCAAGTCACATTTTGAATTTTTGAATATTCCATGGGCATGATAATGAACCCAAACCACTTTTAAAATGATCAACATCATTTATAGGAATTTTCCAAATATTCAAATGATTTTTGGAAAAAGATTTTTATCTGGCCATTTGATTTAAATTCTCAGGGCTTTTCTTTTCCCCATTTTTGAATTTCCTTTTAAATTTTTCACATGATGCAAAGGGCACTCAAACCCTAGCACTTACCCTAGTTGGGGTTCTGACAACTACGAGGAGACGTTCTCTCCTGTAGCGTTGATAAACTCTATTCGGATCCTACTAGCAATAGCTGCATATCATGATTACGAGATATGGCAGATGGATGTGAAAACTGCATTCCTAAATGGAAACATTGAGGAAGAGTTGTATATGATGCAACCAGAGGTGTTTGTCGATCCAAGGAACGCTAGTAAGGTGTGCAAGCTTCAACGGTCCATCTATGGGTTGAAGCAAGCATCTCGGAGCTGGAATCTTCGATTTGATGAGTTCATTAAAGCTTTTGGATTTCTCCAAAACGTCGAAGAGTTCTGCGTCTATAAGAAACTGAGTGGGAGCTCTGTAGCATTCCTTGTGTTATATGTGGATTACATATTACTAATAGTGAACGATAAGAAATTCTTAGAGTAAGGGAAGGAATATCTGAATGGAAAATTTTCCATGAAGGACCTAGGTGAAGCTTCGTACATATTGGGGATTAAGATCTATAGAGATAGACCTAATCGACTGTTGGCCTTGAGTCAGAGCACTTATATTGACAAGATATTGAAAAGGTTCAGTATGGGTAACTCCAAGAGAGGCCTCTTTCCAGTTATAAAAGGTGTCAAATTAAGCGTGACTCAATGCCTAACCACAGCAAAAGAGAAGGAGGAGATGTCCTCAAAGCCCTATGCCTCAGCCATAGGTTCTCTCATGTATGTTATGTTATGTACCAGACCGGATTTAGCGTTGGCCATTAGTATGACTAATCGCTACCAGAGTAACCCGGGAATGGCTCATTGGACGACAGTAAAGAACATCCTTAAGTACTTGAGAAGAACCAAGGATCTCTTTCTCGTTTATGGAGGAGTTGATGAGGAGCTCACCGTAAAGGGTTACGTTGACGCAAGCCTCGGCTCAGATCTAGATGACTCGAAATCCCAGACGGGATATGTTTTCATGTTGAACGGTGGCGCAATTAGCTGGAGGAGCGGCAAACAGACAGTCGTCGCCCAATCTACAATGGAGTCGGAGTATATTGCCGCTCGCGAAGCGTCAAACGAGGCGCTGTGGCTGAAGAAGTTCATGATCGAGCTTGGCGTCTTTCCCAGCTGCACTGACCCCGTGGGAATCTTCTGCGACAACAAGGGTGGCATTGCTAACGCGAAGGAGCCAAGAACTCACTCTACAGCCAAGCACATCCTCCGAAAGTTCCATGTGACGCGAGACTACATCAGGGATGGACACACTAGGATTCACAAGATACATACGGATCTGAACGCAGCAGACCCGATGACTAAACCTCTTCCATAGGGCAAGTTTGAAGAACACCGAGAGACCATTGGTGTTAGATACATACCTGATGTAAACTAGTGTAATTTGTACTCTAGTGCAAGTGGGAGACTATTGGATATGTGCCCTAGAGACAAATTAATAAAGATATTTGTCACATATCCGTTTTGTTCATAATACGTTTTATATTGTGCTATAACTGTATTACTTGGAAATACTAATACAGGTGTAGTATAAAACATGGTCCGTAGTTTAACTTGGGTAAACTATCTCATTGGGCAATTGGTTGATTAAGCTTTCCTGATCATGGCGACACTTAAGTCCATTGACAATGAGGTCATTTCGTTAAGGGGAATGATGTGATCGACGTACACCCACCTAAAGTATTGCAATGTGATCGAGTCACATAGTTCAGCGTTGTTATGACTTTGTAACGTATGGCTTAGTCCTTAGACCGTAATGATCATACGTAATTGTCATGTATGAGGAGACTTTGATTTGTATCCCACCGCCTGACTGAAATATGCTGGCTATAACGGTGCACTTTGGGTATTCGGAAATAGATGGTTGTTGAGTATGTTAATAGATCAGAGAGGGATTTTTCAGTCCTTGTGACAGGACAGGTACTCTGGGCCCACTCGGTGATATTGCATCAACACCTTGCAAGGACGTGACTAGGTCACAAGAGATGAAATGATCATGGACGAGAGAAGTTGTTTGTTGTGAACGAGATGTGAACACGGTATGTAGGATACCGACGATCAAACCTCGGACAAACAAAGTACCGCAGCACAAAGGGATTACGTCGTATCGTTAGCGGTTTCCATAAGCGATCGAAGTTCATTCGATGGAAGCGCAGGGGCTGTCAAGGATTGTAACCAGGTCCAACTGACTAGTCATTGGTCAATGAGAAGAGTCTTGACCATGTCTGCTGTTTCCCAGACCGTTAGGGTGTTACACTTAAGGGCAATCGATGCATAGGACAGTTACGGGATCAATCGGTGAAATAGGAGGAATCACCGGAATAGTTCCGGAGGAGGACGGAATGGTTTCCGGACATTTTGAATAGTTCAAAATAATGTTTAATTGTTTTAATAATGCTTTATTATTTAATTATCTGAATTAAATATTTCAAACATATTAAATTAATTAAAAAAATGGGAAAAAGGCTAAATGGGCCCATGGGGCCCATTAAGGGAGGAGGGGGTCTCCCCCTTGGGCTTGGCGCCAAGGGTGGGGCCCACCACCCCCCTTGGCCGGCGCACTCCCCACCTTGGGAGTTTAGTCCCACATGGGGGACGGAAGGAGGATGGCACCCCCCCCCTTGGCCTATATAAGGAGGGGTAGACCCCCCCTTTTTCCAACACACCAATATCTCCTTCTTCCTCTTTCTCCTTCCCGGAAGTGGACTCCCCTTGTTTGGAGTCTGCACCTGGATTGGTGTTCTCCACCATAAGGCAGGCCGTCGTTCTGCTGGAGTCGGGATCCGTAGCCGTCTTTCTTCCGCTGCTCGCCTGGTTCGGGGCCCGGGAGGAACATCGATTGTACCGTACGTGTATAATCTCTTCGAGGCACTACACCTGTGGTGCTACTTCGTCGTTGGAGGTTTACCGGGAGTCATCCTCGCCGGTGGTGGTCTTCTACACGACAGGGAGGTCGTAGTTCCGAGTCTACGCCAGCCACGTTCGCAAGAACATTTCCCTCTTTCGGTCTTCAAAGGTATGAACACCGATTCCCTCCGTTATTTTACATCGCCATAGCATAGATCTTGGGTTCGGGTACCGTAGGTATGAAATTTTTTTGTTTTCTGCCACGTATCCCAACAGAAGGCTCAAAACACACTCGAGGAGGCGAGCACTCAGAGCACCGTCCCAAGTATTCACGGTGGACGCCCATGAGCAGACCACAGATAGCAAGGATCAAGACAACGACCCGAGCATTCTAGGAGACGAGCGCTCGCAGGGAGGAAACGGCGACCGTGGTAATGCCGGTCAGATGACCGTCGTCCTCGGAGAACCAGGAACCATACCAAGGAAAGTTCTTCAAAACCAAGATCACAGCAAATCCCAGAAGGACAAACCAGAAAGCGGCAGACGCCAAGCCTCAGAGGCGACAAAGGAGGACCAGCACGTAGAAAGGATCTACTTATCCAAGGAAGCAATCGCCAAAATAAAAGACGCGGTAAGACACGGAAAGTTACTCCCAGAGAACGCTATTTGCGACGAGCTCATAGCGTTCAACAAAATGGCGAGTGACCTCAGCAAGAAAACAAGACAACAACAGCTAGAACTAGAGAAACAAGCAAAAACAAATGCTGACTCAAAAGTCAGACACAGGACACCATTCAGAAATGACTCCTCCGACTACGACTCAACCTACGAGTTGCGCAGGTCCAAGTTCAGTAGACTGAGGCACGCAGACAAGAAGAAAGCCGTCCGCAAACTGGACGACGTCTTCAAACTCAAGGAGGACGACGACAAAGAGGAACAACTCACGCCGGCAGAAGCACTCATAACAGCCAAAGAGTACCTCTCTCATGCCAAGAAAGGAAAGAAGGGAGCCACAGATCGCAATATGTCTATGGCTCTCAAGATAATGCAGGACGCCATCACCGCATCAGCACCAAAAAAGCAGCTGCGAGACGAGTCCCCCGCGAGCAGATGTCGGACAAAGACCCCAGCTCGCCTGATGACGACGAAGATGACAGCAATGATGACTGGCGCAAGCGTTCGAACAGAGACAGGGACGACGATAGAAACCAACGAAGCAACAGTCGACGAGACGCATGCGATGACATAACCCAAAGTAAAGTCAACCGCAGCAGACGTAGACGCGCAGCCCACGGAGAGTACTCCGAGGAGTGCGCATCCGACGACGGCACAGAACCATGTGGAGCACTATGCTTCACGCGATCCATACGCGAGACACAGATGCCGAAAGGCTTCAAGCTAAACTCGGCAACAAACAAGTACGATGGGTTGGAGGAGCCAGAAGCATGGCTCGACGAATACCTGACGACCGTCAAATTCCAAAGAGGGACCAACATCACAGCAATGCAGTACATACAGCTCATGCTCGAGAGCTCGGCTCGGCATTGGCTGAAAAATCTGCCACGAGGATCGATCAGCTCCTGGAAGCAGTTCCGCGGTTCCTTCATCGAAAACTTCAAGTCCACCTACAAGCGACCAGCATCACTCGAGGAGCTGAGGGCCTGCAGACAAGGAACCCGGGAGTCCCTACGAGCGTACATCCAGCTGTGGACCATACTCAAGAACTCGGAAGAGGACATATCAGACGAAAGCGCGATCGACGCATTCAGAAGGGGCCTGCAGCGCATCGAATTCAAAGAGCAACTCGGGAAAATGAAAGTCCGAACGCTCGCACGGTTGTTAGAACAAGCCAACAACTAGGCAGATGGGGAGGACTCCGTGCGGAACGAATCAGAAATCCAAACAGCACGCTCGAAGCGCGACCACGACTACCACACCGAGGACAGAGGATTCGACAGACGAAGAAAACGCCCTAGGCGCAACTTCTACGATGGCAGAGGACCCGACATGGTCGCAGCCGGCTTCCCAGACGAGAGAGATGGCAGGCACCGAGACAACGGCAGAACGCAACACCGAGATAACCAAGAAGAGGCCCCTCAAGCTCAGAAGAGAGATTGGAGATCAAGGCAGCCGCGAGACGACGCCCGGGCATACCGTTCGGCCAAGGAGCTGCTTGAAGGTCCCTTCACGATACACGGGTTATGAAACGAGCGGGGGGAACTAAAAGCAGGACACACCCGCAGAAACTGCAGACGCTTCATCGAGCTTTCAGAAGAGCAAGGCCGGTCCACGGCACCAGCACCACAACCCCTCGCGAGTGTAGCGGTTGGGACAATCGCACACAACGCACCACCCGCTCCTCCCCTACCAACCAGACAAGTGGCAGCAATCCAGGAACGACATCAGACACCAGAAGAAGGAAGATACCCAGAAGCGCACTTTCGGATCTACATGATCCAGGAGGGAAGGGCGTCGAATAGACAGCAGAAGCAGGTCACCAGACAAGTCTTCCTAGCAGTCTCCTCGCACCCCACGGTCACAGAATACTTACGCGGGTCCGAGACTGACATAACCTTCTCTTGGCAAGACCACCCGCCAGCCATCCCGCGCCCAGGGCGTGCCGCATTGGTAGTCGAGGGAAGAATCGGGAACTGCGACATGTCGCGAGTCTTCATGGACGGAGGAAGCGGAATCAACATCATATTCACTAGAACCTTGGAGGAAATGCTCATTCAACACTCAACACTAAAGTCCTCAGGCACGACCTTCCACGGAATCATGTCGGGGAAAGCAGTATACCCCCTCGGGAAGATAAGCCTTGACGTATTTTTCGGCGATGCGAGAAACTTTCGGAAAGAAACGCTGGATTTCGAAGTGGTCGACTGGAAATCCCAATACCACGCCATCCTCGGATGACCAACCTTTGCACGCTTCATGGCAGTACCGCACTACGCCTATCTCAAGTTGAAAATGCCAGGCCCACATGGGGTAATCACAATCAGTGGAAGCTTCGTGAGGTCTGACAATTGCGACAAAGAACTCCACATGATATCAGAAACCTTTGGAGCGCACCAAGCCAGCAAAGTTACGGCACAAGAGGAAGTACCGTCTACCTAGAAGCCAAGACTCAAGCCGAGGACTCGCGGACATAAAGAACCAAAGTTATCTTCATCCTTAGGGCTACTAAGCCATCGATCCAGTCAAAGGTTGTCCTCAACAGCCCCCTCGTGTAAGGACAACAGGAGAGATATTTACAATATTTTTCCCAAAATTCGTATAATGGCACTCGGGGGCTCGCCGTAGCAGCCACCCCCTAAGGCGTTCTTCGCTTATGCGACTTAATACATTGGCACTCAGGGGCTCGCCGCAGCAGCCACCCCCCGAGGCGTTCTTGGCTTACGCGACTTAATACATTGCCACTCGGAGGCTCGCCGCAGTAGCCACCCCCGAGGCGTTCTTCGCTTACGCAACCACATACATTGGCACTCGGGGGCTCGCCGCAGCAGCCACCCCCCGAGGCATTCTTCGCTTACGCGACCACATACATTGGCACTCGGGGGCTCGCCACAGTAGCCACCCCCGAGGCGTTCTTCGCTTACGCGACTTAATACATTGGCACTCGGGGGCTCGCCGCAGCAGCCACCCCCCGAGGCGTTCTTTGCTTACGCGACCACATACATTGGCACTCAGGGGCTCGCCGCAGCAGCCACCCCCCGAGGCATTCTTCGCTTACATAACTCAATACATTGGCACCTGGGGGCTCGCCGCAGCAGTCACCCCCCGAGGCGTTCTTCGCTCACGCGACTTCATACACTAGTGCAAAACAGGTCATTAGAACCGGTTCTGGGAGGCCATTAGAACCGGTTTTGGCAACCGGTGCTAAAGGTTCGATGCTAGAGGGTGAACCCCTTTAGAACCGGTTTCTCACGAACCGGTTCTAAAATCTCTACAGCCAGCCACGCGGTGGCAGGTCGGGCGTGAGGGCTCGGGAACCTTTAGCACCGGTTTGTAACACAAACCGATTCTAAAGGTTTAGAGGTTTAAGTTTTTTTTTGGTTTTAATAGTTTAGGGTTTAGGGTTTATTAATTCTTTTCTTTTGGGTTTAGGATTACTGTTTATTTTACGCTATTACATAAGGTACAATGCATATATATATACATGTAGAATATCTCGTAGCTAGCTAGAACCATCATATATAGTAGAATTATCGTACCTCCAACATATATATATACATCGATCATATATAGTACTAGTGCCTCACCACCGCCCCTCTTTGCTTGCCTCGAGCCCACAACAGTGGAGGGCATTTGAATATACATACAGTTACATCATATGGACAACACACCAGTTTCCTATTACATATGGTAAGGGAATTCTCCAGTCGACTTATTTATGACTTCACGAAGAAGAAATCCCGCTATTTCCTCTTGAAGTGCTCGCATGCATTCATTTATGTCGAGTTTATCCCGCTTCTCCCAAATCTTATTATTTAAAGAAGATGATCAATATATGAATATATTACATATGGTAAGAACAAAGTCTAGATAGTATTTACGTACCATCATTGTTCTTTGATTAAACTTTTGGGTCATACAGCGAATGTTCTCCATTACGATGTAAGCACAAGGTTCAGTCCCCGATGTCTGCCTCATACACTTCACAACAAAATAGAATTCAAACAGATTTAATAATCAAGCATATATATGATAATGGTATATTGAAACTAGAAATATAATTAAATCGAATGTTCTCTCAAATATTTATCGTACTGCCACGTCAGCTTTCTCCTCCCATTCACCATGCTCGAGTTTTTTGATCTTTCCCCAAACTCTGCCGTCAAAGAAAATGAATAAACGAGTTAATTACTTGATATAACAGAAACTTAAAGTGAACACTAAAGAATCCTACATGTGTGATAATGATTAAAATTACCTGGCGAATGAGTTCTTAATTTCTTTATACTCACTAATATCTTTACGAAGTGAGTCCATTACTGTAGCCATTCCTTTTTCCATTTCAATGTCTAGCAGGATGAATTGATAGCTGCGCACACATAAGCGGGTATCACTTATATAACAATATCGAGTAAGCAAAACTATAATTTTTAGTACAAAATAATGACACTCACATGAAGTTGTAAGGAAATAGTATATGTTCTTCTGCATGTAGATCCCTCAAACTTTTAAGAAAAAGGGTCTCCGCGAATTCTGTATTATGTTTTACTATTACTTCATGTATGGTATTTGGGTCAATGAACCCAATACCAAAGACTCCAGCTTTTCTCATTTCGTACATCTTCATTCTGCGTAATACCACACACAAAAGAATATATATAGTGAGGATAATACAGTCAATGACGTACGAGCTGAGCTAGAAAGAAATCACTTACAGACAATACAAACTGACAATAGATTTGTCGAGTGCCAATTGATGGAATAACTGAAATAATTCTTCATTTGACATCCACAAGTCACCAGTTCCATTGTCGAAATAATATGTCCTGATCGAAATCCAGAAGCCGGTCATGTCGAACGGTATAGCTTCTGTGATGTACCACTTATGCAAGTTGCGCAATTGCGTTGATAATAGCTTCTCTTCTTCTTCAGTGACCATAGGCTCCACTTTTGCATATTTCCATTTTAGAGATGGCTCACCGGACAAGTCATCAAGGTTTAAAAATTGTTCAATAGTAAGACCCGCCTCTCTAGCAAATGCTCTTTGTTCGTCGGTTATCTCTTCCTGCTGCTTGGTATTCACCTTGAGCGGGGCTATCGATTGCACTGTCTGTTCTCCGAGTTGGGCAACTGTTTTCCCGCATTTCTTACTGCCCGAGTGGCTGCTTCTTGAAACCTTTTGCAAAAATGACTTGTTAATAGAGCGTTCGTAGTCCGAGAACATGGTCTTAACAGGGGGTTCAAACATCTTCAAGAAGTGTTGTATTGTTACCTCGGGTATTTTCTCCTTCGGTGGCGGGAGAGGTTTCGGTGCAAGGTGCTTCGCCACGGCTTCATCCACTATGGCCTTGGTTTCAGCTACACTCCTATCCCAGGGTAAGACCGGCGGACTCTTCTGGGGTTTAACTTTCTTTCTTTTCTTCTTCGATGGACTGCTGATACATCCAAAATGTATCTATAATTTTTGCTTGCTCCATGCATGTTTTGTGTGATATTGCTATGATCTAGACACACTTTCATACACTTTTGATCATATTTGGACTAACCTATTAACTCAGTGCACCCCAGTGCCAGTTCCTGTTTTCTGTTGTTTTTCTATTTCAGTTTTCCCCCATATAAAAGTGCCAGAAAAATCCCTGGAAAAATACAGGAAAAATCAGCATACAGGAAGTTTCGAGAAGAGCCCGAAAGGGGCCAGAGGGGAGCCAGGGGGGCCCAGGCGGCCAACCGGCGCGGCCCCACCCCTGGCCGCGCCAGGGGGGCGCCTGGGGCCCCTGGTCCACCTCTGGCTGCCCCCCTTCGCCTATTTATTCTCCGTCACGAGAAAACTCCAGAAGAGGAACCCTATTCCGCAAACTCGCCTCTGTTCCTCCGCCGCCGCGCTTCTGAAGATCGGGAGCACCAGAAGACCTCTTCCCGGCACCCTTCCGAAGGGAGGATTGACCTCCGGGAGTCTCCTCTCCACCATGGATGCTCCCCGGATGTCCCGTGAGTAGTTTTCCTTGGACCATGGGTCCGTGATCAGTAGCTATGTGATGTTCTCCTCCCCTCTTTGATCTTCATTGTTTAGACCTCGTGAGCTGCCCTACATGATCGAGGCACCTTTGTAATATTTCTATTGTTGCTATGTTGAGTTTGGAGGGATCTGATGGATTATGAGATTATGTTCAGATTGTGATAGAGTAATATATTTGGTTTTTATCTCTTATATTTTGGTTCCTAAGTAATTCTTGCATGTTCTCCGTTGTTGTTTATTGCTTTGGCCAAGTAGTAGGTAGTGACTCCAAGAGGGAACGTTGTCCTAGATTGTGGGTTCATGCCCCCCGATGACACACTTGAGTGACAGAAACATGAGTCTAGGGGATGTGTTGTTTCCACAAGGGGGAAAACAACGGTGCTTGTAACTGCGGTTACAAGGATTGTTTACTTTACGCAGAGTTCTTTTTAATGTAGTTGTCTGTTGCTTTGGGTTTACACTTTGGGTGGGGCTCGCAACTTAATACCAGCGAGATGTTCTGGATAGATATCTCAAGGTGGATGGTTAGTAGTAGATGCAGATGGATTTCAGTCTACTTATTTTGGCGTACTGCCCGTGCTTTTGAGCCTCTTCCTTTCTTTTGTAGCATAGTTAGCATTGCAGTGCGTTCATAATCCTGTCAATTGCCCTTCTGTAATTTGTTTACCTCGCATAGCAGTTTTATCGTCTTTTGGGAGAGAGACATCACTAGTGAACATCACGTATCCCGGTTCATGTCCTCATTACTGTTTCCGAGCTATATTTACTTTACTGCTTTTACTTGCTATCATTATCCCTTGTGTTTTATCCTTTGTGAACAACAAGACCGGAGAGATTGACAACCTCTCTGAACTTCGTTGGGAACAAAGTTATCTGTGTCTGTGTGAAGGTCCGCGTCAGTTGCTCCGCTGACACCTACTTATCATCTCTAGAGTCCTACTGGAGAAAAACCTTGGTATCTTCACCGAGGGAAAACTGCTGTTGCACTACATCTCAACCTTCCACTTGGGGTAACCAACGAAGGGCGAGAAGCCACCAAGCAAGTTTTCTGGCGCCGTTGCCAGGGACTCCGAGTGCTAAGACAGGGCAGTTGCACACTACCCTTTACCTTTTTTTTTTAGTCTTGTTAGTTTACCTTTCAGTTTTTATCTTTGTGTCCTTTATCAAAAATCAAAAAAAAATATAGTATGTCTAGTTCCTTACTTGCCAATCAATGTCGAACTTATTTGAAACTAGATCTTATTGCCATGGAGGATTCACTGAGGATGAACAAGAATATTACAAGCAATACCGCTTGTCTCAAAAAGGGATACACTTATGGGGACTCATACATCAATCGTATGAGTATGCTAAAAACTTGTGCTCAATATATAATATATCTTTCTGCAGGGATGAATCTTGTTGCTTTGTGAGGCACAAACACCTTGCTTTCCAATGTGAGTACAATGAGGATGAAACCTTAGCTTCTTATGCTAAGGGAAATTATGATTTTTATGATGCAGAACAAATAGAGGAATTTGTTGCTTTTAAGGGTGCCTATGAAATTACTTCTTTTCTTGAAAATATTGATGACGCCCCTTAAAAATCTAAGAGTCTTGCTATACTTAACTATTGTTTGGAAAATTATGATGCAAATTATTATATTACTGATCATCTTGAGAGAATCTCTCCCCCAAAGGAAGAGACTAATGTTTTGCAGGACTCTATAGAAGAAGAAATTACTGAACCTGAAAGCTCTTTGGATGAAGAAGAGGAGGAGAGTGACGAACAAAAGGAGGAAGAATGTTTTGCAGGACTCTACCTTCTAATGAGAGTAAATCTTTTACTCTTACCTTATATGAGTATTATGATCCTATGGATTCTTTTGAAATATCCCTTTTTGATGAAGTTGATGCCTTCTATGCTTATGGCCTTGATGCCACTATGGATGATGCTTACGGAGATGAACTTGCTATAGTTCCTCACGTTAAGCATGAAATTTTTGCTATCTCACCCACACTTGAGTGTCCTATTATCCTTGTAAAATCTCCAACTCCGGAGAATTTTCCTCTTATCAAAGCTCAATGTGATGGGTTACATTTATCTTATGATCCTAAAAACCGTGTTGAAAACAATACACGTGTGCTTTTAGGTCATGAACAATATGATTTATATGATAGTTATATTCTTGATGTTTTTCATGATAATACTGAAAATTACTTTGAGAGATGAAAGTTTGGTTATAGAAACTTCCATGTGACAAAAACACCTCTCTCTAAATTGAAAGTTTTGAAGATGTTCTTGTTCCACCTTTCTATGCATGTCACTTTGAGCTTCTTTGACTTATTTTCTTACAAGATGCCTATGCATTGGAAGTAGTTTAGGCTTAAATGTGTTTTATATTTGTTTCTTGATGCTCTCTTTTGCTTCAAATTCGTATTCTTATGAGAGCACCTTCTACAATCTTTAAGCCTAGCTAATGGCTTTAAAGAAGCGCTTTCGGGAGGCAGCCCGCAACGAATTTAGGTTTTTGTTTTTGCTTTTGTTGTTTCTTGATGATTGTTACTACTGTAGCAACATCATTGTATCTTTATTTTTCAACTTTGTGCCAAGTTATAGCCTCTTACGGCAAGGGAAGTAAAAGTTGTGACATGCTGTCCAGAAAACAGATTCTGTCCTCATGACCAGAAAACTTCCAGAAAAATACCAGTTCATCTTTTTGAGCTGAAATTTTTACACAGTATGCTCTATATAATTAGGAAACTTCCGTATGTTCTGAGTTTTTTGATTTGAGTTGCAGAAGTGCCCCTAAAAAATTCTTTACTATATGCTGTTCTGTTTTTCACAGATTCTGCCACGTTTTGTCTCTCCTAACTTTTGCAAACCTTAAGCTTGCTTTTTATTTGCAAAAACTTTTTGGCACTCTTGAGAAACAGTAGCTCTTCAAGAATATCTTTATATCCAGTGGGAAAAATTATTTATTAAGGGTACTAACCTCTCTAATCAACTTATGATGAGTTATGTATGAAGGGAGTTTTCAAGTGTGCGATAGAAGATGATGAAAGAAGATCCAGGAGTGTCAAGCGCTCAAGCTTGGGGATGCCCCCATGCATCCCCAATAAATATTCAAGGAGACTCAAGAGTATAAGCTTGGGGATGCCCCCGTGCATCCCCTTCTCCATCAACAATCATCAGTTCGTCCTTCGTCTCATTATATTTTTATACACTTGATGCGTTATGTGCTATGCTTGGAGCGTCTCACTCTTAGGTTTTGTTTTTAGTTTTCTTTAGCTTTTCTTGATGTTCATAACAAGTTTGGTCCCTTCTTAGTTTGTGTGGGAGAGAAACACGCTCCACTTTCGAAATCTAGAACACATCATAGGATTTTTCCTGCTTATCTTTTTGCTGTTGTGTGTTCTTTATCTTTTCATAGCTACTGTCATGTTTAGTTTTAGTCTTAGTTTGTCTTTATCAAGAGCCTTGGCTTTTGTTTAGTTTGTTTCTGGACTATTTTTAGTTTTCATTTTTATCTTGTTAAAGAGAGTTGGTTGTTTCACTGAGTTGTGTCTTGTTTTGAGAAGTAGGTAATTGAGGTTTCTATTTAATTTTAGTAGTGACTTGCAATAGTTTTGAGGTATTGTTGTGAGTAATGTTTGAACTTTTGGTGTCAAGAGCTCTTGCCTATTAGTGATAGGTGTCGTATTTTGGGCAATCCGTGTGTATTTTCAAAACCTACAAAAACTAGTTGAGAACTCTAGCTACTAGATGGATCACTACTCTTCCGAGGGATCGAATATTTGAGAACACCCACGTACCATGAGTCGAGCATGCGCAAGGATAACCAAACCCCCATACACTCCTCCTCGGGGTACTTGTCTCTTTGTGAACCTCCTTATTAGATTGAGAGTTACCGATAATAAGTGCATGAGTTCTTCGGACTAATGTAAGTATTGAAAGTTGACACTTCCACCTTCCCATATTTTGCTAGCCTCTCCCGTGCCGTGCATTGCCTTCTTCTCACTCCGAGAGTAGGTGTCCACCTTCGCCGGTACTTCCAAACCCTTGGCATGATATGCTCTGTCATCATAAACCTCCTTATATCTTTCCTCAAAACAGCCACCATACCTACCTATCAAGGCATTTCCATAGCCTTTCCGAGTTACATTGCCATGCAACTTCCACCTCTTCATGACTTGATCTTCATGTCATACATGTTCCTGCTACATTGGCAGCGGCATACATTGCATACTTCATGATAGTTACATCTTCTTTATGTTTTCAGTACCTTGTAAAGTGTGAAAGATCTCCTTTACCCTCTTGTAAAATAGAGTGTTGCCCTTAAGTGAGGAAACGACCCAAAGTGGACACATTAAAAGATCCCAAAGAGGACAAATGAGGTTAAATAGAAAGATCCATTGAGGCCACAAAAAAATAAAAAAATAGAAAAAGAGAAAAAGAAATAAAAAGAGAGAAAGGGGCAACACTACTATCCTTTTGAGAGATCCACACTAGTACTCCCTTTATATCCTTGTACTCCATAGAGATGATCATTATGCATATAGCTATGTGGGGACCTTCACACTATAGAACTTGGCTTGCATATTCCAAGGATGAGCCTCCTCAAACGAGCTCTAGGTCTTCATGAGCGAGCAAGTTAGATGCACCCCCACTAGTTCCTTTGGAGAGCTTCTTAGCTCGTATGTGCATCCGTTGCATGGCAATCCCTACTCCTCACATCATATCTATCATTTGGCATTTCTTGCCTATGATTGTCCTCATTGATGTGAGCCTTTCTTGTCCCTTTTGTCTTCCTCCTCCAACATACTTCTCTCTTAGCCATCTCAAGAGTCAACTCTCGTGCTTATGCTCATCCATTGCATGAGTGCTCAAAATATCGAAAAGGAGTGGATCAAATTGACTTGTACCTGGCTAGTGGTCTGGGGACGAGTCAAGATAAGATTCCAAAGAAGAACAAGTGTGAAACTTTAGTAGATTGAGTTCTCAACACAAAAATTACTTTTTCTCGTATTCCCTATCCGCCTTCTTGCACGCAAACACCATTTGGAGACATTCGAGTCACGGACAGCGAGAGCTCTTGCACCTAATGTTCTTTTGTTACTTGTTTCAATGCTAATATAGACTCTTGCATGTTATGACTTGAATTGAATCTCTAACCTTGATTTCTTTACTTTTCAAAGTTCTTTTATGGTTGCTAGCATTTCACCACAGAAATTATGCTTGTTATGATTTACCTACTCGAGGACGAGCAGGAATTAAGCTTGGGGATGTTGATACGTCCAAAACGTATCTATAATTTCTTCTTGCTCCATGCATGTTTTGTGTGATATTGGTATGATCTAGATACACTTTCATACACTTTTGATCATATTTGGACTAACCTATTAACTCAGTGCACCCAGTGCCAGTTCCTGTTTTCTGTTGTTTTTCTATTTCAGTTTTCCCCCATATAAAAAGTGCCAGAAAAATTCCGGGAAAAATACAGGAAAAATCAGCATACAGGAAGCTTCGAGAAGAGCCCGGGAGGGGCCAGAGGGGAGCCAGGGGGGCCCAGGCGGCCACCCGGCGCGGCCCCACCCCTGGCCGCGCCAGGGGGGGCCTGGGGCCCCTGTTCCACCTCTGGCTGCCCCCCTTCGCCTATTTATTCTCTGTCACGGGAAAACTCCAGAAGAGGAACCCTATTCCACAAACTCGCCTTTGTTCCGCCGCCGCCGCGCTTCGAAGATCGGGAGCACCAGAAGACCTCTTCCCGGCACCCTGCCGGAGGGAGGATTGACCTCCGGGAGTCTCCTCTCCACCATGGATGCTCCCCGGATGTCCCGTGAGTAGTTTTCCTTGGTCCATGGGTCCGTGATTAGTATCTATGTGATGTTCTCCTCCCCTCTTTGATCATCATTGTTTAGACCTCGTGAGCTGCCCTACATGATCGAGGCACCTTTGTAATATTTCTGTTGTTGCTATGTTGAGTTTGGAGGGATCTGATGGATTATGAGATTATGTTCAGATTGTGATAGAGTAATATATTTGGTTTTTATCTCTTATATTTTGGTTCCTAAGTAATTCTTGCATGTTCTCCGTTGATGCTTATTGCTTTGGCCAAGTAGTAGGTAGTGACTCCAAGAGGGAACGTTGTGCTAGATTGTGGGTTCATGCCCCCCGATGACACGCTTGAGTGACAGAAACATGAGTCTAGGGGATGTGATGTTGCCACAAGGGGGAAAACAACGGTGCTTGTAACCGCGGTTACAAGGATTGTTTACTTTACGCAGAGTTCTTTTTAATGCAGTTGTCTGTTGCTTTGGGTTTACACTTTGGGTGGGGCTCACAACTTAATACCATCGAGATGTTCTGGATAGATATCTCAAGGTGGATGATTAGTAGTAGATGCAGATGGATTTCGGTCTACTTATTTTGGCGTACTGCCCGTGCTTTTGAGCCTCTTCCTTTCTTTTGTAGCATAGTTAGAATTGCGGTGCGTTCATAATCCTGTCAATTGCCCTTCTGTAATTTGTTTACCTCGCATAGCAGTTTTATCGTCTTTTGGGAGAGAGACATCACTAGTGAACATCACGTATCCCGGTCCATGTCCTCATTACTGTTTCCGAACTATAGTTACTTTACTGCTTTTAATTGCTATCATTATCCCTTGCGTTTTATCCTTATTGAACAACAAGACCGGAGAGATTGACAACCTCTCTGAACTTCGTTGGGAACAAAGTTATCTGTGTCTGTGTGCAGGTCCGCGTCAGTTGCGCCGCTGACACCTACTTATCATCTCTGGAGTCCTACTGGAGACAAACCTTGGTATCTTCACCGAGGGAATACTGCTGCTACACTACATCTCAACCTTCCACTTGGGGTAACCAACGACGGGCGAGAAGCCATCAACTACTTTGACGCGGCGGAGGTCGATTAATTTTTGATTGTCGTGTTTGCCTTCTATCCATCACGGAGGGAGCTGGTGGGATCGGTTGGCGCTGCGGACTCGCGATGTGGGGTGGTTGTGGTGGAATCGACTGACGTGGCGGAGTCGCGCTGCGCTCCACGGGGATGGATGGTGCAGCACTCGGTTGACGTCGCAGCGGATCAGTCCCACTGTGCTCCATCTCGGGGATGGATGGTGCAGGACTCGGCTGATGTTGCGGAGTCGCACTGCGCTCCATCTCGGGGAGGGGTGCAGGACTCGGCTGGTGCTGCGGAGTCGGGATGCACTCCATCTCAGGAGGTGGTGGTGAACTTGATGTCGAACGCGTTGGACTTGACATAATGGATGGAAATATGATCCATTGTTTTCTCCATAGATAGATACCACTTTGTTTGGCTTCTCTGAGGGTCTTCTGACCTTCACCTCCAGGAATATCAAGGTTTAGTTCTTGATATTCCGTCACAATTCCATCCACCCCGACACGAGCATAGCCATGTGGAATCGGATTGCAGTGGTGCAGTGCTCCTGGTGGATTCGTTAAAGTAAACCGTCCGCCACCTTAATGGATATATTGTTCATTTTGAAGATTAGCTCGCAACGTTTCTGCTCTGTGATATCATCCACGGGGTAGTGACCATCATCGACCCCCGTGGAGCCAACACTGCTTTTCGTCATACATGGGACGGTAGTTGCTTCAGGTGGATCTTGAGTTGGCTGCGGTTGCTGGCTAAGTGACGCCTGTAGTCGCTCCTGCATATCCTTCATAGCATTTTCCAACTTTGAAAGACGGTCTTCTTCCAGCTTCTTCTTTCTTGCACGGCTTTTGTAAGTATCTTTATACTCCGCAAACCCCTCATACCATGGAACAACGCCTACGCCTCGTGTTCGTCCCGGATGTTCAGGATTCTTGAGGGCGCGTGTAAGCTCGTCGTTCTCTCTCTCGGGGATGAAAATCCCATTCTTAGCATAATCAATTGCATTTAGTATCTCTTCATCGGCTCCTTTAAGACTTGCCTTTATTATCACCTTCCCTGTCTTTGGGTCCAACTTTCCCCCATGCCCAAAAAACCAACTCCTGCACCTGGGTGGAAAATATATTGTGACTGGAGTGACCCCTGCAGCAATCAGCTTCTTCTCAAATGCTACCCACTTAGGCGACGCGGACTTGTAGCCACCCGTCCCCATGGTATGGAAAAGCTTATGCTTCTCAGCATTAATCTTGTTTATTTCCGACCGAAGTTTAGCTTCATCTGATTCGTTGTTCTCCACAAATTTGTCCCAATGTTCTTTTACCTTCTCTAGTGCTCCATTGAATATTGGAGTCTTCTTATTATTAGCGACGTATTTGGACCATAGCTTTACCTTCAAAGATTGGAATAGTTCTCCCATCTTCTTAAGAGCAGCATGCTTGACTTTCAACACATCTTCTGGTGTCTCCCAATCTGGTAGGGTGAAATATGATAAGAGTTTAGCCCAAAGATACTCTTTTGCTCTACCTCTGACAAAACTCTTGTTTCCACCTTCCTTTGGTTGATGCCATTCTTGAGTGCTAATCGGGATGTTATCTCTAACAATTACTTCGCATATAGCTATCCATTTCTTCGCGTGAGCTTCCGGAGCATTCGGCTGGCCACTCAAACCGATCCCATCGATGTTGTACTTTACATCATCCCGCGGTAATTTGGCCAAGCCACGTTTTGTTTTACTTGAAGAAGATTTGCTCGATCCGGGTTTCTAGAAGAAGAAATATTTGTTAACTATTAGTGATAAAATCAATTATTTGTAAATTGTATGATCACCAGAGGCCTTATATATATATATATATATATACCTCGGCAGACTTTGTTGTTAATTGAAGATCTTGTTCTTCTCCTTCGTCGAACATTCCCTCACCGGAATCATTCAGATATCATGAGCCGTCATCATCGATATCGGCGTCATCATGAGGACCGATATCGGCGCCATCATGAGGACCGATATCGGCCTCGGCGATAATTTCGTACATATCATCTTCTTGCTCTCTGCCGCTATTGAACACGTCGTCCATAGCTTAACTAATATCGACGAGATGCAGAAAAAGATAAAACAATTTAGTATAAGAAAATATAGAAAATGACATCTCAAATAATCAATTTCACATGCAACAATAATATTAGAATAATAATCCAGCTTAAATCTCGAATAATCCAGTTCACATATATGCAACACTAATATATATGTCGATCACTAGGGCTAGTACATATATATATATATATATATATATATATAACATATCACTAGCTAAAACAGTAAACGACGTCGGCTCCGGCTGGCGGTGGACACCCAAAGAGAAGGAACCATCACCCACTCATAGCTAGGGTAAGATCCCTGAAGCAGCTGCCATAAACTGTAGTACCCGGCGTCCAACGCCGCCATGTAGCGACGGACATGGTCTTCCTCCTCCCTAATACGTCTGCGTACAACCTCCTCGGGGGCCGGCTCCCTCCGCACCGACTGTGGCCCACGCGACCGCCACCAAAGAAGATCCGGGTCGACGACAAGACCCGGATTCCTCGCTAAGCGACGCACCCTGGAAACCACCTCCCAGTGCCATCCCGGCGGAGCCCAGTCCAAGACATTGCGCATCCCGTCAAGAATTCCCGGAGCGCGACGGTAACGAGGATGCGGGCCCGGCATTCTCACTAATGAAACTAATAAAATTACAAATAAAATTATATATTTTCAACATTATATATATCAAGGCAACATTATATATATCAAAACAATATATATACTAACAATATTTATAAAAATTTGTCAACAGATTTTTGCGGTTTCCACAAGGCTATAACTAGAGTTCTACACCTCATAAATTTTGAGGCTAACATCAACTTTGAACACCTTTCTATGATCTACAAATTGGTATAAGTTCCATCCATGTTAGAGTTAATTTGCCTAATTAAATATTTTCTGGAAAAGTGCTACACAAGGTTTACTTCAAAAATGGTTATAAGTTACAAACTTTGCTAGATCATTGCCATTGTTCTATAACTCCCAATGAATATGAATCCTACATGTGTTCTGCACAATATGATGTGCACTACTAAGCCATGCTCCAATATGAATATGAATCCTATATGTTCATCAAAAGCTCCAAAGTAGCTAAGATCCTAAACCATTTTTCTGTCATTTTTCTGCTAAAAAAAATGTGTGTTTTATGAGTTGCATAGGAATTAAACCATGCCTCAAATGAAGTAGGTATAGTACAATAAAATGGACATGGGTACATCTACTTCATGTCTAAAATATTTGCAGATATTTTAAACTTGTTCTCTCTCAGAATTTTGTTGTTGTACAGAGTGCTAGATAACTAACAACAGCAGCAACTTAGCAGTTTTAGTAGCAGAGAAATATGCAGAGCGACGGTGACGGCGACGGCGAGGGGAGTATGGCGTCGCAGCGGGGCGGGCGCGCGTGTAGCTAGGGAAGCTCACAGGGGAGTATGGCGTCGCGGTGGGGCGGGTGACGACGACGGCGAGGGCGACGGCGGGGCGGGTCAGGGGGAAGAGGGGATAGCTCACCTCGCGCGGAGAAGGCGATGGTGACGATGACGGGGACGGTGAAGAAGACGGCGAGGGTGACGGCGAGGGCGAGGGCGAGGGAGACGGCCTGGCGGAGAGGGCGACGGGACGGCGAGGACGACGGCGAGGGCGACGGCGATGGCCTGGCGGCGTGAAGACGATCTGAAGCGGTGGGGGGGGGGACTGCGCTAAGTGTTGATATATATATATATCAGGGACCTTTAGCACCGGTTTCAACTACAAACCGGTCCTAAAGGACCTTTAGCACCGGTTTCAACCACAAACCGGTGCTAAAGGTCCCCAAATATCCCATTTTCGAGCGAAAATATAAGCGGGAAGGGGAGGGACCTTTAGCATCGGTTTGTTATACAAACCGGTGCTAAAAGGTTAATTTTCATATTTGGGGTTTTTAAATAAATCTTTTGAATTTTTAACTAGCTATTAGAATAGTTGGAGTTATTTAATAAATCTTTTTGCTTTAGGTCAACAAATAATTATAAATATTCTTTTCGTCGCAATGGTTTTCAAATTAAAATAGTTTCAAGTTGAATTCTTTTGAAATACTAGTTTGTGAAATAGTTTGTTAAATAGTCAAAATAAATCATTAAATGCATGCAAAATAGCAAATGAAGTCAGAAAGGTTCAACTTTTAGTATGTGTCTTTGACTGGTGCATATTGAATGCACAAAAAGTCTTGAGTTCAAAAAAGTTTAGAAAAATGAAATGCCTTTGTAACAGATGAGTTCTCGTCTGAAACCCTCACACTTCGAAAGAGATGGTCCAGTTTGTACACAAAGTGCATCCAGTTTTTGTCGTAACCCTCTCATCTTTTGCACACATGTTATTTGGGTCAAATGATGATACCATGCCTAGTTTCAACCTTTTCTGAGTTCATTTGTAGATGCTTTCCATTTTCAGGGTCATTTGGCACAAAATAAATCATTAAATGCATGAAAAATAGCAAATTAAGTCAGAAAGGTTTCAAATTTTAGTATGTAGCTTTGAATGGTGCATATTGAATGCACAAAAAGTCTTGAGTTCAAAAAAGTTTAGAAAAATAAAATTCCTTTGTAACAGATGAGTTTTCGTCTGAAACCCTCACACTTCGAAAGAGATGGTCCAGTTTGTACAAAAAGTGCATCCAGTTTTTGTCGTAACCCTCTCAACTTTTGCACACATGTTATATGGGTCAAATGATGATACCATGCCAAGTTTCAACCTTTTTCTGAGTTCATTTGTAGATGCTTTCCATTTTCAGGGTCATTTGGCACAAAATAAATCATTAAATGCATGAAAAATAGCAAATGAAGTCAGAAAGGGTTCAAATTTTAGTATGTGGCTTTAAATGGTGCATGTTGAATGCACAAAAAGTCTTGAGTTCAAAAAAGTTTAGAAAAATGAAATGCCTTTGTAACAAATGAGTTTTCGTCTAAAACCCTCACACTTCGAAAGAGATGCTCCAGTTTGTACACGAAGTGCATCCAGTTTTTGTCGTAACCCTCGCAACTTTTGCGCACATGTTATATGGGTCAAATGATGATACCATGCCAAGTTTCAACCTTTTCTGAGTTCATTTGTAGATTGTTTACATTTTCAGGGTCATTTGGCACAAAATAAATCATTAAATGCACTCATGAGCCACCGTCGGGTTGCATGCAGGGGAAACCTTGTGTTTTCTTCTACACATAGAAATCTTTCAGTTCATCGACTGAATAAAAATCATTCGGATTCCCTGCATACTATTTCTTCGCGTGTTTCCCTTTCTTTTTGCACTGTAACCATGGACAATCTTCTTCATTTAACACGATGCTTGGGTCGGTCTTTACTGTGAAGGGAGGAATTTCATGAAACTTTTCATAATCTTCTGACTTGTCTGTCTTGTCCTCCACTCCCACAAGGTTTCTTTTCCCTGAAAGAACTATGTGGCGCTTTGGCTCACCGTATGATGTATTCTCTTCCTTATCTTTCCTTTTTCTCATTTTTCTAGACGTGTCCTTCACAGAGAAAACCTGAGCCACATCATTGGTTAGGACGAATGGTTCCTCTCTGTACCCAAGATTGTTGACATCCACTGTTGTCATTCCGTACTGCAGGTCTACCTTTACCCTGTCAGATTGAACCATTTGCACCGAAACAAAGGGACCTTCAAATCCGGTCCATAGTCAAGTTCCCATATCTCCTCTATGTAACCATAATATGTGACCTTTTGCTTATTGTTGATTGCATCATCAAAGTGGACACCACTGTTTTGGTTGGTGCTCTTTTCATCTTGGGCGATCGTGTAAAATGTATTCCCATTTATCTCGTACCCTTTGAAAGTCATTATAGTCAAAGATGGTGTGCCGGACAACAAGTACAACTCCTCTTCAACGGTGTCGTTACCCATGAGATGGTCTTGCAACCAACCGCTGAAAGTCCTATTGTGTTCCTTATTAATCCAGACTTCAGACTGCTCCGGGTTTTTTAAGCGTAGAATATTGTCGTGTAGATCGATATACGGGGCCACCAAGGCAGAATTATGTAGAACAATATTGTGTGCTTTCTTCCAAGATTCTGCGTCCCTACATATTATTGGAAGCGAAGCTAGCGTTCCTTTTCCACCCATTCTCCCCTCATGCCGCGATTCAGGAAGACCAATCGGCTTAAGGTCAGGAATAAAGTCAACACAAAAATCAATAACCTCCTTTGTTTGATGGCCCATGGAGATGCTTCCTTCTGTCCTAGAACGGTTACGAACATATTTCTTTAAGACTCCCATGAACCTCTCAAAGGGGAACATATTGTGTAGAAATACAGGACCCGGAATTTCAATCTCGTCGACTAGGTGAACCAGCACGTGCGTCATAATATTGAAGAAGGATGGTGAGAACACCAACTCAAAACTGACAAGACATTAGACCAAATCATTTTGTAACCTTGGTAGACTTTCTGGATTGATTACCTTCTGAGAAATTGCATTCAGGAATGCACATAGCTTCACAATGGCTAATCGAACATTTTCTGGTAGAAGCCCCCTCAATGCAACCAGGAGCAGTCGCGTCATAATCACGTGGCAGTCATGAGACTTTAGGTTCTGAAACTTTTTCTCTGTCATATTTATTATTCCCTTTATGTTCGACGAGAAGCCAGACGGGACCTTGATACTGAGTAGGCATTCAAAAAAGATTTCCTTCTTTGCTTTGGTAAGAGCGTAGCTGGCTTCACCCTCGTACTGCTTTGGGGGCATGCCTTCTTTTTCGTTCATATGTTTCTTGTCCTCCCTTGCCTCCGGTGTATCTTTTATTTTCCCATACACACCCAAGAAGCCTAGCAGGTTAACGCAAAGATTCTTCGTCACGTGCATCACGTCGATTGCAGAGTGGACATCTATGTGTTTCCAATAGGGTAGGTCCCAAAATATAGATTCCTTCTTCCACATGGGTGTGTGTCCGTCAGCGTCATGCGGAACAGATTTTCCACCAGGACCCTTTCCAAAGACTACTTGCTCTGGTAAATCCTTGACCATATCAAGTATATCATCACCAGTACGGCGGACAGGCTTCTTCCGGTGATCTACCTCGCCTTTGAAATGCTGGCCTTTCTTTCTTAAGGGATGATTGGTCGGAAGAAACCGACGATGTCCCAGGTACACATTCTTATTGCAGTTGGGAAAATATATACTTTCAGTCTCATCTAAACAGTGTGTGCATGCCTTGTATCCCTTGTTTGTCTGTCCTGAAAGGTTACTAAGAGCAGGCCAATCATTGATGGTTACAAACAGCAATGCTCGTAGATCAAATTCCTCCTGTTTGTTCTTATCCCACACACGTACACCTGGTTTAGCCCACAACAGTAGAAGTTCTTCAACTAATGGCCTTAGGTACACATCAATGTCGTTGTCGGGTTGCTTAGGGCCTTGGATTAGCACTGGCATCATAATGAACTTCCGCATCATGCACTTCCAAGGAGGAAGGTTGTAGATTCATAGAGTCACGGGCCATGTGCTATGATTTCTGCTCTACTCCCCAAAAGGATTAATGACATCTGCACTTAAACCAAACCATATGTTCCTGGGGTCCTTTGTAAACTTGCCATTTTCCTTTTCTTCCATTCTCTCGATTTTTCTCCATTGTGACCCATCAGCGGGGTGTCTCAAATTCCCGTCTTTCTTACGTTCTTCGTTGTGCCATTGCAACAACTTGGCATGCTCTTTGTTTCTGAACAGTCGTTTCAACCGTGGTATTATAGGAGCATACCACATCACCTTGGAAGCAACCCTCTTCCTGGGGCGCTCGCCCTCAACATCACCAGGGTCATCTCGTCTGATCTTATAGCGCAATGCACCGCATACCGGGCATTCATTCAAATTCTCGTACTCACCACGGTAGAGGATGCAGTCATTGGGGCATGCATGTATCTTCTGCATCTCTAGTCCTAGAGGGCAGACAAGCTTCTTTTCTTCGTAAGTGTTGTCAGGCAATTCGTTATCCTTTGGAAGCCTCTTCTTGAATATTTTCAGTACCTTCCCAAATCCCTTGTCAGGTATACCATACTCTGCCTTCCATTGCAACAATTCCAGTGCGGCACCGAGCTTTGTGTTTCCCTCTTTGCAATTTGGGTACAATCCTTTTTTGTGATCCTCTAACATGCGATTGAACTTCAACTTCTCCCTTTCGCTTTCGCATCCTCTATGTGCATCAACAATGACACGGCGAAGCTCATTATCGGGCTCATCTGATACCTTTTCTTCACATTCTTGTTCTTTCTATTGTTCTTCATTCTGTTCCCCCATTGTACCACCGTATTCAGGCAGCTGGAACCCAGGATACCTGTCATCATCCTCATCTTCTTCATTATCTTCCATCAGAACCCCTCTTTCTCCGTGCTTGGTCCAGCAGTTATAGCCGGACATGAAACCATGCTTAAACAGATGGAGGTGAATATCTTTTGAGTGAGAGTAGCTCTTATTATTCTTGCAGACACCACATGGACAACACATAAAACCATCCCGCTCGTTAGCCTCAGCCACTTGCAGAAAACTATGCAAGCCATTAATGAACTCGCCAGAGCGTCGGTCTTCGTCGCACATCCATTGCCGACTCATCTTCATAATGGCACAACATCGAAAAGATAAAATTAATACAAGTAATTCACATACATAAAATTGATCATACATGAATAAAGGTTGTTCATACATAAAGTTGATCATACATAAAGTTCATACACATACTTATTATCATAAAAACAACATAAAACTATCTACCTAAAGCATTTAAATGCAATAATAAATGCGATCAATATCGCAACAAAGGTACCAATTTCTCCAACAGCATAATGATACCAAGCCTCTTTAGTAAGGGCATATTTTCTAATTTTCCTAATCTTCATGCGCATTACATCCATCTTGTTCTTGTGATCGCGGACGACATCGGCAACATACAACTCCAATATCATCTTCTCTTCTTCAACTTTTTTCAATTTTTTTTCAAATACTCGTTTTCTTTTTCAACTAAATTTAACCGCTCAACCAGAGGGTTAGTTTCAATCTCCGGTTCACATACCTCCTAGATAAAAATATCTATGTCAACTTAATTGGTCATCATTGTCAAACACGAAAAATGGAACAAATTAATAGTTATAAAAGATAATATATATATACCACATCCGAATCATAGACATGACGAGGGCCGACATGCGCGGATACCATAACCATCGCACTATGTATAACAAAGAATCATACAAGTAAGAAAATTAGACAAGTATCTATCTAAATCATACAAATAAAATTTCTTATATAAAAAAATAAGAAACACATATATGGAGGCTCACCAAGGTGGTGCCGGTGAAGAGGGACGAAGGGGGCGATCGACGGTGGTAACTATACGTCCGTGTGCGGGAAGGCACTAAGCAATCACTACAAATATGCATACTAATTACCTTGAGCTCAAAGTGCATATAAATCAAATAAAATCCACATATCACTATATAGCTAGCTCCCAAACTAAAGTCCACAAATCTACACATATAGAGCATAGCACAAGCTAATCTAGCAAAACTGAGAGAGGACAAAGCTGCTAACCTTTGTGAACACTTGGATGTAGAAGGTTTTCTTCAAATCTTCACAAATCTTGGCCAAAATAGAGGATGAACTCCAGCAAAGAGAGAAGTGAGCTTCAAAAACAGAGAACGAGCTTGGTCGGCTCATGTTGAAGAAGAAGGAGTATATATAGCTATATCTTTAGCACCGGTTGGTAGCACCAGACGGTTCTAAAGGTGGGACACTAGAACCGGCTGGTAGCACCAACCGGTGCTAAAGGTTCTAGCGGGCCCCCCAGCCCAACGACAATCTGCCACCACACCTTTAGCACCGGTTTGTACTACAAACCGGTTCTACAGGTGTGGTGGCAGGTTGCCGTTGGGCTCGGGCCCACCACACGAACCGGTTCTAAAGCCCAGCCTCACGAACCGGTGCAATTCGGCCGGTAGAACCGGTTCGTGTTCGGGCCGTGGCCTTTGCTCATATCCAAAGGCCTGTTTTGAACTAGTGATAAAACAACACTCGGGGGCTCGCCGCGCCAGCCAATCCCCAAGGAGCCCTTCGCATGCACAAATCAATATTCAGGGACTTCATTTATAGCAGCAGAACAGCAAACACTAAAAAAGGGTTACGCCTATAGATGTACAAGACAGAACCTACAACGCAGAGCACCCCCTAATCGCCACGCTCCAACTTTGCCTTAGAAAGATCCCCGAGGACACGGTCATTTTCTTTGCTGACCCACCTCACAAATTGGCGCGCAGGTTCCTCCGCCGCAGCATAATGATCACCATCGGCTGATCCCTACCACCCGGAGGACCTCTAGCCGCCAACGCAATCTCCATTCTAGGCCAGTGACTATGAACAAAAGCAAAAGCACAGCGGGCGCCTGCTTGAATCTGATGATCTACCACGCGGCGCAGCTCCGCGAGCCCGGAAAACACCCGACAAAGTACCTCCAGAGACGTCGGCACAACTCTCAACGGGTAAAACTCGGAGAAGATCCTACCAAATACATTGCGGGAATACTCAAGAGCCCGGGGCACCCTCTTAACCCGAAAACGAAGAGTCGCAAATGCGCGGGCACGCGCCCTATCCATCCAAAAAGGATTGCTCGCTTGCACAACAGGGTCATCCAACCACGACAGCTCCGACTGCACGGCCTCGTCCTCATCACGAGATCGTCCAGCCAACACTTCACAAAAACAAGCAAGGATCAGCAATAAGTGCAAGGCTACCCGCGCAGTCGAACAGTCGAAGAAACGCGGACTCACTCTTCAGGAGATTAGAAAATTTTACCACCCAACCGGTTATACCAACCAGCGCGGCGTCAGCACGCTCGCATTTGGAACGCTGGATCGCGACAACCCCCTTGAGACGAACAACCTCACGTTCGGAATCTTTCAGCCGTAAGCAAACATACTCGTACGCGTCCTCGCGAGCGTCCTCCTTCAGCGAATTCCAGGCCAGAGTGATGCCCGGGGTGGCCTACCGCAAAGGAGAACAAGTCAAAGGAAAATAAGAACAAAAAGCACAAAGATTTTTTTCCCAGCAAACCAGAAAGCCAGTCACCCCACAGGAAGTTCATTACAAGCCAAAGTTCCAAAGAACAAGCATAAAGCGAGTTTTCCCTACTTATCATTCTCAGACGAAAAGTCCGCAACATCTACAACTATCTGCAGTCGACGAGCAAGCTGAGTAGCGCGGGCACTCTATTCCTCTGTATAACAGGGCACAGTGTCCACGAGGGAATCCAGAAAATGAACCCTGTGCCCCATAAGAACAATAAAGGCCGTGGCAAGACCACTCACCACATTCTCGCGAATCAGCTCCTCCAAGTGACGACCATCCGGACCAAATGCAGTAACACGCGATTCCAAACCATCTGGCACCTCAGTTCCCTCTGGCATAAGGTGCTCATGCACAAGCTTCAGAACAGCCGAGGCACGGGCGCAGACACCCCCAGAAGCTGCAGCAGCACCAGACACATCATCTACAGCACCGTGAAGAGTGTCGGACCCCGCCGCAGCTGCCTCCAGCACTCCAACACCCACAGAGCCTACACCCAACACCAAGAACTCAGTACAATGCAAGAAGACATAAGCACCAAGAGAAAGAAGAGGTCCACTTACTCTCAATAGAACTCGCCAGGACCCGCAGGCGCTCGCACTCCACCACCTCCGCCTGCTGCAATCGAGCTAGCTCCTCGCGCTGCTCCTGCAGACCCTTCTCCTTGGATTCCAAAGCAGCCCAGAGTTCAGCGACCTCCTTTTCCACAGCCTCAGCCCGCTTCTCGGCAGCCTTTCGACGACCTAAGAAGAGAACGACGATCACCAAACCAGCCGAGCAGTCGCGAAAAGCCAAAATGAGAGGAGAAAAAACGTATTACGACTCATGGTGGTCAACGCATCCTGGGCCGGGTCATGAGCTTTCTGCTAGCGGTCAGCATCAAATACCAGGCGCTCCCAGTACTGGAACACAGGCTGAAAACCAAAACGCAAGTCAAAAACAGAAGATCAAGACTACAACCAATCACAAGCGATGCCTGCAGCCTCGGGGGCTACTCCCATCGGGAGCACTGCTGTGCTCCCAACGATCTAAGAAACGACATCCAGAAGAAAGTAAAAACCTACGGCTGTAGTCAATCACAAGTGATTACCTACAGCCTCGGGGGATACTCCCATCGGAAGCACTGTTGTGCCCCCTAAATGACTACAAGAATCAGCACGAGCAAAAGTCAAGGCCGTACCTGATCAGCTACACGGTCAAAAAACCGGACCTTATCCTCAGCGGTGAGATCATGCCACCCCAAGAAAAGGCCCTCAAGAATCGCAGGTTTTTCGCTTGGCAGGGTAGGACCGCCCGCAGCCGCAGCAGACCCCCCCCCCCCCAGATGGAGCAGCTGCATGAGTCGCACCTGCACCTGAAACAACTGGGGTCGCCGAAGGAAATGGTGGGTTAGCTGTGGTAGCAGAATCTTTGGGTCGCCCAGGCGCCATGCCGGAATCAGTCGACTGAAGATCAGCAGTAGCAGTACTCGTAGAGGAAGCAGCCGGAACAGGAATAGCTCTGCAAAGGGAAGCGTTATCAGAGAAAGAACCAAAACAAAGCAGCAAAATCGCACAGCAAAAAGTTCTACAAACCCGGAAGGTGCAGTGCCCGGGCGTAGAAGCATCCCAAACTTGCGCGTCTTTGGAGGAGCCGCGGAAGGACAAGGCGCGGCAGACGGAACGACCGGCGGCAAATCACCGTCACCACCAGGCACGCCACCCGCACTCGAGGGCCGGCTGCTCTTGATACGCAAAGGACTCGAGTCCCCGCCCCCGTCAGCACTCGACGGCTTGTCAGTCGCGGACTCGCCAGCATTTGCACCCGCGGTATGCCCTCCACCCGCAGGCGCAGGAGCCGAATCATCCGCCTCGGGTTTGTCAAGTATCTCTGCGTCCTCAGGCTGGGGCGGATTACTCAGCAGTGGAACATGACCTTGCAAGTCAGAGCATCATCAACAACCATAGGATACTAATCAAGACCTACAAGAAACTTAAAATAAAAGGATACCTGGGGAAGAGGCACGTTAGCAGCATAAGGACGAAGGAGGCTTTTTTCCCCAATACTGGTGCACTTTGTTATATGTTGGACTCGAGACAACAGCTCATCGAGGGGGAACTCCACGGCTGAGCACCTCATCGGGTCCTCGAGTCCGGCATCATGCCACATGGGATGAACTCGAAGATGAAGCGGCTGGACACGTCTCCCCACAAACACAGAGAGAAGTTGGCCACCGGTCAATTCGCCCTTCAAGGCCGCAATTGTCCGCACAAACGGCTCAACAATTGACATTTCTCCAGGGGATAGCGTGTGCGTACATGTGGGTCATTTGGCCACTCGCGCAACATGATTGAAAGGGGCAAGACCAAACTGTTTCCCATCAATATGTTGATCCTTCAGATAAAACCAGCTCTTCCTCCAAGTATAGACAGAATCCAACTTTTGCAGCTCAAAGTAGGCACCCTTGTACTTAATGGAAATACCCACGCCCCCAATGGCATACTCAGAGTTCGTCCTCTTCACAGTGAAAAGGTATTTCCAGAGCCCCCAATGGGGATAGATCCCTAGGAAGGCTTCGCACAGAGTAATAAAGCAGGAAATGTCCAACACTCCATTGGGAGTCAGATCATGGAGTTACAGCTGGTAAGAATAAAGTGAACCCCGGACAAAAGGATGAAGAGGAAGGGCAAATCCGCGAGGGAAAAAGCTCTGGAAGCATACCCGTTCATTCGCCTCTGGAGCAGGAATCTCTTCACTCCCTGGGATCCGTGCAGCACCAGCCTCCACAAAGCCATCGGCCACCAGAGCGTCAAGATCCCCGGCCCCAAAGACAGACCGCTCCCATCTGCCCGACATCCTTGCTAATTCCTGAGTGACGGTGCGGGACTACTTTGTCATGGCTCGCGCAGCCAAGATGAAGGAAGAAGAAGGCTTGAGGACAGAAAGCGCAAAGGGGGAAGAACAGGAAGAGGAAGGCAATGGATGGGTAAAACCTAAAATGACCCAGCCCCTCAGTATTTAACCAACGGCCAGGACTGGCACATCCACCGTAAATCTTGGGAATCGGCAGACGTGGCACGATCCCACGACGACCTAGGAATGTGGAAAACCCAATGGGTGCAGTAACAACACCGCCCACTACGCGCGAAAACCAAGGACCATGATCGCGCAGTGCGAAAATTTCGGTCAGCCCGGCGTCAAGTCACTTCCTTTGGCAGAACACAGTCACCCAACATGTCAGGTGTCACGTCTCAGCAAGGCGTACCGAATACGCCTCGTCCATCAGCAGTACGTCATCTAAAAACCTTTCGGCATTACCAAAATCTTTTTACTCCCATCGGGAGCACCTTTATTGCATACATAGCAAAGCCTGAGAGTTTCGGGTGCTCCCTCACCCAGGAGGCGGAAGATGTGCTTGAGTGACCACTCGCACCTATGGAGTTTCGGGTGCTCCCTCACCCAGGATGCAAAAGAGGTGCTCGAGTGACCACTCGCACCTATGGAGTTCGGGAGCTCCCTCACCTCGAGAACAAAAGGCATTCGAGTGATCGCTCACAAAGGCTCAGTCTGAAACTCAGCGACCCAAAACTACTCGCGCGCTCGATGACTTTCCGAGTGAGCGCATTCCTATATGATTCCTCGCCTGAGCACGCAAAAGCTCCGCGAGTGACCACTAAAATGTTGGGTCTCGCAGCAGAAAAAAATATTTTTTCTAACTAGCGTCGCCCTTAACCCAAGATCTATCTAGCTGTAATGTTGTAACGGAAAGACTTGCGGAAACATACCTCGGGGTGTAGTCCATTGCGCGGGAAATGTTCCCGCAAACGTGGTTGATGAAGCCGTAAACCTTTCACCGCCCCCTGGCTGTGTTAGCACCCTGATGGGGTGATAGTGCTGCACGTGCAGCACCTCCTAGTACTCGCACACGTACGGACTCGATGACGACCTCCGTTCTCCGATCCAGCGAAGGTGGCGGAATTAGACCTCCCGGAACCAGAGTTTCGGCAGCACGACGGCGTCCGCATAGAAGAGAAGCCTCAATCCCAGCACAGGTTCCAAACAAGGGGAACCCGGCTTGAGAGAGACGAGAGAGGGAAGAAGACCGGTGAAAACCGATCTCAATTCGGAGTAATATTAAATTCTGTGCGAATTTTTCTGTATTAATGAAGTGCACCCCTTCCCATCTTTATATAAGCAGACGGAAAGAGTCAACCCCCCTTCCCTTGGCAATGTGTGACTAATCCCTTGCCAAGGGGGGAGGGTGCGGCTAGGAGGAGGGGGGAAGTGGGGCGCCACCCACATGGGCCCCAAGGCCCATGGCGCCCCCCATTTTTTCTTTTCCTTTTCCCTTTTTTTTCCTCCTTCCCCTAATGGGCTTCTTTCACAAATAAGGCCCATTGCACTTTTTAATCTGAAATAAATTATTATTAATTATTAATTCACTTAATTAATAAATAATACATATTATTTCATCTCCCGGTGATCCGGAACTCCTTCCAGCTCACTCCGAACGTCCTTCGGACAACACGGAACTTTTCCGGTACGTCTTTCTCTCTTCTCCGGTAACTCCAATAGTTCTGAAAAGGTCTCCGATATTCATAGAGCCCTTAATTGTGTTACCCTACGGTCCGAGAACACTCCAGTCATGACCGAGACAAAGGCTACGGCCAATGATCAATAGCGGGACCTGGATGCCCATAATGACCCCTGTGCATTCCGGAAGTAACCGATTGAACCGTACACGTTGTATACCATTCCCTTTGTCATGCGATACTAGATTAGTCCAAGATTCTATCAATTGCATCCAATGCATTAGTTCTATCTTGTTACCGACAAATCTTATTCACTCGTTCCGTGATATTCATCCTTGTGACCTAGTCACACGCTGCGCAGCTTTATGGATGCAATCTCACCGAGTTGGCCATGAAGTCTTTCCATTATATGGATTGACAAATCCCTCTCTTGAATCAACACTCCTCAACATATCCCATCGGATAGCCCAAGATACACCTTTATGGTCACCATGTTTCAGTGTGACGGTTAATGCACTCAAAGCATCCTCAGAAGATAGGAATTATGCGTGATCTCACTGTCAAAGGAACATGCTACTACGTTCTGTAATTACAACACTGAACTTTTACGATTTGATCATGTTGCAATGCTTGCATTGGGTAATGTTCATCACGTCATTCATTCAATGAGGTGACCTTACCGTCAATTGACTTGATTGTCCATGATCGTGAAACCACAATCATCAGTTGACGATAAACCAGTCATCATGAGAGGCTGACTAGAAACTCTGGTTGTTTCTATACCACACCTGTATCATTGTTTCACTGATACAGTTCCAGCACAGTATGAAACTGGTCATGAACTTATATAGATATATTGGAATAATCATATATTATTTGCCTCTAGAGCACATATCCAACAGTCTCCCACTTGCACTAGATAGCAAATAATCTAGCTGCATATTTTCTCGATCATAATCATCTTATCATATAAGTGTTTATTGATCATGCTTGCTCATGGAAGAGGTTTCGTCAACGATCTGTACCCGCTCAGATTTGTATGTTCCTTTGCAACAGGTATTGTTCAACTTGCTTGATATACCCTTCATTATCTAATAATGCTTGAATTATAAGTTTGGCGGGAGAGTGAGACTTCTTATTTTACAGTATTCTCTAATGACAAAATGGTTTTAGTCCCTAGGACTCCCATAGTCATGTATACTGAAAAATACACTCAGCCAGAAGTCTAAACTTCTTACGCTAAACTTTATTCAACCTTCTACTTCCTTAAGTAGATATTTATATTTTGTAGAGTTTTGGTTCGTGAAATTATAGCTCACATTTCCTTTCTATTCCTTTTGGTGATATCTCTAATTCATATAGACCCATAGTAAGGCTTGCAATCGTAACCAGTATTACATTCAAGTCTATTATCTTTTCTATCATTTAGAGTATTGTCCTCAGTTTCTCTTCAGATACTGAATTCTTGGACTTTTCTCAGGTTCTATGTTTTTCCAACCAAGCACATCGGAACCTGTTCTTCTTCTAACAACTTTTGAGTCATTCTGTTATTGGATTCACAACTTCCGTTTTATGGTAGAATCATATGTCAAAGGTCATATAGGATCACATGTCTTGAGACAAAGTGCATCCCTATTCTTCCATTAAAACATTATTTTGTCATATTAAGGTTTTACATCCTTTATATAATTCCTAGCCACAAGAACCTTTTCTTGTTTAGCATATCATTCCAATCCTTTTGATGTTCATTACATGTGTACTAATCTATCCTTATATATTTTAGTGTGTGATACATCTGTATTTCGTTCACATAAGATTCTCGTAATCCTTTCATCTTATTAGCCTTAATCTCCATGTATATCATTGTATATATATGAGATTGTCTTCACATATATCATCATATATATATGAGATTGACATTGTGGTCCCATTCAAATATATCTGACATATATCTGTAAGTAAGCTTTTATTAAGTTTCTATTCTAATTATGTCAGACATAATAATATTGCTCCCAAAGCTCCCACTCAGAAAATGCTCTCTGCATTCCAAGTTTTCAGGAAGTCTTCAAAGCTCCCCGTCTCAATATTTTGATTACTTCAAAATCACTTGATCAAATCAAGGTTGAGAGTTCTTGCCTTGAGGTACTATGGTCCATCTTATCGAAAGATTCTTTTGTCATTCCATTTGCTACTTCTCTTCAAATTCCAAATTTGAATGTGATGCAATTTTCTTCAGGCTATGGTCCCAGTATAGTGTTTGTGAATGAAATGTCCATATTGATTTTGTTGGGACCCGGAATATGCGTATGTAATTCCGGTCACGATACAATCACATGGAGAGCCGAGAGCCGTACCCACTTGTCCAAGAAGACAAGGCCAAGCACAGAACCCTCTCGGAAAGCATCGAATGTGAGGGGCATCCCATCCAGGCCGGATGATCAACTGAGATGGGTCCTCATCGCCAGCTCACAAGTATAAATGATTATGGGTGGTGAAATCCCATACTCATAGACAAGTTGCTTGAACCATGTTATCGATTGAATCATAACCCTTACATAAACAAACTCCAGCCCGATCACTTAGTCGGGGTCTAGGGCGGGATCGATCATACAACAAAGTGTGCACGTGACAGAGTCACGAGCAATCGCATCGCGATGCCCCAAGTTGCGCACATCTAAGGGCCACTTGGTGTATAAAAGACCGCCAGCCAGATCACAACTAAGGTCTCGAAAACCCATACTAAGACATGCATGTTATAAACATACACGCAGCACACATGCCTAGTATGAACAGCAGGTATCATCACATAACTCTACAAAGTACTCTTTATTGACTTACACATAGAGCATACAAAGTCACATGTCTGTGATCAACATTACATCATACAACGGAAGCAAATTAGGTCTGAGTACCGACAAGTTTAACAAATGGCTTAGAGAAGCCTTGTAAACATACATGCCCTTCCACGAGGGACCAGACTGCTGTCTGGGACTATACTAGCTTAGTCAACGTCGAGCTTCAGGAAGGTGACTCCATCGGGGTCTGGGTTTCCATCTAAAACATAGAATACGCAAACGTGAGTACAAAGTCGTACTCAGCAGGACTTACATCATAACTATACTACTCATGCTCTAGTTTCAAGGTAAAGGGAGGTGGGGTTTTCAACATGCAGAAGTGCCAGCTTTGATTTGGCTAGTCCTGTACTACGAGTACCAGACTTGAGGTAAGAAGCGTACACGAGTCCACTACCAAGTCTCCAACCAATACACCACTATGGTTACTTCCTCGACTTCCCCACGAGGAGCACACCATAGCACTCACACTTATCTTGCGAATTTTATAAGTATCCATTCAAGTTGTCTAATAATCAGGTACAGGTTCCAAGTAGTCCTTAACCGCGGACGCGGTTATTCGAATAGTTTTGTTAACCTTGCAAGGGTGTAAACTACACACACATGACCATCGGTTACCACCTTTTTCTCGCCACCGTTCAAGAGGTGACATCGAGGATGTTCACCACGACACTTCGCTCACAACTGGTCTGTTCCAGGAGTCGACTATCTGAGTTGCCTCCGCTCGAGAGCCCGGCCAGATCAACGAAACGGACTCAAACAATGCAAGTGACCGAGACGCCACCTTTGGCAGATTGTTTTCCTGCCTCACAGGTGCACCCACATATCTATATGATGCAACCATTACTTCATTCTTTTTCTATGCACATGCCAAATGGAAATTCCGACCTATTGTGACTCCTCGACGTCAACACAGATCAAGGTACTAGGCCGAGAGGGGTCAGTGAGCCCATTGTGTGGTTGTACTCCTTGTCTTGGATTACCATACAAGAACTCGGTGCTTAAGGCGGTGTTCAACGAGACAACCCACTGTGTACTCCTACACAGCCTCTCATCGTTCACCTTGTATTAGGGTGGATTCACCAACACGTTATCATCAGCATCACTGTGATCATCCATCCCGACTCACATTCAATGTAACCTCATTGTACCACTAAGCAGCAATAAGCAGTAACAGTTGTAGGTGCCACATGCTCATCATTCGACTCCTATATCTGCTAGGATTGTGGTTTGCTTAATACGGTGACAAAATGATAGTTCATGCATCGGAATGGGTTCAACTATGCGAAAGAACGTGTCTCGGTGATCTCCTAAACATGCATAAGCGAGACTGAGAGGGAAGTAGGATTTTATAGACATGATCAATGGGGTTTGCTTGCCTTGCTGACGATACACGGGGTTTACCGAACTTCTTCTCCTTCGGGGGTGATCACCGTCTCGGAAGCACTGTTACCGGCACAATCATCAAAAAAGGGGGACACAAATAAAGTACAATGCTCAAGCACATGTTAATGTTGTGACATGAGGTATAGGGTACTGGTTTGTGGCACATTCCATTTAATTGAAGTGTATCGCAAATAATTTGCAAATTCAAACTTCAAATTCAAATTCAAATTATGCCATATGCATGTTTGTTACTGTTCATCCACTTTAAAATGGTCAAACATTGAAACAAGTTACATATTCATAATCCTTGCATTTTTCTGATAATTTTTCATATATTATATGTTTAATTTGGAGTTGATATGAAATTTCTATGAATTATTGAAGTTTAATCTGTTTTCTGTAATTTCTGTATTTTCTTTTAATTCAAAATCTAATTACTGCGTCAGCACTGCATCAGCATGGCGTCAGCAGGGGGCTGACCAGTGGGGCCGGGGTGTCATAGGCTCTGGGTTAAAACCCGGTTTGGATTAAACTAACCAGGGGTTAGTTAGCCTAGGGGGCCCACTGGTCAGTGGGGTTAGGTGGGGATTAGGAGGGGGTTTAGGGCGCTCATGGCGTCGCCAGCACGGGCTCGCCGGAGCTTCTCCGGAAAAACGCTAGAGGGCTCGGGGAGGGGGTCTGGTGGCACGGGAGAGTATCTGGGGCTCGTACTCATCGGGTAGGGTTAGCTGGGGCTCGCCGGGAGGCCTCTGGCCACGACAACTTCAACATCGGCGGCGGCCGGAGCTTGGTGCTCGTCGAGCACGGTGAAAACGGTTATGGGAGAGGCAGTGGAAGGGGGCAAAATGGAGCAGGGGCTCACCCAAACGCGAAGGTGACCGCAGTGAAGCCGGAGGAGGAGCGGTGCAGGGGAAATTCCTCGCCGGAGTTGAAGACGACCCGCGGCAAATCTTCGACGCTAGAGATGGCTCCGGTACAGATCGAGCTCGGGCGAGGCTTCAGATCGATGGAGTCGACCGCAGGGCGTCGTCTGGACACGGTGTCGGCGCTCCAGGGGCACGGTGGCCACGCGAACGAAGGACGGCGGCGAGTCGGGGTCCTCGGGCTTGTGCTGGAACTCGCGAGATAGGGAGAGGGACGAACTGGGAGAGGGGGAGAAGAGACCTGGGTACTCCAGGACGTCCACGGAAGGCGCTAGAAGGCCATGGGGGCAAGTAGGAGGTGGCCAGGGCGATGGCATGCTCGCCACGGCGGCGAGCTGCCTGCCTGACCACGGGTAGAAGACGACCCTGCCCCTGGTGGGCTGGGCCGGCTTCTAGCCAGGCTGGGCCAGGTAAGGTAGGCTGGGGGGAAACTTCTCTCTCTTTTTTTCTATTTCTGTTTGTTGTTTTCTATTTTTCTTTCATCTGTTTTGATCCAAATAAATAGCAGAGTTTTTTTTATTAAATGCCCAAATATTTTATAAACCCTACGTGACCAGAAGCAAGCCACCCCTAGGTTTTGAGCATTTTTGAAATTCAATACATTTGAATTTCAATTCAAATAGGGGTCATATTTAATTTCCAAGGCACTTTTTGAATTTTAGAAACTTCCATGGGCATGGGAATGAACCCAAACCACTTTTGAAATGATCACCATCATTTATAGGAATTTTCCAAATATTCAAATGGTTTTTGGAAAAATATTTTTATCTGGCCATTTGAATTAAATTCTCTAGGGCTTTTCTTTTCCCCATTTTTGAATTTCTTTTGAAAATTTTCACATGATGCAAAGGGGCACTCAAACCCTAGCACTTACTCAAGTTGGGGTTCTGACAACTCGCCCCCACTCAAAAGAATCTCGTCCCGAGATTCAGAAGTCGTCGGGAGGAAGGTGGGGTACTCGGCACGGAGGCGGTCTTCTCTTTCCCATGTTGCTTCTTTCTCGGAGTGATGTGACCATTGCACTTTTAGAATCTTGATCTTCTGACGACGAGTGACAAGCTCTGCTGAATCAAGAATACGAACAGGGTACTCTCCATAAGAAAGGTCATCTTGGAGATCAAGCGTTTCATGGTCGACTTCGCGGATGGGGTCCTTGAAGCAACGCCTGAGTTGTGACACATGGAATACATCATGTACTCGGGAAAGGTGCGGGGGTAGTTCAAGTTGGTAAACAACTTCTCCACGTTTGGCAAGAATGCGGAAAGGTCCAATATAACGTGGGGCCAACTTGCCTTTGATACCAAATCGTTGGGTACCCTTCAGAGGAGTAACCCGAAGGTAAGCCTTCTCATCCAGATTGTAGCTTTCTTGCCTATGATGACGATCATAGTAGCTTTTCTGACCATACTAGGCGGCTTTCAATCGATCACGAACAATGCGAACTTGCTCTTCTGCTTCCTTGATCATATCCGGTCCAAAGAGTTGTCTTTCACCGGTTTCCTACCAGTTTAGGGGTGTTCGACATCGTCGGCCATAGAGGAGTTCAAAAGGAGCCATGTTCAGACTAGATTGGAAACTATTGTTATAAGCAAATTCGGCGAATGGAAGAGACTTCTCCCAATTCTTTCCGAATGAGATAACACAAGCTCTGAGCATGTCTTCAAGAATTTGGTTAACCCTTGCGACTTGACCGCTAGACTGTGGATGGAAAGGTGTACTAAAGGAGAGGTGAGTTCCCATAGCATTTTGAAAGCTTCCCCAAAATCTAGAGGTGAAAAGGCTTCCACGGTCAGAATTGATTTCCAAAGGAACACCATGAAGAGACACAATTCTAGAGACGTACAAGTCCGCTAACTGACTAGCAGTTATAGACTCACGAACTGGAAGGAAGTGAGCAACTTTGGAAAGTCGGTCAATGACAACGAAGATGGCATCATTTCCTTTCTGGGTTTTTGGAAAGCCGGTGATGAAGTCCATACCGACTTTGTCCCATTTCTACTCGGGAATAGGCAAAGGTTGAAGAGTACCAGCAGGTCTTTGGTGTTCGGCCTTAATGCAACGACAAACATCAAATTCGGCAACATATCGAGCAATGTCTCTCTTCATCCTAGTCCACCAAAATCTCTGGCGTGAATCTCGGTACATTTGTGTGCTACAGGGATGAATCGAGAGGGGTGTGTCATGGGCTTCTTTGAGGATGAGTTGCCTTAGATCCTTATTCTTAGGTACTACCAAACGATTTTCAAAGAATACCTTTCCTTTGCTATTTGTGGAGAAACATTTAGCAACTCCGCTAGCAATGTTCTCCTTGATCCGGCGAACACCTCGTGCACGCCTTTGGGCAACTATGATTTGATCCTCAAGGGTTGGTTTCGCCACCAAGTTGAAAAGAGATCCACGAGGAACAATGTCGAGGTTGAGCTTTCGAAATTCCTCATGAAGAAGTGGTTGATACTGTTGTAACATGAGGTTGTTACAATACGACTTACGACTTAGTGCATCAGCCATGACATTGGATTTGCCTGGGGTGTAATAAATTCCTAAGTCATAATCTTTTATCAACTCAATCCAGTGTCTTTTCCTGAGGTTAAGATCTGGTTGGGTGAATATGTATTTGAGGCTTTGGTGGTCGGAATAGATCTCACAACGATTACCAAGGAGGTAATGTCGCCAAGTTGTCAGGGCATGAACTACGGCAGCGAGTTCAAGATCATGGGTAGGATAGTTCTCTTCATGTGGACGCAACTGGCGTGAAGCATAAGCTACCTCATGTCTATCTTGCATAAGTATGCATACTAACCCTTGCCGTGAAGCGTCACAATAGATCTCGAAATCCCTTTTGGTGTCTGGAGGTGCAAGTACGGGTGCAGAAGTCAATCTTATTTTTAGCTCTTGAAAGCTTTCCTCGCACTTGGGAGTCCATTGGAATTTCTTATATTTCTTGAGGAGTTCAGTTAGAGGCTTTGCAACTTTAGAAAAGTTATCGACGAAGCGGCGGCAATAGCTTGCTAAGCCAAGAAAACTCCTAACTTGCTTAACCGATTCAAGTGGAGTCCACTCAAGGATGGCCTGAACTCTCTCGGGATTGACAGCAATGCCTTTTGCAGAAATCACGTGGCCTAGGTAGGTCACTTCTGGAAGCCAGAATTCACATTTGGAAAACTTAGCATAAAGGCGATGCTCTCTAAGTTTCATCAATACCAACCTAAGATGTTCTGCGTGCTCTTCTTCGTTCTTCGAGTAGATGAGAATGTCATCAAGATAAACTACAACAAATTTATCTAGGTACTCCATGAAGATCAAATTCATCAAGCGCGAGAATGTAGCGGGGGCATTGGTTAAACCGAAGGACATGACGGTGTACTCGTAAAGACTGTAACGAGTACTGAAAGTCGTTTTTGGAATGTCCTCGTTTCTGATCTTGATTTGATGATAGCCTAATCTCAAATCCATCTTGGAGAAGACCGAGGATCCAGCAAGTTGATCATAAAGATCATTGATCCTGGGCAGTGGCTACTTGTTATTTATCGTCGCTAGATTTAGCGGGCGATAGTCTACGCACATCCTTTCTGTTCCATCTTTCTTCGTTACGAACAGAACGGGGCAACCCCATGGTGATGAGCTAGGGCGGATGAAGCCTTTTGCCAACGAAGCATCAAGTTGGGTTTTTAGCTCAGCTAACTCATGTGGGGCCATTCTATATGGACGTCTATAACTTGGGGCGGTTCCTAGGGCAAGATCTACAATGAATTCTACACATCTGTCGGGTGACTATGTTTAAGGAGTTGGATCTCTGGATAGCTTCCTAGAGGATGACCAAGGTTTACTAGGGGCTACAACAGATATGTCAGAGTAGAAAAGTACCCCAACACGATGGTTAGTGTGGTTCTTCTGCCTAGAAGAAATCTAAAGTGGGAGGAGAAGCTGGAAATGAATCACTATAGGTCTCTAGAACAAAACCTACAACAAACTATAGAGAACTGTCGGGTATGCCACCTATAAGTTCTTCTAAAAGGACAACCGAAATGAAGAGAAGGGTTTTGCAAATGCATCAGATTATGAAGAAACCTGGAATGACTCGGACATCATAACGGCTGTAATTGCAAGAGAAATGGAAATCCTCACAACATTTCGAAAGCACTTACATAAGAAGTCTTAGAATAGGAAGCACAACGACTCTAGAAAACCGAACACAACTTTCTTACGGCTACAAGGAAGCAATCAATGAGATGTTCTAGTAAAGACATAGATGAGCCTAGTCCTATCTTCCCATAGAACAAGATGAGGGTGACCCAGAACTCAGATCGATGAAGGTAAGGAGAAAAAGAAGCCTTACGTTGTTCCCTTATACCCAAAGTAACTATATAGCTATAGAATGCTAGACTCGACTTCGACCAAGGGTTTGATAATCTTACAGACAGTCTTGCTCTGATACCAAGTCTGTCGGGACCCGGAATATGCGTATGTAATTCCAGTCACGATGCAATCACATGGAGAGCCGAGAGCCGTACCCACTTGTCCAAGCAGACAAGGCCAAGCACAGAACACTCTCGGAAAGCATCGAACGTGAGGGGCATCCCATCCAGGCCGGATGATCAACTAAGATGGGTCCTCATCGCCAGCTCACAAGTCTAAATGATTATGGGTGGTGAAATCCCATACTCATAGACAAGTCGCCTCAACCATGTTATCGATTGAATCATAACCCTTACATAAACAAACTCCAGCCCGATCACTTAGTCGGGGTCTAGGGCAGGCTCGATCATACAACAAAGTGTGCACGTGACAGAGTCACGAGCAATCGCATCGCGATGCCCCAAGCTGCGCACATCTAAGGGCCACTTGGTGTATAAAAGACCGCCAGCCATATCACAACTAAGGTCTCGAAAACCCATACTAAGACATGCATGTTATAAACATACACGAAGCACACATGACTATTATGAACAGCAGGTATCATCACATAACTCTACAAAGTACTCTTTATTGACTTACACATAGAGCATACAAATATCACATGTCTGTGATCAACATTACATCATACAACGGAAGCAAATTAGGTCTGAGTACAGAAAATTTTAACAAATGGCTTAGAGAAGCCTTGTAAACATACATGCCCTTCCACGAGGGACCAGACTGCTGTCTGGGACTATGCTACCTTAGTCAACGTCGAGCTTCAGGAAGGTGACTCCATCGGGGTCTGGGTTTCCATCTAAAACATAGAATAAGCAAACGTGAGTACAAAGTTGTACTCAGCAAGACTTACATCAGAACTATACTACACATGCTCAAGTTTCAAGGTAAAGGGAGGTGGGGTTTTCAACATGCAGAAGTGCCAGCTTTGATTTGGCTAGTCCTGTACTACGAGTACCAGACTTGAGGTAAGAAGCGTACACGAGTCCACTACCAAGTCTCCAACCAATACACCACTATGGTTACTTCCTCGACTTCCCCACGAGGAGCACACCATAGCACTCACACTTATCTTGCGAATTTTATAAGTATCCATTCAAGTTGTCTAATAATCAGGTACAGGTTCCAAGTAGTCGTTAACCGCGGACGCGGCTATACGAATAGTTTTGTTAACCTTGCAAGGGTGTAAACTACACACACATGACCATCGGTTACCACCTTTTGCTCGCCACCGTTCAAGAGGTGACATCGAGGATGTTCACCACGACACTTCGCTCACAACTGGTCTGTTCCAGGAGTCGACTATCTGAGTTGCCTCCGCTCGACAGCCCGGCCGGATCAACGAAACGGACTGAAACAATGCAAGTGACCGAGACGCCACCTTTGGCAGATGGTTTTCCTGCCTCACAGGTGCACCCACATATCTATATGATGCAACCATTACTTCATTCTTTTTCTATGCACATGCAAAATGGAAATCCCGACCTAATGTGACTCCTGGACGATAACACGGATCAAGGTACTAGGCCGAGAGGGGTCAGTGAGCCCAATGTGTGGTTGTACTCTTTGTCTTGGATTACCATACAAGAACTCGGTGCTTAAGGCGGTGTTCAATGAGACAACCCACTGTGTACTCCTACAAAACCTCTCATTGTTCACCTTGTATTAGGGTGGATTCACCAACACGTTATCATCAGCATCACTGTGATCATCCATCCCGACTCACATTCAATGTAACCTCATTGTACCACTAAGCAGCAATAAGCAGTAACAGTTGTAGGGCCCACATGCTCATCATTCAACTCCTATATCTGCTAGGATTGTGGTTTGCTTAATAAGGTGACAAAATGATAGTTCATGCATCGGAATGAGTTCAACTATGTGAAAGAACATGTCTCGGTGATCTCCTAGACATGCATAAGCGAGACTGAGAGGGAAGTAGGATTTTATAGACATGATCAATGGGGTTTGCTTGCCTTGCTGACGATACACGGGGTTTACCGAACTTCTTCTCCTTCGGGGGTGATCACCGTCTCGGAAGCACTATTACCGGCACAATCATCAACAAAGGGGGACACAAATAAAGTACAATGCTCAAGAACATGTTAATGTTGTGACATGAGGTATAGGGTACTGGTTTGTGGCACATTCCATTTGATTGAAGTGTATCGCAAATAATTTGCAAATTCAAACTTCAAATTCAAATTCAAATTATGCCCTATGCATGTTTGCTACTTTTCACCTATTTTAAAATGGTCAAACATAAAAACAAGTTGCATATTCATAATCCTTGCATTTTTCGGATAATTTTTCATATATTATATGATTAATTTGGAGTTAATATGAATTTTCTATGAATTATTGAAGTTTAATCTATTTTCTGTAATTTCTGGATTTTCTTTTAATTGAAAATCTAATTACTGCGTCAGCACTGCATCAGCATGGCGTCAGCAGGGGGCTGACCAGTGGGACCGGGTGTCATATGCTCTGGGTTAAAGCCCGGTTTAGATTAAACTAACCAGGGGTTAGTTAGCCTAGGGGGCCCACTGGTCAGTGGGGTGAGGTGGGGATTAGGAGGGGGTTTAGGGCGCTAATGGCGTCGCTGGCACGGGCTCGCCGGAGCTTCGCCGGAAAAACGCTAGAGGGCTCGGGGAGGGGGTTTGGGGGCACGGGAGAGTAGGTGGGGCTCGTCCTCATCGGGTAGGGTTAGCTGGGGCTCACCGGGAGGCCTCTGGCCACGACAACTTCAACATCAGCGGCGGCCGGAGCTCGGTGCTCGTCGAGCACGGTGAAAACGGTTATGGGAGAGGCAGTGGAAGGGCGCAAAATGGAGCAGGGGCTCACCCAAACGCGAAGGTGACCGCAGTGAAGCCGGAGGAGGAGCGGCGCAGGGGAAATTTCTCGCCGGAGTTGAAGACGACCCGCGGAAAATCTTCGACGCTAGAGATGGCTCCGGTACAGATCGAGCTCGGGAGAGGCTTCAGATCGATGGAGTCGACTGCAGGGCGTCGTCTGGACACGGTGTCGGCGCTCCAGGGGCACGCTGGCCACGCGAACGAAGGACGGCGGCGAGTCGGGGTCCTCGGGCTTGTGTTGGAAGTCGCGAGAGAGGGAGAGGGACGAACTGGGAGAGGGGGAGAAGAGACCTGGGGCCTCCAGGACGTCCACGGAAGGCGCTAGAAGGCCACGGGGGCAAGCAGGAGGTGGCCTGGGCGACGGCATGCTCGCCACGGCGGCGAGCTGCCTGCCTGGCCACGGGTAGAAGACGACCCTGTCCCTGGTGGGCTGGGCCGGCTGCTAGCCAGGATGGGCCAGGTAAGGTGGTTTGGGGGGAAACTTCTCTCTTTTTTTTCTATTTCTGTTTGTTGTTTTCTATTTTTCTTTGCTCTGTTTTGCTCCAAATAAATAGCAGAGCATTTTTATTAAATGCCCAAATATTTTCTTAAACCCTAGGTGACCAGAAGCAAGCCACCCCTAGGTTTTGAGCATTTTTTAAATTCAATACATTTGAATTTCAATTCAAATAGGGGTCATATTTAATTTCCAAGGCACTTTGTGAATTTTAGAAAATTCCATGGGCATGGGAATGACCCCAAACCACTTTTAAAATGATCACCATCATTTATAGGAATTTTCCAAATATTCAAATGGTTTTTGGAAAAAGATTTTTATCTGGCCATTTGAATTAAATTCTCTAGGGCTTTTCTTTTCCCCATTTTTGAATTTCTTTTGAAATTTTTCACATGATACAAAGGGGCACTCAAACCCTAGCACTTACTCAAGTTGGGGTTCTGACAGATTTAGCATTGCTACGCTTCCGTAGTCAATCATTATTGAATTTAGCCATAACATCTTTTATGTGCCAAATCAATCTTTATGTGTTGCATCATTCTTAATAACTACCTGGTTATACGGAATGTGAAATAACTACTTTATTTCATAGGATGTGAGCCATCCCATATGCAACTCAATATGATTTCATTTCTCCTCGTTTCCTATGTAACCATCAATCCTTTGTAATTTATGAGCAGTGTCCCTTTTGTTTCACTTAAGAAGACTCATGATGATTGTTCTGTACAGAACGTATTCATGACAATCTTCTTATTTTTAAACTAAGGCTTTAACTTATATACCATGATCATCATCAATAGCATATTTCCTATTTTTATGGAGTCATTGCAGCGGAACGTTTTCCGTTGCGTTACTCTGTTATCTGGAGATGGGGTCAATCACCCTGCTCAAAGATTTCACTTTTCTCCCATTGGCTTATCCCTTGAGAACCATCTTCTCATTCACCAATTCAAGCAATACAAGTTTTGCTATTTGGGAAGGTGTGTTTTACAATTGCTCACAACTCTAATACAAAGAAAGTTATATCATATAAAACTTCTAGAAACTTTCTAACACCATCATCATATGGAGTCATCAGCTTCATTAAATTCAGAATGGTTTCCTTATTTCATGAAGTGGGTGTTTTAACTTAATAAATTATAACAACTTTGTTCATTCAATAGCATTAGCGTAAGGGGAATGTATTTAGACCATACTACATTTTAGTATGACTACGAAAGGTTCAGGTGCTTGAGCACTTTAAACATCCATCGTAATTTGTGGCATTATTTCCACAAGTCTTCCATTTATGTCAACTATAATACTCATCACTTTCATCACATCATGGTGATTTGTATTCTTATATCCAACTTCACTGTGATTCTGTAATCTCAGATTTATTATCTTAATTGAATGCCTTGTTAAATTAATCATGCAAAGCATCTTTAATGATTATTCATGTGCTTGGTTAATACATCATTTATGTACAATGTTTGGCGCAAGTTCTACTTTGCTAGAACTTCGTCATTAGTCATCTTGGTTGATTATAAATTCATGAGTTAATAGATCAGGTATCTAATGACTTCATCATTTATGAATTCATCTCATGAATTTAATATATCTATGACTTTTGACTTTATTGTTATTCAAAATAACTTAATCATTAAACATTGAATATCACTTGACAATTATGGTGTTTTATAAATGCTTCTATCATATTATAAACTCAATTGCAATCATAGTATAAGCACACTTTATTCATCAAACTGGAACAACTAACTTGTCTCTGTCACAACCCCAAGTTAGGTATGTGCTAGGATCAAGTGCTCCTTTGCATCATGCAAAAATTCAAAAGAAAGTCAAAAATTGGGGAAAAGAAAAGCCCTGAGAAATTAAATCAAATGGCCAGATAAAAATCTTTTTCCAAAAATCATTTGAGTATTTGGAAAATTCCTATAAATGATGTTGATCATTTTAAAAATGGTTTGGGAGCAATCCCATGCTCATGGAATTTTCAAATATTCAAACAGAGGCTTGGAAATTAAATTTAAATGCTATTTGAATTGGATTCAAATAATTTGAATTCCAAAAATCCTCAAAACTTGAGAGTGGCTTGTTCTATGTCACATATGTCCAAGATAAATATTTGGGGATTTTTAAAAATGCTTTGGTATTTTTTTCAGAGCAAAACAAATAAAACAGAAAGCAGAAAAAGAAAAAAGAAAGAAAAGGGGCAAAGCCCACTTACTTGCAGCCCAACTCAGGGAGGTGGCCCAGCCCAGGGGCAAGGGCGTCTTCCTCCTCGAGCCAGGCAGGCAGGCAGCTCGCCGGCGGCCACGGCATGCGCGCCAGGCAGCTGCCTGGCTGCCCCTCTCCCTTATCCGGCGTCGTGGACGCGCCTGGAAGCCTCCTCTTCCTTTTCCCCCTCTCCCTGGACCTCTCCCCTCTCGCCTCGCCGTTTTCTCCGCCGCACCCGAGAGGAGTCGTCGCCGCCGTGCATACGCCTGCGTGGCCAACGACGTCGAGCCGCCCCGCCGTGCTGTCCAGAAGCTCCGCCGTGGTCGTCCACGCCATCTCGAGCCCCCAATCGAAGCCGCGAAGCTTCAACAACGACGCCCGCGACCTCTGTCTCGTCCACGGCCGCCGGCACGCCGTCGTCGAATTCGAGGCCACCGCAGCTCCTCCGCCCCTCCTGTCCGCGCCAGCACGTTCAGGGTGAGCTCCCCGTGCTTTCCCCCCTAACCCCGCTCGCTCTAGCCCTCGGCGTCGCCAGCCACATCGAGCACGAGCTCGGCCGCCGCGTCCCCTTGCTCGCCGGCGTGCTCTCGGCGTCCCCCTGGCCTCCCCTTGGCATCCACGAGAAGCGCGCGTTCGAGAGGAGCCGAACAACACCTTCCCCGTGGCCTCCCGTGGCCGGAGCCGCCCTCTCCAGTGGGCGCCGCCGCGTCCTGTGGCTGCCGCCGGCTAGCCGCCGGCCGGGTGGCCATTAGAGCTAACCCCCCCCCCCCCCTCCTAATCCCCCTCTTTCGCCAATGACAGGTGGGTCCCAGCCCCCTTAATCCTCTGTTTAATTTTAATTAAACGGGGATGAACCCCAGAACCACTTACAGGTGGGCCCCTGTTGTCAGCCCCCCCTTGCGTCATGCTGGCCTCATGATGACGCAGTAAACATAAAAACAGATTAAAAAGAATTACAGAAATTCCAGAAAAGCCAGAAAATGGCTGAAACTTTGAAAAATCATAGAAAATTCATATTAACTCCAAATTAGACAAATAATATATGAAAATTGATCAGGAGAAAATAACCTATCCAAATATCCAACTTTCAACTTTGTTTGAGTTGAATTAAAAATGTGATCAGTAGCATTTGCTATTAGATTTAAATGGATTTAAATCAAATTCAATTCAAATATTTTGGCAACTTGAACCATGGAAACATGCTACATTTCAATCACACATCAGAGGCATATAATACACATTTCAAAATGTTTCAAATTGATCAAACAATGTCACATGTAGCTTGGCTAAGTTCGAATTCAAATTGGAGTTTGAATTTGCAATTCAATTTGCAATATACTCCTTTTAAATGGAATGCTCAACACATCAGTACCATGAACATCACCATTACAATCTTATTCATGTGCTTGTGCATTGTACCTTATGTTGATTCTATGATTGTCATGTTGCTGATAGAAGTGGAGCCGGAATCCGAGATCACCCCCTTCGTTGAAGACCCCGTGACTGAACCTCGTCAGCAAGGCAAGCAAACCCCCATTGATCATGTCGATAAATCCCACTTCCCTCTCATGTCTCGCTTATGCATTGTTTAGGATGATCACCATGATAACGTTTCTACCGCATAGTTGAACCCATATCCTTTGCATGACCTATCATCTTGTCACAGTAATAAGCAAACCACAATCCTAGCAGATGTAGGAATTGGTTGATATCATGTGGCCCCTGCAACTGTTACTGCTTATTGCATGCTTAGTGATACAACGAGGTTGCTTTTGATGTGAGTCAGGATGATGATAAACATGGTGTTGATGAAAGTGAAATGTGTTGGTGAATCTACCCTAATACAAGGTGAACGATGAGAGGCTGTGTAGGAGTACACAGTGGGTTGTCTCGTTGAACACCGCCTTAAGTCCGAGTTCTTGTGTGGTGATCCAAGAAGAAGAGTACAACCACACATTGGGCTCACTGACCCCTCTCATCCTAGTACCTCACCCCGTTCGAACCCCAAGAGTCGCAGTAGTTCGGAGTTCTGGTAGGGCTGTGGCACGGTCTGCGAAGTGGATGAATGGCTTTTCAAGACCGGCTTGGGACCCTGCACACATCGTTTGAGGCTGTACTCGAACCTCGTCCGTACTTCCATACGGATCCCCCTCAGATAGGCGACTCTCTGGACTAGAACGGAGCTGTGGGCGAAGTGTTGTGGTGAACATCCTCGCCGACACCCCTTGAATGGTGTCGAGGCCAAAGGCGGTAACTGATGGTCATGTGTGTGTAGTAGTACACCCCTGCAGGGTTAACAAAACTATTCGAATAGCCGCGTCCGCGGTTAAGGACTGCTTGGAAATCTTAGCTTGATTATTAGATAACTTGAACTGGATACTTCTAAAACACACCAAGATAAGCGTGAGTGCTATGGTGTGCTTCTCGTGGGGAAGTCGAGGAAGTAACCATAGTGGTGTATTGGTTGAAGAGATGTAGTGGACTCGTGTACGCTTCTTACCTCAAGTCTGGTACTCGTAGTTCAGGACTAGCCAAGTCAAAGCTGGCACTTCTGCAAGTGGAACCCCACCTCCCTTTACCTTGATACATGTGCATGAGTAGTATAGCTCCTATGTAAGTCTTGCTGAGTACGATTTTGTACTCACGTTTGCTTAATCTATGTTTTAGATGAACCCACCGACCCCGATGGTGACTTCTACCTGAAGTTCGAAGAATGAAGACTCAGACCAAGACCAAGCTAGTGTAGTCCCAGTCAGACGACTGGTTCCCTCGTGGAGGGCTTGTTTTTAGATAAGGCTTCTCTAAGCCATTTGTTAAACTTGTCTGTACTCAGACCTACTTTGCTTCCGCTTGTCTGTTGTAATGTTGGATCACATGCTTGTGATCTCTGTGTGCACTCTGTAAGAGTTATTAATAAAGATGTATACATTGTAGAGAATTGCAATGATACCTGTTGTTCATACTAGACATGTGTGCTGCGTGTATGTTTATAACATGCATGTCTTTGTATGGGTTTTCGAGACCTTAGTTGTGATCTGGCTGGCGGTCTTTTATACACCAAGTGACCCTTAGATGTGCGCAGCTTGGGGCATCGCGATGTGATTGTTCGAGACTCTGTCTCGTGCACACTTTGATGTATGATCGAGCCCGCCCTAGACCCCGACTAAGTGATCGGGCTGGAGTAAGTCTATGTAAGGGTTATAATACAATCGATAGTATGGTTGAGGCGACTTGTCTATGAGTATGGGAGTTCACAACCCATATCATTTAGACTTGTGTGCGGACGATGAGGACCCATTTCAGTTGATCATCCGGTCTGGATGGGATGCCCCTCACGTTCGATGCTTTCCGAGAACGTTTTGTGCTTGGCCTTGTCTGCTTAGACAAGTGGGTACGGTTCTCGGCTCTCTATATTATTGTGTTGTAGCGAGGCTTGCATACGCTAACCCCGGGTCCCGACAGACTTGGTATCAGAGCAGGACTGACTGTAGGATTATCAGCCTTGGCCGAAGTCGAGTCTAGCCTTCTATAGTTATATAGTTACTCTGGGTATATAAGGGAACAACGTAAGGCTTCTTTTTCTCCTTACCCTCATCGATCCGAGTTCTGAGTCACCCTCATCTTATTCTACGGGAAGATAGGACTAGGCTCATCTATGTCTTACTAGAACATCTCGTTGATTGCCTCCTTATAGCCGTAGGATTGTTGTGGATGTCCAAAGTCTCCGTGTTTTGAGTTCCTTGAAGAAGTTCTGTCCAATTTCTTCGAGGTTGTTTCATTTTCCATCCCAGTGTAGCTGTTATGCTGCCGGAATTGTTCCGAGTTTCTGTGGATCTTCGCCTTCGCATTATTATCTTTTCCTCCTTAAATCATATCCTTTTATCCTGGCCTCCATCGTACAACCTTTTCTGATTGTTGATTTTTATCTCACAGGATGTCAGGTGGAACTCGTAGTGTTGTTCTTCGGAATCGAGACCGAGATCGGAATCGAAATGATGATGAACCTCCACCACCGCCTTCTGCGGCGGAAATCATGATGGAACCTGAGCGGAATAGACGTGATCAGACACGCCTTCTGGAGCTCATTGAGCAGAATACCGCCCACCATCGTAATGTGGTGGTCAGCATTCATGACTTCATCCTCCTCAAGCCACCGGTATTCCGATGTTCTTCTGAGCCCCTTGAAGCTGATGATTGGCTCCGTTCCATCGAGCGTAAGCTTGATACAGCACATGTTGCTCCCGATGACCGAGTTGTTTTCGCGGTATACTTATTGGAAGGTGCTGCTCTTTAGTGGTGGGAGAACTATGTTGCAATGCAGCCAGATGGTCACGTAGTAACTTGGCAAGAGTTCTGTGTTGCCTTTCGAGGGTACCACATTCTGGATGAGTTGATGGAGCGCAAGAAGGAAGAGTTCTGCAATCTGAATCAAGGAGAGATGTCCATTCATGAGTATGTGAGGGAATTCAACCGTCTTGCTCGTTATTCCCAAGATGAGATCACCACCGATGCCATAAAGCAGGCAAGGTTCCGCAAGGGACTTAGCCCCATCCTTCGTCATGATCTCAACCTCCTTGAGTTTGACACCTTTGAGGATTTAGTCAACAGATCCTTCAGAGCTGAGCATGGCAATGAAATTTTCGAGAAGTCTCGCAAGCATGCTCTTGAGCTTGCCCCTTCTTCCAGTTCACGCCCTCAGAAGCGCATGATCTGGATTCCTAACAGTTTGTTTCCCAAAAACAACCCACCGAGGCCATCCCTTGTGCCGCCTCGCCCACCAGCTCCACCAAACAACCTAGCTCCCCGCACTATCTTTGGAGCCTGTTTCAGATGTGGCCAGCCTGGTCACTATTCTCGTGAGTGCCCCGTCAGTCAGAATGCTCCACCCCATGCCAAAGGAAACCCCACTGTTCGTGCCAGACCATCCCCGAAGGTTTCCACCGCTAAGCCATCCACCTCAGAAAATCTTGGACGTGTGAACCAAATCTCTGTTGAGGAAACTGATAGTACTTCTGACGTCATTCTTGGTACGCTCCCAGTCAATTTTGTTCCCACTTCTGTCCTTTTCGATCCAGGAGCATCTCACTCATTCATGTCGGAGAGTTATGCACTTTGGCATGATGTATCCTTTGAATAAATTTTCACCCCTATGATCATTCAAACTCCTGGTTCCAAGTGGAAAACTAATAGAGTAAGCCATGGTAATCAAATTGCAATTGAGGGTTTAGTATTCCTTGCTTCACTCATAGCCCTCAAGTCTTCAGACATTGATGTCATCCTTGGTATGGATTGGTTATCAAGACAACATGCTTTTCTTGATTGTAAAGCCAAGTAAATTAGACTTACACATCCTTCAGGCCAGACAATAGCTTACTCCTCACCAAGAACAAGAACCCAGGTGCATTCTTTGAATGTGCTTCCCCTTCCCGACCTTGAAGATGTTCCGGTGGTTCGTGACTTCCCGGATGTCTTTCCTGAAGAGCTGTCGGGCATGCCACCCGACATATGTGTAGAGTTCATAGTGGATCTTGCCCCAGGAACCGCAGCAATTTCTAGACACCCATACAAAATGGCCCCACGTGAGTTAGCTGAGCTTAAAACCCAACTGGAAGCTTTGTTGGAAAAAGGCTTCATCCGCCCTAGCTCATCGCCATGGGGTTGCCCCGTTCTGTTCGTAACGAAGAAAGATGGAACAGAAAGGATGTGCGTAGACTATCGCCCGCTAAATTTAGCGACGATAAATAACAAGTACCCACTGCCCAGGATCAATGATCTTTATGATCAACTTGCAGGATCCTCTGTCTTCTCCAAGATGGATTTGAGATTAGGTTATCATCAAATCAAAATCCGAAACGAGGACATTCCCAAAACGGCTTTTACTACTCGTTATGGTCTTTACGAGTACACCCTCATGTCCTTTGGTCTAACCAATGCCCCCGCCACTTTTTCACGCATGATGAACTCGATCTTCATGGAGTATTTGGACCAGTTCGTCGTGGTTTACCTCGATGACGTCCTTATATACTCGAAGAACGAAGAAGTACATGCCGAACACCTAAGGCTGGTATTGATGAAACTTAGAGAGAATCGCGTGTATGCTAAATTCTCCAAGTGTGAATTTTGGCTACCAGAAGTGACCTACTTAGGCCACGTGATTTCTGCAAAAGGCATTGCTGTGAATCCCGAGAGAGTTCAAGCCGTCCTTGACTGGACTCTACCTGAATCGGTTAAGCAAGTTAGGAGTTTTCTTGGCCTAGCCAGCTATTGTCGTCGCTTCGTCGAGAACTTTTATAAAGTTTCAAAGCCTCTAACTGAACTCCTCAAGAAAGATAAGAAATTCTTATGGACTTCCAAGTGCGAGGAAAGCTTTCAAGAGCTAAAAAGAAGATTGACTTCTGCACCCGTACTTGCACCTCCAGAAACCAAAAAGGATTTCGAGATCCATTGTGACGCATCACGGCAAGGGTTAGGATGCATACTTCTGCAAGATCGACATGTGGTAGCTTATGCTTCACGCCAATTGCGGCCACATGAAGAGAACTATCCTACCCACGATCTTGAACTCCTTGCCGTAGTTCATGCCCTAACAACTTGGCGACATTACCTCCTTGGTAACCGTTGCGAGATCTATTCCGACCACCAAAGCCTGAAATACATTTTCACCCAGCCAGATCTTAATCTCAGGCAAAGACGCTGGATTGAGTTGATAAAAGATTACGACGTAGGAATTTCTTACACCCCAGGCAAAGCCAATGTCATGGCTGATGCACTAAGTCGTAAGTCGTACTGTAACAACCTCATGTTACAGCAGTATCAACCACTTCTTCATGAGGAATTTCGAAAGCTTAATCTTGAGATTGTGCCTCGTGGATCTCTTTTCAACTTGGTGACGAAACCAACCCTTGAGGATCAAATCATAGTTGCCCAAAGACGTGCACGAGGTGTACGCCGGATAGAGGAGAACATTGCTAGCAGAGTTGCTAAATGTTTCTCCACAGATAGTAAAGGAACGGTATTCTTTGGAAATCGTTTGGTAGTACCTAAGAATAGGGAACTAAGGCAACTCATCCTCAAAGAAGCCCATGACACACCCCTCTCGATTCATCCCGGTAGCACAAAAATGTACCGAGATCTACGCCAGAGATTTTGGTGGACTAGGATGAAGAGAGACATTGCTCGATTTGTTGCCGAATGTGATGTTTGTCGTCGCATTAAGGCAGAAGATCAAAGACCTGCTGGTACTTCAACCTTTGCCTATTCCCGAGTGGAAATGGGACAAAGTCGGTATGGACTTCATCACCGACTTTCCAAAAACCCAGAAAGGAAATGATGCCATCTTCGTGGTCATTGACCGACTTTCCAAAGTTGCTCACTTCCTCCCAGTTCGCGAGTCTATAACTGCTAACCAGTTAGCGGACTTGTACGTCTCTAGAATTGTATCTCTTCACGGTGTTCCTTTGGAAATCAATTCTGATCGTGGTAGCCTTTTCACCTCTAGATTCTGGGGAAGCTTTCAGAGTGCTATGGGAACTCATCTCTCCTTTAGTACAGCCTTTCATCTTCAGTCTAGAGGTCAAGTCGAAAGGGTTAACCAAATTCTTGAAGACATGCTCAGAGCTTGTGTTATCTCATTCGGAAAGAATTGGGAGAATTCTCTGCCATTCGCCTAATTTGCTTATAATAATAGTTTACAATCTAGTCTGAACATGGCTCCTTTTGAACTCCTATATGGACGACGATGTCGAACACCACTAAACTGGTCAGAAACCGGTGAAAGACAATTCTTTGGACCGTACATGATCAAGGAAGCAGAAGAGAAAGTTCGCATTGTTCGTGATCATTTGAAAGCAGCCCAGTCTCGCCAAAAAAGCTACTATGATCGTCATCATAGGCAGGAGAGCTACAATCTGGATGAGAAAGCTTACCTTCGGGTTACTCCTCTGAAGGGAACCCAACGTTTCGGTATCAAAGGCAAATTGGCCCCACGTTACATCGGACCTTTCCGCATTCTTGCTAAACGTGGAGAAGTTGCCTACCAACTTGAACTACCCCCGCACCTTTCCCGAGTACATGATGTATTCCATGTGTCCCAACTCAGGCGTTGCTTCAAGGACCCCATCCGCGAAGTCGACCATGAAACGCTTGATCTACAAGATGACCTTTCTTATCGAGAATACCCCGTTCGTGTTCTCGATTCAGTAGAGCGTGTCACTCGCCGAAAGAAGATCAAGTTTCTGAAAGTTCAGTGGTCACACCACTCCGAGAAAGAAGCCACGTGGGAAAGAGAAGACCGTCTCAGTGCCGAGTACCCCTCCTTCCTCCCGCAGACTTCTGAATCTCGAGACGGGATTCTTTTGAGTGGGGGCAAGTTGTCACAACCCCAAGTTAGGTATGTGCTAGGATCAAGTGCTCCTTTGCATCATGCAAAAATTCAAAAGAAAGTCAAAATTGGGGAAAAGAAAAGCCCTGAGAAATTAAATCAAATGGCCAGATAAAAATCTTTTTCCAAAAATCATTTGAGTATTTGGAAATTTCCTATAAATGATGTTGATCATTTTAAAAATGGTTTGGGAGCAATCCCATGCTCATGGAATTTTCAAATATTCAAACAGAGGCTTGGAAATTAAATTTAAATGCTATTTGAATTGGATTCTAATAATTTGAATTCCAAAAATCCTCAAAACTTGAGAGTGGCTAGTTCTATGTCACATATGTCCAAGATAAATATTTGGGGATTTTTAAAAATGCTTTGGTATTTTTTTCAGAGCAAAACAAATAAAACAGAAAGCAGAAAAAGAAAAAAAGAAAGAAATGGGGCAAAGCCCACTTACCTGCATCCCAACTCGGGGAGGTGGCCCAGCCCAGGGGCAAGGGCGTCTTCCTCCCCGAGCCAGGCAGGCAGGCAGCTCGCCGGCGGCCACGGCATGCGCGCCAGGCAGCTGCCTGGCTGCCCCCTCTCCCTTATCCGGCGCCGTGGACGCGCCTGGAAGCCTCCTCTTCCTTTTCCCCCTCTCCCTGGACCTCTCCCCTCTCTCCTCGCCGTTTTCTCTGCCGCACTCGAGAGGAGTCGTCACCGCCGTGCATACGCCAGCGTGGCCAACGACGTCGAGCCGCCCCGCCGTGTTGTCCAGAAGCTCCGTCGTGGTCGTCCACGCCATCTCGAGCCCCCAATCGAAGCCGCGAAGCTTCAACAACGACGCCCGCGACCTCTGTCTCCTCCACGGCCGCCGGCACGCCGTCGTCGAATTCGAGGCCACCGCAGCTCCTCCGCCCCTCCTGTCCGCGCCAGCACGTTCAGGGTGAGCTCCCCGTGCTTTCCCCCTAACCCCGATCGCTCTAGCCCTCGGCGTCGCCAGCCACGTCGAGCCCGAGCTCGGCCGCCGCATCCCCTTGATCGCAGGCATGCTCTCGGCGTCCCCCTGGCCTCCCCTTGGCATCCACGAGAAGCGCGCGTTCGAGAGGAGCCGAACGGCACCTTCCCCGTGGCCTCCCGTGGCCGGAGCCGCCCTCTCCAGTGGGCGCTGCCGCGTCCTGTGGCTGCCGCCGGCTAGCCGCCGGCCGGGTTGCCATTAGAGCTAACCCCCCCCCCCCTCCTAATCCCCCTCTTTAGCCAATGACAGGTGGGTCCCAGCCCCCTTAATCCTCTGTTTAATTTTAATTAAACGGGGATTAACCCCAGAACCACTTACAGGTGGGCCCCTGTTATCAGCCCCCCCTTGCGTCATGCTGACCTCATGATGACGTAGTAAACATAAAAACATATTAAAAAGAATTACAGAAATTCTAGAAAAGGCAGAAAATGGCTGAAACTTTGAAAAATCATAGAAAATTCATATTAACTCCAAATTAGACAAATAATATATGAAAAATGATTAGGAGAAAATAACCTATCCAAATATCCAACTTTAAACTTTGTTTGAGTTGAATTTAAAATGTGATCAGTAGCATTTGCTATTTGATTTAAATGGATTTAAATCAAATTCAATTCAAATATTTTTGCAACTTGAACCATGGAAACATGCTACATTTCAATCACACATCAGAGGCATATCATACACATTTCAAAATGTTTCAAATTGATCAAACAATGTCACATGTAGCTTGGCTAAGTTTGAATTCAAATTGGAGTTTGAATTTGCAATTCAATTTGCAATATACTCCTTTTAAATGGAATGCTCAACACATCAGTACCATGAACATCACCATTACAATCTTATTCATGTGCTTGTGCATTGTACCTTATGTTGATTCTAGGATTGTCATGTTGCTGATAGAAGTGGAGCCGGAATCCGAGATCACCCCCTTCGTTGAAGACCCCGTGACTGAACCTCGTCAGCAAGGCAAGCAAACCCCCATTGATCATGTCGATAAAATCCCACTTCCCTCTCATGTCTCGCTTATGCATTGTTTAGGATGATCACCATGATAACGTTTCTACCGCATAGTTGAACCCATATCCTTTGCATGACCTATCATCTTGTCACAGTAATAAGCAAACCACAATCCTAGCAGATGTAGGAATTGGTTGATATCATGTGGCCCCTGCAACTGTTACTGCTTATTGCATGCTTAGTGATACAACGAGGTTGCTTTTGATGTGAGTCGGGATGATGATAAACATGGTGTTGATGAAAGTGAAATGTGTTGGTGAATCTACCCTAATACAAGGTGAACGATGAGAGGCTGTGTAGGAGTACACAGTGGGTTGTCTCGTTGAACACCGCCTTAAGTCCGAGTTCTTGTGTGGTGATCCAAGAAGAAGAGTACAACCACACATTGGGCTCACTGACCCCTCTCATCCTAGTACCTCACCCCGTTCGAACCCCAAGAGTCGCAGTAGTTCGGAGTTCTGGTAGGGTTGTGGCACGGTCTGCGAAGTGGATGAACGGCTTTTCAAGACCGGCTTGGGACCCTGCACACATCGTTTGAGGCTGTACTGGAACCTCGGCCGGACTTCCATACGGATCCCCCTCAGGTAGGCGACTCTCTGGACTAAAACGGAGTTGTGGGCGAAGTGTTGTGGTGAACATCCTCGCCGACACCCCTTGAATGGTGTCGAGGCCAAAGGCGGTAACTGATGGTCATGTGTGTGTAGTAGTACACCCCTGCAGGGTTAACAAAACTATTCGAATAGCCGCGTCCGCGGTTAAGGACTGCTTGGAAAGCTTAGCTTGATTATTAGATAACTTGAACTGGATACTTCTAAAACACACCAAGATAAGCGTTAGTTCTATGGTGTGCTTCTCGTGGGGAAGTCGAGGAAGTAACCATAGTGGAGTATTGGTTGAAGAGATGTAGTGGACTCGTGTACGCTTCTTACCTCAAGTCTGGTACTCGTAGTTCAGGACTAGCCAAGTCAAAGATGGCACTTCTGCAAGTGGAACCCCACCTCCCTTTACCTTGAAACATGTGCATGAGTAGTATAGCTCCTATGTAAGTCTTGCTGAGTTCGATTTTTTACTCACGTTTGCTTAATCTATGTTTTAGATGAACCCACCGATCCCGATGGTGACTTCTACCTAAAGTTCGAAGAATGAAGACTCAGACCAAGACCAAGCTAGTGTAGTCCCAGTCAGACGACTGGTTCCCTCGTGGAGGGCTTGTTTTTAGATAAGGCTTCTCTAAGCCATTTGTTAAACTTGTCTGTACTCAGACCTACTTTGCTTCCGCTTGTCTGTTGTAATGTTGGATCACATGCTTGTGATCTCTGTGTGCACTCTGTAAGAGTTATTAATAAAGATGTATACATTGTAGAGAATTGCAATGATACCTTCTGTTCATACTAGACATGTGTGTTGCGTGTATGTTTATAACATGCATGTCTTTGTATGGGTTTTCGTGACCTTAGTTGTGATCTGGCTGGTGGTCTTTTATACACCAAGTGGCCCTTAGATGTGCGCAGCTTGGGGCATCACGATGCGATTGTTCGAGACTCTGTCTCATGCACACTTTGATGTATGATCGAGCCCGCCCTAGACCCTGACTAAGTGATCGGGCTGGAGTAATTCTATGTAAAGGTTATAATACAATCGATAGTATGGTTGAGGCGACTTGTCTATGAGTATGGGAGTTCACCACCCATATCATTTAGACTTGTGTGTGGACGATGAGGACCCATTTCAGTTGATCATCCGGCCTGGATGGGATGCCCCTCATGTTCGATGCTTTCCGAGAACGTTCTGTGCTTGGCCTTTTCTGCTTAGACAAGTGGGTACGGTTCTCGGCTCTCCATATGATTGTGTTGTAGCGAGGCTTGCATACGCTAACCCCGGGTCCCGACAGTCTCAAAACATGAATAACTTCGTCTCACGAGATGCAAGAAATATCACTAAGTGTTCATACTCAATCGATTACAAAAGATTTATCTAATACTCTAAGTATAATCCTATGATAGATGTCTTGGTGAAATCTTGGTGGCCATCAGCTGTCTTGGTTGCCATCAATCCTGGATCGCACCTCTTCCCGTCCATGCAACGGAAGGCCCTGTTTTCATAAAACAGAACAAGTATCAAATACTTATTAAACTGCAAATGTTGTATAAGGGAACAAACATTTATAACGAGTATATCAAACATATACCTTCTCCATGAACAATTTCTCCTTCAATGGGTTCAACCTCTAAATCTCGGAGGTTGACCATGAACTCAAAGAACTGAAGGCTTTCACCTCTTCCGACATAGTCATGGACAAAGTCTGTGTAACTCGGTGGAAGCAAGTGTAGCACTGTGTTAATAGCAGACTCCTCTGTGGTCCAATAGTCAAAGTCCTCCACGAGTTTCAGATGTATCCCATGCATCTTGGCTACGTGAGTTTTCAGACAAGTGTTCTCTTCCATATTTGTAGTAAGAAACTCATTTTCTAACTCAAATCTGGCCACTCTGAACTGATGTATAAACAATGACTTGATCATGTCGATTGTGTCAAACGTGTCCATATCCGCATACTGTTCACGTAAATCTTGCGGAAAGCTAGTTTCTATGACACTTTTAACCATGGCGTAAGTCCTTCGACGATTATGGTAATCAAGCATTACTTTTTCATCTATGTTGTCTACTGGAGGGTCTCCCATACGCTCTTGTATCACGAACAAGAGGTTATCTCTCTTGAGCACAGTCCTAAGGTATAAGTACCAATCAACGAAATTTGACCCATCCTCTTTAAGTCTTTCACCACGTAAGAAAGTAACCAATCCATGATACTGATTCATGTCCATTTTAATTTTCTACAAAATATTTGCGAGGAAAACAATTAAGACTAGTTCATAACAATGAGCTCATAATAATCATATTATAGATGAGCTCACACTAAAACAATCATCCCTAAGAAGTTTTAGTAATTACATGATCCAGATTCACTATCCGTCCTCGAATATCACAACGGCCGACGGATTAGTTTCAAAGGTAGACAACTAGTTTGTGCGATCACATCCTATATGTGACTCGTGCTTGATCTTTCGATCTCTAGTATTCCGAGGCCATATCTACATATTCTAGGCTTGCCAAATTGACCTTAGTGTTATATGCTTCTTAGCAAGGCCATATTGACATATGCTAGGCTTTCCAGGCCCAACCTCATGCCAACCCTAATGTGTATGACACCCGATCGTCACGGCCTGCCTATCATAAAGAGAACCTTCCAGGTGGTGCACACTTCGGTAGAATACTTATATTTGGTATTTTATAAGGGACCATCTTATTTAATGCTACCGTCGTGTATCCTATACTAGCAAGTTTTAAGATGTATGATCATGGTGGCACTAAGTCTACAGTGTCTCCATTTAAGTTTGTTTCATCATGATGAACGTTTACTACTTTCTAGTAACACATAGCAAAGCTATCATTACATCAAGATTAAGCAAACAACAATAGCCCCCTCTGCAATATAAAGTTAGACGCCTCTATTTTGTATATTGCATGTTTTTCGTGGCTGCTAGGGCTTTTCATAGATCAACCGTTTCTACGAACATTGAACCACAACGCTGATTATAGATTGTCTCTATTACACCCCGTACGGGGCCCTCCGTTGCAAATGCCATATCCGCTAAAGTAAGAGAGACAGAAACCCCCAGAGCCACTTTATACGATACAAGCCGTATGTCAAGCGTGGAACCAGTCTCGCGTAAGCGTACGCGTAAGGTCGGTCGGGGGCCGCTTCATCAAACAATGCCACAGATATAACAAGTACACGTGAGAGGGTAACAATCATAGAATCAACGCCCACATCCCCGATGTGTTCTAACCGTACAGCAATACGAAGCATAGATCTAGCTCATGATACCGCTGTTGGGTCTCGCAGCAGAAAACAATAAATTTTCTAACTAGCGTCGCCCTTAACCCAAGATCTATCTAGCTGTAATGCTGTAACGGAAAGACTTGCGGATACATACCTCGGGGTGTAGTCCATTGCGTGGGAAACGTTCCCGCAAACGTGGTTGATGAAGCCGTAAACCTTTCATAGCCCCCTGGCTGTGTTAGCACCCTGATGGGGTGATAGTGTCGCACGTGCAGCACCTCGTAGTAATCGCACACGTACAGACTCGATGACGACCTCCGTTCTCCGATCCAGCGATGGTGGCGGAAGTAGACCTCCCAGAACCGGAGTTTCCGCAGCACGACGGCGTCCGCGTAGCACAGAAGCCTCAATCCCAGAACAGGTTCCAGACTAGGGGACCCCGGCTTGAGAGAGACGAGAGAGGGCAGAAGACCGGTGAAAACCGATCTCAATTCGGAGTAATATTGAATTATCTGCGAATTTTTCTGTATTAAAGATGTGCACCCCTGCCCATCTTTATATAGGCAGACGGAAGGAGTCAACCCCCCTTCCCTTGGCAATGTGGGACTAATCCCTTGCCAAGGGGGGAGGGTGCGGCTAGGAGGAGGGGGGAAGTGGGGCGCCACCCACATGGGCCCCAAGGCCCATGGCGCCCCCCCCCCCTTTTTTTTCCTTTTCCCCTTTTTTTCCTCCTTCCCCTAATGGGCTTCTTTCACATATAAGGCCCATTGCACTTTTTAATCTGAAATAAATTATTATTAATTATTAATTCACTTAATTAATAAATAATACATATTATTTCATCTCCCGATGATCCGGAACTCCTTCCAGCTCACTCCGAACGTCCTTCGGACCAACACGGAACTTTTCCGGTACGTCTTTCTCTCTTCTCCGGTAACTCCGATAGTTCCGAAAAGGTCTTCGATATTCATCGAGCCCTTAAGTGTGTTACCCTACGGTCCGAGAACACTCCAGTCATGACCGAGACAAAGGCTACGGCCAATGATCAATAGCGGGACCTGGATGCCCATAATGACCCATGTGTATTCCGGAAGTAACCGATTGAACCGTACACGTTGTATACCATTCCATTTGTCATGCGATACTAGATTAGTCCAAGATTCGATCAACTGCATCCAATGCATTAGTTCTATCTCGTTACCGAAAAATCTTATTCACGCGTTCCGTGATATTCATCCTTGTGACCTAGTCACACGCTGCGCAGCTTTATGGATGCAATCTCACTGAGTTTTCCATGAAGTATCTTTCCATTATATGGATTGACAAATCCCTCTCTTGAATCAACACTCCTCAACATATCCCATCGGATAGCCCAAGATAAACCTTTATGGTCACCATGTTTCAGTGTGACGGTTAATGCACTCAAAGCATCCTCAGAAGATAGCAATTATGCGTGATCTGATGGTCAAAGGAACATGCTACTACGTTCTGTAATTACAACACTGAACTTTTACGATTTGATCATGTTGCAATGCTTGCATTGGGTAATGTTCATCACGTCATTCATTCAATGAGGTGACCTTACTGTCAATTGACTTGATTGTCCATGATCGTGAAACCACAATCATCAGTTGACGATAAACCAATCATCATGAGAGGCTGACTAGGAAATCTGGTTGTTTCTATACCACACCTGTATCATTGTTTCGCTGATACAGTTCCAGCACAGTATGAAACTGGTCATGAACTTATTTAGATATATTGGAATAATCATATATTATTTTCCTCTAGAGCATATACCCAACATAAAACAGCTCACTTGATTGTTTATTCCAAGTGGGTGCATCACTAATCAGGCTCCGCGCCTCTACAAAAAATAAACATACCTGGGTTACGACACACTGTGCCCAGATTCCACGCAAGCTTAGCGTGGAGGCAAGACCTCGCTGCACAGAACGCCCGGGCCGGGACTTGCCACAGCGCGACTTCACTCCCGACCTTTTCCATGCGCTCGCATGATAGAAAGAGCTGAGCGGACGTGCTCAGGCTATGCACGTGACTGGCGGTAATTGATCCTATAAGACCTACAGCGGGATGACTTTGCTAGACACCAGTGTTCCAAGCTCACGTCGAGGGACGTGGGTTTGATTGGGCTACTGCGGTATTTTCCACTAGCGTAAATCACCAAGGCTCGACCAGTCGACACCTTGGGCCCTTTCAGCTTAGCATTCCCTCGAAAAAGGTATTGTCATGGCCCAGACTGCCAGCGACCCGCAACTATGTTGTGCATAAAAGCAGAAGATGATGGATTCGACTCCCTACGCGACTCTTCGAGTCCCACGGGCACTCGGGGGCTACTGACGAGGGGGTGACCCCACGACTCCTGCGTACGAGGATACCCGGTGCGTATGAAGACAGAAGGCCCACGAGGGGCATTGATTGGCCCATGACTGGCCCACCCGATGCACCAACGTAGGAGTCCACGACTGATAAGGAAGACGTAAACTTGGCGTGCAATGCAAGATTAGGGTTAGGAAACTGCCTCTGTAATCTAGGGCGGACTCCTCGAGATCTAGCCTAATATGTAAAGGCTTGGAGGGGAGGCGCCTCGATCATCCAATATCCAATCTACTCCCCTGGTCTTGCGAGAACTCGCCTTGACCGCCATTGTAATCGCCACCCCACGTAATAATATCGAGCAGGAAGTGCTTCTCCTGTTAGCCGACGGGAAACGTCCAACCTGTGCCGTCTCTATGTCTAACCTAGGGTCCCAGACCATGGGATTTGCGGAGGCCTATCCTTGTCAGCTATCATCAAATCAGAATCCGAGAAGAAGACATTCCCAAGACGGCGTTCACTACTCGGTATGGTCTTTACGAGTACACCGGCATGTCCTTTGGATTAACCAATGCCCTCGCCACATTCTCGCGCTTAATGAATTCGATCTTCATGGAGTATTTAGATAAATTCGTTGTGGTTTATCTGGATGAAATTCTCATCTACTTGAAGAACGAAGAAGAGCACGCAGAACATCTTAGGTTGGTATTGATGAAACTTCGAGAGCATCGCCTGTATGCTAAATTCTCCAAGTGTGAATTTTGGCTACCAGAAGTGAACTACTTAGGCCACGTGATCTCTGCAAAGGCATTGCTGTCAATCCCGAGAGAGTTTAGGCCTTCCTTGAATGGACTCCCCCTGAATCGGTTAAGCAAGTTAGGAGTTTTCTTGGCCTAGCAAGCTATTGCCGCCGCTTCGTCGAGAACTTTTCTAAAGTTGCAAAGCCTCTAACTGAACTCCTCAAGAAAGATAAGAAATTCCGATGGACTCCCAAGTGCGAGGAAAGCTTTCAAGAGCTGAAAAGTAGATTGACCTCCGCACCCGTACTTGCGCCTCCACACACCAAAAGGGATTTCGAGATCTATTGTGACGCTTCACGGCAAGGGTTAGGATGCATACTTATGCAAGATCGACATGTGGTAGCATACGCTTCACGGCAACTGCGTCCACATGAAGAGAACTATCCAACCCATGATCTTGAACTCGCTTCCGTAGTTCATGCACTCAAAACATGGCGACATTACATCCTTGGTAATCATTGTGAGATCTATTCATATCACCAAAGCATCAAATACATTGTCACCCAGCCAGAACTTAATCTCAGGCAAAGACGCTGGGTAGAGTTGATAAAAGATTACGACGTAGGAATCTCATACACCCCAGGCAAATCCAATGTCATGGCTGATGCACTAAGTCGTAAGTCGTACTGTAACAACCTCATGTTACAACAGTATCAACCACTTCTTCATGAGGAATTTCGCAAGCTCAATCTTGAGATTGTCCCTCATGGCTATCTTTCCACCCTGGTGGGGAAACCAACTGACGAGGATGGCCCTCAACAAATCCCATGGTCTGGGACCCTGGGTTAGACATAGAGACGGCACAGGTTGGACGATTCCCGTCGGCTAACAAGAGAAGCACTTCCTGCTCAATATTATCACGTGAGGTGTCGATTACAATGACGACCTAGGCGAGTTCTCGCAAGGTCATGGGAGTAGATTGGATGATTTAGGCCCTAAGATGCCTCCCCTCCCATCCTTTATATATTAGGCTAGGTCCCGGGGAATTCGCCCTAGATTACAGAGGCAGTTTCCTAACCCTAATCTTGCCTTGCACGCCAGGTCTACGCCTTCTTTGTTAGTCGTGGACTCCTACGTCGGTGCATCAGGTGGGACAATCGCGGGCCCTTCGACACCCCTTGTAGGCCTTCTGTCTTCATACGCACCAGGTATCCTCATACACAGGAGTCGTGGGGTCACCCGCTCTTCAGTAGCCCCCGAGTGCCTGGGGGACTCGAAGAGTCGTGCAGGGACTCGAACCCAACATCATTGCCCGTTTGAGAGAGGTATAGGGACTCGAGGAGTCGCGAAAGGACTCAAATTTGTTTTTCACTCGTCTTTATGCACAGCATAGCTGCGGGTCGCTGGCAGCCTGGGCCATGACAATACCTGTTTCGAGGGAATGATAAGCTGAAAGGGCCCAAGGTGTCGACTGGTCGAGCCTTCATGAATTGCGCTAGTGGAAAATACCGCAGTATCCCAATCAAACCCACGTCCCCCGACATGAGCTTCGAAAACCGGTGTCCAGCAAAGTCATGCCGTTGTAGGTGTTATAGGATCAATTGCCGCCAGTTGTGTTCATATCCAGAGCGCGTCCGCTCGACTCTTTATATCATGCACGCGCATGGAAAAGGTCGGGAGTGAAGTCGCGCTGTGGCAAGTCCCGGTCCAGCCGTTCGGTGCAGCAGGGTCTTACCTACACGCTAAGCTTGCGTGGCATCTGGGTAAAGTGTGTCGTAATCCAGGAATAGTTGTTTTTTGTTTGAGGCACGGAGCCTGATCAGAGATGAACCCACTTTGAATTGACGATCAAGTGAGATATTTTAGCGGTCACTCGCAGAGCGTTACATGTGCTCGGGCGAGGAATCATAGGAGAGAACGCATGATCGGGCAGCCATCGAGTGCTCGGGTAGTTCTAATTTGGTAAGTTTTGGACCGTTCCTTTGCGAGTAGTCACTCGAACGCCTTTTGCTCTCGGGGTGAGGGAGCACCCGAAACTCTGAGAGTGCTAGTGGTCAATCGAATACATCTTCGCCTCTTGGGTGAGGGAGCACCCGAAGCTCTACGAGTGCGAGTGGTCACTCAAGCACATCTTTCATCTTTCGGGGTGAGGGAGCACCTGAAACTCTACGAGTGCGAGTGGTCACTCAAGCACATCTTTTCGTCTTTCGGGGTGAGGGAGCACCCGAAACTCCACGACTTTATTATATTTAAAGTAACGGCGCTCCCGATGGGAGTAAAAAGATTTTGGTGCTGTCAAAAGATTTTTGGATGACGTACCGCTGATGAGCGACGCGTAGTCGATACGTCAAGCTTGGATATGTTGTGGCTCAATCTTCTGGCAGGTTGATAATTGTGGCACGTCTTGCAGGTTTTGCCTTATCCAACCACCTAAAAAGGATGCACCGTGATGGCGTGCGTCTTGAACTTCAGTCAGTGATGCGTGGTCTGTGTTTTGTCACGCTTCCTGGCCGGTCATGATGACGTACTTGACATCGAGTTGTCACCGCCTGTTGGATTTCCCACGCGTGTATGGGAAACACGTGAGATTTGATGTATCAATTAAACAGTGTCGCCCGTGGGAAAGCATCTTGCCTTGGAATTCGTAGCGTCCAGCTCGTCTATTATTTGGATTAAATGTTGGCGCCGCCTGAGCTTTTGCGTGTCTTTGTTGGCTTGCCCTTCTTCTTTGCTATAAATACCGTCCATCTTTAACCTTGCATCTTCATTCATCTGCCTCTGCTCCTCCTCTACCTCTTCTTATTTCTCCACTTCCTTCCATGGGTCCCAAGCGAGGCGATGGTGCAGCTCGCCGTGGCCGAGGCCGTGGTGGCCGCGGCGGCCGTGGTGGCCGTACACCCCGTTCTTCTCGCGGTGGCCGCTGAGGCAAAACGTCGGCATCTTCCTCCTCTTCGGCTGAGGAGGATTTTTGGCGTTATGATTTTTTGCTGCACGTTCGTGGCACAACCGCGTCGCGGATTCCTCTTCCTCCCTCTTTTGCTTCCATTGTTTCTGAGCTCAAATTGAGGGGCTTGTTTCTTCGTCTTCAAGGGTGTGTTCGTTCTCCGTCTTGGGTGGAGCTGGAAGTTGACAGCTCTTGCCTGATTTTTCTTGGCTCTGGGTGGAGATCTTTCTCCCGGCGCTTGAACTTGCGCGGTGGGGATAGTCTTTGCTGTCGATTTGATGGTGAAGACATCCTCACTGTTCGAGCTTTTGATGCCGGTGGCAATCGTCTGGATCCCTTTTGGCAGGAGATTAGCAGCGACAGCTCCGGCGGGTCGAGGAGTCCTTCGTCTGCGTCACCAAGGGATTTGGATTCAGACGAGTCCCCTCCTGGTGGTGTTTGCTTTTCTAGTTCGGAAGAGGAGCTGGATGTCAAGCCTTCGGCCAAGCGGGCACGCCACCATGCGACCTTGTAGAACTGGAGGCGGCGGCCTCTTGAGTCCGGTTAGTGCTGGAGCACGACGTCCTTCATCTCCTCGGCGTCGCAAAAGTATATCGCGAGAACTTGCTTCGCCACCAGCCGCGTGTACTCCTCGGACTCCTGGCGGCGGCGACACTGTAGTTTTTACTTTATCTGCACTGGCGCTCGTTACTGGTGCCAATTGTCTCGGCATGAGCACACATGTAAAAGTCATGATTCCTTGGGATGATCTGAGTTGTAGTCCTAGTGCCTTTTTCGGTTTTTGTAGTCTTCGAGTGCTTCTGTAATGAGAATTTCTTCGAGTCCTTTTGTAATGAGAATGTCTTCGAGTGCTTCTGTAATGAGAATGTCTGCGAGTCCTTTTGTAATGAGAATGTCTTCGAGTTCTTCTGTAATGAAAATGTCTGTGAGTCCTTTTGTAATGAGAACGTCTTCGAGTGCGCCTGTAATGTTGTTCCTTGCGGTCCTTAGACAACTCCAAGATTTTTATCGGGTGCGCAACAGCGCTCCCGATGGGAGTAGCCCCCGAGTCTTTAGGTGATCTCTTTTGCGGTCAGGTGAAGACTAAAGGATTTTCGTTTATTCATATTCGTCTTCTTCGTTGTTGCGCAAGTTGACCGACCACCTCGTGGGAAGGGCTCCGATGATGGTCGTTTTTGGTCTGAAAGTTTATATCTTCCTCAATGGCAGTTTATGTTCTATCCTCTGAGTATTTGAACGGAGTTGTGTGCAGCGTGGGTGGCGTCTCTTGGGGGGTTGTGCTCGAGCCCCTGAGGCTTTAGAGTAAGCTCGCGATCGCGAGGAATAGCGTCTCTCGGGGGGAGTTTGTGCTCGAGCCCCCGAGTGTTTTTAAGTTGGCTCTTAAGAGCATGGATAGCGTCTCTCAGGGGGATTTTGTGCTCGAGCCCCCGAGTGTTTTTAAGTTGGCTCGTAAGATCATGGATATTGTCTCTCGGGGGGAGTTTGTGCTCGAACCCCTGAGTGCTTTAGAGTAAGCTCGCGATCGCGAGGAATAGCGTCTCTCGGGGGGAATTTGTGCTCGAGCGCCCGAGTGTTTTTAAGTTGGCTCGTAAGAGCAGGGATAGCGTCTCTTGGGGGGAGTTTTGTGCCCGAACCCCCGAGTGCTTTAAAGTAAGCTCGCGATCGCGAGGAATAGCGTCTCTCGGGGGGAGTTTGTGCTTGAGCCCCCGAGTGTTTTTATGTTGGCTCATAAGAGCAGGGATAGCGTCTCTCGGGGGGAGTTTTGTGCTCGAACCCCCGAGTGCTTTAAAGTAAGCTCGCGATCGCGAGGAATAGCGTCTCTCGGGGGGAGTTTGTGCTCGGGCCCCCGAGTACTTTGGATGAGAATTTTTGGGCAACACCACTTTATTCCCTTAGAGTTTTACATAAGTGGTCTTTGGGGATCATGGGTAGAACAGGCATAGGTTTTCTACGTTCCACGGGTTGCCCACGTCTTCGTCTGTCCTTGGGTTCTTCAGTCTTTACGCGCCTCCTCCTATGACCTCTGAGATTATGAACGGCCCTTCCCATTGCGGGGAAAGTTTGTCGACCTTCTCTTGTATCAGCCGTAGGACCAGATCTCCTTTGTTAAAAGACCTGGTTCGCAGGCGGCTGCTTTGATATGTGCGCAGCTTGTCTTGGTACCCTTCTAACCTTTCTAGGGTTGCGTCTCTTGCTTCGTCTGCAAGGTCTTTGTCATCCTATAGAGCTTCTTCTGCCTCTTCCTCTTCGTACCCCGAGATTCGAGGGGCTCCGAATTTGAGGTCATGCGGTAGTACTGCCTCTGACCTGAACACCATGAAGAAGGGTGTGTACTAGGTGGAGGTGTTGGGGGTGGTGCGCAGGCTCCATAGTACTGCGGGTAGTTCTTCTACCCAATTGCATGCAGCCTACTCGAGTGGTGCGAGTAGTCATTTCTTTATTCCTCTGTATACTAGGCCGTTTGCTTTCTCTAGTTTCCCTTTGGATTGCGGGTGTGCGACTGATGCGTAGTTGATTTTGATGCCCAGTTCTTGACAGAAATTCTAGAATTCTACTGCTGTGAAGTTTGTGCCGTTGTCTTTGATAATGTTGTGTGGCACTCCAAATCTGAAGATGATTGAGTTGATGAAGTTAACCGCCGTCAAGGCTGTCGAGCTTGTAATTGGCACTACCTCAATCCATTTTGTGAACTTGTCTACTGCCACCAGTAGGTGCGTCCGGCCCCCTCTTGATGATTTCTTGAGTGGGCCAACCATGTCGAGTCCGCAGGTGGAAAACGGCCAGGATAATGGTATGGTATTTAGTTCTGAGGCTGGGGCGTGCGGCCTGCTGGCAAACTTTTGGCAGGCGATGCAGCGGCGCACAATGTCCCCTGCATTTCTCATGGCGGTCGGCCAGTAGAAACCTGCCTGAAAGGCTTTGGCCACGAGCGCGCGACTACTTGCGTGGTGTCCGCAGGTGCCTTCGTGGATCTCGAGCAACAATGCTTTGCCATCTTCTTCGTCGATGCATCTTTGGAGGGCTTGAAAGATGTTGCACTTATAAAGCTGTCTGTTGATTACTGTGAATGCTTTCGATCGTCGGCTGATGCGTCGGGCTTCCGCGACATCTTGTGGTAGGGTGCCTTCGATAAGGAATCAAAGGAATGGTTTCGCCCATGCCGAGCCTTCGAGTGCTTCTGTCGCGGCCGCGGCGATTTCTTGACTGCTCGGGTCTTCGGCTCGGTTTGCGGCCGTCACCTGTGTTGGTTCGCTTGCGTCGTCGTTTTCTGTGGATGTATCAGGGGCGGCCGGTTTGAATTTGATGGATCTATGGTTGATGCTCTCGAGGAAGACGCCTAGTGGTACTGGTCCTCGAGTCGATCCGATGTTTGCGAGCTTGTCTGCTTCTGTGTTATTTGCTCTGCTGATGTAGTTTAGCTCGCAACCGTCAAATCCTCCGTCTAGTGTGTTGTAGAGTTTCTGATAGGCCGCCATGTTGTCGGCCATTGCTTCGCAGTCCCTCATCGCCTGCTGGACGACGACGTTGGAATCGCCGTAGATTGAGAGGCGGGTCGCGCCGCAGGTTCTTGCCATGCGCATGCCGTGGAGGAGTGCCTCGTACTCTGCTTTGTTGTTAGAGGCTCTGCTCAAGTTGATCTGGAGAACGTATCTGAGCTTGGTTCCTTTGGGTGAGATTAATACAACGCCTGCTCCGGCTCCTTGCTGTCTTTTGGACCCGTCGAAAAACATTGTCCGAGAATTGGACAAGTCTGGGGGGGCAGGTGTTTGGACTTCTGTCCACTCAACCAGGAAGTCTGGGAGTACTTGGGCTTTGATTGCTGTTGGGTGTTTGAACTGCAGGTCCCGCGGGCTGAGCTCAATGTTCCACTCGGCGACTCGACCAGTCACCCCTGGGTTGTTGAGGATGTCTGTGAGTGGTGCGCTGCTTACAACTGTGATGGGGTGCTCGTCGAAGTAGTGCGATACTTTTTTGGAGGTCATCATGATGGAGAGCAGGAGCTTCTAGTAGTGCGGGTACCGCTGCTGGGACTTTGTGAGGAGCATACTTAGGTAGTATATTGGCCTTTGTATGCTTTGGACTTTGTCTTCCTCTTTGCGCTCGACAACGAGCGCGGTGCTAACTACGCTGCTGCGTGCTGCTATGTAGAGGTACAGTCTTTCTCCCTACCTAGGCACTGCCAGGATTGGTGGTGTCGATAGGGTCTTCTTTAGGTCAGCGAATGCGTTGCGAGCTTCTTCGGTCCACTCGAATTTTTCTCCTTTCCTGAGCAGCTGGTAGAATGGTAAGGTCCTTTCTCCCAGCCTGCTGATGAAGCGGCTCAGCACTGCGAGTCTTCCCATTGTTGGACGCCTTTGATGTTGGTTGGCTCCTGCATCTTGGCGATTGCTTGAACTTTGTCCGGATTGGCTTCAATTCCTCGGGCAGAGACCATGTACCCGAGTAGTTTTCCTGCTGGGACACCGAACACGCACTTCTTCGGGTTAAGCTTGATTTTGTACTTGTTGAGGGCTGCGAATTTTTCGCGGGGGTCGTCGAGCAGCGCGCTTGCGCTGTAGGTTTTGATGACAATGTCGTCGACGTAGAGTTGGACGTTTCTGCCGATCTGGTCTCTCAGGCATGCTTGCATCATTCGCTGGTATGTGGCACCCGCATTCTTTAGTCCAAAGGGCATCGTTCTATAGCAGAACATGCCATAGGGTGTGATGAACGAGGTGTGCTCTTCGTCTTCCTCCTTCATTCTGATTTGGTTGTACCCTGAGTAGGCATCGAGGAAGGATAGGAGGTCGCATCCTGCCGTGGAGTTGATTATCTGATCGATTCTTGGTAGTGGAAAGTGGTCTTTCGAGCAGTGCTTATTGACATGCCCGTAATCGACGCACAACTGCAGTACGTCGGTGTCCTTCTTAGCGACCAGGACCGGATTTGCGATCCAGGTGGCATTTTTCGTCTCTCTGATGAACTGCGCGTCGAGTAGTCGATTGATCTCCTCTCCAATTTCTCTGCGCTTGGGTTCTGAGAACCGTCGCAGTGCCTTCTTGACTGGTTTGGTGTTTGGCTTGATGCGGAGCACGTGTTCCGCCAGCTCGCGCGGTATTCCGGGCATGTCTGCTGGGCACCAAGCGAAGATTTTCCACTCTTCTCGGAGGAAGGTCATGAGGGCGGTCGCCTGTTCCTCTGGAAGGTGGTCATATACGCGTACTGTCTTCTTCGGGTCCGTTGGATGGACCTGATGGATGACCGTGTCGCTGTCGACGCTGAAGTCGCCGCCGAATTCTTTGGAGTCACCTCGGCTTGCCAGCGGGAAGATGCTTTTGTCTGTCTCCATGGCAATTTCTTCGAGCTGCTGCTGGGCTCTGAACGTGTCGCAAACTTTGTGGAAATCTTGATCGCACTGGTCGTATTTGGTGAAGCATCCGTTGATCGTAACGACTCCTGCTGATCCCGACATCTTGAGTTTGAGGTAAGCGTAGTGCGGGACCTGTCTAATATGGCGTGGTACTGCGACTGCCAGTCGAGCACTTCGAACTCGAGGACTTGTCTTGCGAAGTTGTTTTTGTTGCCGAAGATGACGTCGAGCTCGATTGTTCCAAGGGAGGTGGATGTTTCGCTTGGAACTACTCCGTGGATTTCGACGCTTGACTTTTTCCATACTGATCGACGTATCAGCATCTGGTGTAGGGTGCTGGTGAAGATAATGTTCAAGCTGCTTCCTCCGTCCATGAAGATTCTATCCATGTCAAAACCTCCGATCTGGACGTTGAGGACTAGTGGCGCGTGCCCCGGCCTTGGGATTACCGGCGGGTGGTCACTTTGCGAGAATGTGATGTCGGTTTCTGCACCGCACACCTGGTAGACTTCTGTTGTTTCTAGGCTTGCGGCTGCTCGGGTCTGTGTAGTGTAGGCGTCCTGCTTCTCCTTCGGGGATCTTCCTTCTTGGACATGCAAACTCATCCCTGGGATGGTGGTTGCTACTCTTCGACGCTTGGTGATGGCGACTGCGCAACTCTTCGGGTGCGCTTGGCTTCGCGTTGCTTCTCCTCCTTGATGGTGTTGGAGAAGTCGGTGAACAGTCGGCAACCTCCTAGGGTGTGGCTTGCTCGGATACGTCCCCACTCGTCTTCAAAACTGTGGATCGTGCATGGCCCATCCAACTGCTCTCTGGCTGTGAGATTGCTGGAGCCGGCATGTCTTTTCCTTCTTGCGACCTGGAAGATTCGTGAGTGGTCCTCCGGCCGGGCGGAGGCTCTTGGGTCCAGTTCTATCCTGTCGCTGAGTCGTTGGTTCTGGATAAATTTTGCGAATTCATCTGGCCTTCGATCAGGGTCGTAGTATTCGCCGGTTTGAGTTTTGGATTCGCTGTCCTGCTGCGCGTCGGGTGCTCGGGTGGCGGCGGGTCGTCGGGTTGTCGGTGTAGATTCTGTTTCGTATGGCGATTCATCAAGCGGGACCCCTATGTAGGGTCCCCGCGCGCGCCTTCTGGGTCTTCGAGCTCTCCTCCGTCGATGAGCAGTCGGGCGGTCTCCGGGATGCTGGGATGGGTTCGGCTATGAGCCGGCGATTCTGGCGGGTTGACGTAGACTTCCGTGATGATCTTGAGCTTCTCGATCGGACCGAATCTGGTTCTAGCCCTCGAGTCGCGACTTGCTGGAGTTGGGACCGCCGAGATCGTAATTCCAGCCAGTGTAGTCCCCACGGTCGGTGCCAATTGACGAGGATGGGCCTCGGCAAATCCCATGGTCTGGGACCCTGGGTTAGACATAGAGACGGCACAGGTTGGACGATTCCCGTCGGCTAACAGGAGAAGCACTTCCTGCTCAATATTATCACGTGAGGTGGAGATTACTATGACGACCTAGGCGAGTTCTCGCAAGGTCAAGGGAGTAGATTGGATGATTTAGGCCCTGAGATGCCTCCCCTCCCAGCCTTTATATATTAGGCTAGGTCCCGGGGAGTTCGCCCTAGATTACAGAGGCAGTTTCCTAACCCTAATCTTGCCTTGCACGCCAGGTCTACGCCTTCCTTGTTAGTCGTGGACTCCTACGTCGGTGCATCAGGTGGGCCAATAGCGGGCCCGTCGACGCCCCTTGTAGGCCTTCTGTCTTCATACGCACCGGGTATCCTCATACGCAGGAGTCGTGGGGTCACCCCCTCGTCACCAACTCTTGAGGATCAAATCATAGTTTCCCAAAGGCGTGCACGAGTTGTTCGCCAGATCATGGAGAAAATTGCTAGCGGAGTTGCTAAATGTTTCTCCATAGATATCAAAGGAACGGTTTTCTTCGTAAATCGTTTAGTAGTACCTAAGAATAGAGATCTAAGGCAACTTATCCTTAAAAAATCGCATGACACACCCCTCTCAATTCATCCCGGTGGCACAAAAATGTACCGAGATCTACGCCAGAGATTTTCGTGGACTAGGATGAAGAGAGACACTGCCCGATATGTTGCTGAATGTGATGTTTGTCATCGCATTAAGGCCGAACATCAAAGACCTGCTGGTACTCTTAAACCTTTGCCTATTCCCGAGTGGAAATGGGACAAAGTCAGTATGGACTTCATCACTGGCTTTTCAAAAACTCAGAAAGTAAATGATGCCATCTTCGTTGTCATCGATCGACTCTCAAAAGTTGCTCACTTCCTTCCAATTCGCGAGTTTATTACTGCTAGTCAGTTAGCAGATTTGTATGTCTTGAGAGTCCTATCCTTTGGAAATCAATTCTGATCGCGGTAGCCTTTTCACCTCTAGATTCTGGCAAAGCTTCCAAAATGCTTTGGGAACTCATCTCTCCTTTACTACATCTTTACATCCTCAGTCTAGCGGTCAAGTCGAAAGGGTTAACCAAATTCTGGAAGACATGCTCAGAGCTTGTGTTATCTCATTCGGAAAGAACTGGGAGAAATCTCTTCCATTCGCCGAGTTTGCTTATAACAATAGTTTTCAATCTAGTCTGAACATGGCTCCATTTGAATTCCTCTATGGACGACGATGTCGAACACCCCTAAATTGGTCAGAAACCGGTGAAAGACAATTCTTTGGACCGGATATGATCAAACAAGCAGAAGATCAAGTTCGCATCATTCGTGATCAATTGAAAGCCGCCCAGTCTCGTCAGAAAAGCTACTATGATCGTCATCATAGACAAGAAAGCTACAAACTGGATGAGAAGGCTTATCTTCGGGTTACTCCTCTGAAGGGAACCCAACGCTTCGGTATCAAAGGCAAGTTGGCCCCATGTTATATCGGACCTTTCCGCATTCTTGCTAAACGTGGCCAAGTTGCCTACCAACTTGAACTACCTCCGCACCTATCCCGAGTACACGATGTATTCCATGTGTCACAACTCAGGAGTTGCTTCAAGGACCCCATCCGCGAAGTCGACCATGAAACGCTTGATTTACAAGATGACCTTTCTTATCGAGAATACCCCGTTCGTATTCTTGATTCCGCAGAGCGTGTCACTCGCCGCAAGAAGATTAAGTTTCTCAAAGTTCAATGGTCACACCACTCTGAGAAAGAAGCTACGTGGGAAAGAGAAGACCGTCTCAGTGTTGAGTATCCCCCCTTCCTCCTGCAGACTTCTGAATCTCGGGACGACATTCTTTTGAGTGGGGGCGAGTTGTCAGAACCCTCTGTTAGGTATGTGCTAGGGTCCAAGTTCAACCTTCATTCATCCCAAGAAATCAAAATTCAAATGAAATGGGAGAAGGAACCCCCCCCCCAGATGAATTAATTCAAATGGCCAGAAATAAAGTCGCTCCAAAAATTCTTGTTTGACTTTTGAAAACTCACATAAATGAGTGTGATCACATATAAAGTGATGTGGTAGCATTCCCATACTCTTAGAATTTTCAAAAATTCAAAATATAAGCTTGGAATTAATTTAAACCCCTATTTGAATTAAAGTTCAAATAATTTGAATTTTAAAAGAGCTCAAACTTTATAACTGGCTAGGCACATTTAATGTGAGTCCATATTAAAATTATGAGCATTTTATAAAATGGCTAGGTATTTTAATTAACTAGCCAAAACAAACTACAGAAAAGAATAAGGAAAAGAAAAACAGAAAGGAATTACCTGTCGCCTAGGGTAAGGCCCACCTTCTCCTGGCCCAGCCCAGCCCAACCGCCTCTGGCGTTGTCGTCTTTCGCAGGCATCCAGGCACGGTGCTGCGTGCCCGGTATGCCGAGGTCGACGCCGTGGCAGCTCCCCTGCCTTGCCCTGCCTCCTTCTCGCAGCCGCCGACGCCCAGGAGATGCCCCGCTAACTTTCCCCCCCCCCTTCCTTGGCCTTCGTTCTCCCTCCCGGCAAGAAATCGCACCGCCACCGAAACCCTAGCAGAGCATGGCGATGCTACGGCGTGGCCACCATTCTAATTAGCGCGCACCACCGTGTCTGTTCCACTCGCCGGTGACGACTCCTTCGATTCCCCTTCCAGTTGGAGCAAGGGCGCAACTCCGGCGATGCGGGCTTCAAGTTCTTCGCCGCGGCCACTGAGAAGACCGGCGACGAATTCGTCCTCCTCCAGCTCCGCTCCAGCCCCGACGAGCTCATCATCGCGTTTGGGTGAGCCTTGCGTTTCGTTTGATCCCTCCCGCGGCTCTCCTCGTGCTCTGCCTCACTTGCTCGCCATGGACAGAAGCCAGCCGTCGCGCACGGTCGTCGTAGCCGTGCTCCAGAGCAACCCCGCGACACCCCGCTAGCATCATTGGATGCGGAAGACGACGAGTAGCATGCCCATGCCTTCCAACCCACAAACCGTGCCCTAAATCGAATTCCCGACGAAACTCCGGCGGCAACAGTAGCTCCGGCGACGTCGAGGCCATTAGAGCTTAAGCTCAAGCTTAATTAACCCCCCCTCAGAGGCTGACAATGGGCCCCAAGGCTTAATTAAACCCGGTTTAATTTAAACAAGGGCAAAGCTTCTATGACAGCTTCCCCCTCATTGCCATCGTCGGCCTTCCCCAGCTCCCCTCCTTCGTTGCTTCTGGCTAAGCATCTTTCGACGGAGGAAAGGAGGCGACTAGTCGCTTCTGGCGAAGCAGAGATTAAGCCCCAGGCCACTCACCAGTGGTGCCCCTCTGTCAGGGCTGCCCCCACGTCAGCATGACGTCACCCTGACGCTATTAATCTGTTAAATGATTAAAACAAATAAGAAAAAGGCAGAAAGGCTTAAAACTTTGGAAATTCATATTAAATTCATCTTAACTCCAAATGAGGCATATAATATGTCTACAATTATCAGAAAAATACAAGGATTGTGAGTCTGGACTCTGTTATCATGTTTGACCAATTTAAATTGGGTGAACAATAGCATTTGTACATATGGCATTAATTTGAATTCAAATTTGGAGTGAATTTGCAAATGACTTTGCATTCCACTTCTTTTAAATGGAATTGTACCCACATTGTCACCATGAACATCACCATTGCAATCTTATACATGTGATTGTGCATTGTACATTATGTTGATCCTATGATTGCCATGTTGTTCATAAAAGTGGAACCGGAACCGGAGGCCACCCCCTTCGTTGAAGACCCCGTGACTGAACCTCATCAGCAAGGCAAGCAACCCCCCCTTTGATCATGTCGATAAAAACCCAATTCCCTCTCTTTCTCGCTTATGCATGAATAGGATGATCACCTTGTGTCGATTCTATCGCATAGTTGAATCCATATCCTTTGCATGGCCTATCATCTTGTCACAGTAGTAAGCAAACCATAATCCTAGCTGACATAGGAGTTGTTTGATATCATGTGGCCCCTGCAAATGTTACAGCTTATTGCATGCTTAGAGTATACAATGTTGTTGATGTTGTTGAACTGTGAGTCGGGATGGTAGCAATCATGTTGAAGAAGGGGTAAATGTGTTGGTGAATCCACCTTAATACAAGGTGAACGATGAGAGGTTGTGTAGGAGTACATAGTGGGTTGTCTCATTGAACACCGCCTTAAGTCCGAGTTCTTGTGTGGTGATCCAAGAAGAAGAGTGCAACCACACATTGGGCTCACTAACCCCTCTCAACTTATTAACTCATCCCCTTCGATGTCCAGATGTCGCAGTAGTTCGGATTTCTGGTAAGCTTGTGGCCTGGTAGCCAAGTGAGAGAACGGCTCACCCGATACCGGCTTTCGCACCACGCACACATCGTATGGGTCCACTTCGGTAAACCGACCGGGTTCACGATAGTGGTAACCAACCTAGGTAGGCGGCTTTCATGGACTAGATCGGCTATGAGGTAACAGTTGTGGTGAGCATCCTCGCCGGCACCTCTTGAACAGTGTCGATTACAAAGGCGGTAACTGATGATCATGTGTGTGAAAGTGGTACACCCCTGCAGGGTTAACAAAACTATTTGAATAGCCTTGTCCGCGGTTATGGACTGCTTGGAAATCTTAGCTTGATTATTAGACAACTTGAACTGGATACTTCTAAAACACACCAAGATAAGCGTGAGTGCTATGGCGTGCTTTATCGTGGGGAATTCAAGAGAGGCACCATAGTGGTGTAATTGGTTGGAGACATGTAGTGGACTCGTGTAAGCTTCTTACCTCAAGTCTGGTACTCGTAGTTCAGGACTAGCCAAGTCAAAGCTGGCACTTCTGCATTTGAACCCCCACCTCCCTTTGCCTTGATACATGTGCATGAGTAGTATAACTCCTCCGCAAGTCTTGCTGAGTACAACTTTGTACTCACATTTTCTTAATTTATGTTTTAGTTGAACCCACTGAACCCGATGGTGGTTTCTACCTGGAGCTCGAAGAATGAAGACTCAGACCAAGACCAAGCTAGTGTAGTCCTAGTCAGCAGACTGGTTCCCTTGTGGAGGGCTTGTGTTTAAATAAGACTTCTTAAGCCATTTGTTAAACTTTTCTGTACTCAGACCTACTTTGCTTCCGCATGCTTGTTGTAATGTTGGATCACGGTCTCGTGATCTCTGTGTGCACTCTGTAAGAGTTATCAATAAAGTGTAAAGTTTGTAGAGAATTGCAATGATACCTGATGTTCATACTAGACATGTGTGTTGCGTGTATGGTTATAACATGCATGTCTTAGTATGGGTTTTAGAGACCTTAGCTGTGGTATTGCTGGCGGTCTTTTAAACACCAACTGGCCTTTAGATGTGCGCAGCTTGGGCATCGCGATGCAATTGCTCGTGACTCTTTCACATGCACACTTTGTTGGATGATCGAGCCCGCCCTAGACCCCGACTAAGTGATCGGGCTGGAGTAAGTCTATGTAAGTGTTATAAGATAGTTGATAGTATGGTTGAGGCAACTTGTCTATGAGTATGGGAGTTCATCAACCATATCATTTGGACTTGTGTGCGGATGATGAGGACCCATCTCAGTTGATCATCCGGCCTGGATGGGATGCCCCTCACGTTCGATGCTTTCCGAGAACGTTATGTGTTTGGCCTTGTCTGCTTAGACAAGTAGGTACAGTTCTCGGCTCTCCATATGACTATGTTGTAGCGGGACTTGCATACGCTAACCCCGGGTCGCGATAGCGCTGCCCCTCTTCGCCGGCCCGCGCGGCAGTAGGCCTTCCACGAGCCACCTCCGCCTCCTCCTAGCCGAGAATTGCCCGCATCCAAGCTCGTCGTTGATCTACCCGGCGTCCAAGCTCCCTATCGTCGTCTGCCTCCTCCGCGTGGCAAGCCACAGCCGCTGCCCAGATGGTGCTGCCTCCTTCATCTGTGCGCCGCTAGGCTGCCTCCCACTGCCTCTACCGGCCGACTCTGGCCTCCGCCGCGCTAGTTTCCCAGGTTCCCTGCCCGCTGGTTCTCCGACTGCGCGCCGCCCGGGCGGCTCCCGTCCTGTCATTCCCGCCTCCGCTTTTTGCCCGTATGCCCAGCATCCAGTCACCGGCTGGAGAAAGGAGTGATAAAAGAGAAGAAAATTTTAGAGAGAAAGAGAACGTCAGATGCAAGCCAAAACATCCCCGTACACTTCCTATACAGTGCCCAGATAATTCCTGTACGCACCACATATACCAGCCATACATTTTCCAGATAATGCGCCCGGACATTGGTTGAATGTGGGTCGGGGGCTGCTCGGGCAATAGGCTTGATCTGACCAGCTACGGAGCGCTCGCAGGCTCCCTCCTCGCGCCTGCGCCGAGTGCGCTCACTCCGGATGGCTGCCGAGCTTCGCCGCACCTCCGCCCGCATCAGGCCACCCCGCGTCCGACCTCCTCCGACTGCAGCCCTCCGCTGAGCCTCCTTCGTTTGTGGTCGGTTGATCCGCCGCCGAGCTCTTCCGCCGAGTTCCTCATCCGGCTTCTCCGAGTGCGCAGATCGAACCGCTCCACCCCTCCGACTATAGAAAGCCGAGCTCGGTAGGCACGACGCCCCTCCGACTGCGGTAAGAAGCACTACTGAGTGAGAACTCACATTGAATTTCTGGCGCAGCCGGAACACCCACTTGGTGAAAGTGCAACCTCCGAGTGACTTGGTGAGTCATCCGGAAGGTTCTTCTATTGATGTAGCAAACGGAGTAGTTAGTAGATGCAATCTCGGAGTCTCCGAGCCTCTGAGTGGCTCGCGAGTCGGACCAACGGTCTTGTGTGGGTGCTCCAAGAAGATGGCATGACATCCGGGTCACAACCACACACTATTTTTCTGACGTCCGGATGGGAGACGCTGCCGGATGACCAGCGCAATCGGCCCACACACAGCGAGTCAAAGATTTTTTTGATGTCGGATGGACTACAGGCACAAATGGACGCAACTGCGGTCTGGAGGGCGCAATCGGCCTGGCACCAGCCAAACTTAGTAATCGGCTTACATTTTACTTGGTCGCAGCTGGTCTAACAGATCACAGCCGGCCTATCTTTTTTTTTGCAGTCGTTTGACCGAGCAGACGCAATTGGTCCGACGACCGCATTTACTACACACCTTACCAGTTCATAGAGGAGCAGGAGAGCAGAGCCCTTGGCCTCCATATCCTTCCTCTGATACAGCTCAAGGAGCATTCATTGTAGCTCGAGTTATTACTCTAGTACAGACAAGCAGGAGTAGGGGTTTTATCTCTACGGAGAGCCCCGAACCTGGGTACATTGTGGTGTTTTCACCGTGCTTGTATCCAATCCCTATTCCGGCACCATCGACATTCACCTCGGTCTTCCCCCTCTCTTTGAAAGGACCTATAAGAGGCCTGGAGGGCTGACCGAGCTGCAATTACGTGTGCAAGGAAATACCGAATCTACTTGGGATTATATCCAGAGGTGGATCAAACTTCACAACTCGGTAGAGGGAGTCTCCGAGTTCCAAGCCATCCATGCCTTCAAGCAAGGAGTTAAATACAAAGAGATGAGTCTCAAGTTAGCCAGATCACCCCATGTTACCTCACTCGGAAGATTAATGGAAATAGCGAATAAATACGCCAATTGTAACAGCCCGGAAATTCTACCCCAATTAAATTTTTGTTTGTTGTGTTGCGGTGATGATTGTCTGAGTTGTTTGCAGTGTTTGCTTTGCTGGTTTATCGATCGGTGAATATTTCTCCCCCTAATATCGTATCGGATGCGTGACCGACCCCTTTCCCCAACGGCACACGACCTGCACGACATCGGGTTTCACCCGAGCACCGTCGCAACCGGCACAAGACCAGCCATCGCCGATCGGAACGAAAACCCCGTTTAATAAGTAAACGGGATATTTTATAGTGCGCCGAAAAATGTTCTCAGAACGATACCAAAGTGAGGTACGATCGACCGGCTCGACGCGCTGAACGCGTGGTTCGAAGTTTCACCCGAATCGGATGTACTGCGGAACCCCGGCGGTCAGAAACGTAAACACCGCGCGCGTGCGAGAGAACCGGGATGTTTTTTCAAACCGACCAATCACCCTGGGCTATAAATAGACCACCACACTTCCCCATCCATTTCTAGGGTTCCCCATGTAAAATTGCACCCACCCCCCTCAAAACACCCCAAAATTGCCCCCAAATCAGCCTCCAAATCCGAAACCCTAGCCCTGGCCATCCAGAGCCGTCGGATCCGGAGATCAACGGCTCCAGAGGCCTCCATGTCGGCCCAACCTCCTCCAGCCGCGCTCGGGCCCCGTAGGGCTGGATCTGGGCCGCGCTGGCCCGCCTCACCGCGCCGCTCCGCCGCCTCCGCTCGGCTCTGGCGAACCGTGAGGCCACCACCGGCAGCCGACCTCCCTCTCCTCCTCCTTCCCTCTCCCCGCACGCGCCCTCACCTCCGCCACTCTCTCTCTCTGTGTCGCAGGTCGCCGACGGGAGGCCGCCGCCGCCAAGGCCATGGCCGCCCCGACCACGAGCTCGCACCGCGCCGCCCGGGAACGCCACCTCCTCACCTCGCTGGATCCGTCGCCCCGAGCCCGCGCCGCCCTCCTCGGCCTCCGTCGCTGGTTGCTGCCGCTCCACTCCGGCGAATCCCGATCGGGATCGGGAGGGTGCCCCTCTTGGGCCGGCCTCTCCCCCCCTCACGGCCCAGCCGAGCTGCGCGGCCCAGCCGCAGCCGAGCCGGCCCGGTCGGCCTTCCCTTCAGCCGCCAGATGGGCTTGGCCCATCGTGAGGCCCCTTTCCCCTTTTTTTATTTTTATTTCTTGTCTATCTTTTTTTTCCTAAGTCTATGTTGCTGTTACTGCTGTTTCATTTTCGCGATGTCGTTTGCGCTCAACCTGTAGCTCGTATGACGATGCGCACAAACGGAAAATTGTTGTTTTTGATGTGGTGAAACTTTTGTCTTTTGTGATCATTTTCATGTGAGGTCATCTTGAATGTGTAATTGTGTGCTAAACATGGCACCTGGTCATTAATTGCAAAATGCTGTGAATCTGTCTGAAAACTGTTGTCTTATTGAAACTTCGGGCGACGGTTGCGTCGCAGCGGTTCGTCGGAATGGGGTGATTCCTTTTGCGTCCTGTTAAGCATTGTTTCTACTTCGATTACATGCCTTCACTTTTCATTTAGGACTGCTGCATGATAATGGTATCTTCACCCAAAGTAGCAACCCTGCCGTTAATGTGCTGCTGTTTATATTTTGTTGCAACTTCGGTCGACGATTGTGTCGTGACCGTTTATCGGAATTGAGTGATTCTTGTTGCATATTGTTAATCATCATGTCTACTTTCATTATACGTATTGCATGATCATGTTGGCATTCCTGGTCATAGTTATATTTAGCTCGAAAGTTGGTATGCTTCTGTACTTGACAGCCACCTCTGTTTTTCACTAAGTCTGTAACGTTCCGATGCCATGTTGCACGCTTAATATCTTTTGATCTGTGATGCCTATGACCTTGATTCTTGTTTGTACCTGATCACCATCATGTCTACTTCATTCCCATATATTGCTATGGCATCTGTTGAGATACGGGGCAGAAAACACAAATTTTTCACACCTACGGTACCCGAACCCAAGATCTATGCTATGGCGATGTAAAGTAACGGAGGGAATCGGTGTTCATACCTTTGAAGACCGAAAGAGGGAAACGTTCTTGCGAACGTGGTTGGCATAGACTCGGAACTACGACCTCCCTGTCGTGTAGAAGACCACCACCGGCGAGGATGACTCCCGGTAAACCTCCAACGACGAAGTAGCACCACAGGTGTAGTGCCTCGAAGAGATTATACACGTACGGTACAATCGATGTTCCTCCCGGGCTCCGAACCAGGCGAGCAGCGGAAGAAAGACAGCTACGGATCCCGACTCCAGCAAAGCGATGGCCTTACTTATGGTGGAGAACTCAAATCCTGGTGCAGACTCCAAACAAGGGGGGTCCACTTCCGGAAAAGGAGAAGGAAGAAGAAGGAGATTGGTGTGTTGGAAAAAGGGGGGTCTACCCCTCCTTATATAGGCCAAGGGGGGTGTGATCCTCCTCCCCTCCCCCATGTGGGACTAAAACCCCCAAGGGGGGGAGGTGCGCCGGCCATAGGGGGGGATGGGCCCCACCCTTGGCGCCAAGCCCAAGGGGGGAAACCCCCTCCTCCCCTAATGGGCCCCATGGGCCCATATAGCCTTTTCCCCATTTTTTAATTTATTTAATATGTTTTAAATATTTAATTCAGATAATTAAATAATAAAACATTATTAAAACAATTAAACTTTATTTTGAACTATTCAAAATGTCCGGAAACCATTCCGTCCTCCTCCGGAACTATTCCGGTGATTTCTCCTATTTCACCGATTGATCCCGTAAATGTCCTATGCATCGATTGCCCTTAAGTGTAACACCCTAACGGTCCGGGAAACAGCAGACATGGTCGAGACTCTTCTCATTGACCAATGACTAGTCAGTTGGACCTGGTTACAATCCTTGACAGCCCCTGCGCTTCCATCGAATGAACTTTGATCGCTTTTGGAAACCGTTAACGATACGACGTAATCCCTTTGTGCTGCGGTACTTTGTTTATCCGAGGTTTGATCGTCGGTATCCCACATACCGTGTTCACATCTCGTTCACAACAAACAACTTCTCTCGTCCATGATCATTGCATCTCTTGTGACCTAGTCACGTCCTTGCAAGGTGTTGATGCAATATCACCGAGTGGGCCCCAGAGTACCTGTCCTGTCACAAGGACTGACAAAACCCGCTTTGATCTATTAGCATACTCATCAACCATCTATTTCGGAATACCCAAAGTGCTCCGTTATAGCCAGCATATTTCAGTCAGGCGGTGGGATACAAATCAAAGTCTCCTCATAGATCGTGATTACGTATGATCATTACGGTCTAAGGACTAAGCCATACGTTACAAAGTCATAGCAACGCTAAACTATGTGACTCGATCACAATGCAATACTTTAGGTGGGTGTACGTCCATCACATCATTCCCCTTAATGATATGACCTCATTGTCAATGGACTTAAGTGTCTCCATGATCAGGAAAGCTTGATCAATCAATTGCCCAATGAGATAGTTTACCCGAGTTAAACTATGGACCATGTTTTATACTACACCTGTATTAGTATTTCCAAGTAATACAGTTATAGCACAGTATAAAACGTATTATGAACAAAACGGATATGTGACAAATTTCTTTATTAATTTGTCTCTAGGGCACATATCCAACAGTCTCCCACTTGCACTAGAGTACAAATTACACTAGTTTACATCAGGTATGTATCTAACACCAATGGACTCTCGGTGTTCTTCAAACTTGCCCTGTGGAAGAGGTTTAGTCATCGGGTCTGCTGCGTTCAGACCCGTATGTATCTTGTGAATCCTAGTGTGTCCATCCCTGACGTAGTCTCGCGTCACATGGAACTTTCGGAGGATGTGCTTGGCTGTAGAGTGAGTTCTTGGCTCCTTCGCGTTAGCAATGGCACCCGTGTTATCGTAGAAGATCCCCACGGGGTCAGTAAAACTTGGAAAGACGCCAAGCTCGATCACGAACTTCTTCAGCACAGCTCCTCGTTTGACGCTTCACAAGCGGCAATATACTCCGACTCCATTGAAGATTGAGCGACGACTGACTGTTTTCCGCTCCTCCAGCTAATCGCGCCACCGTTCAACATGAAAACATATCCCGTCTGGGATTTCGAGTCATCTAGGTCTGAGCCGAGGCTTGCGTCAACGTAACCTTTTACGGTGAGCTCCTCATCAACTCCTCCATAAACGAGAAAGAGATCCTTGGTTCTTCTTAAGTACTTAAGGATGTTCTTTACTGCTATCCAGTTAGCCATTCCCGGGTTACTCTGGTAGCGATTAGTCATACTAATGGCCAGCGCTAAATCTGGTCTGGTACATAACATAGCATACATGAGAGAACCTATGGCTGAGGCATAGGGCTTTGAGGACATGTCCTCTTTCTCTTTTGCTGTGGTTGGGCATTGAGTCACGCTTAATTTGACACCTTTTATAACTGGCAAGAGACCTCTCTTGGAGTCATCCATTTTGAACCTCTTCAAAATCTTGTCAATATAAGTGTTCTGACTCAAGGCCAACCGTCGATTAGGTCTATCTCTATAGATCTTAATCCCTAATATGTACGCAGCTTCACCTAGGTCCTTCATGGAAAATTGTCCATTCAGATATTCCTTCACTTCCTCTAAGAATTTCTTATTGTTCCCTATTAGTAATATGTCATCTACATATAACACAAGGAATGCTACAGAGCTCCCACTCAGTTTCTTATAGACGCAGAACTCTTCGACGTTTTGGACAAATCCAAAAGCTTTAATGACCTCATCAAATCGAAGATTCCAGCTCCGAGATGCTTGCTTCAACCCATAGATGGACCGTTGAAGCTTGCAAACCTTATCAGCGTTCCTTGGATCGACAAACCCCTTTGGTTGCATCATATAAAACTCTTCCTCAATGTTGCCATTTAGGAATGCAGTTTTCACATCCATCTGCCATATCTCGTAATCATGATATGCAGCTATTGCTAGTAGGATCCTAATAGACTTTATCATCGCTACAGGAGAGAACGTCTCCTCGTAGTCAACTCCTTGAATTTGTCGGAAACCCTTCGTGACAAGTCGAGCTTTATAGACAGATACGTTTCCGTCTGCGTCAGTCTTTTTCTTGAAAATCCATTTATTCTCGACGGCCTTGCGGTCCTCGGGAATATCCACCAAAGTCCATACTTTGTTGGTGTACATGGAGTCTATTTCGGATTTCATGGCTTCGAGCCATTTCTCGGACTCGGGTCCCTCCATTGCTTCTTTGTAACTTGTAGGTTCATCCGACTCATCAGCCGAGATTGCATTCACAAGCTGTCCGTAAAACTCAGTAGGTTGACGGACTCTTGATGACCTACGGGGCATAAAAGGTTCCTCTTCATTCTCATCATGATCATCATTAATGTCATGATCGTTATGAATATCGTTCTGGCCATTCTCTTCAGCTCCCACTGTGGAAGATGGTTCCAGAACAAATTCCGTAGCCGTTTCTTCCAATTGGAGTGATTGGTCAGTCACTTCATAGAGGTCTATTTTCCTCCCACTCAACTCTTTCGCGAGAAACTCCTTCTCAAGAAAGTGTCCCGTCTTGGCAACAAACGTTTTGCTGTCAGACTTGTTGTAGAAGGTATATCCGCAAGTTTCCTTGGGATAGCCCACAAAGATGCACTTATCCGCCTTGGATTCAAGTTTTTTAGGCTGTAGTTTCCCAACATAAGCCTCACAACCCCAAATCTTCAGGTGAGACAACTCAGGTTTTTGTGCCATGCCATTCTTCAAATGGTGTTGTCTTTACGGATTTGGATGGTGCCCTATTAAGAATATGAACGGTAGTTTCTAATGCATACCCCCAGAATGACACAGGCAAATCAGTATGAGACATCATCGATCGTACACTATCCAATAGGGTTCGATTACGTCGCTCAGCCACACCGTTTCTCTGAGGTGTGCCTGCCGGCGTAAGCTGTGGTACTATGCCACAAGATTTCAGATGATTGCCAAACTCGTGACTCAAATACTCGCCACCTCGATCCGATCGAAGGTGCTTGATTTTTCTTCCGAGTTGATTTTCGACCTCATTCTGAAATTCCTTGAACTTTTCAAAGGTTTCAGACTTGTGCTTCATCAAGTAAATATACCCATATCTACTCAAATCATCAGTAAAGGTCACGAAGTAACGAAGACCATTGTGAGTGGGGACGTTCATGGGTCCACATACATCCGAGTGTATGATCCCCAATAAGACATCCGCACGCTCCATTATGCCATTGAATGGAGTCCTTGTCATTTTGCCCATGAGGCATTGTTGGCATGTATGAAGGGATCCAAAATCCAATGAGTCAAGAACTCCATCCTTATGGAGCTTCTCCATGCGTTTTATACCAATATGACCAAGTCGGCAATGCCACATCATCATGTGATCTTCATCATTCTTCAATCTTTTGGCCTCAATATTGTTAACGTGACACACGTCACCATCGAGATTAAGTATGAATAAACCATGCAACTCCGGTGCGTGAACATAAAACTTTTCATCCTTATAAATCGAACAACCAATTGTATCAGACTTAAAAGAATAGTGGTCTCGCTTCAAGCAAGAGCCACTAACGATGTTCACACTCAACGCGGGTACATAGTAGCAATTATTCAGAACTAAAACCAATCACGAAGGGAGACTAAGATGCTTCGTGCCGACCGCCAAGACCTCAATCCGACAGCCATTCCCCACGCGCATCGTCACTTCATCTTTGAGCAAGCGTCTCCTATTCCTTAGTCCCTGAATGGAATTAGAAATATGAGCGACAGATCCTGTATCAAATATCCAGGATGTGTTCCCAGCGCTTGTCAAGAGAAGATCAACAATATGTATATCAAATATACCTTCGTCTCTCTTGGCGACCTTGCCAGCCTTCTTGTCCTTTAGGTACTTGGGACAGTTGCGTTTCCAGTGACCTTCACCCTTGCAGTAGAAGCACTCCACTCCGAGTTTAGGCTTGGGTGCCTTGGGAGGAGCGGCAACTGACTTGCCATCCCTCTTGGGGCCACCTCTTTTGGCCTTCTCCCGCCTACTTTACTACTTGAAGTCAATGGTCTTGTTGACCATGAAGACGGTGTGCTCCTTCTTGATCTCAACCTCGGCGCTCTTCAGCATGGCGAACAACTCAGAAGGGGTTTTGGTCATCCCCTGCATGTTGTAGTTCAGCACAAAGCCTTTGTAGCTAGGGGGAAGCGACTGCAACACCCTATCAACAGAAGGTTCATCTGGAATCTGGCATTCCAGAGCATTCAAGCGCTGAATGTAGCTAGACATTTTGACTACGTGCTCACTCACGCTGCCGTGCTCGTCCATCTTTGCTGAGAAGAAGGCTTCAGAAGCCTCGTACCGTTCAGCCCTGGCTTGAGGTGCGAAGACCGCTTTGAGGTCGGTGATAATCTCATATGCACCCATCCTCTCAAAGCGTTTCTGCAGCTCAGCCTCCATGGAGTAAAGCATGCCACTCTGGACAAGGTTGTAATCATCAGTCCTGTAGAGATAGACATTCTTCTCGTCTTGACTGGCATCATCTGCTGGTGCGTCACCTAACGCGTCCTCTAGTACGTATGCCATTTTGAGGGGAACGAGGAGAATCCTTAGGGTGCGGAACCAGTTGTTGAAGTTTGTCCCATCTGTTTTTAGCTTATCTTTCTCTAGGAATGATCCTAAGTTGAACGAGGGGCGAGGTGCTGCCATCTACAAGGTTGATTCACAAGGATACATACTTAGACTTCTGTTCATAATGTGGAGTTTCAATTTAATCTCAAAATTCTAGAAATCTCCCACTTAGATAAACACCTCTCAATTTAACTAAGTGATTACACAATCCCAGCCCCCATACCTCCCCCGATAGTTACAGCTTTCAGTATGCGAACCAGGTAGGCCTCTAAGCCAATCACATCAGGCATGTGACTCGTGCTCGACCTTTCGGTCTTCTGTGTTCCAGGCCCGCATCTACATACGTCAAGCCTGCCAATCGAACCTTGATGTTAGCTGTTCAGCAAGGCCATATCTGCATATGCCAGGCTTGCCGAACCCAACCTCATGCGAACTCCGTTTAATATGTAGGACAACTCCGGTATGTACGGAGCATCAAGCCATATGGGAGAACCTTCCAGGCGGTGCCCACCAAGGGAGAACACAATGTTGGTATTGTGAGAGATGGTCTTGTTTCGTGCTACCGTCGATATATCTAGCATACTAGCATAAAACAGGAAGTAAAACTGTAAATCATACAACCTATGATCCCCCTTCATGCAAAGCAAAGTTAAACGCCTTTCTACTTTAGCTTGTGCAAGTTTTACGTGGCTGCTAGGGGTTTCGAGAGAGAGAACCGTTTCTATCCTGCGAAAAACAAGCCACAACACCGTCTCCCATCTGTCTCTATTACACCCCTGTCGGGGCCCTCCGTTGCAAACATCTTCGCATCGCTAATGCAGAGAGACAGACACCCCCCCAGCCACTTTATATGGTACAAGCCATATGTCAAGCATGGAACCAGTCTCGCGTAAACGCGTAAGGTCGGTCGGGGGCCGCTTCATCAAACATTGCCGCAACGCTAAATGAGTACACGTGGGAGGGTAACGAATGAAGATTCGATGCCCACATCCTAGATGTGTTCTACCCGTACAATACATCTACGCATAGCTAGCTCTGATACCATTATTGACATACGGGGTAGAAAACACAAATTTTTCACACCTACGGTACCCGAACCCAAGATCTATGCTATGGCGATGTAAAGTAACGGAGGGAATCGGTGTTCATACCTTTGAAGACCGAAAGAGGGAAACGTTCTTGCGAACGTGGTTGGCGTAGACTCAGAACTATGACCTCCCTATCGTGTAGAAGACCACCACCGGCGAGGATGACTCCCGGTAAACCTCCAGCGACGAAGTAGCACCACAGGTGTAGTGCCTCGAAGAGATTATACACGTACGGTACAATCGATGTTCCTCCCGGGCTCCGAACCAGGCGAGCAGCGGAAGAAAGACGGCTACGGATCCCGACTCCAGCAGAGCTACGGCCTGCCTTATGGTGGAGAACTCCAATCCTGGTGCAGACTCCAAACAAGGGGGGTCCACTTCCGGAAAAGGAGAAGGAAGAAGAAGGAGATTGGTGTGTTGGAAAAAGGGGGTCTACCCCTCCTTATATAGGCCAAGGGGGGTGTGATCGTCCTCCCCTCCCCCATGTGGGACTAAAACCCCCAAGGGGGGGAGGTGCGCCGGCCATAGGGGGGGGATGGGCCCCACCCTTGGCGCCAAGCCCAAGGGGGGAAACCCCCTCCTCCCCTAATGGGCCCCATGGGCCCATATAGCCTTTTCCCATTTTTTAATTTATTTAATATGTCTTAAATATTTAATTCAGATAATTAAATAATAAAACATTATTAAAACAATTAAACTTTATTTTGAACTATTCAAAATGTCCAGAAACCATTCCGTCCTCCTCCGGAACTATTCCGGTGATTTCTCCTATTTCACCGATTGATCCCGTAACTGTCCTATGCATCGATTGCCCTTAAGTGTAACACCCTAACGGTCCGGGAAACAGCAGACATGGTCGAGACTCTTCTCATTGACCAATGACTAGTCAGTTAGACCTGGTTACAATCCTTGACAGCCCCTGCGCTTCCATCGAATGAACTTCGATCGCTTTTGGAAACCGTTAACGATACGACGTAATCCCTTTGTGTTGCGGTACTTTGTTTGTCCGAGGTTTGATCGTCGGTATCCCACATACTGTGTTCACATCTCGTTCACAACAAACAACTTCTCTCGTCCATGATCATTGCACCTCTTGTGACCTAGTCACGTCCTTGCAAGGTGTTGATGCAATATCACCGAGTGGGCCCCAGAGTACCTGTCCTGTCACAAGGACTGACAAATCCCGCTTTGATCTATTAACATACTCATCAACCATCTATTTCGGAATACCCAAAGTGCTCCGTTATAGCCAGCATATTTCAGTCAGGCGGTGGGATACAAATCAAAGTCTCCTCATAGATCGTGATTACGTATGATCATTACGGTCTAAGGACTAAGCCATACGTTACAAAGTCATAACAACGCTGAACTATGTGACTCGATCACATTGCAATACTTTAGGTGGGTGTACGTCCATCACATCATTCCCCTTAATGATATGACCTCATTGTCAATGGACTTAAGTGTCGCCATGATCAGGAAATCTTGATCAATCAATTGCCCAATGAGATAGTTTACCCGAGTTAAACTACAGACCATGTTTTATACTACACCTGTATTAGTATTTCCAAGTAATATAGTTATAGCACAGTATAAAACGTATTATGAACAAAACGGATATGTGACAAATGTCTTTATTAATTTGTCTCTAGGGCACATATCCAACACCATGTTGTTGCACTTTTGCATATAGTTTTACCCCTGTTTATACAGCATGATAATAACAGTTTCTTCCCTGTTTTCCTGATTTTCACTAATTCCTAGACCAGTAATATTTTGTTGCATTTTGCATGGGCTATAATTAATTGTTCATGATGCCTATTTGCATAATTCCTTTTGCCATGCCTTGCCTGCTATGTCTACTTTAGTTACATGTCATTTTGGAGCATGTTTGCATTTATTTTCATGTTTGTTTAATGCTCTAGAGTGTGCTACCTGATGTTGGCAGATTGTACCCGTAACTTGTTTGCTTATATCTTTTTAACCGTAACTCCATTTGGAGTGTTCTTTACATGTAACTTGATTAGTTTTTCGTGTACTTTGTGTTTGTGTGGTTGTTTTATTATGTTAACCAACCTAAAATATGGTTTAGGACAGAACAGTACCAAATGCAATAATCATCGTGTGACACTTAGTGTTATGCATGTTAGGGTGTTGCCTCACTTAAATTGACTAGCATAGGTATTTTACTTTGTGCCTAACATTTTTCCATGCTTGTGTGTGTTGCCATCTTAACAACCTTCCCCACCTTTGTAGCTAAACAACTTGAACCACCGTAAATGTGTGGTATTCATCGTGTGTGACGAGTACTCCACTTAACCTGTTAGTAACCGCTCTCGATGGTAGGTGCGATGTCGTAGCGCGATGTCTCGTGTTGCCCTCTTGTTGATGCTTGCTCGTGTTTGCCCGTAGTAATATAGTGATTGCTCGTTGATTGCTTTCCAGTGGTTGCCGTCTTGTGTGCTATCGGGGTTACTTTCGGAGATGACGCGAGCGTGCGATCGACTACACCTTCGGCACCGACCTTCTTATCAGGTAAGGGGTAGCATATATCATGCTCATAAATTTCAGCTCACTTTGCCTAGGTTTAGGATAGAACGATTGCTTGATCCTACCACCTCATATTTATGCCTCCATGATGAAACCCAAACAGCCATGTCCTCCACATCCCAGCAAACCTTGTACTGCTATGTTACTATTGATCGCTGCTCAGCCACTGCTTAGTATCCATGCTAGGATTCTATCTACTGTTACCTCCTGTTACTCCTTGGATGGGGCTATCACATTATTATATATGTTGTGGATTGTATGATTATTATAATGTTGATTATATTCGACGAAGGATGGAAGGTCTAGGCTATCCCGCCCCGACGCTTGTTCCATTCGAGTCACCTAGTATCCGAGTTCCGGGTATTGGTTCCAAGACTGAGCGTGCCTAATCGTGTGCGGGATGCTATGGGGTCCCCTTTTCTTACCTACCTAGCTACAAACATTTCTAGTGGTGGCCCAAGCTGATTTACCATTTGAAACCGTGTGTGTGCTGGTCAGCTGCCAGTAGTTTTCAAACCAACCCGGGCCAGCGGAGACAGAGTTCCTCTGTTGGTCCACACTTGGTGAGCTAGGGGTCCCATGATGTCAGGTGTGATTTCACGACCTTAGCCATATGGAAGAGTCTGATCCGAGAGCGTGGCCGGCTTTTGTATTGGGTGTCGACTCCCCGGGGGCCACCCGGATTTGTGCGTTGTTAGATAGAGGGACTTGTCGTTTCGGATCTCTCGGAACTAAATCATAAAATGGTTGCCTCTAAGGGGTAGCAACTGAGAGAGATGGGCGAGCATGCGACGCCTCGTAATGGGCAGTTGGTACACCCCTGCAGGGTTAAATCTTTTCGAGAAGTCGTGTCCGCGGTTATGGACGACTTGAGACCTACTCCTTGTTCATAGACAACAACAACTGAGATAATCTTAATAACTTGATCAATGTGTGTGTTCCTTGACTGCTTCTTCTTCGTCGGGATGCGAAGAGGAGGACAAGGATAGGATAGGTGTTATGCTTCCGTAAGTAGGTGGATAGCAAGACTGGTTGGAGGCGCTTCCTCATCGAATGCTTGGTTCTCATCTTACTCTAAATAGAACGTTAGCCACTCATATATTGCTAGTGTGGCTGCAACCTCAACCACTACCCCCCTTCTCACCGTGAGAAGTTAGTTATCTGATTGTTGATATAGCTCACCCCTTTCTTCTCTCTTCTCGCACGTTATGCAACCGACTTTGGACTTCAGTGGAGCTCGACGATCCTTCTTCTGGACGCCTTCGCAGAGACTCGACGACGACTAGCTAGGGGTCCCCGGCGGAGAGCCTGGACCCGTGTGGACGTGGGCATGGTGTGTTTTACTTTTTCCATTAGGCATTTGACTGTAGTCTGTACTCAGACATGTACCTTCCGCTAATGTAATGTATTCAGGCACTTGTATGCCGATTTTATGAGATGTTGTATCCTTGTAGCTGTAATGTTGTGATATCATGTTGGAAATCCGGGGCATATGGCATTGTCATATGTCGCGGTGGGACCGATATGTGCTTCGTCCTCGGATCTGGATGGAAACGTCTAGATCTGAAACAGTAGCGCATATCCGGCCTTACACCAATGGTGAAGAGGAGATTCGCCAGAAAACCCAGCAGCACCGAGGAGGCATCAACTCGGCACCTAACTCGAAGCAGAAGACCGGAGGCAACAACAAGAGAAAAGATGAAGAAGCTCCGACGGATGCAGAGCTGGTTGCATTAGCGAATGCCTCAAGAATTCATGGTAAAGGTCAGGCAAGAAAAGAGTGGCAGTCACGTCAAAAGAAGCCATCAAATGACGACGAGGTCTTAGATCAGCCCTGCCTCTCCATTCAACCCGAGACTCTGAAGGAAAGTTGATTCTCCCGAAGCATACGGCTCGGCAGTGTCGTCTGATCAGAAGAGAAGCTCAGAATGCAAAGACGGGGCCCCAGCAGGAAAAAGACACTGGCAAGAAGAAGGCAGCAATCCCAGATTTGGACAGTGAAGGTTTACCAAGAGAGGACGGAGTGCTAGTCGTCTTAGCAGGACGGGAGTCGAAGAGAGTTGCGAAGATACGATTCAGAGAGGTCAACTCGGCAGCTCCATCAATTCCAAGTTACATGAAGTGGGCTGACACTCCGATTACCTTTGACCAGTCGGATCACCCTCCTCACATCCCTCACCTAGGAAGTCACGCTCTGATTGTCGATCCTCTGGTAGAAACAGGGAATGGAAACTTCAGACTCGGGAATGTCCTAATGGATGGAGGCAGCGGAATAAACATTCTCTATGCCAGCACCCTGCAGAGTATGAACATCCCAATGTCCAAGTTCACAAAAGTTATCTGTAATTTCGTGGGATTATCCCAGGGAAAAAGGCGCACTCACTCGGAATGATCTCCCTCAATGTGGTTTTTGGAACTCCGAGTAATTTATGGAAAGAAAAGATCACCTTTGAGGTAGTGGATTTTCCGAGTGCATATCATGCTCTACTCGGAAAACCAGCCTATGCAAAGTTCATGGTGTTGGATATGTGCCCTAGAGGCAAATTAATAAAGATATTTGTCACATATCTATTTGTTCATAATACGTTATATATTGTGCTAGAACTGTATTAAGCGGAAACATTAATACACGTGTGATATATAACAACCTGGTCCCTAGTTAAACTCAGGCATACTAGCTCATTGGGCAATTGATGATCAAGGTTTCCTGATCATGAGAACATAATAGTCTATTGACAATGAGATCATATCATTAGGAGAATGATATGATGGACACACACCCACCTTAAGCATTGCAGTGTGATCAAGTCACATAAGTTCAGCATTGCGATGACTTAATAACATAGTGACTGAATCCTTAGACCGTGATGATCATACATAATTGCTATCTATTAGGATGCTTTGAGTGCATTAACCGTTACACTGAAACATGGTAACTAAAAATGTGTATCTTGGGTATTACGAAGTAGATATGTTGAGGAGTATGAAATAGATCAGAGCGGGATTTGTCAATCCGAGTGACGGATAGGTACTCTGGGCCCACTCGGTGGTGTTGCACCAATAACTTGCAAGCAAGTGACTAGGTCACAAGAGATGTAATATTCACAGACGATTAAACATGTTATGTCAGATACGAGGAAGAACTAGGTATTGGATACCGACGATCATACCTCGGACAAACATAGTACCAAAGCACAAAGGGATCAGGTCATATTGTTAACGGTTCAATAGCGATGAAGTTTATTCGATGGAAGCATAGGGGCACATCAAGGATTGTAACCAGATCCCACATGATGGTCATTTTTCAGAGAGTGTCTCAATCATGTCTACTGTTTCCCGGACCGTAGGGTGTCACACTTAAGGGCAATCGATGCATTAAGGATTGATTCGGGATCATCGGTGAAAAGAGAGAAAACACCGGAAATGTACCGGGAGGTGCCGGAAGTTGTTCCGGATATTTTGAAAGTTTCAAAATAATATATATATTAATGTTTAAATATGTTTTATTATTTAATTGACAGAATTAAATATTAAAAATGATTTAAATAATTAATTAAAAAGGTGAAAAGGTATTTGGGCCTTAAAAACCCATGAGGGGAAGGGGGAGCCTCCCCCCTTGGGCTTGGCGCCAAGGGAGGGGCCCATCCCCCCTCCTAGCCGCACCACTCCCCCACCCGTTGGGGGTTTAGTCCCACATGGGGGAAGGGGAGGGGGTGGAGCCCCTCCTTGGCCTATATACGGAGGGGTGGGGGTGCCTTTTTCAATACAACATTGAGTTTCTCTCTCTCTATTTCTCCGACCTAGAGCGGACTCCCCTGGTTTGGAGTTTGCACCTGGTTGGGGGTTTCACCATCATCCGGACGCCATCGGGATCCGGATCAATCTTCTTTCCACTGCTCTTCTGGTTCGGAGCCCGGAGGGACGCCGGTTGCACCGTAGGTGGGTAATCCCGCGAGGCACTACACGTGTGATGCTACTTCATCGTCGGAGGTTCTTCAACACGACAGGGGGATCGTAGGATCAGAGTCTATGCCAACCACGTTCGAGGAACGTTTCCCTCTTTCGGTCTTCAAAGGTATGAACACCGATTCCTTCCGGTACATACATCAGCATAGCATAGATCTTGGGTTCGGGACTCGTAGGTAGGAAAATTTTTGTTTTCTGCGCCGATCCCCAACAGTTGTATCAGAGCAAGGCTATGCGTAGTTGTATTGTACGGGTAGAACACATCTAGGATGTGGGCATCAATTCTCCAATTGTTACCCTCCCACGTGTACTCGTTTAGCGTTGCGACAATGTCCTGATGAAGCGACCCCGACCGACCTTACGCGTTTACGCGAGACTGGTTCCACGCTTGACATATGGCTTGTACATATAAGTGGCTGGGGGTGTCTGTCTCTCTAACATTAGCGATGCGAAGACGTTTGCAACGGAGGGCCCCGACAGGGGTGTAATAGAGACGATTGCAGGATTGGTGTTGTGGCTTGTTTTTCGCAGGATAGAAAGCGGTTTTCTCTCGAAACCCCTTAGCAGCCACGTAAAACTTGCAAAAGATAAAGTAGAAGGCGTTTTAACTTTAATTTTCTTGTAAGGGGGGATCATAGCTTGTATGATTTACAGTTTTACTTCTTGTCTTGCTAATATGCTAAATATGTGACGGTAGCATGATAGGATAATCTCTCTCAATACCATGATTGTATTCTCCCTTAGTGGGCACCGCCTGGAAGGATCTCTTTATGATAGGCAGGCCGTGACGATCGGGTGTCATACATACATTAGGGATCGCATGAGGTTGGGTTTTGCAAGCCTAGCATATGCAGATATGGCCTTGCTGAACAGCCATACACTAAGGTTCGACTGGCAGGCTTGACATATGTAGATATGAGCTTGGGATACGGATGACCGAAAGGTTAAGCATGAGTCATATAACGGATATGATTGGCATGATGGCCTACCTAGGGAGATGTGTCGTCGGCCGTGTGATATTCGAGGACGATCATTCAAACTAGGATTATGTTAATCACTTAGTAAATTTGGAGAGATGTTTAACTAAGTGGGAGTTTTAGAATTAATTAAAATTGAACTCCAATTATGAACAAAGTCTAAATATGTGTTTTCCAAATAACCATTGTAGATGGCTTCACCTCGCCCCTCATTCAACTTAGGGTCATTCCTAGACAAAGACAAACTGAAAACCGATGGGTCAAACTTCACCAACTGGTTCCGCACTCTGAGGATTCTCCTCGTTCCCCTCAAGATGGCATACGTACTAGAGACCGTGTTAGGTGATGAACCACCAGCACACGCTAGTCAGTATGAGAAGAATGTCTACCTCTCCAAGACGGATGATTACAACCTTGTCCAGAGTGGAATGCTTTACTCCATGGAGGCTGAGCTGCAGAAACGCTTTGAGAGGATGGGTGCATATGAGATAATCACCGACCTCAAAGCCGTCTTTGCACCCCAAGCCAGGGTTGAACGTTATGAGGCTTCTGAAGATTTCTTCTCAATAAAGATGGATGAACATAGCAGTGTTTGTGAGCACGTGGTCAAGATGTCTGGCTACGTTCAACGCTTGAATGCTCTGGAATGTCAGATTCCAGATGAACTTGTTGTTGATAGGGTGATGCAGTCGCTGCCCCCTAGCTACAAAGGCTTTGTGTTGAACTACAACATGCAGGGGATGACTAAGACCCCTTCTGAGTTGTTCGCCATGCTGAAAACTGCTGAGGTTGAGATCAAGAAGGAGCATGTTGTATTCATGGTCAACAAGACCGTTGAATTCAAGAAGTCTGGCAAGAAGGAGAAGGGAAAGAAGGGAAGCCCGAAGAAGGGTGACAAGCCAGTTGTCACTCCTCGTAAGGCACCCAAACCTGGACCCAAGCCCGGCGTTTAGTGCTTCTACTGCAAGCGTGATGGTCACTGGAAACGCAACTGCCCCAAGTACCTAGACGATAAGAAGGCTGGCAAGATTGTCAGAAGAGACAAAGGTATATTTGATATACACGTTATTGATCTTTTCTTAACAAGCGCTGGGAACAAATCCTGGATATTTGATACAGGACCTGTTGCTCATATTTCTAACTCCTCTCAGGGGCTACGGAATAGGCGACGCTTGATGAAAGATGAAGTGACGATGCGCGTGGGAAATGGTTGCGGATTGAAGTGGTGGAGGTCGGCACGAAGCATCTTAGTCTCCCTTCGGGGTTAGTTTTGATTTTGAATAAGTGCTACTATGTACCCGCGTTGAGTGTGAACATCGTTAGTGGTTCTTGCTTGAAGCGAGAGCACTATTCTTTTAAGTCATATACAATTGGTTGTGCGATTTATAAGGATGATGTGTTTTATGTTCACGCACCGGAGAAAAATGGCTTATTCATTCTTAATATCGACTGTGATATACTTCATATTGATAACGTAAAGTCCAAAAGATTAAAACATAGTGGTGAAGAACACATGACGATGTGGCATTGTCGACTTGGTCATATTGGTGAAATGCGCATGAAGAAGCTTCATGATGATGGACTTCTGGAGTCATTGGATTTTGGATCCCTTGACACATGTGAACCATGCCTTATGGGCAAGATGAAAAGGACTCCATTCAATGGAACAATGGAGCGTGCGGAAGACTTGTTAGGGATCATACATTCAGATGTATGTGGACCTATGAAATCCCCACACGCAATGGTCTTCGTTACTTCGTGACCTTCACAGATGACTTAAGAAGATATGGGTATATTTACTTAATGAAACATAAGTCTGAAACATTTGAAAGGTTCAAGGAATTTCAGAGTGAGGTCGAGAATCAACTCGAGAAGAAAATCAAGCACCTTCGATCCGATCGAGGAGGCGAGTATTTAAGTCACGAGTTTGGCGACCATCTTAAGACTTGTGGCATCGTACCACAACTTACGCCGGCAGGAACACCTCAGCGTAACGGTGTTTCTGAGCGACGTAATCGAACTCTATTGGATAGCGTACGATCGATGATGTCTCATACCGACTTACCTATGTCATTCTGGGGGCATGCATTAGAAACTGCCGCTTACATTCTTAATAGGGCACCGTCCAAATCCGTAAAGACAACACCATTTGAGGAATGGCATGGCAAGAAACCAAAGTTGTCTCACTTGAAGATTTGGGGTTGTGAGGCTTATGTTAGGAAACTTCAGCCTGACAAACTCAAATCAAAAGCGGATAAGTGCATCTTTGTGGGATATCCAAGGGAAACCGTTGGATACACCTTCTACAACCAGTCTGAGGGAAAAACGTTTGTCGCCAAGACTGGATGCTTTCTTGAGAAAGAGTTTCTTTCGAAAGAATTGAGTGGGAGGAAAATAGACCTCAATGAGATGATTGACCAATCACTCCAAGTGGAATAAATGGCAATGGAAGTTGTTCCGGAACCATCTTCCGTAGTGGGATCTGAAGAGAACGGTTATCATGATATTCATAACGATCGTGAAATACATGATGATCATGATCAAGATGAAGAGGATCCTATTGTACCCCGCAGGTCATCAAGAGCCCGAGTAAAAACTCAGTTTTATGGGAAACTTGTCAATGCAGTCTTGTTAAATGAACCTGACGAACCTGCGAACTACAAAGAAGCAATGGAGGGACCCGAGTCCGAGAAATGGCTGGAAGCCATGAAATCCGAGATAGACTCCATGGATGCCAACAAATTATGGACTTTGGTGGATATTCCCGAGGACCGAAAGGCCGTCGAGAATAAGTGGATATTCAAGAAAAAGACTGATGCAGACGGAAACGTATCTGTCTATAAAGCTTGACTTGTCGCAAAAGGTTTCCGACAAATTCAAGGAGTTGACTACGAAGAGAATTTCTCTCCCGTAGCGATGCTAAAGTCTATCCGGATATTGCTAGCAATTGCTGCCTATTACGATTATGAAATATGGCAGATGGATGTGAAAACCGCGTTCCTAAATGGCAATATTGAGGAAGAGTTGTATATGGTACAACCGGAAGGTTTTATTGATCCTAAGGACGCTGGTAAGGTATGCAAACTTCAATGGTCCATTTATGGGTTGAAGCAAGCATCTCGGAGCTGGAATTTTCGTTTTGATGAGGTGATCAAAGCTTTTGGATTTGTCCAAAATGAAGAAGAATTATGTGTTTATAAGAAAGCGAGTGGGAGCTCTGTGGCATTCCTAGTACTATATGTGGATGACATATTATTGATAGGGAATGATGTGAAATTTCTAGAGGGGGTAAAGGAATATTTGAATGGACAATTTTCCATGAAGGGCCTAGGTGAAGCTGCATACATATTAGGCATTAAAATCTATAGAGATAGATCAAGACGTCTATTAGCACTGAGTTAGAGAACTTACCTTGAGAATATATTGAAGAGGTTCAATATGGATAACGCCAAGAGAGGCCTCTTGCCCGTTATGAAAGGAAGTAAATTTAGTGTGACTCAATGCCCAGCAACAGAAAAATAAAGGGAGGAAATGTCCTCATAGCCGTATGCCTCAGCCATAGGTTCTATCATGTATGCTATGTTGTGTACTCGACCAGATGTGGCCCTGGCGGTTAGTCTGACTAATCGTTTCCAAAGTAATCCTAGAATGGATCATTGGATTGCAGTGAAGAACGTCCTTAAGTACTTATGAAGAACTAAGGATCTGGTTCTTGTCTATGGAGGATGTGAAGAAGAGCTCGCCGTAACAGGTTACGTCGATGCTAGTCTTGGTACTGATCCCGATGACTCAAAATCCCAGACGGGATACGTGTTTATGTTGAATGGTGGTGCGATTAGCTGGAGGAGCGGCAAGCAGTCAGTCGTCGCCCAATCTACGATGGAGTCGGAGTATATTGCCTCTTGCGAAGCGTCAAACAAAGCGCATTGGCTGAAGAAGTTCGTCATCGAGCTTGGCGTATTCCCTAGTTGCACTGACCCTGTTAGCATTTATTGCGACAATACGGGTGCCATTGCTAACGCAAGGGAGCCGAGGACTCACTCTACAGCCAAGCATATTCTCCGGCGTTTCCATGTGACGCGGGACTACGTCAAGGATGGTCATACTAGGATTTCCAAAATACATACGGATCTGAATCCGTCAGACCCAATGACTAAACCTCTTCCACAAGCCAAGTTTGAACAACACCGAGAGACTATTGGTGTTAGATACATACCTGATGTAAACTAGTGTAATTTGTACTCTAGTGCAAGTGGGAGACTGTTGGATATGTGCCCTAGAGGAAAATTAATAAAGATATTTGTCACATATCTGTTTGTTCATAATACGTTATATATTGTGCTAGAACTGTATTAAGCGGAAACATTAATACACGCACTACTAGGGAATGCCCTTTTAGTGGCGCCCTTTTTTTGTGTTTCGTGGCGCATTAGGGATGCGCCACTAACTACATGCCACTAATAAGGGCTTCGAGGTGGCGCATTCTGGATGCGCCACCCCTAAGGCCCTTAGGCGTGGCGCATCTCAGAATGCGCCACCTCTAAGCTCTTAGGGGTGGCGCATTCTGGTATGCGCCACGCCTAAGGGCCTTAGGGGTGGCGCATTCACAGTGCGCCACTAAACCCTGACAAAATGCGCCACTAAAGAATTACAGAAAACAAAAAAAAAGAATTACAGAAAAGAATAAAAGCATTACAGATATTTTTATTATATTATAGAAATGCAAAATACAATATAACAATGAGGCCAACAATTATTGATACAAAAGAATTGCATTATAATTTTCATTACAAAGATTTACAAAGGTTTAGAGGCCAACAAGATTCACAAGATTACATCCATCACAAAACTACAATGAGTCTAACAATTATTGAAAACCGAAAGCTACGTTCGTCATCATATCTTGTTTGCTCTTCAACCTGCACAAAACAAAGCTTTAGAGGTCACATCCATATGAATCATACCAAAGGAGAACAAAGCAATCTAGCATCTATTCTTATACACAAAGAGCACCAAGAGTATTTGACACTACCATCTACTACACAAAGAGTACATCCAAATTACATCCAAATTACACAAAGAGTACATTCAATTGTTCTGACTCGGCTCGGGGAATGGGCGGCATCCTTCTTTCGTCATGAAAGGCCTTGTGTCACGCAGGGCCTTTAGGCGGACTTCTATCTCCCCATTGGATGGTGCAATGTTCGAGTGGAAGATCGACCCCCTCATTTGTACTTCATGACGGATGATAGTCGCCATCTGCGCTTGGATGTGAAAGAACTCCTCCTTCAGATTTGCATCGGCGATTTCCGCCTTCCTTTCGGCCCACACTCTGAGATGACTTGGCAGCGTAAGGTTGCGTTGTTCCTGTACAATCGCCCTCATGTGATGAAGGGCGTAGTACGCATCCCTCACACTGCCAGCCGGCTGCTTGACGCACGGGAACTGTGTTACGTGGTTGAACACGTTCACGCCAGGCTGATTTTTCCTGAACTTGTGCTTCATGATCTTGCCTCCGGCTTTTATGTAGCCGACGAGAGCATCATCCAAAACTCTCATGATATACTTGTAATCTTTCTTCTTCACACTCCCCGAGTCTAAATACACGGCATGCGAGTGTTGCGGTGAAAAGCAGATGAGCAAGCAGTCTTGATCCTCACTGCATAATTAAAACAATCCAAAAGGAATGTTGGAAGAGGACAATGGAAAGCTAAGAAAGCATATATGCTACGGAGGCGAGCGAATGACTTACTTGGGAGATTAGGTCATAAGAAATGAATCCTTGTCGGCGTTCCGTAGCATTAAGTCTGTGATGTACCCCGCCGCGAGAGCCGCGTCCCCGTCGTCCATCAAGATGCTTTCACGCATGTAGAAGGGGTCCAATATCGCGACACTCGGGGTCTTATCTCTCCTGATACTCATAGAAAGGCTGAGCGAGAACAGACGGATAAGGCTATGGTCCAGCCGCTTGAGATGGTACGAATTGAAGATCTCCGAAAATCGCAGGTTTATCATATCCGCGGGGATAGTGTTGATGAAGCCCATGTTGAGTGGCACCTTGGCCATGAAAACCGGGTACGAGGGATTCTCTTCTCGAAGAAGAATCTTCTCTAATGCCATAATACTATGATGCACACTCTGCATATCCGAAGTTGCAAGGTCCAGCATGTCCTTAGGTAGCATCGCCCTACCAGCCACATGGATTTCAAACGAGAGATCCTTCGGTCTTGGTGGCCCGTCCTGAGCCCGGATCGGCATCGAAGGTTGGCTACTAGAAGTGATGCTCTTCTTTCTTTTCCGTCCCTTCTTCTTTTCTGATTTTGAGCAGTCACCGGCCTTTATCTGCTCAGTGGCCGCCTTATGGAGTGTGGATGGGCTGAGAATAGATCTCCTTGTGGCATCTGCTTGAGGCTCGGTGAAGGCGCAAGCTGCTGGAGACATGTCTTGAGAAGCAGCGAAGAGACGCGTGGAGCAAGCAGGCTTCGCCGCAGGATCAGCTGGACCGCGAGATTCCTCGTCATGCTGATAGGCTCCTTCAGCAGGAGGCATGAATAAGTCATTAGCATCATACAAAGTATTGATGAACTGGTCGGCGCTGATATCATCATCAAGATCATCGTCTTCTTGTTGTGCGCCGATGGGATCATGTGGCGCCGACACGATGACTAGCGGTGTTGTCCTAGGTGTGGTGCCCCTTTCCCCCGTCATTAAACGCTTTTGGCTCTTCGGCCATAGGCATATTTGGTTGAAACAGTCACTGAGGACTGCCGGCTCGTCCTCATCGTATTCGGGGGGTTGAATGGGAGGTTCAACTCTCTCGAAGCCCGAAATCACGAGAGAGAGATTTGAACCCTATGCATCTCCGGTGCCATCGGCATATTGTGCATGATTCAATTTTGTGGTTGAATGATTTTACCTTTGGCAACATCCTTCAACTCGCCGTCCACGACTTGTAATAGAATGCATGGAGTGTCCTCCTGCGAAAGAGATATATATATGCATGTACGGCATCAAAGAGATTCCACTAAAAAGGCAAGGAGATGATGTCCTCGTTTGAGTTGCAGACGCTTATAGTTACCTTGAGGGCGTCGAGGTCGGCTAGTGAAGAGACCCCGCCGATGACGGCGGGCATGCAAGAGACGGAGGGCGCGCTGCCTCCCGTGGCTTCGGTCGCCCTATTTGCGCTGCCGCCGGGTGCATTATTGTTATGCCCCGGTTTCTCGGTCGTGGCCGGAGGAGTTACCATCACGTCCGGCATCGCCGCCGCGGTGTTGGCGGCCGGAGTCACCAATACGCCGGGAGTCGGTGCGGGAGCCACCACTACGTCCGGAGTCGGGACTGCAGGCGCCGCGGTGCCCGAGTTGCTGCCGACCATGCTGGGGACTGGTATGGGCCCTTGTCCACCACGCGCTTGCCAATTCGCGAGCGACTGCATCATATCTGGAAGGAGAGCGTTCATCGTCTTCGCCACTTCGTCCTGGACAAGCTGCGGAAGCATGTTCACCTTCTCCTCCAGTCCACGAACATAAGCGGCATCTTCTTCGGTCCTTCTCGCCTTGCGCCCCCTCGAACAGGACTGCTCCGCCGGTTTTCCATAATATTCGGACCAATTTAGGTCTGCACCAAAGCCGACCACACGGCCGGCTGACGATGGCTTCGTCGTCACGTCATCAACCTTCTTGACCTTGTTCAACGCCCTGTTAAAGGCGTTGTCCCACGGGCCGGCCGCCTTAACCGACGACTCCTGCGATGAGGCGATTTTCATTTCTGCATGCTGCAAAAAGAATGTGAAATGTTAAGAAATTGTGAACTTCACTCGAGAATTCAATCGACAAGGTCGCGTGGTAAACTACTTACCACGGCAGTCGTAAACTCCTGAATCTTAGGATCGATAATTATTTTCGAGGTTGCTTTGTCCTTATAGCTCCGGGCCCTCACAAAGAATTCGGTCTGCGGATCATCTTTGTATTGCTGGAAGGGGTTAGGTATGCCCGCAGCGGCGTACTCGGCATCCTCCTTGTCCCATTTAGGCTTGGAACTTTTGTAACCACCGGCTCCGAGACGGTGGTTACCTATGACCTGCGACCGCATGGCCTTGCCCTTTGCACTCACGGCCTTGGCTTGCTCGGACTCACACCTAGCCTTGAAAAGGTTGTAGGTAGCTTCGTCGATCAACGGCTCTTTCTCCTTGAGCTCCTCCCAGGTTTTGTTATTTTCAAAAGTTGCCCTCTTCACCCGGGTTTTCGAACTGGACAAGGCCTTTCTCATCTTCCTGAGGGCCCATGTGTTTACTTTGTTCCCTCTGAGTTTGGTGTTATCGTACGGCTCCGGAAACTTGTATCGTCCGTGCAGCTTGTTGATAAGAAGGTGAAAATAATGAATATTCTCACGACTCCTGAGGTTAATCGTGGTGATCGGCATGGTGTTGTGGAGGATCGCGGCGACTTGACGGCCGTACCCTTCCGAAAAACGTTCGGGCTCTTTAGGAATCCCGACGGAGGTCACAACAGTAAACTCTTGCCTGATGACGCCGACCTTGGTCAGTTTCTGATTCCTCTTCTTCGACTGGGTACCATCTGTGTTGGAGCCACCGGTCCCATCATCCTCGCCGATGTTCCTCTCTCCGTCTGTCGTACCGGCCTCCTCCTCTAGGTCATCATCCGATGAGTCGGACTCCGACTCTATCTCCTCCTCATACTCCTCCTCGCCCGGAGGTACTTCCTCTTCTCTCTGCTCCTCGACCTCCTCCTGGGAGTATTCCCAAAATTGCTTCCTTTTTTCTCCCGGCTGAGAAGAAGGACCGGCGTCGGCTCCGGTCGACATGTTTGCACTAGTACAATATTAAGAAATGCAACTACTTAATTAATTAGCACAATAAATAAATGCAAATACTCTCATGTTAAGAAAAATAGCAAAGGTCATGCACGAATTCACGGAAAAATTCGGCATGACCTTTGCTATTTTTCTTAACATGAGAGTGCCCCATTCTCAACCGAAATGGAAGTTAATCAACATTTCGGGAGAAAGGGGATAATGTGAGTCCCTGCACACAAAAATGCCTAGTATGTAGGCACAACCAGCATATATGAAGAACACAAGCACCACACACATTTTATTCTACACTATTTTGTGATGCCATCACACACACACACAGGACACACACACAGATTCTACACATCACACACACACAAGACACACACACACATGACACACACAGGACACAAAAAACAGCAAGCAACAAAAATATTTAATAAGCATGATATTCACATGGTCATGCATGATTTTGCATGGAGTAAACTTTCTCTGAAAGCAACATAGCAAAATAGTTTCACACTAGCTACTTTAGCATTTCAAAACTGATTTGTATCGATAATAAAATAAACAATATAACTCAAACAAACCATTATCAAGAATAAAACAAACAATATAACTCAAACAAACCATTATCGATAATAAAAATAGCAAAGTTCATTGGATTCTTGTTAAAAAATATTATGGTGTTATTAATTAATCTAAGATAACATTAAGCTAACATCAACTATATGAACTGATTCAAGGATTGTTGCTTATTCATGGAAGAAAACATATGCATCATCATATAGGACTGAGCTTCGGTTACTTGTAGGCTACAAGTCACCGCGTGACTTGCACCAACCTGAGCCCTTCATTATTGATCCAACGGCTATAAATCATATACACTTTGCATCCATGGGTGTGTGATTGTTATTTGTACGTAAACGGAGGCACGACCTCATACAAAACGGGGGCATGACCTTATACAAAACGGAGGCATGGCTATATAAAAAACGGAGGCACGACGTCATACAAAACGGAGGCACGACCTCATACAAAACGGAGGCACGACTATATAAAAAACGGAGGCACGACCTTATACAAAACAGAGGCATGACCTTATACAAAACGGAGGCATGACTATATAAAAAACGGAGGCACGACCTCATACAAAACGGAGGCACGACTATATAAAAAACGGAGGCATGACCTTATACAAAACGGAGGCATGACCTTATACAAAACGGAGGCATGTCCTCATATAAAACGGAGGCACGACCTCATACAAAGTGCCTCCGTTTTGTATGAGGACATGCCTCCGGGTTTTATATAGTCATGCCCCCGTTTTGTATGAGGTCGTGCCTCCGTTTACGTACAAATAACAATCACACACCCATGGATGCAAAGTGTATATGATTTGTAGCTGTTGGATCAATAATAAAGGGCTCAAGTTGGTGCAAGTCACGCGGTGACTTGTAGCCTACAAGTCACCGAAGCTCAGTCCAATCATATATGGAGTAAGTTTCTAGCAATTTCTTAACAATTTCTAGTAAGAAAACAAACACATGTGCAGGATTCCTTAACAATTTCTAACAAACACATGGAAGAAAACATATGCATCATCATATATGGACCAAGAATATCAAATCCCCTCTCTGTTTTCTTTGAATAACAAGGGAAGTAAGAAGGGGGCAGGGATGGAGATGAAGGCGTCGAGCGGGATCACCTCGGGGGCGTCGGGGTGGCGGCTCCGGTGGCGTCGAGGGGCTCCAGTGGCGGCGAGCGGCTCCTGTGGCGTCGAGCGGACCCTCCGCTATGGCATAGAGGAGCGGCTCCTCCGCGGTGGCGTCGAGGGGCGTCTCCGGTGGCGTCGAGGGGCGGCTCCGGCGTCGGCGGCGAGGGCGGTGGCGGATAGGGCTCGAGAGGGGATCGTGCTCGAATGGGTACTGTGACGAGCAAGGGGGAGGGGGCCGTGGAGGTTAAGGCTTAGGGGTGGCGCATTTTGCCAGAATGCGCCACGAGGAGGTTCCTTATGCGTGGCGCATTTCGGCGAAATGCGCCACGCATAAGGAACCTCTTGGTGGCGCATTCTGGAAAAATGCGCCACCCCTAAGCACATTTAGTGGCGCATTTATGAAAGATGCGCCACCCCTAAGAGTTTTTTAAAATTTTTTATTAATTGGACTAGCTATCTATCTGGTTTTTTATCGCTGCTAGTTTTTTTATCCCTACTAAATATTTTTAAGGAGTTAGGCATGATGCTTTAATTGTGTATAAAAGTGGTCAAACTTTATTAAGATTGACTTTGACCAAATCTTATATGCGGAGTAAAAAGAAACGGAGGGAGTACTTCGATTGTGATCATATCGATCCACGTACCATGCCTTAACCGTGTCGTCGCCGAACCAATTCCACAAACACAAGGTGTAGCGGCATTTGGAAACATAAGATTCTGATCATCAATTACAAAGTGCATATTAAATCCATGCATACACAAAGTGATCATGAATTACAAAATATTTTTCTTAAATTTTGAGCTAGCTATCTAGCTATCGTTTCCTCACAATCTTCTTCTTGCCCTTCTTTGTCGTGGTTGAATAATTTAGGCCCAGGACGCCTTCACTTTTCCTCTTGAACGGGAGGAGACCTTTCTTCGGTAGGGTTGTGGTGTATGTATCCTGAGTGGCGTAGTCATCCTCCATCTTCGGGCCGCCGTACTTGTCAAAGTCTTGCTCGTTGGCGACTCCATCCATTCCGATGATGTTTCTTTTGCCTCTCCTCACTACAACGCGGCTCGGCTTTGATGGGTCGGTAATGAAGAAGCATTGGTCCACTTGGCTAGCCAGTACCCATGGCACATTTTTCGCGGTGACGTTTCCGTCCGCGGACTTGGATTTGGCTTCGGGTATAACCATGGTGGTGAAGTACCGGTCTTCTTTTACGACGCTCTTGGCCCATCTCACACGGAACATCGGCACCTTCTCTCCACAGTAGTCGAGCTCCCATATGTCCTCGATCCTTCCATAGAATCTTTCCTTTACGTCATCGGTGTAGAATATCCCCGTTACCCCTGAGTTCTGGTAATCGCAGTTATTGTCCTTTTCCTCCGTGTAAAATGTGTAGCCGTTGATATCATACGCTTGATAGGTCATCAGGTTGCGTGCGGCACCTTGTGACAAGGTGAATATCATCTTTTCGTCCTCGGAAGCGTTCCTTCGCGGGGGATTAGCACGAAGCTCGTCCCTGAACCAAGTCATGAAACCGGAGTTGTGCTCTTTGATTAGCCGTGGATCTCGGTCCGTTATCTGCAGGCCCTGGTCACTGTACTTCTTCCTGATTAAATCCTTGTGCTTTACTATCCAAGGATCGACCAGCTGGATGTGTTGTAGCGCGACTAGGCTTGCTCTTTCAAAGTCGATGTCTCGACCGTCAAAGTTGACATGCATTGCGCGGCTTCCCTCGTGGTGACCACACCCATCGGTCCTGCCAAAGTGCTTGTTGACGGCCAGACCAACAGGGTTCTCGGTGTTGAGATAATTCGTGCAAAAAGAGATGCACTCTTCGGTTAGAAAGCCCTTCGCTATGCTTGCATCTGGACGGGACCTGTTACGAACGTATTTTTTTATGTGTCCATTCATCCTTTCGAACGGCATCATGCTGCGCAGAAACGCAGGCCCGAGTTGGACAATATCCTCCACGACGTGGATCAGAAGATGCACCATAATGTCGAAGAACGCGGGCGGGAAATAGATCTCAAGCTCGCATAGTATGAGCACGATCTCCTCCTGTAGCCTTTTGAGTTGCGTAGCGCAAATCGACTTCCGGGAGATGACGTCAAAAAAGTTGCAAAGGCCAAACAACGTTTTACGGACGTGCTCGTCCATTATCCCTCGCATCGCAACCGGGAGAATCTGCGTCATCAGCACGGCACAGTCGTGAGATTTCATCCCGCTGAAACGCTGCTTCGCCTCGTCTAGGTATCTGCTTATCTTCCCCGTGTAGTCGTTCGGAAATTTTACTCCTATGAGGCAGTGGATAAACCGCTTGATCTCCTCCTCGCACAGAGTGAAGCATGCCGGGGGGCAGTGATCAATACTGGTCTTCTTCTTGGTCGTCCTTTTTCGTTTGCGAGAGTTTTGCATTTCCGTATCCTCTTCCTCCTCCGGATCATCATCGTCGTCACTAGGGGGGTGAAGTTCCCTCCTGATACCCATAAATTTCAAGTCATTCCTTGCTTTTGGCCCGTCCTTGGTCTTCTCCGACATGTTGAGCAGCGTGCCAAACAAGCTCTCGCACACGTTCTTTGAGATATGCATTAGATCAAGGCTATGAGGACTGCGGAGTAGACTCCAGTATTCCAAATCCCAGAAAACAGACCTCGCTTTCCATACCCTCATCAACGGCTGAGTCTTCTTGTTTTTCTTTCCCGGCGCGGGGCCCTCTTTCCAAGTTTTCAGCAAGTTGTCGATTTCTTTGCCGCTCCTTCGAGCTGGGGGTGCTCGGAGCTCCTCGCTTCCATCGAACAGATGTCCCTGTTTTCTCCACGCGTGTTTCTTGGGAAGCCACCTTCGAGACCCCTGGAACACGGTTTTTGAAGATCCGGGATCTTTTTGTAGCTGGCGGTACGTTGTATTATCCATGCACCTAACGCATGCACAGAATCCTTGGACCACCTGCCCTGAGAAATATCCGTATCCGAGATAGTCGTGCACCGTCGTGATCACCGCGACTTTCATTGTGATATATAACAACTTGGTCCCTAGTTAAACTCAGGCATACTAGCTCATTGGGCAATTGATGATCAAGGTTTCCTGATCATGAGAACATAATAGTCTATTGACAATGAGGTCATATCATTAGGAGAATGATGTGATGGACACACACCCACCTTAAGCATTGCAGTGTGATCAAGTCACATAAGTTCAGCATTGCGATAACTTAATAACATAGTGACTGAATCCTTAGACCGTGATGATCATACATAATTTCTATCTATTAGGATGCTTTGAGTGCATTAACCGTTACACTGAAACATGGTAACTGAAAAGGTGTATCTTGGGTATTCCGAAGTAGATATGTTGAGGAGTATGAAATAGATTAGAGCGGGATTTGTCCATCCGAGTGACGGATAGGTACTCTGGGCCCACTCGGTGGTGTTGCATCAATAGCTTGCAAGCAAGTGACTAGGTCACAAGAGATGTAATATTCACAGACGAGTAAACATGTTATGTAGGAGACGAGGAAGAACTTGGTATTGGATATCGATGATCATACCTCGGAGAAACATAGTACCAAAGCACAAAGGGATCAAGTCATATTGTTAACGGTTCAACAGCGATGAAGTTTATTCAATGGAAGCATAGGGGCACATCAAGGATTGTAACCAGATCCCACATGATGGTCATTGGTCAGAGAGTGTCTCGATCATGTCTACTGTTTTCCGGACCGTAGGGTGTCACACTTAAGGGCAATCGATGCATTAAGGATTGATTCGGGATCATCGGTGAAAAGAGAGAAAACACCGGAAATGCACCGGGAGGTGCCGGAAGCTGTTCCGGATATTTTGACAGGTTCAAAATAATATATATTAATGTTTAAATATGTTTCATTATTTAATTGACAGAATTAAATATTAAAAATGATTTAAATAATTAATTAAAAAGGTGAAAAGGTATTTGGGCCTTAAAAGGCCCATGAGGGGAAGGGGGAGCCTCCCCCCTTGGGCTTGGCGCCAAGGGAGGGGCCCATCCCCCCTCCTAGCTGCACCACTCCCCCCTTGGGGGTTTAGTCCCACATGGGGGAAGGGGAGGGGGTGGAGCCCCTCCTTGGCCTATATAAGGAGGGGTGGGGGTGCCTTTTTCAATACAACATTGAGTTTCTCTCTCTCTCTATTTCTCCGACCTAGAGACGACTCCCCTGGTTTGGAGTTTGCACCTGGTTGGGGGTTTCACCATCATCCGGACGCTGTCGCGCTGCCGGAATCGGGATCCGGATCGATTTTCTTTCCGCTGCTCTTCTGGTTCGGATCCAGGAGGGACGTCGGTTGCAACATACGTGTGTAATCCCGCGAGGCACTACATGTGTGGTGCTACTTCATCGTCGGAGGTTCTTCGACACGACAGGGAGGTCGTAGGATCAGAGTCTACGCCAACCACGTTCGAGGAACGTTTCCCTCTTTCAGTATTCAAAGGTATGAACACCGATTCCTTCCGTTACATACATCAGCATAGCATAGATCTTGGGTTCAGGACTCGTAGGTAGGAAATTTTTTGTTTTCTACGCCGATCCCCAACACATGGCCATACCATGCTATGTCTATCTGAAGTTGAAAATACTTGGCCCCCACGGCGTGATCACCATCTCAGGAGATTACAAGCGAGCTGAGGAACTGTTGCAGAAAGGATTGCTGATAGCAGACCAGCAAATGGCCGAAGTTGAGTTGGCTGAGTACAAGAAAACTGCTGATCCATCCGAGTTGTTGCAACCAAAGAAGACATCTTCGTTTGAGTTGGCAAGCGAAACCAAGAGGGTGCAGATACATCCCACCGATAAAGAGAAGTACACCAACATTGCAACCGACTTGGATCCCAAATAGGAACTCGAGCTCATCAACTTCCTCCGTGAGAATTGGGATATTTTTGCATGGAAGCCTGCTGAGATGCCTGGAATCCCAAGGGAGTTGGCTGAGCACAAGTTACATGTTGATCCAAAGGCAAGGCCTGTGAAAGAGTCCCTTAGGCGTTTTTCTTCCAAGAAAAGAAAGGCCATCGGATAAGAAGTGGCAAGACTATTAGCAACCGGATTCATTAGGGAAATTTTCCAATCCGAGTGGTTAGAAAATCCTGTAATGGTTCCGAAGAAAGATAAATTTTGGAGAACTTGCGTTGACTTCCGTCACATCAATAAATGTTGTCCAAAAGATCATTTTCCTCTTCCTCGCATTGACCAGATTGTGGATTCCAAATCCGGCTGTGAGAGATTATGTTTCCTCGATGCGTACTCGGGTTATCATCAAATCCTATTATATGAACGAGACGAACTCAAAACAGCATTCATAACTCCATTCGGATGTTTCTACTACACCATGATGCCATTTGGGCTTAAAAATGCAGGAGCCACATACCAACGTATGATGCAGAACTGTTTGATTTGGCAAATTGGTAGAAACATTGAAGTCTATGTGGATGATATTATGATCAAGTCGGCTATGGGAAGCAATCTGCTAGCCGACTTGGCTGAAACTTTTCAGAGCCTCCGATCCTATAATATCAAGCTTAACCCTGAGAAATGTGTCTTCGGTGTCCCAGCAGGAAAGCTACTCGGATTTATGGTCTCTGAACGTCGGGACCCGGGGTTAGCGTATGTAATTCCAGTCACGATGCAATCACATGGAGAGCCGAGAACCGTACCCACTTGTCTAAGCAGACAAGGCCAAGCACAGAACGTTCTCGATGAGCATCGAACGTGAGGGGCATCCCATTCAGGCCGGATGATCAACTGAGATGGGTCCTCATCGTCCGCTCACAAGTCTAAATGCTTATGGGTGGTGAATCCCATACTCATAGACAAGTCGCCTCAACCATGTTATCGATTGAACCTTAACTCTTACATAGACTTACTCCAGCCCGATCACTTAGTCGGGGTCTAGGGCGGGCTCGATCATACAACAAAGTGTGCACATGACAGAGTCACGAGCAATCGCATCGCGATGCCCCAAGCTGCGCACATCTAAGGGCCACTTGGTGTATAAAAGACTGCCAGCCAGATCACAACTAAGGTCTCGAAAACCCATACTAAGACATGCATGTTATAATCATACACGCAGCACGCATGCCTAGTATGAACAGCAGGTATCATCACATAACTCTACAAAGTACTCTTTATTGATATATACATCGGGCATACAAAGATCACATGTCTGTGATCACATTACATCATACAACGGAAGCAAATTAGGTCTGAGTATAGACAAGTTTAACAAATGGTTTAGAGAAGCCTTGTAAAAAAACATACCCTTCCACGAGGGACCAGACTGCTGTCTGGGACTATACTAACTTAGTCAACGTCGAGCTTCACGAAGGTGACTCCATCGGGGTCCGGGTTCTCATCTAAAACATAGAATAAGCAAACGTGAGTACAAAGTCGTACTCAGCAAGACTTACATCAGATCTATACTACTCATGCTCAAGTATCAAGGTAAAGGGAGGTGGGGTTTCATCATGCAGAAGTGCCAGCTTTGACTTGGCTAATCCTGAACTACGAGTACCATAATTGAGGTAAGAAGCGTACACGAGTCCACTACCAAGTCTCCAATCAATACACCACTATGGATACTTCCTCGACTTCCCCACGAGGAGGCACGCCATAGCACTCACACTTATCTTGGTGTGTTTTAGAAGTATCCAGTTCAAGTTGTCTATGATCAAGTAGAGGTTTCCAAGTAGTCCATAACCGCGGACACGGCTATTCGAATAGTTCATTAACCCTGCAGGGGTGTACATCTTCACACGTGTGTCATCACTTATCGCCTCGTTCTTGTCATCCTTCAAGCGGATGTCGGGCGTGGATGAAACCAAGGCACTACCCTCACATCACCTTCTCAAATCCAGGAGTCGACTACCTGAGTTTGTCACCGCTCGAGAGTTCGGCCGGTTCCACGAAACGGACTCAGATAATGTAAGGGACCGAGACGCCACCTTTGACAGATGGTTTCACTACCTCACAGGTCCACCCACATATCTATACATAAATCAAATGGAAAGCCCGAATCTAGTGTGACTCCTGGACTGAATCGGGTACGTAAAGAGGCCAAACGGGGCTCCCATAAAACCCTACATGTGGTCATACTCTTTGTCTTGGATCACAAAACAGGAACTCGGGGCCTAGGGCAGTGTTCAACGAGACAACCCACTGTGTACTCCTACACAGCCTCTCATCGTTCACCTTTGTTTAGGGTGGATTCACCAACACGTTAACATCAGCACCACTGTGTTCATTCCATCCCGACTCACAATCAAAACATCCTCATGTATCACTAAGCAGCAATCAGCAGTAACAGTTGTAGGGGTCCCATGCTCATCAATCAACTCCTAAATCTGCTAGGATTGTGGTTTGCTTAATACGGTGGCAAAATGATAGGTCATGCATCGGAATGGGTTCAACTATGCGAAAGAACGTGTCTCGATGATCTCCTAAACATGCATAAGCGAGACTGAGAGGGAATTGGGATTTTATAGACATGATCAAAGGGGTTTGCTTCCCTTGCTGACGAGGTTCGATATTGGGGTCTTCAACGAAGGGGGTGGCCTCCGGTTCCGGTTGCACGTGTATCGAGCAAACAATCAAACAAGGTATCAATTTATTTGCAATGCTCAAACACATGATCAATATTGAAATGGTGATGTTTTTTATCACAATGTGGGTACAATTCCATTTAAAAGAAGTCAAATGCAAAGTAATTTGCAAATGTGCTTCAAATTTGAATTTGAAATAAAGTCATATGGATGTTTTGTACTGTTCACCCAATTTTAATTGGTCAAACATGAAAACAGAGCCCATATTCATAATCCTTGGATTTTTCTGATATTTTTAGACATATTATTTGTTATATTTGGAGTTAAAATGAATTAGTTATGAATTTCCCAAGTTTAAATGATTTTCTGGAATTTCCAGGATTATTTTAAATCATTTCTATTTCCTTTTCTTTTTATTGCGTCGTGCTGAGCTCACTGTGACGTCACAGGGGGGCTGACGGTTGGGGTCGGCTTGTCAGCCACAGTGGGAGTTAACCCCTGTTAGTTTAACTAACAGAGGGGTTTAAGGGGCTGTGGGCCCCACTGTCACTGGGTGTGGGGTTAGATTAGGGGGTCATTAAGGAGGGGGTTAGGCCTAACCCGGCCGGCGGCTTGCCGCCGGTAGCATGGGCACGGTGGTGCTCTCCTGGACGGCAGCGCAGTGCACCAAATCGGGCGCCACGACTACCAAACGACAGCCCACGATCTCCCGCGTCTTGTGAGCTGAGCATGGGTCGCCGGGGTGCTCTGGAGCGACGACGGCTTCAACAAAGGCGGTGGCCGTGGCTCTGCTCAGGTGAGATCAGTGGCTAGGGCACGGGGAGGAGAAGGGAGTAGGGTAAAACGACGAGCTGCTCACCCTGAGCGTGAAGAGGAACTCGGGGAAGCCGGAGGAGGCGAGACGGCGGCGTATTTCACGCCGGAACTTGACGGCGGCCGGAGAGGAACGGTGACGAAGGCGTTGGCTCCGGGGCTCCCAGGCTCGATTCGAAGTGCTGGAAGACGAAGGCGACACCGGCGCTTCTCCTGGACAGCTTTTCCCGGCCGGTTGGCGTCTCTGGCCGCGCGGGCTCACGGCGGCGCTCTGCGGTGGACCTCGGGCTGGCGCGAAAACAATGATGGGAGAGGAGGAGAACGGGCTAGAGGAGGGGGAAAGGACGCACGGCTGCTAGGGCATCTCCGTGGCGCTGCTAGAAGGCTCGAGGTGGCCTGGATGCGTCGCGGTGGCGTCGGCGCGTCCCCTGCTCGACACCGAGCAGCTTAGGGGCGAGGGGAGGAAGACGACAGGATGGGATGGGCTGGGCTTGACTAGGTGGGCCGGGGGGGAACTAGTTGGGCTGAATGCTAGGGGTGTTCCTCCTTTTCTTTTTCTTCTTCTTTCCTGTTTCTGTTATTCTGTTTTGCTCTAGAAAAAAAATAGTTGAGCATTTTATAAAATACCCAAAACTTTTATGTGGGCTTAAATTATAAGTAGTTAGCCACTCATAACTTTTGGGCATTTTTGAAATTCAAATAATTTGAATTTCAAACCAAATAGGGTTTCTTTTAATTTCCAAAGCCACTGTTTGAATATTAGAAAATTCCATGTGCATGGGATTGATCCCAAACCACTTTTAAAATGATCAGCAACATTTCTAGGAATTTTCCAAGCATTCAAATGATTTTTGGAAAAATATTTTTATCTGGCCATTTCAAATAATTCCTCAGGGCTTTCTGTTCACCATTTTTGAATTTCATTTGAATTTTTGCATGATGCAAAGGGCACAAACAAACCTAGCACTTACCCTAGTTGAGGTTCTGACAACTCGCCCCCACTCAAAAGAATCTCGTCCCGAGATTTAGAAGTCGTCGGGAGGAAGGTGGGGTACTCGGCACGGAGGCGGTCTTCTCTTTCCCAGGTTGCTTCTTTCTCGGAGTGATGTGACCATTGAACTTTAAAGAACTTGATCTTCTGACGATGAGTGACACGCTCTGCTGAATCAAGAATACGAACAGGGTACTCTCGATAAGAAAGATCATCTTGGAGATCAAGCGTTTCATGGTCGACTTCGCGGGTGGGGTCCTTGAAGCAACGCCTGAGTTGTGACACATGGAATACATCATGTACTCGGGAAAGGTGCGGAGGTAGTTCAAGTTGGTAGGCAACTTCTCCACGTTTAGCGAGAATGCGGAAAGGTCCGATGTAACGTGGGGCCAACTTGCCTTTGATACCGAATCTTTGGGTTCCCTTTAGAGGAGTAACCCGAAGGTAAGCCTTCTCATCAATATTGTAGCTCTCCTCTCTATGATGACGATCATAGTAGCTCTTTTGACGAGACTGAGCGGCTTTCAAACGATCACGAACAATGCGAACTTGATCTTCTGCTTCCTTGATCATATCCGGTCCAAAGAGTTGTCTTTCACTGGTTTCTGACCAGTTTAGGGGTGTTCGACATCGTCGTGCATAGAGGAATTCAAAGGGAGCCATGTTCAGACTAGATTGATAGCCATTGTTATAAGCAAATTCGGCGAATGGAAGAGATTTCTCCCAATTCTTTCCGAAAGAGATAACACAAGCTCTGAGCATGTCTTCCAAGATTTGATTAACCCTTTCAACTTGACCGCTAGATTGAGGGTGGAAAGCTGTACTAAAGGATAGATGAGTTCCCATAGCATTCTAAAAACTTTCCCAAAATCTAGAGGTGAAAAGGCTACCACGATCAGAATTGATCAGCAAAGGAACACCGTGAAGAGACACAATTCTAGAGACATACAAGTCCGCCAACTGACTAGCAGTTATAGACTCGCGAACGGGAAGGAAGTGAGCAACTTTTGAAAGTCGATCAATGACAACGAAGATGGCATCATTTCCTTTCTGGGTTTTTGGAAAGCCGGTGATGAATTCCATACCGACCTTGTCCCATTTCCACTCGGGAATAGACAATGGTTGAAGAGTACCAGCAGGTCTTTGGTGTTCTGCCTTAATGCGACGACAAACATCACATTCGGCAACAAATTGTGCAATGTCTCTCTTCATCCTGGTCCACCAAAATCTCTGGCGTAGATCTCGGTACATTTTTGTGCTACCGGGATGAATTGAGAGGGGAGTGTCATGAGCTTCCTTAAGGATCAGCTGCTTTAGGTCTTCGTTCTCAGGAACTACTAAACGATTTTCAAAGAATATCGTTCCTTGATCATTTGCAGAGAAACATTTAGCAACTCCGCTAACAATGTTCTGCTTGATCTCTTGAATACTACTATCTTGTTTCTGGCCGGCTATGATTTGATCCTCAAGGTTTGGTTTGGCCTCCAAGGTAGAAAGAAATCCATGAGGAACTATCTCAAGATTGAGTTTGCAAAACTCCTCATGAAGAAGTGGTTGATACTGTTGTAACATGAGGTTGTTACAATACGACTTACGACTTAGTGCATCAGCCATGACATTGGCTTTGCATGGAGTGTAAGAAATTCCTAAGTCATAATCTTTTATCAACTCTATCCAGCGTCTTTGCCTGAGATTAAGATCTGGCTGGTTGAATATATATTTGAGGCTTTGGTGATCAGAATAGATCTCACAACGATTACCAAGGAGGTAATGTCGCCAAGTCTTCAGGGCATGAACTACGGCAGCGAGTTCAAGATCATGGGTTGGATAGTTCTCTTCATGTGGCCGCAACTGGCGTGAAGCATAAGCTACCACATGTCTATCTTGCATAAGTATGCATCCTAACCCTTGCCGTGAAGCATCACAATAGATCTCGAAATCCCTTTTGGTGTCTGGAGGCGCAAGTACGGGTGCAGAAGTCAATCTTCTTTTCAGCTCTTGAAAGCTTTCCTCGCACTTGGGGGTCCATTGGAATTTCTTATCTTTCTTGAGGAGTTTAGTAAGAGGCTTTGCAACTTTGGAAAAGTTCTCAACAAAGCTGCGGCAATAGCTTGCTAGGCCGAGAAAACTCATAACTTGCTTAACCGATTCAGGTGGACTCCAGTCAAGGACGGCCTGAACTCTCTCGGGATTGACTGCAACACCTTTCGCAGAAATCACGTGGCCTAAGTAGGTCACTTCTGGTAGCCAAAATTCACACTTGGAGAACTTGGCATAAAGGCGGTGCTCTCTAAGTTTCATCAATACCAACCTAAGATGTTCTGCGTGCTCTTCTTCGTTCTTCGAGTAGATGAGAATGTCATCAAGATAAACCACAACAAATTTATCTAAGTACTCCATGAAGATCGAATTCATTAAGCGCGAGAAAGTGGCGGGGGCATTGGTTAAACCAAAGGACATGACGGTGTACTCGTAAAGACCATATCGAGTAGTGAAAGCCGTTTTTGGAATGTCCTCGTTTCGGATTTTGATTTGATGATAGCCTAATCTCAAATCCATCTTAGAGAAGACAGAGGATCCTGCAAGTTGATCATAAAGATCATTGATCCTGGGCAGTGGGTACTTGTTCTTTATCGTCGCTAGATTTAGCGGGCGATAGTCTACGCACATCCTTTCTGTTCCATCTTTCTTCGTTACGAACAGAACGGGGCAACCCCATGGCGATGAGCTAGGGCGGATGAAGCCTTTTGCCAACGAAGCATCAAGTTGGGTTTTTAGCTCAGCTAACTCATGTGGGGCCATTCTATATGGACGTCTGGAAATTGGGGCTGTGCCTGGTATAAGATCCACTATGAATTCTACACACCTGTCGGGTGGCATTCCCGGCAGCTCTTCAGGAAAGACGTCCGGGAAGTCACGAACCACCGGAACATCTTCAAGGTCTGGAAGTGGAAGCACATTCAAAGTATGCATCTGGATTTTAGAGCTGGGTGATGTGTAGTCAATGATCTGTCCTGAAGGATGGGTGAGTTTAACTTATTTGGCTTTACAATCAAGGAAAGCATTCTGCCTTGATAACCAATCCATTCCTAGGATGACATCAATGTCCGAAGACTTGAGGGCTATAAGTGAAGCAAGGAATACTAAACCCTCAATTGCAATTTCATTACCATGGCTTACTCTATTAGTTTGCCACTTTGAACCAGAAGTTTGAATAATCATTGGAGAAAACATTTCTTCAAAGGAAAATCCATGACGAAGTGCATAACTCTCCGACATGAATGAATGAGAAGCTCCTGGATCGAAAAGAACGGAGGCGGGGACATGATTGACTCGGAGTGTGCCAAGGATGACGTCAGAAGCAGCAGTGGTTTTCTCAACTGAGATTTGGTTCACACAACCACTACTTGTGGTTGAAAGCTTTGCTGGGATGGCTTTGGTGGTTGATTTCTTTGGAGGCTTGTGACTAGGTCGACGTGGTGCCACCAACACTGTAGGGCATTGTCGGAAGTAATGGCCTGTCAGACCACACGTGAAACATACCCTGCCTGAATTGTTGGAAGCAGGATTACTTGATTGCACAACATCATTCCTGGGAGGGACAATCTGTTGAGGTGGATGGCATATATCCGGTGGTGGTCTCTGAAGAAGGTTTTGAGGTATGGCACGGTTTGGAATCCAAATTCTGCGTTTCTGAGGGGCTGAACTTGAAGAAGGAGCAAGCTCAAGAGCATGCTTGCGAGACTCTTCGAACACTTCATTGCCATCCTCAGCTCTGAAGGATCTGTTGACTAAATCCTCAAAGGTGGAAAATTCGATGAGGTTGAGATCATGACGAAGGATGGGGCTAAGTCCCTTACGGAACCTTGCCTGCTTTCTGGCATCGGTGGATCTCATCTTGGGCATATCGAGCAAGACGGTTGAACTCTCTCACATACTCATGAATGGACATCTCTCCTTGAGTCTGATTGCAAAACTCTTCCTTCTTGCGCTCCATCAACTCATCCAGAAGGTGATACCCTCGAAAGGCAACATAGAACTCCTGCCAAGTCACTAGGTGACCATCTGGCTGCATCGCAACATAGTTCTCCCACCATTCAGTGGCAGCACCTTCCAGGAAGTATGCCGCGAATATAACTCGATCATCGGGAGCAACATGTGCAGTATCAAGCTTACGCTCGATGGAACGGAGCCAATCATCAGCTTCAAGGGGCTCAGAAGAACATCGGAATACCGGTGGCTTGAAGAGGATGAAGTCCTGAATGCTCACAACCACATTACGATGACGTGAGGTATTCTGCTCGATGAGCTCCAGAAGATGTGTTTGATCGCGTTGATTCTTCTCAGCTTCCATCGTGATTTCCGCCGCAGAAGGCGGTGGTAGAGGCTCATCATCACTTTGATTCCGAACACGGTCTCGATTCCAACGAACAGCACTACGAGTTTCACCTGACATCCTGTGTGATAAAAATCAACAATCAGAACAGGTTGAATGATGGATTCAAGGATAACAAGACATGATGAAGGCGGAAAGGACTAAAATGCGAAGGCAAAGATTCACAGAAACTCGGAACAAATCCAGCAGCATAACGGCTACACCGGGATGGAAAACAATACAACCTCGAGGAGATTGGACAGAACTTCCTCAAGGAACTCAAAACGGAGACTCTGGACGACCACAATAATCCTACGGCTAAAAGGAAGATCTCAGCAAGATGTTCTAGAAAGACATAGATGAGGCTAGTCCTATCATCTCGTAGAAAAGATAAGGGTGACTCAGAACTCAGATCGATGAGGATAAGGAGAAAAAGAAGCCTTACGTTGTTCCCTTTTTCCCAGAGTAACTATATAATTATAGAATGCTAGACTCGACTTCGACCAAGGGTTTAATAAGCCTACAGACAGTCCTGCTCTGATACCAAGTCTGTCGGGACCCGGGGTTAGCGTATGTAATTCCAGTCATGATGCAATCACATGGAGAGCCGAGAACCGTACCCACTTGTCTAAGCAGACAAGGCCAAGCACAGAACGTTCTCGGTAAGCATCGAACGTGAGGGGCATCCCATTCAGGCCGAATGATCAACTGAGATGGGTCCTCATCGTCCGCTCACAAGTCTAAATGCTTATGGGTGGTGAATCCCATACTCATAGACAAGTCGCCTCAACCATGTTATCGATTGAACCTTAACTCTTACATAGACTTACTCCAGCCCGATCACTTAGTCGGGGTCTAGGGCGGGCTCGATCATACAACAAAGTGTGCACGTGACAGAGTCACGAGCAATCGCATCGCGATGCCCCAAGCTGCGCACATCTAAGGGCCACTTGGTGTATAAAAGACCGCCAGCCAGATCACAACTAAGGTCTCGAAAACCCATACTAAGACATGCATGTTATAATCATACACGCAGCACGCATGCCTAGTATGAACAGCAGGTATCATCACATAACTCTACAAAGTACTCTTTATTGATATATACATAGAGCATACAAAGATCACATGTCTGTGATCACATTACATCATACAACGGAAGCAAATTAGGTCTGAGTATAGACAAGTTTAACAAATGGCTTAGAGAAGCCTTGTAAACAAACATACCCTTCCACGAGGGACCAGACTGCTGTCTGGGACTATACTAACTTAGTCAACGTCGAGCTTCACGAAGGTGACTCCATCGGGGTCCGGGTTCTCATCTAAAACATAGAATAAGCAAACGTGAGTACAAAGTCGTACTCAGCAAGACTTACATCAGATCTATACTACTCATGCTCAAGTATCAAGGTAAAGGGAGGTGGGGTTTCATCATGCAGAAGTGCCAGCTTTGACTTGGCTAATCCTGAACTACGAGCACCAGAAATGAGGTAAGAAGCGTACACGAGTCCACTACCAAGTCTCCAATCAATACACCACTATGGATACTTCCTCGACTTCCCCACGAGGAGGCACGCCATAGCACTCACACTTATCTTGGTGTGTTTTAGAAGTATACAGTTCAAGTTGTCTATGATCAAGTAGAGGTTTCCAAGTAGTCCATAACCGCGGACACGGCTATTCGAATAGTTCATTAACCCTGCAGGGGTGTACATCTTCACACGCGTGTCATCACTTATCGCCTCGTTCTTGTCATCCTTCAAGCGGATGTCGGACGTGGATGAAACCAAGGCACTACCCTCACATCACCTTCTCAAATCCAGGAGTCGACTACCTGAGTTTGTCACCGCTCGAGAGTCCGGCCGGTTCCACGAAACGGACTCAGATAATGTAAGGGACCGAGACGCCACCTTTGACAGATGGTTTCACTACCTCACAGGTCCACCCACATATCTATACATAAATCAAATGGAAATCCCGAATCTAGTGTGACTCCTGGACTGAATCGGGTACGTAAAGAGGCCAAACGGGGCTCCCATAAAACCCTACATGTGGTCATACTCTTTGTCTTGGATCACAAAACAGGAACTCGGGGCCTAGGGCAGTGTTCAACGAGACAACCCACTGTGTACTCCTACACAGCCTCTCATCGTTCACCTTTGTTTAGGGTGGATTCACCAACACGTTAACATCAGCACCACTGTGTTCATTCCATCCCGACTCACAATCAAAACATCCTCATGTATCACTAAGCAGAAATAAGCAGTAACAGTTGTAGGGGTCACATGCTCATCAATCAACTCCTATATCTGCTAGGATTGTGGTTTGCTTAATACGGTGGCAAAATGATAGGTCATGCATCGGAATGGGTTCAACTATGCGAAAGAACGTGTCTCGATGATCTCCTAAACATGCATAAGCGAGACTGAGAGGGAATTGGGATTTTATAGACATGATCAAAGGGGTTTGCTTCCCTTGCTGACGAGGTTCAATATCGGGGTCTTCAACGAAGGGGGTGGCCTCCGGTTCCGGTTGCACGTCTATCGAGCAAACCATCAAACAAGGTATAAATTTATTTGCAATGCTCAAACACATGATCAATATTGAAATGGTGATGTTTTTGATCACAATGTGGGTACTATTCCATTTAAAAGAAGTCAAATGCAAAGTCATTTGCAAATGTGCTTCAAATTTGAATTTGAAATAAAGTCATATGGATGTTTTGTACTGTTCACCCAATTTTAATTGGTCAAACATGAAAACAGATCCCATATTCATAATCCTTGGATTTTTCTGATATTTTTAGACATATTATTTGTTATATTTGGAGTTAAAATGAATTAGTTATGAATTTCCCAAGTTTAAATGATTTTCTGGAATTTTCAGGATTATTTTAAATCATTTCTATTTCCTTTTCTTTTTATTGCGTCGTGCTGAGCTCACTGTGACGTCACAGGGGGGCTGACGGTTGGGGTTGGCTTGTCAGCCACAGTGGGAGTTAACCCCTGTTAGTTTAACTAACAGAGGGGATTAAGGGGTTGTGGGTCCCACTGTCAGTGGGTGTGGGGTTAGATTAGGGGGTCATTAAGGAGGGGGATTAGGCCTAACCCGGCCGGCGGCTTGCCGCCGGTAGCACGGGCACGGCGGTGCTCTCCTGGACGGCGGCGCAGTGCACCAAATCGGGCGCCACGACTACCAAACGACAGCCCACGATCTCCCGCGTCTTGTGAGCTGAGCATGGGTCGCCGGGGTGCTCTGGAGCGACGACGGCTTCAACAAAGGCGGCGGCCGTGGCTCTGCTCCGGTGAGATCACTGGCTAGGGCACGGGGAGGAGAAGGGAGTAGGGAAAAACGACGAGCTGCTCACCCTGAGCGTGAAGAGGAACTCGGGGAAGCCGGAGGAGGCGAGACGGCGGCGTATTTCACGCCGGAACTTGACGGCGGCCGGAGAGGAACGGTGACAAAGGCGTTGGCTCCGGGGCTCCCAGGCTCGATTCGAAGTGCTGGAAGACGAAGGCGACACCGGCGCTTCTCCTGGACAGCTTTTCCCGGCCGGTTGGCGTCTCGGGCCGCGCGGGCTCACGGCGGCGCTCTGCGGTGGACCTCGGGCTGGCGCGAAAACGACGATGGGAGAGGAGGAGAACGGGCTAGAGGAGGGGGAAAGGACGCACGGCTGCTAGGGCGTCTCCGTGGCGCTTCTAGAAGGCCCGAGGTGGCCTGGATGCGTCGCGGTGGCGTCGGCGCGTCCCCTGCTCGACACCGAGCAGCTTAGGGGCGAGGGGAGGAAGACGACAGGTTGGGGTGGGCTGGGCTTGACTAGGTGGGCCGGGGGGGAACTAGTTGGGCTGAAAGCTAGGGGTGTTCCTCCTTTTCTTTTTCTTCTTCTTTCCTGTTTCTCTTATTCTGTTTTGCTCTAGAAAAAAAAATAGCAGAGCATTTTATAAAATACCCAAAACTTTTATGTGGGCTTAAATTATAAGTAGTTAGCTACTCATAACTTTTGGGCATTTTTGAAATTCAAATAATTTGAATTTCAAACCAAATAGGGTTTCTTTTAATTTCCAAAGCCACTGTTTGAATATTAGAAAATTCCATGTGCATGGGATTGATCCCAAACCACTTTTAAAATGATCAGCAACATTTCTAGGAATTTTCCAAGCATTCAAATGATTTTTGGAAAAATATTTTTATCTGGCCATTTCAAATAATTCCTCAGGGCTTTCTGTTCCCCATTTTTGAATTTCATTTGAATTTTTGCATGATGCAAAGGGCACAAACAAACCTAGCACTTACCCTAGTTGAGGTTCTGACAGGATAGAAGCTAACCCAGAAAAAATTGCGGCAATCCAGAGTATGAAGACACCTCAGAAGCTCCGAGATGTCCAGAGATTAACATGCTGTCTTGCAGCACTCAGTCGATTCATTTCCAGACTCGGAGAGAAAGCCCTACCTCTCTACCAGCTAATGAAAAAATCGCCGAATTTCGTTTGGACTGAAGAAGCTCAGATGGTCTTCGAAGAACTCAAGAAGCAATTGTCAACTCGTCCAGTCCTCGTAGCACCTCAAGAAAAAGAACCACTTTTGTTGTACATTGCAGACACAAGCCGAGTTGTCAGTGTAGCTATAGTGGTGGAAAGAGAAGAAGAAGGAAAAGTCCAGAAGGTCCAAAGACCTGTGTATTTTATCTCCGAGGTCCTCACACCATCCAAGCAGAGATATCCACACTACCAGAAGCTGGCAATGCGAATCTACTTGGCATCACAGAAGCTTGCACACTACTTTCAAGACCATTCCATCACAGTAGTATCAGAAGCTCCTCTCGCAGAGATCATGAACAATAGATATGCAACGGGAAGAATTGCAAAATGGAGTTTGGACTTGCTACCCTATGACGTCCATTATCAACCCAAAAAAGCAATCAAGTCACAAGCATTGGCGGATTTCTTGGCCGAGTGGATTGAAGTCCAAAACCCTCCACAACCAACCCCAGAGCATTGGACAATGTTTTTTGATGGATCAAAGATGCTGAATGGAGCAGGAGCAGGAGTAGTACTAGTTTCACCAAGGAAAGATGAGATGAGATATGTTCTCCAAATACATTTCCCAGCAAAAAATAATGAGGCCGATTATGAAGCTCTTTTGTACGGTTTGAGAATGGTTGTTTCACTCGGAATCAGGAGGTTGATGATATTCGTAGATTCAGATTTGGTGATAAACCAAGTGATGAAAGAGTGGGACATTAGGAGCCCAGCCATGACAACTTACTGTGTAGCGGTGAGAAAATTGGAGAAAAAAATTGATGGGCTAGTGCTCCTGTTGGGATTCGGAGTAGAAAACAAAAAAAATGTGCACTACGAAACCAAGCCCAAGAACGGATCTAGGAAGATGCAGACAAGGATATCGATCTTGTTACCTTTTGCAACCGTTCAACGGGTGCACTCTCGCAGCGAAAGAAGTTGATGGAGAGTTGGAGAAGATTGACGCGGTGCAATCCCTCAAACAGATCTGATCCGCGTGACGTCCCACGAACAGATCTACTCCTCAGAAGAAGATGCAGAAGTCCCTCGAACGAAAGATCGAACGTACGGTCTCTCTATGGTTGATCCACAGGTACGGTGTGGAAGATCCGGCAGGGCTCCTCTGTCCAAAGATCGGCACCTCCGGAGTAGAGAGGGAGGAGCAGCACTTCGAGATATGGTGGAGATCAGACCTACAAGATAGGAGAGAGGATGGGCAGCCTTGGGGCAAAAGAACCAACTTGTGTGTCTCCAAAGGGTGCCCCCATCTCATCTATTTATAGGGGGAGGGGAGGGGCAGCCACCTTGGAGGAGGGGGCAGCCCTAGGGGTGGAGCCCTAGGGTTTCCCTCCCCCTTGGTGCGCCAAGGAAGGGGGGAGGAAGCTTCCTCCTAGCTTCCTCCTAGCTTCCTCCCTTAGGAGGAAGCTTCCTCCTAGGCGCCTCCCCTCTTGGGCCTCCTTGGTCCAAGTGGCTCCCTCCCCAATTGGGCCTTCCAAGTGAGAGGGGGCCCATTGATATTAAATCTATTTTATTAATTCCAAAACAATTTGGGAATTCACAATAAATAAATATTAAACATATTTAGACCATCCCGGAACTTTTCCGGCCCTCCGGTTTACCCGGTTTTCTCAAAACTCTTTCCGGTACTTTACCGGTGCCCCGAAACAATTCCGGTTTTCTCTCCAATTAAATCCCAATCACTCCGAAACTTTTCCGGTGTGTTATACTCGTGCTCCTATCACTCTACTACTCAACAAATCTTCCACCCTTAAGAGTGTGACCCCATAGGTTCGGTAGAATACGGACATGAACCGGAAACTGACTTTTCTCGGATCAATAACCAATAGCGGAGCCATGGACACCCATAATGGTTCCCGCACCTACACGAATATGAATTCGAGTGAACCTCTGGTTGACATGCCAATCCCTTTGCTTCGCAATACTTTACAAAACATGACGTGAGATTATATATGTATCCGCATGATCAACTCATTAATCAGTATACCAATTATCCTCATATCAGTTTTGTTCTTTTTCTCGTTCACGTATTCCGTATCCCATGTGATCCAAGCGCAAAGTATCCGGCCAGATGTTGGTGGATACGTAATACCGAGATGACCCAAAGAATATCTCTCCTGATAAGGAGGAGCAAATTCCAACTTGAATCATCAAATCCCTAGACATACTATCGGGTGTACAGGAGCAGTGCCGTTATTGCCACGCCTGTTACGGGTGGTGTTGGAACACAGTCAAAGTACACCTTCCAGCATGTAGGTACCTAACATTCGTATGGTCTATAAGGATACGTGCAAATGTCAACTCATCTAATGATTTAACCCATAATACAATTATGATGAAATCTCAAAGCAAATCATACAATTGGGTCGGTTCAGCAACCTTGTTCTGGCAACAATGTGCTCCCATATATTATCGACATATTCAATGCCCTATGTCAGAAAAACATGACATCCATAATACACAGATTAGTCCTAGAGGCAGACTAAGAACACCTTGTGTTTATACTCCACACCTGCATATGGGTTTACCTCCGAAGGCAGTTAACATGCTACTTGGAAAACCTCCGCATAGGCCATTGCAGTTATAGCATAGAAATATAAACATTAATAATGATCCTGGAATTATAATAATACATTTTATTATTGCCTCTAGGGCATAATTCCAATAGTCTCCCACTTGCACTAGAGACAATAATCTATTTTCATGGTTGACTCAGACCAATGGCACTTTGGTCTTCATGCTTGCTTGTGGTATAGACTTCGTCATGGAGCTTAACGCTTTTAGGCTCGTCTCAATCCTGCGTATCTTAATGTACCCCTTCATCTTTATGAAGTATTTGAAGATAGGGCACTATCGTTCAACATGTTTGGACTGGAGTGAGCTCTTAGCTTACTTTTCTTTGATCATGATGCTCATATCAAAATATGGTTTGTGTAGATCAAGCATTCGGAACAATGCCAATCACTATGATGGTGTTCCTGATCCAAATACCCTCCTACGCAACTTCCAGAGTTTCCATGTTTCACGTCTACATTGTAGAAATCCCGCTATGTGCCTTAGCTTGAAAAAAAAATCAACATCCTATTTTGCTACTTAGCTATAGACCGATTAAAAATACTACAAATCATTATGAAACTTTCTTTCATCTATTTTTAATGACTCTTTAGTCTTCCTCTAAGAACCTTTATTCATCTGAGGTACTTCAAGAGAACGAATCTACTATTTAGATTACTTTAGTGCTTGTTACACTTTCAGGACATCCAATGCCTTAGTGCTTCCTTTTGCTAAATTATTTATTCCCAATCACTCATATGTTATTCACATATATGATTAGAATCGTGCTCCCACTTAATTCCATATCTTATATGATTATTGATGAAATAATAACTTTTATAACTTCATCAAAAACTATTACTCCAGCTCTGTGATATTTAATTCAACTATGGACTGATCTTTGAAGCATTCTCACTTTTACTAATATCGTATAGATCATTAAATCCTTTCAGGTTGTATCATGCATACACCCTTTGTTTAATTTTCTTAGAAGAAAAATCCATATGTCATACTTCGGAAGTATGTCGCGATTATCGGTAATTTTCCATATGAACATTTGCATCACTACACATATTGTAGTCAACCTTTTGAACTCTATCGAAAAACTTATTTTACGATAAGTTGAGCAATATCAACGATGAAGCTATCGTCTATGTTCATATCTATGAAAAAACAATCCACTCTAATGATCAGGTATCTTTAGGAGGGTTTTACCAAGTTCTCAACTTGATTTAGATGGTTGACTTTCATATAGTTTTTCTGGTTTTTAAGCCATACAGTGGAGTTAGTGCTCGTCATGGTTTCTTGTAGTTCACAGGTTTTATCACACTATATAACCACCTTGATCCAACGTGAATTTACAAAGTTGTGTGATACATCATAAGACTTGATCATTTAATCTCTTGAAAGCATTTCAGAGTTTCACCATTCCTTTTCATCAAATGTAGGAATTTCTGGTTTGGCACAGAGATTATCTCTAGAACGAGTTTCTGAGTTTCATTCTGTAGAATCAAATGATTCAATGTAATCATTATCAAGTTATTAGTACTCCCACTTAATTGTTTCAAGAGAGCAATTTTCTCAGAAAAAATCCCATGTCCCGTGATAAACATTTTTCCCGGGTATGGTAGTGGAAGTGTTGTTCGTAACATGATGTTTCTACAATACTTATATTCGGGATCGAGTATATTCTAAATACATCTCCGAAATTATGAAACAACAATTGGAGTTCTTATCCATGCTATATTCTTATAGGGCATTGTTTCAACAATCATATGACGACGCTCTATTTAGTTCGTAAGTGGTTTCTCAAAAGCGTTAAGCAGTATAGTAAATGGGAATGTGGTTTAAGTTCATCACTGACCTCACCATGTCATGCTGGAATTCAGAGTAGAAAACAATTTTAATTCCAATATGTCATATAGGGCTTGGTTGTGTGTCACGATATTCCATAGCTTTATGGGGTTTCGAGTAACGCTAGTTTATGAACTGACTTCATGCACTATGATGTTTGCTAAACTCATTTATTTTCACGATCATATCGTTAAATAACTGATCTATGTGTGATGATGATTCTCTTTGTGTTGAAACAGTTATTGAACCTATTCAAAAATTTAGACTTTATGCCTTCTCTAAATATCAGTATATCTATACAAGTCATTATCACAAAGTTTTATGTAAAGTATTGTTTATTGGTTCTTCACACATCGATGTGTGTTATTACCAATAGTTTACTAAACACTTGAACAATTCATTTAATCAATGATTTTGTCTATTAGAAAAACATTGCATGTGTCAAATGACTCAAAGTCAAGAGATTGAATGACTTCATCGATATGAAGCTTCCGCATGCGCTTTGTTCTAATGCGACTAAGTCATTTATGCTATAACAATTTTAGCATTATCATCACATAACTTAATTTATTTAGCAATCAACAAAATAGACATAACATCAAGATTTCAACTTAAGTAATTCACCACGAAGGGTGAAATTCAGAAAGCATTAACTTTGAACACCATTATTCAAACCGTGGATAAGGCATCCACTGTGTAGACAACATAATACAATATTAATGTTTTACACAACCTCTGAATCAAATAACATTTATTAATTCTAAGATAAATCTTGATAGACGAACGCCGGCGGCCTTGGGTGACTCGGGCACCACTTCCGACGCGGACTTGCACTTTATTCACTCTTCTCCTTCGAATTCTAATAATTCACTGTATCGAGTTGCAAAACAAGTGCAATCGATATGGTATCAAATATACCTATGAAGGTGAAATAATGAAATTGTCTATTAACTTCGTATAACTTATTTATACATACGATGATTAGACCATTCTTCATATTTCCCAGATACTTCTTACAGTTCCTCTTACAGTGTCCCTGGTTACCACCATCATATGGTCTGGGTCCTTTGCATAGATGCTTCCGCAGTCTTAAGCATAGCGAACAATTCTCCTGTGGTTTTGTCAAGCCCATTCATGTTGTAATTCATGATAAATCCGTTGTAAGACGGAGGGAGTGACGCAAGGAGAATGTCAGTGCCGAGTGTCGTAGGGATCGCAAATCCCAGAGCATTCAGCCTCTGTGCGTAACCAACAAGTTTGATCACGTGCTCACTTATTGAGCCACCTTCTGCCATCTTGCATTCCCACGACTGCTTCATTATATCGTAATGTTCAGTCCTAGCTTGCTTCAGATACAGAGCGTTCAGTTGTGTCACCATGTCAAAAAATGGTGAACTTTCTCAAAACGTTTCTGAAGCTCAGTATCCATGCATGTCAGCATCAAGCATTGTACTGCGGTGTGGTCATCCACTTTAGTGACATAGACATTCTTATCGTCCTACTACGAATCCTCTATGGGAGTTGCTGGAAGAGATGTTATGAGAACATAGTCCTTTTTGGAAACTTTGAGGACAAACCCAAGATTACGGAACCAGTCCGCATAGTTGCCCCCATTTGCAGCAAGCTTCTCTTTTTCAAGCATCGGTCCTAGGCTAAAAGCATTGTTGTTGCGGGCCATCTCTCTACAACGATATAAACAGATTGATTTAGACATGGTTCAAAATTAATTGCATTAATCTTAACAAGTTTAATCTAATGCTCCCACTAAACCCAATATCTCTCAAAATTGTTCTTAGGGTAATCAAGATCCGGATCAATACACCTGCCACCGGTGTAACACTCAGCCATGGAGGAGATCAACCCGGTAGGTCTAACAAAACCAATCATAACCATTTTATGACTCTTGTATTAGTCTTTCGACACTTGTGCTTCGAGCTCATATCTGATAAGGTAGAACGTCAAGACAACCAAGCGCTATTGTTGTGGAGACAACTCAATCCACCCGTCTCTTTGTTACCTTTCCGTTGGTACTCGTGTGACACGACGCACCTCGGGTGGCGTTTATTACAGACGGTTGCACGGTTGGGAGAGCATGAACTTCTTGATATTTTAAGAGAGATCTACCTATTAAAACTACGACTAGTGCGCAATCAAAACAGGCAATGAAAAGGATTAACATCACAGGAAATTTAATGTATGTGATATGGTATAGCCCTTTTCTTCAAGAAACTCCAAGAACCATGCTTTTCTTTCTTCATCTTGTTTTGGCGGAGAGAATCACCTCCACGCACGACATGTCGTCAAGCACCATGACGTATGATCATCATCTTCATGTAGGTACTGAAACTATTGCTAGCATCTATTCTACTAAAAGAAAATTACATGAAGTTTGGCACGCAGGCCGAATAAATGACAATCATATGGCTCCAGCCATCATGCCGTACCATGACATGCAAGTCATGCAAATTTAACATGTACAAAGTATAATCATCTCATACAACTTTTATCATGACGAAGACTATACCACATCACATGTTCCTGCAAAAACAAGTTAGACGTTCTTCTACTCGTTCTTTGCATCTTTTACGTGGCTACTAGGGTTTGCAAGGCAAAACGTTTTGCTAGCTACGTAACCACATAAAGCACAATATTCAAGTTGCTAGATTAACACTCGGGGCGTATCAACCATGAGACTACAATTTAATCTCATGACTCATACTGAACAATCGTCAATACGCGTGATCCCCGTGCTAGATCAACAATCTAACACGCCCCTTTTGTTACACAATTTATCCACACCAAAAGCAAGACCCAAATCATCTTCGCGCGACCAGCATACTCGGGAGCAGCATAGAAGGACCCCGAGGGGCAAAATGTTTGTAACAAAATCAAGCAATGCAGGAGGGATCAATTTGTGCAATTAGAGGGGAAGCAACTAGAAGATTCAGTTTAGATCTATTATCAAAAAACCGCGCACAATGAAAATTTTGTTCAATGCCCGTTCATCACTATGAACTCTAGATCGAACCTGCATCTAGCACTAGACTAGCTCTGATACCACTGTTGGGATTCAGAGTAGAAAACAAAAAATTTCGGCACTATGAAACCAAACCCAAGAACGGATCTAGGAAGATGCAGACAAGGATATCGATCTTGTTACCTTTTGCAACCGTTCAACGGATGCACTCTCGCAGCGGAAGAAGTTGATGGAGAGTTGGAGAAGATTGACGCGGTGCAATCCCTCGAACAGATCCGATCCGCGTGACGTCCCACGAACAGATCTACTCCTCAGAAGAAGATGCAGAAGTCCCTTGAACGAAAGATCGAACGTATGATCTCTCTATGGTTGATCCACACGTACGGTGTGGAAGATCCGGCAGGGCTCCGCCGTCCAGAGCTCGTCACCTCCGGAGTAGAGAGGAGGGAGGAGCAGCACTTCGATATATGGTGGAGATCATATCTACAAGAGAGGAGAGAGGAGGGGGAGCCTTGGGGCAAAAGAACCAACTTGTGTGTCTCCAAAGGGTGCACCCATCTCATCTATTTATAGGGGGAGGGGAAGGGCAGCCACCTTGGAGGAGGGGGCAGCCCTAGGGGTGGCACCCTAGGGTTTCCCTCCCCCTTGGTGCGCCAAGGAAGGGGGGAGGAAGCTTCCTCCTAGGCGCCTCCCCTCTTGGGCCTCCTTGGTCCAAGTGGCTCCCTCCCCAATTGGGCCTTCCAAGTGAGAGGGGGGCCATTGATATTAAATCTATTTTATTAATTCCAAAACAATTTGGGAATTCACAATAAATAAATATTAAACATATTTAAACCATCCCGGAACTTTTCTGGCCCTCCGGTTTACCCGGTTTTCTCAAAACTCTTTCTGGTACTTTACCGGTGCCACAAAACAATTCCGGTTTTCTCTCCAATTAATCTCAATCACTCCGAAACTTTTTCCAGTGTGTTATACTCGTGCTCCTATCACTCTACTACTCAACAAATCTTCCACCCTTAAGAGTGTGACCCCATAGATTCAGTAGAATAAGGACATGAACCGGAAACTGACTTTTCTCGGATCAATAACCAATAGCGGAGCCATGGACACCCATAATGGTTCCCGCACCTACACGAATATGAATTCGAGTGAACCTCTGGTTGACATGCCAATCCCTTTTCTTTGCGATACTTTACAAAACATGAGGTGACATTATATAGGTATCCGCATGATCAACTCATTAATCATTATACCAATTATCCTCATATCAGTTTTGTTCTTTTTCTCGTTCACGTATTCCGTATCCCATGTGATCCAATCACAAAGTATCCGGCCGGATGTTGGTGGATACGTAATACCGAGAGGGCCCAAAGAATATCATTCCTGAGAAGGAGGAGCAAATTCCAACTTGAATCGTCAAGTCCCTAGACATACTATCGGGTGTACAGGAGCAGTGCCGTTATTGCCACGCCTGTTACGGGTGGTGTTGGAACACAGTCAAAGTACACCTTCCAGCATGTAGGTACCTAACATTCGTATGGTCTATAAGGATACGGGCAAATGTCAACTCATCTAATGATTTAACCCATAATACAATTATGATGAAATCTCAAAGCAAATCATACAATTGGGTCGGTTCAGCACCCTTGTTCTGGCAACAATGTGCTCCCATATATTATCGGCATATTTAATGCCCTATGTCAGGAAAACATGACATCCATAATACACAGGTTAGTCGTAGAGGTAGACTAAGAACACTTTGTGTTTATACTCCACACCTGCATATGGGTTTTCCTCCGAAGGCAGTTAACATGCTACTTGGCAAACCTCCGCATAGGCCATTGCAGTTATAGCACAGACATATAAACATTAATAATGATCCTGGAATTATAATAATACATTTTATTATTACCTCTAGGGCATAATTCCAACAGCTCCATCATATTCCAAGGACTCAAAGTAAAGCAGCAGATGACTTGGCCAAGTTGGGCTCTACTCGGAGTCAAATCCCATCTGGAATTTATTTGGAGCATTTTCATTCTCCAACAGTTAAAGAAGATCCATTCCTAGAGGCAGATCCAGATATGATGCCTGACAAAAACATACCCAACAAGGAAGATACACCTGCAGTAGTCGATATGGTCTTTGATGTGGAGGTCATTCCTCCCGAATGGACACTTCCAATCTTAGCCTATTTGCAAAGACAAGAATTTTCCAGAAGATGAGATAGAAGCTAAGCAGAGTGTCCGCAAATCTAAATCCTACTCGGTGATCAATGGAGAGTTGTACAAAAGCAGCATTACTCAGTTCCCTCAGCGATGCATCTCCGAAGACGAGGGCCATTGTATCTTGCAAGACATCCATGCAGGCGACTGTGGCCACCATGCCTCAAGTCGGACACTAGTGGCAAAAGATTTCCGAGCTGGTTTCTTCTGGCCCAAGGCCCTCAGCGATGCTCGGTATATTGTGGATCATTGCCAAGGCTGTCAATTCTACGCCAATCAACCACACAAACCAGCTTCCGAGCTGAAAACAATCCCCCTGGCATGGCCATTTGTAGTATGGGGGTTGGATATGATTGGACCATTGAGAACAGGGAGATATGGTTTCACCGACATGTTAGTCGCAGTGGGCAAGTTTACCAAATGGATAGAGGCAAAACCCATTAAAACCCTTGACTCAGCCACCGCAGTCAGCTTCATACAAGGCATAATACACCGTTTCGATGTGCCACATGACATCATCACGAATAATGGGTCAAACTTCAACTCGGCTGAGTTTAAGGAATTCTGTTGGAGCAATGGTATTCAGGTCAATTTTGCCTCAGTAGCACACCCCCAATCAAATGATCAAGTTGAACGAGCAAATGGGTTAATACTCAAAGGAATCAAGCCCCGTCTCCTCCAGGAGTTGAAGGAAGCAGCAGGCGCCTGGGTCGATGAACTTCCCTCGGTCCTATGGGGATTGAGGACAACTCCTTATCGCTTCACTCGGTCAACACCTTTTTTCCTCGTATGAGGAAGTTCTTCCAAGTGACCTCAAACACAATGCCCCTCGAGTAAGCCAGTATACTGAAGTTGAGGCCGAAGATGCACGACAAGATGGTGTTGATCTCTTGGAAGAAGAGCGTACCTTAGCCATCACCCGCTCTGCATTTTATCAACAAAACCTACGCTGATATCATGATCGACACGTCCGAGTGCGCTCCTTCCAAGAAGGGGACATGGTTTTGTGCATCAAGCAAGCTTCGGATCATAAATTAGCTCCCCCATGGTAAGGGCCATATGTCATCTCCAGGGTATTACACAACGGGGCCTATCGGTTATATGATGTAATTAATAATATAGAAGATCCTCATGCATGGAACGCCAAGTTGTTACGCCGTTTCTATGCATAAGTGCAGCTATAAAAAATTCAATAAAACATTATAGGGCACAATGCGGTGCCTCGTACAACCTCTGTGTTTTTACACGTCGTTTCACATCAGATTCTTGTCCGAACTATGCGCAGCTCGGACGAATGCCTAGAAATTTTTTCCTAAGTACTCACCAAGTCCTCGAAGATTTGGGGTTGCTTAACGTTCCATTTCAGGTTCTCGTCCGAGCTGTGCGCAGCTCGGACGAGCGCTTAGACAAAGATTTTCCTAAGTACTCACCAAGTCCCCGAAGACTTGGGGGCTGCTTAACGTTTCATTTCAGGTTCTCGTCCGAGCTGTGCGCAGCTCGGACGAGCGCTTAGACAAAGATTTTCCTAAGTACTCACCAAGTCCTCAAAGACTTGAGGGCTACTTAACGTTTCATTTCAGGTTCTTGTCCGAGCTGTGCGCATCTCGGACGAGCGCTTAGACAAAGATTTTCCTAAGTACTCACCAAGTCCCCGAAGACTTGGGGGATGCTTAGCGTTTCACATCAGGTTCTTGTCCGAGTTGTGCGCAACTCGGACGACTGCTTAGACAAAGATTTTCCTAAGTACTCACCAAGTCCCCGAAGACTTGGGGGTTGCTTAACGTTTCATTTCATGTTCTCGTCCGAGCTGTGCGCAGCTCGAACGAGCGCATAGGCAAAGATTTTCCTAAGTACTCACCAAGTCCCCGAAGACTTGGGGGCTGCTTAACGCTTCACATAAGGTTCTTGTCCGAGCTGTGCGCAGCTCGGACGAGCGCTTAGACAAAGATTTTCCTAAGTAATCACCAAGTCCCCGAAGACTACCAAGTCCCCGAAGACTTGGGGGCTGCTTACCGTTTCATTTCAGGTTCTCTTCCGAGCTGTGTGCAGCTCGGACGAGCGCTTAGACAAAGATTTTCCTAAGTACTTGTTGGGGAACGGGGCAGAAAACAATAATTTTTCATGACATACGCGTCCCAAACCCAAGACCTATGCTATGGCGATGCAAGTAACGGATGGAAATAGGTCACATACCTATATGTAGTCCGTTAAGCGGGAAACGTTCCCGCGTGAACGTGGTTGATGTAGCCGTACCCGCCGATCCTCGATGCGGCGGAGATCCTCGACGACTCCATAAGCCACCCGGTCCTTGTAGACCGATGACGGGATTACGTCCCCGTCGGAACGTTGTCGGTGAAGACTTCGCGACACGGCCTCGACGATAAAGGAGCACCACAAGTGTAGTGTCTCGCGGGATTACACACATACGGTGTACCCGACGTCCCTCCGGGCTCCGAACCAGGCGAGCGGCGGAAAGAAGATGGATTCGGATCCCAGCAGCACGACGGCGTGCGTATATTGGAGAAACCTCCAACCTAGTGGAGCCTCCAAACAAGGGAAGTTCGCTCAAGGAAGGAGAAAATAGAGAGAGAGAGATCAACAGAATTTATCTGTATTTTTCAGAAATTTTCTGTGTTGAAAAAGGGGCACCCTCCACATCTATATATAGGGGAAAAAGGGGTGCACATATACGTACGCAGGCGAGGTGGTACTAATTACCACCATGCCTTTGGCCGTGGGCGTGCACACATGCACGCATATGGCCGCCGGCCTTGGGTCAAGCCCACATGGGCCTAAGGCCCATGGGGCCCATGCTCCCTCCTCTCTTTTTTTCTTTTTTTTCCTTTCTTGTAAAGAAAAATAAAAGAACATTTATTCTTTTTAATTATTTAAATTATATTTTAATATTTAATTCATTTAATTAAATAATAAAAAATATTCAAATAACTTTCCGAACAATTCGAAACTTCTTCCGTCTCCTCTCCGAAACGATTTCGGAGTTCTCTCTTATTTCTCCGGCGATCCCGAATCAATCATTATTGCGTCGAATACCCTTAAGTGTGACACCCTACGGTCCGGGAAATAGTAGACATGATCAAGACACTCTCTTGATCAATGACCATCGATCAGACCTGGTTACAATCCTAGATGGCCCCTGCGCTTCCATCGAATTAACTTCATCGTTGAACCGTTAACGTTGAGTCCTGATCCCTTTGGCATACGCTACTTTGTTTGTCCGAGGTTTGATCGTCGGTATCCAATATACCTAGTTCATCCTCGTTACCGACAAACATATTTACTCGTTCCTGTGATATTGCAACCCCGTGACCTAGTCACACGTTTGCGCAAACTTTATGATGCAATATCACCGAGTGGGCCCAGAGTACCTATTCGTCACTCGGATGGACAAATCCCGTTTTGATCTATTTGCATACTCATCAACATATCTACTTCGGAATACCCAAGATACACCTTTATGGTTACCATGTTTCAGTGTAACGGTTAATGCACTCAAAGCATCCTGGTAGATAGCAATTATGTATGATCATCACGGTCTTAAGGATCGGGTCACTACATTTATAGTTATCGCAATGTTGAACTATGTGACTGGATCACATTGCAACATTTCTGGTGGGTGTGTTCACATCTCATGATCAGGAAATCTTGATCATCAATTGCCCAATGGACTAGTTTACTAGAGTTAACTAGGGACCTGGTTGTTTGTATACCACACGTGTATTAATGTTTCCGCTTAATACAGTTATAGTACAGTATAAAACTTATTATGAACTAATGGAATACGCCAATAAACATATTCTATTTGCCTCTAGGGCACATTCCCAACAGTCTCCCACTTGCACTAGAGTACAAATAATCTAGTTGCATTTTTCTGTGGATCATAACTCCATATCATGTATATGGTTATAGATCATGCTTGCTTGTGGAAAAGGTTGTATCAACGGTCTGGGTACCATTCAGATCCGTATGTCTTTTGCAAATCATTAATGTCACCTAGTTTGACATTACTACATTATCCATTATAATGATGAGGTATATATATATTCGGCGGTAGAGTGAGACTTCGTTTGTTTGTGTTTCAGCAATGACATCCGGTGGGTCACGCGGACTTTCCCACAGTCATGCACACTGAAACTCACTCAGTCAGAAGTCGAACTTCTTAAGCCAGAATATAACTCTTGTCACTTCTAAAGTAGCCATATCATTGTAGATTTAATCCTTAGTGCATTGTATGCAACTTTGATGTCTAACCATGTTTCTTTCAACTTGGGCATTTATTAGTATGATATCTCAATTTTCCAAGTTAGTGTCAGAACTTGAACCAGCATAACATTTATGGTCAAGTCCACTATCCTTTACAAATTAGAGATGTATCCTCAGTTCTCCCCAGATACTGAATGAGAAACTTAACTCTTTGTTCAATGATTTACTCATAATCCATATCACAACATGTTCTTCTTACTAAGAACTTGGGTCACATTACGTCGAGTACAAAACTTTGGTTTTTTATATGAAATAACCTATGACAGAGGCATAGAGGATGTAGCACATCCATTTATTTCATTTAACCATCATTTAACCATTGTTATTGTACTGAGATTAACTCGATACTTCTCTTGGATATACAAGTAAGAACTACCTTCTTGACTTGTCCCACACTACAAGAAATATGCTAATACACGACGCTATATTTTCGTCGCTACATCGTCACGGTTTTTAATCCACGACGATCTTACGACGAAAAACCAAGCGTCGAACAAGAGGCGTCAAAAACTGAAAGCAACGACGTTTTGGTCGAAATCGTCGTAACTTTCACGACGATTTCTGGATCGTCGTAACGTTTACGACGATCATAAATCCTCACTGGCAAACTAGCCCAAAACTATGTGTCAGTCCTACGTGGCAAAATTGCGACGAAATCAAAACGTCGTGGCTGAAATCAGCCCAACCCATTTCAATTGATCACATGGGCTGGTTTTGAATTCTTGGGCTTTTTTATTAGGCCTTGGGCCTTTTCATTTCAGGCTTTAGGCTATTTACAGCCCATTCCAAAAAAAATCCTATTTATTTCGAATTCTTTTGTTCAATATATTTTGGGCCAAGGCCTTTTTAGTGTCCAGATACATTTGGTCCACAATCCACTTTCAGCCTTTTTCCTAATTCAACCTTTTTTTTGTCCATTCTACTTCACAACAGTGCCAAGATTACAAAATTTCACAAGAAACTTTAAAGGCCGTATAAATTGCCTATAACTTGACACAAAAACAAGATTAAAAAACTTCATATCACCAAGTTTAAGCCCATAACTTCATATCACAAAATTACAATATCAGCCAAGTGACAGGGTACAAAATAAGTGCACAGCCAAGTGCATATCAACCACGATACAAGTGCACACTGCTACATATCAGGTAGGATACAAGTGCACGCCAAGTGCTACAAATCTGCTACATATCTGCTAACAAAAATCTATGAAGTAGTGCACCAAATTGTTGCTATCAAAATCTACTATGTATCTCCAAAACCTGCCAAAGTGGCGAGCTCCAGCCCCTGCTCCAGGCAGCAACTTTTCTCCTACAAATCCAACAGCAACCATTAGGAGCAGCAGGAGCAATTTGATAGAAGCGGCAGCAAATTGAAAGAAGCAACAACAATTTCTGCTCATTAGGACAGAAGCAACAGCAATTTGACAGAAGCAGCAATTTGGTAGAAGCAATTTAACAAAAGCAGATTGATAGATGCAATTTAACAAAAGCAATTTGACAAAAGCAGCAATATGAAAGAAGAAACAATTAAAACAAAAGTTTCAGTTAATTTCAATTAAAAGAAAATGCTCTTTAAACTTAAATTAGAAGAACAGTTTTAGTTATTTAAATTAACATGAACTTGTACTGAACCACTACAGCAAGCACTTGTATACCACTCCAAGATTTAGAATTACTAAAACTTAACTAAACAAACATGGAGGAGTATTTCAATGTTCATGCTTGCCAACTGAAATTCCAACCAAAATCGAGCAACTAATGCTCAACAACTACAGTAATTAAACACAATCATCATGTCTTGAACTTGTAAACTCCAGCCTAAACATACAAGCATGTACAGCAACAAGTAGTTAAGTGAAGTTAAATTTGTACCCCTAACTGTCTTACAATTGCTGGCACATACTCCGGAGATTTAAACTACACACAATCTACTCCAAGAAATGCACAATGCTACATCAGGAACAATACTGGAGTACTCCAGAGATTTAAATTCAGTGTGCAAGCAGTTAATTGAATTTCAATTACAAGAAGTAATCTGAATTCAGTGTTCAACCAGAGAACACACTTGACTGGTCAACCCAGTGAAGTGAATCCACATTCAGAACTAACTATAGCCAACATTGAACATTATACTACTCCAAAAAAATCATTGTAATGCTCATGCTAGGAGAAAGAGAGAAAGAGATAATATTTAGCAACAAAATCCATTAGTTTACTCCACCAAAGGAGCACACAAAGAAGACAAGTTGTGGGTTTAACTATCCTCAACAGCCATCAATAGAACGTATAAGACAGTACAACTATAAAGGTAACATGCTATCAATACGAACAACCATGTACAAGATGCTCCAATTTTAATAAGCACTACGGTTCCTGTTACCATGCCATCCTCTCAGGCTTCTCAGCTACTTTAATCATGCAAAATGGGGCCATGTGTAGTAAATTCCATGTTCTAGCTAAGTAAAAAACATGATAATTTAGGGAGAGAAAGCAAGGTGCAATACGCATATCCTAATGTGCAAAAGATATTGATGGACCTAGCATACAAATAAAGAAACATCGCATTCATATCTACTATTCATGGTTGAAAACTAGAAAAAGGAAAAATATCTGATACACTCAGCCTATCTTGCTAATTCATACAAATAAAGAAATACCAACACACAAGTTCCAGCAAAAGACACCAGTCCTAAAGCATGCATGGGTGTCAAAGAACTCTCTAATACACCTAAAAGTTGGCACAAAAACAAGAATCGCTTGAGTACACACGGGCGTGAAATCATATGAACCAGAGAGGGAAACGAGCTTACAAGTGGGGGCGTTGAACGTGATGAAGCAACGCAGTGGGGGCACGGGCAGCCATGATGAAGGGGATGCAAATAAGGTATTGCTGGTGGGGTGTCAATGGAGGATGCCAATTCGTGGAGTCAAAGGCAATGCTTGTCGTGCGTGCGTCGATGTACTCTCTGCTGCCACTGCCATGTCCAATGACATCCTGCTGCAAGATGACACTTGCATCATAGTCGACCATAGGAATAGAAGCATCCTAGTGAATGGGGCCTGCAAGCAGAGTAGACATCAAGGTATGGATTGCACAAAAGGAAAGAGGAAGGCAGATAGACATCATAAGGAAGACATCACAAAATTCTACAATATATATACAACATAGGACCAAATACATGTTTTTCCCAATGAATATATATGCAACATAGGACCCGGTACAAGTAACATAGGATAAGCCACCACAAAATTTCTCCAATGAACATGCACTTAAGTGCTTCAGTTCATAGCTAGCAAGAAAGGCAAACATACATTGTCGTCACATCAAGCTGATTTGTTAACTCCAGAATTAGACATAGCTATAGCAATAAGCAACAGGGAACGCACCATCAATTCATTTATGGAATTTATGCATCAAGTCAATAAATAACAAAGGAAGATGATGAATAACGGTTCAAATAAGCTCAACCTTATTTCTGAGACCAGACTAATGTTTTAAGTTGCCATGGTAACACTACCTGTTGATTCCTAAAAGAAACAAAACTGAACCCTCTGTAAAATCCAAAAGAAAGCTGCATCCGTAACCTTTGGGCAAAGATCACAGATGAAGATGCTAAAGTTAAGTACACAATCGTACGATCGTACACAAAGTTAAGTACATGCAGCTCTCAGCTAAGCATATCACACATCCGATTTTGCCCTTTGCCAGTGTATAATTGAGTTGATTTATTTTATTTTATCGACGAACAATAAATACTGTTATGACTAGTCGGAAGTGCGATTTAGAACTGAGTCCCAAAGTTTAGGAGAAAAGAACGCATAGAGCAATCTTTGAAGAAATCAAAGATTGTAGTCTAGTGATTACGGTTTATAGCAGTGACGTCTACAGTTTAGTTACATGAGCTGACACACAAAAATTATCACTTATTGCTAATACAGAACAAGTGCAGTCGTTGGTAAAACTGGTGCACGAATTTTCTTGGAAAATCACAGCAAAAGGAATTTTCTTGGCACCATAAATTGGTGTTGTTGTACTACTGCACGATAATGAAGTGTACCAAAGCTCAATGGATATGGTTTCCAATAGAATGAGCGCGCGTGAGAACAACAAACAGCAACCGACACCTTACCTATGCTGAAGTAGTCGAAGAAGAAGTGCCCACGGGAGGCGTCGGAGTGAGCACTGGTGCAGGGCGACGGACTCGATGGTGATGTTTGCCCCCGCTCACACCACACGGCGAGATTAGTTGCGTCTGCGTGAGGAAACCATACAGCGTGAAGAGGATGAATCGGGAAATAAGACCAAATCACGAGCGGGGACGGAGGGAGGAGAAGAGGGGCGAGAGAGGGGGGTGGCCGTCTCTCTCAACGCGCGAGCGTGGAGAAGGCCGGCTTAGTTTGGGGGGCGGCAGTCACCTGCAGCACCTTCTTCACGGTCGCCGTCAGCCGCGCTTCACAGATCTAGGAGCACCCAATTCTGGGGTGAGCGCCATGAACGCAGAGGAGTCGCGTCTGCGTGAGGAAACCAGCGCCTTGTGAGAAAGACGAATCCGAAAAGAATATCAAATGGGAGGCACGGAAGGAGGAGAAGAGGGGAAAGAGAGAGGAAGGTCACACCTTGAAGACCTCCATAGCGTCAACACTAGTAGGGGTGGGAGGATGAGGACGCAGCCAGTTATCTCCTCACGGACGCGTCATAGCACGAGAAAAGAACAAGCGGCAGCCCCATCCTCCTCTTCCGGCGGGCGTGCGTGGAGAAGGCCAGCTTAGACTTCCACCTAGAGCACCTTCTCCATGGCCGCCGTCAGCCCCCGCGAGCTCTGGGAGCCAGAGCCGCGGATCTTCGAGCACCGCCGTCGGCCCCGCGAGCTCCTGGAACCAGAGTCGCGGATCTGGGACTACCGCCTCCTGTTCGGCTCGATCTAGAAGCGCACGCCGCTGCTGCATCGGGCGGCGGAGCGGGAGATGTGGGGAGACGGGGGCGGCGGCGCATCCGGATTCCGGAGAGCAAGAGATTGAGAGGCGCATCGGGAGTGGCTAGACTAGGGTTACAACTCTTGTGTTACGTATGTTTTTCTATTTTTACTTTGAACCGGCCACTGGGTTTGCCTTTGGGCCGGATAGCGGGATGGAAAATTTCGGGCGGGAGCAAAATTTTAGCCCGCCGAATGGAAATATTTCAGGAGCGTTTTTTTTCCTTTTGAACCTTAAAAGCGGGAAGAAATTTCGGGTCACCAAATTAGAAATTTTTTGAGAGCGTTTTCTTTTGATTTGAACCCTAGAAGCGAGATGAAATTTCAGGGGGGTGATTTTTTTTAGGAGTAAGCTTTGACTCAATTAAAAAATATCTCGGCTCACACCGGTTGTACCCTCACGTATTGTTTCATCTGCACTGCCGTGGTGTTTTTATCTGGATCTCTCGGTGTTTCTCTCACCCCAGCACCCATCCAAGAAATCCTACAGGAAAACACATGGAGGTCGCCCGGATCGTGCAGCGCACGTTCCCTTCCCTGATGCAAGTCGGCTTGCTCGCTTACCTCGCCGCCCACTATTCACCATCGTTGTCAATCGCAACTTCCTCGTTGACAATTACATCAAAAATCGTTGTCAATTGCAGGGTTTTCAGCATCGTCTCTATTGCAGCCATGGTAGCGCCACCATCGCCGGACACAACACCGCTCCTTTTCGATGCCCCTCACCATCGTTCTAGCATTGATGATGGTGGCGTGGTTCACAGCCCCCACTCTTCCTGGATTCAGTAAAAAAGACGCCCATCATAGCATTTGGCATCGTAGGTTCCAATATTTTGTCGCGCATGCACCTTGTGCAACACCGCCATGCCTTGTCGTAGCTTATGGCTACACTGGCTGCAACATCACCTTTAGTAAGGTCACAACATCAGCGACTGTGTCGCAGTCTGGCATACCCTTGCGATTTTGTAGCGAGCTCGTGGCAGCAATGCGCGCACCTATTGGTGGGAGGTGGCGACGCCGATCTGGAAGGGGAGGGGAGGAGGGGAGCTCTCGCTCTCTCTCTGCATCGGGCGAGACAAAGAGGTTTGAGAGGTTCGGGGTGAGGCGTGAGGGAAGGGGGTGAGAGATTGAGAGGGTGAGGGGATGACTCCTGCCGTTTGATTCGAGAATATCCAACGGTGCTTGATGCACAATTCGCGTGAGATGCACATGGACCAATCAAAACGTAATACATGTTTTGACAATTTAAATTGTTTGTAGTCGATCAAAATTAAGATGCTAAATCATATGACCTGTATTTTTATAAATGATCTCATATTTTGCACAAGTGTGCATACTGGAATGGCAAACGGTTTAGTCGAAGGAAGTTTTATTTTCTTTACACGAAAAATTATTTTTTCATTATTTGAGTGCTAAGAGCGGTGGGGTTTTGGCAAAAAGCTTGTTTGGCAAGAAGGACACGATTGTATTTTATTTTATTTTAGGGAGTTTATTACAAATTTATGGCAACTTCAAAAGCGTGATCCAAACAAAATGCGATTTGGTCCTTTTTTTATTCATTTGAATCGCCAAACAATGTTGCATAAGGAAGTTTTCCTTTTCATTGCACGAGAAAATCAATTTTCATTTTTTGGGTATCGAAAATGAGTTTTGTGTGAAGAAACTACCAAATATATGTTGAGAAATTGGACCACACTATTTTAAATAAATATTAGATCACGTTTTATGTACAATTTACCAAATTATTGCATGTAAAATATTTTTCATACCCTCTCGTAAAAAAGACATATTCTTGATGATTCAGCAGGAAACGGATCAATTTGGAAAGCATGTACTTAATAGTTTGCTCGATATTTTCCCGATAAACATTTTCTTGATACGCAAGTACCTATTCCATCAGAGATCGACTAAGATTTTTGAAAAATTCAACCCCCAACCAAGAACAATCATGCCCGCTTTTTTGACCATATTTTAAAATCGACATACAAAATAAAAAAATAAACAAAACGTAAAACATTGGTGTTACGTCATCATTTTTGGCCTAATAACCAGAAAAAGTAAGAAACTGAGAATATGAAAAATATTTTTAAAAAGTCTTATCAGAAACGAGCTATCATAGCTTAAAGCCAAATAACTAATGTTAAATCCACATTCGTGGTATATTTTGTTCAAATGATCTCATACTTTGCACAAATGTTATTTTAAAATGGCAAACAATGTTTGCCTAAGGAAGTTTTCCTTTTTATGTCATGAAAAAATCATTTTTCGTTTTCAAAAGTATCGAAAATGATTTCATATGAATTATTTTCCTAGGAGCATATTTTTCTGTTGATTTTTCATATATAAATCACTTTCATATGAATTATGATTTAAAAAATATTAAATTTTTAAGTTTATTGCCTATAGGTAGTACTGTGCGGGAGAGAGAGAGCGGTGTCAGAGAGAATACAGGGCTTCGGACCAATACAGGGGTTAGTCAGCCACATTTTTGGGCCTACACATGGGCATCTGCGGGAGAGAGAGGGCATGATTTAGAGGGAGAGAGAATAATGGGCTTCCGCCCACTAGAGGTAGTGCTAAGTTTTCTTTTTTTCCTTCTATTTTTAGTTATTTCTTAATATTATTTTATATTTTAGTTTAAATTTGAATTGGAAATTCAAACTTAAACCTCATAACTAATTTAAAATATTATATCATTATAATAATAATTTTTTTGGGTTTTTTATTCAACTTTTATTTAGGTTAATATTGTTATTAATATTATCTTAATAGCAATTAATTATTTTTCTTATTTTTAATATTTTTAATAAATACCTTCTGCTATAGAGGTATTTTTTACTTACATAATCATTAAATCCATAAGCAATAATTCATATAGATTTTGTTTAATTAATCCTAATTTTTAGTGGTGATCATTATTGGCTATTTTTATGAAGAACCTACCAAATATTTGTTGCAATATTGTACCAAACAATTCTACAAAAATATTAGACCATATTTTATGTATAATTGATCAAATAGTTGCATGTAAATGATTTCCATGCACCACTCATAAAAATAAAAAATTTCATCGATTCGGTTGGAACTGGGTCAAATTTAAACTACAGGTGCTATATAGTTTGCTCTTTATTTATTTTTAATTATTTTTGGGAAAATAAGTAGTTATTTCATCATAGATCCACTAAAAGTTTATCAAGAATAAACACCTAGCTACGAACACCCAATAGATGGACGAGGTGGGACCGGATTGACCCAACGAGTGACATGTAAGCATAGTTAGAACATGTTACGACGTCATTATAAACGTTGTAAATGTTATGACAATCTAAATAGGCCGTAATCTACTAAAAATAACTCCGTAAGCTATGTGGCTCAGTTTATGACGATCTCATCTTATGCGGTTATGAATTTTTTACTCACATCGTCATAATTTATATATGGATTTGATCCCCTCAAACGGTTTACGACCATCTCAGTTGAAATCGTCATAGATTTATGACGAATTCAGCCACGACCTTTTAAAGAACGTCATGTATGAGCATATTTCTTGTAGTGCCATTCTGAACTTCTTTA